>OY747133.1:38240787-40983802 GCA_963556465.1 Berberis vulgaris | reverse complement strand
CGAAGACCCCGCCAAGCATGACAACAACAAGTACTGCGCGTACCACAAGGAGGGTGACCACGATACCAACGACTGCAAGAGTCTGAGGTATAAAGTTGAGCACTAGATCCGCAGGGGCAAAACTGAAAGAATATTTGAACTCTGACAAGTGACCAGAATGAACCGCGGACCGGGGGAGTCAATTAAAGAAATAGAGAAGGCGACTCCAGGGATAATCTATGTCCTTCATCGAGTCGGACAGAATGAAGACCAGTCTTACAGGTCTCGCAAGCGGACCTTATTGGAGATGCAGACATATATAGCCCGCAGATGAAGATAGACGCATCTGCTACTTGAGGATTCAGAGCCCCATTCTCTCCTTGACCTTTATGGACAAGGGACCTCCAAGGAGTCCGAGCGCCACACAATGACACCTTAGTCATGGACCTCAAGGAGGAAAACTCGATGTCCGCAGATTACCCGCTGATTGGGTTCGGCAGAGAGAAATGCTTCACTATCGACAATATAAGGTTGGTGATAGTGGCGGGAGAACCGCAGCTAAGAAATGTCTTGTTTATGGACTTCATGGTGGTAGACGCATTGTCGACCTACAACCTTATCTTGGGAAGACCATGGCTCCACCAGATGGAAACAGTAGTTTCCACCTTTTACCAATGCGTTAACTACAGCCTACGGCACGAAGCTGCCATTACACTGCACTGAAATGGATACAATGCTCCCATATCCAACTACATTTTGCAGAGCAGCCTGAACCAGTGTCAGGTCAAAAAATGACAGAGACATCACATGTAAGCGGTACAGGAGCAATAAGCTCTTCCGCCCAGTGAAACGGAGAGGCCATGGCAAGCGGGAACACATCCCCCTAACATTCCGTCAGTGCAGAGATTGACCCCTCTACAAGGTTTACTCTTCATTAACCTCTGTAATGCCAACAAGTCTCGATAGTCCGCTGCAGAACGCTAACGATCTGCAAGAGCAACCCGAATTCACTTCAAGGCCAGGATCGACCTCTATCTGTCAACAGTCAGTCTACTTTCAATTGTTGATTTCCCTTTCCATAGTCATTGTAGAGTCTTAATTCTTAAAAGACTTATGTGATTTGCAATCATTTAAGAAATAAATAAAGAATTACAAAAATAAACTCTATTGATTATTGGAAACATGTAACCACAAGCGCCTTGAAGTGGATTCAAAAGACTACATACTACAAGCATTTGAATCGTGCGACATGAAGTAAATATTTGTTTAGACAATTCAACTACGAGAGGTATCCGAAGAAGGCCATGCAGACCCTCCGATGCAGGCAATCTGCAAGTGACAACAAAGATATGTGGACAGACTTCGCTCGACTCCTTCCCAAGATAAATACAAGGTGTTAGAAGGGATTGAAAGGACTGAGCGGCCAAATGCTCAGTCGAATCACCCCATGAAAATACCCATACAACAACGTTGTAGACCTTACAATGGACTGCTGATTTCATCAAGAGACATCCCACCCTCTTACAGACTTTCGCAAATGATTTTTGGCTTCCAGGGGGATGGAAGAAGAAGGTCGAAGAGGATGGCCACAAGCAATGATGCCGTCAAGATCTCCCAGTGTTGTCAAGCGAGGCCACCTTTCCCATGTGCGATACCAGGAGTGACTGAGAGCTACCACACCTGAAAACATCACACATTGGCTAACACTTCGATCAACCATCAGTTAGCATCGGGATCCACGCACACACGGGCACAAGCGACACGAAGTAACACCAGGGCGTCACCCTTGGTGAGAAACCCATACTACTTCTCCACAATATGAGAAGAAATTATGAGATCTTAGCAGATCAACTACGTGCCCACCCAGAACAGGTGATCACGCATCACAACAACTATGGTCGTATAACAGTGCAAAATGTCAGAACATTAGAAGATTCCATTGCTAGAGATATCCCCTCAGCCTTTGGAAAACCCAAAGCATTTTCTTCATACAAGAACATTACAGAAGATAAGCTCTGTAAAAGATTGTGCCTACAACGATTGGAGAACACCATTATATAGGTGTGATGGTTCACCAAACGAATGTTCCAGCATTAACTGCCAAGCATTGAATACCGTATGGGAAACAGGGAAACGACGGTTCTCAAGGAAATTGCGCAGACCATGTTCGTCCAATTAATGGCACTGCACGCAACCTTGTCAATTAATGGGGAGTAAGCGGTACTCAATAGTTTCACAGCTTACGTCGTACACGTGTCACCGCGCTATCTATGTCGTACATGTAGCGTAACTGTACATGAAACCCTAACTCTTCCTCTGCGTGCCCAAAGGCTCGACCCACTATGCCCACCATTCAAACAGTATTCTGCTACATGCTTGGCACGATCACAAATCCAAATCAGCCTTGACGCACGAATCGTACCTACGGATCGTTGTTTGTTTTAAGGTAATGTTGTATAGATAGTGCACAACACTAGCGGACATGGGTTTGCACGCCCTCAAATGGGTGGAACCCCTCTCCAACTGGGCAAGCTTAATCAGCCAAAGTTGATGATGACGGCTTCTGGTACATTCCGACACCTAGTCCATCCAGTGCGGATCCCGATGGTCTAGGATTTGGGAGTCTAATCAGCGCTATCATGATTGGTGATGACGAATTGCCAGGGATCATTGCCCCATTCGCCGTCAATGATCACCGAACTCGATCAGGTAAGCCTAGCTGGTGACAACTAGCAACAAAAGCTTCTGATCAAAGTCAAGACCTGTAGCCCCCACTGTGTGGGCGTAAATGGTTTGGAAGGTGGGAGCCTAGTCAGTCCCGAACTGATTCAAACGACTCACCACAGAACCACTTTTTTCAGCGCGATCTCCAAATTACCAACCCTGGACTTGTAGCCCCCACTGTGGGGGTGTAGATAGTTTAGAAGGTGGAAACCCCAGTCAGTCTCGAACTGATTTCGACGGATCGCCACGGGACCACTACTTTTCAACACGGCCGCCGAATCACCAACCCTGGACTCGTAGCCCCTACTGCACAAGTGTAGATAGTCTAGAAGTTGGGAGGCCTAGTCAGTCGCGAACTGATTCCGACGGCTCGCCACGGAACCACTGTTTTCAGTGTGCCCGTCGAAAACTCCCAAATTTGTAGCTTGATGCGCACATGTGTAGATGATTTGGAAAGTGGGAGCCTAGTCGGTCCCGAACTTATCTCGACAGCTTGCCATGGGACCACTATTTTTTCGCCTAGTCGCCGAACTCCTTTAGCTCGGAGTTTTAGATGGTTCGAAAGGTGGGAGACTAGTCAGCCCCCGACTGATGTCGAAGCCTTGGCCATCACAACTCGCCCATAATAGCAGCTGCAGCTGACAAATCAGACAAGCAAGGCAAGCCTCAAGCAGTTTACCTTGGGAACAAGACACAGCTCGGGCAACCCAACCCTAGCTAAATTGTCCGCAACGTGCCCGCTATTGGACATTACTACGCAACAATGATCCTGAGTCATTTGCAATGTAAAGCAGTCAAGCTCTCTATTACAGACATATCACTTAGCTTCCTATTGATTCAACCAGCCTATGTCAAAGCAAGACGACAAGGCGAAACCAAAAACATGCAATAGAGACAACAAGCACAAAACGGATAAAAATGTTTTTCATTAACGGTTGACAAAATGGGTACAAGAGTACAAAGTTCACTCCTTATCAGGAGAAGGTACAAAAGCAGAAGAGCAAAGCTTAGTGGAAGAAGGAGCAGGAGTTGCATCTGTATGCACCACGGCTTGGGCATTAGGGCCCGAACTGTCCTCCCCGACCGTCGACGCAAAGGCCACAGACAAGTCTACATACGACATCTTCTTGTAACGGCCAAGATCCCATTCCGGATGTTCCTCATTCATTAGCGTCAGCAGCTCTAGTCTGCCGTGTACAACCCAACAGAACTCGCATCTGTCTTGTTCCTGCAAGAGCTCTTCCTCCTGCGCCTTCGAGTTAGCAAGTTCACGCTCCAACAGCTCCAACTTGCCAGTCAGCGCAACAACCTGAGACTGCTCCATGGATAGACTGCTCTTCACAGCACTGAGCTCATGCCACTCCAGTTCGAGCTGGTCCTCAACTTTCCTTGCTTCTCGAGCATTGAACTCCACATCAGATTCCAGTTGTTGCTTCTGACCAGCCCAATCGACCTCATTCGAAGCATTCTCTTCAGCAAGAGACCGCAGTTCAGAACACGCCTTAGTCGCAGTTCCTGCGCAACCTCTACGTTTCGGCGGATCCGGCTTAACTCCTGCTTGAGTTCGTCTCTCTCAGACACCGTCTTTGCCAGATCACTCTCAAGGGCCTCCAGACGAGCCTTTTGAGCCTTAGCGGCCATGGTTGACTGATCCAGCCTTTTCTCCTCAGCCTGCTTCTGTAAACGCTCAATTTCGTAGAGCGCGACAGAATACATCGCCCACATGTGCGAGAAGACACGCTCCATGGTGTATACCCTCTCACGAGCCAACTCGACTTCCGTCCCAGCAACAACCACCTTGTTCAAGTGAGACATACCCAACATAAGGTACTTTAAACCCTTATCCAAACACCCTTCTAGCGTATCCTCCTCAGGCTTCAGAGCACAATCCATCAGCCAGCTGTGATGCCTGCTTATGTGCTTCCTCAAAGCATACTCCACATCAACCTTTTGGTACCAGACTTGAGAGATCATCCTTTCCAAGTCTGGTGCAAACAGGCTTATCCGCGCATCCGGATGAAGCTTTCCCGGATCATGAATCACGCCGACACCACCCTTTGCAGTTACCACTATTCCCAGGCTCTCCTCTGCGACCTTTCCGTTATCACGAACAACCGACCCTTTAGTGTGAGACGACTCAACATCCAGAGGAAAAGAAGGAAGCGAATTATCCAAAGGACCCTCCAACACTTTTAGTTGTGTCCTGGAACGAGACGGTGAACAATGCGGACTGCAAGAAACTCGGCCTGTGCAACAACCACTTTCATACGACGCACTAATGGGAAGATCAGATTCTACAACCTCAAATGAATCTTCACTAAATCCTTCCACTGGAACAGTCCCGCGCGAATCAACACCGGCAGAAGTCGCCATTACAACCCGTACCAGACGCTCATTCAAGGCTTCGGCCTGCGCATCACTGATGTTTGACCTATCTTCAACCCCTACAAACCGCAGGTAATCCTTCTTCCAGCCGGACACATCAGTCTCCGCCCTGACCGGCCGATCAGACTCGTGCACTTCTCCCACTGGAGCGGGTCATACTGAAGGCAACCCATTCCCGACACAAGACCTCTTCGAACTCACGAAAGAGGGAAGCATTTTAGACGGCTCCTCCATATCAGACGGAATGAAGGCTTTGGTCCCAACAACCTTCCTCTTCCTAGAAGGGGCCCCATCTTTCGACTTAACTAGTGATGTTCGGTAAACAGTGGGGCCACATGCCAGTTGTCCCACAACCTATTACGAATGAAGTTGGGGATGCTTATGACATCCACCACATTTTGCGTTGACAAGCCGCGGAACGTCTCCATAGTGTTTTGCTCCTCTAGGGTAAGGAGAGTAGTGAAACACTTTCCTGAGAAGAAACACAAGCAATGATCAGCTAGCATGTCATCAAGCATATCAAAGTCAAGAGAAAAAGCTAAACTTACGAAGCGTCTTGAACTCTCGTTCGAGCGGACGACCCTTGCACCAGAAATACTTTGAATTCGTAGGGGCTAAAAAGCAGTACTTTTGCCAAAACTTAAAATCATCCAACAGATTCACGAAATAAGCCAATGAAGTCATCTTACAGACGACATTACTCATCAGTTGAGGAGAAGTCAACAACTGGATTACTTGCGGAGTCACGCTGATGCCAGCCTCCTTCGCCCTAATCAGGACGAGAATGATAATCCTATATCCATTAGGCCCCAACTAGGCTAAAGGAATCCCCAGAAGATTCAAGAATTCCCATATCACATCCAGAACAGGAAAATGCACTCCAGTTTGAAGCATACCTCGATGCAAATATATGAACCCCGCTGGTGGTGACATTGGCGTCTGGTCACCTTTCAGGACATACAACGACAAGTCCTCGAGGACTCCAAACTTCATACGGATTTAGCAAGGTCAGGCTCAGAAAGAAACTTGTTTTCGAAGAAATCCATGCCCTTGGCCAAGGTTGCACCATCAAGAATGTTTTGTTGAGCCACGAAGAAGATGAACAATATTTTCTAATCAGGAGATGAACAATATTTTCTAATCAGGAGATGAACAAAGCGGTAGCTTCAAAAGCAAGGAAATAGAAGAGCCAGATTTTTCACTACGGATGACCTAAATAGGGATTAGGTTCCCGCCTCTTTTCCGTTGAACCAACGCACGTTCAATTAATGCAGCACGCGACTCAAGCAGCGATTCAGACTCAATCATCATCATGAGCGGCATATCTTTTCAAAGAGATGACTTAGCGAACCGATGTGATGGCCCACTAACTCGGGGGAGTAACTGATGATACATAAAAATGGTCACATCTACCCGTGTCATGATCATCTCGAAGAATTACGGGCCTAGCGTCAGCTCAACACTGATTTGACCCAAGGGGTTCTAAGCCCGCCTACTCCAGTCGGCTAGACGGACCCAAACTCTTACAAGATGCTAGGCCCACACGTCTCACAACTATCCTCAATACCCGTAAGTCCTACTAAGGCAAGTATCTCGAGGATCAGCTTCAGACGGGCAACTACAACAACTTTTTTCTTCCATCTAGGAAGCAAATCCATAGTACATTCCAAACAGGGAAACTCCCTTCTACGGATTGCTCTTGGATTGAGAACTATATCCCGCGTATCTAGGAGCATAGGGCTAACAAAGAACTTCCCTCCTACAACACGACTCCTAATTAGAGGATGATCTCCACGAAGATCCCTTTCCTAAATTATGCCTACGATGGTCTGGTAGAACCAGGACTCATGCACTATACATAAGACATTAAGTTGGTAAGCTAAGGTACGCTAGAAATTTTCTTTTTACAGCATTACGCCTTCCTCAGATCCTTGTCTGACTTTTGCATCGGAGTGCCATCGGCCTCCACAATGGTGGTCTGTGGCTCACGTGCATTAGTTGTGCAGGTCAACAAGACTAGGTCAAAGTAGAGAGCAAAAAATGACTGCATCTAATGGTATCATTGGAAAGATCTTCAAAAATGCATTCCAACGATATCAAGTTTACCAAAATTCGACGACCAAATAATAGTTATGACAATTTTAATTTTGAGAAAAAATACAAAATTTTTTCTCCACCCCACACGTACATTTCACTAACTTTTTTCACCAATTTTCATTTTCTTTGCCTTATAGTTGTGTTATATTCACAAACATGCCTTTATGAGAAATGAATCTCAACCCTCAACATATTTCCCAACTTTCAATCCTAGCCATTTTTTATCTTCAATTCCTTAAAACACCATTCTGATTTGTAAGATAGACTAGTGTATTACCCGTACCGGTTGCACAATCAAAAGTGGGTCGTCATATTAGGTCAACCTCGATTAATATTTTAAAAATGGACTTAAAAAATCATTTTAAAACTTTCGTATTGAGTTTTCCCAAACTTTGATTTTTCAAACTATGGAGTTCAGGTTTTTTGTTTGAACGTGTCTTAAGATGTCTGTCTCTTTACTTGATAAACATTGAAAACACTTACAATGTAAAATGTATTAAACATACTTTTTTAGAAAAAGTATATGACGTGAAATGGGTATGTTAAAATCTTAAGCATTTATATTGATCATTGAATTCATTTGAAAGATCTTTAAAAATGCATATCAACAATATCAACTTTTACAAAATACGAAAACCAACGAGATAGTTATGATAATTTTCATATTAAGAAAAATACAAACACAACTTTCTCTCTCGACGTGTACATTCTACACAGTCATTTTAAGTTTGATAATCATTTTCTTTTACCCTTTTAAATGTTTCATAAACTTGCCATTATGGATAATTTCAACCTTCAACATCTTCCCCCACTTTCAATTTTAACCCTCTTTTATCTCAAATTCCTTATTAATATTGAAACACCGTTTTGATTTGTTATATAGATTAGGGTATTCTCCGTGTCGTTGGCACTACCGTACGTTGTTAACTATTTCATCGCGGCTTATCTTTCTATCATGTCTCTCAGGGCTTTTACTTTGTTGAAAAATCTATTGGCATCCCTTTATGGATTTTAGCTCAATATGCTATTAGCTACTGGTACGTGAGCTTAAATCAAATCATAATAACAAAAGGATTAAATAACTTACCTATCCCTTCAACGTGTAATTAAACATTCTATGTAAATAAACAAAGTGAAAAAATGAAAAATTATAGTGTTATTCAACTGTTCCACCATTCAAAATGTAATTGAACTGTTCCACAAAGGGAATTAATTGATACACTTGTCCTCCATATAAAAGTCAAATAAATAAGAATAATTGAGTAAGGCATTTATCATGAGCCCATTTATTCAAATAATAATTAGATGTTACCATTAAAATTTTTATCTAATAAATATATATTGTCATTCAAGACACGTGTCACTAATCATACCCTAAGGTTGCAGCACATGAACCATTACCACTAACATATTTTTTACATTTGTCGTGGCATTCGTCTTTTTAATATCAATTGCGGCATTATCTCAACCACAAATATTTTGTTTTTCTGTAATGGTAGCTAAAACCAGTGTTCTAAAAAGCGCTAGGCGGTGGGTGGGCGGCGAGTAGGTGCCTAGCGCCCAGGGGTCTAGGCTGTTTTAGGTTTTGTATTATAACTTTAATAATTTACAAAAGTTAAGCATAATACCTTATCCTTTACATCCAATTTAATGCCAATATACATATGCAAAATTTAAAAACATGAAAAATTAACAATCATGAACAAAATTTATTAAAACTCAAATGACTGAAGTTGGTCATGATGGGTACTTTATACAAAGTTGAATTTGTAGACAATTATCAAAACTCACTCTTTTATTTTTATTCAAATTGCATGAATGACCTCAGTCATGTTTGATAAAATCTAAATTACTAAAATTGATACCGGCAGATCCTTTGAGAATTCCACTAAGTAATCATCCTTTGCTACATTCAGACATATACTGAATAAAAAATAATTAAATTGTTTATTTCCAAAAAAGAGGAAAGAAAAATAAAATAAGAACACAATAAACCTTATTAAAAAAAAATAACTCGCCAAGATCGCCCAGACCCTGCCTAGACTGCCCAGACCCCGCCCAACCATTAGTCTATGAGTTTCTCTAATGCCTAGCGCCGCCTAGGTCGATTTTTAGAACACTGGCTAAAACTAAATTAATCACAATTTTTTTATGGAATTTTAACAATCTACCTTATTTTTCAATATTTTCCCAATACTAAAATTTTCCATACCTTGTAAATTTGCATTTGCAATACATCAAAATTACACAATAAACCACTATAACATTACTTCACATGCTAAATGTTTGAGTAGGCCACAAAGCATAAATTGTTTTGCAAAATTTTGAAAGACTTTACTTTGTTTTCTCAAATTTTTTTCCAACACTAAAACCTATCATACACAGTAAGATTGCATTTGTAATTCTTCAAAATTCAAATATACATGATGAACCATTATAACATTGTTCCACATGCTAAATATTTGAGTAGACAACATCATATAATTTTTTTTGCGAAATTTTGACAGAGTCTACCTTGTTTTTTCATTTATTTCCAACACTAAAACCTGTCATACAAAGTAAAATTGCATATACCATTCTCTAAAACCCAAGCATAAACAAATAAAGACTCTAGTGGTACTCCAAGTACAGGGGACAACTATGAGCGTCATATTATGATAAATAAAATGCAAATTAGTCACCAATTAAAAATCTATCAATGAAGCATTTATAGGGATTGTTTTTTCTATTTTCATGCACACTTTCTCCTTGATAATCTCTATATTCTATCTTACTTTGCAAGCTAACCCCACTGATTGATAAATTGAAAGGTTCCGCGTTATCCTGCACGAAATAAGTATGGCTTCAACTAAAAATATTTTACTAAGTCTCAAATAATTGCACATTAAATTTTGATATGGACTATCTCACCATCTCAAAATAACTTCACATTACAACATAATTTGTCAAATCCTTCATGGATCATGCTATGATGAAAACTTATAAAACATAATCTTGAGTAAGATTCACAATAGGTCTGAAAACCTATGACAACTCAACACAAATTATCCTACCAATGAGCAAGAAATATCGTACCTCTGGAGTCACACATCTTTAAAGCCTAGCACGAACATATTGGGTATAACGATTTGCAAGCGGTGGGACTGTCGAAAGAACCCACATATGAAGCTTTTGTGCAGAGAATTCAACTTCCAAACTGGAAATATTGCAATCCCACACCTTCAACTCACCAGCATTATGTAAGGGTAGCTAACATTAAATAATTTGTATATGGTATATCTGTTTGTGCATGCACCAGGGAAAACTTCAACTTGATCTCTATGACAGATCCATTGACTATACAATCAAGATCATCAGCATTGACACTTGTAGCAGCATATAACCTATAGAAAGTGTTAAGGGATATGGAAACTGCCATCCTTCCACAAACTTTACGTAACCACTTAAGAACTCAAACCAATTGACTCTTCCCTCGTCAGACACAAAGAAAAAGTCAACTATGGATGGATCTAGATGAGATAATAGCTTTGGAAAGCATTCAGGTAGTAAAGACGTTTGTTAAGTTTAGACAGAAGCATTCCTGAACTGCACAAAAAGTAATAAAAACATTATCATAATAAATAAATATGGTCAAAACTACAAATAATCTCCAACAATATAAGAAAATAGTTTATGTATGTTTTTGTCATTTTACAAAGTCTTGTTATTGTGATTGAACATGTAATGTGTGCATTAAAACTACTTGAATGATGTATTAGAACATAGCATGAAGTAAATGGAAATTTTAGTTTATTACATTAACACTGTGCTTAGAAACCAATAAGAAAAATATATTTGCAATATTTTCATGATGTACAAACAGGTAGAATATTTAGTTTAACATTATTAAAATAAAGCCATTCCATGAAACAACACATAAACACATGTTAGTGAGTTCTTACTCGCATCTTGAATCTTGTATTTGGTGTTGGAAAGAGAATGGGTACTACCTTTTGGTCTAGATGCTCTTGAATAATTTTGTTAATGGCATGTTTCACCTGAAGCATAATACAATGTGGTCATTCAATAAATTAACATATTTTTATGAATGATTTATGAATGACAAATGAAGTTCATTGCGCAAGTTACATTTCATAGTGCAAGCTACAAGTTGCATCTTTTTATTTTTGTCACGATCTCATTTTTAAATCTAAAGTTGCAACTCTACATATTAAAGGATTAAACAGAGCAAGGCAATCTGAAAAAAGTTATTGTCCAGCATATAAAAAAATTAGTAAGCACCCAAGAGACCAAAACCATGGTAAAAGTAGTTATGATTGGATTGCGTTGAGTTCAAAGGATCTTTCATTCAGTTGTGCCACCAAATCAACAAATGACTGCAATAAAAAAATGAAACCAAATGAAAAATGCTTTCATATCACAAAAGGACAATCCTAATTCCAGATAAGCTGATCATCACCTGTGATAACTTTGTATTCTCCATCTTAGTTTGAGAAGCTATAATAGTCGTAGCAATCTGCCTTTCTATGTCTTCTAAATGTAGGCTCTTAACCTTGACTTCATCATTTAGTTTTCTAATCTCCACCTAAATGAACAACCTATTCAAAATGATGTTTTTCATCCATGCCCAAAATAGAAAAGTTATTGGAAGATGAGAAATTACATTAATATGTTCATTGTTTGGGTTATTAGCTGCCTATTATGACATGCGTTTCAAAACACTTGAATGTAGTGCTACTTCTCTAGAAGAAATCTTTTGTTGCTCTCTTAGTAAATCAATTTGGTCAAGCATTTTAATTGTGGCATATAATGCAATCACATGGTATATACTCACAATGAGATTATTGTGGTGGGAAGTAAACCATCTCGCAAACACGATTGATGCTTTTTCATCACATCTCTTATGACCTGCAAACTAAGCGCATGTGAGCTTGGTTACAACAATTGAATTAAATTACCAAAACATAATGAAAAATGTATTATAAAAAAAATTGGAACTATGCATCAAACTCGAACTTCAAACTTACACACATGTCCTATTGACCCCATGAGCTTTCTGAATCCTACTTCACATAACATCTCGTTATAAGTTGAACGTTAGATAAGTAAAAACATAACATAAAAACCCAATCAATAAAATCCAAAAGGTTTGTTTCTATATACATCTTAGGTTATATACAACACTATCCTATACATCATCGGAAGTGAAATGCCTAAAAAAATTGAACCGCTCCCTATTTGTTTCTATACAAAACTAAACCTATCATCGATATGATCACACACTCTAAGTGCATAGTGCCAAAAAACATAACCATATCACATTTCTTTTTCCAAAAACATGGGAACCAAATCAACCCATAATATGAACAAATGGGTTTACTTATTTTAACCACCGACTTAAGCATTGTTCTATACATCACCAACTGCCAAAAGAGGCATATCCAAACATCTTCAGCATCACATTCTTAAAGGACTTTGTGTTTATATGCACCAACACCGAGCAAGGAGAAAATATCACGGATATCTACAACATTTTATCATACACTATATCAGCAATATAAATAAGCTATGTTTACAATAATGTTGTAGACATAAACAATTACCTTATTTGTTATTTTCTAGAGGTGACCACCATTATACTTTTGCTTTTTCACCATTTTTTTGAACTCATTGACTTAAAGATCTCAATAATACGCAATGACTGTTGAAGATTAAAATTGTATTTATTCGAGCAAAACATAAATGAAATTATAATAAAGAGTTGGTGAAATAATGTTTATCAAAACTAATACCATCAGAAAATCCTACAACAAAACTTCTAGATAAACAATGTTGGTCGTAGAATCTGACTCCATCTTGTGGTAAAAGGATATTTATTCTGTTAGAAGCTGTGCATCTAGATAATGCCACATAAAGTTGTCCATGAATGAACATCGGTGTTCATAAATCAACTCCAACATACTTCATGGACTGACCATGTGACTTGTTTATTATCATTGCATATGCTAGCCACAATGAAAGTTGAAGTCTTAACATTTAAAAATGAAACTCTAAAGATGATGGTGTCAATGAGATCCTTGGAATGAATATGAAATTGCCAGCCATGTCCTCGATTTAAATTTGAGCTTCAATTATACGCGATGAACAACGCACAACCATCAAACGTGTTCCATTCCAAAGTTCATCCTTTGGTGCCAGGTTCCTCAACAACATAATTGGACAATCAACTTTTAATTCTAGTTTAAATGGAGGCAACCCAAAAGGATTAAGTGAATTTAAGTATTCAGTTGGATAGGAGTTCATAATAGAATGATCATTTTCAATACGCTCAACCAATTTATCTGTTGCGAAATAAACAATGGGTTCTTCTAAAAAACAATTTAATGCAACTTGTTGATATCACATACATCATCTTTCGGACCTGGAGAATTGTTTGTTCATTCAAATAACTTAGAGAAGTTGCGCCCACAACATTTAGTTTAGGATAAACCAAAGAAATTAACTCTGTCAAATCTTTGCATTTGTGCATTGTTGGTGGAAAATGAATGGCATCTTGTATAGTGCTTCCAATCTATGAGAGTTAAGAATAAAAATTAATTAAAATAAACAATATAAAGTGAAATTAAATAAATATTTGTCTTGAATCAAATATTACCTCAGCCAAGAAATTTTTAAAACCTTCATCGTCTTCTCTATTGAGCCACATATTCATATAAGTTAAAACTTTTATGTATAACCAAAGGTGGGATCGTCTTGATGATGCGGCCTCAATTTGTTCACGAACATCTTGGGTATAACTGGCAAGATTTGCCAAAAATCACCACTAAGAACAACGACAATACCACCGAATGACTTATTGGTTTCACAAATGTCTTGTAATGCGTGATCAACAACTTCAACGATATATCTGTGTTGCATTGGAACCTCATCCCAAATAATTAACTTTGTTTCTTTGAACAAATCAGCTTGCAGTGATTTTTTAATAAACCCACACACTGTGTTCTCCATGACATTTAATGGAATGCGAAATGTTGAATAAGCGGTTCGACAACCAACTAATAGCACAACCGCAATACCAGATGAAACAACAGTCATGAAAATGTGCCCAAGGCTATTACATTTTGATACGAAGACATTGTACAAAAATGTTTTACCTGTTCCAGCAACTCCATTCAAAAAGAATTAGTTCCTTTATTTCCAACAACCAAAGTTATTATTTTGGGTTAACTAACACGTGCCTCATTAAGATGATCAACAAACAATTGCGCATCAGCTTCTTGGCCGTCATATTGAAGTTGTCGGTGTTCTCATATGAATCTGTTACCAACTACGATATTCCACTTTTCAATTGCCTGAGGCATATGTGGAAATTTAGTTAAATTCTTGCCTGATTCTTGAATAAACTGATTTGTTAGATACAACCCATAATTTGTCTTGTGGATTTGAAATACCAAATAATGTCTGCAATTTATGCGCAAGATCATCACATATATTCATTGAAAATTTGTTTCATGACACATGTGGCTGTCGCGGACGACATTCAATAAAGATAATACTAAACAACCTCTTCAACTGATGCCCACTTTTCATAATCGTTGTCTATTCAAGACATTGTACTAATTCTTCATCATCTTCTAAAAGCTCTCGAGGTGCACATGTTGATTTAAAAGTATCATGCACTACATTGTTAAATGTGCGCAAATCTTCAAATGAAACTTGGCCATTCACAACAGTTAATAATAACCACAAATAAAATCTTTCACCTTCATTAGAGCTAGCAAAATACATTCTACTGATTGCATACCCCATCTTCCTTCTTGCCCATAGTTATTGTGTTTCTTGCCAAACAAAGTGTTGCGGAAACTCCTGGTATGTAAATGCACGTGCAGTTGGATCTAAAGCACAACATAGAAAGAAAGTTGTCAAAGTTGACACTTGTTGCCCACCTCTACAAAGAATGATTTTTTGCAGAGTCTGTTGGATTAAATACAACGTGATACATTCCGAGCAAATGAAGAGTCGATCGAACAACAGTCGAATTTACTTCATGTAAAAGATGCCCAAATATTCACCAAGCAGCTTCAGGTGACCCAATATGTCGAGCATCAAGATATAGTTTTATCTCATCTATTCCGCCCAATACCATTGTTGTTCTGTCATGGCCTTTATAGATGTACTTGTGTATGTATTTAATACAACATACTCCCTGGCATACTTCGACATTAATATGACAATCAAACATTCTTGAAAGATATGGATTATATGGCACAACATCCCTATTATCAACTTTTTGCCCCTTGACACTAGAATACAACTTACCAGTATTACGACATCGATAAACATGATATCTGTCTTGATCCATCATCGTTGGTTTTACAAAATCTCGCGGGTATCTATTTGTGCAACTTCCATTAGATATATTCTTTTCAATTCAAATAAGTGAACTACTAAATTAGGACGATCAGAAGCCTTTTCATTTGCTAAGAAAACATTTGTAATCTCCGACCAATTCGGATTAGTTGTCATGGTGAGAAAAGTATCAGGATGATCATTATAATGTGTGATTGCCATTGAATCCTAAAAGATCTAAAACATATGTCTTGGACTGCCAGAATGGGATGAAGGCAAGATAAATGTTTTCCAACTTGATCTGGAAGTAAGTCTTCTGGTCTAATATCAGTAAGATCTCCATAAAGCTCAACCCTACGTTTTGTCTGACTATTCCTTAGATACGCCAACTGATTCTACTCAGTAGGGGCCCAAACATCCACCAAAAACTCTTGAAATAGTTTCCCTATTTTATAATTGTTGAATACTCTATAGGTCGTTCGAACAAACGATAACTATAAAATTCCACTTGAGTAAGTCGATTATCTGATGGAGTATCGTTTACAAAGTCCCACTGAGTTAATTCAGGCTCCAAACCAAGCTCACCACGTGAAAATAATAACACATAATGAAGTGGTAAGTAAGCCGGGTGACATTCACTAATTTGCATCAACTCTTGATTCTCTCACTGATGTATAACAATATCTCTCATTCAATTCATTTCCATCCCATCCCCTTGTAAAATAACAGTTATCTCATTTGCATAAGGCAATTTGTAAAGTCATCAGTCTTTTATTGCACTATATTGTAAATAAGCAGGTACATTTTGTTCAGCTGCATTTGATGAATTTAAGATCTCATACGCTTGACGATACATTTTTGAAAACACTGCAACAAAGTATCTTGAATGATTGTAAGAACGTCTGACCACAAGTGTGGATTTCAATGATTGAGAGCATGTAACGCAAAATTGGAATCGTAAATATAAAGTTGAAAATAAATTGGTTGTTGCCTTTGTTGAGGTATTAATGACCCTATACGATGTCATAATTCTCCATGACTAGTAAAATTTGAAAGACCCCATCCACTAAGAATTCTTGGTTCATTTTACACCCGAGACTCGTAAAGACGTTGCATTATATTCGCGAATATGTCTCCTAAAAGAATTTGATCTAACATCATTTCCATCGTACAATACTTGAAACAGTGTTGGGGGAGTCGACAATAATGGTAGCTTAACCTTTTCTTGTAAACATGTTCTAAAAAATGGATTCTTGAAACTTGAGGACACAAATTTATCATATTTCCAATGTAGTGTTGAGCAATGACGATAAAGAACATTCATTCTACCTAAGAAGTGACGTGTTTTACGTTAGCATACTGGAGTTAGACTAAATGTAATATCACATATTTAAATGAGTTAGTAATTGTAGCACTTACATTTATGTAATAGTTATATTATTTATCATTGAAAATAAATGTAGAATTTATATGTTATTTGAGGCATTCGATGGTGCATCCACATGGTTTATGTGTTGTTCCACAATCACTTGATTTAATTCCATATTGATAAGTTCTTCACCCATGTTCCGAGGAAGGATAGTAGTAAAAAAAATCTTTTTTATTTTCTTGGACGCTTTTTCGATAAATTGTTCGCATTGGGTTTGAAAGAAATGTTTTTTGTAACAGATGATGTGACACATTGAATATTGTCTCTTTCACGACGTAAGCGTTGTGCTAACATACGCTTAGAAATAAAATTATCTTAATCGATGTGCTTATCCTAACAGATTTTAAAAAAATATAGTTATTACAATAGCAATGCACTTAACATCTAGTGGAAAAAATAAAAACAATATAAAATAAGATTAAAAACAAATAATGAGAATGCCTTAAAAAAATGTCAGCATATAAGCATCCCAAAATAATATGAAGCATGTCATAATACATACAGGAATGTCAGTTTAGCAATATGAAGCATGTCATAATGCATATATGAATGTCCAAAAGTTTTCATTTTTCTTTTTCAGCAACACTTGATTTTTCCACCCCTTTTTATAAAATGTGATAAAAAAAAATAGTATCCGAAACATGAAAGGCAAAAACATATGAAGACATGTTAGTGTCACAAATACCTTAAAGCATGCATGCTCTTCATTTCCCTTTTTAAGATCATTAGGTTTCAAAGTTGTGGAACCACCTATTACAATACCTTTCAATGGAGCTAACGGATCAACATGGCGTCTAGTTGCGTCTTCTCCATTCAACAAAAATTAAACATATAAGCATCCTAAAATAATGAGGCAATAAAATTTTTAGCATACAAAGAAACAGTTGGTGATAATACCTTAAAGTATTGAACCTTTCCTTTCCCCTTTTGAGTTGTTGTCGCTCTTTGAGTATTTTTTGGTTTCACGTGTAAACGTTGGGCCAACTCAGGGTTTGAATTAGTAGTATTACCAAGGACGTTTTCTTTCCCCTTTTTGTTTGACTTTAAAATATGAGCAAAGCATACGTAATAATCAACATTTTAATTCTATAAGTTATATCAGAAATTGATCTTACATACGACACAGAGAATCCCAAGTAATAATGATTAATGAATAATAATGAGTAATTTGTTCATCACGTTAAAGCCTTAGACCATTGTCTATAAGAAATTGATCCTACATACAAAAAGTTTGTTATTATGAGAATCACACTTTTAACAAAATAAAAGCTAAATAGTGATGAAAAAGAAATTGGACTATAAAAAAGTTCTTACGGTGCTTGCCCGGTTTGAATTTACTTTTTCATCTTGAATTGTAACCTTAACACCTTGGTCTTTGAAAATTTGAACCTCAATTTTTGTAATAAAATCATTTGAACTCCATCACACTTTGAAAAAAAAATCATAAACTTAAAAATATATTGGAATCAACTTGAGCAAACACAAAGAAAAATGTTATCCTCTTACATTTCCTTCGATATTGGAATCAACTTGAGCAAACATCATCATTTTAGAGTACGAAGGTCTCGTTGTTGAGTATTCCATAATTATTGTTATAAGACAACACAAAGAAAAATGAAATACTATTAGAATTGTCTACATGAATTTCGTTTGAAAAGGGAAGAATAGACTAAATGTATAGCGAAATAGGTAATATCAAAATGACTCTAAGCAAAACAACAAATAAATAACAATGAAACCCAAATAAATATGACACCCAATGTTTTGTGTAAACAAAACACCAATGAACAAAAAACCAAGATATTATGACCATCAATTAATTAGGGCATGTCAAAGGTGAAATTTCACAAAGAAAAAAAGGCACGGACATTCAAAAAGGCATAACCATTCAAATTTTGAAAATAAAATGAAACACTAACCTAGTAGATGAAACCCCTTGCATGAGAGACACCAAAAGATACTTGAATGAGGGAGACTAAAAGAGCTTGAAGTGTGTGGCGAGAAGATGTCATTTTAGGGAGGATAAAAACGCTAGAACATGGCATGAGAGAATGAGAGCCTTCAGCCTGAGAAAGTGATTTTGTAATATATTCAAACAAACACTCAAAATCCTTATTAGTATATTCAAACAAATCCATGACAAATATCCCTACACCTTTGTAATAAACCCTCTCTACTATAAACAAAGATGTTATTTTTTTCAAAGATATTTTGTTTTCTATCTTCTTCTTAATTTGCATGGTAATCTTTTTCTTGAAGTTTGCACTATGCAGTTTGGCAGAGACACATTGGCAAATGTTTGCATAGGACAGAAAATTGTAACAGTAAACAATGCATGTTAGAACCTCACAACACTTGTCCATTGACCAATATTTGCTTGATTATGCAAATCATAATACACTTATACACAAACGCCATCCATCACCTCTTTTCCCAAAAAAGCAAGTGTGGCAAACATAAAGTTCTGCTCTATTCACTACTTCTCAATTCTCTTGGATAGGTAGACTTAGGATAAATAATGACTTATGTTTATCTCAATTTTCAACTCAAGTATGCATTGGTTCCTATGATAATGTTTTTTTTGACTTTTATTGGGAATGGAAGAAAGGAAAAATTATGGAGTGATTGTTGGCTAGGTCAGACAACTCAAAAGGAGAAACTATTCTAATTTTCAAAGATGTATATAGTTATCTTCTTAATTTGCATAGTAATCTTTGTAATATTCAAAGATTCCCCATCATCCCACAATATTCAAAGATGTTATTTTTTTTCCCAATCTCTTGATCTCATGATCATTGCATCCTCTCCAAAACACTCTAACCTTTGAAATAAACACTCCCGACTAAAAAAAAAATTTTGACTAACATTTTTTTCCCAACATCTTCCTCTCAAATAGATGACTCTAAACAAAACTTCCAAAAACATGAAAACCCAATGTATCTCAGCCAAATTCTGATGAGTCAATGACAATAAAATGTCAATCTATTGAACCATCTATATCCATCAAAAACCAAGAGATTATGACTACAAATATATGAAACTGCATATTGCAAACTTCAAGGAAATAAAAGAAACAAAAAACCAAAATTGGCATATCACATTAACACTAAAAGCATATCACATCATATTATTATCTCTAAAAATGGCATATCCTAAACTAACATCATGCTAAATTCTTGGTTTTTTTGTTAACAAAAGGGATACTTTTTGTCACTTACAAAACGAATATGATTTTTCATATCAAGGAGTGGGGCATCTGACCCTTTGAGAAAATAAAATATGTGATATTTAATAGAGTATTAAAGAGGGAAAGAAAGAAAGAAAAGCAAAGAGAGTGACACACTTGATGTTTACCGAACGGGTTCAAGGCCTTCTACAACCACATTGGGGACCCTTTCATCAACCCCCACTACAGCCACATTTAATATAAAAATTGTCTAGATGTGGCAATCATCCATGGATACTCTTACGACAATTAGAGGTAATAATTCGAACGAGATTCAAAAGATGGCGGTGGTGATAAGAGACATTAACACTAATAACCTATCAACAAATAGCAAGATTAACCCCTACAACAACATTAACACATTAACACATAGCAACTGAAGAAGTCAATTTTCGCTCCCTGCTTGACCATGACCTGCACAAGGAACGTACATGAGCCATGGATCACCGCTGTACTTGCCGATGGAACTCCGATGCTAAAGTTAGACAAGATTTGAGAAAGGTTTAATGCTGTAAACAGAAAATTTGTAGCGTACCTTTGTTCACCAACCTCATGTCCTATTCATAGTGTTGGAGTCCTGGTTCGACCAGGCCATCGGTAGCATAGTTTAGTGAAAGAGATCTTCCTGGAGATCCTTATCTAGTTAGAAGTAGTCTTGTAAAGGGAAGTTTCCCGGTTGGATCTGTGCTCCTAGATATGCGGGAGATAGTTCCCAATTGGAGTGTTGTCCATAGATTGAAGTTTCCACATACGACATATACTCTGGTATTTGGTCTCTTGTTGGAGACAGTGTTGTTGGCTTGCCCGTCCGAAGTTGATCCTCGAGATACTCGCCTTAATAGGTCTTAGAGGTATTGGGGATGATTGTGAGACGCGTGGGCTTAGCAGGTTGTAGTAATTTGGGTCCGTCTGCTAGACTGCGCTACGCGGGCTTGTTGCCGTTTGGGCCGGATAAGTGTGTTAGGCTGACGCTTGGACCTGTTATTCCTAGAGATCATCATGACATGTGTACGGTGTATAAGAGTGGGCGTTTCAGTGTATCATCAACAACTCCCCCCGAGTTAGCAGGGCATCTAGTCGGTCCACTAAATCTCTTAAAAGTAATTGTACCGTCGTAATGATTGAACATGAAGCGTCGTCTTGAGCGGCACATAACATTAATGGATACGTAACTGCTCAAAGAAAAGGGATACGGTTTATATTCTTTATAAATAGTCATTGTTTCATGGAAGATCATTTTTGTTTCTTCTGTGGCGTCTTCTTGTCTCTGCTTTGTGTTTTCTTTTGCGTGAGTGTTCTTTTGCAAAGTTTGATTTGCACTTTCCTTAAATGTCGGCTAACGTTGAAGTTAATCCCATATTGGAGTTTTCTTATACTTGCCTCAAGCTTTTTGAAGAGAGCTTGGTTGATGAGACCGAGTTAGTCAGGATTCGTGGCATGTACCATGTCCTCGGAGATTTGGAAAACATCCTTGCGTTCATGGCTCGGACTGCAACTACACCCCGACAAGGGTATATAAGGTTGCAGTGGGGCATGTTTGATTTCAGACTCCAGTTCCCAAAACCAGATGACATTTGGCATTTCTTCTTTTCTCTCTGTATGCCCCCCGCTCAATTGGGCCCGAGCGGGTTTAGGATTTTGATTGCAACCCTTATCAGAGGGCATGATGTTGGCCTCATTTGACCCCGATGATAGTTCAACGCCCAACTGACGCTTGGTAGGACTCTAGAGGCATTTGTGTGTTGAGCACTCCCGGTTGCTTGCATCCTGTAGCGGATGATGTTGACCCTTGGCAGAAGTATTGGTTTCTGGCTTCAGTGGATTCCCCATACTTCTGGTTGGGAGGACGCCCGGTATCCAGATTCTTCCAGTTTAATCTTAGTAAGTGTTTTGTCATTGTCTCCTCATCTCGGATTTTGGATGTAGAACTAACTTGATGTTTTGTTTCTCTTTTTTTTGGAAAGTTCGCGACTCTAATCCTTACTGAGGAGGAAGAGTTGATAGAGAGGGAGTTTAATGAACTTTCATTGATGTCTATTGAGGAGGTTATAATGCCGAGTAATGTCCTACGGAGTGGGCTGCTAAGATGTTCCCATGAGACTTCTGCTGCACTCGGCTCATCGACTAAAGAGGTCGGAGATCGTCGTTTCAAAGAAAAAGAGCCTGATTATGCCCAGCCCGACTAGGTTGGCTGAGTTGGAGGCGGGCATGCCTCTTGTTGTTCTTCCTAAGAGGAGGCGACGCAGTAATCATGTTGTTTCTTCTTCTAAGCTGCCATCTTTATTAGGGAAGGAGGCGGTTGTTGTGAAGCATGAGTTATCTTCGTCTGCTCAGGAGATGGTCCTGGGGATTCATAGTATCTCACTGGATCTTATTGTAGTCCCCCCTGTTGAGTTAGAGGGAAAGCGCACTGACCCAAGGTCGACGTTGTAAGTCACCATGGGTCTCTGGCAGAGGCTCATGCTATTGAGTCACATGATTCTGTTGTGCTACACCCTTTATATAATTGAGTCACATGATTCTGTTGTGCTACACCTCGAATTTGCCTATTATAGAAAGGTTGCTTTCGAAACTATCATGCTAGAAGAAAGTCTTTGCTATTCGGGAGAGGCTGTTGAGGAAGCCGTTTTGTCCACTACTGTTCCAAAAATTAGTTGTAATGTCTTTCTCAGGACAAAAACAAAACTTTTAATGAAAGTCATATTTTGTAACTTTGTTTGTTTTTCCTATACTGTCGTGACATTATGTTTTCCTTAGAACCTTTTGACCCATGTTGTAGGCCGTGAAAATAGTATTTTCAAGCCCTACATGCTAGCAGATGGTTTGTGTTGCAAGTTGAGTTGCATTGAAGCTGACTGCGTTGAACAACCTTTGCCTATAGTCGAGTTGTTATGGTCCCTGGCAAGTTTCTTCCACGAGTTGTGAAACTGTCGAAAATACTCTTTCTCTCTACGCCATCGTTGCCCTACACAGTGGACTGAGCATTGGGATGTTCCAGAAGCCATCGTAATTTGTAGGACTAACTAAGCTTACCTGGTGAGGTTTGGAGATCATCGTCTGTTGGCGAATCATTGTCATCAGGCGTAAGAGCGATGTCTGAACTATAATCAAATTTGGTGACCATGGTTTGTAGAAGAGCATTGGTCCCGTGGCAAGCCGTCGACATCAATCGAAAGCTGACTAGGCTTCCACCTTCCAAATCATCTACACCCGCACAGAGTGAGCTACAGATTTAAGAGTTGAAAATTCGGCGACTATGGTTTATAGAATAGCAATGGTTCTGTGGCAATCCATCGACATCAGTCGAAACTGACTAGGCTTCCACCTTCCAAATCATCTACACCCGCGTAGAGCGAGCTACAAATTTGGGCGTGACCAAAAGTTGTCGTCACTGACTATGCTTACCTGATCGGGTTCGGTGATCATTGTATGTAGAAAAGAAATGATCCCTTGGCGAGTCATCATCATCAGGCGTGAGGGCACTGACTAGATTCCCACTTCCTTGGTCATCGTCATCCGCGCACAGTGGACTAGGCATCGGGCGTACCAGAAGTTGTCATCATCAGTCGTGAACTGACTAAACTTACCTGGTCAGGTTCGGCGATCATTATCTGTAGAAGACCAATGATCCATTGGCGAGTCATCGTCATCTGGCGTGAGAACGCTGACTAGACTACCACTTCCTAGGCTATCGTCATCCGAGCGCAGCGGACTAGGCGTGGGGCTTGATTTTTTGGATCTGGCCGCGGCGGGATGATTGGACGTTACATTGGTTGTAACAAACAACAGTGGAAGTTTAGTAAAAGCAAATATTATTGATAATTTTTTTAGATGCTCTACATTCCTCGGTGGTTTAAGTCCATCACCATTTATGTCTTTCGACCTGTATATTCCCGGCCTGTTAACCTTGGACACCTTGTAGGGCCTTCCCAATTTGGGTTAAACTTTCCTGCACCTACTTCTTTGGTGTTCTGCTGGGTTTTTCTGAGTCCCTAGTCTCCCACTCTGAATTCACGTGGCTTAACCTTGGTGTTGTAGTATTGTGTTATTCATTGTTGGTCGGCAACTATCTTGGCATAGGCTCGATCCCACTTTTCCTCGAGGAGGTCTAGATCGACGCATAAGGCTTCGACATTATCATTTGCTATGGACTCCTCCATTAGGATGGTAGGCACTTCAAGTTCCACTGGAGCTATGGCTTCTAACCATAGGCTAGGGTGAAGGGTGTTTCTCCGGTCAGGATTCTTTTGGTTGTCCGGTATGCCCAGAGTATTCTTGGTAATCATGAAACTCATTTTCCCTTGGCTGTGTCAGGTTTTCTTTTGATAGCTTCCAAGATCGTTCGGTTAGTAACCTCTACTAAGCCGTTGTCTTGTGAATGCCCTGGCAATGAGAAATGGTAACTTATGTTCAAACTTTCGCACAGTTTTTTAACCTTGATACCTTCGAATTGAGTTTCGTTATCATTGACCAATGAACTTCTCTATTTGGATTTGCCCTATCTTGGATAGGGACTCTGCTTCGACCCACTAGGTGAAGTAGTCGACTGTCATAAGAAGAAACTTTTTACCAGTTGATGCTGGGAGTGGTCCAATGATGTCCATCCCCATTGTGTGAATGGCCACAGACTAGTCATCGGTGTTAGTGGCTGGATAGGCATGTGCATGTATGGCATGAACCTCTGACGTTTTTCGCATTTACGGACAATATCTTTGGCATCTCTTTGCATCATTGGCCAATAGTACCCGAGGGTAAAAGCTTTGTGGGCAAGGGTTCTCCCACCCAGATGATTTTTGCATATTCCATTGTGGATCTTTCTCCGAACTTAATCTGCACCAGGAGAGGATAGGCATTTGAGCAGGGGTTTGGTTGTCGATCTCCTGTATAACTTGTCGTTTAGAATAGTGTACCGCGCTGCTCTGCTTCTGAGTTTTCTGGCTTCGGCATTCTCGGCCAGTAGGGCTCCGCTCTCGATATATTCGTGAATCGAAGTCATCCAACTTGCCTTTGTGCTTGTGGCACAAACATCGTTGGGTTCTTCTTTGTCAAGGCTTGATTTCTCTTGGTATTTGATGATACCGTTCGAAACTTGGGCGGAGGTTGAGGCTTCCTTGGCCAGCGCGTCAGCTCTTTTATTTTCGTCTCGGAGGCATTGTAAGAGTTCACACCTCTTGAACCCACTTATTGCATGGAGTACCTTTCCGCGTTAGGCTATCATGTGGAGGTTTTTGCTGTTGAATTTTCCATTGACTTGGTTGACTACCAACCTTGAGTCGCTATACTTTGTTAGGTGATATATCCCGATCCCCTAAGCTAGCTTTAGGCCGGACAGGAGGGCCTCATATTTGGCTTCATTATTTGAGGCAGAAAAATTGAATCTGACGGCTTTATCGAGGATGAAGCTGCTAGGGGAACAGAGGGTGATTCTAGCTCCGCTAACTTTTCCTATTGATAACTCATCACAACGCAAGGTCCATCCTTGATTATCTAAATCTTGAGCTTGAAGGTCTGCCCGTGGTTCTTCTCCGCCGGTAAACTCGGCGATGAAGTCCCCCAACAGTTGGGCTTTGATGGCGGTTCTTGGGGCATAGCTTATGTCAAACTGCTCGAGTTTTACTGACCATTTCACCATCATGTCGGATAACTCTGGCTTGTGTAGTACCGTGCGGAGCTGGTGCTTGGTTAGAACTGTTATAAAGTGGGCCTGAAAATAAGGCCTCAATTTCCTCGAGGATATGACCAATGCCAAAGCTAATTTCTCTAGGTCTAGGTAGTGTGCATCTGCTTCCACGAAGGTATTGTTGGCGTAGTACATTGGTTTTTGGACTCCCGAGTCATCCCGCACAAGGGCTGAGCTGACGGCATGCTTGGAAACGAACAATTACAAGTAAAATATTTCTTCTGTTGCAGGTTTTGAGAGTAGTTCGGGGCTCCCCATGTACCCCTTCAAATTTTGAAAGGCTTGACACTCTTCATCCCATGAGAATCATTTGCTTCATTTCTGTATTTTGAAGAAAGGAAGGCATTTGTCGAATGATTTGGATATAAACCTATTGAGTGCTGCAACCCTCCCAGTCAGACTCTGAATGTGTCTAATATTGGCGAGGGGTTTCATGTCGAGAAGGGCCTGAATCTGCATCGATTCCTTCTGGTTTACTATGTAACCTATGAATTTTTCTAACTCAACTCCGAACGTACACTTTTGTGAGTTGAGTTTCATCTGATACCTTCGGAGTTTACTGAATGCTTCGGTGATATGTGGTCGGGGTTGCGGAGGCTCTTAACTAGCATATCGTCTATGTAGACCCCCATGTTCCTACCGATTTGTTCTTTGAACAATCGGTTAACCAGTAGTTGATACATCGCACTTGCGTTCTTCAAGCCGAACGACTTCACCTTGTAGGAGTATATTCCTCTCTTAGTTATGAAAGAGGTTTTTTCTTGATCTACGGGGGTGCAATAATATCTGGTTGCAGCCCGAGTAGTCGTCCATGAAGTTCAGGAAGTTGTGTCTGAATGTGGCGTCCATGAAGCGAGGTTGTGTTCAAATGTGGCATCCACAATCTGATCGATGCGGGGAAGTGAAAAGTTGTCCTTCGGGCACGCCTTGTTAAAATTCGTGTAACCTTTGCATACTCTCCACTTCCCATTTTTCTTCTTTACTAGTATAGTGTTTGCCAGCCAATCAGGGTATCGCGCTTCCTTGATCATGTCCGCGTTGAGTAACCGTTGTACCTCCTTGTTGATGATTTTAGTTCTTTCAAGTGCCACGGGCCTCTTCTTTTGCCGTATGGTTTTCCTCGTGGGGTCCAATTCTAGGAGATGGGTGATTACTGACAGGTCGATTCCCACCATGTCTCGCATGGTCCAGGCGAAGATGTCCTGATTTTGATGTAGTAGCTCCGTCAGCTGCTCCGCCAACTCTTTGCTTAAGCGGGAATCTATCTAAATAGTCATATTGTTGAGAGGGATGTCGAGGTAAACCGTGACGGTTTCTTCCTTCGGTTGACCGACGTTGAGTCTGCCTCGGGGCTCACTGGAGCTTCATCGTCTGAGGTTGGTTGCTCTATACCAATTTATTTGGCAAGATTAAGATACATCTTGGCCGCAGGATTAGTCGCTAGCTGAAAACTATCAGGCTGTTGTGGGTTCACATATTGGCACTATCTGGCCGCTGCTTGGTCGCCTCATATGGTACCAACTATTTGATTGATTGGGTACTCGATGCATTAGTGCAAAGTGGGATATCATACAACTATCAGGAGTTAGGACCTCTTCCTTTAGCTGCATGTTGCGGAACGTACGGAGGAATAGAACGTTCAATGAACTCTCCGTGTCCACCAATGATCTCCTTACTTTCCAGCTTGCTAGGGACATCGTGATTACCATAGCGTCATTATGTGGAAGTTGGTCGCCTCGAAAGTCTTTGTCTGTAAAGGGAAGACAAAGGCTAGTGATATAGAAGGATCATGGCTTCAAGCATGTGACATCTATCGGGTGCCGCATATCGCTCGGACCCTCATCTCCCTTAGGGCTCTTTTTCTGGATCTGTTTGATTGTTTGGACTTAAAATGTGCCACATGGAGGACATGTATCGTATTTGCCGATTCGTCCCTTACTCTCTAGTCGGAAGGGACGGAGGGTCTCTCCTCGGATTCGGCCTGTTTTCCTGGCAGTCTATTCGTCGTCTAGAGTGATGTAACTTTGTGCTTTCTTTACCAGGTCCGCCATATTTGTTAGGGGTCCAAAGTGAGGAAGTCATAGAACTTGTCGTTCCACGGACTGTCGGTGAAGGCTGTGACGGCTGTTACGTCATTACAAACATTGACGAAAGTCAACTCGTTATTGAAGCGCGTGATGTATGTTCTTAATGTCTCGTCCGACTTCTGCTTCATGAATTTGAGTATCTTCATCGTTATTGAGGCAACCATTTTCCGCTCCCTGCTTTGACCTAGTCCTGCTAACTGCACATGGAATGCACGTGAGACATGAACCACCTTTGTGGTGGCCGATGGCACTCTGATGCTAAAGTCAGACAGGGATCAGAGGAAGGTGTAATGTTGTAAACAGGGAATTTATAGCGTACCTTAGTTTACCAACCTCATGTCTTATTTATAGTGCAAGAGTACTGGTTCGACCAGGCCATCGATAGCATAGTTTAGGAAGGAGATCTCGTGAAAATCCTTATCTAATTAGGAGTTGTGTTGTAAAAGGAAATTTCCTTGTTAGCCCCGTGCTCCTAGATACGCGGGAGATAGTTCTCAATCTCAGGGTAATCCGTAAGAGAAAGTTTCCTCGTGTGATATGTACTCTGGTATTTGCTTCCTAGTTGGATGAGGAGAGCTCTTGTAATTGCTTGTCTGAAGATGATCCTCGAGATACTTGCCTTAGAAGGGCTTGCGGGTATTGAGGATAAATGTGAGACACATGGGCTTAGCAAGTTGAAAGAGTTCGGGTCCAATTGGCGGAATGCATTGTACGGGCTTAGAGTCGCTTGGGCCTGATCAGTGTTGGGCTGACACTCGAGCTCGTAATTCCTAGACATCATCATGACACGTGTATGGCTCAGGGTTGTGACCGTTTTGGTGTATCATCAGCTACCCCCGCCCGAGTTAGTGGGCCATCACATCGGTTCGCTAAGTCATCTCTTGAAAAGATATGTCGCTCATGATGATTGAGTCTGAATTGTTGCTTGAGTCACGCGCTACATTTATTGAACGTGCGTAGGTTCAGTGGATCTGTAACGTTGTCTGTAAAATGACATCGCCGACTTGTTTTGCGAATCTGCCCGATGACTTCAAGTTTTGACAGAAGTATTGGTACGGATTCAAAGTACTTCCAGTTCAAGGGTCGTCTGCCCGAGCGAGAGTTCAAGCCACTTCGTAAGTACTGTTTTCTCTTATGATTCCATTGCACTCGATTGCATGCTAATCGTTGCTTGTGTTTCTTTGCAAGACGGTTTCCCACTACTCCTTACCCCTGAAGAGCAAAACACTATGGAGACATTTCGCAGCTTGTCAACGCAGAATGTGTCCCCAATTTTATTCACAGTAGGCTATGGGACAACTGGTTTGTGGCCCCTACTCTTTACCGGACGTCGCGAGCTAAGTCTGAATATGGGGCCCCTTCTAAAATGAGGAAGGCCACTGGGGCCAAAGCTCATGTTTTGTCTGACACGGATGAGCCATCTAAGATGCTTGCCTCCTTTGTGAGTTCGAATAGGTCCCGCATTAGAACTGGGTTGTCTTCAAAATGATCCAATCCTATAAGTGAAGAGTGTGAGTCTGATTGGCCCGTCAGAGCAAAGGCCAATGTATCTGGCTGGGAGAAGGACCACCTGCAATTAGCAGGGGTTGAAGACATGTCGAATCTCAGTGCCACACAAGCAAAAGCTCTGAGTGAGCAGTTGATGCGGGTTGTAATGGCGGCTTCTCCTGGTAATGATTTGCACGGGACCCTTCCGATATAAGGTTCCTGTGAGGATCCGCCTGAGGTTCTTGAGTCTGATCGTCCCGTTGGTGGGTTGCCCGATAGTGGTTGTGGTGACACCATGGAGCATGTCTTCTCGCACATGCAAGTGTTGTATTCTGACGCACTTTATCAAATTGAGTGGCTGAAGAAGCAGGCTGAGGAAAGGAAGCTGGAGCAGTCTGCCGTGGTTGCTGAGACTTAGAGGGTTCGTCTGGAAGCCCTTGAGTGCGATTTAGCGAAGACCGTGTCCGCTAAAGACAGATTCAAGCAAGATATGGATCGGACCCGCCAAGACATAGAGGTTGCGCAGGAAGTTGTGGCTGAGGCTCGTTCTGAACTACGGTCTCTCGCTGAAGAGAATGCCTTGAAGGAGGCTGTTTGGGCTGCTCAGAAACAACAATTAGAGTCCGATGTGGAGTTCAATGCTCGGGAGGCGAGGAAGGCCGAGGACCAGCTCGAATTAGAAAAGCATGAGATCAATGATGTAAAGAACAGTTTGGATACAGAGCAGTTTTAGGTTGATGCGCTGACTGGCAAGTTGGAGCTATTGGAACGTGAGCTTGTTGACGCAAAAGCGCACGAGGAAGAGCTTCTGCAAAAACAAGCGAGTTTCGTTGGGTTGTACACTGCAGACTAGAACTGCTGGCACTGATGAATGAGGAGCGTCCATAATGAGATCTTGGCCGCTATTAGAAGATGGTCGTATGTGACTTGTTCATTGCCTTTGCATACTCGAATGACGAGGGCAGTTCAGACCTTGATGCTCAAGTCGTGGCGCGTATGGACGCGACTCCTGCTCACTCCTCCATTAAGCTTAGCTCTTTTGTTTCTGTACCCTCTCTCGATAAGGAGTAAACTTTGTATACTGTACTCATTTTTCTTTTACTGTTAATGAAAACAATTTTATCTTAAGTACGTTCTGTATCCGTTTTGTGCTCGTCACTATTGTGTGTTTTCCATTTCGCCTTATCATTTTACTTTGGCATAAGCTGATTGGATCAATAGGAAGTCGAGTGATCTGTCTGCAGTCGGGAGCTTGACCATTTGCGTTGCGAGTGACTCAGAGTCATGTCCATCAGTAGGCATGTCGCGAACAGTTTAGCCGTGGGTTGCATTACCCGGGTTGTCTCTCATCCTTAAGGTAAGTTGTTGGGGTTTATCTTGTTTGTCTTATTTGTTGGCTGCAGCCGCCATCCTAAGCGAGTTGTGATAGTCGAGTGTACGCGTTAGAGTGTTTGTATCGAGTCAGGCGTTGTAAGCTCGGGTTGGCACTCTATGTAGTACTATCTGTGCATTAGCTTGACGATTTATGTGTCTGTGTAAGTGGTCTCTACTGGTAATAGAATGCCATATCGTTTCAGTGTGAAGACACTGACTGAGCTGTGATTTATCTTTGCGGCCGCTGTTTCAAAAAATAGCGGTGGTCGTGTGGCGAGCTTCTCAGAGCTCCTACCTTCTGAACCATCTATGTCCAAACAGAGTGGACTACACGTTCAGGAGGTAAGGATTTGGCGACCATGCTGAAGAACAGTGATCCCGTGGCGAGCCGTCGACATCAGTCAGGACTAACTAGTCTCCCACCTTTCGAACCATCTATACCCGCACAGTGGGGTTACCAGTTTGAGATGAATGGGTTCAACAACCAGGCAAAAAAGCAATGTTCCCATGGCAAGCCGTCGAAATCAGTTCGGGATTGACTAGGCTTCCACTTTCCAAATCATCTACACTAGTATTCATCAAGCTACAAATTTGTGGGTTTTCGGCGGCCATGGTGAAGAGCAGTGGTCCCGTGGCAAGCCATCGAAATTAGTTCGGAACTGACTAGGCTCCCACCTTCTAAAACAATATACACCCGCGTAATGGGGGCTAAAATTTCAGGGTCGGTAATTCGGCAACCAGGCTGAAAAGCATTGGTCCCGTGCCAAGCCGTCGGAATCAGTTCGGGACTGACTAGGCTCCCACCTTCTAAACCATCTACACCCGCGCAGTGGGGGCTACAAGTTCAGGGTTGGTAATTCGGAGGCCAGGCTGAAAAGCAGCGTTCCTGCAGCGAGCCGTCGGAATCAGTTTGGGACTAACTAGGCTCTCGCCTTCCAAACCATCTACACCAGCGCAATGGGGGCTACAGATCTGGGCTTTGATCAAAAGCTTTCATTACCATTCGTCCCCAGCTAGGCTTACTTGATCGGGTTCGATGACTATTAACCGCGTAGGGGCAATGATCCCTGGCGAGTCGTCGTCACCAAGTGTGACAACGTTAATTAAACTCCCACATCCTAAACCATCGGGGTATGCGCTAGGCAGACTAGGTGTCGGGATGAATCAAAAGCAATCATCATCAGCCTCGGTTGACAAAGCTTACTTTGTTGGAAAAAGGTTTCGCCTGCTTGAGCGCGTGCGAATCTATGTCTGCAGGAGTAGTGTTTTATGCGGACAAAATTACCTTAAATCAGCTGATGATCCATAAATATGATCTGTGTGTCAGAATTGACTAGGATTTCTAGTGCTCGTGTCAGACATGTAGTAGAATATTGTTTGAATAGTAGGTTGAGCCCATGGGCCCGCAGGGGGAGAGCTAGGGTTTCTTGCATGAATTACGCTACGCGTACGAAGTAGATCACATGGTAGCACGTGTACGGTGTAGACCGCATGGTAGCGCATGTACGACATAGACTGCATGGTAGCACGTAAACGGCGTAAATCGTGAGACGATTGAGTATCAGTCACTCCCCCTCAATTGATGAAGTTGCGCGCAACACTATTAATTCGATGAACTTGTTTTGTGCAGTTTCCTTGGGAACCGTTGTCTCCTTGTTTCCCATACAGTATTCAATGCTGACAGTTAATGCTGAAGCGCCTGTTTGGTGGACCATTATGTCTATATAATGGTGTTTCTCAATCGTTGTAGGCACTATATTTTGCAGAGTGTATCTTCTGTAATGTTCTTGCTTGAAGAAAATGATTTGGGTTTTCCAAATGCTGAAGGGAGATTTCCATCATTGGAGTCTTCAAATGTTTTGATATTTGCACTGATTGAGCACGATGATAATCGTTGTTATGCGTGGTCACCTTTTTTGGGTGGGCACGTAGTTGATTCGCTGAGATCTCGTATATTCTTCTCATATTGCGAAGAAGAAGTATGGATTTCCTCCCAAGGGGGGAGTCTGTCGTTTACGCGCTAGTGCCTTGCTGCTGCTCTAGAGCGTTTAATCTCAGAGATAACACCACTTTTCGATTAACCCCGTTGTCTCGATTTGCGTTGGAATCGGGATCTCGAGATGGAGACGAGTTGGACATGGTTCACTGGATTGGCCATTGACTTCTGGAAGGCCCTCTCGTCTCTACAGCGAGAAGGTGCACTCTACCTGTATTAACTTGATACTTGTCCCAAGTTCACCCAGTTTGCCAGATCGAGCGTGTGAATTGGTCGTATTTGGTAGTGGCTTGTTGCGAGGCCCCTGGTTGCCGATTTTGTACCACCTCATACCATATTTTAGGGTAGCATCCGCATGAGCTGCGTTGTTGTTTGCAGATAGCGTGCATTAGAGAGTTCACATTGCCTAGTTTGGGTACCTTTGCTCTATTTGACGTTGGGTTGTTTAAGCGAGTCCCTACTCCATGTCGCATCGGATTCGGATGCTTGTAGTATGTAGTCTTTTTTAACCACCTCTGGGCGTTCGTTGTTACATTTTTCCAGTAATCAATAGAGTGTGTTTGCGTAATTCTTTATTTATTTCTTGAATGTTTGCAAATCACATATGTTTTTAAAAACTAAAACTCTACATTGACTATGAAAAGTTAAATAAACTAACCGTTGACGGGGAGAAATGGATCCTAGTCGTGGAGTGAATTCATATGGCTCTTGTGGATCAGTGGTGCTTTCAGCGGATTGTTGAGTTTCGTTGATGTCATAGAAGCTACTCAAGAGTAAACCTTGTGGGAGAGTTAATCTCCGCACCGATGGAACGTCGGGTGGTTGTTCTCACCCACTTGCCTTGGCCTTCCCGTCCTGTTGGGCTGAAGAGCAGATCGTTCCTGTACCGCTTGACTGTCCCGTTTCTCTGAAGTGAACCACTGTTGTTGGGATCTCGTGCGAGTGGAATGATGCGTTTGCAGTCACTAGGCCTGGCTCTAGTTCAGATTGCACTGTGGGATCCAATTGGATCTGAGAACATTCTATTTACTTTAGTGCAGCATAATGGCAGCCTCGTGCCGTAGGTTGGTCTCCAAGTATTGTTCCTTCAGAGTGGTTAGTGGTGTACTTAATGCACTGGTAAAGGGTGGAGACTACTGCTTCCATCTGGTGGATCCATGGTCTTCCCAAAATAAAGTTGTAGGTAGACGGTGCGTCTACCACCATGAAGTCAAGAAACATGACCTTTCTCAATTGCGGCTCTCCTACCACTACTACTAACTTTATCTTACCGATCGGAAAGCATTTCTCTCTATTGAATCCAATCAGCAGGTAGTCTGAAGACATCAAGTTCTCTTCCTTGAGGTCCATATGCAGAATTCGTTGTAGAACAAGACATTGAGTGAAATCCCCATGTCCACCAGAGCTCTCTTTACCTCCCACCTTGCGATGGAGACCGAGATGACGAAGGCGTCATTGTGCAGCTCTCGGACTCCTTCGAAGTCCTTGTCCGTAAAGGTCGAGGTGGGAATGGGGCTTTGAACCCTCAAGTAGCAAATGTGTATGTCCTTGTCCGCGGGTTGTGTCTTCATCTCCAACAAAGTTCGCTTGCAGGATCTGTGTGACTGGTTTTCGTCTGGTCCGTCCCCATGAAGGACATAGATTATGCCTGAAGTATCCTTTTCTATTTCCTTGACTGACTCCCCCTGGTCCCTAGACTGTTCTGGTCGCTTCTCAGAGTTCAGAAATTCCTTTAGCTTGCGTCTATGGATCCAGTACTCAATCTCATACCTCACACTCTTGCAGTCGTTGATATCACGGCCGCCCTCCTTGTGGTATGAGCAGTACTTGTTGTCATGCTTGGATAAATTTCCGCGCTGCTTTGGGGGCCACTTCAGATCTTCCCAATTTTTCATGGAGTTCATTACGTACAAGAGGCTAGAATTGAGGGGAGTCACGGCTCTGAATCCAACGTAATTGGATGTTTTCTCTGGCCTGGTCCGGCCAGGGGCTGACCTGTGGTCATTATGCTTCCTCTTGCTCCTTTCTTCCTCATCGCGTCTCCTTTCCTCTATGTCCTTAGGAGCAGAAAACTTTTTCTCACCTTTGGTTTCCCTTTCAACGGTCCTCAACTCCTCTAAGGTAATGTACTTCTAGACGCTCTTGAGGAGCTCCGTCATGTCTAAAAGGGGTTCAAAGGTGAGGTCTTTGTAGAGTTTCCCTCTTTTAGGCCCGTGGTGAAAATCGTCACGACTGTGTTGTTAATGAGCATCAGCTCGTCGTTGAAGCGCGTAACATACTCATTAAGTGTCTCATTGGATCTTTGTTTCAGAGAAAGTGTAATGTGGACCTGTTCGGAAATGCTAACTTTCGACTAAACGCGTCAGGAACTCCTTTACCTGTGTTTTGAAGGAGTCGATCGAACTCGGCAGAAGGCTGTGGAACCACGTTAGTGCTTACTTCTTCAGGCTAGTGGGAAAAGTTCTGCACATCATCGACTCAGATCCTTATTTGAGGGCCATTACATGCTGGTAATGGTGCAGGTGGTCGAAAGGGTCAGTGGTCCCCGTCGTAAAAGTCGAGCTTCGGAGGCGTGAACTTCTTTGGAAGGGCCTCGTTCATAATACGATCAACGAATGGAGGAGTAGAGGCATGGTACAACACGTCTGGGTCATGTGCTCCTCTGCGGAGGGGGTTTTAAGGGTCGAGCCTCCAGCTCCTCGTTAACCGCACCACCTCCTCTAGTCCAATGAGAACTAGGAAGGGCTTGACTCTCCTTTGCTTGCTCTTTGTCGTCCTCCAAAGATAGAGGCATGTGTTGCACCTGATCTCCATTAGCGGATGGAGGGTTTGATCGTACGAGAGCCTCCATCGCTTTGGCAATCTGTTGTATTTGAGATGACAGCATATCTATCCCAGGGTCTGTCGTTGTTGTTGCTGGCGCGAAGCGTGAGTCTGCTGCCCATGTGTAATCGAAACCGCTGAAAGAGGCGGTATAGCACCAATTCGAGCGTTTGATGTGTCCCCTTGTTCTCCGTTGTTGCGTGATCTAGTGGTCACCATCTCTATGTATTTCGAAATGAGATGATGCTAGTAAAAGGTTATGAACTTGTCATCCCCACGGACAGCGCCAAACTGATGCACTCGTTTTTTGTTCTTAATTTGACCTAGTCCTGCTGACATGTACAAGGAATGCGCGTGAGCCACGGACCACCGCTATGGTGGCCAATGGCACTCCGATGCTAAAGTCAGACAGGGATCTGAGAAAGGTGTAATGTTGTAAACAGGGAATTTGTAGCATACCTTAGCTTACCAACCTCTCATGTCTTATTTATAGTGCAAGAGTCTTGATTCGACCAGGCCATCGATGGCGTAGTTGTGTTGTAAAAGAGAATTTCCCTGTTAGCCGTGTGCTCCTCGATACGCGGGAGATAATTCTCAATCTCATGGTAATCCATAAGAGGAAGTTTCCCCGTGTGTTATGTACTCTGGAATTTGCTTCCTAGTTGGAAGCGGAGAGCTATTGTAATTGTCTGTCCGAAGCTGATCCTCAAGATATTTGCCTTAGCAGGGCTTACGAGTATTAAGGATAGTTGTGAGATGCATGGGCTTAGCAAGTTGTAAGAGTTCAAGTCTGTTTGGCGGAATGCATTGGGCGGGCTTAGAGCCGCTTGGGTCGGATCAGTGTCGGCTGACACTCGAGCCCGTAATTCCTTAAGATCATCATGATACGTGTATGGCTCAGGGCTGTGACCGTTTTGGTGTATCATCAGTTAGCAAAATCTGTTGTATATGGGATGATTGCATATTCATCCTGAGGTTCGTTGCCGCTGTCGCCAGTGCTGAGGTGAAAGCTCATTCCCCCTGTGTCGTTGGTATCGCCTGAAGTAGTTGTACAACGCCAGACTGAGCGTTACATGCGTCCCCTGGTCTTTATTGTTATGGGATCTGGTGGTTACCATCTTTTTGAACTCTTAAGAGAGATGATGTTAGTGTTTTGCTAAGAACTTTGTCGTCCCCACGGACGGCGCTAAATTGATGTTGTCAATTTTCAATCCATACTTGACCTTGACCTGCTGACTTGCACAAGGAACGAACGTGAGCCACGGACCACCGTTGTGGTGGTCGATGACACTCCGATGCTAAAGTCAGATAGGGATCTGAGGAAAGGTTAATGTTGTAAACAATGAATTTGTAGCGTACCTTTGTTCATCAACCTCATGTCCTATTTATAGTGTGGAGTTCTGGTTCGACCAGGCTATCGGTATCGTAGTTTAGGGAAGGAGATCTTCATGAAGATCCTTCTATAATTAGGAGTAGTCTTGTAGAGGGAAGTTTCTCTGTTGGACCTGTGCTCCTAGATACGCGGGAGATAGTTCTCAATTGGAGTGTTGTTCATAGATGGAAGTTTCCATGTACGATGTATACTCTAGTATTTGCTTTCTAGATGGAGACAAAGTGTTGTTGGTTTGCCCGTCCGAAGCTGATCCTCGAGATACTTGCCTTAATAGGTCTTACGGGTATTAGAGATGGTTGTGAGTCGTGTGGGCTTAGCAGGCTGTAGTAATTTGGGTCCGTCTAACGGACTGCGCTATGCGGGCTTGATGCCGCTTGGGTCGGATCAGTGTTAGGCTGACGCTTGGGCCTGTTATTCATCGAGATCATCATGATACGTGTACGGTGTAGAAGAGTGGACGTTTCGTTATATCATCATCCACATGTTACCCTACAGCAACGAAGAACCTCTATAACCAATCAACACATGGCAACATCAACATCAACCTCTGTAACACATAGCAACCTCTATAACCTATCAACACTACATGTAATAAGCAAAATCTTAATAATTTCATCCAAAACTAAAACCTGAACAAATAAACACTGAAATCAAGCAAAGGATCAAAACTCTGCGTCAATGTTTTCAGCAGCTCTCATTCCATTTAGTAGAGAAGTTGGGATTTGACATTCTCTGAGATTTTGGAAATGGCCAGTAATCACTGTACAGTTTCAAAGGGGCAGAGTAACCATGTGCAACCTATGGACTGTAGTGTCATGTTTTCGATTGTTCTACATCACTCTATCCTCCATGTAACCTATGAAACAATTAGCTGAAGTTTAGTGGATAGAAATCTACAGTTATCATATACTGCCATAAAGGTCCTATGTAACCCTCATACACTGCCATAAAGGTCCTATTGACAAATTTAAATCCTCAATATTTTGCACATCTCTGTAACTAAATAACAATTCTCCTGATAGAGTGGTGGCAATTAAGCTATAGTTGTTCATAGCATCTCTTCTATCTCTAATATTAGAAGTGAAAGTCCTGTGATTTCTTCTAAGTTTTCTTAGGTCGAGCAGCAAATGGGCATCAAGCAAAGACTTGAGATGGGATTTTAACTTCTCGATATAACTTCTTCATGCAGACTGGTAGTTTTTCTTGCTTAACCTTGGCAATGTGGCTATCCACGCTTTATCTACAAGGACCCACTGTAAAAATAGAATGTTTCATAACTCACCGGTTTTCTTGTTTCCTGTTTCCTGTTTCCTGTTTCCTTTTTTGGTCGTTGTGTTTAATTCACTGGAACATGTTGGAGCAATTAGTTTATTATGTTTTTTAACGCTACTTCTGAAGCAAAATTGTATGCTCATGTATATCCCTTTTTATTTATTTCTTATCATGCAGTACATTCAACATGAAATTGGAGCATTAGAAGATGGCATTAAAAGTTCTTGGGCCTTTGTCATATCAAATTTCAATGAAATAAGAAGTAAGTTCTTGAGAACATGGATACTGACACTATTAATTAGTTTGGTTACTGTTTTCATTTTGTTATTTACTGAGGCAACTGTTAAAGAACTAAGGATCCAAAATAAATCTCGCTCAATTAGAATACAACCACTCAAAGGAACGCCCTTTTGAAAGTAATGTGAACCTTCTAGCAACTGAAGATCCATCATTTTTTAACAGTAACTTCTATGCACTCTTTTCACACTTCCAACACAAAGCAAAAGGCAACTTCTTCAATAAAGCACCCCAAATGATTAAAAAAACCAAATCAACTCATCACTTCTCCCTTCCAAGACTTTAATACCATGTACGGAGGAACCACTGCGACTACTCCACCCTCTCCTCTCACGCATGCAAACATTCCACTACACACAAAGCCACCATGCCCAACCCCTGCGGCCCTGCTATCGTCATCAACCCACCACCTTCATCAACTATCAATTGAATTCCACCCGTCAACAACTGACTTTGCAAACAAACTTTGTTGAGTTCCACCCAAGAGAAATCAAAGAGATTTTAACCCAATCAACCTTTCAAATTTATGGTGGGGGTATTCAATTCGGAATTTGAATGTACTCTGAAGAATTTTAAATCTCGTGGATTTTAAAAAATTTCAAATGATTTTACAAAATCCACTAAATTTTGATGAATTTTAAATGATTGGATTTTGTAGATTTTATAAATGTTTGTTATGTATTTCTATAGATTCTTATAAATTCAATGGATTTTTATAAATGTGTTATTAGTCATAGAAAACAATGAAAGAACATCCCCTACATTCTTATCCATGCCAACACAAATCATAAAGCATCTATCAAAACATCAATTAAACAATTGTTTGTATGTTAAAAGAATTTTACTTCAAATTAAAAAAAAATCACATTCATTGCAGATGGTCCAAAAGTAATACAAATAACTATTTTACTTCAAATTGTTATCCCCGCCACCGCCACCTCTCATCCCTTCTTCTTTTTCAATCACCACCACCACCATGCTACCGCCACCTCCCCTTCTTCTTCTTCTTCTTCTTCTTCTTTTTCTTCTTCTTCTTCTTCTCCATCAATCACCACCGCCACCTCTAATCCCACCTCCACCCATTTTCATCTTCTTATTTTCAACCTCCTACCCCTCACCTTTTTTTCTTCTTCTTCTATTTTTTTTCTCTCTATTTTTTTTCTTTTTCTCCTATCTTTTTTTTTCTTCTTCTTTTTGCCCGCACGAAGGTTATGGAAAGTGGGGAACCTCCATTCACAGGAACCTCCGCAAGGGCGAAAAAGAAAACAATGGGAAAAAAAAAAGAGAGGAGAAAAAATAGAAGAAGAAAAACAAAGAGAAAAGTAGAAGAAATCAAAAGGAAAAAAAAAAAAGAACAAAAAACAAAAATGAAGAGAGGACAAGAAGAAGAGAAAATAAGAGGAAGAGAATGAGAAGAAGAAGAATAATAATAACAAAAAAGAAGAACAATAACAAATGATAAGAGAAAGTGCGGGTGGTAGTGTAGCCAGCGGTGGTAGGGAATGGTGGTGTGGCCTAAAGTTGTGGGGCAAGGTGGTGTTGCTTCTGTGAAGAAAGAATATAAGGGAAGGTGGTGAAGTCTTTCAGCAAATCACAAAAAAATGGGATGGTGGCGTCCTTCAGCGGAAATGGTAATGTTATCTAACAATAGCCAATACAAATCCGTTGAAGTATGAGGGGAGAATGTTGGATTTGGAATAACCTTTGTTATATATACTTTTCACTCACAAATCCTTCAAAATTCACAACTTTAACAAATCCATTAAAATCCACTACTTCTTGAATACCCCTTGATTTTGGTGAACTTTTGAAAAGCATGAATTGAATACCCCCTGATTTTGATGGATTTTAAAACAATCATTTAAAATCGATATTTGAATACCCCTAGATTTACATGTATTATTTTAAATCCTCATTTGAATACCCCTAAATTTTAATGGATTTTCAAATCATTCACAATCTATTAAAATTCGTAATTGAATACCACCCCCTAAATCTCTCTTCGATTTTTCACTTTAACCTGTCTTTCATTTTTCACTCTAATCTCACTGTAATCTCTTAACATTTGGGATATGTTGTGATCTCTCTTCACTTTTGGGTATGTTGGTAATCTTTCTTCGATTTTTCACTTTTGGTTGAAAGATTAGGGGGTGGTATTCAATTACGAATTTTAATAGATTGTGAATGATTTGAAAATCCATTAAAATTCAGGGGTATTCAATTAAGGATTTAAAATAATACATGTAAATCTAAGGGTATTCAAATATCGATTTTAAATGATTGTTTTAAAATCCATCAAAATCAGGGGGTATTCAAGAAGTAGTGGATTTTAATGGATTTGTTAAAGTTGTGGATTTTGAAGGATTTGTGAGTGAAAAGTATATATAACAAAGGTTATTCCAAATCCAACCTTCTCCCCTCATATTTCAACGGATTTGTATTGGCTATTGTTAAATAACATTACCATTTTCGCTGAAGGACGCCACCATCCCATTTTTTTGTGATTTGCTGAAAGACTTCACCACTTTCCCTTATCTTCTTTCTTCACAGAAGCAACACCACCTTGCCCCACAACTTTAGGCCACATCACCATTCCCTACCACCGCTGGCTACACTACCACCCGCACTTTCTCTTCTCATTTGTTCTTGTTCTTCTTTTTTGTTTTTATTCTTCTTCTTCTTCTCATTCTCTTCCTCTTATTTTCTCTTCTTCTTGTCCTCTCTTCATTTTTGTTTTGTGTTTTTTTATTTTTTTTCCTTTTGATTTCTTCTTGTTCTTCTACTTTTCTCTTTGTTTTTTTTTTTTTTTTTTTTCCTCTCTTCTTCTTTTCCCATTTTTTTTCTTCTTCGCTCTTGCGGAGGTTCTTGTGAATGGAGGTTCCCCACTTTCCATAACCTTCGTGAGGGCAAAAAGAAGAAGAAAAAAAAAGATAGGAGAAAAAGAAAAAAAACAGAGAGAAAAAAAGTAGAAGAAGAAAAAAAAAAAAAAAACAGAGAAGAAAAAAAGGTGAGGGGTAAGAGGTTGAGAATAAGAAGATGAAAATGGGTGGAGGTGGGATGATAGGTGGCGGTGGTGATTGATGGAGAAGAAGAAGAAGAAGAAAAAAGAAAAAGAAAAAGAAAAAGAAAAAGAAAAAGAAAAAGAAAAAGAAAAAGAAAAAGAAGAAAAAGAAGGGGAGGTGGCGGTAGCATGGTGGTGGTGGTGATTGAAAAAGAAGAAGAAGAGAGGAGAGGTGGCGGTCGCGAGTATAACAATTTGAAGTAAAATAGTTATTTTTATTACTTTTGGACCATCTTCAATGAATGTGATTTTTTTTTTAATTTGAAGTAAAATTCTTGTAACATACAAACAATTGTTTAATTGATGTTTTGAGAGATGTTTTATGATTTGTGTTGGCATGGATAACAATGTAGGCGATGTTCTTTCATTGTTTCCTATGACTAATAACACATTTATAAAAATTCATTGAATTTATAAGAATCTATAGAAATACATAACAAACATTTATAAAATCTACAAAATCCAATCATTTAAAATCAATCAAAATCTAGTGGATTTTGTAAAATCATTTGAAAATTTTTAAAATCCACGAGATTTAAAATTCTTCAGAGTCCATTCAAATTCCGAATTAAATACCCCCACCTAAAGTGAAGATATAACAATGAGATGAAAAATCAAAGAGAGATTAAAGTGAAGAGAGATTACAATGAGAGAGATTTTAATCTAACCCGATCCTTCTGCTAACCTGATGAGAGCCCAATGAAACTGAAGAGATTTAACCGAATGAAGAGAGATTTAAACTGATGAAGAGATTAAATTGAAGAGATCTTTAACCCGGTGAAGAGATAAAATTGAAGAGAGATTTGTGAGAAAGATTTCAAACTAACCTAAAGAGCATTCTGCTGATTGAGAATGCTTGAGCGAGAGAGTTGGTTGTTCGAGTATGTGAGAATTGGTTGTGAGTGTGGGAGAGAGTTGGTTGTTTTCCATGTGAGCGTTGGTAACACAGTTTTGAATTCTAGTATTGATCAGTGTATTTCTCATGCCAAAAGTGGATTATGGTAATAGGTGAAACTCAGTTAAAAATTTAAACAATTATGGAAAAAATATATTTTAAAACTGCCACTATTAATTCCCCAAACTTTGAGTTTCCAAAATATGGAATTCATGATTTTTGTTGAATGTATCTTAACATTGAATATACTTACGACGTGTAGCACATTAGATTACAGTTATTTTTTTGGAAAAATGCATATCGAATGAATGCATATTTAAAATTTTAAGTGTTTGCATTAATGACTAGTTTTAAAATTTTAAGTGTTTGTACTAGATATTAGTTTTGGAAAAATGCATATGGCATGAACACATATTTAAAACTTAGGAAAAAGACTTTTAGGTTCTACTTTTTAACAAAATAGACAGTTTAGATACCATAGTTGATGTAATGACTAATTTGTGCATAATTTTATATTTTTATGACTAACAATGACTCTTTTATTAACCCAAGTTAACCCATAAAATTATATAACATATTTACCCTCCTAACCAAATAGAAAACCTAATTTTATAGTTTTATGACTAACAAGGACTAAAAAAAAAATCTACTTTAATTTTTATTGAACGACAATTTTAGTTACTCTTTGTTATTAACCAACAAGGACTACGAAAAAAAAATTTAATTGTTATTGACCAATTTTAGTTACTCTTTGTTAGTTTTATTGACCAACAAAAACTAAAGAAAAAAAAAACTATGTCAGTTGTTATTGAATGACAATTTTAACAAGGACTACAAAAAAAAACTTTGTTTGTTCACTGACTTGAAAATAGTGGACATCATATGATAAATCCTAATTTTATTCAGGTCAGTGAACATGCTAATTTTTATTTTTATTTTTGTAGTTCTTGTTGGTCAATAAAACTAACAAAAAGTAACTAAAATTGGTCAATAACAATTAACCTAGGGTTTTTTTTCTGTAGTCATTGTTGGTCAATAACAAAGATCAATAACAAATTTATATTATAAATCCTAATTTTTCATATGATAAATCCTAATCTTTTTCAGGTCAGTGAACAGGCTAATGTTTTTTTTAGTCGTTGTTAAAATTGTCGTTCAATAACAATTAACGTAGGGTTTTTTTTCCTGTAGTCATTGTTGATCAGTAACACTAACAAAGAGTAACTAAAATTGGTCAATAACAATTAACATAGGTATTTTTTTCATGTAGTCCTTGTTGGTCAATAACAAATAGTGACTAAAATTGTCGTTCAATAACAATTAACGTATATGTTTTTTTTTTGTAGTCTTTGTTGGTCATAAAACTATAAAATTAAATTTTCTATTTGTTTAGGAGGGTAAATATGTCATATAACCTTATGGGTTAACCTGGGTTAATAAAAGAGTCCTTGTTAGTCATAAGAATATAAAATTAGGCACAATTTAGTCATTACATCAACTATGGTATCTAAATTGTCTATTTTGAGAAAAAGTAGGCCCTAAAAGTCATTTTCCGTTAAAATTTAACTGTTTGTATTAATGACTAGTTTTAAAACATTTTAAGTATTTGTATTAGAGATTAGTTCTCATTTGAAAGATCTTCAAAATACATTTCAACAATACCAATTTTACTAAAATCCAACAACTACGTAGATAATTATGACGATTTTCATTTAAATAACACAAATTTTCTCTCTCCGCTGCATATGCATGCATTCCACCGATTCTTCAAAATTTTTGTTAATTTTCTTTGTACTTCTACTTGCAACTTATTTACAAATATGTCATTGTTGATAATGAATCTCCACTATCAACATCTTCCACAACTTACACTAGCCATCTTTTATCTCCAACCCCAAACATCATTCTGATTTGTAAGATAGACTAAGGTATTCCTCGTTCCTTCGACACTCAATTTGTTTTGCTTATAGATAGGAAAATGTGTACGATAGGAAGAAAGTTTCCAACATTTTTCCAGGGGTATTTCGGTCCTATGCGAACATAAATTTCAATCAAACACCCTCCTCTCCCCCTCTAGTGTATTGCCCGTGTCATTGACACGATAGAAGGTAGTCGTGGCAATAGGTCAAACTCAGTATAAATTTTAAACAATTAGGAAAAAACACATTTTAAAACCGCCACAATTAATCCTTCCAAAACTTTGATTTCCCAAAATATGGAGTTCATGGTCTTTTCTTGAATGTGTTTTAATATTGAAAAAACCTAGGACGTGAAGTGTATTAGATTACTGTTATTTTTTTACAAAATGCATACGGTGTGAAATGTATGTCTAAAATTTTAAGCGTTTGTATTAATGATTGGTTTAATTTGAAAGATCTTTAAAAAAAAGCATTTCTATCAAATAAAGTTTAATAAAATCTGACAACTGGCCAATGGCATGACAGCTCAATAGTTAGAGCTTGGCGGATGGTACCAATAGGTCATGGGTTCGAACCCAGCAGGCGACATGTTTATCAGTTTATGGTGTGTTGACCAGTTCTAGTCTTTGATAGGTTATGGGATCCTGAAAACCCAGCTCTTCTTCCAAAAAAAAAATATCCGACAACTAAGTAGATAATTATGACGATTTTCATTTAAAAAACACAAAAAAAAATTATTCTCTCTGCCACATGCATTAAACAAACTTTTTCCCTTTTTTCAATTTTTTTTGCCCTTCTACTTGCAACTTATTTACAATCATGTCATTGCTGATAGTGAATCTCCACCATCAAAATCTTTCCCAACTTTACAATCCCGACAGTTTTTTTATCTTTAACTCCAAACATCATTCTTATTTATTATGTTGACTAGGGTACTCCCCGTGCTTTCGGCACTCAATTTTTTTTACTTATAGATAGGAAAATGTGTGCAATAGGATGAGAATTTTCAACTTTTGTCAGGGGTATTTTAGTCATATGCAAACATAAATTTCAGCCAAACACCTTCCTCTCTAGTGTATTGTTCGTGTCATTGACATGATAGAAGGTGGTTGTGGCAATAGGTCAAACTCAATTAAAATTTTAAACAATTTATAAAAAACACATTTTAAAACCACCACAGTAAATTCTCCCAAGACTTCCAAAATATAGAGTTTATGGTACTTGCTTAAATGTGTCTTAATATTAAAAAACCTAGGACGTCAAGTGCATTAGATTACAGTTTTTTTAAATGCATATGACCTAAATGCATATTTAAAACTTTAAGAGTTTATTAATGATTGGTTTCATTGGAAAGATCTTCAAAATTGCAATTCAACCTCACCAAGTTTACTAAAATCCGACAAACAAGTAGATCGTTATGATGATTTTCATTTAAAAAACACACAAAAATTTCTCTCCGCCACATGCATTAAACAAACTTTTTTCACCTTTTTGTTCATTTTTTTTACCCTTTTATTTGCAACTTATTTACAAATATGTCATTGCTAATAATGAATCTCCACCATCAAAATCTTTCCCAACTTTCAATCCTGGCTGTCTTTTATTTCCAACTCCAAACACCATTCTGATTTGCAATATAGTTATTGTACTACTCGTGTCGTTGACATGATAGAAGGTAAGTCGTGACAATAGGTCAAACTCGATTAAATTTTTAAGCAATTAGAAGAAAACACACATTTTAAAACCGCCACAATTAATCCTCAAAAAACTTTAATTTCTTAAAATATGAATGTCTTATTATTCAAAGTACGACGTGAAGTACATTAGATTACAATTATTATTTTTTTGAAAAAATGCATAGGGCGTGATATGCTTATTTAAATTTTAATCATTTTTATTAATGAATGGTTTCATTGGAAATCTCTTCAAAAATGCATACGGTGTGAAATGCATATTTAAATTTAAGCGTTTGTATTAATGATTGGTTTTAAAACTTTAGACATTTGTATTAGTGATTGATTTCATTGGAAATATCTTCAAAAATGCATTTCAACCATACCAAGTTTACTAAAATCCGACAATTAAGTAGATGGTAATGACAATTTTCATTTTAAAAAACATAATTTTTCTCTCTACGCCACATATGCATTCCACCAACTTTTTCACCTTTTGTTCATTTCTTTTGCCATTATAATTGCAACTTATTTACAAACATGTCATTGTTGATAATTAAATCTCCACTATCAACATATTTTCCAACTTTCAATCATGACATTTTTTATCTCCAACCCAAAACACCATTCTGAATTGTAATATACTTGGGTATTCCCCATGCCGTTGGCACTTCACATACAATTTTTTTTTCAAAAATATGGAGCTTTGAAAACTATGATGTGAATTGCATTAGACATTTTTTTAAATGCATGAGACGTTAAAACATAAGTTTTTGTATTGATCGTTGATTTCATTGGAAAAACCTTCAAAAATGCATTCCAACAATATCAAGTTTATTAAAATCCGACAATTAAGTAGATAATTATGGTAATTTTAATTTTGAGAAAAAATTCTCTTTCCGCCATATTTACACTCTATAATTTTTTAAACCATTTTTTCATTCTATTTGCCCTTTTACAATTTTACAATTACAACACATGCAATTATAGATAACAAATCTTGACCCTCAAGATCTTCTCAACTCTCAATGCTAGCCCTCTTTTATCTTCAACATCATTCTGATTTGTAATATAAACCAGGGTATTCCTCATGTTGTTGGCACCCCAAATACAATTGTTTTCCAAAATATGGAGTTCTGAAAACTATGACGTGAAATGCATTAGACATTCTTTTAAATACATGTGACATTAAAACTTAGGTTTTTGTATTGATCATTGATTTCATTAGAAAGATCTTTAAAAATGCATTCAAACAATATCAAGTTTATTAAAATCCGACAATTAATTAGATAATTATGGCAAATTTAATTTTGAGAAAAAAATTTCTCTCTCATCCATATTACATTCCACCAACTTTTTACACCATTTTTTCGTTTCATTTGTTCTTCTACAATTTTATAATTACAACACATGTCATTATAGAAAACAAATTTTGACCCTCAAGATCTTCCCAAATCTAAATGCTAGCCATCTTTTATCTTCAATACCATTCTGATTTGTAATATAAACTAGGGTATTCCCCGTGCCGTTGGCACAATAAAAGTTTAAAACTTGTTAAGACATGATCAGCCTTAAGTTTTCATCCTTCATACTTACCTAATCACCACCATCAACAATTGAAGAAAAATAAATAAATATCATAATGTTGGGTATAAGAATCGAACCCATACACTCTTGGTGCTTTAAGATCTATACGATCCGCTAAATTCTTATATTTTGGTAAATTTCAGCCGTCTTTTATCTCAAACCTCAAACACCATCCTGATATGTAATATAGATTAGGAATACCCCGTGCCTTCGACACTCAAATTGTTTGATATGAGAACTTTTGTTAGGGATATTTCAGTCCTATGTGAACATAATTTCAGCCAAACACCTCATCTCCCCCTCTATGTTTGGAACAATATAAAGTGAGTCGTGGCAATAACTCAAACTCGGTTAAAATTTAAACAATTATGAAAAAAAAAAAAAAACATATCTTAAAACTACCACAATTAATCCTCCCAAAACTTTGATTTTTCAAATTATGGAGTTCATGGTCTTTGCTTGAACGTGCCTTAATATTAAAAATACTTATGACGTGATGTGCATTAGATTACATTTTATTTTATTTTTTTAAAAATACATATGATGTGAAATGCATATTTAAAACTTTAAAAGTTGGTATTAATGATTAATTTCATTATCTTCAAAAATGCATTTCAACCATACCAAGTTTATTAAAATATGACAACCATACCAAGTTTACTAAAGTTTTCAAAAATGCATTTCAACCATAACAAATTATAATGTTGTTTGAGGTTGGAGATAAAATACGGTTAGGATTGAAAGTTAGGGAACTATGTAAATAACCGCCACATATGCATTCTACCAACTTTTTCAGCTTTTTGTTCATTTTTTCCCTTTTAATTGCAACTTACTTACAAACATGTCATTGTTGATAATGAATCTCCACCCTCAACATCTTCCCCAACTTTCGATCCTAACCGACTTTTATCTCTAACCCCAAACATCATTCTGATTTGTTATATAGATGATTGATTTCATTGAAAATCTCATCAAAAATGCATACGGCGTGAAATACATTAAAAACTTTAAGTGTTTGTATTAATGATTGATTTTAAAACTTTAGGCGTTTGTATTAATCATTTGTTTCATTGGAAAGATCTTCAAAAATGCATTTCAAGGATACCAAGTTTACTAAATTCGACAACTAAGTAGATAGTTACGATAATTTTCATTTAAAAAACAAAAATTTTCTCTTTCCGCCACATATGCATTCCACAAACGTTTTCACCTTTTTGTTCATTTTCTTTGCTCTTATACTTGCAACTTATTTACAAAAATGTCATTGTTGATAATGAATCTCTACCATCAAAAAATTTCCCAACTTTCAATCTTGATCGTCTTTTATCTCCAACCCCAAACACCATTCTAATTTATAATATAGACTAGTGTATGGCCCAAGCCATTGACACGATAAAATATTGGTCGTGACAATAGGTCAAACTCAGGGGCGGATCCATGCTTTGGTTAATGGGGTCAATTGACCCCCTTAGCTTTTAAAAAAAATCCATTAAAGTAGTCATATTTTTTATATTGTCCTCTTTAAAATTTAAGGTGGCCCCCCTCCTTCACAAAGACAACTTTCACTACAACATCTCCTTCTCCCTCCCCTTCCCCACATTGTCTTCTCCCTATCTGTTCTCCACCTCCTCTGCAATTCCAGTTCGCCAGTCCGCTACCGTCTAAACCCCCTCTCTTCCTCTCTTTGTGTTTCTTATTTTAATTCTCACATGACAACCCACCACCTTATCTCTGATGGAGAGACGAAAGAAGCTCTGTGTAATTCTAGGGTTTCTATTCAACTTCATCGGCCATCTCGGCGAAGGTGTGTGATCTTGCAGGTACTCCATCTCTCTCTTGTTGTCTTCAATAATTCAGTGTTTGAAGTATGGGTTCGAATTTTCTAGGTGTGTTTCAACTTATTTTTGGTCCAATTTGAAGTCTCTACTTCACAAACCCATCAAAACCAAGAACGAGTTGATGAAAATAATAATGAAATTTTGTTGCTTTACTATTGGATTTGTTCTAAATTTAGAGTTTTTGATAATTTAGAACAACAGGGTTGTGAGTTGTTTATTTAAGATTGAAACTTAAGTTTTCTTGATACAAATTAGGAGCAGCCACATTGCAATAGTGTTGATTTTTTGTGCTCATTGAAGTTATTTTGATTAACTTTCTCTTGGAAGTGCAGGTGTGAGGGACATCGACAGTCACTTAGTAAAGGAATTAAGCTTTGTGTATTTGATTTCAAAAGGGGACAGCATGAAAGGGAGGAGCTTGAGAAGATATTGTTTTTCTACCATGCTGATAGCTTAGAAGACCTTGCAAAAAGAGAAAACCCTTATAAGAAGATAATGAAGTCATGCAAGAGTTATGCTGGAGTTGATGCAAATACTAACAAATGATTATTTTCTCTTTAAAAGACCATATCAATCAAGGCTTTTTCAAAGAGATCATATTTTTAGAACAATTTCAAGTAAAATTTTCTCATTGGAATATTTGCTATGGTTCTTTAAGTGTTGATGACACAAAGTAGTACTTGTGTACTAATTTTCACTACTTTTTGTACTAATTTTCATTTCATTGTTATAGTTGTGATTCTCAAATTTAGTATATGTTTGATGTTTAATAGTAATAGTTTGGAGAGTGGATTAATCACAAAAACAACGTCTAGACTTCTGGATCGGCTATTTTCTCAAGTTCTTGGTATTTTTTAAGGTTCATTCTCTTTCATGTGTTATTTACTGATTTACATTACAAATTTTCTGTTTTAATCATATTTATCTATTTATTTTAAGAATTAAATTATCCACGATTTTTTATTGCCCCCTTTGTTTGCATTCCTAGCTCCGCCCCTGGTCAAACTCGGTTAAAATTTAAACAAATTAGGAAAAAACACATTTTAAAACCACCACAATTAATCCTTCAAAAAATTAATTTTCAAAAATATGGAGTTCATGGTCCTTGCTTGAATGAGTCTTAATATTGAAAATACTTATGACGTGAACTGCATTAGATTATAGTTTTTTTTTTTTTTTGAAAAATGCATACAACATGAAATGCATTTGTATTAATGATTGGTTTCATTGGAAAGATCATCAAAAATATTTTTCAACCATACCATATTTACTAAAATTCGACAACTAAGTAGATAGTTATGATGATTTGCATTTAAAAAACACACAAATTTTATCTCTCCGCCACATATGCATTTCACTAACTTTTTCACATTTTTGCTCATTTTCTTTATCCTTTTACTTGAAACTTATTTTCAAATTTCATTGTTGATAATGAATCTTTATCATTAACATCTTTCCCAACTTTCAATCTTTATCGTCTTTTATATGCAACTCCAAACACCATTCTGATTTGTAATATAGACTATAGTATTCCCCGTGTCGTTGGCACGATATAAGTTTAACATGATAAATAGAGTTTATTCTACTTTAAATATAAAGATAAATAAACATTAAAATGTTGGGTATAAGAATCGAACTCATGAACTCTTGTTGGGGATTAATTGAAGGTAAGACATAAAGACTAACTTTAAGTCCCAACCATTAGATATAACGAATTTCAATCACGAACTATGTTTATTTACAAACTTATCTCTTGATACTTTAAGTTCTATGTGATCCGTTAGATTCTTATATTTGGGTAAATCTAAGCAATCTTTAATCCAAACACCATTTAGATTTGTAATATACTAGGATATTCCCCATGTCGTTGGCACGATAAAAATTTACTATGATAAATAGAGTTTATTCTACTTTAAATATCAAGATAAATAAACGGAAAATGATTTTTAGGGCCTACTTTTTCACAAAATAGACAATTTAGATACCAATATATTTGATGTAATGACTAATTTGTGCATAATTTTATACTTTTATAACTAACAATGACTTTTTTATTAACCCAAGTTAACCTATAAGGTTATATGACATATTTACCCTCCTAAACAAATAGAAAATCTAATTTTATAATTTTATGACCAACAAGGACTACAAAAAAGAAAAAAAACTAAAAAAAAACCTGCGTTAATTGTTATTGAACGACAATTTTAGTCACTCTTTGTTATTGACCAACAAGGACTACAGAAAAAAAAAACATATGTTAATTGTTATTGACCAATTTTAGTTACTCTTTGTTAGTTTTATTGATCAACAAGGACTGCAGGAAAAAAAAAACCTACGTTAATTGTTATTGAACGACAATTTTAACAAGGACTACAAAAAAAAATTAGCTTGTTCACTGACCTGAAAAAGATTAGGATTTATCATATGAAAAATTAGGCTTTTTAATATAAAATTGTTATTGAACGACAATTGTAGTTACTCTTTGTTATTGACCAACAAGGACTACAGAAAAAAAAATCGTACGTTAATTGTTATTGACCAATTTTAGTTATTCTTGTTTAGTTTTATCGACCAACAAGGACTACAGAAATAAAAAATAAAAAAATAACAACAACCTATGTTAATTGTTATTAAACGACAATTTTAACAAGGACTATAGAATAAAAAAACATTAGCCTATTCACTAAGCTGAATAAATATAGGATTGATCATATATGTCCATTATTTTTAGGTCAGTGAACAAACAATTTTTATTTTTTTGTAGTCCTTGTTAAAATAGTCATTCAATTTTTATTTTTATTGTTTTTCTGTAGTCTTTGTTGGTCAATAAAACTAACAAAGAGTAACTAAAATTAGTCAATAACAATTTTTTTTTCTGTAGTTTTTGTTGGTCATAAAACTATAAAATTAGGTTTTCTATTTTTTAGGAGGGTAAATTGGTCATATAACTTTATGAGTTAACTTGGGTTAATAAAAGAGTCATTGTTAGTCATAAAATTAGGTACAAATTAGCCATTACATTAACTATTGTTAAAAAGTAGACCTTAAAAGTCATTTTCCCATAAATAAATATCAAAATGTTGGGTATGGGAATCGAACCCATGCACTCTTATTAGGGATTCATTGAAGGTAAGACATAAATTTAAGTCCCAACCATTAGATGAAACGAATCTCAACCATGAACTATGTTTATCTCACTACTAAAAAAATCCCCTTTTTGAATGCCTTTCAAAAAAAAAAAAAATCCCCTTTTGCGATGACTCGTAGCACGACGAGGCAAGTTTTGTCACTCAAAATTAACTTGGCGCGACGACATATTTAATATCGTCACGCTATTACAAAAAATAGCTAACTATTTAACGCGACGCACTGTTTCGTCGCTTAAAACCTCTTACGCGACGAACTTGAAGCCTTCGTCGCATAACTAATATGCGACAATATGTCGTCGCTTAAAACCAAATATTTTGTCACCCTAAAATACCTAGGGCTACATGTCGATTACTTTGAACGACCAACTTGAACATCCTCGGGCGACAAACTTTTTCGTCGCCTAAATATATCTTACGCGACGAACTGGAAGCCTTCGTCGCATAAATAATATGCGACAAAGTATTGTTGCTTAAACCTAAATATTTTGTCGCCCTAAAATACCTATGGCTATGTGTCAGCCACTTTGAATGACCAACTTGAACATCCTAGGGCGACAAACGTTGTCATCGCCTAAATATATCTTACGCGACGAACTAGAAACCTTCATCGCATAAAGTATTCATGACAAAAAAATCGTCGCTTAAAGCGAGCAGGTTCATCGCTAAAACATTCCAGGGTGACGAACGGTGTTGTCGCACAAGCTCTGACCTGTTCATATTCTCCACGAATTAGAATAATCAGATCTGCATTTTTCACTATTTTCTCTTTTCGTTTTATTCTTTTTCTCTGCTCGATTGATTTCTCTCACTATATACTCCAAGCTTCCAACAGTTAATTAGGCTTCGTCCTCTCTCTGCGTCCCCGACGCCGGCCACACCTCCAATCGTCTCTCTCTTTCACTTGGGGAACGGTGAGGAAATTGCTAATTTTTTTTATTTTTTGAAATTTCATGAAATTAGGTTGCTATCGTGTGGATTTTTGGGAGTGTCGCACATTGTTTTTCGAGTGCATGCTAGATATTTATTAATTAATAATATCTACATCGTCCACTTGAAGAATTGTAATTGAGATGTTGCCGAAATGTTTCCACATTGAAACCTAATCGCATTAGTGTCGTTAACTATCTTGAATTCTCATGTTTTGTTTATAAACTGAAAACAGGCGTAATGGAAAGACAGTGGATACAAAATCAGGACAAATGCTGTTATGAATATTTAAATGGGATCGAGAGCTTCATTGAGTTTGCAAGGGCACATGTCACTGGTACGATGAATCATATCAATTGTCCGTGTCAATGTTGTAACAATTGTTTGTGGCAGACATTCAATATGGTTCGATATCATTTGGGGAGGTATGGGATGATTCAGAATTATACGAGGTGGATTTATCATGGAGAGCAACGAGAATTTGGTTCGACTTCATCGAATTCCCAGCCACTTGTGTCGCACATTGATGAAACGTCCATGAATGATAATGACCAAGTTATTGGTATAATAAATGACGCTTATCCATATGCATCGATGAACGAAGATGGCATTGATGATATGGTAGGTGATACCGTACCTCCCAACATGCTGCAAAGTGAAGAGTTAGAAAAATATGATAGACTGTTGAAACAAGCCCAACAAGCACTATACCCCGGTTGCACAGAGTTCTCCCTGCTTACTGCCATTGTGGAGTTGATGCATTGCAAAGTGAAAGATCATATGTCGAATAAGTGTTTTTCTAATTTAATGGGAATTATGAAGCAGATGCTTCCGAAATAAAACGTTTTACCTGAGGATTATCGTATCACGCAGAAATTGTTGAATGGTCTCGGTTTGGGGTATCAAAAGATTCATGCTTGCAAATACAACTGTGCATTATTTTATAAGGAAATTGAAGGGATTGATGCATGCCCTGTGTGCAATGAGCCAAGATATAAGCCTAATTCTGGCAATAAAATGAGGAAAATTCCACAAAAGATTTTGCGTTATCTTCCACTGAAACCCAGATTGCGGCGACTGTACATGTCGACACACACTGCGAGTCATATGAGATGGCACAAGGAAGGAAGGGTTGATGATGATTTTTTGAGACATCCTGCTGATGGAGAGGCTTGGAAAGCATTCGATACTATGTATCTCGATTCTTGTCGAAATTAAAGATCAGGCACAACCTAGATGTGATGCATATTGAAAATGTGTGTGATAGTGTGGTTGGGACAATTCTTGGCATCGAAGGAAAATCAAAGGACACTGTGAAAGCGAGGCAAGATTGTATGAACATGGGTATAAGGAAACGGTTATGGCTTAAGAAAGTCGGTGACAAATGGGTAAAGGGACATCCCAACACAGAAGTATATGGGACATTCCTGAAAAGGCTTCTGATGACCACAGTGATGACGACACCGCTGATTAAGAGAATTCATCTTCAATCATTCCCATTATCCAACAACCATTTAAGTTATTTGTCAAACTTCCTCCGATTGATGACGAATATGATGTTGAGGTATCACCTGCAAAAGATGGAGTTTTTGGAGAATCTGAGGCAACCATGTCAGATGAACTTGAAGAAGAAGTCGAAAGTGATTCAGATTAAATACATTTGAAGTAATATAATTTGTTAGGTCGTTTACAAGATGTTAATAATATTATGTATTTTGTTAGTTCATTTAATTAAATTTGTTAATGTATTATGAATTTTTTACCATAAATTTGTTAAATGAATGTCGAAGTTCAATTAAGTAATTAAATAATGATATAAAAATATTTCTCTAAAATAAATTAATTTGATGTTTGTGCGACGAAATTAGAATATTTCGTCGCACAAAATGCTCCCCCCCCCCTTAAAAACATGGCGCGTGCTTCTGGTGGCAAAAAAATTGGCGTGAAATTTTGAAAACTGGAGCGACGAATTCTCTGATATATAGCGACGAAGGCTTCGTCGCGCAAACTCAAACCCATTTTATCAAAACTCAAACCCATCGTCTCCTCTCAGTCTGTCGTCCCCAAATCACAGATGCAACATCTTTCAGTTCATCTGAGTTCGTGATTGCTTCTCTGAGTTCATGATTGCTTTTTTGAACTCATGTCTCTGAGTTTGTGATTGCTTCTCATCGATCTCAGATGCAACATCTTTGAGTTTCGTGATTGCTTCTCATCGATCTCTGAGTTTCTCTCTTGGCAGAGAAGGTAAGATCTCATTTCCTCTCTTGTTTCATGGAGTTTTGTGATTTAGATCGTTTCTACAATGGGTTTTCATAAAAATTGAAGCTTTGATTGTTTGGTTGGCTAATCATGATATTGGGTTTCTAGGTGGTATGAAGGGGAAGGATCTGCGTGGGTTACGTTAATTAGATTGGTAATTTCTATTTATTTGATGGATTGGGTTTTGATAGTATTTGAAGTTTTGTTGATTAGTTATGATTTTGGGTTTTTGTTCTAGAGGAGATGGGTGTGGGGGTTTGGGGTTTGTGGGGGTGATAAAATAGAATGTGTTTGATCAAACCTCGCTTATTATTTGTTAGATTTGTATAATAAAATGGTAAATACATTAAAATTATCTCCTAGTTTCCTCTCCTATGCAAACCACAGATCATACCACATCACTTCGTTGCAAAAACCCAATTCGCAAGTATTTCCGAGTCATGTTACATATATTAGCACGTGATCTTTAGACATGGCTTAGCACAAACAAAGTTTTCCCAAATGATATCCCCACTTTATTTGTCTGAATAACATCTCCTCTACTTATTCATCTTTTGACAATTGTGTTTCTATGCGCAACAAATAGTCTCTTGAAAATTTAGTTGAAGTAGAGAAAACATAGAGTGCACAAGTACTCTATAGGTAAAGAGAGCAAGGTTTTATGGATTTTCATGGAACAATGACATTTGTTATAACTGTGAATCTACCCATGCCAGACTTGTTATAGGTAGATATTAACAACACAACCAACATAAACCATTGAAAATGGCATCCCTGCAATATGCACACCCGGTCCTCAGTAATTAGGCTTGCATATTGCCCCAGATAATCTTGATATTTCCCTGAACATCTGACTTCAAATTCCTGGCCTGCTTGATATTTCCCAGAATAATCTTCTCCTTGGTTATGTTGTTGCCCCCATAGTAATCAACAAGACTAACAGCAAGAACGGAGGGCCATTCCTCACTTGCACTGCCCCTGGAGTCATTCATAGTGGTGATCCATGCAAAAATCTTAATTATGTTATTATGATTTTTTTGGTCTATGTGGGGGTTGTTGTTTAATCTGGAAGATATCTTTCACTTTCAGTATAATGCATTATCTGAAACTCAGCAGTTGTACACAATTTTTTTGTAGCGTAGAAACTGACTGAGCTTTTATGCTTAAAACGTGTCAAAATGTGTACAGGCCCTTCTTGCAAGTGGGTATTCTCAAGGGAATTATACACGTGCACAAGATGTGATATACAAGGTTTTATAGGTCAATACCATCTCTGATGTCAATATGTTTTGTCCTTGGATTTAGTTTCATGTCTTTTCACACACCCACTCTATTCTTCATTCACCATACAAACCAATACAACAAGGTGGATATTTCTAGTTCTGTGCACAGTATCATTTCAGTGGATTTTGCTCATACTAACATGGTAAGCAAGCAGGTTAATTATCCTGCATGTTAATCAAGCATATGTATCCAGGGTTAGTGATTGGTTAGTGATTCATCTGAGCAGGTTAATCCTGCATGTTAATCAAATATTTAGAGCATTATTTTAGGGTACACTAGTATGCCAAAGGGATTACTGTAAGTAGTACCTCTGATTTTGCATTTAGAACATTATTTTAGGGTCATCATACTCCAAAAACCACCAGATTACACCAAATATTTGGGGTCTGGAGAGCCTGTTGGTCTGAGGTGGTTCAGATTTATACCACTGCTGGCGAGCCCCTAAATTGTGGAACCTTCCCAAAACCCTTGCCTTCATGTTGCTAATCAACAAAAAAGCAAAACCTCCACCTTACAGGGCTGATTGGAACACAATAACCCAACCACCCCCCCCCCCTCCTTCTCTTTGTTTGTGACAACAATACTTAGCTAGTCAACCCCATGCAGTGTTGCAGTAGTTTGTTGTTGATGCTCCTACACCTGATTTAAATCAACCTTCTTGCTCTCACTGAATATGTTTTCCTTGGACTTGGAGTCAGATAAATGTTTTGGAATGGTAGATATTCTGATTTCTAAGTAAAGGGAGTGCTATAACAGTTGGTCCCTGACTTTGTCTACTACTATCCTCTTGGACAATGTGCCTAAGCTTCATTCTATTTGGATAAAGGAAATTTCTGCAACAACTAACTTCTTGGTTTGGACTGTTTTTCATGGTAGAGTTCTCACTGTTGACAACATTAACAAGAGAGGCATCTTGTTTCCCAACCATTGTCGTTGTGCCAACAAAAAGAGGAATCTATTGATCATTTGTCAATTAATTTTGAGTGCTAGCATTGTTTGAGTTCCATGTACAAGCCAATTTTCCCATTCTTTTCTGGTTTGGGTTAAACATTGGCACTCTCTTTCTCACTCCCTCCAATCTCTTTATTTTAAAAAAATGGGTTTAGGATAGATTGTTACATCCCATGGTTTGGATCATTTGGCGGGAAAGAAACAATAGAATTTTCAACTGGGACAAGTTTATGGATATTCAACTTTTTTCTTATATGTTTAGTTGGGAATGCATTCTTCTCACTCGACATATTGCATATATGTAAATCTTCTGTATTGATTAGTGCCTTGCACTAATCCTTTTAGCATTTGGCCCATATTGAATATAAACTGATACCTATTTTTATATTAAATCTTCTATATTGATTAGTGCCTTGAATTTCTTCATATATCTACTCTACATTTGTTGTTGAAATTCAAATTTTATTTTGTTTTTCTTCCCCATTTATCCAGTTATCTTCCCGAACCTTATAATATTCAAGTTTTCTCCTTCATTATACATTGTATAGTTAATGTATTGTTTAATACGATCTTCCACGGATTGCATCTATTTACTTTGTCTTCATGTTACTTGGAGTGAGGTCAAGCCCGAGACGCAGACCGAGGTGTTGGACGCGCTCACAGTAAGTTTTAGCCATTCATCTCAACCTTTAATAATTAAAATCTTTATAATGCAAAAAGTTTTGAAGGTTTTGCATGTTTATGCTTGTAGTTTTACATGATTTGGTATAACTTATCTCTTTGGGCCTTAATATTCTCTAATAAATATTATTTAAAATTTCAGGTTAACTTTGAGTTTGACATGAATGATCCAAACATTCATTAAAATATCACCGGTACGTGTGTGGATCGATACAGGAATTGGAAGCATGATTTCTACCGATACTTCCAAACATTTTTTGATGTGGATAGTGCTAAGGCACAACCCCCAATCGAATTGGAGCATAGGCCTGATGAGTGGGTGTGGTTGTGTGATCATTTTCGAACTCCCACATTTCTGGTAAGCATTAACATTTTTTTATTAAAATAAACATATTTATTTATATATATGTAATAATGCATATGTTTAATATATATTTTGAATAATTATACAGAAAAGATCTGAGGCAAACAAGGCAAACCAACGTCAAAAGAAAATTCTACATCACTCTGGTTCATTGCCCTTCTCTTACAGGGTGGAGGAACGACGTCTAGTAAGTGAACTCATATATTTGATTTCATTATTTTATTTTTAGTCAATACATTCAATTAAATGTTTATATTAGTTGGTTTATTATTTTAACAATGTTTTGTAGGAGGGTTCAAAATTCCCAGAAATCGACATGTTCAAGGATGTTTATGCACTACCTGGCAATGAGGTGGCTGTGAAGTTGCATGTAAGTTTTATTCTTTGCATTTTTTGCATGTTGTCACTTCTGTTGTTTTAAAAGTTATTAATTTTTAATATTTTTTTAATCAAGGAAACGATGGTGGAGAGGCGGGATGCCTACATGGAGCGAGTGGCCTCGCAGCATCCTCCGGAAACTCCGTTGGAGCTGCTCACAATGGACGATCCCGATGCAGGATTACATATTTTGACGGAGACATTGGAATCGCTAGGTCCAAGACCCGAAAAGATTGTTCCGGGATGGGGAAAGCTAAAGTTCGTGAGGTCAACACCTCATCTTCAGCTTCGCAGCGGTCAGTCAGAACCGTTTCATCATTACAATCGAAAGTGGAGGAATTACAGAATGAGTTAAATGCTGTCAAAGTGCGTGAGGCGGAGAGGGAGGCCCGGGAGGGGGAATGACAAGCACAAGAGGCAACTAGGTGGAGTATGTTATTAGGGGCTCTCCAGCAGTCAGGGATTAATTTTTCGAGTCTCTCGTTACTGTCGACAAACCATCAGCCACCACATCCCTAAAAAATGTACTGATGTGTTTTTTTAATTTGTAACTGATACAACACGGTTTAAAAATTTTAATTTGTAATGGATACATTACGATTTTACATTATTAATTTGTAAAGTTAATAGTATTTAACTAAATTAGCAAAACCCTTCTATGCGTGAGACGGTTCAATTAATAAATATTTCAAATTTAATTAAAATAAATATTTGAATTAAAAGATTTCATAAATATTAAACAGAACTTTAAGCGACAAAAATTTTTGACGCATAAGAATAGATCAAGCGTGTCTGGCTCTACGGAACCTGTGTGACAACATTAGAATGATGAATATTGTTGTCGCGTAAAGAAAATCTTGCGCGATGAAAGGTTCGTCACCATTGAGTTAGGCCGACAAAGTCTAAAGCGACGAAAAGGTTCGTCATGATTGAGTTATGCCGACAAATTTTAGTGCGACGAAATGGTTAATCGCGTAAGTATATTTTGCACGAAGAACCGATCTATTTCTTGCGACGAAATGAGCGTCGCGAAAAACAATATTACGCGACACACCCTTTCACAACGATCTTTGTTGTCGTCGCTCAAAAGGACTCTGTAGCGACGAAGATTTATTTTTGTCGCACAAACGCTTGCGAGACAGAGCTGTGGCGACAACCTTTGCGCGACAAATATTTTGTCGCCCAATATTTATGGCGACGAAATGTTGTTTATAACGACAATTTTGACTACGTCCCTAAAGGCCTTTTATTTGTAGTGTCTACAAACCTATCTATTGGTGCTTTAAGTTCTATGTGATCCGTTAGATTATGATATTTAGGTAAATCTCAGTCGTATTTAATCTCCAACCCCAAACACCATTCTAATTTATAATATACTAGGGTAATCCCAATGCCGTTGGCACAATAAAAGTTTAAAACTTGTCAAAACATGATCACCCTTAAGTTTTCATGCTTCATACTTATTTGCCTAATCACCACCATCAACAATTGAAGAAAAATAAATAAATATCAAAATGTTAGGTATGGGAATCGAACCCATGCACTCTTGATGCTTTAAGTTTTATGTGATCCGTTAGATCCTCATATTTGAAAAATCTCAGCCGACTTTTATCTCCCACCTCAAACATCATGTTTTGTAATATAGACTAGCGTGTCCCCTGTGCTGTTGGTACGATATAAGTTTAAAACTTGTCAAAACATGATCACCCTTAAGTTTTTCTCCTTCATACTTACATACCTAATCACCACCATCGACAATTAAAGAAAAATAAATATCAAAATGTTGGGTATGGGAATCGAACCCATACACTATTGGTGCTTTGAGTTCTATGTAATCCGTTAGATTCTTATAATTGGATAAATCTCAGCCGTCTTTTATTTCTAGCCTCAAACACCATCCTGATTTGTAATATAGACTAGGGTATTCATTGTGCCTTTGGCACTCAAATTGTTTTCCTTATAGATAGGAAAATGTGTGCGATAGGAGGCGAATTTTCAACTTTTTTGCCAAAGGTATTTTAGTACCATGCGAATATAAATTTCAATCAAACACCCTCCCCTCCCCCTCTAGTGTATTGCCCATGTCGTTGAAACAATAGAAGGTGGTCGTGGCAATAGGTCAAACTCAGTATAAATTTTAAACAATTAGAAAAAACACATTTTAAACCCGCCACAATTAATCTTCCCAAAACTTTGATTTTTCGAAATATCGAGTTCATGGTATTTTGCTTGAATTTGTCATAATATTGAAAAAGGACGTAAAGTGCATTAGATTACAGTTTTTTTTTAAAAATGCATACGGCGTGAAATGCATAAAAGTGTAAGCATTTGTATTAATGATTGGTTTCATTGGAAAAATCTTCAAAAGTGCATTTCAACCATACCAAGTTTACTAAAATCCGACAACTAAGTAGATAGTTATGACGACTTTCATTTTAAAAAACACAAAATTTTCTCTCCGCCACATGCATTAAACAAACTTTTCCACTTTTTGTTCATTTTCTTTGTCCTTCTACTTGGAACTTATTTACAAACATGTCATTGTTGATAGTAAATCTCCACCATCAAAATCTTTCCCAACTTTCAATCTCGATCGTCTTTTATCTATAACTCCAAACACCATTCTGATTTGTTATATAGACTAGGGTACTCTTCGTGCCTTCGGCACTCAAATTGTTTTGCTTATAGATAAGAAAATGTGTGCGATATGAAGAGAATTTTCAACTTTTGTCAGGGGTATTTCAGTCCTATACGAACATAAATTTCAACCAAACACCCTCCCCTCCCTTTCTAGTGTATTCTTTGTGTCGTTGACACGATAGAAGGTGGGTCGTGGCATTAGGTCAAACTCAATTAAATTTTTAAACAATTAGAAAAAAAAACACATTTTATAACCACCTCAATTAATTCAACCAAAACTTTGATTTCCCAAAATATGGACTTTATGTTCTTTGTTTGAATGTCTTAATATTGAAAAAATCTAGGACGTGAAGTGCATTAGATTACAATTATTTTTTATAAAAAATCCATACGGCATGAAATGCATATTGAAAACTTTAAGCGTTTTTTTATTATTAATAATTGGTTTCATTGGAAAGATCTTCAAAAATGCATTTCAACCATACCAAGTTTACTTAAATTCAACAAATAAGTAGATCATTATGATGATTGTCATTTTAAAAACACAAAAAAATTCTCTCTCCTCCACATGCATTAAACAAACTTTTTCACTTTTTTGTTCATTTTATTTGTGCCTTTGTACAATGGGTGTCCTAAGGATAAGACCACGTTGTCCACCATTATTGAATTGCAGAATTTCAAGACTCGTTTTAGTTGGAGTGGTAATAGTGTGACGATGTTGTTAAAATGGCTAAAAACCTTATTGTCGGATGATTGTAATTTGCCAGATAACTACCCAAACATGAAAAACACAATTAAAGATATGGGGGGGGGGGGGGGGGTGGCCAATTAGGAAGGACTATTTGGATAAGTATCCTACAATTGAGGAACAAGATAAGCATGTTCCAAATGGTGTAAGAGAGGAGGATTGGAAAGAGTTTGTTCGCTATGAGAGGACCCTTAAAGCGAAGGCAATTAGAGCCCAAAATGCCAAAAACAAAAAGGCTTCAAAGTATGTATGGGGGGGGGGGGGGGTGGCCAAAAGAGTGCTGCGGAAGTAGAGTGTGAAATGGTAATTGAGTTTCTAGCTACTAGTACAATAATAACCATTTAACTATATAGGCTGAGACTAATCTTTCAAGTATATAGGTTGAGAAGAACCCTGATGGGGAACCAGTCACACGCACCAATATATGGATTGCTTGTCACACGGGAAAGGATGGAAAACCCACGCATGGTGCTGAACTATATATGGTATGTGCCCAATGATGTCTTTTATACACAATTCTTAATTTACTTTGTAGTTGTTTGAATATTATTTGTGTCCTGTGTTATTTTATTTTTTCATTCTTTTTAAGGAACAAGTTAAAGCAAAAAAGGACGCCTTGCAAGAATCTTCAACCCAGGGTACCACTGACCTCACTATTGATAATGATCCTCTAAGCCAAGTGTTTGGCCAAGAAGAAAGGGGACGTGTTCGTTGTGTTGGAACCACCGTCTCTAAAAGGAAGTATGATGCTTCACTTCCCGCTCGTTCATTGCTTTTAGATACAACATTGGAAGTAAAAAAATTAGCGAAAAATATGATAGATTGGAAGAAAATGTTCAATGGATATGAGAGAGACTTGAAAATGGAACTTATGTGAGACCATCAACAAGTGAGGGAACACAAGGAGGGACACAAAGAACTGAAGATACACCTTCATCCCGTGCACAATCGACAAGGCAACCAGAAAATCCATTACCTCCATCTCCATTACCACCATCTTCTCAAGGTGTTGCGAGGTTTCCTTCTCCAAGCAATCCTGTTCCTTCAGTGTCAAGGACTTACAAAGTTTGTGATTGGCATAAGAATGTCATTGCGATAGCAAAAGAGGTTGTAGATCCTATCCATCGATTCTCTTGCGATTGCCATGGATCATTGAACCCTGCAACAGAGATCAGACTTTCCTTATGCTTCAAATATATGACTGAGGTGAAACTTTACAAGAGTGATCCAAAAGGAGACATGATGGGGGATTTGGACGTTGGTGATTTCTTCGTATGGTGTAAAAATCATGTGGAACTTGATGATTGATAGTTACAACTACCTTGGTAGTTACAACCTTGAACGATATCCTTGATGCTTGCTATTTTTGTGGACTTGCATGCAATACTGTAGTACTTAGTAGTTATACGTTCATTTTTGTTTTTTGATTTACACACTCCTGGCTGATTTGGTTTTGGTAGTCCCAAATCTGTAATTTTAATTTGGATTTGGTAGTCCCAAATATGTAATCTTAGTAGTGTTGTTTTCTTGTTGAATATATGTATATATAAAAGCTTTTCCTATGTTTTTTAAATTTATAACAACCCTTTTTTAACTCCGCCAATGTAAAGGTTCTTTTTTACATTGCCGGTCCCAAGCCCGGATAAAGGAGGAGGGATGAGGGTATGTTTACCTTTATCAATTTTTGTGTTAAGTTTCATTATATTTTTTTCATTGTGATATGGTTATCTGGTTCTTATATATATATATATATTAAATTTTCTGATGTGCAGGTGGCTATTGTGATTAGGATATTAGAGAAGTGTCTCGTACACAACATTTCTTGAAATCCCGGCATTGACACATATCAGAATGTATACCCACTGATTTTCCCTAATTCCTGTAAGAGTTTAACCTTGTTGGTGGAGGTGTTTGTTGCTTGTTGCCCACTAGCAGAATTCATGGTTGAGACAATTTATGCTACTAAAATGTTGCTTTATTTTGTGAAAGAATTTGATGAATGAGAGCACGTTCATTTTTTCAGAGAATCACAGTCGCATATCTATTGACAGCACTATGCGATTTTTGGCTCAAGGGTGATGATGATGCCAAATCAGAATTTCCATTGTCAAACAAGTATCGGTTGCAATGGTAATTACTATGACATTGACACATATCTTTATAAATTTTTAGCAAGGTTTAGGGTTGCCTCTTGTTCTTGATAGAGTGCTGCAAGATTCTATTTTTTGGAGTCGAGACCCTTGTTTCATAGTTTACTGCTTCATATGGAATGGTGTTGAATCTCCTTGCTGTATGTGCTTTCAGTCATCTATCGTAAGTTTTTTTGACATGATGATGATGCATTGTAAATGGTGTAGTTTATGTTGTACAGGGTGCAAAAGTTACTTGCAGATTGAAGGAATCAGATAATGTGGAAGTTTCTCATGCAGGACGAACATTCGAAGAAGCTAAAAAGTTGGTTGAGCAAAGCTTTGGGAACTATGTTGGAAGCAATGTAATGGTGGCAGCAAAAGAGGAGCTGAGTAAAATACACTACGGGCACGTGATTGATCATTTTAAGGTAAATTGCCCCCTTATTTCATGGAGTCTACGCTCTGAATAAAAAAAAGAAAAGGAAAAAGCTTATGAATTAATTCATTTGATCGTATATGCAGGATCACAAGGACAAAATCTTGCACTGGATGATCCCTTCGTTCTGTTTTGTAGTCACAGGCTTCATCTTGGATTTTTTCGGTGAGGAAGTATTCCTCTTACATTTTCGGTGGAATCTTTAAAAGCGGCTCTCAGTTTCTGTGGAAATTTCTGAGAGTTCACTGTACACTTCCATTGAAAGCGTAATAGAGCAGTCGAGAAAACTATCTCAAAGTCAGGAAGCACAACTGCAGAACCTACTGCTCATGTCCATGCTTCCTAAGGATGATGCAGATGAAAGGGACTGCATTTTGGAGGTGAGAGCAGGTAATACATGAGCATCTTAATGCAAGGTCCACCATCTTTTTCTTTACATTTATCTATTCAATGGCTGTCACTTTCTCTTTGATGATATTACTTGATATCTTGCAGGAACTGGAGGGGAAGAGGCGTCTTTGTTTGCCATGGATATATTCAAAATGTAAATTACTTTCACTGGTTATATGATTCCTGCTTTTAAAAGTTTTTAGATGTCTGAATATACGTGATATTTTCTCCTTAATTTATCAAAAAGAAAAAGCATCTTCTTTTCTATCTTAATTTATAAAAAACAAAAAAACAAACTTCTTTAGGACGCGCATATGTGGTACACGAAAACAAAGTCTTTTCTTCTTTGTTTTTAAGAAAAGAAAAAGGTAAAAGCATCTTCTTTTCTGTCTTAATTTATCAAAATGAAAAAGCATTGCCTTCTTTTATGTGCTTCCCTTGCTCTGTCCCTCTGGTTGCTTCATACTAACTTCCCTCTCCCCTGCTCACTCTCTGCTGTCTAAGGTATGTGAATACTTTCTTCCTTCCTTCACTTTGGTTTTGGATAGATAAGTTATCATGCATGAATTTGCTACAAATCAATTTGTCATGTTGGTTTATGGAACTGGTGCTTATAACATTATTCTGCTGCTCTGGTTGCTTACTACTGCTACTTATACTACTACTTTTGTTGATATCAGAGATAAAAGGAACTTAATGTTTATCAGTTATCAATGTCTGATTTCATTTGCAGTTTGGTTTAGTAAATGGATTGACATTTTGATTGAAAGTGTTTCTTCATTCAATTAAAAAAACTAACTTATTGTTTATTGCAATCTGAAATCATATCTCTTTTAGCAGCTCAGGTGAACCCTCACACTCTATTTTCATTCCTTTGTTAAGTCATAGTTATGTTAGCTGGATGTAATTTCATTAACATAGAAGTCTTAACTCATGCAGAGGGAAGATCTCCGTAGAGTAATGGATTTGCTAGAACTAAACGAGCAACATTCTCGGACTTTACTTATTCATCATTGTTGGGATGTTGAGAAGTTGTTTGCAGTGCTTGTGGAGAAGGGAAGAGAGAGATTATTTGCTGAAGCGGGTGTTACCGTGCTTGAGCGTAAGAGTCATCCATCAGCGCAGTCCTCATCTGAGGTAGCTTGTATTATCTGCATGGAGGATATTTCCATAGAAGAAGTCACAGAGATGGATTGTGGCCATTGTTTTTTGCAATAACTGTAAGTATTCTTTCTTCCCCCTCCCCTTTATTCATAGCTAATAGTAACACCCATTAATTCCACGACCATTACAATAATGTCTGTAACTCACTTAAACACAGTGTTGTCAAGTTAAGCATTGTAATTTTGAGCCTTTCTCCATACCATGGCAAGACTGTTGAAGATTAGCTATATATCTGCGGACTGTAAGAACAATCATCTGTTCTAAACTTTTCATTGTCAAACATGGTTTAGAATCTTTCTTATGATGTAAATTATGAGATGTTGAACCACTTTAACCATACTCATCTTTCTGAACAGGAGATGCAAAATGAGAAACTAAAGCTCCAACAGATTCAATTGATGGAAGAGAACAGTGGATTGCGTGCACAGAATCAAAAGTTGGCTGAAGATGCTTCTTATGCAATGGAATTGTCATCTGCTGCAGCTGTTGAGTTGAAAAATTTAGCAAATGAGGTCACGAAGCTTTCAGAACAGAATGCAAGACAAGCAAAGGATTTGTTGGCTGCTCAAGATATCACAAATTCTAGAGGTGGTAACTTGCAAAATAGTTATGGTGTGGGCCGCAAGATTGACGAGGTAAGCTTTGACACAGGTAATATATTTCATGAACACAGGAGTAACTCAGAATTTGTATACCGGTTAGAAATTCTCCGCCTACAAATTTTTGGTATACTTTATTAGAACTATTTTTTAATTGGCACTGCTTACTAGTATGCAAGACAATAACGTAAATGGATTAGGCTCTAGAAATATTTACTAGACAGCATGTGATGCAATGTTACTCTAAACTATCGGCATTCTACCCTTAAGCTTATTGTGGCTAAAGTACATGAAAATCTTTATATTCTTCGACAATTGAAGGGCTTTCATCCATGAGCTTATGATGTGTTAGGCTTGGCTAACTGAAAGCATTCTAGAGTTTTCTCTTCATATTTGATATTCACCAGTGAAACTTGTGGTACATTTATTTATGACAATATGCTTATGTTCCTCTTTCTCTCGGTGTGATTTATTTTCTTTTATTGCATTTCCTTGAATTCAGGCCAGAATGCAAGAGATGAAAGAAAAACAGCATGAAACTCTGGCCAATGGAGATGCAAATTCTCATGTATGTAAAGTATGCTTTGAAGCACCAACAACAACCCTTCTCCTCCCATGTCGGCATTTTTGCTGTAAGTAATCTTCATTCACAGATGGATTTCATGAAGGTTTTTTTTTTCCAATTAGAGAATACTTTTGCATTTTAAGATGGTTGATTGTACCACTTTATTCACCTTCATGTAAGATAGGCATTCTAAAATTTATAAACACAAGGGTGGTGGATGTGATGTGGGTGAACACGGGCATGTTCCCCCATTGAAATTTGGTTGATTGGCTGCATAAACATCCGAATATAATTTTGCTGCTGAAAGTTACTTGTGCATCTTTTTGTGCAGTGTGCATACCTTGTTCGCTTGCATGTTTAGAGTGTCCTTTTTGTCGCACAAAGATTGAAGATAAGATCTTTGCTTTTCCTTCCTGATAATATCATTATTGTTATGCAAGCCTCCCAAAAGTGGTAAAGAATTCAGCTACTAATATCACCTCTAACGTTATAATGTCTGACAAATTTTTTACAGTTTATCTTCAGCTGAATTAAGTTTCTAATGCATGCTTTTGCTATTTTTCTTCAGGGTGACTATCATTCAACTGTTCATTATTCTTGATTATGATATCAAATGCAATTCTTTTATTAATTGCACTGTATTTAGCGATCGTAAATGTATGCCATGTCTCCCTAATGGGCTGAAAAATAAAAAGAAAAAGTTAAACGGAAATCAAAAAGTAAAGGTAAAAATGAATTGCATCTTGATTATGATATCAGATGCAATTCATTTTTATTCAATTCCTGGTCAGAATGATAATGACATCCAGTTTTTCCTTGAGAGTTGTTTTTTTTTTTTGCATTGTAGGACATTAAAATTCTTGTTTGTTTGCTTTATATGTAGCCTGAGAGTTGTATAATTTGTTTCTTTTTATGGTATGTACAAAAATTCACAACTTTTGCCCTATTACCAGGTACTGGTTATGTATGCAATGCATATCTTGCAGCTTAATAATTGCTGCTCTAGATCAAGATGCTTGAAGCATCGTTAAAGCACTTCTACCTCTTCTATCATATTCAGCACCATTTGCTATTTATCATCAATATCTTCAGGTGAGTTCTGTCATATTCAGCACCATTTGCTGGAGAATTTGGTGTAAGCAACATAACTTGAGGGTACTTGGGGAAGGTGGCAATGGTGAGGTCCTCCCTTGGGCTCAAGACTTTGATTCTTGGCTCACCGAGTCTCTGGTGAATGGAAGGTAAATTCACATTTCACATGCGATTTATTTCATTATTTTGTATGGGAATTATATAAAGATTGTTAGATAAAGAAGTGATTGTGAAAATGCAGGCATAGCCATGTGAATAACTTTTACCAGAAGGCGCCTTCTGCCAAAATGGCGCACCCATGGCCAGACCATTTTTAACCGTTGCATGTAGCACTTGGTGCTGCAAAGGAAACTGCGAAGGCTGAATTGATCCATACTAGCTGGAGCCTTGGTGCACTTTCATACTCCTCTTATCGTTTCAAGGCTGACTGATCTCTGATCTCCTATGTGAATGCTTTGAACATATTATGCACTTAGTATGTTATGAAAACATGACAATATTATTGAATTTCAGATGATGAATGTAAATGGTTTATGTATAAAGTTATGTTATGAACTTAGTATTTGTAAGTTTTCTTTTTATTTTTTGCATTTTTTTAGGATCGTAATCTAATGTTAATATTTAGTTCAAGGTTAAAGCATATCTTAATGTGGCAATCCGTTGGCTCTTACAAAGCAAACCCAATGCCTAGTTTCTACCATGAAGGACTTCCACTTAAGGTTGAGCATAAAAAGGTTAATCATGTTATTGTACATTAGTGCGCTATTTGTTTACATGTTTTTGTTTGGCGTCAAAACTTGACAAGGTTCCATTTTACGGTTGATTTTGTATTTATCTAGAATAGTTTGTGAAATCCTATTCGTGCCGGAGGCACGGGTACACGCCACATGGCAAGTGTCTGGTCGATCTTAGTAAGGACTAATTTTGCAGGTGTGGGGCTGTGATTTTGCTGCAGCAGCAAAAAAAATGTAATTTTTTTTTCGATTATATTAATTTGCAACGGTTTCAAACCCTCGCAATAAACCAGATTTTTTTTTATTATTTTGTTTTGACTGGCCACGGCTTAAATCCGTGGTATTTAATTATTGCCACGGCTTAAAACCGTGGTCGTCACGCTTGCAACGGCTTAAAATCGTGGTCATCATCATTGCCACGGCTTATAACCATGGCCATCATGATTGCCACGGCTTAAAACCGTGGCCATTTTGCAACGGCTTATAACCGTGGCCATATTGCAACGGCTTATAACCGTGGCCACTATTGTTGCAACGACTTATAGCCGTGGCTAAATGCAGAAAATCATCACGCCTCCTCGAGCATAAAACCGTTGCTAAAATGTTTTGCCACGGTTTATAGCCGTCAATGATGATTTCGCGACGCCTCTACTGCCCACGCCTCTAAGCCGTGACAATTGGTTACTTCCACGGTCCCAAACCGTTGCTGATGGGTATTTTTGGTGTAGTGTTAGGAAATCCTTACTAAACACAAGCATGACAACATATCACTTCACACTTCCGTGGAAGGCTCTTACTTTGATCTAATGTGAAAGGCTCTTACTTTGATAATAGTGTACTGAGTGGTGGGGCATGGGGCGTGCTTCTGAAGCCTTGGGTGTGAGTTCACTTGTGTGACTGTGTCAATCCTTATACTTTTTTTCAGATTCGTTTATGTTAACTGACTTCCTAATCCATATTTTTACCCATAAAAAAATAGTCAACCAACTTGTCCAAGAATTTTAATATAAAGTGCATACTATGAAATAATTGATCTTCCAACATACACAATCTATAGAATTGCATATGTTCCAGTTACACCCCTACAAAATCCTCCATGTTACATGCAGCTGGAAAATTGAATATCTTTGAAGGGCATTGGGCTAAAAGGACTAATTGGGGCTTTATTAGGGCAGTGAAGTTTCATTTAGCTAATAGGACCATATGTCCCTACCCAAACCAAAAAAATTGTTTATTCATTCATTTGAATTGAAATTTTCAGGAAACAGATTAACAATAGAAACATCGTATTAAAATCTTAGCCTATTTCGACATTGTTCCTTGATACATGTTTAGTTCCCCGCCATTAAATATCTTGAAAAAAGTTTTTTGTGAGTGTTTAAGGTCCACCGTTTGCAGGACAATGGGTCCTCGCTTGCTTCATGATATTAATAAATAAATCCATTTTATCCCATTTAACATGTATCTCGGGACACATATGTCAAAACGAGATGAAGCTTACCACGTTTCTTATGTGAATTTATAATTTTCTTCAAATTTTCAACTCAAACGAACTAATAAACAATAATTTTCATTTACTGTGTTCAGTAAATGAAACTTAAGGGGATGCTAAATGGGTAGTCAAACTAGAAATCGGGCCATTTTAACCCAATATCTATATCATTAATGAACTCCCAATTGTTTGCCCCAAAGCCAAAACATTCCCTAATTTCATTGCACATTTGGTCGATGGATCTTACAATGACATACAAAGCTTGAAACATGATCAAAAGACCTTAATACCATGGTTTTAGAAGACATAGGAAATGTACGCATCAAGGTCTATTTCAAGGCAAAAACTATAAAACGGATCAAAAGAAACGTGAGGATAAAAATGAAAATTCATATTTAAAAAAAAAATGAGAGAGAGATTGAGATACAGTAATATCTACATTTTTCAGTTTTAAAACCTACATTTCACATTTCAAAATGTGTGAAATTGATATTTTTAGTAATTACTCCAATTTTTTATATGTTTTTCCCTTGTTTTGTTCTTTTTCCTAACCCACATTTAAGAGGGCACTGTTTGTACTTAAGCAAATAATAAAAAGAAAAAATATATTAGAGCAGATTGTTAGTTACTTCAAGGAACTGACTGCTAGTGAATTTGATAGATCTCGTTAGTAGGGGGCCCTTCAGGCAGCAAATGCTCCGTTATGAACAAAAGTTTAAAATAACTAAAATCCCTTCCCTTTGTTTGTTTGTTTGCTTGTTCAGAGTGAATGAAGTATTATTAGAGAGCACCTAGCATTTGAAATAAAAAAATCGCTTACATAGTAGATGCAACAATGCAGTTAACTACAATGGCAATCTACTCAATCTAAAATTCTACACCTTGTGTGAATGTGTGCGCCCTTCCATTTTCACACTTGATATGTGTTCAAATAACAATTAAAGGCAACAATGTCAAGAATGAAAATTTCATAGGCTGACTTTATGTTATGCCTGGGAGCTCCTTGTTTGTGTGCCTTTGCATAAATGTTGTAATTCACTGAAATTTACTGAAAACACAGTTCAAACGCATGAATAGAAACCTTATTTAAGAAAGAAACTTCTGGACCATTCGTATTCCAGCAAATTCATCATGGTGTTTCGTAAAGTACTTGAATGCAGAAGTGAGGCATGAAGCCTCTTTCTCAACCTGAGTGGCAATGGAAATAATGTCTCCTTTTGAAGAGAACCTTGGCATCCTCTTGAAGTTCTAATTGAAATATTTTCCCTAGAACTACAATATAACTCGACCCTACATCTCCACAAGATTTATGTTTCTGTATTTAGAGTTTAGGGTTAAAGGCAAATATGGGGACGGGAGGTTGCTTCCCACCCTTGTGTTGTGTTGGATGTGATGGTTGTAAACTTACTACTTATTTTTAGTAATTCCTAGCGGCAACAAAGAGCGATGAGAAGCAGCATGTCCTTAAGGCTTGTTCCCAAGGTAGTACTATCAAGCAAGTTATCCCCACTAAGTCGTGACGTCTCACAACCACTCCCCCCACCTCTTTTGTTCTATTCGCTTTAGGATGACCTCCCTTTGTCATGCTCTTAGAGTTGTCTTCAAGCAGAAGTCGATAGACCAAAATACTAGCAAAATGATAAAAATAAATGTCCCAAAGGTTGCTAGGTCCTTTTCAAATTAATCATGGGAGCGAAGGACCTCAAAAATTCTATTTATTCATGTGGAAGAAGTCAGAAGATGTCGATTGGATAAATTAACATCAATAATAATAATAATAATAATAATAATAATAATAATAATAATAATAATAATAATAATAATAATAATAATAATAATAATAATAATAATAATAATAATAATAATAATAAAGGGCTCATACATATAAATCAGTGCAATAAATAAGAAACTAAGTAAAGTGAAGAAGATATTAAGAAAATGAATGTAACCAGTTGAGCTAATACAGAACATGCCTAATCTTCAAATTCTTCACACCGTTACACTACATATATAGCCTTAACTTTTCAGTTTGTTTATACCTGTGACTTGATTTCTGCAACTTCTCCAGCCAACATAATCTTTGGTCAACTGGGGCTAAACTCAATTGTGTAAAACAACAATTTATTATTTTCTTACATGAGTACGAGGATCCAAGGAGGCTTACGAGTTCACAGACTTGACATGCTTTGGAAAGAACAAAGAATAGTAGAAAATCCAACTCATCCTCCCAAGGGAAAGGGGTTTTCTCAGCTCTTCAGCTCAAGAATGGTTTGAAAAAATAGGCCATTGACCCGTCAACTCTTCCAAAGCTTTAGTTTTAGACGATCTTTAGATATTTTATGTATTTAAAGGAAAAAAAACCTAACACTTCATAGAAGACCTCGTAAACCCAAATAAAGCTAACTTGGAAACCCAAAATTATCGCACAAGCCATCGGATGACAAATAGTTCACACTACAAGAAAACAAGAATTTAGCGACGGTTGCCAAAGGCATTTTGTGACGGTTATAGCCGTCGCTAAATAATAGCACATCGGTTGCTTAATCGCTACTAATAAGTCATCATTAGGGCATTCAGTGATGGTTTCAAGCGAATTTACGACGGTTTATAGCGATCCATGACAATTTTACCGTCGGGAAAACCTGATGAACAGTCATTTTTAATTTTAGCGACGGTTTTTTACCGTCGCTAAAATCCATGAACATTCTATGACGGTTCTTAACCGCCTCAAAAATCTCTTTGATAGTCCGTTTAGCGACGGAACCGTCCCTAATGATTGTCATCGCTATCATTACAATTCTAATATGCTTAAATAACCATGTTTTTCAACTTTTAAACAACCCACAGTTTTATACAACTCATTCAACAAAACTTCAACTATATTGTGATCGAAGTTAACAAAATATGAAAGCTAGTATATGCCAACACCAAGTAAATGGACAAATTTAATGAAATAAAATTTTTCACTTCACTAACAAATATTCTTGATTGGACAAGCACCTTTTTAGAATCACAGTATGAAAGAATCGAAATTTAAGTTGAACATAAGAAACGTAAACATCAAGAACCTTTTAAAGCCATGACAAGTGGTTTGAATAGGAAACAGAACAAAGTTTTACATGCCATGGCAGACGAGAAAGGTAAACTGAATACAACAGCCACACATGATACATTTTCCTCTTAGGATGAAGGGCAGCTAGCCTTCTGTGCAACAGGTTGCCCCCGAATTTGCACTGTTGGAGGCCTTGCGTTATTCATGGTTGGTTGACTAGCCATCCTGCAATAAATCAATGGGAGATGAGAAAGAAGTTCATGATTGACATCAATATCTCCAACAACAGGTTTAATACCGTTTGAAAATCAATTAACAACAACATTCAATTTCTTCTACAACAAAATCAGTACAATAAAACAAAATCAGTACCATGCAATTATATGGTCTTATTTCCAATACATTAAAACAGAATCAGTACTTGTTTTTTATCTCAGCAGCCATATAGCCATGAAAGCTTGTTCCAAATTTATCACATTTTTGGCACTTGTTTCCATGAATGGGATCTCAATTTCATCAGCAAAAGCCTTGATAAGGACATAATGGATACTAAATTAGTCAAGATTATCAACCTAGCAACACATCAACTTTGATTGTCTTTAACTTGTGCAAACTTAGACATCAAGGGGAAAAAAATAGAAAAAGAGAAAAAGTGTTACTACCCAAGCTACTTTGTATTGATCCACATCCCCTTGTTACCAGATGCTGATATCAAGCCCCCAATGCATGTTACGATAAAACCAGCAAAAGAGAGTAGGTAAAACTTAAAAGCACTAGAATTACCTTAGCTGTTTCGTATGAGACAACTTTGTTTGCTGTCAGATCAGACTTGTTTCCAACAAGGAGCTTGCATAGCGATCAATTTCATTCAACCATTGCTTCACGTTGTTGAAACTCTCCTGATCAGTAACATCATAAACAACCTAACAAAACAACACCAGCAATTTATGCTTTTGCAACACTATTGAAAGAAAAATAAACAAATAAAATGGCCAAGACAATAGCCTGACTGTAATGATATTTATAATCTCTAAATACATTTGAGCTTTCAATCAAATAAAAATATCAAAATTTATCAAGATGTGAGAAAATTATTGAAAAAGAGATGAACAAACTATTTAATCAGTCTTGGAATGGGGTTTTCACCTCCCAGCCTTAATGCTAATCATGAAAAGATAATAATAATAATGCACCCCGGTTCTTAGAACATCTCCACCTAAAGACAGAAGGTCAGTTATCATTCTTGAATTTGATGCCCACACACAAAAGGGAGTTAGATGACAATCCCCCTATTATTTTCTTCACATTTGTGTACCCACCCTCCTCTTTTTTTTTTAAGTTAGACTTGATAGGCAAGTTCTACAAGGCGTTATCTCTAACTGTTGTTGGAGCATACGCTTAAGACCTTGCTACTTTTATTTTATTTTCTGATGAATAAAATTGGTTTTGCAATTGAGAGTGAGAAAATCATCATCATCATCATCAAAACCCATTCCCGATATTTTCGGGGTCGGCTACATCGATTTTGGTTCTCCAAACAATGCGGTCTTCCCACATATCCTCGCCTAATCCAAGCTCAATGATATCTTCATTCACCGCCTTCATCCAAGTTTTCAACGGTCGTCCCCTCCGTCTACACCCTCCATTAACTTGCCAATCTAGACATTTTCTAATTGGCGTCGTGCTTAGTCTCCTCCGCACATGACCATACCAAGTTAAGAGAGTGAGAAAATATGAAATGAAAATACAACAAAGATTAAGGTATCAAGTATAACCATTGGATCATAATACAACTAATCTCAAGGCTTTTACTAGGTTTCTTGAGTATGAGCATCAACATTTAATTGTTTTCATCATCTAAGTATATCAACATATTCATGATAAATCTCTATGAGACTGTGATGCAATACTAAAAGAATACTCAAACAACACTAGTCATGTCATGAAATATTATTAGTCATTAAAGAATACCCATTAACCCTAATATTATCAAAGTATCTAGGCTAAAAAAGCATTTTGCAGGGTGTGGCACTTGACTCCTCTATTGATAACATTCCCTATGACTTCAACATTATCAGCCCTTGCTTCTTATTCTAACAAGTTACTTATATACAACCTTATGGTAACCAACACTTGAATTGTAACTTATTAACAAATGGGCTACGACAATAAGTTGATAAAATTAAAATGTGACTCAATAGATTACCATCAACAGCGTCCTCAATCAGAATTACCACTACACCAAAAATACCCATCAACAACGGTTTTGAACCGTGGGGGTAACCAATTGTCACAGCTTAGAGGCGTGGGCAGTAGAGGCGTCGCGAAATCATCATTAACGGCTATAAATCGTGGCAAAACATTTTAGCAACGGTTTTATGCTCGAGGAGGCGTGATGAATTTCTGCATTTAGCCACGGCTATAAGCCGTTGCAACAATAGTGGCCACGGTTATAAGCCGTTGCAATCTGGCCACGGTTATAAGCCGTTGCAATATGGCCATAGTTTTAAGCCGTGGCAATGATGATGGCCATGGTTTTAAGCCGTTGCAAGAGTGACGACCATGGTTTTAAGTCGTGGCAATAATTAAGTACCACGGTTTTAAGCCGTGGCCAGTCAAAACAAAATTCAAAAAAAAAAGAAATCTGGTTTTTTGCGATGGTTTGAAACCGTTGCAAATTAATATAATCGAAAAAAAAAATTAATTTTTTTTGCTGCTGCAGCAAAATCACAGCCCCACACCTGCAAAATCAGTCCTTACTAAGATGAATATTTTCTTCAAGTTATAGAGTATATCATAACAAAGCATCCATATAAAATCAAATCCTTAAAACAGTCAAGACTACTACAAGGCAGCAACCACAACAATCTTTGCAAATGAATACTTTATTAATTCCTCGATTGTAAACATCTTAAGTCATGAACTAGTACACTCAATATTAGAACAGGCAAAAATGAGGAAATGAAGAAAATATAAGCTACATGGTATTGTATGAACCTGAAGAATCAAACAACAACGACAAAATGCCTTTGCAGACTCTGTTATGTGCTCGAAGCTTTGCCTTTGCAGTGCCTTGTGCTCGAAGCTTTGCTGGAAATGAAGCTTTCCTCTTGCTGGCCTTCTCATTGCTAGTTTTAACTTCCTTTGAGAACAACTCCTCATTTGTCACATGACCATTTTCTTCCTTCCCAGTGCTCTCCACAGTTGGTGAATCAACAACAGGATGAGCATCATGCAACTCATCAACTATATCATCTGCTACCAATGACTTCAGAGGACTTCCTCCATGAAGATCTTTAGACATTTGTGCATCCACTTCTTTCTTCGTCTTCTCAGAAAGCTCATCCCTGCCCATATCTGGAACATGAGGCGCTAGAGAGCCTGATGCCTTGCTGGTGGTGTGTCTCGGCTTCTCAACCTTAGTCCTAACCATGCCCATAACTGGAGAACCTGATGCCTTTGTAGTAATATGATTCAGTTTCTCATTTCTCTCATAAATCAAATTGACTAAAGTGACAACAGAGATAGTGGTTTTGACACACAAGCAACAAGCATAATCAAGCACTAAAAATAAATAAGACTAGTCTCCACTTACACAGATTGCAGATTACTGAGATTTCCCATCCATGGTGAGAGGGTCCCAGATAAGCTTTGACTAGGCAGCCCTCTGATAATACAAAACCGAAACAACAAAAATAAAAAAAATTTACTTTCCAAAGAGAATGACTTCTTAAAGAAAATGATTTTGATGGAAAGTATTTTTGGTATTGTTACTAGGAAATCATCTATAGTATACAAGGAAGATAGATAACAAAGTAGAGTAACTTACACAGCAACCACGGAGCCTTCAGTGGAGCAGGTAACCATCCTCCAGCTACAAGGGTCCACTGAATTAATATCCCAGCTCTCCAATACATTATATGGATCAGTAGAAATATTGATATTTGTCACAGGATCTTTAAATGATTGAATGGCTTTTGCAGCAGCAGTGCATCCCATGGCATGGGCATAGTAAGAGTGTCCATGCAGAAGTTCCATGGGCATCAACATCTCAGATATCCCCAATACTGAAGTGCTCTCACATCTAAGAAGTTCTTGAAGCTTGGCATCACAGATTATCATCATCGAATTATGAGGGTCCTAAACCGCAAAAAGGAAAAAAATAATAATTAAGGAAACCAGAAAGCTATGAAACTGAGCACACACAGTTAATTGGTTAACCCTTATGTACTCCCAAACACGTCTAACAACATCTGATTGGACCATCTTCCTCTCCCCAGTTTCAAGAAAACTCGCAAGTGCCTCAGATATCACCATAGTGGATGAGCCAACATCTGATTGGACCACCTCCCTCTCCCTCTCCCTCTCCGCAGAAGCGGACTTTAAGAACAGAAAGCATTGATCTACTGACGTGTCTAACATCACGATTTTAAATAAATGGATGATTGGCCATGAAAAAGAACAGAAAACAGTAACTAGACTGAGTTGGGAAGAGAGTGAAAAGTTGGGCTGGTGATGTATATCAGGAAAGAGAAGGATGCAAGATAAACAGATAGAGAGACATTTGATTCCCCTAAGTCAAACTTAAAAGAAAAAATGCTATTCATTTCCTAAATGCTCATATTCAAATTTATCAACTGAATAGGGTATGGCGAAATTGATGGTGTATACCTTCAGAGATAACTAATAGAGTTCAAAGTAATTTTCTACGAGATATTTGAAGCCGTCACATTGATGGTGTATACCTTCAGAGCCTTTCAAATTGTCTAGAGGATAACCAAACAAAGGCTGGTGGGCGAGTGGCTTGGGTCCTAACTGCAGCTCTGCTAGACGTATTGCCTCAAACTCAATAACATGTTCACGCTCTTCCATTAACTGTTTCCTGAAATATCCAGAATTGTCGTAAACTCTGGGGACTGCAAGGTTTTAAACATCAGATGTATTAAGAACATTAAACAACAATAGACCTCACTTAATCAGAATTGTAGTAAACTCTGGGGACTGCAAGGCTCTTCCATGAACTTACCTCTCGCTAGGCCTAATCTTTTCCCTGTAAGGTTTCACCAGGACACGAGTTCCACGAACAAAGTGGGGGTTACCCTTTGCTAGTATCATCTTGACAGTTTCAGGATACACAAATGTCACAAACCCAAACATTCTTTTCACTTGGCAGGGAATCCTGACATCTTCAACAGGCCCAAAGCTTCTACTAGCACAAAATCAACACAAAAAAATAGGATAAGTACGAGTGAAAAACCATTGAACTTTGCATGCAAAACTATGGTGACATCCTTACTTGAAGTAGTCTGAAACATCTTCCTCAGTGAAGGTGCTCTCAGCTGGGAAAGTCAGATAAATTTGCCTCAAACCAATAACAATTCCACCAGGATCGCTCTTCTCACTCCGGTAATCCATGTATCTTGCTGCATCTTCTGCCAGAACTACCGCATGCTGTCCATGGGGTCTGCAATCCAATTATGATATCTCAAACAATTAAGTGCCTAGCATTTAAAAGAAAATTACTATTAAGGTAAGTCATTCTCACTTCTGTGAAATTTGATGATGGCACCTGTCAATAAGTCGAATAATATTCTTCAACCGCGCAAGAAGTTTGGTCAGACTGTAACCAGCCTTCCCATGCCTCTGGCTCTCAGTTAAGTACCCTTCAGCCTGAAAAGTCCGCCCATATTTTTCTTGATACAATAAGGGCAGGGAAGCAATCGAGACAGGGTACCCCCGTCTAGATTTCAAGAGCTCAGTAAGCTCCATCTCTAGCTTTTCCAGAGACCCGGGCAAGAAGAAATGGTTAGGAAACACTAAAACAGATAACCCATTGCTTAGGAAACACTAAAAAAAAATCTAATAGAAAGAAAATCATATTTAAATAAAAGGATGAACACCAAAGGAGCATCTTTATGTTTTCTTTTTTAATAAAGTCTACAAGAACAAATTCTACCCATTTCTAATTGAATCCAAAAAAACAAAACTATACCATAAAATTCCAGAACAATTTGAACTGGTGAGCTAGGTTCTAATATTCTCCCTGGGACAGTAAAATGAAAAAATGTCACCTTAGACAGCAGAGAGTGAGCAGGGGAGAGGGAAGTGAGTATGAAGCAATCAGAGGGACAGAGCAAGGGAAGCACAGAAAAGAAGGCAATGCTTTATCATTTTGATAAATTAAGACAGAAAAGAAGATTCTTTTACCTTTTTCTTTTCTTAAAAACAAAGAAGAAAAGATTCCATTTTCGCGTACCACATACGCGCGTCCTGAAGAAGCACACTTGAATCATTATCAAAACCTTGCTAAAAATTTATAAAGATACGTGTCAATGTCATAGTAATTACCATTGCAACCGATACTTGTTTGACAATGGAAATTTTGATTTGGCATCATCATCACCCTTGAGCCAAATTTTGCATAGTGCTGTCAATAGATATGCGACTGCGATCATCTCTGAAAAAATGAACGTGCTCTCATTCATCAAATTCTTTCACAAAATAGCCACCTGCACATCAGAAAATAGCCAAAAAATCCAAGAATATAATTCCTCATTGTACACCAAGTTTTCCCCCGAAATGGAACCACATTTTCCATGCTATGACCCAAAAATGATTATCCCAAGTCTCCACCCATGCCATCAGCAGATACAACATACATTCAAGACAATCAAAATCAATGGTTATACTTATATCTACATGAGCCATAATGCTAACTATGGAGAATAGAACATTATTTTTAGGATTTGTGAGTTATTATTTAAGCAATGTATAACATACTCTAAAAAATAAACACAGTGTATAACATAAATAAATCGAGAGCCCAAACTAAGTAATATGTAACCTGATGAGAATATCTGCGTAAACACCTTGCGGACTAAGAATGGGGTAACCTGTAAGAAGTAAGATGTAAGATAATGATAGCATTCTCAATAAAATGAGTATCACCAAGAGAATGATAGCATTCTCAGTAAAAATGAGTATCACCACATTTTCATTATTTTTAGAATTTCAGAACTCACATAATTGGCTCTCAGTGTGTTTAAAGAATTTCAGAGCAGAGCTCAATGTACAACAGAATTCAGTCACTAAAAGTTCCCTAATTGCTCCTACTATTCTTACATTTATAGTAGTATCTAAGATGGAGGAAACTAACCGAAGTTATAAGACTTGACAGACTACAGAACATCTAGACATACTGCCCCCTTCACTAGCAGAGCACTAACTGACAGACTCCACCATTCAGAGCACTAACTGACAGACTCCACGATTTACTAACAGAGCAACTAACAGCACCCTTCACTGAATGAAATCAGTGTGGTGACCTTCACCATGATCACTAACAATTCATTCCATTTTCAGTGCAGGGATATGATTTCAGATTGCAATAAACAATAAGTTAGTTTTTTTAATTGAATGAAGAAACACTTTCAATCAAAATGTCAATCCATTTACTAAACCAAAAGTAGTAGTATAAGTAGCAGTAGTAATCAACCAGAGCAGCAGAATAATGTTATAAGCACCAGTTCCATAAACCAACATGACAAATTGATTTGTAGCAAATTCATGCATGATAACTTATCTATCCAAAACCAAAGTGAAGGAAGGAAGAAAGTATTCACATACGCGCGTACCACATACGCGCGTCCTGAAGAAGTTTGTTTTTTTGTTTTTTATAAATTAAGATAGAAAAAAAGATGCTCATGTATTACCTGCTCTCGCCTCCAAAATGCAGTCCCTTTCATCTGCATCATCCTTAGGAAGCATGGACATGAGCAGCAGGTTCTGCAGTTGTGCTTCCTGACTTTGAGATAGTTCAGTGCAAGATTTTGTCCATGTGATCCTGCATATACGATCAAATGAAATAATTCATAAGCTTTTTCCTGCTTTTTTTTTATTCAGAGCGTAGACTCCATGAAAGAAGGGGGCAATTTACCTTAAAATGAACAATCACGTGCCCGTAGTGTATTTTACTCAGCTCCTCTTTTGCTGCCACCATTACATTGCTTCCAACATAGTTGTAACTATCAATCATCAAGTTCCACATGATTTTTACACCATACGAAGAAATCACCAACGTTCAAATCACCCATCATCTCTCCTTTTGGATCACTCTTGTAAAGTTTCACCTCAGTCATATATTTGAAGCATAAGGAAAGTCTGATCTCTGTTGCAGGGTTCAATGATCCATGGCAATCGCAAGAGAATCGATGGATAGGATCTATAACTTCTATTGATATCGCAATGACATTCTTATGCCAATCACAAACTTTGGAAGTCCTTGACACTGAAGGAACACGACTGCTTGGAGAAGGAAACCTCGCAACACCTTGAGAAGATGGTGGTAATGGAGATGGTGGTAATGGAGATGGAGGTAATGGATTTTCTGGTTGCCTTGTCGATGGAGGTAATGTATCTTCAGTTCTTTGTGTCCCTCCTTGTGTTCCCTCATTTGTTGATGGTCTCACATAAGTTCCATTTTCAAGTCTCTCTCGTATCCATTGAACATTTTCTTCCAATCTATCATATTTTTTGCTAAATTTTTTTACTTCCAATGTGTTATCGAAAAGCAATGAACGAGCGGGAAGTTAAGCATCATACTTCCTTTTAGAGACGGTGGTTCCAACACAACGAACACGTCCCCTTTCTTCTTGGCCAAACACTTGGCTTAGAGGATCATTATCAATAGTGAGGTCAGTGGTACCCTGGGTTGAAGATTCTTGCAAGGCGGCCTTTTTTGCTTTAACTTCTTCCTTCAAAAGAATTATAAAATAAAATAACACAGGACACAAATAATATTCAAACAACTACAAAGTAAATTAAGAATTGTGTATAAAAGACAGCATTGGGCACATACCATATATAGTTCAGCACCATGCGTGGGTTTTCCATCCTTTCTCGTGTGACAAGCAATCCATATATCAGTGCGTGTGACTGGTTCCCCATCAGGGTTCTTCTCAACCTATATACTTGAAAGATTAGTCTCAGCCTATATAGTTAAATGGTTATTATTGTACTAGTAGCTAGAAACTCAATTACCATTTCGTACTCTACTTCTGCAGCACTCTTTTGGCCACCCCCCATATATATTTTGAAGCCTTTTTATTTTTGGCATTTTGGGCTCTAATTGCCTTCGCTTCAGGGGTGCTCTCATAGCGAACAAACTCCTTCCAATCCTCCTCTCTTACACCATTTGGAACATGCTTCTCTTGTTCCTCAGTGGTAGGATACTTATCCAAATAGTCCTTCCTAAGATCTGCCTTGAACCTTCTGAAATATTCTGGAATTTTCAAATGCACATTCTTTTTCACATAATTTGGGATGTCGTATTCACACTGCAAATAAGCCATTGAGATATAAGTTGACAATAAAATAAGACATTATGAAAATCAATGATGTAAAATCTCACCTTGAGGCCATTCCACACATCCTCTTTGTAGTTGTCAGTAACATGGTGCCAACCCTTGAATTTGACGGGCACAAGGGTTTCAACAAGCTTTCCAATGTGTTTATTGAAATTTCTAGCACCAGATCCAACTGCTAAACCATGGACATTGAACTGTATGGTCTTTTTAACTTCACTGTCATCATTTGTAGATGTAGTGACATCATTGGTGGAGAGATTGCCGCGAGTACTACCCATTTGTATCAATGACATTATAGATATTAAACATTATCGAACAAAAAGAAATAAGAAACAACTATATACACTACATTTATAGATAGTTTCCTTCCACAACATATCACCACAAATAGATTTTTATAAAGCATTGGAAAAGCCAATCTGAATACTTGGCTACAAAGCTTCCCTTTCCAAACTCAAAAGTCAAAATAAGAAACAAAGACAAAATAATTGGTCTCAACCAAAGAGGATAATCAACTAGAATAATATCTAAGAGTGTCTGCTTAATCAACTAGTATTCAATAGACATGGAATACATGGGAGTACCCTACTACCTCCATCTTTCCAATCAGTTTCAGTTCATCTGATACCAATTTTGCACCCAGGACTACTAGGTTTCAGAAAGCAAACTAAACTTACAGTCTAGAACAGATAGTTGAACACAGGAGAAAGAACATACAGAAATAGTAAAACACACAGATAAAAATAGACAAGAATAACAATAATCATTTGAAGATAATTCTTTGAACAGTTCAAGAGAACGGTGCCGATACTAGGTTACCGCTAGTATAACGAGGTGTTCATCCAAGAATTGTTCTTAGAATTGTTTTGAGAAAACAAATAGAAATAAAGATATGCTTTTATTGACACTACCTCCATCTTTCCAATCAGTTTCAGTTCATCTGAGATTTAATATCCTGAGGAGTCCAGCTATGCAATTGCCATTTTTGCTCCTTGAAGATTGCGTGAGATTGGTTCGACAAGTTAGGTTTCAATATTACAGGGCAATGTTCAAAGGGTTACATGCTTCATAGCTTAATTTTTTCTAGGATTTAAGTTTAATGTAAAGTTGCTTACTATTTTAGTAGACCAATCTCAAGGGAGTTTTTGAAAAACATAAAAATTGTCATGTATAAGGTCTACTATACAGTCCATACTAGATATATGCTCAAGTAAAAAAAGGCCACCCAAAATAATAATGATAATAATAATATTAGTAATAACAAGCACCCTGACCACAAACCAGCACGTAACAGAGCAGCAACAGCATGCAGCAAAAATTCAGCACTCTGTCCAACACAATAGACTGCAGAATTCGCTGTTTCGTACTATATCATACCTTATCTTCCCTTCCTTTTTTTTCACTGAAAAATAAGTATAGGTGTTAGAGAAACATGTAAAGACTAATGACCTCAAGCAAACTAAATTGAAAAATATAAACACTCTTCAATGTAAAGACTTCAAAACATTTCATAAATCTTAAAAAGTGAAACAACTGATATGATAACATAGATGTATTAAGGACAGTTATATCAACAACACTTTAATTCAAGCATCTTAATTGTCTTAAAAATGTGACCTCATTTGGGAGAAAGTCGAACTAAAATAACCATGGAATATGACTCTAGAATGAAGTCTTCTAATCTGTATCGATTATTTCAAACACATTTGTAGAATTCAATGTATGTAGACATCAAATAGAGCAACAAAAAGCTCTTTATCCACTAAGAAAGGTTACCTCTAGTTGGAAGTCCTAGACATGTAATAAGTGGTAACCAAACCTTTATCCTAATGGACAAAAATGGGATCTGAATCCCAAATGGGACACCCCAAACCCCAAATTTTATAGTTGTAATACTCAAACTTATGGAGTCTGAAGTTCTCCTCAATTTTGTTACGACATTGGCGCACTTGACTCTTGCTTAACAAAGTTATGTCCATGAATTCACAAAAACGCTTTTAAATTGGGAATGGAACAGACCCTATAACAATCTTCAAAGAATAAACAAACCCAAATTCAGGAATGTAATAATGCAACTCAGCTTCCAGAGATTGAAACAAATTAGGTTCTAAGACAGTGAAACATCTTCTCTATCTTCATCAATAAACGAATCCAGATTTCAAAAAACATACAGTTTCAATTCGAACCCTAGAGATTCAAAATCTCTAAATAAAAAAACTCTAGATTCAGAAACCCTAATTTCATTAAACAATTCATGCTTCAGATACACTTCATCTATGAACATATGAGTAGGAGAACAAAAAGCATAAGATGTGAGAAATACAAACACATTTCAATTCACTCTTCAAAAATTTAATCAAACACTTAGCACCCCATAAAAACTAAGATAGAAGACACAAAAAGAAGGCAGAGAGGGAGAGAGTACCTGTACGAGAGAATCTGCAGTTGCTGATCGATTTTGCAAAATGGTTTGGAGGTTGAAGACGCCGAGCAAGGAGGGAAGAGCAGGGAAGGAGGAAAGGAGGGAAGTCGAGGGAGGAGCAGGGAAGTCGAGGGAGCAGGGAGGATCGATGTCAAGTGGAGGGATCAAGGAAGGTGGAAGTCGAGTGGAGGGAGCAGGGAAGGAGGAGCTTCGAGCGCCAAGTAAAAGAAGAGGGAAAGAATCGAGCGCCAAAAAGCCTGCCCAATTTTTTTTCAGCGTTTTTCATTTGTGTTGTAGTGTAGCCACGGTTTTGAGCCGTGGCCATTTTGTTTTGGCCACGGTTTAAGGCCGTTGGTCATTATAGCCACGGTTTTTGGCCGTGGCAAATAAACCAACGGTTTTGAGCCGTGGCCATTTTTTTAGCCACGGTTTTAGGCTGTTGGTCATTATAGCCACAGTTTTTTGCCGTGGCAAATAAACCAACGGTTTTGAGCCGTGGCCATTTTTTTTAGCCACGGATTTAGGCCGTTGGTCATTATAGCCACGGTTTTTGGCCGTGGCAAATAAACCAATGGTTTAGAATCGTGCCCATCTCTGCGTAGCTAAACAGGCCTTTTGGTGTAGTGTACTCAATTTCCTGCCTCAAATTATGAATGTATTTATCTCTTTTTCCGTGCTTGAGGATAAATTTTATCGCAATGGTCTGCCAACAATCAAGAAAGAAATTTTAAATGACGCAATTCACTCAACAAAAACAATACTTGTCCAGTACACTTTCACGTTCCTTTGTAAACCTTACCAAATGAACCTTCGCCAACAATCTCAATTATTTGGTAGTTTTCCACAACCATCTTCTAAATCTCAAAGAAACAACTAATTACATCAAAGACAACAAAACTTACACCCAAATACAACAAACACATCAAATTCATTCTCGGACCAATCTACACCGTCTAATCATGTTTCACACCAAATTAACTTGATAAACAAATAATTGAAACAAATCTTGAACAGGAAAAAGAGAATACTCACGATTCAAGTACTACCGATTAAATGTGGAGATTAGGAGTCTGGATTCGTTGCAGATCAAGCGCAAACCCTAGAAAGTTTGAACAGATGTATGGAAATGTGAGATTTGCAATAAGTTACTTTTACCCCAATTTTGCAATTCGAGATCGAATGTTGTGAAAGATATAGAGATGAAGAGAGTGATAATGGGCGGGCATCCACTTTCGCCCCTTTTATGCAACACATAGAACCTAATCACGAAAACGAACCTATCGTATGCGAAAGACTCTCAACCGAGTTCGAAATGAAATTGACAAGAATACTACTCTTCTCAATAGCAGAGTCCCCGATCAACAAAACCTTGAAAGAGTAATCATAATTACTCCCATCCTGACCCCATCAACCCAATCTTTGCAAATCAAATCTCTATCTCTCTGTATTGATTGATTGATGGGGTTTTGCTATCTGGGTGTGTTTCGTTAGTCAAAAAGACACAACCTTGAAGTGTAAAATATACAAAAAAAAAAAATAGAGAAACAAATAAGAATATAAAACAGGGGCTTTTGGAATCCACAACCCATGAATACGCAATAATTGAAAAGTCTAAGTCAGTGGAAACATACAGTGACAAGTATGGACAGCCGAACCAAAGAGTGAGAAGAGATACAGAGAGACTCACCACAGTCACTTCTTCCTTTTTCTTCATCGTCCTCCTTCGTCTTCTTCCTTCTTATTCTTCCTCCTCTTCTGAAACAGTAGCAGCTAGTGTGATCTGAAAAAAAAAAAACAAATTAATGAGTTAGGTTTAAATTTGGGGCTGAAAACTCATCTTATTCAGATCTAAAGCAGAATCAGATCTGTTAGCAGCACCCCATTTGCACCTTATTTCCACCATGCCGAGTCCAGACTGAGCCTATAACACAGCCACAAATATCTGCAACCGTTGTTAAATAATATTATTGTGTGAAGGTTAAAAAAACGTCATTGAATAAAGTATTTAGTGGTGATTTTTCCAAACCGTCACTAAATACCCGCTGCTAAATTACTCTTTTCTTGTAGTTAACACCTGGATATATTGCAAAAGTCTTGTTCTTGGAGAAAAGGGCTACGACTCAAAACTTGATTCACAAAATCTGTCTTTTGATCTTTAGTACTATAATGCATGCATAACTAGGGTAATATGATGAACGGCTAAATTCTGTAAGTATCCTCTTGTTCTAGAATGTGTGAGCTACTCTGTCACATGGGCATTTAGGTTTTAACATATGTTTATGCCATTTCCTGATTAAAATAATCAATAATTCTAGTCAGCCATGTTTGCTAGTATTTTTGAGTTTTTTTACACTTCTACCCCTTCTATAGATAGTGTTTGTGGTTGTGTTTTAAAGAGAAGTGGTAAAAAGTGTAAAAACACACAAAAAAAACCAAAAAAATACTAGCAAACATGACTGACTAGACTTACTGTAACGACCCGCTCCCACATGACACCATATTGTCCGCTTTGGGCTACCAACCGGCCCGCACGGCTTTAAAACGCGTGTTGTCATGTAGAGCGACCTCGCACACTTAAAGCACACCCCCCTTCCGCACCCAGGCGATATGGGACTATGATCCCCCTTGTAGCTCGTCCAACCCTTCTTGGCCTATTGGGCCTGTTGGGCTTGTTGGGCCCTCTACCCTCACCCTCACCCTCACCTCAGGTCCGCCCACTTAGGGTCTCACAATCCACCCCCCTTAAGGCCAAACGTCCTCGTTGGCCACACAGGCACAACGTCCACGTCGCCAGAGGGCCCACCAACACCGTGGCATACTTCCGGTTGGGTCAGGCTCTGATACCAACTGTAACGACCCGCTCCCACATGACACCATATTGTCCTCTTTGGGCTACCAACCGGCCCGCACGGCTTTAAAACGCGTGTTGTCATGTAGAGCGACCTCGCACACTTAAAGCACATCCCCCTTCCGCACCCAGGCGATATGGGACTATGATCCCCCTTGTAGCTCGTCCAACCCTTCTTGGCCTATTGGGCCTGTTGGGCCCTCTACCCTCACCCTCACCTCAGGTCCGCCCACTTAGGGTCTCACACTTACTCTAAAATAACATATAGTAAAAAAAATAACAGGATGAGATGATGCCAAATAACAAGATAGCAAAATAAGAAAAGCCCCAACAAATATGAAATAAAGAGACTTAGAGGACTCTCTCACAGGAAAAAACGGGGTTGTCCAATAGAATTATATAGTCATCAAAACAAACCCCTCCTAACTTAATGAAAAAACAAAAGATAATAATTGAAAATTTATAGACAAATTGGAACCCGTTATGTCTCAGTACCTGGAAATTGTTCAAATTAGGTGGTAATTGGTCAGATACATGGTTATCATTTCTTGTTTAAAGATTGATGTCCATATGAGCCCAAATTCTATGCAGTCAGGCTTTATAGCCATTTTTTTATCATATTTTGAACTTTTTAAACTTTTACCTCTTCTATAGATAATGTTTGTGGTTGTGTTTTAAAAAGAATGGGTAAAAATATAAAAAATCTCAAACCTGACCAAAAAATGACTTTAAAACCTCGCTGCCTAGACAAACTCCCATATGAGTTTTAACATAATCAAGACATTGTCAATGGTGCACATTATTATTTTCTCTGTGCAAGTAAAAATAATGATCTATTACATTAACAAAGCGTACACAATCCACCAAGCATTTACTGCATCTTAAACAAAATCATGCATAAGTAAGATTTACACACCCCAAAAGTTAAGGATTCAAACAACACTACATTAAAGCCATTTGCCCGCACAATTTGTGCACCTGCACAATTCTTTTTTTGAAAAATCCATAGAGATTTCTGACAGCTTTTTTAAGGTAAAATTGGAAAATTCTAACTGTTGATGGAATGGGCGAGGAAACCAGCGAGGGAGGGAGGACCCTCCATCCTCCTCGCAATGCGTGCCTTCCCACCTCTGTACGCATCACGAGGGGGATGGAGGGTCCTCCCCTTTCCCTCGCTGGTTTCCTCGCCCATTCCATCAACAGTTAGAATTTTCCAATTTTACCTGGTCTCCACGTATAGTTTCTTTAGAGTGGTTAGCAATGTACTTAATGCACTGGTGAAGGGTGGAGACTACTGCCTCTAGTGGAGCCATGGTCTTCCCAAGATAAGATTGTAGGTGGATGGCGTGTCTACTACCATGAAGTCTAGAAAATCGGGAAACATTTTTCTCCGATGAATCCCATCAGCGGGTAGTCTAAGGACGTCATGTTCTCCTCCTTGAGGTCCATACTGCAGAAAGCGTTGTAGAACAGTACGTTGAGTGAGCTCCCTATGTCTAACATATTTCTTTTTACCTCCCACCTTGCAATGGAGACCGAGATGACTAGGGCATCATTGTGCGGCTCTCAGACTCCTTCAAGGTCCTTGTTTGTAAAGGTTAAGGTGGGAATAGGGCTTTGCACCCTCGAGTAGCAAATGCATCTGTCCTCATCCGTGAGCTGTGTTCGTATCTCCAGTAGAGTTCGCTGCGGGACCTGTTCGACTGGTCTTCATCCGGTCCGACCCCATGAAGGACATAGATTATGTTCGGAGTCTCCTTCTCTATTTCCTTGACTGACTCCCCCAATCCCTGGATCATTTTGGTCGCTTCTCAGAGCTCAGAAATTCCTTTAGCTTGCCCTACGGATCCAGTACTCAATCTCATACCTTAGACTCTTGCAATCACTGGTATCATGGCCACCCTCTTTGTGGTACGAGCAATACTTGTTGTTGTCACGCTTGGAGGGGTCTCCGCGCTGCTTTGGGGGGCACTTCAGATCTTCCCAATTTTTCATGGAATTCAAGATATCAGACAAGCTAGGATTGAAAGGGGTAACGGCTCTGGATCGAGCGTAGTTGGATGCTTTCTCTTGCCTGGCCAGGCCAGGGTCTGACTTGTTGTCATTGCGTTTTCGCTTGCCTCTTTCTTCATCCTCACGCCTCCTTCATGTCTTTAGGAGCGGAGGGTTTCTTATCTCTTTCTGTTTCCCTCTTCACAGTTCTCAACTCATCTAAGATGATGTACCTCTGGGCGCTTTTGAGGAGCTTCGTCATATCCAAAGGGGGTTCCAAGGTGAGACTTTCATAAAACTTTCCCTCCTGCAGGCCCAAGGTAAAAGTCGTCACAGTTGTGTCGTCGAGGCAGCCATCGATGAGTGTCAACTTGTCGTTGAAGAGTGTGATATACTCTCCGAATGTCTCATTAGATCTTTATTTGAGAGTGGGTATTTAGTATGGGCCCTTTCGGAGGTGCTGAATTCTTACAAAACGCGTTACGAACTCCTTCGCCGGTGCCTTGAATGAGTCGATCGACTTCAGCAAGAGGTTGTGGAACCATGTTAGTGCTGATTTTTTTAAACTAGTGGGGAAGGTTTTGCACATGACCGACTCGGATCCTTATTTGAGTGTCATTACGTTCTGGTAATGGCGTAGGTGGTCGAACGGGTCGGTGGTCTTGTTGTAGAAGTCAAGCTTTGGAGGCGTGAACTTATTTGGAAGAGCTTCATTCATGATACGATCCACGAACGGTGGAACAGAGAGATGGTACAACACGTCTGGGTTGTGCGCCCCTCTGCGGAGGGGGTTCTAAGGGTCGAGCCTCTCCGCCCTAAGAGTCGATTTTGCGTTAGTTGCGCCGCCTCCTTTAGTCCAATGGAAACTAGCAGGGGCTCGACTCTTCTGTGTTTGCTCTCTATCGCCTTCCGGAGATGGAGGCCTGTGTTTATCCTGATCTCCGTCAGCAGGTGGAGGGTTCTGCTGTATGAAAACCTCCACCGCTTTGGCGATTTGTTGTATTTGAGACGACAACAAATCTATCCCGGGGTCCGTCGTTGTTGTAAATGGCACGGGGCGTGTGTTTGCCGCCCATGCATCGCCGGCGATAGTGGCGGCATGGCACCAGTCTGAGCGTTTAATGTGTCCCACTGTTTTCCATTGTTGCGTGATCGGGTGGTCACCATTTTTTCGTCGCCCAATGATAGATGATGCTAGTGAAAGGTTAGGAACTTTGTCATCCCCACGAACAGCGTCAAACTGATGCAGTCATTTTTCGCTTCCTACTTTGACCTTGACTTGTTAACCTGCACAGGGAATGCACGTGAGCCACGGCCCATCGTTGTGGTGGTCGATGGCCTTCCGATGCTAAAGTCAGACAAGGATTTGAGGAAGGTGTAATGCTATAAACATGGAATTTGTAGCGTATCTTAGCTTACCAACCTCATGTCTTATTTATAGTGCAAGAGTCCTGGTTCGATCAGGCTATCGATGGTGTAGTTTAGGGAAGAATATTTTCGTGGAGATCCTTCTATAATTAGGAGTCGTGTTGTGGAGAGAAGTTTCCCTATTAGCCATGTGCTCCTAGATACGCGGGAGATAGTTCTTGTTCCGAGAGTAGTCTGTAGGTAGAAGTCTCCATATGTGATACATACTCTAGAATATGCTTCCTAGTTGGAAGCAAAGAGCCGTTGTAATTGCCCGTCTGAAGTTGATCCTCGAGATACTTTCCTTAACAGGGCTTACGGCACTACAAGAAAAATTGTGATTAATAGCGTTTAAAAACCGCTATGGTAGGCTACCATAGCGGTTTAGTAACCGCTATGACAGTCGGCGCTATAATAGACCCAGGGGATATTATAGCGGTTTTAAAACGCTATGGTAAGTTTGGCTTTTATAGCGTTTCAAAACCGCTATGGTAGCCTCTTCCATAGCGTTTTAAAAACGCTATAGTAGACTCTAAAACCGCTATGGTAGCCTCTTCCATAGCGTTTTAAAAACGATATAGTAGACTCTAAAACCGCTATGGTAGACTCTACCATAGCGTTTTAAAAACGCTATGGTAAGTATACATAGCAAATTTTTTTTTTTTTTTTTTTTTTTTTTTACTATCAAATGACTTTTTATTACACATCTCATAAGTTTTATGTCTAGAAAATAAAAATTTAAATGTGCCAAAGTTAACCATTTCCATGAATGGAGGCAAAGTAATGTAATTAATTAATAAACGGTATTACATCGAGTCACAAAATCTATCAAATAATAAAAATAATGTATTACAATTATGGTACTTGGGATAACAAACTGAAAATTAAGCGATGGTTTTGCCCATTGGATCAATGAGAATCATGCCAATAACACCACCCGCTTCTCTAACAAAATGGCTTTTTTGCTTCTAAGGTCTGGGAGTTCAAAATTCTGTTTATGACACTTGGACATATCAAAATTATCAATCACTCCAAGGATCATTTTCTGCCCTCACTTCTGAAGGCTCAACGACTTCTGTTTCAGAGGCTTCGGCAGTTGAAGCAGCTTCAGATTCTTCAGTGGCATCAGACTCTTCTGATCTTCCCCATCTCCCGCCAAGGGCAATTGCCATCATTTCATATATCTTGTTACCCAAATCAGCTGGACTATCAGGCTGCAAATATTATCAAGATAGAGTTAAGTAATTATCAAACAGGTTTGGTTCAGAAACAAGTTTCAGAGGGAGTCCTTACTGAGTATCCACTGGAGATCAAAGCTGTATCATACAGCAAATCAACTGCTCTTTTAGCTTCACCACTCTCGGGAGCATTCTTGCATGCAGCCTACAGGGTAAAAGATCATCAAAAACTGACCAATGAAGCCACTGAATGATGACATTCATTCAATATTGACACTTGGAAGAGCTGGGTGCTTCTCCTAGCTGATGGTATGGTATGTTTATGAATCAAGGCACAGATCCATGAGATTTCTTAAAAGTTGCAATACTTGAAAAGGAAGTAATAACAATGTTATGCCAAAACAACAGAACAAGGACAATGGATACCACAGATTTCTCAAAAAATTGCAACACTTATAAAGGAAGCAACAACAATGGTTGCAAATAGCACAAGTTGATTTGTCATTATAGTGAGGCAACATAACAGTGAACACTAGAAGTCCCAAACATTGATTACTACGTTTACCTCAACTAAAAAGTTAGCAAATGACCTAAAGATGGATTTTCTTTTCCAAAGAAAAAAGGTGCCAGACAAAAGTACAAACAATTTGAGTAAGATAATGCCTCTTTAAGTTAGTAGATACTGTCTAATGTTTTTCATTTAGTGCTAACTGCTAAGCACTAGCAGACATGTACACGGCCTACAGATTTGATCAAGAGTGAAATCACTGGCAACAACACCTAGTAAGTGCATTACATAACTATAGTTTCCTTCTCCAGGGATGAATAATGCTTTGACACTTGAGATATAAACTTAACAACTAAAAGATTATGAAAGAAAAACACAAGATAACCAAGACTGCCAGTGAGAGTAGGCATGCTTCATTCATTTGTTGTCTGATATCAGAAATGTATGCATTTGACAAAAATCAAACGGCATTTAAAAGCGTTATCTTACACTCAGCAGCAAGCAATGATAGCAACGACAGCAGCAGCAGCAGCAGCAGCAGCAAGCAACCTCTCTTCTTGACAGCTCCTTCAACATCTCTGCAAATGATCAAAATTTGAAATTTTTTTATGTTCTGGCCTAAAACTAACACATACTTTCAGTACCACGATTATATCGGTGTTCTAGTGCATTTGGATGAAATCATAAACTTTTTGAATCTTAGCCATGTGCATCAATTGAAAATTTTCTTGACTTGCCATATTGAGTCCCGACACCTTGACATCTAGCAGAGAAACCAATACTCATCATACCAATAGAAATGGATACCAAACATTCATGTAAGTCACAATTTCTATACATGTGAAAAAAGAGCAGAGAAACCAATACTCATCATACCAATAGATTTGTATGTAGATTTGCCTTAACATCCCAAGTTGCAACCATATACTTGTAAGCAGTAAAAACACCATACCCGGCTGACCTTGTAAGCAATAAAAACACCATACCCAGCTGACTCTAGCCCAATCCCCTGCTGAATTCCAGCACACCATCACACTAACAGCAGAAAAAAAACCAAGCAACAGAGGGCATCAGAACAGAGCACTCTGTCAAAACAGAGCTTGCTGTCCAGTGTTAGTGAAATCTGAAAATGATGCTAAATGCTTAGCTCAAATCCCCTCTCTCTGCTGTTTTTAAGCTATTAAAAATTCATAAACTTGACTTGTTAAGAAAACACAACACCACCACTACCTAACTACAATATCCAACATTAAAATTCCTGGGAGCTCAGAGTTTATGGGAGACTAAAACCAAGCTCTGCCAAATAGATATCATACAACAACAATGCATTTGGAGATAATTGACAGAATCCCATCTGATATGCTCATATAACAAAAGTCCAAACCTAAAACACGACGTAATCTCAGGCTTTATAATGCAATAATACTACCAACTAGCAATCCAAGCGAAGAGTGAAATATTCAAAGGTATGTGATGTAAAGTGAAACTATGAAGCTAACAAGGCACTCACAACTTGAGGATTTCCACCTTAGAATCTAATCAAATCTAAGAGGTATGGGTGGATAGAAGAGAAACCCCTTCTCTCAAAGCTAAAATTCTTAATGCAGCTAAACATTACCATGTAAATGAACAACAAAAGGTCAAAACAAAAACTCCTATTACAAAGATAGTTTACAAAAACTCTCTAAACCCCAAAACATGTGCCTAAAGCCCTAAACCTCCAAATGGAAAATGGGAAGGAAAACAATCATAAAACATATTTGCAGTGAACAAAATTCTATCCTGAATTCTTATTACACGATGTAGAGATCTTGAATCAATCCTAGGATCAGTTGTGATATGTTCTTTGACTTCATTGACTTGCTTAAAAGCTTTTGCACCCTCTTTGGGATCTCTTCTTGTCTTGCTAGGTACCCACATAACCTTCATTGTTTGCTTTGATCCCTAGGGTCAAATTTATGTCAAAGAGTCTTGGCTTTAATTGAGACAACAACGAAACTCGAGCGTGCTTAGGTACTCCATCAAAGAAAACTCTTTGCAAGTACAAGAAAATATTTTAAATTTTACACGCCCATTTTTTTAATTCAATAAGTTGGACAAGATATGCAAGGATTTCTTCTAGGACAACTATTACGCTTGGATATTTCATTAGATGGACTCTCTTATATTTATAAATATGTTTTCTTAACAGATTTCCCTAAACGAAAAATAAATAAATAAACCAACAAGCTTGGGCACATGTGATCACTTACTTTTGCTCTTTTAGAATCTATCCTGGTTAATGTTTCATCTTCCATCACAGATGTCATGTAGGAATAAATATCACATTTTGTGAAGTCCTCTTGCAGAACCTACAAAGAACATGTGAAGATTCATCAAATGCACGACCTTCCAAGCTGTAATAGAAATAACAGCAGATGAACCATACAAGAAAATATCAAATTACTATGAAAAGGGGCATCTTTTTTTTATTTTAAAAAGGCCAGAAATTATTTTTTGTCGATTGAAACGCAATATATTGGCAATGAATGTTTGGAGGTATTCATGCTTTCATCAAAATTTCAATGTAAAAAAAATGACGAAATGAACAGCCTTAGACCTTTTCAATAGCAAGAACTCTAGCACCAGCATCTAGCAGAGCCTTAGTTAATGATAAATAAATAATAAATACAATAATTTGTCTGTCTATGTGACCTAACTTTGACATCAAAATTCATACAAAAGATAGATATCAACCCCACCTATATGTTACAACTTCTAGTCACACACACAACGTAACGTAGTGCTACCATGCACATGCACCATTAGAAAAAAAATAATTCAAGAGTAAGAGCTACGAGAGTACCATAGAATTGTGATAGCAATCTACCAGAACTGAACTGGATTGCTTCAGGTGTCGGTTTCCGACGACGTGCATTGTGATCTGAGATACGCCTACGGCAACTTCTCTTTTTCTCATCAAATTCCTTGATATCATGAAACCTTCAACAAAATCAATCAAATAGTTACAAACCCAAAGGCCTCAGATATAGAAACCTGATTAGTCTGACATATCTAAGGAGAATGGAAGCCCCTGGCTGCATGTGCAGCACAGGCAAAGAGGATAAAGATGTATTCCATCCTGTGTATGACACCCATGATCCATCTCCTCCCGGTGTATCCAATAAGAGATTGAATTGGAGATATCTGAAATACAAATAACATATAAACTGATCTCTATGAACAATGCAAAATGTTGCACCAAAGCACTTGAAAATGTTCTACTTTTCTCCAATTCACCTTTCTAAAACATAATTTTTGCAATCAAGCAGTTTTAATTAAAAACTTCAGTTTTTGTCCATGACTGTTAAAAACTATACTTAAATTTCAATCACAAGAAATCCAACATTCTTGAGCAAGATATCAAGTCAAATTGACACTGTAAAGGTGGTTAAGAAAAGACCTTAGAACCTACTTACGACTTCTAATGACAGAAAATGTGAGAACATACCTGCTTACGGCTTCTCTTTCCCTTCCCCAAAGCAGTAGTCTCTTCAATTTGGTGAACTTCTATGACATTTGACCTATGACATTTGACCAGAATTCATCAGGAAAAGGAAAGAAAATAAATTCAAGAATAGAACTTCTACAAACTTCAACCAAAATAAAGAAAAGTTACTCATCTGCAACATCACTGATTTGTACACCATTTCACATTAATGCATATTTAAGACGCACGGATGATAAATGATCTTGTAAATCTAGGCTTGTATCGCTCGGGGTTGGATTTAATGCGAGGGAATGGGGACTGCAGGTGGCATGCTCTGCTGGCTGGAACGGCGCTGGAACTGGGACAGAGTATGCAATCTGCTCTCTGTTCCAGTTTTTAGGTGCGCTCTCTGCTAGTTTCCTTGCCTCGTTTTGGTGATCTCTGCGAGACTGTGGTAGCAGCGATCAGGCCTGAAACTCTGCTGAAACAGTGAATTCAGGGCTGCACATTTCGATGCATTGCACGATGTCTCTGGATTGTGGCAGAGTGCTCTGTTTTTACAGAGTACTCTGCATAATTGCTGCCTGTTTTGCACATATTTTGCTGCCTGGTTTTTTATGTTGCAAAACACTTTATTGCAAGTATAAGGGCAGCCTACATATACAACACAATGCAAGAAATAAATCAATGTGATTTACGACTTCTAGAAAGCATGCAATGAGTTTGATATGCAATCTGCCTTGGTGCATTAGAGTGAATCATACAAATACACCCTAACAAATCTCTGAAATTTCTAGTCTAAAAACAATAATCATTAAAAATGGGCCAAATGAACCCAAATGGTGCATTAGTATTCATCCATTGGTAGGATCATGTACTGCAATTTTTATTGCTCAGATCCAGGGTCTATTATTGCTCAGATCCAATGAACCCATTTATGTAGTATAGGACTAAATTCTAATCAAATTCTATATGTTTTCCATGGATTCTAACATGGTTTCCTGCATTTGTGACTCTTATTTTCTCTATTTCTCTTCTAAATGTATGCATGATCATCATTAATTTTTCTATGCAAATAAACAGAACACCATGGCAAACAGGTAAAGATCCTATACAATCACATAAACTGCTAAGACACCAAAAGCTCCATTAAAGAATGAATGCATTTTTGCTGCATTTCAAGGAAATGAGGAATAAACCTCGCAAGCATGCATTAAGAGAATTTTTTGCTGACAGTTCATATTCAGAGTTTGTCACTCTGACACTCACAAAAGTTGTATCTATGAAGTCCCACTCTAAGAGTTGTTTTAATCCGCAAGTCCACAATCACAAAAGATAATGAGAGAAGTACCATATAAGCATGCTTACCTCCATGGCCATCATAAACACCAAAGAATGATGTAGAATTGTCCAAATCCGTGAGTGCAGGGGAGAATATGTAAACAGACAATTAGAAGAGTAAACAGACATGTTCATATCTTGAAGATCACCCACAGCCTATGATGTTTCGGTCTCACGCCATCATTTTCATTAAGAAGTGTAAATGCTACTGCTCATTCACTAATATAGGTCATACAGGGTTGTGAGATCAGACATCACATTATTATTGTTCTACAATTACGGTAAGCAAGTATGAAACTAAACATGTCTCAAGAATATGCAAGTGTAGAAGTAGAAAGATGTGATCTTATCCAAACTATCCTGTAAGAATAACTAATAATATATGGAGCATATAGATCACACACTTTGACATGCTAGCATTCCTCTAATTTCACAGACAAATCATAAAAGTTTGTGTTCCTTTGTACCATATTTTCCACTTTGAAACTAATCCTCACAAAGGTTTTTCAAAACAATTTCACATTCCTATGGAACAACTAAAAATATTTCACTGAATTGACCTTGACTGGAGCTATAGAAGAAGTGGCAAAGATTTATACATTGCTCCAGCAATAGTAAGTCTTCCATGGTAATTCGAGTCAGGAAAATACGCTGGATGAGATTTGAGATATGACACAAAGATAGAAGATAGGTTCAAATTAGAAAATCAGAGTGGCAAAATTACTTCTTGATAAATGAGCAAAGTCTTCCATGGTATTTTTGCTATATAAGTGACCTCTAGAAAGTGTCTTTCAGAATGAAACCACAAAAACTAGTTGAAACTGTGTAGTATTGAGCTGTAGGGTTGATTTTGATTTATACCTCTTGACATGATATATCCACCAAGTGCCAGTACCATTAGCAACACGAAGGATCCAAATGTGTTAGCTATAACCATGTCCCTCGACAATGCAGCAACCACTCGAAAGAGCCCAGATGCCATCTGGTCAATCAGTAGGAGTAGAAAGTAGTGTCTAATTAACCTGCAGCAAAACAAATTCTATGTCATTGAATTCTTAAAAGGAGAGTCAGTCCAATGTGCAATGACATCAATACAACTGGATTCATAAAGGAGAAGATAGTTGTAATGTAGGTGGAAAACTTTGGATCATTGTAGAAGTCGATCTTAATAAAAAAGATTGCAGTAAAAGATTGTTTAGTGGATGTATTAGGATGGCTATTGGAGCATTTTTTACTGTCATAAACTACCAATTTAGAAGGCAGTGTTGTTTAATTAAGCCACTCATCTCTTAGACTGTGACCTCCTCATGGTGTTTAAGAGGGAATGGAGGAAAGGATATGTACGAGGAAATATGGATTGGTTCAATGTTAAAACATCGAAAACGTTGAGTTTATAAACAATATCTCGATTATCAGATTGCAATCCCAAATTTTTTTGTAATAGATCATGCTGCAAAGTCATGAATACATACTCAGATGAGATGCTATTGAGAAATGCTATCAATAAGGATATGTGGTGTAGTGGTGGATAAAAAAAATTTATAATAATTTCTATCCTCATGTTTTCTAAAACTGTGAAAATTGTTTTGGATGTGTTCATCTACAACCACAAGGGGAAAACATTTTCCCCCTTTCCTTTTCATCCTTTTGTAGTTCCTGTCTAACATAAAAAAGGTTTATGACTTGGAAAAATAATGATAGTGTAATATTATGTACGTGTCCCCATATTGGTTTTTTTTTTTGTCCGCGTTTAGGATACCTTGTACCCATGTCTGATATACACGTAGCCATGTCATTGCTACATAGCTACTATACCAATTGAAGATACTCTAAATTATAGAATTAAAAAAAAAATCTAGGTAATGTTTATTATCAAATTCTAAAGTAGATTTGTTAGAATAACATCATACGAGAGTTGGTAAATTCCTGTGCCAGCCATTGCAGCATTTACACTGACGAGGTTCCAATTTTTCTGAAATGCCAACATGACATAAACTGATATTAAACCACTCATAGCCATAGCCAAAATCATACTCCAGAAACACCAATCAAGACTGGAATACACGTAAGAGAATAAGGTGAATAAATCCTACCTTCTCCAAGACAAAGTGAGGCTCGCCAACAACATAAGGAGGTGGATGAGCATCTCTCAAGAGTGGAAGCCTGGTGGTAGAATTTGCAGGTTTGGATGTGTGGAGCTTGAAATTACATGCAGTCACTGCTTCACCCACTGTAAGATAGATCCACTCTTCACCTATCTCCTCAATCAATCTGTTCCTATCCATCTTCTTCATCACTTCACTTCCAGGGTTGGCTAACACTAGCTGATCATATCAACAATACACAACAAGGTCAAAATTTGCATTAACATAGTGAAAAAAAAGGGTTAACCCTTAATGGACTACAAGCAAAAACAAATTCGTTCTATATGCTCTGTACCTTGAGCCCTCTTCGGTCCATGCATTTATTGGCTTCTTGGAGCATTCGAATCCCACTTGTATCAATGCTTCCGACGGCTGTTTAGAAAACAAGTTCTCACAATCAGGGTTTTGAACTATTGATTACAAACTAGTTTTACATTCCAAGTTCTAAATAAAATGTGGAAGGTTGAGCCATGTTTATGATGAGTCTTACTTACCACTCATGTCTAGGATAACATGTTGTAAACTAGTCTCTCCCAATGATTTTAGCCTTTCTTCTTCCTCATCAATCCACCGCGAGATCCTGCAATGAAGTTGATACCCATTTAACATCACAAACGTTGAAGCAGGGAATATTTTGATGTATAAATTATATTGGGGAATGAAAAATACACCTTTCTCTCAAGTAGCTAGAATTGGCAAAGTAGATGGGACCATCAATATGGAGAATGAGAACTTCTGGAACATTCGTAGCAGCTGGGTATTGATCCACATTTCTATAGATCATGGAATTCGGAATGTTGCCTAGAACATAAGTCTTGGGCCTTGCTACAAACAAGAGCACTCTCAGTACTGATATTGCAACCTGCATTCAAGAAGTCCATCAAGTCAGTAATGTTATCGATGTGCCTGGTAAAGGCCCAACTATGACTTGGCTAACTTAAGTCCCATTAACCCTAAAATGAACAATTAAGGATTGTGGTTCTGTTTAGGTTTGATTACTTACTGCAATGACTAAGCCAACAATGTCCAAACATAATAGAAGAAGTTACCTTCTCGTCCGATGAGTTATCTCAAGCCTAATGAAACCCTCTTGTTCTTTAGGAAGTCTATAAGCTACAAGACAATCATGATCTTTTATATAAGACAAAGGTACATCAGGGTCCAAGTATCATGTCTCTTTACAATAGCTAAGAACCTATCAAGTGGCAACTTGGAAGTATCAGTTAAGAGTTCATAAGTCGGACTGAGAAAGAAGATCACTAGGAACAGTTTTAGTGTAAGTTTTACCTCTGCTAGTAATAAACTCTTGTTTAATCGTAAGCAGCACTCATTCCTGAAAGTAGAAAATTCATGGTTCAGTAATAAAACAAAAAGAACCAAACGAAATATATAAATAGATAATGGTATACAGACAGATACCACATATTCAAAATTCATGGTTCAGTAATATCCCTAGCTTTGTATACATTGTGATAAGTACCTTGCCCAATCTGAACAACAAAACATAGTTCAGTACCACATATTCATTAAAGGATTACAATAAAGGTACTCAATTTCAAAATACATCAACCAAAAAAGATAGAGAGGTTTGCGCTAGCCAGGACTCCTGGCTGCGGTCTGCATCTACGAGTACAACAATATGAGTCATATCCTTGTAATAATAACATCTCAGCCAACCATGTCTTTAAGGATCAAGTATGACAATATAACTTGGGAAAATGGTATCAAGTTCAAAGGGTTCTAACATTATGGAAACGAAAAATGCTGAACAGAAGCAAGTTCTCTAAAGATGTCCTGCTGTTTACTCCATTCCATATTAGCACTCAAGTAAGCAGCTAGGATGTTTGCCTAAATTGCAAAATCAAATGAAAACCTTAACAATGATTGACAAAATTAGACAAAACAACTTAATCATCCAAAGGAACAATTATATCATGCATTACCAGCAACAAGTGCATTATTTGGTCTTGAATGAGTGAAACAAAAGGAGACACAACTAGAGTTATTCCATCACAAATTAGGGCCGGCAGCTGCAAATAATAGATATGAGTTATACAAAAACTCGCATGATCTTAGGAAATTGCAAAGAATTCTCAAAGTGACAAACAAATGAAAAGATACATACCAACTTATAACTGTGTGAGATCTCAGATTCTGAGTTACCTCAAAATTTCACTCCAAGAAAAAGGGGGAAATTTTTTTTTTCGACGGACTCGCTTATTCTCCACCCCTGATTTCATCGTCTCTCTCTGAATGAGATGGATTGAAGAGGAAATTATGCTCTTGTTGTCCTTATTTGATCATTCAAAAAGAAAAGAAACCTAAACCTTCACTGCACCATTCTCCCCAACTTTCTCCTCTACCCCATGTTAGATGAATCAGATTGAGAGAGAGGCGAAAGTGATCGACAGAGCGGCGACGACAACAGAGAGAGCGAGAGTAGGGAGGGAGGCGAATGGCAGAGCGAGGGAGGGAGGAGAATCGCGGGGCTGTTTCTATCTTCTTCTTTGTAGGTTTTAAGTTGGAGAAAAGGATCTGAAATATTTGGCGGTAACGCGTTTTTAATCTCCCGCTTAAATCTTTATAGCATTTTGAGATTACAATGATACTAAAAGTTGGTTTTTTATAGCATTTGTGTAAAAACCGCTATTCTCAAAAGCTATAAATGCTCATTTTTGTTGTAGTGCGGGTATTGAGGATAGTTGTGAGACACGTGAGTGTAGCAGGCTGTAAGAAGTAGGGTCTATTTGGCGGACTGCGCTGGGCGAGCTTATAACCGCGTGGGGCGGATCAGTGTTGGGCTGACGGTTGGTGCTATCTTTCCTCGAGATCATAATGACACTTGTACGACACAAAGTTGGGATCGTTTTGGAGTATCATCAAATAGTACTCCCTGAATCACATGGAATTTGTTGTTCGTAAGCTTCAACGTTATAGACTAGAACTTTTCTATGAATGAGAAAACCCTCAATGAGACTCACCAAGGTGTCCAACTAGCACAATTCTAAAAATACATGTTTCAACACCACATCAGACATCATTGCAGTTAGAAAACACAATTTTATAAATAGCACAGAGAGGATTTGCAATCCACAAACAAATAGGAAACAAATGCAAAAATAACTTCTCCACTTTGTAATAAAATGGGGATACTTGTTTCCACGTGCGTCAAAAAGGAAGTTGAACAGACGGTGGAATCACCAGTCGACAAGTTATTGGAACTAGTTGATGTCACCAATAAAAGGTTTTGCAGCAACTGTTGGAAATACAATTGCTGCAAATTTAAATAGGAACGGAGTTACAGAAGTTTTCTTGGGTTGAGTCGCGGACTAGGTCGCTCTCTTTAAGACGTTTCACGGCTCTGCCCAAGAATGTGCAAGCAATCTGTAAGCCCCGTCGTCCCCAGGATAAAACAGCCCAGAATATCTTTTCAGTCTCGTTCAGTCACATGCACTTGCTGAATAACGTAAATCTATTCACCAAGTTTCTTTTGCTCGGAATCACGAAAACCAATTATAGTAAATAAGCAAAGTATTTCGAAAATAAAACTCGAACTCTGTTTGATGAAACAGAGTTCTGGAAAACTCTCTGAAATATTATAAACTGTTTACAAATAAACTCTCTGAAACGAAAAACTTCTTTTGTTAATAAAACTGTGTTTACTTTTGATATGTCTGTATCAGAGAGAGAGGACAACTACTTAGAGGCCGATAGAAAAATATGTTTGAGAGAAAACGTGGCTAAATAAGAGGAAGAGACCATGGAAAACGTGTGGAAATCGTGGAGAGAAGACTGGGTCTCCTCTGACTCAATCTTGTTTTCTAAAGCAAATAAAAAGATATTTATTATTTTATTTTTCCAAATAAACTTTCAACAAAAATAATAGGTTTCATCTCAACCCGACCCGACTTGGCTCGGCCGGATGGTGGCGGCGGCAGTGCGCATGTGTGGAGTGGATCAACATTGGTCTATCTCCTCCCTCCTTCACAAAACTGTGTACCCCTTGGGGTCCAAACCCAAGTTCAAAAACTATCCTTATTAACTCCTCCAAAGTGAATTACATAGAAGATATGAGACTAAACAATTTAGACAGAGAATTGAGAGTTAAGAAACCATTTCCCTTTATTTTTTAAATTCACACCAATATTTCAACAATCCCCCACTTGAATTTAAAAAAAAACATTTCTTCATCGAGCAATATATATAATATAAGATTGTGCATAAACAAAAATGTCTTTCAACTTGAACTCTTGTGTAGTGTTCATGATTTAGATTATACTAGAGTAACTCGTAGTTTTAAACTCTATCTCTAACAACATTACACGCACAATTTTACCAGGGTGAAGTCTAAAAAGTTTGTGCTTTAAGGTCATGCATGTATATCCCAGTATAGTGAAGGCTCTAGGAATTTTGCCCACAAATTACATAGGAAGCGACCATACTTCCACAATCACTTAGGTGAGTCTAGAGTACTCCTGTAGCTTGGTACTCCACTCCACATAAAGTATAGATCTCATTAAGAGTTTTAACTCATCCTACTATCGCTTCAGGAACTCATGCTTCAATCTAGGAATGGAATTACAATAAAGTCAGCATGATTCACCTCATATCATTCACGATATGTTATTACCCATTGAACCTATTTCTTGGGATCTCCAGTCTATAGGTCGGGTTACCATCATGAATAACTCATCAATCTAAGGGCATAAGTCTCATTCCTTTCGAGGTTTTGAAAATCTTCTCTCTAGCTAATCCGTTCGTCAAAGGATTAGCCAAGTTCTCATCAGTTCGTACATGATCCACTCTAACAGCTCCAGTAGATAGAAACTCTCTAACCGTACTGTGCTTACGACGTATTTGTCTTCTCTTGCCGTTATAATAATGGTTATGTATTTTTGCAATAGCCGCGATACTATCGCAATGGATCAAGACAGTTGGTATCGATCTTTCCCATAGAAAGGTTTCTGCTAGCAGGTTTCTTAACCAACCTGCTTCCTCACTAGCCGTGGCTAGTGCTATCATCTCTGACTCCATTGTGGACTGTGCCAAAATAGTATGTTTCTTTGATTTCCAAGAAACAGCTCCACCAGCTATAGTAAAAATATAGCCACTGGTTGCTTTGGAGTCATCTGAGAGGGTGTTCCAATCAGCATCGCTATATCCTTCATGGACAGCGGGAAACTTCTGATAGTGTAATCTAAGGTTCTTAGTTCCTTTTAAGTACCTCATGACCATTTCAATAGCATGCCAATGTTTTATACTATGTCTACTGGTAAATCTGCATAGTAGTTCCACAGCATAAGCTATGTCGGGCCTAGTGCAATCAGTAGCATATCATAGGCTACCAATGATGCTCGCATACTCAGGTTGTCTCACACCATTACCGGTGTTCTTGAAAAACTTTACACTAGGATCATTAGGAGTACATGCAAGTTTACAGTCAAAGTAATTATATTTCTTTAGAATCTTCTCAATATAATGTGATTTATTCAAAGAAATTCCCTTTTCAGACCTAGTAATCTTAATACCAAGGATTACACTCGCCTCTCCAAGGTCTTTCATATCAAAATTCGCACGCAATAAAGATTTCACATTATTCACGACATGAGTATTAGAACCAAAGATAAGCAGATCATCCACATATAAACATATAATAGTGCAAATGTCATTTTCAGATTTATAATAAATACATTTGTCACTTTCGTTCACTTTAAAGTCATGTGAGATAATAAGATTATCAAATTTTTCATGCCATTGCTTTGGTGCTTATTTCAAACCATAAAGTGATTTATCTAGTTTGCAAACTTTATTTTCTTGCCCTAGAATTACAAAACCTTCAGGTTAGTCTATGTAAATTTCTTCTTCTAAATCACCATTAAGGAAAGCAGACTTAACATCCATTTGGTGCAATACTAGATCGTGTATTGCAACAAGAGAAATTAGCGCTCGAATAGATGTAATCCTAGTAACAGGAGAATGTGTCAAAGAAGTCAACATTTTCCTTCTGTCTAAACTCTTTGGTTATAAGACGAGCCTTAAACTTTTCAACATTTCCATCGGGTTTCAATTTCTTCTTAAATACCCACTTATAACCTATTGTCTTGCAACTTGGTGGCAAGTCAACTAAATGTCAGGTTCTATTAGACTCAAGAGAGTCCATTTCATCATCAATAGCCTCTTTCCAAAAGTTGGCATCTATAGAAGACAAGGCTTCTTTGAAGTTAAAGGGATCCTCCTCTACTGTAAAGGCATAGAAGTCAAGGTCATAGTTTTTAGATGTTCGGATTCGATTACTTCTCCTAGGCTCAGATTTTGTTGCTTTATCGTTTTCATTCTCCTTATCATTGGCACGTAACTAGAGGATGTACCCTCACTATTCCTCGAAATGAAAGGAAATCTATGTTCATAGAAATCAACATCGTTCGATTCTATGGCAACGTGATCATTTAGGTTATAGAATCTATAGGCTTTGCTATTAATGGCATAGCCTATGAATACACACTCATATGCCCTACTGACAAGCTTGTTCCTTTTTGGATAAGGAATTCTTACATAAGCTAAACAACCCCAAGTTTTGAAGTATGACAGGTTTGGTTGTCTATTTTTCAAAATCTCATAAGGAGAAGTTTTATTTTTCGATTTAGGGACTCTATTTAGCACATAACAGACCGTCAATATAATCTCTCCCCACCATTGTGATGCAGCACCGGAGTTAAGTAGAATGGCAACTACTAATTCAGTAAGAGTTCTATTTTTCCTTTCAGCTTTGCCATTCATCTCAGGAGAGTACGGTGCAGTTTTTTCATGAATAATTCCATGAGAATTATAAAACTCTATGAAATTGTTGTTGTCATATTCAGTGCCTCTATCACTTCTAAACCTCTTTTTCTTTCTATTAAACTGGTTTTCAACTTCCGTTAAAAATATTTTGAACATGTCAAATGCTTCACTCTTATTTTTCATCGGGTAGACAAAGGTATAATCGGAGCAATCATCAATGAACGTAATAAAGTAACATTTTCCATTTCTAGTCAAAACACCATCAAGTTCACATATATCTGAATGTATTAAATTTACAGGTTTAGATTCTCTAACAACAGATTTATGTGGTGTTTTGGTTATTTTAGCTTGGCTACAATAGTTGCATTTTTCAAAGTCGTTTAAGGACAATTTTGGAATTATTCTTAAGTTACTCATGTTTTTAATTATTTTCTAATTAACATGACAGAGTCTAGCATGCCAGGTATTAAAAGAACACAACATGTAAACAGAATTAGAAATTTTATTAGCATCAACATTCAATTTAAACATACCATCAGTGGCATACCTCTTCCCACAAATACATTGTTCTTAGTGATGGTATACAAATCTGCCCTTATAATTTGAGTAAACACAGCCTTGTTCAGAAGGTAATCAGAAACTAAATTCTTCATCATCTCCGGAGTATGCAGGACATCCTTCAGGATGACGGTCTTTCCAGAAAAAAAAAACTTCAATTCTACTTCGCCAGTTCCAGCAACGATAGTGGAGTGGGAATCACCAAACAACACTTTCTTGTCCTCAGCTTCAGAATAGGACTTGAACATTTTTTTATCATAGCAGACATGTCGAGAAGCACCAGTGTCAACCCACCATCCCTCGGATCCACCAACAAAGTTGATCTCAAAGACCATGGCTATAAGTAGGTCTTCGGTTAGGTTTGCCTGCGGAACAGGACGAGACCCATTTCGACAGTTTCTAGCCATATGCCCTGGCTTGTTATAGGTATAACATAGGAACTATGTTGTTTCATTCCTTTAGGGGTGTTTTTATTCATTCCGATTTTGCGGAGGATTCTGATTCTGTTGGTTGCGGTTCTGGTTGTTCCGGTTCTAATTGTTTCGGTTTCAATTGTGACTCTGATTTTTCATAGTCTTTCCAACGGATTTCAGAGCCACATGGGTGGATTTCTTATGGTTAGAAATAGTCAGAATTTCATCTTTCTGATCTTGTTTCCAAGCTTCTTCCTCAATCCGAAGTCGGGTCATCAGACTTTCTAGAGAGAACTCTTTTGTTTTATTCCTAAGTGCATTCTAAAAGTATTTCCAGCTAGGGGGCAGTTTATCTATCACAACAACTACTTGAAATTGCTCATCTAAGGACATGCCTTCAGATATGATTTCATGAGAAATTTTTTGTAGCTCATGAGATTGGGTTTCCACGAATTTGTCATCAGTCATTTGGTATTTCAGGTAGCGACTGATGACATATTTCTTTGTGCCAGCCTCCTTAGTGTCATATTTCTTCCTAAGGGCTTCCCAAATATCCTTAGCAGATTTTTTTAGGACAATAATAATCATACAAATCATCAGACAGACCATTCAGAATAAAGTTCTTACACAAAAAGTCATTTTAAATCCAGCAATCTAGTTCCTTAGTTCGGGTTTCATCGGGTTCAACAGGCAATTCGGGTTTCTCGGCATTACAGATATAAGCAACTTTTTGCGTAGTTAAGAAATATAACATTTTTTGTGTCCATCTTTTAAAGTGTTGACCCTCAAAACGAGCAAGTTCAGTAGTAGTAGACATGGCAAATATAAATCGTCTTCAAATTGTTGGAAATACAATTGCTGCAAATTTAAATAGGAACGAAGTTACCGAAGTTTTCTTGGGTTGAGTCGCGGACTAGGTCGCTTTCTTTAAGACGTTTCGCGACTCTGCCGAAGATTGTGCAAGCAATCTGTAAGCCCCGTCGTCCCTAGGATAAAATAGCCCAGAATATCTTTTCTGTCTCGTTCAGTCACATGCACTTACTAAAGAACGGAAATCTATTCACCCAGTTTCTTTTGCTCGAAATCACGAAAATCAATTACAGTAAATAGGCTAAGTATTTTGAAAACAAAACTCGAACTCTGTTTGATTAAACTCGTTTGAGAGAAAACGTGGCTAAATAAGTGGAAGAAATCATGGAAAACGTGTGGAAATCATGGAGAAAAGACTGGGTCTCCTCTAACTCAGTCTTGTTTGCTTTACTTGGGCCGGTGGTGTGCGTGTGGAGTGGACCAACATTGGTTGGTCTCCTCCCTCCTTCACAAAAGTGGGTACCCTTGGGGTCCAAACCCACGTCCAAAAACTATCCTTGTTAACTCCTCCAAAGTGAGTTACATAGAGGATATGGGACTAAACAATTTAAAGAGAGATTTGAGAATTAAGAAACCATTTCCCTTTATTTTTTAAATTCACACCAATATTGTTGGGTCACATACCAATAAAACAATACCAAGGAAATAATTTAAACCAATAATAAACAAGACACCAAGATTTACGTGGAAAACCCTTCAATGTGAAGGGAAAAACCACGGGGCAAATCCGAGAGAATCCACTAATCAAATAAGAAGAAGTACAATAACTTCTCAAGTTTTTTGCCAAAAGCTTGAGTAATACAAGGAGTAAATAACACGGGTTACCTCACAGCAAATTAACGCAAAAGCTCATTCAACTTCTTCGACCAAATCAATCGACAAAACTAGGTCGATATCGCAGCCACACGTCACATTTTGTCGCACAAAATCGCGCCCAAAAAATCGGACACAAAGTCACCGTCCACGCACACCCAGCCGCCCCAAACACCAAAGAAAATACTATGTTCTCTGTTGCTTATTCACGCAACAGCTTTTCTGAAAACACTATGAATAAAACTGTAATACCCTCCTAATTAAATAAATATAAAAATTTCTTATTTATTAATTGGGGCATATGTTGTAATCTCAATTATTGGAAAAAGATTTGTTTTGTTTGGCATTGCTAAATAGAATAAGGGGTGTGTGTGTGTTTAGCCAAAATTTGAAAACCCAAAAAAAATAAGACATTTGCCTTAAGTAAACTAATTAGTCACACTCTAAAAAAAAAAAGGTGCACATATACTTTAGTTATACCCTAATTTTGATGGGTTTTATTCAAATTTCTTGGGCTTGAGTTTGGGCTTTCATGAAAGTAATGGTTAGGGTATTGGTTAGAGAAAAATAAAGGTTAAAAGAATAAGAGATGAGTGATGGTTGTGTTTAGCCAAATAAACCCTAATTAAAAACTCATTTAAGCCCTAGCCTTTTTTTTCTCTCTGGATACACACAGAAGAAAAGAAAAACTTACGTTGAAAAAGGTGGGAGGTGCTGAAGGAAGAAATTTGCTAAAATCTGGGATTCTTGCAAAAAAGAGGTGAGTAAAACTCTATCCCTAGACATTTTGATTTTACTTACATCTTTAATGGAGGAAAACAAATCTATTTGACATTGTTGGTTTGATTTATATCTTTAATGAAAAATCGATTTGAAATCTTGGTTTGATTTAAACCTTAAATGAAAAAAAAAAAAAAAAAAAAAAAAAAACGAATTGACATCACTGTTCATGTTGATATTACTGTTCCTATTTCTGTTTGACATCACTGTTCCTGTTTGATATCACTGTTCACTATTCCGGTTTTACATCACTGTTTCTGTTCCTGTTCCTGTTTGACATCAATGTTCACTGTTCCTGTTCGGGTTTACATCACTGTTTCTGTTCCTTTTCCTGTTTGACATCAATGTTCACTGTTCATGTTTGACATCACTGTTCCATGTTCCTGTTTGACGTCACTGTTCAAAAAAAATAAATGAAAGTTATTGTCCTTATAGGGATAGTTTGCATGACATCATATGAGTATGTGGCTATTCCTTATTACTCAGTGTACATTTAATATTAGTTCTTTTTTTTTATGGAGTATTAGATATTTGTGCACAACAATGGTTTAAATAATAAAATTATTTCTTTATTAGTATAATAATCAAGTTTGTTTGATGTATGGTGTAAATTTCTTGATTTCTGGGTATGTTAATGTGGTGTAACGATCCTAATTATAGCCCATTATAAATTTTAGGGCTTTATTAAAATTTTCTAAAGGTATGACTTTTGTCAGTGGAGGCAACATTCTATGTGCCTCCACTATAGTGTGAATATTGACTCTATAGGGATTGGTGTAGTGAGTGGAACTTGGTACGTGGGCTCAGAATAGGTTGAATGGAAGTTTATTTTTGACATACAAAATAGTTTTGTACTGGTGGTTGTGAACATTTTGAACTCCCTTGCTATATGTTGTAATGTATGATAATGAGAATTTGAGTATGGTTTCATAGATATACATGTGTTGGCCTTTATATAGATAACAATGTTATTAAGTAATGGTGCTATTTAATCGATTGAATTGGGATCAATAAGGAGCTATGATTGAAAGTGTGATATTCTTCATGCGCATAGGAAGATGAATCTTATATTGAATGAGTTTGATCCCTGTTGGGTTATAGAAAATTTATTTATGGAAATATTATTTGTTTCCCCAAAAGAATGGTGGATACCGTGGTTGGTTTATTTATGGTTGACAAAGTGTCACCATAAAAGAGTTTTGAGTTTTAGTTTATTTTTTTATGCTCTTTTCCACAACTCCGAAAAAAAAATGTGAAAAATGTGATTTGTATACAGACTTGCTTGTATACGTGTGATAGAATTATGGGTATGCAGACTTGCTTGCATATCGGTGCACCGTTCCATGTGAGTTCGGTTGTCCGTGTAGAGTTAGGAAATGCTTGCCCTGGATCAAACGTCGGGTGAGATGACATGTTCCTCGATGTTGCACCCCACTTGGAACATGTACGCTCCGACTGGTTTCGAAGGCAAGGGAGGCACACTTGGGTGAGGTGTGTTCGGCACAAGGAGGATAGTGCGATTGTGGAAAAGAAGCGAGATTTCTTTTTTGTGTATGTGCATGATTACCTTAAAGGAAGAAACTAAATGCTCATTCAACCATTAAATGAGAACTTCATGTCTTCCTAAAGGTAGAAAATCTGTTTTGTTAATATTTCAATAATAGTCTAATATGACTATGAATTGTATCATTGTTTGAAAATAAATCACATTTGTGAGGACTGATAACTTAGAAATATTATTCGTTTGCTTCTAACATTTTCATGCAGGATGGCAAGTCTACTCATATTTCTGCAGGTCAGACTTGTCATAGTCAATTTCTATAGTTAGGATGATAACACCTTTGCCTCATTGAGGAACTACCTGATGGTGTGGTTGTTTATTGTTTTGTTTATTTTGATGTTGTCATGTGTGGATTTATTGATTTTGGGATGAAGATTTCTCACACCAGCTTTATTGCTGACCCAAGTGAGTTTTTTGCTTCTTGGGTACATTTCCTTTGGGAATGTAGCCGATTAGCCTTTCAGGTTTAGAGATTTTTGGACAGCGTTACTAGAGTTTCATTAGTGGGGCTAGCAACATCAGAGTCTCTCCGGGTTAGAGTTTTATTTGTTTCAGTAATTTAATCATGTTTTAGTTGTTGCTGCTATTTGTTTATGTTGTTATTGAATTTTCGCGTCCCGAGTTTTGGGGAAACGGATAATCCTACGTGGATTTTGGAATTTTCATTTTCTGTGAAAATCGGGGCGTGACAGTTTGGTATCAGAGCATTTGGTTAGACTAGGTTGGGGTAGAGTCTAGGTGATCCTCGAAATGTGGACATGGGAGAGTAGTAGTGTGAATGTCTAGAGACAAAGTGACAAGGGTGAACCTTGAACTTTTATTATTGTTTCTTTTTCTTCGTGAATCTCGAGATGAGATTTCTGTGACCTACGTATTCGGGGTTAATCATAACTTATTTTAATGTCAATAGTAGATGACATTATTCCGTGTAGTTTCCTTGTAGCGGTTTTTTATCCTGAATCTTTAGTTAACCCTTTTCGCGAATCTCGGGACGAGATTCTTTTGAGTTGTATATATTGTAACACCTCTACTTTTTCAATGACAATTAAAATTTATGCAACTAAAAAAAAAATTCAATTGAAATTTTTGTTTTAAAATCTTCTTTCGTTTGACAAGTTATATTTTTTGAAATTCGCTTAACTTTCTTTTCTACCGAATCTCGGGACGAGATTCTTTTGAGTTGTATATATTGTAATACCCGCCTAATTAAATAAATATAAAAATTTATTATTTATTAATTGTGGCATATGTTGTAATCTCAATTATTGGGAAAAAGATTTGTTTTGTTTGTCATTGCTAAATAGAATAAGGTGTGTGTGTTTAGCCAAAATTTGAAAACCCAAAAAAATAAGACATTTGACTTAAGTAAACTAATTAGTCACACTCTAAAAAAAAAAAAAGGGTGCACATATACTTTAGTTAAACCCTAATCTTGATGGGTTTTATTCAATTTTCTTGGGCTTGAGTTTGGGCATTCATGAAAGTAATGGATAGGGTATTGGTTAGAGGGAAATAAAGGTTAAAAGAATAAGAGATGAGTGCTGGTTGTGTTTAGCCAAATAAACCCTAATTAAAAACTCATTTAAGCCCTAACCTCCTTGTTTTCTCTCTGGATACACACAGAAGAAACGAAAAACTTACGTTGAAAAAGGTGGGAGGTGCTGAAGGAAGAAATTTGCTCAAATCTTGGGATTCTTGCAAAAAAGAGGTGAGTAAAACTCTATCCCTAGACATTTTGATTTTATTTACATCTTTAATGGAGGGAAAAAAAATCTATTTGACATTGTTGGTTTGATTTATATCTTTAATGAAAAATCGATTTGAAATCTTGGTTTGATTTAAACCTTAAATGAAAAAAAAAAAAAAAAAAAACGAATTGACATCACTGTTCACTGTTCATGTTGATATTACTGTTCATGTTCCTGTTTGACATCATTGTTCACTGTTCTGGTTTGACATCATTTTTCCTGTTTGATATCATTGTTCCGGTTTTACATCACTGTTTTTGTTCTTGTTTCTGTTCCGGTTTTACATCACTGTTCCATGTTCATGTTTGCCGTCACTGTTAAAAAAAAATGAAAGTTATTGTCCTTATAGGGATAGTTTGCATGACATCATATGAGTATGTGGTTATTCCTACTACTCAGTGTACATTTTAATATTAGTTCATTTTTTTTATGGAGTATTAGATATTTGTGCACAACAATGGTTTAAATAATAATATTATTTGCTTTATTAGTATAATAATCAAGTTTGTTTGATGTATGGTGTAAATTTCTTGATTTCTGGGTATGTTGATGTGGTGTAACGATCCTAATTATAGCCCATTATAAATTTTAGGGCTTTATTAAAATTTTCTAAAGCTATGACTTTTGTCAGTGGAGGCACCTTTCTATGTGCCTCCACTATAGTGTGAATATTGACTCTATAAGGATTGGTGTAGTGAGTAGGAGTTGGTACGTGGGCTCAGAATAGGTTGAATGGAAGTTTATTTTTGACATACAAAATAGTTTTGTACTGGTGGTTGTGAACATTTTGAACTCCCTTGCTATATGTTGTAATGTATGATAATGAGAATTTGAGTATGGTTTCATATATATACATGTGTTGGCCTTTATATAGATAACAATGTTATTAAGTAATGGTGCTATTTAATCGATTGAATTGGGCTCAATAAGGAGCTATGATTGAAAGTGTGATATTCTTCATGCGCATAGGAAGATGAATCTTATATTGAATGAGTTTGATCCCTGTTGGGTTATAGAAAATTTATTTATGGAAATATTATTTGTTTCCCCAAAAGAATGGTGGATACCGTGGTTGATTTATTTATGGTTGACAAAGTGTCACCATAAAAGAGTTTTGAGTTTTAGTTTATTTTTTTTATGCTCTTTTCCACAACTCCGAAAAAAAATGTGAAAAATGTGATTTGTATACAGACTTGCTTGTATACGTGTGATAGAATTATGGGTATGCATACTTGCTTGCATATCGGTGCACCGTTCCATGTGAGTTTGGTTGTACGTGTAGTGTTAGGAAATGTTTGCACTAGATCGAACGTCGGGTGAGATGACATGTTCCTCGATGTAGCACCCCACTTGGAACATGTACGCTCCGACTGGTTTTGAAGGCAAGGGAGGCACACTTGGGTGAGGTGTGTTCGGCACAATGAGGATAGTGTGATTGTGGAAAAGAAGCGAGATTTCTTTTTTGTGTATGTGCATGATTACCTTAAAGGAAGAAACTAAATGCTCATTCAACCATTGAATGAGAACTAAATGTCTTCCTAAAGGTAGAAAATGTGTTTTGTTAATATTTCAATAATAGTCTAATATGACTATGAATTGTATCATTGTTTGAAAATAAATCACACTTGTGAGGACTGATAACTTAGAAATTTTATCCGGTTGCTTCTAACATTTTCATGCACGATGGCAAGTCTACTTATATTTCTGCAGGTCAGACTTGCCATAGTCAATTTCTATAGTTAGGATGATAACACCTTTGCCTCATTGAGGAACTACCTGATGGTGTGGTTGTTTATTGTTTTGTTTATTTTGATGTTGTCATGTGCGGATTTATTGATTTTGGGATGAAGATTTCTCACACCAGCTTTATTGCTGACCCAAGTGAGTTTTTGCTTCTTTGGTACATTCCTTTGGGAATATAGCCGATTAGCCTTTCAGGTTTAGAGATTTTTGGACAGCGTTACTGGAATTTCATTAGTGGGGCTAGCAACGTCAGAATATCTCCGGGTTAGAGTTTTATTTGTTTCAGTAATTTAATCATGTTTTAGTTGTTGCTGCTATTTGTTTCTGTTGTTATTGAATTTTCACGTCCCGAGTTTTGGGGAAACGGATAATCCTACGTGGATTTTGGGATTTTCGTTTTCTTCGAAAATCGGGGCGTGACAAAAACTATGTTTTATGCACCTATTTATACTTGTTTGCGGCAACTCAACACCGCCTCAAATAGAACTTTGTTTCTATTTAATTAACCAGCTACCAACTCATTCCTTATTCAAAACAAACTCTGTTTTTATTTCTTATTGAAAACATTTTTTCCTTATTCAACCAAACTTGAAATTATGTTTGATTAATTACCAAAGTTGGATCCACCCTAATGGGTTGGACCTCAACAAATCTCCCCCTCCAGACTATTAGGGAAGAATCACCGCCTAATCATATTAAACCATTCCAATGAGTTCTCTACAGAACTCATGTTTTCCTTTTGGAACTACTTTTGTCATCATGTCGGAAGGATTTTCTCTAGTATAAATCTTTGCAACCTGGAAACAATTTTTCTCAAGCTCATCACGTATCGAGTGGTAACGTGTATCAATATGCTTGGTAAGTCCATGGTTTGTGGCATTCTTACTCAACTCAATAGCACTCTGACTATCACAATACACCACATACTTATTCTGATTCACACCCAGCTCCTTGAGCAATCTTTTCAACCATAACATTTCCTTCTCTGCTTCTTTAATGGCAATATACTCGGCTTTAGTAGTTGACAAAGCAACACACTTTTGCTATATAGACTGCCAAGCTACACCTCCCCCTGCAAAAGTGAAAACATAACCTGAAGTCGACCTCTTCTTGTCTAAATCACCTGCAAAATCTGCATTTGTGTACCCTTCTAACACAGCTCCTGAATTACCAAAGCTTAAATAAAGCTTTGAAGTACCTTTCAAATACCTCATAATCCATTTTACTGAAGCCCAATGTTCTTTTCCTGGATTTTATGAATACCTCACTACAAGAAAAATGCTCATTAATAGCGTTTCAAAAACGCTATGGTAGAATACCATAGCGTTTTTGAAAACACTGTGTCTGCCGGAGCTATAATAGATATAGGGTCTATTATAGCGTTTTAAAAACGCTATTGTAAGTTGACTACTATAGCGTTTCTGAAACACTATAGTAAGTCTATTATAGCGTTTTAAAAATGCTATCGTAAGTTGATTATCTATAGCGTTTCTAAAACGCTATAGTTACATTATTTATAGCGTTTTTGAAACGCTATAGTAAGTCTATTATAGCGTGTTAAAAATGCTATTGTAAGTTGACTATTTATAGTATTTATAGCATTTCTGAAATGCTATAGTAAGTCTATTATAGCGTTTTAAAAACGTTATTGTAAGTTGACTATTTATAGCATTTTTTTTTTTTTTTTTGCTATCAAATGACTTTTATAACATCTTATAAGTTTTATTTCTATAAAATAAAAACCAAAATGTGCCAAACACTTAAACATTTCCATGAACGGAGGCAAATTAAGTAATGTAATTAATAAGATAATGTATTACATCGAGTCACAAAATCTATCAAATAATAAACATCAGCTCCCTGTATTACATCGAGTCACAAACATCGACCCAAAAGCCTTGACAAACTCTGAGGACAGCAAATGAGCCCTTTTCTTATGAATGAACACCCATTTTATATGTTGTTCCTACACTCTAGTCTTCTTCATCCACATCAGTAACAAACTCGCCAGTTCCAGGATTCAATGTTGCAAAAAAAAAAAAAAGATGACAGTGAACAACACAAGGGGCTAAGTTCATTGATTGGCACTCCAGTCTCAATGTTCAATTGTGCTGGTGTTCCCTTTCCAGTGATGATTTCACCTATCAAGGAGAAAGCAAACCCGAGTTGCACCAATCTTCCTACAAAGAGCTCGTTTGATTTTGTGAATCCGAATAGAGGACCTTTCATAGAAGAAAAGTGTGCATCATTTTCACATAAAAAAATAAAAATAACTAATTAAAAATAATAACCTAATGGGTTTGTAATTTACCTGCTTCTGGAAGACCAAGTGTTGATCTGAACCCTTTGCCTGGAGGGATGATTGTCTTCTCAAGACCAGTGGCAGGATCGTCGACGAATTTACCTGTCACCTAGAGCACCAATGGCTCCAAGGAGGGTAAAGATGATGAAGAAGAGAAGAAGAGGCTCTACTTCATAAATTGGGATTCCTGTCTCTATGTTCAACTGAGCTAGAATTCCCTCACCCAATATAGATGCCTGCAAGGATTTGAATTCAGTAGTAAGTCCAAGTATCCATGTTTATAATCACTTTTTGTTTAAATTATCAGTAATTAAATAAATACAACTTTATTCAAATTTTGTTAATAGACTTTACAAGTGCTTATTAGTTGATAAAAATAAACTCGACCCCACTTGTAAGTCACGTTACGTGATTTGATACTAGTGGTACAAACAAACACTCGCATAGTCCATATATATCACTCAACCTTATCAAGACTTCAGGTTGAACTGTATGGTTGAGTGAACTTGACAGTCAAGATCTTACTAATTTAACCTTAATCGGAATGAATAGACTACAAATGCTAAAAACCCGTTGTTCTTGAAAATAATATCATGTTAAGTTTCACATATTATTCTAAAGATGTACTTTAGGATCTGTTGAAAAAATAAATCCACCTAGGAGGAAACTATCATCTTCCCCTACAACTTGGAAAATTGTAATCCTCATGGAGCAAAATGTTTCAGATATATGCCCAATAATCACCTAATAGAGAACAAGCATTCTATAAGCACATGTTGTCAAGGCTATTCATGTTGTTCAGTACTATAGATAAAACCTCTGCAAAGTATATGGCAAGCCATCCTGCAACACAAAAAGCAACTGACATTCTCATTGCCTGTGCTCCATTTCAAAGAAAGAAGCAATGACTTGAGAGTATCTAAGAACACAAAAAATCCAATATTCTCAAAGGAATATAGTTTTTCTTACCCTCTTTCGACCTATGAAATCAGCTACTGGCCCACTTGTAATTGCACCGATCATTGCCCCAATTGTCAATATGGAGCCAAAAACTGAATACTGCATAGAAAAGATACATGACAATGCTAAGATCAAGAAGAATGTCCAACTTCCAGAGCAACTAACATTTTGTCATGTGCTTCTTTTTTCGCTTTTTTTTTTGATAAATGGCAAACGCTGGTGCATTAAAGAATAACACTGGTGAATGAGAACTCACAAGGCAAAAAGGAAGGAATATTTACCTGACTTGTTTATCATCAGGTTAGCCTAACTACAATGGTAAACCCACAAATGTTGTCGTTCTTTTAGAAATATAATGTTGGGAACTCTAAGACAACACCGATAGTGCACAAAAGAACCAAACATCATTATCACTCATACCTACTTATCATCTTTTTACAAGGTGCAACAATAATTAATATCTGATGGGTGTATATCAAAATATATGGTGATAAAAGTTTCAGTACAATTCAGGTAAAGCCATTCCAAGAAACAACTAAAAGTCTAATAAAATAAAATTTATTTTGTCAGATTTACCTGAGCAAGCTCCAAAATTTCATTATGGTCTTTGTTCAACTCCGTAGGAACGGATCTAACAAGCTTTTTCTTGCCAACAGAAATCACCTCAAAACCACTACCAAAGACCTGAAAGATTCATCATCATGGCGTCATCTAGTCATATTAACTGGTAAACATGCTCTTACTTCTTAGTATAAGCTACCAAAAGGTCAAATAAGTATCAGATGCTAAAGAAATATGCTACTTCAGTTTGAAACCAAACAGTGAATCTAATGTACCAAGTGTATAGTACAGTGATAAAATTCACAATGGTACCTTCAGTTTACTAATAGCACACAAGCAGTCATCTTCAGATACCAAATCACGAGCAGCCTTTCGCCTTTGACAAAGTAGACTGCATAGTTCCTGTAAATTGATTAAACCCCCATTGTGGGATCTCGTGGCCAAGCAAATATCGACAATTTGCACTCCTGCCTAGCCAAGTAAAATTTTTGCTTTAACAATAGAAAATTCCATAAAATGACTAAATGGAATATGTAAACTCTATACTAGATGACAATAAATAAATAAATAAATAAATAAATTGATATATGGTTGAGAACAATAGTATTCGAATTAAAGAAACAAACTTACATGTGAGCAACCTATGGTCATTTGACGTCTACCATCTAATAATCAATTCTAGTTTATTTCTAATCAAATAGTAAGGACAAGGAGATACACAATAGTTCAAAGGTTTAAGAGAATGTGTGTGAACCTCAAACAGAATCAATATCTTTATATATAGATGATATATATCAGCGCCTAACGTCTCCAGGATTGGCTTCACGTTCCTCCATTTATCAAATTCATGGGTTTTGGTAACTCAATTGTGGATGCAGAATATCGTATACATCCATGTAACAGTCAATGTTATATATAGGACAGAGGGCAGTTGGAACTATTCAAACATGTTACTAGATCAGTATTCACTAACAAAGATGTTGAAGTAATAGCTCTATCCTGAAATAACCTAACATGATTGACAGTTTAAATCATTTCTTTTTATAGAGCATGTATTCCATACATTACATAGCGTCTTCGGGACAAAGTCTCAAACAATTCTGTATCTTCAAAAGAAAAATTACAATCCAAAGCCGAGTTCCATGATAACATGCCTAGAAGGAAGAGGGACTAAATAAATAAAAGTCCCTGTTCCCCTGAGATAATAAACAACAAAAACTGGCCCAAAATGAGGAAATGGTATGCATCAAGTTGTTCTACCCAGAGTTTAGTGGGAATGATGACCCATCAGGTTGTTAATAGCTGGGGAGGAGTCAGATTGAATTCGAAAACTACATTCTTCTACAAATATATAGCTTCTACTCACAATACAATCTTGTGCTTGGAAGCAGAGCCAAAATACATTACAGTTGTCTGACCTGAATGGTTTCTAAGGATCCCTTCATGGGCAGCTCCAGGTAAAGGGAGTGAAACATTAGAGGCAGAGCTAATGCAAATCGAACTCCTAGGGTAACAACAATCTACAAAGCTCAGGATTTTGCAAAGATGTCTTCTTAGTAAAAGACTAATACAGTAATAATTGCAATTAGGGAGGGCTGACCGTCTCTGCAAATAATTGTATATGGGGAGAGCTCATGATCAATGTCTTCTTGAACACAAGAAAGGGGTTGCTACCTTCATTTAGTTATTTATGCCAAAGTGTATTACCAATTGCATACCAACCACATAGGATTTTATGGTATATAATAAGTTTTTAAACATTCAGATAAGAAGTCACATTATAAAACAAACAAGATTAGCACCAACCAAGTTCGTAATAGAAGTCTCCAATCCCTAAAAGCTCTGCCCAAAATCCTTTGTTTGATGCCAGGGGATCTACTCCAACTTTAGCACACATCTCATGGAATTGAGATCTAAATGCAGGATTTTTGCGGATGTCACTCTGCAGCAGCCGGATACCATGTTAGTATGATTAGTACCTTAGAAGAATCATATCCGTATTGCGAGAAAAATCAAAAATCGTAGAAGGTGCTTTGGTTGGCTATAAAAATTTCTCATATTTACCTATTAACATATACAATCTGGTTGATAAGAAATCAGGTCCATAACTACTTCAACATTCAAATTTTCTAGATATCCTCGATTGTTATAGAAAAAAACAATGATTAAAAACCTCATTAATTTTCCATGGACAGCTTCTGAAGTTTTCCAACAGTCTCATTCACTTTCTACCACAAAAGAAATTGGGAAAATCGTTTCAATTCATGTTCTTTGTTTATATGAAAACAAATTTGTATCCTTTTGAATTTCCTTGTGTTAAATCTTGCAAATTCACCCCAAATCTCATTGCAATCAACAGAAAATTGACATCACCAAGCAAAATAACAATTTTTTTTTGAGATTTCATTAGTAATCAAGGTTAAAAGTCTTCTAAATAAGTACAAAAAAATCTATTTAAAAGTACAAAAATTTCTAACAAGTTTTTCAACTAAGGATCTCCCAGTCCCAGTAGTATTAACTCTTTTAGGACAGTGGAATCATATTGGTCAACTTATTATGATCATAAATAGCAAAAAAAAAATGAAAATTCCAAAACAACAATGACAGAACATGAAGATGACCTTGTGCTTATGGGCAAAATCTTCCAATTGGGATTTAAACGTAGCAAGTTGTTCCTTCATAAGATCAGTTCTGATCTTAGCAACATTTTCTCCAAGTAATCGTTATTGATCTTGCAAAAAAAAAAAAAACTAATCCCATAAGACATTGGTTAATTCGTGAGAGAGAGTTTAAAAGAGGATTTAGGTGACGATGAACAAACCCTCGCAGCTGCGGCAGTCTGCAAGCCACCAATTCCAGATCTTCTTCTCATTCTTCTTCAGATGTCTCGCCAATTCCAAATCTTTCGTAAATGTTTTATCTATTGGAGTTCTAAAATGGAAATGTGATAGAAATTAGAAATTCAACAATAATTAATAATGCACAATAGGAAATGACCATATTTAAAACATACTCTCAAAGAACAAATACCATAACATGACAATCTCAAGGGACATCTTCTTTTCTTTATTGCACACTCTCTTTCAAATGGGGATCACCTTTCAAATGGCGCTTCGGCTCTTATCAACTATAGCAAGTGGTTAAAATTTATCAACTTTGCTATGAATTTATAAAGGCATCAACTTTGGAGCTTACTAGTGATTTAATAGTCCAATTCAACCAGTTTCATGTGATCGTTAGTAATCAAACTCTCATAGTACTAATGCCTATCCGAGAGCGTTGCACATTGCGCGTACAATTATTTTTCCTCAAACACGTCTTATCTATGTTAGTGTGGCATTAATTGTACAAAATTGCTAAAATTTGAAGCAACTAATAGGGAATCACCAATAGAATTTATATTCTATATCACTCAACCCCATCTTCTTGGTACTAGTAATCTCCTCAAATACCATGTAAAATCCATGGAATTAATATCTCAAATTACCAAGTGTCGAAATTTGCAACAAAGGAATTTAGGAAACACAATAACAAATTACATTAAACAAAACCAAACCACCAGATTGGAAGGAATTACAACAGATTCTGAGTTGGCGCGAAAACAGGAAGGAACAAATTCAAAAATGGGAGGGAAAGGATAGGTTGGTAACTTTCTCATTGTTAGTTAGAGGATCACATGGGATATACAGGTGTCCCTCTAGTATTGGCTTAGATGAAATTTCTGTTATAGCTATTGGCTTTAAATAGAGTAAGAGAGGAGAGCAGAACTCAGTATGTAAAAACCAATTGGTTCTGAGGCTCCAATTCGAAGGGATTGTGAGATTTGTTTTTGCTCTTGCCTATCAATAGAATTTCCATTTTTTCAGTCTATTAAATCAAGGGTTGTGACATTTGGCATCAGAGCTTCACTCGATCCAACCCACCATCATGGAAACCAGGGCCAAAGATTATCGAAAACTTTATGAAGGAGACGAGGAAGGTTCAGATGGACATCTGGGCAAGTAGAGGCTCTAAAAGGTAACCTATTGCGAATGGAACAAACAGTCGAGAACCATGAGAAAAAACTGGATGCGAAACTGGATCAACTACTCCATATGTTACAGAATCAGAGGGGTCCTCATTCAGGCGTAGAATCAAACACCTCGCAGGCTTCTGGCTCAGTACAATCTCAGATCAGAACTCCTTACCAACCACCAATGGATAATGGAGGTAACTATTTTCGTTTTCCTAAAATCGATTTTCCGCACTTTGATGGATTAAATCCAAGATCATGGATACAAAAATGTGAAAGATATATTTCGAAATACACAAGGTAACCGAGGAGAGCAAGTTTGCATTACTTCAATCCACCTAGATGGAAGAGCAGACACTTGGTTCCTTGATTACCAAGTAAGTAAGACCAATATAAAATGGTCGGAGTTGTTGAGAGATCTCTGTATGCGGTTTGAAAATCCAGCAGAGGACAATTATATTGCATCTTTTAACAAGCTTGCTCAAACACAGTCTGTTGATGAATATTTTGAGAAGTTTGAAGAACTTAAGGCCATTATGCTGGTTAACAACCCTTCATTATCTGAGAACTACTTCATACTGAGTTTTCTGAGTGGGCTAAAATCAGAAATTAAACTAGTTGTTCAGATGTTCAAACCCACCACCTTAGCACAGGCTTTTGCGTTGGCCAAACTTCAGGAAGCCTGTAATACACCTTCAGTCATCACACCACCTGGATCCACCACTCAACGTAAGCCATTTTCCACAACTAATTTCCCTTCCGCATGGCCTAAAACCCATACCAATCCACAAACCTCACAGTTCCAAAATTCACAGACATCACAACCATCCATAGCTTCCAACAATCCTGTTTACAAACCAACTTCCTCTTCATACACATCTATACCCTCATCCTCCAGAATTACTCCTAGTGCTCCTCCCATCAAAAGATTGACAGCAGCTCAGATGAAGAAAAGAAGGGAAAGGGGTTTATGTTACAACTGCGATGAACAATATAGACCCGGGCATCTTTGCAAACAGCAGTTTCTCTACTTGCTGGTCACAGATGAAGAGGCAATTCCTGAGGACTGTTTGGAGACAGAAGATCTGGTTCATGAGATTCAGACCGAGATGGAACTCTCGCTTAGTGCCCTACATGGCAGTGTATCTGCTAACACAATACTCCTTAGGGGACTAGTGAAGAAAAAGCAAATCTCTATACTCATCGATACGGGCAGCACTCATTCCTTTGTGGATCCAAAAGTGATTAAAGCAACCCAATGGCCTACGGTCTTAACTCCTCAAATGGTGGTGCGGGTAGCAAATGGCCAGCAACTTCATAGCAATGCTCTTTGCCAATGCTTCAAGTGGACGATGCAAGGACTTCATTTCGAAGGAAAAATCAGAGTTCTCCCTCTTGGGGGATATGATATGGTTCTAGGGGGAGATTGGTTGAAGCCCTTTGGGGATATAATTATCAACCTTCAGAGATTACAATTGACTCTTACTATACGTGGACAACCTATCACACTACAAGGAATCACACAAGAAGCATCCTTGAGTCTCATGGATGCCAAAGGTATGTCTAAGTTCATTAAGAAATTTTCACCCTCTTGCTTGGGTCAAATTTTTTCCATATCTACTATAGTCTCACCTTCAACAATTCCATTGTTCCTAAAAGAAATGCTCCAAACCAACAATGATATCTTCCAAGTCCCTACTTCCCTACCACCCCATAGACCACTAGACCATAAAATTCCTTTAAAACCTAACTCCATTCCTCCATCCCAACATCCATACAAGATACCCTACATGCAAAAAACCGAGGTAGAACAACTCATCACAGAAATGTTAGAGACTGGCCTTATTCAACATTCTAGTAGTCCATTTGCCGCACCCATACTTCTTGTAAAAAAAAAAGACAACTCATGGAGATTTTGTGTTGACTATAGGAGACTCAATGACCTTACTATAAAGGATAAATGTCCTATGCCATTGATTGATGAATTGCTAGACGAATTACATGGAGCCACTATTTTTTCCAAACTAGACCTAAGGTCGGGGTATCATCAAATAAGAGTTCACCCTCCTGATATTCACAAAACTGCTTTCAAAACCCACCATGGACACTTTGAGTTTAGAGTTATGCCCTTTGGTCTAACCAATGCACCCGCCACTTTTCAATCCTTAATGAACCAAATATTCCAACCCTTCTTGAGGAAATTCATTTTAGTCTTTTTTGATGACATATTAGTTTATAGTAAGAGTGAGGAAGATCATGTTTCTCACCTCCACACCACTTTTTCCATATTGAGAACACATCAACTCTTTGCTAAATTTTCTAAGTGCTCTTTTGGTCAACATAGACTTGAGTACCTAGGCCATATCATTAGCCCTAATGGTGTAGAGGCCGATCCCCAAAAGATAGATGCTATGCAATCTTGGCCAATACCCACCACACTCAAACAACTAAGGGGTTTCCTAGGACTCACCGGGTACTATAGAAAATTCATCAAGAGTTATGGTCAATTGGCTCAACCTCTCACGGATCTCCTTAAGAAAAATTCTTTTCTTTGGTCACCCAAGGCTACCCAAGCTTTCCTAACTCTCAAAGAGGCCATGTGCCAGGCCCCGATTTTGGCTTTGCCCAACTTCACTAAGCCATTCTTCCTTGAGACCGACGCATGTTCTAAAGGTGTGGGAGCTGTCCTTTCTCAAGGAAGACCTATAGCCTATTTTAGTAGAGCTTTAGGACCTAAAAACCTTCATTTGTCTATTTATGAGAAGGAGCTTTTGGCTATGTGATGGCCATTCACAAATGGAGGTCATATTTGTTGGGATCCAAGTTCTATATTCATACGGACCACCAAAGCATTAGGCATTTTTTGTCTCAGAAAGTGACCACAGTTATGCAACAAAAGTGGCTCTCTAAGCTATTGGGGTTTGACTATGAGATAGCATACAAGAAGGGTGTCGACAACAAGGCTGCTGATGCACTTTCCAGACATGATTTTGATGACTCCCAGTGCCTGGCAATTTCCACAGTGACTCCTCTTTGGCTGCAAGAAGTTGCCAACAGTTATGAGGAGGATTCCTATGCCAATACTCTGATTCAGCAGTTGCTCATTGATCCACAGGCTATTCCTAACTTCTCTTATGTAAATGGACTGCTCCATTATCAACAGAAGCTATACATTGGCTCATCAGGATCACTAAGACACCAGATTCTTACTGCTTTACATTGCTCAGCCATAGGTGGCCACTCTGGTATAGCTGCTACATATAAGAGACTGCAACAACACTTCTACTGGCGAGGCATGAAGACCCTGTTAGTACAGTTCATAACAGGGTGTGATGTTTGTCAACGTAATAAGCATGATCAGGCTGCATATGGTGGGCTTTTGCAACCCTTGCCAGTACCAGACCATGCCTGGCAGCATATCACCATGGATTTTATCGAGGGACTTCCCCCTTCGAACCACAAGACGGTCATTTTGGTAGTAGTAGACAGGCTCACTAAATTCAGCCACTTTTTGGCTCTATCACACCCCTTCACATCAGCAATGGTGGCTGAAACTTTCCTTCAACATGTCTACAAGTTGCATGGGTTGCCTACTTCAATTGTATCAGACAGAGATAAATTTTTTATCAGTGCTTTCTGGCAGGATTTGTTTATGGCTCTAGGCACCAAACTGGCATTAAGCACAGCATATCACCCTCAGTCAGATGGTCAGACTGAGAGAACTAACTCCTGTTTGGAAACATACTTAAGATGCATGTGTGGCGAGGTCCCAAATAGATGGTCTCACTGGTTATATCTGGCTGAGCATTGGTTTAACACCACCTATCACTCAAGCCTACAAACCACACCATTTCAAGCCTTATATGGCTATGCTCCCCCTCTCTTGGCATTACCTCCTATCTCTTCTCTTTCAATTCCTGAGGTTAACCAGTACATGGAAGACAGGAACCAAATGCTTCAATTACTGAAAGAGAAATTGGTTAAGGCCCAGGAACGCATGAAACTCTACGCAGATAAACATAGAAGTGACAGGGAGTTTGCTATTGGAGATTGGGTTTACCTCAAACTCCAACCGTATCGCCAAACATCCGTGAACATAAGGAAGAATCTGAAGCTGTCTGCCAGATTTTATGGGCCGTTTCAGGTACTGGACAAGATAGGGGCTGTGGCTTATAAATTAGACCTTCCTTCTTCCTCCAAGATTCATCCCGTATTCCACGTCTCACAATTGAAGGGAAAACTTGGCCAATCCATCATTCCAACACCGCAGCTACCTCTAGTTGATGGCCAAGGGCAGTTAAAAGCCGAACCAATAGCAATTCTGGCTCGTCGGTTAGTTCCTCGATATAACCGTGCTGTGACACAAGTCTTGGTACAATGGTCTAATTCCACAGCTCAGGAAGCAACATGGGAAGATTGGGCTCACCTCACCGCATCATTTCCTCATTTCAATCCTTGAGGACAAGGATTTGGTAAAGGAGTGGGTATTGTCAGGATTGGAAGGAATTACAACAGATTCTGAGTTGGCGCGAAAACAGGAAGGAACAAATTCAAAAATGGGAGGGAAAGGATAGGTTGGTAACTTTCTCATTGTTAGTTAGAGGATCACATGGGATATACAGGTGTCCCTCTAGTATTGGCTTAGATGAAATTTCTGTTATAGCTATTGGCTTTAAATAGAGTAAGAGAGGAGAGCAGAGCTCAGTATGTAAAAACCAATTGGTTCTGAGGCTCCAATTCGAAGGGATTGTGAGATTTGTTTTTGCTCTTGCCTATCAATAGAATTTCCATTTTTTCAGTCTATTAAATCAAGGGTTGTGACATATAATTCCTATCACAAAACCAAACTTCACTCAAATTGATGAACCCCACTTAAAGCCCCAAATCAATTTCGTCCAAATTTCTTTCAAACCCACCCAACCCAACAATCGCCTTACACTCATTTCCTGAAACCCTTCAATCAATCGATTAAAACCATCATTTAAACAATACCCATTGACCTAAATGCATAAATTGATTGACAAAACAAAAAAATTCTACAAAAAATATGAAATCAGACAATTGGAAAATGAAAAACCTGATACGGTCCGGTTGAGTTTGTGCTCGATGGGTCCTTTGAAGGGCTGTAGCAGCAGCAAAGAAGGGACGATGGAGTTCGATTGAGAGTGAGAGAAATTATAATGATGCAGAGAGACGGAGAAGAAATGCTGGGGATGGAGAGTCAGAGAAGAAGAAGAAGAGCGGAGCGTGGGACTTGGTAAGTTGGTAGAGAGAAATAACATAAAAAATGGACAACGAACTTGGATTGAATTAGGGTTTAAAGAAACTTGGATTGGTTCCAAGAGATCAAAGAATGGACAACGAACTCAACCCTCACCCTCACACTCACATCCCCAAATGGTTTTTCAAGAAGACAACTTGAACTTACAGGGAGGAGGAGAATTGCAGCAGAGGGAGATATGAGAAGGATGTCGGTGCAGATTGCAACAGAGGGAGAGATGAGAAGGATGTTGGTGAAGAGAAATCTGAGTTGTGTTTTTTAGGTTTGCAGGTTTGAGGGAAAAGAGAATCGCGCGATGTCAATATTTGGGGAGCGCCTTCAACGTTTTAAAATCTCGCCCAATTTTTATAGCATTTTATGATTTCAATAGTAATTAAAAGTTGGCTTTTATAGCAAATGTGTGAAAAATGCTATAAAAAAGGACTTTTGTTGTAGTGCCTACTCACAACACCGACTGCTTGAGCAATATCTGGTCTTGTACAAATCATAACATACATCAAACACCCTACAGCAGAGGAGTACGGAATACCTGACATATGCTTCTTTTCTTCATCAGTACGAGGAGATAACTTGGCACTTAACTTGAAGTGATTAGCAAGTGGAGTACTCAAGGGCTTAGCATCATTCATGTTGAACCTTTCAAGTACTTTTTCAACATAATTTTCTTGTGACAACCACAACTTCTTTTTTTTTTTGTCACGTGTAATCTTCATCCCTAGGATGTGTTGAGTTGGCCCCAGGTCTTTCATATCAAAAGAGCTAAACAAATCTTTTTTCAACCTGCCAATCATATCAACATCTTTTCCAACAATTAGCATATCATCAACATAAATCAAGAGAATAATAAAGTTATCAGGCGAAAAATATCTGACATAAACACAATGATTTATAAGTGTTCTCTTGTGGCCATGTCCTACCATAAAGAAGTCAAACTTCTTATACCACTATCTCGGAGCTTGTTTCAATCCATAAAGGCTTTTCTTCAATCTGCAAACCATATGTTCTTTCCCTTTCACTTCAAAACCCTCAGGTTGTGTCATGTAAATTTCTTCATGCAAATCCCCATGAAGAAATGCAGTTTTAAAATCTAACTGCTCAATCTCAAGATCCAGGCTAGCTGCAAGACTTAACACCACTCTAATGGATGTCATCTTCACCACGGGTGAGAATATCTCATCAAAATATATCCCCTTCTTTTGCACAAAGCCTTTTACCACTAACCGAGCTTTGTGCTTCACATTATTTCCATCACCATCCTTTTTCAATTTGTACACCCATTTGTTCTTCAAAGGTTTTCTACTTTTTGGAATTTCAACTAAATCATAAGTACCATTCTTATACAAGGAACTCATCTCTTTTTGCATAGCTTTCATCCAGCTATCTTTATCTTTATGATCTATTACTTCTTGAAAATTTTCTAGTTCACCTTCTTCTATAAGGAAAACATATTCATCATTGGGGTACCTTTTTAAAGGTTGGCGCTCTCTGGTAGACCTTCTTAATTGAGGTTCTACTATTTCTTGTTGAAGGGGTTGCTCTTCATGCACAGTCTCGTCTGTTTTTACATGATCATCATTAACAACTTCATTTTTTGGCATATGGTCACCAACTATATCATCTGGCATTTCTCCCCCATTTTCAACATGCGACAAAGGAGGAGGAAGTGGTGTAAGATCTGCTATCTCATTATTTATCTGCTTGGGATTTTCAATTTTCTCAAAATCTACAATGGTATGATCTTCATAAAATACCACATATCTGCTTCTAATAATTTTCTTATTCTCAGGATCCTATAATCTGTAGCCAAACTGCTCATCTCCATAGCCAATGAAAATACATGGAGATGCCTTCTCATCAAGCTTTAATCTCTTCTCCTTCGGTACATGAACAAATGTTTTATAGCCAAATACCTTTAGATGACACTACACCAAAAATACCCATCAGCAACGGTTTGGGACCGTGGGGGTAACCAATGGCCACGGCTAAGAGGCGTGGGCTGTAGAGGCGTCGCGAAATCATCCGTGACGGCTATAAACCGTGGCCAAACATTTTAGCAACGGTTTTATGCTCGAGGACGGTTGATAATTTACCACGGTTCTAAGCCGTTGCAACAATTGTAGCCACGGTTTTAAGCCGTGGCAAGTATTGGCCACGGTTTTAAACCGTGGCAAGTTATGGCCATGGTTCTAAGCCGTGGCAACAATTTTAGCCACGGTTTTAAGCCGTGGCAAGTACTGGCCACGATTTTAAACCGTGGCAAGTTATGGCCACGGTTCTAAGCCGTTGCAATGATTTTAGCCACGGTTTTAAGTCGTGGCAAGCACTGGCCACGGTTTTAAACAGCGGCAAGTTATCACTACAACAAAAAATCCCATTAATAGCGTTTCAAAAATGCTATGGTAGGTAAACATAGCAAATTTTTTTTTTTTTTTTTTTTCTATCAAATGACTTTTTATTACATCTTATAAATTTTATTTCTAGAACTTCACACAATGTATCCAAATAGATCATGTTCGCTGTAGTCCACTAGACTAAGGAAACAAAACCAATATTGGAATTTCTTCATAGACCAAGCAACATAGTGTATAAGCATTTAATAACAATGAGGAGATGGCCATAAGGCATTAATTTTCAATCAGAAACTACCTAAGCTTCATTCATAAATCAGATCCAACAAATACAAGAGGAAGAAGAGCTTCAGGCACCACCTTACTCACTGAATGTGGCTTGAACAAAGAAGTATAAACTATCTTAAAACACCTATTTTTGTGGGAAATAAACTAAGAATCACTGGATGAAAACCAGAACTTGGTTAGACAATTTTCAGGAGAAGAGTCAAAAATCAAAATTCCTCAGGATTTCAACCTGAAATGCTTCTGTAATAGATGAAGAAACAGTTTTCTCAACAGCTGGTGTGACGAGATGAGCTACAGCCTGCTCAAATACAGCAAGTTCCTTCTTCCGTGTTTTCTCTAGCATTGCTGGCAAATCCTTGTTCATACAATTGGTGATCAAACACGTTATCTGTTGTGTGCGTTCTCGTTCTAATTTCTCATGTTTGGCATTCTCTTCTTGGAAATGGGCCCATAAAGCATCGGTGTTGGCCTTGATGGCTTTCTCCATGCTGCGGCCCAAGGCTGCCTCTACTCTTTTACCTTCTTTGGTAACCAGGGTAGACACCATTGCCATTTGTTGTTGCAAATCCTTTTGCATGGTGAATAGCTGCAAACATAACAAATAGACAAGTTTACCTGGAATACGATTTATGAAAGAGAGCTTAAGGAAAACATACTGACAAAATAATAGCTCACCAACAATAAAAGTAATAATAACAATAGTAATCACTAAATGAATGAATAAATAAATATGTCTAAACAATGAGAAAACGTACCTCAAATGAATAATATATAATTCCTACCCATGGTCTCGTCACTGTTTCATTGTTTTGCAATAAAGATCCAAGTAAAATAGCTATTAAATAAACAAACTGTCATACATTCATATGTAAAATTCGAACTTTTTGAAACTTACAGATTCATGTCTCACATTTTCACAGAGACATAGTTTGATAGATATAGCTGCATTTGATGACAGTGAAGCTTTCAAAACCTAGACATATTCCTTGCAAATAGCAATGAAATTAAGTAATTGACTTAAGACAAGATATACAAGTTCATTCTGAGGTTCAACATGATACTGTGATACATGCCTTTCCATGAAGTATTTGACACAAAACTACTTTTCCAACTAGCTCTTTCAAAACAAAGGGAAAGAGAACTTTAACGAGTTCTCATATATGGATAAACATGACACTGTACTTACATTGTTTTTCCTTCATGTATCCATTCAAATACAAAGATTAAGGGCATAAACCAAGAGGAATCAAGTATGTCACTGACCAGTGATTGGCTTAAACTATTGAGGCTGCCCATCTATCAAATTCAGTTGTCTTCTGAGCTTGACAATATGACTTTGCACCTATCACAGCCAAAACACACAGAAGAAAGAAACAGTCATACCATATTGTGACTGGTTTCTCAATATAGAAGCATATCCCTTTATCAAACTTTGCAGAATGGCGTACCAAAAATATTTTATCATATTAAAAGTAGCAGAAGAAAGAATTTAATAGTAGGGCAATGGGTATGTAAGAGTAAGTGATTACGTGGTTGAGTGTCCCCTGTATAGAAATAATCTGAGAAGATGCAAGCTCCAAAGAAGAAACAATCGGAGTGCTACCAGGCTCATTGGAAGAACCTGTGGGACTGCAAATCCCCGGAGATGGAGAAGACGGCCCAGATACTTGAGAGATTAAACCCTTTTGCTTGTCAACTTTTGAAGCTGATGTAGTGGGTTGTTGAACTGTTGCTGCAGCATCCAATTCAGAAACCTTGCCAAGAACATTTTTTCTAGCATCCTGCATTTATTCCTTTCTGGCTCTTGGAGGCTGGTCTAATGCTTCAGAGGCCCTAACATCATTAACTTGTCTCTTCTCAGAACATAACATTTCAGTAGACAATGCACTACATTTTTTGGCCATACCAAGATTTTCGACTAAGTTAAACTATGAGTACAAGTACCTGTCGGTGTTTCTGACCCATAAAAGGGTCATTCCACCAAAGAATTAAACAAAGGAAACAAAAATACCTTATCAGGATTGTTTTTGGTAAGCACTGCTCCAACAAGCTTTGGGGCTTTGCTGCGCTCCCAAATGAACTTCTTCATCAACAAGAGCTAGCACAGGATGGTGATCATCTGTATCAGGTGAAGTATTATTACATGACTGATCATCAGATTTTCTTTGCAGGACACGGATGTCTAAAGTAGTAGCATGTCAGCTAAAGGTTAACCACATGAGGTAGAAATCATGAGCACTTACAGCCAAGGATCATCTCCAACAAGCATCATATCATCTTCATTATCAGTATACACCACCTGCCAGTTTTTGTTGTTAGCCATCAACTCGCCATTGAAGTCGAACATCTTGTCTAATTCAACAATCAGTTCATCATAGTCCTTAAACTTGGTAAGGTCCACAGACCTACCAAGAGCAACCCTTGTTTGTGAACCTGAATTAAACAACTTTAGTACAAAGACTTCATACATTGAGATAGGGCTGAACAAAAAACCGATCAAACCGACCGAACCGATCAAAACCGAACCAATCGGTTCGGTTTAAATTCGGTTCGGATCGGTTTCGGTTTTAAAAAATGCAAAACCGAAGTGGTCGGTTCGGTTTTCGGTTTCTATGTGATTTTACCCGACCAAACCGAACCGAACCGAATATTTAAATATATTATATTATTTATATATAAAAATATAATATATTTTATATATAAATAATATAATATGTTTAAATATTCGGTTCGGTTTTATTTCGATTTTGGTTCGATTTTAGTCGGTTCGGTTCGGTTACGGTTTGCATAAATTAGAATCGGTTCGGTTTCGAATCGGTTTTGTTAATGGTCGGTTCGGTTTCGGTTTGAAAATTTTAAAACCGACCTAAGTCGGTTCGGTTCACGGTACATTGAGACCAGTAATATAAAAATTGAATTCATCAAAACAAACCTTGGTGCAACTTCTGGTTGAACTGCCCTGGGTTTTGCCCTGAACATCTCTTGAACGCTGTTGACAAGCTTGTGAAGGCCTCTCAGGCTCATTTCGAACAAGATCGGTAGACTTTGAGCCCTTTGATGGCTCTGATTGTTCATCAGACTCTTGAGCGTGTGAATGGTTCAAAACAGGATGGATATTGTTTTCTTGCTCAAATTGCATATTTGTATTAGACTGTGCTGCCTCTAAAACAACTGGGTTCCTGATTAGCGAAAATCCAAATGGATGGTAACTGCTCCTGACTTAACATTGAAGGTTGTGGTCTTCCTCCTCTAGTGTGGCATTGGCATCATAGACCCAGCTACTAGGCTGCTCCACCCTGAAATTCTGCTGAATGGAGTAGCCACCAAACCCACCATACCTATTAGAACCAGATTTCTGATAATCATTTGTTTGTGATGTTTTCATGCCAGAATCCAACATATTTAATGGACTAGTATTCATCATAGACCATGATCCCGCATAGAATTTCCCTTCAGATCTCTCATCCTAGTAGCCAGCTCCTCCAACACTGAGTAAATCATATCAAATGTTAGTTGTCCACGATTCCAAACTTGTGAACTTGGTTCTTGATTCAATTAAATTGAAACCTTGAATCTTGTTTACGCTCTCAATTCAATCCAACTTGATTTAGAAAGTACTTGTACAACATTTTTTTTATATAAATGATTTCTATTGGTTTCAATAACAAAGTACACAGCAGCCATTAAGACTATCCAAATAGACGTGACATATCTTTGAGAAAAGGATGTGGAGAAGCCCAATGCCCAATAATTTATGGACCTGACAAACTGAAAAGCAAACACAATTTTCTTACCAGAAAGGGCACCATCCACACTCGTTTTTGCCAGCTGACTTTGCTCTTCCAACTGCTGCAGAAGCTTTAGTGATAAGGAGCGACCAGTTCCTTCATAACCACAAGAACAATTGCTGCAGAATCTAATTAAACTGAAATGAAAACAAGTTAATTTAGATGGTTTAATGAAATATAAATGGTCTGATATACAAAATCAGTACATCACTATCAAGTTGATCCTACTACTAAGTTACACCATAGGTGGGACCATCCATGCTCTCAAATGTAGGGATCCATTCCACTCCTTTGTTGCAAAATTTTTCTTTTCTTTTCCATTTTTGACATGAACAACTTGTAAAGGTATAAGGTTAGGTTATAGACTACTCTTAAAGTCTCCCATAATTCATCTGTTAGACAAGTGTAAGTGAAGAAGAGTTAATTGAATTGAAATGAAACCCATCAAATAACACTGTTTTTGCATTCATTCAATATAACATTATTCATTCTTATGTAAATCATAGTATCATATCATACCCTCTATATACAACCTTCAACTTTACCACCATTATTAATCATGATAACAAGACTAGCTACTATGTTCCTTTTGCACTAGTTCCTCTGAGTCCCACACTTTCTACACCCTCTTTTGTCCCCAACCCTTTTATAAACCTTTGTCTGTCAACTTCAGTCCTTCTCTCCTAGATATTTCTATGATCTTCACCGTTTATTACTCTTCACCACTCCATGTGCTCCTCTTCTTAGCTTCCACTCTCTCTCAACTACTTCTCTATAAGTTCTATAATCAATTTAATTCACACATTCCCTTTGTTCTCTTCCTCTTGTTTTGATCACTCATGGAACCTCAACAACAAGACCCTACTCCACACAACCAACCACTACAAGCACAACAAAATCAGCAACAACAAGCAGCACAAGAAGATAGTAGCACTGCAGGGAGTAGTAGCAAGAGTAGCTTCTTGTGTAGGCAGAGTAGTACAAGGTGGACACCCACAACTGATCAGATTAGAATCTTGAAGGACCTTTACTACAACAATGGGGTAAGATCCCCAAGTGTAGAGCAGATTCAGAGAATCTCGGCGCGGTTACGAAAGTATGGGAAGATTGAAGGCAAGAATGTTTTCTATTGGTTTCAGAACCATAAAGCCAGAGAAAGGCAGAAGATCTATAAATGATTCTTTTCTACTATTTTCAGTTAAGTGATTCATCTCAGGATCTAGTCAATGTCTCATCTCATTTTGTCTTTAAGAACTGTGCATATTACAGATTCATCTATTTCTACTGACATATTACATAGATGAGCATTAGATCCATCCCAAAACTCAGAAACAATGCCCTTCTTTTTGTTGCAGATCTGGAAAATATGGGGGAAGTAGCACCATCACACCACTTGTCATGCCAAAAACTAATGATGTCTCTTCTGCCTAGTTTGGAGGTGATATATAATTGCAACTGAATCCCCAAATATCCATATCAGACGTACTGGATATTGCAAATCATGGTGACATTTTAAGATCATGAGACATAAGTACATTCGTTAATTTCATTGACAGAGGCACATAATGGTTTTGTTCTAATGATTCTAAGTTTCTAACCAATATGAAACATCACAATATTAAATGATAAATCAAATCAGTTTCTAACCAATATGAAAGATAACAATACTTGGCCCAAGAAGCTGACAGTGACAGAACCCATTCTAGTCCTAATTGAAGGATCATGTTGCTTATGAGATAAAAAGTAATATCTAGGTTTACCTTGAGATTTAACAACACATGGGGATCAATATCACAGTTTGAAAAATCACAACTTGATGATGCTATCAAGTTAATGGTTGCTTTGTAAGATAACACACCCTCGCTTTGTCCAAAAATCAATGATCTGCTTGCATAGGCCACCGGTGATGGATCATCCACTAGTCCGCGTGAGTTCAACAATTTCTGAAGCAATTATAGTTTTTATTTTGAACTCCAAGAATTAACTAACAATTAGTTCAACTAAGAAAAGAAGTATGAAAAGTATTATGACAAAAAACTGTTATACATGTGAGTGCATGCAGAAACAAAAATATATGAAGAGCTAAGACCAAGTCCAAGAGTACACAGTTATAGAAAAATGCATATATAGGTGTGAAGCTGATAAGAAGCCATGGAAGATTGATGAATTAACTCTGTGGCCTTTCACAGCTTTTGGGTCTTTCTTTTCCTAGTAACGCCAAAAACATCAAAGCATAGGTCTTTCATTGATGTTGAGACCTATAATTGTAGTTCAAATAACAATATCAATGAAATTGAAAAGAAAAAAAATTAGATTACAAGACAGAAAGAATAAGAATATCATCGTAATAATTTGATGCTTGTCTTACACTTTTAAATTCAGATTCTGAAGTGCCACAGAGCTCGATAAACTTCAACTTATCTATTTTAAGCTGTGAACAAAATAACCTGCATCACATAACTTATCTCTCCTAGGGGTGGGCACGGTCCGGATCGGTTCCAAATTTGGAGGAACTTAACTCGAACCGTTTAAAATTAACGGATCCGGTCCAGTCCGGATCCCCTCATTTTGAACATTGGAACCGAACCTAACTCGAACCGTTCTGAATGGTCTGGTTCCTACGGTTCCAAACGGTTCCAAATCTAGGAAGCTTTAGATAAATGCCACCTTAGTTAAATAAATATGTAGACAAAAAATAAATGAATGGAAATGTGAACCTGCATTGCCGCAATGAACTCTTTGAAACTGAGAAACCCTTGTCTCTTGGAATCAGCAATAGCCCATACCTTTGGAACAACCATTTTTCAAATTGTTATTACAAAAAGTGAACGAATATGGGATAATACTAGCAGAGTCTCTTACTACACAATTGTATTGTATGTAGGCTGAAAAAAAGGTAAATACAATCAAATAAACAATAGCCCAATCATCAGTAACTTTGGCCATAACATGAAACTGATAATATAAATTTGTTCAAGCATTAACACATGGGTCTGATGAAGTTTGATTTAATCCAATTTTTTATCGTTAATGCAAGTACAACTACAAGATCATAAATCCTGTGCTTCTATCTCAAACTCTTCAAGTATTTACCAATAAAAATATCATAATACAGTACAAGAGAAGAGAACCCATTCATGACTACCATCACTTAGATTCTATAATTGTAGCAAAAGCAACATTTTTCCATCATCAACGATAGGGTTTTCCATCTGACTACTTCAGTAACAGTCAATGAAGACAATATAATAAAAGAGAAACCCCCACCATCACTAAGCTGAAACCTAACAACAAATCGAGCATAAGAAGCTCCTATGTAGCTAGATGAGGGGTAAACATCGATAGGTCTCAAATGAACAGAAAACGACACATTTCTGCTCTTGCAGCAAACGAAAAGGTCCATCAAACTTTAACAAAGTAATAATGCAACTCTATCTATCAAGCATATTGAATCATCATTTCAGATTGTTTCAATTCGATAACAAATACTTAAACCATTAGTATTTAAATACACAGACTTCAAATTTACAGCTAAACTAATCAGAAACTGATAAACAAACCCTAAAACGACAACTCGAGATCAAAAGTCCTAAACGAACAAACCTGCTTGAGTTCAGACCGGGAGAGGTTGGAAAGAGCGAAGAACTTGGTCGCATCGTTCCCCGTAATGCGTTCATATCCATCTACAAATAAACACAAATCAATCAAACGAGTTCTACAGAGATCTAACCACAACTTGTACCAAGAATCAGAAGAGTAGAGAAGTTGAATGAATGAATGAATGAAGGAACCTGAATAGATTAGCCGTAGGTGCGGAGGAGGTGAAGAGGATTCGAGTGAGGAGAGCTCCTTGAGCTTGTGATTGTGTATGGCGTTGGAGACTCGGCTTTCGTCCAAAATCCTAGCTATCTTCACTGTCAATTCTTGCTGCATCTCCTCTTCTTCCTTCTCGAAACCTGCAAGTCTTGCTGCCGGAACCCGAAGCGACGAAAAGGAAGCGCATGAAGTTATCAAAGAAGGAGGCATCAGAATCTGAATCATCATAACGACTTGGGTCAACACAACAACAAGTAGCGAATGTAGCAACAAAGCTAACGATCCGCTCGGCGAAGGAAGTTCGTCGCTGGAAATCGAATAGAGGAATTAGGGCTTTGGAGAAGGCGGAGAAGAATTTGAGAGGAGGTGAAGAGGATACGAGTGAGGAGAGCTCCTTGAGCTTGCGATTCTATAATTCTCTCCTGCGCAAATATTTTTCGTAATGACAGCACTCTTTTCCCCAATTTTTTTCACCAAAGCGCGAAACTTTTTTGGCCAGAGCGCGAAACTCCTCTCTCCACGTAGGCACACGTGCAAAACACTCGTGTTTAGCCATGGTTTTAAGCCGTTGGCAGTTCAAAACACGCTTATACCCACGGTTTTAGCCCGTTGGCCAATATAGCCACGGTTTTTGGCCGTGGCAAATGAACCCACGGTTTTAAACCGTGGCCATGGGGTAGTGATTATAGCCACGGTTTTAAGCCGTTGGCAGTTCAAAACACGCTTATACCCACGGTTTTTGGCCGTTGACCACGATATCCACGGTTATTGGCCGTGGCAAATAAAGCAACGGCTTAGAACCGTGGCCATCTACGTGTAGCTAAAAAGACCTTTTGGTGTAGTGTGAGAGTATGAACTATCTTTCCCTCTCCACACTATTTCTGGAATGTCACCATCTAAAGGAAATGAAGGAGACTTGTTGATGAGATAACAAGTGTACTAGCAGCTTCAGACCAGAACTCTTTTGGCAATTTAGTCATGCGAAACATGCATCTCACATTTTCTACAATAGTCTGGTTGATTCTTTCTGCTACCCCATTATACTGTGGAGTGTCAGGAACTGTCCTTTCATGTCGTATACCAAGCTTACTACAATAAGCTTTAAATTCTTTTGATGTGTACTCGCCACCATTATCACTGCGGAGACACTTCAAAACTCTACATGTTTCTCTTTCAACCTTGGCATAAAACTACTAAAATAGATGAAAAACCCGGTCCTTAGATTTTAGAAAATATATCCACCCCTTTCTTGATGCATCATCAATAAATGTCAAGAAATATCTACTACCACCAAGAGAATCTACTTCAATGGGACCACAAACATCAGTGTAAACCAAATCTAACATGCCATATTTTCTTTTTGATAATCTACGAAATGCAACTCTATGATGTTTACCAAATAAACAATAATCACAGGGGTTAAGAGGATTACCTTTCAAGGAGGGAATTAATTTCTTCTTTTCTAAGAGTTGCATACCTTTCTCACTCATGTGTGCAAGTCACCTATGCCACAAGTTTGTAGAAGAACCATCTTCAGCTGCATTCAAACCAGTCTTACACAATTTCACCTAAGTCTTGTATAGTGTGCAACATGCCTTACCCGTTGCTACAAGTGAACCTTTTGTAAGTTTCCATGCACCATTACCAAAATAATTAATATACCCTTGTTTATCCAAAACAAGTCCAGAAATCAGGTTCAGACAAATATCAAGAACATGACGTACATCTTTCAAAGTCAACGTGCACCCCGTATTAGTCTGGACACACACATCACCTATTCCCACTATTTCAGAGTTGCTAGTGTTTCTCATCTTCACACTGCCAAAATCTTCTGCTCTATAAGTAGTGAAATAGTTTTTCCTTGGGGTTGCATGATAAGATGCACCAGTGTCAATAATCCATTCGCTTCCTTCATTTGCAACATGCAAACATTCACTTTTGTCATACAAAATAGCCACGGGTTCATCAGTAACAACAACTGTATCTTTTTTACTATCACCATTCTTCACTTTTCCCTTTTTCAAATCTCTTTTGGAACTATAACATTGTTTTCTGAAATGGCTTGGTTTACCACAATAATGACACTTAAAACTTCTATCTCTTGACTTTGATCTCCCTCTTGACTTATCACGGTTCTTATCATAACCATGATATTTCTTATATTTTTCTCTCCCTCTGTTTTCAGTCACAAGTGTTTGGGAATGATCAGTACCGGCAGACTTCCTTCTAGTCTCTTCATTAAATAAACTACCGGTAACCAACTCCATGGTAAGCTGTCCATTCGGTGGCGAATTACTAACCGACACCACCAATGTTTCCCAACTATCTGGTAATGAGCTAATAAGTAATAATGCTTGCATTTCATCATCTAATACTATCTTCATTTTGGACAACTGATTCACCACATTTTGCACCTCATTCAAGTGCTCAGCAATAGAACTACCTTCCTTGAATTTCAAGTTTACTAACTTCCTGATCAAGAAGGCCTTGTTTACAGCGGTTTTCCTTTCATATAAATTCAGGAGTTTGGTCCAAAGAGAGTGTGCAGACGTCTCAGTTGACACATGATGAAATACTGAATCATCTAACCGTTGCCTGATGTGACCAATAGTCTTTCTGTTTAATTTCTTCCACTCTTCTTCTGACATGTCCTTGGGTTTAGCTGCATCTCCATCAATTGGAGGGTACAAATCCTTACATTATAATATGTCTTCCATCTTGGCTTTCCAAATAACATAGTTTGAGCCATTAAGGCTAATCATCATTGTATTGTTGTTATTCTCCATGTCAACTTTCTTAATTGACAATCTCCCAACAATTGCTCTGATACAACTTTGTTGGGTCAAATACCAATAAAACAATACCAAGGAAATAATCTAAAGCAATAATAAACGAGACACCAAGATTTACGTGGAAAACCCTTCAATGTGAAGGGAAAAACCACGGGGCAAATCCGAGAGAATCCACTAATCAAATAAGAAGAAGTACAATCTCAAGCTTTTTGCCCAAAGCTTGAGTAATACAAAGAGTAAATAACACGGGTTACCTCACAGCAAATTAACCCAAAAGCTCCTTCAACTTCTTCTACCAAATCAATCGACAAAACTAAGTCGATATCGCAGCCACGCGTCACACTTTGTCCCACAAAATCGCGCCCAAAGATTCAGACACAAAGTCACCGTCCACGCACACAGCCGCACCAAACACCAAAGAGAATACTATGTTCTTTGTTTCTTATTCACGCAACAGCTTCTCTGAAAACACTATGAATAAAACTTTGTTTTATGCACCTATTTATACTTTATTTGCGGCTGCCCAACACCACCTCAAATAGAACTTTGTTTCTATTTAATTAATCAGCTGCCAACTCATTCCTTATTCAAAACAAACTTTGTTTTTGTTTCTTATTGAAAACATTTTTTCCTTATTCAACCAAACTTGAAATTATTTTTTATTAATTACCAAAGTTGGATCCACCCTAATGGGCTGGACCTCAACAAATATTTCAACAACAACAACAATGAAAATACCACACAAGCTTTCTCCCTGAAAAGAAAAACAAAACTTAGCCCTTCGTAATTGTGATTTGAAGATAAACCATATCAACTATTAAAACATGAAAAATACTTAGTCAGGTAAGAGAATCTCCTCCATCGCCTGTGCAGAAAGAATCTTCTGAACCACCCAAAGTTTCTGAGAAACAATAGAACTCTTAGAGATGCATGATTCACAAGCAGAAACTATCCTAGAAATACTACTTTTGTCATTAGTATCTGGAAAAGCAACAACATATCTACAAATACGTTCCATCTTTTGATCCCTTACTGCTTGTGCATGGAAGCTCCATTCCTCTGAGAAATAGTCATTTGTTTTGTCCCATCAATATCTGAATTGTTCTCATAAACCTCATGATCAGAAGTTTTTCCAATATTTTCAGTAAAATGAAAACCTTCTTCCTCGTGGTTACAAACTTTGATGGGAGTATCAGACTCAGAACTGCCAGAGCTGGTACCAATTTCCACATCAATGGCATCACTCCAAGATAGCAATGTATTTACTTTCTCAGTTTCCACTTCTTTATGAAGGTCATCCCTTCTCAAATATTTAAGATCAACGGAATGCTTCCATATCTGGCACTTCTATTTCAGACAAGTTGGGTGATAAACGTTTCTTCATTACCATCCTACAGAGTTGTTCATCATCTGCATTATCCAAGTCAAGTAGCTTCATATAATCCTCACTGGTAATGATCTCAAAAAGCTTTGCAGTTTCTGTTAGATAATAGAAATCTACCTATGTTACAAAATAGGAAAGTGTTACAGAATAGAAGTCTACCTATGTTACAGAATAGGTTAGGAAACTCATAATAGAATAGAAGTGTTAGGTTTCCTATCTCTACAAGGTTAGGTCAGAGTTAGCTTTATAAGCTCTTGTATTCATCAATGATATTACAACACAATATACAATTACAATAATACAATTCTTTACACAGTATCAGAGCGCAAAGTTCTTTGGTGACATTAAACAATTACGGGAGGTGGGGAAGGGAAATTACAAGTCATCGCCATGCTTAGCTTCCGCACACACAGCAACACAACAACACACAAACACTGCCAAACACCGCATCATCAGCACCAACAAAAACCACATCATCAACAAACATCTTTAGATCATCTCCGATCACCAAATCATCATCATCATACCATCAAAACCGCCATTGACCATCATCACTTATCGAACCACCATCATCAATTGTCGGAACCCCACTGATCAATCATCCATAAATCAGATCTCGTCATCATCAGCCTAATCAGCCATCATCCTGATCCATAAAGATCTCCCTCATCAACAGAGATCATCCTGATCGACAGAGATCTCCCTCATCAACAAAAATCTTTAAGATCGAACCATCATCCTATTCTCGCTTTCTAAATCGAAAAAAAGGAGAAAAAACGGAGAGGGCGAGAATTTTAGAAAATACAAGAAGAAGGAACTCTCTTCTTCCTCTCAAGCTATTAGCGGTTTAGCACCAACTGATTAACACATCGAAATACCCAGAGCTATTAGCACCTCGAGACTACGTCAGTGCACCAACTGAGTAAAAAAAAAACCTTATTTTAAAAGATCAGGCTATTAGCACTCAAGGTTCAGTCAGAATCACTAGTACACTAGTACACTACGTAGTCGCCGTCACCATGAGCGACAATACAAGCAGTGGTTCAAACACCACCACCTCACCATATACCTGGGGTGGCTCTTGCTTCACAGTCGCTTACTCCTACCAATTACAACATATGGAATCGAGATCTGACCATGGCTCTCAAAACCCAAGTCCCAGAAGAAGAAAAAGAAAGAATTTCTTCAAACAGATATAAAGCTCTAGGCTATTTGCACTCTGAGTTTTACTCAACTCAACAAAAAACAACAGCAACGTTTCTCTCTGGCGCACACGACAGCAGCACCCAGACAGATGTAGACCAAGCGATTTTTCTCTTGTCCTCCTTGTGACAAGTTCGATCGCACGGCAGAGAAGAAGAAGAAACGGAGGGAAAATAAAGAAACTTGAATCCCTTTTACTCCGCTATTCACACTCACCATCTTTGGTCACTACCAAAATCTGTGTTGACTTGAATTGAGCAACACCAAGACTCGAATTGAGTCATGATTTCTTCATACAGGAATCATCAATACCAGGATTTCTTCATACAGGAATCACCAATACTCAGACTCGAATTGAGTCATGATTTCTTCATACATGAATCATCAATACCAAGACTCGAATTGAGTCGAGATTTCTTCATACAGGAATCACCAATATTCATACTCGAATTGAGTCATGATTTCTTCATACAGGAATCATCAATCCCAGGATTTCTTCATACAAGAATCATCAATACCAAGACTCGAATTGAGTCAGGATTTCTTCTTACAGGAATCACCAATACCAAGACTCGAATTGAGTCATGATTTCTTCATACAAGAATCATCCAAAATCATACAGGAACAGGAATCATCCAGATTCGACAGTAATGATTTCATCACCAAATAGGACTTAAAAGTTTCCTCCAAGCTGCACATTTCGTCTGCGACTACATGCCCAGCTTGCGGGGGAGTGTTAGAGAATACAAGTCTACCTATGTTACAAAATAGGAAAGTGTTACAGAATAGAAGTCTACCTATGTTACAGAATAGGTTAGGAAACTCAGAATAGAATAGAAGTGTTAGGTTTCCTATCTCTACAAGGTTAGGTCAAAGTTAGCTTTATAAGCTCTTGTATTCATCAATGATATTACAACACAATATACAATTACAATAATACAATTCTTTACAGTTTATGTCACTAATATCAGTTGTCTCATTCCTGCATGCCTGAATAGTTTCGATCAGTTAATTATCAAGTGGTGCAAACTGATCGAGAGCCCCCTCATCTCTACAAACTTAAGTCAGCAGAGATGAGGGATTCTCACTTCTCTGAGCATCTCCTCCATTACATGCCTCCACAGCTTGTTTATGTTCTGGAGGAAATTTTCTATTTTTCATGAAGCCATGCTCGCTGGCATCTAAGTTAACCAGCGAGGTATCAAGTTGACACCTTCTCCCACAGCATGTGACTTGTTATCATTTTGGGAGCAAATAACTGCAGGTGTATCTTTCAGGACTAAAGTGTCATTCAGAAGCGAGTAGTCTTCTTCTATGTGTATATGCAACTGTTTATCTTTTGAACACATATTTTCACTAGATACTACTGCATCTTCACCTGCCATTCGCTTTCTGCTGTTTCCGGCCTCTCCACTAACAACTTCCACATGTCCCCGATTTAAACTTTTGGCACGATTTTCAGTTGTCACTTCAAGATTTTCATTAATCCTGGGTGTGATAATGTCACCAGACTACCCGCCAATTTTGATCGCTTCTTTAAAGTCTTGTGTTTCAACCTTGCTGGTGAAGTGTGGGTAAAATCATTTTTAACCTTGTGTTTCAACCTTGCTGATTTCAACCTCGCTGGTTTCAACCTCGTGTTTCAACCTTGTTGGTGAAGTGTGCGTACCAAGGAAGCACAGACTCTTCGAAAACTTGTCGTATCTGTGTCCGACACACGACACTCGCTCGACACGCCTCCGACACGTGTCGGCAGGTGTCAGACACATGGTCAATGTGTCTGACACACCTCCGATATACCCAGAACTTGGTCACAACGCATTCAAGATTCGAAAACCAACTTTGTTTTATTTTTTACTTTTAGATATTTGCAAATAACCACATAATATAATGGTTGTTGATCCATCTGAAGTGAATGACTATTCCAATTGAAAATAAGTACATAACATAGGGCAAAAAACCGCTAAAACATATAGGTAGTCTATGCTTTTTCTTAACCTTTGTTTTTTATTTTTCTTTCATTTGCTTCTTCTCTCCTCTACTTCTCTACTATACTTTTTCTCTACTTCAATTATTTTCTTGCAACAATGTCATCTTCTTCGCGACATTCTAGGAAGACACTTTATTATATTATTATTTATATGACATTAAAAAAAATAGTATGACGTGTCCCCAAGTCCTCATTTTTTTAAAATTGCCGAGTCGGCGTGTCGTGTCCATGTCTGACACGACGCGCGTGTCCATATCCGTGCATCCTTGGTGCGTACCAATGGTCTATCAGAAAGAGATGTGATAATGGAATACATTGCAGAACTCTGTGACTTGTTTCTGACAGAAACTCCAATTCAGAACTAATACCTGAGATAGATTTGGTACAACATCCCGACAATTGCATGGAACATGTTAGTGTCGAATTACAATGATCAAAGCTTCCTGTGCTAGTGGGCCTTTACAAGCTCACTTTCACTTTTACTATACAATACACATGGTTCGTTACCAGAAAGCTTGCCATTAGAGTCCGAATTTCGTAAATCTGGAGAGTTTCTGAACTGCAAATACATGACATAGGGTCAGCAAGATATTAGAAAACCATGATCTTGATAAATATAGGATGTTACTGAATGCAAGAAAAATGACAATCCTATATTGTCATATGCGAAAGCAGAAGCCAAGATTCCATGGTATTCTCACCCTTGAGAGTTCCACATGGTTGCCACGTAACCAATTCTCTGACATGAGACTGAGAGCTATCCATAACTAATTCTCATATGTTAAGACTTTATCGACAATTCTATCCTACTCCATCACCCCTCCCCCCCCCCCCCCCCCCCCCCCCCCAAATCCAAGAGGAACAAGAAATACCTTCTTTCTAATGGCTTCCTTAGCCTCAACCATCCATACTTGCTCTCACACATAACATTTGGCACTCCGACCATATAGTGTGGCAGTGATAGAACCCAAAGCTCAATGAGAAGACGTTCGGCATTTCAATCACAACATCTCAAGTTTATGTGTTTACCTTTTGTATTGATCTGCTAATTGTCTATTATTGAATACATCGTAGTAGTTCAGTGGAATTAGCGAATTTCCATTAGGCTAAGCTAGAAGCTAGAGGCCACGCTAATAATACTAAATGATCGGTCTGTTTTATGTATCATCTGCTACTCCCCCTTAGTTAGTGGGTATGTTTGCATATCCACTAACTGTGAGGCGGTTGATATTTTGATTATGTTTTTGCACTGAACTTGATGCCTAATAACTTTTAATTTCCTGATCGTCTTGGTTACTTCTTTGTCTGTTTGTTTTTGCGCATATTTTCAATGCGCCATTATGTCCTGTATGTTGTTCCATGAGCGGTCTCTTCGTTTCTCAGTTGCTTAAAATGTGCGGTGGCTATTCTCCTTTTTTCTTTATGCCATTTTTAGTATTATTTCTTTTCTTCTACTCTTTTTTTTTCCTCGTTCGTTCTTCCCTGCTTGCGATGCCTACTGGCGACATGTTGGTTGGTGATCAGCTTTCCACTTGTGAAGCTCATTTTTCTCCAAACAAAGCCTATCAGACTATTCTGGATAGTGTCTGTTCCAACTAATATTTTTCTGAGGATCTTGAAATCATTTTTCATCGCAAAACCAACAGTCTTGTTGCCCAAGGAAATGATATATCGCCCTTTATCCTCGCATGTTCTATGCAAGTTTTCGGCTCCATGTTCCGGAGCTGTTCTGGTCGTATCTGGACTTCTTGGGTATTCTTCCTGTTCAAATGGGCAGAACAGCTAGAGGGTTATGGTTGCCACGTATGCTAGGGCCATTCTCTCTGGTATCTCTTTAACCCCTCGAATCTTGCATTTCTTGGTGGGATTCAGCATGAGGCCCAATCATACATGTTTTTTGTATTCTCCCGCGTGTTTCGGTAATCTCAATGATGGCATCAGGGGCTAGTCGCGGGATTGGTTTTATGCGTTTATCGGTTCTGGCCATTTCAATTTGCGTTGTCTTTCCGAGTTCCTCTTAAACATCAGAATATGAAATTGACTGTTGAGGAGCAGATTATCAGCAAAAACTTTTTGGGGTTTTCGGTGGTCCCATTGGAATCTTATCTTACTAATGATATGGTGAGGTGCAGTGGTTTATACATCATGAATGGGACCGAAAGGGCATTGTTGACCGAGAGGCAGGTTGCGGAAATCGATGCCTGTGTTGTTGGCGATGAAGCGATCATTGATCAAAAATTGAGCACTGATGTTACAGATCTCAATGCTCCTATCCGTACTGCTACCGGTCCTTCTAGAAAAAGGAAGGTAGTGAGGTCTTTCAGTCCCTCGAAGCAGTTGTTTCTGTCTTTCGACCGTGTGCCGAAGAAAAAATGGTTTGTTGATTATGTGTGTTGCACGACTCTTTATTTGGATTTTGTGGATAGAAATTCTTCGAGGGAGGACCGATACTCTCTGCAGAAGGTGGAGAAGATGAAATTGGCTCTGGAGAGGAGTGAGAAGGATATTATTCGTTTCCTGGACGATGGTGAAAAGAAGCTTCTTTTTGCTTATGGTGGCCTTGACATTGTCAAGTGTTCCGATGGGGATCTTCGGTCCTTGGATGATAAGATTCTTCAGTTGGTTGTTGTTCAATCTAAAGAACTTGGAGTCGAGGTTTGCCCCCTGAGTTATAGTCTCGTCCTCATCCTTCCCCTCTTGCTGGGGAGGGATGGAGGTTCCTTCTTCCGCAGCCTACTTGTGTTCATTTGTTGTTGCCCGTTTCGTTTCTACTGGACACCGAGAGGGTGATGGAGATTCTCCTGTTGTTTCTTCGTCTTTCCCAGCCGTGGGTGGTGGTGGTTCCTCCATACTACCCGATCCTCGCGTTCTTCATTCGCGGGTTAGTTGGAAGGAACCTTATTCTGAGGAGATCCGGGTTAAATCGAATGGAAACTTCTACTAGTTCTCTCATCTTGGTGTGCAGGACGATGCACGCAAGCTGATAAATGAATGGCACAGGCGGTCGGTGGAAGGGCCATCGATGTTTGTACTGAATCTAAACCTTCATCTTGAGGATGGTGTTAGGCTTGTAATGGAGGGGATGACTCATCTTGCCTATGCAGGAGTGATGGGCTTGAGTCATCCACAGTCTTATGGTTTCTTTGGAGAGGAAGCTTTATGTGCTGCTGCTGGTGTTCTCCCATGTTGTTTACCAGTATGACGCTTTAAAAACGTGATGCTCTGAACAAACCAAGGCGGCTGAGGTTGCTCATGCGTCGTTGGCCTCGTGGAGGGTGCACGGGATTGATCTGTGGTTGCACTCGAATCTCTGAGAGCTGGCCTAGAAGGCGTCTGCACCCGTTTGCTCGATGTGGAGAAAGGGTTTTCTTCTGAGAAGGCGTCTCATGATGAAGTCGCGGGGGCCATGATAGAGCGGTCTAACAATCGAGATATTATTGAGAAAAATATGGAGCAATTGTTGCCTTTGATTAGTGAGGTCAAGGCTGATTCCTCCGCGATGCTCACTGTTGTCGAGGGCCAACTTATAGACTCTGTGTGATGGAGGTGGCAGACTAGCAACGCGTTGTTGATGGTCGGACTGAACTTTTGGACTATATCGAGGGTATTGGTGTCGATTTGTTCCAGTATCGTCATTTTGTTTATGAAACTTTCGAGGACGTGGAAGGTGCCATTGAAGATCCTTCGAGTGTCCCAATGGCTGAAGATTTGCTTCCTTCTCCTGAAGAAAGAGCTCCTGCTGGCAATCCGGCTCCTGCAGGTAGTAGTGTTGAGGACTTTATAGAATTTTCCCCTTAGTCTTCCACTACTATACTGCTGAATGTAATCGAATAGATTTTGAATGACAGGAATCAACTTCTTTATTTTCCTTTGTATTAACTTTGTTCGTCTATCGTTGTCTTGATAATTCGTATTTGATGTTCCACAAATATGTTTGTGGCAATTTTTGGTGATTTGAATTTCTCCATGTTTTAGTACGTATGTCTTGATTTTGTGTTTGTCGTCACAAAATTTTTGTGGAAAAACGTTTCGTTCGCTTTTCTACTTTGTTGAATCGTCCGCTCAATCTCGTCATGACACGAAGTTGTTTTGCTCCATTGATTCGTCCGTTCGAATTGTTTTGTTGGTGTAATGCTCCAGTTGTCTTGGAGTTACTTTACCTATTAACTTTCACTTCGTCAACTCAACGTTTCGATTGATCAGAAGTTTAAGTTTTTGGTTTGACTCGGGTGTCCAACATTTGCTTCGTTTTTGTGCAACATTCTTGTCGACTTGAAGTCATTTTATTTAGTCGACTTGTTCGTCCAACTTTTACTTCATTAACTCGACACCTCGGTCGATTCGAAGTTTCTGTTTTAGTTTGACTCGGGTGTCCAACATTTGCTTCATTTTGTGTGACATTCTAGTCGACTTGAAGTCATTTTATATAATAGACTCGTTCGTCCAACTTTTACTTCATTAACTCGACACCTCGGTCAATTCGAAGTTTCTACTTTAGTTTGACTCGGGTGTCCAACATTTACTTCTTTGGTTGCTTAGACCAGAAGTTCATTGTTAATATCTTACTTGCGTCCTGATTCCTTTTAAGCTTCATGCACCTATTATTTTTCATAGTTGTGCTATGAAACTTTTTGCTTTTGTGGGTTGTCGGCTCCGAAAATGAAACTTTATTGATTCTTCGACCATTTTAGCAGTCGTTCTCTTGGAATGGCTCTGTTACATTGTAGAACGTTTCTTCTTTTATTCCTATGTTGCTAGTGTCTATCCTTGCGTTGGTGTCCATGCCTCCGCTACTCCTAATTTACGACCTTATTAGCTCGGGTTGTTATCGCTCCCCGTTAGGCACTGTTTTAGCCTGATGGAGTTTGTTAATTCTTTTATAAGTGACTTTGGTCGAATTTGTCTCTGCTACTAAGATATTTGAAACGTTGATATTTTGACTTCGATATAGGATTGTTCGGGTGGGAGGTGCTTCCTTCCCAGAGTGGATGCAATGTAGAGCATATATCAATTCCCTTTTTGATCATGTGGGTATTGTGTCTGCTTTTTCTTTGCATTTGAACTGTTTGTCTGATATGCCGACAAACTCGTCCAGTCGTCCCCTCTGGATCCAATGTTCAATTTCTTCTTTCAACTTGTAGCAGTCATCGGTATCATGTCTGTGATCCTTGTTGAATGAACAGTATATGCTCTTGTCTCGTCCTTTCGGGTCTTCTTTCATCCTGCCCGGGCCCAGTTGACGATTTTCTCAGTTTGATATGTGTTTTAAGATATTGGTCTGATTTGCTTTTAGGGCTGTGTATGATTTATACTCTTTCCTCATTACGCTGGTTATTCTTTCATGATTGTGTCATGCCGATTGCGATTTCCTGGATTCCTGTTGGTTGGGCTCGAGCATCCATCGCTTTGATGTTTCCTTAAATGACTGTTGTCTTCCCGTGATCCGCTATCTCGTCTTCTTTCATTTTTTCTTTCTCGTTTTCTCGAATTGTTCTCCCTCTCCTGGTCATTCTTTCTCCTCGCAGCTTTCATTTCTTCGAGGGAGATATGTTTCTGTGCTATTTTTAGCAGGACCGCCATGCCTTTTGGAGGTTCCAAGTTGAAGGCGTTGAAGAAAGTGCATTTCTTCAATCCGGCGATGAAAGTTGCAGTGGCCATGTCGTCGCTGCATCCATCAATCATTGTTAGCTCATTAGTGAAATGAGTAACATATTCTTGTATTGTTTCTTCTGGCTTCTGTCGGATGTGCAGAAGGTAGTGGGGTCATTTCCACATCCGTTGACTCCCGGTGAATTTGGTGATGAAAGCAGTGGCTAAGGTCTGAAAAGAATCTATTGACCTCGGTAGCAGACTGTTGAACCAGTTCATTGTTGTGGATGTGAGGCTGGTTGGGAATGTTCTGCACATGATCGACTCTGTGGTTTCTTTTAGAGCCATCATGTGGTAGAAATGTCTTAGGTGATCAGTGGGGTCAGTGGTACCATCGTACACTTCGAACTTTGGCGGAATGAATTTATTTGACACTGTTTTCTTCATGAGTTCATCAGAGAATGGTGGCTTGGCCAACTCGTACGTTGGGATCCGTCACTCCGATCCTTAACAGGATCTCAACAACTGTTTCGCCACATTGCGGAGTTTTGTCTCAGTTGAGTTTGATGCTCTTGACGTTTCCCTATTGGGGTTCTTCTAGGGCTGAACAAAAAACCGATCAAACAGATTAAATCGACCGAACCGATCTAAACCGAACCGATTGGTTCGGTTTAAATTCGGTTCAGATCGGTTTCAGTTTTAAAAAACTCAAAACCGAAGTGGTCGGTTCGGTTTTCGGTTTTTATGTGATTTTAACCGACCAAATATATATAATAAATAATATATATTTTATATATAAATAATACAATATGTTTAAAATAGTCGGTCGGTTCGGTTTTGGTTTTGGTTCGATTTTAGTTGGTTCGGTTCGATTACGGTTTGCATAAATTAGAATCGGTTCGGTTTCGGATCGGTTTTGTTAATGGTCTGTTCGGTTTCGGTTTGAAAATTTTAAAACCGACCTAAGTCGGTTCGGTTTTCAGCCCTAGGTTCTTCTTAGGCTTTGTCACTCCCTTGAGTTCGGACAGTGGAGTTTTGCTGAGACGGTGCTGGAGTAGGATCGGCTGGCTGAATGAGTTCCTGGGTGATTTTTCCAACATCTCTGTCATGTGTTTCATCTGGGCCACGAGCAAGTCTGCCTAAGGGTCTGTGGCAGCGCCGACGGTCGTTTGGGTTGTTTGGACTATTGCGTTTAGCGGATCCGCATTCTCTGACGCTATTGGTTTGGTGTTTCGAGCTGCATCATCTCTTTGAGCCGTTAGTGATGTGTCGGTTGGAGAGTTGTCGCGATCATTACTATATTAGGGGTCCATAGATTGCATTATTCCTTCTGATGGTTTTTTCGATCTTTTGCTAGGTTGTGGTGAGCATTGTCACGTGTGTTTTGTTTTTAAGAAAAAGAAACTCGTTGTTCCCCACAAACAACGTCAAACTGATGCGTCAAAAAATCGTCCTCCTGTGAGTTTGACCTGCAAAACAATTGTTAGACTGCCAATGACCACTTTTTTGTGGTCGAAGGCATTCTGATGCTTAAGTCAATAACTTTATTGGAAGAATGAAGTAAATCTGGACAAAACTTGGTTAAAATTGCATACCTTTATCGAATGTTCCCTTTAAGTTTTATAATGGTCGTAGTTAACTCTCTGCGTGACTTAAGTATGTGAAGCACAACAGAATGAGATTTTTCTATAACAGTCTCCTCTTTAATGGAAATGCGTTCGTGGAGGCGTAGGTCCCTCCACGACTCTTTCTTGGTGCAACGTTATTCTTTTTTATGAGAGAACGTGTATCGAGCCTGGATTTGGGTTTTGATTCATCTGGGCTTGGATTCAAATCTTGTTTTCACCTCGATGGTGGGTCTGGTCTGGGCCTCTATAATTGGCCTAAATCCTTCAGAGCTTTATGAGCTGACCCAATGGATCAGGCGTTGTATTTTCGTGATGAGACTTTATGCCACGTGTACGACCATGATGATCGGTCTTTTTTATGTATCGTCACTTAAAAAATAAGATTTTGGATGAAAAGTTTTCATTTTCCCTGACACCCCAAAAATCAAACATACCCTAAGGGAATCCCTATTCAAGCCTCCATTTTAACATTGCCTCTCCAATCCTCTTATATTTGGGGGCATTCATTCCATCTCCCAAATCCTAATAAATATTAAAAAAAAAAGTCAATTTTCTTTATTCTCTCACCTCCAATCGTTAAAATTTAAATATAAAATTTTAAAAACTAGAAAAATATATATTTAAATAATGATGAAAAAGTTAAAATAGAGAATGTGATTGGAGTGATGAAGAAGAACAATTCTTAAGAGCCAGACCCCTAACGCCAGATCGATGCCAGGGGAGACTTAAGAACGTGTTGAAGAAAAAGAAAATTGATGAAGATGAAGAACAAATGAGGATTGGAGGGTATTGAGCCTCCCCTGGCGCCGATCTAGCACTAGGGGTCTGACTCTTAAGTATTGTTTGATGAAGAAATAAGAGGACCTCTAAAATTAGCTTTTGATTAAAAATGTGGGATGATTTTAACTTTTTACCGGAGAGGTGCTTTAACTAATCCAATGGCCTTGGAGGGTTTGGTCAAATCAAACTACCACCGCGTCTCAGCTTCATTTAAGCACTTTTTTTTTTTTTTTTTTTTTTTCTAGGTTATGCAAACTCAAAAAGCATTTTAAAGTCATCCATCCTCTCTGACGCTGAACCCTAATAAACTCTTACTCTTACCCGCCGCGGCGCACCATAAATATATGTTTTCTCTAATAGCACAAACTTGGTTTCCTCTCCTGTAGGGTTTGTAGTTCTTGGTTGTCGTCTGCAACTAGTTCGAAATGGTAAGATCACCAATCCCATCTCTTTCATCTCTCCTCTGCTGCTTCTTCTGTGTTGTTGATTTTACAATCTCTCTCTCTGGCTGTGTGTATGTGTGTCTGTGATGTTTAACAGGGCAAGGGAACAGGAAGTTTCGGTAAGAGGAGGAACAAGACTCACACCCTCTGTGTGAGATGCGGACGCCGCAGTTTCCATCTCCAGAAGAGCAGATGCTCTGCTTGTGCTTACCCTGCCGCACGGATCAGGAAGTGTAAGTCCACCCTTCGATTTCTCTTTCTCTAATTTCTTTCTTCAAACATTCTCACTTGGTTTTATTTGATTTCCAGATAACTGGAGCGTCAAGGCGATCCGAAGGAAGACAACAGGAACTGGCCGCATGAGGTATCTCCGCCATGTTCCTCGCAGGTTCAAGAGCAACTTCAGAGAAGGTACTGTGCTTCACCCTTGTTCAACTTTCTCTTTCATTCGCTCTCTATGGGTTTCTCCTTATTTTTCTTTGTTGGGTTTCCAGGCACTCAAGCAACTCCAAGGGTTAAGGCTGCTGCTTCAACCGCTTAAGTCAAGGGTTGGTTGGTCATTTCTCCATGATTAATTGTGCTACCTTTTTCTTTGATTATTGTAGAGGATTTTGACGAAATCCATTTGTTTGGTGTCCGTCTCTTTAATGGGTGAATGTTTCTAGTTGTTGATGTTTAATTTTGAGGGCGAATGGATCCATCAGTTACTCTTTATTTTCATGGACTCCAATGTCTGTTTGTCTCTCGTATTAGAGATGATCTTTTATTATATGTTCTAATTCTGCATTTTTTACTTGCTAATAGATCTACTAGCATCATTTAGGGTACAGTTCTATCTAATGATTTGGTTGATATTGTGTCTTGCTTGGCAAGAATAACTTAGCCTAGTCTTTTTAACTTACATCAAATAACAGCATGTTCCAAGGTAAAATTGTTCTAGATGTTGATTATGGTACTTTGTCCAATGCCTCTGCCAAAACCATGCATTGTTTGTACGCCTTTTGACATTGATAATCACATTACTCTGCCTAATGAGTGTGGTAGTTTGATTTCCATACCCATTCCTTTTGTTTTTTCTACAGTGGTGTTTGTTTGCATCACTTATTAGTGTTAAGTGGTGCTAACAAACACCCCTACACTTTCACGAAATCTTGTCTTTGAATTTAATATAAGTTTTGTATCGTCGATTTGAATGGTAGGGTGTTGTTAAAAGATGCGTGCTAAAAAAAGTGAATGCAAAGATTGTAGGAAACTATTAGACGAGTATCAAGGGCACTTAATTGGGTGGTTGGGGGGAACAGGGGAATGTAATGAAGTTTGAAAAAACAGTGTGTTCGTTGTGTCGGATGATGTTATTAAGTAGTAGTTCTATTGGAAGACATGGATCAAATAAGAGGTCTAATGTCATAATTCAAATTTCTCCCTTTGTCATGCCATAAAAGAATTTAAATGTAGTACCTGCTTATACTTTGAATATCATGGTCAATTTGCCAAAGCGTTGGATAATCTTCTACTGGAAAACATTCCCTGGGAGTTGAAGGATGGAGTTCTAAAATTTGCAGCATATCTTTTAGCTCCAGTGTTCGGTTAGACCTGAAGGTTGAATTGCTTGCTAAGCGTTGGGTAGGGCAGATTATGTTTGGTTAGGTACATATCTAAAGAATCCTCCTTTATAAGATTGGCAGATTATTTTTGGTTGGGTTTGTGCAGCAAATTTGTTAGCTCCAGTGTTTGTTCGGTTGGACCTGAAGGTTGATTGCACGTTAAGCCTTGGGTAAGGCAGTTAATGTTTGGTTGGATACTTGTCTGAAGAATCTTCCTTTTTTATAGTATCTGGCTGAACTAACAGCAAAAATTTTTGCGCTGTGGATGTTTGATATGGATCTTCAGTTGGAGAAAGTATTAGTACTAAAATTGGCTTGTCTCTTTGGCTTAGTTGGTTAGTGCAGACATGGGTTTTCCATCAAGACACATCTGTGCACACATGCACATATTGTGTTCTAAAACATTATGGTATTTTATATTCTGTTGTCAAAGGTCTAGGCATAAGGTCTTCCATTGGTTTAGATGGGGAGGGAGGGGCATTCTTTCTGATTAAATCACACGCTGGTGCTCAAAATAGTTAAAGTGCTTTCAAGTCAGTGAAGAGTTTTATGAATTGTTAATATGAACTTTAAACATTGTCAATCAGTTGTTGCTTTTGTAACAACGCTATTAGAACCATACATCCTCTCGATTAGACAATATTCTTGTTATCATTCTTTTGTTGTTGACGCTAATGAAGATACAGTGATTGTGTAGAACTGATCTCATGTCTTTCATGGGATTTTGTTGTTTTAAAACAAGTTTACTGCATTTTTTTTTCTCTTGCACTAGTCACTAAGTCTGGTTGGGTCAGAGATGGATCAGCTAACTGCTTTCTCTAAATGTGTATGTGTGCTTTTGTTTGTATTTGTGATAGAGTTCTCCATTAGTTTGGTCTGGCATTAAACATTGATGATGCTGCTAACAATTTAAAATGCATGTTGGAATCTGATGCGATCTTGTTACTGAGGCAATTTGCTGTTTCTGCTCATTCTGAAAGGATGAAATTGGTTAGTGTTAAATTCACTGTGAGCTGATAACCTTCACAAAGTTGAACTTTAGATCTCCCAAACTGTAAAAATTGCTGGATTATGGGGGATGAGTTGACTTATTTCTTCATGGTCTTCTAGACTTTCAAGTCTTCCCCATTTGGAATCCACAGCTTGTATATTGCACTTTGATGTGTATATTAGACCTTTATTCATATCGTAGTTTGTTCAACTCTAAAAGCATTAAGCTCATGTCAAGAATGCTATGTTATGATGTGTAAAAACTATTGATGGCTTAATTTCCTGATAGTCATTAACTTACCACAGAATTACCACTCAGAAGAAATGATGATCATTTCTTAGACGCAAGGATCTAGGGTTAGTGTCAATCAATAAGATATTTTGAAAGGGTTAGTGTCAATCAATAAATTATTTTGACTTTGATATAGAAGTCGAAAGGATCCAATTCCTATAAAATTGACTTTTGGATGAAATTTTTTTATTGGAATTGAGAAAAACAATTTTGATCACATGGGAATCAATTAATTCTTCGAAACAAAAAAAAAGGTACGTTGTTCAAGGATCACTGCGTTTCATGGGTTTTCATGAAAATTAAATAGGCAAAATGGTTCGACAGCTTGAAAGGGTTTTCATGAAAATTAAATAGACAAAATGGTTGGACAGCTTGTAAGCAAAGCAAGGCAAGGCGCCTTTTGCAGTTCTTTGGTTAATGGGTACAACATAGGGATGGCAGTGGGGCGGATTTTTACGGATATTCGCCTCACCCAATCCGTTTGGGGCGGTTTTGGATATGGCTGAATGGATTTTCGGGTGGTTTCGGGTATCTAAAAAATATCCATTCACTATTCGGGGCGGATACGGATTTGGCCATATCCGCCCCGCGGATATCCGTTTATTATGTAACATTACAATAATACCCTTCCCTTATATATAAAGGGATTAAACCAATAAACCCTTGATCCCACCCTCCCTCTCCCTCATTTGAGTCATTCCCTCCCTCACAGACAGTCACTCACACCCGCCTCTCCCTCCCTCTCCCTCAGACCCTCTCTGCCTCTCACACACAGAGAGCGAAGGCCTCTCCCTCAGACCCTCTCTGCATCTCAGCAACGCCAAGGCGGAGGCCGAAGGGAAGGGTCGTCGACTCGTCGTCCGCCTCTTCTCTCTCAATGTCCCTTCTTCTCCCTCACAGGCTCACAGCGAAGGCGGAGGCCGTCCGCCTCTTCTCTCTCACAGCGAAGGCGAAGCTCGTCCACCTCTTCTTCTCTGATGAGAGGCTCACAACGAAGGCCGTCGTCGCCCCTTCTCCTTCTCCTTCTCCTTCTGCTAAGTTCTGAGTTCTGATCTTAGATCTAAGATCTGATCTGATCTATCCGATGGCCGATCTATCCGATATCTGATCTCATCAGCTGATCTGATCTATCCGATATCTGATCTCATCAGCTGATCATATCTCATCTCATCAGATCAGAAATAGATCAGATCTCATCAGATCATATCTGATCTCAGTTCTCATCAGATCTAAAATCAGATCTGATCACAGATCTAAAATCAGATCCAGATTCCAGAGATTGATTTTTTTTTTTTTGTATTTTTTAATTTCTTTTGTACGAATTCTTTTTAATTGTAATTCAGAATATTTTGTATTTTTTTTTTTTACGAATTCAGAGATTAATTTTTTAATTTTTTGTTATAATTTTGTTCGGATTGGCAGGGCGGGGCGGATATCCGCCCATCCGCACGGGGCGGTTATGGATTTTGAATAAAATTGTAAAACGGATTTTCGGGGCGGATTGGGGATCCGTTATTACTGACGGATCGGGGATGGATTTGCTCAAATCCGCCCCAATCTGCCCCGTTGCCATCCCTAGTACAACACGTTAGTTTTTACCCTCGCATGGAAAAACATTAGGGAATACACTTTGTGTTTAGTCGAGCATTCCAGCTTGGTGAAAAATGAAAATAACCTGTGAATTGCGTCTGAAATCTATATATATATATATATTTTTTGTGGAAGGCGAGCGCGATTATTTAGGATCCCCGAACCTGAAAACAAAATGATTGTTACATTCTCAAGTACATCATGCCTATTCTATCTTCATACACAATCTTCTTCAAGTCCTCGGCAAAGGAACTTGGTATAACTTCCATAAAAACATTAGTAGGAAGCAAGCGAGCTAACCGATCCGCAACTCTGTTAGTTTCTCTATAAGCATGTCTGACTTTATAGTTTTCCAGTGAGCTAAGCATGTATTTAATTATGCGCAATGTGTCTAAGATCTCATGCTACTCTTTTGTCCTTCGTCAGATAATAAAAAACAGTGGTCGAGTCAGTTGTAACTTCTAGTTTCTTGATATTGTATCTCTGCGCAAGTTTAATCCCGGCCTCGACTCCTTGGAGCTCATGTTTGATAACTGAGTGCCCTGTTGCAGACCCCGTGCATGCTGCGATGACATCCCCGGCATCATTCCTTATAACAGTGCCATACCCACCGGTGACTTTTTGAAGCGAGCCATCAGAGTTGCTCTTGTACCAGCCTATAGGTGGCTTTGTCCATTGACAAATTGTAGGGTGCTTGGTTTTATATAATACATCCAGGTTCCATCGCCCAAATAGCTCCTTATTATGCGCATTGCCTTCGACAATAAGTTCATTAGAACTAAATTTGAGACGGATGTCATTGTGGAGCTGATTGACAAGTTGAAGACCTGTGCAATATCTCTACTGGTAAATTCGATTGTTCCTTTCCATCCATAGATAGTAAACCACTGCATTTAGGACCAATTTTTTGAGTTGGGCAGCTTTGCTCTTCCCTTGAAATTGCTGACAGCATTAGGTAAGTTCCTCATCCTAGCATTCAATCTGTCGTCTTGTGTAGCTTAACTGAGTCAGCATTCTCTTCCAAACATACTGTGAATACCTACATTCGAAAAATAGGTGTTTCATCGTCTCTGTGTCAGAACATGTATCCACTTGAGTGAGTCCCCATTTCTTCAATTTGCTCAAAGTTTTCAAGGCACCGTGAATCAGTAACCAAGTAATGAAGCTGTGTCTAGGAATATTGCCTGTGAACCAGACCACTGATGCCCATTCCACTCTTTCTCGTCGATTCCTGATTGCTTCATAGGTTGCTTTCAATTGAAATGTTCCATCATTCCCAGCAGTCCATACAACCTCGTCATTCCTACTTGCATCAAACTCCACTTCTCCTAGGATGCTAGTGATCTCAGTAACACAGTTATGTGCCCTCTGTGGGATGTGCCAGTGGTTATCACCAATAATAGCTGCCACCTTGGCGTTCTTGTGCAATGTAGAGTCATATAAGAGCTCCTGTGGGAATTTGTCGATCAAAATACCTTTCGGATGCCAAGGTTCCTTCCAAAATAAGATGCCTTTACCATTGCCAATGGAGTGAAGAGCTAGGTGTGATGCCTTCTCTCTGTACTGCAGAATGCGTCTCCAGCACCACGAGCTTCCTTAGGCACTCCCATGATCAAAAAATCTATACGTTTGATTAAGTGTTTAGTGACCCACTCTACCCAGACAGATTTCCTTTTCGAAACAATGCTCCATATATGTCTCGTACAATTCGCTTCATTCTCAATTTGAATATTCCTGATATTGAGTCCTCCTTCGTTATAAGGCAGACATATCTTGTCCCAGCTAACCATGGTTGTTTTGGAACAAGCATCGCTACTCAACCACAGGAAACTTCTAAGGACAACATTGATGCAATCCAGAGTTTGTTTAGGAAGCCCATAGCAAGCCGTCCAGTAAAGGTGCATAGAGGTCTTGCTATGTCTAGTAAAGGTGCATAGAGGTCACGACTGATTTAATGAGCACTAACCGTCCTGCATAAGTCAGTAGTTTATTTTTCCAGGAATTGATCCTTTTCCTGATCTTCTCTATAATTGGCGTGCAGTGGTAATGAGATAGGGTCGAAGAAATCATTGGGAGGCCTAGATATCTCACAGGAAGACTGCCAGCCGAGAATTGCAGTTGTTCTAAGATTCTTGTTTGTTCCTGATCTTGGACCCCTGCACTAAATAATTGGCTCTTGTCGCAATTCACTTCTAAACCTATGCAAGCTTTAAACAGAGATAGGGTATCGAAGAGAGCTCTTGCAGAGTTGCAGTCCCTATGGAAAAATGCAATCAAATCATCCGCAAAGCATAGATGAGTAATGATTGGATTCTGGCACTATAATGAAGCTTATATTGTCCTGCTTGCACTTGGTCCCTAAGCAAAACATGCAAAATTTTCATGACCATAACAAATAAGTAAGGGGACATAGGGCACCCTTGTCGTATACCCCTGGTAGCTTTGATATATCCCTTCGGTGAGCCATTGAGACAAATAGAAAATTTTGGAGTTGAAATGCATTCCTGCACCCAACCTATGAACTGTGATGGAAATCCAAGCTTCCCAAGTAATTGAATGATTGCGTCCCATCTAACCATGTCATAAGCTTTCCGTAAATCAATCTTCGCTGCGCATCTAGGTGGTCCAGTGTCTCGGTGATAATTCCGAACCAATTCATGAGTTAACATTATATTGTCCTGGATGCATCGGCCTTGAATGGATGCTGACTGTGAGCCGCTAACTACCTTTTTGACTGCCTCCTTCATTCTAGTGGTGAGTATCTTGGTGATACACTTATAAGCAACGTTGCAGCACGCAATGGGTCTGTATTCACTAAAGCGAGAAGCACTGGGAACTTTAGGGATCAAGGTTACATTGGTGGCATTTACCTCGCCCAGAAGCTTCGACGTTCTGAAGAAATGCATTACTGCTCTAACAAAATCATCACCAACTATGCGCCATGTAGTCTTGAAAAACAAGGAAGAGAATCCATCGGGTCCAGGAGCCTTATCCAAACCAATAGCCGCTAAGGTTTCCACAATCTCTTCTCTGCTAATTTGCTTAATGAGCTCAGCCCGCATGTCCTCCGTAACTGTGTTATGAAATACCAATCTGTCAAGAATAGAAGGATCATAAGAAGATTCATAGTTGCCAGCAAAAATACTTTCAAAATAATGGATACACTCCTCTATAGCTGTTGGTTCTTCTAGTTTTTCATCCAGGCTATTGTAAATGCTCATGATCTTATTTTGCATACTCCGTTCATGCATCAATCCATGAAAATAAGCATTGTTCTGATCTCCCTCTGAGAACAAAGTGGATCTTGATTTCTGTCTGATCTCTGATTCTTCTTGTCTAGCTGCTTTAGCGTATTCTCTGACCGCAATGCGCTCCTCCTGCAATAGGGATTCAGCAACTGGGGGGTCCTGATTGATTCCTGAGCATGCTTCATTCGTTCTCTAACCTTTTCAACAGCGGTACATGCTCTATTAAAACCATTCCCGCGCCACACAGTGAGACACATCTTCACATTTTTAAGCTTGTGGACCAATCTGTACATTGAGTTACCTATAATACGCACTTTCCACACATCTTCCACTGTTTTATGAAACCCAGGTTCATATACCCAGTAGTTAAAAAACTTGAAAGGCATGGGACCCCGGTCTTTGGTATCGTATAAGGTAACTGTCATAGGTGCATGATCTGAGATACCCGCATTTAAGAATTTTGCTTCAGCATCCGGGAACTGGTGCTGCCACTTCTCATTCACTAAGACCCTATCAATTTTGGAAGTGACTCTATTGACTCCAACTTGGTTGTTACACCAAGTAAAAAAGTTGCCCCTATACCGACAATCAAAGAGATTGGCTTGAGTAACACAGTTCAGGAAATCAAGAGCTCCTCCTTGTCGCGTGACCGCTCGGCCCAATCGCTCAGTTTGGTGCAAAATTGCATTAAAATCTCCTAGCAACACCCAAGGAGTAGCGACTATGTTTGCATACTGTTCCAGCTCTTGCCACAACTGTTGTCTAACTATATAGTCATTGCTCCCATATATAAAGCTCAGGTCACAAGTGTATCCATTAGTCCAATTTGCAGTAATAGTAATTACCTGACTAAGAACTGAATTAACATTAACTGTTACCTGATGAAGATCCCATCCAACCCATACACGCCCACAGTTTACTGCATCACCATTGTCTATCCACTTCCATTCTCGCATGAGTGATCTCTGAATAGTACTCTTTTTTGCTTCTTTAACCTTCATCTCGACAATTCCTACTATCTGTAATCTTTGTTTCTTTATAAACTCTCTAACTTCCTGCTGTTTTAGAGGCTCATTCAGCCCCCGAATGTTCCAGCACCCAGCTTTAATCATTAATAACCAATTGTGTAGAGAGCTGCTTGACTCCCATGTGGCCTTGTTCTATTACAATTCCTGGTCCCTGAGCCTGATGAGTAATGTCCTTAATTCTATTAACAATCTCTTGCATTTTGGAAGTCACCTTAGGAGCTTCACTCGTTAGGGCTGTGACTTCCAGAATTTCATGTGTAGACGTTATTGCATCTGTCTGCTCAGTGTCTGATCCTAGATTGTCCGCTGCTACTGGTATCAATTGCATATCGTTTCCTGCTGGTGAGCCACTGTCCATGTTCCTGTCACTGCTAGTTTCGGGTCCCATCTCAGCACTGCCACTCCCACGCTTAGCCTGGTCATGTTCCTTACTCCCTCGTGGTCTAAATGCATGCTTGCCTTTAGCTACAGTCCAACCTCCTTCATCCTATTGCGCAGCAGGTATTTGTCTACCAGTCACTTTCCAAATCTTCGTAACTGGCTTCGAATCAGTGCTTGGCCTAGGGCACTGCTGCTTAGAGTGCCCAAATACTGCACACGTATAACATTTGATAGGAACCCAAGCATATTCTACTTCTACTACTCTTGTGACTTCATTGTTAATGACCACAGGAATCTCATTGGGTAACTGATTGTGAACTTCGACTTCAACACAAACTCTAGCAAACGACATTTTTGTTCCTTCCTCTGTATTCTTGTCGAGCATTATTGGGACTCCAATAACACTTGCTATCTTCTGGATGCCAATTGGGTTCCATAAGAAGAGAGGGACTTTTTTTTAGAGTAACCCATATTGGAACAGATTTGAGCTCCTCCTCTTCTTCTTCCATATTATACGACCATGCTCTTATGATGAAGAGTCTACTCGCAATGTGTAATGATCCAGTTTCCAGGGCATTGTTCCTATCGACTTCTTCTTTGAACTTGAAGACAAAGGTCTTCTCTCCATGGGTGTGCATCTCGAAGTTTCTGGTACCCCAAACTCTGATCAATGATTCCTTGACATAGGTATACGCCAATCTTTTCCCAACAAATCGACCAATGAGAAGTTTCTCACATTCAGCAAGTCTCCCTGCAAACTCAGCAGTCTGGATCTGGACTACCTTCTTACCATCCAGTATTGTAGGGGGTTCATACTTAAGCTTCGTTGAGCCTGCAAACTTCCCTTGCTTAAGTCTAGATGCCCAGGTGCAATCCCTGCAGGCAGAGTACTCCTTGACCCTGCATTAGGTTCCTTATTAGGATCTAGATGCTCGACTGGTCCTGCAGTGTTGTCCTTGCATGTTCCTAGGTTTTCCTTATTAGTTGTGCGTTGGCCTGCAGCAATCCGTAGGAACTCAAATCTGTCATCTAGGTTAGGGTTTTGCAGGATCCAACGAATCGCTTCTCCTTGTTCTTTGGTAAGTTCTCCTAGTTTGTTCAATAGGTCTTCATGAAGCCTTCCTGGTGTAGACTGTTCAGCAGCCACGCCGCTAGATGTTTCAAGAGATCTTCCAACAGGGGGTGGTGAAAGGCCTCGAGTGCCTAAATCAATCGTACCTACGTCCATGCTCAATCAAACAAAGCTGCCATTGCATCGAAGCTAGATCGAGGTTACTGTCTTATTTTGTTAAAGGAATGATTCATTTTGTATTTTGTTTACTTTCTTATCATCAATAAAAATCTTCGTGTTTGGAAAAAAAATCCTTTAATTTAAAATTTCTACATCAGGTTAAATGTGTCGCGTTTTTGGCAAAATGTGTCACTGATCCAAGAAATGTTTTGCCAAAATGTCACGTTATCTGCATCAGGTTTTACAAAACTATCAATGTCATGCTTGCTAAAATTTATGTCATGTAGCTTGCCAAAAAAATGTCATGGTTTTGCAAAACTAGGTTGTATGTTCTAGCTACTTGGCAAAAACAAGTTTGGGGTATTCCATTTTGTGTGTGTGTGTGTTTTTTTCTTTGGGTATTATGATGTTCATAAATTTTTTTTTATAAGGAACTGAAAAATCAAGTGTTTTTACTTGTTTGAGCAAGATTGTTCGTGAATGAAACATCAAATTAGGCTTATTTAGCGAGAGGGTGAGTCAGTGCTTTTGAAGCCTAAACATGAGGGAAAGAAGAAAGTTGGAGCGAAAGGGATGGGATGGGATTGAAAAGGGAATGAATGATTTGGTTCAAATGTTAATTTTGGAAGATGGAAGAGAAAGTGGAGATGAGAAAAGCGAGGGGTATTGCAATGAGGCGCCTCTTAGAAATGTGAGGCACCTCATATTTCTAAAGATGTTGTGCCTCTTAGTTGAGGGCATCTAATAAGATAATATGGGTGATTTTATCTGCTAACACAATAATTAGGGTCCAAGTTGTGCATGTTAAAAATCTAAGGCAATGACTTGTTGACACTACAACTTTTGTTGAATGACACCATCAGCCCCAATATAAACCCAAATTCAAAATTTTCTCTCCCTCTCACCATCTCTTCTCTCCCAGGGAACAATACCACACCGGTAGATAAGAAGAGAAGAGGAAGACCAAAAAAAGAAGAACAACAAAGGAGAAGATGGAGAGAGGAAAGGTGGTCGCGGTTCGTGCTGCTCCGTCGTTGCTGTGAAGAGAGAAGATAAGGTAGAGAAGAAAAGAAACAATGGTGAGAGAGGGATTTATATTGATGGTGTGCTTCAACACATTAAAAAAATGTGGTGCCCTTCAACAAAAGTGGTGGTATCAAAAAGTCGCTGTTAAAACATAATACTTCCAAATCCTTAATTATGGGCATCCTCGCACACCCCACCACTACAAACACCACCACTTGTTTTCTTTTAATTACTAATTTTTAAGCTTGTTTTGGTTAAGGAGTTGAAAGACTCTAAGAAAAGTTTCAAGTAGAACTTTGATTCAACCGTATTTATGGTGAAAATCCATTGCACACGGTTGGATGGACAACCTCACCACGTAAACGACCTTTGTATGAACCTAATTTTCCCCTGCGTGCTAAACACATGATGATCCTAGTACACAAAGATCACGCGAAGGAGAGCTTCGTGCTTAACACCTGAGAGAAGCCACACGAGCTCAACACGCGTAACGATGAGGAATGTTCACTATCTAGACTTAGGTTTTTGGAGGGAAGGCTACACCACGTGCTTGGCATGCGATGCTTCATACCTTCTTCTCCAAACAAATACTAATAGGAGGAAATAAAGCTTAAAAGAGACTAGGTCCATCGTATCTGGCGGGCAGAAAAAAGCAACCATCGATTGAGAGAGGAAACCAATAGGAAGCTAGGAAAGTGAAATGCTTAGTAGGAAAATGGACCACCCAGAGACGGACACAAAATGCACACTCCGCCTTCGAGATTTCCAATGTGGCCTAGTTTCCCCATGCTAAATACATGATGATCCTAGTGTAACACATGAGAGAAGCCACACATGTTTGGCACGCATCACAACGAGGAATGTTCACCATTTGGACTCAGGTTTTTGGAGGGGAGGCTGCACCATGTGCTCTACATGTGGTGTTCCATACCTTCTTATCCAAGCAAACACTAACCATAGGAAACTATTAGGAAAATATATCCTATTGTTGGGAAAATATATTCCATTCTATTTTAGCATATTTGTTAGAGTTGTATGGGGTAAGAAGTTGTATGGGGTTAGGAGACTTTCCTATGGCTGGGGATTTGTTTCCTTTGTTTGGTAGGTCTCCTATTGTATGGTGGTTTCCTATTGTATTTTGACTACAGTATTTATATTGCTGGAGGATGAATGAAAAAAGAGACAACTTGGCCTTAATCTTGTCATGGTATCAGGGCTTTGGAGTTAGGGTTTTGTTGGTCTGACAACAATGGAATCTGATTTAGGGAAGTTGTTTGTGGGGGGAATTTCTTGGGAAACTAATGAAGAAACTCTGAAAGATCATTTCAGCAAGTATGGGGAAGTGGCCGACACTAAGATAATGAGGGATAGAAGCAATGGCCATGCTAGAGGATTTGGGTTTGTTATCTTCTCAGATCCTTCTTCAGCTGATGAAGCCCTTCAAACCAAGCATGTTGTACTTGGCAGAACTGTAGAAGTGAAAAAAGCCGTACCCAGGAATCAACAACATCAAAATCAGAACTATCAAATCTCACCTTTTGCTTCCTCTACACTCAACGGCAGAGAAAACCCAGATAAACCCATTTTGCAGAATACCAGAGAAGAGATTTGGAAGAAGAAAGTTAATGTTTTAGGAGAAGAGATAGTGAGGTAGGTATGGCGAGTACCCCTCGTCAAGAGAAGTTGGGGGGGTTGAGTTTCAGTGGTGGCAAGGTCAGATCGCCGCCTGGTTGTTCTAGGGTTGTTCAAGAAGAAGGGTTGACCACTCCTAGTTCAGTGAGAAGTCCACTCAGTGATGAAGCTATATGGGTGCGTCTTCGTGAGGCTGGATTCGATGAGGAGTCTATCAAGAAGAGGGATAAAGCTGCTTTTATTGGTTATATTGCCAAACTTGAATCTGAGGTATATGATTATCAGCCCCATCAGCAAAACAACAGGGGGTATCAGTGGGATAGTGGTGGTAGTATTGACAACAGTCAGATTAGGACTAAGAAGATTTTTGTAGGAGGATTATTTGCTGGACGTGGCCGCGGAAACGTCAAGGCCAACAAGGCCACGTCTGACCAGGCCGTGAAAGCACCGCTAGGTTCTTCGTCGGCTGCACCTCTTCCAGGTTTTTCTGCCGAACAATGGCAGGCTCTCATGGCTGCTTTCGGCACTCCTCACCCTCCCCCTAATCGGTTGAATGGTAAGTGGATTATTGACACTGGGTGCTCCAATCATGTTACGGGAGATTTGTCGTATTTGTCGAATCTAAGAAATGTGACTCCCTGTTCTGTTGGCCTCCCGGATGGTCAGAATGTTGTTGCCTTGAAGGAAGGACTTGTCAGGCTTACTGACAAAATTATTCTTAACCATGTTCTTTATGTTCCAAAATTAAATTGTAATTTAATTTCGGCTTCACAATTGAGTGATGATATAAACTGTGAATTCATAACTAACTCCGACTTGTGTGCTATCCAGGATCGACACACGAGGGAGGTGATTGGAACGGGTGACAGAAGGGATGGACTATACTACTTACGGGAGGAGACAAAGGTGAAAGCAGTTTCAGTTGCTCCTTCAACTTCTTTGGAGCTATGGCATCGCAGATTGGGGCATCCTTCCGAGAAAGTGGTGAAGTTGCTTCCTTTTTTTAGCAATTCTAGTGGTAACTTGAATAAAGCATGTGAAGTTTGTCAATCTGCTAAACATTCTAGGGAAAGTTTTCAGTTAAGTGACAATAAATCTACTCGCATTTTCGAGTTAGTCCATTGTGATTTATGGGGGCCATATGATAACCCTCGTCTTGTGGGGCTCGCTATTTTTTGACACCAGTGGATGACTTCTCCCGCGCTGTGTGGATCTATCTGTTAGTTGATAAAACGGAAGTTTTGAAAATGTTTATGTCCTTTATAGCTATGATTGATAGACAATTTTCTCAGAAATTGAAGATTGTTCGTAGTGATAATGGTACTGAATTTAATTGCCTAAAGGATTATTTTTTTGTCAATGGAATTCTGTTTCAAACTTCTTGTGTGGGGACTCCTCAACAAAATGGCCGGGCAGAAAGGAAACATAAACACATTTTGAATGTTGCTCGTTCACTACGATTTCAGGGTGGTCTACCGATTTATTTTTGGGGGGAATGTGCCCTTGCCGCTGCTCATATAATCAATCGGACACCTTCTAGTATTCTTGGCAATAAAACTCCATATGAAGTCATGTTTGGTAGTTCGCCTTCCTTTAGTGAATTGCGTGTTTTCGATTCTCTGTGCTTCGCTCATAATCAGAAGGCGAACGGTGATAAGTTTGCCAGTAGGAGTCGTAAATGTGTCTTTGTGGGATATCCGTTTGGCAAGAAGGGTTGGTATTTGTTTGATTTGGACAAACAAGATTTTTTTGTGTCAAGGGATGTAAAGTTTTATGAGAATGTGTTCCCATATCTTGATGTTGAGGTTACTAATTTTGCTCCTCGCAATGACATTCATGGTGATCTGGATGAAGGGGTGGCTGTGGATTTTACGGATTTTTTAGAACATGGTGAGGAGGTGTAGCAGATACGACCTACCACGCCCAGGTGTGCTCTAGACCAGCAACCGCATGCCACCACATAGTCCACACCCAGAACTGCGTCTGACCAGCAGCCGCGAGCCACACCATAGCCCTTCGCCACGCAGTTGCAACCCGTGCTCACTACACCGCCGCCAACGGCTTTGCCTACGCCTTCTCATACAGATGATTCTGGGGAGGCAGTATCGAGAAATGCTCTGCCAAGCGAGCATTTAGGTCATGGTTTTCGGGAAAAGTATTCTTCGGTTAAGCTACGTGACTTTGTCACACACACTACAGTGAAGAAAAATAGTCCATCCTCCGCTTCACCTGCTTCTACATCTTCACCTCCCTTAGGTACGCCTTATCCTATAGCACATTATGTTAGTTGTGACAGTTTTTCTGTGAAACACCGAAATTTATTGCAGCTATTACAACTGGAAAAGAGCCACAATCTTTTAAGGAGGCTGTAAAAGATGCAGGGTGGCGTGCCGCTATGCAAGAAGAGATGCGGGCCTTGGAAGACAATAGGACATGGACTATGGAACCGTTACCTTCAGGGAAGAAGGCTCTTGGTAGTCAATGGTTGTATAAGATAAAGTACAAATCTGATGCTAGTATTGAGCGATTGAAGGCTTGTTTAGTTGTTTTCGGTAATCATCAAACCGAAGGGATAGATTATGACGAGACATTTGCTCCGGTGGCAAAGATGACGATTGTTCGTGCATTCCTTGCGAATGCGGCTTCTAAAAATTGGGAGTTGCATCAGATGGATGTACACAATGCTTTCCTGCACGGGGATCTAGATGAGGAGGTCTATATGAAACTCCCTCCTGGCTTTACATCTGATGAACCTGGTTTGGTATGTCGGTTGCGTAAATCTCTATATGGATTGAAACAGGCTCCTAGATGTTGGTTTGCTAAGCTCGTGTCAGCTTTAAAAGGGTATGGTTTTTTACAGTCCTATTCTGATTATTCCCTTTTTACTTATAAGAAGGGGTCTGTTCAAATTAATGTGCTCGTGTATGTTGATGATTTAATACTCTCTGGGAATGATTTTGCTGCTTTGACTCTGTTTAAAGGCTACCTTGGGTCCTGTTTTCATATGAAGGACCTAGGGGTTCTTAAATACTTCCTTGGTATTGAAGTTTCCCACAGCTCTGCTGGGTTGTTTCTTTGTCAACGTAAATATGCACTTGATATTATTTCAGAGGTGGGTCTCTTGGGTTCGAAGCCTGCTATGTCTCCGATCGAACAAAACCATCAACTGGCGCGTGCCACGGGCTCTCTTCTCTCGGATCCTGAGTCTTATCGGCGTCTGGTGGGGCGTTTGGTCTATTTGGTGGTCACACGTCCTGATTTGACGTACTCGGTTCATGTGCTATCTCAGTTTATGCAGCAACCGCAACAGGAGCATTGGGATGTTGCATTGCGCGTTGTCCGATATTTGAAAGGTACTCCGGGTTACGGTATTCTATTGCGCTCGGATAGTGACTTGTCTTTGCAAGGTTGGTGTGATTTTGATTGGGCTGCTTGCCCTATTACTCGGCGGTCCCTGTCGGGGTGGTTGGTGTTTTTGGGTCATTATCCGATTGCTTGGAAAACTAAGAAGCAACATACGGTTTCGCGTTCTTCGGCTGAGGCGGAATATCGTTCTATGGCAGCAATAACTTGTGAGTTGAAATGGTTGAAAGGTTTACTATTGAGTTTGGGGGTACTTCATCCCAAGGTCGTTCCCCTCTTTTGTGATAGTCAGTCTGCCATACACATTGCGCAGAATCCTGTATTTCATGAACGTACGAAGCATATTGAAGTTGATTGTCACTTCGTTCGTGATGCCATTCAGGATGGTCTTATTGCTCATTCTTATGTGCTGACGACTGATCAGTTGGCCGACATATTCACAAAGGCTTTGGGCAAATCGCAGTTCGATTATCTCCTTGGCAAGTTGGGCATTTTTAACCCTCATGCTCCAACTTGAGGGGGGGTATTAGGAAAATATATCCTATTGTTAGGAAAATATATTCCATTGTTAGGAAAATATATCCTATTGTTAGAAAAATATATTCCATTCTATTTTAGCATATTTGTTAGAGTTGTATGGGGTAAGAAGTTGTATGGGGTTAGGAGACTTTCCTATGGCTGGGGATTTGTTTCATTTGTTTGGTAGGTCTCCTATTGTATGGTGGTTTCCTATTGTATTTTGACTACAATATTTATATTGCAGGAGTATGAATGAAAAGAGAGACAACTTGGCCTTAATCTTGTCAGAAACTGAGCTAAAGAGAGACTGGGTTCAACATCTCTGGCAGATGGAAGGAAACAATCGCCGACTGAGAGAGGAAGCCTATAGGAAGCGAGGAAAGTGGAATGCTTTGCAGGAATATGGACCAACCAGAGATGGACATGAGGACACCTCCGACCAAAGGAATTCGGTTAGCTATGCTGGATAGCGACAAAAAATGTTATATGGACGGATCCAATGAAGGGCAACCAAATAGTTGTATGATAAAGCGACATAAGTTGCAGTACGCTGACGTCGACCTGATGAGACTCAACTTTCATCAAGTATGAGGTACTTGGGAGTTACATAATAGGGCAAACTCTTCTGCAGTGTAACCAAAATGAGGGATCTGATAGTTGCATAGTAAGGTGGCTTAGGTCACGATGCACTTGGATCAGCTGAGAGGACTATTCGTCAATCAGATTGAGAGACGAAAGTGGGATGAAGGTGAAACAAAACACTTCTAGCCGAGTGATAAACACCCAAAACATCAATTTTACACTCCTAAATATACAATTGTTAAATTCAATTATTCAATAAAAATATTTCATTACATGTATTTTGTGCATTTTGTAGGAATTCAAGCACAAATCTCAAATCATGAACAAAGTGGCACAATAAAGCTAAATTCAACAACTAGAAGGCCCATTAGGAGTTCACATGCATTCATAAAGACTAAAAAATTTCAATCCCAAGATCCATGAAGTCAAGTCCACAAAACATTAACAACTATAGATCTCGAGGAAATCAACATGAAAATTTATACCTCCACATGGCCAACTTTATCATAAACAAATTTCTACAAGATATCTTTTCTTATTCAACTCCAACATTTTTCCTTAATTTACCCAACTATGTTTCCTTGTTTCACTCAACCATGTTTTCTTTATTTCACTCAAACCCTTTTTACCTCTAAAAACCACATACACAGAGTTCATAAGAGAATAATTTTTCTGAGAAAGTTTTTTTTCTTGTAGTTATTGGCTTTAGATTTTTGCTTGGTAGAGAAGTGCATGTACTACTTTCCAACATTTTAACTTTTCCATTGAAGTAGAAGTAAGTTATATTTTTGTTTTTCCTTTTCAATTGTTTTTCTTTTTCCTTTAACTTTTAGTTTATTCTCACTATTCATGGAGAACTAATATCCTCTCTCAAAGGGAAGAGACTGAGCCCCATGAAGATATAATGATAGTTAGACTGTATTTCATTTAGAAAGTTAAGTAGAACAATGAATAATGATAGTCAGATTGTACTTCATTTAGAAAGTAAAGTAGAACAATGAATTGTAAGAAATACTTCGAAATAAGACTTTATTTATTAAATGGATAATGATTTTGATTCAAAAGAATAAATTATTTCCATGTCTTTTTAGGATTTTTCCAATGAAAAACACAATCGAAATCCAATGATGTTTTAGAAATAAAACAATGGATTTTGTTAAAGTTTGAAGAAAATAAAAAAAAATTTACTTCTTTAATCCCACAACTCAAGTCATGTAGGTGAAAAACTACGTGATTTGAGTATTTTGGGAGAAATTGAAATTACATTCTACAATCATTATGTTGGAATGGGGTGATTCTCATACTCTTGAGATTTCTCTATATTCATTTTTGTTACAAGTTAATTATTTTGTTTTGGAATCGTATCATCTCTTAACATCTTTCGTCCATTATTTTGCTCTTCTCTTTATTCTTTAAATTAGATTAAATTGCAATGTGAAAAAGGAACACTTTTGTAAAGTCAAAGGAGTGTTTACTTGTTACTTACCATCAGGATGAACAAAACGGAGATTACTGAGAAAAGGATCACCAGGAATACAAGTGCTTTGTTCTTACTCACCAAAAATTGAAAGTGACCACTCGGCCAAAAAATTGTCCGGGTTGTTTAGCCTTTCAATAAACCTGTTGCGAGTGATGATGTGGGGATTCCCTGATCCACGACACTAGCGCACATACTCTTTTCTCATGAGCAAGACTCTATCTAGATCTATGGTTCTCCCAACATCCAAGTAAGACTCTATTCAAATTTGCCATCGTTGGGCAACTTCTTATTTTCTATGAACACCCCACCACAGAATGATGAACTATGCCAGTCTTCTTCTCCCACCCGACCAGGAAAGAACACAAGGTCAAGCCAAGCCCTATAGCGGTCTCAGCAGATCACTATAAAATAACTATCTTGGTTGGGGGTAGCCTTGATGTAATAGTGGGATCGAATGTCCTCGAGGCCAATGTTCTTCCCCCAAGAGAGATTGATCCTCTTCACGAGCGAAGCAGCCTCCAAAAATTTTCAATGTATTGACCGAAGTTGATCATCTATCTTACCAGTCTAGTGAAAAGCAGACTGATACCAACCTTCAGTTGGCCCCATCAAATGCAAATAACGTGGGGCTGGGGAGGCTCATGTTCTGACCACCATGACACCGATCCATGGAGAAACTCAATCTCAGTGGTCCTAGGAATACCATGGCCATCTCTCAGTACTTCCAAAGTGGGCTTATTGTGAGGATTGAACTTTTCGGTGGCCTGCTTGAAAATAACTTTCCTTTTAGCCATGGAAATGCAGAACTTGGAGAGGGGAAGATATTTAAAATCCATAAGTTTGCATAGACGAAGAAGGAGTATGAGTGAATGAAGAGTTTGCATGTTTCGCAATTGAAACTACTTGTAGAAGAGGCACAACAATTTTCGAAAGACGAAATGGTGTCATTAAGGCCACTTAATCACGTAATGAGATTGTGCTCCTTGATACGCGAAACATTGTGATTGTTAAATGTCATGGCATCCAATAAAAATGCTGACATGTGACAAAAAAAAAAAAAAACGGTTACACCAACAAATTTCACATTAATTACAGCTCATGCTTGACAGTTTAGTAATGGTAATCGGTGATTCTAAATGGCGAGGAAACGAGTGAGGAAACGGGCGAGGGAGGGGGTGTGACCCTCCATCCCCCTCGAGATGCGCACCCATGTGAATCTCGAAGGGGATGGGGGGGTCAAACCCCCTTCCTCGCCATCTAAAATGACTCGTAATCGGTGATTACTTCATCGGCCACACACCTGCGCTATTCCCGAGAAGTGGACATGACAATCCAAGGAATGTGCAGATGATGACACGCGTTGTTATAATCTTCTTAGAAAAGCTAAGTAGCATATAGTGTTACCTTGCAAGTTAAGCCAAGAATAACAACCGCATAGTTCCTCGGCCACATCAACCTCTACAGGAAGATATGGCTCAGGAGGGGTCGATATTTGTATCTAATTTTCCCCCGCGTGCTAAACATGTGATGATTCTAGCACACAAATATCACGTGATGGACAACTTCGTGTGTAGCACGTGAGATGAGCCACACGGAAATAAGCAACCATTGATTGAGAAAGGAAACCAATAGGAAGTGAGAAAAGTGGAATGCTTGGAAGGAAACTTGACCACCCATAGATAGATACACGGACACCTTCGACCAAAGGAATCCAGTCTGCTATTCCGAATAGCAACACGAAACATCATTGGGACGAATCCTTTGAAGGGCAACCAATACAGTTGTGACACGTGGATTTAGGATAAATGGAATGATTTCGTCAACCAGACAGGAGCGACACTACAGGAGGCAACACTGATAGAGGAAAGAGACTGAGATAAAAAAAATTGACTAGCTGACAGTAGTAATGCTTGAGATATTCTTTTGCAGGGGTCACTACTAGATAATTAAAGGAAAAATTTTATAGACCACATCATACTCTAACAATTGAAAATGCCTCAAATGACTCATTTTTAATATTTAAAGACTCTTAAAAGCCAAAAACCCAACCAGTGGTTTAAAAATAATTAGAAAGACGCCCTTTAAGTGATCAATTTTCAAAATTAATTCACCTTCTTAAAATTAAGCATAAGTTTACTTCCAAACTTTTTATTTTTTATTTTTTATTTTTTATTTTTTTATTTTTTATTTTTTATTTTTTATTTTTTATTTTTTATTTTTTATTTTTTATTTTTTATTTTTTATTTTTTATTTTTTATTTTTTATTTTTTAATCCATGAAACAAGAAAAAAATTCATATTGCGTAAAAAGTTGCATAATTTGCTTGTTTCAATGTAACTAGAATTTGAATACATAAATAACAACAGTACATCAATCTTTATAGGAATATGGGTATATTTATCTTTGTACATATCTTTTAGCCATGGTTTAGGTTTGTGACCTTTAATAATCTTGAATTACAAAAAGTAGGACCTTTGAGACATTTTCAATTGTTAGGGTATTATATGGTCTACAGTTATAAAAATTAGGCCTTATAAGTCATTTTCCATAATAAATGAAAGATAAGGACATGTAGGTAGGGAGGAGTGGTATAAATGGAGCTATTGCGCCAACGAGGAAAAAAGGCATGGGCGGATCTACCTTATAGCTAAGGGGGGCAATTGCCCACCTTAGTTTTTTAAGAAACCTCACCAAACTAACAATATTTGCAATCTTGTCCCCCTTTAAAATTTTAGATTGCCCCCTCTCATAGATAATAAAATACAAATATACACAAGTTCGCAAACCCTTCACAAGTTCACCTCTCCGCTTTCTCAATTGCCCAAAATGATTTTGACAAAGATCGATTTTCTCCAATCCCTTCCAATCGCACAAGACGATTTCAACGGAGATTGATTTATCCAATCGCAAAATAAGATTTCGATTAGACATAGATCGATTTATGGAGGTGGTCTTACTCTCTCTCTTGCTTGTTTGCTCCTCATCGACACTCTTCAGTCTTCACAGTAGCCTGTTTCAGCTAAGCAATTGGACGGGAACATTCTTAATATTAACAGTTGTCCACCAATTGAAGCTCAGTTGATCAGACATCAACTCTCCTTGTAAGAGGTCACAGGTTCGAGACTCACCAATTAAGATTTTGTGAGTTTTCACCTGATTATTAGAAGCACATGTGCTTCACTGTGGATAAGCCGTCTTCATGCAAGGTGGAGACAACGGACCGGAGTAAAAGCAAGTCTCCATGTGAGATAGAGGCGACGAGGATATTAAGTGGCAACAATATTGTAGCCTTCGGGTCTGGTTTGGTAAACCCTATAGAGTCAGTTATATAGTCTTCGGGCATGGATTACAACGCATAGGATATTAAGTGGCAACAATATTGCAGCCTTCGGGCCTGATTTGGTAAACCCTATGAACATGAGAACTCGCAGAGAGTTTCTACTAAAATCCAATATGCAACAACATTGACACATAAAATATGTTTCTTTTGTACTACTTTTGAAACTTTTTTTTAATCATATTTATTTATTTATTTATTTAAAGAATTAAATTATCTGTGATTTATTTTTTTGCCCCCCTTTGTCTGCAATCCTGACTCCGCCCCTGAAAAGAGGGGATGCTAAGGGAGCTCTAGGGAAATTCTTCATCCTTACAACTCACTTAGATATTTGGTTTATTGAGGTTCTTCTTTGATTTCCACTCGTCTGTCATCTAACTTGATCATCATAGGCTCATAACATAGGCACAACCCGTGTTTTTGAGTTTAATGATGGTGAGTAGACTCAGTGAATGTGAGGATAAAAGGAATCTACATCAAACTGGAAATCTTGAAGGCGGAGTGCACATCTCGATGAGCTTTAGAGAATACCTACCAAACAACCTTCATTAAACTTTTATCTTTGAAAGGTTTTAAATGTTATCAACTCACTAGTAGGGATGCTAATATGACATATGCAATTCTATCGAATTTATGTTTTATCATTTATTGAATCAAATTTGAATCTCATCACTGATTCAACACATGTAAATTTAAAAAATGAGGTTTGTGAGGCGTTCTGCTACTTGATTTCGGAACCTAATACAAGTTGGTGGCATTTGTAAGTGATGTTGACAAAAATAGTTAAATGCTTCACTCTTGCTTCATAGTTAAATTTTTTAGATGAAGTTGATTGCCTCCCTATCACTACAACTATTTATGTTGGGGGAAAATAAGAGGAGGCTTATTATAGTTGAGTTAGAGCATTCACTATTGATGTCAAACAAGATTATCTATATTACAAATAAGAATGGTGTTTAAGGTTGAAGATAAAAAAATGGCTGAGATTTAACGGATCACATAGAATCTAACGGATTTAAGAATCTAACGGATCACATAGAACTTAAAGCACCAAGAGATAAGTTTGTAGATAAACATAGTTCATGGTTGATATTCGTTTCATCTAATGGTTGTGACTTAAAGTTAGCCTTTATGTCTTACCTTTAATCGGTCCCCAATAAGAGTGCACGAGTTCTATTCCCATACCCAATATTTTTATATTTATTTATTTTTCTTCAATTGTTGATGGTGGTGATTATGCATGTAAGTGTGAAGGATGAAAACTTAAGGGTGATTAATAATGTATTGGCTTAATGAAGTTTTGACAAGTTATAATGGGTGTTGATGCTAGAAAAATAAAGTAGAATAAACTCTATTCATCGCGTTAAACTTTTATTGTGCCAACTGCACGGGGAATACTCTAGTCTATATTACAAATCAGGATGGTGTTTGAGGTTGGAGATAAAAGACGACTGTGATTTATCCAACTATAAGAATCTAATGGATAACATAAAACTTAAAACACCAAAAGTGCATGGGTTCAATTCCATAATCAACATTTAAATATTTTTATCTTGATATTTAAAGTAGACTAAACTTTATTTATCACGTTAAATTTTTATCGTGCTAACGGCACGGAGAATACCCTAGTACTATACAGTTCATGAATTTCAGGTAGAATAAGTTGTATTGGTGGATTGCTAAAAAATAGCTACCAACCTTCATATTCGGATAAAATAGGTTTTATGACAAAAAAATGTTTTTTTAATCCCTTAACTCCCCCCTCCAAATGTTGCCGGTATGACCAAAAAATGTTTTTTTTAATCCCTCCAAAAGTCTAGAGCTGGTATTAGGGGTAGTCACGGGACAGAATGAGATGGGACGAGGGTTAGCAGGTGCTAAATTGCAAAAGGATATCTGCTCATCTGATATCACATCAAACTATCTATGTTCTGCTGTATATCATCTTTGACAACCGAGTCCAGGTTAACATAGGGTGACCAATCAAACCTTTTTCAAAAACACTTGGAAGAGCAACTAACTATCTAAACTAGTTTTGCCATGTCCACGATAATGGACTAATCTTCCCAGTTCCCACCATCGCTTTTTGGAAGTAACTTTTTTGGTTAAAAGAATTGGCTCCTAGGGTTAAACTTCCTCATCTGGTTTTTTGTCCATGGGAAGCTTTTGACTGTGGAGCAGTATTTGTGAAGTAGATGTAGCTTTTGTGAAGTTAGTCAGAAATCAATCCATAATTTTTCTCCCCTACCAGCTCTTCACTGAAATCTGGAGTAGTGTTTGCCTTGAACCTGCAATCCTCTGTCCCCTTCTAGTGATTCTTTCCCTCACTGGTTTATTTATTGGCATATGGATGGTTGTGTTTTATCAAAGGTGCTTTTCTTTTTAAAGAATAACATACTGCTATTTGATTGATAAAAAAGAAATCTACAACCTTTCACTAATGAGCGGGGAGATCAAATACTTCTAATTACACAATTACTTGTATCCTCATTTAATTGATCTATTTCTACGTGGTTTAGCTTATAGAATATCGGTTGGGCTGACAATCATTTATATATTATAGAAAGGAAATATCAATTTCAAACTAATTCAGTGAAATCCTAATAATGGATGTTTCTCTTAGAGAATTTTTTCCCATTTTTAAAAAAATAACAGGGATCAAGTCAAGAAGCAAAGAGTGTGACAAATCATGACATTCATGTTGACACACAATGATGAGTGTATGTGATATTTTTGTTTTCTTGGTTGCCATCTAATGTATGAGCCTCTTTGCGTGTGTTAGTGGATGAAATTAGTTTACATTTTTGTTATTAAATCTTAATCTAGATATTATCATTCATTTATTTATAATGTATGGTTCATAGAGTAAAGTGTTGTTTGCAGGGTTTCATACACCGAGTTGAGGTAGATGAGATTCTATTGAAGTTCTCTGCGGACTTGCACAATTGTCATTGTGATGGCAACCTCTACAACATTAGGTTATGGAAACTAGTTCATTGAAATCAACCAAAAATACTCTACGAAGGATATCACAAGTATAAAGCGAGAAAACCACCGATTTGTGCATAACAATTTATACACAGACAGTAAATGAAAAACAACTAATAAGCCAAAATAAATGCACTTCACAGTTCAAAAACACATCAAATATGGTATATCATTTTCCTCTTTCACTAAACAAATATCTTCAACACATATGCCAGTTCCAAGTTCCAAGTTTTAAATTCTATTTTTCTAACCTAAGTTTGGGACGATGGGCAGCATTGAAAATCTCCATGCTGATTTCATCTCAGTCTAGATCGGGATGGAACAGGATTGAGATGAGTTTGATCAATCCAAAAAGACCCAAAAAAAAGCTAGACGAAACGGAACCAGGATATGATGGGAATGGTGGTACCTATTACATACCACACCACATCAGCGCTTTTTTTTCATTCACGTCATATAGTTGCAAATGATAGTAGATTCTCTTAGGAAATTGTATTCAATTATGGATTTTAATAGATTGTGAAAGATTTTAAAACTCATGGATTTTAAAGGATTTTACGAAATCCACATGAATTTTGATGAATTTTAAAGGATTCTTACGGATGTCTAAGGATTCTTATGAATTTGTTGTTATTTATAGGATGTAATGAAAAGAACACCACCTACTGAATTCATTGCTTGGGACATGCCCTGCTGAAATTAGTTTCTCACCCAATTCATCCAATTTTCAATAGATCTCTATGGCCTTTGAATGAAATCATCTCTAGACAAAAAAACAAGGACTTTTGCATCAATCTCTACCCAACTACACCCAAGTTGTATATAGGTTGCTTTGATATACAACGTGAACATCAAAATGATCATATATCTCTTGCTTTATTGTTAGCCACTATTCATTAGCTAATTTGCTTGATTTCATTCACTTTTTTTTTTTTGGTCAAACATGAAGATGTTTATTAAGGAAAGAAAAGGAAACAAAATACAAAGAGAAACATTCCTATATCAAGGAATGCCAAGACACCATGAAAGTGTCAAAACCCAAATCCCTAAACAAATTATAAGCTGAACCCATCCTCCACAGCAATTCTCTAATCTCGATAAAGATAAAGTGCTCTGATCTGTTGAGTCCTTCAAATACCCTTTTATTTCTTTCTTTCCACACACACCACATGAGAACGTGAGGGACCCTACGCCATAACCACTCCCCCCGACGGGAAGGATTAGCTTGAGACCACCAACTTAACCAATCTAAAATGGAGCCTTGAAACATCAAACTCAAACCAAATTCTGACAAGAAACTGCTCCAAATGAATTTGGAGAAACTGCAGTGAAACATCAAATGGTCCAGCGTCTCGTCAATTTCATTGCAAAGCACACAAAGACTCCCTGTGTGGATTCCTCTATTCCTTAACCTATCTTTAGTCAAGATCTTCTCATGCAACACTGACCACCTAAAGAAATTAATCCGAGGAAAAAGGTTTTTCACCCATACCAGATTTTTGTGAGAGGAAATGAAGGGGTTGGAGTGGGTCTCATAATGAGATGCAGCCAACATATCCGAAAATTCTTTCACCGAGAAGCCCACACCTTTACCCTTCCACACCAAACCGTCAGATCCCTCTGAGAGAATCTGTCTATCCAACATATGCATTAGATTAGCGAACTCTTCTAGCTCCCCAGTATTTAGGGGTCTTCGAAAGGAAAGATCCCAAGAATTGTCGTTAGACCAAAAATTGCTCACACTCCCATATTGATAGTTGTTAATGATAAACAACATTGGAAACAGATCCTTCAAAGATTGGTTACTACACCAAAAATCATGCCAGAAAGAGATGAGGTCACAATTTCCACATTGGAGAGAGGTGTGAGGGTAGAAGCCACTTGCGCACCGGGAGATGGACTTTCACAAAGAGCATCCGTAGGAAGTGTACTTAGTTCTCTTTTCCCAAACCCATCTATTGCGCCCATATTTGTCCATAATGAGAGATTTCCATAAATTGTCATTTTCTTCTGCAAATCGCCAAAGCCACTTAGAAAGTAATGCAATATTGAATGTGAGCACCTGACGAATGACTAAACCACCTTAAGATTTATAACAACAAATTTTCTCCCAGCCCACTAAATGCATCTTTCTAGAGTTTTGAGTAGAACCCCAAAGGAAATCGCGCATGATCTGTTCCATCTTGGCTGCTATTGAACAGGGAACCTTGATAAGAGACAGAATGAACACCGGGATAGAAGCTAATGTGGATTGTACAAGAGCTAATCTGCATGCTTTAGAGAGAAATTTGCGTTTCCAAGACGCTAGTTTCGATTCCATCCTTTCGATCGTCTCATCCCACACAACTTTACTTTTAAAACTAGCACCCAGAGGCATGCCCAAGTACTTAACTGGAAGATGACCCGTTGAACAACCCAATAAACCCGCCAACTGGTGCAGATGAGGGACTTCTCAAATAGGCAACACCCTTGATTTGTGAAAGTTGATTTTCAGACCTGAAATAACTTCAAACCAAAGCATAATTCTTTTAAGAGCAAGAACCTGATAAGCGGAAGCATCACAAAAGAGGATAGTATCATCCGCATACTGGAGAATAGAAACATGAGGACTACCCTCCGCGATAGAAAACCCTCTCACTAGGCCAACATCAACCGCTTTAAGAATCATTTGAGTTAGACCTTCTGCTGCTATAGTAAATAGAAGAGGAGACAGGGGATCACCTTGGCGCAAGCCTTTCGAGCTATTGAAAAACCCGTGCAGCTGACCATTAATCTTCAGAGAGAAATTAGTTGTAGATCTGCAAGTGTGAAGCCAATGAATCCATTTGGAGTCAAACCCCATGCGAGCCATTACCAAATCCAAGTATCTCCAAGAGACGTTGTCAAAGGCTTTGGAGAAATCTAATTTGATAACGAGCCCTGGAACACCTTGTTTTTTCCTAGAATGAATAATTTCATTGGCAATCAAAGGGCTATCAACCACCTGTCTTCCACTGACTGCTGCACTTTGAAAAGGAGAAATGACTGAATGAAGAACTATTTTCAATCTGTTAGCCAACACCTTGGCAATGATCTTATAGGCCCCATTCAAAATACTGATAGGTCTAAAATCTTTGACTGTCCGCATTCCCGCACATTTAGGAATAAGCGAGATGATAGTGGTATTCAACCGCCAATCAAGAAAATTTCTCGAGTTAAAATCTTCAACAACTTTTAGAAAATCAATTTTGATTACCTCCCACATTTTCAAATAGAACACCATTGAGAAACCATGAAGACCTGGAGAAACTTCAGATTTTAGTTCTTCCATTGCCGCTCTAATTTCCATCTCCGAAAAATTATCTACCAAGGCGGTAGCCGTAGACTGGGAGATAGACTTGAAGGTAATCCCTGAGAAGAAAGGTCGCCACTTCTCCTTTTCATAGAACAACTACTTGAAGTGAGATATCAAGAGTTCTCTAATACTGACTTCATCCACTACCAACTCCCGACCCATGCTAAGAGCTTCAATGGAGTTAAACAGTCTGCGTCTGTTAGCCAAGTTATGAAAGAATTTGGACCCCTGATCCATATGACAAACCCAATTGACTCCTGATCTGATCCTCCAAAACTCCTCATCTCTTTTGGTTAATGTTGCTCACTCCTGATGTAGCTGCACTCTACAAGACCCCTCCTCAGCAGTCAGGTCTCTGATCTCTTCATCAGCAACAATGTTAGCAATTAATGCAGAAATATTTTGAATACATAAATTTGTCTTACCCCAAACTTTAGTCCTCAAACTTTTGAGGTTGCATCTGAGTGGCTTAAGCTTCCATCATAAACAGTAGCCAAGGTGGCCAGAGATTACTGAGTTGTTCCATCAAGCTTTCATCTCCTCTGCCAAGGTAGGGTGATCAAACCAACCATTATCAAATGAAAAAAGGCGAGTACAGCCACCAACAGACGAGTTCGCAAGCAAAATCGCGTGATGGTCAGAACCTGCTGCACCCTTGAGCCATTCAACTTTATCACCAAATTTGTCAATCCAATCCACCGAAGCCAGAAATCGATCAAGTCGACAAAGGATAGGACGATCTCTTCAATTTGACCATGTGAATTTTCCCCCTTTAGACTGAAATCAGCGAGTTCCACCTCATTAATGAACTGATTGAATTTTTGCATGCTCATGGACCTCCTCCTGCATTCTTTTTTTTCATTCATATGACGGACAACATTGAAGTCTCCCGCTAACACCCAACCAGCAATGTCATATAGTTCTTCCCAGAAGTGTTCTCTTAGCGAAGGATCACACGGACCATAAATGTTAGTCCCTGACCAAAATGAGTTATCCGAGATCATTTGAAATTGAATAGAAAGTGAAAAAACTCCTTTCAACACTTCCCTCATCTGCAAAAGATCAGCATCCCAAATAGCTAAAAGGCCTCCCGAGCTGCCACTGGATTCCACCATAGCCCAATCAAAAGAGCTATCACCCCACAATTTTCTGATAAATTCTCTAGAGCATCTCTCCAATTTCGTTTCCTGAACGAAAACAAGGTCTGGACGATTCTCTGGAATTATTCTACGACAACCCCTTTGCCTCTCAGTATTCCCAAGCCCCCTACAGTTCCACGAAAGAATTTTGAGGTTCATGAAAGACCTTCAACCCCGGGGTTGTTGCACTTGTCCATTGCTTTGTCAGATAATGTACCCTGCGCTGCAGGTTGAACCATATCTAAAACCCTTTTTTCATCCTGACTGAGGTCCACTCCCACTGTCAAGCCAATTTCTTTGAAAGCTGAACGATCTGATGCTTCTTCCTGAGTCGAAAGACAGTCAGAGACAGAAGGCTCCACGCTGTCATTGACCCTAGAAACAAACCCTGGAGACTTGCTAGAAGTCTGTTCGCTAGGGAGTAGAAACCCAAGATTTTTCGTCTGTGGGACCTCGAAGCCTGGAGGAGCGCCTACGTGGTTTGGTGTAGATGAGGAACTCTCCAAATGAGAAACACATAGTTTTGTAGACAAATCATGAACTTCAACACATTGTTCTGCTAGTGGCTCGAAACCCGGCGGGTAAGGGAGAGATACCGAACACTCCTGGGTCTGGTTGGAAGACTCTCCCCTTGTCAGCCCAGCAGGGGCACTACAACCTTTAAGTTTTACCTGCCTTGCTTTGTTGGTTGAGTTGGATTTGGTGGATCTTTTTTTAAGCATGAACCTAGATTTGGTGGGAAAAACTGAAAAATTGGTCCATTCAGCGGCTCTGTCACGCTGTGCTTTTCTAGCCAGCTTTCGATCCCTGCGAGCCTGCATAAACATCTTGGTCAAAAGGGGGTCCAAGTTGAAGACATCTTCTTCCACCGCTTCTAAAACCCTCTAATAATTGTCAGATGTCTGTTGATCATTAGACTTGGCCAAATTATGTTGATCATTCACACTACAATTAAAGTTATGGGTACTGATGATACGTAATTTGCTGTATACAATTTGCTTGATTTCAAATACAGTATATATAATTCAGACTTCAGAATACTAATGATCATGGGTACATGTCATTTCTGTCTAATTTTGTACTTTTTGATGCACGCATGGCAATATGGCAAGGCCCCGCCATATATATATATATGAATCTACAATGCAATCTCCATGTTTGCATTGTCTAATGTACTGAAAAATACACGTAATTCTCTATTTATGGTGCTCTTTTACTACAGCTCAAAGGGTAACAAGCCCACAAATTATGAATTAATGTGTTGAACCATTGATTAATTATCTCCACATAATTCATTCAATCAAGAGATAAAACATCCAAACCTTATTATATGTGAATTATACATCACATATATACTCCTCATATCCTCACCTTCTATATAATTACATAATGAAAAGCCACCCATAAGTGACTCTGTGTTGAGGCACTCTTCACTGGTAAGGTCTCCTACTAAAATGTGAACGAACTCTCTGGTTTTTACAAAAATCTGCACATTTTGTACCCAATGGGACTTCTTTGTGTTGCAGGGTCACCTTTTGCTTATGAACCCATAATTCAACATGATTATTGATGATCCACTGATAGAATATGATCTAAATTTGTTCAAACACCTAAATGAATGCACTTGTTGCCTACATCTTACTTATAGTGATTATGTTTGCTATAAGGTCCTTGTACAGACGTTTGGTACGTCCTTTGATGGCAGTTTCGTCGAGTTTTTACAATATTTGTTTCTCTTTTCAACTTTAATCCAAAGAGTATATGTATGCAAAAATAAACTTTTACTTCTTCCATTTTTAGATTTATTTTTTGCTTGTGTACCTTTTGTTTGCAATCAATTCAAAGCTATCGAGTACTAACATTGGGTTTGGTCAGAGGAGTAAATTCAATTGAAATTGAGATTGAGATTGAGATTGAGATTGAGATGAAGGAGTTTGTTGATTTTTGCCATAAAGAACAAAAACTCTACAAAAAGAGAGAGGAATGATAGAGAGAATACAAATCGGTGAGAAAGTTGGATTTGAAATGTTTTCACTCATAAATCCTTTAAAATTCACAACTTTAACAAATTCATCAAAATTCACTATTTTTTTTAATACTCCGTAACTTTTGAAAAAACATGAATTAAACGCCTCCTAATTTTGATGAATTTTAAAATAATCATTTTAAATTCACATTGAATATCGTTGAATTTAGGGGGGTGTATTGTATATGGATTCTTATGGAATTGATAAATAATTTGAAAAGTCCACGGACTCTTTAAATTGTCCACAGACTCTTTAAATTGTCCACGGACTTCTGTTGATTTCTTAAATCCATAAACTTTTGCTACAGACTTTCTAGAGATTTATGAAAATCCACGGACTTTGTATGAACGACTTTTACAGATTTCTAATTATTTGCAAGATAAAAAAGAAGTTGGTAAATAGTGATGAAACAAAAAAGTGTCTGCATATAATTAACAAAAGTGAGAGATACATGTGCTAAAAAAACTAGAAAAAGAAAAGGTCGTTAATTAGCATATTTAAAATAAAAGGTAAACGTCCATAAAATTGTATTATGATCATTCTTCTCCTTCATGATCATGGTCACTTTCTTCATTATCATTGTTAGCAACGTTGACGTTTGCTTGAGCTGCTGCCCACATTTGATTAGCAATACTCATTCTCCATTGATTAGCGTTTCCAGAAATCAACGTTAACATGTATTTCATTTAGGAAGAATTAATTTCCAAAAAATGAGACTGCATAAGTTAAATGGAGAACTTGTGAATGTATGATCGTGTTCTGTAATTGGTTGTATTGCCTCTGACCATATAATATTGATGTGTATTCATCTATATATTTTTGTTGTCTCTATATTATGTAATACCTAATATCTTTTGCTAATCATCATTGACAATGTACTTCAAACTTTTTGTTCAAAGGAAGATAACATTTTTTTTCAAAAGGCTGATATTATTCTCGTTAAACATACAAGATGTTTTGTACCTTTTTGTGTATACATAGATCACGAAGGGAGCACCAAAAGAAGTCGGAAGGCATGAGCTCAGTCCTTTGTTGCAAAAAACTCAAAAGGCAAGGGTTATGGCCTCTTCTAGATAAAGTTTGGAGCATGGGCTAGGCCATCTCCTGAAGGAAGTTAGAAGGCATGCTAGTCCTTATTTCGTTGAGTGCTCAAGGTAATGAGCTTGGCTCCCCTTGTCACAAATCAAGGTAGAGAGCTTGACTTCCTCTTGTCAAGGAAGAGCTTGGTTCCCCTTAATCAACAATCAAGGAAGAGAGCTTGGTTCCCCCTTGTCTCTAATCAAGGCAGAAAACTTTGTTCCCCTTATCCTAAATTAAGGTAGAAAACTTGGCTTTTCCTTGTCACTAATCAAGGCAGAGAGCTCGACTTCCCCTTGTCACCAAGAGACACAAGTTTGTCCCTCTTGACGCAGAAAACTTGGCTCCCCCTTTGTTGCCAGAGGTATGGGTTCGTCCCTCTAGACAAGTGCTAAAGACATTGCTATCGCCTCCCCCTTCGTTGCTAGAGATAGGGCTTTGTCCCTCTCCAAGGAAGAATTTTGGGAGACTTTTTTTCACGTTGAAATATTTGATATGGAGGCTGGCAAACTATTGAATTTTGTTATTTATATCTAACACTACAAAGTCCATGAGAATCCATGATTTTCCAAATTCATAAATATGAATGATATTTTGAATACCCTAAAACTTTTGTGGACTTTCTGAAATCCATATTGAATACCCCTAGACTTTCTGAATTTCAGAAAAACTTTTTAAAATCCTGATTGAATATCCCTAGACTTTTGTGGACTTTTTAAAATCCAAATTAAATACACTTAAATTTTTAGAATTCATAAAATTTATTAAATTATCCACAAAATCCAAATACAATACACCCCTCTTATATAAATTCTTTCGCATGCTTAATTGAATACCCTAGATTTTAAAATCTTTCACTGTCCTCAGTTGAATACACCCCTACTGGGTAGGAGAGTAAAGCGCATAAAGCGCGGGAAGAGGGAAGTGTGAAACACAGTGAGAAAAGGGAAGAGAAGATGGTGGTAGAGATGGAATGCAAGAGTGAAATGGGAGGTGGCCAAGAAGAAGAAGAAGCGAACAAGTTCGGAGCTTTCCCTTTCAAACCATACTCCATTCAGATGGATTTCATGAACGCTCTCTATGGCGCTCTCGACAAGGGAGGCCTTGCTATGTTCGAAAGCCCCACTGGTTCCTTCCTTTTCTTCAATCTTTTTATCTCTCTACCCCCTCTCTTGTAAATTTTTTTATTTGAACAATTTCTTCTTCGTACAGGAACCGGAAAAACCCTAAGCATAATCTGTAGTGCACTCCAATGGCTCGTCGATCGACGACGAAGACTGTTGAAATCGTCCGAAACCACATCTGGGAGTTCAGATAATCCAAATCAAGCATCTGGGGACCAATCTGACGAACCCGATTGGATGAGAGATTTTGTTGTGGAGAAGAAGAAAGACCCACTTCAGGTGAAAAAGAAAAAGAAGAACAAGGATGAGAGAACGAACCCTAAGGGGAATATCAGGGGGTTTCTTGAAAAGACGGAAGAAGATAACGAGAAGATTGAATGTGGGAATGTGAAAGAGAAAGGAGTGGATGTGAGTGAGGAGAAGGAATTTTTGGTGGAAGAGTATGAGAGTGATGATGATGGAGGGAGATCCAAGAGAAAGGCTAGTTGCGGTGGGTCTGTGAGTTCATCGTCAAGCGATGATGATGATGATGATGAAGAGGAAGAGGCAGAATTTAAGGTGTATTTCTGTAGTAGAACTCATTCACAGCTTTCACAGTTTGTCAAGGAGTTAAACAAGACTGTTTTTGCTACTGAGCTCAAGGTTGTTTGTTTGGGGTCTAGGAAGAATTTATGCATTAATGAAGGTGCAGTTTTTTTTTTTTTTTTTTAATGGAATTATTTCTAAGTTGGGTTTTCTACAATAGTGTTGGAAACTGATATTTCTGTCTTTTCTTGCAGACGTGTTGAAGCTTGAAAGTTCTACTCGTATTAACGAGTGTTGCTTAGACCTTCAAAACAACAAGAGGAAAGATGCATCGAAAAACAAGGTTGTGTTCTCTTATTGATCCCTGACTTGGTTTTGAGGTTCCCGCTTAACTATTTGTTCATATTTAATTTTTAATAATATTTACTTTCTTATATTGGGTTACTAAACAAGTTTGTTAACCATACTGATACTGAAGAGTTGGTGAGCATGATCTCTAGATCGTTCTCAGGTTGGTTCTACATTAGAGACAAAAAAGAAGAGGAGCAAAACCGAAATTTTGTATCTACTTTGGGTTTTGGATGGTTAACCCGGATATTTTCCTATGTGATTGCCCCACAACTGTGCATATAAGAAAGTTATTTGAGCTACAATTTGATTTGATGACAACCACTATTCTCTAGTAAATGTATAGGTTAAGTATGTAGCAGAGCAGGAAGTTTGCAGTGGAGAGAAGTCTCTAAAATGATTGCATGTGCACACAAATGATATACAGGTGAACACCATTCGTTTTCATTAAGAAAGGGTATCTATTCCCAGTAGTCGGTATCGAGTTGATCAAATGTTAGAAAGAGCCTAATCTCAAATCATCCTTTATGTCAATGACAAAAAAGTTGGTCTCTGCCTGCATTTTTCTTAAGGTCTATTTAACCCATGCCCCCCAATATTACGATCAGTTCATACTTTATATCCCAACTTTGTCCAAGCATTAGTTTAGACCCAATTTCGATATTTGATGAACAATAACTTTCAAAAAGACCAGTGCGCCCCTCCCCTATCTATGATGAAAATTTTCACATTGCAACTCTCAATACGAATTAGGGAGAAGAATCATAAAATGATTTCATATGCACCTGAATGACACATAGGTGAATACGGATTGTGTTTATTAAGAAAGGATATCTATGAACCTAGGATGCACCGACTCGCCAGGTAACCCCCGTATCACGTGTCAAATACGTGTCGGGCACGGACACGCGTTCGACACGTATTTGACACGTGGTCAACGGTCAAAATCCGTTGACAGACATCGACATGTCTCGGACTCGGTCCGGACACAGTCCAGACTCGGTCCAGAGAGGGAGAGATCGAGAAAGGGAGAGACAGGGACATCGATCGACAGATCGATCGAGAGAGAGGGAGAGACAAAGGGAGAGATCGATGGAACTGATCGAACTCGATCTGAACTGATCGATCGACAGAGAACAGATCGAACTCGATCTGAACTGATCGATCGACAGAGAACAGTCTTCAAGATCTGAACTGATCGATCGACAGTCTTCAAGATCTGAACTCGATCTGAACTGATCGATCGACAGTCTTCAAGATCCAAGTGAGGGAGAGGAGGAAGAAGGCTCGCGCAGGCTCGCGCAGGCTCTGTTTTCCTGGTCTCAAAGGAAGAAGGCTCGCGGAGGCTTGCGCATGCTCTGTTTTCCTGGTCTCCTTCAAGATCCAAGTGAGGGAGAGGAGGAAGAAGGCTCGCGGGAGGCTCACGGGCTCTGTTTTCCTGGTCTCCTTCAAGATCCAAGTGAAGGAGAGGAGGAAGAAGGCTCGTGGGAGGCTCTGTTCTGCTTCCTTCACTCTGCTTCCTTCTTATGAGTTTAAAAAAAAAAAAAGGCTATGTGAGAAAGAAATCTTGTGAGTGATGAAAAGAAACTGTGATGAAAAGCATTTGTTGTTGGAGGATACTAAACGGCCCCCAAGATTTGTTAAACAAACCCCAGTGATGAAAAGCCTACACGGAGAATACTAAACGGCCCCCAACGTAAAAATAAAGAAGCTGACTTTTATAGCGAAGATTCACTTTGTTTGATATATGTATACCTGCAAGTTGATTGTTCAATATTATTATTTATGATTATATATTCTTATGAGTTACAAAAAAAAATATATTAAAAAATTAAGTTTGACCGTGTCGCCGAGTCCTATTTTTTTGAAAATTGCCGAGTCGTCGTGTCGTATCCGTGTCCGAGTCCGAGTCCGTGCATCCTTGCTATGAACTAGAGGAAAGGCTGCACAACAATAGTAACGACGTTAAGACCGGAGCTTTTTGTAGTGCTAGCAGGAATGAAAGTGATTGAATACCATCTCCCTAGCGTGTTCAGTGCTTAAGCATGAAGCGAGCCAAAGAGCTTAGTTCTCGTTTGCGAGGGCTTTCTTCCTCTTTCATTTCGGATTCGTCCTTCTGTTGGATTGAGTGAGACAAAAAGTTGTCGAGAGCAGGCCTTTTATGATATATGATCCAAGTCGATAGAGGAGTTATGGGAACAGCCGTATGATGAAAAACAACTTTGACATTCGCATCAGAGAGCACTTTTTTCCGTTGAGAATTCATTGTACCCCAGTGGCAAATTAACAACTTGGACGGCAGTCGTAATCGAAGGCCCTGTAACCTCATTTTGTTATTCTCAGTAGCCAGTATTGAATTGATCAGATGTGAGCAAAAACTAACCTCTCTTCATTCACATTATATCAATGTCAATAAAGTTGGTCTCTGAGCAATTTTCTTAAATATAAGGTGAATGCTAAATAATACAACCGAGATAAAAACCAAGAGGTTCATGCTTCATCTCATTAGAAAATGACATTTGCTAGCATCAAGATGTATGTGCAAAAAAAACAATGGGAAACACAATTTGGTTACATTCAAACATTCTCCTTTTATGATGTTTACTTACTGATTCCTATTAGTTACAATATTTTGTAGATACGGACTGATGGAGGAAGAGCACGACGGATAAAGGCTTCTGGGTGTCCGATGCTGAGAAAGCATAAATTGCAAAAGCAGTTCAGATCAGAGGTGTCGGAACATGGTGCCTTGGATATTGAGGATCTTGTTCACCTTGGAAGAAAGATGGGAACTTGTCCATATTACGGCTCACGGAGTGTGATTCAGGTGGCTGATCTTGTAGTCCTTCCTTATCAATCTCTTCTCTCGAAATCTGCACGTGAGTCACTCGGTCTGAATTTGAAAAACAGTGTCATTATTATCGACGAGGCTCACAATCTGGCGGATTCCCTCACCAGAATGTATGACTCAAGAATCACATATTCACAGGTAAACATTACTTTACTTGCATTGAGTTCCAAGTTTAACTCATAATCTTTGAGAAACTGCGGACTCTGGCGTGTTGGATTTCTAATAAGCGACTATTCCAGTTAATTGATGAGTCCAAACCATTGCAATTGATAATGATTGAACTTTCCATTGTCTAGTTGAAGGAGGTACATAGCCACCTAGAACTGTACTTTGAAAGATTTCAAAGTCTCTTGGGAGCAGGCAATCGAAGATATATCCAAACAATGTTGGTTCTCACTCGGGCTTTCATGCAAGTGTTGCTTGACAAGAAGGATGATTCCCTTCTTGATCCTTGCCATAGTACTGAAAGATGCTTTCTACAAAAGAGTGCATCTGGTTCGTCAATGGCTATTAATGATTTCTTATTTGGTCTTGATATTGATAACATCAATTTGGTTAAGTTGCGGAATTATATAAAAGAAAGCAATATCATTCACAAGGTAAATGCTTATTTGTTCAAAAAAAATTCCATAAGTTTTTTTTTTTTCAATTGGGAAATCACCAATTATGGTTTACCAGGTTAGTGGCTATGGAGCAAAACTTGTTAATTTGCAGAAAGATCCTAACGATGGGAAAGGTGATGCTGGAAGAAGCATCTTATCTGGGTTTCAGGCATTGGTTGATCTGCTGTTTTCACTGGTAAATAATGATGGTGATGGGAGGATTATAATCTCAAAGAGAAACGTCAATTGTTACAGCGAACAAGAAGGATACATAAAGTATGTTATGCTTGCTGGAGAGAAGATATTTTACGAGGTTTTGTGGCCCTTGTTGAATCAAACCAAGTTTTTTTTTTTTTGTACTTTATTTTTTCGTTAAAATTTTAAATCTTTTTACAGGTTGCTTGATTAATTTCCATTAACGAGTTGCTTACGCTCACAGATAATGGATCAAGCGCACGCCATCGTTTTGGCAGGGGGGACTTTGCAGCCTATAGAGGAGACACGAGAGCGACTCTTTCCATGGTTATGTCCAGATCAGCTGCATTTCTTCTCATGTGGTCATATCATTCCTCCTGAAAGTATTTTGCCAATTGCTCTTTCCAGTGGGCCTTCTGGCATTTCTTTTGATTTTAGCTATAGTAAACGAAATGCCAAAAGTATGGTGAGTGTAGTACTGGCTATATTCCAATTAACTTAGTTTTTACTAGGATTTTCTCTTATAAGTGTCTCATCTATTGGGCTGGATTAGCTAATTTGATTCATTCGAGTTTCTCTGTTTTACATTATCACAAATAAAAATCTGATGATAGTGTTTGTGATGTAAGCGGGTCCTTTTAGTATTATTGTAACTGGCCTATTTAGTAACAACCCATAATAGTTAGGGCATTTGTTTCCAATTAGGTTTGGCTGCCAGAGAAGTTAGGACAATTATAAATAAGGCCTACGTTGTTCATTGTTAGATAGTTGATTGAATAAGAGAATGTTTATTTTGTTTACCTGTTTTTCAATTAGGGTTTATCGTAAATTTATATCAATTCTTGCTTAGTTGTAGTTTTAATTCTATATGCATTCACTTTTCCTTCAATATCTGTGGATTTCAACGATTAAGCTACTTTGTTGGTCATGGCATTGCAGATGGAGGAACTTGGGCGTTTACTTTGCAATTTAGCAATGGTGGTGCCAGAAGGAATTGTTGTTTTCTTTTCTTCATTTGATTATGAAGGACAGGTCCATGACGTATGGAAGTCTTCAGGCATTCTTGAGAGGATTATGAAGAAAAAGCTTGTATTCAGAGAGCCTCGAAGCAATGCAGACGTGGAGGTTGTTCTCAGGGAATACAAGGAAAGTATTGTTGCATTGTCTACCTCAAATTGTAAGGAAGGTCCAGTACATTACACTGGTGCTATTCTCTTAGCTATAGTTGGAGGCAAGATATCAGAAGGTATCAACTTCAGTGATGGAATGGGCCGATGTGTAGTTATGGTTGGGCTTCCATATGCAAGCCCATCCGACGTTGAGTTGATGGAGAGGGTAAAACACATTGATGGGTTGGGAGATTCAAATACCAAGCTCTTGGTCAACAATGAACCATATGATGGAAATGTTGTTCAAACCGGGTTTGATGTTCTAAAAAATTGCAAGCGACGAGGGAGAGAGTACTACGAAAATCTTTGCATGAAAGCTGTAAATCAATCTATCGGTATGTCCTAGCCACTATTCTTCAGTAGTTTCATATTCAAAAGTTAGTGGTATCTCTTACTTTCAAGTTGCTAGGAGAGGAGAGGGAAAAGACAGTCAAATTTCAGCCTCCTTTCTTGGTTCTTTCAATCTCTAAATTGCAAGCTAGGGAATACTCTGAGTGAACATTATGCTAAAAAAAATTTGTTTTAAAAACGGCTATAATTGATCTACTTGAACAATCAAGGGCAGAGTATATTTATGGTCAGTCCCGAGAGGACAGGTGACAGGCCTACTAATGCAACAGAACCCAAGGTAAGCCTTAAATCTACTCAAGCTTTGATGTATGCTTTTGGGGCATTTCAGGTAGCCTTTCCTTGAAGTGCTCATATGCCAGTTTAGACATTGGCTAGAGCACCAATGATTTGTAAGAATGGCTGGTGTCGAATTCAGTGGTAAATGGTCAGTGAGACCAATCACTAAATTGGTTTCTCTTAGAAGATACAATCAACTCAACTAAGTTAAATGGTAGTACATAGGATCCAGAAATGGTTATTTTTATTTTTTATTGCAGTCATTCAATCATGTCAAATGTTGGCTTTATATGTTTCCTAGATGTAATCATTTAGGGTTATTTGCACTTTGCCTCCTCTAGTTTTAGGGTAAATCACTTTAGGTGCTAAAGTTTAAGGTAATTTCAGTCTAACCCCCATCTCGGATGGAAACCGTCTAGTCAACCATTTTGACTAATCATTGAACTTTGATGACCAATATACCTTAACTTAAATGCACTTTGGCCCTTGCGGTTATAGGATAAATTATTTTGAGGCCCAAAGTTTACCCTACAATTAAGGGTATATTGGTCTTCAAAAGTCTCTTGACCAGTCAATCTCGTTGACTAGATAGTTTTATCCAAAATGAGAGTTAGACATACAATAGGATACATTTTGGCAAGGTGTACAGCTGAGTTGGTAGAGGTGTGGCTGATGAAATCACACGTCACGGGTTCGAACCCGACCGACGGCATGGGGTGGGGAGTTCAGCGTAAAAAAAAATAAAAATTTGGTACCTTAGTTATTTACCCTGTTTCTAATTGGGGCCAGAGTGTAAATAAGCCAATCATTTACCTAAACGGTGGGTTTCCCTTTTTTTCCCCCCTTTTTGGCAGTCCCCTCAGTATCAAACGGGTTTCATATATTTCTTCAGAAGAATTCTACTTAATTTTTTTTTTTTTAATTTGTTTTTATAAATGTATGATGTACATTTTTTGTAACTGTTGTTGCTCTAGGTAGGGCAATTCGGCACATAGATGACTATGCATCAATTTTGTTAGTGGACTCACGCTATGCATCTGATGTATCAAAACGAAGTTTATCCCACCCAACCAGCAAGCTCCCTCAATGGATAAAAGACCATCTGGTTTCTGTCAGTCAGAACTATGGTAAAGCCCATAGGCTGCTACACCAATTCTTCAAACTTAACAAGCAGAGAGGGTGTCAGTAGAAATTTGATGCTAAAACTCAGATCAGACGAGAGAATGTGAGAACAAGCGCAGAAGGTGTCAGTGGAAAGTGGAAGCAGAACTTCAGACAAGATGTACATGTGAATTGGCGACATGACTGCCTTAGTACATGGAGAGCATATATTCGGATTCAATTAGTGCCATCACTGTAACATGAAGCTTGTGTTGATTAGGTAGGGTATATCAATTATATCATACATGTCTAGTCTCCTTTATTACGTCACAAGATTATTGAAGCTTGTTGACGACCAAGGAAAGTTGGGCAGGTTACAGCGTTTCCGTCAAGAGGCAGTCACTTGGAAAAGAATGTGATCTTTAAACTTCAGTTTTTAGTGTTCTATTTAATGAATGAGGATGTAATGATTAATTAGGCATGGAGAGTTCAGCAAATCCATCCCATAAACCTGATATGTTCATGCAATTCATTTCATGTCTCTCATTTGAACTCGAGTACATCTGGAGTGGAATACAAGCAATGTACTTATATGGTCACATTTCACATATATACGAAAAACATGAATAATTCCTGGAAATACAGTTTTTACTGATGTTTTTTTGGGTTCTTGTATGTACTTGTGTATATGCGATTGTCTTTTTCTTGTCCTAAAAGCTCAACACTTATGCATGAGCAAGGATTGTGAATTCGTTTTTCGAGTTAATTTCGGTCTCCTGACGTTAAAAAATATTTCGGTGTGCAAAGAAAAAACTTAAAATTTTTGAAGATACATGAATATATATAATAAATTTCGAGGGTATATAAAATGTGAAAAAAATCAGATGCAATTAAATAAATAAATAGGTTCTTTTTTAATTTGACACTCATTAATTTATATTTATTAGAGTACGACTCTCGTTTTAAAAATTAATTGATTCTAAGACTTGTTTTCTGATAGAACCGTTAAGTCATCATCATTGAGTTTAATTTTTTAAACACTAAAATCCAAAATTGTCACCATCCCCTATTTTCTTCTATTTTCTTTCTCCATGCAACTCTTCTTACCAGCACGAACCCTACCCCAAATTCCAACCCCACTTTGCCAGTATAAAGATTGAAAGCAACAGGGTTACTCCTTCGCACATCACTTCTCTCGCTGTTCTATATGGATAGCTATTTGTCCAACTTGATGACCTTTGGAAGGAAATTTTGTTTTCATAAGTTGATACCAGGTGTTGCGTGGGCAGTTGTTGGTGATTAACAAAACGTTGGGATAAGAAACAAATAATGATGAGTGAGAGAGATGACCACCAACCAGAAGAAAAGATGAGGATGACATCCTATTCTAACCCATGAAAATGCATTCCCAGTGTAAGACATCACCTTCAACAACTTAATCAATTGAATTGGCATATATATTAAGCGTTCCAAACATCCGAGTGTTGTTTGGCTTTGGCTTTGGCTCTGGCTCTGCACACAACTCTGGTTGTTCTGAATAAAAAGTCAGCCACTTTCAAGTTTCAAAGGGTGTTTGTTTTTGCTTTTGATCAGAAGCTGATTGAAGCAAATTTCGATCAATTACCAATCTCCAAGCACTGAGTGCTTACTGCCATATGTTGCAAACTTACACACACAACTTATATGCATCCAAGAACCATTTCAAGCCCTACCCTGCCAGACTAATAACTAGTTTGCTCACTGAATGGCAAACACGACTTTCTTGAAAGTGTTCCCTTGTGTTTTTCGGGGATGGGGCTATTCGCTGCTCCCGTTCCCCTTCAGGGAGTGTAGGGTTTTACTGGGTGAGCATTTCCAGTGCTTGTGCAATCTGCTGCATTTGGGTTAACAGTAGATCCACTATTGGTCCGTCGCGCCGCGGTTGCCACCGACGCGAGGGTATGATTTTGTTCCTCCCACGGTGCTAGATTTGTTGGAACTAGCGGCGCTCTCATAGTACAAGCGTTTGAGGGATCAGGGATGTCTCCATTGTTGTGAGATCTCGTGGTCACCATATCTCTGTACTGTGAAGCAGGGTGATATCACTATTTTTTTCAAGGAACTTCGTCGTTCCCCCAAGACATCGTCAAATTGATGTAGTCGAATTCTGCTCTCCTTGACTTGGACCTGCAAAGGGAATGCACATGAGATAAGGACCACCGTTGTGGTGGCCGATGACACTCCGATGCTAAAGTCAGGCAAGGCTCAAGAAAAGCTTAAAGCTGTAAATTGGTTCTATAGCGTACCTTTCTTCGTCAAACATGTGTCTTATTTATAATGTGAGAGTCCTCGTTTAGCTAGGTCTTTGGTGGTGTAGTTTAGGGAAAAAAATCTTGATGGAGATCCTTTCTTAGTTGGGAGTCGTCAATATAGGAGAGTTTTCCTACACGACTTGTGCTCCTAGATATGCAATAGAGGTTTCCCTTTTGGAGTGTTGTCCATGCAAGAAAGTTTTCATGCACGATTTATACTCCGGTATATGTTTCCTAGTCGGAACCAATGTGTTGCTGGCCTGCCCGTCTTATGTGAACCCTCAGATATTTGCTTGATTAGGGCTTACGGGTATTGGGTGTTACCATGTGATGTGTGGGCTTAATAGTGCGCTGCAACTTGGATTTAACCTTTTGGATTTTGCCAATATGGGCTTAATGTGTCTGGGCTATGCCAGATTTGGTGGGCAATCGGACCCGCTTTGCTTTGCTAACGAGATCATCATGACACGTGTACGGTGTGGGTGAAAGGACGGTTTGGTGTATCATCTGCTATTCCTCCCGAGTTGGTGGGCCAGTTCATCGGTTCATCAAGTCATGTTGTAGAGGACCTAAGAGGTCATGATTGGTTTGAGTCTGAATCGTCTCCTGTAGTGGCGTGCTTCATTAAATGAGCGTGCGTCTGCTCGAAAAAAGGCGAAAATTTCGTTCACTATATAAATCTCATCCTTTGCAGAGTTCATTTTCTTCACTCTTTGATATTGGATACTCTGCTATGTCGTTTCATTTTTTGTGCTTTTGATTTTATCTAATTCCCGTGATCGAAAGTTTGTACGTTCTTTATTGATGGGCCAAAGTCAGCTTTCTGATGAATTGTTTGCTAAGGGTTGTAAGTTCTTCGAGGAGAGGTCACTCTCTGAGTTTAATCTGGAAGGCCTCCGCATGACATATGGGATATTTGACGATCTGGTGCTCTTCACATTGGGCGCTGGTCAGATGCCACTGTCTCCTCTTGAGGGATTTATCTGCTTGCATCGAGGTATGCTCCAATTGGGCATCTGTTTTCATGTTATCAAAGAAATTTGGATCTTCTTGGCTTACATCGGCATTGCGCCTGCTCAACTAGTGTCGAACGAGTATAGGACGGTGATCATTTTTTTAATTAGGGCGAAGGATGCTGGTGTCCGAGTGTCTCTGAGGGTGATTAAACTGCTTACTTCTCCTCAGATAAACGAGCATGTCGTGTGCGTGTTGACATCGCCAGACTGTTTTGGCAATCTGCCCGATGACTTCAAGTTCTGGCAAAAGTATTATTTCATGGCTCCTACGAACTTGGAGTATTTTGAGTTTGTCGGCCATCTGATCGAGCGAAAGTTTTGTTAACTGAGTAAGTTTAGTTCTGTTCTTGATTTCGCCAGCGTTAATTGCATATTGAATTGTTATCCATACTTTTTGTAGGGAGGTTTCCAACTACGCCCCTTTTATCTGAGGACAAAGCAGCCATGAAGAAATTTTGTGAAATGCCTCGGATGTGGATAGATGATGTTGTTCAGTCTTCTAACATCAAGTGCAGCGGGCTATGGGCCCATTGACACGAGGCTCCCACCTTTTTCAGAGTTCCAAATCCGAGCCCTCTTCTAATAAGAGGAAGCTCCCGAGAGTTAAGATTCTGAGCCCGTCAAGGAGGGCGAAACTGAATGAAGTGCTTTATTTTAATACACGTTCTAAGAAGTCTCGCGCTGCTACCAAGCCAGCTAGTGAGCGGTTGACCCTTTCAGAGGGACACCAAGCTATGGGGAAAGTTCTTGATTCATCTACTGTAGTGGAAGCTATTGTGTCCGAGGGGCAGGATGCTCAGGCAAGGGCCGCTATTTTTTTCCTAACTTGGAGTAGGAATATCTGTAGATGGTGGGAGTTGAAGATGTAATGAAGCTGAGCACCAATCAGGTGAAGGTTATGAGCAGCTTGTTGTTGCAGGCGGGCCTAGCGGCTTCATTCGACACAAGCTTGACTCGTCCTTTCTCATTGAAGGACTTTAAGTTCAACCCCTTCTTGGATCACGAGTCCCCCCAGCTTGGTGAAAATTCGTATGATAGCTGCCCCTACGGCGAGAAGTCTCATCCGCGTCACCCGTATTGTCTTCTGTCCCGATCTCAATCCCATATTGAGATGGTGACGGGTCCAAGAGATAACTCCATTCCTTCATCTGCGTCTACTATTTTTTAGTCGGTTTGTAAGAGATAGCCGATTGTTGAGGGCAAGGGGAAAACAGTGGACGAGGGCCCCAATGTAGTAAAGATGGTGAAGGGTGATGCTGGAGTGATTTCGGTTCATGAGAATTCCATCTGGATGCACGGATAAGTTTGTTTGCTCTGGACGTGTTGAAGATGAGCAACCAGGCCTGACACCAAGAGGTTGATATTTCTTATGCCTCAAAGAAACATATCAATAGGTGGAATGATTGGCTGAAAAATTGTGCTCTGGTGCCAACATGTGATACGCTAGGAGAGCGTATGGACAATGACAGAAATATCTCGTCTTTGGGATGTCATATCTGAACCAAGTCGCCGCCGTAGGGACGGAAGTTGAGGCTTCCCATGAAAGGGTGTACACCATGGGACGAGTCTTTGCACACTGGCAGAAGTCATACTCCGATGCTCTCCGTGAAGTTGAATCACTGAAACGAGAAAATTAAGGAAGGGAAGCTTGCTCAATCCGTTGTTGATAAGGAGCTTTAGAAGACAAAATTGGAGGCTCAAAGGATTCGCTTGGAAACGCTTGAGTCCGAGTTGGTTGAAATAATGTCCGCGAAGGACATGTTCGAGGAAGATTTGAACCTTGTCCGTCATGACTTATGAGTTTGGGAGGTTGCAGCCAAAGTCCAGGTTGAGGTGCAAGCTCTAACCGAGGGCTAAAAAGGAGTCTGAGCGGACCGCCTGATGTCAGCAGCTAGAGGTCGATGTTGACTCCAATGCGAAAAGTGTGCGGTTAGCAGAAGAGCAACTTCTTCTGACGCAAAATGAATTGAGTGCTGCGAAGGAAAACTTGATTATCGAGCAGTCCGAAAATGATACGTTGTCGGAAAGGTTGGAGCAGCTGGAGCGAGATCTTGTTGAGTCGAGGATGCGTGAAAAAGAGTTTTTGAAGTCTCAGGGCACGTTTGAGTTCAGCAGAGTCCTGCATGGGCGGCTGGAGCTATTGCAGCCGATGAAGGAAGAACATCCCGAATGGGACCTCTTTCGCTGTAAAAAGTGTTGTCTTACGCCGAGTTTGGGGAAACCTCCGACAAGTCAAAAGAAGAAGAAGGTGATGAAAGCCAGGGCGTCCGAGAGACAGCGCGTGCGGTCGCATCCCCTATTTCCTCTCCTGCCAAATCTAGTTCTGTCGCATCTGAACCTCTTCCTAATGAGGAGTGAATTTTGTACTCTTGATTTATCAATGAGAGATAGCATGTTACACAACATTTTGTATTTATGCATTTTTTGACTTTTCCTGCTATCTTTTTTCTGGTTTGTCTTACAGCTACTAGCTTTTAGATAAAAGGTTGTACTGAGTTTGGAAGTCGTATAATTGATCCACCGTCTTTGAAATCCGCCGTGTACTCTGCCATATGCGGGCAAGGCTGTGAACCAGACCAGCAATTGTCGTTGCTATTATAAACGAACTGGTTTGAGTGTGGTCATGTGTGTTTATTGCTATAAGTATTCGGACGATGGTCCCTGTGAGTTGTCTGAGTTGAGCTTCCTATGCTCTGAGTAGGCTTTCAAACCGTTTATGCTCGCTATTGGTGGACCAAGCTGTAAGGGAGACCAAAAGTTGTTGTCATCAATTATAACTGACTAAACCTTGGTCGGGTTCGATGATCATTGTTTGTTGTGGGATGATGATCCCTGGCAAGCCATCGTCATCAAGCTGCGTGAGCACTGACTAGACTCCCACTTTCCAACCTATCGTCATCCGCGCTCAGCGGACTAGGATTAGAACAATAGGGTTTGCCGATCATTGTCTGCAGTTAGTCGATGATTCTTGGCAAGCCATTGTCATTAGGTTGCATGATGACTGACTAGACTCCCAGTTTTGAAGCCATCATAATTCGTGCCCAGTAGACTAGGATTAGAGCAGACCAAGAGCTATCGTCATCAGTGGCCTATTGACTAAACTTTGGTCATGCTCAACGATTGTCGTTTACAAAAGGACGGTGACCCCTGGCAAGCCATTGTAATCAGACGTCGGGAGCGCGGATGTAGACTCCCACTTTCTAAGCCGTTGTCATTTGCTATTGGCAGACTAGGCTTAGAACGGACCAGAAGCTATCGTAATCAATCGTCACAACTAAGCTTTCGTCAGGTTCAGTGAAAATTATCCATAATTGGAAAATAGTCCCTGGCGAGCCGTATCGATTAGGCATTAGAGCACTGATTAAGGCCCCACTCTCTAAGCCGTCGTCATCTATTATAAGCTCTTGATAATGTTCTTGAAATGATTCTACTTAGAAAATATGTGTTGGGTTCCCCAAAGGCTAAAGGAAGATCTTCATTGTTGGAGCCTTCAAATGTTCTGGTATTTGCAGCGTTGAGTCTTGACAAGACTTGCTTTTATGCGGTGCCACCTGGTTTGGAAGAGCATCCAATTGGTTCCATGGGACCTTGTTATTTATTCTTATATTGAATAGAAGAAGTACAGACTCTCCCCCAAGGGATGAGTTTGTCTGTCGCTTTTTTTTTGCTCCCCAGTGTCCCTTTATCACTACTGTTGGGAGATGATACCAGCAGCTGGTTTTGGGGCGGATTTTTCTACTGTATCCACTGGGCTTCTCAAGCGATGCCACAACGGGGAAATAGATTTAGTAGAGCGAGGCTCTAGGGGATGCGATTTGAGGTCTTGAGGTGGTAGCTCTGCGTCACCCCAGGCATTACACATTTAAGAAACATCCCCATTTGGTCATTTCCTCTCTCCTTCTTAATCCTTTTCGCAAGGAAGATTGGCGGAGTAGGGATGTTTGCAATCCACTGTAAGTGTCTCTGCTGCCACTTTCAGATCATCCTTGCGAGGCCGAGTGGCGGAGTACAAAATTAAGCATGTACTTGCAACCTTTTTCAAGTCTTTACTTTCACTTTCGAATCCTTTCTGAAGACAGATTGGCAGAGCGAAGTCTTGACGTGTGTTTGAGCGGAGACATACTTGCGTTGAACTTGGATACTTCTATTGTACTAGTTAGTCAGGCAAGCTTTGTAATAACTTTCATTATAATAAATAAAGTATGTTTTATTCCTTGAATATGTCTTGTGTGAGCAATTCTTCTAAATTGAGAAAAAATAAATCAAAGCAATAAGATAGTTTGATTTTAAATAGAAAATTAACAAATCTAGCCCAAGAGACATGCACGGTCTTGGCTCAGTCTGTGTAGCTTTTTTGGTGAAGCGTCAGGCGTCGCCGATGTTGGCGAAGTTACTGAAGAGTGAACTTTGCGCTAGCTGGCCATTCCTCGCTGGCTGTCAGCGTTTGGAGGAGGCACCTGATTGCTGAAGTGTTGTTACTTAGCTTTATGCTAGACTAAATGGTGTTTTCAGTACTGGATTCTAGCTCGTCGGAGATATGATCCTTAGTTGTCGGAGCTTTGTCACTATCCGCATGAGGTGATTATCCCCTCGAATCCGGGCCCCGTGTTTGATATGTCTATCCCGTGGGCCTAAGCTGTAATTGCTAGCAATCTAGCTGCTTCAGCACTGCATAGTGGCAATATCTCACTGAAGGTTGATCTCCACGAATAGTTTCTTAGGCCTAATTGGCTATGTACTTGATGCATTGGTGCAGAGTAGAAACTACTGCTTCCATATGGTGAAGCCAATGCCTCCCCAATATGATGTTGTAAGTAGATGAAACATCAATCGCTATGAACTCTTGAACAAGGTACTTCCATAATTGTGGCTCTCCTACCACTACCATTAAGTTGATCCTCCCAATAGAGAACTTTTTCTCTCCATTGAACCCGACCATGGGATGGTTGGCGGGTGTTAAGTCCGCCTCCTTGAGTTGCATGTTGCAGAAAATGCAGAGAAACAAGATGTTTAAAGAGTTTCCTGTGTACACCAAGGCCCATTTCACTTCCCACTTTGAAATAACGACCGAGATGAGCAGGGAGTCATTGTAAGGTGAATGAACACCTTGAAGGTCTTGGTCCGTGAACGTCAGCGGTGGGATGGGGCTCTGAATACGTGCATACTGTACTTGTCTGTCTTCGTAGGTGGGTTGCGTCCACATTTCGAGAAGAGTCCTCCTGTGGGACATGTTTGATTGCTCGCCTTTGGAGCCGACTCCATGAAGCACATATTGCCATGAGTTTCTTTTTCTATCTCCTTAATGGAATCTTCCCTTTCTTTTGCCCGGTTTTGCCTTTTACTCAGGTTCCGGAACTCCTTGAGCTTCCCATTCCGGATTGAATACTCTATATTGTTCCTGAGACTCTTGTAGTTATCAGTGTCGTGATAGCCCTCCTTGTGAAAGGAGCATTATTTGCTATTATCACACCGGAAGGGGTTTCCTCGCTGCTTTGCGGGCCACTTTAGGTCTTCTCAATTCTTGATAGAGTTGAAGATGTCGGATAGATTGGAGTTGTGGGGAGTGAAGAATTTAGCATCGACGTAGGTGGAGGCCCTATCTTGCCTTGCACGACCAGAGTCAGGTTTGCTATCATTGCATTTCCTTTTCCTGTCATCGTCATCCTATTTCTTCCCCTCATTTTTGTCTCTGGATGCATGTTTCTTTTTGGATTCCGCTCCCCTCTTGGAAGTCAGCATCTCATCAAGAGCGATGTATCTCTGGGCGTTTTTCATTAAGTTTGCCATATCAGTTGGAGGGTTTAAAATGAGGAAATCATAGAACTTGCCTCTCCTCAGACCTACGGAGAAGGCTGTGACCGCAATGTCTCTATTGCAGCTATCGGTGATAGTCAACTCATCATTAAAGCGTGTAACGTATTCTCATAACGTTTCGTTGGGCTTCTGTTTGAGGGTGAGCAGATAATGATAGCGCTTCCTGATTCGCTGGCTGCCAACAAAGCGTGTAAGGAATGCTTTTGCTAGTGTCCAGAATGAGTCGATGGACCTCAGAGGGAGGTTGTGGAACCAGGTCAACGTTGACTGTTTAGGCTGGTAGGGAATGGTCGACACATTATTGCTTCAGATCTTTCTTTGAGCACCATTACATGCTGAAAGTTGCGCAAGTGATCGGACGCGTCTGTCGTCCCGTCATAGAACTCTAGCATCGACGGAGCGAAATTCTTCGGCAAAGGCTCATTCATGATATGATCCATGAACGGTGGGACAGTGAGGTTGAATAGCACTTCAGGATTGGTGGCTCCTAATCGGATGGGGTTCTGAGAGACCTGTCCGTCTGTTTTAGACGCTAGGTCTCTGCTTCTGAGAGCCTGTAGAGGCAACACAACTCTCCTGAACGTGTTGCCTTGTGTTTTTCAGAGACATGGCTTTTCGCTGCTCCCGTTCCTCTTCTGCGGGTGGAGAGTTCTGTTGGATGAGCATATCCAACGCTCATGCAATTTGCTGCATCTGGGTTGAGCATATCCGTGGCTGCCACCAGCTCGGGGATCTGATTTTTTCTTACCGCGGTGCCAAATTCGTCGGAACTGGCGGCGCTCTCGTAGTATGAGCGTTCGAGGGCTCAGGGATGTCTCAATTGTTGCGAGATCCCATGGTCACCATATTTCCGTACTATGAGGCAGAGTGATATCACTATTTTTTTTAAGGAACTTCGCCATTCCCCATGGACGACGCCAAACTGATGTAGTCAAATCTTGCTCTCCTTGACCTTGACCTAAACCTGCACAGGAAATGCACGTGAGCTAAGGACCATCATTGTGGTAGCCGATGACACTCCGATGCTAAAGTCAAACAAGGCTCAAGAAAAGCTTAAAGCTATAAATTGGGTTCTGTAGCGTACCTTTCTTCATCAAACCTGTGTCTTATTTATAATACAAGAGTCCTCGTTCGGCTAGGCCTTTGTTGGCGTAGTTTAGGGAAAGAGATCTTGCTGGAGATCCTTTCCCAGTTGGGAGTCGTCCATGTGAGAGAGTTTTCCTACATGACTTGTGCTCTTGGAGCTTCGGGAGAGGTTTCCCTTTTGGAGTGTTGGTATATGTTTCATAGTTGGAACCAATGTGTTGCTCGCCTGTCTGTCTTAGGTAATCCCCCAGATACTTGTCTAATTAGGGCTTACGGGTATTGAGCTTTACCATGTGACGTGTGGGTTTAATAGGGTGCTGCAACTTGAATCCAACCTTCTGGATTATGCCAATATGGGCTTAATGTTGTCTGGACCTTGCCAGATTTGGTGGGCAATCAGGTTCGCTTTGCTCTGCTGACGAGATATTTATGACACACGTACAGTGAGGATTAAATGACGGTTTGGTGTATCATCAACTATTATTAAGAATTTCTCTTCTTAGTGGAGGGGAGAAAATGTGATTTGGTTATTAATATGTGTAAATTGTTAGTATAAAAATCTAGGGTTGAAAATGTAACGAAGTTTAAAAGTCAAGGAGTACATGTAATTTTTTCCACTTTAGGGGAGAATTGTAATTATCCATTGATTTTAGGGTTCATTGTGTAAATGTGAAAAGGTAAGGTTTTTGTTGTGCATATTTTGTATTCATACTAAAATTAATGGTTATTTAACTTTTGCCATACAATACTATGGCAAGTTTAGTATTTAGACCCCAATTTTGATTATAGATAAATAATAACTTTGACCAACGAGTAAAAAGACTTCTTTTCCCCATACCTATCTTTAATGCAAAATTTATTATGGCCCCTTCAAAATTACACACATTAAACAAACCCCCATCATTTGCCTTGAGCAAGGATAGTGATTTCGTTTTTCGAGTTAATTCGGTCTACTGATTTTAAGAAATATTTCGGTGTGTAAAGAAAAAACGTAAAAATTTCAAGGATAAATGAAATATATATAATGAATTTCGAGAGTATATTAAATATGTGAAAAATAAAATGAATGTAAATAAATGTATGAAGCCAAACTACCTATAATTAGAAAATCAGGGGTTAGTTTCAAAAATCAATATATAAGTAGAAGAAATGTTAATTAGGACATTATAGGGTGGATTAAAAAATCAATAAGTAATTACAATAAATGATAATTAGAAGAAAAAAAAACTCGAAATTAACGAAAAAACACAAAATTGTTCGAAAAAATGTAATTTTTAGTAGCTGGTTTTTGTATTTTTACGAAAAACGAAATTTGCGAAACCCCCCCCCTCCGAAATTTACAAAAAAAACCCTCGAAAAAATGTAATTTTTTCTTTTCGTAATTTAAAAAACGAAAATTTTGGCAAAATTTCGTATAATTTCGCGAAATCACAATCCTTGGCCTGAGATCTCAAAATAGATCACGAGGTATATATTAATTAATTGTCAATTTATTGTCTTTTTTCTTAAAAAATGAGTGAATTTAAAACATGGATTTAGATGCAAAATTAAGGTCTAAATTAAAAAAAAAAGTAATCTTGTTTAAAAAAATTCAACTTACATGTACATCGAAGCAAAAAAATGTCCACATTAAAAAACTTTGCCAATAATTTTTTGAAATTACTCACACTCAAATCCAGGTCAAATGAACGGTTCATATAAAACCACATCTCGATGAAACATAATGATCTAGATAAGAATGATTATTTCACCATTAATCTTTTAATATGGATCACTAATTTTTGTCGAGATTCGTTTTTTCTAAATATTCGACAATTGTTTTCCTCGATATGGGCGTGGGAAATTATTATATATTTTATATGAAATAGTTATTTTTAATTTGGTCATTTGTCTTACTTCTAGAGGCGTGTTTTAAAACTTTGCACCATTTATATTTAAGAAAATATAAAATGGCACATCCATTTGACTTGAAATGAAGCATCTTGTACAACACCAAACTTCCATTTTATATTACTTCTTAATGTAAACAAACACCACTTAGGGGTTGTTTGGTTGCACAGAAAATAGGCATGAAAATTAAAATTGTTTCCGTAAACTTCCATGAGAAATGAGAAAACAATCTTATGAAGAATCAATTTTTTGTTAGTAAATAAACAACGAAACATTGGAAATCTGCATAACAAAATAAATAGATTTCATTTTCCAAGGAAAATGGCTAGCCAAACGTACCCTAAGGGTCTTTTTGATACACATATTTTTCATGGAAAAAGAATATGTTTCGTCTCGAATGCGTATTAAGACTATTTCATAGCACAATATTTTTCATGGCTAATTTTCTCTCCAAGGAATAGAAACCTTTAATTTAGGTTATTCTCCTTCTTCTCTAATTCCTCCACTCCCCCAAGGAATAGAAACCAAGAAAAATAAACCATCTTGATTGCTAATCAGAGTTAACCATGGTTAGTATTGACTAGTGACTTTGATCAACCTTGATTTTTTTATTTTACTAAAGTTGACCATAGCTTGACTAAGCTTTGACATATTTGGATCAAGTTTTGACCAAATCTAATGTGCAAACTATAACTCTGATTTTGACACAATTTTTTCCACTGTTGCAATCCTCACATTGAGATCTATTAGTAAAATTGTTATTTTGTAATTTTGGTAAAATTACAATTTTACTCTTCAAAGTTAATATGTCTCTATACAAGTGTTTTGGATCTATGACTGTGTTTTGAAGCTATGATTAATAATGATATGTGATAAGTTAATCCAGACGTTAGCATTTTGATCTATGATGTGCTTTGGAATATGTACAACAATATTGAGGCATCAACCTTTGCATTTTCGTTGAAATACAGTTGATAAAATACTAAGCAGATGGAGATAAATCAAAAAACAAATGAGAATATCATGATATCAACTAATGGATGAAATAAACATGTACCTTATGAGTACTAACTCAATACTCCATGAAAAACTATTGGCTATTCAACCAATGTTAACAGTTCCATGACAATTTTCAATCTGCCAATCAAAACACATAGCTTATACTGTGGAATCCATTCTAGTGTTGTGGTTTATGTGGAATGAATTCTCAAGCAAAAAGAAAATTTTCCTCAGAATCTATTTTGTGTTATTAAAATAAAAATAGAGCATGGGATTTGTTTGGGTTTGAAACAAAACTTTGGGTCTAGATATCAATTTTCTTTTTCCAAGTAATAAACAGGTCAAGTCTCAACGACTCCCATGGTCTTGAAGGTTTGACTCATTCCTTTACTAACTCGAGAGTTGATACGCAGAGAGCGAGAAGAGGCGCGATACAAAAAGATACTAGACTGGAGTGAGAAACCAACCCCTTTTCAATCTTTAATCGTCGCCAGTAGACATATTCTTTTTTTTTTCTTCTTCTTACAGGTAAACGACCGAACCCCTCCCTATTAGAATCGAATATAATAGAATCGACTGCTGCTATCTCACACTTGAAGCAAGCGAAGTGATTCTCCAAATCCAATAGTCTTCAAACAAGCTGACTTGGCTCGACTTCAAATAAATAAAATATTCGTCTAACTATTTTTTACTTGGACTCCAACCGACTCACTCATGGTCACGGGGGTAGGCCTGTTTGCTCTTTTTCATTTTGGACTGAAACTGCCTCTAAGGTAAGGTATGTTTGTAACAGTCGTAGTTTGATTTGTTAGAAAGTCAATATATTCATTGGATAGATTAGGAAATAGATTTGTGTTGTATTTGAAACAGATGTGTGTTGTATTTGCTGTACAATTTTAGATTATCTAGAATAACTTAGCACAATTTTAGTAGAATAACTTAGCACAATTTTAGTAGAATAACTTAGCACAGTTTTAGTAAAACTCTTGTATCTTTTGTGTAAAGCTACATCTTCTGATTCAATGAAAATCAACCTTTCAAAGGCAATTCATTTTTTTACATGGTATCAGAGTTGGAAAAAAATATCCTAACTCTCTGTCCACTTTTGTTTCCTTTTTACTTTTGCCTCTTCTTATCGTCATTGTGAATGAACACTCTTCGGATGGAGGCAAGATTAATGCCACCAATCCTTATTATCTTTTACCATTCCGATCATCCCGAATTTGTGCTTGTTTCCAAGCCCTCCAATGGGGATAATTATTCAACCTAGTGTAAGGGCTATGACCATCTCTTTGAAGGCCAAATCCAAGTTGGGTTTTATAGATGGTATTGTTTCAATTCCGCCGCCAAAACCAAACCAGACGACTATGCATCATGGAAAAGATACAATGATATGATCCTATCCTAGATCCTTAATTCACTCACACCAGATCTTGTAAACAACGTCATCTATTCAACCACCGCTCAGAAGGTATGGGAAGACCTTCAGGATAATTTTTCTCAAAGCAATGCCCCCCACATTTTTCAGATTGAGAGGGACATCGCTTGTCTTACCCAAGATAGATGACTGTTGCCGCTTACTACACAAAGTTGAAAGGACTATGGGATGAACTGGGATCATATAATGACACCGTTTGCTCTTGTGGGGCGAACCATAAAAACGTTGATTGATGCAATTTCTTATGGGACTCAATGAGTCCTACAATGCAATCCGAGGACAGATCCTATTGCTAAATCCATTGCCCAATGTTATAAAGGCTTACTTTTCTGTTGTGCAATAAGAGAAGCAGCAGAGCCTAGGCATTGCATGCGAAACAGAGGCTGCAACCATGGTTGTTCAAAGGGATGAACCAACAACCTTGGCCATTCAACAAGGACAAGGTTTTTTTCTTCTCATTCCAACTCGTCTCATTGTTCCATCTCGTGTGAGACACATGTTGGAAGTTGCATGAGTATCCGCCAGGGCACACAAAACACAAATCAAACATGTCCAATCAAGGATGCAATCGTTCTTTTTATAACAACAATCATCAATCTTTGGCCAACAATGTCAAGGAGGGTTCAATGATGCAGGAAATGTGGTCAGAAATGAATGGGCACTCTGATGTGCAGTTCCAGCAAATATTATATCAAGCGTGATAAGGGGACATCAAAGTCTGCCAATCCTAAGGCTAATGCTGCTAGTACTTCTTCATGTTTGTCACAAGCATCGTTGTGCCACCATTGATTCAATATTGATAGTGGTGCAACTGATCACATTACTTCATCTTTGAATATAATTGTCAACTATAGTAAGAACACCCATTTGCCACCAGTTATTATGCCAAGTGGAGAAAAAACACCAATCACATCTATTGAGACTTTATCCTTGGATTCTGTTATTTCTTTAAAAAATGTGTAGGGTGTGCCATCTTTTAAGGTGGACTTGATGTTTGTGAGTCGAGTTATAAGAGATCTCAATTGCTCCATAATCTTTTTTCCCTTATTGGTGTATTTTGCAGGACTTGAAGATGATGAAGACAATTGATTTAGATAAACAACAAGATGGACTTTATTACTTGGTTGCGTTACCATCAACCGAACAAAGACCTAACATCCAATCCTCAGCAGACATTGCTAGCCATTCATCTTGTCCTCATGTCATCTCCTCCACCGACTTGTGGCATCGCTAGTTAGGGAATTTATCTTCCTCTAGATTAGATTTATGGCAAAAAATTTCTTAAATTTTCCTTTCAAGTCAAATAATGCTTGTGATGTCTGTGCACTTGCAAAATAGAGTCGACTTCCATTTTCTACTAGTTCAATTTCACCTTCCAAACCTTTCGATGTATTTCACTGCGACATTTGGGGTCGTCACAAAATTGCCTTTCTTTCTGGTGCTAAATATTTTCTTGACTATTGTGGATGACTATTCTAGATTCACATAGGTATTTTTTTATGCAACACAAAAGTGAAACACAACATTTATTTTCCAATACTATTATGCCCAAACACAATTCAATGCCTCTATAACTAAAATTCGAGCTGATAATGGGGGGAGTTCTATTCTATGCGGAAATTTTATAAAAAAATGGTACAAATTATCAACATTCTTGCGTTGGTACTCTTCAACAAAATGAGGTTGTAGAGCGCAAACATCGCCATATTCTTGAGTTAGCTCGAGCCATTCACTTTCAAGCCAATCTTCCTCTACAGATTTTGGCGGAATGTGTTTTAATTTTTGTCCATCTCATTAATCGTTTGCGTTTGCCACTTCTTTCTTGACAAACTCCTTTTGAATTGCTTTATGCCAAGGTCCCTTCTTATTCTAATCTTAGAGTTTTGGGGTGTCTTGCATACACTATTGACGTGCATGTTTTTCACAAATTTGCTTCTCGAGCCAAAAGTTGTGTTTTTCTTTGTTAGCTAGTTGGCCAGAAAGCTTACTAGCTCTATAATTTACCACCCATCAAATCTTATCTAGTCATAACATTGTTTTTCACGAAATTTTTTTTCCCTATTCTTCCACTTCCCAAAATTCAACATATGTAATTCCTCATTGTGTCAGATTCTTCTTCTTCGAGTCGGTTTCAGCCGTCCAACCCACAAGTCCACCAAATTCGATCCAACCCGATTCCCCATCAGTTCCTCCTTTTGAGCCTATGGATCCTTCATCTCTTTTGGGCCCTATTCAATCCACTCCCGCCAACCCCCTCCCACCCCTCTATGCCGTTGTCAATGTTCTCATGCTCCTCCCTTGACATTACGTGATTATGTTTGCAACAAAGTGACATCTCTCAGACCATTGCCACTTTCGTTGACTGGTCCACAAAATGGTACACAATATCCTCTTTGTAATTTCATCTCTTATCATCGTTATTCACCACACCATCGCTCTTTTGCTACTACTATCAATCAAGATATTGAACCTATATTTTATACCGAAGCATTTTCTCATTCCCAATGGCAAGTAGCGTTGAAATTTGAATTGGCAGCTTTACAAGCAAACAACACTTGGTCCTTTACTTTTCTCACCCTAGCAAGAAGCTTGTTGGTTGTCGTTGGGTCTATAAAATCAAACGTCCATGAATTAATTGTAGTTTAGAAAGAAATAAGTGAAGTTTGGCCTAGAGCTTACCATGTTTGGCTAACATCCCACCTTAGGGTGTGGGTGACCCCATGGGAGGATAGCTCCAAGAAGGCTCTTTTAGATTAGTTATTTTCATTTTCATGTATTAGAGAAACATGTGCAGTTAGATTGGTCTTGTAGCTTGGTTATGTCATGAATCTATGATGTAAGTTAGGTGTTTTATTTTTCATCATATGAATTCAATTCATGCTTGCTTCTTCTACTTCTTAAGCTCAAGATTAGATAAGTTTCTAATTTTCTATACTTGCAACTTTTCTAACAAGCTCCTTACTTAATGCTTACATATTATTAGTCTAAGTTTCATTGTGATTTGCTAGATATTTGGTGTTTCATTTAAGTATGGATTCCTTGTATGCTTTTAAATCCACATTTGATTATTAGGTTACTAAAATTAACTTAAGCTTGAAATCAATTTGCTCATAATGCCATATTTTCCATCCTAAGGTGAGATGAGAATCTACTTTAGGATGTGTTAATGAATTTGGAATGATTAATCTAAGAGTGACCTAATGGTGCCATCTCATGATGGTAAATACAAAGTCATAACTCACATTTAGGTTTTACTTTGCATTTTTATTTCAAGCACATCACCAATCACTTCTTTTCTGTCTAGGTTAAGTTTCAAAAGAGATTTGAAGAATATTTTTTTCGAATTTTATAGCTCTCCTTGTGTGATTTGACCCGTGCTTGCCGTTATCTAGCTCAATAAATAACTGTGCACTTGTGGTAAGATTTGAGATCGATCAGTTGCGAAAGGTTACACTCGTGAAAGGTATCGATTATCATGACAAAATTTCTCCCACTATTAAAATGATCATTGTTCGTTGTCTGGCAGTTGCCCATAATTGGTATTTTCACGAGCTTGATATCAACAATGCTTTCCCTCGTGGTGATCTCCATGAAGAAACTTATATGTCTATGCCTATTGGTCTTTAGTGACGACAGGGGGAGAATGAGGCGTGTCGCCTCAACAAGTCGTTATATGGTTTAAAGAAAGCTTCCCGACAATGGTTTGCCAAATTCTCTGCAGTTATCCAAACTGCCAGATTTGTTCATTTTAAAGCAGATTACTCATTATTCACATGTTGAAAAGGCAAATTCTTTACATCTTTGTTGTTATATGTTGATAATATTCTTATTACGGGTAATGATCCCATTGCCATATCTGATCTTAAGCAATTTCTGCATAGTCATTTTTGGATTAAAGATTTGGGTGATTTGAAATATTTTCTAGGCATTGAAGTCTCTTGATCAAAGAGAGGTATTTCCATTTCACAACGAAAATATTTGGAAATTATAAAGGATGGTGGTTTTTTGGGTGCTAAACCTGTGAACTTTCCTATGGTGCAAAACATAAGCTCCTAGATGCAGGTGAATTGCTTAAGATTCATCTCAATATCGGCGGCTTGTCAGACATCTAATATATTTGACTATTACCTGTCCGAATTTCACTTATTCGGTACATGTGTTAAGTAGATTCATGCTTGCACCAGACAAACCACATATGGAAACTGCCTTGCATGTGTTGCGTTATTTAAAAAATAATCCAGGACATGGTTATTTTTTTTTCTCTTATCAGATGGCTTATCTTTCCAAGCTTTTTGTGATTCAAATTGGGATGGTTGCCCAATGACTCATAGATCCACCACGGGTTATTCTGTTTTTTTGTCATATATTCTCTTATTTCATGGCGGGCAAAGAGGAAAAAAATCGTGTCTCTCTCCTCAACAGATGCCTAATATAGAGCCATGATAGCTACATGTTGTGAATTATCTTGCTTGCGCTCATTGTTGAAAGATTTACGAATATTGCATTCAAGACCGACATTGTTGTATTGTGATAACAAGGCAACCTTGCAAATAGCAGCCAATCCTGTTTTTCATGAAGGAATCAAACACATAGAAATGGATTGCCATTTCATTCGAGACAAGATACAAGATGGATCAGTGGCAACAAAATATGTTGATTCGACATATCAGCTTGTAGATAGTTCACCAAGCCATTGGGACATGAAGCTTTATCCACCATGATATACAAGTTGGGAGTTCTTCATATTCACTCTCCAACTTGAGGGGGAGTGTTAGAAGGTCAATATATTCATTGGATATATTAGGAAACTTATGTGTATTGTATTTGAAAATACTAATATAGGAAATACTAATGTATTTTAGTTGAAGAAAATACAATCTTCTTTTAATCTGACAACTTACTTTTGATTAAAAATTAATGACACATTTATTTTTGTAGAAATTTTAATGGTTGGTCTCACAATAATATGTCACTCTTGACTTTGAACCCAAGATCCCACATTATTTAGGTCATGGTCGCAAACCATGAGTTGACCGTCCAATTTTCCTTTAAGTTAGCATCTGCGCAACATGACGAAATAAAATGACATCCTTTGCCCAATTCCAAACACATTGGCAAGTTTAGCGGAGATGGTCAAAAAGTCATTTTCTTTTGACTTTATTCTTCTTGGGCTTTATGAGCTGGCCCAATAGATTGGACGCTATATCCTCGTGATGGGTCTCTATGCCATGTGTATTGCCGTGATGGTCGGTCTATTTTGATGTATCGTCAACTACTACCCCTTAGTTAGTGGGTTTGTTCAGGTATCCACTAACTGAGTGGCTGTTTTGTTTTCGATTTCAACATTTTGACACATTTAGTGTTCTTGCTATCTGTTGCTACTGTTGTCTCTTCGATGTTACATCCACTTTTTTGTTTTGGCGCGATTTCTAAAGCAGACCTTTCGCTGCTCGTCCTTATAAAAGGAAAAGTTTGAGTGGGTCTTACTTCCTTTTGCACCTCCTCATTTTCTAGTTGTCAATTCTTTGATTTCTTGTATTCATTCTGTAGTCATGTCTAACTTCAGAGTTTTGAGTTGCGATGTTCTTGATGCTTGCGAAGCTTTCTTTTTTCCTAACTGGCAATGCATGTGACTCTAGACAACATTCGTCTTGATTACTCGTTGCCAACTGATCTGGAGATTATTCTCCCTGGAGAAGGCGACAATCCTGTCGACCTAAGCATGGGTACATTGCTTTGTATCCTAGTATGTTCCACTCTGGTTTTAGGTTTTCATCTCCTACGATCATCTGGGAGTACTTGGATCTAGTTGGTATCGCTCTGGCCCAACTGGTCCCTAATGGTTGGAAAGTAATGATTTCGACCTAATCAATGGCTGCCTCAGCTCGTATACCTACGAATGCCAAGGTTCTGTATTCTTTGGTGGGGTTTAGTGTAAACCCCAATCACACCTGTTGTCTGCGTTCTCCTTTTTGTTTCACGGACCTACGAGAGGAGTTTGTGTGTTGGTCGAGGTCTTGGTTCTAGGCATCATTTTCTTCCAATCACTTTAGGTTTCATGGGAATCAAATTCTGCGATCATTCCGAGAGCCTCAAAAATTCGAGTTGTCGCTGTCTTTGGAAGAGTGGCGTTTTGCAGTCAATTTTGCGATGTTCCCCGGATCTCAGTGGAAGATTTTCTCAATATGGATGCCATTATCTGTAGTGGTTTATATTCACCATGTGAAGCGAGTCGCACTTCAAAAGTGACTGTTGCGCGTGTTGGTGATGTAGACGTCGGCCACCAAGAAGGCTCTGTTAACGAGCAATTAGGTCAAGCTACTTGAGTCGCTGTCTGGGGTTTCGGGAGTGTCGTCGGCTCCCTTGTAAAGTAGCCAAAAGTTTCTAGGCTTCCCAGTCCTTTCAAGATGTTGGTTGTAAGTTCCGGCCATGTGTCGAAGAGGAAGAAACTTATTTCCTCAGTTCTTGATGTTGCTAGGGCTCCCTCCCGCCTTGCATCTCTCCGAAAGGGAGGTCGTGGTTCAAAGGATGATTCTTCTGTTCGGGAAGACGATGTGGTAAACCAAGTTCTCAAAAGGAGTTAGAAAGAAGTCTCCCGTCCTCTAGACGACCACGAGAAAAATCTTGTTTCCTCTTATGGTTTGCCTACTTCTACTGGCCTGTTTGTTGATGACTCACGCATTATTGAGAATAAAATGCTTCAGCTTGGCCTTTGGCAGTCGAAGAATTTGAAGGGTACCAAGACCTTGGATGACTTCGAGTATGATTCGTCAATGGAGGATCAAGTCACTGCTCGAGCTCGAGATTTCAAGCTCACTGTTTCTTCTATCGTGGCTAGGGCTTCGGGATCACCTTCTACTCCCTCCACATCTCGTCCTGCTTTTACTGTGCATGGGGAAATCTTTTGGCATTCTAAGGCTGATGTGCAGGACAGTGCTCACAACCACATTGGCGGTTGTCATTGGCGGTTGGCTAATAGGGTTCTTATGCTCGTACGCCAGCCACGTCGCCATATTGATAAGGGCCTCCAGTATCTTATGGAAGGGATATGACACATCTTACTTATACGGCTCTGATGGGGTCAGATTGTAAGGCGGCTCGTGACCAGGTGGCACACATCGAGCAAAAATTAGTAGGACACATCCTGGTCATTTCTCATGTTATCTATCGAATGAATTTGTTGAAGGCGCAATGCATAAAACATGAGAGGGCTGCAGATTCTGCGTAGACATCGCTGAGGGTACTCGAGACTGTTCGTTATACGTTTTCTTCTGACATCAAGATGTCTAAAGTGGAATTGGGCAAGTTGCGATCCTGTCTAAATGTTGCTAAGAAAGAGTTGTCCGATCGAAAGGCTAAACGTGATGAAGTTGTTCGTTCTGTTGAGGAATGTTCTGCCAAGCTCAAGGCTTCTGTTATTCGAATCGCTCAGCTGAATTTTGAGTTTGTCGAGACTAAGTCAGCGGTCTCTGCTAAACTTGTAGATGTTGACAAAGAGTTAGCATCAACCGGAGTTGAGGTGTTATCCGTTACTGAGAAGATGAAAGTGGCAGAGGCCATGGATTGGAAGAGAGAATGGTCGATGGTCGCCACGATTTCTTGGATTTTCTGGAGACGCAAGGTTTGGACATGACCCAATACCGTTGCTTTGCTGAGTAGGAATTTGATGATATCGAGGAAGTTGTTCCGGATTCACTAGGTGATCCGGATGTCGGAGAACATTCTAAGCCCATGTCGTTTGGAGATAATGCCTATGACGTCGAGTCTCTTTCTTAGTTGTTGTTTGTTTCTTTCTGTAATCTCCTTTTTAGAAGATCAATGAAACTTTTTTATTTCACGTTTATTGTGTCTAGCTTGTCAGCTTTTACTTACGACATTCATCGGAGATTTCTGACTCGTTCGTCTAGATTTTTTTGAATGGCTTCGATGTTCGACGTTCTAGTCGTGTGGAAGCTTTGGTTTATTTAGTCGTGTGGAAGCTTAAAAAAATCTAAAATTTGCAAATATAATAAGATCCTAATACAATTTTATATAAAAAAAAAGTTTATATGAGTTTGCAAATTGTATATATTTTCTTTTAATTATATAGTTATTATTGTAGATATTAATTTCAAAATTTTTTTGGAGGTTTTATACCATTTGTTAACAAGCAATTTATTTTTTAATGTTTGCAATTACATATAAATCTGCATTAAAAACAAAAATGTAAGGGGATTTTATGCTAAACAATTTTTTTTAATGTTTGCAATTACTAATAAAATTGTATTGAAAATAAAAATAAAGCGAGTAATAATGATGGAGAATAGTAATTATCAATAGACATATAAAATTGCAATGAAAACAAAAATGTAGGGGATGTCACAATGACAGAAATAGTAATTGTCAATAGCCATAAAAAAAAGCCATACGCTAAAAGTGGGTCTAAAATAAGTTTTATGCTAAATAATTTTTGTTAATGTTTGCAGTTACTAATAAAATTGCACCGAAAATATAAAAAATTAGGCAAATAACAATGATGGAGATAGTAATTATCAATAAACATATAAAAGTGCATTGAAAATAAAAAAAAAAAGTAGGGGGATGTCACATGATAGAAATAATAATTGTCAATAGCCATAAAAAAATCATACGCTACAAGAGGCCTAAAATAAGTTTTTATGCTAAATGATTTTTGTTAATGTTTGCAATTACTAATAAAATTGCACTGAAAAAAATAGGCGAGTAATAATGATTGAGAATAGTAATTGATTATACATAAAAACGGTCACACCCCTGAGCCATACACGTGTCATGATGATCTCGAGAAATTACAGACCCTAGCATCAATCCAACACTGATCTGGCCCAAGCGGTTCTAAGCCTGTCTAATTCAGTCCGCCAGGCCGACCCAAACTCTTACAACATGCTAGGCCCGCACGTTTCACAACTATCCTCAATACCCATAAGTTCTACAAAGGCAAGTATCTCGAGAATCAGCTTCGGACGGGAAACTACAACAGCTCTCTGCTTCCAACTAGGAAGAAAATACTAGAGTACATTCCACACAGGGAATCTTCCTTCTATGAATTACTCTCATATTGGGAACTATCTCCCACGTATCTAGAAACACAAGGCTAACAGGAAACTTCCATCCTACAACATGACTCCTAATTAGAAAAAGATCTCCACGAAGATCTCCTTCCTAAACTACGCCGTCGATGGCCTGGTAGAACAGGGACTCCTTGCACTATAAATAAGACATGAGGTTGGTAAGCTAAGAGATGCTACAAATTCCCTGTTATAGAATTACACCTTTCTCAAATCAATCTCTGACTTTAGCATCGGAGTGTCATCGGCCACCACAACGGTGGCCCGTGTCTCACGTGCATTACTTGTGCAGGTCAGCAGAAGCTAGGTCAAAGCATAGGAGCGAAAAACGATTGCATCAGTTTGGCGCCGTCCATGGGGACGACAGAGTTCTTAACTTTTCATTAGCATCGTCTCCTTTCAAAACCCAGAAAGATGGTGACCACTAGGTCACGCAATAACGGAGAACAGGGGGACACGTCAAACGCTCCGGTTGGCGCAACACCGCCGCTTTCAGCTGCTCCGGTCATACATGGGTTGCAGACTCACGCCCCCGTGCCGACGTTAACAACAACGGACCCGAATCGATAGGTTGACATCTCAAATACAGCAGACAACTAAGGTGGTGCAGGCTCTCACGCAAAAAAATTCACCACCTGCCAATGGAGATCAGGAGCATCACGAGCCTCCGTCTCCGGAGGATGGCAGGGAGCAAGCACATGAAAGCCAAGCCCCCAATAGTTTTCATTGGAGTAAGGGAAACTGCGCGGCTAACGCTGAGGCCATCACCAGGACAGAGAGGCTCGGCCTTGGGAACCCCCGCCGCAGAGGGGCGCACGATCCAGACGTACTATACCGCATCTCCATCCCACAATTTGTAGACAAAATAATGAATAAGGACTTTCCGAGGAAGTTCACTCCCCGAAGCTTGACTTTTATGATGGAACCACCGATCCCTTCGACCACCTGCGCCATTACCAACACGTAATGGCCCTTAAAGAAGGATCTGAGTCTGTCATGTGCATAACCTCTCCCCACTAGTCTGAAAAGCCTAGCACTAACATGGTTCCACGACCTTTCGCCGAAGTCGATCGACTCCTTCAAGACACTGGCAAAAGAGTTCTGACACGTTTCATAGGGAGCCAGCATTTCCGGAAAGGCCCACACTACATGTTCTCTCTAAAGCAGAGGTCTCACGAGAGTATGTCACGCACTTCAACAACGAACTGACTCTCATTGACGAATGCAACGACGACACGACCGTAATAGCCTTCACAGCGAGTCTCAAGGAAGGAAAGCTCTATAAAGACCTCACCTTAGAGCCCCCTCTGGACATGACAGAGCTCCTCAAGAGGGCTCAGAAGCATATTACCTTGGAGGAGCTGAAAACCGTGAAGAGGGAAACCGAAGGCGAGAAGAAGCGCTGCGCTTCGAAGGACAAGAAGAAGGGAAAAAGACGCGATGACGAGGAATGAAGCAAGAGAAAACGCAATGACAACGGGTCAGACCTGGCCTAGTCGGTCTTGGCTAGAGAAAACATCCAACTACGTTGGATCTAGGTCTGTGACACCCCTCAATGCCCGCTTATCAGACGTGCTAAACTCCATAAAGAACTGTGAGGATCTAAAGTGACCCCAAAGCAACGAGGGGACCCCGCCAAGTGTGACAACAACAAGTACTGCGCGTACCACAGGGAGGGTGGTCACGTTACCAACGACTGCAAGAGTCTGAGGTATGAAGTTGAATACTAGATCTGCAGATGCAAACTAAAAGAAATCATGAACTCCGAAAAGTGGCCAGAACGAACCGGAGACAGAGGGAGTCAATTAAAGAGATAGAGAAGGACACCCCAGGGATAATCTATGTCCTTCATGGGGTCGAACCGAAGAAGACCAGTCGTACAGGTCTCGCATGCCAACCTTACTGGAGATGCGAACACAACTCGCGGACGAGGACAGACACATCTGCCACTCAAGGATTCAGAGCCTCATTCCCACATTGACCCTTATGGACAAATACCTCGAAGGGGTTCGAGCGCCACACAACGACGCCTTAGTCATCTCGGTCTTCGTTGCAAGAGGGGAGGTAAAAAGTGTTCTGGTGAACACAGGAAGCTCACTCAATGTCCTGTTCTACAATGCGTTCCACAGTATGAACCTCAATGAGGAAAACTTGACGTCCTCAGACTACTCGCTGATTGGATTCAGCGGATAGAAGTGTTTCCCGATCGGAAAGATAAGGTTGGCAACAGTGGCAGGAGAACCGCAACTAAGAAAAGTCATTTTTCTGGACTTCATGGTCGTAGACGCACCGTCGACCTACAACCTTATATTGGGAAGACCATGACTCCACCAGATGGAGGAGTAGGCTCCACCAGATGGAGGCAAAAGTCTCCACCCTTCATCAGTGTGTTAAGTACACTGCTAACCACTCAGAACGGACAATACACGGAGACTAACCTACGACACGAGGCTGCCATTACGCCGCTGAAACAAATATAATGCTCCTAGATCCAGCTACATACTGTGGGGCAGCCTGAACCAGTGTTGAGCTAAGCGACAGCGGATGCATTGCCTTCAAACAATGCGGGAGCTGTTTGCTCTTCCGCCAAGCGAAACAGAGAGGACAAGGCAAGCAGAAATACATCCCTCCGACGTTCCGTCGGTATAGAGATTGGCCCCTCTACAAGGTTTACTCTTCAGTAACCTCTGAAGCGCCTCGATGGTCCGCTGAATGATCCACAAGGGCAATCCGAATTTACTTCAAGGCCATGATCAATTCCTCTCGCTCAATAGTAAGTCTGCTTTCAGTTGTGTATTTCTCTTTCGATAGTCAATGTAGAGTTTTCATTCTTAAAGACTTATGTGATTTGTAATCATTTAAGAAATAAATGAAGAATTACGAAAACAAACTCAATTGATTATTGGAAATTTGTAACAACAAGTGCCATGAAGCGGATACAAAAGACTACATACTACAAGCATCTGAGTACAATGCGATATGAAGTAAAAGACTCGCTTAGACGATCTAACTACGTAAAGTTGTCTGAAGTAGGACATGCAACCTATTTGCGAGTGATAGTGAAGACATGCGAACGGACTTTGCTCGACCCCTTCTCAAGATAAAGACAAGGTGTCAGTGGGAGTTTAAAGGACTAGGCGACCGATTGCTCCGTCAAATCACCCCAGGAAAGCGACTATGCAACCGCGTTGTAGACCTTGCAACAGACTGCTAATTTCATCAAGAGACATCCCATCCCTTGCATACTTCATCAAACTTTTCTTGGCCTCCGAGGGAAATGGAAGAAGGCAGATGAGGATGGCCGCAGGAGGCGACGAAGACATGGTCTCACAGTGCTATCAAGCGATACCACTTTTCCCCTTCGATCAATCATCAGTTAGCAGCGGGATCCGCGAGTACGCGGGCAGAAGCGACACGGAATAATAGCAAGGCAACTTGGTAGAAAATCCGTACTACTTCTACGCAATATGAAAAGAAATTATGAGACCTCAATAGATCAACTCCGTGCCCACCCAGAACAAGTGACCATGCACACCAACGATTACGATCGTGCGTGATCGGTACAAATGTCTGAACATTCGGAGACTCCGACAATGAAGATTCACCTTCAACCTTTGAAAAAACCCAAAGCATTTTCTTCAAACAAAATCTCAAACATTTCCTTCCAACATTTACAAGAGAAAAACTCTGTGAAAAATAGTGCCTACAACGATTGGAAAACACCATTATATAGGCGTAATGGTTCACCAAATGGGCCTTCTGCATATCTGCTAAGCATAGAATACCGTGTGGAAAATAAGGAAACTGCAGTTCCCAAGGAAAGTGCACAGACCACGTTCGTTCAATTAATGGCGCTGCACGCAACCCCATAAATTCATGGGGAGTAATCGATACTCAACTGTCCCGCAGTCTACGCCACACACGTGTCACCGAGCGATCTATGTCGTACAGTATCACAACTGAACAGGAAACCCTAATCTTCCTTTGCGGGCCCAAAGGCTCGATCCACTCGGCCAACCATTCAAACAATATTTTGCTACATGTTAGGCACGAGCGCAAATCCAAAGCAGCCTTGTCGCACAGATCGTACCTACGGATCGCTGTTTGTTTTAAGGTAATGTTGTCCGCACAATGCGCGACACTAGAGGACATGGGTTCTCATGCCCTCAAACAAGCGGAACCCCTCTCCAGCCGGGCAAGCTTAATCAACCTAAGTTGATGATGACAACTTTTGGTATCACCCAACATCTAGTCCGCTCAGCACAGATCTCGATGGTCTAGGAAGTGGGAGTCTAATCAGCGCTATCATGCCTGGTGATGACGACTTGCCAGGGATCATTGCCCCCCTTCACGATCAATGATCGTCGAACCCAATCAGGTAAGCCTAGTTGGTGACGACTGGCAACAAAAGCTTCTGATCAAAGCCCGGACTTGTAGCCCCCACTACGCGAGTGTAGATGGTTTGGAAGGTGGGAGCCTAGTTAGTTTCGAACTAATTCTGACGGCTCACAATGGGACCACCACTTTTCAACGTGGTCACCGAATCACCAACCCTGGACTTGTAGCCCCCACTGTGCGGGTGTAGATAGTTTAGATGATGGGAGCCTAGTTAGTCCTGAACTGACTCCGACGGCTCACCATGGGACCACTGCATTTCAGCGTGGCTGCTGAAGCACGAACCTTGGACTTGTAGCCCCCATTGCGCGGGTGTAGATAGTCTAGAAGGTGGGAGCCTAATCAGCCGCAAACTGATTCAGACGGCTTCCCACGGGACCACTGTTTTTCAGTGTGGCCGCCGAAAACTCCCAAATTTGTAGTTTGATGCGCACAAGTGTAAATGATTTGGAAGGTAGGAGCCTAGTCAGTTTCGAACTGATCTCAACGGCCTACAACGGGACCACTACTTTTCAGCCTGGTCGCCTAACCCTTTTTACTTGAACTTGTAGCCCCCACCGCGCGGAGCGGGTGTAGATGGTTCGAAAGGTGATTAACTAGTCAGTCCTTAACTGATGTCGATGACTCGCCACGGGGCTACTGCTCTTCAGCATAGTCGCCAAACATTCACTCCTCGAATCTGTAGTGCACATCGGTCGGGCATAGATGGTTAGGAAGGTGGGAGCCCCAAACAGCTTGCCATGCGACCATCGCTCTCCTTCAAAACAGCGGCTGCGAACATGAATCTAGCCGAGTCAGCGTCTTCACACTCAAACGGAGTGACATTATAATATTAGCAAAGGCCATTGACACCGAAACAAAGATCGTACATGGAGTTCCCAGATAAAAGCTACTTAGGATGCCAACCCGAGCTTATGGCGCCTGACTCGGCACGAACGCTCTGACACATACGCTCGGCCAACGCAACTTGCCCATAGCAGCAGTCGCAGCCGACCGATCAAACAAGGGATGCAAGCCTCAAGCATCTTACCTTGGGAATAAGACACAGCTCGGGCAATTCAACCCTCAGCTAAACTGTCCGCAACATGCCCACTATCGGACATGACTACACAGTGATGACCCTGAGTCATTCGCAACGCAAAATGATCGACCTCTCTATCGTAAACAAACCAGTCGATGTCTTATTGATTCAACCAACCTATGCCAAAGCAAGATGATAAGGCAAAGCAAAAAACATGCAATAGAGACAACAAACACGAAACGGATAAAACTGTTTTCATTAATGGTCAAAACGGAAAGGGATGCAAACACAAAGTTTACTCCTTATCAAAAGAATGTACAAAAAAATAAGAGCTAAACCTAGTGGAAGAAGCAACAGGAGTTGCGTCCACACACGCCACGACCTAGACATCAGGGCCCAAACTGTCTTCTTCGTCTGATGACGCAGAGGTAACAGACAAGTCTACATACGACATCTTCTTATAACGGTCGAGATCCCACTCCAGAACTCGCATTTGCCTTGTTCCTAAAGAAGCTCTTCCTCGCTCACCTTTGCATCAACAAGTTCACGCTCTAATAGCTCCAACTTGCCAGTCAGCTCGTCAACCTGAGACTGCTCTTCACTGTACTAAGCTCATGCCACTCCAATTCGAACTATTCCTCAGCCTTCCTTGTTTCTCGAGCATAGAACTCCACATCGGATTCTAATTGTTGCTTCTGAGCAGTCTAGTCGGCCTCCTTCGAAGCATTCTCTTCAGCAAAAGACTATAGTTCAGAATGCGCCTTAGCCGCAGCTTCCTGCGCAACCTCTACTTCTCGGCGGGTCCGATCCGACTCTTGTTTGAGTCTATCCCTCTCAGACACTTCCTCTGAAAAATCACGATCAATGACCTTTAGAAGAGCCCCTTGAGTCTCAGCGGCCACGGTTGACTAATCCAGCTTCTTCTCCTCAGTCTGCTTCTATAGCCAATCAATTTCATAAAGCGCATCAGAATACAGTGCTTGCATGTGCGAGAAGATACGTTATAAGGTGTATACCCTCTCACAAGCCGCCTCGACTTTCGTCCCAGCAACGACCATGTGGCTCAAGGAGACATACCCAACATAAGGTACTTCAAGCCCTTGTCTATACACCCTTATAGCATATCCTCATCGGGTTTTGGAGTGCAATCCATCAGCCAGCTGTGACGCCTGCTTATATGCTTCCTCGAAGCATATTCTACGTCCAACTTTTGGTGCCAGACCTGTAAACTCATCTTTACCAAGTTCGGTGCAAACAGGGTTATCCGCGCATCCGGATGAAGCTTTCCCGGGTCAGGAATTATGCTAGCACAACCCTTCATGGTTGCCACCGTCCTCAGGCTTTCCTTTGTCACGAACAACCGACCCTTTGGTGTGAGACGACAACACTTCTAGATGTGGCCTGGAACGAAATGGTGAACAATGCATATTATGATAAACCGGACCCATAACACCACGACCATTATCATAAAGCGTACCAGTGAGACGATCAGATTCCACAACCTCAGGCGATTTTTCACAGAAGCCTTCTGTCGGAACAACCTCGCGCGAATCAGCAACAGTAGAAGCCGCCATTGCGACCCGCATCAGACGATCATTCAAAACTTCAGCCTGCGCGTCATTGAGATTCAACCTGTCTTCAACCTCTGCAAACAACAAGTAATCTTTTTCCAAACCGAACACATCAGTCTCCGCCCCAATAGGCTTAACAGACTCGCGTTCTTCTCTCACTAGAGCGGGTTGTGCTGAAGGCAACCCAGTTCTAACACGGGATTTTTTCCTCACAAAAGAGGCAAGCATTTCGGATGGCTCCTCCACGTCAGACAAAAAGAGAGCTTTGGCCTTAGCAGCCTTCCTCTTCCTTGAACGGGGCCCCATTTTCTAACTTAATTCGCGATACTCGATACATAGTGGGGGCAACGTGCCAGTTGTCTCACAGCTCACTATGGATTAAGTCGGAAACTCTTATGACGTCGACCATGTTCCTCTTTGGCAAGCCGCGGAACATCTCCATGGTGTTTTTCTCTGATAAGGTAAACAGAGTAGTGGGAAACCTTCCTGCGAAAAAACACAAGCAATGATTAGCTAGCCCGTGATCAAGCATATCAAAGGCACGAGAAATGGCTGAACTTACGAAGCGACATGAACTCTCGCTTGAGCGGACAACCCCCTTGCATCAAAAAATACTTCGAATCTGCAAGGGCCAATAAGCAATACTTCTGCCGGAACTTGAAATCATCGGGTAGATTCACAAAGAAAGCCGACAACGTCATCTTACAGACATTGTTACCCTTCAACCGAAGAGAAGTCTGCAACTGAATTACTCGCGGAGTCACGCTGACGCCGGCCTCCTTAGCACTGATCAGAATTAAAAGGATGATCCTATATCCATTAGGCTCCAACTGGGCTAGAGAAATCCCCAGGAGATCCATGAACTCCCAAATCACGTCCAGAACCGGAAACACGCTCCTGTTTGAAGCAATCCATGATGCAGGTAGATGAAATCGGTTGGAGGTGATATTGGCGTTTGGTTACTCGTTAGGACATACAACGGCAGGTCCTCAGGGACCCCAAACTTCCTACGGATCTCGGCAAGGCCAGACTCGGACAACAACCTGTCTTCGAAAAACTCTAGTCCCTTGGCCAAGGTTGCGTCGTCAAGAAGGTTTTGTTGAGCCATGAAGAAGATGAACAATCTTTTCTAATCAAAGTCGTATCTTCAACAACAAAGAAAGTAGAAGAGTCAGACTCTACACTGCAGATGACCTAAATAGATATTGGGTTCTCGCCTTTTTTTCGCTGGATCGATGCACGTTCAATTAATGCAGCATGCGACTCAAGCAACAATTCAGACTCAATCATCACTGATACATAAAACTGTCACATCACTGAGCCATACACATGTCATGATAATCTCGAGGAATTACGAGCCCCAGCATCAGCCCAATACTGATTCGTCCCAAGCGGTTATAAGCTCGGCCAATTCAGTCCGTTAGGCGGACCCAAACTCTTACACCATCCTAGGCCACATTTCTCACAACTATCCTCAATACTCGTAAGTCCCACTAAGGCAAGTATCTCAAGGATCAGCTTCAGATGGACAACTACAACAACTATTTGATTTCAACTAGGAGGCAAATACCAGAGTACATTGCACACAGGAAATCTTCCTTCTACGGATTACTCTCGTATTGAAAACTATCTCCCGCGTATCTAGGAGCACAAGGCTAACATGGAACTTCCCTCCTACAGAACGACTCCTTGTTAGTGAAGGATCTAAACGAAAATCTCCTTCCTAAACTACGCCTTCGATGGCCTGGTAGAACCAAGACTCCTTGCACTATAAATAAGACACGAGGTTGGTAAGTTAAGGGACGCTACAAATCTCCTGTTACATCATTACACCTTCCTCAGATCCCTATTTGGCATCGAAGTGTCATCGGCCACCACAATGGTGGTCTGTGGCTCACGTGCATTACTTGTGCTAGTTAGCAAGAGCTAGGTCAAAGCAGAGGAGCGAAAAACGTTTGCATAAGTAATTATCAATAGATATAAAAATGTATAGTTAATAAGTAAGAATAATTCTAGGGAGCCTTGTTGGGGTTTTTTTTGACACTTCTACCATTCTGTGGACAATGTTTGTGGTTGTTTTTTAAAGAAAATGGGTAAAAAGTGTAAAGAAACCAACAGAGCTCCTAAAATAAGGGTCTCTAGATTTACTTTAATAGTAATTGTCAATATCTATAAAGAAATCTTATGCTCCAAGAATATCAAACTCTAGTAATTGTCAATAACCAAAAGAAATCTTATGCTCAAAGAGTATCAAACTCGGGTCGTTTAGTATAATAATAAACTTCTAACTACTACACCAAAAAATACATGTAAAAATTGTTGAATAAATAATTAACATATTAAATTTTTTTAATGCTAAATATTTATTAAAAATATTTTGAAAGTTGAGGAGACAACCTCACCCTTAGTAGGTCCGGCCCTGAGTGACCCACAACACAGCAGAGCACATACCTTACTTTTCATGGGTGATAAAGCTTAGGTGGTGCCTCAACTCCCTCCTAAATTCTTCCTCCTTTAACCATATCCCTACCTTCCCTTCAACTCCATCTCTATCCAAACTTTAGTTGAATTCGATGATGATGGAGAGATAACCCAATCCATCATACACTTGATCCAGAAGGGCATTTTCAACCCCACGTCCTTCGGCTACTCCAAGCTTTTATCAGAATGCATCAGCAACAAATCCCTCGCCCAAGGGAAGGAAATCCACTCCCACAACATCAAATCAAGATTGGAACAAGACCCAAATTCTCTAGGCCACTTGATAAACCTCTACATGAAATCCCGAGTTTTAAAGTATGCCTACAATCTGTTCCACAAAATTATGGACCCAGATTTGGTTACTTGGTCTTTAATGATATCTGGGTATTTTCAAAAAGCAGCGACTATTTCACACCACCATATATACTATCTCACACTATCATGTATTTTTTTTCCTACTAACCCACACCACCCAAAACACTATTTTTGAAAAAAACAATAACATAAAAATAAGGTAACTTTCAACCAATTTAAATCCTCAATTGAGACCGATTCTCAAGCTCATAAAAAAATTGTATTACTCTGAGTTATCTAATAAAAACAATTTGAATCACTTGAAATGTTTTGAAGTGAGCAAGTTATGGTCATTTTACTAAAGTTGCACAAATTTGTGTTGCAATGAAAATGCAGTAGAGTCCCTAACTTTCAGCAAGCTTATATGCTCGATTGAGACCGATTCTTAAGCTTATCAAAAAACAAAAATTTTAGTACTCTGAGTTATCTAAGAAGCACAATTTGAATCACTTGAAAATGTTTTGAAATGACCAAGTTATGGTCATTTTACTAAAGTCGCGCAAATCTGTCTCTAGCATTAAAAATGGGGTAGTGTCCCTGACTTTCGGCCAACTTATATTCTCGATCGAGACCAAGTCTCAAGCTCATCAAAACACAAAATTGTAGTTCTCTGAGTTATCTAATAAATATAATTTGAATCACTTGAAAATGTTTTGAAATGAGAAAGTTCTCTGTCACGCAAATTTGAATCAATTGTAGTTCTCTATCACGCAAATTTGTCAAATAAAAGTTTGTTTTAACCCATTCGTCCAGACCTATGAGAGGATTGAGCAAAATTTTGCGCAGACCTATTCGAAGATTGGGTGAGACATCGCATAGGTCTGGGCAAAGCTTCGCCCAATCCTCGCATAGGTCTGAAATAACTGTTTCATTTCAAAACATTTTCAAGTAATTCAAATTGTGTTTATTAGATAACTCAGGTACTACAATTTTTTATTTTGATGAGTTTAAGAATCGATCTCGATCGAGCATATAAGTTAGCCGAAAGTCAGGGACACAACCCATTTTCATTGCGAGACAAATTTGCACGACTTTATTAAAATGACCATAACTTGCTCATTTGAAAATATTTTCAAGTAATTCATATTGTGTTTATTAGATAACTCAGAGTACTAAATTTTTTATGTTTTGATGAGCTTAAGAATCGGTCTCGATCGAGCATATAAGTTGAACCAAATTAAGGGATAATACTTTTTTTTCAGAAGACAAAGAGGGAGAAAGTGGCAGGGTGGTGCTTGAAGGAGAAAAGAGGGAGAAAGGTGGCGGAGTGGTGGTGATGATGGAGAAGAGAGGGAGGAGAAGATGGAAAGAAAAGAAGAAGTGACAAAAAGAAGATGAAGAGAGGGTAAGAGAGAAAAAACTTTAATTTTTAGTTTTTATTGGTGGTGTGGGAGAGAAGTGGTTGTGTAGAAAATAAGCTAGGTGGTGTGGAAAAAAAGTTAATATAATGGTGTGGAACAATATTTTAGGTGGTGTGGAGTAATCGATGCCTTCTCAAAATGGCCTATCTAAAGAAGCCCTTTCAACTTTCCGTCATATGACCTCGTCGGGTGTGATGTGTAATAACTTCACGTATCCGAGTATTCTCAAAGTATGCTGGATTAAGAAGGATTTCAACCTAGGAAAGCAGGTTCATGGGATGGTTATAGCCACTGGCTTTGATGATGATGTGTATGTTGCAAATGCTTTGGTTGTTATGTATGCCAAATGTGGAGAGTTTTTGGATTCACGGAGACTATTTGATGAGATTCCTGAAAGGAATGTTGTTTTCATGAAATACGTTGTTTTCGGCCTGTGTGCAGAATGATTATTGTGTTGAAACTGTGGACTTGTTTGGGGAAATGGTTTTAAGTGGTATCAAGCCTAATGAGTTCAGTCTATCGAGTATATTAAATGCTTGCACGGGTGCATATGATTATGGACAAGGGAGGAGAGTGCTTGGGTATCTAATCAGGCTTGGATATGAAAGGGATTCATTTTCAGCCAATGCACTCGTTGAAATGTATGCAAAACAACGAGATCTTGATGCTGCAATTGTAGTTTTCAAGGATATTGCAAAACGTGATATTGTTTCTTGGAATGCTATTTGATGATATGTCAAAATAGATCGAGTATCATGGTCGTACACGTGGCATAGAGATTCATCACGAGGATACAACGTCCAGTCTATTGGGCCAACTTATAAAACCCAGGAAGAATTGAGCCAATTATAGAGGCCCAGACAAAGCCCACCAATGAAGGGACGTAAATAGGGCCCAAACGAATCAGAGCCCGAATCCAGGCCCAACTCGAGTTATCTCATAAAGAAGAGGACCATTGCACCAAAAAAGAGTTGTGGAGTGAGTTACGCCTCCACGAATGGTTCCATTAAGGAGAAGACTGTTACAAAAAAACATCTCTTTCCATTGCGCTTCACATGCTTAAGTCACACAGAGAGTTAACTGCGACCATTATAAAAGGTAAGGGGAACATTCAACACAGGTATGCAACTTTAACTGAGCTTTGTCTAGATTTTCTTCCTTTTTCCCACAGAGTTATTGACTTAAGCATCGGAGTGCTTTCAGCCACCAAAAAAGTGGTCCTTAGCAGTCTAACATATGTTTTGTAGGTCAAACTCACAGAAGGACGATTTCTGGTCGCATCAGTTTGGCGTTGTCCATGGGGAACGGCTAGTTTTCTTTCTAAAAACAAAATACACAATGACAAAGCTCACCATAACCTGATAAAAGATCAACAAGCCATCAGAGCAAATGATGCAGTCTGCAGATCCTCAACCCAGTAATGATCACGACAACTCTCTTACTGACAACAATGCAACACTGACATCTTACGGAGAAGAAGCAGCTCGTATCATCGGACCGATAGCACCCGAAAATGCGAATTCGCATCATGCAAAACCCAAACATCCGGCGACACTGCCACAGATCCTCGGGTAGACCTACTAATAGCCCAGATGAGTCACATAACAAAGATGCTGGAGAATATCACTCAGGAGCGCATCCAGCCAACTAATCCTGTTCTGGCACCGCCACAACAAAACTCCAACAACCGAACTCGAGGAAGCGACAAAATCCCAGCATAACCCCAACATGGAAACTTCGAAAGCAACGAGCTCTCTCAAGGAAAGAATTCACTGTGTGACGGGACGTTTACAGAAATCCCGTTCAGGATAGGAGTCACAAATCCCAACATACTATATGAGTTATCAAAGCTGCCATTCTCTGACGCCCTCATGAAAACGGCAATGCCGAAAAATTTCATTCCGCCAAAGTTCAAAGTATATGATGGTACTTCCGACCGAACTGATCACCTGAGACATTTCCACCACATGATGGCCCAAAAGGAAACCACGGAGTCGATCTTATGTAGGACATTCTCGATTAGCCTCACATCCACAACAATGAATTGGTTCAACAGCCTACCACCGAGGTCGATAGATTCCTTCCAAGCTTTGGCCACTACTTTTATCACCAGATTCATCGGGAGTCAGCGGATGAAAAAATAACCTCACTACCTCCTGCATATCAGGCAGAATCCCGAAGAGACAATAAGGAAATATGTCACCCGCTTTACCATTGAATTGACAATGATCGATGGATGTAGCGACGACACAACCGTTGCAACCTTTATGGCCGGTCTGAAGAGAAACCCTTTATTTGATGCTCTTAACCTGGAGCCTCCAAAGACCATGGAAGTCCTGCTAAAAATAACACAAAACACATCTCTTTTGAGGAGATGAAAGCGGCCATGAGAAAAAATGACCAAGAAAGATAAACTCTTTCAAGAAAACGGGAAATAAATGAGGAAAAAAGACATGATGACTGACAAAGGGAGGGTAGCAACCAATCGAAGAATTATCGAAATGGCGGAAGGAGAGATTCGCAACAACAAGAATCCGAGAAGCTACGACCAACGCGACCTCGACAGAACGAGTAACGTGTGTGATATTCAAGCCATATACAACCCTGAAAACAAGTCGAGCATATATACTGAAGCACATAGCGATATGGGATAGCGTCAACTGGCCGCTTAAGATGAGAGGAGACCCGAAGGGAAGAGACAAAAACAAATATTGTTCCTTCCATAAGATCGTGGGCACGATACCGAAGACTGCTACAATTTAAAAGATGAAATCGAGCACTGGGCTCAGAAAGGGCGACTCGCGAGTTTATCGGAATGTCAGACAAACAGCTCACATGGAAGGAAAAAGCAGACAATGCTGTAGGATCAAAAGAACAGCCTAGAGAGCTAATATACACTTCACACTACATAGCCGGAAGAAGCAAAACACACGAAGCAACCAGGAAAACTTCTCATTCGAACCGATTTACATCAGAACAAGGATACTGACAAGACATTTCACAAGTGCACAAAACATGGAGAAGTTTGCATCAACCAACTAATACAAGTCAAAAGATCCTACCGACAAATGCAAGCTCGATCCGAATCACTAACGACAAAACTGACAGCAACCGAACCCTGATGGTTGACACCAAACGCAGAGCCAACATCAGCATGATTGGAAAATTTGGTGTTGATGTCATCATGGTTGGATAATTCGGTGCTAATGTGAACATGATTGGACGGTTTGGTGTTGACAAAAGCACGATCGAACAGTTTGGTGATGGCATGAACATGACGGACAAGCCAACACTACTCAGTCATCAAAAAGAAAAACAACTTGAGTCTGCCAGTCACGACAACATATACGACATACGAGGATGAAGCAAAGAAAAATAAAGCAACAAAAACATCAATCTCTAATACAAAGACCAACAACAAGCAAATAGAAGACAAAGCAAATCGCACTTTGAACCAACACAGTTAAGGCTAGTGAAAACATAAAAAACGGAATATCAATGAGATTACGAATTCAGAGCCCCAATTTTTTGCGTGACAATAGAATAGATACATCAAAGAATTAGCCATACAGAGCAATCGACGACAAAAATAGGATATATATATATATAACTTCTAGTCTGATCAACCACAAAGTAAAAGCTGGACACCCGAGTCAACTGAACACAAAAACTTTGAGTCGTCTGAGATGTCGAGTTAACAAAGTAAAGGTTGGACACCTGAGTCAACTAAACACAAAAAATTTCGAGTCGACTGAAATGTCGAGTTAACGATGTAAAGGTTGGACATCCGAGTCAACTAAACACAAAAAATTTTAGTCGATTGAGATGTCGAGTTAACGAAGTAAAGGTTGGACACCCGAGTCAACTTACCACAAAAACTTCGAGTCGATTGAGATGTCGAGTTAGCGAAGTAAAAATTGAACACCTGAGTCAACTTACAACAAAAACTTTGAGTCGACCAAGATGTCGAGTTAACGAAGTAAAGGTTGGACACTCGAGTCAACTAAACACAAAAACTTTTAATCGACTGAAATGTCGAGTTAACAAAGTAAAGGTTGGATACCCAAGTCAACTTACCACAAAAACTTTGAGTCGACTGAGATGTCGGGTTAATGAAGTAAAAGTTGGACATCCGGGTCAACTTACCACAAAAACTTCAAGCAGACTGAGATGTCGAGTTAACGAAGTAAAAATTGGACACCTGAGTCAACTTATCACAAAAACTTCGAGTCGAGTTAACAAAGTAAATGTTTGACACCCGAGTCAACTTATCACAAAAACTTCGAGTCAAGTTAACGAAGTAAAGGTCGGACATCCGAGTCAACTAAACACAAAAACTTCGAGTCGACTAAGATATCGAGTTAACAAAGTAAATGTTGGACACTTAAAGTCAACTACACACATAAACTTTGAATCGACTGAGACGTCAAGTTAATGAAGTAAATGCTCAACAATTAAGTTGACTTAACAAAATAACTTCAAGTTGACGGACACATCGAATCAATGAGGTCAGAATTAGATGAACAAATCAACATGATTCGAGGAAGTACAAGCAAGTAACTCTTTGCGGTAAATCAGACGAGTGACAAGCCAAAGCATGAGAGTAGCTACAAAAGAATTCAAAGCAAAATTCTTTTGTAATGGCTCTGGGCGCTCAAGGGTAGAAAAAGCAATGGCTCGTCAGCTACTGGAGCAGATATCGTCCTCCTCGAAAGCTTTACCAACCAGGTGACAATACCTGGACAAATCTTCGTCGTCCCTCGATATAGTCAAGAAGCTCAACTTGTTCGTCAACAACTTGCTTCCAATCTTCGGCTTCGACTATACGAAGCCTATCCTTGGTAGCAGCGAGTTCTTTTTTTGCCGCGACAAGTTTCTCCTCATTGGCAGAAAACATACCAAAAGTATCTGCCTTGAGATCATCAAGCACAACAACTATATGTTCCACCTGACTCTCGTTGACATTACACATAACGGATTTCTCCACTTCAACACAAAAAGCTTCATCAAAACCTGTTTTCTCAGTGGATAACTCTTTATCTACATCATGTAGATGGGTATAAACCCCATCCAACTTGGCTTTCACAGAATCAAGCTCAGCAGCAGATTTATCCCGCATACGTTTTGCCTTAACCAACGAATTTTGAGCAGCACCAACAGCTTTCTCTGATTCCACGCATTGCGCTTTCAACACATTAAATTGGGAAAGAACATGAGAAAACACAAGTGACAATGCCGCCAACCTCCTCTCCGAAGAAGCCACTTGATCACGACCAGCTCGATAAACCGAGCCCATCACCCCTACATAGGTGAGATGATTCATCCCGTCCATTATCTGCTCAAGACTATGATCGATGTGATCAAACGGATCCAGTACGGGCATTGAATCCCTTCCCACCAACTGCATATGCCACTCATTTACCAACCTACGTGCACCGTCTTGCACGTCAAGCTGAGTGAACCAACAAAACTTTCCATCCGACTTGATACGGATATCCTTTGGGCCAGGCTTAGTCCAACCAACCCGTGGATGAAGAACACTAGGATCCGAAAGCACCGAAGAACCACCCCCGACAGCCGGAAGGGCAGAAGGAATAACGGTAACAATGGAAAAACCACTCTTACCCTCCTGTCGAAGAGCATCCGTGGCAAGGGTAGGACTAGCGATAACTGCGGGAGCAGGAAAAACCTAACGAATAGGAGAAGAAACTAATAACTCGGCTGCTTCGCTGACATCAATAGAAGGAGAAGGAAAGTGATCCTTGAAACTCTGACCACCACCAATGTCTTTAGACTGCTCCTCCGCTAGCTAAAACATGTTTTCATTAATGACCCGGGGATCATCATTAAACAACTCAACAACGTCTGAGATACCATAAGTAGAAATGAGCTTCTTCTTATTATCCTCCAGCAGACGAGTAGTCTCATTCTCACTCATTTTCAACGCGAGCCTCAACTCCTCAGCCTCCTCAAAAGATTCACGATCTCTTTTTGCAACATCGTCATGGGAAGGACTTGAGTGAGATGCAGCCCCCGTAACATCCTGAACGGGATTCGGACGGGGGGACACAACCCGAGCAGAACCACGATTAGAAAATTGTTTCTTTCTCGAAACTCGATCGGGGTCTATCGACAATCGCCTCGACGAACTCGTAGACCTCGCAAACTTTCTTTCTTTTGAAGCAGAAACTACGATATTAACATGAGCATCGAGATCTGTAACACACCGATCTGAGCTCACTTCCCAAATCAATGCTAGCATCACTAACGCCAGCACGAACAATGCGAGCAACACAAGCCTCAGCATAGGACTCCATAAATAAAGCTCACTCCACTTCACTCATAGTGTACAAGCCACTATGCTCCAGGATACCCTCGGAAAGAAACGCCTCCACAGGAAAACAATGAAGCTTCGAGAATTGGTCATTGATCATCTGCTCCTCGGTAATTAAGTGAAGATTATTCCGCTTGTTGGAAAATCAGAATGATCAAAAAATTAAATGACCTCGCAATTGGATGTAGTCGGATTTCACGGAAGCATAAAACCAAGACCGTAACCAATCACGGATATTGTTGCTAAGTATCTCAAAACAAGATGGAGAACGGAGGGATAGAATAGCCCTCGCGTAAGAAGAAACCATCACCATTTGGGCAGGATGAATACCCAAGAAGTTTAGATACTCCCAAAACAGCTCCGAAATCGAAAATCGAAAGCCGGAAGAAAACATGCACGAATACAGTGTGATGTGTCATGCCTTTGGATTACAAGGGCTATCATCCTATCCAGGCATGATAATTTCGAGGTCGGGCGGGAGGTTATAATCAAAACGAAGATTGTACAGCGTCGTCTGAGAAGCTCTATTGGGAGAATAATGAGCCTCACACAGAGTTAGCGACTTACCACTTAGCTTATCACCATAAACACCGTTGAAAAATAAATAAGCAATGAAAATAAAGAAGACGAAGGAATGAACAACCCTAATTTCAAAGATAGCATGAAGAAGGAAAACAAATTCATCACAATTCCTTTTTATAGAGCCGAGCAAAGAAGGGACTGCTAATGGAACAACGTGCAAGATATGATGGCTACGCGAAATCCAAAAAATGTGTGCATAAATGAACGTGCAAGTAAAGAATCGAGACACCGACTCGGGGAAAGTTACTGACATCATTAAATACAAGGTAATGATGGAATTGAAAGACAAACCGTCACAAAGTTAGTGGCCACGTCAGCATGCTCATAAACTAAAGGGGGAGTAGCTGATGATACATCAAAATAGACCGAGCATCACGGCCGTACACGTGGCATAGAGACTCATCACAATGATACAACGTCCAGCCTATTGGGCCAGCTCATAAAGCCCAGGAAGAATAGAGCCAATTACATAGGCCCAACAAGGCCCGCCTCAAATCCAAGACCGGCGCGAGTTCTCTCATAAAGAAGAGGGACGTTGCACCAAAAAGAGTCGTGAAGGGAGTTACGCCTCCACGAACGCATCTCTATTAAGGAGGAGACTATTATAAGAAACAACTCCTTCCGTTCCGCCTCACATGCTTAAGTAATGCAGAGAGTTAACCGCGACCATAATAAAAGGTAAAGAAAATATTTTACACAGGTATGCAACTTTAACTGAGCTTTGTCCAGGTTTATTTTCTTTTTCCCACAAAGTTACTGACTTAAGCATCGGAGTGCCTTCGGCCACAAAAAATGTGATCATTGGCAGTCTAACAAATGTTTTGCAGGTCAAATTCACAAAAGGAAGATTTCTGGACGCATCACTATTATTGTTGGGAGTGTTCTTCATGGATACCATAAGAAGACATTGGATATGTTGGTGGAAATGAGAGCGTCAAGAATTATTCCGAATATGTTCACATTGTCAAGTATTCTGAAAGCTTGTGCTGGCTTGGGGGTTAAAGACTTGGGTATCCAGATACAATCTAGTTTGATCAAAATGGACACTGACTCTGACCTGTTTGTGAAGGTGGGGCTTATTGATATGTATGCCAAGTGTGATCAGATGGAGGGTGCTTTTGTTTTTGATTCAATACTAAACCCAGATTTGATTGCATGTTCGCCATGATCGGAGGATATACTCAGAATGGCGATGACAAAGAAGCTTTAATGCTCTTTACTGAGATGTAGACGAAAGGGCCTAACTTCAACCGGACCACTTTATCGACAATCCTTAAATCTATTACTGCTCTGCAATTCAATGATATGACTAAACAAGTACATGCCTTAGCTGTGAAATCAGGATTTGAATTTGATAGTTTCATTGTTAACGACCTTATTGATTCGTATGGGAAATGTAGCTACGTATAGGATGTGGTTAGAGTTTTCAGCAGATGCCCTTAGAAGGATGTGGTGTCTTTCACATACTTATTCTCAATGTTAGCGCGGAGAAGAGGCTCTGAAGCTATTCTTGGAGATGCTGGATACGGGGCTCAAGCCGGATCGTTTTGTTTGTAGTAGTCTCCTCAATGCTTGTACCAATCTCTCTGCATATGAACAGGGGAAACAAGTCCACGTTCATGTATTGAAATCAGGGTTGGTTTATGACTTACATGCAGGAAATGCGCTTGTTAACATGTATGCCAAGTGTGGGAGCATAGAGGATGCAAATCGGGCTTTCTTTGAGATACCCAAGAGGGGACTTGTGTCATGGTCTACAATGATCGGAGGATATGCACAGCATGGACATGGGAAAGAGGCATTAAATTTGTTCAATCAAATGCTCAAACAAGGCGTGCTACCAAACCATGTGACTTTAGTTAGTGTTCCTTGTGCATGTAATCATGCAGGTCTGGTAACTGAAGCCAAACAATAATTTGAAACAATGGAAGAGGTATTTGGCATCAGACCAATTCAAGAACATTACTCTTGCATGATCGATCTCCTTGGACGTGCCAGGAGACTAGATGAGGCAATGGAGCTTGTTAATGATATGCCATTTGAAGCCAGTGCTTCCGTGTGGGGGTCCCTTCTTGGTGCATCTGGAATACATAAGAATGCTGGGCTTGGAAAACTTGCAGCTGAGAAGCTCTTCATTCTTGAGCCCGAGAAATCAGGAACACATGTTCTTCTTGCTAATATGTATGCAGACATAGGCATGTGGGGAAACATTTCTGAGGTAAGAAGGCTGATGAAGGATAGCAAAGTCAAGAAGGGGCCAGCAATGAGTTGGATTGAGGTTAAAGACCAAGTACATACCTTTGTGGTTGGGGAAAAAACCCTCTCAAGAGCTGAGGAGATACATGCTAAGCTGTATGAGTTGGGAGAACTGATGAGTGAAGCTGGTTATGTCCCAATGGTGGAAACTGTTCATCATGATGTGGACATAAAACAAAAGCAGATCCTTCTCTACCAGCACAGTGAGAGGCTTGTAGTGGCGTTTGGGCTCATTGCTACACCAGCAGGGGCACCCATTAGGGTTAAGAAGAACCTTTGGGTCTGCGTAGACTGCCATACGGCATTCTAGTTCAGTTGCAAGATTGTTTCAAGGGAGATCATTGTAAGAGATATCAATCATTTCCATCATTTTAGAGATGGTTCGTGTTCTTGTGGGGATTATTGGTAATATTCCAAGAGGGGGACTGCACTATACCCCGCACTTGATAAGTTACTAATTTACCTCGACCTCAAAGTGCGTGGTTCAAAACAGTGCATTCGGATTTATTTGTATGATTGCTTTGGCATAACTTTCTTGGGATTATTACTAATATCTAAGGAAAATATTCTGGTTCTAATATTACACCAAGAATGTGGAGTCACACCTGATCAGAACCTCCCTGCTTTTGTAACTAACTGCGCAGTATTTAGAGAATCCTAGACAGGTTTGGAAGAGGTTAGTTCTTGGATGTTTTGTTGTCTTTATTGGTTTAGTTTTAGGATAGATTGAAAAATTGATGTTGTGGCAAATTTGTGGTAGGGTGTCGAAGAATTGATTCCAGGTGCTCAGGTTGATGTTATTGTAGAAATATATTCAGTATTGTTTTGTTTGATAGGAATAATCTTCACTTGGATGTGTGATACCATGCACATTTGTTTTGTACAACAAGAAGAAAGCAGGGAAAGACCTCGGCGAGTCTGATGAAGGAGCTCCTCAATGGCTTCCATCACGGCTTATAGCATTGGTGAGGGTTTAGTTTTCTGGTTCATAACGGCGGAGAATATGTTTTTTTTTTTATTTCTAATATGACAACCAAATATAATTGAAGGAAAGAAAGATGAAAACGTGAATGGTAATGTACTGTGAGTCCAGATATTTAATTATGATTTATTTGATGGTGAATTAAGGTTTTTAAATTTATTTTCTCAATTTTTTTAACGATGTAAACAAATTAGGAATTCAATCAGTTATATAATATAGTATTTATTTAAGTTGAATAAATTATTTTATGTTTTATGTATGAGAAGTAAACACTGGATCGTGTCTTAATCTTTTGAAATTTCTCGTGGCGCCTTGTCTATGTCGATCCGTGTATGTGCTTCCTAGATGACATTTAATTTTTTGTAATCTAAACTACTTGCACAGGCCCATGGTGAACTATCCTGTGGGATGGCATTTTCCTCTTTTAATATATGTCATTGCCCTCTTAAAGAATCAACTTTGAAGACTGATATCTTTGAACTTATGGAATGAGTTGGGTCATCATGCCGCACATAACTTAAAATGTTTATTTCTCCTTCTGAAATTTAACCCAGTTAGTTTTGAATAGTTTAACTATTTCAGTTGCTCAATCAGTTAATTAAATTCTAATAGTAGTAAATTACGGCCAGTTAACAAAACATACAAACACATCCAAAGTCCTATATGGGAAGGCTGTTGAAATTTGTTTCCTCATTAGATTAACTGAATGGAAAGCATTGTGAATTATGACAATAATGTGATAGCTTATTCTGAACAGAAATGGAAAGCCTATATTTTCAAACCCAATATGGCTACCATGTAAAACAATTGTTGTTGAATAGTTACATGGAATGGTAAACATTTTTCAAGATTCAAGTCATTGTAGGAAATGATGATTGCAATATTAAATGCTGTAGAGCACATACTTTTGCTTCATGGCACATATGAGGCATACATACACTCTAAAAAACCTTCAAACCTAAGGCACAAGCCTTAACTGTGTCTATAGCTACTGGTTCACTTCTAAGTTATTTTCATTAAGTTTTAGAAAAGAAAACAATTTCTCAACATATTTGAAGATTTCAGAAAGTATTTTCTCTGTTACAGCATTGAAGCAGAACTAGAGGAAAGATGAGCACCGATGCAACTGCATTTTGAGTTAACCTTCTGGGACCAGTCCCAGATTTTTCAAGTCTCTCTAATTCTTGCAGCTGAGTTAGCCAAGAAAAGATAAATTTAAACAAAAAAAAAACGAAATAAAACACCTAACTTTTGGAAATTTATGGTACAGCATACAAGAACATAATTACAGAAGTACAGAACTAATTGGACCTGGCACTGGTAGTCCAGTACTTCATTGCCTTTTGCCCAAGGTCAGAAGCAACAACTCCAGCTGTCCCAGACTTTGCAACAATTCTAGGTGTGTGTTCAAACTCAGGCTCATCTTTCGCAGCATCTTCAAATTGGGAAACAAACCAAGCTTTCACTTCTGCAATTCAAGCAGTATCTAAACCACTCTTTCCTTCAGATAAAGGAGGATGAACAACAGAGGTAAGTAAGTCACTCAAGTGATATACAGTTTCAGTTATCTTGTAGCAAGGGATGGTGTTTATTTGAGGAAGACCGGTGTAAATGTATTGAAAATAATTGAATAATTGTATTATTGTTTTTATTATTTCTTGACTAAATATAAGCTAACTTATACCTAACCTTGTGGAAATAGAAAACTTAAAAATTCATATAAAAAATAGAGTTTTATTCTTACTTTCATATTCTTGTACTTCCTTCTTTTAGAGGTGAATCAATCCTGGACTTGAGCTTGGCTATATTGTGTGCAAACCTTACATATTCTAACACGCCCCTACAAGCTGGACATGTAGACACAGAAGAAATGCACAACTTGGAGGAAACTTTGAAGTCCAATTTGGTGAAGAAATCATGATTGTCGAGTGAAGCCCCCGCGAGCTGGACATATAGACGCAAATGAAATGTGCAGCTTGGAGGAAACTTTGAAGTCCAATTTGGTGAAGAAATCATGACTGTCAAGTGAAGTTGCTAATGGTTCGACTCGAGTCAGCATGATTGTTGAATTCTTGATGCTTCTGGATGATTTTGGATAAAATTCTGAAAAAAAAATTGGATAATTCTGGTATGAAGAAATCATGACTATCGAGTGAACGGCTAATGCTTAGACTCGAGTAAGCACGACTCCAATTTTTATAATTCTGGTATGAAAAAATCATGACTGTCGAGTGAACGACTAATGGTTCGACTCGAGTCAGCATGACTCTCCAATTATGGTATGAAGAAATCATGACTGTCGAGTGAACGGCTAATGATTTGACTCGAGTCAGCATGACTCCCCCTAAGTGCAAAGGCTGAAAAAATTGCTCAACACAAATGTTGGTATTGCTCAGCATTGGTGCTGGTATTGCTCAACATTCGTGCTGCCATTACTCATCATTGGTGCTAGTATATCTCAGCATTGGTGCTGGTATTGCTCAACATTGGCGTTAGTATTTTTTTTTAGCTTGTGTGGTGGTATTGAATAAAGGACTGAGGTGCAAATAGTGGGGGATTCAAAAATCAGTTATTTCCCTATTTTCTTCCTTCTTCTTCCTCGGGTATCTGCTACTACGTCTATTGGTTTTCGATCTATTCTCTGCAACTACGTTGGCTGTGGGCGAGAGAAAGTAGCGATCGGAAATGGTTTCGGGGAATGTGTGTGGTTGATGGAGTCTCTGATTGGCGACGAACAGAGAGATTGGGGCATTGAGGTGAAAAAGAGTTTGGCTGCTCTTTTTTCTGTTGGTGATGTTGGTTCGTGAGCTAGAGACGAAGGAAATGAAGAATCTACGTGAAGGTGAGGGTTCTGTTGCGAGAGCACAACAAGGTTCGACCCCATCTTCTTCAATTTCTTCAGGGGTTCTGATAAAAAACGAGAGGTGAATTGAGACAGAGATTGGTTGTGGTTGAGGCTGATGGAAACGATGAAGTGAGATGATGGTTTTGTTGATTATTGTATTGTCTTGATTCCCTTTTTAAGGTGTGAAAGAAAGGTCACTACAAGAAAAATTCTTATCAATAGCGTTTAAAAACCGCTATGGTATCCTACCATAGCGGTTTCATAAACGCTATGACAGCCGACGCTATAATAGAAACAGGGGCTATCATAGCGTTTTTAAAACGCTATGGTAGGTAGACTATTTATAGCGTTTTAAAAACGCTATGGTAGACTCTACGATAGCGTTTTTAAAACGCTATGGTAAGTATACATAGAATTTTTTTTTTTTTTTTTTTTTTTTTTTTTTTGGCTATCAACTGACTTTTTATTGCATCTTATCATGTATGCATTAGCCTGAGCACTCGAAATTCATTGTGACAAAGACAAGAAACACCATGTTGGTGATCAAGCAAAAGAAAATAAAATGTATTATTTTCACTTCCTTTTGCTAAAAGAAATGTTGAATGATCTAAACATTTTTGTGATGATGAATGTACATAATGTTTCAAGGGAACGAAAGCAACGACATAATTTTTGTGATGATGAATGTACATAATGTACAAACTCTTATTAATCTACAGCTGCAACAACAGCAACGACAGCAGAAACAGCAACATCAACAGCAACAGCAACAGGGGCTATCGACAGCAACAACAACAACGATAGCAACAGCAACAGCAGCCATACCAGAGCTTCTCCTAGTACACACCCCTTCCTTTTCTTCTTCATGTTATGAAATTGAAATCCCCTACCAAAAAGCCAAGGGGAGTCTACCCCAACCTGCTGAATCAATCAACTCAGATCAGAATTACTCTATTAGAATAATCACTAGGACATAGACGTTTGAGCCTACCCAAACCTCTTTTTTCCCTATGAACATAAATTTGATTGTCAAAGTTGATCTTTTTTATCATAGGCTGAGTGGGTCAGACATGTTCTCATGGAAGAGAGCATTGGCAAAACATGGGTGGATTGTCCAAGAAAAGGATGACAAGGACGCTCTAAGAAGCACATTCGACAAAATCACCCTTTACATATCCCTAGGAAGGTTGAGCATGAAACTAGAGCCGACTCCCTCGAAAATTATACGAGGTCACCCCAAGTATTAGGCCACCATAGACCCATGTGAAGGCCTACATTTAGTGTCACCCCTAAAGTTGAGTTTCCTAAGGGAAGTACATTACAACATAAAAGCCATCATCCAGATGGACTTCTTGACAAAGGGTTTTCTTGATGTTACCTTGACCAATTCATGAATGTGGTGCGATTCAGATCAGTCCTCTTGTTATCATTACAACATAAAAGTCATCATCCACATGCATCTAATGTGATTAATTCCAGATAGAACATCATTTTGACATTAGAACTACCAAAACAACTCTAAAACTGCAATAAATCAAATTGTACATTGAGAATAAACATTTTTCTACAACTGAGCTACTCCAAACAGTATATTATGTGGACAAATTAAGAAAATGTACCTTTGGGAGGACAGTTCTCTCAAGACAACATCAAGAATTTGAATTGTGTCTTTAGGAGCATCAGCTACCTTTCCAACAAGAAGCTGACGCAAATGTTGCATGTCAGCACGAGCTACTAACTTGATCGCTACTTTAAACTCCCGCTTTTTGGTTTGAGTATTTGATAGAATCTTCATGCATCCTAATTGAACCTTTTAACAACCTCAAAAGTTCCCATTTACAGTTATTTCAATAATATTAAAAATTACAAATTCATGAAAACGACACAAACAAAACCGAAGAGGAAATAAAATCTGAGCCAAACACGAGTTAGCAACGAACCTTGCAATGCCAATCACGTCATCTTCATCAACTAGAATTACACTTAATTCCTTTGAAGTAAAGGGAAACAATCCAGAAGTATAAAGGCTGCTCCTCCCATCATAAGCAGGAAGCCTCATACCTAAATGAATAGTAATAATAACAATAGTAATCACTAAATGAATGAATAAATAAATATGTCTAAACAATGAGAAAACATACCTCAAATGAATAATATACCTTCCCAAAAACATACCTCCCAAAATTGCACGCTACCACTGCTAAGCCAGTTCTAAACAGCAAGAATGACATCCAGCAATAACGGCATAAATAACATTACATTCCAACACCCTCCAAAAAAAAGAGAAGAACGAGAACTTACATCGCCAACTTCTGTTATTTCTGCTTTGCCGGTAGAAAAGTCCAATGAGCCAATACAAGCCAGGAGTTCCTGTAGAAGGCGAGTGCATTGGAAATTCAGATATACTACAATCCAGTCAATGAAGTTCTTTATTTCTCAGATTGACAGATATCTTAAAAGATACATAAAACTTTGCTGTTAATTTCTATGAAATATGACTACCGATTTCCATAGCACATAATTATGTAACATGAGACATGACTGACAAGCATGAAGAATATTCTATCTGACAAACCTTTATCCTACTACTTCCCCATGAATTAAGGTTCTTCTCCTCCCATGTTCCAGCCTACAACAAAACAAAAGCAGTTGTAAGCATAAATCACTGGCAAATGACCAGTCCCATTCTCAATAAAAATATAACAGCCATAGATAGAAAGCATGATTGCCAGCTGTGACCAGTGAACCCGACACCATTCTAATAACAAGTCCAGATCGCCTGCTCCATGGAGCAGAGATCAGCTTCCATGCTCCTCACAGCATAAAATCGACACATCGCCTATTTATGGTTATGGTTAGTAAATCTGTCCAAAATTATTATCATATCTTTTTATTAGTTAAATTAATATAATCTAATAGAATAAAATATAGCTTAGTTAGGAAACTTAGCAATTACATTTATCAACAGCTTATCTTTTTCCTCACAAATTTGCACATGAAAATACTCAGAAAAAAATTGCATACTCTTCCCCATAAAAGTTTGTTCTAGTTTCTAATTGTAGGGCTTCTATCTACTAACATATGGCATGGGATTATTAATCTAAATATTGCAAAGAAATGAGCAATAACAAATCTAGTAGTAACAAGCTGACCGGTAGGCCCATTTATGAGACATTACACAAAGTAATCAAAGGATTCAATTAATCTCAACCCCAAAAACCCATAAATTCTCAATCTTTAGACAAAATTATTTTGCCATGTATATACAAGATAGCTACCATGTAAATCGTTTTGTATATTGAAAAAACACTTCATTTTATTTTGAAAAACTACTAATTTCTGGATTTGCATATTTTTGAAAATTAAATCAGGTTAATGCATACCTCTGATTAGATCTAACAGGTTTTATGCTATTTGTAACTTCAGTTGGATTGAGCAAACATTTAACTATTACTGACTTTTCATTCACTTTTTTCCTTAATTTATGTTGAGTTGTATTAAAACCTCTGCAAGAGAATGGTAGGATAAAAACAGGCTCATAACTTGATTAATAAAATCAAGATGCAAGAAACAAAGCTGAATCAATGTATTACCTGAATCACAAAGCAGCGAGTATACGTGTTTGGATTGTCGCAAATGAACCATTCACATGGAGATGAATGAAGGGACTGCAGGGCCCTTGCTGCCTCTTGTTTTTCAGCTTCCTTAGCAGCCACAACAGCAGTCATGGTTGAAGCTGTAACGTAAGCTGCCACTTCAGAATTGTACACTCTAGATGAAGATTGCCCACCTACTCCAGCCTTGTTGCCGCCGCTCTCATCTGATTCCTCAGAAATCACATTTCCTGCCTTAGACTTCTTGGCTAAAGAGAGTATACCCTTTGCGCGAGATTGGATGTATGTAGCAGCGGATGCAGCTATGTCATGAGCTACTGTACGTCAATCCTAACTGAACCGGCGCTTTGGATTTTGCCAAACTGCGTAAAGACTTCCATAAGCTTCTTAATGATACAATAACATGAAGTGGAGACAAGAAATAGGAATTACCATCTCAATGCCATCTTGATTGGTGTAGTGAGACAGGATGTATACACATCTGCAGGAAACTCGGCACTCTGTGGAAGATTTTCATGCGCTTCACAGGCAGCAAGTATAATGCAATCTTTCAAGGATGATCCAGATGAGCTGGGAGAGTTCCAATGTAAGCGCTAATCAAAGAAAAAAATTAATATTAAAAGAGGAAGCATGGAGAAAGAAGGCGCACATAATTCCAGCAGAACATTTTGCTCAAAAACTACATAAAACTATCAAACAGCTCAAGAAATTACTGTAGAGACAAACAAGTGTGAGGAGAAGCTTGACTAATAGGAGTCCCTATTTTCGAGACAATCTACCCTAGTATTGTTTTCATCCACCTGATCAGACTGTAAAAGAGAAACTTTAAAAGGGCCATTTGTCACATAGGAGTCTCAACAAACAAAATTTGTACCTGAATTGATGAAATTCCATCATCTTCGGCAGGCACAGCATGCTGCTCAACAAAAGGTGAGCCTCTCTGATTTTACTCCAAGGATGGTGCTACAACATTTGATGGAAAGTATTTGGATTAGTAGAAATATTGATATTTGTCACAGGATCTATAAATGATTGAATGGAAAGTATTTGGATCAAGGGGACTAAATTCATATTGCAATGAATAAAACTTGTTGACATAAATAGATTTTGTGCTTTTATTGTCGCTTTAAACATTTATGAGCAACATTTTAAGATTTATGCGGTGCATCGAGGCCTAATTGACTGAAATACATGTAAAAGAAACGAGTTTTTGTTATGAACTGACTTACTGAAGCTATTTTGATGCTATTTCTGCAGGATGGAAGCAATCCTATTCAGTTCACTGACAGATTCCTCAGCAATAGATGGAGTAGTCTTGGCAGATTTTAGCAATGCTGGCAAAGAAAGCAGATAAAGGATGTTAAATTTGCAACTGTAACACTAAATTTGTAAAAGCAATTGAAGTGAGATGTATTGAATGACAACAGGGCTATTCGAGATGCCCAATCTCCTGTAGAGCAATTGCTCAATGTACAATCTGTTTACAAATGAATGAATACTTGTTTCTCTCCCTATTCTCCTATTTATACAAGTACCTAACATACACTAACAATACTGACAGCAATGCTAACAGAGCAACTAACACCCATCTAACAGAGCTAACAACCTGACAGAGCAACTAACACCCATTCTAACAGAGCTAACAACCTGACAGAGCAACTCTAACAACAATATTAACCCAGCCCTTGCTCACAGACAGCTTTGCATCTTTGCATTTACTTATACTTCTTCCTTGTATATGTGAACCTGATAGGGGGTCTATCAGTTTTGTAACCATTTAAAAGTAAGACACAATTCTTACTAAAACTATCTAAATTAACCTACTAAAACTAAAATAAAACAAATTGCAGTACATAAGAAAAACTGCAACGCATCTGACACGTGACCCTCTGTGTTCAAATGTATTACAACTAATAAGGAAATTAAGTAAAATGTTTTTTACTGCATATTGAGATAAGGATGCATTGCAACACTTCAAATATGTTTCGTTTTGTAAAAAAAACCAAACAAATGAGAAGTGGGATTATGAAATTGTGGTTCTAGTTGTATATCGATCTCTTCTTCTAATTGTGATATAGTGTAATTCACTGCAATATTTCGAAATTATGACTACACTGAAGATGTCTCATCAATTTTTCATGTTCATTGTCTCAACAGTTGAAATAACCCATAGAATGAGATGTACAGACAACTGGATGCTTTAATGAATGAATATATCTTACTGAAGTGGTCCATGAGTCCATCCATAAACATTTATGAATCCAAGAAGAAAAAAAAATTTGGTTGCATAAGCATATAAATGAACAATAACTGCAAGACATAACATATTTACCTAGGGTATCATAGAGAGGCACACAAATCAAACTAAGAGCGCTGCAAGCCTGCGGAAGATCCAAAGCACTTGCATTCAACGATACATATCAAAATAATGTCTTAAATTGTGGTTACTAATTGGAAGATAATGCTAGTAAATCGGCCAAATGAGTAATCCTAATACTCTAATAAGGAAATCAAAGAGGAAAGAGAAAAAATTTCAATTCCAGAATTACCTATCTGAAAATTTGATCCTTCAATCAACCAAAACTGATACAAAGACTGATCCTTCAAAGCCTTCCACAATTACTTCATACACTGATACAAAAAATGAAACAAATTACTTCATAAACAGATACAAATTAAAAATCGTTAGGGTTTGCGGGTGTTGAGAATCGGATACCGACCTGAAACGGAGAGCGAGAGCATGTACGGCGAGAAGTAGAGCACGTTGGAGAGGGAGAAACAGAACGGAGAGGGAGAGCGATCGGAGAGGGACAGCAGAACGGAGAGGGAGAGAGAGAGCGATCGGAGAGGGAGAGCAGAATGCAGAGGGAGAGGGAGATGAGAGCTGTCAGAGAGGGAGACAGATCGAGAAGGAGAGCGGGATTTGAGCGGGATTCTTCTTCCTTCCTTCCTTCTTCTTTCTTTTGCTTTTTTTTTTTTTTTCGATTCGAGCGGGATTCTTGCCGCCTGCGAATTGAAGTCCCGCCTACATATCTTTCATAAAATTTTACAACGCACAAATCAATTTGGCCATTCATAGCGTTTTTACAACTTTTTATAGCATACAAAGTTTGCATAGCATTTTGGCCCCATTGAACAAATTTAGGTTTTGACTTTTTATAGCACTTTATGTAAAAACGCTATGGTCATACGCTATTAATGACCTGTTTTGTTGTAGTGGGTCTAAGCAAAAGCAGACTTGTTTTTAAAGAAGAGAGCAAGACTATGGAGGCAAGAGAACTTCTGAGAAACGCTTACGAGTTGATGAATCGGGATGTAGGCACTGAAGAGATTGATGTAGGTGTGAGATTTGCATCAAAGAGAGGAAGGAAATGAGATGGGGTGTTGGCGTGGTGGTTCCAAAAAGAAGAAGCAGAGTATTGAGATTGAGATTTGTGATTGAAGATTAGGTTCACGATTGATTTAGGAACTTGATTCAGATGGAGCTGTTATGAGATGTGTTGCCTGCCGGCTGTGTGAATTGTGGTCTGTTATGATTGAGATGGAGTTGTTGTTGTGTGAGAAGAAAATGGCCCGTCCTGTTGTTGAACAAGAGTTTGTTGAAGAGAGTTGCAAGGTTTGCCCTGTTGCACGGTTGATTGTTGAATAAATCCGGGAGGTGGCCCCTGTTGAACAGTTTGCAGAGGCCGTTTGTTGTTCTCTTGGACTATATGCTTCATACTTCTTCCCTTCCTTGCCTCTTTCGTTTACGGTCAAAGTGCGTAGTTTTAGGAGGCGGGGAAGAGCTTGAGTGCTCGGAGTCTTTCTTGTAGCGAGATTTCAAGATCACCGCTTTGATACCATATAAAGAAAATAATTGGAGAATTGTATTATTGTTTTTATTATTCTTTGACTGAATATAAGCTAACTTCTACCTAACCTTGTGGAAACATGAAACTTAAATCTTCTTATACAAAATATAGTCTTATTCTGACTTTACTTTTTTAACTATTCTGACTTTCTTATTCTAACTTTCATATTCTTATACTTTCCTTCTTGTAGAGGTGAATCAATCTGGGACTTGGGTTTGGCTATGTTGAATGCAAGCCCTACTTTTTCTAACAGTAAAGGAATAGTGAGCAAAGGTGTTGAAGGAATCCAGGGTTCTTGTGGCTCACAAGGCTGGCGCTCAATCAACGTACTTGAAAAAGCATGGATTTTTTTTTCAATTTCATTTGTATAGTGTGTACTCCAAAAATCCTCTCCACGTTGCATTTTGTGCACCCTATAGATTGGAATGGCCATAGTTAACCTCTGAATTATAAATAATGGTTTTCTTGTTTGCAGAACACTTGCTCAGTTGGAATATGATGTATCTAAATATGAGGTTCAAATGCTACATTGGGAAACAGAACATGGATACAAGGATATTATACTCTCAAAAGTAAGGCAATACTTGCAACAATATTCTAATTGAGTTTGTCTTATTAGCGAGGAAACGGGGGGATGGAGGGTTGCACCCCCTCTTTCGCCCGTTTCCTCACTCGTTTCCTCGTCAATAAGAATTAGCGATTCTAATTACAAGGTAACCTTATTTTCTGTCGTTCGTTCATTTTGTTTTATTTGCTTAGTAGCACATAGTTCAGAAGAATGGAAGCTCTTTATTTATTTATTTATTTGTGTGCATGTGGGTGTGTGGTGGTGGTGGGGGATCATCCCAACCATTTGATTACAGCTCCTATCTCTACACTTGATTGAAGTTCTTAAACTATTTTTCTCCTTAATGTGTATTGATGCATCAAATAAGACCAACATCTCGGCTGTACACGTGGCATAGATCCTCCATCACGAGAAATAAGTATCCCAAGACCAAGCTAAGTCATAAAGCCCAAAGAAGACAAATTCGGTCATAAAAGCCCAAACAGGACCCATCAAAGTAAATCATAATTAGAAGCCCAAATCCATGCCCGATAAAGTTCTCTCTCAAAAGGGAGGAACATTACATAAAAAAAGAGTCATGGAGGGAGTTACGCCTCCACGAACATATCTTCATAAAGGAGGAAATTGTCACATTAAACGTCTCCCCCCTGTTGCGCCCCACATGCTTAAGTCAACAGAGAATTATCTACAACCATTATAAAAGGTAAATGGAACATTCGACAAAGATATGCAATTTTAACTTAGTTATGTCCAGTTTTATCTTCATCTCCAACTAAGTTACTGACTTAAGTATTGGAGTGCCTTCGACTACCAAAAAAATGGCCTTTGGTAATCTAACATTTGTTTTGCAGGTTTTACTTATTGGATACTGGATTTTGAATGCATCATGTATTTTGTCAACATAACATTTTTTTTCTTGTGGCCACTTTTTTTTTTTGGAAGGGCGAGTTATGTTTTTATTGAATCCCTGAACCATTAAATGCCTTCTGTAGAGTTCAAAGCTTGGACTTGTTATGACATCTTGTGGCCCTATTTGAACACTATAAAAAACTTGACCCGACCTAACCTAAAAAAAAAAACCTAGCTTGCCTCGGCCTGATCTGAGTGTACAATTTTGATTTGAAGTCGAGTCAAATTATGCGCATGCTAAATACGATCTTGTAAATGTGCTTCTCATTGTTTTTATTTTTCAAAATTTTAAATTAAATGAAAATAAAAACGCATTTATTTTGTCTACTTCTATAAATGACATATGCATGTTGCACACATAAGAGTCAAAAGCAAAACATATTAACTCTATTGTCAAGCTGTCTTCTAGTGCTTCAGAGCATAGAAATGTCTTATAGTGTTTCACAACCTAGAGATGTGGTTTTTTTGCTTTGCTCATAAAAAGTTTTACGCAATTTGTGACAACCTCCATTATTGTCATATTCAGTTAGAACCCACTGAAGTGGATGGAAAACTTAAGGAGCGTGAAGTGGGTGCACATGAATTTTTATAATTCCTCAAACCCCTCCTGCTAAAAGACAAAAGATTTACATAATGCATAAAAAAATCATTGAGGTCGTAAAAATGTTACGGAGGCAATCATAAGAGTAAAAAACTCCACTTCTATCTTCTTCCCCAGTTCAAGAATTCTCGCCCTTCTTTCTGCTAGTCTCCAACTATTGAAAATCACAAGGTTTTGTAATTCTTTTAGTCGCATAGATTAAAAAAACCTCCTAAAAGCTACACACTGGTGGCCTTCCTAGAGTTTAAGTGGGCTGGTGGTTTTAGTTTAGAACCGTAGATAGACCCGAACCAAACCCGAGGATTGTTTGGTTCACTTTTGAATCTAGAAAACCCTATTGAACCCGACCCATTGCCATGCCTATGGAAGACCCTAAAACCCACCACGTTGCACCACAAAACTCTATTTCTTTTCTCTTCACTTCTTTGTTTTTTTGTTCAATTATTACACACGCGGGTGACATCCCATCCCACGATCTCGTCTCAATTTTTTCGGGTCATTTTGGGATTGATTAAACTCATCCTGATCCAGAGTGGGATGGGATCGGGATGGAGATTTTCAATATCGCCCATCCCGTCTCGAACTTATTTATTAATATTTATTATTATTAAATTTAATCAAACTACTCTTCTAAAATAAAGTTTAGGATGTGTTGAAATTAAATCAAACATCTACTGTTTGAAAACTTGCTTGATTTGGTACTCTTTGCTTAGATAGAAACTATTTTAGGTCAAACAGAACCCATGAAATTTTATGTTTTTTCACATTTTAGATTGGTTATAGGACAATTATTATTGTAGAAAATATATGCAAATGATGGTTTGGTTTAGTTGTGCACTATGAGTTATGTAGTTGGAAATTTGGCCAAGGAGCAATATTTTTCATTTTTGAACTTATATTAAGACAACTTAAAAGACTTATATTATTCATACAAGATACAATTTGGAGCAATATGAAATGAAATTTTATATGACCTTTTTTTTGTTACAATGAAAGTTAATGTAAATAACTTAGACATTATTGGTGTGTGAGATGAAATTTTTTTGTTATTCTTCATTGGAAGACTATGTAGTACATGTTTATCCTGTCCCGAACCGAATCCGTTTAAGATGGGACGAGGCCTATCCCATCCCGAATGAATAGGATGGGACAAGGATGTGGTACATCCCATCTCGTGCCCATGCCTAACACATGCAAATTGATTAAAATTTGGTTAAAAAAAATTGGGCATATGGTGAAGCAGGTGGTGAGGATTTCTAGGGGAAGTCATTGTTTTACACCGACGAGGTGGGGGTTTCTGGATCAGGGGAGGGGGGCTCATGCGCACAAAGTGGAGGAGGGGGTCATGCGCACAGATTTGGACCGTTAGATCTATTGGACGGTCCAGATCTGTGGATTTGAATATTTTTTCATTTCACAGTTTTTATCAAAGGGGAAATGAAAGGTTTGGGAGGGGCTCCTAGGCGGGAAACATGACGTGAAGAAGAAGAGAGTATCTTCCTCCCAATAGCTCGATTTTCGGCGTCGATCCAGGATGCAAACACCGACCTACACCCACTCCCTTTTCTTTCTCCCTCTTGCTTCATATTCGGCGTCTTCATGGTTTTTGTGGTAGCGGTGGTTGTAATCATGGTGATTGTAGTATTGTGGAAAGAGACGGTTGTTCCAAATGGGATCGATGTAGCTTATATTAGAGCATGAAGATAAAGTGTAAGCCTTGTTTGTGTAGTCGGTAAAATCATCAAACTGGATTGAGATCAAGGAATATGGCAGGGGGTATCATCAAGCATTCATTTCGAGAGATGACGAACAAAATGGTAGGCATAATTTTGGGTAAAGAGGAGGGAGAGGATCGATTAGCAAATGGAAGTAGGGAGGTGATGAATCATTAATCACGCTTGAACTATGAACAAACTTTAATGGGTATTTTTCAGAGTTTGGGTTCACTGAGGTTCTCAATTGAGGATCATTTTCCTTCCAGAAGGGATGAAGGAGGCTTGTTTTTTTGCTAAAAACTGTGAAATAAAAAAATATTCAAATTCACAGATCTGAACCATCCAATAGATCTAACGGTCCAAATATGTGCGCATGATCCCCCAGGTCCGGGGTTTTTGGGTTTTGACAATTGGGAGGCTGCATACATGAGAGGAGGATGGTTTGGTGGAGCAGATGATGTCTCGCGAAATCATGAGACCTTGATTGAAAAAGCGGTAGGAGAGAATTGTAGTGTGGCGATGGTGATGTTTAATATTTTCCCTTTTGCTAAATAATAAAAAAAAACCCTCTTTAGCTTGTCTCTCTTTGTTTGATTGATTCCGGACTGAAATGGGGAGCTTTTGATCGATACTTAGCCAAAGAAGAACATCTAATAGGTACAAAATCTCGTTTATGAGCTTTTCATCATATGAATTTCCAGAGTGAAATGTTATATTTTTGGGGTATTGCAGCCCTGATTTTCCCGATGAAAATTGATACCGAACCAAGAGGAATTGGATGTATCCTCTATCCGGTTGATCTATTGGGCAAGCCAGGGCATGGCTCTGAAATGAGACTGAGGGATTAATAGGATCTATGCCTTGTCTGGGAGCTCTTAGGTTCTTGCAGAATTGATGGGAATGTTGAATTGGGGGACAAGTCGGTTATCACTTGAATTGGAGAGATGGTGGTGGTTGTGGGGCAGTGTCGCAGTGATGAGAAACAAACAAAATGAGGGGATGGAGGCGGCCTGAACTAGGAAGAAACAAAATATAATGGGGAAGAAGGAGAAAGCCTGAATCGAGAAGAACATGAATTGTTTAACCTTTAAGTTTTGTTCAGATACTTATGATTTAGATTGAAAAAATGGATATTTAGAATTTAAAGGGTTTGGGTCCTTAATCTGTCCTAGAGTTTGGGTCCCTCAACCATGTTGACCTAAATTTCCATCCAACATTTACATCTTGACTAAGTTGACTTAGTCAAATTAGGAGTTATGTTATTCTTTATATTTAAATTACTTTCATTTAAGTAACAGATAGTGACGGTCACGTGGTCAAGAGAGGGAGACCATGACATAGACAAATCGAGGAACTAAACCCTCTGATGGTACAAATGACGGGACCTAAAGTTTAAATATCCCTAGTAAAATTATGGTTTTATCTTTTAGTGGGGTATTTGGCATAGTGCTTGCACATGACCCGATTTACCGAGGTTAAGTTTTCTATCCAATCCACTTTGGTAGTTGTAACTGAGTACATTGGATTGTCACAAATTGTGCAAAAGTTTTTGGCGGAGGACTGGAAGCAAAATAACCCTTATTTTTTATTTCTTTAAATTAAATAAATGCAAATTTATGTCTGCCTATTTCTACACATGACATGCATACAGTGCAGGTAAAATGTATCAACACTATTTGTGAAACTTTTTTCTAGTGCTTCAAGGTAGTATAATAGATGTAGGTTCTCATTGAACCAAAAAAAAAAAAAAAACCCTAAGCCAAACCAACATGTGGAAAAAGTTGTAAAATGGCGCAACTTGGAATTTAGGACTTCATTCAGGCCTTAATGATCAGGGGATTCAAAGTATGGTTAATCTCATTGGTTTCTTCCAAAGAAGAACTTTGACTAAAGTCTCAGAGGTGTTTGGATTAGTGTTCCTATGGTTTAGGGTAAGACATGGTCAGAGAATATAGATGCTAAGGGATTTCTCTATCTCTTTTTTGATTTTTTGTTTGTAAATGGCATAGAGAAGACATCGTGTATCCTAAAAGATGGTCAAAGTAAGTGTCTTGAATGATGCTCTCTGTCACAAGCACAATTGAAATAATAGCCGGGAAGAGTAGAAGTTAGTTGCAGAATCAAGCGGAAAAGGAAGAAATGATTTGAATTTGAAAACAAGGGTACTTTTGTAATAACAATAGAATGGTTAGTTGAGATTACTATTCAGAGACACGCGTTATAATCCAATTGGGGAATTAGAAGCTCCCTCTTTTTAAAAGGGGAGAAGGTGTAAAACAAAAAAAAGCATGTATGAAGTAGAAATCAAGGCTCCAATCCTTATGATTAACAGAGAGTTATATATTTGTTCTTTCAATTCGTGTGAATAATATCTCTGTTTTGCTATTTTTGTGTTCAAAAGCTAGTCCAATCGTGACATTTGGTATCAGAGCAGTCACAATCCAAGCCCTAAAATGGAAACTCGAGCAAGAGAAACGAAGAATTTCATGAAGGAGATGAGGAAACACTAAACAAAGACGACTAATCAGATTGAACTCATCAAAATGTAGCTTAGACGGTTAGCTCAAACCAGCGAATCGCAGGAGAAAAAGCTAGACACGAAGAAATATCAACTGATCCAATTATTTCAAAACGGCCAAGCGATAAACATGGAAGGTGAATCCAGACAATCTTAGGTGACCGAATCCACTGCTAATCAAATGAGATCTCCCTCCCTCCCGCCCATTGATTATGGAGGTAATTTGTTTAGATTTCCTAAAGTTGATTTTTCCCGTTTGATGGATCGAACCCTAGATCTTGGGTCCTGAAATGTGAGCACTTCTTTACCTTACATAATATGTTAGATAATTGCAAAGTTTCTCTTGCATCCATTCATTTTGATCAATAGGAAGATTATTGGTTCCTGGATTATCAGGTTAATAAGACTTCTATTACATGACCTATGTTGGTCCATGACTTGTGTGTGCGTTTTGAATATCCAGTATCTGATAACTATGTGGCCTCTTTCAATAAGTTGTCTCAAACCCAGTCAGTGGAAGAGTATTTTGATAAATTTGAGGAGCTTAAATCTCCGATGATCCGTCATAACCCATCCTTAACAGTCTTATTTCATTCTCAGCTTCTTGAGTGGATTGAAACTAGAAATCAGAACCATGGTGCAAATGTTTAAACCCAATTCCCTTGCCCATGCCTTTTCTCTAGAAGGATGCAAGTAGTTTGTACCACCAATTCATCTATTTACTCAACTACTAGGAGACATTACCATCCATCTTCTTATCACAACACACTTCCTGCAAATCAGATCTCCAACCAAACTTCAACCACCAACATCTCTTCCAATGTTAGGCCTCGTTTTTCTAATCCTCCCATCAATAGGCTAACTCCTTTGCAAATGAAACTTAGAAGGCATAAATGCCCCTATTATAATTGTGATGAAACTTGTAAACCAGACCATGTGTGTGAGAAACAACACTTACATCTGCTGATCACTGAGGAAGATATTCAGGAAATTTCTAGCCCACCCACAGATGAGACTGAGGATCTCTTCACTGAACAACCTTCTGATATGGAGCTCTCTATTCATGCCCTCCATGGTAGCCACTCTTCTAACACCATTCTTCTCAAAGGCATGATAAAAAAAATCCATCTCCATTCTCATTAATACGGGCATCACACACTCTTTCATTGATCCTAAAATAGTCAAAGACACACACTGGCCAACTGTGTTAACTCCTCAAATGATTGTGAAAGTGGCTAATGGAGAACATTTGGTGAGTAATGCTATATGTCAACCACTAAGGTGGACTATGCAAAACACATAGTTTGAAGGATCTGTGTGAGTCCTTCCATTGGGTGGGTATGATATGGTATTAGGTGGGGATTGGCTCAAACCTCTTGGCAACATCATCATTAACCTTCAAACTCTTCAACTATCATTCCAAAACCAGGGCTAGCACATTACATTGCAAGGGATAGCTGATTCAGCCTTTCTATCCCTCATACAACCTTCCAAATTAGCCAAATTCCTCAAGAAACATACCCATTCCTTTTTGGGCCAGTTTTTCTCACTCACACAGGTCTTTTCTCAACATGATATCCTTGTTTCTATTACCTCCTTGCTGCACTCCTTTCAGGATGTATTTCAGCCACCTAATACTTTACCACCCACAAGGACTCTTGACCACACCATCCCTTTAAAACCAAGTGTTTTACCTCCTTTTCAAGCTCCCTATAGAGTCCCTCATGTGCATAAAGAATTGTTGAACAATTGGTCAAAGACATGTTAGAATTTGGTTTTTTCCAAACATCACACAGTCCTCATGTTGCTCCCATATAATTGGTAAAAAAGAAGGATAATTTGTGGAGGTTTTGTATGGACTATAGGAGATTAAATTCTCTTACCATAAAAGACAAATTCCCCACGCCCGTAATTGATGAGTTATATGGTGCCCAAATCTTCTCTAAGATTGATCTTAGGTCCGGATCTCATCATATCTTGGTACACCCTAGTGACATACACAAAAATTCTTTTAAGACTCACCATGGCCACTTTGAGTTTAGAGTTATGCCTTTTGGTTTAACAAATGGCCCGACCACCTTCCAAGCTCTCATGAACCAAATTTTTCAACCCTATCTAAGGAAATTCATTCTTTCTTTAATTTAATGACATTCTTGTCTATAACAAGTCCTTGGAACAACACATCCAACACCTCACCATTACCCTTTCCACCTTGAGACAAAACTTCATATATGCTAAATTGTCAAAATGCTCATTTGGCCAACAACAACTTGAGTATTTAAGACATATCATCATTTCCAAGGGTGTAGCAGCTGACCCTTCCAAGATTTCCTCAATGATCAATTGGCCAACTCCTCACAACTTGAAAACACTACGTGGCTTTCTTGGGTTAACAGGTTACTACAGGAGATTTGTAATTTTTTTTGGCTAATTAACTAAACCACTCACAGAGCTACTAAAAAAGATGCATTGCATGAAATGAATCCACTACAGTTGCCTTCTCTGCCCTCAAACAGGCTATGACCACAACCCATGTATTGTAACTTCCTGATTTCTCTTTACCTTTCTATGTAAAAACATATGCTTGTTCTGTGGGGTTAGGTGTTGTCCTATCTCAAAAAGGCCATCCCATTGCCTTTTTTAGCAAAACTTTAGGTCCAAAAAACCTTGGTTGTTCCACCTATGAAAAGGAATTAATGGCCATTGTGCTAGCTGTTAAAAAATGGAGACAATATCTTATTGGCTCAAAATTTTGCATACATAGTTACATACTGATCATCGGAGTATAAAATACTTCTTGGAACTGAAATTGATTACTACTCTATAGCAGAAATGGCTAACAAAGCTGTTTGGTCTTGACTATGTAATCCTCTACAAAAAGGGCACTGACAATGTGGTAGCTGATGCTCTTCAAGGAGTACTTCTACTGACTGCCAGTTATCAGCTATCTCTCAAGTTTCTCCACAGTGGCTGCAAGAGGTACTAAGTAGTTATGAGCAAGACCCTAAAGTACACTCTGCTATCTCCAAATTAATTGTTTCTTCCACAGCAGTCCTATCAAGCCTCATTCCAGGGGGTCGAGTGGGACCCGCCTCCAGAATGTGACGTGATAACAACAACAAAACTTCAATCAATATGACTTGAAAATAACATCTAGAAAATGAAACTACACTATTTACTGAGATGAAACACTAGCTTAAAAAACATCAGTTTTGATCCAAAAACAAAGGGAAGATTTTCCTAATTTACAACTCAAAACATTTGCACAAAATATACATGCCACTGATACAAACTAAGGAAACATAAGACACAAAACTCAACCCCTCTAAAAGACTTTTGATGTACAGTGGACCACCTCTAGCTGAAGACCTGAAAATGAAATCATGACATGGGTGAGCTATCCACAAGCTCAGTGAGTATTATAAAGTCATACACGAGAAAAACGACTAACACAATTTATAATTCAAATTTCAATGCTACAAACATACATGATGCAGTCATTTTTTGCTCCCTGCTCTAACCTAGTCCTGCTGACCTGTTTGACCTGCACAGGTAGCACACGTGAGCCACATACCACCGTGGGGTGGCCAATGGCACTCCGATGCTAAAGTCAGACAAGGATCTGAGGAAGGTGTAATGTTGTAACAGGGAATTTGTAACGTACCTTAGCTTACCAACCTCATGTCTTATTTATAGTGCAAGGAGTCCTAGTTTAGCCAGACCATCGTAGGCGTAGACTAGGGAGGAGATCTTCGTGGAAATCCCTCTCTAATTAGGAGTCATGCTATAGGAGGGAAGTTTTATGTTAGCTTTGTGCTCCTAGATACGTGAGAGATTGTTCCCAATCCGAAAGCATTCCATGGAAGGGAGTTTCCATGTGTGAAAGATACTCTGGTGTTTGTTTCCTAGTTGGGAGAAAAGAGCAGCTGTGGTTGCCCGTCTGAAGCAGATCCTTATGATACTTGCATGAAAAAAGCTTACGGGTATCGAGGATAGCTGTGAGACATGTGGGCCTAGCCTGTTGTGAGAGTCCGAGCCTGTCTGGCAAGCCGAAGTTGAGCGGGCTGAGAACTGCTCGGGCTGGATCCGTATTAGGCTGTTGCTTGAACCCGTAGTTCCTCGAGATTATCATGACACGTGTACGGCTCAGGGGTGTGATCGTTTTTATGTATCATCAACTATTCCCCCGGATTTAGTGGGGCGTTTAGTCGGCCCATAGACTCACTGAATGGATACATGTACCGTCATGATGACTGGACTTGAAGCGCCAGTTTCAAGCGGCGCATAATATTTAATGCATCTGCTCGAGGAGGGAAAGTTCGGTTTGCCTTCCCTATAAATATTTTTTGTTCTGAAGATGAGCCCCCCATTGTTTTTCGAATCCGTGATATTTTTTCTTCCAATGGCTAACAGTTCTAAAATTACTCCCCAAGATTTGTTATCCCTTGCTTGTATGAATTTCTTTGATGATAGCCTGGTTGATGAATCTGAGTTGAGCAGGCTTCGCGGCTAGTACCGTATCCCTGATGATTTGCTGATTGTTCCTACGTCTAGAGTGTTAAGTCCCACAGTACCTCCTCATGGGTTCACAGGTTAACATCGAGGTATGTTCGAGTTCGGGCTTCGGTTTTCGGCGACGGACGACGTCCAACGCTTCTTTACCCACTTTCGTATTCCTCTGGCTCAAATGGCACCAAACAGGTTAAAATACTACTGGCGATTCTCTTGAGGGCCCATGACGCTAGCCTTTGTTTGACTGCGTCGGTGATTCATCACTTGACTGATGCTCATGTAGATACCAGAGGTATTTGTAGGCTGATTTGTCCCTCTAATCTGAGACTGACGGTGGGCAACGCCGAATCTTGGGAGAATTAGTGGTTCTGGGTTTTGTCAGTGGACTCCGGTTACTTCAAAATCGAGAGTCGTAGAGTGTCTCGGTACTTTCAGTTTGACCTTGGTGAGTTCCTTGGTCGTTGATGCATGCATACCCTTTCGCGTTTCTTGTGTGATTCTGACATTGTTTCTTTGTCTCAAGGAAGTTCATTTTTTCGTCCCTCAGCGAGGAAGAGAAGTGAATAGAGAAGAATTTTCTTGGGCTTCCTTTGATTTTTGTTGAAGAAGTTGTGATGTCTGGCAATGTCGCGCGCAGCGAGCTGCTGTGGTGCTCTTATGGGACTCACCTAGTGTTTGGTTCCCCGACAGAAGGGGTGATTGCTCGTCTCGCGAGGAAGAGAAGTTTAGCCCCTTCCATCCCTTCCAGGCTTGCCGAGTTGGAGGTGAACGTGCCTCCTGTTGTTGTCCCGAGGAAGAAGCAGGCTTTTGTCATGGCGACCTTTCTTTTCAGTGCCTGTGCAGTAGTGCCACACGAGCCTGTCTCAGTGCACCCTGAGGCCCGTGGGAGGGTTCTCGCTTTGGAGAAGGCCTTTGCTGACCTGCGGATGTTGTACTCGGATGCTCTTTATCGAGCGGAGGGTTTCGGTACTGTCGTGGGTTGTAAAGGTGCGGAGGCCACAATTAACCCTTTTTTTTTACTCAGCCGTTGAAGGTATGAGGGCTCTGCTGAGGGTTACCGAGTCTGACTTGACGTCAACTCGTGCTGACCTGTGGTGGACCAAGGTCAAACTGGAGCGTCTGGATACTTCTATGGACAGGTGGTCTTCCGAACGAGAGGCTGAGAGGTTGCAGGCGGAAGCGATATGGGTCATTGACGAGGGTCTTCACCGCGCCCTTGAGGCGGAGAGATTGTTGGCGAAAGAGCGCTCCCGCTATGAAGCTTTGCTGAGCGCAATGGATTTCGATGTGTCGGGCAGGAGGTCGTAAATCTCGTCTTAAGTCATTCGTAGCAGATTGGAGCTTCTGGAACTGATTAGGGGAGAGCACCCCGATATTGATCTTGACTTCACCCATTATAGGAGAGTTTTTTTTTGGGTCGGTCAACAAAGGGGAGGGTTCTGGTGCTGCGAGGCTGACAGATGAGGAAGATGCTTATCCTTAGATCTGCTGTAATGTTCATTTATGGTCGGATATTATGTAAACATGCTTTTCTTTGAATGAAAGTATTGTTTTGCTCTGCATAGTAGTGACTGATTTTGTTGTTTTGTGGTCCGTAGAGTCGTTCTATGTAATGACTCTTCAGTATTGGTGGACTAGCGTTGACTTTCTCTTCCATTCCTTTGGCCGTTGTGACCCGCACGGAGCGGGTTAAGTTCTGCCTGGCAAGTTCGACGATCTTTTTCTGCACTTAGAGCAATGATCCCTTGGCGAGTCGTCATGATCCGCACAGAGCAAATTAGGCTTTGGGCACCAGAAGTCATCGTCGTCAGTCGCGAACTGACTGAGCTTACTGGCAAGTTCAGCGATCACTGTATACAGTGAGAGTAATGACCCATTTGCTAGTCGTCTTCATCAGCGAACAAGCGCTTACTAGACTCCCACTTCCTCCACCATCGTGATCCGCACAGAGCGGATTAGGCTTTGGGCATCAGAAGCCATCGTCATCAATCGCGAACTTAAGCTTACAAGGCAAGTTTGGCGATCATTGTCTGTAGTGAGAGCAATGATCCCTTGGCGAGTCATCGTCATCAGTGGATAAACCTTGATTAGACTCCCACTTCCTCCGCCATCGTGATCCACGTAGAGCGGATTAAGCTTTGGGCACCAAAAGCCATCGTCATCAGTTGCAAACTGACTAAGCTTACCTGGAAAATTCAGTGATCATTGTCTGCAGCGAAAGCAATGATCCTTTGGCGATTCATCGTCATCAGCGGACAAGCGCTGACTAGACTCCCACTTCCTCCACAATCGTGACTAGCTTACCCATTCTCCCACCTTGAATTCGCGTGGCTTGACCTTCTTGTTATAATATTGCGCCATTCGTTGTTGGTAGGCGGCTATCTTTGTGGAGGCTAGGTCCCATTTTTCTTCGAGGAGGTATAGTCCCACGCGTAAGGCTGCGTCATTACCGTCAGCTCTGAATTCTTTCGTCCGGAAGGTTGGCCATCGAGTTCTACCGGAACCATAGCTTCTGACCCGTATGTCAGGGCGAAGGGTGTTTCCTTGGTAGGGATTCTTTTAGTCATTCGATATACCCAGAGTATTCCTGGTAGCTCTGAAACCCATTTTCTTTTGGTCGCATTGAGTTTTCTTTAATGGCTTTTAGGATCGTTTGGTTGGTAACTTTCGTTTGACAGTTGGCCTAGGGGTCCTGGTGAGGAGAAGTGATGTTCCACTCCCATAGTTTTGTACAGTTCTTTGACCTTGCTACATTCGAACTGAGTTCTGTTGTCGCTGACCAATACCCTAGGGATGCCAAATCTACAGAAGATAACGGCCCATTTGAATTTTTTGATCTGGACCTGCCCTATTTTGGATAGGGGCTCAACCTCGACCCATTTGGTGAAGTAGTCGAAGGCTACAAGAAGGATTTTTTTTATTAGTTGATGTCGGAAGTGGTCTAACGATGTCCATTCCCCATTGCACGCCGTGACGACCCCCTCCCGCACTGTACCGATATGTTCGCTTTTGGCTACCATCCGGCCCTCACGGCTTTTAAAACGCGTCGATACAATGGGAAGCTAACCCCACACATATAAGGATCATCCTCCTCCCCTACCCAGGCGATATGGGACTATGATTCCCCTTGTAGCTCGTCCAACCCCTCTCGGCCTATTGGGCCTGTTGGGCTCCAACCCTCACTCTCACCTCAGGTCCACCCACTCAGAGTCTCACAATCCACCCCCTTAAGGCCCAACGTCCTCGTTGGCCACACAGGCACAACGTCCACATTGCCCGAGGGCCCACCTCCACGTGGCATACTTCCGACTGGGTCAGGCTCTGATACCAAACTGTGACGACTCCCTCCCGCACTGTACCGATACTATCCGCTTTGGGCTACCATCCAGCCCTCACAGCTTTAAAAACGCGTCGATACAATGGGGAGTTGACCCCGCACATATAAGGATCATCTTCCTCCCCTATTCCCCTTGTAGCTCGTCCAACCCCTCTCGGCCTATTGGGCATGTTGGGCATCTTGGGCCTGTTGGGCTCCAACCCTCACCCTCACCTCAAGTCCGCCCACTCAGGGTCTCACACACGCACGACCAAAAACTAGTCATAGGAATTAGTGACTTGGCCAACATATGGGTGTACGACGCGAACCTCTGACATTTGTCACACTTGTAGACTGTATATTTGGCGTCCCATTGCATGGTCAACCAATAGCATCCTAGAGTCAGGGCTTTGTGGACGAGTGTTCTCCTGATTGGGTGATTCCCACATATGCCGCTGTGGAGAGTCCCCAAGACTCGACTAGCCTCCGGGGGTAATAGACATCGAAGTAGTGGTCCTGTGATCAATCTCCTTTACAACTTGTCGTTTAGGAGAGTGTGCTTTGCTGCTATGTTTTTATGTCTCCGTGCTTCGACTTTTTCTGTCGGCAGAATCCCAGACGCTATATATTCTAAAATCAGAGTCGTCCAATCGTGCCGTGTTTCTGTGGCGTAGATATCTCAGTGTTCTTCCTCGTTGAGGCTCGATTCCTCTTGATATTTGATGAGACAGCTAGAGATGTCGTTGGAGGCCGAGGCTTCTTTCGCCAGCTCGTCAACCCTTCGGTTGTCGTCTCGGGGGCACTATGTGAGTTGACAACTCTTGAATTTGCCCATTTTGCAAGGTTCCTTGTCGCGGTAGGCTATCGTGTGTGGATTTTTACTGTTGAAATCTCTTTTTACCTGGTTGACCACTAGCCTTGAGTCGATGTACGTTGTTAGATGATCTATGCCGATTCCTAAAGCTAGCTTTAGGCCTGACAAGAGGGCTTCGTATTCGGCCTCGTTGTTTGAAGCTAGGAAATCGAATCTGACTGTCTTTTCTAAGGTGAAACCGCTGGGGCAGCGGAGTGTGATACCGGCCTCGCTTGCATTGTTAGTTGAAGAATTGTCGCAGCGTAGGGTCCATGTTTGTTCATCTGATTCCGCGAGTTGGTGATCTGCCTTTGGGTCTTTTCCAGTAGTAAACTCGGCGATGAAATCAGCGAATGTCTGGACTTTGATGGTTTTCCTTGGAGCGTAGTTTATGTCGAACTGTTCGAGCTCTACTGACAATTTCACCATCCTTTCAGATAGATTGGGTTTATGTAATACTGAGCGGAGTGGATGCTTGGTCAGGACCGTTATGGAGTGGGCTTGAAAATAGGGCCTCAATTTCCTAGAGGATATGACCAGCGCCAGAGCTAACCTTTCCAGGTCCGAGTAGTGTGCCTCTGCTTCTACGAAGGTTTTGTTGGTGTAGTATATTGGCCTTTGGGTTCCACGATCGTCTCGTACAAGGGCCAAACTGACGACGTGTTTGGAAACAGACAGGTACAAGTACAGTGTTTCGCGTATCGCGGGCTTTGAAAGTAGCTCTAGACTCCCCATGTATGCTTTCAGGTTTTGAAAAGCTCGTTTACATTCCTCACTCCACGGAAATCTTTTACTCCCTCTTAGTATTTTGAAGAATGGGAGACATTTGTCGGATGACTTTGATATAACTCTGTTGAGTGTTGTTACCCCCCCCCCCCCCCCCAGTCAGGCTCTGAATGTCTCAGATAGTGGACGACAATTTCATGTCGAGAAGAGTCTGGATTTGTTTCGGATCGGCCTTGATTCCCCTTTTGTTTACTATATAGCTTAGGAATTTCCCGGACTCCACTTTGAACGTGCACTTTTGCGGGTTAAGTGTCGTTTGGTACTTCCTGAGTTGATCGAATGCTTTGGCAAGATCTTGGACATGGTCTAGGTTGCGAAGGCTCTTGACCAGCATGTCATCAATGTATACTTCCATATTTCTACCGATCTGTTGTTTGAACATTCGGTTAACCAGCCGTTGGTAAGTAGCTCTTGCATTCTTCAAGCCAAATGGCATTACCTTATAACAGTATATTCCTCTTTCCGTTATAAAAGAGGTTTCTCTTGGTCTGGAGGGTGCATCAATATTTGATTGTAACCTAAATAGGCGTCCATAAAGCTAAGGAGGATGCTTCCCGAGGTGGCGTCTATGATCTGATCGATACGAGGGAATGGGAAATTGTCTTTAGGACAGGCTTTATTTAGGTCTGTGTAGTCTACGCACACTCTCCACTTCCCATTCTTCTTTTTAACGAGAAAGATATTTGCCAACCAGTTAGGATATCGTGCCTCTTTGATCATGTCTGCATCGAGCAAACCTTGCATTTCCTCGTTTATGATCGTGCCTTTTTTATCATGTCTGCATATTCTTTCGGGCGCCATGGGCCCTTTTTTCTTTTGCTTGACAGTTTTTTTCGAGATGTATACTTCAAGGCGATGCTTGATTATCGACAGATCGATTCCTACCATATCCTGCATAGTCCATGCGAAGATGTCCTAGTCCCTGCCACCACTTTGTCTAGGCGAGAACCGATTTGACTGGCCTTGTTGTTCCGAGGGTCGTCGAGGTAGACCGTTACGGTTTCTTTTTCCGGTTGTCCGACATTGGGCTTTCCCCGAGGGCTTACCAGTGCCTCATCACTCAATGCTGGTTGTTCTCCTCTTGGGCTTTGGATTGATCGGAGGATAGTCTTAACTGTTGGGCTGGCTACCGGTCGAGATCTGTCAAATGGCAAAGCCGCCATGTATTGGCATTCCCTGGCCAGTAGTTGATATCTTCTCAACGTACCGATTGCTCGGTTCGTAGGATACTTGAGGCACTGGTGCAGGGTGAAGATCGCCGCCCCCATCTGATGTATTTAGGGTCTTCCTAGAACCATGTTGTACGCCGAAGGCAAATCGACCACAATGAACTCTTGAAACAGGGTCTTATGGGTTGGTCGTTCCCCTATTGTTATCGTTAGTTGTATCTTTCCCAAGGGGAGCTATTTTTTGTCACTGAAGTCAGTTACTGGACGACTATCTGGGGTCAATGTCGTTTCGTCTAGTTGCATGTTGTGTAGCATGCGGAAGAACAGGACATTCATCAAGCTCCCGGCATCAATCAGAGACCTCCTTACCTCCCAGCCTGCGAGGGAAATTGTTACAACCAGGGCGTCATTATGCGAGCGTTGTATGCCCTGGAAATCCTCCTGTGTGAACGTTAGAGGCGCGGATGAGCCTCGCCTTCGTTGATGTTGCGTCGAGTACTCACCACTTATAGCTTGAATCCTCATACAGCGCATAGCCTTTTTTCTGGATAGTTCGGATTCAGAATATGTTCCATGAAGCACATGTATTTTGTCGAGTGGTGACGCCTCGTATCCGGTTCTCACCGGCTCTTTTCCCAGAGTGAGGGAGTTTTGAGCCTCCTTCATCGGGCCTTACATGTTTGCCTGAGGGTCCATCGCAACTGTCGTCAGCGCAGGGGCGTGAGCTGGATGCCCGTGCACGACAAGAATGGCTGGGAGAGATGGTATAGGGACCGCCCAAGCGTTGCACGTGTTCCCTGGTTCTCCTTCGTCACGTGACCTGGTGGTCACCATCTATTTGGATTTTGGTAGGAGACAATGCTTAGTCTAGAATTAAGAACTATGTCGTCCCTACGGATGGCGCCAAACTGATGCAGTCATTTTTTGCTCCCTGCTCTGACCTAGTCCCGCTAACCTTTTTGACCTGCACAGGTAGCACACGTGAGCCACAGACCACCGTGGGGTGGTCGATGGCACTCCGATGCTAAAGTCAGACAAGGATCTGAGGAAGGTGTAATGTTGTAACAGGAAATTTTTAGATTACCTTAGCTTACCAACCTCATGTCTTATTTATAGTGCAAGGAGTCTTGGTTTAACCAGACCATCGTAGGCGTAGATTATGAAGAAGATCTTCATGGAGATCCCTTTCTAATTAGGAGTCGTGTTGTAGGAGGGAAGTTCCATGTTAGCTCCATGCTCCTAGATACATGGGAGATAGTTCCCAATCGAAGAGCATTTCCTCGAAGGGAGTTTCCCTGTGTGGAAGATACTCTGGTGTTTGCTTCCTAGTTGGGAGCAAAAAGCAATTGTGGTTGCCCGTCCAAAGCAGATCCTCGTGATGCTTGTCTGAAAAGGGTTTATGGGTATCAAGGATGGTTGTTAGACGTGTGGGCCTAGCATGTTGTGAGAGCCCGAGCTTGTCTGGTTGGTCGAAGTTGAGCGGGCTGAGAACCGCTCGGGCTGGATCTGTATTGGGTTGTTGCTTGAACCCATAGTTCATCGAGATTATCATGACACTTGTATGTTTCAAGGGTGTGACTATTTTTATGTATCATCAATACACATACTAATCACCATTCCACTTTTAACGTCTGGAATGTGAAATGATACTACAACATCTACCATTCCACTTTTAACGTCTGAAATGTGAGACGACAATATAACAAATAACCATTCCCCTTTTAACGTCTGGAATGTGAGACGATAACATAACAAATAACCATTTCACTTTTAACGTCTGGAATGTGAAACGACAACATAACAATTTATTCCACAACAAATAAATGAATATTACTTCTCAAATATATGATAGTTATACTCACATTAAAAGAACTGATGCCCTACTCGCTGTACACTCTACTCTCTATGTGTTTGAGATGCAATTGGAGCCTTCTCTAAACCTAATTGACGATCCCTTCCAAACTCATCCAAGTTTCTTCAAGAGAATTGTTGTAACTCTTTCTCTTTGGGAGCTCTTTTCTTGTAAAATTAAAAGGATGAGGGTAAGAGACTCATTGCCATGTGTCGCTTATAGAGCATGAAGTGGCAATCCTATCCCATATTTATGTTTTAGTCATACAACTTCGTAAGATTTTCACTAAGCACCTCAAGCTTTTCCATTATTTTCTAAGTGAGCTACTTGACAAAAGTTTCTCATATAAGTGTGTTCTCAACATGTTTTGTAAAAATGTCCGTAATCAACCAATTAAACTCGCATGCACACTTAAAACCCGACATACTGCCAAAACAATTTACTCGTGCTCAAACTTGTACTCTAAATGAGTTTGAGATATTTAACAATATATGAAACGCATGTTTTCAAGATTCAAATCTCACAAGTCCAACACTTCAAATTACAGAATGGAATACTTTATTACAAGGACAGGTTATACATTTGTATGTCAGAGAACATTAGACAACAACTATTGTCTTCATTACACTCTTCACCTGTAGGGAACACTCGCATCACAACCACTCTTCAAAGGCTGAAAAAATCATTTCTATTGGTCAGGAATGAAACCTCGACTTATTGCTTTTATCACAGATTGCGATACCTACCAGAGAAACAAATATGACCAAACTGGTTATGGCAGCCTGTTGCAACCTCTTCTGGTCCCACATCATGCTTGGGAACACATTAGTATGGATTTTGTTGAAGGACTACTAGTCTCCCAAGATAAATTTTCCATATTCATCGTGGTAGACCGCTTGATAAAATACACACATTTCATGGCATTGGCACACCCATTCACAGCCTCTAAGGTTGCTGACCTATTATTACAAACTGCATGGTCTTCCAAGCACCATTGTTTCTTACCGAGATTAAGTGTTTAAGCTCTTTATGGCAGCAACTATTCAAAGCATTAGGGACAACTCTTCATATGCGCACTTCTTACCATCCACAATCTGATGGCCAGACCGAGAAGACCAATGCTTGTCTAGAAACATACTTACGTTGCATGAATGGACACACCCCAACCAAGTGGTCACAGTGGTTTTGCTTAGCTGAATATTGGTTCAACACCAATTATCATTCGAGTCTCAAGACTTCCCCATTTCAAGCCTTATATGGGTATACACCCCCATTGCTAGCTCTTCCACCAATCTCTTCTGTAGATATCCTTGACATTCAACAATACTTGGCTGACAGATAACAGATGGTGATCATCCTGAAGGAACTCCTACTTAAGGCCCAAGAATGCATGTAACACTTTACTGATCAGCACAGGACAGAACGTACATTTGAGATTGGTGATTGGGTTTTCCTAAAGCTGCAGCCTTATCAACAAATTTAAGTATAATTCAGGAAGAATTTGAAGCTCTCCTCAAGATACTATGGTCCTTTTCAAGTGCTGGACAAAATAGGCACAGTCGCTGATTGATTGGATCTCCCTCCCCAATAAAAAAAATCCACCCAGTTTTTCATGTCTCCCAGCTCAAAAAAAGGTTGGGCACTTCTCATTCATCCTCCCCACACCTTCCTTTAGTAGATGATCAAGGCCAATTTCTTGTTGAACCTGTCAAAGTCTTGGCCATACGACTCATTCCACACAATAGCAAAGCAGTAACTCAGCTACTGATACAATGGTCAAATTCATCTGAAGCTGAAGCAATGTGGGAGGACTGCTCCTTCATTTCTTCCAAATTTCCTTCTTTCCATCCTTGAGGACAAGGAAGGTATTGTCACGAGCACAACTGAAATAATAAGCATGAAGAATAGAAGTTAGTTGCAGAATCAAGCGGGGAAAGAAAGAAACCGTTTGAATTTGTAAATAGGGGTACTTTTGTAATAACAATAGAATGGTTAGTTGAGAGTTACTACTCAGAGACGCGTGTTATAATTCCATTGGGGAATTCCTAATTCTGTTAGAAGCTCCCTCTTTATAAAAGGGGATATAAAAGGGGAGAAGGTGTAAAACAAAAAAAAAGCATGTATGAAGCAGAAATCAAGGCTCCAATCGTTCTGATTGAGAGAGTTATTTGTTTATTCTTTCAAATATAGTGAATACTATCTCTGTTTTGCTATTTTTGTGTTCAAAAGCATGTCCAATCGTGACACTTTCAAGAGCAAGTACAATGCTTTGAAGATTGGCAATGAGGCAGTTTATGACCAATTGGGGGGGGTGGGGATGAGCAGCCTGAGTAATCTGTCTCAACATCTGCTAGAATCATACACCATGAGGAATCCAGGAGAAAGTTCTTGGTTTCTTTTCTATGCAAGTTCGACGGGCATTAGATTGTGTGTCATTGTATAGCAGCAGGGCTATTGCTTAGGTCTGATTTCTTTTTGCATGTAATCAGTTCTGATTAGATTTTGAGTAAAAAAAAATGGAACTTAATTCGCTTTTGATGGTGATTTGTGGATGTAGGAGAATAGTTCAGGTTAGTATTCAGTAGCAAGCAACCATGACTTTCTTACTCAGTTCCACCATTAACAGTGCAGCTGAACTCTGATTTCCATTTTAGTGATAACTTCTTAGTGTGGACAATTGCAATAGAACTTTTCACGGAGGATATTCATGATAGGAGGGCCTCTAGAGTCAACAAATGCAGCATGTATGATTGGAAAATGGAGTTTACCATCTATGTTTTGAATGTTTTTCTTATCCGAACACTACACCAAATTGACATTTTTGTAACAATCCCAAAAACAGTATCACTTTTGAAGTGTAATAATCCACCTAACAATTTTACACACTTTAACAAACAAAATGATACAATAATTGTATCACCATGAAGAGTATGGTTATAAAAGTGATACTATTCATGGTGATCCAACTTATTGTATCATTTTTTTTTTTTGTTACTGTTTTTTATTTTTTTGACTAAATTTAGTTTTGACTTGAAATTGTTTGGTGAATTATAACATCTCAAAAGTGATATTTTTTTTAGAGTTGTTACAAAAGTGTCAATTTGGTGTAGTGGAAGTGTGGGGGAGAGTTGTTACTGATTCCAGAGCGACTGGACTTAATGCAGTTTTTCTTGTGCAGTGGTTTAATAATTGCATAAGTAGATCTTTCTCCTCAAGAGGGAAATGGCACTGCAATAGGCAATGGATTGCAGTGTTTTCGGTCGTTTAGAAAGAAACTCGAGAGCATTTGAATGGAAAAAGAGGGAAATGCATAATACTTGTATTGACGTTATTTGTTGGATTTTCTGGAAAGAGCATAACCAAAGAATTATTGAAGGGGTGAGGTTGGATGAGGAATTGTTTGTGTTGAAAGTCTAGTTCTTGTTTGGTACTGGGCAAGCGCAAAACCATGAACTCTGGGGTCTAAGGGCCTCTCAAATGGGAGACCCCAAACCCCACATATTTTCCCGTCTCAATGCCTCGACCCTTAAAAAAAAATCTTTGGCTCGACATTAAATGCAAAATTTGATTCAACAATAAATTGTTGAGCGAGGCATTCTCGCTTAACAATCCATTGATCGAGCAAACTAGACCACAATTTTTTTTTTTTTAAATAGGGAGAATATGGAGTTCGCATTGAATATGCTCTAATGTGGGTATCATTAAGGAAGTTCCATTTCATATGGTGATGTACGACTAGGATATGTTGTTTGAACATTTTTTTTGGGAAGGCTATGTTGTTTGAACTTAAGATGTAGCATGTTGTATCCTTCTTTAACAATTACAACCTTCCTATCATTTAATGCCGTTAGTGGGTTGTTTTTGTACTAATAGTTGGGATTACTTCTGGAACAGGCTGCACTAAAGGCAATGGCGCGCTGGTTGAAATGGCTGGGCAGAGTATGGATTTGGAGGATAAAACTCATCCTGGCTACCTTGATAAACTACCAAAACTTGTCTCCTGTAGGTTACATCTTAAACGTGAGTTTTGTGGTATGCACATCCTGGATAAAGCTTTTGCTTTTAGCCATCGAAGATATAAAGAAGGCCTCTGCTGCTGGGAAGACCTGGAAGAATCCTTCATACAGCTCTTCCTACAGAATGATTCTCTTGCCTGTCTGGGGGAGCTTTGATTCCTTCGTTATTACAATATTTAAAACCCTGGTTTGTAGCTTTGTAGATATCCAAGAGTCGTGTCATAAAGTATTTCTTGGCCCAGTGAATGTTGCGACAAGGGCTAACAATTTTGTGTGATAATAACTCATTCTCTATATTGTATTTGATTTCATGAGGGAGATTTTTCCCATACTTTTGAGTCAAACGTGGATTCTTGTTGGACTAGCCATGTACTTGTGATTTAATAATTTCGCAATATTTGTTCTTTCTGAATTTCAAAAGTGAACCACTTCTCCAAGAATGTTTCAGTTTCAGTAGTTAGTTGTAGATATTACTATTTTCATTCTGTAATCGATGCGCATACTTTGGTGAAACATCATGTTGTCGAAGATCACAATTTTTATTGGGGTGACATATTTTTCACCTAGCTAGCAAATAGTTTTGCATGATTTAGAGAGAAATATGTAACGAAGGTCATCTTGAACTTCAAAAGTTCTTCCTTCCCTCCCCTGCTTTCTCTCATCTCAACTATTTTCCATTTTGTTTTTCTGTTCCTTTTTCGGCCAAACACAACTCGGCAACAAAACAAAACATTTAACACTAACTGAAGTCCGTTCTAAATTCATAGAGTAAGGCTATGGAACCAGGATGATGTGGTATTGTTAGAAGATGTTTTTTACAACCTCGAGGTACACATAAACACTTTGGGAATCTCATAATTCTTTCAAGATCACGCCATGTCACCATGGTTACAAAACCTGGTTGCAAAAACATGGTTTCTTAGCATTTTCGAAATTCATATTAGCAAAACACAATGTGCACTCCAAGAAAATATTTTATAACAAGGTTGAAAAAAAACTGCTTTTGTCGGTTCAGTTAAAATGTCTTCCTTATTTTTATTTGTTTACTTTACAAATTGAAATAGAATGCTTAACTTCACTTTGCATTGGTTATTGGAAATGCACTTACGGCGATCATTTTTTTTTTAGAACACGCATTTATAGCATTCAAAATTTCAATTGAGATAGTGGGTGCTCTTATACCTTAATTTCTAATTTCGTAAGCGGCTAATAAAAACACTTACATGGTGTTATTAGATACACCTCAGCTAAGAGGAAGGACAACGAAATGTGAAAAAAAAAAAAAAAAAAAAAAAATTATGCATCACGACTAGCCAAGACGAGCTAAATAACAATCATAAAAATGTGAATGAGCGAAATAGAGTCCAAATTCACATTATGAATCAATAAAGTGTTTCACTAAAACTGAGTAATATCAGACGTTCACCCAAAACCCCATAATGACATCTACTATGGATAGTGATCACGGTTCAAGCGAACTGTTTTGTGCTTAGCCTAAATGTTTTAGTACAACGTCTTTGATTCATTAGAACATTTTACATAACTATCACATTTTTATTGTGACATTTTTTCCTTTGCATTTTTTGCTGCGTTTTTCCATTTGTTTATTGGACTTTGTTTATACACAAGTGGTTGGCATTTTTAAAGTTATAAAAGAAACTACTTTTGTGAAAAAAATACATTAAACATGATTTTTGTCTTCCACCCCACTCCACTTACTACCACCACCACCACCATAATCTATCAAACTATTCCTCTCACATTTCTTCACCATCGTATTCCAATTTTTCGTCGTCGTCTTCTTCTTCCCATCCTTTTTTTATTTAAAAAAAAAACCATTATTTGTTGTTTGAATTGAAGATGATTGGTGTTAAATGGCGTCTCTTTATAAATGAAGCCATGAATGGGATCCATTTTAACCCAATGGATGGATGCATTTTAACCACCCAAAAAGTGGTTCTAATAACAGTACCAGTATTGAATAAAAGTGTCTTGGGAAAAGGTATGAGTCAATGTGGCAGGGTTTAAGGAAACATCTTTTCTAACGTTTTCATAAACGCAGTGATTATTTGGCACCATAACTCACTCTCACCCACACCACTCATCTTTTTTTTCAAGCTCTCCCACACCACCCATAACCTTTTCTTTCTCAAAAACAAGAACAACAACTTGGAAGAGGTGGCGAGCAAGAGGCGACCGATTGCGAGGGATGGTGAGAGACGACCGGTGACATTGAGAGATAAAGGAGATGGAGCGACAACCACTGTTGCCTCTCTCCATCTTCTTCTTCTCCTTTTTCCCATCTCCCAAGACACTCGTTGTTACCTTTGCGAGGGTCAAATTTTTTTTCCCTTGAAGCGGCCCGTGCAAGTGGGGACCCCATCCTTGCACGGTCTGCCGCGAGGGCAAAAAAAACAAAGTGTGCGCAAGGGGAAGGAGAAGAAGAAGAGGGAGAGGGGAGACGGCGGAATTGAGGTGGGGAAGAAGAGAAGAAGATGAGGGGTGCTTTGGGGGTGCCCCCAGATTGGGAGGGAAGAAAAGAAAATAAATGAGATAAGAAGATGTAGAGAAGAAGAACAAAAAAAAAAGATCAGAGAAGAAGATGTTGGAAAAAGAAGGTTGGTGGTGAAAAGAAAGGAAGTTGGGAGGGGAGAGGGAGCTTTCCATTATTTTGAATTTGGGAGGAGAGAAAGATTAAGTTTTATTTTTATAGGTGGTGTGGGACAGAAAGTGCATGGTGTGGGAAAGAAAAAATTAGATGGGTGGTGTGGATGAGAATAAGTTGTGGTGCGAAATAGTCGCTGCCTTTCATAAACGTCCATGAATACTCATAGACATTTTGCCCAAACATGATGGCTAAAATTGGCATTTGTGCCTCTTAATAGAAAAATGACCGATGGTGTCTCTAATATCATAAATGGACCCAAAAAACTGAATTTTTTTTATGTATTGCCTTTAATAACATAATGAGTTTTTTTAATCTGCCGCCAAATCCTATTTGTTAGGCTTCATTGCGATTTACTCCCTATAAGATTAGCTAGTTTCAGGTTACCTTAATAGATATTTGTATTCCAGTCACCCTCAAGACTAGCGGTCTGTGGACACTGACTAGGAGGTCAAGAGCTATTTTCTAAATGTCAATATTTAAATGACTAAAATGCCCTAACAAATCTAAGAGCTGAGATGAATATTTTGTATCTCGAGTAACCCTTAAATAAGTATCTCAAGGCAAAATCACTTATTCGAATCAAAACAAGACGCATATCTTGATGAATATCGATAGGTTTTAAAATAATATCAATATTCTCTAAGCCACCCAAACCCTTCCCCTTCTTTCTCCTTTTCCCTATTACATTTCCACCACCACCAACTTTCCCTTTCCCACTACCGTCCTCCTTCCTCTATTCCCCTCAGTTGTCGGCTGCTCCTCCCCTGATGTATTAGTTACATTCGCCTTCTTGTTCCCTCGCTCTACTGTTCTTTGCCACCACCACCAACGACCACCTCGTTCCTCTCTACTCCCTTCCCATCTCTTTGAAGTTTCTCACCACTACCACAAGTCATCCACCATGTCTTCTCTTTGAAGTTCCTCACACCCACGAAGCGACCCTCCCCATTCTTCTTTATTTCTCTATCTAATTTCTCTCTATGAAAATGAAATTAGAGGGTTTGTACACTAAACCTAAAAAATAAAATTTTTTGCATGGTACTCTGAAAGAAACTGATCTGGACGAGTTGGGTTGTTTCCTTCTCGCTGGACAGGATACGAGTACTAAAAGAGGACCTCACCTAGATTATATTTCGTCGTAAAATTTGTATAGTTATCAAAATGTCGAGTTTGTTTCAAGTTTCTTGCCACAAAGGGAACGAGTATCAAGAGCAAAATGCCCAAAAAGGTTGGTCACAAAAAATATTTTTAAACTTGCAATTTTGGGGGGTTTTGACCAAATCGAAATATTCAACAAGTTTGTTCTTGAATGTAAGCAAAAAGTGACATATTTTGAGTCTGTTGATAACTCGAAACACTCAAATAGTTGCAATTCTTTCGAATGAAAACTCCAAATCCCTCTTCAAGACCCAAAAAGTATTTAAACTTCAAACCCCATCTTCTTTAAACTTCAAAACCCTTTTCTAACGTTCAACAACTTTAGAATTAGATTTAGAAAGGGGGTTGAAGGAGTGCAGAGTAGATTTAGAGCAGTTGAGAAGGAAAATGAATAGGGGGGAGTTGAAGGAGATGAAGTTTCAAATGAATTGAATAAGTTTTGGTTAATTTGTGTTTGGGTCCATGATTTATACCAAATTTGAGATTGGGTCCCAATTTTGTCCAACTTTGAGTTCGGGTCTCAAGACCACATTGACCGTTAACTCTCCGTTGAGTAATTAAACGATTTTTTTTTTTTTTTTTTTAAGAAATTTTGGTATAGATAAATTTAGACTTTAGGTCCCACAATTTATACCAATTTTGCGTTAAGGTCCCATATAAGTAATGGAAAATTGACGGCAGGTCAACATGGTCTTGGGACCCAGACAAAGCTGGACAAACATGGGATCTAAACTCAAAACTGGTACAAATTATAAGACCCAAACGCAAGTTAGCCCAATGAGGTTTCTATTTGGTGGCACAGAGAAAAAAGTGGTGACACAGTTTGAAATTGTTATTCGTACTTGTTACCCAAAAGAAGTGGTGGTAAAAAGAGGAAAAAGTGGGTGTACTAAAAAATTGCCTTCCCCGATTCCAATTCCTTACCACCTACCCCTACCACTGCCCCTCCTTTCATGTATGCTTTTAGTCCCCTACCACCGCCACTAACTATCCACTTATTCCCTGTTTGGATTCATTCGCTGCCATTAGAGGAAGAATATCATAGATTTTTTCCTTCAAAACATAACATTCCTTGAAACACGTATTCATATATCAAGGTCAACTTAGTGATCTATACCCATTAATTTTCCTCAAGATCATGTCTATACTTAAAAGTTTCCTTTATTGTTGCATTCATTATATCTTTCTCGAGATACATGTTCATATCTCGAGTTTTTCCCTTGTAGTGGTTGATTGAAGGGCATTTTCATAAAAAAAAAAAAATAGTGGTATATGAAGGTTTCATACTCGATGCCCATAGATTGTCAATCTTAGGAGAGACTATAATGAAATGACCTGAAATTTTTTATATATTTATTATGGGGTGAAATGCCAATAATTAACCCTATTTGTTATAGTTGTGTGGGTTGTATCTCGTATCCTCACCACCACGGCTTTATCTCCCCCTCCACACTTGACACTACATAGTCTTTGTTGTGTGTTGTGTTAATTGAAAGCATGGATTGTGATTTCGCAAAAAAAAATGTTTTTTAACTTTACAAAAAAGAAAAGTCGCGAAATTAACGTCTTCGTTTTTTCGACGATAAATTTCGATAATATCTAATTTTTCATCTTATTTTCATAAAATTTTGTAAATTCACCCAAACCCAAAGCCATACAGGCCCAATTTTCATTTTTTCGACAGAAACATTTCAATGCAACCTTCCTCCTCTGCAAAATGGCTTCAACCTTAAATTGCGACGAAACTGTACCCAAACAAGTCACCTTATCTAGTTTCATAAACTATACAATCTTTCGACAACGAATCGATCTATCAACACAAAAGCAAAATTAAAAAAACTCACAGAGGATCAGATATGAAGACTTTCGTCATCATCTTCTATTTTTTTATGGATTGAGAGACAAAAGGCATGGAGATGGCTGAGAGGTTGTTGGGTAATTTATTTATTTATGGATTGAGAGAGATAAGGCGTAGAGAATGGTGTGAGAGGTTATTAGGTTTATTTATGGGTTAATTGCTATTTACCCCGTATAATAAATAGTTAATTGCAAAGTGCATCTTCTTTAATCCGTATTGCACTTACCCCTTAAGACTAGCGGTCAACGTACTTTGATCGTCAATTTTCAAAACATATGACCAAAATACCCTTGACAAATCAAAAGCTGAGATTGAATGTTTCGTATCTCGAACCTCTCATCTCGAAGAAAATCTTAGGGTCTAACTGAAATCGTAATCGTATCTCGAGAAAAAATCAACAATTGTATCTCGAGGAAAATCTAACAATTGATAAAAAAAATTGTATCTCAAACATCTCATCTCGAATAAAATCGTAGGGTCCAATTGAAATCATAAACTAATCTCGAGGAAAATCATAGGACCAAATTAAATCATATACACATCTCGAGAAAAATCTAACAGTTGTTAAAAAAAACTAAATTTCCCTTTTATTCATTCTCCTTCTCAGAGGAGGAGGTAGCGACGGGGTTGCAAAAAAAAAAGGAGGAAGAATAGGGAGGAGGAAGAAGGAAGGAGTAGAGAGGCAGGATGAGGGTGGCAGCGGGGTTGTGAAACTAAGGACGAAGAAGGGGGGAGGAAGGAAGAGGAGGCGGAGGAAGAAGGGGGAAGTTAAAATTTTTTGATAACAATGGTTAGATTTTCCTTGAGATACGATTACGATTCCATTTGGGTCATAGGATTTTATTCAAGATGATATGTTCGAGATACGAAACATTCAATCTCAATCTTTGATTTGTCAAGTGTATTTTGATCATCTATATTGAAAACTGACGGTCAAGGCACGTTGAACCCTAGTCTTAGGGGTAATTGCAATACGGATTAAAGAAGGGGGCACATCTCAATTAGCTATTTATTATAGGGGTAAATAGCAATCAATCCTTTATTTATTTATTTGATGATGTTATGTTTTTTTAGGTCAAGTCGGTAGATGTCCATATGGACACACCAAAACTTGCCATATTTATCAAATATTTTCCTCTTCTTATTTCAGACTCTTCCAAAATGGATTTCACAACCAATTTGTACCATCAATCTCGATACCTATCGATAATGGTGGTAATAAAAAAAAAGTATGCATATAAAAAATAACTAGGGCTTTACATAATGGTTTCAAATATTATTTTAATATGATTTATTAATTTGTCAAACCTTTTTATAATAAGTAAAAATTATTATTGAAATTCTAAACAAAATAATTATTAATAATTTGAAAGGCATATGTATAATTTATAATAATTAAGGACTTTGAATAAATGATGTTAAAGGCTTAGGTATAATTAATAATATTTAAGAGGGGCGAGTTTTTTTTATCGTAAATAATCTGAATTTGGGAGGGTTTAAAATGACAAAAATACCCCTAACCACTATTCACCTAACTATTGATTATTTTTGTAAATATGATAGAGTTGGAGGATATTTTAGGGATTACAAAAATCCACAAAAACACTATCCCTCGTAAATTTATTATGGCTTTTTCTTAAGTGCACCGGTAAAGTGCCTAGTATCTTGCCTGGTGGCTACCAGGCACCATAAAATTGCTTCGAGATAAGTAATGTTACCGGGTAAGATACCAGTGCACTGCAGTGTTACTCTTTATTATATATGTTTTAACGTTAAAATCAGGAGACCCAAATTAAATCGAAAGACAGAAATCATAGTCCACAAGATTGTTGTATAGACGTTGAATGGTAGTTTACTGCGACGGCCACTGCTTGCTTTCTTATAAGTAGCTCGTTTTTTTTGTCCTTGAAAAGTTGGACGACGAGGACAATCTCACATTCATTCATTCCATCCCCCCACCGAAAACCCCAATCTTGCAGAGAGATTTTGGCATCTTCAAATCCATCCATGGCGTCTCGAAGGCGGATGCTTCTCAAGGTCATAATCCTCGGTGACAGTGGGTTGGTTCTCTAATTCTGTTTAATGATTTTCCGTTCTGGCTTTTTAGTGGTTCCATCTCTTTCCATTCTAATTCTGATTCTAAATCTAATTGGGATTTTGGTTATTTGTTTGTTTCATCTTTTATCTTTTCTTTCTTTTAATAGTGTGGGGAAGACCTCTTTGATGAATCAGTATCCTTGGAATTGGAATTGGAATTGAAACGACACAATAAACAAATATATATTTGTTTTTGTCTAGTGATTTTTTCTGCACAAGTTTTGGTTGCCTTAAATGATTTTTGCTTAGATATGTGAATCGTAAGTTCAGTAGTCAGTATAAAGCAACAATTGGAGCTGATTTCTTGACTAAAGAAGTTCAGTATGAAGATAGACTTTTTACATTGCAGGTTAGTTATTATTATGACCTCAATACCAATTACTACTTTCTTTTCTTTTTAATGCCTTTTGCTTTCTCTTATCAATAGATTGTATTGGTAAGATGCACATATCGACTATTGACCTTAATAAAGGAAAACTAATAGTCTTTTGATCAAAATAAACTTCAATCATATGTAGACCCTTTGTTCTTAAAAAATGAGATCCTAAGAAGAAGGGGACCTTGTTAATTTCTTATTACTTGTTCCTATCTTGAGCATCGGACTAGTGTTTATAAATCTGTAGACCCTTTGTTCTTACTGTATTGACTGCTTAGAAAAAATGCTTCCCATGCCAGCTACCTCACTTAAGATTCATCTAAGTAGAAAAACATTAGTTTAAGATTTTGTGAAGGTAGAGGCTTTTCTTGGGCATTCACTTTATCCCTCATCAAGAGCACAATGGCAAATTGTCTTACCTTCACTTTATCTCTCAATGTAATTCCCCATATTAGTGGCCAATAATACTGAAAGAATTTGTGTAAAGTTTCTCTTGAGCATTTTGTCAATAGGGCGCAAATACGACTTTTTTTTTTTTTTGAAAGGCAAGCGTGGGGGTTTATATGGGCTCCCCAGACCACTGAAAAAAAAAAAGATGATTAGTTACATTCGAGAATATTTTCTTCCTCTAGCATCATCATACACAATTTTCTTGATATCTTCCGCAAAGGAGCTTGGAATGATCTCCACAAACTCATGATTAGGAAGAAGCTTAGCTAGTTTATCTGCTACCTGGTTTGTCTCCCTTACTGCGTGCCTTACCCTGCACTCCATTTACTGCTTTATTTCCTCCCTGATACGTCTAGTAATGTGAATTGCTTCCCATGGGGGAGCTTTGTTGGTGGTTATGTACTTGAAGGCATTGTTTGAGTCCATACTAAACTCCACTTTCTGGTAGTTTGATTCCCATCTCAATCCCCTGAAGCTCATGTAGGACAACAGTTTGTGCTTTCTGAGACCCTGCTGCTGCTGCTACCACTAGGCCTTCATGGTCCCTGATCACAGCCCGTAACCTCCCCTAGCACCTATGAGAGAACCATCTGTATTTACTTTGATCCAGTCTTGTTCAGGCTTCTCCCATGCATGCCAAGTGCTAGTACCCATATGGTATTGTACTGCTATTCTCCATTCATCAAAGATCCCTCGATTGTCAGCATTGTCACCCACCTGAAGATCCAGGACTGCAGCTCTTAATCTGACATCTTCAATCACCTTTGAGACTATCTCAACTGCTGCTTTGAATTTGGACTGGAACACTCTGGTGTTTCTCTATCCAAAGATGGTAGATAGTAGCATTCAAAGCTAGTTTTTTAAGCACAGCACTTGGAGATTTCCCCGTGAATTTCTCTTCACACCAATTCCATTCAGCTATCCAGTCCATAGGCTGATGCCTATATCCTAGCTTCTCAAGAATACGAAACCAGGCAAAACCAGAGTACCTACACTTAAAAAAGAGGTGCTCTACGCTCTCTGGTTCTGCAAAGTGAGCAATCTGTAGAATCAAGGACACCAACAATGCCCTTCTAGCTAAATAATTTCGGCGTTTTGGGTCTTAGGATCAAGCTCATTGGCGAACAATCATTACGGAGAGATACGAGCTGGCAAATCACGGATGGTATAAAAATGACACAAAAAAGTTTGTTCTCTTTGGAGAAGCATTATGGCTTTAAAGAACCAATTCAAGGATTCTGAAGTGTTGACCGATCCAGCTCCTTAATCTCCTAGTGATGGCAGTCTTTGAAGATGAAAAAGATAAATTGCTATGGGTCATAAGATCAATGAGTTCAGTGTGAAAGATTTCTTTAAGAAATATGGTATTGTCACCCTTCCATCCCACTTGCACATTAATTCCCAATTCCTATTCTCTGAGACTTCTTTTCGAGAAAACAAACCCCGCTAAGACAAAACTTATTTTTCTTGGACTCTTGCTCAGGGGAAGATTCTTACATTAGACAACTTGTCCCAATGGGATCTCATCTTCACCAACAGGTCTCCCTTTTGTAAGAACGAGGAGGAATCAGTCAACCATTTGTTTATATGACCCTTTCGCTATTTCTATTTGGGTGAAAGATTCAAACAACATGTTTCTTAGTCTCCAAAGCAAATGGTTATGGGAAAGGTTAATCTTAAATTCTTAAGTTTTTTGGGTTATCTGAAAGGAGCGCAACATCCGTATATTCTTCAAGGGAAAGAAGCTGGACAGCTCCAACCATTGCCACAAGATAAATATTATTGGCATCCAATGGACCATCCTGTGGCAGATGCTGGCCAACAAACCTACCCCAGAGTTGAACCTTTCTTGGGTTCTCTCCTATTAGGAAATTAATTGTTTTCCTCTTTCCCTGTTTGTATGTTCCTGTATGGAATTCCCTTTCTTGTTTGTTGTTGTACTTATATCCTATGTAACCTCGGGCACTAGGTGAGGCGAGGCGACAGGCCTGGCCTGGGCGCCTCGGTGTTGCCCAGGCGATGCCTAGCACCATGGATCTTTTTTTTTTTCCAATCAATCTTCAAGTATGACGTGTATGTATATAGGATCTGTATGTACTTGTATATATGCAATTATACATATTTTAACAAGTAATTTCTGTGAAATTGGACTAAAACATGAAATTCAAAGCATTGCCTAGTCAGATCCAACATCGAACAACAAGAAATGAACAACAATCACAATCCAACATCAAAACACAACAAACCAACAATCAATCAATCCAAGAGTCTTAGCTCTAATCATGCCGAAGAACAAGTCACACAACTCGAAAGACATAAACCATGAGAGTCTAAGCTCGCCTAGGCGACCATCCGAAACCACGACTGATAACACCACGCCTTGCAAGGCGACGTGGTACTAGTTTCTGACCCCCGCCTAGTGCACCTAGGTGTTGCCCGAGACTACATATGTTCTATCTCTTGAGCTCCTCCCTTGCTTGTATTATTTTTTCTTGTGCTTATTTAAAATGCAAGTGTTTTGCTTATAAAAATAAGAATAAAAAGGTATGTACTCATGTAATGGTTCTAAATCTTTCATCAAACATGTTTATCATTTAATCTCCTACTCAAGTTATCAATAAGGATCGGAATTTACATCAACTCCTCAACTTGGATAATCTAGCCTACTTAAGCTCGCTTCATTGCAAACTGCAAGCAGTTGAATCCACCTTATCCTAGCGTTAGTTCCCCTGAGTTCTAGTTGGCTAGACCTCACCAATTCCCAGTTTCCAAGCTTTATTCGGGGGTAATCTATTGATTAAATTGACAATTAATCGCTTCTCGCTAGTAGAACTTTACGATTTTTGAGTTACTCGTTAACCAACAATTTCTCGTTGATTTATGGATTAATTGAGCGATTAATTAGTCTATGGCAATGTGTTTTACACAAATGAGAAAAAAGTAAGTTATTTTTTGTTTTACCCTAACCTCATAAATACCCTACACATTAGCAATACTAAGAGTGTTTGAAGAGGCTAGAGAGAGAAAAATCATAGTGAGTATATATATAAGAGAAGAGAGAAAAACGACCAATGGAATCAATATTGTTACCTAGTATGGGGAACAAGGGTTACGTGGAACGGGAACGGACTCAGGAGACATTGGTTTTCATGGTACAAAATTCAAAAGGGTAGACAAAGTTGGTACACTTTTTGGTGTCGCAATTGTGTATTCTTATAATTCAATACGGTATTTAGGTACAATATTTATTCTATATATACCAATATATTTTTACAATATAAATATTTCGAAAGAAAAACAATGTATAAACATATGAATATGGACTAATGTATAAATATATGAATATGGACTTAATACATGATAAATTATGGAGTGATCTAAGTATGATAGTTTTGTTGAAAATTTTGAAGGATTTGAAAATTTAAATAAGTGAATGACCCAATAAAAGAATAAAAACAATTCTTAAGGGACCAAACTACCCTTATTTCATATTTGATATTTGCATCATTATTCTCCCTCCTTCGTTATAATTTGCCTTAGATTGTGCCATGTGATGTTTACTACTTCAACATGTCACTTTTAGCTAATTAATTCTAATTAATTGCGATTAATGTCATATCGCTCCTGACCCAGTTAGGGTCCAATTAATGACTTAACTACGTAGATGTATATATTTAGTTTTCTTCTTCGGTACCTATATAATTTGGAAAATATACTTGTTTAAGGTGTTTGGCTAAATTTAATCCAAAGATTACTAGAACACGGTTCGGTTTCAAGCCAAACTGCCAACTGAACCGTGGTGGTCGGTTTTCAATTTGCTGAAACCAAAACCCAACCGTGCATCTAATTAACCGAGCCGAACTAAAGTGTTCGGTTTTGGTTTGGTTGTTCAATTTTGAGTAGGTTTAGTTTTTTCAAACAAAAAGAATGATTAAGATGAAGAGCAAAAAGATAACAAATAAATATGAGACTACTATCTTCAATTGATAAGTTGAAAACTTCATCTTCTTTAAATAAGTGATCCTTTAAACTTCATTATGTATTCAACCTTTGTAGTTTGCTTCATTGAATCAGATTTGTTGAAATGTAGAGAAGTTGAAGAGAGTTCGCTAGGATATGTTGAAATTATAGAAGTGAAGATTGGGTAAGAAGGAGAGATTAGAGGGAGATCTCATATTGTAGAAAGTAAAATGTAAACAATAGAAAGAAAGCTTTTCACCTTAACTCCTTTTATTTTCCTTGTTTATTGCGTACGAGTTGACTATGCAATACCCCAAAGATAACAAATAAACAATTTTCTTTTGAGATAAGCATATGTATGTCAATCCCGTGGTTAGACACTCACTTGTCTAATATTCTCCATTTAAATTTTGAGAAGTACACCCACTTGTTGGACTTTCTTTCATGGGAATAAAAGGCACAAAGGAATATGCTCTAGTGTCATTGATAGTTGTGACATCCATGAGTACAAATAATAAATTTAAATACTTAAGTTATCTCACAGAAACTATACATATGTTTAATGTAATCACAAATTTGTGAGCACACTTCAAGTTTAGGAAAGTGGAGAACTAGTGACCTTGCTAAAAGAATCTGAAGTTCGTTTATCCAAGATAAGTTTGGCCGGAGAAAGTTTATCCAAGATAGATAGCTCAGATCGAAAATTTCCCTAATACTCGAGCCACTCCAAAGTCGAACCCCATTATTATAATTTTTTTTTTCCAATTTACAGGAACAAAGAGTACATATTCCCCAATCACATGATGACACTTGTCCTCATAGTTTGTTTCCATCCTAGTTATAACATCTGTCACAATTCAAGTTTAATTTTCAAACTGGCCTTGATACTTCAATCTTGGGCTTCCTTCATATTGTCCACAAGCTTAGACTTGGATCTTTGGGGCTTAAACCTTAGATAAACCCAAGCTACATGTTCAAGCTTAAGATTTATTCCTTGTTTATTCATATCAATTAACCTGGGACAGAAGATAACAAATCTAGATTTTTGGTAACTACAATTATTATTTCGAGTTATTCATTTATCTCGGTTCGGTTCACACAGGTTTCAAAGATGTGAAACTGAAAACCGAACCGAGTTAATCATTTTTTTGCATATTTTAAACCAAAACCGAACCGGAATAAACAAAAACAAAAAATGAAACACTCGGTTGGATCGGTTTAGTCGTTTTTTGAACAGCCTAAACTTGTTTCACTCCCCGCCACCCCCAAAAAAAAAAAAAATTAATAACAATAATAATAATAGTAATAGTAAGAAATTGTAAATTACCTACAATAAAAAACTTCCAGATCTATGAAAGTCATGAAGGTGACATGTTTGAGGTTTTGAAAGTTGTTCCAGTAGGCTGCTATGAACAAATGATTGGGAGAAAGTTGCTCATGGCATGATTTTTAACGTCATTGCTACCTTAAGTTAGATATCAACTTTTGCAATCACATCTTATGCTGGTAACATGGCGGAACTACCTTGCACCAGGCGGGGACACCGAAAATTTCAGAAATTTGATATGCGACTTACCCCAAAAGAACACTCTTATTCTGTTATTGGGCAGGGCACTCCTTGCTCTAAACATCTACCAATATCTATGATTTGGAGTTATATATATGATTTTGAGAATTAATTTGTAATACTCAAAAACTATAATTTGCAATATTCAAAAACTAGGGAGCTCGACTCACTCGAAATCTGATATCAGATTTGACTCGTAACTCAAGGGTGGAGTAAAGGGTTTGGAAAATATAAATATACATAAAGTTTATGTGAAATAATTAGCTGACACAAGTAGCAAACTGGCCTATTTAAATTACCATCATAATCTTGATTTGAGGGATTACCATTAATTGGGTTTTAAGCAACATTCGACAATGTCCAAGGTCACCAGACCTATCAAGTAATATAACGAGTCAAACAAGCACAAGATTAAGATAGTTACATTTAATTAATGGGTCTTATAGACCACCCCTTCCCGTTAATAAATTTGAATTGGACATACCTCCTAAAATGGATGGTTTTCGTCTATAGCTCATTAGCCTCCATTTTTATGACCAAAGTGTCCCTGAACCAGTCTTGACTGAAAGACATTGTGCAGCTCACGTGCATTCACTAAAGTACTAGTAGTGGTATGTACACACATTTTGATCTCATGAATTTGATCCAACAATCATGGTTGTCCATTTCAAATAAAAGGAAATTACATTAATTCGGGTTGCTAAGTCAACAGTAGCCCCCTCGAGTAAAGGCTTCCATAACTGGTTCACCAAAATGAGGATAACTTGAGATAAGGGGTGTACGCCGAAAAAGGATTCATAAGTGGTTGTTAATGGAGTTGAAACCCCAAATTCTTGACTGGACGAGACACCAATGAATCAACAATTCGAAGTGCTTTTCTCGCGTATTATTGATGGACTATTCTATTGATTCCTGGTAGTAGATCCATCATAAAAAAAATATTTGTGATTGGTGGTTCTTGCATATCCCTACTCGTTTCCGAAAACGAATAATTAGAAACTAAAAAAAAAAAAAAAAAAAAAGTTACGGGGGTCAACCTATGTATATGTAATCGTTCTAAATCAATTCTTATGCGTGTTTGAAAGAAAAATTCCAGAATTTTAGTGAATAGAAAGTCCAAATGTTTGGTTTACGATATGGATACAAGAGGGGTGCTTTTGGGAACGTGGATACAGGTGATGCATGGTTGTTGTCAGCTCGTGTTGTAAGTTGTTGGGTTAAGTTGATTCAATTTATGAGTGAGACTCTAGCCATTATGAATTTACTGCATGTACCTATGTATATATTATATGGAGCCGCTAAATTAAGTTCTTGTTTAGGTGAAGGAAGTATGACGGCTTTACCAATAGTTGAGACTCAATCGGGGGACATGCTTTACCTAGATGGATAGTCAATTGCTTCCCCTCAACGCATTTCGGGGAGAACCAGCTAGCTCTTGGTTCGAGTGGCATACTATTTCTATTTGTTTATTTAGAACTCCTTTTAACCACCTATACATTTTCTTATCATTTTAAATTGGACGATCCAGCAGAGACCTCGCTCGTGAAATAAATCATCGCACCTACGATCAACCAATTGGGAGAGAACCAATAGATTCTTTTTCGGTAGCGATTCATCCTTCCCGAACGCATCATACAACTCTCCGTTGTACTGCGCTCTTCAAATGTTTTTGTTCTCCTTCCTTTGGGGCTTCTACTCTCACATAAAGTTCAATTTTCAACAATTCAAAAGTAGACCATCCCCATGGTGGTGGTCAAGAGAGTGCCCCACGACAAATTTCCAATTTCAAAGTCAATTCTACATATATAATAATAAATTTCAAATAGAGGATAGGAAAGGGAAACAAATGCAAAATAAAAAACTTGGAATGATTGGAATGAACAACGTCAATCGTTTGATGGATGGGACAAAGGTCTTCTAAACCTTTAGTATAATTTCAGCAATTCCCATGTTCATATTTTCAAAGTAAAATAAAAGTGATACACTTGAAATTTTTTCAAAAAAAATTTATTCCGAAGAGTAAAAGTGGACATTCGATTCTATGATGAAAAAAGATCTATTGGATCCAGAAATTATCCAACCATTTTATACAAACACTATTTGGTCGTGTATTAGTAGACGATTTGCGCATTGTCTCATAGAGAGGTTCGGTGAAATAGACATGTCTATGAATTTGTGAAGGCTACCATGAGACAAAAGATCTTTCTAAAGAGATTCCATTTAGAACTAATCTGTTTCATGTAGCTTGGCAAGGAAATTTTGAATCATGGGTACAAGACCTTTACATGTAAAACCTATTGCACATCTGTCGATTGGTGATATCATAAGCTCAAATGACCCCTTGTCATAATGAGAATGAACATTGACCATCTCATTTTGTTCGATGGGGAAGGGGGACAACCTTCTTATATTTCTACATCGAGGATCCGACTTGTGTCATTAATAATAATAGGAACTGAACCATTATGGCACCCTAGCCAGTGACCCAAGGAAGCAGACAAAATTAGTGAATTACTCCAGATACAAAATATAAAAATGTGTCTATAACTTCCCCACCAGGACCTATCATAGTTGAATATTTGGAATAAAGAAAATCTTAAGAAAATGAAAAAGTTGAAGGGGCACAAAAAAAAAAGAGGGATGGGGTTTATCTCCTTTTTGACATAGTGGCCCCTTCCAAAGCATTTCATCGCTTCCTCGTCTCTGGGTGCTTAGGTATCCACCGTAACCCTTTCCTCATTGTCTCTACGGCTTCGGTGGGTTCCCTTAACCAAGCCACCGCCTATGAGTTCAGAATATTTATAACGTCTCTCTTATATGCCTGTTTTTTCTACTTTTCAGAATTTAACAATTTGTGTCATTTTGGCAAAGGATCCTGAACATCAAGACCCTAAGTTGATCATGAACATCAAAGACCCTAAGTTTTGCATTACCAAAACATGTTTTGATCAAAATTTGGAGCAATGATCTTTCATTGGATTGATAGTTTCTTTTAATTTCTTGAGTTATCATGGCTTGCACCCTGCAGAGTTGTCTTCCTCACCAAGATCTGCAGATTTTATCTTAGTGGGAGTGGCTAATTTGGTAATAACAATATGGGTCAAGTTGCTGCTTAATCTGATAAACATTGGTATGTCATATTTACATTATTGAGCATAATACTTTCAAACCCACCCTAATAATACAAGCCTAAACAGAACCACAACAAGCAATAAAATTAAAGTTCTTAAAAAGTGAAGTAAACAAAGAAGTAGGGTTCTTGCAAGGTTTTCCACCATGGATGTAATGCGTACTTCTTTCTTTTACTTCATCTCTCAATTCTTCTTCATATGCAACAATATGATGCTTTTTTTAGTAGCTCTCAACCTGATTGGTGAAGATTAGGGTTTTGTGTGTTTCCTTTCCCACTCTTCTTCCCTCTCAAGAAGACAATTGGATCAAACTTGATGATCTTTATCTCGCTGTCACACCAATGCAAGTGGATGCATGTCAAATGCACACTTTGGTCATGACCGGTCCAGGGGTACTTTAGTCATAATAAAGGGGCTGTCATTCCCTGGACAGTTTCTCTCAATTTTGGGGTACATCTAGTCCAAATTTATTTGGGTATATGTCTAAGTATCCTTATTTAGTTGTAGTTTTTTTTATAATAAGAAACAATACGGATTGCCCCACCTGAAAGAATTTCTTACTGGTACTCTGTGGTAGAAGGAAATTACATATGGTTCTTGAGATTTCCTCAAAATGGTTTGTCTCTTCAATGTAGAAGGCTCTGATGATGTAATTTAGCTTGGAAATTGAAAGAAGGAAGATCCTTATGATGATTTATTATCTTGATTTTGTTTTGTTTCTTTTGCATCTTTATTCATAAATGAAAGTTTGAGGTTAATACATAGTCAATGTATACTTAGATATGGGATACAGCTGGGCAGGAAAGGTTTCAAAGCCTTGGTGTGGCTTTCTACCGTGGTGCTGACTGCTGTGTTCTTGTGTATGATGTACATGTCATGAAGTCATTTGAAAACCTCAACAATTGGCGTGAGGAGTTTCTGATTCAGGTAATTATTGCCAACAATACATAAGTAAAACTGAAAAGTATGTTTTTAGGAAAGGAAGACTTACAAATTGTTTTCCCCCTTGTGTCCTAATGATCAGGCAAGTCCCTCTGATCCTGACAACTTTCCATTTGTGGTGTTGGGAAACAAGGTAGATATCGATGGAGGCAATAGCAGGGTGGTAAGATATTTTTTCTTAGCTTTTCCATCTTTCATTCCATTTTATTTAGAAATATTATAGTTTCAGCTGTTTGGTATTTTGTCTATCCTATATGCATAACACTTAACAGCACGTCTTTGTTAGGGCACGAGCTGATGTTTTCGCTCTTCCTTCAGCAATGACAAAGAAAATTTCCAATCCTTCATATTTTAAGTGGTGGTGGACTTGATTTGATTTACATGTAGATTGCGTGGGAAGACATTTGTACTATCATTTGTTATAACAAGTTCTAACATGTGTTTTTGTTTGTTTTGGTTAAAAGTTATTTCTTCTTCTTGCTCACTGTAATATATCCTTCCAACTTTTCATCTGTTAACTGAACTATGAACTATGTTGAAATCATTACTTCAGAGAGCTACTGGAATCTTGAAATTGATAAATTTAGCATCATCATTTCCAAAACACAGAAGAGAAAACCAGAGCAAAGTGAGACAAAGAGAGGCGGAAATGTCAGGGAGAGGAAAGAGAGGTAATGGGTTGGGGACAGGAGTGGAGAAGCATCGAAAGGTGTTAAAGTGACAACATTCCAGGAGTCGCATCTTGTGCAATTTGACCATTGACAAGGTGCGGGTGGGGTGAAGCGGTTTGATCTAACAGAGGGATTTGGAAGATTTTCTTGAAAACGCGATTCGTAATGCGGACTTGCATTGACATGCTTATTGCAAGACTATTCCTGTTATGGTTGTGGTTTATTCTCTCATTGTCAGGGAAGAACCTGTTGGCTTTGGGTAAGGCGATTTGGATGGGAGTTTCATTGTTTGGGTTCGGGCTGGGGTTTTTTATGAATGAAGTTTTGATGTTAAAACAGAAATATGCGCCAAGTTTGAATTTGAATAAAAAGGGTAGGATTGTAAATTTGTATTGGTTGTTAGGAAGACACATGGGTTTTACACATGTCAACAGTCGATTGGTAGATTCTAAAATTCAGTTAGTATTGAAGGGAGGAGAGAGGAGTGAAATGGATAAAGGAGATGAATTAGGGCTCAGTTCGAGAATGAACTTGAGAAGGGTTGTAATTGTTTTTTTTTAATCAATTCAAGCTTTCTTCCACTTAAATCCATCTCTTCTTGTCACGGTTGTGACGTTTGGTATCAGAACAAGGTTAAGCTCTACCAAAATTTTTTTCCACCCAGAGGCAAAGAGATGGAAAGCTTCATCAAAGAGTCCAAGAGAAATCAATTGGAGACGAATGGACAAATGAACTCATCAAATCTGAGTGGAAGAGATTGTCACAGGTGAATGAGGCGCATGATAAGCGAATGGATGTCCGATTCGATCAGATGATGCCAGCTATTACAGAGCATCAAGCAATCAGCTACGGCTACTGATCATACCCCATCCTCATCAACTCAGAGCACTGGAACAACCGAGCAAACCACGAGAAATCACTCCCATACTCCCTGGGAGTCATACGGTACGTCCTCGAGAATCCCAAAACTCGATTTCCCAATTTTTTATGGAACAAGCCCTAGATCTTGGGTGATAAATGTGAAAGGTATTTCTCCTTCTACCATGTATTAGAAGAGAACAAAGTAGCAATTGCTTCAATTCATTTAGGAGGAAAGACAGATTTGTGGTTTTTAAACTATCAAGTGGGAAAAAATGTGTTGGTCTGGAGTGAATTTGTGCTTGCTGTTTGTGATTGATTTGAAGAAGCAGTGCTAGAAAACTATGTTGCTACCTTCAACAAATTGGTTCAAGACACAATTGTATCTGAATATTATGACAAATTTGAGGAGTTGAAATCGATTATGCTCACATACAATGCCCATCTAGATGAAACGTATTTTGTATTGAGCTTCTTAAGCGGCCTTAGAGCTGACATTAGATCTCTTGTCCAACTCTTCAAACCTGCTACTGTGAGCCAGACATTCTCCTTGGCCAGGATGCATGAGGCTTCAGTCATTCCAAAACAGCCTACCCACCAATAGATATCCTCACAACAATACACATCCACAAGGATCCTTGAACTACTCTTCTACACCAAATTCTGCCACAAAACCAAATCACTCGTACAACACACCCACATGTCCACAACCATACTCCAATTTTGACACTTCTATATCCAAACCAAATCATCCATCCTTATCATCCACTGCTACAAACTCATCGTCTACGCCATTACCACCAATTAGGAGGCTGACTCAAGCACAAATGAGGGTTAGAAGGGAAAGAGGTCTTTGTTACAACTATGACGAACAGTATAAGCCTAGACACTTATGCAAGCATCAACAACTTTATATGCTCATAACTGAAGAAGACACACAGTGGCAAGATATTGACCAGACTTTGGAAACTGAGGATCTGTCTCAAGAAGTACAGACTGAGATTTCCCTACATGCATTACAAGGAAGCATTTCTACCAATACAATATTACTTAAGGGCTTGCTGAAGAAGAGGCCAATTTCTATCTTGGTTGACACCAGGAGTACACACTCCTTTGTAGATCTGGGAGTGATTAAGGAGGTCAACTGGCCTACCATCATGACTCCCCAACTCATTGTCAGGGTTGCAACTGGACAGCAGCTCTATAGTAATGCTGAATGTCAGACCTTACAGTGGACAATGCAGGGAATTCAGTTTGAAGGAAGGGTTAGATTGCTACCTTTTGGAGGATATGACATGTGTTAGGGGGAGATTGGCTGAAAACCTTCGGAGATATCACCATCAGTTTGCAACAGCTTTACATTGTTCTTAACATCAAGGGGAAGCAGGTAACACTACAAGGTAATATGGAATCAGGTTCATGTTGTATGATGGAAACAAAATGGCTAACCAAGTTCCTTAAGAGGCATACTCCCAATTTCTTTGGGCAATTATTCTCCATTAGTCATGTTCAACAGGAACAGGAACTTGACCCTGCCATACTTCAGATTTTTGAAGATGTTTTCCAGGTTCCCACCAACTTACCTCCCCACAGACCCTTAAATCATAGGATACCTCTTAAACCAGAATCCTCGCTACCCTCCCAAAACCCTTACAAGATTCCTTACCTTTAGAAAGACATGGTTGAAAAACTTGTTCAAGAAATGCTTGCATCAGGCTTGATCCAACATTCCCCGAGTCCCTTTGTTGCTCCAATCCTATTGGTCAAAAAGAAAGATGGGTCTTGGAGATTTTGTGTAGATTATAGGAGATTGAATGATATCACTATCAAAGATAAATTCCCTATGCCACTTATTGATGAACTTCTTGATGAACTTCATGGAGCCAAAGTATTTCCAAACTAGACCTTAGATCAGGATACCATCAAATCCTTGTCTATCCTCCTGATATACCCAAGACACCATGTCACACCCCGGTCATAAGAAAAATCCCAACAGACCGGGAGATTTCCTACAAACGGCACGTGACATACCACTTAACCACATTTTCACATAAACATTTCTCGGAAAAACGAAATTCCAAAATATTACAACCATTCCAAAGGCAACCTTCGCCCCCAACTCCACACATCAAAGCGTTCACACAAACATAACTTGCATATTAAACACCAAATAGCAAAATACAAAACATCTTACAAACCCTGGGAAAGACTAGGATCTACTTCCGCTCGACCTGATCAACAAAGTCACTTCCAACATCTGCACTCCAATAAGAGTACACCCATTTGCCACAAAACAAAGCAAAATGGGTCAGCCTAAAGCTGGTATGAGCAGATTAAAATCAACTACAAATAACACTAATGATAATCCACATTTCAAGATATATCCACATTTACCTTACATCACACTCCACAACTTATTCATAATGCACCAACCATATGATTAACTAGTCATATGCACAAATCAGATGATCAACAAAAACATAACTTTTTAATATACCATTCCTTTCAAATGAATGAAAATTTTCATAATCTTTAGCACATATCATCTTATCAAATTCTCGCATACCCACTTTCAAAACATATCATACCCATTTTTTATTATTTAGGACATACTTGTTCCAAGACATGTCTCTTCTATTGGCCCTTAGGAACTCACCATCACCTCACGCAAGTCGAAACTTGTACAATGGCTTAGTTCCCTACCGGAGGACCTGCTACAAAACATCTTAGACCATGAATACCCTATCGCACCTATCCATGTGCCGAATGTGTCTCACCCCGACACACCTCCACACGTGTACCAATACCCACTTTGAGTATGTATGCATTTCAAACGGTTTGCCGTCTCTAAAATGCATATTTCACCTCAAAAGACTGGACACATGGGCCAAATCACAATTTAAAACTGCGCGCTGGAAGAGGACTAAGTTCACACCCTTCCTCTGACCCCTCAGGAACACTCCACTGTATCACGCGAGTCATGACTCTACAGTGGCTTAGTTTTCCCCTTTTGGAAATCAGGCACTGCTCCTCAGGAACACTCCACTATATCACGCGAGTCATAACTCATATAGTGGCTTAGTTTTCCACTTTTGGAGACAGGCACCGTACAACTCACTATGTATGGATTACACAAATATCAGAAACTCAGGCATCTATGGCCAATATTGTACCACTCTGTACATTTCAAACGCCGGAGTAGGGTATTCATGTCAAACTCAAAAATTCTCAACACTTATCAAGTAGCATCATTTTCATAATTCCAAAAGATGAACTAAGTTCTAAATATCACAATCACATATATGATGCACAATATTCAATAATAAACATCTACTTGAAACACACATCTCGAGGCACATTATTGCCAAAATTAAAATATTATAAAATGTGAAATATTTATTCTAAAATTTAATTTTATCACAGTGGTCACAACGGTGAAAACGGTAGTAAAAACAAAGCTATAAATCAAATTCTATGATCAGTCAAAATCGGGTCAAACAGATGACGTCAGCATGACGTCATCGTCTTCTACCTCAGCAGATTTTCCAGAACGTTTCAGTGTAACATAGCAACTTCAATCACACACACAAGTCGCATTTTTCAACCAAAACCTGAAAACTTTACACCATTGGAAAGCCCTTTCCTTCTACTTTTTAAACATGCAAGATTTATCCTTAAGTGCTTTCAATAACAGAAAATAAAACCAGATCTTTACCCCCTGTTCATCACGTTTTAAAGTCGGACTTAAAATTTCAGCAAGTTACAGTTCAACACCACCAACTTCAAACACCTATAACTTCTTCAATACTTATCCAAATTCTGCATATAAGCTACCTATAGAAAGTTCTCACCTTCATCTTTCAAACGAAAGCAATCAAAAACAAAAATACAGACAGAATCGAAAAATACCATTACGAAAAGACACTTGGTTACCCATTTTAACCCAAACTAGCAAACCCCAAAATCTACAAAAAGAAAGAGTAAACATGTAATCTAATATGTTAAATCATTCAAGAAATGACAGATCTACTCACATTCCACAACTATTGCAATCCTCAAAGCATAAGACTTCTCCTCCCCAACATGCATCAAAATCCTCTAGCAAATCTTTAAGGATCCCTCCCTCTCAAGCCCTCTCCTAGAGCTGGTTGACCAAGATAAAACCACCTAAGACCTGATGAGAAGAGAAAAAAAAAGGTGGAGAGTTTGTGTAGAGTTTTATAGAAGGGAAATGGCTATATGCCACCACCAAGTTTCAAAATACTACCGCGCTGGTACAAAGAAAAAGATAACAGATGTTACACACCATGGTCACTTTGAATTCAAAGTGATGCCCTTTGGCCTCACCAATGCCCCGACCACCTTCCAAGCCTTGACGAACCACATTTTCCAATCTCACCTTAGAAAATTCATTCTTGTTTTTTTTTTTATTATATCCTTCTTTGGAGCAACACCTTACTCACTTACACACCACATTTTCCATTCTTACAACACAGCTTGTTTGCCAAAAAATCAAAGTGTTCCTTTGCACTACCTACCTTAGAATATCTTGGGCATATTATTAGCCATAATGGGGTAGCAGCTGATCCCCAAAAAGTGGCAGCCATGACATCTTGGCCTATTCCCACAATAGTGAAACAACTTCGAGGGTTCCTAGGGTTGACAGGTTACTACCGCAAGTTTATTAAAGGCTATGGTCACATTGCACAGCCCCTTACGAATCTCTTCAAGAAAGGCTCCTTCCTTTGGACACTCCAAGCTACACAAGCATTTCAGGAACTTAAACAAGCCTTGATTCAAGATCCAGTCCTCACCTTACCAGAGTTTAGTGAACCATTTGTGCTTAAAACTTATGCAAGTACAAGAGGCATTGGGGTTGTCTTGATTCAAAAGGGTAAGCCAATTGCTTATTTTAGTAAAGCCTTGGGTCCTAGAAGTTTAGCCTTGTCTACCTATGAGCAAGGATTGTGATTTCGTTTTTCGAGGTAATTTCGATAAGTTGATTTTAAGAAATATTTTGTTGTGTAGAAAAAACGTAAAAATTTTGGTTGTAATTTTGAATTTATCAATATAGTTTAAGCATTTTAAACTCTTAAATACTACATAAAGAGTATTACAAGACTCATAATGTCATACAAACAATATATTGCATAATAATCACTTATATAACAAAATTTTAATACTAAATTAAAGTTAAAACGGGTTAAAATTTAGGAAAATTGAGATTGGTCTAACGAAAGAAATTAGTATTTCAGATTTCGAAGAAATTTCGGTAACTCGAAAAAGAGAAATATTCGGTGAAATTTCGACATTTTTCGAGAAATCACATTCCTTGCCTATGAGAAAGAACTCTTGGCTATTGTTCTAGCTGTCCAAAAATGGAGAACTTATTTGATGGGCTCCAAGTTATACATCTTTACAGACCATCAAAGTATTCGCCACTTGATGTCCCAAAAGGTGACCACTCTTTTGCAACAAAAATGGTTGGCTAAGCTATTGAGATTTCATTATGAGATTCAGTATAAGATGGGCAGTGAGAATAAAGTGGCAGATGCTCTCTCAAGAAGCACCAAGTGTTCTGCCTCTTCATTTGGTATTACTAGTCACTCCCCTGTGGCTGCAACAAGTTTCAGACAGTTACATAACTGACTCTACAGCCACCTCTCTCATTCAGCAGCTTGTGGTGCACAACCAAGCCAGACCTCCATACTCTTTCTATCGAGGGCTACTGAAGCATAAAGATTGTATATATGTTGGCACCTCTGGCAATCTCAGACAGCAAATCTTTCAGGCCCTTCACTGCTCAGCCATAGGTAGCCATTCAGAAATCTCAGCAACTTATAACAGGTTGAGGCAGTACTTCTATTGGCCGGGAATGAAAACCCAGCTTATCCAATTTATCACAGGTTGTGACGTCTGTCAAAGAAATAAAGCAGACCAGTCCACATATGGTGGTCTACTTCAGCCACTTCCAATTCCTGACCATGCTTGGCAGCATGTGTCCATGGATTTTATTGAGGGCTTGCCCCCTTCTCAAAACAAAACTGTGATAATGGTTGTTGTAGATAGGCTTATTAAATTCAACACTTCATGGCTTTGTCTCATCCCTTCACTGCAAAATAAGTGGCTGAACTGTTCTTGCAACATGTCTATAAGCTTCATGGTCTGCCTCTTCTATTGTTTCTGACAGAGACAGAGTCTTCACCAGTGCATTTTGGCAAGACCTATTCACTACATTGGGTACTGCACTCTCCATGAGTATGGCATACCACACTCAATCCGATGGACAAACAGAGCACACTAATGCCTGCTTGGAGACTTACCTGCGTTGCATGACAGGTGATGCCCCCCACAAGTGGTCTAGATGGTTGTATTTGGCTGAGCATTGGTTCAATACGGCATTTCATTCCAGCCTACAAACCACTTCGTTTCAGGCCTTGTACGGGTACTCACCTCCCGTCCTAGCTCTTCCACCAATTGCTTCACTAGCAATTCCGGATGTACAAAATTACTTGGCTGAGCGAGACAACATGTTGCACATTATTAAGGAGAAACTCCACCGATCTCAAGAGAGGATGAGAACTTATGCAAATAAGCATAGAGTGGACAGATCCTTCAATGTTGATGACTGGGTGTATCTAAAACTTCAACCATACAAACAAACGTCAATCAATCCACACAGGAATCTTAAGTTGTCCGCTAGATTCTACGGACCATTCCAGATTGCTGAGAAGATTGGACAAGTTGCTTACCGTCTCCACCTTCCCCTCATTAAAAAATTTACCTTGTTTTTCATGTCTCTCAGCTGAAACAAAAATTAGGGACTGACGTTGTTCCTACTCCTCACCTTCCCCTAGTTGATCATCGGGGCAAAATGAGAGTAGAACCAATTGTTGTATTGGGACGACGCATGGTGCCACGCCACAATAAAGCCTTATCACTGGTCCAACTCGACAGTAGTTGAAGCTACATGGGAAGACTGGTCTACATTCATGCTCAATTCGCTGAATTCTATCCTTGAAAACAAGGATTTACTGATGGGAGTGGCAATGTCACAACCAGACCTTCAAAACAAGGAAGAAATTAGGAAAGAGAAATATGCGCCATTACGCGCCAAGTTTGAATTTGAATAAAAATGGTAGGGATTGTAAACAAGGATGCACGAACTCTTCGGAAAACCCCCTTTTCGAGAGTCGGATACGTGTCGGACACGGACTTGCGTCCGACACGCGCTCGACAGTATCCGACACACGGTCAACGGTCAAGACACGTTGACTGAGACCGACATGGCCCCGACACGACCCTGACTCGGCTCCGACACGGCCAGTGTTTTTTTTCTGTTTTTCTTGGTTTTTTTCTTTTTTCCTATTTTTCTCTGCTAGTTTTCGGAAGTAGTTCTTGAAGAAACACCAGTTCTACTGCACTCAATTACAATCACCAATTATTCGATTCCTTCAGTCGGGGAGAGGGGTTGCTTCAATTAGAGCACTTCTTCACGCCATACTCAATCTGAGGGTTCTTGACCGACATTTTAATTTGATAGTACATCAGGCGTCATCAATGTCGTTTCTTCCCTCACTCTAAATTAGATACAATACACATAAAAAATGGTATTTTGCTATATAATTTCTCTGTTTCTGATACTAATTTGCTGTTAGATACACAATTACACACTATTTTGAAACAATTTGTAAATTAGATACACTTCCCAGTAAATTTTGACTATCCGAACATCTCTGTAAATTTTTCTATCTCTTTTTTAAGTTTTCCTCTTCCAGCTTCAAAAGTAAAAATTTTAAACAATTTTAAGCTTTAGGTTGTTGTTTATGTTCATATGAGTTATAAAAAAATAAAAAGTAGATTTGACCGTTTCGCCGTGTCGCCGACTCCTAATTTTTGAAAATTGCTGAGTCGTTGTGTTCGTGCATCCTTGATTGTAAATTTGTACTGGTTGTTAGGAAGATACATGGGTTTTACACGTGTCAACAGCCAATTGGTAGATTCTAAAATTCAATTAGTATTAAAAGAGAAGTGAAATGGATGAAGGAGATGAATTAGGGCTCAGTTCGAGAACGAACTTGAGAAGGGTTGTAATTGCTGTTTTTCTGAATCAATTCAAGCTTTCTTTCCACTTAAATCCATCTCTTCTTATCACGGTTGTGACACAAATCCAAAATATTTAATACTAAAAAAACTTTTGGTTTCAGTGCATGTGGTTTCTATCTACCTAGCCTTTAATCTTTTAACTTGATAATAATGGACATTGTTTAGGTTTAAGTTTGTGTTAGTCTTCAAAAATATTTATACTTTATCTTGTGTCTTGGTCTGTGTGTTAGTCTTCATTTTAATTTTGATATTGGTTCTCCATTTTGGCTTTTAGGTGTCTGAGAAAAAGGCAAGGGCATGGTGTGCTTCCAAGGGTAACATTCCCTACTTCGAGACTTCTGCAAAGGAAGGTTTTAACGTGGAAGCTGCTTTTGAATGTATAGCGAAAAATGCTCTTCAGAATGAACCTGAAGAAGAAATGTGAGTATATCCTTGAGATCTCTAATATCTCATCTTGGTAGTCATAAAAATTTCAAAGGATGTCTTATTGGCTAAAGAGTTGTGGATTGCTACTCTTCGAAAAAAAAAAAATGAAAGAAAGAGTTATGGATCCTCTATTTGAAGAACCACAGTTCAGGGAATTAGAAATATAGTAAATCGACTGATTATTGATGGAGCAGTCTAAATGGTAAGGAGATTATCCACACAAGTAATCAGCCATTGATCAATTTCCATATGGCTGTGAACCACAATTGTTGTGAACCCTTGATTGTAAAAGCCTGGTTAAATAGTCAATCGTCAGTAGTTGAAATACTTGTTGCAGTTTGTGATGTATGCTATGAATATATTGATGTCCTCTTGACTGACCTTTTTTTCATTCTTTTTTAATGATGAAGATATCTGCCTGAAACGATTGATGTGGCGGGTGGAGGACGACAACAGAGATCCTCGGGATGTGAATGCTAGGTGTTTTGTTCGCTTTGCCAAAGTCGGTTACTACATCACGTACCTCTTTGTATTACATGGTGTCAAGAAGATAGAAACTTATAATTTGTGTATCTGCAATGTCGTGAATTAACATCTGCATCACGTGTTTATATAGAAGTTGCTTTTGAAGTTTCCTGCAGTGTCAGAGTCTTGGTGTAACCATTTTTCTCTCTGGATGCCATCGGAGTCGGATTGAATTCGGATATTTTGTGTCCTCATCAGATTCAGATTCGGATTTCAGATGGTCCTGTCCGAATCCGATCATTTATACCCCTAAATGCAGCAACTTGCAAGCATGTGTATGACTTGGCTTCCAAGAAGGAGAATGTATGGGTGAAAGGGGTTTGGAAACATAGAATCAAAGAGTAAAATCTGTGGACTATGACTATACCCAAAGATGCATGGTGGATTTGTGTGCCACAAGATATATACTTGGATGGAAATGAGAACTCTACTTAATATCTGGAATGATCCCTGGACAGATCTTGGGTTGTTATCCAAGTTATAACATGCTGCAACCAAAGAAGAAATGAAGTGAAGAAAATAAGAAACGAGAGAGGATGTAGACGACCAAGAAGGATCCTAACATGAATGCTCCCTTGGATAGATACATGGAAGAGAGCTTCTACCTGTCGAGGAAGCCAGCGAGGAAATCAGCGAGGGAGGGAGTGAGGGAAGGAGGGGACCGTCATCCCCCTCGGGATGAGTGACGTCATTTTTCATGTGCGCATCCCGAAGGGGATGGATGGTCCCCTCCTTCCCTCACTCCCTCCCTCGCTGATTTCCTCGCTGGCTTCCTCGACATTTAGAATTCCTGTACATGGAAACTGAGATAAGTAAAGAAGACGTACGGTCATTGGGTGTAACTCTTCTTATAGAACCTCACTATTGCTCAAGCATATAAAGATACTGGAGTGAGATTATAGGGGATCCTCACGGATTGCCCAAGCACAATTTTCAGATGATAAAAAATGTCATCTGTCACCCAAGACATTCTATGCTATAGAAGTATTCTAAGCTCATCTTTATGTTGCTTCTGTGACAAAGAACAAGAAAATCGAGGGCACTTTTTCCCCCCACTGACTAGTTCTGATATTTAGGCAAACACCTTTAGACTTTATTAGGATGGTAAGACCTCATACCCTGAACCAAGATGAATGACCATGGATATATTAAAGCAAGAGGTACAAGCCTCAACGCATTCTAGTTTAGAACATTAGTTAAACTAGTCGCATACAATATCTGGAGAGAAGTGAACATGAGGAGATTTGAAAATGTTAGTTGAACAAGGAAACCGTGTTGAGTATTATTCGAAAAGGGCTTCGACTAAATGACACCACCACCCTATTTTTTTTTGTTTTTTTGATATGCTGAAGGACACTACCATTATATACATCCAAAAATATGTTTTACAAATTTTTGTCCCAAATCTGCGACGAGACGAATCCAACTCGCATCGAGCGTCTCTTCCCCTCCCAATGTCGAGGTCTCCCTCTCTTCTACTTCATCTTCTCTCTTCCTCTTTTATATTTCTTCATCTTCTCTCTGTCTCTCTTTTACTTCTTCATTGGAAGGGTTTGGGTGATCCAGGATGAGAGGAAGCCAACTCATAGGGAGTCTCTTCCCCTCCCAAACGCCGGCGTCTCTCCCTCTCTTCTACATTTTCATTTCTCTTTCCCTATCTTCTACTTCTTCATTTTCGTTTGGAAGGGTTTGGGTGAAGTTTTTATTTAGAAATTGATGAGTTTAGTGAAAATGATGATGATAGGCTTGAAGATAATAATGGTGGAGTTGAGGGTGTTCATTGTGCTCCATTTATAGGAGTAAATGAAGAAGATGGACATTTTCAAGAGGAAGAACAACCCACTCCAATTGAGGTAAACTCTCAACTTGAGATGAACTTGCATGGGTATTTTTTTAATGTTGTTGTTGTTGCTATTGTGATTATTGTAATATCATGTTTAATTTCATTTTTGTTTATATTTGAAGCAACATTGTTATTGTTAGGATTAGTTGTTAATATTTGAACCCTAAAACTTGTTTATTTTTGTTTTTAAGGTTAGTTTAATTGTCGTTATTGTTGTTGTTTGTCAATTTTACTTATAACTTAGTGATTATTTGTGCAGAGGTTATTATCGCCGATCTAATAGATTTCAAGATACCTTCAAACAATCTTGAGAACCCAGATATACTTGAAGCGTATTTGGAAGAGACCAACCTTCTAGAGGCCTGTTTGGTTGCACAGAAAATATAAATGGAAATTGAAACTGATTCCGTAAATTTGATTTCGAGGCCTCCCCCTTGGACTTGGATTCCCATGAGTAGTGGGAAAACAATCTTATGAAGAATTGATTTCCTGTCAATAAATAAACAACCAAACAACAAAAATTTGCGTAACAAGGAAAACAAATTCCATTTCCCAAAGATAATGGCTAACCAAACATACCCCTAGAGGTAACCTATTGCCTTAATCATTTTCTTCATTACCTTAATATATTATTAGAATTACAATTTTTACACTATTTACTTTATGTTGAAGGATGATGATGTTGACACCAATGAGGTTAAGTTCGAGGCCAACACTAAGGAAAGAGCACCGAAAGAGTAACAGCCTTGTGTGGTAGGCTCTGAGGGTGACGACTTACCATGTGTAAGCGAGTTTTGAGGCTGACAACTCCGTGTGTGGGCGGGCTCGGGGGCTGGCATGGTATCATGTGTAGGCGGGCTTAGAGGCTGACAGGCTACCTTGGTGTTATAGTCTCACATCGTTTGGGTGAGGGAAGGGGGTGTGTTATATATATATATATACGAATTTGGATTTACAAAGTACTACGCTTTTTAAAACCGTACAGCCTTGGACCCAAAGTTGACAATATAGTACTTTGTGGATCAAGTCGTTACAAAGAAGTAGCCGACAATAATGACTTATTTATTATGGAAGAGGTAAGGTTAATTCTTGTATAATCCAGTTTCACAAGTTCATTGATTTTATTAACAAGTTTATTAGTGTTCCTAACTTGAGTATGCATTCTTTTTTTTTTGTAGGTATTCCCATCGAGGTCGTCCTTGATATCTTGGTGTCAAGGTGTTGGTAGGGATAATAACACATTTTTTATTATCACTAAATTGGAATCCACTGATCATGGACGTAAATGAAGGATCCACTTGGGATGTGAGAGGGGATGGAAGCTTAAGAAAAATCAAAGGCAAAAATTGGAGGTTGGTCGATCAACAAGAACAAAGAAGTGTGGGTGCCCATTTCAGTTGAGAGGGGTGCCATAAGGTAATGATCATTTGAAGCTGTTAGTGACCTGTGGAACGCATAATCATCCATGTTCAAAATCTCTTCTTGCCATTCCTTTGCTGGCAGACTCAACGAAGCAGATATCAGATATTTGCATAACATGTCAACATCAGGTGTTGCTACTCGCTTTATATTGTCCTGTTTGAAAGAAATGTTTGCCAACAATGTGTTATACTTGAAGACGGTTTACAGTGTCATTCATCAGCTAAAGAAACTCCAACTAAAATGAAAGACAATTTTGCAACACATTATGCACTTGTTGAGCGATAATGGTTATATTGAGTGGGATATCATCGACGAACATAATAGAGTTACCAATATTTTCTGGTCGCATCCCTGGTCAATTCAACTGGCGAAGTGTTTACCATCGGTGATGTTTATGGATAACACCTACAAAACCAATCGTTATCGAATGCCTCTTATTGAGGTTGTGGGTGTCACGTCAACCGACAAGACTTTCTATGTTAGTTGTTGTTTTATATCTTCAAGTATTTGATGCAACTTGGCAAAACACTTATTCATGGAAGTTATGGATATGATATATATTAGAAAGATCATGTACAAGAGCAATGAGTAGAACTCCAATCTCTTTCAAATTGTAGAGCAGATAGTATATTTTGAATATAAACTACACTAACATGTATTTCTTGCAATTGAGAGATACTATCTAGTTGAGCAGCAACACTAGAATAGCTAATTCTTTCCCAAAAGATGAGTAAAGCACCCTGAACTGTCCAACAACAAAATTTGATTCCACTGATTGTTTATGCTCCATTTGAAGACCTCCTCAAGTGCTTTAGATGCAACAAAAAACTCGCCCGATATCTGTTCATGAACCATAATCTAATGGAATTTGCAAACTTTAAAAGCAATCTCAATTCTTATCTAGTTGTCCTTATCAAGAAACATCAAATGTAGAATCACAAACGCCGGCACTAGGTCATTGGTAATGATGATACATCAAATTGCCACTCGATCGTGGCCATACACGTGGAGCAAACCATCATAATTAGAGATGGTCGTTGCAAATAAAATAAGTCATGGCGGGAATCACTCCCCCAAGGACGCACCTCAATTAAGAGAGGGTCATTACAGAGGATATAAATCATGGTGTGAATCACTCCCCCAAAGACACATCTCAATTATGAGAGGATCGTTACAAACGAGATAAGTCATGGAGGGAATTACTCTCCCAAGGACACATCTCAATGAAGGAGGACATCGTTATAATAAACGTCCCTCTTCATTGCGTCATTCGAGCTTAATTCATGCACATAGTTGAATGCAATCATTATATAAGGTAAAGGAAAAGCTATGAGAAAGACAGATTTATCACACAATGCAAATACAACTGAATTATACTCTGTCCAAATTTAATCGTCTCCCACAGATTAATTGACTTAAGCATCAGAGTGTCTTCGACCACCAAAACGGTGGTCTTTGGCAATCTAACCTTGTTTTGCAGGTCGGGTCTCTAGGAGAACGAATTTGGACCCATCAGTTTGGCGCCATCTGTGGGAAATAACAATTTCCTTAAAAAATTAATAGCCTATGCTTGATCACAACTTAGCAACAAAATGGGAGCATGTGCTTGGATATGTTGTCGTCGTCTCATTGCCTGTTGTAAACAAGAGTATTTTCTTGGCGAAGAATTTTATAAAGTTTAAACTAATTTTGAATTCATTTGGCTTGTGGATCTTATTCAAATGGAGAATATGGAAACTGTTAAAACTGAATTAGTTTACATTTTTTACTTGACAATTTTCAGGTTCCAATATTCTATTCCATTTTATTTAAATGATTAAACTTGAATCCTGTGAGTTAGACAGGTGATCCAGGTACATGTGGATACAATAATGCATAACTAAATAATCTATCAATAGTGTACCAACTGAGTTGGTAGAGGTGTTGCTTAGGAAACCTCAGGTCACGGATTTGAACCCGACCGACAACATAATTATCAATTTATAGTTTTGTTGACCGTTATGGTATTTGGCAGGTTTGTAGGTTCGCTAGTCCGAATAGATGGTAGTCCACATGTCCGCTAGCCCGACTGGATAGTAGTCAGCAGGTTCGCTAGTCCGAATAGAACAAACCCGACAGGAATCAGGTCTGACAAGAGACAAATCTAACAAGAATCAGGTCCGTAGGTCTGACAAAAGACTAGTCCAACTTAAGACTAGTCACATTGACTTCATTTGGTCCAGACTCATGCAGCTGACTACGATGATTTTTCAGATGACTCCATCTGGTACAAGTTCATGCAACTACAATGATTTGTCAGATGACTTCACTTAGTAATGGACTCACGCAACTGACTACGATGAGACATCGCACAGACGACATCTAGTCCGAATTCCTGAAGTCCGAGTATAATGATTTGTCACAAAAATCTACACCTGATCCGAACACACAAAATTTGACTATGATGACTTGTCACAAAAATCTTCATCTATTCCAAACTTATGCAGTCTGACTCTGATGATTTCATTCGGTCCGAACTCATGTAATCTGACTCCAATGACTTGTCACACTGACTTCACAATATGACTAGAGAAAGCTATCATGTTGCTACTCCGGCTCCCACGATTGACAAGTTAGTGGTCAGTGAGCCCACTAACTAGGGGGAGTAGCTGATGATACATTAGATTGTCTCTCCATCGTGGCCATACACGTGGCACAAACCATCATAACTAGATATGGTCATTACGAATAAAATAAGTCGTGGCATGAATCACTCCCCCAAGGACTCACCTCAATTAAGAGAGGACCGTTACAAAGGATATAAGTCATGGCGGGAATCACTCCCCCAAAAACACATCTCAATTAGGAGAGGACCGTTACGAAGGAAATGAGTCATGGCGGGAATCACTTCCCCAATGACACATCTTAATGAAGGACGAAACTTTTATAATAGACGTCCCCCTTTATTGTTTCCTTCGAGCTTAAGCCATGCACATAGTTGAATGCACTCATTATATAAGGTAAAGGAAAAGGTATGAGAAAGACATTCTATGAACACAATGCAAGAAGAATTGAAACTATACTCTGTCCAAATTTAATCATCTCCCACAGATTAACTGACTTAAGCATCGGAGTGCATCCGGCCACCGAAAAGGTGGTCTTTGGCCATCTAACATTATTTTGCATGTTAGGTCATGGGTTCGAACCCAACCGATAGCATAATTATCAGTTTATGGTTTTGTTGACTGTTTTAGTCTTTGGCAGGTCCATCTAGAAGCTAGTCTGCAGGTCTGCTAGTTCATATGGAGGCTAGTCTGCATGTGCGCTAGTCCGCAAATGCGCTAGTTCATATGGAGGCTAGTCTGCAGGTGCGCTAGTCCGTATGGAGGCTAGTCCGCAGGTCTACTAGCCCAACTAGAGGCTAGTTCGCAGATCCACAGGTCCCCTAGTCTGAATGGAGGCTAGTCCAATTGGAGACTAGTTCGTAGGTCCGTTAGTATGAATGGAGGCTAGTCCATAGGTTCACAAGTTGGAATGGAGACTAGTCAGCAGGTCCGCAAGTCCGATTGGAGGCCAGTCCGCAGGTTTTCTAGCCCGACTAGAGGCTAGTCCGATTGAAAACTAGTCCGAATGGAGGCTAGTCCACAGGTCCGCTAGCCAGACTGGAGGCTAGTCCAATTGGAGACTAGTCCGCAGGTCCGCTAGTCCGAATGGAAGCTAGTCAGCAAATCTGATTGGAAACTAGTCCGCAGGTCCGGTTGACGACTAGTCCGATTGGAGACTAGTCTGCAGGTTTGATTAGAATCTAGTTTGATTAGAGACTGGTCCGAAGGTCTGCAAGCCCAAATAGAGACGGGTCTCCAGGAATGACTGGAGACATGTCCAACAAGAGATAGACCCAGTAGGAATCAGGTCCGACGGGTGACGGATCTGACAGGAATCAAGTTCCCAGGTTTGGTAGAAGACTAGTCCGACTTGAGACTACTCGCATTGACTTCATCTCGTTCGGAGTCACGTAGTTTGATGATTCATGTAGATGACTACTATGATTTGTCAGATGACTTCATCTGATACGGGTTCATGCAACTGACTACGATGATTTGTCAGATGACTTCACCTAGTGATGTTCACATAATTATTACATAATATACCTCCGAATTTATATTTGTTAGTGTTTCGAATAGTGTATTTTAGTTTAATTATTTTATTTTTGTACTTTTGTAGGATTTGGAGTTTAAATGACAAAAGTGCGTTAGCGTGGCGAATTTGAAAATTCATAGACAAATTAATGAAGTGAAGCGGGAGACACTCAAGCCAAAAAGATTAAGATAAACAAAGAAAAATAAAATAAAGAAAATTAGTTTTGAATTTTGGTGGAACAAATAAGTAATATGGATGAACATAGCCAAACCCACCTTTCAAGGGGTGGGACCCCTTTGTTTGAAATTTGGGTTTTCAATTAGGCTTCCAAATTCTATTGGGTTTCCAATTGGGTTCCAAATTCTATTAAGTTTCAGATTTGGGCTTACAATTGGGTTTTCAAAAGAGTTTAGTTTCTTTAACCACAATAGCAACAGCAAGAAAAGGGAGAGATTTTTGTTTACAACTTAAATTCGATTCCCAATTGGGTTTCCAATAGAGTGTTTCTCTTTACCTTAAATACAACCAAAAAAAGAGGACAGCAGAGAAAAAAAAAATGTAGGACAGCAAAGGAGCCAGAACGCAAGACGCTATCCAAAACGCAGCAGCAGCAGAAACGCAGGAGCAGGGAGTGCGTCCCTAATTCACCACGCGCTGCCATGCCGATGAAGTTTTACACTGCTGTTATTGTCATCACCTTCACCATGTGTCACTAAACCCCACGCAAGGCGAAGAGAAGAACTCCTAAATGTAACGCACTTAATTGGTATTTGATTCATTTTATGCTTTCACGATGAATAATGATGTTCATGATTTTCACTTTTATTTAATATAGGAGTTTATGTTATTTTAGTGACAAAGATTTCATCAACTTCTTCATAGATTATTATTCCGGTGGTTGTCTTTTTCTTCTCCATATAAGCTTAGTCACGTTTTTCTTATGTGTGGAATTTTTAAGGATCAATTGATTCTGGTAAGTTAGTTATATGTGATAGTATTTTATTACGTTATTGTCTCCGGATATATCGTAAATTTAGGATATCACATATGACCAACCTTTGTGCTTTCTAGAAAAAGTGAAATCTAAAATCCATTTACATTATAATATATTGGTGCATTAAAGACTATTTTTCCGATTATGTTGTTTGGGATGTGAAACACTTATCGAGTCATCATAGCGAATCAATACTAGTTGGCGCGTGAAATCAATGAGGGATTCTTGGAACCTTGTGATTTTTCTAAACTTAATTTTTATTAAACTAAATTCAATTTCATAATTTAAAATTGCTAGAATTTCGTAAATTTAGTTTCGCGTAGTTCTTCTTCCTTGACCTTGTTTTGTAGCATCCAATCTTTACTGCAATTGACCGCGTGTACTGTTTGGGCGTAATCAAATTTTGGCGTCTTTGCCGGGGACAAACGTCATTCTACAAGGGAGGTTTCGGGTATTATCTTTCTTGCTCATTGTTTTATTTTATTTTTAGGTTTTAGGTTCAGTTTTTTTTTTTTTATTCTATTTTATTTCTTAAAAAAATTGCAAAAAACAAAAAATGACATTGGGGGAGTGTGAGTTGGAATAGAGACCACTTAGGGAGACTAATTAGGGTCCCAAATTTAGAACACCCACAAATTCACATTGAGACCAAATTAAGTTCTACTTCTAATTCTAACACCATGAATAATCACGAAGATGACCATGTTCGGTCGCTAAAGGACTATCTCCACCCCACGCGCACTTCTACTCTGTCATGTATCATGTTTGCACCAAGTACACCAAAGCTAGATTTTAAGCTGGGTATGATACAATTATTACCCACTTTTCATGGCCTAGAGAGTGAGAATCCTTATGTTCACATTAGGGAATTCGATGAAGTTGTGGCCACTTTCCACAACAAAGTTGAGGCTGTAGACTCAGTTAGACTAAGGTTTTTTTCCTTTTTCCCTTAAAGAAAAAGCAAGAGTTGGCTATACTCTTTGCGACCAAGATCTATAGGTTCGTGGGAGGAGATGACCCAAGCATTTTTTAATAAATACTTTCCTCACCACAAAACCAACGGTCTAAAGAGACAGATTTCTACCTTCACCCAAAAGAATAGCGAGACATTATATCAAGCATGGGAGAGGTTCAAAGATCTCTTGAATACATGTCCACACCATGGGTATGAGAGTTGGCGCTTAGTCAGTTATTTTTATGAGGGGCTCACCAGTAGAGAGCGTTAGTTCGTTGAGATGAGGTGTAATGGAGAGTTTTTGCAAAAGGACCCTGACGAGGCCATTGAGTACCTGAATGACTTGGCTGAAAAGGCTCATACTTGGACTGGTCCAAGTGCTACTGAGAGCACGCCCAGCTGGAGTCTACCAACTTAGGGAAGAGGACGACCTTAGAGCCCAATTGGATAGAGTAACAAGGGAGTTAGATGCACTTAAGACCAAGGATGGTAGGCCCACACATACTGTTGCCAGAGTTGAGCTACAGGATGCATGTTTTATATGCGGGGGAGTTGAACATTTCACACAGGATTTCCCAACCTTGACTGAGATGAGAGGGGTTTATGAGGAACAATGTAACGCCTTAGGGATGTACAAGAAGCCTTACTCACCATTTTCTAACACTTACAATTCTGGCTGGAGAGATCACCCTAACATAGGCTGGAGGTCCGAAGCACACCAACCTACACACTCACAGGCACAACCACCTAGGTCATACCCTACACCTCCATACAATGCGTAATCTAACAGAAGTTCCTTATCAGACACATTACATGCATTTATAGAGGCACAAGGTAAAACTAATCAAAATTTTGAAGTTGCACTGACACAGTTGGCAGAAGAGAACAATGAGATCAAAAGCCAGATAACCAAGCTGACATGTTCATTAACAGTACAGGAGGGAGGCCAATTTCCATCACAGCCTAAAGCAAATCCGAAGGGCCAACTTATGGCACAAACCTCTACTTCAGACCCTCAGAATGTCAAAGAGTTTAATGCCATCACTACTCGGAGTGGTAAGATTTTAGATGGATCAAGCTTGTCCACGACTATAGGCACCTCCTCAAGTGCAAAGGAGAGCATCTCTGAGGATGAGCCCAACATGAACATTCCAGTTCCTTTTCCTCAAGCACTACGACCTATTGGAAAGAAATCGAAAATGCATGGTGAGATTCTAGAACACTTGAAACAGGTTAAAATTAATTTACCTTTACTGCATGTGATTAAACAGGTACCAACTTATGCGATGGTCATCAAGGATTTATGCACTATCAAGAGGAAACATCATGTCAAGAAGACTGCCTTCTTGACAAAACAGGTAAGTGTGGTGATTGAACAGAGGACACCACCCAAGTACAAAGATCGAAGGTGTCCTACAGTCACCTGCCAGATTGGGACTCATGAGTTCGGCCATGCCTTGTTGGATTTAGGAGCAAGTGTAAATCTAATGCCATATTCTATTTACTTGCGACTGGGTCTAGGAGATATTAAACCCACATCCGTGGTACTACAATTGGTTGATAGATCGGCTAAGAAGCCAAGAGGAATAGTCAAGGATGTATTGCTACAGATTGATAAGTTTTACTATCCCGTCGACTTTCTTATTTTAGATACTCATTCTGCGGTTAATATGGAGTCTACAGTTCCGATTATTTTAGGTCGACCTTTTCTTGCCACAGCTAACGCTCTTATCAATTACAGGAACGGTCTAATGAAGCTGTCTTTTGGGAACATGACTCTGGAGGTCAACATATTCTATATTAGCAAGCAACCACGTGATGATGATGAGTGTCATCATACCTACATGATAGACACGCTGATATCAGAGGAGGCGCTACCTGATATCATAGGGGGCTTGCCATAATCCAAGCCCCATTACAACCTAGTAAAGACCTAATTGATCTTAAGTGAAAGTTGGTTTAATAGATGTGGAGATTGAATAGCCAAGATCTATGGTGTTTGATTCAACATTCTCAAAAGTAATCAATATTCATGTCCATGAGATCATATTCATTTCACTCTTTGAAAATTCTGTTTTCATGATAATTATATGTGAGACGTTTGCATTTTTCATAGTTCATATCATTTTCCTCACATATAAACTAAGTGCCCAATCTCTGAGTGTTTTATTTCTGAGTGACATGAGAGGTTTTTAGTCGAAGCGTAATTTCTAAAGGTTATCTCGTCACATCTTTAATATAAGATGAAGAGTTATGTTGATAAAGTTTCTCACACACACACACACGTTGAGTTGAGAATGATTATGAAATTTATTTAACCTTTAGATACTATTAAATTATTGTACTCTATTGATATATTTTTGTGACATTTTTAGTTTGTTGTTTTTCTTGAATTTTAAGCAATTAGAAAATTACAATAAAGGAGAATGCTCATGTTTTTGCATTATGTTTTTAGGAAATAGATTTTGTTTTATTGAGTCAGTAATGTTTAGGGGTAACATTTCTGGAAACCCTCATGAGACTATAACTCGTCCTCTAGAGGTAATCTAGAGGTTTAAAGCCTTGTTGCACGTTAAGGTAAGTGAAACCGTGATTCCTATGAAAGTGAGTTAGGATTTTATTCTTAATTTTGTTTTGCTCGAGGACTAGCAAAATCTAGGTTTGGGGGTATTTGATGTTCACATAATTATTACATAATATACCTCCTAATTTATATTTGTTAGTGTTTCGAATAGTGTATTTTAGTTTAATTATTTTATTTTTGTACTTTTGTAGGATTTGGAGTTTAAATGACAAAAGTGCGTTAGTGTGGCGAATTTGGAAATTTATAGACAAATTGACAAAGTGGTGCGGGAGACACTCAAGCCAAAGATTAAGCGAACCAAAGAAAAATAAAATAAAGAAAATTAGTTTTGAATTTTGGTGGAACAAAGAAGTAATATGGATGAACATAGCCAAACCCACCTTTCAAGGGGTGGGACCCCTTTGTTTGCAATTTGAGTTTCCAATTAGGCTTCCAAATTCTATTGGGTTTCCAATTGGGTTCCAAATTCTATTGAGTTTCCAATTGGGTTTTCAAAAGAGTTTAGTTTCTTTTAACCACAATAGCAAGAGCAAGAGAAGGGAGAGATTTTTGTTTACAATTTAAATTCGATTCCCAATTGGGTTTCCAATAGAGTGTTTCTCTTTACCTTAAATATAACCAAAAAAAGAGGGCAGCAGGGGGAAAAAAAATGCAGGACAGCAAAGGAGCCAGAACGGAAGACGCTGTCCAAAACGCAGCAGCAGAAACGCAGGAGCAGGGAGTGCGTCCCTAATCCACCACGCGCTGCCATGCCGATGAAGCTCCACACCGCTGTTGTTGTCATCCTCACCATGTGTCAGTAAACCCCACGCAAGGCAAAGAGAAGAACTCCTAGATGTAACGCACTTAATTGGTATTTGATTCGTTTTATGCTTTCACAATGAATAATGATGTTTATGATTTTTACTTTTATTTAATATAGGAGTTTATGTTATTTTAGTGACAAAGATTTCATCAACTTCTTCATAGATTATTATTCCGGTGGTTGTCTTTTTCTTCTCCATATAAGCTTAGTCACGTTTTTCTTATGTGTGGAATTTTTAAGGATCAATTGATTCTGGTAGGTTAGTTATATGTGATCGTCTTTTATTACGTTATTGTCTCCAGATATATCGTAAATTTAGGATATCACATATGACCAACCTTTGTGCTTTCTAGAAAATGTAAAATCTAAAATCCATTTACATTAGAATATATTGGTGCATTAAAGACTATTTTTCCGATTATGTTGTTTGGGATGTGAAACACATAATCGAGTCATCATAGCGAATCAATACTAGTTGGCGCGTGAAATCTATGAGGGATTCTTGGAACCTTGTGATTTTTCTAAACTTAATTTTTATTAAACTAAATTCACCTAGTAACAGACACACACATTTGACTACGATGACTCGTCACACAGACGACATTTGGTCTGAACTCATGCAGTCCAACTCCGATGATTTCATCCAGTCCAACTCACACAGTCCAACCTGATGACTTGTAACATTGACTTCATAAAATGACTAGAGGAAGCCATCATGCTCCTGCTCGGCTCTCACGAAGGACAAGTTAGTGGCCATGCCAGGGGGAGTAGCTGATGATACATCAAATTATAACCCGATCGTGTTCATACACGTGGCGCAAACCATCATAACTAGAGATGGTCAATATGAATAAAATAAGTTGTGGCGAGAATCACTCCCCCAAGGACGCGCCTCAATTAAAATAGGGTCGGTCATTATAGAGGATATAAGTCATGGCAGGAATCTCTTCCCCCCCCCCCCCCCCCCCCCCCCCCAAAAGGAAACATCTCAATTATGAGAGGACCGTTACAAATGAGATAAGTCATGGCGGGAATCACTCCCTCAAGGACATCTCAATGAAGGAGGAGACTGTTATAATAAACGTCCCCTTTCATTGCGCTATACGAGCTTAAGTGGTGCACATAGTTGAATGCCTTCATTAATGCACTCATTATATAAGGTAAATGAAAAAGTATGATAAGAACATATTGATCACACAATGTAAATACAATTGAACTATACTTTGTCCAAATTTAGTCTTCTCCCACAGATTAACTGACTTAAGCATAAGAGTGTCTTCGGCCACAAAAAATGTGGTCTTTAGCAATCTAACCTTATTTTGAGGTTAAATCTCTAGGAGAACAAATTTGGACACATCAGGTAAACTGACCTTGTAGTGAACTTAACTTTCCATATATGAAGAGTACTGCATAATCTGCTTGGCATTTTCTGTATTGTCCATTCTAGCTTGAAAGATATACTCATTTCTAGTTACCCAAATAGGCTCACATATAGCCGTAATAAAATGGATCCAATACTAAAAAGGATTCAATGTCAGGAATGGTTGATTTACCAAACACAAGTAAATCATCAGCATACAATTGATGAGAAGAAAACAAGGAAATTTCTATGAATTTTGATTCCTCCAAGTTGTCCAAGTTGGAGCTTAGAAGAAAATCCTGAAAAAGGCTTCAACCACCAATAAGAATAGGTAAGGAGACAGGGGTCTCTCTACCTAAGTCTTCTAGAGGGTATAAAGGGAGGGAGAGGATGACCATTTATCAAAACAGATAAAAAAACATTAGACATGCATTGATGAATAAGATTAATGAAATTAGCACTATAACAAATAGGGTATTTGTTTTTTTTGTTCTGAATAGACTGAGAAGTCTCAATAAAAAGTGGGACACTTTAAAAACAGTGTTTGTTTTTACTTTTTATCAGAAGTTGAAGTTCTTATTGGAGTAAGCACTATGTGGTGTTGATTACTTAGCACTGAGTGCTTAATGAAAATTCATTCCAATAATAACCTCACAATAAATTCGTAACGATTGCTACTACCCCTCTCTTCTACCAACCATCATCTCTTTTCTCCACATCCTATTTATCATACGAGCAATGTCTCCACCGTAGCCACCACCCTCCGTGGCCTCCCCCCCCCCCCCCCCCCCCCCCCCCCCCTCCTCCTCATCCTCTTTCTTCTTCTTATTTGTCTTTCTCTTTCTCTTCCTCTCTATTGAAGATTGTATGAGGAACGGAGAGGGATATAGGGATGTTTCTGGTAGTGGTGGAAAGTAATCTCAATGGTATTTGGATAAGAGAAAGCAAGTGGAGAAGATGTTAATGTTGGTGGTTTGTGGTGGGCGGTGGGAGTTGTGGTGATATGCAAAAATGTAAAATAAAAAACTTCAAATCAACACCTAAAAACAAACACTAATTAATTTTATAGTTTCTAATCAGCAGCTCATTTAAAAGCAAAACAAACATTATATTCAGAACCTCATTCAAAACTTACTGATCCATTTTCAAGTTAGCTTTTAACCACTTAAAAAAACATACACCATCTAAATAAAGATAAAATGTGATTAAGGAAAGGCAGTCAACTTTATCATAAGCCTTAGCCATAATTTTAATAACCAACCATCCCTTTTTTGTTCTTTGTGATATAATAAAGCAAACAATCTCATGAGCGGTGGAGATATTATTGCCTTTTTGTTTACCTTCCAAAAAAGCTCATTGATAAGGGGAATAGTAGAGTTTAAAAACAATTTAAGTCGATTTGCAATAATTTTGGAAATAATTTTATAGATCACATTAAATAAACTAATATGTCGAAACTAATCAATAGAAATTGGATTTTTGACTTTAGGGATTAAAGTGAGAAAGCTTTGATTTAAGTGAGGCAAAATAGACTACTGAATTGAAAAGCTATGTTGAGTAAGTTAAAACACATCTTCCCCCACAATATGCCAGCATTGTTTAAAAAACTTTTCATTAAACCCATCAGGCCCAGGTGCCTTAAGATTTTCTATTTGTTTTACAGTTTGATGAATCTCATCAAAAGAGGGAATAGCTAGTAATGAAGCATTATCTGTTTCTGAAACAACAGGAGAGCTTATTAAATTTTAAATCCTTAACAATTATAATCATTTTGTTAATAATAATAATAAAAAATACTATGTTGAATATCTTAAGAAATTAGATATAAGATATAAATGTGTGTGCAGTGTGCGGGGTTTTTCAATTCAATTCAAGGTGATTTTTATTATGCAAAAGGGTTTTAAATCATAATCTCAAAATCTAATGTTGAACCACTTTTATTGGTTTGAAACGGTTCGAATATCATGTCTAGTCGAATCTATTGCCAGCCCTAGTTTAGCAAATAATTGTTGCATTAATATTACTATTGCCAGCCCTAGTTTAGCATTAATCTAATCGTTTTTTATTTGCAGATATGTCAAGGTGGCAAGCAGGGATGGGTGGATGATCCAACAAATCAAAGTTCATTGTTTGCTCGTAATAGAATTCGAGTATCATTAAAAAGTTCTTCACCATGTACGTTGTCATGTTTCGTCATATTCTCTTTCCAGGGATATGTTTGATGTACGAGTAATACTACAGAGCACCGGGGGTTAGCCTGGTGCTACCCCCACCGTCCATTTTGCCTCGAGATAGGTACTACACCTATTTCGAGACAAAATGGACGGTGGGGGATTAGCCGGTGCACTTAAGAATTTTCGTTGATGTACATACTATTTGTCTTTTCTCCTTATTTATAGGTTAACAATCTCATCATGGCATCTTTTGTGAGGTTATAATTTTAGAGTGTGTTTGGTTGCATGAAATTCTATGCCATGGAAATTCATGAAGGGACCCATATATTTTAGGTTAATTTGAGGTATAACTCCACATGCACCATTTGATTTTATTATCAATGGTGGGAATGAAAGTTTCATGAACATGAAATCACATGCCTTCGGAACCAAGAAGTGGGATTCTCATGTTCATGGGACTTCCATTCCCACCATTGATCACAACATCAAATGATGGATGTGGAGTGATATATCAGTTTAGCCTAAAAATATAGGGGTCCCCTCATGGATTCTCTTGGCATAAGATTTCATGCAACCAAACACACCCTTTTTTTTTTTTTTTTTTTTTTAAACATTTCAGGCATTTTCAAATCTGAAATACAAGCGAATTATTTCAGCTTGTCGGAGAACGCATTCTTTTGTTGACGATGTTTGCTCTGAGTTAATAAATCGAGCTGTAGCCATCACGGTTGTAAGTTCCACTGCATAAATTTATTATTTTCTGGTTAAGATTTTTATTTTAATTTTTTGGGTTTCATGATTCTGAACATAACTTTTGATCAACTGTAATTTAAGAATGCACAGTATTCTTAACTTCCATCACATTTTGATAGTTTCCGAAAGTACTTGCTGTTGAGGTCACACCTTTTTATCTAGCGAACATTTGAGAGGCTTCTATAGGAGCATTAATTCCTAGCCATTCCAATTGTTGTCTTGTGGACAAAGGAATCACATGAAGCAACTCTCAGTTGCAAGACCAGACTGGCTTCGCTGGGATGCTCTAAATTTGGGCTTTAAGCATTGCCAACCTTTCAGTTTGCTTCAAACCCTACAACAATTGAGAGATTCGAACCAGATCATTGCAATGTCTAGATTTGCTGATGCAGTATTTCAAGGCATCAGTGCTTTATCTTTCATGAGCTACCATGCCGTTAACTGATGGGATTTGTCGCATTGGAGTTTTCAATTTTGACTTATTAGTTGCACTCCCTCCTTTGTTTGTTATATGATATATGTTTTCATCTAATTCCGGAACATGATTTCATTTCTCTTGTAAACTTTATATTGGTTCCATATGTGTTTTATACCTAATCTAAAAGATGTTTTAGTGTCTTGTTTTTAATCGACGAAGCATCCAATTGTTCAGTAATCACATGTTTTTTAGCTTGCAAAGAAACTAAAAAAAAGATACAAAAATATTGCTCCATCAACTTTGGAAAATTCACATAATCTGGCATTACTATTTGTAACATACTGTTTTATGTCACGAGCTTGTTGTGCATTGTGCATATTCATATAAATCAATCTCGCTTTTTGGATAAGTGGAGGGATATTGTAGATGTAATGAAGCAAATAGATCAAGAACTCACTACATATGCAATCACTGTTTGCAGCATGGATATGCTATTATTGATCTGAAGAAGCTGGATCCTATAAATATTGAGGATATGCCTATCAAAGTTTGTTGCCGTGACTTTGCAGGTCTGCGGCCTTTTGTATGCCTTACGAACTTCCTCTATCTGTTGAGTAATTGCTTTATTACAATAACTTGAACAGAAAATATAAGAAAAGAAGGAAAGCAAAAGAACAAAGAAAAATGATACACATTAGGAAATGCACGCTCTGCTAAACTATGTAAAGGGAAACATTACTTAGATGACTGTTGCTTTGTAGTTTGCAAAGAAGAGGGATTGAACGTAATGGTACTAACAAAATTTTAATCTTTGTCCATCAGTTTATCTCTCAGAGGCATAGGCCCGTTCGTGGTAGAACTTCAAAGCTGCTTTTAGACTATATAAGGAACCTCCCATGCATGCAAGGTCCATTCAGCTTCACGATGCTGGTATCTCATTTCATTCTTGTTACTGTCATTGAGCTTAACGATCTATTGAATACACCATGGTCCCATGGTGTTTCCTATCAACTTCATAACTTAATGTTTGGTATGATTTTCTTACATTTTGGAATGATTGATATTTCCCTTTTCCCATAATCTTACAGAAATCTCACTGCAGCTGGTTGCTATCTTTGTCCAGCTCCATAGTCCAAAGGCACAAAAGTCCTTGTTTGTTGTTGTCTTAATTCACCTATACCATCAGAGATGGAAATATCTCGCAAGTAACCCTGTAAAGGAGAGAAGACTTCACCTGCTAGTGAAGTGGAACAGATTATCATAGATGGCAAAACATCTTCAGATTGTTTAATCCCAGATGCCTCAGAAGTGTCTTTTTTGCATGCAACATCTTCAGAATCTGTTCAAAGTGAAGGCAGGAGGCTCGGTATTATTACTGAGTCAACTCGTGAAAGCATTCTTCTATTGCAAAGGGAGGAAACTGGGCATTTTAATACCCGAACTGAACTTACACCAGAGAATGAGGCAGCAAATGAGAGATCAGTAAGTACTTCTCCAAGTGAACCACTTCAATCAGGACAATTTTATCATTTTATGAACAGATTCTTGGTCTCATGGAAACTTCAAAGGCAAGTTACTAATGCTGGACTTCCTTTTGAAGAGACCAATTTCTATCAGAATTCAAAAGGGCAAAACCACCAGGGTTACTGTTGCAGGTCTTTCGAAGTTGGACATGGCACAGTGCCTGCAGTTTGTCACATGATTGATTGTCTCACATGCCTGTCAAAGGTGACACTTCAGTTGAATGTCAGGAGCATAATATTTGCTCACATAGTAACATCGATGACCGAATGCAGAAATCATGTTCAGATTACATAAGGCTATCGACAGAAAGAGCTTTCCAGACCTTGAAATTGATTCCCCTAGTTGTAAGAAGAGGCTTGCCCGTCTTGGTCAACTCTAAGGCTCTATTACTCCGGCATGTCATCCTCTTTTTGTTTTTCTCTACTTTTGGAGGATTCTACTCTTTACTGTTTTATTTACTGAAGCCATCTTTCCTAGGGTGTACCCTGAGTTCACTGCTATGTTCCCATTTGAATCCTACAAACACCATATTCAAGTGTTTGCTGTCAAGTCTGCCACAGATTGCCTATGTGCGTTACTCTCCACCGAAACATGCATACAACACACAAAAGTCTGATTTTGAGATTATCTAATATATGCCTACAAAGATTATCTGCCAAAGATCAGTTCAGTCTCTCTATGAAGACCAAAATTTGACTTTATTTTGTGGTAGTAGTTTAACTTCTCCTTTAATTGATTTTGCAACACTGGGATAGCTTTACACTTGAGTGAAATAGATAATATGATCTTAAGAACTTATTCCAGTATAGACGCAAAAGCACCTGCAAAGCACCTTTTGCCTGTTAATTGCAATTTTGTTGGTATTTTTTTTTTCTTTTTTAATTTTGTTGGTATGATTGTGTAGTATCTTTTGGCTATAATTGTAATGTTACCATGTATAATGGTGAACCTATAAACATCCAAGAATTGCTTGGTTTTCCTACTTAGTCCCGCTAGAAATTTATTAGATCTAGGCCAGGAATCACCATAGACTGAGGATGATGGTTGATTACCAGTGGTTCATTGCATGGGACTGATCAAGTGCGTTTATTTTGTTTCTTCACCAGATATATACATATACATCAACGTTCCATTAAATTCTTTTGTCTTATCATATTTACATTGCTTTTTTTTTTCCAGATTTCACCTCCATTGCTTCTTTTTTTTTGGTGGCTAATATTTCTAGTCTTTGTTAAGCCACAAATTTCCAAAGTTACTATTTGGTTTTTGCTTTTGTTTTTTTCGTTTAGCTTTCTCGTCTTCAGAGGCTAACAAGCATTTCATCTTTCATTGCGGAGCATTTGCTTCGAGCATTTTCCTTGCCTGTCAGTTCATATTGTGTTCAAGCCGAGAGTTATGGAGGTCATAGCTCATTTATCTAGTGGACAAGTTCCGGAAACCTGGTAGAGGCTAATCTAAACTGGAAGCTCAATCTGAATAGGCAATGTTCTGGACAGAACTACCACCCAAATTTACAACTGACGTCCTCTTTTCAAGCCTGAGTCACTTTTGGTTCAGTAATTTAACTGTCAATGTTTTCCGTGATAATTATGGTTAAACTTCCTATGGAGGATCCTTGCAGAACTCAATACCTATCTCTTGGCGCCTTGCAGATTTTGGGTGATATTTTGTTTGGGTTTTCACATAGTCTGGTTGATATCTAATTTCTTCAAAGGAGGGGGGGCACACCAATCACTTCTTGGCGTCACAGTAACTGCTACAACACGGTCTTTTCAAAAAGAGAATTTGGGAATAAATGATGATAGATTCAAGGGCTGTTGTATTGAGGGGTACTAAATTCACACTTGTTCTTAGAAGAGTTGTCTAATTTTCCTTTACCTTATGTTATTGGCAATGACTACTCCACACCATCAAAGCAATTTTTTCTTTTCCACACCACCTACTTTATTTTTCACACCACCACTTCTCACTTACACCACCAATAAAAACTCAAAATTAAAATTTTTTCTCTCTTCATCTTCTTTTCTTTCATTATTCTCTTCTTCCCATCCCTCAGTATCTTTTCCACCAGACACCGCCACCTTGCCACCGCCACTTTTGTCCCTCCCACCACCGCCACCTTTCTCCTTCTTTTCTCCATCAAGCACCACTACCACCCCGTCACCTCTCTCACCCTCTGTCTCTGAAAACAGGGTATTATCCCTTACTTTGGTTCAATATATATACTCAGGTTGATTCTCAAGCTCATCAAAAGACGAAAATTGTAGTAATATGAATTATCTAATAAACACAATTTGAATCACTGAAAAATATTTTGAAAATAGCAAGTTATATTCATTTTACTAAAGTCGCGCAAATCTGTCTCGCAATGAAAACGGGGTACTGTCCTCGATTTTTGGCCAACTTGTATGCTAGATCGAAATCGATTCTCAAGCTCATCAAAACACGAAAAATTGTAGTACTATGAGTTATCTAATAAAAACAATTTGAATCACTTGCAAATATTTTGAAATGAGCAAGTTATATTCATTTTACTAAAGTCGCGCAAATCAGCTTGCAATGAAAACTGGGTAGTGTCTCTATTTTCAGCCAACTTATATGCTCGATTTAGACCGATTCTCAAGCTCATCAAAACATGAAAATTATAGTACTATGAGTTATCTAATAAAAACAATTTGAATCACTTGAAAATATTTTGAAATGAACAAGTTATGGTCATTTTACTAAAGCCGTGCAAATCTGTCTGACAATGTAAACGGGGAAGTGTCCCTGACTTTCGGCCAACTAATATAGTCGATCGAGACCGATTCTCAAACTCGTCCAAACACAACAATTGTAGTACTATGAGTTATCTAACAAACACAATTTGAATCACTTGGAAATGTTTTGAAGTGAAAAAGTTATTGCCATTTTACAAAAGTTGCGCAAATCTGTCTGGAAAAAAAAAATTATGTTCGCCCCAACCAATGCGAGATTTTTGCAAAACCTTGCAATGTGCAATGCGAGCTTTTGCATAAACCTCGCCTAGGACACTGCATTGGTTGGGGTGATCAATTTTTTTTTCGGATAGATTTGCGTGACTTTAGTAAAATGGCCATAACTTTTTCATTTTATAACATTTTCAAGTGATTCAAATTGTGTTTGTTAGATAACTCATAGTATTACAATTTTTATGATTTTATGAGCTTAATAATCGGTCTCGGTCGAGTACATAGGTTGGCCGAAAGTCAGAAACACTACTCTGTTATTAGTTTTCTAGACAGATTTGCGCGACTTTAGTAAAATGACCATAACTTGATCATTTCAAAACATTTTCAAATGATTCAAATTGTGTTTATTAGATAACTCGGTATTAGAATTATCGTGTTTTGATGAGCTTGAGAATTGGTCTCAGTCGAGCACATAGTTAGTCGAAAGTTACCTTATTTTTATGTTACTGTTTTCTCAAAAACAGTTTTTTGGGTGGTGTGGGTTAGTAGGAAAAAAAAATAAGAAAAAAAAGTACATGGTGGTGTGAGAAAGCGCTTTTGGTGGTGTGGAGTAGTCGTTATTTTAACTTAGAGAAAAGTTTGTATCCTTATTTCAGAAGCAGTCACTTTACATATTAAAGAAATAAATTGAGTGAAAATCTTTGCATGGAATGTAGAAGAATCATGTAATAGCTTATTCTTATTAGTCCTTCTAGCTTAAATAGAATTCATATTACAAATCAGTTGCAATGTCATCCTCAAACTTGAAAACTGAATCTCGTAAACCAATAACAATCTAAATACTATATATGTTGCCATTGCTATATGCACATAGCAGTACATGACACTTGTATAGTACTAGGGTATTTCACATGCCTTCGACACTCATAGGAAGAGAATTTTCAACTTTGATCAGGGGTATTTCAGTCCTATGCGAATACAAATTTTAGCCAACATATCCCCTTCCCTCTATGTAATCCGTTATATAATTATCTCTAACCTAAAATACCATTTTGATTTGTTATATAGACTAGGGTATTCCCCGTGCCTACGACACTCAAATTCAATCCGGGCCTTTAGATGTGAGATGGTTAATGTTGGTTGGGGCATAAAAATTAAAAAAACTTCTTTCTCCAACCACCCTCTTTGTGATCTATTAGATTTTTATGTTTTGTTAAATCTCAGCTGTCTTTTATCTCTAACTTCAAACACCATTCTGATTTGTTACATATAATATACTAGGGTATTTTCCATGCCTTTGGCATTCAAATTCAATCTGAGTCTTTTGATGTGTGATGGTTAGAGTAGGTTGAGGCATAAAAGTTAAAAGAAAAACTTTTTTCCAACATCCCTTTTTTATGATCCGTTAGACTTTTATTTTTGACATGATAAATAAAGTTTATTTTACTTTAAATATCATGATAAATAAATATCAAATGTTGGGTATGGGAATCGAACCCATACAGTCTTATTGAGGGTTGATTGAAGGTAAGACATAAGGGCTAACTTTAAGTCTCAACCATTAGATAAAATGAGTCTCAACCATGAACAATGTTTATTTACAAACTTATCTCTTGGTGTTTTAAGTTTTATGTGATCCGTTTGATTCTTATATTTGGGTAAATCTCATTCGTCTTTTATCTCCAACCACAAACACCATTCTGAATTGTAATATAGAATAGGGTATTCCACATGCCGTTGGCACTATTGTATGATGTTGAATATTTTCATCACAACTTATCTTTTGCAGTTCCCCTCAGGACTTTTACTGTGTTGAAAAATCTCCTGGTATGCCTCTAGAGATTTGAGCTCAATATGCTATTAGTACCTGGTACGTGTGCTCCCCTAAACCATAATTAAAAAATAAAAGGGATTAAAAAGCTTACATATCCCTTCAACGTGTAACTAAAAAATCTATGTAAATGAAAAAAGTGAAAAAAAGAAAACGCAACCACAAAATCCAACTTTTCATATTTTTGAGAAATTTTACAATCGCCCTTATTTCATAACATTTAATGAAATCCAACCACAAAATCCACCTAACCAGATGACAATAATGTGTTTGAAACACGTAACTTATAGATTTGAAATATGAAAGATTTGTAAAGATTATTAGGCTAGAGACACGGGAAAAGGAAAATAAAGAGTCGTGCAAGATGTACAACGCGTGTAAAATTGTGTGGTAAACATATCTGAACTATTCCATATAGAGAATTAATTGATACACTTATCCTCTATATGAAACTCAAATAAATAAGAATAATTGAGGAATGAATTTAGCATGAGCCTATTTATTCAAATAATAATTAGATGTTACCATAAAAAAAAGTTTATCTAATAAATATATATTGTCATTCAAGACATGTGTCACTAATCAGACCCCAGGGTTGTGGCACATATTTTTTTAATATTTATAGTGACATTCATTTTTTTAATATTCATTGCTGCATTATCTCAACCACAAATATTTAATGTTTTTGTAACGGTAGCTTAAACTAAATTAATAACATTTTTTTGTGAAATTTTGACAGTCTACCTTGTCACACCTTGTAAATTTGGATGTTTAATTCATCAAATACATAAATATACAGAATGAACCACTATAGCATTAATCCACATGCTAAATATTTGAGTAGGATAAATAAATAAATATACTTACATGTTAATCACCACCATTAACATTTGAAGAAAAATAAATAAATATATAAATAAATATCAAAATGTTGGGTATGGAAATCGAACCCATGCACTCTTATTGAGGATTGATAGAAGGTAAGACATAAAAGCTAACTTTAAATCCCAACCATTAGATCTTCATGTTTGGATATATCTTAGCCATCTTTTATCACCCAAATATTGAAACACCCTTCTGAATTGTAATATAAACTAAGGTATTTTCCGTGCGTTTGGCACAATAAAAGTTTAACATGATAAATAAAAGTCAATATATTATTGACATTGTAAAAACGAAGTTGCTGGAAATTAACCTGCACATCAAGTATTGAAAGGTTTTGGCATCAGGTTGGAAGATTTCTATCAATTTCTATGCTATATATAACATTGAAAGCCGAACAGGAGTGTTCGTGATATTCCTTGATATTCTTTGCATGCAAATTATGCATTGTTTCAAAATGATGAAATTAATCAGTGAAAACACACACAGTTACTATTTGAAGGGAGCAAACACCGCACTGAATACATGAAGAGTAAAAATCTGCCAAACTTCAGAATTCCAAAATTTTTCCATTTAATTTTGCAACCTTACAGGAGGGCATCTCTGACAGGTAATCTCATATGAATCACCAAAGTGGTGAAAGATAGATTGATTGCAAGAAAAGAACGGGAAGACAGTGTCTGTCAGCTTTGTCCCTCTTTCTCTTTGCTGGTTATCAAAGAAGTTGACCACTGCTTCCAGGGGGCATCTTCTTGCTGATCTATCCAAGACAAAAAGGCGCTATCCAACAGACAGAAGACATTCACATAGAGGAGTTGGTATCTCACGGGAACATATCGGAAATTGGCAACCTGAAGGAGTGGCCATGCACCTCCTTCCAAAATTAAGGCTAGGAGGAAATCCCGTTTAACGTCTTCCTTCACCTGATCCACACTCTTGCCGGTGGAAAATCCCATGTAAGTGAAAAAAACAAATAGATCCAGGGGCCCGAAAATGAGTCCATCAACTGCCACCTTTGTTGCAACAAACTGTGCTGACCTAGGCCGTAGTTGAAGTCGTGTCTTTATGATTCGATCCAGACCTTCATACCTGAAAGCGAAATGCAGGAAAGAAATATTTATGAGCAATATATCCCTTTATATCCTGGAAGTATATTAAATTGAAAGCTTTCTAATAAAGACTCCATTTTCATTTTGAAAATGAATCGGGCTACTACGAACTTATTTGTTTCTAGCGATAAAACCTGCTTTCTCAGATTATATTTTCCACTTACCCAAGAGAATGACAAATAACACTTTATGGCCATGTTGGAGATCTAACATATGGCTCCTGTCTTATAACCTCAGCAAAAATGAAAATCTGATCGCAAATTTATCAACATAATGATTAAGCAATTTATCCCTGTTTTCAAAGATCAGAAGCTGACCAAAAATGTACTAACTCTAAACATTGGTGTTTGACAATCTTAAAAATAAGCTAGGTATAAAGGTAGATTTAACGCTCTGATCAGCAGCAAGGGATGCACATACATCAAAGCGATGTGACGTCGCTAGTTTTACAATAATTGACAAGCTTAAAAAAAGCTCCTAAGGGGAACTTCCATAGCATAACCATGACAGGTTTTAAAACCAAGTTACAAACATGTTGGGAGATGTGGTACATGTCAGACTGGTTAACAGTCTAGCTCCTTCCCAGATGTATCATTCAAAATAAGATGTAGATCAGTGCAACTAAGCAACTTGAAGAGAATACGAACTACAAAAGCGGGAAGCCCAGTCTATGAGACAATTAGAGGTTTAGCCTTGGGGCTTAATTAGGGGAGAGGCTGGCAGAACTGCCTTGAAGGCTTGAACCTCTGAGGAAATCCTTTTTTTTTTTCTGTCTATTCCAAACATTTTTAATTATTATTATATTTCTGTTAAGTTGAATATTATTCAAAAGAAACGGGAATACAAGAAGGCAGGCTTAAAAGCAATGAAGTCCCAAATCTTGGATAAGAGGATGCCAATCCAAAGAGTGATCAACACTTCCATAGCCAATCTTCCAAAAAAAAAACACAGCCTTGTTATTGAAGGTTCTTGCGTTATGTTACTTTCAAATAACCCAAAGCAGTCAACCTCCAAAGAAAGGGAAATACAAGAGACAGCAACCTTAAAAGAATTAAGGTCCCAAAATTAACAGTTTCTACCATACAACGAGTAATGAAAAAGAAAAAGAAAAACCAATGGCAAGCCTCTAAAGCTTGGATGAGGGGATGCCGAATCCAAAGACTGATCAACATTCCTCTAAAACACGGAACCTTGTTGAAGGTACTTGCATTACTTTCTTTACAAAATAACCTAACAAATAGCAAAAAGAGTCGACCTCCGAAGAAGCTTGCCTTTAGAGGAGAGATGACTAAGAGGCCTCCATACCCTCAAAAGAATTTCCATAGAACCAGGCAACACCCAACAAACACAAAAGGTGACCCGACTACTCACTAACACAATGACAACGAATAAAAATGTGAAAAAAATAAAAATCATTAAAGCCATCAGTGGATACAAAGAGAGGGGCCACTTAATAAAAGCAAAAGAAGCAGAAGTTGTATCCGCTATATGTAAACTCAAACATGACAACCAAAATAAAAGCACAATATAAGAGGGTCGAAACTATGACCAGCAAAGAAACCAAAACTAAAAGAAAACAACCCACTCATAGCACCACCAACAAATGAGACTGCCACCCAACCTCTCAATCATTCGTAAAGTTACATATGGCAAAGCATCCCTCCGATGAAAAAGCACCACTGTCTGCTGCACTAGTGATAATTTTAATGTGGATTCGACTCTTCAAGGTCAGAATCTAAAGGTTCTTCCAATACGCTTGACTCATACCTATACTCCGCATCACCTTCCCTAGTTCCTTCACCTGCTCAAGTGCCAAATTAGATAAGCATACTCTTCTTCCCAAAGAACTTGACCCCGCACATACATGCCATATTCACCAATATCCATACCCCTTCTAACTATACTTCCTACGAAAAAATCCTCTCCCAAACTAAAGACCAAACAAAGAAAGACTCTAATAGGGAGACGCTTCCTCCATACCAACTTAACTGGAAAGTTGGAAAATGTGTGAAATGGAAGATGGTCCTTAGTCAACATAGAGAAAAGGGAACAAACTGAGAATCCTCTGTTCTTATCCTCTTTCCATATTCGTTTATTTTTCACCCTCTCCCAATTACCTTCCAACAAGTTCAAGAAGACCACAAATGTTGCAATCTCACGAGTAGAAGATGCCATTCTTCGAACACGGAGATTTCCAGCAAAAGTACCCTTATCAAAACTACCAAACTTCGCCAACTTCCAAATTTTTAATAGCGAGCATAGATACTAGGAAACAGTCTACCAAAGCTTCATCACCAACCATACATCATGTCAAAGGCAAAACTTCACCTTAAACCCCTTGACATGACAATCTCAACACCTTGGAGAAAATTATCTCTGAAATTGGATATCCATGTATTGGTAGCAATGTCTCATAATTTAGAAAGCCAATTCTAACCATGTGGATCATATTCATATCTAATAACGATCTTCCAAAGACTCCCTTTTCATAGAATACCTCCAAAACCACTGGTGTAGAAGAGCTTCATTCATAATTTGGAGATCGTGGATACCCACCCACCAACATTCTTGGGTATCCACAAAAGCTCTAATTTAAACCATACAAAAGTTTAACCTCGTCACCATTATAGTAAAAGAGGTTCCTCACCATCTTTGCAAGCTTCACATAGATTTTGGTAGATGATTGAGTGACATGTAGTAGATCGGATGTTGCCAAGGTACTTCTAACAAAAGTGAAAAAATACCTTGGCCAGCATTCGATCATAGGGGGTGGGGTGCTCATTACATATTGTCTGTGTCTTGGGTCTTGCATTTCTTTTCCTAGGCCAATATTCACACCCACGTAGTGGATATTGTAAATCATGTGATGGGTGAACCTATGATGAACCTGGTGCTTGGTCATAAGTATCTCTTTGTGCAACCTTTATTACTTTTAAATGTGATATTCTAATGATGGTGTACTTTAGAAATAGTTAACTGAAAATAGATCTGTTTATAAATTTTCTTATAGTCCAGAAATTTTGTTATTTCCTTTGTCTTACAACTGAAATTTACAATTTTTAATTGGTTAAGAAAAAATGATTAGTTATTCTACATCAAAATGAACTCGTTGCAGATTGAACAGTAATAAAAAAATTTCAACAGAACTCCAGGTCAAGAAGAAGATTTTCAAGTTTTAAACTTTTGATGGATACAAGATACAAGTTGGGCAATGGGTAAACCTTGGAAGGAGAAATCATAAAGTACTCATTTTCCAATTTCATTTAATATCGTATAGCTTTTCTTTTCTTAGATATTTCATATGCATATTTCGTTCTACAGTTGATTAGCCATGATTAAGGGCAAGCTATTGAGGCTTATGACACATTATACTAGGAACACTGCCACAATCTATACATATCTTGACAAATTGATGGAAGGGTGAACACTTGCCAGAAGTGCCCAACTGGACCAACAAATCCTAACCCAAACATGCTTGTGATAGCCACTCTTTTCCAGTTGATCTTTAACGCTTCATTTTCATCCTATTATCAAGCATAGATTATATGATATTACACCAGAGAAGCCTTAAAACTTGAATAAATAGGAAGCCAGCATAACATAGAAGCATGCTAGTTAAACACCTTATGATAATGGTAATAACAATATGAACAATGATAATAACAATAATAAAACACATACGGGAGTTTAAGAATCTGAAGCATACAAATCTCTTTCTGATGTTAAACATCACTAAATATCTCAATATGTTGTCTCCAAGTCATATGCCAACCTATGTAACAACGATATGGACACGGGTGTCAGTGTCCAACATGGATACGAGGTGGGCGGACACGTTTACTATAAAGACACAAGATGGGAACATGTCTTTGTAGTTTTATATTATTAACATTACTTACTTTTCAGTAATAAGTTTTATAAATTCTTTCACTTGCAGATCCATATTGCTATATATGTCAATATGTCATTTACCATAATATACTTGTAACATTTGTAAAATATGTGAAAAGTTGATGATCCATGCATGGCGTGACCAATAGTGTCCAACAAGAATCTGGATGTCTGAGTATCCAATATGTGTTTGCGATGGGACTTTATTATTATTATTACTATTAATTTATTATTATTATTATTGTTTAAATAAGTGTCATTGTTACATAGATGCAACAAATATGAGCGTACGACAGTATCCACAGTCGTTTGCAAAACAAAGATTGATAAAATAAAAAATAGAAAAATAAAAGTAAAAGTAAAATAACAAATCAATTATTGTTTAACAAAGAAGGAGAGTGATCAAATTAAAGCACCTTTGAAAGAAAACTAGGAACTTCTTTGCAAAAGGCCCCCGTAGTTTTGGAATAGACATCAATTCCCATCTTAAAGCATGAAACTTCTTGTCTTTATGAGTGTCATTCATTAAGAAACAGCTCACCATTCTCTCCATCATTTTGGCAACCAATGTTGTTGTAGATGAAAGACTGTCATTTACTTTTTTGAAGGGCAGTGAGGTTTTTAATGGATCCCTAAACCATTATACTATCTTCAGTATGGTTCTGACCCAGAACTTGTGATAACATCCACCACAAGTCTTACTCATTAAGCTTGCACCCGTTGGCAAAGTGTGACATATAATTTAGTCCTTTTAATAAACGTGAAGTGCCCCTAAAAAGGAATTTACTTTTTCATAAAGGGTCTAGGTTTAGTAATTCCTGAGTACTCCAGGCACCAATAATTTGTACGACAGGATCCATTGGAGCACCCCCACAGGAAATGCATGTCTCCCACTCCATATGCTTTTTCTTTTGGTGACACTAACCTTGAAATCTGACACTGCCTCTTAAGGTTGATCCTATGAATCCACAACTAAGGAAAACGGTTTCATCAACATCCAGGAAACAAGATATCCCTAGAGGATCCAAATACGGTGAGATGGTAAAAAGCCCAAGATAAGTTGAGGTCCTTGGCCCTCTGGATCAACCAACTAAGACTCTCCACCATTGACCAAAAGGAATGGCAATAAGGTATCTAAATACATGCCTTTTCACGTCTTAAAGTCGCCAACACAGAAACATTTGCTTTAGAGATGCAAACTGACCATCTCCCCCATGTATTTGTTATTAAATAGGGGATAAAGTGTGAATTAATTGCTTCTCTGAAGTATAGCCTTCATATTTCTGAATTAATGGTTTGAACCATCTCAGATCAAGTAATCAACAATGTCTACAATAATCAACAATTTCTTGACTGAGTTACCAATTAATCACTTCTGTAACTTACCGAAAATACACTTTAAAAAAATAGAAAAAGGAAAACATGAAGAGTTTTTCTCCCTAATCCCATCAATACCCTACTCATATGGAACCAAGAGAGAGTGTGAAGAGACTATATGGAAAGAAAGATTGAAGAGAAGATACATATCAAGCAAAACTAAAAGAGGGAAACCCACACTTTATTTTTCGTAAATATTTTAATTTTGGCGACATTAGTCTTTAAACATGGATGGCATTTGATATTTACTAATTCAATATACATTAATCTTCAATTTTTTTCTTGGGAAAATGTTTATAAAAAGTCAGCCGATTATTAAAAGAAAGATTGAAGAGAAGATAAATATCAAGCAAAACTAAATGAAGAGGAAAACTTGCTCTTTATTTGCCGTGGATATTTTAATTTTGGTAAGATTAACCTTTAAACATGGATGACATTTGATATCTACTAATTCAATATGCATTAATCTTCAATTTTTTTGAAATTTTTTATTTATTTTCAGTTTGAAAAATATTAAAAAAATTAAGACTATTTTTTTAATACATTTGCGCATGTATCTTGGCATTTAATTGGAAGTAATTAACATGCTATTATGCTTAACTTTTATAGTTTATAATTTATAAATTTTATAAAATGTCTGAGATGACTCTGGGTGCTAGTAGGGGTGGGCATCCCATCCCGCGATCCCGTTCTCGTCCCGATCCCGTCCCGTCCCGTCCCGATTTTTCCGGGTCTTAATGGGATTGAATAATTTCATCCCGATCCCGTCCCGTCCCGATCTAGAATGGGATGGGATGGGATGAAGATTTTCAATCCCGCCAATCCCGTCCCGTCCCGAACTAATTTATTAATATTAATTATTAATATTTTTATTTAATTATTTATTTTAGAATTGTGGATGCCCATACAAAGGCGTTACGAAAATGACTAGGCTCGATGGTTTCTTCTCATTTTGAATGTTATGCTTAGATTCTGATGGTGCCAGTGTCACTGTCCTCTTTTTTTTTCATGAACATTATGTTCTTGGATGGATATGTGTCATTACTTGTCGAATGAAGGTCTAGGTCCTAAGCTTGATAACAAGAATGGGATTTTAAGTTTAACTGATAATGGGATTTCAAAACTATGTTATTTTATTTTCAAACTGTGCTATTTGGTGTGCTCTAGTGTTGAAGAATGTTTGAAGCAGTTAAGCATATGCTGATAGCCCAGCTGTCAGACACGCGATCTACTTATTGCTCTGTCATGTTGATAGTCAATTTTCAGCTGCCATATGTTGATATGTTCAGTACTTGGTATTGAATGAGCAATTTTTATTAACCCCCTTCAGTGCTCCAGTGGCAGAAGAAAATGTGGAAACAAAAGAAAAAGTACTTGTTTTGCTTCGCAGGTGCACCAAGGCCAAAACTTGTGGATTCAATACGCAGTCAGATCATTGAGCAATGTGAAGTATCAAAGGGTAAGTGTAAATTGCTGGAATGTTACAAAGGAACATACAAATGCAATAGCCCAGTCGACATAATGAAAATGTTTCAAAATTCAGTGTTTTGTTTACAGCCTCCGGGAGATTCTTACACTCGGAAGTCAGCTTTTGATTCAATACTAGCTGGGTGTATACCAGCTTAGATTCTGATACCACCATTTAAGCTTTATATTATACTCATGGGTGCTTGCAAACTGGGGCCTGCAAGTGAAGAATATTGGCACGCTGATCCCGTCCCGTCCCGTCCCGAACCCGTTTGGGATGGGACGAGGTCGGGATGGGGTTTTTCCCATCCCGTCCCGTCCCGATCCCGTATGAACGGGATGGGATAGGGATGGGCATATCTCGTCCCATCCCGTCCCGTGCCCACCCCTAGGTGCTAGTCCCCTGCTCGCCACTCGCCCCCCGCCTATCGCTTACCAATTTTTAGAACATTGAAAAAAATTTGCCCATTGCAACGGCCCGTCCCAAGCCCGGATGAAGGAGGAGAGTTGGTGTTAGGCTCGTGACAATCAAATGTAACAAAAATTCGTTACATCCCTTTTCATGGATTTTGGTTCAAAATGATTAATGCAGAAAGATAGGCGCCCCTTTGTAAGCGACGCACTGCATATGCGCTTAGGTTTAGTGACAAATAATCAAGGTGCACTGCAGTGGCACCCGGCTGTAGTGTTAAATAGGCAAGGGTTCTCACACCATTCTGGACGGGAGTCCACGCTAGAGCCAGAGACAAAATGATTAGATTAGCATCTTGGAATGTAGGAACATTGATGGGTAAGTCAATAGAACTAGTTGACGTCTTGCATAGGAGGAAGGTAGACATAGCTTATCTCCAAGAGACAAAGTGGAAGGGGAACAAGGCTAAAGATTTAAGATGAGGGTTCAAACTTTTATATTCTAGAACCGATGGAAATAGAAATGGGTAGGAATAGTGGTAGATAAAGTTTTTAAGGATGTGGTAGTTGATGTTAAGAGGTTTGGGGATAGAATCATAAGTATTAAATTAGCTTTAGAACTAGAGATAGTGCATGTTATTAGCATGTATGCGCCTCAAGTGGGTTTCGACGAGGAGACTAAGAAGGGTTCCTGGGACTCTTTAGAGGAGTTAATTCATAGAATCCCCTCTTCCGATAGGGTTTTCTTAGGCAGGGATTTGAATGGGCTTGTCAGTAAGGATAGAGTTGGGTATGAAAGCGTTCATGGAGGTCAAGGTTTTGGGGATCGAAATACTATGGGGATTTCTATTCTAGATTTTGCTTTAGCTAAGGATCTTAGGATTATCAATACTTTTTATAAGAAGAGGGAAGATCACTTGATGACCTTTGTGAGTGGGCGTAATAAAAGTCAAATTGATTATTTTCTTGTTAGGAGACATGATCTAGGTAGGTGTAAAAATTGTAAGGTTATACTAGGGGAGTGTCTGACAAACCAACATAGGTTGTTAGTCCTCGATTTTTGTCTTAAGAGTAGGGGTCATATTGCTAAAGAACTGGTTAGATCGAGAATTAAGTGGTGGACCTTACAAGGAGATGTGTGCTAGAAATTTAGAAAGAAGATTTTGGATGGCCAGTCAGTTTCAAAGAGTTGAGAGAATCTAGAACCAAATGATAGGAATAGTAGTGCAAATGCTTTTGAGCATTTGGCAAACCATATAATAAGAGGAACGAAAGAAGAGTTAGGAGAGGCCAAAGGAGGTGGCTATGATAAGGAATGTGGTGATAGAACGTTGGTGTACAACAAGCCATTACGAAAAATAAAAGATGCTCCAAGGAGTGACAAAGAGATAGACTATGGAGTTAAAACGGATAACAAACTCATAACGGTCCACGAGCATTCTAGCTTGAAACGAGATATAACGATATCTAACGAAATAATTTTAAATATATATTTTTTTATATCCCCATTAAGTATTAATGTATATAGACTAAGATTCAAAATGGTAAATCATATAACAGTATAGTCAGGACACACAAGATCACCAGTTAGGTTAGAAAGAAATCATATTCTTTGAGCACTCTTTTAGTCTATTGATGAATATTTCTCCAAGGGGATATAGTGTATTCTTAGAAATAACAGTAAATAATGGTGTACTCTTTTAGTCTCTTAGAAATCATATAACAGTCAACACACAGTATTTCTCCAACACAATAAACTTTGGTACACAAGATGAATGGAACTAAATTTGTAGTATGGGAGTAAAGCTCGCAGGGGAGTAGCAACTAGGGGTGGGCACGGGACGGGATGGGACGAGATATACCCATCCCTATCCCATCCCGTTCATACGGGATCGGGACGGGACGGGATGGGAAAAACCTCATCCCGACCTCGTCCCATCCCAAACGGGTTCGGGACGGGACGGGATCAGCAGGGGATGCCCACCCCTAATCGCTGCACCAAATATGAGCTGAAAGTTCTAAAGTTTAGGTAAAAGCATGGAGCTAAAGTTTAGGATCCCTGTTCAGCTTATTCAACAGCACCATTGTCAAATGAGAAAACTACAAGAATTCAATGATATAACAAATTTAACATGATAATCAAATGGACTGTCAAAATTTTCCAGTGACAATAACGTGCCATCATCAATACTGCAACCATTCTAAATTCTTGGCTCTGGTTATTACATAAGTGGTGATGATGTCTATAAAACAAAGCATAGATGTTTTTCTTTTCTAGCCAAGGGTGATCTCAAAGATTACTCCTTCCAGACTGAACACAGTGCAGGTCCCAGTGACTTCATTAAATTGCATTCCACGAAGGGCAGCCTCATTTTTTTTTACCAAGACGTTCATGCTACATGCAAATAACAACAATAAGAAACACGATCATGGAAAGATAAACTTAAGGAGCCAGTGCCTTTCTTTTTTATGAAGGCCTTCTGGAAAAGGCTCCCCAACAGAAACCTCAATCTTTTGGACTGTCACGCTCATAACAGAAGGCAAAGGATGTCTTGCAATGGGCTGCATACCCTCTTTAGGTTGAACTAGTCAAAGCTTGAATGTAGTTCAAGGCACGACTTTAGTCAAGTGCCATTGCAGGGTCCAAACCCTATTTTCACAACAAAACAAAAACCAAAAATAATGATAATACCAAAGTACGCCACTGAAAATATGTTTCATAAGGTGTATTCCAACCTTTCTGAAAACAAAGTAAATACATATAAACATTTTAACAGCATCATACTGAAGTTCTCTAGAAATATTGGAAATAATTGGAAGCTTATTAGTAAATAAACGATAGAATCATTCATTGAGCATCAAATACTTAAACTTTAGCCTGAGAAACGTAAGCTAGTATGAACTTGAAGCTTCTCAATCCAAGGAAATAAATAATAAATTTATTATAGTAAGTGAGATTCTAAATAAAAATAAATAATTAAATAAAAATATTAATAATAAATTAGTTCGGGACGGGACGGGATTGGCGGGATTGAAAATCATCATCCCATCCCATCCCATTCTAGATCGGGACGGGACGGGATCGGGATGAAATTATTCAATCCCATTAAGACCCGAAAAAATCGGGACGAGACGGGATCGGGATGGGATGCCCACCCCTAGTAGCAACAAAGAATAAGGAAAACTTACCTTCTCTTTTTTTCCCCTTTCCTCTTTCCTCTTCAATAGAGATCGCAGCAATAGCAGGTACTCCTTTTTCCTCTTCCTCTTCCTCTTCTTCTTCTTCTTCTTTTCTCTTCCCTTCAGAGGGTTGTCGATCGCACAGGGGGTTGTCCCTCTTCTCTTCCGTTCTTTTCTTCTTCAATTATTCCTTCCTCCTCTTCTTCCCTCGTTCTCTTTTGTTTCTCTTCTCTTTCTCTAGTCTGGGGTTAGGGTTATGCGAAATCAACAAATGGTCGATTGTTTTATTATATATATATATATCATAAGTAACGATATAATGTCATTACTACAAAAAATTATCCACATAACGATCGTTAAATTTGCATTATATCGCCAACCATTATAGCCTAATGTTAAATTGGAAAACCTAACGGTTCAATCCCGTTAGGCGATATAACGGCGTTATATCGTTGTTTTAACTGCACATGAGATAGATGCCTAGAGTCTTATGAGCTCTGTAAGCAAGCTAAGAGGTTGAGTAGTACAGTAGTAGAGAAAGCTAAAAAGAGAGCATATGATGATCTATATAATAGGCTAGGTACAAAGGAGGGAGAAGGATATCTTCAAGATAGCTAAAGCTGGAGAACAAAAAAACTAGTGATTTGAGTCATGTTAAGTGTGTTAAGCATGAGGATGGAAGGGATTTTAATGCAGGAACAAGCTATTTTAGATAGATTGAGGGATTACTTTTAGAACTTACTCAATGGAACACATATAGAGGTGTTAAATTTGGAAGAGAATGCTTCACAAGAAGGGAGGCATCGCGTGTTCCATCGCAGAGTTAGTGCCAAAAAAGTAAGAGAAACTTTGAAAAGAATGAAGACAGGGAAAGCAGTTGGACTAGACAATATACCAATTGAAGCATAGAAATGTCTAGGAGAAGTTGGGATTCAATGGCTAACTAGGTTCTTTAATAGGATTTTAAAAAGTAGAAAAATGTCAGATTCGTGGAGACTAACAATGTGATACCAAATTATAAGAACAAGGAGATTATTCAGAACTGCTTGAAATATAGAGGGATAAAGCTTATGAGTCATACACTGAAACTTTGGGAGAGTGTCATAGAGTGAAGACTTAGGAGTTTAACCACTGTTTCGGAGAATCAATTTGGATTTATGTCAGGTAGGTCTACTACGGAGGTCATCTTCTTGCTTAGGCATATTATAGAAAAATATCGAAAGGAACGTAAGAGTTTGCATATGATTTTTATGATTTGGAGAAACTCTACCTCTATGTTTCATCGCCCTCTTTATCTTGCATCGCAATTGAAAGTTTTTTAGAGGGATTAACAACCTTCAAATTAAGTGGTTATATGTGCCCACTTAAAAGTAAAAAATAAAATAAAGTTGGTGATCGAGCCTTGAATGTGTTCTAAGCAATTTTTGGGTGTGTCAAAGGCGTGTCCGACACGTTGACTACACTGACCATGTCTTTGACACCTACCGACATGTTGACCATGTGTCTGACACATGTCGGGTGAGTGTCGGTGTCAGAAACATGTTGTACATGGGTATGGCAAGTTTTGCAAAGAATCCGTGTGATGAGTGCATAAAAGTGCACTTTGAACATCATTTTACTAAGTGTAATTGTTAGATTATTTGGTTGAAATTCAAGTATTTTTATAATGATTTTCTACTTAGTTACATTATGTGTATTTTGGTATTTCGCAGGTACTTTAATGGTATCTAAGGAGAAAAATGAACTAATGTCATTTGCAAGGCCGGGTCGTTAAAGATGGAAGCCTAGTAAAAAATGGAAGCCCAATTTCACAATGATTTTTTGGTCGAAACCCATGGTCGAAACCCATAAGGAAAGAAAAAGGAATTAGAAAAAGGAAAGAAGACTATTATAAGAAAGGAGTTTTGGCTTGAAGAAAATGTCTCCTTCTTTGCTGCAATTATGATATCTTTTTGGTTGTTTTCTTCTTTCTCTTTGGCTGTGATTTTGGGTCTTTCTTGGCTGCAATTTGCTATCTCTTTAGCTTAAAATCTGCTGGAAACTGAGTGCTTCTTGGCTGGAAATCGGCTGCTCTGTTGTTCAGCTCAACCTCTCGAATCTTAATTGTCAACTAGTTTGCTTCTCTTCTCATCCCTCCAACGCTTTATTTTGCTTGTATTATGCGTCACTAAACAATTTAGTTAGGGATAAATTGAAGTACTAATTATGACTCCTTAGAATTGGACATGTCTTGCTACACTACTTTTATGATGTTCAATTAATTAATTTTTGGTTTTACTTAACCATTCATATGGATTTTGTTTATACTTGATCACCGTATGCATGATTTTTATGAGAATTGTTACATAGGTAAATTTAGATGACCAAGGTTTGTGCTTATGCTAACTAACAAAAACCAAGTAACATTGGTTCTTAGAATTAATCAATATAGATGACCGAAATAGATACCAAGTTTTGAGTTTTATGTTTTTGTTGATTTTCATTGATTTATGCGTTTTTAAGGTGCAACTTAATAGATACCATGTTAAATACCTTGAGAATGAAAAGAGTTAGAGTAGACACTCATGCCTAATTCGTTGTTTAAGGAAATCTATAGCTTAAAAAGTAGACAACCATGCCCTTAAGTTGACAAAATTTGAGCATTTAAATTTAATTTGCATCATTGTGCATGTTGTTATTCAAAGAAAGATAGTGGTGGATATCAAATCCCTAACTTATTTTCTCATTATTTGAACTTATTTAGTTTTACATTTAGTTTTCCTCATTATCTTTTCATATTCAATTAATTATTAGGTTTCATTGAAGTAGTAGTATTAGAAAAGTTGTTTTAACCACAATTAATCCAATACTCGTGAGAATGATCATGTTCTTGCTATCTATACTATTTGTTTGATATTGTGCAATTGCGAGTAAAACGTACATTTATAAGCTTATTAATTAAGTTAATATTTGTACAACACCATGCTTCCTTGGTCATAGCACATAGCTTTATCACCGATTGATAAAATTATAAGAGATTGGGTATCATCTCAAATCCCTTTGCACTTTTTCTGTATGTAACAGTTTTTCTCCATATCCTTTTGGGACAGGCCATATGTAAATCAGAAATTCAGTTGAAGGAAATGCCATGTTCAAACAAATATCAATCATACTAAAACCCCAATCTTCCTTACCACCCAGATTTTCAGTTGAAGTAGATGTCAAATTAATAAAATCAAAGGTCAGGTAATCAATCCAATAATAATAGAGAATCCACATCAACAGCTAATACAAAAGGTCAAACCCAATAGCCCACCAAAATCCCACATGCAATGCTAAAACCACAAAATAACAAATACCCAGTTTACATAACAAAGAATTAAAGTAGGAAATGAAGAAACGTTGAAATTTAACGAAAAGGGAGAGACCCAAAGAAAAGAAAAGAAAAGAAAGGAAAAGATTGGGTAAGCGTACAGAGGAGATATTTTCTTTCTTGAATGTAGAATGCGTGACGGTCTGGGCGACAATATCTCCGACCCCCCACAGAACTCCGGAGCTGACGATCTGGGTCTTCACCGGATGCACAGCCAAACAGTTTTGATACCATTTCCATAACTTCAACATCACATCACCGCTGCAACGACCCCAAATAAGAACATAGATAGATGGATAGAAATGTGGTTGTTTGATCTTAGGAAGAGAGAAAAAATAAAAGTAGAAGAAACATAATATGGTCGCTAGGCTTGCTGTTGTTTTGTTAGTATAAAAATAGGGTACAAGGTAGACGGGTGGGCATCCTATCTCGCAATTCCGATCCCGTATTGTCCCGATTTTTTTGGGTCTTATTGAAATTGATCAATCTTATCCTGATTCTGTTCCGTCTCGATATAGAGTGGAATGAAGATTTTCAATCTCACCCATCCCGAATTGATTTTTTTAATATTTAGTATTATGAACTATGTAGTATGAAACCATTAAACTATTTGTTGATATGACTATTATATTTGTTGGCATGATTATTTTATTCTCACAAAGCTTCCATGTGCTAGTCTAATGGTAATATATAGAAGGCTATTGTGGAGGAAATTTTGTTTCTAAAACATTAGCAACTATAGAACTTTAAGTAATGATTTTCAGCTTTTAGAAGCAATGAATTTTAGCTAAGTTGTGGATCCTCTAAGAACAAACTGCATAGAGAAGTAAATAGTCTCTGATTGATTTGAATTTAGTTTGTGTTACAGATTTGCAAAGCAGTTATCCTTACCCAAAACATTTAAGTTCATCACCATGGAAACTTCAATTGAGTTTTGTGTTTGGTAAATCCAAATGTTTCAATCTTGCATGTAAAATTTTCAATTCAAAATTTAGTACATGTTCATATCATCCCGTCCCGAACCCGTTTGGGATGGAACGAGGTCGGGATGAAATTTATCTCTTCTCGATCCTGAACAAACGGGACGGAATAGGGATGAAGTTCATCTCGTCCCGTGCCCACCCTTAATACAAGGTAAGAGGAGTCTCGAGAGTTCGCTTGTTTAAAGATTATGGAGTCCATGTAGGGATGGCATTGAAGCGAATTTGAGCAAATCCATCCCCATTCGCCAGGGATTGCGAATCTTCAAATTCGCCAACAAAAAATCGACCAAACCATTCAACCAATCGAACCAATCAAAATCAAACTGATCGATTTGATTTAAGTTTGGTTTCGGTTTTAAAAAATTCAAAGTCAAAGTGGTTGGTTCGATTTTCGATTTCTATGAGATTTTAACCGACAAAAACAAACTGACCGAATATATATAATAAATAATTTATATTTTATATAAAAATAATATAATATATTTAAAATAGTCGATCGATTCGATTTTGTTAATGATCGATTTAATTTTGATTTAAAATTTTTGAAACCGACCAAAGTCCGTTCGATTCACAGTTTAAGCGAAAAACAGAACCACTCCAACCCGAGCCAAACCGTTTATTTTTTTTATTTAAAAACCATCACCACTTTGCACGGACATACATCTCACCCCGCTTACACGAAATCCACACGATACCTCCCTAATTTTCACTTATTCTCCATCCATCACTTCTGTATTGGCAAAAACAACTCTTCCTCACAAAATCTCTTCTTTATTATTGGCATTCACATCATCTCTTCTTTATTTAGCAAAGTGAAGAAGAAGAAGAAAACGAAATCGTCAATTATGAATTGCGTTTTTAGGGGCAAAAACGCAAACAATCGGGAGTCACCCTTGTAATCGCAACAGTTTGTTGTGTAGAGGATGGAGGAGATAAAATTTCCCAAATCAAGTTTGTAATAGTTCGCCATGTCTGTCCAGCCAGCGCAGCCTTCCCCTTCCAATGAAGCAGGTTTCTTCTTTTTCTTCTTCTTTTAATCTCTCTCTTCGTCCCTCCTCGCCTCTTCGAATCGAATCCAAAAAAGAAATCGAATAGAGAGTCACCTAGCGTTCCCTCCGGGATCAGAGCGGAGAAATCAGCGTCGGGTATGGTAGTGTCTTCGATGAGGCTGTATTCGAAGAGCCAATTAGAGTTCTCCAGAGAGAGAGTGAGAAACAGAGAGACACACAGCTACACCAAAAGTTAATCTCTCCCTCTTCTATGGAGACGAAGTGACGAACAACTTATCGTCCTTCATTCACTCTCCGCCTTCCCAAATTTTCACTATCGAACAACTTCAAAGTTCAGATCATATTGAAGAGTTCAGATCGATGGGTGAGAGTTCTAGAATTTGGAGAGTTCGGCGTAGAGGACGAAGAGAAGACTGAAAGGCAAAGGAGATAGTGGGTGAGAGATAAATCGATGGTGAGTTAGGTTTTTTTCTTCTATTTAACGGTTAAGGGTATTTCATTAAATTCCATATATAAATGGAGAGTGCTTCTAGGGAGCCTGGGTCTGCTGCCTGGGTTTGCAGCCTGGGTGGTATTTTTACATTTTTGCCCCTGCCTTTTTAATCACTATCTAAATATAAGACAACAAATGAAGGGCAAAAGGGTAATTTCGCCCACCCAGGCAGCAAACCCAGGCTCCCTAGAATTATTCATAAATGGATATCGACGGGCAGAAACGGCCAATCCGTATCCTCATCCCCGAATATTTAACTTCCATCCCTACCCCCAGTGCCAGCTTAGCCTAGTGAGTCGAGAGAGTCAGCGAGCGACAAAGCATCGCACCTTGTTTCTTTCGATTCAACTTTTGCCCACGGATCGAATGCAAATGGGATTATGGGACGAGGTTACCAATCCTTTCATTTCAAAGATGAAAAGGGAGCCAAAGGGGTCGTGGTCGAGTGGTTCAGGACGTGTGGATTTGATCCCCACGTCCTTGCTTCAAGACCCGCCGACTGCGGCATTTGTTTCGGGGTGATGTTAGACCCGTTAGGTCGCATCTCGGACGCAGGTTACGGACCCTGTGCTAAAAAATACCGGCTCACTTTCCAAAAAAAAAAAAAAAAAAAAAAAAAAAAAAAAAAAAAAAGATGAAAAGGGAATCTTTCACCTTTAATTAGGGATTAAGAATTGTAATTTTGTCTTTCCCACTAGAGCAATTCTAGATGTCGAGGAAATGGGCGAGGGATGGTGCGTCGCACGCGAGCAGCTGACGTGGTAAAAAAAAAAAAAAAAAATTGCGAGGGAAATCAAAATTTTGGGCGAAAAGAAGAGGGAATGGAAGCTCTGAAACCTCATTCACTCCCTCTCTCACTCCCTCTCTCGCTCCCTTCATTCCCTCTCTCGCTCCCTCTCCCTCTCCCTCTCCCCATTTTCTTTCGATTCGACAGATTCTCCCTCCCTCTCCCCATTTTCGACAGATTCTCCCTCTCCCCCAAACGAAGCTCCTCCTCTCTCCATCATCACTGAAACGAAGGAGAAGAACGAAAATTAGGGAAGAAGAAGGAAAGAAGGAGAAGAGAAGAAGGTCTCCCTCGTCCCTTCCCTCTCGCAAAAGGTAAATTTTCCCTCTCATTTTAGGTTTTAGGTTTTAGGTTTTTGGTTTTTAGTTTTTGATTTTCCCTTTACTTGGGTGTTTTAGGTTATTGGTTTCGGACAAGAAGTTGGTTTTCATCGCTCGGACGCAGAGGTAAGCCCTTTCTTCTTCTCTTCGTTTCGTCTTCAGCCGAAGAGCTTCATCTAGGGTTCATTTTTTTTTTAATTTCAGTGTTCTTCAGCCGAAGAGCTTCATCTAGGGTTCAATTTTTTTTTTTAATTTCAGTGTTCTTCAACCGAAGAGCTTCATCTAGGGTTCATTTTTTTTTTTAATTTCAGTGTTCATGTGGGTTTTTTTTTATGAATTGTGGGGTTTTTTTTTTATAGCAAGTTAGCAACGAAAATTTTACATGTTTCACATGTATTTACTTTAATATTTTGATTCAACATAGCTTGAATGTGAATGGGAATGAATTCATCCATTGCCATTTCTTGCCATCTCCTGTTCCCATTTTGCTCGACTTCTTTTTGCTTGGCTTCGATTTAAGTAGCATGTTTTTCTTCAGTTTACAAATGCATAATAAACTATAAATGTAATTAATAATGCGGTAATCTTGCAAACCATGAATAATTGGCTAGAATAAATGAAATAAAAGTGTGATATAGTAACTTATATACTTGTCAGTTAGTTTTGAAGCTTTCCAATTCAATAAAAGAGTCTTCAGTAGTTCCTGAGGCCATTAGATATTAGCTATATATATAGAGTTAAAATAAAATGAAATATAATAAAATATAAGGTTAGAGTTTTTTCAGTTCAATAAGAGGGTCATTAGTACCTCAGGTGATTATCTTCTTAGATTTATATAATATATAATTAATAATAAAAGTGCATATTGATGTTTTCCAGTTCAATAAGAAAGTCTTGAATTCTCAATGTTATTAGCTTTTAGCTTTGTATGTATTTGAAAATAAGTAAAAGAATGTAATAGAAGTAAATAATGTAGTTGAATGTTAAAGTTTTCAATTCAATAAAAGTTTCTCATACAATACTTGAATAAAATGCTAGAGAATGGTTTGCTTATTTGCTTCCATTGCTTCTTGGTTTGCTTATTAAATAAGCAACTGACATTTCTGATCTTGCTTCCATTGCTTCAGGCAATGAATCTATGGAGTTCATCAGCTGCAAATGGTATGATGAAAAGCTATCATGAATAGCTTCTAGAATGTATAGCAGTCTCAGTCGTAATGAATCCATGGATCTATGGAGTTCATCAGTTAGCAATCTTCAGAATGTTCAGAATGGTATGATGAATGTATAGCAGTCTCAGTTTGCAATCTTCCGAATGTATAGCAGTCTCAGTCGTAAATTCAGTGAATGTTCAGATATGTTTGAATGTATTTTGGCAGGCTATGATGTAAATTAAGTTGAAATGTTCAGATATTCAAGTTGAAATGTATTTCGCATTGTTTGAAATGTAAATTCAGGTATTTTGGCAGGCTATGATGTATTTCGCATTGTTTGATAATGTGTAAATTCAGTTGAAATGTTCAGATATTGAGGTTGTTTTATCAATTTTTTTTGCTATATCTGTTAGGTGCTATATGATGCATACACATTGTTTGATAATGTGTATTTTGGCAGGCTATGATGTATCTCTGTTAGGTGCTCTGTGAGTTAGATGTTAGATGTCTGTTAGCTATATCTGTTAGGTGCTATTAGGTGCTATATCTGTTAGGTGCTATATCTGTTAGACATCTAACATCTCTGTTAGGTGCTCTGTGACTAATAGATGTTAGATGTGCTCTGTTAGGTGCTATATCAGTCTCTGTTAGGTGCATCAGTCTCTGTTAGGTGCTATATCAGTCTCTGTGACTAATAGATGTTAGATGTCCTCTGTTAGGTGCTATATCAGTCTCTGTTAGTCAAGAATACTATAAATAAGAGATTAAACATAGCCATAGAGGTCATTCATTGAATTGTAAAGTTTTACACAGAGCTTGTGCTCTAGGAGATTTTGAGCCTCTCGAAGTGCTCTATTAGGAGAATAGCCTCTCGAAGTGTTACAGTTCTTTTCTATCAAATAAAATCTTTCTTTGCTTCACATCAATCTTTCTTGCTTATATGTCAATGCAATACAATCTTCAATTCAGCAGTTCTTTAGTATGTCCTCTTGATCTTGCTTGAGTGAATTGCTTCCATTGCTTACAATCTGCAGATAAGAAGATAAAGATAGGTCAGACCTTATCAGTTTCCTGATTCAATTCATAGCAACAATTCATAGAAATGAACAACAATTCATAGCAACAATAAAGATAGGTCAGACCTTATCAGTTTCTTGTTCTGTTACCAGAAATTGACAACCATTAACTTTTGTGGTGTCCAATCAGGGCATGAAAAAAATTTCCTCAACAGACCCACGACACCATATAACATCAAAATGACAAAATCCCTCTATAAAGTCACGCAGGAAAACATAAAACAAATTAGTAAGACGTCAAAAAAAAAAAAAATGGTACACAAAATTTTGGAAGAAAGGAGCCACAGAACCTGATGAGCAAGAATGAAATACTAGAGCATTCCCAATGTTGCGGCTGCACTGCATTACTCCGCTGGAGCAAATAATCTCACTTCAGCTGTTGGGCCAAAGGCTTCCTGAAAAAGTCTTTCCGAGCAACCAAACTGCTGGAAAAGCTCCCTTGCGGTCACTGCAATTAAAATCTTGAATTACATCTTCAGGAAGTTCCACTTCCAAATAAAACAGCTAGATATAGCTAATCATCCCATGTTTGAAAGCTCCAAAACTAAAATGGTGAACATGGGAACCTTCTTACTTGAGTCATATTTGCTCCATGAGGTGTCAGTGTTGTCGCAGTCTAGGACTGCAAGTCATGGGTACAGGTGCAATAAGAAGAAATGATACAAAGGAATATTGAAAAACATAGAAGTAGGAGTGACCCTCACTGAATTTGTGATTTTGAAACCAAAGAAAGAGATTGGAATTTAAAAAAATTAATATAGAGGAAAACTAAGATGTAGAAAGCACCCTAGTTGATTTGGACACTATCGAAGTAAAGACAAGCCATAAAGATTGGATTGTTGGTACATTATCAGTTCTCATCATAAAAATATGTCAGACTTGCTATTTCGAAAAAAACTACATATTGTGATCAATATATTTGTCACTATAAGTACTAAATTTCATGTACAAGGAAGTATAGCTATATCAACAACAAAGTTAACAACTCGTATAAGTCATTATGATCAACAACAAAGTTAACAATTCATAGAAATGAACAACAATTCATAGCAACACCACAATAGAAGTAATGTAAAAGAATGTAGTTGAATGTAAAAGAATGTAGTTGAATGTAAAAGAATGCTAGTTGAATGTAAAAGAATGTAATAGAAGTAAATAATGTAGTTGACAGTGAATGTCTCACCCCTATGTCTACAATACCTATCAAACACATTTTACTCAATTACAACACCACAATGATAGAGGCATTTCAAAGCACCCTTTGTGCAATAATTGTTTTCAAATTGAAAATGTAAAGATCATCTAAGAATTGCAGACACAAGCAAAATTGTGTTGCTAGAACAATTCCAACAGTAGGAAGAAGACTGGGAGAGAGTATACTCTATAACATCTCTATAGATGAAAAGAAATTAAATCAGAGATTAAAAGTAACCACTCACTTGTATATAAGCTACCACTTTAATAAACCCAAAATCAATCAGTTGTACATCAGCTTAAACACATCTACAATGCATGAATAAACCATATATTTTTCTTTAAGCTTCAACCTAACAAAACCTGACATCATCTTTCCTCATCTGCTTCACCTTTTTCCACAATTGTTTCATATCAGACCTACAAAAATTCCATTTGGCTGTCAGAGATGAATAGGAATCCATGAAAACGAGAGATAAACTAAAAGAAAAAGGAAGACCTCATAAATAAAAGTGAAACTGAAATCAAGCAAATCCAAATTTCAAATAGAAATGCTGAAAATAAGGGTAAGATTGAACAATGTCTTATTGGTTGGAATGAAATTCCATTAAAATCAAGTATTAGGCTTCTCACCACTATGCTACCAGTAGTGCTCACGGTGGTTTGGAGCATCAAGAAAAAAAAATGGTTTCTACTCCTCACCATGAAAACAAAAAAATCCCAATTAAACCTAGGACATTAACCCCCTACTCCTCACCATGAAAATAACACCATCATTGCTCAAAATATTAAAGTAAATACATGTGAAACATGTAAAATTTTCGTTGCTAACTTGCTATAAAAAAAAAACCCCACAATTCATAAAAAAAAACCCACATGAACACTGAAATTAAAAAAAAAAAAATGAACCCTAGATGAAACTCTTCGGTTGAAGAACACTGAAATTAAAAAAAAAATTGAACCCTAGATGAAGCTCTTCGGCTGAAGAACACTGAAATTAAAAAAAAAATGAACCCTAGATGAAGCTCTTCGGCTGAAGACGAAACGAAGAGAAGAAGAAAGGGCTTACCTCTGCGTCCGAGCGATGAAAACCAACTTCTTGTCCGAAACCAATAACCTAAAACACCCAAGTAAAGGGAAAATAAAAAACTAAACACCTAAAACCTAAAACCTAAAATGAGAGGGAAAATTTACCTTTTGCGAGAGGGAAGGGACGAGGGAGACCTTCTTATCTTCTCCTTCTTTCCTTCTTCTTCCCTAATTTTCGTTCTTCTCCTTCGTTTCAGTGATGATGGAGAGAGGAGGAGCTTCGTTTGGGGGAGAGGGAGAATCTGTCGAAAATGGGGAGAGGGAGGGAGAATCTGTCGAATCGAAAGAAAATGGGGAGAGGGAGAGGGAGAGGGAGCGAGAGAGGGAGAGGGAGAGGGAGCGAGAGAGGGAATGAAGGGAGCGAGAGAGGGAGTGAGAGAGGGAGTGAATGAGGTTTCAGAGCTTCCATTCCCTCTTCTTCTCGCCCAAAATTTTGATTTCCCTCACAAATTTTTTTTTATTTTTTTTTTACCACGTCAGCTGCTCGCGTGCGACGCACCATCCCTCGCCCATTTCCTCGACATCTAGAATTGCTCTTCCCACTAAATTTGATCTTCTTATTTTAAGAAAATATTTCCTCCTAGGTAGAAAAAACAGATTTCAAAAATATGTCACATACATATGAAAATACGGAAAAGTAAGATACAAAAAAATTAACCTAATAACACATTAAGTATATTAAAGAAAGCTAAGCACACAAGTATTCCTATAAATGTTGTTTTCTTCATAATTTTTTAGGTTTTACACAAAAATATTGAAATCTTAAAAAATAAATGATGAAATACTTCGTTCGTGTTGGCGAGATGCGGTGCAGTATTTTCGGGCTAGGAAAATTGTAGTTAGGATCTTTCCTTTTGTTGGAGATTTTCTCTCCTTATACCTAGTCTTTATTTTTGGTTAACTTCCTTAATTGTAGCTTTGTATAGTTTTGGTTTTTTGTTTATATGTAACCGTGAGATATCAATGAAAGGCAAGAATTTTTGATGCCAAAAATCATCATGGTATCAGAGCAATCGAAATTCCTTTAAAAAAAAAATCGAAACTTCTATGAATCGCCATGGCCGCAGGAGGTAACAATGGCAAGAGCAAGAATGATGCAATCACACCGTATACGTTAACCTCGGCAGATAATCCTGGAGCACTTGTGACTCATGTGCAATTGAAAGGAACGAATTATGAAGAATGGGCAAAGGCCATGAAAGTGGCGTTGCGGGCCAAGAAGAAACTTGGTTTTATCAATGGAACGATTCCGCAGCCAATGGATAACCCGACAGAAATTGAAGATTGGTGAATGGTGAATTATATGTTGGTGGCATGGATATTCAACACTATTGAGCCGTCCTTACGTTCGACCATTACTTACAGGAAGAACGTAAAGGAACTTTGGGATGATTTGCAATTGCACTTTGCGATTGCCAATGGACCGCGTATTCAACAATTAAAATCAGAATTGGCGGAGTGCAAGCAACGTGGACAACCTGTTGTAACCTATTTTGGTCGATTGAAGATGTTGTGGGATGAATTAAATGACTATGAGCCGATTTTGACTTGCGGATGTGATGGATGTAAGTGCAAAATCACGGAGCGTTTGATCAAGAGACGGGAAGACGAGCAAATCCATCAGTTTTTTATGGGATTGGAAGACTCCATGTTTGGTACGGTGTGCTCAACCATACTAAATATGGAACCATTGCCAGGCTTGAATCGAGTCTATGCAATGATTGTTACGGAAGAAAGGCATCACGAGATAGCACGGGGAAAAGATGACAGAAGTGAAGCTATGGCCTTTGCTATTCACGCGAAGGGTCGAGATAACAAAGAAATGAATGAGACTTGCAAACACTGTGGAAGAACGAGACATGATGTGAATGGGTGTTTTCAGGTTATTGGGTACCCAGAATGGTGGGGAGACAGACCTCGTGGAGGAGGACGTGGGAGTGGTCGCGGTGCTGGACGCGGAACGGGTCGTGGACGTGGTACAGCCCGTGCGAATGTTGTGCACAGTGTGAGTGGGCGCGGGACAACGTCATCTGTGACTGAGGCAGATCGTGCAGGCCTTCCCTGCCTTACCGAAGATCAATGGACAATGCTTGTGACGATGCTGAACGCCGCCCAAAAGATTACTCCCACAGAAAAGCTGACTAGTAAGATCTCTGAACAACAATGGATTCTTGACTCCGAAGCTTCACATCATATGATCAGATGTATTGATCTTCTTGTTGATGTTTGCAAAGTGGCTCCATGTCCCGTGGGACTACCAAATGGAGATGAAACAATGGCAACGAAAAAAGCAACAATGGTTATTGGAAATAAATTGAAATTGTCATATGTTCTATTTGTTCCACAGTTGAATTGCAATTTGTTGTCTGTTGGTAAATTACTTTGTGAAGCAAACTTTATAATCACTCTTACTATTAAGTTGTGTGTGATACATGACCGTACCTCGAGGACCCTGATTGGTGTGGGTGAACAACGTGACGGGATCTATGTCTTGCGGGGTGTGACACTGGCGCGCGTGCACAAGGTGACTAATCGTATTATAGGAACTCCACCACATTTTAATTCAGGTATTGTTGATTCGGAAAATAAAGCTTGTGAAATTTGTCTGCACGCAAAACAAACTAGAGATGTCTTTGAACAAAGTAGTCATAATGCAAATGAATTTTTTCCCCTGATTCATTGTGATTTATGGGGGCCTTATCGTGTCTTGTCCTCTTGTTGAACAGTTTATTTCTTAACCATCGTGGATGATTTTACTAGAGCAGTGTGGATTTATTTGCTCATTGAGAAATCTGAAGTGCATAATATTTTGAAGAATTTTTGTTCTATGATTAGTAGACAGTTTGGTAAAGAAGTGAAAATACTGAGGAGTGATAATGGGACTGAATTTACTTCACTAAATTCTTTCTTTGTTGAAAAAGGAATTGAATTTCAGACATCTTGTGTTGGGACTCCTCAACAAAATGGTAGAGTAGAAAGAAAGCATCGTCATATCTTGAATGTGGCTCTTGCCTTGCGTTTTCAGGCTAGTCTTCCCATTCAATTTTGGGGAGAATGTGTGGTGGCCGCTGGGTATTTGATTAATAGGACACCCTCCTCTATTTTGGGTGGGAAAACCCCTTTTGAAGTTATGTTTAATACTGCTCCATCTTATGACAACATTCGTACATTTGGGTGTTTGTGCTTTGCTCGAGTTCGGGAAAGTGATAAATTTGCATCTAGAAGTCGTAAATGTGTTTTGTGGGTTATCCGTATGGAAAGAAGGGATGAAAATTGTATGATTTGGAGACAGATGAGTTCTTTGTTTCTCGTGATGTTGTTTTTAGTGAGGGGGAGTTTCCATTTCAAAAACTCCCTACTACTGATCCTATTATTGCCACAAGCAACGAGTTCCTAGTTGAGGATGCCATGGTGATGAAAATTCCACGGATCCAACGCCGTTACAGTTGGGTATAGATGATGAGTCGCAGGAGCCTAGCGACAGGGGGGAGTGTGGGTATTGTTGAATCTGTGTCCATTGCTCCTAGTGCTACAGAAGGCCGTGCACAACGTACACGGCGTCCTCCGAGCCGTTTACAAGACTATGTGTGTCACACCGCTCGCTGCCCCGATCCCGTCACACCAAATCCTACTCCTCCGTTGTCCTCAGGTACTCACTATCCCATAGCTAATTATGTAAGTTGTGATAATTTTTCTACACCACATCATCGTTTTTTGGCAGCTATTACAGCCGAGACTGAGCCTACCCGTTTTTCTGAGGCTGTCAAACATGACACATGGCGCATTGCTATGCAAGAAGAAATAAAGGCTTTCGAAGATAATGGAACGTGGACTGTGGAGAATTTGCCTTCTGGGAAGAAACCCATCGGTTGCAAATGGGTTTACAAAATGAAGTACAATTCCGATGGCTTAATTGAGCGTCATAAGGCACGCCTGGTGGTGCTTGGGAACAATCAGAAAGCAGGGATCGATTACAATGAAACGTTTGCTCCTGTTGCTAAAATGGCTATAGTGAGAGTTCTGTTAGCAGTGGCCGTCGAAAAGAATTGGGAATTGCATCAAATGGATGTTCGTAATGCATTTTTACATGGGGACCTTGACGAAGAAGTTTATATGTGGTCACCCCCTGGTTTTTCTAGCTCATCTCCTGGGAAAGTGTGCCGTTTTTCAAAAATCTCTTTATGGTTTGCGGCAGGCACCCCGAAATTGGTTTGCTAAATTCTCATCTGCATTACAAACTTATGGATTCCTGCAGTCATACTCTGATTATTCTTTGTTTACGTTTAAACGAAATGGTGCTATTCTGGTTGTTCTTGTGTATGTTGATGATTTGATTATAGCAGGAGATGATTCGGGAATGTTGGCTCGATTTAAGAAATATCTCAATGCTTGTTTTCACATTAAAGATCTTGGTAAATTGAAGTACTTCTTGGGGATTGAAGTCGCACGTGGTGCCGAAGGGATATTTTTATCTCAACGCAAATATGCGTTGGACATAGTCGCAGAAACAGGAAAGTTGGGCGCCAAACCAGCCACTGTTCCACTGGAACAGAATCATGGACTTGCTTTAGATAACAGCCCTTTCATGGACAACCTGGAGTAGTATCGTCGTCTTGTTGGACGATTGATTTACCTGACAATTACACGTCCTGAGTTGTGCTATTCGGTTCATACATTAGCTCAATTCATGCAATCACCGCGGACCCGTCATTGGGAAGCAACTTTACGAGTGGTCCGCTATATCAAAGGATGTCCTGGGCATGGAATTCTCTTACGCGCTAGCACCGACGTTCGACTACATGGCTACTGTGACTCTGATTGGGCTAGTTGCCCAGTCACTCGCCGGTCCATTACCGGGTATTTTGTGCTTCTTGGGTCTTCACCAATCTCGTGGAAAACGAAGAAACAACACACAGTTTCTCGGTCTTCTGCTGAGGCCGAGTATCGCTCTCTGGCAACGCTCACGTGTGAGCTTAAATGGTTGAAGGGTCTATTATCCTCGTTGGGAGTCTTTCATACACGGCCTATGCGTGTATATTGTGATAGTCAAGTTTTCATGCATATCGCAGCTAATCCGGTGTTTCATGAATGTACCAAGCACATAGAAGTGGATTGTCATCTCGTTCGGGATGCTATCCAAGATGGTCTCCTTTCTACTCACTATGTCCGAACTGGTGATCAATTGGCTGATATATTCACCAAAGCTATCGGAAAGAAACAATTTGCGTATTTTCTCGAAAAGTTGGACATTCGAAATCTTCATGCACCAACTTGAGGGGGAGTTATGGCGAGATGCGGTGCGGTATTTTCGGGCTAGGAAAATTGTAGTTAGGATCTTTCCTTTTGTTGGAGATTTTCTCTCCTTATACTTAGTCTTTATTTTGGGTTAACTTCTTTAATTGTAGCTTTGTATAGTTTTGGTTTTCTGTTTATATGTAACCGTGAGATATCAATGAAAGGCAAGAATTTTCGATGCCAAAAAGTTCGAAAAATGTAATTTGCTACATAACTTTTTGGTTTTACATAAAAATGCAAAAAATTATGCAAAACACGAAATATCTCGAAATAACTCGTCGAAATAATGGACTTTTCTATTTCGGTACATCAAATTTTGAGATCTAAAATTACAAAAAATATTTAACAAAATCACATTCCTTGTTTGGGATGCACTGTTTAATTTGGAACTTATTAGGCACTTGGGGTTAATTTCTTTTTCTGAAAAATTAAATTACTATAGTTATTTTTTGCACACAAGTAATACATTTTTGTTAAATTGTAAATATTTCATGTGGAGCCTAATGAAGTATATTTTTCCCTATAGTTCAATGGTGGGATTGGGATCCATGTGTTGATTTGAATTCAACAAACTTATAATTCTACTTAACAAAACTTGTACATGTCCCACTGATGGTTATGTATGTAAGAGCATCTCCAACACGCTGATAAAGAAAGGGGGCAATAATTTTTCCCATTTAAATAATGACTCATCCCACCCTCAGTTGAAGACCACCCACTATAGGTGTTTGGGTTGCGCATCAATGGGTTTGACGCTCAACTTGGGTGCCAAAAGGATTGACGCCCAAACCTTGGCTATTGTTGAAAATTCGGGCTTTTTTTTGTCTTTTATGGGAAGATTCAAAAGTTAAGTGTCGTTCCCAATGGCGCCCATTCCTCATCCCCCCACTGTCTCACTTCTCATGATCTAGCCCACATGTAATTAGCTTACTATGGGTGAAATATCTCTATCCCACCCATATTCAACCTATTGTGGATGCTCTAATGTTGCAACCCTCCAACACAACGTTACTTGCTTGATCAATATTTTTTTGTTAATTTCATATAAGCTTCGCTCCATCACTTTTTCCATCGAGAACTCACTTCATTCTTTTAAAGCTCTTCCTTTATAAATAAACAAATAGTAAGCATTACCTTAACTAACTATACTTCTCACTAAATTTCACTTTTAAAATAGCGAAGCTTCAACTAACGATTTGATAATTAAATCTTCCATGTCTTTTTGTTTGATCGACTAAGGTGGTACTAATATTATGACAATGTCCAAATCTACTTGTTTTGGTGGTGGAGGATGTAGATTTGAAACCAAACATTCGTCGAAATATGTGTGAAAGCTCTCATTTGGCCCAACATCCACCCAATTTCCATAACTAATTTTCACTCTTTTATGATTATAAAGTTTCACAATTTTTGTCTTTTCTTATTGATCTTAAGCTGCAGATTAGTTAAAAATAAAACAAAATAAGAATAACCAAATTTGAACCTTGTGATCTCCATCTCTTCTTCTTCTTCTTACTGGTGAAGATCTTTATTTTGAGGTAAAAAAATAATTAAAAATAAAAATAAATTATAAAATAGGGAAAATGGAGAGATGAGAGAGATACAAACGAGCATTAGAGTTGGAATGGGAGTTACTCAAGTTTGTGGGTGTCCAACGGATCCTGTGGGTACAAATAGTAACTCAATTTATGGATGGAAGAGCGGCACAGTAAGCGATTTCGTATCTAGAAAAGAAAAAAAGGCAACGACTACACCACACCACTATTTCCTCTTTCTCACACCACCATTGAGTTTTTTTTTTTTTTTTTTACTTTCTCACACCACCAATAAATATGCACAACAGAGAAATCCAAACTAAAAAAAAAAAAAATGCAAAATATGATAACTTTCAACCATTTTAAACCCTCAATTGAGACTGATTCTCAAGTTCATCAAAATAAAAAAGTGCTAGTACTTTGATTTATCTAATAAACACAACTTGAATCACTTGAAAATGTTTTGAAATGAGCAAGTTATGATCATTTTACTAAAGTCACGTAAATCTGTCTTGCAATGAAAATAGGATAGTGTTCTTGACTTTCGGCCAACTTATGGGCTTGATTGATACCGATTCTCACGTTTATTAAAACACAAACGTTTTATTACTCTGAATTATCTAATAAACACAACTTGAATCACTTGAAAATGTTTTGAAATGAGCAAGTTATGGTCATTTTACTAAAGTCGCACAAATCTGTCCGAAAAATAAAAATGGAATAGTGTTCCTGACTTTCGGCCAACTTATGTGTTCAATCTAGACCGATTCTCAAGTGGATCAAAACACAAAACTTGTAGTACTCTGAGTTATCTAATAAACACAACTTGAATTATTTGAAAATATTTTGAAATGATCAAGTTATGGTCATTTTACTAAAGTCGAACAAGTTATGGTCATTGTGCAATGTAAATATTTTGAAATGATCAAGTTATGGTCATTTTACTAAAGTCGAGCAAGTTATGGTCATTGTGCAATGTAAATAGGAATTTTTTTCCTATCTCAGATACCCCGAGTGCACTCTGCGAACATAAAATTTTTCGGACATATTGCCCGACTTTAGTGAAATGACCATAACTTGTTCATTTCAAAACATTTTCAAGTGATTCAAGTTGTTTTTATTAGATAACTCAGAGTACTACAACTTTTGTATTTGATCAACTTGAGAATCGGTTTAGATCGAGCACATAAGTTCGCTGAAATTCAGGAACACTATCCCGTTTTCATTTTTCGGACAAATTTACGCGACTTTAGTAAAATGATCATAACTTGCTCATTTCAAAACATTTTCCAATGATTCAAGTTGATAACTCAGAGTACTAAAACTTTTGTGTTTTGATCAACTTGATAATTGGTCTTGATCGAATAAATAATTTGGCCGAAAGTCAATAATACTATCATGTTTTCATTACAAGACAGATTTGTACGACTTTAGTAAATAGTACTACAATTTACGTGTTTTGATGAACTTAAAAATCTGTCTCAATTGAGGGTTTAAATTAGTTGAAAGTTACTCTGTTTTGCATTTTTTTCGTTTTGAGTTTGAATTTCTCTGTTATGTTAAGTTATGTATATTTATTGAGTTTGGGTTTAAGTGTTTCGACTTTGAGGGGATTTTGAGAGTTTTCGGGGGAGAGGGAGGAGATTTGTAAGAGATTTGAGTGTGGGGAGAGATTTTGAAGAGATTTGTAAAAAATTTCGAATGGGGACGGAGGAACCATTGTTGATTTGAATGGTGACGAAAAAAATGAATGTTTTTTGTTTATATAGGTGATGTGAGAAAGTATGGTGATGTGAGAAAGAAAGTAAGTGGTGTGAGAGAGTAGAATGGTGTGAGAGAGGGGAAATGATGGTGCGGTGTAATCGGAGCATGACACTGCACTGTGTCCATGTCTCTCCTTCGAATTATTCTCCCACCTCACAGAATTACTTCCCATCATTTTCCTTACTCTTTTCTACAAATATATGTGGATAAGATTTTTCCATTGGATTCTGATAACTACTACATGCACAACTTCAACTCATTTCTTCTGCAACTCACACTTCCACTTCCTCCTCTGCCTGCACAAGAACAAGAAAGAGAGAGGTACAATACTTCATTCATTCTTTCCTCGTCTCTCTACTAACAAAACAACACAATCCATTTCATTGATTCAATTGTATGTATCTCTCTGGGGTTGTTAGGTAGTAGGACTCACTTCATGTTAAGGGAAAACAAAACCCATATTCTATCTTTGGAAGGTTTTCTATCCATCAATTCTGTGGTAGAGTCAGATTTTTGTTTGATTGAATCTTTGGATGTCTGGGTTAGGTTCATAAGCAATTTGATAGTTTGAATTTAGAGACCATATTGTACATTATCTCCATATTTTACTATTCATTATTGTAAGAATTGTGATAAATTATTGCTAATTGAAATGCCCAGAGTTCTAGTTCAACTGATTCTTCAGTACAATTCACATGTTTTTTCTGTTTATTTTTTTTAAGTCCAAAATTTTCTTGCTGATGCTATTTATTATCAGTGGCGCTTATTCCTTGCTTATATATATCAGCTGAGTGCCCACTCTGATTTTGATTCATGATGGGGATTCATTCACTGAGTTTGTCTTCCATGTTTCCTTTATGAAATTCTGTCTGGTAGCCGGGAATTGAGAACTTACTTATTGACATGGCCCTGGGGTTTGCAAATTAACATCCTTCATAAGCCTACATTTATGATCTCACAAGCACAAAGTGAGGAGTTCAACTCAAAATTGTCTACTCTCCCTACAATATTGAGCCCTGTTATCTGTGTGACAGCGATGGATAGAAGGATTCAGACACGTAGGCCAATAAAACGCAATACAGGGACACGCCTATACATTTTAGTATTATTTATTTTTTCAACAATAAGTTTCGTATTATTAGGCACATTCTTTCACTTGTCGGTAAATATTGCTATACATTTACTACTAACTGGCCATAATATGGTTGTAACTACTAACATTTGTAAATAAGTGAAGCTTTTCAAAGATATGTGAAAAAGTTGATGATCTAAGCATGGAGTGTTCGGTGGGAGTATCCGACGAGTGTTCAGGTGTCTAAGTGTTGATACTTATCCGTCATGGGAAAATAAAGTGTCATTGTTACATAGCCTCTTATGCACAGACTTTTAATTTTAATCAACTTAGAAACTAAAAATCCCAAGAACATTATTTTGTATCAACTAATGTCATAAATCTCAAACAAGATTCAATAATAATAATTTTGGTAACTTTCTAGTCCTGCATTTCTCTATGTAAATGTTTTCCTTTCACTTGTTTTTTTTTTTTTTTTGGGCTGAGTTTGTGTATTGTTTTACGTACAAAAGTGTTATGAAATGAAAAGTCCTGAACTACCTAGGCTGAATTAATCTTCATGTACATGTAGGTTTGAGTTAGCATCCAATCAAGATTATAAAGTTGGTATGTAGAGTGTAAATATTTGGAAAGCGACAAACCAGACATGGAGGAGATTGGTGGAGAGACGGGCTTATCAGATACTATGACCAAGGATAAGAAAGGAAAAATAGTTGGAAAGAATGGATTGCCTAAAGTAAGATCAAGCAAGGTATTATTGGTCCTTGTCAGTTTATGTTGGTTTTTCTTCCATTGCGTTTACTAAAATCTGACACTTCCCTGTTTGAGATTCTATCAAGAGTCATTGTGAAATATTTTTAACTCGAAGTGTTCAACTCACTTTTTGGAAGTTGAATACAAGTCCGAAATTCTTACTTCAATAATGTAGTTAGCAAGAGAAAAAAGAGGTCAGGGCGAGTTTGGTTGCATGGAATCAAATTCCATCGAATTCATAAGGGGGACACTTCTTTCCAAGGCCATTTTGAGGTTGCAACCATCATCAACAAATTTTTATTTTATTTTAATCAAAGGTGGGAGTTGAACATGGGACAAACTCCTTACCCCTTCCCACCTTAAATCCCCCCATGTTCATAGGAGTTCAACTCTCAACTTTTATTAGAAAAAAAAAATGTTGATGATGGTTGCAACCTCAAAATGACCTTGGAGATAAGTGATCCCTCATGAATTCATGGAATTGGACTCCATGCAACCAAACACACCCTTGAGAATTTGCTCCCTTAAGGCATATTTACATATATCATATTGGAAAGTCCTATAGCAATATTAGAATTTTGAACATGAAAAGGCAATCTCGTAAGAATCTGGATATCATAAGTTATTTTAGCTCTCAAGTTGATGGTTGTTCAATTAACAGGAACGACGCTCATATGTCAAGCACCAGACTCATCCAATTTCAAGATCTTCAGATTCTCCAAATCAGTCAACCTGTTTTATTTGTTCAAGTAAAGATACTTGTCATATAGTACTCTCAAGAACAAAACTGATGAAATCTTTGATTGAACAAGGGAGAGCACTTGAAGTTATGTCTATATTTGATAATTTAACTGAAGAGGGACACAGACCATCTCTGATTACTTATACCACTCTTTTAGCTGCATTGACCATCCAAAAACGCTTCAAGTTGATTCCCTCACTCATCTCGAAGGTGGAAGAGAAGGGGATCAAGCCAGATTCAATATTTTTCAATGCTGTTATCAATGCATTCTCTGAATCTGGAAATGTAGAGGAGGGTTTGAAGATTTTGAGGAAAATGAAAGAAAGTGGTTTGCAGCCTACAACTAGCACTTTCAACACCTTAATCAAAGGTTACGGGATTGCTGGTAAGCCTGAAGAGTCTCTTCAACTTCTCGAACAAATGTCCCAGGAGGAAAAGGCAAAACCTAATCACAGGACATATAATATTCTTGTCAGAGCTTGGTGTAACAAAAATAGCATTGAGCAAGCATGGAATGTGGTGTACAAGATGGTGGCATCTGGTTTGTTACCTGATATTGTCACATACAACACATTATGTAAAGCTTATGCTCAAAATGGGGAGACGTTTAAGGCTGAGAGGATGATCTCGGAAATGCAAAATGGCAAGATCCAGCCTAATGAGCGCACTTGTGGAATCATCATTAATGGGTATTGCAGAGAAGGTAATCTGAATGATGCCTTGGAATTCATGTACAGGATGAAGGATTTTGGACTACGTCCAAACCTTGTTATGTTCAACTCTCTGATCAAAGGGTTTCTTGACATTACTGATGCAGACGGTGTTGATGAGGTGAGCTTCAACCTGTGAGTTTTTAATTATTTTTGAATAATTATTTTAAACTCATAAAATCATTTTAATGTGATGGTTAATGGAATTATTCATTTTGAACTATAGATGGAGGATTCCTTAGATAATAGGTTTCTTGCTGTGGCTTGTGCTTTCCTTCCTTTAGTTGTACTCTTTCTTTTTTCTTGTTAGAAGATCTTTCGGTTTTATTTTTATCCGTTGCCTGATAGCTATTCCCTATCATTTCTTGTGTCAATCTTTGCAAACTTTGTTCTTGCGACATAGTTAAGCAGCTAGGGGCCACATAGTTAAACAGCTCGTGATGATAAACTGTGACTCTTTTTGGTCACTGCAAAGCCAAAAGGTACTTGGAAGGGTATTATGAGCGTTTTGGAAAATTTTAGAAAGTGGTCGAGATTCAAAGTTAGTCGTAGTGATAGGGCCAGAATCTGGGTGATATATGGTCTGCTCCCCTACCCTTTGGGAATCTTTCCTGGGATTATATGCTATTTCAAATAATACACACTAATCTCTTTCGGCAACAGGTTATTCATAGAACTTGCGCTTTCAAAGGAATATGAACAACTAGGAATTTGATAGCCTTGTGGCCCTTGTCCCGCTGTTGGACTTGATTGGAGACCCTCATCTAGCTCATGCATCTTCCGATTCTTGTTGACAGCAAATCAGGCAAAAACATTGTATAATTCTTTTATCATAAGCTTCTTCACTAGTTTTATCGGGATAGTCTCAACATCCTTAACCCCTTACCCTTCCAATTTGATACAAAAAGTATTTTGGGAGCTCATGCTGCTCCTTGGTGTTTTTTCTTTTCCTTTTTTTTTCCTAGTGTGGATATTGGAGACAACCTTAGGACTGTTGACTACCTTCTACTGCATTGTCTGTTCACATCTATGGTTTGGTCTTCTTTTTGAATCTGTGACCTGCTGTGTATTCCATGTAAAGTAAGAGATTTTCTCCATTTTTGGAGATTTTCATTTCAGCCAAGGGAATTTTTTTTATAAAGGCTTATTGGCCTCGCTATCCACTGGGAAGTCTGATTGGAGAGAAATGAAAGAAATTTTAGGGATAGCTCACAAGGTTAAGTGAGTAATTTTAGAGATTAAGAACCTTCTTTTTGCTAGTGCAGGGTCTTTGTGGAGTTTAGGCATTACTTCAAGGCTTAAGTAGTCAATTGTACCAAGATTCTTCTTATCTAGTTTTTTTTTGGGTTGGGATGTTTGGTCAGTTTTTTTGTCTTTGTACCAAGATTTGGCCTCCCTGTATCTCTGAATCTTTTTTTCATCATTAAAATATTTATTTTACTGACCAAAAAATAAACCCGACAAACTATCAATAATACAACTGCAGAAGCCTAAAACCAACCCTTTAACTCTTTACCTTACAGAGATTATAACTTAGGCAAAGAAACCCTGAAGCAAAGTACCATTGTCGAATAAGCGCCAAACAGAAAAATCAAGATAAAACCTCTCGAAACTATCTCGGATTGCTTCTCAGTTGCATCTTCTCTTGGAAACCCAATTTCAGCTTTTGACACCATAGTACCTTCTTTAATAGAGGTTTTCAACTTTAATACAGTTTAAACCCTGATTAGGAATAAAATCCCCAAACAAAAGTAGAAAATTGTAACTATAAAATGAACCTTCAAGTTCCGCATGTTGGTTCGAAAACCAGCGGCTACTTGTTCAAAAAACAATCCAAACTTGCACATTTTGCAGTTTTTTGTTTGTTAATTCACAAACATCGGGCCATATTAAAACGACTCCATAACGCCATTACTCCTTAACAAGAACCATTTCACTTCCATTTTTGTACTTTGTTGGGAAGGTGATTCCAAGCACATTGTCATGATAAGTGCAATTTTCAGAGGGATGCATCTAGCACAAACTTATGTTTAGCCTCAATGCATTCGTCCGGAAAGTGTTTTTTTGCGTGGCAATGCCATCCACATCCTTGAGAGAAATACAAATAAGCATCAAAATCAAGCTCTTGGATCTTCCAATTCCCAATCAAAAAAAGGGATGTCAATAATGAAGGTTCTAAGTCATGGCTCCTAAACTCCCAAATGGTGCTAAACTTCAGAAAAGGGATGTAATGTTTTTATTATTAATTATAAAGGTATCGGCGTAGCAGAAAACATGTAAACAATTTGTTCAAGATCAAAACGAAAGAAAACAAAAACCTTAGTGTGTTCATTTTCAACGACTTCGTTCTCAAGAACCGTAGTTTTCTTTGGATTACATCAAAAACATTTGGACACTTCTAAGATGTCAGCTCATTGAGAAATTTTCATGGGTGGCAATAATTATTAAGTGAATTTGGAAACAAGTATGTTAATAATTTATTTTACCTTTATTCCGAGTAGATTGTAATTTTTGGTATATTTTTTTCTCGCTTCTAATAGAGTATGAGTCCTCTGTTTCCCATCACTTATAGAAAATGTCATCATTATCCTCTAATGATAGATGTGAATGGAAGTTGCCTCTTGCTATGTTCAGGGAGTCTGTCCAGAGGAACATGTGATGCTTTGAGGGAAAAAGAACATTTCTAGAGTAACATTTTGGATCATAAGAGCTTATTATTCATGCGGGGTGAGATATTTGATGTTATTAAAGGGATTGTCTTTGAGTGCGTAAAAACTTCAATTTCTAGTTTCTACTCTATTACCAGCCTGATAGTATCTGCATAAAATTGTGCCATATCCTCACTGAATCATACCATAGGTTATCTATTATACGTGGATATTAATTAAACCTTCGTTAACTCAGTTTGTTCTTTCATTCTAGAAACCCCCCTCTTGTTTTATTGGTTGTACATTATATAAGGCTGTTAATTTTAAATTTTATTTATTATTATTATTAAATTTTTTATTTTTTTTTTGGGGGGGGGGGGGGAAGGGGTTCAGGAATTCCATTTGGTGTTTCGTTTTTTGATGGGTGATCTTTACCTACTGGTGTAATTTATTTTGCTAATAATTTTTGAAAATAAACAATGAAAAGCTGGTGGCTTGTGCCTTTTGCAATCATTTGGTGCAATGCATAAAGAAATGAGTGAATGTTTTAGCAAATGACATGCCAGTCTGCAAGACATTATCATGAGTATTTTAAGTGGCTCTTTTTTGAGGTGGTAAGAAGCGGGATCTTTTGCATATCCATAGACTTGTTATAATGTTATTATTATCTACATATGATCTTGTTTAAGTCTATTCCTCTAATTGTTTTGTTAAATTTTTAAAACACATTTCCAATATTTACTCGTAATTGTTCATAATAAGTTCTTGATAAACTCCAAATAACAGGTTCTAGGATTGATGAAAGAATTCAGAGTCAAACCAGATGTTGTAACATTCAGCACCATCATGAATGCATGGAGTGCAGAGGGATTCATGGAAAAATGCCTAGAGATATTTAATGAAATGGTGGAAGAAGGCATAAAACCAGATATCCATGCCTATAGCATTATCGCAAAAGGGTATGTTCGTGCACGAGAAGTTGACAAGGCAGAGGCCCTCTTGAAGAAAATGGTTGGATCAGGTGTCCGGCCTAACGTTGTTATCTTCACAACCATCATCAGTGGATGGTGTAGTGCAGCCAACATGAAAAAGGCCGAGAGTGTTTATGAACAGATGATTGAATTCCATGTATCTCCTAATTTGAAGACATTTCAGACTCTGATATGGGGATATGGAGAAGCAAAGAAGCCTTGGAAAGCAGAAGAGATACTCCAAACCATGGTAGAGATGAGTGTTTGTCCTGATAGGACTACCTTTCAGCTTGTTGCAGAGGCCTGGCGTGCCGTTGGTTTAGCAAATGAGGCAAATAGAGTCTTGAGTTCTGGAAGAAACTGGGATTTGACACGTCCTTTGGGAACAAAGAATGGTAACATGCCAGAAGAAAAGTCGGAGAAGATTTATCGGAAACAAATTCCAGGTGCTCCTTCCAGTCTGTTTCAGACACCAGGGTTAGCCATAAGTGATCAACACAGATCCTCCACATCAAAAAGAAGCAGGATAGTGTTAGGAGACACTGGTATCTCCGCAGAGATCTTTCCGGCTGCTACCAAATCCATGTTTCTTCCTCATTCGTGTCGATCTGGGGTTAAATATCCTATTATTTGCCAGAAGCAGACACAGCTACAGCTTAGTATACATACACAACTTGGAAGCTCATGCAGGTTGGTATAATTAAATTGAGGAAATCCATAGTCTGTTGTACTGTATTTATAGACTTCGATTTTGCAAAAATTCAGATTACTCCATCACCTGGAGTTATACTTGAGGTCTTATAGCATCTGTTTTCTTGAGAGTTCTGCTCTCAAAATTACTCCCAAATGTAACTGATAGAAAGGCTTGTCTTCATGCCACAAGTCGTGCAGGCTCACAACTTACAAGTCAAAAACCTCCTTCCTCTGGGGTAACACATCATGGGAAATTATTTGTATTGTACAAAACATTTGTTTATATTCCATGTACACCTTTTTTAATATTCTGATTGTAATACAAGAAAACCTCTTCAGATTTAAAGGACTTTGATATATGGTTTTTCAGATAGTTCTCTCTCGTATGCACCTATAGTAGATTAGTAGAGGTTTGCTTCGATTTAGAAGACCACTAATGGAGATCAAACAGGGGTTTTGTTTCCATGATTGTTGTGAAAAGTAAATTGAGGTTCTGTCACTCAGAAGACACTATCTGATTTGATTTTGTCCAGAGGAGTTGAGCCACTCATACTCGGGTACAATATGCTTCCCAAACTTTGTTGTTGTTGGAGCTGCTTCAGTGGAATCATTGAATTGCAAATTCTGTCTTTCATAATCACCCAAGAGAAACCTCACAAATGACTCTCCAAAGATGTTCGATAGATTGACAGGTATGCAAACTCATCTGCTGTATTGTATTGGCTTTTGATTTGGAAAATCAGTGAATGTATAAATCAAACTTCAATTTTACACAAAAATGCTTCTGTTTGAAGTGATCATAATCTACATTTTTCATCCATTTTATTCTTCACAAAGGAAGCTAATTTGACTGTCGCGACAATATGATTTCCAACCATGTTTTTGTGTACTTTGCGAAGCTCAGTTTAGTTGAGATTTTTCCCTCAAGTTGTCTTGAAGTCATTTAATTTGAGCATAAGGAATGTGATATGCATAAACTCAACCCTTTGAGATATCTTCAACAGAGTGAATAATCAGTCCCATGAAGCTTGTTGAAAATTAATTATTAGAAGCAACAGGTTATTCTCCATTCTTGTATTGTGGAAGACATCATTGTTTTGTATAAGTCCATACCAATTGCATGTTAGAACCTTGATCATTTGGTGATAACTGAGTGTTAGAACTATGAAAGAGATTAAGAAATAAGAATTTCTATGATTTCATTACACTTGATTGATCTTCATACATTGCTTTATATAGACCTCTAGAATGCATAACTGACTGTCAAAACAGAATGACAGCTATAAAATGTGAATCTAACAGACTAGATAACAAATGTTTAACTGACTGACTTTGTATGCTTAACATTCTCCCGCAAACTAAGTGTAGACCCATTAACAACACTTAGTTTGTCACGTAATAGTAGAAATCTAGAAGTGCCTAGAGCTTTTGTAAGAATATCAGCAACTTGATCCTTGGCTGAAATATGAAGAACATTAATAAGCTTTCTAGCAACCTTTTCACGCACAAAGAAAATGTCTATTTCAATATGTTTGGTTCTGGAGTGAAGTACTGGATTGGCACTTAGTAGAACAACACTCATGTTATCACACCAGACAGTAGGAGGTGCACTACCAATCCGCAACTCAGAGAAAAGAGTCTGTAACCATGTCAATTCAGCTGTGACTGATGCTAAGCTCCTGTACTCAGCTTCGGTGCTGCTCCTAGAAACAATGCTTTGTTTCTTTGAGGACCAAGATATGAGATTTGATCCTAAATACACACAATACCCATAAGTAGAACGTCGGTCTGTAGGATCAGATGCCCAATCAGCATCACAATACCTAGTGAACTTGAGTGAAGTAGCAAGGACTATGTGAAGACCGAAAGCTGATGTAGCCTTCAAATACCTTAAGATTCTCTTAACAGCTCGCCAGTGAGCTTCAAGTGGGTTTTGCATAAACTGACATACCTTATTAACAAAGTATGCTATGTCAGGTCTAGTTATAGTGACATATTGTAAAGCTCCAACAATACTTCTGTATAAGTGAACATCTTGAACTGGATCACTCCCAGAATCTACCAGCTTCTCACCACCACACATAGGGGTAGGCAACCCATTTGCAAATTGCATTTTAGCTCTACAAAGAAGGTCTTGAATGTATTTGGTCTGAGATAGAAACATTTCAGCATCTGTGTGTTTAACTTGAATACCCAGAAAGTATTGAACCAATCCCAGATCTTTCAAAGAAAACTGTGCATGTAGCTGAGTTATCAAATGTGAAATATCAGATGTACTGGACCCAGTAACTAAAATATCATCAACATACACTAAGATAAAGATGGGAGATGGTGAGTGTCTGATGAAAAGAGACGAGTCTAACTTTGTAGCTGTAAAACCAAACTTGACAAGGGTGTGCCTAAGCTTGTCAAACCAAGCTCTAGGTGCCTGTTTAAGACCGTAAATAGCCTTAGACAGCTTGCATACTGCATTAGGATGAGTTGGATCTTCAAACCCAGGAGGTTGCATCATATATACCTCTTCTTGTAAATCCCCATTTAAGAAAGCATTGTTGACGTCCAATTGAAAAACTGACCAAGAGTATGTGACTGCAATAGATAAGATGACTCTGATTGTAGATGGTTTAACCACATGACTGAAAGTTTCCTTATAGTCAAAACCAGCAGTTTGTTGAAACCCCCTAGCTACTAGACGAGCTTTATACTTCTGTATTGTTCCATCTGAGTTCTCCTTAACCTTGAAGAGCCATTTACATCCAACCACACTTTTATGTTGTGGAAAATCCATCAGTGACCAAGTGTTATTACGTAGTAGAGCCAGATATTCATCTTGCATAGCAGAGAGCCAATGTGGAGTGATCAAAGCCTCCTTCAAACTGGATGGTTCTGTAGAGGCCAGAAAAACCTTTGGTTTGTATATGCCAACTTTAGACCGAGTAATCATCTAATGTCCAGTAGGTAGTGTAGAAGGTAATGTAGTAGGAAGAGAAGTATCTGCTGAGGAACTTAATGGAACCTCTGAACTGATAGGTAGTTGAGTGGAAGGCAATGTGTCAGAAGAGGGAGACTGACTTGTACCATGAGTAGTATTCTGAGTGACTGAGGGACTCTGCAGTATGTGAGTAGTTAGTATTGAAGATGGCACTGTAGTATTGTCATGGGATGGGGCAGACTTTGGGATGTATGCAGTTGTAGAAACAGGAAAAATAGAATTTGTCTTGATAGATGAAGAGTTTAAACTTTGATATGGAAATGAATTCTCATTGAACATAACATCTCTAGATATGTATACTCGACCATTAGATGATCTACACTTATACCCTTTGTGTTGTATGCTGTAACCAAGAAAGGTACACTCTTCAGATCTGTATTGCAACTTATGAGCATTATAAGGTCTGACATTGGGAAAACACAAGCAACCAAACACTTTAAGCTGACTGTAATCTGGTGCTTTGTGATAAAGTATTTCAAAAGGAGACACTCCATTCAAGACAGAAGTAGGTACTCTGTTAAGAAGATAGACTGAAGTTCTGATTGCTTCATCCCAAAATTTTAAAGGAAGATAAGCATGGGCAAGAAGAGTGAGGGCTGACTCAATAATATGTCGATGTTTCCTTTCAGCAACACCATTCTGTTGGTGAGTAGTTGGACAAGCTAATCGATGAATAACACCATTTTGAGCCAAAAATTTTGAAAAGGGTCTGTATTCTCCTCCCCAGTCTAACTGGACACACTTAATGGGAAGACCAAGTTCAAGTTCTACTTGTGCTTTAAACTTGAGAAAAGTAGGAAATGCATCCGATTTATTTTGTAATAGATATACCCAAGTAAATCTACTATAAGCATCGATGAAATGTATGTAGTATTTATAGCCTGAAGATGACACAGTTGAAGCAGGACCCCATAGGTCTAGTTGAATTAGTTCTAATGGTTTGGTGTATACAGTTGAAGAACTTGAATAAGGCAATCTATGAATCTTTCCTAAACAACAAGAAGAGCAAAACATAGAGTCATTTGGCCTAGAAACAGAAATGTTACATTGTCTGAGAATCTTATGAACAAGAGAAAAAAATGGGTGTCCCAGTCGAGCATGCCAAAGAGACAAGTGGGAGAAAGCATTTGTAGATGTTGTATTCACTGTCTTGTTTGAATTGGAATAGGAGTTAAACTCTGAAGTGACTGAATCAGCAAGATGTGTGGATGGAAATACGTAAAGCCCATTGCTAAGTGTTCCTTCCAATAACATCTGCTTGGTGACCTGGTCCTTAACAAAAAAACAATTAGGATGAAACTCAAAGAAGACATGGTTATCTTTTGCAAATTTGGACACACTCAAAAGGTTTTTAGTGAGTTTTGGAACTTGGAAAACACTTTTCAGATGCAATATTCTTAAATGATTGTAGGAATGTAATGTAGACTCACCAACATTTTGAATATGCAGTCTAGAGCCATCACCAATGAAAAGTTGCTCATTGCCATAATATGGAGAGGAGGACATCATGTTCTGAGTGTGAGGAGTGCAATGGTTTGTCGCACCCGAGTCTGGATACCATCTGTTATCAGATGAATTAGATGAGGAAGGAACCACCTGTGTCTGAGATACTGTCCCAACACCCCAATTATCTTCAGTAGGTTGGTTGGACGATGCTGAGAGAGCATGTCTAGTTGCTATATGTGCTTGCAAGTTTGCTTGCTGAGACAAAGCTGTCTGTTGAGATGCAGTGCTTGGATTCCATGGATTTGAAAAAGTATTATCAAATCGATTGTAGCATTTGATAGCTATGTGACCAACCTTTCCACAAATTTGACACTGTGGTCTATTGTTTTGATATCCAGAAGGTCTAGAACCTCTCCCTGAACCAGATCTAGCACCACTTCTGTAGGAGAAATTGTTTGTTGGTGATCTGAACTGTGGCCGCCATGAATGTGGATTGGAAGCAAAGGATCTAGGAGAGAGTTTGTAATTGCTGTGGGCAACATTTGCAGAACTGGATACATCAAGATTCTGTACATGTCTCTCAATTATGGTTTCTTGAGACAGTAAAAGTGATTCAATCTCTGAAATACTGTATGAACCTGATCTTGAAGAAACAGAAACTATGAATGTATCATAGGATTGAGGTAAGCCATCAAAAATCGCATTAATGTGGTCTTTAGACGAAAGTGAATGACCTACTGAAGCCAGCTGATCAATGATGTTCTTGATCTTTAGCAAGTAGTCATTAATATTCATATCACCTTTCTTGAGATTCTGAAGTTGTGTTCTAAACTGTGAAATCTTGGCTGTAGTTTGAGAATTGAAGAAAACCTCAAGTATATGCCAGATTTGTGCAGAAGACTCACAACCGACTAACCTTGTTAGTAGTGATTCAGTCATGGATGAAAGGAGCCATGAGAAGATAAGTTGATCCTGCTGTTCCCAACTGAAGAACTCTGGATTGACATTGCCATGAACTTGATCTTCATCTGACAGAAATCGAGGTGGAAATGAATCTTTCTCAATGAATCTGTGCAACTTGTGACCTTTGATTGTTGCTAATACTTGTTGTTTAATTGTTCTCACTCAGTTTGACAGACAATACGTGAGTGAACATGACTGGTTTCCATTCTGTAGGTGTAGAATTGCTGATAGTTGCAGCATTTGAAGAAGATGAATCAGCCATTAATGCTGATTGGAAATATGAGAAGAAACTGAGTAGAGACCAAGAAAAGAAGATGAAGAACAGTTAGAGTGCTCTGATACCATGTTAGAACTATGAAAGAGATTAAGAAATAAGAATTTCTATGATTTCATTACACTTGATTGATCTTCATACATTGCTTTATATAGACCTCTAGAATGCATAACTGACTGTCAAAACAGAATGACAGCTATAAAATGTGAATCTAACAGACTAGATAACAGATGTTTAACTGACTGACTTTGTATGCTTAACAATGAGGAACGGTATTATATGTCAGACTATTTGGGGAATAGACACCACGGTGATGGACTTTTTGAGGAATTGACACCTCAATGATGGTATGTCTCATAATATATTACACCGTGATGGTCAAAATTTGACATCCATGAAATGAATCCCTCTGATGAATGATTTTATGTACTAATCTGTAACTAATTGGTGTTTATACTATAAATTTCCTAACAATCAGGTTACATTTTTCTGGAGCCTTTGAGCATGCCTTGTGCTTCCAACTGTCTGCAAAGCTCTTCCCTATATACAACTTTTCAAAACAATGCTAGTGCAGGTTCACTTTAATTACTTATGTATGATTCATCACGAGCTACAAAGTTCTCTGTAACAAAGTTCACAAAACGATGCATAAATTTTTACAATTTTTTTGATTCACACATTTTATTTTTATATTTGGATATGGGCATGCATATGGAGCATCTGCACTAGTGTTAGTAATGGCCATGGTGTTTTCACAAATTAAGAGTGATGATACATCAAAATAGACCGATCATCACGGCCGTACATGTGGCATAGAGACCCATCACGAAGATACAACATCCAATCTATTGGGCCAGCTCTAAAGTCCTCATAAATCCCAAGGAGAATAAAGCCAATTATGGAAGTCTAGGTAAGGCTCGCCAACGAGAAGACATAAACAGAGCCCCAATCCAGGCCTGAACGAATCAGAGCCTGAATCTAGGCCCGACACGAGTTCTCTTATAAAGAAGATGACCGTTGCACCAAAAAGAGTCGTGGAGGGAGTTACGCCTCCACGGACACATCTCCATTAAGGAAGAGACTGTTACAGGAAACATCTCCTTCCGTTGCGCCTCACATGTTTAAGTCACGCAGAGAATTAACTGCGATCATTATAAAAGGTAAAGGGAACACTCGACAAATGAATGCAACTTTAACTGAGGTTTTTTTTTTTTTTTCTTTCCAGATTTACTTCATTCTTCAAACAGAGTTGATGACTTAAGCATTGGAGTGTCTTCGGCCACCAAAAATGTAGTCATTGGCAGTCTAACATCTGTTTTGCGTCAAACTCACAGGAGGATGATTTTTGGACGCATCAGTTTGGTGCCGTCCGTGGGGAACAATGAGTTTCCTTTCTAAAAACAAGATCCACAGTGACAAAGCTCACGATAATATGATAAATGATCAACAAGCCATCATAGCAAATGACACACTCTACATATCCTCAACCCAGCGATGATCACGACAACTCTCCTACCACAACAATGCATCATTGACAGCTCACAAAGAAGAAGCAGCCCGGATCATCGGACCAATAGCACCCAAAAATACGGATCTGCAACACGCAGTAGCCCAGACAACCCAAACATTTGGCGGTGCTGCCACGGACCCTCGGGTAGACCTACTCATGGCCCATATGACAAAGATGCTGGAAAAAATCACCTAAAAGCGCATTCAGCTAGCTGACCCTGTTCAGGCACCGCACTAACAAAATTTCGACAATCAAACTCAAGGACGCGACAAAGTTCCAACAGAACCCCAACAGGGAAACTTCGAAAGAACCGAGCTCCCCAAGCCAAGACTCCATAGTGCATAGAACGCTTGCTGAAATCACGTTCAGAATTGGAGTCACGGATCCCAACATACTGTACGAGTTAGCTAAGCCGTCATTCTCCGCTGCACTCATGAAAAAGGCGATGCCAAAAAAGTTCGCTCCGCCAAAGTTTGAAGTGTACGATGGTACCACCGACCCAACAGATCACCTGAGACACTTCCACCACATGATGGCTCTAAAGGAAACCACGGAGTCGATCCTATGCAAAACATTCCCGACCAACCTCACTTCCACATCGATGATTTGGTTCAATAACCTACCACCGAGGTCAATAGGCTCCTTCCAAGCTTTAGCCACCGCTTTTATTACCAGATTCATTGGGAGCTAGCAGATGAGGAAAGGATCCCACTACCTCCTGCACATCAGACAGAAGCCCAAAGAAACAATACAGTAAATGTCACTCGTTTTACCAAAGAATTGACAATGATTAATGGATGTAGCGTCGACATAGCCACTGCAACCTTTGTCGTCGGATTGAAGAAAGGCCCCTTCTTTGATGCCCTTACCCTGGAGCTTCCAAAAGGCATCCGGTCCTGCTGAAAATAGCACATAAACACATATCCCTTGAAGAGATGAAAGCTGAAAGGAGGAATAATGACCAGGAAATGGAGAACCATTCGAGGAAACGAAAAAGGAAAGAAAAAATAAGGCGAGATGACAGACCACGGGAAGATAGCAATCATTCAAAGAAACATCGAAACAAAGGAAGAACCGAGTCCAACCAACGAGAATCCAGGAAGTCACAATCGGCACGACCCAGTCATGAGTGGATAACCAGTGTAATGAAAAAGTAGTACAACCCATACACGACCCTAAAGACAAGCCGAACCAACATCTTGAAACACATGGCGAATTGGAAGAACGTCAACTGGCCACCCAGGAATAGAGGAAATCCAGAAGGAGAAGACAAAAGCAGGTACTGCTCCTTTCACAAGGATCACGAACATGTTACCGAGGACTGCTACAAGTTGAAAGAGGAAATTGAGCATTGAGTCCAAAGAGGACGACTCGATGAATTCATCGGAGTACCAGACAAACAACTCAAAGGAAAAAAAACAGACACTACCGCCACAGGATCAAAAGAATGTTCTAGGGAACTGATATACGCTCTACACTACATCTACCCCAGCAAAGAAGCATCTCCCACTCGAACAAACCTATATCGGAACGGAAATATTAACACCCTGAAAATGGTTGCACTGACTGACTCGAGGACTCTACCAGCGGATACAAATCCAATCAAAATTACTTACAAAGGAATTAGCAACGAGAAACTTTATCAAGCCTCAGCAAGCAATGCCAAACAATAAGCAATAACGGGTCAAGCAAAGGAGGTCATAAATTAAACAAGAAAGAGCAGCAGAGGCACGAAACACAATTGTGAGGATAGACATAAGCCACGCAATGATAAAAGAAAAATCACTCCACAATGAAGTGTAACTGTTCTAGAAAAATGACCGCTAGAAATCGTCAGGACATCCAAACAAGAAAATCAATAAAGTTTCAATTTCAGAATCAACATCCCACGAAGGTGAACAACTTCAAAGCGAAGCTATGCAAAACAATCTGCATATAAAGCCAAAAGGAATCAGGACACAAGTCGGATATATATAATAAACTTCTGGTCCAATCAACCAACGAAGTAAAAGTGGATGAATGAGTCAACTTAACAAAAACACTTCAAGTCGACTGAGACGTCGAGTTAACGAAGTAAAAGTTGGACGAACGAGTCAACTAAGTAAAATGAATTCAGGTTGACTAGAGCGTCGAACCAACGAAGCCAAAGTAGATGAATGAGTCAACTTAACATAAAAACTTTGAGTTGACTGAGACATCGAGTTAACGAAGTGAAAGTCGGACGAATGAGTCAACTAAGTAAAACGACTTCAGGTCGACTAGAGCGTCGAACCATAGAAGCCAAAGTGGACAAACAAGTCAACTTAACATAAAAACTTCGAGTCGATTGAGACGTCGAGTTAACGAAGTGAAAGTTGGATGAACGAGTCAACTAAGTAAAACGACTTCAGGTCGACTAGAGCGTCGAACCAACGAAGTCAAAGTGGACGAACGAGTCAACTTAACATAAAAAATTTGAGTCGACTAAGTAAAACGACTTTAGGTCGACTAGAGCGTCGAACCAATGAAGTCAAAGTGGATGAACGAGTCAACTTAACATAAAAACTTTGAGTCGATTGAGACGTCGAGTTAACGAAGTGAAAGTTGGATGAATGAGTCAACTAAGTAAAACAACTCCAGGTCGACTAGAGCGTCGAACCAACAAAGCAAAAGTGGACGAACGAGTCAACTTAACATAAAAACTTCGAGTCGACTAAGACATCGAGTTAACGAAGTGAAAGTTGGACGAACAAGTCAACTAAGTAAAATGACTTAAGGTCTACTAGAGTGTCAAACCAATAAAGCAAAAGTGGACGAGCGGGTCAACTTAACATAAAAATTTCAAGTCGATTGAGACATCATGTTAACGAAAGAAAGGTTGAGCAAACGAATCAACGAAATAAAAACAACTTTGAGACAACCGAATCAACAAACCAACTCGAAAAAGGCAAAATCTGTTTTGATCATACAAACAGAGCAAACAACGGAATAACAAGTTAGTACAGCCCAGGAAAGCCTTAGATTGGCTAACACACCAGATCAACAAAATAGAAGACAAGCAGACAAAACAACTTTTTCACGAAAGCTCCGAGTTGACAAACACAAGGTTAAGACATACGTACTGAAGCATAGGAAAATTCGAATAAGCAAAAGACATACAAGGATATAGTTGGAATACAAATCACTCAGACAACAATGGACGAACAAAGTGAACAAGAAAAACAAAGGAGAAAACTCATGTTCTTCATTCAAAAGCTACTCTATTACATTCAAAGAAAACAAAGGAATGTAAGATTAATGGGAAAGATCTATAACATCCTCAGCGACACCATCAGCAGGAAGAGAAATAGCCGGATCATTGACAGGAATTCTCTCTTCAAAAAGAGAAGGTGGTGGCTCCTCAGCCATTGGATCACCCAGAGGATCTTCAACACACTTTTCATCCTCAAAGGTTTGATAGACCAGATGACGATATTTAGACAAATCAACACCGAGACCCTCACTATAATCCAGAAGCTCGTTCGACCATTGACAACCCGCTGCCAATCCACCACCTCCATAACACGAAGCTTATCCTTAATAGAAGCAAGCTAACTTCTGGACGCAATAAGTTGGCCCTCAGCAGTAGTGAGCATTACTGAGGAATTAGCCTTGAACTCGTCAAGTGAAGCCAATAATTGCTCTACCCTTTTTTCGGCAATGCCGCAATTTTTAGAGTGCTCTATCATAGCACGCGTGGCCTCAACATGAAGTGCCTTCTCAACAAAGAACTTTTTCTCCACATCATGCAAACGTGCATGAATACTGTCTAATTCAGTTCTTAAGGACTCAAGGGCGGCCACAGACCGATCTCACGCACCCTCCACCTCGGCCAACGAAGCTTGAGCAATCCCGGCCGCTTTGATCCACTTAGAGCATCACGCTTTTAACGCGCCGTATTAATGAAAAACATGGGGAAATACCAATAGCAGCACATAGAGCTTCCTCGAGAAATCACAAAATTGTGATTGACTTGATGACCCGAACCCATCACCCCTGCGTAGGCAAGATGAGTCATCCCGTCCATTACAAGCCTAAGACCATCATCAAGATGAAGGCTCGGATCCAGCACAGGCATCGAAAGCCTCTCCACCAACCGTCTATGCCATTCATTAATTAGCTTATGCGCACCGTCTTGTATGCCAAGCTGGGAAAATCAACAAAACTTCCCATCCGATTTGACTCGAACCTCTTCAAGAGTAGGTTCATTCCAACTGATCTGCAAATGAAGGATGCAAGGATCCGATAGTATGGAGGAACCACCACCCACAACCGGGAAAGAAGAAGGAACGATAGGAAAACCATCCTCGCCCTCTCGCTACGTAGCAAAAACAGAACTAGTAGCAGTCCCAACAAGAGTAGAAGAACCCAAACAGGCTGTAGAAGGCGGGACATCCATCCCATCATCAATAAGAGGATAAGAAAAGCGAAGAGACTGCGTCTCGGGAACTCGATCACGACTACTAAGCTCCTTATACTAGATAATAGCCAGTTGGATCATCTTATCGTCTAAGGACCGAGGATCCTCGTTAGATAACTTAGCAGGGTCATGCCACCAGAAGTAGAGAAAAATCTCTTTTCGCCATCGTCCAACGGACGAATGGTATCTTTTTCACTCCTCTCCAATGCCAACTTCATCTCTTCCGCCTCTTGTAGAGAGCAGTGGTCTTCCCTCGAAGGTTCTCTATCAATAGAACCCAAGTAAAGAAAAACACGACGAATAAAGTCAATGATTCATTTCTTCTTCGGAACACGGTCAGAACTTAGAAACAACCGTTTCGACGGACTAACAGGTCTAGGTACTTTTCTCTTCCTGAAAGTTGAACCGGTAGCCGCGCTAACATGATCATTGTGATTCGAACATCCAAGCTCACTTTTCGATCAACGACAACGCTATCACCGTCAGCAACGAAAGCACGGGCAACAATATCCGCGGCATGCCTCTTAGTTAGCAAAACCCACTCGACTTCATTCATGTTGTATAAACCGATGTGCCTCACCGTATTATCAGTAAGATAGGTGTCCAAAATAACTACGGGAAGCTGCAAAAAAGGCTCACTGATAACCTGTTCTTCAACGGTCAATTGCAGATTCCCTCGCTCGTTAGGAACCCGAAAAGACCTTACTATCAGCTGACCCCATAAATTGAAGTAGCCAGAGTGGACAGACGCATAAAACCAATCCCGCAACCAACCTCTGGTGTCATCATTAAGGTTGCCAAAACATGCGGGAGAACGAAGGAAACAGGTGTGGTTGGGTTTCACGCTATCCCCACCAAAGAATGCAAAATTCCAGCAGTTAAATGAATATTAGAAAGAGCGGCCCTGGCATACGTGGAAACCATAACCCTCCAACAGCTCGGGCCCATCTGAGCAGGAGGAATACCCAAAAAATCTAGATAAGACCAGAATAGCTCCGAAACTGGAAACCACAGACCGACATAAAACATACGAGGGTAAAACGCAATATATCCCTTCCTTGGACGACAAGGACTATCATTTTCACAAGGAAAAATGATCTCAAGGTTGGAAGGCAAAGAGTAGTTTGAGTGGACACTATCCAAGGTAGCCTGAGAAGCCTTCTTTAGGGAAAAATGAGCTTCATAGGTAGCAAGCTGCTCACCATCCAGTAGATCACCAACAAACATTGCGAATAGGCAAGAAAATATGGGAAAAGACAATAGGAAAGAGGAAATAACCCTAATAGCAAAGATGGCGTAAAGGAGGAAGCAACCCTTTATACAATCGAGCAAATAAGAGACTACTCACGGAGCGACATACGGGACATAATGGCGTGCAAAATTCCCAAAAAAATATGCACGAAAATGAACAGACAACGAAGTAATCAAGACGATCGACTGACCGAAAGTTATTAACAACATTAAGTTCAGTGCAAAGGTGCATTTGAAATACCAACCGTCACACAATTAGTGGATACGTGAACATACCCACTAACTAAAAGGGGAGTAGCTGATGATACATCAAAATAGATTGATCATCACGGCCGTACATGTGGCATAAAGACCCATCACGAGGATATAGCGTCCAATCTATTGGGCCAACTCTAAAGCCCTCATAAAACCTAAAACAAAGCCAATTATAAAGGCCCAGGTAAGGTCCGCCAACGAGAAGACATAAACAGAGTCTGCATCCAGGCTCGAATGAATCAGAGACAAAATCTAAGTCCAACACAAGTTCTCTCATAAAAAAGAGGATCGTTGCACCAAAAAGAGTAGTGGAGGGAGTTACGCCTCCATGAACACATCTCCATTAAGGAAGAGACTGTTACAAGAAACATCTCATTCCGTTGCGCCTCACATGCTAACGTCACGCAGAGAATTAACCGCGACCATTATAAAAGGTAAAGGGAACACTCGACACATGTATGCAACTTTAATTGAGCTTTGTCCAGATTTACTTCATTTTTCAAACATAGTTGTTGACTTAAGCATCAGAGTGCTTTCAGCCATAAAAAAATGTGGTATTTGACAGTCTAACATCTGTTTTGCAGGTCAAACTAACAGGAGGACGAGTTGCAAATGGAAGTGGTTGTATGAATAATTGAGGTTATAACATCTCATATGTGGCGCTGAACCTGAACCTTGTCCTTTGCATTGGTTCAAAAAATGGAAAACTCAGGGAAAATCTCTATGCGTGCAACTCCACATTTACAAATTTACCCCCATAAATTAGACAATTACAAATTTACCCCTCTACCAAATGTTAAAACATATTTGCCTCCGGGCACACTCATTGCATGCGACTACTAAATTAAGCCACCCCAAGTACAAAATTTTAAAAACACCTTCGGGCACATTCATTCCCCCTAGGCGCTATATTAGCTACCCTCACCACCCCCCCCCCCCCCCAAAAAAAAGTTTGACACGCCTCCGGGTACATTCATTACCTCCGGGCGCTACATTAGCCGCCCAAGGGCACGCAAATTACAAAGACACCTTGAAGCGCACATGCTAGCCTCTAGGCATGAAATATATCAAAGTCGCCCACGGATGCAGAAATTTTCAAGTGGTTCACCAAGGTTGATTTTGAGATCAATGTATATATTCTCCCACCAAAGTTTCATGTACTTGATTGTGCACGTTGATGAAAATTTTTCTAAGCCAAAATTTTCACCAACGTGCTTGGGATTACAATATTATATTTTCTCACCAAGCCTGCTCTGGAGACTTGTCTTGTGCACGTTAATTAATTTTTTTCCAAGGAAACATTTTCACCAATGTGTAGAGACTACAATGTCTATATTATCCCACCATGGGTACTTGTCTTGTGCATGTTAATGAAAAATAAAATTCTAAGCCAAAATTTTCATCAACGTGTAAGAGACTGCAATATCTATGTTGTCCCACCTAGCCTACCTGGGGACTCGTCTTGTGCATGCTAATGAAAATTTGTCTAAACATAAAATTTCACCAACATGCAAGGAACTATAATATCTTCATTGTCCACCCCGCCGAATCTGGGGACTCGTCACGTTAATGAAAATTTTCACCAACGTGCAAATGACTGCAATATCTATATTCTCCCACTCAGCCTATCCTGGGGACTTGTATTGTTTACGTTAATGAAAACTTTTCTAAGCCACAATTTTCACCAACATGCGACTACAATATCTATATTATCCAATGTAAGATCACATATGTAGTTTGCATAATAAAACATTTCATTAAATCATTTACCATGTAGAGGACGGAAATCGATGATTAACCATATTTCATGTTTTAGTGTCAGATCTTTTGCACGTAAGGTGGATATTTGAGGCTTAGGTTTGGAAGCCAACAAAGAGATAAAAATCACTTAATCCCCAAAATGCTCTTGCATGCATGCACCATCTTCCAAACACCACTTTTAGGCATCAGGTTTGAAATCCTTAGAAAGAGTTGATCGCACATGAACGTGAGAACTTGAAATCATGTCATTTGCCACGTCACCCACTACTGGCAATTACCGATGATGATGCACACCCCCACGTTCTTCACAACTAAAACATCAACTTCCTCCATCTTCAATCGCTATAAATAACATGATCGAAGATGAGGAAAGGGATGATAATTTTTTCTAACTTACGCTCAGTGCCAGATGATCTTTCTCAATCCTCTCCTCCGAAGCATGTGTCCTATTTATCCCTTACCATTGGTTAAGGTTTATCCCGAATTTTCAAAAGGACTACGGAGAGCATGATCACTCTCCACCCTTTTCAAGACCTTATCCACCACCTACTTTTGAGACCCCACCTATACACAAAGTACTTGCTAATCACTCCATCCAATACCAAATTTTGAATCTCACTAGGGGTGAGGGTGTTTACGAGCTACTTTTGTGACTACGCAGGGTTCCATTTAGAAACCTTGGTTGCCTTAGTGTTTAAAGGAAGTTTTTTAAGGAAATAAGGGTGTGTTTTATTGAGAAATGAAAATCCCATAAAAAAATGAGAGAAAAGTTCAACCCATGATGTGGATTATGAAATTGTTTTTGGAGTTTTTTAGGGACAAATATTCTTATACATGGATTTGAGAAAAATAAAATATGTTGTTGAAGGTCGTCTTTTGCCTGAAATTCTACTTTCTCTCTCCCCACTCTTTCTTCACCATTTTCCATTGATTTGTTTTCTTCCAAACAGACCCTAAGTAATAGATTTCGGAGTGTAACTAATTTGGACACTAATAACGCATTCCCAAGTTGATTTCATACGTTGAGTATGAAAATGAAGTAACACTTGCAACCCTTGAATGTAGAAACAAATACCACGTTGATTGCATAACGCAATGGCTGCTTGTGAAGAATGTTTGCCCAATCTGCAAAAGACCAGCACTGACTGTAGTTCAGAAGTGATTATTTAGAGTTTTACAAAATCGCATGTTTTGCTAGTTGTTATATTTATTGAAAGTATAGATCTTATTTTCATTGACATTTATTTCATATTAGTTAACATGGATATGTTACTCTCAGTAATCTACAATGTTAAAATTGGTCTTTCAGATTGCTCTTAAATTTTGTTACACTAGTAAGTCCATTGCAACATATTGCTTTGTCCAGAAATTGAAATATACTAAAAACTACTGACAGAGTGGAGGAAGAACAGCTTTGTCAATGCCAATTGTGTCGTCACTGCACCTAGGCAATTCATGGAATCGACACAAATTTCTTTACAGACGAACCCTCTGAATTCTACTCTTGCAAATGCTGAAAAACTAGCAGTTAAGAAGTACGCAATTGCAGTTTGGAATGAAGCATCAGAGGTGGTACAAAAAGCAAAAGTTAGGCACATGATGTTAGGTGATGAAAATGTCACCTACCTTCACCAGCATTTGCGAGCAAGGAGGTCCAAGAATAAGATCCTAGCCATATACAACTCACAGAATGACAAACTAGAAGAAATGCAGGAAATAGAACATGAGTGCATCCAGTATTTTGAAGAGCTCTTTGCTGGTGAACAAAGTGACTATGATACCACAACCATCGATAGATTACAACCTGAAAGGACTATCAATGCAGTTGAGGCAGTGGAACTGATCCAAGAGGTCACTAGGGATGAAATTATTGTAGCACTTGCTTCCATAGGCACTGAGAAAGCCCCTAGCCCTGATGGCTTCTCTTCACTCTTCTTCAAGTCAGCATGGAGAATCATAGGAACTGATTTTACAAAGGCAGTCCAGAACTTCTTTAGAAACAGGAAAGTCCTTGGGGAAGTAAATGCAACGAGTATTACATTGATTCCTAAGGTCACTAATGCCTCTTACCTAGCTGATTACAAGCCTATTTCTTGTTGCAATGTCCTATACAAATGCATAACCAAGGTCATGACAAACAGAATGAAGAAGGTAATTCATAGACTGTTAGCTCAGATCAGTCTGCCTTCATCCGTGGGCGATACATCCATGACAACGTGATGCTCGCTCATGAGCTCGACAGGAACTACCACAGAGACAAGGGAGCACCTAGATGCGCTGCTAAAATAGACCTCTGGAAGGCTTACGATACGATTAGGTGGGAAATGATTGAGCATATCATGAGGAGAATGCAATTCCCCAGCCTGTTCCTTGACTGGGTGAAGGTATGTATCACAACACCTAGATTTTCCATATCTGTCAATGGGTCACCCAAAGGATATATTAAAGCCAAGAGAGGCATCAGACAGGGGTGTCCAATGTCACCCTACTTGTTTGTTCTAGTCATGGAGGTTCCACACCTACTGCTAAAGGAGAAGGTGGAAGCAGGCGAATACGGACTGCATCCCAAGTGTACCAATCCCTAAGTCACACATCTGTGCTTTGCAGACGACCTACTAGCTTTCTTTCAGGGAAACACTAGGTCTGCCATGGCACTAACTGAGGCCCTCAGGACATTCAAGATGTGCACTGGCCTGGCTATTACTTGCACTAAAAGCAACTTATTTGCATCTGGGATCCCCAGTGAAGAACTCCAAATGATAACCAATGCCTTGACTTCAACTTACAGATGCTTCCAGTCAGGTATCTAGGCCTTCCCTTGATCTCCACTCGTTTGGACTACAATCAGTGCCTACCTCTGATAGACAGAGTTAGGAAAAGGGTTCATTCATGGAAGAACAGATCACTATCCTATGCAGGCAGAGTCACCTTTATAAGAGCAGTGTTGAACAGTCTTCATGTCTACTGGACTTCTTGCTTCATTCTACCTACCGGTGTCCGTGATGATATAACATCAATAATGAGGAACTTCCTCTGGTCTGGCTCTGATACATATACAAACTGGCAGTGTATCTGTAGTCCCTACAATGAGGAAGGCCTGGGCATCAGATCCATAGAAACAACAAACAAGGCCGCAATGATGAAGCACGTATGGAATATCGTTTCAAACAAGGACAACCTATGGGTTCGATGGACTAAAGCTCACTTAATCAAAAACAGACATTTCTGGACTATGGCTATACCAAATGAAGCCTTCTGGTGCTGGCGTAACATCCTCAAAAGCAGAAGCAAGGCTATCTCTCTCATTGTCCATTCTATTGGAGACGAGAAAGACACTAAACTATGGCAAGACCCTTGGCACCCTATGGGTATTCTCCTACCAAGGTTCCCACAACACCTTACATTCCACTCCACTCTCCACCGTAATGCAATAGTCAGTGCACTGATACACACTGACCACTGAGACACCAGAAGGCATGACCGAATGCACTTAACAGACATATGTGAAGACCTGGAGATGGTGGAACTAGACACTGCACACAAAGATGTTATCACCTGGATGGGCGGCCACGATGGAGAATTCTCTAACAAAAGTGCTTACCACTCAATGAGAACAAGGTCACCTTCAGTCTCGTGGTCCAAGCTTGTGTGGTTCACTGGCAGAATACCCAGACAGAGCTTCATCACTTGGTTAGCAATGCACAAGGCCCTTAAAACCCAGGATAAACTGCTGAAATGGGGAGTTCTTGACAAGTCTTCTTGCCTTCTATGCAGTGACAAACCTGAATGTGAAGAACAATTGTTCTTCAAATGCAGATATTCCAACTTTATATGGTTGCGCATCCTACTCCAATTAGGACTGAAGCACCAAGTCATGGACTGGGCTGATGAATGGAAATGGTGCGAGTTGAAATTCTCTGGTACCTCACCACACAGTGTACTCAGGAAGCTAGCACTCAATGCCACTACATATCACCTATGGACAGAGAGGAATTGCAGACTTTTTTAGTCCAAGTTTCAGGCAGCCATTGAAGTGGAGACTAAGATCATAGAGGATGTCAGATTACGTGCCTCAGCCCTAGATCTCCGAGTACCAGATAGTGCAGATAATAGGCAGCTCTTTGACAATTGGAGAATTGAGGTTCAATATCACTCCAGACAATACACTCGACACGCATGGAAGCGGCCTGAACTAGGATGGTTTAAGGTGAACTCTGATGGATCACTCACAGGCACTAAAGGGGGCTACGCAGCACTCATTAGGGACCATGATGGAGTAGTGGTGACAGCTGGGCCAGGGAGCCAACGAGTGCAAACGATCCTTCTTCACGAGCTACAGGGGATTGAATTGGGAATTCTACTCGCCCAGCGACATGCATTACGCAGACTGGAGTTTAGCATGGACTCCAACAATGCACTGAAGTTCCTTACCACTGACAAAGCCCCCCATGGGAAGCAGTACATATCATTCGAAGGATCAAGACAGCTCTAGCACAGTTTGACGGGTGCAGGCTCATGCACAAGGTACGGGAAACAAACCAGGCAGCGGATAAATTAGCAAAACTATTACCAACTCATGAGCTTGTCGAGATAATTCCAAGCTCCTTTGCGGAAGATATTAAGAAGATTGTATTTGATGATGCAAGAGGTAGGCAATACGCACGAATGTAACTCTTCTATTCTCTTTCCTTTTTAGTTGTCCGGGGAGCCCATATAAACCCCCACGCTTGCCTTTAAAAAAAAGTCCATTTTATGTTAAAAAGGTGGGCATTTTCTCTTACAATTCAACATGATTTTCTGCCATGTTGTACGATTTTTCAACCATGTTTTGGTTATCTCTAGCAAGTTCCTTTCACTTGAAATTATTTCGGCAATGGTCTTGAAATTATCTAGCTTAGGTAGTTAGCCTGTGATCAACTTCAAGCTATTGAAAAACAACTACTTCTACAACGGAGTGAATAATTGATCTGATTAAGCTTGTTGATATTAGATATCAAACTAAGAAGTAACATGGATTAATCTGCATCGCTCGAGTTACTGTGGAAGACATCAACATTTTTTCCAATGCCAACCTTTGTAGAACACATATCCAACCATTTTATCAAATAGAGGAGAACTCTAACTAGTGGATGGGTTATTGTGATTATGGCATGAAAATGCACTTTATATAGAGTTAATTATTTTCACTTGTTGCGATTATTTTGATAATTTGCATAATTAATGACAAGTGTGGTCTTTTGAAGAATTTTGTGTTTTAGTGTTTTTTTCAGGTAAAAGGCCCTCAAAGATATGATCAAGGCGATCTCACAACTTATGGACAACCCAAGACAACCTGAAGCAAGCCCATGTGTGCATTCAACCCAAAATGAAGAAGAAGAAGAAGAAGAAGAAGAAGAAGAAGCAACATGTGGGGTGTGTTGGCCCATATGTTTCCTTGGTGGCTGGCTCCCCCATTCTTTTTATGTTTATAGAAGAACACAAATCATCACAATTGATCAACACAATTTTAAAATAGAAAACAAATCAATTTCATTAGAGTTTTGGAGATGTATTGCCGGTTAGGCTAAACTTTGACCCAAGGCGAAGAGATGAACTCCTAGGTGTAGCTTATTTGATTGATATTTGATTCAGTTTTCATGCTTTCACGATGAGTAATAGTATTTGAGATTTTTCCCCTTTATTTAATATAAAAGTTATTTTTTCATGTGACAGTCGATTATGTTTTCTTCTTCCATAGATTCTTTTAATCCGGTGATTGTTTTCTTCTTCTCCATATAAGTCTAATCACGCTCTTCTTAAGTGTGGAATATTAGAGTTCAATTGATTCCAATAGATTGGTTATATGTGATTGTTTTTTATTGTGTTATTGTCTCCGAATATATCGTCGATTTAAGATATCATATATGACAAATCTTTGTGTATTCTAGAAAAAGGAATTCTCATATCTATTTACCTAAGAATATATTGGTGCGTTAAAGATTATTTTTCGATTATGTTGTTTGGGATATGAAACACATAACTGAGTTATCACAATTGAATCAATACAGGTTGAAGCGGTGAAATCTAAGAAGTACTCTTGGACCCTTGTGATTTTTCTTATTTCATTGTTATTCACCTAAATTCAATTACTTCTTTTAATTTGCAAGATTTTCTCAAGTTTAGTTTCTTGTTTTTGTTCGCGTAGCTTTCTTCCTTGAACATGTTTTGTAGATCGCTTTACTAATGGGATCGACACCACATTCTCCATTGCATTGACTGCGTGTATTGTTTGGGCGTAATCAAAATTTGGCATCATTGTCGGGGAATAATGTCATTCTACAAGGAGGTTTTCGGTATTATCTTTCTAGCATATTTTTTTTAAAGTTTTCTTGGATTTTAGGTTTAGTTTATTTTTCTTTCTATTTCTTGTTTAGTTTTCTTTTAGGAAAAAATTAGTGCTTAGTTTTCTTTTTATTTCTTATTTTTAGAATACCCACCGAATTTTAAAAAAAAATTAAAATTTTTTAGGTCTAGTTTATTTTTAGTTTTCTTTCTATTTTCTTATTTTTTGAATGCCCACCGAATTTCTTAATTTTGTTTCTATTTCTTAATTTTAGGTCTAGTTTATTTTTGTTTATTTGTTTTTTTTTAAGAAAAAATATAATTTTCGTTGTTTAGTTTATTTCTCCTTTTGTTTCGTGTTTAGTTGTCTAAAAAAAGTGTTGGGGGTGCATGAGTTGGAATAGAGACAAACAATGAAGACTAGTTAGGGTCCCAAAGTTAGAACACCCACACGATCATGTTGAGACTGAGACAGGTCCTAGTTCTAATCTTAATACCATGAGTAATCACGAAGACGACCCTGTTCGGTCCCTCAAGGACTATCTTCACCCCAGGCGCACTGCTACACCGACATGTATTATGTTCCCACTGAGGAAGTGGTGGCCACGTTTCACAGCAAACATGAGGCTGCAGACTCGGTTAGACTAAAGTTTTTCTCAATTTCCCTTAAAGAAAAAAATAAAGAGTTGGTTGTACTATTTGCGACCAAGGTCTACAGGTTCGTAGGAGGAGATGACCCAAGCGTTATTTAATAAGTACTTCCCTCACCACAAAACTAATGGTCTGAAGAAACAAATTTCTACCTTCACCTAAAAGGATAGCAAGACAATGTATTAGGCATGGGAAAGGTACAAGTAGATAGCGCCAATTCGTTGAGATTATATGTAATGAAGAGTTTCTCCATGAGGTCCCTGACGAGGCCATTGAGTACCTGAATGAATTGGCTAGGCTATTGAGAGCACGAACATAACACTACCAACTGAAGTCTACCAATTTAGGAAAGAAAACAACCTTAGAGCCCAATTAGAGATAGCGAATAGGAAATTAGAGACACTTAAAACCAAGGTGGTAGACACACACATACTGTTGTCTGAGTCGAGTCACATGATACATGTTTTATTTGCGCGAGAGGAGTGGAACACCTACCACAGGATTGCCCGACCTTGACTGTGATGAGAGAGGTTTATGAGGAACAATGTAATGCCTTAGGGGTGTACAAGAAGGCTTACTCACCCTTCATTGACACTTATAATTTTGGCTGGAGGTCCGACCCGAACTAACCCGCACACCCACAGGCAGAACCACCTAGGCCATACCATGCACCTTCATACAATGCACAACCTAACATGAATTTCTTAGCGGATACATTACGTGCGTTTATAGAGGCACAATGTAAAACTAATCAATAATTTGAGGCTGCATTGACACAGGTAGTAAAAGGGAACAAGGAGATCAAAAGCCAAATCACCAAGCTAACGAGTTATCGGATAGCTCAAGAGCGATGCCAATTTCCATACCAGCCCCAAGCAAATCCTAAGGGCCAACATATGGCACGAACCTCCACTTCAGACTCTAAGAACATCAAAGAGGTCAATGTCATAACTACTCGGAGTGATAAGATACTAGATGGATCAAACCCGTCAACCACTACCGACACCTCTCTAAGTAACAAGGAGAACACCCCTAAGGATGAGCCAAACAAGAACATTCCGATCCAAGTCCCATTTTCCCAAGTGCTCTGACCTACTGGGAAAAGTCTGAAAATACATGGTGAGATCCTAGAACATCTAAAATAGGTTAAGAGTAACCTACCTTTGTTGCATGCGATTAAATAGGCACCAACTTATGCGAAGGTCATCAATGATCTATGCACCATCAAGAGGAAGCATCATGTCAAGAAGATTGTTTTCTTGATTGAACAGGTAAGTGCGATGTTCAAGCAAAAAACACCACTCAAGTACAAAGATTCAAGGTGTCCCATGGTCGCCTGCCAGATCGGAACTCATGAGTTCGACCAATCTTTGCTGGATCTAGGAGCGAGTGTGAATTTAATGCCTTATTTTATCTACTTGCAACTGGGTCTAGGAGAAATCAAACTCACTTATGTTGTACTGCAATTGGCCGAGGATGTACTGATACAGATCGATAAGTTCTATTACCCCGTCGACTTTCTTATTTTGGATACTCATTCTGTGATTAATGTGGAATCTGCAGTTCCAATCATTCTAGGTAGACCTTTTCTTGCCACAGCTAACGCTCTTATCAGTTGTAAGAATGGTATGATGAAACTGTCTTTTGGGAACATGACTCTAGAAGTCAACATATTCAACACTGAAAAGAAACCACGTGATGATGATGAGTGTTATCACACTTACATGATAAACACACTAATAGATGAGACTTTCATGAGCAAAAATTTTGAATCTTTAGAGGATCTTCTTTGTGTTTCCGATTTTGAGAGTTCACCTTATCCTGACAATGTTTTATATTTTTTTTTTCAGAGTCAAAGGATAAAGGTGGACGACAATGGCAACCAAGCTTTGAAGAGTTGCCAAGAGAAAGAGAGAAACCACAACCATCCACAGTGGAAACCCCAAAGATAAAGGTGGCCCATGATAAACAAATTTTGAGGAAACATTTCGAGCAAAATCAGCAAGTCCATCTTTATGATTCATGACTTCATCTTCATCCAAGCAAGCTAAGATCGAGATGAACGAGCTCGTTCCTGGTTAAGCATGTTTTTCCCAATGGTTCAGTTGAGATTGAAGATCTGAACGATGGGAGATTATTCAGAGTGGATGGGCAACGTCTGAAGTACTATGTGGAGCGAGTAGAGGAACCAAGGGAGATTTCTCCGATTGCCTGTCTACTCACATTGAGGTTCTTCACTTCTATTTTTAGTTTTCTTTTTTAGTTTAGGTTATTGTTGTTTAGTATAGGTGTATTGCTTTCATTGTTTGCTTTTATATTTTTTTCTTTGAGTGTTTTAAATTATCTTAGGTTTAGCTACTGAAGTCGTTCAATGATGCATGATTACAACATTTTCATCGAGGTCCAATGATACTATCTTGATTGAAATTGATTAATTTCTGGAAACTCATTTTTGTGCACTAACTAAGCTTTGTGGACCGATTCGGAGAGTTGATGCATATGATTTTTTTATTTTGACCATGTTTGAATCACATTTTCTTGATTGAGTGGAGAGCTTGAGATAACTGGCATTGCAAACTTTTATTGCTCTTTGGAATTGGTTTCATCACCATTTGAGATGTTCTATTTAGTTTACCTTGCACGTGGAGAAATGATTTGGTTAATCTTTGAGGCCTTTTAATCCATCATTGATATTGTGCTAAGTTTTTACCGTTGACAACATCTCAAGAAACCGCCTTCTTCTATGATTTATTTTCATTGTACTTAGTCTGTGTGAAAAAAATCGTCTAGAAAAAGTCTCAAAGTTCGCTTTTGAATCAAAAGAAGGGAGATTCATCCGCATAAGGAAGATACGTTGTCTCAGTCATATTCAGAAGGAAAAAGCTTCAACATCAGGGCTTCATTGATTGACCAATGAAATTTATAGGCATAATATAGTAAGCTTAATTAAGTGTTTTAGATGGTGTGACTAGTCTATCTTGTGATCAATTCTTGTTTACTTGTTTGTCTTAAATCATTTTACCTTTTCTATGAGAGTTTTACATTGATTTCGAACTCCATAAATGAATACCTTGCCTGTTCTAATTGATAAACACTTTACCTGTGGGGACAATGGAGTTGAGGCTTTTACATGGTTGAATGAGATGTAATATGCATTACTGGTTTGTGGTAAGAAAGGTTGTGGCCTAGTGCACATTCTCACTGTTTCTCAAAAGTCAAGATTTGAAGATTTTTTTTTAATGATTTGGATATCTTGTTAGCGTTTGTGAGCTTTGGCTAACGTTTGTTTAGGTGTTAAAAAATTATGCAACTTCTTGGATTCTGATCTCCATGCTATTTATTTCGCTTGTATTGCTAGGTACTAGCAATGAGCTGGTTGGGGATTGTGTTTAGGGCATGAAAATGCACTTTATACGAAGTTAATTATTTTAACGTGTTACGACTATTTTGATAATTCATTGAACTACTTGACAAGTATGGTCTTTTGGAGAATTTTGTGTGCTTAGTGTGTTTTTTAGGTAAAAGGCCCTCAAAGATATGATCAAGGTGATCCACAACTTCTGGGTCAACCCAAAATAGCCTAAACAAGCCCATGTGTGCATTCAACCCAAAACGAATAAGAGGCAACAACCTGTGGGGCGTGCTGGCCCATATGAAATAGGAAACCTAAGGTTTTCTTATTTTTTTCTTTATTTCCTTAGTGGCTGCCTCCCTCCCTCTTTTCATGTTTATAAAAGAACCCAAATCATCACAACTGATTAACACAACTTTTAAAAGAGAAAATAAATAATTTCCTTTAGAGTTTTGGAGATGTATTGTCGGCTAGGCTAAGCTTCCACACAAGGCGAAGAGATGAACTCTTAGATATAGATGATTTAATTGGTACTTGATTCAGTTTTTTATGCTTTTACGATGAATAGTAGTATTTGAGAATTTTCCCCTTTATTTAATATAGAAGTTATGTTTTTGTGTGACAGCCGATGAATATAGAATTTTCCTCTTTATTCCAACCGATCTGTGTCGTGCCCTAAGTGGGCCTTGCTCGCTTTGTGATTATGATAGAGAAATTCAACTTTTTCACATTTTATCGCATATCTTGAGGCATGCATGTCAAAACAAGTTGAAATTTTAAACCATTTTTTTATGTGAACATTAACTTTTCTCTAAATTTCAGCTCAAATGATATCATTTTAATTTAATCATGTGTACGTAGTGTCCTTTAAGTGGGTCCTAATTAAATGAGAAGTCAAAATAGAAATTTGTCCATTTAAGCCAAATTCTAATTTTTTAAATACATAATCATATCCAAAAATAGTCCTTATTGTTGAATTTGTCTTCAAGATTTTTCAGTACATTATAAATATCGTGAAAAATCAACAATATTTGAAATTTCTACATTTTGGGCGAGTCATTTGGGTGTGTTAGAAAAAAGAGATGGAATAGAATTAATTTTCCAAAGTATTGGGTTGTGAAAAGTTTTGCTTAACTCACCTCTCAGCAAAATTTTCCCTTGTAGCAATTCTTCGCTAGAAACAAATTATTTTTCTATATATCACTGCTGCGACACAACATTCCATAATATCACATTTTACCCATTTTCTTGGCTAATCACATCACAATGCCAATAGTTGTCTAAAATGTTATTTTAGTTTTTCAATTTTCCTAATTACTCAAGGTTTAAGTCCAGGAGGCTAACCTCAAATAATTATGATGTCCATGAGAAGTGCAAACTACTACTTATGTGTGTTTGTGTGTGTGCGCATTTTTAACCAACACCATTCACGTCATCATCTTTGGAAAAAATGACCACATAATGCACAACCCATTGAAACAGACTTCATTGTGCTTGTTTGGTTCAAACAATTCATCAGTTTTCATCAGTTTTTTGGACGTAAAACATTATATTGTATGAGACAAGAGCTTCTGCATGCTTCAATTTCGGAGGAGGAGGAAGATGTCCTTTCTTCTCATGGCGATAAATGGAGCAACAACATGGAGGGATGTTATTAGATCAGTAGCCTTGATTGAGTTCAACTTTGTTCTAGCTTCAGCATTTGTTTCTGCTGAACTAATCTAAACAAAAATATCTCAATAGGAGACATGCAGATGTTATGAATGATGAAGCAGGTAATATTGTAAAGGTCATGCTGAGTTTGCTATGGCAAGGTGATCGATCAAATTACAAACATGTTTTTTTTCATTCAATGAGATCTCTATACTTGGGTTTTTGTTGCAACTATGTTGATAATTTTGGTTTGTTTTGGATTTTATTTTACTAATTTTTTTTTGTTTGGAAAGAGAGCAGGGTTTTAAGGACTCTAACCTTTATATTAATCAAAAATTTGAATACAGTCTTCATAGAGATGGAGAAAACACCACTACAAGCCCTGTACTGACCCTCATAATAGGGGTGGGCACGGGACGGGATGGGACGAGATATACCCATCCCTATCCCATCCCGTTCATACGGGATCGGGACGGGATCAACGTGCTGCCTGTGACTGCTGCGAAGATTATCATCATATAAGAGCGTGAAAAATAACTATTGATGTGGTGGGCACGGGACGGGATGGCGCTTACAAGTTTAGTGAACTCAAGCAGTAAACCAGGCTTTACAACTTCAGTCATTTGAGGTTGGTATTTTGTTGCTTAAGTTAATTGTATGTGTATTAAGTTGCACAACGTATTTTATGAACAATGATGTCAAAATGGATAAAGGCATTATCTGTGAATGCTCTAAACTGCTTTTATATAGCAAATGGGGCGAGGGAAATTAATACCATACAGCAGGAACAATTCAAAGAAAAGTTAGATATTTTCTTTTGGTTAAACTTCATGTTTGTGCATTAAACACGTTTTTAATCATGTTCTACTTCTTCAAACTTGTACTGTCCTTGATGTGTGGCGTTGAATTTGTCTAAAAGAATATAGTGTTTTTAAGAAGAAAGCATGCATGGTTACAAAAATCAAACATCCATTAGAACCGGGGTACATTTATTTTTCCTTTTATTGATCTTTATATCTTAACTTTGCTATTTCTGATATGGATAAGGTAACTTCCAGTACTGTTGACTTCATTGTCATTTCACAGCCGCAAGAAAATATGGACGGCCCATCAGATACCACTCAGATGTTTTCTCATCACATGTGCCATTGTAGGCAAAATTCATCCTTCAATGAAATTTTTGTGTCTAATTCGTTTTCCTTTTGTCAAGTTTATATATTGATCTTTTTTCCAATGATATATGTATCTCTAGTGTTGCAAGCGCAAGCCCAGTTTGGTGGTTAATGGATGGACCTGAAACTGTATATCACGACTTCTCCACATCTTTCTGTGAAATTAAACTTCGTATGGTCATTCACAACTCAACTAGCAACATTGTTTCTGTTCGACTTGATGCCCATGATCCATCACCCAACGCTGGTCAATCAAGTGATGTAGCAGCATCACCTAAATCTTCTGTTGCTTCTACAAATCAAGAAGGATGGCACGATGTGTCATTACTAATCGTGTTTACATGAATAGAAAAAAGAAATTGGGTGTGGTACAAGCCATACTCATGCATGAAAGTTGGCTTAACATCGTAACTATCTCTCACTTTCTCGACTAAACTTGGTTCCATATTTTGGTCTATTAAATAAATAAATAAATATATTAATAATAAATATTAAAAAAATAGCTCGGGACGGGACGGGATTGGCGGGATTGAAAATCTTCATCCCATCCCATCCCATTCTAGATCGGGACGGGACATGATCTGGATGAAATTATTCAATCCCATTAAGACCCGGAAAAATCGGGACGGGACGGGACTGGACGGGATCGGGATCGCGGGATGGGATGCCCACCCCTACCTCATAATAGCACTGGCAAGTTAAAATACTTTTTTTTTCTTTGTTGTGGAGACGAGTAATTCATCTTCTGTACTTTTTGTTTCCTTTCTTAGTTCTAGAGGATCTTCTAGGATAAAGACATCTTTGGTGCAACCGTTTGGAAACTTCTTTGTAGCCAGTTCTCTTGCAACATCTTCACTAGAAGGACCTGGCTCATGTTCTCATCTTGGCAATTTTCTTGACCCAACATAGTTTCTGTGCGATTATTCTCTTTTTCCCATAAATCCTTTAACCATGTGTAGTCTTTCTTCATTTCATCCTTGCCACGTCTCGCAATAGCTTCTTCCACTTCATTAGAAATTTGTTTCCCCTGTCGTATTCATCTATCATCAGTAAGATTTGTTCAACCTGACATAGAGAAATAAAATATCTCATATTGTTTACTGCCGATCTGACCATTTGCTGCTCATGCAACATGGGATGCTCTCTCCTTCATTTGTCAACTTGCAAGCATGCGGTTCAACAACCACTGTTTGCACACTTGCGTCCTTAGACACCCCTGTGACTCAGACACCCAACAACATGGATTAGTTCTGCACCCAACTGTACAATTTGATCGAGCTGGTTGTTGTCGACATCTTCTTCCTAGTTATATTGTTGTAGACTAGCAAAACGGTTGTGATTGAGACGCATAAGATGGATTTGCTGGCCAACTTTCATCTTAAACTGTTTGATGACTTCCACCCACTCCCCATCCTAGTTGTTTTTAGTATCATTTAGTTTACCACCACGTTTAATTCTTTGATCCATTTTGTTTTCAAACTACTTCCTTCAGTTCATCATTTTATCTTTTTGTTGTTGAACTTTTTCATGAACATCCTCATACATTTTTCTTTTTCATGCCCAAACATGCAGCAATCAGAGCATAATAACGGTTCCATGGGTAATCTATGATAACCTCATCAAGTTCCCTTCCTCTCTGCCAATATCAAGCTTAATCTTTTTTGGGGAGGTCCTTGGTTGCTTCAACTTCTACACATATTGCGGCATAAGTAAGTCTAGCTCTAGTAGCCGTGGCCCTGTCAAACCTAACTGGTTTCCCCACACAACTTGCAAGGTATCCCAATCCTGCGCTATTCCACATACAAGTAAGAACATTGTAGTGATGAAGCCAAATAGGAATAAAACTTACCTCCTTTTTCAAGCATTTTAAGCTCCCCTTCCATGGCTTCACCACCATCAACTTCTCCCTTATCTTGAAAGGCCCTGTTTCTAAAGTTGTTTCTCGATCCTCCACACTTGTAAATTTAAAGAAGAAGAAATCCCCGTTTGACTTGACTGAGATTGATCCTGAAGATTTTCAAAATTTAGAGCATATGAGGGTGATGGCATTCAGCGTTTCTTCAATTTTTATAGAATTTTTTTAGCTGCTGTAGTCCAATAAGATAGTGCAATGGAGTTGAAACAGGGCTTGTCCAGCTCAACTACTTGAATGGATCTTTCCAAGGACCAATGTGTTGATTTATGTACTAATTATTATATTACAGTTCCAAGTCATTGTACTCCTAACATAGCAATCTTAGTTTCCAGTTTATTTGGATTATTTCTATAGGAAAACAATCTGCATAATTAGAGCTGCAGAATGATTCAAACCCTGTCAATATAAACAAGGTCACAGAAACAGAAAATTTGAACCGAGGCTTGCCAAAGCAATTTCCTTAAGACATTATTTCCAACCATGTCTTGGTGCAAACAATAAACGTTGGTAGTTCTTCACTTCGTTAGTTTGCAATGAACAACAAAGTCCGGCGAAGAAAAATCGAATAATAACTTTGAGGAAGCGACCTCTTATAAACTAAACTCTGCTTCTGTAAACGAATTTCTAATTGATTGACTTCAAATGGGTAGTTTGAAGTCAATTTATAGGATACGGAATAGTACATTGATTCAGTAAATAATTGGAAGCTGGTATTTCAGTTGAAACCTGGGGACAGAACGGTTCAACAATCAACTGTAGAACTAATTTTTAGTTAAGGCCAAATGAAAGTTTGACCAAAAAGATAATGAATGCAATTAAAGTTAAAGCCCAATAAACTAGAGTCATACTCTCTCCGTCTATCTGATCTTTTTATTTAATTGATTATCAACTTCAATTTTGTACCTACAAGTCAACACCATAAGAAAGTAATCATGCCGCCGGCGGGTTTCGAACCTAGGAGGTGGGGGATAAGCCCACACAGCCCTAACCACTCAACCATAACACCATTGGCTTGTCTTTGCTCTTTAGTAAATACACATTGCAATATCTTGAGCAATCATCAATATGTGATGACATATTTCTTCCCACCTTGAGTAAGAATTGATATGAAATAACATAAATCAATATTACTAAACCCTAAATTGCAGTATTTCTTTGAATTGAACGAAAATATTGTTTAGTAATTCTACACAAACCTCGCATTTGTGTTGTGATTTATGTTCGAATTTAGGAATCAACCCCTAGCCAATTTTTTTTTATTTTTCTAAAATTTACATGACCTAATCTATCATGCCATAATAAAGGGGACTCAAACAAATAAAAAGCAGACTTATTATTATTGATAATTGATGTAGTCAATTTCTGTTTTCCTTCCTTGTTGCTTACCTAGACATGCACAGGTAGCAAACGTGAGCTAATGACCACCGTGTGGTGACTGATGGCACTCCGATGTTTAAGTTAGATAAGGTTTAGGAGAGACTTAAAAATGTACACCGGGTATATTGCATACCTCTAGTTCATCGACCTTATCTCCCTTTTATAGTGAATGAATCCTCGTTCAGCTAGGCCTTTGGTGGCGTAGTTTAGGGAAAGTGATTTTGTTGTGGAGATCTTTTTTTTATTGGGAGTTGTCCATGTGGGATAGTTTCCCTACACGACTTGTGCTCTTAGATCTGCGGGAGAGATTTCCTTTTCTAAGTGTTATCCGTGCAAGGAAGTTTCCCTGCCCAACTTATACTCTAATATATGTTTCCTAGTCGGATCCAATGTGTTGCGGGCCTGCTTGTCTTGGGTAGCTCTTTCAGATACTTGCCTTAGAGGTCTTACGAGTATTGGGCCTGACCACATGACGTGTGGGCTTACTGGCTCATTGCAACTCGGACCCAACTGTCTGGATTCTGCCAATGGTGGGTTTGCTATTGTTTGGGCCTCGCTGGATTAAGCGTGCAATTGGTCCTTCTTCGTTTTGTATAAGATTATCATGACACGTGTACGGTGCTGATTAGAGGACGGTTTGATGTATCATAAATAACCATTTCATTGGCCTTAAAAAGGCCATCAGTTTGGTACCCACGCCACACATTCATGCGGTTTTTGGACATAACAAATTGCACTGACTTAAAAACTATTTTAAAACCATTCTCCACTAGAAGAGACCTAGATATTAAATTCTTTTTTATTTCTGGCACATGCAAAATGTCTTTCATTGTGACGCTTTTTCCTAAAGTATATTTCAAGACCACAGTTCCTTTGACTTAAGTTGCCGAGATGGAAGCATTCCCCATGAAGACTTTCTCATCATTGGTTAACTTCTCATAAGTTGAGAACATGGACTTGACAATGCAAATGTGGTGGGTGGCATCAGTATCTACCCACCAAGCCTAAGGATGGTCAGTGAGATTAACTTCAGATACATTTGCATTGATATTCAACATTTCAATGAGACATGTAAGTACTTCAAAACTATTTGCTTGAAAAGAGTTGTTCTCATTGTCTTCATCCGTGTGATGTCGACAATCCTTAGCAAGATGACTCTTCATGCCACAACCGAACAAGTACCTTTGAATTTCTTAATGTTCTCCTTAACATTTTGACTTCTTGTCCATCACTATGTGAAGATAGCTTCTTCTTTTGAAAGTTTTTTTTTGCTACTTTGAACTTTCAATGACATGTGTTTTAGCTTCAATAAAGGTGCACTTATTTGTGCCTCGATTATCTTCTTCAATTTTCATCTAAACGATTAAGTCTTTAAGACTCGTCTACTTTTGTTTATGCTTTAGGTATGTGTGTGAAATTTGTTCAGTTGGGAGGGAGCTTCCCAATTATTGTAGCCACTTGAAAATATTAGCTGATTTCGTGACCTTTAGCTTGAATTTCATGGATGAGAATCTGGAGTTGTGTATTTTGAAAGTGACGGACTTAGAGTCAATCATTTTCTACTCCATAAATTTGTTCAACTATAAACGTTTTGAGCCCAGCATCCTTAGTTGTCTTTCTTTTTTTCTCCAACAGCCACCCCCCCCCCCCCCCCCCCCCACACACACACACACACACACACACACACACACAAGTCTTTGGAACTATATAAACTTTGTACAAAACTTCATCTAAGAATTAAGTACATAATTGTGGCAAAGGAAGCCAGATTGCTTTCATGCTTCGATATCAAGAAATACCACCTTGTGTCTTTTCAAGAGTTTCTCCGTCTTTTGGCTTAGGTTTATTTTCGGTGAGAAATTTTTTGTCAATCCCAAAGTTAACAGTAAATGCCATGTCTTGTCTTGAAGTCATTTCCTTTGAAATTCTCTGGCCTATCATGAGCAAGGACTTTGTTGAATCCAGAGGTCACCCCCAACAATTAAATTGGACTTTGGTATTATCTCCCACGTTTTTTGTCACGCAAAAAATACAATCATATTTTTTTATGAGAAATAATACAAATAAAACAAAGTTGCCACATAGAAAATACAATTAAATTCATACTAATCATTGTCTTTATAGCTTAATCATAGTTGTAATTTTTATAAACTATGAATATAATTTGTAAAAATTACTGTAATAAAATTAGTAGTTTAGGCAAAGTTCTAAATATGTAAAACATATGGACCAGATTGTACATACTGTACAAAACAATATTTTGAACAAATTTGTACAAATAAAGTTTATTGTATTAAATAGAAGTTGAAATAGACTTCAAGTCTTAAACCAAGCACATTTTGGTTTTTGTACTACAATAAACCAAAAAACCAACAAATCTACTCAGCCTGGTCCTTATGCCTGGGAGGGTGCCCAACACGTGAATGTTGACTTGGCATTCATGGTTGTGTTTGGGGAACATCAAAGTTAACACTTTAGCCAAACACAACCATTATTCAATTAGGGCTTACTCCGGAGCCAAACACAACCATTCTTCAATTAGGGCACCAGATAACAACTAGTTGTTCTTCTCCTCTTCAAAGAACAACTAGTTGTTCCTCAGTTGTTGCTCCTCCTCCCTCCCCCTCTTCACACGGGTTGCTCATCCTCCCCTTCTTTAAACAGTTTGCTCCTCCCTCCCCTCTTCACCCGACTTGCTCATTCTCCCTCCCCTACTCCTCCTCCCTCAACTTTTTAGTTTTTGTTCCTCTTCCATCCATCTTTATTGCTCCTTCCATCTTTTTTTTTTTTTTTTTTTTTTTTTTTTTTTTTTTGGAAAATTGAGCCAGGGTTTATTAAGGATCCCTGAACCTAAAAAGAGCTAATCAAGATTACAATCGAACGTATCTTTTCCCTATAGCATCTTTATGGATAAATTTCTTTACATTCTCATCAAATGAGTTCGGGTCTAGTTCATGGAATTCGAACGGTGGTAATAAGCCTGCTAGGTAGTCTTCAATTCTGTTTGTTTCCCTGTAGTGGTGTTGAATGATGCAGTCGTCAAGCTCGTTGATGGCTCGGTGAATGCGATTGATAAGGTGCCTCAGGTCCCATGGGGTTCCTTGTTGCCTTGTTAGGATAGAACGTGCATGCGCAGAGTCTGTGCTGAGTATGACTTTACTGATGCCATGCAAAGAGCAAAGGTTAAGTGCAGCTTCAATACCTTGCAACTCATGCTTGATTACAGAATGTCCAACAGTAGCTCCGGTGCATGCTGCGACTACAATGCCATGACCCCCATCTTCTATTGGTTCAAGTAAGAAAATTCTTGATTGTTTTTCTTTGGTCTGCCCTCACCCCCACACCATGTCTCTAATCACTAATCTTATCTTAAGATTATCATTTACCCATCGTGTTTGGTGTTTCATGAGCAAACCTATTTTATAATCATTGTTTTTTTTTTTAGATTAGATCCATAACTCAATCCCCAAACATGATTTGGTGTCATAAATTATACTTCTTTTGAGCAACAATGATCCAATCGATGAGCTCCATGCACTGACTGGGCAGTTTACATCACCCTTAATACCAATTTGGTTATTTTAGCAAAATGAAAGAGAAGTTAATTCTTGATCTCATGTAATCTTGGTACCTTATGCGAGCTACTACTATAAAATAGTGGTCGAATGCTTGCTTATGTGGGATTCTACTACTGATGATTTTTATTTTTTTGATGATTTTTTTTTTAACTTTTATGGTGAAATGAGCTTAATGCAGGAATGACATACGTATGTGGTGTATCGCGGTCATGATCCGAGAGTATACTTAACATGGGCAGGTTGTTCAATCCAAGTATCCGACTATGGTGGTAGTTTGTATAAAGCTTTTGCATCAGTTGTCGAGGCATATGACATTTATGATTTTGGGTTCGCTTAGAAGAGGTGAGAATGAACTGCGAGGCAAGAAAAAATGATGAAGAGGTCAAAAATCATTATCGCATTCATGAGGGTGAAACTGAAGAAATTAATGATAGAAGACATGGAACTCAAGTAAACAACAATCATTGGGCATTGACAAGGGACTTGATCAATGTACTACTAGTGGAGGTTATTCTAATAATGATAGTTGTTTTGTTGAAACTTGTGGTTTATTGAATGTTTTGTAAGTTTTATTTTATGCAAATGAATTGTTATGTAGATCATATTTTATGTAAATGCTATGTTTCCTATTGTGTGAATGAAACCCAAATGCAAAAATTTTATTGTTATTTGCCATTTTTTTTTGTTGGAAAGGCACGGCATTTTTGTGTGTAGAAATCAAGCTATACTCAAGTTAGTATCTTGAGCTGACCAGAATATTGTTAATTAAGCAAGCATGAGTGTAATAGGCTTGTGTGGGCGGGCTTAGAGGTTGGTAGGCTAACATGTGTGGGCAGACTCGAAGGGTGATAGGTTATCTAGGTGTTATAGTCTCACATCGCCTAGGTGAGGGAAGGAAACGCTATATATGTGTTAGGTATGATCTCCTTAGTAAGATGTGTCGTGAAGGCGGTTAAGCTCAAAGCGGACAATATCTTATCATGTGGATTGGGTCGACATAGAATAGTATCATAGCCGAACCTAGTCAAAAGTGTGCCAACAAGAACGTTGTGCCCTAAAAATGGTGGAGTGTAACAGCCTTGTGTGGTGGGCTCTGAGGCTGACAGACTACCATGTGTGGTAGGCTCAGAGGCTGTCAAGCTACCTAGGTGTTATAGTCTCACATAGGTTACCTAGGTGTTATAGTCCCACATCGCCTGGATTAGAAAAGAGGATGTGATATATATGTGAGAGGTTGAATTCATTTGGTAAGACTTGTTTTAAATCCAAGCGAGTGATTAAGCAAAAAACGGACAATATCTTACCATGTGAATCAGAACGTCGCAATGAGTTGATATAAGTATGTTGGAGGAATGACAGGGATGGCCACGAACAAGAGCTTAGAGAAGATGCCTCAAGTAGAGGAGATGAATTTGATACCATGTCATTTCCATAGGTTATTCAGAAGGGGAAGGGTGTACAGTTGATTAGCTAAGAGCTCCCCTTTTCATTAAGTGTTTCTATTACCAGTTAGGTAGACAGAGAAACCCCTCCCTATTAACTACAATATCATCACCCATTCAGTGCAAAACATACTATATATACAATTGTATTTCTCATATCCCCTCCAAACCCATAAACAAACACAAACATTGGTTTTCTCATAGTAATGCCACAAAGTTTCGAGGCTTCCCAATTATTTTATACCGCGATGGTACGTACCAGCCTGATGTTTAAATCATCGACTTGTTGATGGTCAGCTTGTAGTAAGAATAAAATGATGAAAACGTTTGATTGTAGCAATCTCAACTCTAATCTGGACCTATTAAGGGGTCAATGACTTTGGAATCTTTTGACAGTGTAAGTGCATCTCCAATCTCTCCACAATGACACTAGAAATCTTTCAACAATGTTTTGATGGTAAGTGCACCTCAACTCTGCAAATTTAAGGGATTTTCAGATCCTATGAATATAAACCTTAACGGAAGAAATTGAACTTGAACTGGGTCATAATACCAACATGAAAATCCCTCATCTCACATTCTCCCCCCTCATCTCACATTCTCCCCCTCTCACTCACATTCTCCCCTTCTCTCTCACAGCAAAGGCGGAGGCCGAAGCCAGAAGGGTCGTCCCTTCTTCTCTCTTCATAGCGAAGGCGGAGGCCGAAGGCCGAAGCTCGAAGCTCGAAGGGTCGTCTTCGTCCCTTCTTCTCCTTCTCACAGACACTCGAAGGGTCATTCTCTTCTCAAGGACACTTGAAGGGTCCTTCTCTTCTCACTCGACACCCATCCCGGCCGGCTGCCTCCCTCTCCCCTCCCCACCCTTCCCCGCCTTTCCCTGGATCCTAGCTGCAAGAGATCTGAGAGACCTTAGATCTGAGATCTCTGATCCGTGATCTCTGAGATTCTTTTGATCGATTTTTTTTTTTTTTTTTTTGTAATTTTTTGTATGGTTTTTTGTAAATTTTGTATAGATTCTTTGTAATTTTGTGTTACATCTGATGAATGAAGTATAATATCTGATGAATGAAGTATAATTTACTGTAGTTAGATGGAAGATGAATAACTAAATTTACTGTAGTTTGTAGTTAGATGGAAGAGGAATAACTAAAACCAGTAACTGAATCGCAAACCGTAAACGGATTGGCGGGGCGGATTTGGGATCCGTTATTCCTGACGGATCGGGAATGGATTTGCTCAAATCCGCCCCGTTGCCATCCCTATGAATGAATGGTTGTGTTTGGCTACAGTGTTAACACTGGCCCTCCCCAAACACAAACATGAAAGCCACGTCAGCATTTGCTGGGCACCCTCCCAGGCTGAGTAGATTTATTGCAAAAAAACGATTTCGTTTAAATAGACAAAGTTGAAACAGACCAAACAAAAATGCTACGAAATCAGGTTTTTGCAATCATGTTTTGCAACCAGGATGACGTGACGTGATCTCGAAAGAATGATAAAATCCCCAAAGAGTTTATGTGTATCTCGAGGTTGTGAAGAACCTCTTCTAACGATGCCATATCATCCTGATTGCATAACCTGGTTTCCTAGCCTCACTCCAGACTTCAAGCCTGAAACCAAGCACATTTTGTTTTTTTTTACTCTAATAAACCCAAAAAAAATTGGTTTAAATACAGAGAAATTGAGATCTCGGGTTCTATTCGGACTCTGAATTAAGTGGATACATATGCTCTAGATGTATTGGAACAAGGTTGTTATTGAACTTTGGAACTGATATACGATTGTGTTCGGACTCAGAAACTGAGGGTGTGTTTGGCCACATGAAATCTTACTCCATAGGAATTCATGAGGGACCACCTACATTTAAGCTAAAGTGAGGTAACACTCATGATCCACTACTAGATTTTTTTTTCTCAATGGTAAGAATGAAAATCCCATGAACATGATAATCACATTATCACACCACGATTTTTTTAGAAAATGAAATCCTTATATCCATGTAGGATTAGGATTATCTGTTTTCCCCAAATTCGGGATGTGAAAATTTAACAACAGAAACATTTATAAAATAAAATTGAAATATACAAAAATTATAACCAAGAAACTCTTTGGCGATGTTCGCCCCACAAATAAACCTTCAACAACGCTACACCAAAAACTCTCTAACCTGAGAATGACTAATTGACTACGTTTCAATAAGAACGTACCCAAGAACCATAAACTTACTTGGGTCAGCGAGGTAGCTAGTATGAATAATATCTATTTCTATTAAATAAAATAAGTTACATAAAATACATACACAAATAAAACAAAATCAAAGACATGTAGTTCCTCAACGAGGCAAACATATCCCTCTATAAGTTTTATCATATTTAAAGGAAATTTATATTTTACCAGTACTTATGTTGTGAGGGTTGAATATGGCAAGTTTAACCTGCATAAATACTAATAGACTTGCCAACCTGCATGAAATGATAAGAAACAAACAAGTGTAATTTCAATATGCAATTTACTTTCAACATAACACAAATCATAATCATAATGCACCCTTATTGAAATATCAACAAATACACATTTTACCTTAAAGAAGACACGTAGTTCTCATTCAATGATCGAATAAGCATTTAGTTTCTTCCCTTAGGGTGTGTTCGGTTGCATGAAATTTTATCCATGGGAATCCATGAAATGACCACCTACATCTAAGCTATTTTGAAGTTTACCAATCAACCATTAAATTTTATGATCAATGGTGGGATTGGAAGTCACAAAACACCCCCATCCTTAACATTTCATAGCCAAATTATTCTTAAATCCAACTTTGATAAATGAGATTTGAAAGAAAAATAAAATATAAAAATAATTAAAATTAGGGGTGGCAGTGTGGGGATATTTTCTATAAAAACTAAAAAGGATACCATCACCTCTAACATTTTCCATTTTTCTTTCAAATATCCCCCTCTTTTTTTACACCAGAAATAAATTTGATTGGAAAGGAAACAAAAATCTAAAATCCTTGCAATTAAGAATAGTCCCATGCTAAATAACACCACCATTTCTGCTAAAACACCACCACCTTTTTGAAGGACACCACCACCTGCTGAAGAACATCACCAATATAAATAAATAAAAACTCTAACCCTCCTCTTCTCATTTTTCCCCTTTTCCTTTTCTTTTCCAACAACCCCACCACCGCCACCTATCCTCTTCCCTTTCCCCTTCACCACCACCACCTCGCCACAGGGAGAAAAAAAATGAGGAGGAGGCCACCGCCACCTCTCATCCTCCTCCCTTCTTCTTCTTCTTCAATCACCACCACTACCACCACCACCATCATGCCACAAGGAAAAAATGAAGAGGAGGCCACCGCCACCGCCACCTCTCCTCTTCCTCCTCATCCTCCATTCCTCTTCTTCGTTTTCAATCACTATCACGCCACAGGGAGGGAAAAAAACAGATATGAAGAAGAAGAAGGGAAGAGGTGGGATGAGATGAGGAGGTGGGGAGGAAGAGAACGATAAGGAGAGGTGGCAGTGGTGGTGGTGGCGGCGATTGAAGAAGAAGAATAAGAGGGATTAGGGCTTCGATTTTTTTATATAGTGGTGGTGTCATTCAGCGGATCAAAAAAAAAGGTGGGTGGTGGTGTCCTTCAATGGAATTAATGGTTTTATTTAGCAGGGACCTTAAGAATATTTGATATCCTTGGTCCCCCAAAACATGTGACTCCTATGTTATTGAGATTTTCATTATCACCATTGATCACAAAATCTAATGGTGGATTGGGTGAGTGAATATCAAATTAGCACATTTTCACAACAAAATTGCTTTTAGCATTTTTATTTTATTTTATAATAACAATAAGTTGTTTTTTTTTTTTTCATTTTTCTATTTGGTTATAAAAGCTATTTTTATACATTTTTTTCAACTATAAAACAACCATTTAAACAAATTCAGCAAGTACTTATTACAATGTTCTTGAAATCGTTATATATAGTAAATACTTTAAGAGAGCTTCTTATAAGACTCTAGGGGGGATGTTTGTTTGAATGACTGCTTATATGTGGCATATCACTTAAAAGTGCTTACAGGTGATTGCCACTTGTAAGTGGCTTTAAAAGCGTGTTTTTTTGCACCATTTATAATTGGTTATAAGTGATATCTGCATTTGTTTTATGTATTTTGTAAGATGGTAATTTATAATTGTACCTTTAGTAGAAAATGAAAGAGGAACACATGCAATCACATTTATTATGTAGAACTTGTACCGCAACAATGAGATGTGAAGGTACCTATCGATTTTTTAGATCCCTCTGGACTAAAGTAAGGTTGTATTTTTCATTCAAAGTGTCTGAGGTCCTTGTCCATGAGCACGGGATAATAGTCGCTTATTTACATCCCTGCTATCCTTCAAAGTTAAATCTAGAAATTGTTTTCTTAGCCCCCAATCCATTTTCTACTTCATAACTAATAGGAATCTTCACCAAATTTATTTTGGTGAGAACCCACATATGACTCACAAAAGTATTATGTACAAAAGAAATCACCTTGGTTATCATAAACAAAATATTGCCAAATGGATTATGTGAGAGAAAATTATAATGGAATGTATATTTTGGTGAACACCCATGCATGAGTTACAAAAAAAATGTTTAGATGCCATTAGCTTATTATAGTTTATGATATTATGACACATCGGAGGAGAATTGTGTGTTTACTTGGGATATTTTAGTTATTTAAAACTCATAAAAACCTATAAGTGACTATAAGCTTCATTTTGGAGCTTACAAAAATTGTGTCACTTAAAAGTGTTATTTGAGCGTTAACTACTTATACATGGGTGTAACCAAACATGTTAAACATGGTGGTCCACCACTTACAATTGGAGATAAGTGGTCCACCCTTTATAAGTGGTATAAATGAATACCCCCAAAATATTTATTAGGTTGTTATGTACCACACTTGTAGGTAGTGGTGAAAAACGTAATACAATAGCTTTTCTAAACATAATAAATGCTCTTTTGTTGTAGTGTACTACACACAGCTAGGGGTGTGAATCGGTCGGACTTGGACCAGATTGTTTAAAATCTGAGTTTGCATCTGAAAAGGACACCGAAAATCCGATTCGAATTTTTATTCTATAATACAAATCCAAATCCGAATCTGATATGAAATTATTTATAATTGTAATTTTTGTTAAAAATCTAAATAAATTAAAATAAACATATAATATACCTTAGCATTTGTTTAGTATTAGTACTTGTAACTTAAAAAATTTCAAGGAAAAATAATAAGAATATATGATTGGTATTCTTATTGGATTTGTTGAATCAGCCAAATGCAATCCGATAAGCAATCCAATTTCCTTTTTTACATCACATTTGAAAATCGAACCAAATTCAATTTTTTTTAATCAAATTCGATTTTATGGGATTAAGTCAAATCAGATTTTGGATAAAATTAGGGATAATTACTATTTCCTCTACAATAAATAGGTAATTGAGATGTGCACCCATCATTAATCACTATTGTTTTTACCCCCAAGACTAGCAGTCAATGTGCATTGACAGTGAGGGCACGCACGTGACCTAATTTTATGACAGAATTACCTTTAAATGATCTGATGGTTGAGATTCACAACTTATACAAACCCAACTTATGATGCCCTTGAATGTTTTGATGGCTAAGAATCACAACTTATACAAACCCAATTGATGATCCGAGGATGAGATTCAAAGCTAAATTAGCCCTTAGAATTCGTTGGGAGATAAGAAATAGAAGTTGGGAGAAAAGGAAATAGCCATTGGCTTCATCTCCTACTTAAGGGAAACTCTTACATTCCATGAAATTTGAAATTATTTCACTGTAGATTAAAGCTATTTGAAGTTGAAAAGCTTCAGCAAACCCAAGTTTGAAATTAGGGTTTCATTACATAAAAAGCTTACATAAAACCTAGATCTGAGTTATTTCATCATAGACTTTTAGCTTAGAACACCCTAATGAAGGTAAGTAAGTGATTTTCATTTCACATTTCTGTGGACATTTGTTAAGAGTTGCGGGTCATCTTCAAGTTCACGCAGGTCTGTTAAGTACCAATGGGCATATTTAAATTCAAATTTATTATATGGTGTTAACTTACTGTCAATATTTATTATAAGGGGAAAATATTAATAAAAATGTTTGTTTTCCTAACATATTCCTTGTGTATAAAATTGATAAGATCTATTGATAGTCCTCCTTCCAAAATATGGAGGTATTAGGCATGAAAGATCCACCCATGGGTAGTCTTTCATCCAATGATTTGGACTGTCACATTTGAAACAACTACCCATTTTAGAGCTTGAGCTTGAATTTAAGTTGAAATTTGCTTTTGAGCTTGAACTACTTTTTTATTTTTCTTCAAAATAACTTTATCAAGTCATAAAAACCCTTTGCAACCAGATATTTGACAGGAGGTTTTTTTTTGGGTTTTGGACTTGAAAAACTTGCAGACTCCATTACAACCCTTTTTGTGACATACATAATACAAATAAGGGCAATCTTCACTTGTATGATTATAATGATTACAGTGCTTGCAAGGAACCTGATAGGAAAAACAAACAATTTTTATTACTATTTACCTCTTATAATAAATAATAGCAGTAACTTAACCCCCCTATAATAAATTTGAATGTAAGAATGTCCCCTTGTATATAACACTCATGCGAGAGGTTGAAGATGACTTGCAACTCTTAACAAATGTCAACATAAATGTGAAAAATGAAATGAAAAACACTTAATTACCTTCATTATGGCATTGTCAACTGAGATCTATGATAAAATAACTTAGATCTAGTGTTTGTGTAATGAAACCCTAAGTTCAAAATTTGGGTTTTGTCAAACTTAATAGCTTTGATGTACAATGCAAAAATAGTTGAGGAACTCCATTTTTATGGACTGAAATAGCTTCCAATAAATAGGGGTTGAACCCAACGACTCTTTCCTCTCCCCCAACGGCTATTTCGTCTTTCCAAACGAATATTTTTTCTTCCCCAATGATTATTCACCTTTGAATTTCATCCTTCAGATCACTAGTTTGGTTTTGTATAATCTTTAAATTTCAATCATCAGATCATTCGAAGGGATTTTGTCCTTAAAATATGACAATTTTAAAATAAGGGGGGTGTATTGTATCTGGATTTTGTGGGCAATTTAATAAATTCCATGGATTCTGAAAATCCAAGTGTATTCAATTTGGATTTTAAAAAGTCCACAAAAGTCTAGGGGTATTCAATCAGGATTTTAAAAAGTCTTTCTGAAATCCACAAAGTCTAGGGGTATTCAATATGGATTTCAGAAAGTCCACAAAAGTTTTAGGGTATTCAAAATATCATTCATATTTATGGATTTGGAAAATCATGGATTCTCATGGACTTTGTAGTGTTAGGTATAAATAACAAAGTTCAATAGTTTGCCAGCCTCCATATCAAAGATTTCAACATGAAAAAAAGTCCCCCAAAGTTCTTCCTTGTGCCAGCCGCGAAGAGGTTGGTTCCCATCCTCTTGTTTTCTCGATTCTTTTTCTATCTTTGCATAAACACAAGAGAGAGAGAGATGACGATGACTGACCTGCCTTTACGTTTATAGAAAATACACAAAGCTCTCTCTTTTATCACATCTTCTTCTTCTTCTCTGTAAATGAACGATTTATAAGTATACTTTCTAGATGCAATATCTTAGAGTCATTCGACCTCTTTGAAAGGGAAGGGTTATCAGTATTATATATGTTATTTTGTCCGGCCTATAGTTTGCTAATAGTAATAAGGGAAGGGTTATCAGATCTGTTGAAGAATTGTTTTACCATGCACACAATCACGATCCCTGCGGCCTAAAAAGATACTAAATTCTGTCAGGATGGAAGCTCTTAATCCTCCATCTGTTTGAAAACAAATATTGGGAGCTTCGTTGTTAATTGGGAGTATTTTGGGCTGGCCATAAAGGGACAAATGTAAGATTGTTTTTTTTTCTGAAATTAGTTTAACAACTACTTCTTCTTTATGCGGAAATTGCAATTTGATCTATTAAATTAAAAGAAAATTTTGACTTTGCCACCCCTCTCCATCAATTGCCAAAGTGGCCAATGGGATTACTCTCCCTCTTCTCCCTCTCTTGGATGAACTCCCCAATGGGACTGACAATAGGTCACCCTTGTGAAGTCCATAATTAAAAGATGTAGAATGGATTACCCTGAAGGAACCAATTCTTTCTTAACAATATAGACAATCCAAATTCCATAAATCTCATGATCCTCCATTATCAAATTAGTACACACCCCACTTATCTACATATATTAAAATTTGGATTCCTAAACCAAACATAAAGAACTGAAGGAACAAAATCCCCAAGGAAATGAAAACAAATCTGACACACACTGAAAGAGAAGAGTAGTAGTTATGGGTACCTGTGTTGAGACCTGAAGGTACAAATCTGACACTGAAACAGCTCGGTTGATAAACCACAATCACCACACATGCAACACTCACCTACTGCTTCTTTGCTGCTGCTTGTCATCTCTTCTTCTCTCTATCTCCCTCAACTTACAAAAACAAATGAAAATGGACCAAATTGCCAAACAACAAACATTCAATCTCTACTTCTTGATCTTGAATTCAATTATATAGGTTGATTGATTCCTGGTTCTTTTTTTTTTTTTTTGTCAGATACATGTCTTGTTCTCTAATGTCTAATATATTTGGTTTGTTAGAGGATATGTCATTACCAACTTCTTTTTTATCTTGCAAATAATTAGAAATCTGTAAAAGTCGTTCATACAAAGTCCGTGGATTTTCATAAATCTCTAGAAAGTCTGTAGCAAAAGTCTATGAATTTAAGAAATCAGCAGAAGTCCGTGGACAATTTATCAATTTAAAGAGTCTGTGGACAACTTAAAGAGTCCGTGGACTTTTCAAATTATTTATCAATTCCATAAGAATCCATATACAATACACCCCCCTAAATTCGCGTCCTTACAGTCAAATGTAATAGTGATTAATGATGAGTATGCATCTCAATTACCTATTTATTATTGGGGAAATAACAATTAACCCATAAAATTTTCTGGTCCATTGACACCCTTATGGGAAAAGATTGGTGCGTAGAAGTAAACCTTTGATATCTTGGCTTTGAGTTGCGCACTCACTCTGTTGAGTTCTCTTTCTGTTCATTCCCGATTCCGATTCCTCAAAGAAAAGAAAAGAAAAGAGGCGACGAGAACCACATGACATCAGAGTCGCTTGGCAGGTAAGTTTTCAATCCCAGCTTGTCTCTCATTTCATTGCATTGATTTCACGAACACACACATTCCTTGATTGATTTACAAATTTGAAAGCATGCATGTTCATGTTTGATGAATTTCAAAGAAAAAATAATTTCACGGCCTCAAGATTTGTGAAGTAAAATTGAACTTTCATTTTGCATTTGTATTTTCATGATGCATTTGCATTTGAAAACCTGGGTTATAAATTAGGATGGCTTTAGGGTTTTGTTTCTCATGTTCTATTACATTTTGGGTTTGCCAAGCTCGATTTCTACTGTCTATGGGTTTGATTTCGTTTCTGTGGGTCATCCCAACTAGGAATTGAAAAAAAACCCATCTCTTCTTTGAATCTCGTGACAGACTCTGCACCTCGAACAACTTGGAGTGATCCCAAACTCAAAGCCCCAGACCATACCACACCACAAAAGTGTGATACAAATTGTCCTTGTTCTAGGAAAATAAAACAACTCATCATTCTAACCCCAACCTTCACACACAACTTTATGAATTATTGAAATTTAGAAAGACTACCTGTACAAAACCTTGCAAACTAGGGCTTTGCCGCCACACAATTGTGATACACTTGCAGAGCTTTCAACAGACCTCCATACTGCTCATAGCTATCTGCACTTCTAGTGGCATGACACTAAATAATAGACTTATACCTGTTGGTTTAGCAGTTTATTTTTTCTTTGTCTACTATAGTGGATTAATTGTATGATTATATGAAGAAGAAGATCGTTTTGGGCTATGGTTGGGTGTGTGGCAAATGGTTTTGTGCACTGATTGGTGTGTGAGTTTGGCTTTACTTTTGACTTGTACATATCCCACGATTTGATCTTTAAATTTGTGATACCCTTGTGTGGGCAGACCTGAGAGGGAGGGTGCAGGATAAATCCAAGAGTCCATGAATTCCAAGAGGATAGGCAAACTACAAATGTGAAATTATAGTACCACATCACGTGTGTGAGGGAGGGGGATGTGCTATATATTTGTGCGAGTTTGGATCTAGAAATTACTACGCATTTTAAAGTCATGCGGGTCTTAGGCCCAAAGCAGTACTCTGTGGATCGGGTCGTTACAAAATTAAGAGACGACTCATTTCTTAAAACTCAAGGGAGGCCTCTACGGAGAATAATATAACTTTTTGACTATGCTCCACAAGCTTTTCATCATGTGTAGCGGCTCAAGCAGACTTTACAGAAGTCGTTGCATTTGTGGATAACATTGAACCAACACCTTGCTCAGGTCAAAGACCTTCTGGACAACATAATCCATCAAACTCTCCCAGATTCTGTAATCGCCAAACATATCATCATCATCATCATCATCATCAAAGCCCATTCCCGAGATTTTCGGGGTCGGCTACATGGATTTTGGTTCTCCAAGCAATGCGATCTTCCCACATTTCCTCGTCTAATCCAAGCTCAATGATATCTTCATTCACCGTCTTCATCCAAGTTTTCAACGGTCGTCCCTTCCGTCTACACCCTCCATTAACTTGCCAATCTAAACATTTTCTAATTGGCGCCGTGCTTGGTCTCCTCCGCACATGACCAAACCAAGTTAAACGTCTTTCTCTAATTTTGTCCTCTATGGGCGCTGCACCTAAGTATCTCTTAATTCTTTCATTTCTAATTTTATCCTTACGAGTTTTACCACACATCCAGCTTAACATACGCATTTCTGCTACTGCCATCCTATGCGTATGTTGTCCCATAGTAGCCCAACATTCTGAACCGTATAGCATGGCTGGTCGAACAATTGTCTTATAGCATTTCCCTTTTAGTCTTGCAGGCATCCTTCTATCGCATAGTACTCCTGACGCCATTCTCCATTTCAATCACCCAGCTTTAATCCTATGGTCTACATCTTCTCCAATAGCCCCATTCTTTTGAATTATAGATCCTAGATATCGAAAAGCCTCACATTCTGGGACCTCGACACCTTCGATCTCAATTGCATTACTTCTCCCTCTTGGTTCACACCCAAAGTTGCACACTAGATACTCCGTCTTCGAACGGCTAATTCTAAAACCTTTACTCTCTAAAGCCTCCCGCCACTTAACTAATTTCTGACCTAAACCTGCACTAGTCTCATCCATTAAGACAATATCATCTGCAAATAACATGCACCAAGGTACATCTTCTTGCAGATGTCTCGTCAACTCATCCATGACCAAAACAAAGAGATATGGACTTAACGCCGACCCTTGATGTTGTCCTACTGACACTGAAAATTCACTAGACATCCCACCTACTGAGCGGACACTTGTTACAACCCCTTCATACATATCCTTAATGATATCGACATAACATTGAGACACTTTCTTCCTTTCAAGCACCCACCAAATTAACTCCCTGGGGACCCTATCATATGCTTTCTCCAGATCAATAAAAATCATATGCAAACTCTTACGTGCCTCGCGATATTTTTCTATAGTTTGCCTAAGCAGGAAGATGGCCTCCGTAGTAGACCTACCCGGCATAAATCCAAATTGATTTTCTGAAACCGTAGTTAAACTCCTAAGTCTTTGTTCTATAACCCTCTCCCAAAGTTTCATCGTATGACTCATAAGCTTTATCCCTCTGTAGTTCGAGCAATTCTGGATATCCCCTTTGTTCTTATAAATTGGTACCACAATGCTATGCCTCCATGAATCTGGCATTTTTCTAGTTTCCAAAATCCTATTAAAGAGCTTAGTTAGCCATTGAATCCCAACGTCTCCCAGACATTTTCATGCTTCAATTGGTATATCATCCGGTCCAACGGCCTTCCCTGGCTTCATTCTTTTTAAAGTTTCTCTCACCTCTGTGGCACTAACTCTGCGATGGAACACGCGATCTCTCTCTTCCTGTGAAGCATACCCCTCCAAGTTTAACTCCCCTACATGTGTTCCATTGAGTAGGTTCCAAAAGTAATCATTCCATCTATCTAAAATCGCTTTATCCTGCATTAAAACTCTTCCATCCTCATGCTTAACACACTTAACATGACTCAAGTCCCTAGTTTTTCGTTCTCTAGCTTTAGCTATCTTGAAAATATCATTTTTCCCTTCCTTCGTACCTAGCCTATTATAAAGAGCATCATACGCTCTCTTCTTAGCTTCTCCTACTGCTCTACTACTCAACTTCTTAGCCTGCTTATAAAGCTCATAAGACTCTAGGCATCTATCTTTTTGCCACACCTTAAAACATCTTTTCTTTTCCGCAATGGTCTGTTGCACATCAGCGTTCCACCACCATGTCTCCTTACCATAGAAACCTCCTCTTTTGGCCTGTCCTAGCTCTTCCTTCGCACATCGTTTTATTCGGTTTGCCAAATGTTCAAAAAGATCCGCGCTACTAGTCCTATCCTTTGGTTCTAGATTCTCCCAACCCTCTGAAACTGACTGGCCATCCAAAATCCTCTTTCTAAATCTTTGGCACACATCTCCCTGTAAGGTCCACCACTTAATTCTCGGTCTAACTTGTTCTACAGCAATACGACCCCTACTCTTAAGACAAAAATCGAGAACTAACAACCTATGTTGGTTTGTCAGACACTCCCCTGGTATAACCTTACAATTTGTACACCTACCTAAATCGTGTCTCTTCACAAGAAAATAATCAATTTGACTTCTATTACGCCCACTCGCAAAGGTCACCAAGTGATCTTCCCTCTTCTTATAAAAAGTATTTACGATCCCAAAATCCTGAGCTAAAGCAAAATCTAGAATAGAAATCCCCGCAGTGTTTCGATCCCCAAAGCCTTGATCTCCATGTACCCTCTCATACCCAACTCTATCCGTACCGACATGACCATTCAAATCCCCGTCTAGGAAAACCCTATCGGAAGAGGAAATTTCAAGAACTAACTCCTCTAAAGAGTCCCAAAAATCCTTCTTAGTCTCTTCGTCCAAACCCACTTGGGGTGCATACACACTAATAACATGCACTATCTCTAGTTCTAAAGCTAATTTAATACTTATGATTCTATCCCCAAACCTCTTAACATCGACTACTGCATCCTTAAAAACTTTATCTACCACTATTCCCATCCCGTTCCTAGTGCCATCTTTACCAGAATAGAAGAGTTTGAATGATCCTCCTAAATCTTTAGCCTTGTTCCCCTTCCATTTTGTCTCTTGAAGACAAACTATGTTTACTTTCTTCCTACGCAGGGCATCCACTAATTCTATTGTCTTTCTCCTCAAGGTTCCTATGTTCAAAGAGGCTAATCTAATCATTCTATCTCTAGCTCTAACCTGGACTAGCTTCTTTACTCGCCCCCGTCCAGAATGGTGTGAGAACCCTTGCCTATTTAACACTACAGTCGGGCGCCGCTGCAGCGCGCCTTGCTCATTTGTCACTACACCCGAGCGTAGGTGCAGCGCGTCGCTTATAGCGGGGGACGCCCTATCATTCTGCATTAATATTTTTGAACCAATATCCATGAAAAGGGATGTGATGGGTTTTTTACGGTTGGCTATCACAAGCCTAACACCAACCCTCCTCCTTTATCCGGGCTTGGGACCGGCCGTAGCAACGGGCGGAATTAATCGCCAAACATATAAGGGTTGCAAAATGTGGTTTATCGTCGTGCCTCTCTTAGGGGCTTTCTTGATCATAACTTCTTGCTTGTCTTTTACTAAAGTATTAAATCATCTAGTTGCTCTTGATATGTCACTATTATTCAATACTTTGATCGATAAATGTTAGTTTCCATGCTACATATATATTGTTGTTTTGGGTATTCTTAGATAAGAGTATCACTATTATTTGGGTATTCTTAGATAAGAGTATCACTTGTTGTTTTGGGTATTCTTAGTTTCCATGCTACATGTTCATTAATCACTTATTGGGTATTCTTAGACATTCTTCTAAAAAATGGTTGTTAGTGTCCGAATGATATGTTTGGTCATCAGATCGTAACACCTATGTTTTTCATTCTCATTTCATTTATTTATTTACTTATCCAAATTCCAAGCGATTTGATTCATATTTTTATTCTTTTCTTGCTTTAGATAGAATCATATATTCTGTGTATTCTCAAGTTATCAAAAGATCAAGGAGCAATGAAACCTGTGGTTGGATTAGTGGTCTCAAACAAGATGCAAAAATCGGTGGTTGTGGCCGTGGATCGTCTCTTCCATCATAAGCTCTACAATCGATATATCAAAAGAACCAGCAAATTCATGGCTCACGATGAGATAAATAAATGCAACATTGGCGATAGAGTAAAGTTTTTCTTTAACACTATTAGCTGGATGTACTTAATGTGATTTTCATAATTTATTTTTCGAAAAAGAAAAGTTTCATTTTGTAGCACCTAGTGAGGGGTATAACTAGGATTACATTTTTGGTAGCTACATTAACAAAGAAAAAAAAACACCCAATGCTAAAAGATTTTTAGATTCAATCAGTTGAAAATCTATGGCAATAACTCAACTCAAAACCACAACCTATTTGAATTAAACCAATTGAATCAGTTGAACCTGCAACTACAACTGATTTGGATTCGATCCATGGAGCATAAATATGTATATGTGTGTGTGTGTATGTGTATAAAAGAACCCGATACTTATTTGACCAATCAAAACTAACCTAGGAAACCTCAAATCAGTTGTGTAGACACAAAACCCTTGCGTGAAAGAGACTGTTGATATCCCCCTTGCGTAATTAATCCCCCTTGTGTAGACACGAAACCATTGATTAATCCCCCCCTTGCGTAGACACGAAACCATTGATTAATCCCCCTTGCGTGAAAGAGACTGTTGATATCCCCATGGAGGATGAAGCCCTTGTGTGAAAATAATTAAAAAAAGAGATACTGGTGATTGAGTGGGACAAAAACTATATGAGAGTTGTCTTAATTATCAATAGATAGTATTAAGAATGCACAACAACAATGGAAACTTTTAGTTGATAGATGGTTTAATTACCATACACTAAATCTGATGAAAACTAATTCGTTGCAACTAAATCAAATAATATGGAGATGAATGAACATTTGTTGCAGCTAAGTTTTCCTCTCAAGCTCCAATTTCCAGCTATTTTCAATGCCTCAAGCAACAAATTTGGTTTTGTTAGAGAATTCTGGAATGGCCAAAGCCAGGTGTGGAAGTTTTACTTAAGAATGAACCCCCAAATGTCTGCTCTCCTCTCCCTCATTGCTGAGTTTGGCCTAGATGACCAAGATGACAAATGGATTTGAAACGGTGAGGACTCCCCGTTCTCAGTTAAAGATTGGTATCAAATCCTGACATCTTTTACAGACTGTTCCTCCCTACCATGGCAGAATTTGCAAGCTCCATCAAGTTGTGTGGTTGAAAGAAGTCTCCTCAAGAGCTTCTTTTTTGCTTTGGACTGTTCTTCATGGGAGAACACTTACTGTGGATAACATTATTAAGAGGGGGCTGATCTTGCCCAACCATTGTGTACTTTGCGACCAATCTGAGGAGTCTATTGAGCACATCTTCTTCAACGCCCCCTAGCTTGTGGTCTTTGGTCTATGGCTCTGTCCGAATTTCATTTGCAAGCCTAAAAGCTCCTTCATTCTTGCTATGGGTTGAAAGTATGTTGGCTGTCACTCAAAACATGCCTTATATCAGTGTCCTTGGGATGGGACAGGCTAATTCATGCTTTGGTTAGGTGACCCTGCGGATTTAGGGGCCAGATTACGATAGATTTAAGGACATCTCTTTTGCTTCTTGTATGTTCAGTTGGGAGAATTTACTTGTCTTTAATACCTTAGGATGTATAGTTTGCTGACAAGGATTTTTTTATCCATTTGTACTGCCCTTTCTCTTACTTTTTCACAATATATATCAATACAACAGTTTGTTTTCCTGATAAAAAGAAAGAGTTTATGTATTCTACCTATCTTCAAAGCTTAAATTTTTCTATGAACAATCTGACATAACTATGCAGAAAACCACACAACTTAACTTGGGCATGCCTGTTCTTTTTTGGGCATGATAATGTTGAAAATAGAAGTTCAACACCCAATTTCCCTACAACCCTCATTTTCTAGAAAAGGGATGAGGTTCAGTGACGCACACATTGATGTTCTCTGCACTAACAGCTAAATCAACTACACTAAAATAATGAGTTGAAGAAAGATAATAAATAAAATAAACCCTAAATAATCTCTTTTTGAGTAACGTCCATTGGAGTTTCATTTCAATCAAAGACAATTTTACAAGAGGAACTATTAAACCTTATTTATAACCAAATTAGCTTGTTAAGCAAGCTTCCAAACCTAAACCTATGGGAGTTTTAGTCCCCAATTATTCTAACGGGCATACTTAGGCCCGACTTAACTATATAAATAAACAAAAAAATAAATTACTAATCCTAATTTTCATCATCTTCCCCTTGTTGAAGAAGCTCATTCTCGAGCATAAAATCGCAGTAGTGATGTAGGACACATGGTTAATTGAAGACCTAATGGACTTATGATAGATTTTAGGTTTCCAAAACATCACTTTACTGTTTTGGAATAGAATTTTAGTTTCTATTTTCTAATAGGATTTTAGCTTCTAGTTTCCAATAGATCTTTAGTGTCTATAGGTTTTTAGTTTCTATTTTACAAATAGTATTTTAGTTTTGTTTCTTATAGGATTATAGTTATTATCCAATAGACCTTGGATTATACTAGGACAATCCAAGGTTGAGTTAGGTCTTTAAATAGCTCTCATGTATTGCTCAAAGAATAATTTAATCAATTATTATTCAAATAACCTTTGTGTTTTTATTTTTGTTGGTGGATTCTAGTTTTTTTTTTCTGGTGGATTCCAAATTGTTCTAGCTTGTGCTGCATCAGTGGTATCAGGGCGGGTTTTTCCCCTCTTGCTATCTTGATTCGTATCCATGGGTGATCGTGGTGGAGATGGCATTCCTATTACTCGAGTAAATTTGGATGCTCTGAATGCTCGAACAGATGCGTTGACTAATCAACTCGAGGAGATTCGTGATTTATTGCGACAAATTTTCGGAGGCAATACCAGAGGTAATAATGGAGGAGATAACAGAGGCAATATTCGAAGAGGTAATTGTGGAAAAAACAGAATAAAGCTTCCTGTTCAGGAGTGAGTCTGAATCAGAGGAGGAAGTCGAGGAACCACTGCAAAAAATTGCTATGGCTCCTACATCGGAATCTGGAAGTTTGCATAAAGGAAAAAATTCTAGCTTTTTAATTTTGATTGTCAGTGAGCGTGAGATTACTTAGTTATTCAAAGAATCTGATGTTTTCTATCCCGTGGTAGTGAAAGGATTGTTGACAGCAAACAAAGAAGAAAAAACAGTTTCTATTGAAGTGCATCAGTTGTTGGGCGAATTTGAGGAAATTATTTCAGAAGTCCTCCCAAGGGCTTCTACCTATGAGAGATATACGACACCACATAGATTTGGTCCCCGGTGCTGGCCTACCGAATCTACCTCATTACTGCATGGGCTCGAAAGAGAATGAAATTCTATGAGAACAGATTGAGGAGTTGTCGAGGAAAGGATTTATAAAGGAAAGTATGAGTCCATGTGCAGTACCCGTCCTCTTAGGTCCGAAGAAGGATAATACTTGGCATTTGTGTGTAGATAGCCGGACAATCAACGAAATCCCTAAGATACAGATTTTCTGTACCTAGTTTAGAAGACATGTTAAATGTGCTTGAGGGTTCGAAGGTGTTCATAAAGCTAGACCTGCGAAGTGGATATCATCAGATTCGAATCAAGCCTGGAGATGAATGGAAAATAATTTTCAAGAGCAAGGATGGATTGTACGAGTGGTTGATTCCATGAGAATTTTTAGTACTTTCAATGTTGCTGATTTATATAAGTTCTGTGAGGATGAGGCTATCTATCCTGATAATAACTCGGGGTCGAGTTTCTGAAGTGAAAGAACTGATGTAGGACTCATGGCTAATTGAAGGCCTAATGGACTTATGATAGATTTTAGGTTTCCAAAACAACACTTAACTGTTTTGGAATAGAATTTAATATTTATTTTCCAAGTAGTATTTTATTTTTCAAAAAGGATTTTAGTTTTTATTTTCCAATAGGATTTTAGTTTTTATAGGTTTTTAGTTTCTATTTTACAAATAGTATTTTAGTTTTGTTTTTAATAGGATTATAGTTATTTTCCAATATACTTTGGATTTTCAATGGCTACTACGACAATCCAAGTTTGAGTTAGGTCTTTAAATAACTCTCATGTATTATTCAAAGAATAATTTAATCAATTATTATTCAAAGAACCTTATGTTTTTATCTTTGCTGGTGGATTTCAGTTCTTTTTCTGGTGGATTCCAGATTGTTCTAGCTTGTGTTGCGTCAAGCAGTTAGGCGAACCAGGCAAAGTGCACACAAAGGAAATGTCTTCGAAACATGCAATTGTACACAGTTGCTTGAGCTAAAACAATCACATCAATCATCCAATATCAATTGTCAAAATATCGTCGACGAAACCTGCCTGGGTAACAACTCACTAAGGGAAATGGAAGGGCTCAAATAAGGAACATGATCCTTCAATATCAACAATTTGTAAAAGAGCTTTTGGATTATTCTGTAACGACCCGATCCGCACAATACGATATTGTTCGCTCTGGCCCCAACCGACCCGCACGGCTTTAAAACGCGTCTTACTATGGGGATCCAACCTCGCACATAAGTAGCACATCCCCCTTCCGCACCAGGCGATGTGGGACTATCTCCCCCCTTTGTAGCTTGCCAATCCCCTTGGGCCTGGGCCTATTGGGCTCCAACCTTCACCCTCCCCCTCAGGTCCGCCTACACAAGGGTCTCCACAGTCCACCTGCTTATTAGCTTTTGGTACAACTGCTCATTAGCTCTCTCCACTCAAGACTCTCAGTACGGGTCAATGTAAACGTCGTCCCTCTGCTTCTGTCTCTGTTTCTCATCTTGCCAAAAAATGGGGAAAATTCCACATAAGTCAAATGGTCCACTTTAGAAAAACCGTGTACATGTAATGGTAGGACCATTTAACACTCTAGATGTTGGCGGTGGTTGTGTTAGCATTTTCATTTTCTCCTACGTCTTTTCCATTCATTCATCTTTTCTCGTATATTCATTCAATACTTTCCTCAAGTCCTCTTTTAGGATATCAGAAGCAAATCCGTCTCATCGCGCCTTACACTGAGAGTGATGGTAGTGGTGGTGGTGTGGGGGTAAATGAGTTCAGGTTGGTAATATGGGTCGTAGCTGTTTATCGGTAAACGAGTTCAGGTTGATTATATGGACACATAGAATTGATCTTAAAACTGAGCTACCCAAACTTCTCATGAGAGAACATGTTTATTAGAAAGGAAGACAAGAACCAAATGGGGGAGATATGAAGACTATTGTTGACAGTTATTTCATAAAATTGCCAATCAGAAGGGAATCTCAAACTCTATCCATCACCTTTTCATTGAGGGAAACATCATTGTGGACCAATCACATCCTTCAATTTTACTAACAGGGCCTTCTATTAATGATGCTTTGCTTAGAAGCATTGATCTTGCAACTTCTTCCAGTCTCCAGGCCGACCGACATTAGAAGTTGAAATTATGTTTGCTATGCAAAATTTGGAGGGAGATGTTGCTCATGGGGTGATCTTTTTCTCAATTTCTGGGAGTTTATGAAGAATGATGTGGTGGGGGTAGTTAATGATTTTAACGACAATAGTTTTCTAGAATGAAGGCTTAACACTACACTCCATTGCAGACTTCAGGCCTATCAGCCTTCTCTTCTTTATTTATAATATAATCTCGGATGTTTTCTCCGGCAAACTCAATGAGGTTCTTCCCCAGATTATCTCTCCATTCCAGACTTCCAGTTTGCAAGAGTAGGTAAAACACATCTGAGTTATAGAGTCTTACTTGCTAATGTGATCATGGATTCTAAAATTAGAGAGAACATGCCTAGAGTTGTGATAAAGGTGAACTTTTACAAGGCCTTTGACTCTGTTTCTTGGAGTTGTTCACAAAATACTAGCATGTGTGCATGCAATGCGTGCACTTCTGCGATTTCAGTTGTTTCATGTTTGTTGCCAATTATGTGTAGCTTGTATCGTTGTAAGAACATTTTAAACAATATAACAAAAATAAATTCATTTTTGATTTGGTGTCTCGAACTCAATGTGAAGTGTATAATTGTATTTTTTGAATTTTATACAAAGAATAAATTGAAAAAAGTTTAATTCAATAATGGATATTCGGGAATATTGAAAAGTGTATGGTGATTAAGGACAAACCTGTAAATAAGTTAAATGATAGGGGTATCTTTAGAAAATCTAAAATGTGTGTTGGACAAGACAATGACGTAGTTGATAAGGCTTCAGCCTTTACTAGTAGAAATGTTGTCTTTTTTTGGTCTTGGAGCTAAGTGGAGAGATCGGATCCTTCTCCATTGCAGTCAATGGGTCTCCAGTTGGCCATTTCAAATCTTCTAATAGCCTAAGGCAAGGTGACCACCTTTCACATTTGCTATTTTCCCTGGGCAACAAAATGTTTGTCGGCCCTAGTTTCCAAGGCTTAGTAGTTGAGACTCATCAGTGGTTTTCTGTTGGCTGCTAACACACCACTTGTATCTATTCTCCAGTTGATGATGCTGTCCTCTTTATTGAAGCATGCGTTGATGAGGTATTGGTGGTTAGAGATCTCTTTCTGTGGTTTGAAGTTTGTTGTGGTTTGTTCAGGGTTCAAGGCAAAATTCTTCAAATCATAGATCTTTCCTGTGGGTGTGGGTGTGGGTGTTGTTCCAGATATTGATGAATGAGCTAGTGTTCTTGGTTGCAAAAAGCATGTCTTCTTCTGTATTTATCTTGGTCTTTCTCTTGGTTCCAAATTTAGAAACATAAGGGTGTGGAATAAACTGTCGAGAGAATTGAAAATAGATTATGAAAAAGAAATACATATCGAATGGAGGCAGAGCTGCCCTAATTCAAAAAACCATTGCCTCCATCACGTCTGTGTGCATAATTCAAAACATATCTGTGTCTGCTAGAATTGAAATGTGCATGATAAACTTCCTTTGAGGCACCTCCCTTACTTCTAGAAAGTATCATCTGCTCAACTGGAAAAAGTGTGCCAACCCAAATTCAAGGGGGTTTTAGGTATCATATCAAAATGGATTTGGAGGTTCTGAATGAAATAGACTCTCTTTGGAGACAAGTGATAGCTGATAAATATGGGGCTTTTCAGCTGGATTGGTTTACTAAAGAGCCAACAAATTCCTATGTCTGCTTTTTATTGAAGGGGATCATGAAACATAAATCTTTTGTCCAAAATAGTGTATCTTTTGAGGTACAAGAGGGGGGAAAACTTAGGGTGTATTTGGTTGCATGAAATCCTATGCCATGGGAATCCATGAGGGGACCACCTAAATCTAAGTTAATTTGAGGTTCACTCACCAATCCAACATTAGATTTTGTGATCAATGATGTGAATGAAAGTCCCATGAACATGAGAATCACACTCCTTGGTCTCTCAAAGCATGTGATTACCATATTCATGGGATTTTCATTCCATCATTGATCATAAAATCTAATGCTGGATTGGTGAGTGAACCTCAAATTACCTTAGATTTAGGTGGTCCCCTCATGGATTCCCATGGCATAGGATTCCATGCAACCAAACACACCCTTATTTATGGGGTCATCTGTGGATTTGGGTAGCTGCTCTTAAAATCTTCATTTCCTGACATCTATAATACTCTAAGTTCAAGCATGGTAAGATCAAGGAATTCTGTGACAATAGTGCTAATGGTTGGAATTTTCAGCTTAGAAGAAATCTGAATGATTGGGAGATTCTACAAATGCCCAACCTTTTAGCTGTCACTGACCATATTTCTTTGGATGTGCATTTGGACAAGTGGTATTGAAGGACTAGTATAAAAATCTGGCCCCAAGTTTGCTTCCATCCTCCCTCGATCAGAGAATCAATACTCAGAGAATTAATAGACTTCACTTTTTCACTTGGACGAAAGACACCCTCTTAGAACTAATTTTCTCCTTTGGACTGTGCTCCATGGTAGAAATCTCAGTGTAGACAATATTAACAAGAGAAGCATATTCCTAATCATTGTGTGCCAAAGGTGCGATGGCTCAGTGGTTGAGCAGTGGTGGATGGTATCACTAGGTCACGGGGTTGAACCCAGTTTGCGGCATCTGGGGTGGAGGGGTTAAGGAATTTAAAAAAAAATCATTCCATACTCTATGGAGGCTGAAGAGTCAATTGTTCATCTGCTGCTCTCTTGCCCCTTGGTTAATCAACTCTGGGTGTTAGCTCTTTTTGAATTCCATGTCCAAGCATCATTTGTTCTCCCCTTGATTGGGTGGAGCATTGGCATTCATTGACCAACCCTTCTAGTGGGTTTGGGAGAGGATTATTCATGCCATTATATGGTTCAACAAGATCTTCAGAGACATTCAAAAGCCACTTGATAAGTTGTGGAGTGATATCATAGTCACTTTGTGGCTATGGACTTGTAACTGGAGAGATTCTCTTGCATATTTAATTGGGATTGTATAGTGTTTGCTAATGACACATTGATGTGTATAGTTTAGGTGGAAGCCAATGGTTTGTTTTCACTGAAACCTCCCTTCCCTTTTCACATATAAATAAGAATGATTTTTACTTTGCCGTATCCAGAAAAATACCAATCCAACCCCTTTCAGGAATAATTTCATCAATAAAATGTAACCAATCAACAAAACTACTTGTTAGAAATAATATCTTGTTGTTGTATTGAAACATATAAATGTTGACTAATCTAGCTAATGTTGGGCTTGGTAAAACAAAATGGTTCAATAATTGAAAAATGAAATTGTCGAGGAATATGCATTAAATGCTGAGACTTTGTATTGAATTTTTGGTAGTAGATCCATCATCAAAAAAGTATACAATATAGTGTTTTAGAATGCAAACTAAATTGTTTTTGAGGTGTGTTAATACTCAAGCCTATGATAAAATATTATAAACTTTTGGGGCAAACTCAATTAAATTTTAATCAGTCAGGAACTGAGAAGCACAGACTTAGACAAGGACTTACACACGACACTGATATGGAAGGGGACACGACAAATCTCAAAAAATTAGGACACGGACATTGGAATAATATTATAATTTTATTATATATTAAGTATTTGTTAAATGCATCTAAAACCTTGGGAAAATGAAAAATGGTTCAAGACCATATTAAGATAACAATTAAGTCCAAAACATTCAAGCAATTAACATAATTCAAATTTATAAGTCATTCCAACCTCGTCCCATCCCAAACGGGTTTGGGACGGGATGAACGTGTACTAAATAATCCTCTAATGAAAAAATTTCATCTCACATTGCTCACACACCAATAATGTCAAATTTATGTACATATATATTTCATCATAAATAATAATATATATTAAATAAATAAATATTAAGCTTCATTTAGAATTTCATCTCAAATTGATTTAATTTCAACACATCCTAAACTTTAATTTACAAAGTATTTTGATTAAAAATAATTATAACAAGTATTAAATAAATAAATACGAGACGGGACAGGATGGGCAGGATTGAATATTTTCATTTCAATTCCGTCCCACTCTAGATTGGGACAAGACATGATCGGGATGGGTTTGATCAATTCCAAAAAGACCCGAAAAAAATCGGGATGGGATGGGACCGGGATGGGATCGGGATCGGGGGATGGGATGCCGAGTATAGTCAAGGCCTAGGCGTGCCTCAAGGCGTTTTTACAAAATTCCGCTTCAATGTGAGGCAATGCGGTGCGGTGAAATGAGGCGTTTGCCTTGGACCGCCTCGCCCCGCCTCAGCCTAAAAACTAGTTGTAGTTAGCCCAATTGCAACCCATTTTCAGTTCATTTGCAGCCTAATTGCAGGAAAAAGAGGTTGCAACCCACTCTATAATAAGGTTTTGTGTTTCTTGGTGTAATATTTGATAAATTTGATAAAAACAAGATAAAATGTTTTTAAGTTTTGATAAATTTGTCATTTTTTTTTTAATTTTTGGAGAAACATACCATGTTTTGATCAATCTGTGATCAACATCAATCTTGATTTTTCATAGCTTAGTTCAATGATTTGTATGCTTTCGGAGTACCAATAGTGATTATACTTGTAGATTTTTACCAACAATTCCAACAATTTCTTCTAACAAATATTCAATATTCTCAAGTTTATATTCTTTTAAGATTATTGAATTTTAATGATTTAGTGGATGTTTGTAAGTTACTTGACACTTATGTAGTGCATATTTTCGCTATACTACGCAACTTTATAATATTTCCATTTTTATTCTAGGTAGTTGTCACTTTTTGTACATATTTGCTTATGATACTTATCAAAATGATGATGTATACTAATATGCTGAAATGTTTCAATTTATTATAAAAGATCTGTAAAAAATATTTTGATTCTAGGTAGTTGTCACTTTTTGTAAATATTTACTTATGATACTTATCAAAATGATGATGTATATTACTATGCTAATATGTTTCAATTTATTATAAAAAAACTTTAAAAAATGTTAAGATCGCCTCGCCTCTCGCCTCACGCCTCACGCCTAAGGCGTTTTCAGGCTTGTCCGCCTCGCCTTAACTACAATGGAGATGCCCACCCCTAACCGAAATCTTACTATATTGGCATTCATGTTCAATTATTTATTTTTTAAAATGCTTCATTCTTTCAATTACACCCATGTTTTAGGTATGCAAACAAAAGCTTTTAAATAAATAGTGTCCAATCAGTGTCTGACCCGGTTCCAGACATGTTGACCAAGCGTCTGACACGCGTCGGAGGATTGTTAGTATCTGACAACAATGTCCGACATGGACACTTTGGAATTTTTGTTGTATCTGTGCTTTAGAGCTTGGGAACAAACACATTATCAAACTACAGGAGTTCTCCCTAAACTTTGACTTTGCCAAATATGAAGTTCAAAGTCTTTGTTTTAATGTGCACTAAGATGTTCATCTCATATCTTTGAAAAATATTTGAGGGTCTTTTAGACATACTCCCGATACTAATATCTAATTAGGGATACCCCCTCAAAGATTGCCAATTAGACATGTCCCCCTGAACCGACCTTTCCGTCACTGTAGGGTCATATATTTTATGATCGAAATGCTCATCACGTGACGTGAAATTGAGGCTACAATTCAATCAAGGGCTACAATTTTTTGTCAATATATTCCTAAAGATAATAATACATCTTGATACACCATTAAGGGCTACAATTCAATCAAAATATAAATTAAAGTATTACATTCACGAGGTGAAATTGAGGGTTTGGATTGTATAAAAAACACCATCTTCATCTTCCCTGACAACCACCCACCACATCACTCCCTCATCTCTCTATAAAGTCTTAACCCCGAGCCCACCACCACCACTTCCACTAAGCAATCTCTCTCTAAACAACCTTCTTCTCCCAACCAACGGTCACATCTCTGACACCGCTCATCCACAACTCTCTTTGAACTGAACCCTCGCACAAGGCAGGGAATTTGATGGAGATGGGGTTGTTGAAGGGAAGAAGGTGTTGTTGCAAGGAAGGGACCTCCACATAGCTCTAAATTGTATGTGAAGGAGGATTCAAGGATTTTTGTAAGGGGTTAGGGGATAGAGAGTCTGACAGTGACGCTTGGGATAGACCCAAAAAATTTGATCTTCTCTAAGAACAGTCCTTTCAAGCGGGTCAGGTTTTGTTCGATGAAATGTCAAGCCATGTCAAAATAGTTTGGTGAAATTATCTGGAAAATCTCCGGACAAGAACTATTTTGTAGGTAGAGACTGCAGAAAAGCTTCTAGTTGATTTTATCTCAAAATCCTTATGAATAGTAAAACCTCTAGCTGTTTTATAAATAGACTAGCATATTACCTATGGCATTGGCACTATATATATATATCGCTAATTGTCATGTATTCAACATCCTTGCGCCATCCCCAACATATGTTACCTGAGACGTGAAGTGGGGCGAAGCGCCAACCTTCGCTTCAAGTGTCACAAAAGTTGTGACGAAGTTGTAACAAAGTTGAGGTGGAACCATAATATATTTTTTTTACAAATTTTATGTAGTTGAAGAGTCATCACATGTTAAATAAAGTAGTATTTGACTATTAAATAAAATATTGAGTTATTATAACGAAGTTGATTTGAGTCTCTCGACTTAGGATAAGTTTTTTCCCAAATTAAATTCCATAGTTGTATTTATATTAAGTATTATTAGTTAACATTACGCTATTGAATAAGGTATGAATATGCTATTAGTTAATATAACTTGTTTAAGTTTTTAACATGTTATTTACCGCTCCAATTGAGGCGTTGCATTGTGACGCTAGGAAACGCCAAAAACATTTTGAAGCGAAAATTTTCTGACGCGAACAACAAATTTGAAAAAAGAAAGCTTCAGGAGTCGCAACGCCGTCATGGCGGAGCTTCAGACAACATAGCCCCCAAGTCCGACACCAGTCACTTCCCTTTTTGTCTATGCAGTTAAAATGGATAACGGACCCATAACGGTTAAAAAACATTATAGGTTATAACGGGATATAACGGAATGGTTTTTAAATATATTTTTAATACTCCCACAAACTATTAATGCATATTATAGAGTCAAAAAAGTAAATCATGTTTATAACATTAAATTCAAAAACAAAAAAAATCTTCCCTTCGCATGAGAGTAAAATCACAACAGAGAGTACGATCGACTCTTCGTCTTCTTCCCTTCTTTTCACATTCTCTGTCAACTAGTGAGGTCTGGTTCTTTGTTGATTGGCGACGGCTAGTTCTGCTCCTTTCCAATGAGTCTAGGGTTGTGGTTCGATCAATAATGAAATGAGTGATTTTTTTTTTATGTATTAGAACAAAACATTAAAACGGCGTTATTGTAAAAAAAGTTATCCCAATAGCGACCATATAACACCGTTATATCGGAGTTGTGATACTATAACGTGATAATGACATAACGTAACAGCTCACTCCTGTTAAGCATTATTCGGAGTTATATCGGCGTTATAACGTTGTTTTAACTGCACAACTTTTTGTCAATTAAATTTTAGGTGTATATTCCTTTAAAATTATATTTTAGAATGCAAACTAAATTGTTTTGCGCTACGATAAAACTCAAGCTTATGGTAAAATTACTATAGACTTTAGAGTCAGACTTAGTTAAAATTTTAATCAGTTGAAAAAAAAAAACACATTTTCAAATCGTAGTAGTGAGTTATCCCTATGCACTAAGATGTTGGTTTCTTTTCTTAGAAAAATATTTAAACTACTTACAAATTGAAATATTTGTCTAATAAAAAAAAATACATATTTAAAATTTTAAACTTGTGTAATATTGATCATTGACTTTATTGTAAAGATCTTGAAAAATGCCTTCTAAAGGTACCAAGTTCATCGAACTTCGACAACCTCGTAGATAGTTATGACAAATTTTATTTTTGAGGATAAAAAACATAACTTTCTCATTCCACCTCATGTATACATAATTAGTTTAGTCTTTTGCTCATTTTATATTGTCATTCTGCACGTGTTTTATTTAAAATACGCCATTGGTGAGAATGAATCTCCAACATCAACATCTTTCCCAATCTTTAATCTAATCCTATTTTATCTCCAAATTCTTATGATTAGTAAAACCTCTAGCTGATTTGTAAGGTATATACATACATAAATATACTAGCGTGTTACCCGTGTCTACTCTACTACACATTTTTCTATTGCACTAATAATGTCTCAAACAACCCATCAATTTCATCTATGTAATTAAGCTTTAATTGCGTATTCAGAGGAAAATTATATTTTAGCGTTTAAGCTAAGTATTTGGTTGTGTTAATTCGTACAATTCTATATACTCAGTCATTTTTTATCAAATTATAATTGCTTGTGAAGATACAACATTTTCAAAATGAAAACATTTTGCCATGGGGGACTTTTCCGAAACTCTAAACTTTTCCAAAATATGGAGTTTGTACTCTTCCTTTGAATGTGCTATAATATACATCAATATCCCTCTTAAATGCCAAACTCATGCCTTTAAATTACTTAGCATAATCTCATGACACATTCTACTAATAATATAGTACATATTAAAAACTCTAACTTTAGTGTATGTTTTTATTGGTTTCATTTGAAAGATCTTGAAAATTGCAATTCAAAGATAGCAAGTTCCTAGACAATTTTAAGTTTGAGAAACTAAAATAAATGAAACTCTCTCCACCGCATGTAAGTGTCATATATTCTTTCACATAGATTTTGCTTTCTTCCTTTTCTTTTGCCTTTTCAGATACAGTTTATTTACAAACCATGCTATCAAGTGAGAAAGAATCTTGTCCCCTTAATCTTAATTTTGATTTATCTCAACTTCATGACAAAATCACTTATTCAAACCGAAAACATTTGCGTGTGCGGTGTCACACGTGAGTGGGTTCTCCCGAAACTCTCAACTTCTGTAAAATATGCATTTTGAGGTCTTCCTTTCAATATGTTCCAATGAACATCAATGTGCCTTTCGAGATTCCCATATTTTTTTGATAAACAAAGCAAGAAGTTATTATATTGAAAAGCAGTGGCAAAATTACTACTAGCTACCAGACCAGAATATATACATCAAGTATTTAAAAATATCTATCCACAAACTATTTACATCAAGATACATTCCTAAAAATTCTATTTTTCTTCTTCTCCAAATGATCTAGCAAAGTCATGCAAGATCCTCTCTCACACTCATTTCCCCATCAGGGAGAATCAATCTATCACCATTGGTTGCAACCAAGAGCTCAGCCCAAGATGGAAGTGGAGGAAGGGGGCACTGGAAATGAATTCAAGAAGGCAGATCCTCTACAAGGCACAAGAGACAAAAAGATGATTAGTTGTATCTTGTGCTTGGCAACAGTTAACACAATGATTAGGTAGCATCAAACCCCTCTTGTTAATGTTGTCAGTAGTAAAGATCCTCCCATTGAGGATAGACCAGAAGTGGAAACAAGTTCTAGGAGGGACATCTTTCAGCCAAACTTATCTATGAAGTCTGTGAGACCTAAGCTCTCGAGGAGAGAATTAAATCCGAGGACCAATAATTTCGTAGCAATCTTTGATAGATAAAGTTTTGGATTAACCATCCCATAGACAATTGTTAGGGTCATCATCCAAAAGAATTGCTGAGTAACTTGCAAGAGAGTTTCCAAACCTCCCAATCATTGAGATTTCTTCTCAAGTGGAAGTCCCAGGAGAGTTGATTCACTCCATAAGCATTTGAGCTAACAAAATCTTTGATCTTCCCTTATTTCTACTCGAAGAATTATATATTGCAGGGGAAGAGAGCTTAAGAGGCTGATCATCCAACACTTATCATCCTAGAATTTAATTCTATTCACATTGTTAGCGTCAAAAGAAATTTGTGTATCAAAGTGAGGTTCATGATACTCTTCTAAAGGGACTAACCATGAGAAGATGTGAGATTGATGAGGAACCAGTCGTGTCAAGAATAACTTTCCTCCATAGAGAGTCAACCTCCACCCAAACCTCCAAATCCACTTGATGAGGAAGGCATTGTTAAAAACATTTGTTCTCCAAATGCCAAGCCCTTATTTATCTTTATCTTTTAGTTGACACACTTTTTTCCCAGTTGAGAAGATGATACATTTTATGAGTTAGAGAGCTACTCCAAACGAATGGTCTCCTCCACACGTGACCAAACCACGTTAAACACTTTTTTTGAATTTTGTCCTTTACGAGCGCTGCACCTAAGTATCTCATAATTCTTTCATTCCTAATTTTATCCTTACGGGTTTTGCCACACATCCATCTTAACATACGCATTTCTGCTACCGCCATCCTAATGCATATGTTGTTCTGTAGTAGCCCAACATTCTGAACCATGGAGCATGACTGGTCGATTAATTGTCTTAGCATTTCCTTTTTAACCTTGCAGCCATCCTATCGCATAATACTCCTGGCATCATTTTCCACTTCGTCCAACCAAGTTTAATACTATGGTCTACATATTCTCCAATAATCCCATTATTTTGAATTATAGATCCTAGATATCGAAAAGCCTCACACTCTGAAACCTCCACGCCTTCCATCTCAATCAAATTACTCCTCCCTCGGGATTCACAACCAAAGTTGCACACTAGATATTCTGTATTCGAATGACTAATTTTAAAACTCTTACTCTCTTACACCTCTCGCTACCTATCTAATTTTCGACCTAAATGTTCACTAGTCTCATCAATTAAGACAACATCATCTGCAAACAGCATGCACCAAAGTACATTTTCTTGAAGACCTCTCGTTAATTCATCCATGACCAAAGCAAAAAGGTATAGACTTAAGGCTAACCCTTGATGTAGTCCTAATACTAGGAATTCATTGGACATCCCGCCTACTGTACATATTCTTAATGATATCGACATAACATTGAGACACTTTCTTCCTTTCAAGCACCCACTAAATTAACTCCCTGGGACTCTATCGTAGGCTTACTCCAAATCAAGAAAAACCATATGCAAACTAACGTTCCTCTCGATATTTTTTTATAATTTGCCTAAGCAAGAAGATGACCTCCGTAATGGACCTACCCGACATAAATCCAAATTGATTCTCCGAAACAGTGGTTAAACTCCTAAGTCTTCACTCTATGACCCTCTCCCAAAGTTTCATAGTATGACTCATAAGCTTTATCCTTCTATAGTTCGAGCAGTTCCGAATATCCCCCTATGTTCTTATAAATTGGTACCACAATGTTGTACCTTCAAAATCCTATTAAAGAGCCTAGTTAGCCATTAAATCCCAACTTATCCCATACATTTTCACGCTTCAATTGGTATATCATCCGGTCCAACTGCCTTTCCTGTTTACATTCTTTTCAAAGCTTCTCTTACTTCATTGGCACTAACTCTGCGATGGAACACACGATGCCTCATTTCCTGTAAAACATAACCCTCCAAGTTTAACTCCCCTACCTGTGTCTCATTGAGTAGGTTCCAAATGTAATCCCTTCATCTGTCTAAAATAGCTTTGTCTTGCATTAAAATTTTTCCATCCTCATGCTTAACACACTTAACATGACTCAAATCCCTAGTTTTTCGTTCTCTCGCTTTAAGCTATATTGAAGATATCATTCTCCCCTTCCTTTGTACCTAGCCTATTATACAATCATCATATGCTTTCTTTTTAGCTTCCACTGCTGCTTTACTACTCAATCTCTTAGCTTGCTTATAGGGCTCATAAGCCTCTATTTCTTTGCCACTCCTTAAAGTGTCTTTTCTTTTTCATAATGGCTTGTTGCACATCAACGTTCCACTACCACGTATCCTTATTATATCGACCTCCTCCTTTGGCTTCTTCTAACTCTTTATTCGTCTATCTTATTCAGTTTGCCAAATGCCAAAACAAAATCTGCTTTACTAATCCTATCCTTTGATTCTAGATTCTCCAACCCTCTGTAACTGATTGGCCACCCAAAATCTTATTTCTAAATTTCTGGTACACATCTCCATTTAGGGTCCACCACTTAATTATCGATTTAACCTATTTTTAGCAATATGACCCCTATTCTTAAGACAAATCGAGGACTAAAAACCTATGTTGGTTTGTTAAACACTCCGCTGGTATAACCTTACAATTTTTATACATGCCTAGATCATGTCTCCTAACAAGAAAATAATCAATTTGACTTCTATTACGCTCACTGGTGAAGGTCACTAAGCGATTTTTCCTTTTCTTATAAAAAGTATTGACGACCCCAAAATCCTTGGCTAAAGCAAAATCTAGAATAGAAATCTCCATAATATTTAGATCCCCAAAGCCTTGATTTCTATGAACCCTCTCATACCCAACTCTATCCTTATCGACATGACCATTCAAATTCCCGCCTAGGAAAACTCTATCGGAAGAAGGGATTCCATGAACTAACTCCTCTAAAGAGTCTCAGAAACCCTTTTTAGTCTCCTCGTCAAAACCCACTTGCGGTGCATACACGCTAATAACATGCACTATCTCTAATTCTAAAACTAATTTAATATTTATGATTCGATCCCCAAATCTCCTAACATCGACTACCACATCCTTAAAAACTTTATCTATAAACTATTTCCACCCCATTCCTAGTTCCATCTGTTCCAGAATAGAAAAGTTTGAACCCTCCTAAATCTTTAGCCTTGTTCCCATTCCACTTTGTCTCTTGGATAAAGCTATGTTTACCTTCCTCCTACTAAGGACTTCCACCAGTTCTACTGCTACGTTCCAAGAGGCTAATATAATCATTCTAGTTCTAGCTTGGACTAGCTTCTTGACCCGCCCCTGTCCAAAATAGTGCGAGAACCCTTACCCATTTAACACTACAGCCGGGCGTCGCTGCAGCGCGCCTTGCTCATTTGTCACTACACCCGAACGTAAGTGTAGCAGGTTGCTTACAACGGGGGATGCCCTAACTTTCTGCATTAATCATTTTGAACCAAAATCCATGAAAAGGGATGTGGCAACTTTTTTTTATTTACATTTTTTACAGCTGGCTGTCATGGGCCTAACACCAATCTCTTCCTTTATTCGGGCTTGGGACCGGCCGTTGCAGCCGGCGGAATTATGTAGAAGGACAACATGCGAACAAAAATTGTTGAAATTGCACTTTTGATCAGAGGTTCTCATCACGCCTTTGCATATCTTTCTTCTTTCAAGTGCATAACTTGCTCTCAATTCTCTTCAAAGTTTCTTCTTAAATTCTAGTGTCTTTTATACACATATGTTGTTATGAATATAAAAGACAAATAAGACTTACTCAAGTAAGGAGGTCCAAAAGCACTTCCATCGACATATAACTTGTCATGTATACAAGTGACCTATTGGCCACCTTCCATCCATTTATTCATGTCAGTTGATAAGGATGATGCAACTTGTATTGGAGAATCAGGCTGTCACGCGTTACATATCGAGGCGGCTTAGATACAAAACCATCGTGTATCGTATTGTAAGATGTGATGCATGACTATGATTATTATTATTGCTGTTGTTTTGTATTTTTTTTTTAAGAAACTGAAAAAATCCCAATTCTGTGATATGATTTATTTTTCTTAATTCTAATGATATAAAATCAAAATGAACTGGATTTTGATCCATCAAATTTTTGTTTCAGGTTAGATTGGATCCCTCAAGGCCTTTAAGCAAAAGAAAAAATTGGGTTATTGCAGAAATTCTTAAAAAGGCACGTATATATGTTCCACCATCTGCAGATTCCCGTGCCTCTGGTTCAGCAGTGGGACCAAAGTAGCTGCTGCTTCTTTGTTCTCTTAAGGTATTAAAATATCTTACTGCTGCTTCTTTGTCCTTATAGCATCTTTCTCAAGATATAGCTTATTAGTTGATGTAGTTCCATTAGTCTCAGGTTTAAAGCATTGATAGTTGAATTCATAAATCACCGTGAATGTTAATTTGTAAGTTTTGAAGAGTTTTAAGATATATGAGTTTGATTCTAGTCTGATATTAATTTCATTATTTAATGGGACATGTTCATGAGTTATTGGTTAATTGGCTCTGGAGAACTGTTTCTCACAATTTATTAACCGATGTTCCTGTGTGATATTATAATTCGTATAAACTAACAAAAAAGAAGCTGGATCCTGCCAGACTTGTGTGACGAATTTTACTTACGGTATTTATGAACGAAAAGTATGTCAAACCGGAAAACCTTAATTTAAGTGGCAGTCATTTAGGTTTTGAACCTTAAATGAAAGAGCTTTTAAACTCAAGAACAACTTAAATCCATGAGAAAGCAAGAGTTAAGGGCAGTTACCAAAGTGATTATGCTCACATGACCTTTTCAGTGAGCGATATATGCATCTTTTAACACACATCCAATGACTGGGACGTAATCAACATATAGCCGATCTTGTACAGCTTTTTGATTGCTATTGTGACTTTTAAGTTTCCCCTAGCAAAGCAATATCTTACTAAGAAATAGGATCACGTTTAGAGAGAAGAATCTCACTGGACAATCCATATGATAAGCATCATCTAATAGAGTTACGTGATTGGCCCCATGACAAACATAAATAATCAAATTGAATCTCCAGATATGTTAAACCATTGCCACAAAACAGTTCCTGTTTGTGTGTGTTCATAACTAGAAAGTTAATTAAAAAATTAGCTGCTACTCGGACTCGATATATATATCCACTCACACACCATTTAGGCTGGAGACCACCTTATTAAAAGCACCTTAGCTAGTATTCCTATTCATATGCTGTCCTGGTTTAGTTGGCGAATCAAATTGAAAAGTGCATGTGAAAATTCTTCCGGGGAACTTCGCCTTTGGTTGAAAATTATCATCTTCTTTAGTTGAGTAATGTTTGCCAACCAAGGAACAAGAGTGGGTTGGGGGTGAGAAGGAATGCCTTATGAAGGCAGGTGATAACTGCCATGGGGCGACTCAAACTTCAGTTCTGACACTTCTCCTCTTATGGATATTCTCAATGAATCTTGTAACTCATTTGCTAAGCGCGTATCTTTTTCTTTTTTGATAGGAAAAACATAAACTCTATTGTGTGAAATATATACCAAAAAAGCCCAAAACAAAAAAAAACCCCACCAAGGGACACTTCACCATTGGAGAACCTTATCCCATTCATACTTGCAAATATAGAATGAAGTCTCCCGAAGAATACCCCATGTGTATCCCCATGTCCATAACATATTTGATAATATAACAACTAAGTCCTCCCTAGATGTTTCAATCCCCTAAATATTTCTTGAGTTCCTCTCTTTCCCTAATGTCCACACCATAGCTTGCACAAACATGTCCTATGCCCATTTTCCTTTAGCAGATATGATGATACCATATGGGATGTTATTTCCCTTCTTCCATATTTCTAACACCTCATTTATATACCTGACTGCATATATCACTATGCACCATTCAAACAGTAGACAACACCAAATAGCTTTGAAGGCAGGACAAGTGATAAAAATATGTGAAATAGTGTCACCACCTGTCCATAAAGAACACATCTATTTGGCAAGACCAAAATGCTTTTATTCAACTTATCCACCATGAGAAATCTGCCCAACACTATTGTCCACAATAACAAAGCTGATTTGGGAGGCACTTGAGTCTTCCAAGTGAATTTGTAGTAGGCTTGGACTGCCATTGTTGCGTTCATTGCAGGAATGCTAGGGCTCTATTAGTTTAAGCAGCTTTTGACAGTAAATCTAGGCAGAAAATCTTCCGACTTCCACTGACCCTCCTCTTCATCCGTATGGATCAGCTGCAACTGTCTAATAAGATCAGTCAGTTGTTCAATCTCCCCCTCCTTCGAGTTCTTTTGAAGAACATGTTCCAAGCAGCCCCATTACCTCCTGCCACATAAAACTTGTTTACTGTCGCTTCTCTATTGACCCGCCATTTCAATTGATTCATCGAGGTGGTCTTCAAAGGAAGATATAAAATGTACTGAAATCTTGTCTGAAGTAGAACACCATCTTGAACAAACTTCTGGGCATTACCAATTACAATAGAAGCCTTAAGCGAGTTTGAAAGTGGAAACTTTCAAATTCACACAAGATTACATATTATTTTCCTTAGTAAAAGAAAGAAACGAATATCAAATATAAGCTAATTGTATGGATTACTTCATTGTATCTAAGTACCTCATTTTAGTGAATATAGAAATTTATGATATCAATCTAAATATCCCTTCTTGGGTCAGTTGTGTCATAAATGTTTTTTACTCTTTTGCGTAATTCAACAGATGAGGTAGACAGTCAAGAACTACACTCATTCCAGTTAAGCCAGAGGATACTACACGACAATCACTTGCATTTGCCAAGTGCAGGACACGACAGTCACTTGCATTTGCCAAGTGCAGATCACAGTATCACGTGCCAGCATCATGTCCTTCCTCCATGCTACTTGTAAAGTACACTGCATTGCATATCTGCAAACAGAAGATAACTCTTATCTCATTTGCTCTTAAATACCCCCATCTTCACATTCTCAAAACTGGCTTCATCCTCGTCGATCGCCCCCTGAAAATACCCCTCTCCCCCCTCTCCAAACAGCCTGGTCCAAAAACCTGATACTTTCTTCTGTTTCTCCCAGAGCCATCTCTCTTTGAGAAATTGTAAAATGGTGTCTGCATCAACCAAAGATGGAAAGGGAGTTGAGCGAAGAAAGAAGACAATGGGACCCTTCAAGGGCGTCCGCATGAGAAAGTGGGGAAAATGGGTGTCCGAGATACGAGTGCCACAGAGTAATGTACGAATCTGGCTAGGCTCATACGATACCCCTGAGAAGGCTGCTCGGGCTCATGCTGCCGCAGAGATCTGCATGAAAACTTTTAAAGGAAATTTAAGATTTCCTGATGGGTCGGTGAACCCAGATTTGAAAGAAGAAATACAGGACACTGCAGCCAAGTTTGCGTCAGGGGATTGCACATGGTTGCCTTCCTTGGGATATGTGAACCCAACTGAGATGCCAGTTACAACTTTCAGGAATCTATCCCAGGTACCTATTACAACTTCATTTAACCCATATGATCAGATACCATTTACGGCATTCATGAACCCATCAGGGTTGCCATTTACAAGTTTCATGAACCAACCAAAGGTACCGAGTACATCTTTCATTAACCCTTTGGAGGGTCCGAATACTTTGGTCATTAACCTACCTGAGTTACCGGTTCGACTAGAGAAGCCAACGACAGCTTCTTTGAACCCACAAAATGTACCGGTTCTACCAGAGATGCTGGCTATGACCTTTATGAACCAATCTGAGGCCCAGAATCCACCTGAGATGCAGCATACTTCTTTTGTCAACCCACAAGAGCTGCCAAATATTGGTTCTTGTGGAGGTTTTGATTCTCTTTTTACAGACATTCCATTGGAATCTGATGGTGTTTCAGTTGACAATTTCCTGTTGGATGAGCCCCTGGATTCTGAATCTTTTTCATCTGATCGATTCCTGCTTGGTGGGCACCTTGAGTCCAGTTCCTTGTCTATATTGCCTGAAACCAAGGGCAATGTAAAGTGAAATCAACAGGAGCAATTCTTGTCCAAATCATTTACAATTATATTGATGGTTGATGGGATTATCAGTAAAATCTCTGTAAATGGCATGTAAGTAAATGTGTATCAAGCTGTTGAGAAAAATACCCCTAAAAATATTTTGTTGCTTGAGTTGCTTATGCGTCCGTCAGCTAGGTTCCATGACAAGTGATCGGTTTCGCTTCCTTTGATGGAAAGACGTTTTGATTTGAATGGCATGTCAAAAGAGTTATATCTTATTCATAAAAGTGTTTGAACCTGGCGAAATCAGTTACTTATTTTGGCTGTATCCACTCTAGAAATAAACTGATTTACAGAAATGATAAAGTGAATCAAGGACCATAATTATCAATGGTCTCCTCCATATCCATTTGGTGAATCAGTGGTAATTTTATTTGTTCAGAGGGTTGGGATCCTTCGTCAGACTTGCTTGATGTTTGTTATTGACGTTTTGTTACTGTTGATCTGTATTTTTTTTTTTGAAAGGCAAGCAGGGTTTTTATAGGATCCCAGAACCCATAAAGATGCCGCAAGCTGGGTTTGAACCCATGACCTAGTGGTACCATCCGCCAAGCTCTAACCGTTGAGCTGTCATGCCATTGGCTGTTGATCTGTATTTGATAGCATTGCAGGTCCAAATTTATCACTCAGTTGGAATTGTTGATCCAAATTTTATGTATTTGGGAGGAAAGTAAAGAAAAACTAGCACAAAATTGATGTTCAGTCGTTCAATGTGGAGACATTAATTAGTCAGATCATTAGTCATATGCAAGTGTATTATGGGTTTAGGCATTCTTTTAGTAGGTTTGACCTCATATAGTGGTGGTCATGTCCTAATGCTGAATACATGATGAGATGGAACAAATTTTTTTTAATAAATTGAATAGTATTTAATAAAATTAATTAATTATTTATATTGTTGTGGGTGAATATTTCATCCCATGGAGGACTATGGAATAGAGTTCCAAAGACCAAAGTGATGTTTTGCATGCAGCAAAGAACAGGTATATGGAATGGTTTTTGATCACACTGACTGATTTGCATCTGCTGATTCAAGGAAAGTTAGAGCCAAAGGAAGTGCAATCGGGAAACCTATAAGAAAAGTAATCTTCTAAATCTGTTGCATGAGGAATTGAGGTTCATGATTGCTTGCATGAATTCAGGTACCCAGAATACAAGTGTAGGTGTATATCATTTACACTCCAATTTTGGATAGGAAAGTTGATCTGCTAGTGCAGTGGCTCTCTCAGCCAAGTATGTTTCTTTGCTTTTGGAGAGAGTTCAATCAAACTATGTGAATTAAGTGGCTTTTTGAATCGTATATAGTTTCAACAAACAATTTCATTTACAGTTGAAGGTAGTAACTTTTAAACTTGTGTACTTGCAGTAGATACCATATTTTCTCCTAATTTGACAATCAACTGCGTCAGACTCTTAGTTGATCACTGTTGCTTATAAATGAATTTTAATTGCAACTTATCTAGAGAGCCAGGCCAGGTTCAATACCCTCCATCATTCTAGAAATGCTCATAATGCCCCAATCGAACACAATCACACGCATTTGATCCCTCCTGGCGCTAGGGGTCTGGCTCTCTAGATTTTTTGTTTTAATTGTGGTTACATGTTTCTTACTTGGGTGGTTGACCCTTTAATTAATTTATTTAATCCATATCCAAATGGCTACAACTCCTATAGGTAATTGAAACATTGCTCGAAGGCTACATCAATGTCCCCATATGGTTAATTGAACTATGGTTGAAGACCAAAGTAAAGGTTGTTGCTCCCTAGCACCCCATAGGGGAGGAGCGGAATCCGGATTTTTCCACAAGGGGTCCAAAAGCGTATATGTCTATCAATCATAATTCTAGAAGGCTTCAAATATGTTGGGTTTGTTACAGAATGTTCATATTTAATAAGAAAAAATTACCAAAATCTAACATGTGTAAAGTTTGATAGCCTTGCACATAAATAAAAAATAAAATATATATGGCCGGAAAGAGTTGTGGTTTACTTAAATAGCAATCCTTTGCATTTTAAGCTTAAACATAAATGGAAAATTCGTTAGGAATTGAGCTTCAAGCATAGTCCAACTTGATTAGAAAAAAATTGAAACCTCGTTGCAGTCTAGAAAATCTCTAAATATTGCCTATTAAATGTTTTAAATAACGAGTCAAAGACAAAACGAGTATTTATTCAATTCTCAAAATACACTCCACTTAATAAATTCAAATACCAAAATTTTCGGTAAAATCTTAGCTTTATTTCTAGCTTTAAACCCATTCATACTGACAGGGAGCCACAAAACCGACCCCAACATTTCACTAGATCCCCAAGAGGAAGAGGGTGTATTGGTTCTATCTACAACCCATGAAAGATTTAAACTTCATTGCTCACTTGTAGCTGTCGTAGATGTGGTTTTGGTGGATGGAGAAGAGCAAGTGAGGGTGTTTTGTCTCCTGTATTTTGGTTGCTCTTCTTCTTCCCAACCACATTATGATGGATGGCGGAAATGAAGTTACAAAATATAATATAGGTCGGGAGAGTTATTTGTTTGATTAGATAGGAAATAGTATAAGTATTTTGAAAGGGCAATGTCTAGGGTGTTAAGTTAATTGAAACGAGATTTGGAACTGGCGTGTCTTCTAAGACAAGAATATTAAATGGGGGGAGGGGCATGTTATGTGATTGGGCAATTTTGAGAGAAATAGTATACTAGTATTTATTTATTTAATTTTTTTTATATATAATTTTTTATATAATAGATCACATTCTCTTATCTAACTCCGCCCGTTGCAACGGCCGGTCCCAAGCCCGGATAAAGGAGGAGGGTTGGTGTTAGGCTTGTGATAGCCAACCGTAAAAAACCCATCACATCCCTTTTCATGGATATTGGTTCAAAAAGATTAATGCAGAAGGATAGGGCGTCCCCCGCTATAAGCGACGCGCTGCACCTACGCTCGGGTGTAGTGACAAATGAGCAAGGCGCGCTACAGCGGCGCCCGGCTGTAGTGTTAAATAGGCAAGGGTTCTCGCACCTTTCTGGACGGGGGCGAGTAAAGAAGCTAGTCCAGGTTAGAGCTAGAGATAGAATGATTAGATTAGCCTCTTGGAACATAGGAACCTTGACGGGAAAGACAATAGAATTAGTGGATGTCATGCGTAGGAGGAAAGTAAACATAGTTTGTCTTCAAGAGACAAAATGGAAGGGGAACAAGGCTAAAGATTTAGGAGGAGGGTTCAAACTCTTCTATTCTGGTAAAGATGGCACTAGGAACGGGGTGGGAATAGTGGTAGATAAAGTTTTTAAAGATGCAGTAGTCGACGTTAGGAGGTTTGGGGATAGAATCATAAGTATTAAATTAGCTTTAGAACTAGAGATAGTGCATGTTATTAGTGTGTATGCACCCCAAGTGGGTTTGGACGAGGAGACTAAGAAGGATTTTTGGGACTCTTTAGAGGAGTTAGTTTTTGGAATTCCCTCTTCCGATAGGGTTTTCCTAGGCGGGGATTTGAATGGCCATGTCGGTAAGGATAGAGTTGGGTATGAGAGGGTACATGGAGGTCAAGGCTTTGGGGATCGAAACACTGCGGGGATTTCTATTCTAGATTTTGCTTTAGCTCAGGATTTTGGGATCGTAAATACTTTTTATAAGAAGAGGGCAGATCACTTGGTGACCTTTGCGAGTGGGCATAATAGAAGTCAAATTGATTATTTTCTTGTGAAGAGACACGATTTAGGTAGGTGTAAAAATTGTAAGGTTATACCAGGAGAGTGTCTGACATCCCAACATAGGCTGTTAGTTCTCGATTTTTGTCTTAAGAGTAGGGGTCGTATTGCTATAGAACAGGTTAGACCGAGAATTAAGTGGTGGACCTTACAGGGAGATGTGTGCCAAAGATTTCGAAAGAGGATTTTGGGTGGCCAGTCAGTTTCAGAGGGTGGGGAGAATCTAGAACCAAAGGATAAGACTAGTAGCGCGGATCTTTTCGAACATTTGGCAAACCGAATAAGAAGATGTGCGAAGGAAGAGTTAGGACAGGCCAAAAGAGGAGGTTTCTATGGTAAGGAGACATGGTGGTGGAACGCGGATGTGCAACAAACCATTGCGGAAAAGAAAAAATGCTTTAAGGCGTGGCAAAAAGATAGGTGCCTAGAGTCCTATGAGCTTTATAAGCAGGCTAAGAAGTTGAGTAGTAGAGCAGTAGGGGAAGCTAAGAAGAGAGCGTATGATGCTCTTTATAATAGGCTAGGTACGAAGGAAGGGGAGAAGGATATTTTCAAGATAGCGAAGGCTAGAGAACGAAAAACTAGGGACTTGAGTCATGTTAAGTGTGTTAAGCATGAGGATGGAAGAGTCTTAATGCAGGATAAAGCTATTTTAGATAGATGGAAGGATTACTTTTGGAACCTACTCAATGGAACACATGTAGGGGAGTTAAACTTGGAGGGGTATGCTTCACAGGAAGGGAGAGATCGCGTGTTCCATCGCAGAGTTAGTGCCACAGAAGTGAGAGAAGCTTTAAAAAGAATGAAGACAGGGAAGGCCGTTGGACCGGATGATATACCAATTGAAGCATGGAAATGTCTGGGAGAAGTTGGGATTCAATGGCTAACTAAGCTATTTAATAGGATTTTGGAAACTAGAAAAATGCCAGATTCATGGAGGCATAGCATTGTGGTACCAATTTATAAGAACAAAGGGGATATCCAGAATTGCTCGAACTATAGAGGGATAAAGCTTATGAGTCATACGATGAAACTTTGGGAGAGGGTTATAGAACAAAGACTTAGGAGTTTAACCACGATTTCGGAGAATCAATTTGGATTTATGCCAGGTAGGTCTACTACGGAGGCCATCTTCCTGCTTAGGCAAACTGTAGAAAAATATCGAGAGGCACGTAAGAGTTTGCATATGGTTTTTATTGATCTGGAGAAAGCATATGATAGGGTCCCCAGGGAGTTAATTTGGTGGGTGCTTGAAAGGAAGAAAGTGTCTCAATGTTATGTCGATATCATTAAGGATATGTATGAAGGGGTTGTAACAAGTGTTCGCTCAGTAGGTGGGATGTCTAGTGAATTTCCAGTGACAGTAGGACTACATCAAGGGTCGGCGTTAAGTCCATATCTCTTTGCTTTGGTCATGGATGAGTTGACGAGACATCTGCAAGAAGATGTACCTTGGTGCATGTTATTTGCAGATGATATTGTCTTAATGGATGAGACTAGTGCAGGTTTAGGTCAGAAATTAGTTAAGTGGCAGGAGGCTTTAGAGAGTAAAGGTTTTAGAATTAGCCGTTCGAAGACGGAGTATCTAGTGTGCAACTTTGGGTGTGAACCAAGAGGGAGAAGTCATGCAATTGAGATCGAAGGTGTCGAGGTCCCAGAGTGTGAGGCTTTTCGATATCTAGGGTCTATAATTCAAAAGAATGGGGCTATTGGAGCAGATGTAGACCACAGGATTAAAGCTGGTTGGTTGAAATGGCGAATGGCGTCAGGAGTATTGTGCGATAGAAGGATGCCTGCAAGGCTAAAAGGGAAATGCTATAAGACAATTGTTCGACCAGCCATGCTATATGGTTCAGAATGTTGGGCTACTACGGGACAACATACGCATAGGATGGCAGTAGCAGAAATGCGTATGTTAAGGTGGATGTGTGGTAAAACTCGTAAGGATAAGATTAGAAATGAAAGAATTAGGAGATACTTAGGTGTAGCGCCCATAGAGGAAAAAATTAGAGAAAGACGTTTAACTTGGTTTGGTCATGTGCGGAGGAGACCGAGCACGGCGCCAATTAGAAAATGTTTAGATTGGCAAGTTAATGGAGGGTGTAGACGGAGGGGACGACCGTTGAAAACTTGGATGAAGACGGTGAATGAAGATATCATTGAGCTTGGATTAGGTGAGGAAATGTGGGAAGATCGCATTGCTTGGAGAACCAAAATTCATGTAGCCGACCCCGAAAATCTCGGGAATGGGCTTTGATGATGATGATGATGATGAGATCACATTCTCTCAATTGAATATGCATGCCTGAACCCTTGGTGCGTGTGTTTAAAACTTGTAAGAGCTCTAGCGCAGCAAACCCAACAAGATCCAACAATAAGATCAAGTTTTTCCTCATTGTTCAACAAAAAATCTTTCAATCTCTTGATACAATTTTTGAATGAGCTTAAAATGAAAAGAGAGATACATAGGTCTCAAGTAGAGTGCTTAACCTAGACTGAATAAACTTCTTTGTTTGAGGTTTAAAATCACTAGAAAAAAAAAATTCATTTGTCACCCCAAACCTACATATTTGTAATGGTGAACTTCGATTCTACTCCACAAGGAAGTAGAGATCCGAGCTTAAATTTTTTCTCATCCATCTATTTGAGAGACAACTTTGGAGAAACCTCTTTGAGTGTTAGCTTGCTAAACTCAACCAATCCCATGTGGGTTTTTGAATCCTTTGAGTGGATTCCTATGATTAAGTGTCTCAGGAAGTCTGAAGTTGGTGGGGGTTGACTTGGTTGTCATATTCCATGATGGTGTGACCCTTAATCATTCAATAAGTCTCGCGAAGCATGAACATAAGACCAAGTGGTATCTCTGGAATCCCAAACACACGTCCATCGAATTTTGTTATGTTGCATCCCACATGATTGCCAAGGTATTCATAAGTCACGCGGAGCAGAGTACTTAGTTCATATCAGTAAGTCTCAGAGGAGCACGATGACTTGACCTTGCGAGGTTGTGGAACGTTAATTACAGTGTAGTTTTTTTTTAAAATCAAAATAATAAAAGTCTGAGGGCTTGCGAGTCCTTTCCATTGAGGAAGTAACAGGTCGGGGCCAACCTGGCAAACCCACCACACAAATTATATTAATACACTATAATCAATCACTTAATTAGATTATGCCAATCATGTTGTTCTATTACGAGCGATAAAATGCATGCTAGAGCTTCTTACCTCTAGCCCACACAAGCTAAACTGAACCAAACCAAAAAGGAACATCACAGTAGCCACATATCAATACTTTGACCACCCACAACCTCAAACTAATTAAATTCTCAATTTTAAATAATGGCAGTTGTAGTTTTTGAAAAAACAAGATGAGAACTCACTTGATGCTATGGATGAGCTTGTGTGGCTAAAGGTTGTAAATGAGTACCATAAATCTATCATCACGTGCACATAATATGGCAAGACAACTACTACTGTAAAAGCCTATGCAAATTGATCGGCTACATACAAAGTCAATGTTTAGGCGAATTAAAAAAGTCTAGGTACAATCACAAGTGTTGCGAGTGATGAAAATTTTAAATTTATCATGAATTGTGTGACCTCCAAGGAAGCATGTGATATTATGGCGTCCAACAAAAAAGACAATGAGCAGCTCAAGGATTCTAAGGTTCAGATGTAGACTAGTCAACACAATGGAAGGCCTCAGAGAGGCTGCCTCACACACATATTATCAAGAGGATTATGAGATTTCTGACTCCAAAGTATGACACAAAAATTTATGTGATCGAAGAAAACAACAAGAATCTGTCAAAAATCAATCTTTAAGATTTGACTGGGAATCTCAAGAACTTTGACTTGAGATGTTAGATTTGGGAACCAAACCCCGAGAAGATAAAGGACTAAAGGAAAACATGGAGGGCTGTCAGCATTAATGGTCAGAAAAATGTTGATTATATCTCAAAGGTGGAACTCTAGAGAAGACAAGGAAATTCTTCAGCAGTAGTAAAAAGCTCGACAAAATGAAGCATCTTTTTATACAAATGATGATTCAAAAAAAGGAAATTAAATGCTACACTTTCGATGGATTTGGAAACTTGTCAACAGTGTGCCCCATATAGCCGAAGAAAAACAAAGCTATGAATGTGACTAATGAGTCAGATACTTCATCCTCAGAGCATGACTCCTTATTTGATTCAGATCAATCTTGCAAAAGTTCATGGTTAAGGGTCTAGAGGATTATCATATTGAAGTCTCAAACACAGATTCCGATTCATCTTTCTACACAAGTGAAGACTATGGAATATCAACAGTCAAATATCAATGTGACTTCACTTAGAAGGACATCATGAAGATTATGAAGTGTCTTGACAACCTGAAGACGGAGCAAGTTTAACTAGATTCTAATATACAAAGCCTTTCAGCAACTGTCTAACTCAAACTTATTGGAGGATAAGTTTCGACATGAGAAAGAACAATGGGCATCTGAAAAGACTGAGCTTATAAACAAGATAGAGTTTCTAGATAAATACATTTCTAGTATTGTATAGAAGAAAGTGGACCTTGAGGGAAAACTTGAAAAAATTTCAAAAGAGTTGGAATTGAATGTTTCAAAGCTTCAAGCTTTCAAAATTGGGTCTAAGAAAATCGCAAAACGTTGACGTTTACCCAAATGAGCAAGAATGGACTTGGATATAGTCATGGTTCAACTCCATCCACAACGAAGTTTGTCAAAGCTTTGACCAGTGAAAACTCTATCTCTCTAAAGACAGTCCTTCCAGATCAAAGATCAACTCAAGCCAAGATGTCTCAACATCAAAAGTGCAACAAAATTTTTAGTTTCGACATAGGAACCACGTGGAGTTTTCTAAAAGAATATGTTGCAGTTATTGTGCACTTTCTGGACATAATGAATTTACTCGTGCTCATCAAAGATATCTTCCTCACTTTGTTGAATCTCATATGAACAATCAAGGAAGAGCTATGAGAATTGAACCACCAAGATATCGGTATGCTACTCCACAAAGAATTGCACAACAAAGCTCAAATGACATGACTCAAAGATCGAAGAGTGTTGGTACATTACCTCGCTCTTCTGAAGGATCAATTGAAAAAGAAGTTTCTTGTTTCGATGAAAATATGCAACTAAGCAAGTCTAAGAAGAAAAAGAAGACGACGTGGATAAACTCAGACGTGCTCAAGGACTTCATGCAAAAATAGGTCAAGCTAACTTCTAACTGATTTTTACATTTATCTCCCTCATATGCTTCATGACCATATCTATTGTACAGATAAATTGTGCTGAATGATTAGTTATCCTTTCATATTTCATTTTGGTTCTTATGTGTTGTTGCTTCTAGTTGTTTGTTCAGCTAAAGGTCACTTGGTCGAACTACAAGAAGTATGATTCCTTAAAAATGATATGTAGGCATCCATATTTTTTTCATGGTTTATCTTTTGTGTGGTTGGAAAATTTTTTTGAAAAGATTTTTCAAAAATGTTTTTCATGTACTTTATTGTGGTTTTTATAAATAAATTGAAATATAATGTTGAAATGTCTTTCTGAGACATTTCGATGTCATTGGAAATTTCTTTGTGAAACTCATTTTAAAGTAATCTTGATGATTGATTTGAAAATGAATTTCAAAAACTTTTTGATATTTATGTGTTTTATCTGAGAAGAAATTGATATTCACATAATTTATACTTAAATGACCTTATAATTTATATTTGTCAGTGTTTCGAATATTGTAGTTGGGAGAGTGATTATTTGTCGTGTTTTTATAAAGCTTAAACAGTGAAATTATATCAAAAGCGGAAAGTTGGGAGAGTGATTATTTGACAAAATCGAAGAGTGGTACAAAATGACGGGTGAAATTGAAAATTGTCACAATAATCACATGCCAAAGCCCTTCCAAACCAAACCCTTACCCAAATACATGTGAATCAAACATAAACCTAAGCCCAAGCCAAACCAAATCTTATATATCATCCTTCTTGACAAAAAGAACAACCCTGTCTCATTCACGCCCCTTTTTCTTCTTTTTTTCTAGCCACCAAAGAACCAAACAGACCTTTCTCCCTCTCATTCACAACCACCCCAAAATATCTCATCGTTCCTCGTTCGGGACCTTTCTCACTCGCTAGAAAGAGCCACCAAACAACCATCCACGTTCCTCTCTTCCTTCATCTTCCTCATTTTATCTAGCCACTACTAAAAGACACAACAAGAACCTATCCCCCACTTCTTCCTTAGCCACACACACACACATCAGATACCTCGCCTATATCCTCATTGCCTCAGATTCGTCACCACTTTGTCTCCGGCCAGCACCACATTATCTCGTCACCATCTCACAGACTTCCTCTCCATCACGCCACATCTCGCTCCTCTCTGTCATTCCTCCTCCCTATCTCCACATCCTGCATTCTCTCTTTTCACCCGAGCATACGCAAATCCACCACCCATAACACTGCTGCTATCACCAGCAACAAATCCATCTCGCTTCAGACGATCTCGCCAACCACCACCATTCACGATCACCCTACCCCACAGTAGCCTCATGTTGCCATCTCTAGTGAAAGTCACCGTCGATGCACCTTTCACCTGCTTGCCGTCACACCATCACACTCGCACCGTACATAGACAACACAATAAAAATAAGGAGATCACTAGAAATGAGGGAAAATACTTAAATCTTTTCTTTTTGCTATTTGCACCCAAACTTTTTTGTACCACCACACAACATCCACATCTCTTGGAACACGCGTTCATTGAAGAGCTGATGGAGTTCATCCACGCTGTTGTCGTGACCACCACAATGATCTTCTAAGGCGAGTTCCTTAGACTTAATTAGTGAACAAACACATTTTACTTTCATCGTGTATATCATGCATCCATGGTAGTTAGAATTATTCTATGTTTTTGTTTAAGCATGTTTTATTCGTATTAGTTAAACATTGATTAGTTGTGCTTTAAACAGACAATTAATTCTAGGGGTTTGCATCTTTGCTATAATAATCCACAATGAAAACAATAATTGACATTAGTATAAGTTTATGAACTTGATGATGATTCGAAAGCATCTCTCTTTTTCATTTTCAAACTCATTTCCAATTATTTTTCTATTTTCGATTAGTTTAGAAATTATTGATTGCAGTAATCCCATTTTAAATTATTTAGGTAGATCTTAGTTTTCGATTGTGTCTTCAATCCTAGTAGGATCGACCCGTATTTGCTATTGTCTACTAGTTATATAGCAATGCACTTGTGGTAGTACAATAATGTCAAATTAGCCTATTAATTTAAGTTAGTAAAATCAACATCACGTTTTTGGCGTCGTTGTCCAGGATTTGAACGATGCAATCGAAGTCTAGGGTTTATTTTTACTAGTTAGTAGTGTAGGTTTAATTTTATTTATTTAGGAGTAGTGTTAGGAGTCACTTGCTTATTTGTTTTATTTGTTATTACTTTGATTTTTAATTTGTTGCATATGTTTTGTAGACAATCATACACATGTATTAATAAGATCAAGTGGGAGCGAAGTGAAAATCAGAGATCGAGAAACACAAACAGAAAGAAAAAATAGCAAAACACACACACACACACACATATTGCATTGTATTTTGTTTTCAGGTTGCGATTCGCTTATACACTCTCAGAAGTCGACAAGCTGTCAAGTGGATAATGCTTCTAATCGACGGCAACTCGACTTCTAGTCAGTGTCCCAAGTAACCTGAAAGAGGTTCATGCTGGAGGTAACATCTCCCCACCACATCTTCACTCGATTTCTGTTGTGATTACTTGGTGTTTTGGTTGTTTTAGTTAGTATTGCATACAAATTCGAATAGTGGCATGATTGATTTGCAATTTTAGTGCCCTCTCAAGTGGATAGGTTAACCACCATCTATTTTAGGGTTAGGAACATAGCCTTCAATATTCAAAACTTGTAGTAAGATAATTGTCTAGGACAAGTTTTACGCTCATAGGATCCCTCCTTGGAAGTTAGAAAGCTTAAAGTAGACAAGTGAATGATATCATAAATTGGAATAGTTCTTGAACTAACATTTCACTTTGAGCTGAAAAGTAAAAAAAAAGAAAAGGTAGAAGCAATTTGCAATGACAGATTGATAGGAAATTACCTTGCCTCTCCGACGATTGGTAAATTAAATTGAATTTCAGCCCTGCATTAGTAGCAAAACTCTAGGTATCGTTGTATTTATATTTATTTTTTTAATTTTTCTTAGAGTTAGATCATCTTCATATAGAGGTTAAGCTTGCGTTTAAAAAATAAAAAATCTTGAACCCTGTTAAGGAGTGTTAACTTTGAAACTCTGGTGTCCATTAGTTTGCACACCTGGTTGCATGATTCTAAGAGTAGGTTAGTTCGAAAAGACCCCGAGGAGTTATTTGAAGTTCCCATTACCTTTCTAGGTTCCCCTTTCTTGTCTAATGTGACCAAGGAGATAACTGTGGAGAAGGCCTTTAAGGAATACTTCTCTCATCTTTCCAACAGTGTTCCATCTTGCATTGTCTTACCTGAGACAACTGTAAATAGCTTTGAACTCAAACCATCCATCATCCATCTTTTGCTTTCCTTCTATGGTTTTGAGAAACAAGATCCATATCTTCATGTCAAAGAATTTTCTGACATCCCTTAAATACCCAAACTTTTCGTATGATTTGGTTTGTCTTAGGTTGTTTCCTTTTTATCTAAAAGATATGGCGAAGTCATGGTTAAATTATTTAGAGACAGAAACAATCACACATTGGGATGTAGTGTCAAGAAAGTTTTTGTCAAAGTATTTCCCCATGCATAAAACAAATGCCATCCGAAGAGATATGTCTAATTTTCAACAAAAGGATGGCAAACATTTTTTTTGAATGTTGGGAAAGGTTCAATGAACTCATTGTTAAGTGTCCCCGTCACAGATTTGAGAAGTGGAGTATAGTTAAATACTTCCAATATGGCTTAACCCTTCACAACCGTCGTATATATGATTGATGCCACTAGTGGTGGATCACTTATGAAGATATTAATGAGATTTGGGATTTCTTTGAAATGATTTTCGAGAAAGGATTATGATATGTGTAAGGGTGGTATATTTGAAGTGAGGGACACATCGATTCATCCTCCCCCCTTCGAAGCTAGAAGCATTTGTTATGACTATGACTCAGAAAATTGATGCAATTCTGAATATGACTCAACCTACAACTCCCACAAATGTTTCATCTGAGGTTTGTGCTGCATGTTCGAGTTTAAGTCATTCCACAGTTGATTGTAACTTGCAAAATGATTATCCTGCATATTTTGCTAAGCAAGTCAATTCTTTTAATGTTATTTGGTGACCTCGTAATAATTCACAGTCTAACTATGACAACCCAGGTTTCGCCAAGCATCCAAATCTCTCGTGGGCTCATAGCCCACACCAAGAGGGGCCCTACTGTTGTCTTCCGGGCTCCTCAAGCCCCTAGCCTTGTTAGGCCTCAATTTAACCAAATTTTTCCATCCAACACATCCAGTTTAAAGGAAGCAGTTAATCATTTTATGCAGCGCGCAGAAAGTATGCTTGAGCAGAATTCATAGGCTATATCAGAGTTAAAAGCCACGACTCAACACTAATCTCAATCCATCAATAAACTTGAAATAACTGTGAGTCAGATTGCTCAGGCACTCCCTCAGAGAGAGCCATGAATATTTCCTGTGAACTTGCTTCAATCCTAAAGGGTCAATTCATAATTGGTAGCACATCCAAGCCATGCAATAAAGATGTCAAATCTATTACTACCCTCAGGAGTGGAAAACAAGTTGACAATCAGGTACTAATGCCCGATTCGAGTGTCATTGCATCCCCGTTTAAGTCAAAACAGGTTGCATCTCCATCTACCAAGAAGGCTAGCTATAAAGCCTCACATTCTAAATATGATCCTCTTGACTCTAATCCCATTCAGGCATCTTATTTTCCAGGCACCGTTCCTATCACGGTTAGCTCCGAAAATGAAATGAACAAATGTCAACGATGTAATGGAAAATTTTAAAGCAAATTCACATTAATATCCCACTGCCCTATGCTATTAAGCAAGTTCCTGCCTATGCCAATTTTTAAATGATCTTTGCACACAGAAGTGAAAGCTATGTGTGCAAAAGAGAGCTTTCAACGCGAGCAAGTCAGCTCAATTATTCAACACAGAACCCCGCCTAAGTATAGGGATTTCAGGTGCCTGACCATTTTTTGTGTTACCGGTGATCATATGATTGTTAAGGTATTGTTGGATTTATGGGCGAGTGTTAATTTATTATCATATTTTGTTTATGAGCAATTAGGTCTCGGCGGGTTAAAATCGACTAAAGTAACACTGCAATAGGTAGATAGGTGTATCAGAGTCCCCTGTGGTGTTATAAAGGATGTGATCATTAAGGTTGAAAAATTCTATTTTTCTAGTGGACTTTATAGTTTTTGATACACAACCTGTTCAAATCCCCCCCCAGTCACATTCCAGTTATTTTGGGTCTTCCTTTTATTGCCACATCAAATGCTATTATTAACTATAGGAATGGAATCATGAAATTTTCATTTGGCAACATGACCGTCAAACTCAATGTTTTTAATGTAAGTCAACAACCTCCCGAGTCCGTGGATATCTGTGAGGTTAACACGATTGAGAGTTTGGTGTAAAATTCATTTTTGTAGTCTGTGTTAGATGACCTTTTGCGGCTTGTTTGACTCATTTCGGTTTAGAATCCGATATCGATAGTTCCAATAGGGAAGTGCATGCTTTGCTTGATTCAACCCCTATTGTGGTTCCTGGTTCTGCAAGGAAGTCTAAAGTGGAACCCCTTCCACTTAGTGAGTCAAAACCAATCCCTTCTGTTGAGAAGGCACCCAAGCTTGACCATAAACCATTACCTGACAACCTTAGACATACGTTTTTAGGTTCTGATGATACATTACTTGTTATTATTTCGTCTGTGTTGACTTTCGAACGGGGGTAAGTTGCTAGATGTTCTGAAATAACATAAGGCAACATTTGCATGGACTATAATGAATATTAAAGGAATAAGTCCAACCATTTGCATGCATCACATTCATATGGAAGAGAATGCAAAAGCTTCACATGAAATGCAACGTAGACTTAATCATAATTGTAAGGAGGTTGTCTGAGCTGAGATGTTCAAAATGTTTGATATGGGTATTATTTACCCAATTTCGGATAGCATTTGGGTCAATCCAGTTCATTTTGTTCCCAAAAAGTCAAGGTGACGATAATCACAAACGATAAGAATAAGTTAATGCCCACCTGCGTGACCACCGGATGGCGAATTTGCATTGACTACTGTAAGTTGAACTCAGGCACGAGGAATGATCATTTCCACTTCCCATTATCAATCAGATGCTTGAGAGGTTAGCCAAACATGATTAATATTGTTTTCTTAATGGGTATTCCATTTATAATCAAATCCCCATTGCACTTGAGGATCAAGAGAAAACCCCATTCCAAATCCCTAATTGGAATTTACCTTTTGAGCTTATGTGTGATGCTTCTACCTTTTGCGGTTAGAGTTGTCTTAGGACAACGAGTGGACAAAAAACTTCATGTTATATATTATGCTAGTCGAACTCTATAAGATGTGCAACTTAATTACTCCACCACGGAAAAGGAGTTACTAGTTATTGTCCTTGCTTTAGACAAATTTAGGTCATATCTTATAGGATTCAAAGTTCTTATTTTTACTAATCATACGACATTGAAGTACATTTTTCTATAAAGGATGCTAACTCGCGCTTAATTCATTAGGTCCTATTGTTATAGGAGTTTGATATTGAGATTCGGGATACGAAGGGTTTCGAAAATGTATTAGTGACCATTTGTCTAGACTTCGTGTAAAATCATCAGTTGCAGATGTGCCCTTGAATGAATCTTTTCCTAGTGAGCAATTACTTGTTATCTCCTAGTTACCTTCCTATGCAGATGTTGTGAATTACCTTGTTACGGGCCAACTCCCTTCTATTTGGTCTAAACAACATAAGACTAAGTTTCTTGCTGAGGTCAAACATTTCTTCTGGGATGATCCTTATTTAAGTAAATATTGTCCCAATTACGTCATCAGGAGATGTGTTCCAAAAGGTGAATTTCATAGTATCATTTCCTTTTGTCATGATCAGGCATGTGGAGGTCACTTTAGTTCTAAAAAGATAGCTACAAATATTTTGCAGCGTGGCTTTTATTTCCAACTATTATTCTTGACACCCATGCATTTTGTCCTACATGTGATAGATTCCAACGAATGGGTTCCATTTTCTCATAGGAATATGATGTCTTTAACAAATATTCTCATTGTGGAGATTTTTGATATTTGGGGTATTGACTTCATGAGACCTTTCACTCCATCGTTTGGCTATTTTAACATTCTTCCAGCTGTTGATTATGTTTCCAAATGGGTAGAAGCGATACCTTGTAAAACGAATGACCACAAGGTTGTAGTCAAAATTTTGAAAGATATATATATTTTTTCTCGTTTTGGTACTCCGTGTGCTGTTATAAGTGATGGTGGTTCTGATTTTTGTATTAGATCATTTGAAATGTTAGTTAAGAAATACTCCATCACTCATAAAGTAGGTATTCCATATCATCCACAAACAAGTGGGCAAGTTGAAATTTCCAACCAAAAAATTAAACACATTTTAGAGAAAACAGTTCGACTAGACTGTAAGGATTTGTCACAACATCTGAATGGCACTCTTTGGGCTAATATGACATATTTTAATACCCCGCTTGGAATCTCCATATAGACTTTTTTTTTGTAAGACTTGCCATTTGCCTGTGGAATTGGAACATCGTGCTTATTAGGCTATCAAAACCTTTAATTTTGATATAGATAAGGTTGGATTAAATCGTAAGCTTTAACTTAATGAGTTAGAAGAAATTAGGAATGTTGCATACCAAAGTGCTAAAATTTACAAAGAATGGACGAAGGCGTCTCATGATAAATCCATTCTTCGCAAGTCTTTCGAGCCTTTTCAAAAAGTTTTGTTTTTTTAATTCTTCATTGCGTCTCTTTCCTGGCAAATTGCGATCTCGATGGCCTGAACCTTATATTGTGAAAATAGTGTTTCCACATGGAGTTGTTGAGATTGTTGATCCTAAGGATGTCCGCGCTTTTAAAGTCAATGGCCAGCTTCTTAAACCATTCTTAGAGTCATCTACATCGGAGTTCGTGGTTGATGTGTTGTTATTAGAAGATTCTGTATATCCGGATTGAGTAATTATTTCTCTGCCATCCATGGTTTTATAGGTACTATATGTGTTTCGTCAGGCTAACGACGTTAAACCAAGCACTTCTGAAAAGCAGCCCAACTTCAATTGTGTCATTGTGGTTAGTCTGGATTGATTTTCGAGTTCTTTCTAGTTGCATTCCAATCATACTCGTTAGCTTCGTAACAATTATGACTTACAACCATGTATTTTTTTTTGTGCATATTTTTGTGTGTCATGTATGTGTTTTATCAGTTTCTCATGATAAGTCCACAATTCTTCTCTTTTTGAGATTTCATTGGTATCCCTTCAAAATAGGTAACAACTTCACCATGGTAATATCACTCTAACCCTTATCTTTTCTTTTTCCTTCATTTGTCGTGATTATTTTTTTATACATTGCGGACAATGTTTGGTTTAGGTTTGGAGTGGGGTTTATGAGTTTTTGTGCATTTTTCAAAATTTTGAGCAGAAATGTATTTCACAACTATACCTATTAATTACAGTATTCTACTCAATCTCCATTGAATACATAGATGACTATGGTGGAAAATATTTGATATGAAAATGCATTTAAAATCTGAAGTTCCTTTAGAAGACGAAGGTCAACTTTCCTAATCAAGAGTGTGGTTAATTTTTTATTTTGACCTTCTTGAATTTTGAAACGGAGCACTCTTAGAAGTTCTAAAGTTTTTTGATTTTTGAATGTCAACTCTCTTAAACTCATTATCTCTAGGAATTGTTGCAAAGGGACCATAAGGATAATGTCCATACCACCAACAACGAAGGGTGAATTCCAATAATACTCGGCTAATATCCTTGCTTTTCATAGATGTTGCAAAAATATATACGAGGGTGAGAAATTTTCTTAATCCTTTGACCTAAAAATTTCTTGTAAGGTTTTATAGCCTTAATAATTTTTAGCTTATTTGTGAGTGAAATTTTGAATTTTTCAGTTTGTTTCCTCATTCAAGCTTGGACCTTTGACAAAAATAGATACCTTGGTGTTAGTAGTTGAGATTGAGCCAATGTAACCAAGACCCCTTTTGTCTTTATCAGCCTTACCAACACTGATAATTTTATCCAATTTTTTTGCTCCATGAGTAAAAACTTCAAGGTGAGTTTTTGCGGATAACAAATCCTTGTTCGTGAGAGATAGTTTTTCAACTGTTGATTCATGTTTCTCTTCCATCTTAAATATATGTTGCTCAAGAAAATTTATTTTTGAGAGAAGTTCTAGTTTTTTCTTGACTTATGTGATGTGACTAGCAACTATGTTTCCTCAACATGAGTTTTGATTTGTTAAATGAGCAAATTAACTTGTGGTTAGGGATTTCAATCGTTTGAACAACTCAGTATCCTTTTTAAGGAGGTTTGAGTAAATGTTATCCATGTCACCCTCACAAACTTGGTTTTGAGAAGTGTGTTATCCTTAGGAGCTCATATTTTCTTCAATGTTTGCAGTAAAAGTTCGATAGTTCAAGATATCTTCTTCGGATGAGTCATTTTCATTAATGTCTTCCTCATCATCACTATCATCTCAAGTTAGTGTGGTATTCATTGCCATTTGTTTGGTTTTCTTAATTGGTCATTCGAATGTGTAAAGCCTATGTTTGAGGCATTTTCAACACTCTATTGTAGTTAAATTGAGTTCCTTGTTTTGATCATGAGATCTAGATTTTGGATAATTTTTCTTTTTGTTTAAGGAACTTTTGTGCCTCAATAAGTTTTTGAAATGTGTGCTCATGAAGGCCAATTCTTTGTCAATCTTAGCTACCTCATCACAATCATGTGAGTCAAATTCATCCACAATGTACGAAATATTACAATTGTGTGTTCGACTTGTGGATTTGAAGGAAACACCTTTATTTTCTCACTTGAGTTCCATTCATGTTCAATCTCGCATGTTTGCAGTTTTGCTACCAAAGCGTCTGGTTTCAAACGACCCAAATCATGAAATTTGTATATGACATATACCGTTGAGCTAAAACATTTGAGTATTGAATGAATGATTTTTCTCACTATCTGACCGTAAGAGATGTTAGTCCTAAGGCTTGACTGTTGTGTATGATGTCATATAGTCTTAAATTGTATGGTGAGCATTTTTGTTTTATGATCTTTAACTATTTTGCCGCCATCATGTGTTATAGCAAGTATCTCATGCCTCTTTTGATATTAGAACTCTAGATATGCAACTACGTTCGACCTTGGTTAGCGATTGGAATAGGGCATTGAGAGCTTCACAGTTTGCACTATCAGCCTTTTTTCATTCTCATCCTGTACCCTGTAAGGTTTCTTAATTTCAATTCTATTGCCCTCAACTGTTACTTATTAAACAAGATCATTATAACATGTTTGTGTGGAGAACCATACATTCATACCAAGTGCCATTAGGCATATACTCTGATTTGATATTATCCAATCAATATAGTTTGTTCCATCAAAGATAGAAACACGGTTGAGTTGTCCCATGCCTTTGTCATACTCCATAGTTTATCAATCCAACAGTTAGGAATCACACTTGGGATAGTAAGCCTTCAAAGTGTACTTGCTCTAATACCAATTAAAATTTGTACTTTTGCATTTGGATTAATCATACTAAATTTATGGATACATTGTACATAGCAAACACACACAAAAAAGTAAATATGTAGATAAAGTAAATGAGGCAAAAATATAATGTGGTTCGCCGCTAAAGGGTTACATCCACGATGAGATCATGCCTTCACTATGAAACAAATATCACAAGTGCAAAAGTCACATGTAACAATCGAACACTCGTTTCACAATGTGGTAAGACCTCTAGTTCTCACTTCATACACAAAGCTTTGTTTGCTTCAACGATGCATCTCTTCAGGGTGACTTGATCAACAACTCACTTAATCTTTCAGTTGACAGCTGGCATGCACACAAGTCATTATAAGAGTACTTAGAAAACATTTGAAAGTTGTTTGGAAAATTTTATCAAACAGTTGTAAGGCACATAAAGAATATTTTTCATTTGCTTTAAATAATTTTGTAAAAGCTCAAGAAATCATAATGTTTCACACCTCAATATTTCAGTGTTTAGAGTTATTTCTGAAGCTATACACTTAAGAACACTAAAGGCTTTCAAAGCTTATTAAGATAAGAATGCTTGAATGAGAGGTGTGAGAAATCTGTGTGGAAAGGTCATTTATTTATAATATCAATTGAAAGCATTTCAAGGAAGATAAAATAGTTTGGAAAGTCATAAACACATTAAGGTGTTGAAGCGCTTCTTTTAGTTTTGAGGTATCCTATTAAAACTTGATTCCACAAATTGTAGATCTTTGCAGAGATTACAAGAATCAACCCTCAAGCCGAAGTCACAAACTAGTTGCCACCTGCTTGAAGTCACATACATATATTTGAATCTACATACTTAGTACCACAAGTTTAGTCCACAAAGTATTGGATATTTGATGTTATCATATCATTTGGTTTCACATACTTTTTGGTTCCACAATGCCTTGTGCCATAGTGTAGGGATTTAATACGAGCACATAATTTTCTCAAACTTCATAGCAGATATTTGTCTTAATTTTCACAAAGATTTATTAAAATAAACACTTGATAAATAATTATCTGGAAATATGTTTAACAATTATTTATGTCCTTATAGTGCATAAATTGTTGAGCTTTATGTGAATTATTTTTTATTTGTTGATTTAGACATCATTTTCAAATCAAATATTAATCACATCATAAGTTTTGTGTCAAAATTAAATCATCAAAAAAATTGGCGTTTTCAGAAAAGTAAGCACTCAAGGTCATTTTCCACTTTTTTTAAAACATCGGAGGGGTTTCGAAAAACTGAAAGACATCATGAGTAAACCAAAAGCCTAAGCCTAGGTTTCTGGGCTGTTGTGCTTTGTTTTTTTAACCAATGTTCTAAAAAATACTAGGCGGCCACCTAGGTGCTAGAAGTTAGAGAAACACACAGATTAATGGTTGGGCGGAGTGAAAAATCGAGTAGGCGCCTAGGCGTTTTTTTTTTCTGAGTGCAAATAACAATAGTTGGAGCAAATAACCAAAATAATAATATCACCCCCATCGATCACTAGTTCCCATCGATATAGGTTTTGCCAATTGCAAAACAGAATAATAGAAAAGGAGAAAAAGAAGAAGAAGGAGGGGAATAAGAAGAAGATGAAGAGGAAGAAGAGAGAAGAGAGTCTCCAGACGCTCCAACCAAGACGTCAAGACTTCTCTCCGAGCTCTGTCCTGAGTCTCGAGACGCTCCAGCCACTGCATTTCCAGTGACTCCGTTCGTCGATCTCTGTCCAGTGACTCCGAGCTCTTTCCAGCCCTAGCCACAACACAGCAGGAGTACATCCATTTATAGTTAGCAACTTCTTCTTGTTGTTAGAAACTTCTTGCAGAAAAGAATAAAATTGTGTTGGTAGATTTGGAAGTATATATCACTCACTGTAGGGGTGAGGTCAATCCCTCAATGTAGAGGTTTTAGATGAAACAAAATTTTAGGTTTGAGTTGCAGGTTGTACGTGCATTTAGTTCACAGAGCTAAAAGTTTGACTATAATGCCAATTTATCCATTTGGTTGCCACAATGATTCAGCTGCCCCCTGAAGTGAACCAGACTTTCATGTTTTCTATTCTGTTCTGAATGACTGCAATAGCAAGAGTTTGGTTTAGGAGTAACCCAGCAAAATTGTACTTTCACCCCCCAGGCAGGGAAACCAGGCATGGTTTCCAGGCCCCCTAGAATTTCTGCAAAATTATATCATTTTTTGTTGTCAGATCAGATAATTTATTTCATTGGTTGAATTCTTCTTATTAAAAAGCTTATAAGCATATGAGATCTGTTGTCTTAGTTCCCGCTTTCTTTACCATCATGCATTTTAATACCATGCTAAAGGTGTTGGAATATTAAACCCACTCCAATTATTCATGGGCCTAAAATTGCTCATGTGTTTATCCACGGTAGTATCGTATAAATTTACGGTGTAGTTGTACGATTGATACCCACCGATATAGTTATAGTCCCACGGCTCCGCTCTCACTTTCGCTTGATATATGATTGAATTCACATTCTCTACAAGTTCGAGCTTTTAGAGAGTTGGCAATTTATCATGGTATCAGAGCATTGGTCCTCGGAGGTCGTGGGTTCGAGTCTCGTCCAGCGCAATCGCTTTGAGAATTTTCAGTATTTTCCTCGCGCTTGCGCTGAGGGGGCCTAACATTGCCTAGGAGTGTTGGAATATTAAACCCACTCCAATTATCCATGGGCCTAAAATTGTCCATGTGTTTATCCACGGTAGTACATAGTTATAGTCTCACGACTCCGCTCTCACCTCCACTTGATATATGATTGAATTCACATTCTCTACAAGTTCAAGCTTTTAGAGAGTTGGCAATTTATCAAAAGGTCATCACCTGTAACTGATCCTTTGCTACCTTTTTTTTTCTTAGTTTTTTATTTTTTTATGTAACTGTAACTGATCCTTTGCATTTTTTTTCTTTGCTATTTACTCAGTAACTGAAAACATTGATGTAGCATTATTATCATCAAAGCATTTCATTATTTCAATTGCTATACAATGAAACTGGAGGCATAATATTTACTGGAAATTCATTCCAGTATCACTTGATTATCCATCTATGTTCCACCAATTGGAAGTCTTCCAAAATCTGTTTCTTGATTTCTAGTGGACATTATTCTTTCCTAAATGGTTGTCAGTATTGTGCTATATCAATAAACCAATAATCATACAAGACATTAAGCTCTTCTTCAAAGTATCAACCCATATTTTGAAGTAAAGACCACTCGTTGGGAGCTTGTGACTCTTTTATTGTTTTCCAAAAGAATTCTTGAAAGCTGAAACATGCAAATCACTGATATATTAAGCTAAATTTCTGGCAGGTTAAGTTGAATTTCTGGCAGGTCTGGAAGCACCTTAGTTTTGAAGCTTGAAGCACCTTAGTTTTGACTATTCTTCATGTCCATTCCTCTTCATCTTCATGGAAGAAGGATCAAAAAATCTAGAACCAAATATTGACAATTAGTTTTTTTAAATGTTATGTTGGTACCATCAAGTATGTAATTTTTTTTCTCTCTATGAAACTCTATGTTATGAAACTTATGCTATTATGAATTTAAGTTTAATTTTCTATGTTTATAAATTTTGCATATGTATCTTCTATCTTGGCATTAAAATGGAAGTAATTGATAAGGTATTATGCTCAACTTTTGTAAATTATAAAAATTATAATACAAAACCTAAAATCGCCTAGGCCCCTGGGCGCAGGCACTTGCTCGTCGCCCGCCTACCGCCTAGCGTTTTTTAAAACACCGTGTTTAACAAATTAACCTTGACTATAACAAGCAGGTGGAGACTACATGTTAAGTGTATGAAGTCAATAGGCATACACCATGTGAGACTCGGTTATCTACCACAATGGATTGAGTTAAAAATTTTCTAGTTGCAACTAATTATACATATATGTTGTCACTATGTGAACCCACCCCTTCTACTTTTGAACACAACCGATCCACTAGTTCTAAGTAACACCACCATTAAATAGCCCATGTCCCTCATTTTTACTCGATTACTAGTGAGAATAATGTGGATTCTCCGACCTCATGAACGACAACACATCTTCCTATCTCTTTTGATCTTTTTTTAATTCTTACTCGGTTTGTTCGATCAGCCTCCACCCTTTTCTCTCAGCTCTCCTTCCCAACCATCTTATATTTTTTTGAACTATTTGAGGGTAGGGCTTTGGTGTTTGAAAGGTTTAGGGGTGATTTAGAGATGAAGGAGGATTGTGAAAAGTAAACACAAACATAGACAAACAAAAATAAAGATAACAAATCAAAAGGAAAAAATAAACGAAAATGATGAATTCAAAAAAAAATAAAATCTGAACAATCAAAGTATGGAATTATGTGAGATTAATCCTCAATCTCTCAGCATTGGCCGTATTTGGGTAAAAAAATATCATGTTGCAAGATTGAGGCTTAATCTCGCACATTATATTGTGTGTTATGCCTCACTCTCGCATGATTCAATGTTTCGACAGTTCATTAATTTCTAAGTTTTTTGGATTCATCGTTTCGTTTTGGTTTGTTTGTGTTTGTGTTTGTGTTTGTGTTTGTGTTTGTGTTTGTGTTTTTGTTTCCTCTTCACAATCTCCTCCTTCATCTCTAAAATTTTCAAACATCAATGCCCTAACCCCCAAAGAGTTCGCAAATGTTGAAATAAGTTATTTAGAGAAGGAAACATGAGAGCAAAGGGTTGAGGGTAATGGAACAAACCGAGAGAGAGGTCAAGAGAGGCGGGATGAGGTGCTGTCGATCGAGAGGTCGGTGAATCACCTCATTTTCATTCTAAATCGAGCAAAAATGAAGGATTTGTGCTATTTAATGGTGGTGTTGCTTAGAACTAGGGGTTGATGTTTGAAAAAGGAAGTGGTGGGTTCACTAGCAACAACCTAAATATATGAAGAATAAGTTTAACATTTAAATCTCAAAATGGAGTGTGCCCAAGCAACTAAGCCAATGGAGTACAATAAGATGGTTAAGGCACAATAGGTTATTTTTTCTATACCTCCTTCATATTCACGGTGGTATGCAATACGATTTGGAACGCATGTGGAAAACGTCAAATAAAAGAAGAAGTCGCAATCTCAATTAGAGTTTTTTTTTCCAATCCTTCCACTACATTATAAGAACAAGAATTTCAATCTCTCAAGAACAAACTCTTTTAAGGTTCCAACTTTTGTTATCTTATAAAGATTATAATACTTTCGAGAACAAACTCTCGAAGCTTCAACATTTCAAGAACAAACTCTTTTGAAGCTCAAACTTTTGCTAATTCAAATTAGAAATTTCCAAAAAGTGAACTTTTGTCCAACAAAGAAACTTTCCTTGTCCTAATTAATTAAGGAATCATGTCTAACTTAGAAACCTTTTTTAATTAACCACTAAGCTCCCAAGGAATATACTCCTATATCACACAATAATAATTGTGCAAGTATTCACAAGTATTGAAACTGAAATAGTAATAACAATTTTATGTCAACACTGAAGCTTTTAATTAATTGTTTCTCAAAATAAAAATATTAGTAACGGTTGATCATCATCTAAATATATTTAAGTATGTTGATATGACGTAGTTTAGTAATTCATTCCCTTGTACTATCTTTGTATATAACCATCATCTCGTATGGTGTAAGAACTTCCACACGAGTTAAAAGGTAATTGGAACAGTGAGATCTCCCCCTAACTGAATGATTCACTTGCATTAACTGGTACGTAGATTGTGGTTTTGTATTTAGTATGTTAGAAGAATTTGTGATATGTGGTATTTGTTAAACATTATTTCCCAATGCATTGTCATTTGACAATCAGACACGCACCAAAAAAAGACAAATCCCAAAAGAGTAAGTCAAAGAGTCATGTTTGGTGGTCACTTTTGGTTTTTTTTACACTTTTTAATCATTCTCTTTAAAACATAATCACAAACCAACAATTATAGCAACCAAGGTTTAGTAGCCATTTTTTGGCCAAGTTTGGGTTTCTTACAATTCTACCCCTTCTATAAATGGTGTTTGTGATTGTGTTTTCAAGATAAGGGATAAAAAGTGTAAAATACCAAAATTTGACCAAAAAATGGCTACAAAACCTGGCTGGTTAGACTTATTCATCACAAACATCATCCATAGAAGGGGTAAAAGGTGGCCACCAAACATGGCTCCCGAGAATTGTTGATCCCAAAAATTAAAATGTCTCCCGAGAATTGTTGATCGCAAAATTTAAATGTCTTTGTTTCAATAGGTGTGGCTATGGTATGCGAACTTACTTATAAAGCAAGGATAAAAATATTTGATTGGATCATTGTAAAGTGCCATGGATGTTAAATTTTGGTTTAACTGAACACATCCTTTAGAAACCGCCCCCCTAGTATGACAAAAGATCTCAAATCATATGGCATAATACATAAAATAGTGCTTGCTAATAGGAAGAGGTATCCGAGAGGTCGTTTTGATGGATGGATGGCTGACTCCATATTAATTTAAACTCCAACTTCAGGCCCTGCAAACAATCAATATTCCAACCCTTGAATCAAAGTGTTGCTGTTTTGCATGTTCAAAGCTGATTTCTGAAATACTTGCCTTAATAAGGTTTACGGGAATTGGGGATAGTTGTGAGACACGTGGGCTTAGAAGGCTGCAGTGATTTGGATTTGTCTGGCGAACTGCGTTATGCGGGCTTAAAACCGCTTGGGCCAGATTAGTGTTGGGTTGGCGCTTCGACCTGTTATTTCTCGAGATCACTATGACACGTGTACGGTATAGAAGAGAGGAAATTTTGGTGTATCATCAGAAGTTAGTGGGCCATCATATCGATTCACTAAGTCACTTCCTGAAAAGATACGTTGCTCATGATGATTGAGTCTGAACCAATACTTGAGTGGCGCACTTCATTAATTAAGTGTGCGTCAGTTCAGTGGGGAAGAGGCGGGAAACCAATTTCTATTTAGATCTCCCTTTCTGCAGAGATTGACTTTTCCATTTCTTTGCTTTTAGAGACTCTGTTCTGTTCGTCTTTTGATTGAAAGTTTATTCACCTTTTCATGGCTCGCCAAAATCATTTTGATGATGAGCTTCTAGCCAAGGGCCTCCATTTTTTTGAAGATATGTTAGTTTCTGAATCGGGCCTTGTCGATATCCGAAAGACATTCGGGGTCCTTGAAGACATGCCATTCTATACTCTGAGTGATGATCTGAAGCCGATGTTTCCTTCAGAAGGGTTCGTTTGTTTGCACCGCGAGATACTTCAAACTGGAGTTTGTTTTCCTATTCTTGACGAGATTTGGGGCTTCCTGGATTTTCTTGAAATTTCTCCTACCCAGTTGGTACCTAATGGTACAGGAATATCCTTCTCATATTGATCAGGGCGAAGGATGCTGGTGTCCGCATGATTCCAATGGTGATCCAGTTGCTGAATTCCCCTCGGCTAAATGATCATGCCGTTTGTAAGATGACTTCGCAGGCCTGCTTTGGGAAGTTGCCGGATGACTTCAAATTCTTGCAGAAATACTGCTTCTTGGCTCCTTCAAATTCGAAGTACTTTGAGTTCAAGGGTCGTCCACTTGAGCGGGGGTTCAAGCCACTTCGTAAGTATAGTTTCACCCTTTGATTTTGTTGCATTGATTGTATGCTAACCGTCGTATGCGTCTCTTTGTACGGAGGCTCCCCACTTCTCCTCTTTTTTCGGAGGAGCAAGTCCCTCTGAAGGAATTTCGTGACATGCCGTGGATGAGTGTGGAGGATGTTAACTGTCCTACTTACTTTAGTCGCAGTGGATTGTGGGCCAACTGGCACGTGGCCCCCACTCTTTACAGAGCTCCAAAGGTTAAGTTTGAAGTTAGAACCCCTTTCAGGAAAAGGAAGGCTTCCAAAGTTAAGGCTCCTGCCTTGCCCGACATAGAGGGGATTTCTTAGATGCTTGACTTTTTCATAAGCTCAAAGAGGTCTCGCGTTGGGCTGAACCGGCTCCCAAACGGTATGCTCTAATGAGGGAGGAACGTGAACCTGACCAGCCCGTCAGGGCGGAGGTTGAAGTATCTGACTGGGAGAAGGACCACTTGCGATTAGCAGAGGTTGATGATGCGTCGAAGCTGAGTATCGAGCAGGCTGAAGCTTTGAGTGAGAAGTTGATGATGGCTGCCGTGGCAGCTTCTACTGGTGCTGACCAATCCAGAATTGTTTTACTGGAAGGTTCTAATGAGGATTTGCCTGAGGTCCCAAAGTTCAATCGTCCTACTCATGGATTGTCCGACAATGGCCATGGCAGCGTGGGCCATCCCTCTTGTAGTCTGCATTGTCCCCCATCTCGCTCCAGATTGCATATCAAGGTAATGGAGGTTTCATTAGATAATTTGCTTCCTTCTCTTCCTTCGAATTTTGCTGAGCCGGCTAACAATAAAGGGTCAGTTGCTGGTGACTAAGGGAAAGTTGTGGATGAGAGCCTAGGTGCGGTGGAGACTATAAAGGCGGCGCTAACATCATCCCACATCCGGGAGAGCTTAATCCGGATGCGCGAATGAGTATGTTTGCCTTGGACATAGTAAAGATGAGCAACTAGGCCTGACACCAGGAGGTTGACGTTGATTATTCTTCGAGGAAACATATAAATAGGCATTATAGCTGGCAAATGGACTACGCTTTGAAGCCCGAAGAGGATACGCTGGAAGGGCGTATGGATAAAGGCTTGAAATACCTTATGCCGAGGATGTCCCAATTGAGCTAGGTAGCCATCGCTGGATCGGAAGTTAAGGCGGCTCATGAGAGGGTGTACACCATGGAGCGTGTCTTCTCGACTATGCAAAAGTCGTATTCTGATGCACTTTTTGAGATTGAGTTGTTGAGAAAACATATTAAGAAGAGGAGGCTGAAGCAGTTAGTCGTTGATGCCAAGACTCAGATGGCTCATCTGGAGGTCCTTGAGTTTGATTTAGCAAAGGCGGTGTCCGCAAGAAAAAAATTCAGACAAGAGTTGAACTTGGTCCACAATGATTTAGAAATTACGCAGGAGGCTGCGGCTAAGATGCGCTTTGAATTGTAGTCTTTTGTTGAGGAGAATACCATGAAGGATTTTGAATGGGATGCCCAGAGACAGTAGTTAGAGGTTGACGTGGAATTCAATGTTTGGGAAGCGAGAAAAGTTGGAGACCAACTTCTCCTAGAACAACATGAGCTTAACGCGGTTAAGGGTAGCCTGGGTATGGAGCAGTCTCAGGTTAATGTGCTGACAGGCAAGCTGGAACTGTCAGAGTATAAACTTGCTGAAGAAAAGGCGCACGAGGAAGAGATTTTCAAGGTACAAGGCAAATGTGAATTCCGCTGGGTCGTGCATGGGAGATTAGAACTGCTGGCGCTAATGAAGGAAAAGCATTCGGAATGGGACCTTTGATGATTATAAGAAGATGTCTTACGCAGACTTCAGAATGGTCTTTGAGTCATCAGAAAAAAAAGGGTGATCCTAATCATGGCGCTCAGATTGAGGCACGTACGGATACAACTCCTGCTCCTTCCCCTGCCAAGCTTAATTCCCTCATATTTGTACTCCCTCCTGATGAGGAATAGATTTTGTACATTTGCACTTTTTATTTCAACTTTCAATGAAAACGAGTTTATTTTGAGTATGCTTTATACTTGCATTATGTCCGGTCTCCCTGCTGCGCGCTTTCCATTTTACCTTGTCATTTTACTTTGGCACAGGTCTGGTTGGGTTGGCAAGAAGTCGAGTGGTCTGTCTGCTGTTGAGAGTTTGACCATTTATGTCGCGAATGATTCTGACCTGCTCTTCTGTGAGGTCTCAGAGTTACTATCGCTCAGTTACATCCAATAGTGGGTGTTCTGTGGATGGTTTGGCAGTGGGTTACGCTACCCAGGCTGTAGCTTATCCTTAAGGTAAATCGTTGGAAATTTAAGTTGAGTATCTGATTGTCGATTGTGGTTGTTGGCATGAGTGAACTGTTGCAGCTGAGCACATGCGTTGTTGTTGGCATGGTTGTATTTGAGCACATGCGTTGTATTTGCCTGTGTGAGCATAAAGACGCTGCTTGAGCTGTAATTTATTTTGGCGACCACTATTTTGAAAAAGAGCGGCGGCCACGTGGCGAGCTGTTGACATCAGTCAGGGTTGTCTAGGTTCCCACCTTTTGAACCATTTATACTGTGCGGAGTGGATTACAGGTTTGGGATGTGAGAATTTGGCGATCATGATTTGTTAGAGAGAAATGATCCCATGGCGAGCCGTTGACATCAGTCAGAGCTGACTAGACTCCCACCTTCCAAACCGTTTACACCCGCGCGGAGCAGGCTATAAGTTTGGGAGTTTTTGGAGACCATGGTTTGTAGAAGAGCAGTGGTCCATGGCAAGCCGTCGGCATCAGTTCGGGATTGACTAGTTTTTCACCTTCCAAATCATCTACACCTGTGAGCATCAAGCTACAAATTTGGGAGTTTTCAGTGACCATGGTCTATAGAAGAGCAGTGCTCCCGTGGCAAGCTGTCGGCATCAGTTCGAGACTGACTAGGCTCCCACCTTCCAAACTATTTACACCCTCGAAGAGCGGGCTACAAGTTTGAGAGTTGGTAATTTGGCGACCATGGTTTCTTAGAAGAGCAGTGGTCTCGTGGCTAACCATCGACATCATTCAGAACTGACTAAGCTACCACCTTCTAAACCATCTACACCCGCATGAAGCGGGCTACAAGTTTGGGCTTTGACCAAGAGCTGTCGTTGTCAGTCGTCACTTGTTAAACTTACCTAATCGGGTTCGGCGACCACTGTCCACGGAGGGGGTGATGGTCCCTGGCCAGTCGTCATCACCAGGTGTAAGAGCACTGATTAGACTCCTACTTCCTAAGCCATCGACATCCATGCGCGACGAACTTGGCATCGGGATGAACTAGAAGCTATCGTCATCAGTCGAAACTGACTAAGCTTGCTTTGTTAGGTCGGGGCTCCACCTATTACGGGTATGCGAGCCTACATCCGCAAGTGGAGTGCATTGCGCAGATTAGTTTTTTTCGAAAAGAAAGACTACCTTAAATCAGCTGGTGATATGCAGGTGTGATCCGTGTGTCAAAAGTGACTAAGGTTTCTATTGTTTGCGTCAGCGCACATGGTAGAATATCGCTCGAATTGTGGGTTGAGCCCATGGGTCTGTAAAAGGACTGGCCCTGTCATAGGATCAAGACACCATGTGTACGTACAACGTAGATTGCATGGTGACACGCGTACGACATAAATCGCGGACGGTTGAGTATCATTTACTCTCCCTCAATTTATGGGGTGTTGTGCAGCATCATTAATTGGATGAACGTGGTCCTGTGCAATTTCCTATACAATATTCAATGTTGATATTTAATGTCGAAGCGCCTGTTTGGTGAACCACTATGTCTATATAATGGTGTTCATTTACCGTTGTAGGCATTATCTTCTACAAAGTGCACCTCTTCAAATGCTCTTACTCAAAGAATATGCTTTGGATTTTCCAAAGGCTGAAGGGAGATCTCCAACGCTGGAATCTTTGAATGTTCTTACATTTGCACCGATGACTCATGATAAGACTTGATGTTATGCGTAGTTACGTGCTCTCGGTGAGCACCCAATTAGTTCGTTGAGACTTTGTAATTTTTTCTCATATTGCGAAGAAGAGTTACGAACTTCCTCCCAAGGGATGAGTCTGTCGTTTATTTGCCAATGCTTCGGTGATACTTGTGCCATCCTGTATGTCGGGAGACACTCCCTGCAGCTAGTTTATGGTTGATCAAAGTGTTAACAAATGCATCGTTGCTTTCGGGGGTGGTATCTTTGAGTCACCCCGAGTATTGCGCATGGGAGAAGCGTTCTCGCTTGGCAGCATTGTGAGACCTCAATCGTTTTGTCGCTCGTGGACACCTTTGTCTGTCATCTTCTACCTCCTTTGGGAGGCCGAATCGAAGATGTCTACAGTTCGTTTCTAGGTCCATATTTCCATTTACAGGCCGTTCTTTAGGGGTGATTTGGCGGAGCAATGAGCCGCGTTTGTACTTTTAGCCCCTATTTGTACATTTGCCTTTGTTCGTTAAACATCTTCTTCAGAGAAGTCGTTGAGCATAACTCTTTGAGGGCTCCATACTTTACCAGGGGTACCTTTGTTGTTGCTTCTGAGTCCTCTTCTGGAGTCGGACTGTTTAAGCGTGTCTTTACTGTAAGTTGCATCAAATTCGGATGCTTGTAGTTTGTAGACTTTTGTACCCACCTCTGGGCGATCGTTATTACATTTTTCCAGTAATAAATAGAGTGTGTTTGCGTATTTCTCTTTTATTTCTTAAATGATTGCAAATCCCATAAGTTCCTAAGAATTAAAATTCTACATTGACTATGGAAAAAAAACTAAACAACTAAATAGATTGACTATTGGCGGAGAAAGGTCGACCCGACCCTGAAGTGAATTCGCATGGCCCTTGTTTGGATCATGAGTACCTTCAGCTAATTACCAAGTTTTGCTGACACCGTTGAGGTTACTGAAGAGTAAACCTTGCATGAGAGGTTCTTTTCGCGCCCACCGATAGTCGTGGGATCGTACTCCCGTCTGCAATGACCTCTCTGCTTTGTCAAGTTGAAGAGCAGACTGCTCTTGCAATGCTGGAATGTTCTTGTTATTAAGTTGAGCCACCATTGTTGGGATTTTGTCTCCATGTGGGTGGAGTGCCTTTTTCACAGTTTTTGGGTCTGCCTTCTGTTCAACTTGCTCTGTGGGCTCCAGCTGGATCTGTGAACATTCTTTCTGCTTTAGTGCAGCATAATGGCAGCCCCGTTGGTTGGTCCCCGTGAATTGTTCCCTCTGAGTGGTTAGCGGTATACTTGACGGACTGGTGAAGGGTGGAGACTACTGCTTCCATCTGGTGAAGCCACGGTCTTCCCTGGATGAGGTTATAGGTTGACGGTGCATCTACCACCATGAAGTCCAGGAACATGACCTATCTTAGTCGTGGCTCTCCTGCCACCATTGCTAATCTTATCTTATCGACCAAAAAACATTTCTCTCCGCTGAATTCAATCAGCGGGTAGTTGGAGGATGTCAGGTTCTCTCCCTTGAGGTCCATACTGGGAAACGCGTTGTAGATTAGGATGTTGAGGGAGCTTCCCATGTCAACCAGGGCCCTCTTCACTTCCCACCTTGCGATAGAGACCGAAATGACTAGAGTGTCATTGTGCGGTGCACGGACGTCTTCGAGGTCCTTGTCCGTGAAGGTCAAGGTTGAGATGAGGCTCTGCACCCTCGAATAGTATATGCGTCTATCCTCATTTGTGGGTTGTGTCTGCATTTCCAGTAGTGTCCGTTTGTGGGACTTGTTCGATTGGTCTTCTTCTGTTTCGACTCCGTGAAGGACATATATTATGTCCGGAGTCTTATTCTCAATATCTTTGACTGCCTCTCCCTTTTTTTGGTTCAGTCCGATCGTTTCTCTGAGCCCAGGAATTCCGTTAGCTTGCCCTTGTGAATCCAGTATTTGATCTCATACCTTAGACTCTTGGAGTCGTTGGTGTTGTGGTCACCCTCCTCGTAGTATGAGCAATTTGTTGTTAACACGTTTGGAGGGGTCTCCGCATTGCTTTGGGGGCCACTTTAGATCTTCCCACATATTCATGGAATTAAGGACGTCCGATAAGCTAGAATTGGGGGGGGGGGGGGGCATGGATTTAGATCCAACGTAGTTGGAAGATTTCTCTGGCCTGGCACGGCTAGAGTCCGACCTGTTATCGTTGCGCTTTCGCTTGTTCTTTTCTTCGCCTTCTCGCATTTTCCCTCCTTTCTATCCCTAGAAACGGAGGGTTTCTTCTCTACTTCAATTTTCTTATTTATTGTTCTCATCTCTTCCAGGGTGATGTACCCTTGGGCGCCCTTCAAGAGTTCTGCCATATCCTGGGGGTTCCAAGGTGAGGTAGTCGTAAAACTTTCCATCTCTTAGGCTTGTGTAAGAGTCGTCACGGCTGTATTGTCGCTACAACCGTTAATGAACGTGAGTTCATCATTGAAGTGTGTGACATACTCTTTTAGCGTTTCGTTAGTCTTTTGCCTCATAGAGAGTATGTAGTGTGGGACTTTTCTGATCTGTTGACTTCTAACAAAGCGCATTGGGAATTCTTTGGCCAATGTCTTGAATGAGTCGATCGAGTTTGGCTGGAGGCTATGGAACCATGTCAATGTTGACTTCTTCAGGCTGGTAGGGAACGTTCTGCACATCAACGATTCAGAGCCTTCTTTGAGCGTCATTACATGCTGATAATGACACAAGTGATCGAACGGGTCACTGGTCCTGTCATATAAATCGAGCTTTGGAAGGTTGAACTTCTTTGGCAGAGCCTCGTTCTTGATGCGGTCCATGAACGGGGGAACATAGAGGCAGTATAGCATGGCTGGGTCATGAGCCCCTCGACGGAGGGGGTTATTTGGGGCGAGCCTGTCTACCTTGAAGGTTGAGTCCGTGTTGACCGCGCCGCCACCTCTTGTCCAATGAGAACTAGCAGAGGCTTGATTCTTATGTGCCTGCTTTTTGTTGTCCTTTGGAGATTGAGGTCTGTGCTGCTTCTGATCTCCATCGGCGGGTGGAGGGTTCTGCTGTTACGAGAATCTCCAATGCTTTAGCGATCTGCTACATTTGTGACTACAGTAAATCCATCATGGGGTCTATCGTTGCTGTTGCTGGTGCGGGGGAATGAGCCTGCCGCTCGTGTGTCACCAGCACCGCTGGGAGCGATGGTATAGTGCCAGTCTGAGCTTTTTGACGTGTCCCCTTATTGTCCATTGTTGCGTGATTTGGTGGTCACCATCTTTTTGTATTCTGAAGAGAAATGATGCTAGTGATTAGTAGGAACTGAGTCATCCCCATAGACGATGCCAAACTAATGCAGACAATTTTTGCTCCCTGCTTGACCTTGACCTGCTAACCTGCACAAGGAACTCACATGAGTCAAGGACCACCGTTATGGTGGTCAATGACACTCTGATGCTAAAGTCAGATAGGGATATGAGGAAGGCGTAATGTTGTAAACAAAGAATTTTTAGCATACCTTAGCTTACCAACCTCATGTCTTATTTATAGTATTGGAGTCCTGTTTTGACTAGGCCATCGGTGACGTAGTTTAGGGTAGAAGATCTTCGTGGAGATCCTTATCTAATTATGAGTTGTGTTGTGAACGGAAGTTTCCCTTTTAGACTTGTGCTCCTAGATATGTGGGAAATAGTTCTCAATCAGAGTGTTATCCATAGATTGAAGTTTCCATGTGTTATGTATACTTTGATATTTGTTTCCTAGTTGGAAGCAAAGTGCTACTGTTTTGCCTATCCGAAGCTGATCCCCAATATACTTGCCTTAATAGGACTTACAGGTATTGGGGATAGCGGTGAGACACGTGGGCTTAGCAGGCTGTAGTGATTTGGGTATGTCTGGTGGACTGCGTTGTGTGGGCTTGAAACCGCTAGGGCTGGATATTCTTGGGCTGATGCTTAGGGCTGTTATTTCTCGAGATCATCATGACACGTGTATGGTGTAGAAGAGAGGATGTTTTGGTGTATCATCAATACTATTATTAATTTCAACTTAAATATATACTATCATTAAATTCAATTATATCATTATACTATTATTATGATACTTTTTTTATTATACTGCTATAAATTTCAACTTAAGTTTACTTTGACAAATTATTAGAGTTGGAAGTTTCTTAATGTTTTTTTAGGATTTGGGGAATGACATGGATGCCCCAAAATATAAGGGGAATGGAGAGGCCAAGTTAAAATAGGGGTTCCATTGGAGCATGTTTTTCCTACATGAGACCCCAAATTAGCTTTTTGGCTAATTTAGGGGATCCCTTGGAGATGCTCTAATGTGAAATCTCACATTGCCACCCACAAATTTATATCAATAATTCTACACTGCCTGGTGAGGTTGCCTGGTCCATGCCTGGATAGTACCAGGCACGTGCCAGGTGATGAGGTGGCAAAGTAAAAAAAAAAAAAAAACAGAGAAGATCATCTCTCCAAACGCAGGGAAAATTAGGGCTCCAAACGCAAGGAAACCTCCGCCTCCTTCACCTCCGCCGTTGTCCTCCACGCAATCACCAGCCCTCATCAAATCAGCGTGAAGATCAGATCCGCCTCCTCCACCTCCGCCTCCGCCTCCACCTCCACCTCCACCTCCACCTCCGCCACCTGGCTCCAAACGCAAGGAAACCTTCGCTACCTCCGCTTCCTCCACCTCCGCCGTCGTCCTCCACGCAATCGCCAACCCTCATCAAAAGCAAAAAAAATAAATAAAAATGAATTGTATTGAATTATGTGTTTTTTTATGGTTTTAGACTGGTTTGAACCTTTTTACTGCGAATACGAGTATTGATAAATCCATGGTAGATGATGGTGCTTTGGTCAATATTGAAAAAAATGAGGTAATTCACAAGGCAGAGATAAACCATTCTATATGATTTTTTATTTTATTTTATTTATTTTGATCAAATTTTGGTTAGAGATTATTGAATAACATGTGAAGGGTTTTGTATGGTTCAGCTCACGGTGTTACAAGCGGAATTAGACCAATTGAATGAGGAGAACCAGAGGTTGAAAGGGATGTTGAACCAAGTTAGTAACAACTACAACACATTGCAAATGCATCTTGTGACATTGATGCAACAACAGAATCAGAAAAGTGAAGAACATGATGAGGTAATTAGATTCACTGGTTGATTGAGCTATAAGAGTTTTCGATGTTATTGTTATGGTTTTGTTGTTAATTTGTGATGTTTGATGTATTTTAGATGATTGAGGACAAATTGGATGACAAGAAACATGAAGTGGGTGATGGGGTGATTGTGCCAAGGCAGTTTATGGATCTAGGACTGGCTGCCACAACTGAGATGGAGGAGAATTCACATACTTCGTCGGAGGAACGAAGGAGGGATCACTCGAGGTCACATAAATAAAGAGTCCATGAGCTTTCTTGCTGGATGTAGGCACCTAATTAGATTAGTAGAGACTTCAAACCATATTGAAGAATAATCCAAGGGAGTGTCTCAAGTATTTGATTGGTGCATATTTGCCTGTTTTGGTGTGAAACAATTTCCTGTTTTGTGTTGAGAAAGAGCAATAAAATAGACTGATTTTTTTTTGACCATTTCTTCGTGGCTTCCTCAACATGATGAAATACTCTTTGCCCTGAACCACCTCCCCATGAAAGAGAGAATAAATTCCTCCTTTTGACATTAGTCTCCATTCCGGTCCAAGTGTTCCAACTTTCAAGAGCACTGTAATAAACTAAGCAATTAGGCAAATAATATAGATTTCAATTGAAGTTTGGCACCTATTTTGTTCTACAGTAGGATTTAGCATACTTGACTAGGTCAATCTTGAATCGACATAGCAATGTCATACCATATGTAAAGGTCACCATTGTAAAAGAGAGTAAATAGGATAAAGATTAAAAAACAATAAAAAAAAACCTATACGAATCGCAGATACCAACCAGTATAATAAGCACAAGGGGTTGTGATTGTAAACTATTTTGTTTAGTGGTACAGACAACAAATTAAGGAAATATATAAGCATGAAATATATATCACTTCAGGTCTGCGGACCTCTTGGTTTTGAGTTAACATGTACATGATTAAAGGATGAATACTTGACTCATTTTACCAATACTAATACTACAGCTTTCAGGCCAAATTTCGGTGGAGGCAAAAATAGTTCCTTGTTTGATTAGCTTGGGCATAAAATACCTCTATGTTCAATACCTACTGTGTTTGTGAATACAACATATAATGATGAAAACATGAAAATCTCATTTCAACAACATATAATTGAAAAAAAACTAATTAGCATTGATAAACAAAAAATGGAGTTACAGCAGCTAGAGCTGTGCTGAAGTTTGGATCAGCTGTGATTGCTGCGGTCGCTGCACTCACTGTATCAGCCAAGGTAGGTTGTGGTTGTTGGCCTTGTTGAGGTGGTGCTTGGTTCCCGAACTGCGCTACTTGGGTATGGCGCTGAAGCTGAAATTCTTGCCATGCTTGATGAGCAAGGCAGCATTGTTCTAGTTAAGTAGTTTGAGTTCATTATTCCATCAGCACTTGAAATTGATCCTGAGAGAAGTACACTTGCCGCCGCGGATGTTGTGTTTGCCATTGCCATGGCTGCAGGAGGGAGGGGATGGTTGTGGTTCCCTTCGTAGGTTGTCACCAATATCGTTCTATCGTCAGCACACCTTTGAACCTAAAACAACAGAATTCACATTAGTTTTGAACTACTAAAATTTCATCAAACAAATTGAAACAAGTTTGGTTACATGGAGGCAGAGCTGGGGGAGGCAGGGGACCTACTTGTTTCCTAACAGGACATCTGGCTGGCATGGTGCACCGATAATAAGCTCGAGGACAGGGGTTCCCTTTAGCCATCTTCTGCTCGTATTTGCGCCATTGGCATCCATCAGTAATCTGAAACAAACCACAATACCACATTAGTTCCAATCCAAATATACTAATACATTCTACTTTGCATCAAATGCTTCTCATTACATTAAGGAATTAAACAACATACCATAGGTGTTTTAGACCGAGCTCGAACCGAGACTCTAGCCTTCCTCATAGTAGCTTCTGTAGAGGGTTCAACATTCTTCGAAAGCCCATTCAACTTAGGCGTCTGATAGGTCCCCTATTCGATTTACTTATACTAGGAGGAAATATGCGACAGGGAAGTAATGCAAGTGGCTGACAGGGAGTGCTATTGGTTATGAATAATTCATTGTTGCTATTCAGAAGTGCAGAAGAATGCAAGTGCTGATATTGTTGCTATTCAGAAGTGTTGAAGAATGCAAGTGCTGTTACTGAGGAATGTAAGTGACTAAGAGGAGGACCAAGTGCTATGGCTGACTCTATAAATAAGAAATAAAATAGAAGGCTGAAACAGAATTATAAACAGAATGTGATGTGGAAACAGCAGTCTATAAATAGTAATAGAATAGAAAGGAAAATTCATTGATTGTTTTGTAAACTCATTGTACAGAGAGCACTAGCTTTCTAGGAGTTCTGGAGCTTCTCGAATAGCTCTCATTGGAGATTAGCACTCTCTTTTGCTTTACATCTCTGTTTTTCTTATCTGCCATAGTTAATATGTCTTCTCAGTATCAGATCCTTGTCTGTCATTGTATTTCATCAATTGCCATTATCAGATCTTTGAAGTACAGAACTGATCTTGATCAATTGAATGGCAACAAAGCCTTGAGTCTGCAAGAAAGAATCAAAAACAGGTTAGTTCATATCAAATTGGTATCAGAGCACTCGATCTTGAGGGAGATGGCTGGAAAGGGTACATCGACAAGTAATGTCGCAAGGTTTGAGGCCATAGAAGAAAGCATAGTAAGGGTTCAAGAACACGTACAAGAACAAGTGGAGTATTTGAGAGGAGATTTTCAAAAAATGCTCAAGATGATGAAAAATCAGCAAGAAAACCTAAAACCAGTCTCCACAGCAGAGAAGGATCAGATGCATCCAACAAATGTGGAAGCACAAAGTTTGAACGGAGTAGGAGGAGGAGTTTCTTCTTCACAAGGTTATCCATATGATAGGAGACCTAGAAGGTTAGAGATGCCTACCTTTGAAGGATCGAATCCAGATGGATGGATTTTAAAGGCTGAAAGATTCTTCTCTTTACAGAGATACAGTAATGAAGAGAAAATGGAAGCAGCGATAATTTCTTTCGAAGGTGATGCCTTGCTGTGGTATCAATGGGAGAGTAAACGAAGGCCAATTTTTTGTTGGGAGGAATTGAAGTGTTTATTATTGAAACAGTTTCGATCGATGCAAGAAGGATCACTTTGCGAACGGTTTCTTGCCCTTAGACAAGAAGGATCGGTAGCTGAGTACCGTAGAGGCTTTGTATCTCTGGCTGAACCATTGGAGACAGTCACAGAGGAAGTATACCTTAGAAAATTCATAAATGGATTGAAACCATCCATTAGAGCTGAGGTGAGGATGCTTGATCCAGGTCAACTGGGTCGGGCCATGGACCTTGCCCAACGGGTTGAAGAGAAACAAAGGGTTATGGGCTTCGCCAGACCGGGCTTTCAGGGTGTTAATAACCGGCCCACAACTGGCCCAAAGACATTTCTAACCGGTTCATCAGGTCAACCATATCAATACTCCTCCAGAGATTTCTCGAACAAGAGCTTCAGATCTCAACCCTACTCAAACTCTTCCAGATAGAGCGAGAGATATGGAGGCGATAGGAAGGAAACTCGCCGATTCTCAGATGCAGAGTACCAAGAAAAGAGAGCGAGGGGACTATGTTTCAAGTGTGACGAGAAGTATTCGCCGGGTCAGTTGTGCAAGAGAAAAGAAGTGAGTGTCCTTATTGCACAAGTTGATAACGATGAGGATGAAGAAGGGGATCAACAGGGTGATGAAAAAAAAGAGGTAGAGGCGACTGAAATTAATCAGATCATAGAGGTTTCCCTCAGTTCAGTCATGGGGCTGACTAATCCAAACACCATGAAAATTGAAGGCGAAATTGAAGGTCAGACAGTGGTGGTGTTGATTGATAGTGGAGCAACGCATAACTTCATTTCACAGAAGTTAGTCGATAAGGTGACATTACCTGTTACAGCGACGGGGGTTTACGGAGTCACAATGGGGTCAGGGGATTCTGTTCAGGGGAGTGGTGTATGTAAAGGGGTGCAACTGATGTTACAAGGAGTGGAAATTGTAGAAGATTTTCTTCTTTTAGTGTTGGGAAGCTTGGATGTGATTTTGGGTATACAGTGGTTAGAGACATTGGGAACGACTTCTATAAATTGGAAAGATCAAGTTCTTCGCTTTAGGGCAGGCTCAGATACCATTACTCTCAAAGGGAATCCGACTTTGGGTTGAAGTTTGGTCTCTTTGAAAACTATGATGTGGGATATGAAACAAGAGGGTCACGAATTTCTTGTTGAATTGGGCGGTATGAATGGACAAGGGAATGATATTTCTTCGTCTAAAGATAGCTCAGTCATGCCTGTAGGAGTATCAGAGGTGCTGCATAAGTATTCTAAGGTCTTTCAATTACCATCTGGATTGCCTCCCCGCCGAGGTTTTGAACATGCAATTACACTGCAGGAAGGTTCCAATTCGGTAAATGTCCGCCCATATCGCTACCCTCAAAGTCAAAAAAATGAAATAGAGAAGCTGATTGATGAGATGTTAGAAGCAGGAATTGTGAGACCCAGTGTGAGTCCTTTTTCAAGTCATGTTTTGTTAGTCAAGAAGAAGGATGGGGGATGACATTTCTGCGTGGATTACCGAGCTCTCAATAAACTCACGGTACCTGATCGGTTTCCTATTCCAATTATAGAAGAATTATTAGATGAGTTGCATGGGTCGGTAATGTTTTCGAAATTAGACCTCAAGTCCGGTTACCACCAGATTCGATTAAGAGAAGGGGAGGAACCAAAGACGACTTTTAGAACTCACGAGGGACATTACGAGTTTTTGGTGATGCCATTCGGACTCACGAACGCTCCTGCGACATTTCAGGCTTTGATGAACTCGATCTTTCGGCCTTACTTACGTAAGTTTGTATTGGTTTTTTTTTATGATATTCTGGTCTACAATCAGGGAGTCGAGGAGCACATACAGCATCTTGAAGTTGTATTGGGGGTATTACAAGCACATCACTTGTATGCAAATCGAAAAAAATGCGAGTTTGGCTGCTTGAGGTTGTGTTATTTGGGACACATAATCTCTGAGGATGGGGTTTCGGTAGACCAAGCAAAAATTCAGGCTATGTTGGCATGGCCTTCACCCAGGCATATTACGGAACTCAGGGGATTTTTGGGTCTCACGGGGTACTACCGCAAGTTCATCAAGGAGTATAGTCAGATCGCTTGGCCTTTGACGTCACAATTGAAGAAAGATAGCTTCGCATGGAATGAGGAGGCCGAGTTAGCTTTCCAACAGCTGAAGCGCATCATGACGGAGGCCCCAGTGTTAGCAATGCCGAATTTTTCCGAAGACTTTATTGTTGAAACAAATGCTTCGGGGTTTGCAGTGGGCGCAGTGTTGATGCAATCGAACAGGCCTATAGCATTTTTTAGTCAAGTGTTGGGACCAAGGGCAAGACTTAAATCTATCTATGAAAGGGAACTCATGGCGATTGTATTGGCAATAACGAAGTGGCGAGCATATCTGTTGGAACGTAAATTCATCATCCGCACGGATCAAAAAAGTTTGAAATTTTTGATGGAGCAAAGGGTTATTGGACCGGAATACCAACGATGGGTGAGTAAGCTCTTAGGCTATCAGTTCGAAATCCAGTATAAAGTTGGGATCTCAAATAAAGCCGCGGATGCCTTGTCAAGAATCTCTCTACCACCATCATGTTCTCAACTCAGTATACCGACTTGGAGGGATTGGACAGTGTTGAAGTCAGAAATTGAGGGTGATTCTTTAATTGAAGAAATCAAGCAAACAATTTTGACAAGCTCGGGTCGTCCTGGATTTACGCTTGTCAATGACTTACTGCATTATAAGAACAGGTTAGTGATATCTCCTAAGTCTTCTCTGATTCCCATCATCTTTCATGAATTCCACACTTCTTCTGTGGGGGGTCATTCAGGGGAGACTAAAACATTCCAGAGAATTGCTAAAGAGATTTACTGGGTGGGAATGAAAGTAGCCATCAGAAAGCTGGTTAGTGAATGTGAAGTGTGCCAACGTAATAAATCTATGGCCATCAGTCCCGCGGGACTTCTTCAGCCGATTCCACTTCCTACACAAGTCTGGGATGAGCTTGCGATGGATTTTATAAAAGGATTACCGATTTCAGGCAGGATTGACACAATATTGGTGGTGGTGGATCGACTCAGTAAGTACGCGCATTTTATTGGGTTGAAACACCCATTCACTGTCAAGGGAGTAGCTGAGATATTCTGTAAGGAGGTCATCAGACTTCATGGTGTGCCTACTTCCATCATCTCGGATAGAGACCGCGTCTTCCTTAGCAATTTTTGGAGTGAATTGTTCCGGGTACAGGGCACGCAATTGAAACACAGTACGGCCTATCACCCACAAACTGACGGTCAGTCGGAGGTGATCAATCGATGTCTGGAGACTTACTTGAGATGTTTCACATCTGCGAAACCCAGATTATGGTCTACTTGGCTTCCTTGGGCAGAATATTGGTATAACACGTCTCATCATTCGGCCACGGGTTTTACTCCTTTCAAAATTGTATATGGTAGAGATCCTCCTGCCCTGTTGCTTTATCATACAGGGAGTACGGCTGTATCTTCTGTGGAGCAAATGCTTTCAGCCAGAGATAGTATTTTGGAATGTCTACGGGAAAATCTATTGCGCGCTCAGCAACGCATGAAGTGGTTTGCTGACAAATCTAGGCGTGAGGAGGTTTTTGAGGTTGGAGACAGAGTCTTTCTGAAAATTAGGCTTTATCGGCAGAGATCACTGGTACAGCGTCATAATCAGAAGCTTTCTCCCAGATTTTATGGCCCCTACGAAGTTTTGGCTAAGATAGGTTCGGTTGCATATCGGTTAGCATTACCTTCTTCTTCCCAGATTCATGATGTTTTTCACGTGTCTTAGCTCAGACGTACCAAAGGCCCTTGTTCTGTTATGTCTTCCCTTCCTTCTCAATTAACTGATGAAGGGGAATTGCTAGTTCAGCCTGAGAGGTTGTTGGATGTCAGACATGCAGATAAGGGTGAGTCAGGCAGGGTGGAAGTTTTAATAAAATGGCAGGAGTTGCCGGCTTATGAAGTTACATGGGAAGATTTTGAATTGCTTGATCAACAGTTTCCTTCGTTCCACCTTGCGGACAAGGTGCGTTGTTGGGGCGGGGGTAATGATAGGCCCCCTGTTCGATTTACTTATACTAGGAGGAAACATGCGACAGGGAAGTAATGCAAGTGGCTGACAGGGAGTGTTATTGGTTATGAATAATTCATTGTTGCTATTCAGAAGTGCAGAAGAATGCAAGTGCTGATATTGTTGCTATTCAGAAGTGCTGAAGAATGCAAGTGTTGTTACTGAGGAATGTAAGTGACTAAGAGGAGGACCAAGTGCTATGGCTGACTCTATAAATAAGAAATAAAATAGAAGGCTGAAGCAGAATTGTAAACAGAATGTGATGTGGAAACAACAGTCTATAAATAGTAATAGAATAGAAGGGAAAATTCATTGATTGTTTTGTAAACTCATTGTACAGAGAGCACTAGCTTTCTAGGAGTTCTGGAGCTTCTCGAATAGCTCTCATTGGAGATTAGCACTCTCTAAGTTGCTAGTTACATTGTATTGTTCTCTCAATTCACTCTTTCTAATACAATACAACACTTCTCTTTTGCTTTACATCTCTGTTTTTCTTATCTGCCTTAGCTAATCTGTCTTCTCAGTATCAGATCCTTGTCTGTCATTATATTTCATCAATTGCCATTATCAGATCTTTGAAGTATCAATTGAATGGCAACAAAGCCTTGAATCTGCAAGAAAGAATAAAAAACAGGTTAGTTCATATCAGCGTTTTGTTAGGAACCCAACCTTGTGACTCATGGTCAGGACTATCATCCCTGTTAAGCTTCCTCCAATCTTGATCAAATGGAACAATTTCATTGTTCTTCGAAACAACTTCCAAATTATTTACAGGTGACCTCAAGTGATCCCTCCTTCGTTCCTCCGACGAAGTTTGTGAATTCTCCTCCATCTCAGCTGTGGCAGCCAGTTCTAGATCCATAAACTGCCTTGGCACAATCACCCCATCACCCACTTCATGTTTCTTGTCATCCAATTTGTCCTCAATCATCTAAAATACATCAAACATCACAAATTAACAACAAAACCATAACAATAACATCGAAAACTCTTATAGCTCAATCAACCAGTGAGTCTAATTACCTCATCATGTTCTTCACTTTTCTGATTCTGTTGTTGCATCAATGTCACAAGATGCATTTGCAATGTGTTGTAGTTGTTACTAACTTGGTTCAACATCCCTTTCAACCTCTGGTTCTCCTCATTCAATCGGTCTAATTCCGCTTGTAACACCGCGAGCTGAACCATACAAAATCCTTCACATGTTATTCAATAATCTCTAACCAAAATTTGATCAAAAAAAATTCATATAGAATGCTTCATCTCTGCCTTATGAATTACCTCATTTTTTTTCAATATTGCCCGAAGCACCATCATCTACCATGGATTTATCATTACTCGTATTCGCAGTAAGAAGGTTCAAACCAGTCTAAAACATTCAAAAAAAACATAATTCAGTACAATTCATTTTTTTTTTTTTTTTTTTTTGCTTTTGATGAGGGCTGGCGATTGCGTGGAGGACGACGACGGAGGTGGAGGTAGCGGAGGTTTCCTTGCGTTTGGAGCCCAGGTGGCGGAGGTGGAGGAGGCGGATCTGATCTTCATGCTGATTTGATGAGGGCTGGTGATTGCGTGGAGGATGACGGCAGAGGTTTCCTTGCGTTTGGAGACATAATTTTCCCTGCATTTGGAGAGATGATCTTCACTGTTTCTCTTTTTTCTTTTTTTCTTTTTTCTTTTTTTTTTTGCTTTTGATGAGGTTGGCACCTCATCACCTGACACGTGCCTAGTACCATCCAGGCATGGACCAGGCAACATAGCAATGCTCAATTTATATAAAACAGACAAACCCTCTCTCACCTTCGTTGAGATCCTAAAACACCCTAGGTATAAATTAAAAGTCAATTTATTTTTATTAGATAAATCATGCAAATTTTATGCATCTCGAGAAAAAAATAACTGGTGCGAATTAAAAACATGTCACAGGGAAAAATTAATGGCCCGCAATTAACAAGTAGTTTAAAAGACACTCGTTTATTTCTCAACGTGTGCATTTCCTATTTAATGTTCCTCGAGACGGGAGATATATGTTTAAGACATTAAAGGTAATTTTTTTTTACCTAAACCATTTATTTTTCCTCGAAATGCATGAGCTAAATCTACACCATTTAATTTGCATCTATATGTGTGTGAATTGTAAAAGTATTTACAGATAAAATATTAGGCTGAATCATTTATTTTGTCTAGAGATGCGTCTTTAAAAATCTCTAGGCAAGTCATGGGGGTTGTTTAATTTGTATAAATTTGAGGGAGCCATGTGAGACAAGGGGAGGGGAAGCGTAATCTTTTCACCATGTTAGTCAAAACTATTATTCATCTACAATCAAAATTGGGGTTTAAAAACTAAACTGGTTGCAATGCTAGGAAGGAAGCAAAGTTAAATAACCCCAAATTCAATTCCAATGTTCAGCATCGCCAACCCATAGAACCCATACAAAACTCTAATTGATGATACACCACACCGTTCTTTAATCCACACCATACACGTGTCGTGATGATCTCGTTAGCAGAGCAAAATAAACCTGATTGCCCACCAAATCTAGCAAGGCCTAGACAACATAAAGCCCAATTCGGCAGAATCCAGAAGGCTGGATCTAAGTTGCAGCGCCGTATTAAGCCCACACGTCACATGATAAAGCCCAATACCCGTCAGGCCTAATCAGACAAGTATTTGGGTGATCATCTAAAATGGGCATGCCAACAACACTTTGGTTCCGACTAGGAAACATATATTGGAGTATAAGTCGTGCATGAAAACTTCCTTGCATGGACAACACTCCAAAAGGGAAACCTCTCTCGCAGATCTAGGAACACAAGTCGTGTAGGCAAACTCTCCAACATGGACAACTCCCAACTAGGAAAGGATCTTCAGCAAGATCACTTTCCCTAGACTACGCCACCAAAGGCCTAGCCAAACGAGGATTCTCGCATTATAAATAAGACACTGAGTTGATGAGAAAATGTACGCTACAGAACCCAATTTACAGCTTTAAGCTTTGTCTGACTTTAGCATCAGAGTGCCATCAGCCACCACAACGATGGTCCTTGGCACATGTGTGTTCCCTTTACAAGTCCAGATCTAGGTCAAGGAGAGCAAGATTCAACTACATCACTAATCTAATGGAGTTGTGCAATCTTTTTGTCTTATTTTAGGACCCCCTCCCCAACCTTCAACGACTCACTCTATCATGAACTCGTTAGAGCTAGTTACATCCTAGCCTCCATTTTTATTGAAAAAAAAATGATAGGCTTATTGTTTCAAAAGATCATAACAAGCAATGTAAAAAGAGTTCTAGAATGAAACTCAGTTTGGCCTCTAGAATCTACTTTAGCTTCTATATGAGGATATGGGGACATTTCAATTGGTAAAAGTTGAGAAGATAACGATAAACTTTTGAACTAGAGAAATAGTTAATGGTGGGAAATATGATTGTTTGTGGTGGTGCATGGAAAACAAATAGAGAGGAGGAGATTGGAGAAATTATTTATTACTTATTTAATGATCTAGGCTGGCATGTAAGTTTTCTCGGGATGTGCATTTTGATTTTGATGAAACTTTTAAATGATCTTTTGAGTGTTTGTCCTGAGTTATGTAAGACTACGAATGGAGAGTGCAAAGCTTGTGAAGCATTTTAGTTTGTTTGCATTTGGCAATTGGTCAAGGGTTGGAACATTGTTCCTAGGTAGGGATGGCAACGGTTAAGTTCATGTTCTGCCAGACCTAGAATGAACCAATAACCAATTCTTGTGACTCGAGTTTGGGGAGAGCCGAACCACGGTAATCGCATGTCTACCCGGAGCCGAACCACTTGAACTGCATGTTTTTTTTTTTTAATCAAGCATTATAATATTATTCTTTTTCGTGCTAAAACATTTTTTAGTATCATATAATTAATTTATGAAATACGATATGCTCAAAGCATTAATTTAGTTATTCACGAATTACTAATTAAAGAATACGGTTTATTTGATTTTATTCTAAACAAAATTAGTGATTAAATAATAATAATTTTATTCACACAAATTTTTTAGAAGTTATATGTAAATATGTTCAACTTATATGTGATTTTGTAAAATTTATAGAAATTGTATATATGAGGTTCAGTTCGAGTCCAAACACCTAGAACTAGACCCAAACAAGAACCGAGACGGTTCCTTCCATCAAATCCCAAATTTGAACTGGGAACTTATGCATTGGTTATAGACCCGAACCATTGGGGTTGGGCGGTTCGGACTAAATTGCCATGCTATGGCTTAACATTCAAAGTTTAATTAATTGAACTATCACGCCCCGATTTTGGAAAAAAACAAAATCCTTACATTCACGTAGGATTATCCGTTTCCCCCAAAATTTGGGACATGAAAATTCAATAACAGAAACATTTAGCAACAACAACCGAGACATAATTTAAAAATTGAAACAATAAAAAAGAAAACTCTATCCAGGAAATTTTGTGACGAGGTTCGCCCCACTAAAGAAACTCCAATAGTGTTTGCCAAAAATCTCTAAACCTGAGACAAAACTAATTGGCTACATTCCCAAAGGAATGTATCCAAAAAGCAAAAGCTCACTCGGGTCAGTAATTTAGCTGGTGTGAGTAATCTTTATTTACAAAATCAATAAATCCGCAAGTGATAACATAAAATTAAATACAAACAATAACAACAACTCAGACAAGTACTTCCTCAATGAGGCAGACATTTCCTTCAAATAAGTTTCTATCGTATTTAAAGTAAATATTTCTGTACTTACTCTATAGTGGTTGACCATGACAAGTCAGACCTGAAGAAATATTAGTAGATTTGCCATTCTGCAAGGAATTGTTAGAAACATAGGTATATAATTTTACTAAAAATCAGTATTCTTCTATTAATACGGATGTATTCACACATTATTTGACTTAAGAGTATTATTCATTTTTATTGAATTGATCACTTAGACGATACCACATTCACACCATCTTTGTGCCGAACATATATGCTCGTATGCTTCTCTCATATAAAGGAAAATTTCTCCGTCATCCATGTCTAAGTGGGACACATCACATACAAACATGCATCACCAAATACTCCTAACTATATGAGTAACAAAAGCCACTATTGGGCTATCAATGCACATAAAGTCGCATCACATCTTTTACGGATAAATAATCAAGCCTATTTTAGGCATTTCAAAACCACACCCTTTCAACAAGACCTAACCGAAATGTTCCTTAATTTTTCTATAAGAAATGAACACACTTTTCCACAAGACCCAACCCGAAGGTTACTTAGTTTCTCTATAGGAGAGAGAAAAACATAAACAATAAGAGATGTGGTAGTTCTAAGTGATACAACTCCAGACGATTAAAGTTTAAGGAATCACAGTTTATCAATATCATTAATTGTGTTATCTCTATTTCCTTTCACAATGACACTTTGTCATTAATAAATAAATCAACCTATTCCTTTGGGGAAAATAATCAAGCCTTTCAACAAGATAAATAATCAAACCTATTTTAGGCATTTCAAAACCACACCCTTTCAACAAGACCTAACCGAAATGTTCCTTAGTTTTTCTATAAGAAATGAACACACTTTTCCACAAGACCCAACCCGAAGGTTACTTAGTTTCTCTATAGGAGAGAAAAAAACATAAACAATAAGAGATGTGGTAGTTCTAAGTGATACAACTCCAGACGATTAAAGTTTAAGGAATCACAGTTTATCAATATCATTAATTGTGTTATTTCTATTTCCTTTCACAATGACACTTTGTCATTAATAAATAAATCAACCTATTCCTTTGGGGAAAAATTGCATTTGACACATTCTCAAATCATAAAATAGCTCATTACGATATCCCCACATTATTTTGGGGCAACCTGCATTTTTCATATATAAACTTTCTACAACAAAACGTGGATAAAAGCCATTCAATATAAGGAATTTAGACTCCTTAACAAGTCAATTGTCATATAATACAATTCTCCAAATTTATCTCATCAAAATATAAATCCTCACCAATTAATTTCTCGAACTGAATTAAATTAGAGTTTCATTCGCAAACAAATACTTATAACAAAATTAATACATAGAGTGTGAAATACTCATAAATTTGGGTGTAGTAGGTCAAGTTTCTAAAGTAAATATAAAAGCATCCCAAAAAATGCATAAAATCACATAACAAGATTACCTAAAATGAAACCCATCATTTCGTACCAGTCAAAAGTGTAAAGTTCTCACATTTCTTACATAAACCATCATCAAAACACAAACCCAAATATCAAACCCTTAACTCCTCTACCGAACCTCAATGACGCATATACATAATTTAATATAAGTAGTAATAAGGAAACTAGACTCCATGAGCCCATAAGGCCTAGACAACCTATAAGCTTATTTGACAAAAACTCAACACCACCACTTTTAGTAGCAAGAATGACACTCCAATGTACTACTTTCATACTTCACAAATGGTTAAACTATATAACATGACATGAATCCTCTCCAACGTATATTTTCTTTAACCTACTATTGTTTACATTTCTTTGTGTATATTCATTTAAATCTCATGGAATGTATCAAGTATACCTCATCAAAATAGATGGAAAAAAACTAGCTAAAGCCAAAACCCTATCAAGCAATTTCGTACCCATTCAAAATAATGGTTTATAGAACTTTCAAAAAGCATGAAAAATTGATTAAGTTAGTTTTATTAATGCCAAAACACCAACAAACAACGTGATAACTATCTCTCCCAATCCTTAGCACACAGACACAAAGCCAAAAGCTTATATATTTATTTAAAACACTGGCAACAACTGAGAATCCATTTTCTGATGACTGTTTATCATTTCCTCACAAACCAAACAATACCCAGACTCAAAATCAATTTCAATCAATCCCATTTCTTTAATTTCATTTCCCCTGAAATTTTTTCACATGTCAAAGCATTCCATGACTTTTGTAAATTTTACTAGTTAGCATGAACTTTTGTGTATTCATTTTCAAACTATTGCCAAATCCCAACTTTACTAGTAAAAGAAATAGTGAAAAAAATTAGTGTTTGCAGCATAAACCACTCCAATTGATTCAGTCAATGTTCCAAATAAGCACAGAGCATCAGCGCAAGCTGATCATTTCGCCTATAGAGTAGCAACCCATTGCTCCAAACTATCAGCATATCACAAATCATTCAACTTCTGATTCTAATAATGCCCAACTTCATCATCAATTCACACTTACCCCATCCAAACACCAAACAAACAAACCAACCTATACAACGAAAACCAAACCACAACTCAAAAATGAATAAACCAACACATAATTCCATAGTTTCGAAGTAAACTCACCAAAGAAAACATCACAGACCATAGAACAACAATAACAACACAAACAATTTCAACTAAAAGAACAATCTGAAGAGGAGAAGACCAAAATAAACTCACTGTTTCTAATCGCCATCGATTTCGAGCTTCTTCTGTCAACCAAAGGTCGGATTGATGATGTTGAACTTCATTTTCTCCGCTTAAGGTTAGTGTTTGTTGCCACGAACTCGAAGAAGCTCTCTTTCTCCCTCTCACTCTCTACATAACATATTCTAAACCAACACAACCGTCACTCTAATTCACTCCCTAAAAGCTTCCCCAAACATCTCTGAAAACCCCTCAAACACCCCTAAGAAAACCCATCTGATCTCTCTTCTCCATTTCTTTTTCTTCTTATTTCATTTTCTATTTTTTTTTTCCATACTGCGCACAAAGAGACGAAAGAAAACACATTTTCTTCGCTTATTCTTTTAATCTTTTTCTCTCTAACGACTACTCTAATGAATGCCTTAATGAAATCCCAAGTCCAAATCTTGCAATTGTGTCAAAGGCCAGCCTTATTATGTGAACCGATAAATATTATTATAACACATGAATATTATTCAAATACTAATAAATCATTATTTGGTTGAAAACTAAATACAAAAAATAAAAATTTAAATAGTTTTGAAAAAAATAGGGTTGTTACATTATATACACCTTAAATGGAATTCGTCCCGAGATTTGGAAGGTAAGATAATTAAGTGTATTTCAAAAAATACAACTTTACAAACGAAATAAGATTTTAAATACAACTTCAATTCTTATGTCACAGAGAGATTCCTCATCATACGAAGCATGCACAGACATGAAACTAATACAAGAGTAAATCTGTGTTATTTAAGCAAGAGCACCAAAATTATTAAATTAAAACTTTATACCCAAAAATATTTATGAATGCAATAGAAAAAGTATGGGTGTTATGGTATATACAACTCAAAGGAATCTCGTCCCCAGATTTGATGAAAGGAATAATTAGGTAAATAGTTCTACATGAAAGCCACTACTCATCGAATGAAACATCACTAGAGTAAAAACATAGAACAACTAATCCCAATTAAATTTTCTGCTAACAGACATTTAAGAAATAGTCATACATAACAATAACAAGCAAATAACACATGTACATGCACAAAACTTCATGAATACAAACACACAAAAGATACGTTATAAAAATTCAGTAAGTATGAAAAAAAAATACGGGGTGCTACAGGTGCATGGCATAATAGTGTCAGCGCACCTATTGCATTGCACATTGCTAAATCGCGCAATGCCTATGTTGTGCATCAGATGACTTCGACGATTCATTTATGATCGTGAGGCTCATAATTAAATCGTAGATACTTGTGCATAGATCATGTCAAATAATCAAACAAACTCTATGACACAGGTGACACATAGCACAATAATGAGGATTTCAACTGCCCTTCAGGTTTGGTTTGCCTATAAATACCAAATTGGAATGGAGGTGAGGCAAGACAACAACTCTGACTACGTTTCTCTCAGTGCTCCACTACTTTTCCCAAGACGATGATGATCATTTTCTCTCTAATTATAAACCTTTCTCCTTCCCGAACTCATCCACTCTTTTAAACAAGTTTATTGTGTCCAATCATTTTGCACTCAAATCTTTCAAAAACTTATCAACCAGTACCAACACACCTACATGCATATCAAATCTTAAAACTAAATAATGCTTAAGCATTTGCTTCCAACACCCAAATAGTCAGTAGAATCACTCAATATCATAATGCTTTCAGTTTTCTGCAACAGAGACATCAGTTTTTTTTTGTTTCTTCATTTTAAATAAGGAAACTCCTATTAATTAAACAACGCTCCTTATCGCCATCATTTTAATTCAATCTCATTGAATAAGCAAGTTGATTTCTCCTTCTTATTATATGCAAGGGCATGAGATTAGCACACACAACTAGGATTCAAGGACAACAATATAAAAAACCAAAAGCATTAGATGACACCTAGTTGATATAGTGTTTAAATTAAAACTTGTTATGTCATGTAAAAAACAAAGCAATGATAATTAAATGTGAAATTGTTAATATTGAGTATTGGACCGACAAGAAAAAAGGGTATTCAAGCTAAAAGTGAAAAAGATAAGAATATGCACAATTTATCGAGTCGTCATAGAAAAGTTTAGAACTGTTAACTGATTTCAAAGATGAAGCTAAGATTAGAAATTTTAAAATTTTGAAATCAATTGTTTAAAATGCGTGAAATTCTACACAGAACTACAAATAGGGTAAAAAAAGATCAAAAGCAGTTACATAACTCCATATTGAAAAGTCGAAGGAACCTATAACGCATCTACAATTAGGTAACAAACACATTTAAAATTCACGGGGAAATCGATTCTTCCAGACAATACCTTGTTTCTCTATATTATATCACTAAGCATGACACTAGCAAATTTTCATTTCTATGTTAAACAAGCATCACAAATAACAATTCAGTGTCCACCAATTGTAGCTCAATTGGTCGGACATCCACTCTCCTTGTGAGAGGTCGCGGGCTCGAGACTCACCAGTTAGGATTTTGTGAGTTTTCGCCCGATTATTATGAGCATGCTCCGTCGTTGATAAGCCTTTGGGTATTGAATGCAGTTGCTTAGATGGACTAGACCGGAACGAAGCAAAAGCGAGTCTTCATGCAAGGTGGATGCGATGGACCGGAGCGAAAGCAAGTCTCTATGCGAGATGGAGGCGATGGGGATATTAAGTGGCAACAATATTGTAGCCTTCGGGTCTGATTTGGTTAACCCCTATAGGGTTAGTCATGTAGCCTTCGGGCATGGATTAATAAATAAATAAAACCAAAAACAAATAACAATTCAGTAGAACTGAGCCAACAAGTACAAAAGGTGAAGGAAAAAGGTTTGAATTTCAAGAAATTAAAATCAGCAAAGCAAAATTGAGGGGAAGGGCAAGTGAAATCACATAAGTCAAAGGAATTTCATCATAAGATTCACGAAGAAAAAGAAACAATAGTAAAGGTTCAAGGTTCACCCTTGTCATTTTTTCTCTAGAACATTACACTCTTACTCATCCATATCCACATTCAGAGGACCATCTTGACTTTACCCAGCCTAGGCTAACCAAATGCTCTGATACCAAACTGTCATGCCTCGATTTTTGAGAAAAAAAAATATACACATAGGATTATCCGTTTTCCCCAAAATTCGGGATGTGAAAATTCAATAATAGAAACCTTTAGCGACAATAACTGAGACATAATTTAAAAATTAAACAAACAAAAGAAAACTTTAACCAAAAAACTTTGTGACAAGGTTCGCCCCATTAAAGAAACTCCAATAGAGCTAGCAAAAAATCTCTAAACCTGAGACAAAGCTAATCATCGACTACATTCCCATAGGAATGTACCTAAGAAGCAAAAGCTCACTTGAGTCAGTAATTAAGCTGGTGTGAGTAATCTTCATTCCCAAAATAGGTAGTTCCTCAATGAGGAAGATGTTTCCTTCTAATAAGTTCCTATTGTACTTAAAGTAAATATTTCTATATTTAACTCTATAGTAGTTGACCATGGCAAGTCGGACTTGAAGAAATATTAGTGGAATTGCCATTCTGTAAGGAATTGTTAGAAACACAGGTATATAATTTTACTAAAAATCAATATTCATCAATTGTTACAAATGTATTCAAACATTATTTGACTTAAGAGTATTATTAATTTTTATTGAATTGATCATTTAGACGATAACACATTCGCACCACCTCCATGTCGAACATACATGCCCGTATGTCTCTCTCATATAAAGGAAAACTTCCCCATCATTCTTGTCTAAGTGAAGACACATCAAATACGGACATGCTTCACCGTATTCTCCTAACTATATGAGTAATAAAAAGCCACTCTTGGGCTATCAATGCACATAAGTCACTTCACATTTTTTATGGATAAATGATCAAGCCTAATTTAGGCATTTCAAAACCACACCCTTTTCGCAAAACCCAACTCGAAGGTTCCTTAGTTTCTCTATAGGAGAGGTAAAACCATAAACAATAAGAGATATGGTAATTTTGATCTTAAAAATTGCAAAAATTCTAAGATTGTGTGAAACAGAGTCAGGTGTTTGCCCGAACACAGCGGCACGTGCGAGGATAAGACAAATCCTCGTAAGAGCCGTTGCGTTTGGATAGAAAACAGACTCTATCCATTTTTTTGATTATTTGTATTTGAATATTTTTTTCAATTCCTATAGGTTTGCTACACTATTGACATGTTTGATTTATTGCTAAACCCCATTTTTTGACCTTTTTCAAGTTGAGGTGTTCAAAATGGGGTTTAGCGATAAATCAAATATGCCAATAGTGTATCAAACCCATAGGAATTGAAAAAAAATGAAAAATAAATTCAAATACAAAAAATCAAAAAAATGGACAGAGTCTGTTTTCTGTCCAAACACAACGGTCGCTGCAAGGATATCTATCCCATTCGCAGTGACCGCTGCGTTTGGACAATTTTTTTTTTTCCAATTTTTCAATTTTTTGTATTTGAACCATTTTTGGGTTTTGCCAATTCCTATGGGTTTAATACACTATTGGCATATTTGATTTTTTGCTAAACCCCACTTTTGAACACCCCAACTCGAGAAAGTCAAAAATGAGGTTTAGCAATAAATCAAATATGTCAATAATTTAGCAAATCCATAGGAATTGAAAAAACTAAAAAAAGATTCAAATACAAAAAGTTAAAAAATGAAATGAGCCTAGTTTTTACCAAAACGAAGCGGCTCCTGCGAGGATTGGTCTTATCCTCGCACGTTCCATTGCGTCATAGTCTTTGTAGGCATTTTGGACAAGGTTGCATGAGCCGCAACGATTTTATTTATTATATTCGCATTTTAATCTGTGATTGTGAGTGTGTGGCTTGCATGAGTCGTTGTGTTTGGGTACAAACTTTTACTACTCAGTTATGTTTCAGGGCACTTACAAGGGTTATTTTCAAATCCTCGAGAAGTCTTAGACAGGGGGATCCCCTCTCCCCTTATTTTATTCATTCTAGCAGCTGAAGTCTTGAGTAGGAATTAAAAGACAAATATTTATTTTTTGAATTTGAAGGGAAAAATAAAATATTTTGCACATCGAATCAGCAAATGGAAGTGTTTTTGTTGTGTTTTTATATACTATGCATGCAAATATTATAAGCAAATGAAAATGTAATTGCATATACTCACAAAAGGCTTTGACAACTAGTTTAAAGAGAAGGCTAATACAAAGCTAATTCACAAGCTAACTGCATTATATAACTAGCATTCCAAATTTTCTATATATACAAATTAAACATATGGGCATCTCGGATCAAACACTAGCATTTACATTTGGTTATCAATAAGATCGACATTTACCATCAAAAATAGTGTTTTCTTCATTCTTTTTACAAACTGAGGCGGTAACTGTGTTCTTGCTGCACCATTGATATGAGAAATCTTAGTGCTTTCTGCATTCTATCTACAAACTGAAGCGGTAATTGTGTTCTTGCTACACCATCGACAATTTTTTTCCCTTGTGGAGGTTTCGGCGAGATGGGAACCCATACCCGCAGGAACCACCACGGGGGGAAAGAGAAAAAAATAGGGCAAAAATCAGAAAGAGAATAAAAAAAACCGTAGAAGAAGAACACGATGGGAAAAGGTGGGATAAGAGGTGGAGGTGGCGAGGTGGTGGAGGTGAAGGGGAGGAGGATGAGGAGTAGTGGTGGTAGTGAAGGGAAGGAAGAGTGTCATGCCCCGATTTTCGAGAAAAATGAAAATCCTAAAATCCACGTAGGATTATCGGTTTCCCCAAAACTCGGGACGTGAAATTCAATAACAGGAGAAACATTTAGCAGCAATGACAAATATATAGTTTAGAAAAAAAATAGGAACAAACTAAAATTTATAATAACTCTAACCAGGAAAACTGACGTCGCTAGCCCCACTAGCGGAACTCCCGTAACGCTGTTGAAATGTCTCTAAACCTGAAAGACTAATTGGCTACATTCCCAAAGGAGAAGAGGTGGTTGTGGTGAAGGAGAGGAGGAGTGGTGGCGTTGGCGAGGTGGTGGTGGTAAAAGAGAAGAGGGTGATGAGGAATGGTGGCGGTGGCAAAGAGGTGGGATGAAGGGGAAGAAGAGGAGAGGTGGTCGGGTAAAGGGGAGGGGGAGGAGTGGTGGTTGTGGCAAGGTGGTGAGGTGACGGGGAGGAGGAGGAGAAGTGGTGGTGGGATGAGGGGGAGGAGAAGGAGGAGGATGAAAGGTAGTGGGTAAAGGGGAGGATGAGGAATGGTGGTGGGGTGAAGAAGAGGAGGAGTGGTGACGAGGTGGTGGGGTGAAGGGGAGGAGGAGGTGGCTATTGTGAGTGATGGAGAAGAAATGGAAAGAGGGGTTAGGGTTAGGGTTTTTTTGTTTATATAGTGGTGGTGTCCTTTAGTAGATCCAAAAAAAATGTGAGTGGTAGTGTCCATCAGTAGAAGTGGTGGTGTTATTTAGCAGGGGTCTTTTTCAAATAAATGAGACTGATCCATCATCCCATGAAAAAAGAAGAAGAGATGAGACAAACATCTTAATGCACATTTAAAAATCCTGAACTTCATGCTTTGGCAAATTCAAGGTTTGGAGGAGAACTCACTCTCAGCGTGTGAATTTTTTTTCCAACAGAATCAAATTTCGGCACAGTCTAACCCTACTATATATTTTTACCGTAGAATAGGCTTGCACTTCAAAACCGATTGAGGGTGAAATTGGGGATGGTGGCAAAGGTGTTAAGTACATGATATTTAACAAAAACAAATGTGAAGAGGCAGTGGCACGGGAAATACCCTAATTATATATATAAAACAGGATGGTGTTTATGATGAGAGATAAAAGACGGCTGACATTTAACCAAATATATGATTCTAACAGATCACATAAAGGATGGTGGTGATTTGGCATATAAGTATGAAGGATGAAAACTCAAGGGTGATCAGACTTTGACAAGTTTTAAACTTTTATCGTGCCAATGACACGGGAATACCCTAGTCTATCTTATAAAGCAGAATTGTGTTTAAAAGAATTGGAGATAAAAAAGGCTAGGATTGAAAGTTAGAAAATATGTTGAGGGTTAATGGCATGTTTGTAAATATAATGTAACTATAAGGGCAAAGAAAATTAAAAATGGTGAAAAAAGTTAGTGGAATGTACATTTGGAAGGCAGAGAAAATTTTGTATGTTTTTCTGAAAATTAAAACTGTCATAACTATTTACTTGGTTGTCGAATTTTGGTAAACTTGGTATCGTTGGAATGCATTTTGAAGATCTTTCTAATGAAACCAATGATCAATACAAACGCAAAATTTTATAAAATATATTATTTATTGCTAAATAAGGTATAATGCATTTCATATCGTTAGTATTTTTCAAATAAATGAGACTGGTCGATCATCCCATGAAAAAATAAGAAGTGATGAGACAATTATCTTAATGCACATTTAAACAAAAATCATGAGCTTCATGTTTTGGCAAATTCAAGTTTTAGGGGAGAACTCACTCTCGGCGTTTAAATTTTTTTCTCAAATTAATCAAAATTTTGCCGAGTCTAAGCTAGAGTTTTTATTATATTTTTACCCTAAAATAGGCTTGGACTTCAAAACTGATTGAGGGCGAATTTGGAGATGGTGACGAGATGTTAAGTACATGATATTTAGCAAAAAAATACGTGGAGTGCCAATGACAAGGGGAATACCATAGTCTATATTACAAATTAGAATGATGTTTGAGGTTGGAGATAAAAGACGGCTGAGATTTACCCAAATATAAGAATCTAACGGATCACATAGAACTCAAAGCTCCAAGAGTGCATGGGTTTGATTCCCATACCCAACATTTTGATATTTATTTATCTTAATATTTAAAGTAGAATAAATTATATTTATCATGTTAACCTTTTATCATGCCAACGGCACAGGGAATACCCTAGTCTATTACAAATCATGTAGCTGTTCACTATTTATAAGGATTTCGAGATAAAAGATGACTAAGATTAAAAGTTGAAGAAGTTGTTGAGGGTTGAGATTCATTCTTTATGGTGGCATATTTGTAAATGTGAAACATATAGAAGGGTAAAAGAAAATAAACATAGAATTTAAAATGAGTATGTGGAATGTACATGTGACAGAGAGAGAAAATATTGTATTTTTTCTCAAAATGAAAATTGTCATAACTATCTACATTGTTGTCGAATTTTAATTAACTTGATATCGTTGAAATGCATTTTCGAAGACATTTCCAGTAAAACTAAGGATCAATAAAAATGCTTAAAATTTTAAAAATACATATTTATTATTAGAAAAACATTTAATGCATTTCGCGCCATAACAATATTCAATATTTTTCATTGAGTAAATGGGTATCTTAGTGCCCATTCAAACGAAATGCAAAACTTCATATTTTAGTGAAGTCAAAGTTTGGGGTGAACTTACTGTCGCGGTTTGAAAATGTTTTTATTCCTCGAGTTTGACTCTAATGCCACAACCAGCTTCCTATCGTGCCAATGACACAAGTAATACACTAGTATATTACAATTCAGAATGGTGTTTTGGATTGGAGATAAAATACAGTCATGATTGAAAGTTTGGGAAGATGGTGGAGATTCATTATCAACAATGACATGTTTATAAATAAGTTGTAAGTACAAGGGCAAAGAAAATGAACAAAAAGTTGAAAATTTTGGTGGAACGCATATGTGGCAGAGAGAGAAAGTTTGTGTTTTTTAAACGAAAATCATCGTAACTATCTACTTAGTTGTTTATTTTGGTAAACTTGGTATGATTGAAATGCATTTTTAAGATCTTTCCAATGAAACCAATCACTAATACAAACGCTTAATGTTATAATACCAATCATTAATATAAACGCTTAAATTTTTAAATATGCATTTCACGCCGTATGCATTTTTGAAGAGATTTCCAATGAAACCAATCATTAATACAAATGTTTAAAGTGTTAAATATGCAATTCACGCCGTATGCATTTTTCCAAAAAAATAATAATTGTAATCTAATGCACTTCACGTCGTATTTTCAATATTAAGACACATTGAAACAAAGGTCATGAACTTCATATTTTGAAAAATTAAGGTTTTTGGAGGATTAATTGTGACGGTTATGAAATATGATTTTTTTCCTAATTGTTTAAAACTTTAACTGAGTTTGACCGATTGTCACGACTCACCTTCTATCATACCAACAACACGAGTAATATACTATCCATATTACAAATCAGAATGGTGTTGAAGATAAAAGAGGGCTAGGATTGAGAGTTGGGAAGATCTTGAAGGACAATATTTGTTATCTATGATGGCATGTGTTGTAATTTTTTTTTTTTGAAAGGCAAGCGTGGGGGTTTATATGGGCTCCCCGGACCACTGAAAAATAAAAGGAATATAACGGTTACATTCGTGCATATTTCCTACCTCTAGCATCATCAAATACAATCTTCTTAATATCTTCCGCAAAAGAACTTGGAATGATCTCAACAAACTCATGAGTCGGTAATAGTTTTTCTAATTTATCCGCTACCTGGTTTGTCTCCCGTACCGCGTGCCTGAGCCTGCACTCTTCGAACTGTGTTAGAGCTGCCTTGATCCTTCTAGTGATATGCACTACTTCCCATGGGGGTGCTCTGTCAGTGGTAAGTAACTTGAGGGCATTGTGGGAGTCCATGCTGAACTCCAGTCTGCGAAATGCATGTCTCTTGGCGAGTTGGATACCCAGTTCAATCCCCTGCAGCTCATGAAGTAGGACCGTTTGCGCACGTTGGCTCTCTGTCCCCGGCTGCCACCACTACTCCATCATGGTCCCTAATGAGTGCTGCGTATCCCCCCTTAGTGCCTGTGAGTGAGCCATCAGAGTTTACCTTGAACCAGCCTTGTGCAGGTCGCTCCCATGCATGTAATGTGAGGGGTCTTGAGTGATATTGAACCTCAATTCTCCACTTGTCAAAGAACTGCCTGTTATCTGCATTATCTTCAACTCGAAGGTCAAGTACTGAGGCACGTAATCTTACATCCTCTATGATCTTAGTCTCCACTCCAACGGCTGCCCGAAACTTGGACTGAAAGAGTCTGCAGTTCCTCTCTGTCCAGAGGTGATATGTAGTGGCATTGAGGGCCAACCTCTTGAGCACACGGTTTGGTGAGGTACCAAATAGTTTCAACTTACACCATCTCCACTCATCTGCCCAGTCCATCACTTGGTGCTTCAGTCCTAGATGGAGAAGGATGCACATCCATATGAAACTGGAAAATCTGCATTTGAAGAACAGGTGTTCTTCACATTCAGGCTTGTCACTGCATAGAGAGCAAGAAGACATGTCAATGACTCCCCATTTCAGCAATTTATCCTAGGTTTTAAGGGCCTTATGCATAGCTAACCAAGTGATGAAACTCTGTCTGGGTATTCTTCCAGTGAACCACACTAGCTTGGACCACGAGACTGACTGTGACCTTGTTCTCATTGAGTGATAAGCGCTTTTGTTGGAGAACTCTCCATCTTGGCCTCCCATCCAGGTGATAACATTGTTGTGTGCAGTGTCTAGTTCCACCATACCCAGGTCTTCACAAACATATGAAATGTGCAATCTGTCATGCCTGCTGATGTTCCAATGGTCATTGTGAATAAGTGCACTGACGGTTGCATTACGGTGTAGAGTGGAGTGGTATGTAAAGTGTTGTGGAAACATGTTTAGGAGGATACTCATAGGGTGACAAGGATCTTTCCATAGTTTAGTGTCTTGCCCGTCACCAATAGAATGGACAATGAGTGAGCTAGCATGACTTCTGCATTTGAGGATGTTGCGCCAGCACCAGGAAGCCTCATTTGGTATATTCATAGTCCAAAAATGTTGATATTTGATTAAGTGAGCTTTAGTCCATTGAACCCATAGGGTGTCCTTTTTTGAAACGATGTTCCATACATGCCTCATCATGGCTGCCTTATTGGAAGTTGCAATGCACCTAATGCCCAGGCCTCCCTCATTGTAAGGACTGCAGATACGCTGCCAGTTAACCATAGGTGTCTTTGTATATGTATCAGAGCCTGACCAGAGAAAGTTCCTCATCAGTGATGTTATGTCATCACGAACACTAGTAGGCAGAATGAAGAAAGATGTTCAGTAGACATGTAGACTGTTCAGCACTGCTCTTATAAGGGTGACTCTGCCTGCGTAGGATAGTGATCTGTTCTTCCATAATTGAACCCTCTTCCTGACTCTGTCTATCAAAGGTAGGCACTGGTTGTAGTCCAATCGAGAGGAGATCAAGGGAAGGCCTAGATACCTTACTGGAAGCATCTGAAGGTTGAAGTCTAGGCATCTGGTTATCAGCTGAAGTTCTTCACTGGGGACCCCAGATGCAAACAAGTTGCTTTTTGTGCAATTGATAGCCAGGCCAGTGCACGACTTGAATATCCTTAGGACCTCAGTTAGTGCCATTGCAAACCTAGTATTGCCCTGAAAGAAGGCTAGTAAGTCATCAGCAAAGCACAGATGGGTGATTTGGGGATTGGTACATTTGGGATGCAGCCCGTACTCGCCTGCTTCCACCTTCTCCTTGAGTAGTAAATGAAGAACCTCCATGACTAGAACAAACAAGTATGGTGACATTGGACACCCCTGTCTGATGCCTCTCTTGGCCTTAATGAATCCTTTAGGGGACCCATTGATAGAAATGGAGAATCGAGGAGTCGTGATACAGGCCTTCACCCAGTCTAGGAACAAGTCAGGGAATTGCATTTTTCGCATTACATGCTCAATCGTTTCCCATCTAACCGTATCGTAGGCCTTCCGGAGGTCTATTTTAGCAGTGCATCTTGGTGCTCCCTTGTCTCTGTGGTAGTTTCTGACTAGTTCATGAGCAAGCATCACATTGTCGTGGATGTATCGGCCCCGGATGAAGGCAGACTGATCTGAACTAACCAGTCTATGGATGACCTTCTTCATTCTTTTTGTCATGATCTTGGTAATGCATTTGTACAGGACATTGGAACAAGAGATCTACATGTAATCAACGAGGTAAGAGGCATTAGTAACCTTAGGAATCAGTGTAATGCATGTAGCATTTATCTCCCCAAGGAGCTTCCTGTTTCTGAAGAAGTTCTGGACTACCTTTGTAAAATCAGTACCTATGACTCTCCATGCGGACTTGAAGAAGAGTGAAGAGAAACCATCAGGGCCCGGGGCCTTCTCAGAGCCTATGGAGGCAAGGGCTTCAATAATTTCATCGCTAGTTATCGCTTGAATCAGTTCCAATGCCTCCACTTCGTTGATAGTCCTCTCAGGTTGAAGCCCATCGATGGTTGTGGTATCATAGTCACCTTGGTCTCCAGCAAAGAGCTCTTCAAAGTACTGAGTGCACTCCTGTTCTATTGCCTGCATGTCTTCGAGTTTGTCATTCTGAGAATTGTATATGGCTAGTATCTTATTTTTGGACCTCCTAGCTCGCAAAAATTGGTGAAAATAATTGGCATTATTGTCCCCTGACAGCATGTGCCTAGCTTTTGCTTTTTGGACCACCTCTGATGCTGCATTTCTGGCTGCACTGGCATACTGCTTGACTGCTAATTTTTCAGTAGTTGCAAGAGTAGGATTAAGAGGATCCAACTGTAGTGAACTTTGTGTCGTCTCCATGAATTGTCTAGTTGCAGTTACTCCACTACTGGCATTGACAAAAATGTTCTTTCTCCACTCCGTCAATAGCCTTTTAGCATGTTTTAATTTCTGTACAAAACAGTATGTTGCATTACCACTTACTGGTTTGCCCCATGCAGCTACGATCACGTCCATATAGCCCCTCTCATGTACCCAGTAGTTATAGAACTTGAATGGGATAGGTCCTGGGTTTCTGTGCTCATAGATGGTAAGTATAGTGGGAGAGTGGTCTGAAACCCCTGGGTTGAGGAAGTCCACCTCGGAGTTAGGCATGTCTATTAGCCATTCCTGATTAATCATTGCCCGATCGAGTTTTGACATGAGCTTATGATCACCATGCTGCTTATTGCTCCATGTGAGGAAACACCCCTTGTACTAGCAGTCAAAGAGTCCTGACTTTAAGGCACATTCAGCGAGATCTATAAAATGCCCAGGTCTTATCTCCTCCCCACCTACTCGTTCCTGGGAGTTCAGTATGGAGTTGAAGTCTCCCAACAAAGACCATGGCAACTTGTTGTTAACTGAGAAGGATTCAGGTTCTAGCCATAACTGCTTTCTGATTGTATTGAAGCTGCTACCATAAATGAAAGTTAAGATGCATGTGAAACCATTCGGCCAGATAGCATGCAGAAAAATGGCCTGTTCTGACCGTGATACTACGCTAATGTTGACAGCTTGAGGGTCCCAAAGGACCCAGATTCTCCCTCCCTGTACTAGGTCATTGTTGTCCACTGCTAGCCAATCTCTCATTAGTTCCTTTTGAATCTTCCTTTTTTTGTCATTGCTAACCTTTGTTTCGACTAAACCTATAATACTGACTTTCTGTTTATGAATTAGCTTTCGAACTTCACTTTGTTTTAATGGGTCGTTAAGACCCCTAACATTCCAGCATGCTGACTTAATCATCTAAACATGCAGCCTGTGAGTTTCCACCCCCCACTAGGTTAGAAGCCGTTGCTCCTGGTGTCTTGGGAGCTCTCGTAGAATGTGGTCGTCTTGCATGTGGTTCAGACTCCAGTACTTGCAGGACCTCAAGGGGATTGCCTTTGCTTCTGAGATTGTGGATTCTAGGATGAGTCTGTGCGTGCTTAATGCTGCCTCTGTGGCTATTCACAGACTCCAATTCCCTGTTTGTAACGCCTTGAGTGGAACTTGAGGCTGCCTCCTTGCGACGACCAGTGGCATGCAGTGTGCTAGGTGTGTCAGTTGCAGTCTGGCTAGAATGTGGTTTATCCGCCTTACCAGTAGGGATAGTGTCCCTTGCTGCTTGGGAGACAACTGCCTGCACACTGGGTGCAACTTCTTGCTCATGGCATGTTATAAGTTCTACTGGTTGCCTAGGAGAGGCATGACCTTTGGTATCAGCATTAGCTACCACAATCTGCGTACCAGCATTTGGTGTTGCAACCAACATTCCAGGATTTGCTTCCACAATTTGCAAATCAGTTGGAACTGTCATTACTGGCTCGACAGTTAGCAATATTTCCTGGCCAGCATTTGGTGCTTGGTGTACAATGATATTCAGGCTATCATTCTGCCCACCACTAGTTGCAGTTGTCAGTCCATTCAAATTTCCTATACCCTGCATGTGTTGTTGCGTCTCCCTGGGCCTGATGTGTTGCTCCTCATGCTGAGCCTTGGGTTGTGTATCACTTGTCAGTCCCTTGGGTGCTGCCTCCATAGTATTCCCACCTTGTCGGCTAGTGTCCTTGCGTCGACTGGCAACCGTGGTCCATTCATCCTGTGGCCCGTTAGTGTTTTTCCTGCCCTGCTGTTGGTTTGGCCGCCAGTATTTCGCAGTAGGCTTCGTAGTATCCCTCTGTTTGGGGCATTTATTGGAATTATGCCCAAAGCCCACACAGTGTTTGCATCTTTCTGGTCTCCAAGAATATTCAACATCCACTATGGTAGTTCTCCCATCATCAGAAACTACTCGCACCTCAGTTGGGAACTTGTTGTTGGAGGCCATCTCGTCGCATACTCTCGCAAACGAAAGCCTAGTTCTCTGCTCGGTGGCTTTGTCCAGCATGATGGGTATCCCAATAGCACTAGCTATGGCTTGCAGTCCTTCGGGACTCCAAAGAAACAGTGGAACTCTTCTCAAGTTGACCAAGATAGGAACTGAATTAAGCACCTCTACATCATCTTCCATACATGGTTGTCAAGGCCTAAGTAAGAACAATCGACTCGAGGGGCAATGGAGTTACAAGTAACTAAGGGAGGGGGTGACATCATCCTTGTGGGATCAGATCAGCAAGCATCATGAAATGTGTGCAAATCAAACCCTAGATTGCGTAGTGCTCAAACCCTAGCTCTCCAAAATCGCCTAGGGAAAATATGTAGAAAGGAAAATAAAATGAAAAAATGGTGGAATGTACATGTGGCGGAGAGAGAAAATTTTGTTTTTTTTTTTCAAAAATTAAATTGCCATAATTATCTACTTAATTGTCGGATTTTAATAAATTTGATATTATTAGAATGCATTTTTGAAGATCTTTCCATTGAAATAAATTATCAATACAAAAACTTAAGTTTTCAAAATATGCATTTAACATCTCATGCATTTAAAAAAATGTCTAATGCATTTCACATCGTAGTTTTCAGTATTAATCAAAGTATGAAATAAACATCTAAAGGCACACTCAAACAAAGACCCTGAACTCCATATTTTGGAAAAAAATTATATGTGGAGTGCCAATGGCACAAGGATACCCTAGTCTATATTACAAATCAAAATGGTGTTTGAGATTAAAGATAAAAGAGGTGTTTGAGGTTGAAGATAAAAGATGGCTAAGATTTACCTAATTATAAGAATCCAACAGATTACATAGAACTTAAAGCACCAAGAGATAAGTATGAAAATAAACATAGTTCATGGTTGAGATTCGTTTCATCTAATGGTTGGGTCTTAAAGTTAACATTTATGTCTTAGCTTCAACCAATCCCCAATAAGAGTGCAAAGGTTTGATTTCCATACCCAATATTTGATATTTATTTATCTTGATATTTAAAGTAGAATAAATTATATTTATCATGTTAAGCTTTTATTGTGCCAACGGCAAGGGGAATACCCTAGTCTATCTTATAAATCAGAATAGTGTTTTAAGGAATTAGAGATAAAAGATGACTATGATTGAAAGTTGGAAAATATGTCGAGGATTGAAATTCATTTCTTATAATGACATGTTTGTGAATATAACACATCTATAAGGAAAAAAAAATGAAAAATGGTGAAAAAAGTTAGTGGAGTGTACATGTGAAGGGGAGAGAAAATTGTGTGTTTTTTCTTAAAATTAAAATTGTCATACCAATTTATCTGGTTGTCATATTTTGGTAAACTTGGTATCGTTGAAATTCATTTGTGAAGATCTTTTCAATGATACCAGTGATCAATAAAAAACAAAAAAATTTAAAATATATATTTTATTGCTAAATAAGGGATAATGCGTTTTTTGTCATTATTATTTTTCAAAGGCCTATGCTAAATAACGCCATCACTTCTACTGATGAAAACCACCAACCCCCTACTTTCTAAAGGACCCACCACTACTGAAGGACACCACATATAAAATTAAAAAAAACCCATAACTTATTCTCCTCTCTCTTGTTCTCCCTCTCTTCTCATCTCTTCTCTATTAAGAATCATCAATACCCTGCCACCACCGACCACACTGCCGGCATCCTCCTTGACCTCCTATCTCCCTTTCTCCATCTCTTTCAGTCTTCTCCCATATCTCTTTTTCCCTCTCTTTTCCATGAAAAACCATCACCACCCCGCCACCATTGATCGTACCACCATCAACTGCACCAACACACCGCCAACGTCCTCCTCCCTCTCTCAGTTATCCTCTTTCCTCTTATGTGTTTTTCTTCTTCTCATCTCCTATTTTTGTTTTCTTTTTCTTCTCTTATTTTCTTGGAAATACAAATTGGAATTTTAGAAATACAAAAAAACATTATAATACAAAAAACGCAAAAAAACATTAAACATTAATATTTTCATTAATATTTTTAAATATTACAAAACAAAATACAAAAAAAATACATTATTTGTCTTGGATACGCTCAACAAAGTCTTTTAGGGGATGACATTCACAACCCTTTTCGTCGGAGTAATAGTCCACTACGAATTCCCACCATCACCACCATTATCGTCCTTATCAGAAGACGATGATGATTTACTGTCCTCTTCCCTAATAAGAGTGCATGGGTTCGATTTCCTTACCCAAAATTTTGAAATTTATTTATCTTGATATATAAAGTAGAATAAATTATATTTATCATGCCAACCGCACGGGGAATACCCTAGTTTATCTTACAAATTAAAATGATGTTTTAAGGAATTGGAGATAAAAGATGACTAGGATTGAAAGTTGGAAAATATGTTGAGGGTTAAAATTCATTTCCTATAATGACATTTTTGTAAATATATAACACAACTATAAGGAAAAAACTGAAAAATGGTGAAAAAGTTAATGAAATGTACATGTGGAAGGGAGAGAAATTTGCGTGTGTTTTTTCTCAAAATTAAAATTGTCATAACTATTTACTTGGTTATCGATTTTTGGTAAACTTTGTATCGTTGAAATGCATTTTTGAAGATCTTTCCAATGATACCAGTGATCAATACAAATGCTAAATTTTATATTATATTGCTAAATAAGGGATAATGCATTTCCTGTCATTATTATTTTTCAAAGGCCATTGCTAAATAACACCACCACTTCTAGTGATGAACAACAACCCCTTACTTTCTGAAGGACACCACCTATAAAAGGAAAAAAAACCCTAACTCCTCTCTTCTGCTCTCCCTCACTTCTCATCTATTCCTATTTTCTCCATTAAGAACCATCAATACCCTACCACTCCGACCGCACCACCACATCGCCTGCATCCTCCTCCACCTCTTATCTCCCCCTCTCTCTCATTTCCTTTTTTCCTTTCTTCTCTTCTCCTCTCTCCATCTCTTCTCCATCAAGAACCATCACCACCCCACCACCATCGACCGTACTACCATCTTTCCACATCTACTGCACCACCACATTGCTAGCCTCCTCATTTCACCTTTTTTTTATTTTTATTTTTTGTTTTTTTTCTTCTTCTCTTATTTTCTTCACAATAAAATGTTAAGAATTAACAAACATAAATTGCAATTTTAGAAATACAAAAATGCAAAAAAAAACATTAAACAATAATATTTAAATTAATATTTTTAAATATTACAAAACAAAATACAAAAAATACATTATTTATCTTGGAGACACTTAACAAAGTCCTTCAAGGGATGACATTCGCGACCCTCTTTGTTGGAGTAGTAGTCCACTAACGAATTCCCACCATCATCATCCTCATCCTCATCAGAGGACGATAATGATTTAATGTCCTCTTCCTTATCTGATTGTTCTTCCTCACCATCGTCCTCATCATTATCTGAAGAGGATGACGAGTGGGGGTCCTCATACCAGACAAAGTCGTCTTTCGGATCACTCATTTCATCTTATTCTTCGTCTGAGTTTTCATCTTTAAACATTGACCTTCTTTTTCTCCATCTTTTCTTCTTTTTCTTGAATTGGTGATAAATACTGATAGACTACTTCCCTTTTATAATGCTCAACTTAAATGACATTTTTCTTCCCAAGCAACTAACTATAAGTCTTCCCAAGCAATTTATGGTCTTCCTAATCAATTCTTTTTGTCTTGTCAAGCAATTCTATTTGTCTACCCAAGTAATTTTCTTGTGATTATGCAACCATGGTGATTTTTCCATGTATGCATTATCACTTCCTAAAAGGCTGTTTGAATCTCATAGACAAAGGAAAAAAATGGAAATAATAGGAGGGTAACAACCAATAATTCCCTGAGATACCCAAGCGTCGTGGCAAATGCGAGCCCAATAATTACAATCGCAGAAAACTGATGCGAATGTGATCTTAAAAATCGCAGAAATTCTGCGATTGTGTGAAACAAATCAATTTTTTGCCCAAATGTAGCGACACGTGCGAGGATAAAAAAAAAATCCTTGCAAGAGCCGTTGGGATTGGACAGAAAACAGACTCTATCCATTTTTTTGATTTTTCATATTTGAAATTATTTTTTTCATTTTTTCAATTCCTATTAGTTTGCTACATTCTTGAAATATTTGATTTATTGCTAAACCCCACTTTTAACCTTCTCAAGTTGGGGTGTTCAAAAGTGGGGTTTAGCAATAAATCAAATATGCCAATAGTATATCAAGCCCACATGAATTGAAAAAAATGAAAAAAAAAATTTCAAATACAAAAAAAAAAAATGGACAGAGGCTATTTTCTATCCAAGCGTAGTGGTCATTGCGAGGATATCTATCCCATTTGCAGTGATCACTGCATTTGGACAGAAAATAGACTCTATCTAAAATTTCCATTTATTGTATTTGAAACTTTTTGGTTTTTTGCAATTCCTATGGGTTTGATACACTATTGGCATATTTGATTTATTTCTAAACCCCACTTTTGAACATCCAAACTTGAAAATGTCAAAAGTGGGGTTTAGCAATAAACCAAATATGTCAATATTGTAACAAACCCATAGGAATTGAAAATTTTGAAAAATAAGATTCAAATGCTAAAAATTAAAAAAATGGATAGAGTCTAGTTTTTACCCAAACATAGTGGCTCCTGCGAGGATTTGTCTTATCCTTGCACGTTCCGCTGCGTCACAATCTTTGTAGGAATTTTGGACAAGGTCGCATGAGCTGCTGTGATTTTATTTATTATGTTCGCATTTGAATCTGCGATTGTGAGTGTGTGGCTCGCATGAGCCGCTGCATTTGGGTACAAACTCTTACTACTCAGTTATATTTCAGGGCACTTACAAGGGTTATTTTTAAATCCTTGAGAAGTCTTAGACAGAGAGACCTCATCTCCCATTTTTTATTCATTCTAGCAGTTGAAGTCTGGAGCATAAATTAAAAGGTATAATTTTATTTTTTTGAATCTGAAGGGAAAAATAAAATATTTTGTGAAGCAAATATGCAAATGGAAGTGTTTTTGTTGTGTTTTTATATACTATACATGCAAATATTATAAGCAAAAATGCAATTAAAAATACTCAGAAAAGGCTTTGACATCTAGTCTAAAGAGAAAGCTAATTCACAAGCTAACTCCATTATATAACCAGCATCCCAAAATTCTTATATATACAAACTAAACATATGGGCATCTCGGATCAGACACCGGTATTTACAATTGGCTATCAACAAGATCAACATTTACAGTAAAAAAAATAGTATTTTCTGCATTCTTTTTATAAATTGGGGCGGTAACTGTGTTCTTGATACACCATCGACATATATCCTATATCATTCTTTTGACAAATTGAGGCGATAACTGTGTTCTTGCTGCACCATTGATGTAACACTCGTACTTTTTAAAAATTTTATTGTCTAAAGTTCATTTAAAATTTTATTATAAAATCTTAATTTGTTTGACAAATTGTATTTTTCGCAATTCACCCAACTCTCTTATATTCCGAATCTCGGGACGAGATTCCATTTAAGGTGTGTATAATGTAACACCCGTAAAATTTTCTAAGGCTAATTTATTTAATTTTGGATTAATTGCAATAGAGCTAAAAGTATTTGAATTTAAATTCTTAAAAAAATGTGTTTGTGAAGTTGGAGGCGGGGTGCTCTCAAAATTTAGGTGGGGGCAAATAGCCAGCAACATTATAAAAGAGAAAAATTTCTCGTTCTTTTCTTTCTACCCCTACACGATCTGCCTCTTTTTGTTCGACGGCGACAACCTACGTCCAAGCGTTGTCGCGCATTTCTCCGCTCCAACTTTCCCCATTTCTCCTTCATTTTCCTTCATCTATATTCCCTCTCCTTCCCGTTTGTTTTCAGCACTAGAAGACAGAGATTGATGGCTTTCAAGATGGCGCAACCGATTGGGGCTACAATGCTAGCAATCGATTATGTGGGAGAGATCGTAGGCGAGAGAAGGGATGGGACGATAACATTGGCTGTGAAGGGTATTGCGTGGATCGGTTACACAATCCCATGCGATTTCGTCCTGTGAGTTTCTGAACTCTTTCTATTTCTCTCTATTTATTGTATTGTTTGTGCCCATAGCTTAACTCTTGGGTCTTATTCTATCACTGGGTTTCTGTTTTTGGTTCACTTGAATTATTGCTACTAGTTTGTTTGATTTTATGAAATTTAATTGCATGTTTTGGTTGTTTGTAAGGATTATTTGATTTGAGGCTTCTAATTGTTACAATGGGTTGACACTGCTTTCTGACTTTCAATTTGTTTGGGGCTTTATAGTATGCATGTGATTTGTAAAGGAAACGGGTTTCGATCTTAAACATAGCATTATCCCTATTCGTTGGTCCTGTTTTGCTATTTTGAGTCACATTTGGGGATTGGCAGATTGGGTGTTGCCTGTCTAACAGGTTGGTAAATTTAGTTTGCTCCTTTCCAACAATTCATGATATAATTTCAGTATTTCGAAGTCAGTAAATGTAGATGAGACTCTGTCATGAGAGTTTACTCTTGCATTAGAAATCTTGTTTACATCAGTACTTAGGGGTTTGTTTTTCTTGTCCATGTTTAGAAATTAATGGATGTTGATAGTACTTGATGGTAGATCTTGCATTGTAATAATGGCAATAGGTACTTAAGGAACGGGGTTTTATATTTATGATGCGTATCGTAGTCGTTTCTTAGGACTTGGTTTCCCTTATTACCCTGTAAGCCACTTAGCATTCAAATCCTTTAAGCAAGATATGCTTAACTCACCATTTTTTTGGTTTAATCAATGCTTACATGTAGAATTGACAACAATTTGATAGTATTATAATGTACCTAGTTGGGTGAACCCAATGTAGCGTCCTACGTTTGAACGCGACTTAAATATCTAAAAAATCAAGATATTATTATCTCTGTATTAACATCATATTTGGAAAAGTTGCCTATTTGGAAAAGTTGCCTTTAAAGATGTACATGCTTATGCAAGTTGGCAATTGGACTCTTAGGTAGCCTACCTTTTGGCGAATGAGACCCTTAATTCTGTATTTTACATAAATGCTATAAAGAATAACTAAATCTGAAGAGAATCCAAGACCGTGAACATGTGCATTGACCCTACGGCCATGATCCGGCCAGTCCCTGGTCGGTGATCTTTGTCGATGATGATCCGGCTTGCGTAGAACAGTCTGGAGATGGTACAGTTAGGGAGTCGGTTGATTGATAGTTGTTGTGTATTCGGCGGTGATCAATGATTGAGATGAGGGAGTCGATCGATGACGGTGACTGTGTGTATGCGAGTGAATAAGAAGACAGTACCTGCATGTGGATCAGTTGTGCAATTCGGGTTCGGGTTGCTGTGGTTTGCAATTTCGCCCTGTGAGTTTTCTTAGTTCTCTTTTATTTTACTTTTTTAAAAAAAAAATTTATGAATATTTATGAGTGTAGTTTACGAAAATATGGTGCTTGTGGATTTAGTGGAAACCAGATTTTGAATTGAAATGGGTAGCGGAAAACACATTAGAGTAAATTGTTAGTGTGTGAAGTGTTTTGAGTTCTTTCATGTGATTGTTTTGATTAGTAGTGGTGCAAATGTTGTTTGTTTATTTGAATGACAAATTACTGGAATGAAATTGGCGTGGGGGGTTAATTTATTGAGAAATGATTAAAAGAATGAAATGGAAGGGAGTAAAAGAGGTTTTGTGCGTGTGTTTGTGGCGCGAATGGAATTGCGCATGTGTTTGTGAGTTTGTGCATTTTGGTTTGAATGTGTTCGATCTGACATGTTTTTGGGTTGCTTTACATTTACTTTAGAAACTTATCTACCGCATCCAATTTGTGAGTATTTCTGACTCCTTGTATTAATTTTATTCGAAGTATATGTTTTGTGAATGAAACTTTGATTTAATTCTGTTGGAGGAATTAATTGTAAATATTTGTATTTTGATGAATTAAATTTGGATAATTGGATTATTATGTTAATTGACTTGTTAAGGAGCCTAAATTTCTTATATTGAATAGGCTATTTTTGTTAAAGACAATATATATATGAAAATGTTGATTTTGCCCCAAAATAATGGGAAAATATTGTGATGAGCTTGTTTATGATTTGACAAGGTGTCAAATGCTATGCTTCCCCAAAAGAATTGGTGGATTTACTTATGAATGACAAAATGTCATTGTGAGAATTTGAAATATCAAAATTAAATGATACTGATAAACTTTGATTTCTGAAAATTTTAACACCTGGAATCGTATCACTTAGAAATACCACATCTCTTATTGTTTATGTTTTCCTCCCTCCTATAGAGAAACTAAGTAATCTTCGGGTTGGGTCTTGTGAAGTAGGTCACCTCTTTCTTATAGAGAAACTAAATTACCTTCGGGTTGGGTCTTGCAGAAAAGGCGTGAATTTGAAATGCCTAAAATATGCTTGATATTTATCGGTAAAAAATGTGACATGACTTATGCATATTGATAGCCCAAGAATGACTTTTGTTACTCATATAGTTAGGAGTATCTTGTGATGCATGTCTGTATGTGATGTATCCCCACTTAGGCATGTTTGACGGAGAAGTCCTCATTTATATGAGAGATGCATACGAGCATGTATGTTCGAAACGGAGGTGGTGCAAATGTGGTATCGTCTAAGTGATCATTTCAATAAAAATGAATAATATACTTAAGTCAAATAATGTATGAATACATCTATATCAATTGAGGAATATTAATTTTTGGTAAAATTATATACATGTATTTCTAACAATTCCTTGCAGGATGGCAAGTCCACTAATAATTTTGCAGGTTAGACTTGTCATAGTCAACATCTATAGTGTAAGTACAAGTAAATACATATTTACTTATTGGATGACATGATTGCCTCGTTGAGGATCTAAATTCTTTGAATTGTGATTTTCTTGCATGACACATTTGCATCATTGATGAACTACATGTTTTTGTGGTTGTTTATCATTTGTGTTTAATTTTATGTTATCACTTGTTGGTGTATTGATTTTGGGATGAAGATTACTCATACCAGCTTAATTGCTGACCCAAGTGAGCTTTTGCTTCTTGGGTACATTCCTTTGGGAATGTCGCCAATTAGCTTGTTTTAGGTTAGAGAATTTGTTTGCAACTATTTTGTTTGTTTCAATTTTTAAGTTGTCTTAATGTTGTCGCTAAGTGTTTTTGTTGTTATTGAATTTTTCACCTCTTTGAGTTTTGGGGAAATGGATAATCCTACATGGAAATGAGGATTTTCATTTTCTCAAAAATTGGGGCATGACAGTTTGGTATCAAAGCATTTGGTTAGCCTAGGCTGAGGTAGAGTCTAGGTGATCCTCGGAATGTGGGTATGGGTGAGTACAAGTACATAAGTCTTGAGATAAAGTGACAAGGTTGAACCTTGAAACTTTAGTATTGTTATTTTTTTGGAAATCTAGTGACGAGACTTCTTTGGCTTGAGTCTACGTGAGTAATCCTATCAGTTTTTTTAATGTTAATATTTTCGTGACATTATTCTGTTTAGTTTTCCTTTTAGTGGTTTGCTATCTGTAATGTCAGTTAGCCCTTTTAGCAAATCTCGAGACGAGATTCCTTTCGAGTTGCATATATTACAACACTCGTACTTTTTCCATGACAATAAAAACTTATGTGTTTAAAGTTCATTTAAAATTTTATTTTAAAATATTAGTTCGTTTGCCAAATTGTATTTTTCGCAATTCACCCAACTTTTATACCTTCAGAATTTCGGACGAGATTCCATTTAAGGTGTGTATAATGTAACACCCGTAAAATTTCATAAGGCTAATTTATTTGAATTTAAATTTCTTAAAAGAATGTATTTGTGAAGTTGGAGGTGGGGTGCTCTCAAAATTTAGGTGGGGGCGAATAGCCACCCACATTATAAAAGAGAAAAATCCATTTTTCTTATTTCTTTTTCTCTTTCTCCCCTCTGCACGATCTGCCTCTTCTTTTTTGGCAGTGACGATTGCGTCCGAGCGTTGTCGCGCACTCGCGCGTTTCTCGGCTCCAATCTTACTTATTTCTCTTCCCATTTTCTTCATCTATAATCCCTCTTCTTTATGTTTGTTTTCAGCACTAGAAGACAGAGATTGATGGCTTTCAAGATGGTGCAACCGATTGGGGCTACAATGCTAATGATTGATTGTGTGGGAGAGATCGCAGGCGAGAGAAGGGATGGGACGGGTAGCGTTGGCTGTGAAGGGTATTGCGTGGATCAGTTGCGAAATCCTTTGTGATTTGTGATTTCGTCCTGTGAGTTTCTAAACTCATTCTCTCTCTCTATCAGTTTATTGTATTGTTTGTGCCCATAGCTTAACTCTTGGGTCTTGTTCTATCACTTGGTTACTCTTTCAGGTTCACTTGAATTATTGCTACTAGTTTGTTTGATTTTATGAATTTATGTGCATGTTTTGGTTGTTTGTAAGGATTATTTGATTTGATGCTTCTAATTGTTACAATGGGTTGACACTGCTTTCTGACTTTCAATTTGTTTGGGGCTTGATAATATGCTTGTAATTTGTAAAGTAAAGGGTTTTTGATCTTGAACATAGCATTATCCCTATTGATTGGTCCTGTTTTGCTATTTTGAGTCACATTTGGGGATTGGTAGATTGGGTGTTGCTTGTCTAATAGGTTAGTAAATTCAGTTTGCTCCTTTAAAGCAATTCATGATATAATTTCATCATTTCGAAGCACGTAAATGTAGATGAGACTCTGTCATCATATATACATGTGTTTCTAGCAATTCCTTGCAGGATGTCAAGTACACTAATATTGTTGCAGGTCAGACTTGCCATAGTAAACATCTACAGTGTAAGTACAAGTAAATACATATTTACTTATTGGATGACATGATTGCCTCGTTGAGGAACTAAATTCTTTGAACTGTGATTTTCTTGCATGACACATTTGCCTCATTGAGGAACTACCAATTTGTGTGATTGTTCATCATTTGTGTTTAATTTTATGTTATCACTTGCTGATGTATAGATTTTGGGATGAAAATTACTCATACCAGCTTAATTGTGACCCAAGTGAGCTTTTGCTTGTTGGGTGCATTCCTTTGGGAATATAGCCAATTAGCTTGTTTCAGGTTAGAGAATTCTTGGGCAGCCATAAGAGTTTTCTATAGTTGAGGGGAACGTCAAAGAGTTCCCGGTTAGAGTTTTCTTTTGGTTGTTTCAAATTTAAAGTTGTCTTAGTGCCGTTGCTAAATGTTTATATTGTTATTGAAATTTTCATGTTCCGAGTTTTGGGGAAATAGATAATTCTACGTGGAAATGAGGAATTTCGTTTTCTCAAAAATCGGAGCATGGCAATCGACATGAGAAATCTGTGTTTTTTGCATTCTTTTTACAAACTGAGGTGGTAACTGTGTTTTTGTTGCACCATCAACAATTTTTTTTGCCATCATGGAGGTTTTGTCGAGTGGGGAACCCACACTCGCAGGAATTGTTGTGAGGGCGAAGGAGAAAAAATAGGGCAAAAAATGAATAAGAAAAGAAGAAAAGAAAAGAGAAAAAGAAAAAGAAGAAGAAGAAGAAGATGGGAGGAGGTGGGATATGAGGTGGCGATGGCAAGGTCGTGGTGGTGAAGGGGAGGAGAGGTGGCAGTAGCGAGGTGGTGGTTGTAAAGGGGAGGAGTGGTGGCGGTGGTGAAGGGGGAGGAGTGGTGGCGGTGGCGAGGTGGTTGGGTGAAGGGGAGGAAAAGGAGGACTAGTGGTGGCGAGGTGGTGGTGTGAAGGGGAGGAAGAAAAATGGCGGTGGCGAGGTGGTGGGTCGAAGAAGAGGTAGAGAAGAAGAGATGGTGGTGGAGAGATGGTGGGGTGAAGGGAAGGAAGAGGTGGTAGTTGTGAGTAATAGAGAAGAAAGGGGAGAGGAAAAAAAGGATTAAGCACTACAAAAAACGAAGTCTAAAACGACACTTTCAAGGTGGCGTTTTAAGAAAAGCGCTTCCGATTCATAACATTATCGGCGCTTAAAACCAAAACGCCTCTTAGTTAAACATTATAATGGCATTATCAAAGAACGCCGGTAAAACCTTGCGCAATAACGGTGTTTCTGTTATAAAGCGTCGGTAAAGAACAAAAAAAAAACCCGCGCCCGCTTCCCGCTAATGAAAAAAAATTGAGTTTTAACAAAACGCCGTATTATATTTATCAACGCCGTATTAGAGGTTACTTATAACCCAGCCTCCTCGACTTCCCTCCTCTCCTCCTTCCCTTTTTCCCGATTCAATCTTCCCTCATTCCCGATTCACTCTTCCCTTCTTCCTGACTTTCCTTCTTCCCGATTAGCTCTTCCCTACTTCCCGATTAGCTCTTCCCTCCTTCTTGATTCGCTCTCACATCAAATTTGGCTTCTCTTCAAATGGCTTGAATGATTACTTCTCTGGCTTGAGCAGCTTGATCGATCTTCTCCATTCATCCACTAAGTTTCTCGAACAAACTGCACCTTCTGCATAGCTCTCTCCCTTACAGGTTCTTCTTCGTTTTTTTTAATTATCCAGGGTTTAGGGTTTATCTTCTCTCATTTCCTGATTTCACTAACAAAACTTTCCATTCGTTGTAGAGAAATTTGGACCAATTGGAAACATTGTCGAAGAAACTCAAAGCTAAAACCCTAAGAACTGAGATTCATTACCTGTTTTCGGTTGTATGGTGAGTTACTCACCTTTGTCTTTTTTATTGATCAATAAAATTTTGATGTGTCTTGATTTTAAAAAAATCTTCCCAAGCCTGCCCAAATAATGGATTTATACTTATGCAAACATGTATTTTTCTTTTCAGTTCACTCTATTTTCTCCTAATCAATATTCAGTTTTCATTTATTAATTTATTTATATGCAAATGCTCCTGTAGACAATTCTCAAGTAGTAATAACTTCTATTAGCTAGTTCCTTGATTTGGAAAAGGCTCACGAATTATGATGTTAGACATATTTTGGTTTTACGTTTTTAGATGTTTCTACAAATTAGTGAATTATTCCAGATCATTTTATTTGTTCATGTTTGGCTTGACTTAATAAAGATCGGTATGAAAATAAGTTGATTGCCCAAATTACTCTGTAAAGAATGTATTTGTCGATGATATAAACAAGTATATTTTCATGTCTTCTTTGTTGACACTTTGATGAGTCTCCCCTTGATGTAATGTATACTCGTGCAAGATCCAATCAGTTTTCTCCTCCTTGGGGGATTTTCCCGTTGTACCCAATGATTTTGCCTCCATTTTGAATAGGTTTATCTCGTTCAGTATCCGGTGCTAGCACTTCAAATGTCTCTTGTTAAGATACTTGTGTGTTCTTGTCCTGTTAGGATACTTGCGTGTTCTTGTTGTGAAGAAGTATTTTGTCTCCCTATGCAATGGGTGCTTCGCTGGCAACATACAAAGAAAAGCTAATAAATTAAACTAGATCCAGTTCTAGAGAATTTTCATGAAAATATAAAAATACCTATCAGTTGAGTTGGGGGATATTAGTATCTAGGATCTGATTTAGAGGCAAATTGAGCGCTAGGAAGGCAACATTTGCCACATATTGTAAAGGTTGTGCATTTCCATGATTCAGTTGGATCATGCCACCTGCAGATGTTAAACATGTAGACTTCATTAGTTTTTTTGTGCAAAAAAATACAAAAAACGACTTATTTTATATGTATTAAAGAAATAAAACTCAGAGATATGTTTCTCACCTTTTGTCCAATTAAAGACATGGAATTCTCTAAGATAAGAACACATATTTAGACTCGTGACATTGTGATAACTCCTCAACATGTCCTCATAAGGATAACCGGGATTGAAAAAGATCCTAGCCTTGATTACAAGAGCTCTACTGCTGGCAACTTGTTGTCCAACCTCAACACACTCATATCTAAACCACCATCAAAGGTATGAGCATTCCTGGAATTGTTTGGATCAGTTGCTATTTCTAGGTAACTCTTGTTACCAGTGGCATAGTCCGTGGGGTTGTAATATGGTTCAATATTCGCATTATCACTACTATAACGGCTTTTCTTTGCCGAATTTGCAACAAAATCAAAGAGAGATATAGCCCCTTATACCAATTTGGCATGGTATTTGTCATTGTCCCGGAACACGAGTGATGCTGATGCCATCTCACCTGCTAGGTCTACCCCTGCTTGTATCTTTTGTACAGGCTGTGAATGGTTCACCTTTTCTGGCCTCTGCCAACCGAAGTGATCGCCTTCAGCATCACCCACCTGTTGGTCACATTTTGAGTTATTTTACTTGACACCATAGATTGGTCCCATTGTTGATATTATAGTTACAATCATTTTGGTCATTTCCAAAAGGAAGTCTCTCTTTTCAATAGATATTTTGCCTAAGGTTCACATTCAACTGGTTATGTTCAATATTTTCTCATGGTGGGTTTTTTTTTTTCTGAAAAAAATTAATGAAAGCATAAGGGGACAAGAGAGAAATATCTTACCAAACACAGAAGATCTGACAAACAATGTTGAGGCTAAATGTGTTGCATTAAAAGAAATGTAATAACATGTTAAAAGTCCAAGCCATGTTCAAGTTACTTGTTTGAGAACATAGAGTCACTTGTTCATCAGGTGGTGTCAAATAAACTTCCTCATGCAGATCTCTGTGGGAAAACATTGGTAAAATCCAATTTGAAAAAGTGACCATTGTTTCGCAGCTCTAGATCTTGGAAGAACTCTGCAGAGCTACACAACCTCTCTTGTTTAATTTGGTAATCAATAAATCTAAACCTATAGAAATCGACGTCACACCAAAAAAAAAGGAAAAGAAAATAAGAGAGTTGATGTTTGAACTATGGTAATTGAATAGTTATCAAATGTTATAATGTATTATTATTATTATGTTATGGCACTAGCTCACTTTTTGTGCATTTTTCAGGTATGGCGCCACGACCACCGAAAATTGATAGGTCACCCCCATTCCATTCGGAGGAGTCTTCCCCTAATATTGAGTCAAGTTCTTCTGGTATTTTTACTCACTCTAAACAATATAAGCTCCATTTTTCTTATAGAAATTGTACTTAAAATTTAAAATTTTTAACATTAATAATTTCCTTTACATAGGTAGCACTAGGAATAGGAAAACACGTGGACGAGCATTGGGACAAAAGGTAGCAAGTCTACCAAAAGGAACAAAACCGAGTCTGAAATTTGATGACAGACATCGTGTAATAGGAGAGCACATGCCATTATTTGTGTCTCAACAGGGAATTGTCGTCCAAAACATGCAAGTTACATCTGTTGCTGCTTCGTTATGGGGAAAACTTGACAAAGATGTAAAGGCCAAAATGCTTGAGTCGATATTGGTACGTATCTAATCATTATAATATATGTGTATATATATATTGGTCACATATGCTAGATTTGATTAAATTTGCTCTTTTATTAAGAAGTTCGACACAGGGGATGATCCAGAAACAAAGAAGTTAATGAAGGAAATGGGAAAAAAATGGAGGGACTACCGATCTGAATTGAAGTACTATTACGATATACATGATACAGATGAAAAACGACTTCAAAATCGACCACCATTTGTAAAAGAAGAAGATTGGAAATGGTTGATAAAAGAACATTGGGGAACGTCAAAGGTTAAGGTATGTACCTAAACCTTGAGATAATATCACACTTGAGTAGAATATACTAGCCAAACTGAAAGAACCCTAGTTTTAAGCAAGGATGTATGGATACGGACACCCGTGTCGTGTCGGATACAGACACGACGCGCCGGCATGATTACTTTTTGCCCTATTTGTCTTTAAGCAAGGATGCATGGATAATACTCTCCTAGATTAACTATAAATTGGTGGTACCTTAAGTTATGGCAGCAAACATGAATAAGACTAGTTTAACTTTTCTTCTTTTTTTCTCTTTGGCTCCATTCATCAGGAGACTTGATTTTGTAGATGATGGAATATCCTTTCATATTGTTTTTATTCAACAATTTTTACATTATATATGCATACTTCATTCTTGATGACATAGTTTTTCAAATCCATTTTTAATAAATTCAGGAATTGTGTGATAAGAATAAAGATAGACGTGACATACAACAAATGCTTTATCATGCAGGCAGAAAATCCTTCACCATAATTGAGGATGAAGAGATTAAGTACAAAATGTTTGAGATTTTGGGTTTGAATATCAACTTAGTAGAAATATAGTTACTCATTTGTGTACGTTTTCTATTGTTGCCAATGAAAAGGATAGGAGTTCGCCCATCTCGTATTAGGATGTTTGAGCTTGCTTATACAGGCAAAGATGGATCATATTTAGATGTATTCACTTAAAGAAAGGCAGTCAGTTTTATTTTCAATTTAAATTGGTGGTATCCATTACCATTTATATTTCATATTCACTAACTAAATGTGCCTCTAAATGTAGGAAGAGATACGAAATCTTACCATGCAACGAGAGGAGGGATTAAACTCCTTAGATGACGACCACATTTTTGCTCAAGTATTCGGGCCAGACAAACCTGGACGTGTACGTTGTAGGGGACATGGGGTCACACCAACATCTGAAAACGGCACGAGTAGTCGCTTTGAATCTCAAGCTATAGAAGAAGCAAGGCGAGAGATTGAGATTGCAAGGAAAGAGGCTGCGGAAGCAAAACAAGACTTGGCAGACTACAAGAAAGTGGCCAGTGATGAAATGAATAAAATGAAGGATGATATGGCCATGATGATGCAAGCATTGAGGAGACTAACTGATCAAAACAATGGTGGATCTGAGTCACATTAGCGGTGAGTTTTTTAAAGTGATAATAACTAGAATGTGTGTTGTATGCCATCAATGATAATAGTTGTTTCCTTATTTGATCCTTGTATACAGGTTTGAATTGGCTGCCGATGTGCTATACTTGGATGTATATATATTCGAATGCAGTGCTAACTTATGTTGGTTTTTCTTACATGCTGGTTAAGACAGAGGATCCTATTTTGTTTCTAACTTTTTTGGATTAGTCATGTTGTTATAGGAGAATGTGGTATATGTTTTTTGTAACTATTTTACTTATAAATATATTAAAGGGTTATGTTCCTTGCGTTGCTATTTTATTTGTTATATTTTTTGTGAAGCTTATTCTTCAATTGTTATATTTTTCTTACATGCTGGTTAAGAAGTCATATGCTTCAATTGTAAGTTTGATCAATGCTGGTTAAGAAGTCATATGCTTCAATTGTAAGTTTGATCAGTAGACATTTAATATTTCCTCCTAGATTGTAATCTTTATTTTTTTGTTGAATTGAATGTTTGGCCCCGCTTTCTGATATTCACACCTTATACTGTTGGAATTTTGAATTCATGTTAAAGTGATGAAGGGGAATAAGACCCCAGTTTATGTCTATGTGCCTATTAATGGTGGAAAAGTAGCACCTGCTAATGCTAAAAAGGTGGCAACAGCTGTGACTGAACAGAAGCCTGTTGGGTCTGCCACTACTCCTACACCTGAAGCACCTGCACCTAGTAATAACAATGCTTCTGAGAGCTCCCATCCAGAAGAAGGTAGTTTTCTTTTCATATTACCTTTATATGTGTATGCTAATTGGTATTTCAAGTGTGGATCCAGTTGGCATTTTCATAAATCTGTTATTCGTATACGACTTTGTTTTTCTAGTACTTTGACTAACTATATTCTAATAAGTTGTTTCACATTTCAAACAACTGAAGGTCGTTCTATCTATATCTGGAGTTTGCCTTTTACTGTAACTGTTGCATAGGTTGAGGAGGAGTTCAAAAAATTGGAGGATATCAAGCCAAATGGTGTACAAGTTAGAAGTAACAAGGTATGATTTACTTTTAGCTCCATAATATTCTCTCCAGGCTTACATTTCCCTATGGTGGCATTTATTCTGTGTTACTATCTGCACATCAACAGGGTTTCTGCTTTGGATTTGTTGAGTTTGAATCGATCTCCTCTATAGAAAAAGCTCTCTCGATACGAAACTATGAATTTTATGTTACTTAATTGGACCGATTTTCCCCCAATGAAGACGACCTTAATTGGACCCTGCAGAGCTTGTGAATATTCATATGACAATGTTATATATCCTCTCGATCCAGCTTGAAGATCATTCTAATACATCATCATTTTAATGTGAAGTGTCTCAGCAACTTGCACGCTTATTGCAACGCAGAACATCGAAATTTGCCCAACTTGTAGGTTTAATGAATTGTGAATGACTTGTCACCCATACTGGTATTGTTTGTGAATGACTTGCATGCTTCTTGCAACGTTGAAACGGCGCTTTCAGGTTGCAGGTTGAGCTGAGTTCATGGCAGATTTGCAGGTTGATAGGGTTATTTTCCTGAAAGTGATTTTTTTTTATGCAGGGTTGATAACATTACTATCCGACATGATTGCAGACTCGTCAAAATATCTTCATTGAGTCCGAAAATTTTGAAGGATGAATGGTGTAGAAAAGCTGGATACAATGACTCCGAAAGCTGAAATTTCTGGTCAGTTCACTTCACTTGCCAAACTTGCTTCAACTATTTGTTGTAAATGTCATTTTAACTGAAGTTGTAATCTTTGTATACCGATGAAGAAGTGAATGATTGCCTAATTGAGCAGGTTCGTCTGACAGCCCGATTCTCATGAACTTGAGAAACTGATCCATAACCATCTCATCGAAATTCTTACATCTTTAGACATGTCCCTGCATGTAAATGTTGAGATTTGAACTATGAATTTTAGTGCAACTCTGAAACTTCATTTTCACCCATGTTAACTAGACGAAAAGATCAAATTATGTATTCATTTTGAAAGTAGTCTTTTTTCGATTCTTGATGGAGAATAGATGTTTGGTTACGGATGGGCTGGCATATTCAGAAAATTCTGTGTTGATTCTCCTTACATGTGGTGGCCATCTAACATAGTTCAAGTATCGTTCTTTAGGTATCATCTCAAACTCTTTATCTTCCTTGTTCATTTCTCTTTTGTTATATGTCTCTGATGATGAAACTGTGATCTTACATGACACTTTATGAAGAAGAGGTGAGGCCAAAGAGAAGACAAACCAGGCTCCAGTTCTTTTACCTAGTCATGATAGCAAGTTTCACATACTATAGTTCCCAACTATATGTTCCAATCCATTACTGCCATGTCCTTTGTTTGTTGGATATGGAAGGACTCAGCTGGAGAACCAAAGTTGATGCCATCAATCGCTGAAGATCTTGATCGCCGAACATTTCTTTACAACCTCATCATGCCAATTATGAATCAGTAAGACCTTGTTTCTATCTGCAGTTCTCTTCAATAGGAAGGTAAAACAAAAACTTGATGATGTGATAAATCCATTTTCCGGATTTTTGCTTTTGATGGTGATACCTAAATGTCGTATAATATTTAAATGATAATTTGATTCTTATGTGAAATGACTGAAAAGGGACATTAATAGGTGGAGTTGGTGTGTCGCGCATGATAGAATAGATATTATTATGGTGCGTGACTAATATAGTCTTATATAATTTAGCGATATTAGGATATCCATTACTGCAAAATAAAATGGACTCATTTGGTTTCTTAAGTTGCCAATTTTGGTTTGGATTTCCTTAGTGCAGTTTTTATATGAAAGTCTTAAATAATTGTGTCACACTGGAAATATTATTTTTCTAATTCTTTTTATACCCTTTCACCTGAATGTACTTCTTCAGATTTGTCCTTGGGCTCGATAAGGGCAAAGCCATGTACCTCTACTTTGTCAAGGCAGAAATGTCGACACCATCAGGCTTACTAGCTAGGCCAGTTCTGAAAAGTTACTACAAAAGCAAGCACTTCAAATGCCGACCTCGAGACCCATTCAACGACCACACAAGTCCTGATCAAATCATCTTGTGCATTGACATTGATCAAAGTATGTATTGCCAACTCTTACCCGGTCTAATATATCGACGCCAAGTTCTTCACCTTGGTGCTGTTTTTGCTTTTGTATTCCTCAGAGCTATTAGCTTTCTTGAGCACAATTGGGCCCAATTATGTGATGACATCCGAGCAGGCCAGCTAGGCCCCATGATTATAGACTCTGAGTGTAGATCAACTATGTTGGACATACTTAAATCACCTGATCCAGAAGTGCCCAAGGATAAGCCTATCTACATGGCCCATGTTGGACTTGGCTGCCATTATGAACTCGTCGTTACGACTTATGCTGGTAAGTTACGATCCTCTGTTACAATGATCGTAATGCAACAATCAGTAGTGAAAAACTGACTAAAATGCATGTTAGATTCCAAGTAGTTTTCCATTATAATGGTCACTATGGAATTATCGTAGTGCTGGACCAAGCCCTTATGGATAGATCGTGGAATTATCTTATTCTACAGTGCAATCTAATCTTCAAGTTAGATAAAATTCAATTAAAGGATTTTATTGTGTTTTGGTACCAAGACTATACAGGTACCGCATTGGAGATGTTGTCCAAGTGGTCGGATTCCATAACCAAGCCCCACAACTTTGTTTCATCTGTAGAAGGAACGTCATTTTGAGCATTGACAATGACAAAACAAATGAAGAAGATCACCATAAGAGTGTCATCACAACGAAGAAACTCTTGGAACCCTACAACGCATTACTCGTAGAATACACCAGTTATGTAGATACATCATCAGTACCAGGCCACTACGTACTGTTTTGGGAGATTGTACACTACCATGCAAATAGGGTGATAAGTCCAATGAGGTCCCAAATTCTTGAAGAATGTTGCATAGCCGTGGAAGAAGCCCTTGATTACGTGTATTGGCTGCTACCCTCTCGCATGTAGCCCTCTTCCATGGATGGTAGTTCTTTTCCATGAATTTGTACTTGGTTTTATGCATAAACTTTGATAACATGAAGTCGTACTTATAGACACTGTTGCCTAGTATTTGCATGTAGGCATTTTATTTGTGCTAACATCGAACATTATGATTCAATGCTTGATGGGACAGTTTGGCGATGTCCACACTAGGTTGATGAAGAAGAATTATGATCCTGTTCCTCAACGGTGATTTTACTCACTTATGGTTTTGGTCATTGTGCTATCAATTTTCACTTGCGAAGGATTTGGTGGGCAATTGCAACTTCCCTACTGGGGAGTCTTACTAGCAATTGCCTTGGCTTTTGTCTTCACCCTGCCCATTGGTATAATAACAGCTACAACAAACCACGTAAGTATTGTTTAAGAATTTGGAATGTACCTTTAGTGCAAAATTTACTTGTCCTGCACAATTAGCACATATTCAGGTAAGTGAAATTCATTTACATTATATCATTTGAATCTCTTGATGTTACGGGATATTAGAACATCTTAGCCAGCTCAAACATCTTGTTTAGTGGCCGAGGCAAAAAAGTAGATATTACGTTGATAAGTGGTTAATTTACCCGTAAGCAAAGCAGGTTCTGTGAATTCTAATGATTGATTTTGCTTAATGAACTGTTTCTTACATTCACTGTTTGTTTTTCCTTCCTAATGACAGGTTTTCATTTTTATTGATGAAGGTTGAGGTGCCTGGAAATTGATTTTTTGCAAGTATGTTAACATAACCGGCTCTTTCAAAGCGTTGCAAAATATCTTTATCGGCGCTATAAAGCGCCATTAAAAGGTTGTAAATACGATTTTTTACAGGTTTGTTAACACAACCGGCGCTTTAAAAGTGTTGCAAAACATATTTATCGGCGCTTTAAAGCGCCATTAAAAGGTTGTGAATACGGTTTTTGTACAGGTTTGTTAACACAACCGATGCTTTAAAAGTGTCGCAAAACATATTTATCGGCGCTTTAAAAGGTAGTAAATACTGTTTTTACAGGTTTGTTAACATAACCGGCGCTTGCAAAGTGATGCAAAATATCTTTATCGACGCTTTATAGCGCCATTAAAAGGTTATAAATACGGCGTTTGTATCCAAATGGGAATTGACATATCCATTTCTTTAGCGCCGCTTATATAAGCTATTACGACGGTTTAAAAAGCGCCGTAAATGTAGATTTTAACCGGCGCTTCACATAAAGCGTCGTTACTCTTTTGGCGACACATACATTTTTCGGCGCTTTATAAAATGTCGTCAATGATCTAAACTGGCACATTTTTACCTATACCGGTGCTTTTCGAAGCGTCGCTTAAAACAAATCTGTACTAGTGAAGGTTAGGGCTTTTTTTGTTTATATAGTGGTTGTGTCCTTTAGTAGCAATAAAAAAAATGTGGGTAGTGGTGTCTATCAGTAAAAGTGGTGGGGCTATTTAACATGGTTTTTTTTTTTCAAATAAATGAGACGGATCGATCATCCCATGAAAGAAGACAAAGAAAAGATGAAACAAACATTTTAATGCACATTTAAACGAAAATCTTGAACTTCATGTTTTGGAAAATTCAAGGTTTATTGGAGAACTCATTCTTGGTGTTTGAATTTTAGTTCCCAACTGAATCAAATTTTGGCCAAGTCTAACCCTAAAGTTTTTACTATATATTTCTACCTTAGAATAGACTTGCACTTCAAAACTAATTGAGAGCGAAATTGGGGATGGTGGCGTGGGTGTTAATTACATGATATTTAGAAGAAGAAAAAATGTGCAGTGCCAACGGCACAGGGAATACCCTCATCTATCTTACGAATTAGAATGATGTTTTAAAAAGTTGGAGATAAAAGATGGCTATGATTGAAAGTTGGGAAATATGTTTAGGGTTGAGATTAAATTCCTATAATGGTATGTTTGTAAATATAACAAACTATAAGGGCAAAGAAAAAGAAAAATGGTGAAAAAAGTTAGTGGAATGCACATGTGAAGGGTAGAGGAAATTTTGTGTATTTTTTCTTAAAATTAAAATTGTCATAACTTGGTTGTAATTTTGGTGAACTTAGTATCGTTGGAATGCATTTTTTGAGGATATTTCCAATGAAACCAGTGATGAATACAAACACAATTTTTTTAATTATATTTAATTACTAAATAACGTATAATGCATTTCATGTCGGTAGTTGTTTTTCAAATAAATGATATGGGGAGATCATCCAATGAAAAAGGAGAAGAAATGAGACAAACATCTTAATGCAAATTTAAACAAAAATCTTGAACTTCATGTTGTGGCAAATTCAAGGTTTAGGGGAGAACTCACTCTCGGCGTTTGAATTTTTTTCCAACTGAATCAAATTTTTGCCGAGTCTAACCCTAAAGTTTTTATTATATATTTTTGAGGATGGTGGCAAGGGTGTTAAGTACATGATTGAGGGAAAATTTGAGGATGGTGGCAAGGGTGTTAAGTACATGATATTTAGCAAAACAATATGTGGATTGCCAACGGCACAGGGAATACCCTAGTATCTTATAAAAGAAAATGAGACAATTTAACTTTGAGCGGGGGTGCATTCATAGCTGGTTGTATCCGGAACAAATGTCCATGAAGCTTAGAAGGTTGTGTTCGAACGTGGCGTCCACGGTCTGATCAATGCAAGGACGTGGAAGGCTATTTTTTGGACAACCCTTGCTCAAGCATGTGTAATCCATTTAGACTCTCAACTTCCCATTCTTCTTTTTCACCAAGATGGTATTCACTAGCCAGTCTGGGTATCGTGCTTCCTTAATCATGTCAGCGTAAAGTAGCATTTGTACCTTTTTATTGATGATCCGATTTCGTTCGGGGCCATGAGTCTCTTCTTCTGCCTGATCGGTTCCCATGCAAGATAAACTTCCAGTCGATGGGTGATTACGGAGGGATCAATTCCCACCATGTCTCGCATCGTCCAGGTGAAGATTCTTGATTCTACCTCAGCAGCCTTATCAGTCATTCCACCAATTCTTTGCTCTGGCGGAAACCTATCTAGACGACTCTATTGTTATTGGGGCTGTCAAGGTAGACCATGACTGACTTATCTTCTAGCTGGCTGTCGTTAGGTCTTCCTCTCGGACTGACTAGAGTCTCATCGTCCGAGTGGGGGGGGGGGGGGACTCTTCTTTGGCTTCTAGGCCCGGGCACTTAGGTGTCCGACCCGTGGGCCTAGATTGTGATCGCTAGTTGTTTAGCTGTTGTAATGTTGCATAGTGGCAGTCTCTTGCTGACGACAAGTCTCATCGAATGGTCCCTTATCGCTTGATTGGTAGAATACTTGATGCAATGATGCAAATTGGAAGCTATCACCTACATCTGATGGAGCCAAGGCCTTCCCAAGATGATATTGTAAATGGACGGGGCATTGACCACCATGAACTCCTGAAAAAGACTTTCTATAGTTGTGGCTCTCCCGCTACTACCGTCATCCTAATCTTCCCAAAAGGAAATCACTTATCCTCGCTAAACTCAATCATGGGGTGAATGGAGGGCATCAAGTTCTCCTCCTTGAGCTGCTTGCTGCGGAAAGATCTCCCCGCTGTTTGAAGGGTCACTTTACTTTTCCCCAATTCTTAATGGTATTGAGGATGTCAGACAAGTTGGAGTTGAGAGGCGTGTAGGACTTGGATCCGACAAAGTTGTAGGGTTTATCTTGCCTTATCCAGCTAGAGTCCGGCTTACTGTCGCTCTGCTTCCTTTTGCTTTTGTCATCGTCCTCATGTTTCTTTACCTCCTTATCTCGGGGGATAGGGGAATATTTCTTATCAATTTCTCCCCCCTTTTTGGCAGCCCACATCTCCTCAAGGGTGATGTATTTTTGAGCACTTTTTAGCTAGTCCGCCATGTCTGTCGGAGGCTCCATGGTGAGGAAGTTGTAGAATTTTCCTGCCCTCAGACCGGAGGTTAAGACTGTGACTGAGGTGTCATCGCTACAACCGTTAATCATAGTCATCTCATCATTGAAGCGGGTGACATACTCTCTTTGTGTTTCGTTTGGCTTTTGTTTGAGGTTGAGCAAGTAATGCGTGCCCTTCTTGATTCATTGGCTGCCGACAAAGCGAGTAATAAATGCTTTGGCCAACGTTTGAAATGAGTTAATAGACCTCGGAGAAATATTGTGGAATCAGATCAACACTGCTTTCTTCAGGCTGGTGGGAAATGTCCAACAGATTATTACTTCAGAGCCTCCTTTAGCCTGATCACATTATGGTAATGGCGTAAGTAGTTGGACGAGTCTGTTGTCCCGTCATAAAACTCCAGCTTGGTGGGCTAAACTTCTTCGGTAGTGGCGCATTCATGATCTGATTCATGAACGGGGAGACGGTGAGGTTTTATAGCACATCCGAATTGGTGGCCCCAGTCCGAAGGGGTTTTAAAAAAGTAGGCTTCTCGGCCTTGGATGTTGGGTATCCATAGGTCGCTTCGTTCCTCAGATTCCCACCATCCTTGGTCCATTGACAGCCAACGGGGACATAGTGGCTCTCTTGAACCCGCTCACTGTTGTCTTGTAAGGACATGGTTCTTTTTGCCTCCTTGTCTCCTCCTTTAGATGGTGAGTTCTGTTGAGCGAGCATCTCCACCACTTGCGTGATTCGCTGCATTTGGGCTAACAGTCGATCCACCCTAGAGTCCGTCATGGCTACTGTCAGCGCAGGGGCTTGGGGTTGTTCTCCCCACGTGGCTGGTACCATCGAAGCTGGCAGAACTGCGTCGGTTCGAGCATTTGAAGGCTCGGTGATTTCACTGTTAGTACAAGATCTTGTGGTTACCATCTTTCTGGACTATGATGAATAGGTGTTATCTCTATTTTCTTAGGAACTTCGTCGTTCCCCATAAACGACGCTAAACTGATAGATCATTTTCCATTCTCCTTGACTTTGATCTGCACAAGGAACAAACATGAGCCAAAGACCACCGTTGTGGCGGCCAATGGCACTCCGATGCTAAAGTCATACAAGACTTGAAAAATGTGTAATGCTTGAAATTGGGTTATGTAGCATACTGATGCATTCAATTTTCGCTCCCTGCTTGACCTTGCCTTGCTGACCTGCACAAGGAATGCATGTGAGTCATGGACCACCATTGTGGTGGTCGATGACATTCTGATCCTAAAGTCAGACATAGATCTAAGGAATGCTTAATGTTGTAAACATGGAATTTGTAGCGTATCTTTGTTCACTAACCTCATGTTTTATTTATAATGTTGGAATCCTAGTTCGACCAGGCCATCGGTGGTGTAGTTTAGGGAAATAGATCTTTTTGGAGATCTATATCTAATTAGGAGTAGTCATGTGGAGGGAAGTTTCCCTGTGCTCTTAAATATACGATAGATAGGTCCTAATTGGAGTGTTGTCCATAGATGGAACATAGATGGAAGTTTCTATGTGCGACGTATACTCTAGTATTTGTTTCCTAATTGGAAACAAGGTGTTGCTGGCTTGGCCGTCCAAAGTCGATCCCTGAGATACTTGCCTTAATAGGTCTTATGGGTATTGGGGATGGCTGTGAGACGCGTGGGCTTAGCAGGCTATAATAATTTGGGTTTGTCTGGCGGACTACGTTATGCGGGCTTGAAGCCGCTTGGGCTGGATCAGTGTTGGACTGACGCTTGGGCTTAATATTCCTTGAGATCATCATGACATGTGTATGCTGTAGAAGAAAGGACGTTTCGATGTATCATCAGCTGCTCCCCCCGAGTTAGTGGGCCATCATATCGGTCAACTAAGTCAATTCTCGAAAAGATACGCTGCTCATGATGATTGAGTCTGAACCGTTACTTGAGAAGCACGCTCCATTAATTAAATGTACATCGGTTCAGTGGAGAAAAGGCAGGAAATTGAAATTCACGTAATTATTACATAATATATCCCTTAATTTATATATGTTAGTGTTTCGATTATTATATTTTATTCTTATTATTTCATTTTCATGTATTTGTACGAATTTGAGCGTGAACGATGAAATCGCATTAAGGCGACAATTTAATGAATGATCAATTGGTTGATTATAGCGGTGGTACAAAGTAGATGGTCACATATCTAAACCTAACCCAAATAAATCTAGGTCTACCTAATTTAACCTAAGCCCAAAGCCAAAATGCTAACCTAAAAACTCAAGCCCAACGCCTTTTGGAGAACCCAAGCCCAAGATATAGGAGAACCCTATTTAGCTCTCCCCATTTTGGAGAAAAGCTCTCTCTTTTCCTACGTGTGTTTTTCTCCTCTCTTTTCCAGCCACCATGCCAATCCACCTTGCTGGCAATCCTCGCTCGATAGGAGAACCAACAGTGCGATCATCCCGCTATCACCACCTCCTCCTCGTCCTCCACCATCAGCCATCACCTCGCCTTCCTCCCTCACCCGCTCTTCCTCGCTCGCTAGGGAGACGCCACACCCTGTTCCATCGTAGACATCATCGACGCCATCTCACTGTTTCGCACAACCACGCACCTCCAGCCCCTGTCCCTGTCGCAAACAACCACGCACAACCACCGCCCACGACTCCCCTGTTCCTCTCTTCTTCCCATGTTTTCATGTCTCTCTGTCTTCACCTCGCCACCGTCCAGCATCCACACTGCCGAGCACCACCATCAGACGCCCTCACCATCACCACCTCGCGCACAAAACATAGGAGAAACAGGGAGCACGTCCCTGTTTTCCTCTCTCACAGCCGACTAACAACTCACACCATCATCTTTTTTCCTCTCTTCTCCACGGTCTCTCCCTCATCCACTTCTCTCTTTCTGCTTCTTCATCATAACTAGACCACGCAACCACCGCGAAACAGAGCTCGCAAGAGCACCGCCCCTATTTTTTCTCTTTTTCTGTTCCCATTCTCGTTCTTCCCTCACCCTCTCTCTGTCTCTTGCAGGTACCGGAGTCGGTCGTAGGAAGCGGAAGCTTGCGAGGAAATGACGGAGGAAGCGTGGCACAGGACGCGTCGCGCTTGAGAAGACATATGCGCGACTTTGGCGGGAACGAAATGTTTTTCAAACAGTTCCTCTATTGGCACCCCGAAGATCCTGTAAGAGCCACCACAGCCCACCAGCAGTCTTTTCTCGGGATTTGTGTTCGTGCAGAAATGAATTCCACCTCCATTGATGTTGTGACCACCACCACCATGATCTTCTAAACCCTTCTCCGAGGCTAAGATGAAACCAATTAGGTTTCAAGAGTTTGTTCTAGTTTGACTTTTTATTTTATTATGTGCTTAACTGCAAAATACATTTAATTTCTGAGTATTAGTAAATTACTTTCACCGATTATATTGGATTTGATCTAGACTAGTCGGTAGTTAGAGTTTTCTTTACTAATATTTAAAGAATTAGTTTTAATTGGTTAAGTTAGACTTGTGATTGAGTGTGCCGTAATAAGACACTCAATGCTAGGAGTTGAAATTTAATAAATTAGACTTGTGATTGAGTGTGCTGTAACAAGACACTCAATTCTAGGAGTCTATAATTTATGCTGAAGTTAATTGTAACATTGGATTTTAAAATTGAATTGTTCTTAACGATCACATCATCGATGCTAGCAAGGGATTCTCATCCCTAAAGCTTCTCGCTTTAGAAAATAATAAGTTAGATTAAAATAACTTGAAAAACTGAATTGGTGGATTCAATGCCTTGGTTTCCCTTCTCATATTCTTAAAAACTTTTTATTTTGCTTTTTAATTTGATTTTTAGTTTAGATATTTTGATTGCTGTAACCCCCATTTAAATTAGTTTAAGTCAACTCTGAAATTTAATTGCAACCACAGTCCTTGTGGGATCGACCTGTACTTGCCCTTGTCTACCAGTTAGACACTGTGCACTTGCAGTTATTAAGACTAGGTTAAATTAACCTATTTATTTAGGTTAGTTAAATCTGCAACAGAAATCAATCCCTATTTAGATCTCCCTTTCTACAGAGATTGACTATTCCATTTCTTCATTTTTAGAGACACTGTTCTGTTCAACGTTTAATGGAAAACTTATTCACTTTTCTAATAGTTAGCCAAAATCACCTTGACGATGAGCTTCTTGCCAAAGGCCTCTAGTTCTTCGAAAATAGGTCGACTTTTGAATCGAGCCTGGCTAAGATTCGGAAGACATATGGGTCCCTGAAGACCTGCCACTCTACACATTGAGTGATGATCAAACGCCAATGTTTCCTCAGGAAATTTGTCTGTTTGCACCGCAACATGCTTCAAACTGGCATCTATTTTCCCGTGCTTGACAAGATAAAGGGCTTTCTGGAATTTCTTGGAATCTCTCCCTGCCCAGTTGCTACCGAATTAGTACATGTATATTCTTCTTATATTGTTTGGGTCAAAGGATGCTGGTGTTCACATGACTCCGGGGGTGATTCAGTTATTGACTTCCCCTCGGCTAAATGATCACGCCATGTGTAAGATGAAGTTGTTGGTTTGCTTTGTGAAACTGCCGGATGACTTTAAATCCTGGCAGAAATTCTACTTCCTGGCTTCTTTGGATTCAAAGTACTTCGAGTTCAATGGTCATCTGCTCGAGCGGGAGTTTAAGCTACTTCGTAAGTATAATTTTGCCCTTCGATTTCGTTGTGCTGATTGTATGTTGATCGTTGCGTGTGTTCTTTATAGGGAGGTTCCCCACTACTCCTTTTTCTCTGGAAGAGGAAGTCGCTATGGAGGTATTCAATGACATGCCTCGAATGAGTGTGGAGGACATTATCTGCCCTTCCAATTTTAGTCGCAGTGGGTTGTGGGCTCACTGGCATGTGGTTCCCACTCTTTTCAGGGTGCCAAAGGTTAAGTTCGAAGGTGGAACCCCTTCCAAGAAGAGGAATGCCTCTAAAGTTACAACTCCCACCTTGCCAGACATAGAGGGGCTTTCTGAGATGCTTGCCTCCTTCATAGCCTCGAAGAGGTCTCGCCTGGGGCCGAGCCGACTTCCAAATAGTCCGCTTCGTTGAGGGAGGAGCGTGTTTTTGACCTGTCCGCTGAGGTGGAAGTTGTAGCATCTGGTTTGGAGAAGGACCACCTATAGTTAGCAGGGGTTGGTGATGCGTCGAAGCTGAGAATCGAGCAGGTTGAAGCTTTGAATAAGAAGCTGATGTTGGCTGCTGTGGCGGCTTCTGTTAGTGCTGACCAATCCAGACATGTTTTACTAGAAGGCTTTGATGAAGATTTGCATATGGTCTCGGATGTTAGTCATCCTGTTGGTGGATCCTCTGACAGCGACGATTGCAGCGTGGACCGTCCCTCTTGCAGTCTTCATTGCCCTCCATATTGCTTCAGGTCATATATCAAGGTAATGGAGGGTCCATTCGAAAATTTGTTTCCTTCTCTCCCTTTGGATTCTACTGAGCTGGCTCGCAACAAAAAGTCGACTTCTGGTGACAAAAGGAAGGTTGTAGATGAGGGCCCAAGTGCGGTGGAGACTGCTAAGGGCGGTGTTGGCGTAATTTCGCATCCGAAATAACTTCATCCGGACGCGCAGATGAATTTGTTCGCTCCGGACGTAGTGAAAATGAGCAACCAGGCCTGGCACTAGGAGGTTGACATTGATTATGCTTCGAAGAAGCATATAAGCAGACGTTATAGCTTCCTGGCGATCTGTGCTCCGAAGCCCGAGGAGGATGTGCTGGAAGAACATATGGATAATGGGCTAAAACATCTTATGCTGGGGATGTCGCATTTGAACCAAGTGGATGTTGCTGGGACGGAAGTGGAGGCGACTCTTGAGAGGATGTACACCATGGAGCGTGTCTTCTCAAATATGCATAAGTCATATTCTGATGCAATCTCTGAGATTGAATCGCTGAGAAAACAAATTGAAGAGATGAGGCTGGAACAATCAGCTATTGATGCTTGGACCTAGAGGGTTTGTTTTGAATCCCTTGAGTCTGATTTAGTAGAGGTGGTGTCTGTAATGGACGGATCCAGATAAGAGATGAACCTGGTCCGCCATGATCTAAAAGTTCTGCAGGAAGCTACGGCTAAAATGCACTCAAAGTTGCAGTCTCTCGCTGAGGAGAAAACAATGAAAGAATCTGAATGGGTCATCCAGAAGTAGTGGTTAGAGGTCGATGTAGAATTCAACGCTCGGGAAGCAAGGAAAGCTGGAGACAAATTTCTCTGGAGAAGCATGAACTTAGTGCATTTAAAAGTAGCCCAATTACTAAGCACTCTCAGACTGATGCGCTGACAAGCAAACTGGAGTTGCTAGAGCGTGAACTTGCTAAAGTAAATGTGCGCGAGGAATAGATTCTCAAGGCGCAAATTACGTGCGAATTCCGCAAGATCGTGCATGAGAGATTTGAACTATTGGCACTGATGAAAGAAGAGCATCAAAAATGGGACCTTGCTTATTACATGAAGGTTTCCTTTGTAGACTTCAGAATGATCTCTGAGTTGTCAGAAAAAGAGGGTAATTTATATCATGACACTTAAGCTTAGGCATGCGAACACAACTCTCGCTTCTTCTCCTGTTAAGCTTAGTTTTCCTGTAATCGTACCCCCTCCTGATGAAGAGTAAATTTCGTATCTGTACCTTTTGTTTCGATTGTTAATGAAAACATGTTTATTTTGAGTATGCTTTGTACCTGTATTCTGTTCGGTCTCCTTGTTGTGCGCTTCTGAGTGGTTTGTCTACTATTGATTGCTCGACCATTTATGTCACGAATAATTCTAACCTATTCTTCCGTGAGGTCTCAGAGTTGCTATCGCGTGGTTATGTCCAATAGTGAACATTATGCAGATGGTTTGGCAGCAGGTTATTCTACCCAGGCTGCAACTCATCTTTGAGGTAAACCGTTGGAGACTCAAGTTATGTATCTAACAATCGATTGTGGCCATTGGCATGAATGAACTGTTGTAGTTGAGCACATGTGTTGTCGTCTATAGTTGAGCAACAACGTTTGGCCCGAGTCAAGTTTTGTTAGCTCGGGCTGGTATCCCGTGCAACATTTGTCCGTGCTTAGCGGGTTGGTTTTTTAGCCGGTTCAAGTGGCCAATGCTGATAACGGAATGTCAGCCTATGTGGGCATGAAGATATTGCTTGAGCTGTAATCGGATTCGGCGACCACTGTTCCTAGAAAGAGCAGTGGTCTCGCGGTGAGCCGTTGACATCAGTTGGGGTTGACTAGGCTCTCACCTTCCAAACCATCTACATCTGCGCGAAACGGGCTATAGGTTTGGGATGAGAAGATTTGGTAACCATGGTTTATAGGAGAGTAGTGATCCCCTGGCGAGCATCGACATCATGACTAGGCTCCAACCTTCCAAACCATCTACACTCACGCGGAGCGGGCTACAAGTTTGGGATGAAAAAATTTGGCGACCATGGTCTGTAGAAGAGCAGTTGTCCCATGGCAAACTGTCGGCATCAGTTGGAACTGATTAGGCTCCCAACTTCCAAATCATTTACACCCGTGCGCATCAAGCTACATATTTGGGAGTTTCAGCGACCATGGTCTATACAAGAGCAATGGTCCAGTGGGAAGCCGTCGTCATCAAACAAAACTGACTAGGCTCCAACCTTCCAAACTATCTACAACAGCGGGGAGCGAGCTACAGGTTTGGGAGTTGGAAATTCGGCGACCATGGTCTGTAGAAGAGCAGTGGTCCCGTGGCGAACCATCGACATCATTCAGAATTGACTGGGCTCCCACCTTCCAAACCATCTATACCCGCGCATAGCGAGCTACAGGTCTGGGAGTTGACTAGAAGTTGTCATCGTCAGTCGTCACTGACTAGGCTTATCGGATCGGGTTTGGTGACCATCGTCCATGGAGGGGGCGACGATCGCTGGCTAGTCGTAGTCATCAGGCATAAAAGCGCTTACTAGACTCTCACTTCCTAAGCCATCGACTTTCGCGTGCTGCGAACTAGGCATCAAGGTGAACATAAGTCGTCGTCATTAGTTGAAACTGACTAAGCTTGCCTGGCTAGGTTGGGGTTCCGCCTGTTACGGGCGTGCGAGCCTATTTTCGCAGACGAATTGCATTGTGTGGATTAGTTTTCACTAATTTAAAAAAAAAGGTACCTTAAATCATCTGGTGATATGTAGGTGTGCTCCGTGTGTCAAGAGTGACTAGGGCATCTACTACTTGCATCAGCGCATGTGGTAGAGTGCCTCTCGGATAGTAAGCCGAGCTGACGGGTTCATATAAGAAGAACTGGATCATGTCGCAGGATCGTGGTGCCGAGTGTAAAACGTAGATTGCATTGTGACACTCGTACGACGTATATTGCGAGATGGTAGAGTATCGGTTACTCCCCCCAATTAATGGGGTTGTATGTAGCATCATTACTGATGAACGTGGACCTATGTGGTTTCCTTGGGAACCGTCACCTTCTCGTCTCCAATACGGTATTTAATACTAATGCGCCCATTTGGTGAGCCACTATGTCTATATAATAGCGTTCCTTTATAATTGTAGGCATTATCTTCTACAGAGTAGACTCTTCAGATGTTCTTACTCAAAGAATATGCTTTGGGTTTTCCAAAAGATGAAGGACGATCTCCTCCACTGGATTTTTCAAATGTTTTGACATTTGCGCCGATGAGTCACCTGCTCTGGGTGAGCACTCGATTGGTTCCCGGAGACCTTGTATTTCTTCTCGTATTTTGTAGAAGAAGTAGGAACTTTTCCTCAAGGGATGAGTCTGTCATTTATGTGTTGGTGCCCTGTCGGTGCTTCGAACTGCATAATTTTTGAGATAACACCAGCAACCAACCTTGGAGTGGTTGTTTTCCTCCATTCTCAGCTAGCCTTGATGCGTTGTGCAGTGTTGGAAGACAGAGTTGCGAGGCGGAGTGAAATTGGACATGGCCTGTCGGAGTGGGCCATTGACTCCTAGACGCCCCTTTCATCCCCCAACAAGAAGGTGCACTCGATCTGTTTCAACCTGATACTTGTCCCAAGTTCATCTAGTTGGGCGGATCGAGCATGTGAGTTGGCTATAGCTTCGGCTGGCGTGTCACTGGGCATCCGGTTTCTGATTCTGTACCACCTCAGGTCATCCTTGCGAGGTGGGTTCGACGAAGTATTGAGTGCGTTCTTTCATACTTCTTTTTGTACACTTACTCTTGTTCGTGGATAATCTTTTTTCAGATAAATTGCAAAGCAGAACTCTTAGAAGCGACCGTTGTTTACCCGGGGTACCTTTGCTGTCACTTCTTAGTCCTCTTCTTAAGTCAGACTATTTAAGAGAATCTTTACTGTACATCGCATCGAATTCAGGTGCTTGTAGTTTGTAATCTTTTTTACCTGCCATCTGTGCGATCGTTGTTACATCTTTCCTGTAATCAATAGAGGTGTTTGCGTAATTTTCTTTTAGTTCTCAAATGAGCGCAAATCACATAAGTTCCTAAGAATTAAAACTCTAAACTGACTACTGAAAGAAAGCTAATCAACTGGATAGATTGATTGTCGGTGGAGAGAGGTTGATCCGGCCCTGAAGTAAATTCTCATGGCCCTTGCTTGGATTGTAAGTACCTTCTGCGAATTGTCAAGTTTCATCGACGCCGTTGAGGTTAGTGAAGAGTAAATCTTGCATGGGAGGGTATTTCTGCGCCCACTGACAATTGTGGGGTTGTGTTCCCATTTGCAATGACCTCTCCGCTGGGCCTGACATCCTGTCGAGCTAGAGAGCAGACTGCTCATGTAATGCTGGACTGTCCTCTGTCACTAAGTTGAGCCACTGATGTTGGGTCTTTGTCCCCATCTAGATGGAACGACTTCTCTACAGTTTCTGAGTCTAGCTTCTGTTCAACTTGTCTAGCGGGTTCCAGCTGAATCTGATAACATTCTATCTGCTTTAGCTCAGCATAGTGGCAACCTCGTGCCGTTGGTTAATCCTGTTGAATTGTTCCCTAGGAGTGGTTGGTAGTATTCTTGACACACTGATGAAGTGTGGAGACTACTGCCTCCATCTTATGAAGCCAGGGTCTCCCCAAGATGAGGTTATAGGTAGACAATGCGTTTACTACCATGAAGTTTAGGAGCAGGACCTTCCTTAGTTGTGGCTCTCCTACCACTACTGCTAGTCTTATCTTCCTAATCACGAAGTATTTGTCTCTGCTGAACCAAATCAGCGGGTAGTAAAAAATTGTTAGGTTCTCTTCCTTGAAGTCCATACTGCAGATTGTGTTGTAGAATAGGACGTTGAAAGAACTTCCCATGTCCACCAAGGCCCTCTTCATTTCCCACCTTGCAATAGAGACAGAAATGACAAGAGTGCCATTGTGCGGTGCGTGGACACCTATGAGGTCCTTATCTCTGAAAGTCAAGGTCGGGATGGGGCTCTGCATTTGCAAGTAATACACGCGTATGTCCTCGTTGGTGGGCTATGTCTGCATCTCAAAGAGTGTCTGCTTTCGGGACTTGTTGACTATTCTTCTTCTGATCTGACTCCGTGAATGACATATATAATGCCCGAAGTCTCCTTCGTGATTTGTTTGACTGCCTCTCCCGTTTCCCTGCTTCGGTCCTGCCTTTTCTCTGAACCCAAGAACTCCTTTAGCTTGCCCTTGCAAATCTAGTACTCGATCTCGTACCATAGACTCTTGCAGTCATTGGTATCATTGTCACCCTCCTTGTGGTATGAACAATACTTGTTGTTGTCGCATTTAGAGGGGTCTCCGCGCTACTTCAAGGGCCATTCAAATCTTCCCAGTTTTTCATGGAATTAAGGATGTCCGACAAGCAAGAGTATAGGGGATCATGGATTTGGATCCGACATAGTTTTGGAAGATTAGTCTGGCATGGCGCGGCTAGAGTTCGACCTGCCGTTGTTGCACTTTCGCTTGTTTCTATCATAATCTTCTCGCATCTTTCCCTCATTTTTTTCTCTACAAACGAAAGGTTTCTTCTCTACTTTTGTTTCCTTATTTGTTGTTCTCATTTCCATCAAGGTGATGTATTTTTGAGCGCCCTTCAAGAGTTCTGCCATATCCAGGGGGTTTCAAGGTGAGGAAGTCGTAAACCTTTCCCTCTCTTAGACCCACAGTAAAATTCGTAATAGTGGTATCGTCGCTGCAGCTGTCCATGAGCGTCAGGTTTTTATTGAAGCGCGTGACGTATTCCCTTAGCATTTCGTTTGATTTTTGCCTCACAAGGAATATTTAGTGCGGGATTTTCCTGATCAGTGTTGGACTGACGCTTGGGCCTATTATTCCTTGAGATCATTATGACTCGTGTATGGTGTAGAAGAGAGGGCGTTTCGGTATATCTTCACGTACCTTAGCTCCTCAACCTTGTGCCCTATTTATCATGCGAGAGTCCTTATTCGGCTATGCCTTTGGTGGCGTGGTTTAAGGAAAAATATATGTTAGAGGTCTTTTCCTTGTGGAGTGTTTTCCATGCAGAAGAGTTTCCATGCACGACTTATACTCTGATATTTGTTTCCTAGTAAGAGTCAATGTGTTGCTGGCCTGCCTGTCCTAGGTCAAACTCCCAGATACTTGCCTTATTTGGCCTTACGAATATTGGACTTGACTATGACTTATGGGCTTAGTAGGGCCTTGCTGATTGGGTCCAACCTTCTGGTACCCGCCTCAGTAGGCTTGGAGTAATCTGAGCTTCGTTTCCTGGCCTTTGGGCAGACCCAGGGCAGGCGCTCACATGGAGGCCCGTGCTAGCTTGATCATCCTGACACTTGTACAGTGCGAATTACTGGACGATTCGGTGTATCATCACTGTCGAAGAGGGACGATAATTAATGGTTGTTGCTAAATAACACCACCATTTATGTTGAAGGACACCACCTGCGCCCTACTTTTTGAATGACACCACCACCCGCTGAAGGATACCACAATATAAAAAAAACCCTACAACACTACACCAAATTTGCATTTTTGTAACAACCCCAAAAACAATATCACTTTTGAGGTGTAACAGTCCACCAAACAAATTCAAGTCAAAACTAAATTCAGTAAAAAAAATGAAAAATAGTTTCACAAAAAAAGTGATAAACTAAATAAGATCACCATGAATAGTATCACTTGTAGCATGATACTATTTATGGTGATACAATTATTGTATCACTTTGTTTGTGAAAATGTGTAAAATTGTTTGGTGAACTGTTACACTTCAAAAGTGACACAGTTTTGGAGGTTGTAACAAAAATGAAAATTTGGTGTAGTGCCACTTCTCTTCTCCTCTCACCCTTTCTTCTCCTCTCCTCCTCCTCCTCCTCCCCTTCACCACCACCACCCCGCCACCGCCACTTCTCCTCTTCCCCTTTCTACCACCAGCCCGCCACTTCTCCTCCTCCCATTTCTACTACCACCCCGCCACCTCTCTTCCTTCCCTCTTATTCTTCTTATTTTTTTTATTATTCTTCTTCTTATCCTCCTTCAACCCCCACCACCGCCACCTCTCCTCATTCTCCTACTTTTTTTTCTCCATCAACCACCACCACCCCGCCAACACCTCTCCTCCACCTCGTATTCTTCCTCTCTTCTTATTCTTATTCTTCTTATTATTTTCCTTCTCATCCCTATCACCTTTTTTTTTTAATCTTGCACATTAATCCCCACCACCGCCACCTCTTTTCCCCCTCCCCTTTTCCTCGTTTTCTTCTTCTTCTTCTTCATATTTTTCTTTTTCTTCTTCTTCTTTTCGTCATCCTCATCGTCCTCCCCATCACTTTTTTTTTCTTTTCCTCCATCAATCCCCACCACTGCCACCTCTCCTCCTCCTCATCCTCTTCCCTTTTTTTTTCTTTTTCTTCTCCTTCAATCACCACCACCATCCCGCCACCTCTTCGCCTCCTCCTCCAGAGTGGTGTTGCTCTGGTAAAGAAAGAAGAGAATGTGAAGGGTGTCCTTAGTAGATAAAAAATAAAAATAAATAAGGGTGGTGGTGTTCTTCAACATAAATGGTGGTGTTATTTAGCAACACCATAATTAATTTGACTTTATCAAAAACTGACAATAGCGTAGATAGTTATGATAATTTTCATTTTGAGAAAAAAAATTCAATACTTGCTCTCTCTGCCACATGTACATCCCATTAACGTTTTTTACAATTTTTTCATTTTCTTTGTCCTTCTACATGTTTTATATAGACAAACATGTCATTATAGAAAATGAATGTCAACCCTTAACATATTTCCAACTTTCAATCCTATCCATCTTTTATCTCCAATCCTTAGTTTGTTCGAGTCAACAATGAATAGTAAAATATCATTCTGAATTGTAATATAAAAGATTACCCTATCACTACAAGCGCGAGCTTTTAGAGAGAGAAAAATGTATCAAACAAATCCTTTGGTGAAAAATAGTAGTCAATAACTAATCCATACTTACCAAACAAAAAGGTTGCATCAAAGAACTAATTAAGTTATGTTGTGGTTGGGCACTAAGATTTGGTTTATTCAAGATTGGGAGCAACACTTCTAGAGACAAAGAACGAGATTGATGGTCGAGAGTTTTGCCACCCAAACTATATGTATATTTTCAAGATTGAAGTGAAAAGAGAATAATGTATGGACTTGTGTTATTGCTTTTGAGTTTCAAGCTTTGTGGAGAAGGAAAATATTTGATAGTTAATTACCAGTCTTGTCTTCTTGCATGCTGAATTAAAAGAGAATCTTATTTTTTCACATCATCTTTCAAATAGCTAGCTAGCTTCACTAGTATAAAAATGGACAATTCTAACAGATGATATATGACACTAAAGGCATATTTCGGCGGATACAATTCATCGAAAAAAGCAAAATATTAACACTTTTATCTTTCAGGATAATGTTTCTAGTGTTTATATTCACCACAAAAATATAAAGAGAGAAAATTTTCCCACGAAATGCTCATTAAAAATAAATAAAATTTGTGCCAGCGGTTAAAATTCCTAAACTTGTGCTAGCGGTTGTAAATCCTAAATTTGTAGGGTTCATTACTGGATTTGTATGGGCCACCGACCTAACCTCTTTGCCCTTTTAGTTTTTGTTGTTTTTTGTTAAAGCCCATTTTAGTCGAACAGAAGAAACAAAACCCTTGAGCTTTTTTTTTCATTCTTTTTCCCCTCCTTTACGTCATAGCAAAGGTCCCTGCCGACGGCAGTCTCTGCCGACCAAAGAAGGCCTGACGACGTTGGTCAGTAGGCTTCCTTGCCTTGCCTTCCCTTATTGTTACAACAAAAAACTTGTTTACTCTCTCTCTCTTTCTTTGTGTCTCTAAATTATCTAGTTATTGAAATCCCCTTAAGGAAAACCATACAACACAACACCACTACCAATGATAGCAAAATTGACTCACTCATCTCCAACATTGTAATACACCAACTGTTTGATTAAATGCTTAATAGAAGTAAAAAGAAAGATTTGCTTAATGCATACCATATCTTACATTTTTTGAACATATTACAGCCTACGAAATAAAGAAAAAAGAAAGATTTCCTTAATGGTAGAGATTTTTTTGAACTAGATCGAGTGATATTTACTAATATATCAAGTTTGCTAAAATGGGTTTTGATAAAATCAGCCAATGAAGCAATACTAGTACGATCTGTAACATCAAGTTGATGGAAGATCATATCAGATGGTCCAAATACTTTAAGTCTTTCAATGGCTTTACAACCTCTCTGCTCACATCTTGCAGTTAGTATCACAAAGATCCATTTCGATGCCAACTGACGGAAGATCTCTAGCCCAATTCCCTTATTAGCCCCAGTCACCACGGCAATTCTGAAACATTTAAGATTAGTTAGTTGCATAACAAACAAAACATTCTTGCTTATAATAAGTTGAATCATGAGCACCAAAAAAATGTGGAATTTTTACCTTTTCCCTATTGAATTGGAACCTATTTCTTCCATGTCAAGAAATAAAAAATGGTAGATGATGGGTGTCAATGGTTATCATTGGTTTTTCTCTTTCAAAGCCCTATTAAGTTTTTATTTAAGATTGAAAGGCATAATATTTTTACAGGCCTTAAAGTGATTGTCGTTTCGGATTTTAGCCAATTGCTTATTCAATTAAAAACAATGGTGTAGGTGCTAACAAAGTTTGTCACTGACTTTCATTTGTTTTTATCCTTTTAAGCAGAAGACACTTTTTTTTGAATTAATATGTGATTGTGTTGTTAGATATTGTTGTTGGATTTTAATTCCATAGTCGTATGCCCTAATGACGTTAGGCCTGGTTTCACAAACACGCGGTGTTGCACCAATAGGCGGCGCTAGTTGTTGAATCGATGGGATCAGGTATTACCCTCCTACTGGGATTAAGTATGATGGGAAACTTCTAAATCCGAATGTCAAATGAACTGAATCTCTGTATTGGTGAATTTATATCCAAATTTTTTTCAACAGTTTGTATCATAATACTTCTTTTTCATTTCTTAGAAAAGCATGAACTTGACCCACACGATCTTGTTGTCACATGTATCTTATCAAGGTTTAGGGATCAATTTTTTTCAAGGTACGTTAACAAATCAAACTCTTCTTTTTTGCATTACTTCTCATTACATGAATGTGGATCCCTGTGTGAGAGCTTTAGGGATATCCCTATCTACTGCTGTTTTGATAATAGGGAAAGTATATATGTATTATTATTCCTTTATGATACCAATTAGCTTACTTCAAAGTTCCATTCATTATTCAATTATGTGTGGGAAGATTAAGATCTACTTAGTAGTTTTAAGTGAGAAACACTTTCTATCAATGTTGAACTTTTTTTTAGCTAGAAGCACAGTTGCACAATTCACTTATAGTTGAAATTTTCTGCAACTCTTAAAAGCTAAAAAATGGATAAGAGTTAGTTGGAAATTCCTTGAAACTTAGAAGTCTACATAGATGGGATTAATTTATTTTTGGATCAAGCAGTTGCAAATGGTATTGGACCAACTATTTAGATGTCCTTGTAAGAAATACTCTAATCGATATTTTTTCGAAAGAAAAACTATTGTGGAGCATCTCGTATGGCATGATATGGATACAAAATGTAAGAAGGCTTGGTGGTGGTATCATGGGGAGCCTAACATTGGAGAATCAAGTGTAACAAACATAAAAAACAAATTGGGAGGGGAGATGATTGGTGTCCATGATTTTCATAATGATATGTTTGCTCCATCATTGATGATGGAAGCTAGTGGGTCGTCTATAGAACCTCCCATCATGGAAGGGCATTCGGAAGAGGCTAAAACTTTTTTCAAATTGTTTGAAGAGCCGAATGAAGAGTTGTATCCCGGTTGTAAAAAGTTCAAAAAATTAGAGGCTATTGTAAAATTGTATCTGATCAAGTGTTTAGGGAACATTCCAGACAACATATTCACCATGCTACTTGAGTTGATTAGAGACATGTTGCCTGAAGAGAATTGTTTGCCTAAAAACTTGTTATAAGGCAAGAAAGCTTATAAAGGAGTTGGGTCTCACATATGAGAAGATTGATGTTTGTCCTAATAATTGCATGATCTATTGGAAAGATACCTCAAAGTTGTCTGCATGCTCTGTGTGTGGCACATCACGGTATAAAGTTAACGTCGTGGGGGTGCTTCTGGAGAAAATCTCAGGCAAGGTTATGTGGTACTTCCCCTTGAAATCCAGATTGAAGAGGCTTTATATGTTGAAGCATACTGCTGAACAAATGAGGTGGCACAAAACTGAATGTCTTAAGGATGGGTTTATGAGGCATCCATCTAATTCTCCGGCATGGAAGCATTTAGATAATCTGTACCTAGAGTTTGCGTAAAAAATTTACCTCCATAGCACATGGCTTGTGGTGTTTTCGATTTACAATTTACCTCCATGGATGTGTATGAAACAACCTTCCTTTTTATTGACTATGTTAATACCAGGGTCGATGGTGTTATGGCCTAGTGGTTAGGGCTGTGTGGGTTTGTCCCCCACGACCTAGCTTTGAATCCCACCTACGCCATGGTTACTTTCTAATGGATGTTGACCTATAGGTCTCCCAGTTGATAGGTTATGGGATCCTTAAAAACCCAGCTCGCCTTCCAAAAAAAAAAAAAAAAAGGGGGCCAAGAAGCCCTGGAAATGCCATTGATGTGTATTTACGCCCATTGATTGATGAGTTGTGGGAGGTTGGCACTACCACTTTTGACGTGTTTTTAAATCAACTTTTATATTGAAAGTTGTTGTGCTATGGACAATTAATGATTATTCAGCTTATGGGATCTTATCTAGATGGAGTACGAAGGGTTGCCAAACATGTCCGGATTGCATGAATGATCATGTATCTCAATTCTTGCCGATGAGTCGAAAGATATGTTGTCTAGGGCACCGATGATTTTTACCAATTTCCCATAGATTTCGAAGGTAAACCTCAACATTCAATGGGCGTCGTGAGGTTCGTGAGGCACCACATCAAAAGTTTGGTTTAGAATGTCTTGAAGAACTATCTAGCTTGAGGTTTACATTAGGAAGAACCTCGAGTACTAGAAACAATAATAGTTACTGGAAAAAGAGAAGTGTATTTTTTGAACTACCTTATTAGAGACATCTTTTGATTAGGCACAATCTTGATACCATGCATATTGAAAGGAATGTATGCGAGAATGTGGTGGGAACATTGCTGGATATAGCGAGTATGTCGAAGAATGGATTGGTGGTACGTGCAGATCTCAAAGTTTTGAATGTAAGACATAGCCAACACCCTTGAAGAGAAGGAAATAAAACAATTTTGCCCTCGACATTGTTCGCTATGAGTAAAGATGAAAAAATTCATTTTGCAAAGTGTTGTCTACCATTCGTTTTCCTGATGGGTATTCGGCCAATTTGTCTAGATGTGTGAATGTGAATGAAAGAAAACTACATGGGTTGAAAAGTCATGATTACCATGTTTTAATGCAACAACTAATTCCAATATGGGCTTTTAACTAAATATGTTACTATGGTGTTGCTTGAGTTGAGTGCAATATTCAGACATTTATGTTGTAAGAAAGAATCTGAGTCGAAATTCAAGGAATTGAATATATAATTGCATTGACCTTGTGTCAAATGGAGAAGATATTCTCGCCCAGATTTTTTTATGCCATGGTTCATCTCATAATTTACTTAGCAGATGAAGCGGTTGTTGCAGGACCAATTCAATATAGATGGATGTATCCAATTGAATGGTAAATAATAATCTTCATCTTTATACATTTTTAACTAATTGTATTTGTAAATACCTAATTTGTAAATTGTGTTAAATTTTGAAGTTATTTGAAAATATTGAAGCGATATGTCCAAAATAAGAGTCACCCTAAAGGATCAATTGCTGAAGGATACTTGGTCGAAGAGGGTTTATCATTATGTTCCATGTATATTAGTGATCTCCAGACTTGTCGCAATCGTAAGTGTCGAAATGCAGACAGTATTGGACGCGGTGTATCTAGCGGGTTACCAATTTTTTAATCTAAAAGCTATCATTTAGGCCCATGTAAACTTGTGGAGCTTAATGTAAATAAGTGGAATCAATGTCAAAGATCATTCAAGATAATTGTGATGAAGTAATCTCGTTTAAAAGGTAAGACCATAGAACATAGAATGGTTCCTTACTGATATTCACATAATTATTATATAATATACCTCATAATTTATATTTGTTAGTGTTTCAAATAGTGTATTTTAGTTTAATTATTATATTTTTTTTTATTTTTTTTTTGTAGGATTTGGAGTTTAAATGACAAAAAGTGCATTAGTGTGGCGAATTTGGAAATTCATAGACAAATTGACGAAGCGGAGTGGGAGACACTCAAGCCAAAGATTAATAAAGAGAACCAAAGAAAAAAATAAAGGAAATTAGTTTCGAATTTTGGTGGAACAAAAGAGTAATAGGGATGGACATAGCCAAACCCACCTTTCCTGTTATTAGAACAGAATCTAAACAGAGGGGTGGACCCCTTTGTTTCCTTTTGTTTATTTAGTTTCCAATTTGTATTTGGTTTTCAATTTGTATTTGGTTTTCAATTGTATTTGGTTTCCAATAAGGAGTTGTTTCTTTCTACCATAAATACAGCAACACACAACGGAGAGAATGCAGGAATAGCAGGGGCACACACAAGGCATCAACAGCCGAATACGCATCGCTAATCCACCACGTGCTGCCATGAAGCTCCACACCGCTATTGCTGTCATTACCTTCACCATGTGTCACTAAACTCCACGCAAGGCAAAGAGATGAACTCCTAGATGTAACACATTTAATTGGTATTTGATTCATTTTATGCTTTCACGGTGAATAATGGTATTTATGATTTTCACTTTTATTTAATATAGGAGTTAATGTTATTTTAGTGACAAAGATTTCATCAACTTCTTCGTAGATTATTATTCTGGTGGTTGTCTTTTTCTTCTCCATGTAAGTCTAGTCATGCTTTTCTTATATGTGGAATTTTAAAGATCAATTAATTCCATTAGGTTAGTTGTATGCGATTGTCTTTTATTACGTTATTGTCTCCGGATATATCGTAAATTTAGGATATCATATATGACCAATCTTTGTGTTGTCTAGAAAAATTCAAATCTAAAATCCATTTACATTAGAATATATTGGTGCATTAAAGACTATTTTTCCAATTATGTTGTTTGGGATGTGAAATGCGTAATTGAGTTATCATAGCGAATCAATACTAGTTGGCACGTGAAATCTAGGAGGGATTCTTGGAACATTGTGATTTTTCTAAACTTGATTTTTATTAAACTAAATTCAATTTCAAATTTTAAAATTGCTAGAATTTCTTAAATTTAGTTTCGCGTAGTTCTTCTTCCTTGACCTTGTTTTGTAGATCGCTTTTCCTTGTGGGATCGACACCCCAATCTTTACTGCAATTGATCGCGTGTACTGTTTGGGCGTAATCACTTACTATTTTGTCAACTTTATAATTAATGTCTTTTCAACCAAGTATTGTTTACCTGATTCGATAGGCAACACGAGGACTTTTTGAAAAATAAACATCAACAGGAAGAACTTACGAGGCAACAAATCATGGAGATAAGCAAAATAATAATTTCCTGAATGGTTTAAAGAACATGTGAGAATTTCTCTCTTCAGGTTTTATATATTGAAAAATCATAAATTTATGACTTTTTCTTTTCTGATCACAGATTAGTGCAAGATATCATGGTTGTGACCAGATTGAAAAGTTACATTGTCAATGGTTTCATATTTCGCACTAAATCTGTGGATGATATGCATAAAAAAACAGAATTGTGGTGCTTATGTACTTGCAAATATTCCGGGTAGTAATGGACAATTAGATTGTTATGGAAAAGTCAGAGAGATAATTTTGATGAAATAATGTGGTCCTACAAAGCAAGCAGATAGAGGTCGGCTTGTGACGTTGTTTAAGTGCAATTGGGTGGAAAGTGGAAGTTCTAGGGGAATGAAGACGGATCAAAATGGATTTACCTTGGTGAACTTCAATCGATTGGGATTCAAGGAGGGCCGTTTCATACTAGCTTCACAAACAATACATGTATTTTATGTTCCAGAATCCCTTCAGAAAGATCGGCATGTGGTTGTTCGAACTCAACCGCGGGATTTGTTTGATGTATTGGAGGATAAAAATGCAATTGATGACTATGTTATACCAAATTTGGATGATTAAATGCTTGACAATGAGAATATGCAGACAAGAACTGAAGTGGAAGAGACACCTTTAGATGAAACGTCATGTTTGCCCATTGCGTTGGTTAATTAAGTTGTTGACGATGTTTTAAATGATGATGATATGTAGGCTTAAATTAGTTTTAGTTTATTTATGCACTCTCATGTAAATTGTTTTTTCCGTATTGGATTTACTTATGCTAGAAAATTTTGTTATTATAATGTTTTATTATTATATTTGAACTTAAATAACTAATGTAGTTGACAGAGGAGATATGGACATCAACATGAATAAGTTTATTTTCTTTTACATAAGATATAGTTTGTGTATATTGAAAAATTTATTTTCTTTTACATAATTTAATATATATTGTTTCATTCACAAAACTAATCAACATCAATATGCAGATGTTCCTTCAGCTAATACTCGGGGGACCTGGGAAGGTTATTTGGGCAGACGGTCGAGCATAAAAGAAAAAAAATATTGTGAATTTAATGAATTTGGACAGTGCAACGGTGACAACAATGTGCGGTTCTCGAAATTTATAGATTCTAAGGTGCGAGATCTTACTAATGTTCCTCTCTATAGAGATTTGAGATTAGTTCCTATAAGATACAAGGAAGCTTTGTGGGAAAGAATAAGGGTATGTAACTACTCTTATTTTAATATAAATTGGATGACATATATAATGTATCTGCGATTTTGGCATATTACATGATTTTTTTTTCTTGTGGATGTAGAGCACCATCGCTTTTAGGGATGAAGACATGAATAGGATGCCACTTATTAGGCACATGACATTGTCCACTGCTGCTCATCAATATAGAGATTACAGGATGGAGTTGTATAAGAGATTATCCTGATAAAGAACCGCATGTGCGAATGATATGTCCTCTAAATTTTGATCCTGGTCAGTGGAGCGAGTTGGTGAATTATTAGGATTCACCCGAATGACAGGTAAATTAAAGACTCATTATAATGTCGTTAATCAAATTTTGATAATTTGTAATGAATTGATTATGTGAAGTGGGGGTTTTAATCAGAATTGTGGTGTTTGTGTGTTGGATAGATTGGTTTGTAGTTTACTAGGAGCTCCGTAATGTGGGAGAAAGAGTATTTTCTCAAATTATCTGAATTAGTATATTTTCTCAAATTATTTGTTCACTTTGTGTGTAGTCAACAGTTCAGAGTGAAGTTAATTCATTTTGGATTCTCTTCTATAATGCAGAGATTCTCTTTATCACTCCACTTTAATGAAGGGTTTCCCAGAGATGATAATAATAGAAAATTCTTCAAACTTTCTAAAATGAAATGTGAAATAACAGTTCTCCTTTCCAAAAAAAGGTTTGGGGATCCTCAAAACCCCAGCTCACTTTCCCCCCAAAAAAAAAAAAAAAAAAAAAAACAGTTCCCCTTAATCATCAGCTTATCATTTTCCTTCAAGCGAAGATGGAAAAACAACTAGTGCTTTATCTGCTCCAGTTACTGCTTTGGCCTTCTTAAGGTGAAAAGTTGTGAAGAGAAAATATACTAATTCAGAAAGTATACCACAATCAATTTGTGTCTGTTTTGCTTTGTAATAACTTTGTCCGTGTTTTGTGAGGTAAGCCATTGATTTGGATGTCAGTAATTTGCATTGTCATTCATCCTTTGTTTCTCTATTGTCCAAATCACACAGAGAAGCAAAATTCTAATGAACTGTTTAATCTCATTGGTTTGTCTTTCTATTTGTTGGCAAGAATTTTGGGAACTGTGGGTAAGACGATTGAAAGTGGTTTTTCTGAGCATGAAATTAGATTGTGGTAATTTGTTTGGGTTTGTGTGACCAATGCATGGTTGAAGAAATGTCTACAGATGATTTATTTATTTTTATTTTATTAATTTTTTTTTAATATATATATATTTTTTTTTGTAATTTCACCAATATGTCTAAATATGATTGAAACACAATGGAGTATACATATATGTCTATATGGGTTTGAAAGAAAAATAATGTTTGTATGTGTTCACGAGAACTGTAATTGTCCTTCTCTAAGTCAGTTAATTGGAGAAACAATTCTTGCTCCCATTGATGTACAATTTTTGTTCCCTAAGCATTTGCCTTTATTTTTTTGTGAGAGTGGAATATAGAGTTGTTTGGTAATTACTCTGTGATAGTGAAATACAGAGTTGTTTCGTAATTATGGACAGTTTAGTTGACTGTGTTGCAAAGTAACTGACTTGGGGTTAACTTTGTTTTGCAAGACAGTTTGCAGAGTTTTCGAAGTATTGGATTTTGTCAATGTTAGTTGTTTTAGTAGTCAAGGTGTTATAATTGTCAATGTTAATTGTTGTTTTAGAGTTATGGTATCTGTGTTATCAGGCCTTTCTCCAATTTTCCAATAGTATAGCATTAGTAAGTGTTCTTTGTTTTGTTTACATTTTAGAACTGTACAACTTAAAATAGGCTTTCATATTTTAGACTTTTATATATTTTAGTTTCACAGAGTTCAAATTTTTGTGATTCACAGAATGTTGCTCTTGTTTAATTTCAATTCATTCAATTGTTTTTCTTATTTTTACGGTAAATAATAAAGTAAGTCGTGCTAAGCAAACGACGGGGCATACATTTGGATTGAAGTCATATGCACGTGCTGGAAAAGATTATTTGTGTAATTTTTTTCCTCTTAATATGTCACAATTTTCATTAATGTACAAAAATATAATATAATTTTTTTTTTCTTCATGTTCATATGTAGAAGAAGATGCGTGGAAGACTTCCTGATCCTCTTTCTTTCTTTCTTTCATTTCACCCACACAAGGAAAGATGATTCTTGATCGCAATAAAAATGGGTATTTGTTATTAATTAATATTTTGATTATCTGCTAGTTTATTTTATATTTTTCATTTTCTTAATTATTAATAGTTATAAATATTTGTCTGCTAGGTTTCCATGGATGATTCCCTTAAATCTCAAATTGAGGAAGGATATGAAGACTCGGATGAGCTTCGCACACAAGTTTATTTGGAGGAAAAGGATCTTGAGACCCGAAATAGAGTTCAGGGCTATGGAAATGGTGCGACTCCTTATTTGGTGCCTTATGCCTTGGGTAGGGCTAGTAGTTCATTAAAGAGAGCATCAAAGACTAGAGAAGTCTTCTTGGAGTCTCAGTGCCTAGAAATGAAGACCAAACATGAGGCTATGCATAAGGAACTGGAGAAGTTACAGGCTCAGCAGCAGCAGTAGCAGTAACAACAACAACAACAACAACAACAACAACAACAACAACAACAACAGTAGATGATGATGATGTTCATGAATTCTATGCAGTCACGGGGAACCATGCAGAACTCTCAGCCATCACACTAGTCGGGACAAAGTCAACCATTTCAGCCTCCTTACCTTATGTATCCGATGCAGCCTATAGGACATATATTTTTGTGCCACCCTCACAACATTCTTCTGATGACTCTCATCATTCTAACGGTGTTCCATTAGGTGGATTCGGCAGACTGCTTCTGATAATATGTCTGATGTGGATATGATTAAGCTTATTAGAACATCTGGAGGATCAAGGACACATTCGGGTTCAAGTTCAAGTAGTTGATTGAACTGTCTGCTTATATTTACTGGCAGATGTACGATGTGTTTGTTAATTATTAGTTTTTTTTTTTCATGGCGGAGATGTATGTCACATATTTGGGACGCCGTATATATATGACATTTTGTTTTATATAAATATTATTTTTAGATTAGCTGCAAAACGTTTTTTTTTAAATATTTACGAAACCTCTTGGCGGATAATATTAAAGTCCAGGCGGATAACAGGCAAAATTTCATGGATGTTATAAACTTATTCCTGGCGTATAATACTAAATTTCATGGTGGTTATAAATTCATTCTCGGCGGATAATATTAAATTTTTGGTGGTTATACATGTTGGCCATTTTGGATTCCTGACGGTTATAAACACATTCTTTGTGTATACACGTGTCACCCATTCTAGAGTCCTAGTGTTTATATTTTCAAAGCCAGCATATATATCTGTCGCCCAATCATTTTATCTGTCAATTCTAAGCGCCACGAGTAAATTTATAGCCAATGTATATATGTGTTGCCACTAATTTGTGCTGGCGGATATTATGTTTTTTTTTTAAGATTTAAAAATAATCCTAGCGGATTAAGGGACTTATCCACCGGGACAATCCATTTTCCAACGCCAGCAATCTCGGCGGATAATTTATCTGCCATTGCAAGATTTTCTTGGTGGATATAGCTTTTCTTGCGCCAGAATTAGGCCTTTCCTATCATATATCATATGTCAGAATTGCCCATTTTTATAGTAATGCTTGCTTCTAGAACCTTTACTAGTTAGTATACAATACATGCATGTTAAGTTGAGCAATTAGTTTCTTACTAAAATAAACCAATGGCTTACACAATGATGATGATAATGATGGTTTCAACTTCCATGGAGGTTATACATTTCACCACTTAACAATAAGAAACATGGAATTTTCTATTGATCAATCCAGTGCTCAATTTTATTTTTTGCATTATTGTTTTCTCTTTCTCTCCAATTTTGTTTTCCCCTTCCCTCTTACCTTGATGCAATTATTTAGATGTCTGAATTACAACTTTTTCAAGAAACTTGTTTCTACAGGGACACACTTTTCCTTTTTCTTTGTTACAGGTCATATATATAGTTTATATTCTTTATGAATCTTCATGTATAGAACCAGAGACAGACATTAATCTTATTAGTTAATAGAAAAGATGGTGAATTGAATGGAATTTAATGGAATGGTATGGTGGGAGTTTGGTGATGGACGCCAAAAACCAACATTAATGTCGTTGCATGATTTTTGATATCAATCAAAGAAATATAAGTTGTTTCTTATTCATTTATTTCCTTCTTCCTTCAACCTGCAATACAATTCAACAATATATAGTGGAAGTAGGGGTAATCGTCTACTTCACATGGATTAGAAGACAATATTTGATTTTCAACTTAAAGAGTAAAGAGCATAGCAAAATAATGGATGGTGAAAATAAGTATTAAACTAAAAGTTAAAGAACAAAGATAAAACTTACTTCTTCAATGAAATTTAAACTGTAGTATATGCACTTTTCTCCCGAGTAAAAATATAAAGCCAAGAGCTACAACTAAAAAAGCTCTGTAAAGAAAAACTATCAAAGAAAAACTACCCCTTATGAACTCCATGTATGGGGTTTTTATAGGTAAAAAGAGTTTGAGTGAAACAAGGAAACACGGTTTGAGTTAAACAGTGAAACAAGGTTGAATGAAACAAGGAATGGTAGAGTGAAGCAAGGAAACATGGTTTGAGTGAAACAAGGAATGGTGTCGGAGTTCAATAAGGAAACATGTCTTGTAGAGATTTTTTTATGATAAAGTTGGCCATGTGGACGTCCAAATCTTCATATTGATTTTCTCGAGATCCATAGTTGTTGTTGCTTTGTGGGCTTGACTTCATGGGTCTTGAGATTGAAATTCTTTAATCCTGATGAATGCATTCGAATTCCCATTGGGCCTTCTAGTTGATGAATTTAGCCTTATTGTGCCAATTTATGCATAATTTGATAATTGTACTTGAATTCCTACAAAATTCACAAAATACACGTAATGAGATATTTTTATTTAATAATTGGACTTAACAATTGTATATTTAGGAGTGTAAAATCGATGTTTTGGGTGCTTATCACACCACCCCCAAACATCCTTTTGCTAGTCTTCTAGCAAAGAACAACGAAAAGAAAGATAAGAACACAAAACAAAATATTTTTTACTCGTCATAAACTTCTCAAAGAAATCAATGCCACTTTTGCTGGTATGACTCGATTGCATTTACAATATGTAACAACTCCTTGAAACCCTAGCATGGAACTAAAGGAGGAGTTTTAGCCTCCTGAGGGTTATCCAGGATGACACCCACAAACAAATTTTTTTTTTATATGAAACAAAACTGATGTGTGACCTATTGTTCTCAGAGAATATCCCTGTTATTCAACCACATAGAAGTCAAGAGACATATGTAATTTCTTACTAAAACGCACATTACAAGTGAGCAACTTTGGAACAAGGTGTGTGTGTGAATAATCAACAAATGCAACTTTTCATGTCAAAGTAACGTACATCCTAATCCACCTTTGGAATAGATGTTTTGACTTCAAAACTCACCAGTTAATATCTCTGAAATGATCCCTTTGAGTTTGGGTAAAATGTTTTCTTTCTTGCATATGAGGAAAAAAGGAAATGTGAAATGCAAACTTCTCACATGCTCATAAGAATAAACGGACATGAAAGAGAACAATAGTCTCATGGAAGGAATATTGATCACTTGCAAGAATGTCAAGTTACCCACCATAGCGTCTTCTCATCTACTCTCCACTTCTTACCATACCTTACCATAGCGTTAATTAGGACTTCTCTAAAAAGGCAATGAATCTGGGTTTTTTTTTTTATATATATGAGGAAGAGTGGGGTAGATGGCAAGTAAAATGATGTTTCTGAAAATGTAGGGTCTTCAAATAGATTAATAGGGGACTTATCAATCACTTCCTTTTATTCTCCTTTCTTTACAACCCCTTTTTTTTTGTTTTTTTTTTCTTCTTTATCAGAACCTTTTTTTTTTTTATTCTCTGAAGTACCTTGGACTTTGTAGTTTCACTTTGCACTCCTATTTTTCTTCATAAATCTTCCTAACATTTTTTAGAAACATAAAGGGAAATATGGGGGGTTTTTATTTTTATATATATCTAAAAAAAAAATAAAGGCTCACATTGGTATTGGATGAAATGTTAGCAAGATGGTTTTGAGAAGGTTCAGATGGACAAGAGATGCCTAATTTACCTTCTAAGGTTTGGTAATGGTTATAAGTCTCAAATAGAATACAAGACCTATGTTTCTCTTAACTCGAAAAAGATGTCATCCTCAGTGACCAACCAAAAAGAAGAATAATGAGACTTCACAACAAGTTAATGTCCAATAAAATTTTAAGTCATCATATGACTCGGAGTTGTGTAAAACACTCTGAATAAAATGAAAGACCTGATAACTCACAAGGTTAAAGTCCCCACTATTATTCCTCTAGATTCTCAGGAAGTAACTTACTTTTGTATTCCAAACTACATCTGTGGTCATTGTGCAAAAGTTTATTTGTTCTTGAATGCTAAAATGCAATATTTACTCTAGCAATAAACTTCCAACATCTTTTTGCCTAAATGTAATGAATCAAGTAATCCAATCTCATCATAGCTAGGATACCACACCATTTTTTTTTTTTTTAGAAAACGATTTTCAAAAGAGATATAAATTTTGATAAATCTCCCCACCCCCAAAAAAATAGAACAATGTCCCTAGTGTTAAACAAATGAAATGAAAAGTGAGAAATAAAAATTAGAACTTATTACCTCAGATGATTTGTTGAATATCTGTACCGTCCCTCCCAAACAGGAATTGGCGGTATTATTAATACATTTTTTATTATTAACTTTATTATTATTATTATATATATTTTTTATTTTTTATGAATGAATGAATGCATAAACGAATTGGGTTGCTTCCCAGTAGCGCTAAGTTTAATGTCATTGCCGGACGTAATGGGGGTGGTGGATACCACCCCCAAACAGGCTTAGTGTAGTAGGAATTTGTAGGCGTGACTAATCCTCATAGTTAGGATCAATCAACTGAATGGTTTCCACCGACCTTGTGGGAACTTCATGGTATGGTTTCAGTCGCTGTCCATTTACTTGAAAGAGACCACCATTTGTAGGGTTTTCTACGGTGATGGCACCATAGTTTTTAACATCACGTACAATAAATGGACCAGACCAACGAGTTTTTAGCTTACCTGGAAAGAGATGAAGTCGAGAGTTGTAGAGTAGGACTTTCTGACCAAGATGGAACTCTTTTCTCATGATGCTTTTGTCATGTATCCACTTCATTTTATCTTTGTAGTTCTTGGATAAGTCATAAGCATCATACCTCAATTCTTCTAGCTCATTGAGTTGAAGTTTCCATTTTTTACCAGCCATATCGAGGTCAAAGTTTAGACTCTTTGTAGCCCAATAAGCTCTATGTTGGAGTTCGACAGGAAGATTTGGCGGCCACGCTAAATAGCAGTGGTCCCATGGCAAGCCGTCAGAATCAGTTCGGGACTGACTAGGCTCACTCTTTCCATACTATCTACACCCTCGCAGTGGGGGCTACAAGTCCACGGTTCGATCAGAAGCTTTCGTTGCTGGTCGTCACCAGCTAGGCTTACTTGATTAGGTTCGACGAACAATGAACGCGAATGAGGCAGTGATCCCTGGCAAATCATTGACGCCAGGCGTGGCAGCGCTGATTAGATTCCCATTTCTTAAACCGCCGATGCCTGCGCTAAGCAAACTAGGTGTCTAGGCTAACCAGAAACTATCGGCATCAGTGTTGTCTGACTAAGCTTGCTCGACTTGACAAGAGGTTTCGCCTGCTGAGGGGCGTGCGAACCTAGTGGTTCATGGAGTGGACGAAGTTACCTTAACTCAGAGAGTGGTAAAGTTTGTACTTCAAAGTTGACTAGGATCCTCAAGTGCTCGTGCCAAGCATGCAACAGGGTGATGTTCGAATAACAAGTTGAGCCCATGGGCCCGCAGAGGATGAGCTAGGGTTTCATGTGTGGTGCATTGCATGTACGACGTATATCGCACGGTGACACATGTATGGTGTAGGCTGCGCGGCGTTTGAGTATATCGGTTACTCCCCCTCAATTGATGGGGTTGCCTGCATCACCATTAATTGATTGACATGGTCCACGCAGTTTCCTTGGGAGTCGTCATCTTCCATTTTCCAATACGACATTCAATGCTTGGCAATTAATGTTGGAGTGCCCGTTTGGTGAATCACTATGTCTATATAATGGTAATTTCCAATCGTTGTAGGCACCATTTTTTGCTGAGTTTATTTCCTGTAATGTTCTTGTTTAGAGAATATGTTTTGGGTTTTCCAAAGGCCGAGGAAAATGCTTTGGGTTTTTCAAATGCTGAAGTTGGATTTCCATTGCTGGAGTTTTCGAAAGTTCTGACGTTTACATCGACCAAGCATGATGATAGTGTTGTTAAGCGTGGTCACTTGTTGTGGGTGGGCACGTAGTTAATCCGCTTAGGTCTCGTAATCTCTTTTCATATCACGGAAAAGTAGTGTGGGTACTCTCCCAAGGGAAGAGCCTGTCTTTTATGTCCAGGTGCCTTATCGTTGTTCCTGAATGTTTGATCTCAGAGAGAGCATATGCGACCCACTTCATGGTGGCTGCCTCCACCACTTCTCGATTAACACCGTCACCTCCTTTGCGTTGGAAGTCGGCATCCGGGTTGAAGGTGGAGTCAGGCATGGCCTTTGGAGTGGGCCATTGATTTCCAAATATTCCATTCTTTTTTACGTTGGAAGGTGTATGCATTCCGAGTTTACCTGATACTTGTCCCAAGTTCGCGAAGAGTGGGAATTGGGTCTGAGTTTTACCAGGAACTCCTGGTTGTGAATTTTGTACCCCCGCAGACCATAGTTGATGGCGTCGTTTCGTGGGGATGAGATAGTTCTTAACTTTACACTAAGCGTCGTCTCCTACCAAATCCCAAAAAGATGGTGACCACTAGGTCACGCAACAACGAACCAAGGGACACGTCCAATGATTCGGTTGTCCCTATACCATCTCCTACCATACACGGGCAGTCTACTCATGCCTCTGCACCGATGACAGTAATGGCAGATCCCAGAATTGAGGTGATGACGTCTCAAATACAACAGTTCATCAAGGCGCTGGAGATGCTCACACGACAAAATCCACCCACTGCTAATAGAGACCAGGAACAACATGGACTTCCACCTCCAATGGACGATAGGAAACAAGCGTAGGAGAGCCAGGCCCCCACTTCGTATTGGAATAAGGGAGGCTGCACGACTAATGCCGATCTCGCCACCAGGACAAACAAGCTTGGCCTCGGGAACCCTCTCCGCAGAGGAGCGCACGACCCGAACGTACTATATCACTTCTTCATCCCACCCTTTGTGGACCAGATCATGAGTGAAGCACTTATGAGAAAGTTCACTCCCCCAAAGCTCGACTCCTTCAAAACATTAGTAGAGGAATTCTTGACACGTTTAATCGGAAGCCAGCGTTTCAGAAAAGGCCCACACTACATACTCTCTTTAAGGCAGAGGTTAGGCGAGACACTCCGAGAGTATGTCACATGCTTCAACAACGAGCTGACCCTCATCAACGGGTGCAACGATAATACATCTGTGATGGCATTCACTGCGGGCCTCAAAGAAGGAAAGACACATCAATCTGGATCCTGATCGTCCCAGGACATGGCAGAGCTCCTCAAGAGCATCCAAAGACACATCAATCTAGAGGAGTCAAGGACCGCCAAGAGAGAGACGGAAGGCAACAGGAGGCCCTCAGCTTCTAGGGACAAGAAGGAGGGAAAGAGACACGAGGATGAGGAGCGGAACAAGAGGAATCACACTTACAACAGACTAGATCCTGATCGTCCCAGGCAAGAAAAATCATCCAACTACGTTGGATCCAAAGCCGTGACACCCCTAAATGCTAGTATGTGGGATGTACTCAACTCCATGAAAAATTGGGAGGAATTGAAGTGGCCCTCGAAGACACGCGGAAACCCTGCCAAATGGGACAACGGCAAGTACTGTGCATACCACAAGGTGGGCGGCCACAACACCAACAACTACAAAAGTTTGAGGTATGAAGTAGAGTACTGGATCCGCAAGAGGGCAAATTGAAAGACTTCCTGAAGTCTGAGAAGCAATCAAAACAGACCATAGACAGGGGGAGTCATGCAAAGAGATAGAAAATGAGACTCCTGGGATAATATACGTTCTTCATTGAGTCGGACCGAATGAAGACCCGTCGCATAGGTCCCGCAAGCGAACTCTGCTAGATATGCGAACATGATCTTCGGATGAAGACAGGCGCATTTTCTATTAAAAAAATTTAGAACCTCATTCCCACTTTGACTTTAACGGACAAGGACCTCGGTGGAGTCCGAGCGCCGCACAACGATGCCTTGGTCATCTCCGTTTCCATCGCAAAGTGGGAAGTGAAGAGAACTCTCGTTGACACAGGAAGCTCGCTCAATGTTCTGTTCTACAATGCTTTCCGAAGCATGGACCTCAAGGAAGAAAGCCTAGTGCCATCAGAGCATCCGCTGATCGAATTCAGAGGGGATAAATGCTTTCCCATCGGAAAGATAAGATTAGCCACGGTAGCTAGAGAACCGCGGCTAAAAGAAAGTCTTGTTTCTGGACTTCATGGTAGTAGATGCACCATCATCCTACAACCTCATCTTGGGAAGACAGTGGCTACACCAAATTGAAGCAGTGGTCTCCACCCTCCATCAGTGTGTTAAATATACTGCTAACCACTTAGAAGGGACAATACGTTGAGACAAAACTGCGGCTTGAGGCTGCCACTACACCGCACTGAAACAGATAGAGTGCTCCAAGATTCAGCTAAATCATGCAAAGCAGATTGACCCAGTGTAAGGCCAAAAAATGAAAAACATACAATTTTCAAGCAGTACAAGAATAGTCAGCTCTCCCGCCCAGCGAGTCGTAATGGCAATGGCAAGCAAGAACACATCTCCCCGATATTCCATCGGCGTATTGATCTGCCCTTCTGCAAAGTTTACTCTTCAGTGACCTATGTAACGCCTCGACAGTCTGCTAAACAATCCGCAAGAGCAACCCGAATTCACTTCGAAGCTAATATCGGTTTATCTCCATCAACAGTTAGTTTGCTTTAAGTTGTTTGTTTCCCTTTCCGTAGTCAATATTGAGTTTAGAGTTCTTAAGAGGCTTATGTGATTTGCAATCATTAAAGAAATAAAGGAAGAATTACGAAAAACAAACTCTATTAATTATTTGAAAAATGTAACAACAAACACCTTGAGGCGGATACAAAAGGCTACATACTACGAACGCCCTGAGGTGGATACAAAAGACTACATACTGCAGGCATTAGATCAGCATGGAGTGAGGACTTGCTCAAACTGTCCAGTCCCTGTAAGCGACACAAATAGTTTAGGGCGAGTTACCTGCAAGCGAAAGAACTTTCCACGGACGGCGCCAAAATGATGCAGTCAATTTTTGCTCTCTGCCTTGACCCTGTTCATGCTGACCTGGACAAGTAACGCACATGAGCCATAGACCACCATGGGGTGGCCGATGGCACTCCGATGCTAAAGTCATACAGGAATATGAGGAAGGTGTGATGCTGTAATAGGGAATTTGTAGCGTACCTTAGCTTACCAACCTCATGTCTTTTTTATAGTGCAAGGAGTCCTGGTTCAACCGGGCCATCGTAGGCGTACTTTAGGGAGGAGATCCCTCTCTAATTAAGAGTCGTGTTGTAGGAGAGAAGTTATCTATTAGCTCTGCACTCCTAGATACGTGGGAGATAGTTCTCAATCCAAGAGCAATCCGTAGAAGGGAGTTTCTCTGTGTGGAAGATACTCTGGTGTTTGCTTCCTAGTTGGAAGCAGATAGCAGCTGTAGTTGCCCGTCCGAATCTGATCCTCGAGATACTTGCCTAAAAAGGGCTTATGGGTATTGAGGATGGATATGAGATGTGTGGGCCTAGCATGCTGGGAGAGTCCGGGTCCGCTTAGCAGAGTGTAGTTGAGCGGACTTAGATTCGCTTGGGCTGGATCTGTGTCGGGCCGATGCTTGGGCCCGCAGTTCCTCGAGATCATTATGACACGTGTCTTACTTAAGAGTTTGACTATTTTTATGTATCATCAACAGGTATGCAACTTTTTTTTTTTTTTTTAAACGCAAGCGCGGGGTGTAAATGGGCTCCCCAGACCACAGAAAAAGAAAAAGAAAAGGAAAAAAACAAGGATACAAGGTTACAATCTCAAATACTTTTTACCACTAGCATCCTCAAAAATAATTTTCTTCATGTCCTCAGCAAAAGAGCTAGGAGTAACATCTATGAAAGAAGAATTTGGCATAAGAGAAGCCAATTTGTCTGCTGCCCTATTAGTTTCCCGATAAACATGCATCACTTTGCAATCTTCGAACATCTTGAGCAGATCTTTGACTCTTCTAGTGACATGCTTTGCTTCCCAAGGAGGAGCCTTTTTCGAATTGATATAATTGATAGCAAGAGCAGAATCTATGCACATAATAACTTTAGAATGGTTCCCATGAAGAGCCATCTTGAGACCAATCTCAATACCCTGAATCTCATGCATGATAACAGACTGGCCTGAATGAGACCCTGCTCCTGCTGCTAATACCTTCCCATGGTGATCCCTAATAAGAGCACCGTAGCCCCCCCTCCGGTCCTTAAGAGAACCATCAGAATTTATTGTAACCCAACCTGGGTCCGGCTTATGCCATGCATGCCACGAGCTGATTTTCAGCTTGTATCTGATATCAATGTTCCATCTGTGGAAATAGTTTCTAGCATGCGGGGTGTCTTCGACTACCATATCCAGGACTGTCAGCCGAAGCCTAACCTCCTCCCTGATTTTAAAACAGAGCAGCAGCGCTGCTGTCTCCCTGTTATCAAAGATCCGCCTATTTCTTTCTAACCAAAGATGATATATTGTTGCATTTAGAACCAGTTTTTTTGCAACAGAAGTAGGACTGTTTCCTGAAAATCTCTGCGTACACCACTGCATTTCTGCTGTAAGATCCAGGGGACAGTGATGAATACCCATACAATTCAGCATGTAAACCCAAACCTGATTTGAATAGCTGCAGTTGAAGAACAAATGTTCTTCATTCTCCCTTTGCAGATGGCAGAGACAGCACTTCGAGGTAGGGATGGAACCCCATTTGCAAAGTTTGTCTTGAGTCTTTAAGCTTCGGTTCAAAGCAAGCCAGCCAATGAAACTGTGCCTGGGAATGCGGCCTTTAAACCATACCAGATCAGTCCAGGGAATGATATCATTAGAATTCCTGATCGCATTATATGCACTTTTGCTAGAGAATTCCCCATTTGAACCCCCCTTCCAAACAATTTCATCTGAATAATTGCAGTCCATCTCCACTGAGTAGAGGTCTTCATATATCTCTGTAATTGAAGCCCGGACATTGTCTGTTGCAAACCATTGCCCTTCTCTGATAATAGCACTGACCTTGGCCTTCTTATTTAACAGGGAGTTGTAGGTCAGATTCTGAGGGAATCTCACCATGAGGATACCTTTAGGGTGCCATGGATCATTCCAGAAAGAAGTATCTCTGCCATTTCCTATCGCATAAGTTATCAGCTTGCTAGTAAATTTCCTACAGTTTAGGATGTTCCTCCAGCACCAAGAAGCTCCTTGAGGAATTCCCATCAACCAGAAGTCCTTTCCCCTGATAAGATTTCTCTGAATCCAGCGAACCCATAGAGTGTCTTTGTTAGAGACAATGTTCCATATAAATCTTGTCATAGCTGCCAGGTTAGCTGTTTTGATTCATCTAACTCCTAGTCCTCCTTCTTTGTAGGGGTTAATGATTTTGTTCCAGCTGACAAGGGGGACTTTAAGGAATTGATCCGAGGCTGACCATAAGAAGTTTCTAAGAACTGAGTTTATTTCATTTATAGCTGCTCTTGGGAGGACATAACAGGAGGTCCAAAATACCTGCATACTTCCCAGAACTGCCTTGATGAGAGTAAGTCTACCAGCATAGGATAAAGTCCTGTTCTTCCATGAATTAACCCTCTTTCTGAGGTATGCAACTTTATCTGAGTTGCTGACTTAAGTATCAGAGTGTTTTAGGTCACCAAAAAAGTTTTCCTTTGCAGTCTAACTTCTGTTTTGCAAGTCAAACTCACTAGAGGATGATTTTTGGACTCATCAGTTTGGCGCTGCCAGTAGGGAATGGTGAGTTTCCTTTCTAAAAAATAAGATCCACAGTGACAAAGCTCACCACAATTTGATAGAAGATCAATAAGCAGTTAGAATCAAATGACACACTCTACAGATCCTCAACTCAGTGATGATCGTGACAACTATCCCATTGGCAACGATGCATATCAAATAGCTCATGAACAGGAAACACCCGGGATCATCGGACCGATAGTGCCTCAGAATTCGAATCCACAACATGCAATATCCCAGACAACCCAAACATCTGGCAACGCTGCCACAGATCCTCGAGTAGACTTGCTAATGGCCCAGATGAGTTACATGACAAATATGCTGGAAAAAATACCCAGAAGGGCATCTAGCCAGCTGATCCTGTTCAGGCACTGCCAAAACAAAACTCCGCCAACCAAACTCAAGGAAGTGACGAAGTCCCAGCAGAACCCTAACAGAGAAACTTTGAAAGCAACGAGCTCCCCTAAGGCAAGACACCACATTGTGTCGGGACGCATGCTAAAATCCCATTCAGGATAGGAGTCACAAATCCCAACATACTATATGAGTTAGCAAAGCTATCATTCTCTAACGCCCTCATGAAAATGGCATTGCCAAAAAGGTTCACTCTGCCAAAGTTTGAAGTATATGATGGTACTACCGACCCAACCGGTCACCTGAGATACTTCTACCACATGATGGCCCTTAAGGAAACCACAGAGTCAATCTTGTGCAGGACATTCCCGACTAGCCTCACATTCAAAGCAATGAATTGGTTCAACAACCTACAAACGAGGTCGATAGACTCCTTCCAAGCTTTAGCTACTTCTTTTATAACCAGATTCATCGAGAGCAAGCGGATGAGGAAATGATCACACTACCTCCTACATATCAGGTAGAAGACCGAAGAGACAATATGGGAATATGTCACTCGCTTTACCAATGAATTGTCAGTGATCGATGGATGCAGTGACAACACATCCGCTGCTACCTTTGTTGCCGGACTGAAGATAGATCCTATCTTTGATGTTCTTAACCTGGAGCCCCCAAAAGACATCTCCCTTGAAAAGATGAAGGTGGCCAGAAGAGAAAATGACCAAGAAGGAGAAAGTTTTTCAAGGAAACGACAAAGAAATGAGGAAAGGAGACGAGATGACGGACTATGGGAGGGTAGCATCCAATCGAAGAAACAACGAAATGGTGGAAGAAGTGATTCACAACAACAACAATTAGAGAGGCTACAACCAGCGTGCCCTCGACACGAGCGAGTAATGAGTGTGATGAAAAATACATACGAGCCATATACAACCCTGAAAACTAGTCGAGCAAATATACTGAAGCACATAGCAAAATGGGATAACGTCAACTGGCTACTTAGAATGAGAGGAGACCCGGAAGGAAGAGACAAAAGCTAATACTATTCCTTCCATAAGAATCATGGGCATGATATTGAAGACTTCTACAATCTAAAAGATGAAATCGAGCATTGGGTTAAGAAAGGACAACTCGACGAGTTCAACCAAATGCCAGATAAACAGCTCACATAGAAGGAGAAAATAGATAATGCTGCGGGATCGAAAGAACATCCCAGAGAGCTAATATACGCCTTCCATGTGAGAAAATAGATAAGTTGGACACCTAAGTCAACTCAATACAAAAACTTCAAAATCGACTGGAATGTCATGTTAATGAAGTAAAAGTTGGACACCCGAATCAACTCAACACAAACTTTTAGTTAACTGAGATGTCGAGTTAATGAAGTAAAAATTGGACACCTAAGTCAACTCTACCTAAAAACTACAAGTCCACTTAGACGACCAATTAACAAAGTAAAGTTGAATAAACAAGTCAACTTAAACACAAAAACTTTGAGTCGACCAAGACGTCAAGTTAACAAAGTAGATGCTCAACGAACAAGTTGACTTAACACAAGAACTTCGAGTTGACAGACACGTCGAATCAACGAAGTCAGAATTAGAGGAACAAATCAACATGATTCGAGAAACTACAAACAAAATCAAACTCTTTTCAGTAAATCAAGAAGGACAATGCTGGCTCACCATTAGACAAATGATAAGCCAAAACACGAAAGCAGCTACAAAAGAATTCAAAGCAAAATCACTGACAACTACAGCTGAACTGAAAAACAAAGAAATAACAAAGTTCATTTTATTGATAATACTACTATGTTACATCCAGAGAAGGAGATAAAGAAGTGGGGGAAGAAACGAAGGCAACTACGGGATCATCACTCACGGGAACAGAGGAAAGATTCTCTTCAGGAAAGGGAGAAAGCAATGACTCTAGGGCGTTTGAGGTTAGAGGAAGCAATGACTCCTCAACTACAGGAGCAGATTCTTCACATCATCGTCCTCAAAAGCTTCATCAACCAAGTGAAGGTGCCTGGAAAAATCCTCACCGAGCCCCTCGATATAGTCAATAAGCTTAACCCGTCCGTTAACAACTCGGTTCCAATCTTAGGCTTCAACAATACGGAGCTTATCCTTGGTAGCAACGAGTTCATTTGTGGCCACGGAAAACTCCCCCTCAGCGGTGGAAAGAATACTAGAAGTATCTACCTTGACATCGTCGAGAACAACATTTATCTGTTCCACCCGCCTCTCAGTGATATCGCAAATAACAGATTGCTCGACTTCAGCACAAGAAGCTTCATCAAAAGCTACCTTTTCCGTGGATAACTCTTTTTCCACATCACGTAGATGGGTACGAACCCCATCCAACTTGGCTTTAAAATAATCAAGCTTAGCAGCAGATTTATCTTGAATACTTTTCGCCTCAATCAACGACTTTCGAGCAACCTTTGCAGTTTCCTTCGATTCCGCACATTACGGTCTCAACACGTAAAATTGGGAAAGAATATGAGAAAACACCAACAACAGTGCTGCCAACCTCCTCTCCAAAGATGCCACTTGATCACGACCAGCTCGATAGACTGAGCCCATCACCCCCGCATAGGCTAGATGATTCATCCCGTCAAATATCTGTTTAAGATCATGATCAATGTGATCAAATGGATCCAGTACGGGCATCAAAGGCCTTTCAACTAATTGCCCGTGCCACTCATTTACCATCCTGCGTGCATCGTCTTGCACGTCAAGCTGAGTGAACCAACAAAACTTGCCATCCGACTTGATACAAATATCTTTTAGGCTAGGTTGATTCCAACAAACCCATGGATGAATATTAGGATCCGAAAGCTCTGAAAAAACACCTTGACAGCCGAAAAGGCAGAAGTTATAATGAAAAAGACATTTTTACCCTCCCATCAAGAAGCGTTCGTGGCGAGGGTAGGACTAGCGGTAACGGCGGGAGCAGGAGAACTCTTATGGATAGGAGAAAAAACTAAGAAGCCGACCACTTCGATGACATCAATAGAAGAAGTAGGAGAGTGAACTTTGAAACTTTGACCACCACCAATATCTTTAGACTGCTCCACCGCTAGCTAAAGCATTTTATCATTGATAACCTGGGGATCATCATTAGACAACTCAGCAGCGTGTGAGACACCATAAGCAGAAAGACGCCTCTTTTCATTATGGTCCAGTGAACGAGTAGTCTCCTCATCGCTCTCCTCAACCTCTTCGGAAGATTTGCGATCCCCATTTGCAACATTGTCGTGGGAAGGAGTTGGGTAAGAGGCATCCTCCGTAACATCCTGAACAAGATTTGGACGGGACGCAATCCGAACAGAACCACGAGTAGAAAGTCAGCTTTTCCTCGTAACCCGACCAAAATCTACTGACAATCGCCTTGACGAACTCTTGGACCTCGCATGCATTCTTTTCCGAAATCAGGAATTGTGACATTAGTAGGAGCATCGAGATCCGTAACACGCCTGACCAAAGTCACTTTCCAATCAATGCTAGCATCACTAACGCCAACACGAGCAACGTGAAAAACAAAGGCCTAAGCTCGAGACTCTGTAAATAAAGCTCACTACGCTTCATTCATAGTGTACAAACGACTACGCTCCAAATGCCCTCAGAAAGAAAAGCCTCCGCAGGAAACCGGTAAAGCTTTAGGAAGTGGTCACTGATCCTCTCTTTCTCACCAGTCAATTGAAGATTCTTTCGTTTATTGGGAACTCAAAATGATCAAAAAATCAAACGACCTCGCAATTGGAAATAGCCAGATTTCACAAAAGCATAAAACCAAGACCTCGACCAATAACGGATGTCATCATTAAGTTTTTCAAAGTAGATAGGAGAATGGAAGAAGCATATAACCATGTTCACTAATAGACCAACCATCAAATGCAAAACCTTAATAGTCAAAGGAATGCCAAACAGAATAGCCCTTGCGTAAGAAGAAACCATTACCTTCCAACCATTAGGACCCATTTGGGAAGGAGGAATGCCCAAAAAGTTCATATACTCATAGAACAGCTCAAGAACTTGGAACCGATAGCTAGAGGAAAAGATGCACGAATATAATGCGATGTATCCAGCTTTTGGATTACAAAGACTATCATCCTATCCAGGCAGGATAATCTTGAGGTCGGTCAACAAATTATAATCAGAACGAAGACTGTCCAACGTCGCCTGAGAAGCTCTATTGGGAGAATAATGAGCCTCAATCAGAGCTAGTGACTTACCACTTAGTTTATCACCAATGGACATCGTTGAAGAAAAAAAACATTGAAATTGAGAAAACGAAGGAATGACCGAACCCTAATTCCAAAGACAGTGTAAAGAAGGAAAACGAATTCGTTTTCTCTTATTTTATAGAGTCGAGCAATGAAGGGACGGCTAATGGGACAACGTGCAAGATATGATGGCTATGAGAAATTCCAAAATTGTGCACAAAAACAAACAACAAGCAAAGAATCAAGACACCAACCTGCGAAAAGTCACTGACAACATTAAATACAAGGCAATGATGGAATTAAAAGGCATACCATAACGAAGGTAGTGGCCACAGTCATCAAACCTACTAACTAAAGAAGGAGTAGCGGATGATACATCAAAATAGACCGATCATCACGGCAGTACACATGGCAGAGAACATCCATCATGAGGATATAACGTCCAAATTTATTGGGCCAGCTCATAAAACCCAAAAAGTATAAAGCTAATCACGGAGGCCCAGATAAGGCCCGCAATTGAGAAGACATAAACAAGCCCAAATCCATGCCCAAACGAATCAAAGTCAGAACCAGGCCCAACACGAGTTCTCTCATAAAGAAGAGGAATGTTGCACCAAAAAAGAATCGTGGAAGGAGTCATGGGCGGACCTATTAAGGGGCGAGGGGGGGCAGCTGCCCCCCCTCAACTTTTAAAATATTTTTAGTATATATTTTTAGTCTTAAAAAATCGATTATATAACGTAGAATGCAATATGTTAATTGTTTATGAAAATTTTCAAACATCTCTTTGTTGGTGTAGTGGTTGGAGGTTTATCACTTTTATTAAAAGACCAGAGTTCGATACTCTTTGAGTGCATTTTTTATTTTATTTTCAATGCAATTTTATTAGTAATTGCAAACATTAAAAAATGTTTAGTTTAATAAAAATTTATTAACATTAAATAAATGAATTGTTTTTCACAAGTGATATTAAACCCCTAACAAAAAAATATTTAAAATTATAGTGAAGCTAGGAAATCATGTTTTGCAATCAGGATGATGTGGCATCGTTAGAGGAGTTTTTTACAACTTTGAGATACACAAAACTTTTGGGGATTTCATCATTCTTTCCAGATCACGACACGTCATCCTGATTACAAAACATGGTTGCAAAAATCTGATTTCCTAGCATTTTTGTTAAAATTAATATCTAAAATAATAACGATAGAATTCAATGAAAATATATACCATTAGCCAACTCGTATAAAATTTGAGCCTCATATAAACTATTTTTTCTTTGAAATTGTATTATGATCATATTAGATTCACAAATTTCAAAAAAAAAATTAGCTTCACCTAGAACTTATCCTAATTATTTTGTAATTCTCAATTCTAGACAACCAGGCTTTATAGCCACTTTTTGGTCAGATTTTAAGTATTTTACATTTCTATCCCTTCTATAGATAATGTTTGTGATTGTATTTTAAAGAGAATGGGTAAAGGTGTAAAAATGCTCTAACTTGGCCAAAAAATAGCTTTAAAGTCTGGCTGCCTAGACAAACTCTTCTGTGATATTAATTATATATTCTAGTTATTATGCTTGTTTGCTCTTTGCTAAGGTTATCAATAATGACCTTATTTTGGCTTAAAATTGACTACACTCGGATCCAATTTGATATATGCATTGTATTTTTTATAGTTGAATTTTTTTTATTAGTTACTAGCTTCGGTAAAAAAATGAAATTGGCTTTACCATTGATAACTACTATTATCAACTAATATGTATTTTTCATTTCGCCCCCCCTCGACTAAAATTCTGGGTCCGCCCCTGGAAGGAGTTATGCCTCCATGGATGCATCTCCATTAAGGAGAAGACCGTTACGATAAACATCTCCTTCCTTTGTGCCTCACATGCTTAAGTCACATGGAGAATTAACCGCAACCATTATAAAAGGTAAAGGGAACATTCGACACAGATATGCAACTTTAACTGAGTTTTGTCCAGATTTACTTCCTCTTCCAGACAGAGTTGTTGACAAAAGCATCGAAGTGCCTTTGGCCACCAAAAAGGTGGTCCTTGGCAGTCTAACATCTGTTTTGCAGGTCAAACTCACAAGAGGATGATTTTTGGACGCATCAGTTTGGTGTTGTCAGTGGGGAACGATGAGTTTCCTTTCTAAAAAACAAGATCCATAGTGACAAAGCTCACCACAATCTGATAGAAGATCTACAAGCCGTTAGAACAAATGACACACTATACAGATCCTCAACCTAGTGATGATCGTGACAACTCTCCCATTGGCAACGATGCATCACAAACAACTCATGAACATGAAGCAGCCCGGATCATCAGACCGATGGTGCTTGAGAATCCAGATCCACAACATGCAATAGCCCATACAATCCAAACATCCGCCAGAAACCACATAATGACCCAGATGAGTTCCACCACATGAAGGCCCTGAAGGAAACCATGGAGTCGATCTTGTGCAAGACATTCCCGACTAGCCTCACATCCACTGCAATGAATTGCCTACCACCGAGGCCGATAGACTCATTCCAGGCTTTAGCCACTGTTTTTATCACTAGATTCATCAAGAGCCAGCGGATGAGGAATGGACCACACTATCTCCAGCATATCAGGCAGAAGCCCAAGAGACAATACAGGAATATGTCACTCACTTTACAATGAATTGACGATGATCGATTGATGTATCGATGACATAGCCCCTGCAACCTTTCTTATTGGACTGAAGAAAGACCCTTTCTTTGATGCTCTTAACCTGGAGCCTCTAAAAGGCATGGCGGTCTTGCTAAAAATAACACAAAAACACACCCCCTTGAAGAGATGAAGGCGGCTAGGAGGGAAAATGACCAAGAAAGATAAAGTCTTTCAAGGAAACAGGAAAGAAATGAGGAAATGAGACGAGATGACGGACAACGGGAGGGTAGCATCCAATCGAAGGAACATCGGAATTGTAGAAGGAGTGATTCGCAACAACAAGAATTCGAGAAGCTACAACAAGCGTGGCTTAACACGAGCGAGTAACGAGTGTGATGAAGAATACATTCAAGCCATATATAACCCTAAAAACAAGTCGAGCAAATATACTGAAGCACATAGCAAAATGGGATAACGTCAACTGGCCACTTAGGATGAGAAGAGACCCGGAAGGAAGAGACAAATGCAAATATTGTTCATTCCATAAGGATCATGGGCATGATACCGAAGACTGCTACAATCTAAAAGACGAAATTGAGCATTGGGTTCAGAAAAGACGACAAGTTCATCGGAATTCTAGATAAACAACTCACATGGAATGAGAAAGAAGATAATGTTGCGGAATCAAAAGAATAGCCCAAAGAGCTAATATACACCATACACTGCATAGCCGGAGGAAGCAAAACACCCAACCTAACAGAAGAACAAGCCAAGAAAACTTCCCACTCAAACTGATTTATATCAGAACAAGAGTACTAATGAAACCAGACAAGCCATTTCATGAATGCACAAAACAATTCAAATATTCTATTGACGGATGCAAGCTCGACCTGAGTAACCAATGACAAAACTGATAGCAACAAACTCAACCGAACCTCGATGGTTGACACCAGACACGGAGCCAACATCAACATGATTGACAGTTTTGGTGACGACGTGACCATGATCGAATAAGCCAACACTACTCAGTCATCGAATAGAAAAGCACTCTGAGTCTACTAGTCACGACAACACATACGACATACGAGGATCAACATCAAGCGAAAGAAGACAAAGCAACAAAAACATCAATCTCTAATACGAATACCAACATCGAGCAAAGGAAGACAAAGTAAATCGTATTTTTAACAAACGAAAATGCTTTAACAGATTACGAATTCAGAACCCCCATTTTAATGTGGACGTCATAATAGATACATAGAAGAATTAGCCATACAAAGAAATCGACGGATCTAGTAACAAGAAATCACGACAAAAGTCGGGTATATATTAACTTCTGGTCTGATCGACCACGGAGTAAAAGTTGGACACCCGAGCCAACTCAACACAAAAACTTTGAATCGACTGGAGTGTCCAGTTAATGAAGTAAAAGTCAGAAACCCAAGTCAATTAAACACAAAAACTTCAAATCAACTGGAATGTCAAGTTAACAAAGTACAAGTTGGACACCCGATTCAATTCAACACGAAAACTTTGAAGCGACTGGAATGTCAAGTTAACAAAGTAAAAGTTGGACACTCGAGTCAACTCAACAAAAAAACTTCGAGTTGACTGAGACGTCAAGTTAACGAAGTAAAAGTTGAACAAACAAGTCAACTTAAACACAAAAACTTCGAGTCGACCAAGACGTTGAGTTAACGAAGTAGATGCTTAACGAACAAGTTGACTTAACACAAGAACTTCGAGTTGACAGACACGTTGAATCAACTAAGTTAGAATTAGAGGAACAAATCAACATTATTCGAGAAACTACAAGCAAAAGCTAACTCTTTGCAGTAAATCAGGAAAGACAACGCTAGCCCACCATTAGAAAAAAGATGAGCCAAAACACGAAGCTACAAAAGAACTCAAAGCAAAATCCATGACAACTACAAGTGAACTGAAAATCAAAGAAACAACAAAGTTCATTTTATTGATAATACTACTCTGTTAGATCCAGAGAATGGGATAAAGAAGTAGGGGAAAAACGGACGCAACTATAGGATCATCACTCATGGGAACATGGGAAGGACTCTCTTTAGGAGATGAGAAAACAATGACTCTAGGGCGTTCGAGGGTAGAGGAAGTATTGGCTCTTCAACTACTAGAGCAGATTCTTCAACATCATCTTCAAAAGCTTCATCAACCAAGTGACGGTACCTGGACAAATCCTCGCCGAGCCCCTCGATGTAGTCAAGAAGCTCAACCCGTCCATCAACAACTCGGTTCCAATATTTGGCTTCAACAATATGGAGCCTATCCTTGGCAGCAGCGAGTTCATTTTTTGTCGCGGCAAGCTCCCCATCTGCGGTGAAAAGCATATTGAAAGTATCTAGCTTGACATCATCGAGCGCAACAGTTATCTGTTCCACTCGCCTCTCAGCGATATCGCAAATAATGGATTGCTCGACTTCAGCACAAGACGCTTCATCAAAAGATGCCTTCTCTGTGGATAACTTTTTTTCCACATCACGTACACGGGTACGAACCCCATCCAACTAGGCTTTCAAATAATCAAGCTCAGTAGCAGATTTGTCCTGCATACTTTTCGCCTCAATCAACGACTTTCGAGCAACCTCTGCAGTTTTCTCCGATTCCCGGCATTGCGCTTTCGACACGTCAAATTGGGAAAGAACGTGAGAAAACACCAGCAACAATGCTGCCAACCTCCTTTCCAAAGAAGCCATCAATCACGACCAGCTCGATAAACCCAGCCCATCACCACCGCATAGGTGAGATAATTCATCCTGTCCATTATCTGCTCAAGAATAAGATCGATTTGATCAAATGGATTCAGTACGGGCATCGAAGGCCTTTCCACTAATCATCTGTGCCACTCATTTACCATCCTGTGTGCACCGTCTTGCATGTCAAGTTGAGTGAACCAACAAACCTTGCCATTTGACTTGATACGGATATCTTTTGGGCTTAGGCGCAGTCCAACCAATCCGTGGATGAAGAACACTAGGATTCAGAAGCATTGAAAAATCACCCCCAACAGCCTGAAGGGAAGAAGGAATAGTAGTAACAATGAAAAAACTGTTTTTACCCTCCCGTTGAGAAGTGTCAGTGGCTAGGGCAGGACTAATGATAACGGTGGGAGCAGGAGAACCCTGACGAACAGGAGAAGAAACTAAGAATCTGACTGCTTCACTGACATCAATAGAATAAGAAGGAGAACGAACCTTGAGCCCTGACCACCACCAATGTCTTTAGACTGCTCCACCGCTAGTTGAAGCATTTTGTCATTGGTAACCCAGGGATCATCAATAGACAACTCAGCAGCGTCCGAGACACCATAAGCAGAAATAAGCCTTTTTTCATTACCGTCCAACAGACGAACAATCACTTTTTCGCTCCTCTCCATCGCTAGCCTCAGCTCCTCAGCCTCTTTGGAAGATTCACAATCCCCTTTTTCAACATCGTCATTGGAAGGAGTTGGGCGAGAGGCAGCCTTCGTAACATCCTGAATAGGATTCGGATGCGATACAATACAAGCAGAACAACGAGTAGAAAGTATTTTTTTATTGGAATTCGACAAGGATCTATCGAAAATCGCCTTGACTGACTCGTGGACCTCGCAAGCTTTATTTTTCTAGAAGCATGAACTGTGACATTAACAGGAGCATTGAGATCCATAACAAGCCTGTCCGAACTCACTTCCCAATCAATGTTAGCATCACTAACGACAGCACAAGCAGCACGAGCAGCAAAAGCCTCAGCACGAGACTCAGTAAATAAAGCTCACTCTATTCATTCATAGTGTACAAACCACTACGATCCAGGATGTCCTCGAAAAGAAAAGCCTCCACAAGAAATCGGTGAAGCTTCAAGAAGCGGTCACTGATCCTCTCTTCCTTAGCAGTCAACTGAATTTTCTTATTGGGAACTCGAAATGATCAAAAAATGAAACGACCTCGCAGTTGAAAATAGCCAAAGTTCACAAAAGCATAAAACCAAAACCTTGACCAATCGTGGATGTCATCGTTAAGTTTCTCAAAGCAGACAGGAGAACAGAGGAAACAGATATCCCTGTTAACTAACAGACCAACCAGTGAATGCAAAACCTTCATAGTCAAATGAATGTCGGACAAAATAGCCCTCGTGTAAGAAGAAACCATTAGGATCCATTTGGGCAGGAGGATTGCCAAGAAGTTCAAATACTCCCAAATAGCTCCGAAATTGGGAACCGAAAGTTAGAGGAAAACATGCACGAATATAGTGTGATGTATCCAGCCTTTGAATTACAAGGACTATCATATTGTCCAGGAAGGATAATCTCGAGGTCGGGCAGCAGATTATAATCAGAACAAAGACTGTCCAGCGTCGTCTGAGAAGCTTTATTGGAGAATAATGAGTGTCACACAGAGCTTGCGACTTACCACTTAGTTTATCACCAACGAACATCGTCGAAGAATATAGAAGCAATGAAAATGAAGAAGGTGAAGGAATGAGTGAACCGTAATTTCAAAGATAACCTAAATAGGGTAAACGAATCATCACATCTCCTTTTATAAAGCCGAACAATGAAGCAAGGGCTCATGGGACAACGTGCGAGATATGATGGCTATGCAAAATCCCAAAAATGTGCGCAAAAACAAATGGAAAAGCAAAGAATTGAGACACCAACCTGCGGAAAGTCACTGACAGCATCAAATACAAGGCAGTGATGGAATCGTAAGGCAAAGCTTCACGAAGTTAGTGGCCACGGTCAGCATACCCACTAACTAAAGGGGGAGTAGCTGATGATACATCAAAATAGACCGATCATCACAGCTGTACACATGGCAGAAAGCATCCATCACGAGGATATAACATCCAAATCTATTGGGCCAGCTCATAAAGCCCATGAAGAATAAAGCCAATCACGGAGGCCCAGATAAGGCCTGCCAACAAGAAGACATAAACAAAGCCCGAGTGAATCAGAACCCGAATCTATGCCCGACATGAGTTCTTTCATAAAGAAGAGGAACGTTGCACCAAAAAAGAGTCGTGGAGGGAGTTACGCCTCAACAAACGCATCTCCATTAAGAAGGAGACCGTTATGAGAAACATCTCCTTCCGTTACGCTTCACATGCTTAAGTCACACAGAAAATTAACTGCGACCATTATAAAAGGTAAAGAAAACATTCGACATAGGTATTCAACTTTAACTGAGTTTTGTCCAAATTTACTCCCTTTTTCAAACAGAGTTGTTGAATTAAGCATCAGAGTGCCTTAAGCCACCAAAAAGATGGTCCTTGATAGTCTAACATCTGTTTTGCAGGTCAAACTCACAGCATAACTATTTTCGGACGCATCAAAATCCATGTTTTGTAACTTTGTCTCTTGTCTTGTACTATTGAACCGTTGTGTCTTCTTTAGAAGTTTTGCAAGTCGTGGAATTAGTACTTTCAGACCTTACATGCTGGCAGATTGTCCGTGTTTGTAATTTAGCCGTGTTGAAAATGACTGCTTTTAGATACTGTTGCTTATGGGTGAGTTGTTGTGGTCCCTGACAAGTCACCGCTACGAACCGTGGCACCAGAGGATATTTTTTTAGTAGTCATTGTTTGTACAATATAGGCTAGGCATTGAACTATTTAGTAGGTTGTTCAGTTTCTGATTGTAATTGAATTTAGTGACCAGAAACTGCTGAGAAGTTGTGGTCGTGTTGCAAGCCGTCAACATCAGTCAGAGTTGATCAGGCTTCTAGCATCCAAATCGTTTACACACGCACAATGCGAGCTACAGATGTGAGTGCTAATCAGAAGCAGCGGTTCATCAGTCATTGCCAATTGGGCTTGTTTAGTAGGTTTTGGCGGCCATCGTCATCCGCGTGCAGCGGACTAGGCATCGGGCACCAGAAGTCGTCATCACCTGATGCGAACTGACTGAGCTTACCTAGTAAGTTCAACGATCATTATCTGTAGAAGAACAATGATCCCTTGGTGAGTCATTGTCATCAAGCGTGTGAGCGCTAACTAAACTCCCACTTCCTTTGTGGTCGTCATCCATGCGTAGCGGACTAGGCGATGGGCACCAGTAGCTATCGTCATCAGCCGTGAACTGACTAAGCTTACCTGATAAGTTTAGCGATCATTGTCTGTAGAAGAGCAATGATCCCTTGGCGAGTCATCATCATCAGGTGTGAAAGCAGTGGCTAGACTCCCACTTTCTCGACCGTCATCATTCCGCGCGCAGCGCACTAAGCGTTGGGCACCAAAAAGCATCATCACCAGTTGCAAACTACTAAGCTTACCTGGTAAGTTTGGAGATCATTGTTTGTAGAAGAGAAATAATCCCTTGGAGAGTCGTCATCATCAGGCGCGCAGCGAACTAGGCATTGGGCACCAGAAGCCGTCGTCATCAGTCGCGAACTAACTAGGCTTACCTGGTGAGTTTGGCGATCATTGTCCGTAGAAGAGCAATGATCCATTGCCAAGTTGTCATCATTAGGCGTGAGAGTGCTAACTAGACTCCCACTTCCTCGGTCGTCATCATCCGCGCACAGCAGACTAGGCTTTGGGTACCAGAAGCCATCATTATCAATCGCAAATTGACTAAGGTTACCTAGTAAGTTTGGCGATCATTGTCTGTAGAAGAGCAATGATCCCTTGGCGAGTCATCATCATCGGGTGAGAGAACGCTGATTAGACTCCCACTTCATCGGCCATCATCATCTACGCGCAGTGGACTAGGCGTTGGGCATGATCCATCCAGTTTGGTTATAACAGGGATGATGGAGGTCGCATTGGTCATAACGAACAACAATGGAAGTTTAGTAAAGGCAAATATTTTTATTGATAACATTTTTTGAGGTGTCGTTTAAGTCAGTCGTTGTTTATGTCTTCCAATCAGTATGTCCCCGGCCTGTTGAATTTGGTCACCCTTTACAGTCCTTCCCAGTTCGGGTTCACCTTTCCTGCGTCAACTTTTTTGGTTGTTTTGCTGGGTTTTTTTGAGTACCCAATCTCCCACTCTGAATTCGCGTGGCTTGACCTTCTTGTTGTAGTATTGCGTTGTTCGTTGCTAATAGGCATTTATCTTGGTGGAAGCTAGATCCCGTTTTTCTTTGAGGTGGTCTAGTCCAACGCGCAAGGCTTCGTCGTTACCGTCTGGTCTGAATTCTTCCATTTGGAAGGCTGGCACTTCGAGTTCTATCGGAACCATGGCTTCTGACCCGTATGCCAGGGCGAAGTGTGTTTATCTGGTAGGGATTCTTTTGGTTGTCCGATACTCACAGAGTATTCCTGGTAGCTCTGGAACCCATTTCCCTTTGGCCACATCAAGTTTCCTTGCCTCTAGGACTGTTCGGTTGGTAACCTCCGCTTGGCCGTTGTCTTGTGGGTGCCCTGGCAAAGAGAAATGGTGATTGATTTTCAAACTTTTGCATAGTATTTTAACCTAGATGCCTTCGAATTGAGTTCTATTGTTGCCAACCAATACTCTTGGGATGCCAAATATGCAGAAATGGTTGCCCATATGAATTTCTCTATCTGGACTTGCCCTATCTTGGATAGGGGTTCCGCTTCAATTCATTTGGTAAAGTAGCCGACTGCCACTAGAAGGAACTTTTTGCCGGCTGATGTTGTCAGCTTTTCATCAGCTATTGCGTGAATGGCCACAGACTTGTCATCAGCTTCAGTGGCTGGGCAGGCATATGCAAGTACGACACAAACCTTTGACATTTGTCGCATTTACGAAAAATATCTTTAGCGTCTCGTTGCATCGTCAGACAATAGTATCCTAGGGTTAAAGCTTTGTGGGTGAGGTTCTCCCACCCAGATAATTTTCGTATATACCATTGTGGATCCTTAATAGGACCTGATCTGCCTCGGGAGGTGACAGACATCGAAGCAGGGGTTCCGTCACTAATCTCCTATATAACTTTTTGTTTAGGAGAGTGTACCTTGATACTATGTTTTAAAGTCTTTTGGCTTCGAATTTCTCGGTCCGTAGGGCTCTGTTTGAGATATATTCAAGGATCAGAGTCATCCAATTCGGCAATGCGCTTATAGCACAAACATCTCTAGGTTCTTCTTCATTAAGGCTTGAGACTTCGACAGAGGCCGAGGCTTCCCTGTCTAGCGCGTCAGCTCTTTTATTGTCATCTCGGGGGCATTGTAAGAGTTCACACCTTTTCAACCTGCCCATCGCGCGAAGTACCTTTTCAAGGTAGGCTATCATGCGAGTATCCTTGCTGTTGAAATCTCCTTTAACCTAGTTTACTACCGGCCTTAAGTCATTGTATGCCGTTAGGTGATCTATCTTCATTCCCAAGGCTAACTTCAGGCCGGACATGATGGCCTCATATTCAAATCTGACGGCTTTTTTGAGAGTGAAGCCGCTTGGAGAGTGGAGTGTGACCCCAGCTCCGCTTGCTTTTCTTGTCGATGATCCATTGCAACACAAGGTAGATTCTTGAATGCTTGAATCCGGGGCTTGAAAATCTGTTTTTGGTTCTTTCTTGCCGGTGAACTCGACGATGAAGTCTGCTAGTGGAGTGTTTCCCCTGTTGCCAGTTTTGAGAGTAGTTCGGGGCTCCCCATGTATGCTTTCAGGCTCTGAAAGGCTTGTTCGCACTCTTCGTCCCATGATAACCATTTGCTTCCTCTTCGTATTTTAAATAAATGAAGGCATTTATCAGATGATTTAGACATAAACCTATTGAGTGTTGTCACCCTCTCAGTTAGGCTCTGAACGTCTCTGATGTTGGTGGGGGCTTTCACGGCGAGAAGGGCTTGAATCTATTTTGGATCAGCTTTGATTCCCCTCTTATTCACTATGTAGCCTAGGAATTTTTCATACTTAACTCCGAACGTACACTTATGTGGGTTGAGTTTCATATGATATTTTCTGAGCTGGTTGAATGCTTTGGTGAGGTCTCCTATGTGATCGGGGCTGTAGAGGCTCTTGACCAACATATCGTCAATTTATACCTCCATATCTCTACCGATTTGTTCTTTAAACATTCGGTTTACCAGTCATTGATTTATAGCATCTTTGTTCTTCAAACCGAATGGCATCACCTTGTAATAGTATATTCCTCTCTTAGTTATGAAAGAAGTATTTTCTTGATCCGGGGGCGCATTATTATCTGGTTGTAACCTGAGTAGGCATCCATGAAGCTTAGCAGGCTATGCCCAGATGTGGCGTCAACAATCTGATGAATGCGGGGAAGTGAGAAGCTGTCTTTCGGGCCAGCTTTGTTCAGGTCCGTGTAATTTACGCATACTCTCCACTTCCCACTTTTTTTACTAAAATGGTGTTTGCTGTCCATGTCTGTGCATCGTGCTTCTTTGATCATGTCCAAGTTGAGTACCGTTGCACCTCCTCATTTATGATCGTATTTCTCTCAGGCACCACGGGCATCTTCTTCTATCGTATGGTTATCCTCGTGGGGTCCACCTCTAGGCGATGAGTGATTATTGATGGGTCAATTCCTACCATGTCTGGCATGGTCCAGACGAAGACGTCCTGGTTCCGCTGCAGCAGCTCTGTCAGTTGTTCTGCCAATTCTTTATTCAAGCGGGAACCAATATGAATAGCCCTACTATTGAGAGGGTTATCGAGGTAGACTGTGATGGTTTTTTCATCTGGTTGACCGGCGTTGGGCTTGCTCTGGAGGCTTACAGGAGCTTCATTGCCTGGGATGGGTTGTTCTATCTCAGCTTCTCGGGCAAGATTGAGAGACATCTTGGTTGCGGGACCATCTGTTAATTGAGAGACACTTGGTAGCAGTGCCGTCATGTACTAGCATTCTCTGGCAATTGCCTTGTTGCCTCGTAATGTACCAAAAGTTTGGTTTATCGAATACTTAATGCATTGGTGCAGAGTGGAGACTGTTGCTCCTATCCAGGGTCTCCCCAGGACAACATTATATGTGGAAGGTGCATCAATTACTATGAATTCTTGAAACAGAGTTTTCTTAGTTGGTGTCTGTCCCGTGACTATTGTTAGTTGTATCTTTCCCATTGAAAAGCGTTTTCACCGTTGAAAATTGACCATCGGACAGTTATCAGAGGTTAGGGCTTCTTCATTTAGCTGCATGTTGTTAAATGTGCGGAGAAATAAAACATTCAACGAGCTTTCGATGTCCACCAAGTATCTCCTTACTTCCCAGTTTGCCAAGAAGACAGTTATCAACAGAGCATCATTATGTGGGAGTTGGACACCCCGGAGATCTTCGCCTGTAGAGGCTATAGGCATGGGACGATCATGCCATTGGGTGTGTGGCATTCGTTGCTCACCACGTATCGTTTGGACCCTCATATCTCTGAGAGCTCTTTTCCTGGATCTGTTTGATAGTTTAGACTCGGAATGGGCCACATGAAGTACGTGTATTGTGCATGCTGATTCACCGATTTCATTTTCGTCGGGGGATTTTTCCCCTGGCTCGGCTTTACTCTTGGTGGTTCGTTCCTCTTCTAGGGTGATGTAAATTTTTGCTTCCTTCACCAAGTTCGCCATATTTGCTGATGAGTCAAGAGTTAGGAAGTTGTAGAACTTGTCGTTCCTCATACCATCAGTGAAGGCTGTGACGGCTGTTGCATCGTTGCACACGTTGACGGAAGTTAGATCGCTTCTAAAGAGCATGACGTATGCTCTCAGTGTATCGTCAGGCTTTTGCTTCATTGACTTAAGCGTCTTCATCGTTCGTAGGATTTGTTGTATATAAGATGACCTTAGATCCGTCTCGGGGTCCGTCATCGCTACTGCTGTTACGAGAATGTGCGTTTGCTGCCCATGCAATGTTGGCACCGCTGTAAGCAGTGGAGTAGCGCAAGTCTGAGCGTTTGACGTGTCCCCTTATACTCCATTGTTGCATGATCGTGTGGTCACCATCTTTTTGTATTCTGAAGAGAGATCATGTTAGGAACTTTGTCGTCCCCACGGACAGTGCCAAACTGATGCAGTTGATTTTCGCTCCCTACTTTGACCTTGACCTACAAACCTGCTGACCTGAACAAGGAACACACGTGAGCCACATACCACTATTGTGGTGGCCGATGGCACTCCGATGCTAAAGTCAGACATGGATTTGAGGAAGGCGTAATGCTGTAAACAAGGAATTTATAGCATACCTTAGCTTACCAACCTCATGTCTTACTGGAGTACTAGTTCGACCAGGACATCGATAGTGTAGTTTAGGGAAGAAGATCTTCGTGGAGATCATTATCTAATTATAAGTTTTACAGTGAAGGAAAGTTTATCTGTTAGCCTTGTACTTTTAGATACGCGAGTGATAGTTCCCAATCAGAGGATAGCCCATAAATAGAAGTTTCTATGTGCGACGTATACTCTGGTATTTGTTCCTAGTTGGAAGCAAAGTGTTGATGTTTTGCCTATCCAAAGCTGATCTTCGAGATACTTGCTTTAGCAGGGCATACGGGTATTGAGGATAGATGTGAGACGCGTGGGCTTAGTAGGCTGTAATGATTTGGGTCCATCTGGCCGACTGCATTGTGTGGGCTTGGAACCACTTGGGTCGGATCAGTGTTGGGCTGACGCTTGGGCCAATTATTTCTCGAGATCATCATAACACATGTACAGTGTAGAAGAGAGACCGTTTTGGTGTATTATCAAGTATGCATGAAAATCTTCAGGTCACAATTCCTATTAAAAAGGATAGGAAAAAAGACCTACCATATCCATCACGGATGCGTCCTCAACAAACTTTGATGGTAGAACATTTGCTCATTCACATACCAATCCTTGGAATTCTTGATTTGGTTCAACCTTGTATTATAGAAAAAGTATGCCATTATTTTACAGTAATGCATGTAATCAACAAATTTTTTTATCAGGAAAACATTACATTGGCATATATTGATAAAGGGAAAGGAGGCAACAGTGGACACTAAAAAGAACACTAACTCCCCGAAAAAATATACATCAAGTGTCACTTATGAGAAATATACATTCTGAATTAAACATAGAGGATGAAAACTGTATGTCTTTAAATCTATCCCGATAACAACCCCATAGCAAAAAAGTAATTTTAGTATTTATCTACATATTCTCTATACATTTTCTACCCATTCTCCAAATCACCAAAACAGTAGCATGAATGAGTGAATCCAGGAAGAAAAGGAGTTGAATGAAGTCCACCATTCCAAAAAGGTGGAAGCAAGTGAAATTAAGCAAGAGAAAAGTGTGGACCGGGCAGGAAAGGAAAGCAACAAATGATGAATGGTGTCTATTTTTCCCTTGAAAGCAAAAAGTAAAAGTTATTATTATAGCAAAAGTTTTGATGCAGCGAGTGTAGATAGATAAAGTGTTTGGAGTGGAGTTGTGAAAATAAAAGAAAATGTGAAGTAGGTTAGGGGTAGCTGAAAAACCTCATCGTAGGTATATACTGCAACCGACATACTAGAGAAGAAGTAACCACGCTCCATAATCCTATGAACATCCTCCTATATTTGACGCACTGAAGAACGGAATTAGGTCTACATGCATGCGTGCCTTCAAAATGTTGTTGTTGTTGCTTCCCCTTCAAGGTTCTTCCTTTCAAGCTTCTCCCCATCCTTGTTACTTCCACTGAACTCACCATTAGCACGCCTTTTTGCAACATTCCTACCACCACAGTTTATGCTCACGTTGTAGGGTCTGATATTAACACAACTCTTCTTACTTCTGCTTCAACTCCTTCTCCTAGGGTGTAGGTGATCTCTTTTGAAGGGTCACCTTTCTCGATATGATTCTCTCTTGGAACGTTAGAGGCGCAGGATCTCCCGAAACATTTCGAAATATAAAGACCCTCTCCCATATGTCCAATGTAGATATCTTTTTCCTATCTGAGACTAAGGCCACTTCCGCCAGAATGGACCGTACTCGCTAGAGACTAGGCTTCCGTCATGAACTTTCAGTTCCAGCGCAAGGAAAATCTGGAGAAATATCTCTCTTCTGGAAGGAAGGTATCAAACTTATTATTCTTTCTTATTGTAAATACTACTTTAATTGCACTATTTCCGATTATTATGCTATTAATTTCTGGTTGACTTTTTTTGTGCTATTAATGTCTGGTTGACTCTTTTTGTTTATGAAGAACGAAACCCGGCTCACCGGGTTCACTTCTGGAACACTATGCTTCAGGTTATGTTCTTCAACCCCTTTCGGGTATTATTATCGAGAATCTCAGTGCTATATATGATCCCAAGGAGAAATTGGGAGGCAATCATCCTACTCCTATTTCTTTCAGTCATTTCAGCAACTTTGTGGACACTCATTACCTTATGAACCTCCCTCTTAAAGGTTCTCAGTTCACATGGAATAACAAGCATTAGAACAAGCACGTCATTAAAGCCAAGCTGGATAAGGTCCTGGCCAATAAGGATTGAATGGACATGTTTCCTTCAGCCACCTGTCGGTCTATCCATCCCAATCTTTGTCCTATACCGTTCAAATTCTTCCATATGTGGACCAGGGATCGTCATTGTTGTAACTTAGTATCTTCCACCTGGACCCCCCATAGATACGGTTCCCCAACTCATAATTTTCTTTCCAAAATCAAGAAGCTTAGTCATGTTTTTACTAGATGGAACAAATCCTATTTTCGTAACATTCAAGTTTGTATCAAGGAAACGAATCTGGCTTTTGACAAGCTTCAGAATGAGCCCTCTTCTCAAGACAATGTCGTGGCTATTTCCATCTTAGAGTCACGTCTGACTGAATTGCTTGTCAGAGATAAACTTTTTTGGTGCAATAAATCTGGCGCCTCTTGGATTGCCGATGGTGATATAAATACAAAATTCTTTAATCTCACCACTTTGATGCGTCGTAAGACATCATATCATGCGTCTTAAGAACTCGGCCAACACTTGGCACTCAGATCCCACTGCCATTGGCCAGGTCCTGACTGACTATTTCACCAACATCTTTCACTCTTCTCAACCTTCTCCTGACCCCAACATTCTCCAACTTTTTCACCCAGTCATCTCTCCTACTGATAATGAGATTCTCTTGTCTATCCCCAGTGAGGATATTACTACTAGGACATTGAGGTGGTCCAACATTTCTTTTCTACTAGACGGATGGACCTTAAGATTAATGAAACCTTCATCGCCCTTCTGCCTAAGGTTGGGAACCCAATTACTCCCGACAAATTTCGGCTATAGGATTGTGTAATGTCATTTACAAGATAATCTCTAAATTCCTAGCCAATAGACTTAAGTCGTTGCTGGATACCATCATTTCCCCAAATCAAGGGGCTTTTCTTACATGTCAGTCCATTACTGACAACATTTGTCTGGCTCACGAGACTTTTTTTTCAGATGCAACATTTCAGACGCCAATCTCAGGGCTGGATTGCTATACAAATTGATATGGCTAAGGCTTACGACAAGGTTGAATGGTCATTTTTACTCCAAATTTTCAGACAGCTGGGTTTTTGAAGGAATGGGTCGAACTGATTGAACATGCATATCCACCTCCTCCCTCCGGATGCTTTTGAATGGTTCCCTTCTTCCTAGTCTACAACCCTCTAGATGTATTAGACAAGGAGACCCCCTATCTCCCTATCTTTTTATTTTGGTTGCAGAAGCTCTCTCCCATCTGCTTGCTCAAGTAGAAGATAATGGTACACTCAAAGGCATCAAAATCAAACATCATTCACCTATCTATCAGTCATCTACTCTATGCTGATGATCTTATGCTTTTCTGTCACGCCTCTTTTGCCAAAGCTTAGTTGGTTAAAGATATTTTGTATCAATATTTTCTAGCTTCTGTCCAGGGAGTTAATTTTGACAAATTCTCTATCTTATATAGCTCCAATGTGCATCCCAAATATGCTAAGATGATTAATAGGATTTTGGGATTTAAACTCTATAACCCTAAAGACAAATATTTGGGTTCACTGTTGTTGTTTTCCAAGCATAAAGCCTCGAATTTCCAATTCTTGATTGATAAGATCTCCACTAAATTATCGGCTTGGAAATCCAAAGTTTTTTCCCAGGTTGGTCAGATAGTGATGATTAAAGTCGTTCTCAACTCTATTCCAGTCTTTACCATGCAGACTTTCCTTATTCCCTCTGGAATTTCCACCCAGATTGACACTTTGTCCCACAATTTTTGGAATAATGGGAACGAGCAAGGTGAAACCAAACATCTTGTCACGTGGGATATAATTACCAAACCCCGACATCTCAGGAGTCTCGATATTATTTTATCTAGGAACAAGAACCTTGGCCTCGTGGCAAAGAATGTGTGGAATGCTATTTCCACACCCCTTCTCAGAAGTCTAGTTTGCTTGAGGCTCTATACTACAATTCTAAGAGTCTTTTCCAACTTGTCAAGCCTTATTCCCAGGCTTTTTTTCGCGTGGTGCAGTATTACCAATGTCCTAGCTAAAATGAAAGGTTTATTACCTTGGCAAGTGCTCTCTGGTGACAAGATTAATCTATGGCACAATCCTTGGTTAAACCTGATCTTCTTCTGGAGGAGTGTGCACTAGATCCCTCAACTCCTGGACGACCTTCTTCTGTCTCTGATCTTTGATCGGTGTCACCTTCGAATTCCATCCACTAGAATGTGGAAATCCTTCAATATCTTTTTCCCACTCCCGTAGTGTTAGACATTACCAATATTTGTCTCAGGAGAACTACTAGCCCTAATAAACTTATTTGGCTAAGGGATAAAAAAGGCTTGTTCTCGGTTAAGAGCGCTGCCCTTTTGGGGCCCAAAATTCAATGAAATCTTTGGCATATCAAGGACCCTCCCATCAGGCACGGATTTACGAGGGGGCAAGTAGGGGCACCTGCCCCCACTGACTTTTGAGATATATTTTTTTTTTTTTTATAATTTATTTGTCCCCCAATTAGTTTTTTTATTTGCCCCTCTATTCTCACTTTTCACTTCAACCAGGACTTCATCCTTCAAATAATGTACATATCAAATTCAAACTCTACTTTTAGAGTTTGAGATAGAGGTTAAATCCCTCAAATCTCTTAAAAAACAAAAATTCTAGCGGACCTGGGAAACCAACGTGGTTTCCCTGCCTGGGGGGGGCAAAAATACATTTTTGCCCCCCCCCCTCTTTAAACACATACTCCAAAAATGTGTTTTAAAGAGGGGGGCAAAAATGTATTTTCGCCCCCCAGATAGGGAAAACAGGCTGGTTTCCCAGGCCAGCTAGAATTGCTCCTCAAAGAAACCAAAATCCACAGTTTCTTCTTCACACTCCATCGATTGGATAAGATGAGGGAAACCCCCATATTTCATCATCTTCAAAGATCTATAACTATTGAGTTATTTGAGCTCATCTTCACAAGATCCAGTAGGATCCAAACCACCTTATTCTTCTTCTTCTAGGTACCAGGTGCCTTCATTAATCACTGTGTTGGTCATCTCCACAAAAAAATCGTAAGCAACCCAATCTCGTCCTCCTTTTCTTCATGTAGTAGTAATCAACGATTCAAACCCTTCTATTCTGTTGTGTTTCTAGAAGTAGTAATCATCTTCAATGAATATAGTAGCAATCATCTTCAATGACTGTCTTTGTTGTACTCCCCTTTTTGCTATATTTAAAAAAAAATTCATGTTAAAGTAACTAATTTTTATATTATATTTAATTAATTATGACATCATTCCGCCCCCCCTCAACAAAAATCTTGGCTCCGTCACTGCCTCCCATTGCTATCTTCTTTCTCTGGAAGGTTAGGCAGAATATTCTTCCCACCATAGCCAACATGGTCAGGATTCATGTTCCTATCGAAAACCGTTTTGTCTTCTACCAAGAGCTTACAAAAGATGTTATCCATCTGTTCTTCTTGTGCCCGCTCTCTAGCCGGCTGGCTACTCTCTTTCCTTCCCATTGATTGGCACAATCCCTCATGCCACCCTAATTCGATTCCTAGCTTTTTCCAGTTCCTATGGAATACAGCAAAAGCTCATGCTGATTCTACTGAAATAATCCTTTCTCAATTTACGGCAGTCCTTCTTACCATCTGCCGGCTCCGCAATGACATGATCTTTAATAAGACCAAATTTCACACAAGAGAGTTCACTACAATTAGGAATAAAACTTGGTCTTCTTGGTCCTCTCAATGGTTCATAGCCGATTCAGATACCTCTAATCTCAATTTGAATTAAGTTCCTCTCATATTTGGTTTAGCCAGAGGGGACAAAAGGACTCATGTTCAATCTTTCGCTACTCTCCCAACCTTTAGCCCCCTACTGCACCTGTAGCAGACATGATTGACCTTATCCAGGCCCAGTTTGAGTTTACCAGAACTAATGGGTTCAACCTCCGCCTATCTCCTCACCTTGATTTCCTTCTGCCTCTGAATCCAGATACACTGATTGTTAACTTTGATGCTTGCTTCTTTGATCATGCTAAACAAGGTGCTATTGAGGTCATTGCCATGGATCTGAGAGGAAATGTCCTCGCTTCTATTTCTAGCCCGATTCAGGTAAAAATATTGGATAGTACCATGGCGGAGCTTTTTCCAGGAGAACCAACCCTTCTATTGTTTCAAGCCCAACGATGTAAGATTGGTCTTATTGTTGGAAATTCTACTAATATTCTAAGATTGGCGTCCTCTTTTTTGTAATTTTAAGCACATTTTTTTTGCATCCGAACTGGCATTGTAAATATATTAGTAGAGACCTCAACTCTGAGGCTCACAAATTGGTAGCTTTAGCAGGCCAAGGATCGTATGACTTTTCCTAGTTCTTATATGCATAATGTTTTTTTATCAAAAAACACTTGACTGATCAAAACCCTTGTCTTGGTCTTTGTGCCAACTGCTGCTACTACTAGTAGTAAACTTCCATCTCAATTCCTCTGGCGGGGGAGGGGGGCGAGCTTAAAGAGCTAAAGAAGACGAACATAGAAGCGAACAAGAATTTGACTTGGGGTTAGAGTTAGATCAAAAGGGAAAGTGTGAGATGAATAACCAATCGTTTAAGTCTCTCGTAGTCTTGATTAGGTTTGAAGAGTATTTTAGGGTTTTGAAACAAAATGGGTGGAGGTTGTTCAAAGGAAATGGGGAAAGGGAGTTGGTCGTGGCGGACCCAAGATTTCATTCAAGGAGAGAAGAAATGGCAAGGGATTGTTGGCCGTTAATAGGAGGTATCAAGGGCAAAACTAGAAAAATATATTTAAAGTGCTGAATTTTTTTTAAAAATACATTTTTTTTTGAGGTCTCGAAAAAGAAAAATATAGAATTTCGATGAGTTATTTCGTGTTTTCTTTGTAAATTTTGACATTTTTAGGTAAAACCCAAAAATTATGAAGTAAATTACATTTTTTGCAATCAAAATATTTCCTTCATTTTTGGTAGATTTTTTTTTTTTGTTGATATTTTCATGTAAAACCCATAAAATAATGAAGCAAATTACATTTATAGAGATACTTGAGCATTTAGGCTTCATTTTATGTATTTAATGTATTTATTATGTAATTTACTTGTCCATATATTTATATATATTTGACATACACTTAAAATTTTTACATTTTTTCTATACACAAAAAAATATTTCTTAAAATCAAGAATTGAAATTACTTCGAAAACGAAATCACAATCTTTGCTCGGGACTGATAATTTGATAATAAATTTCTACTAACATCTACAATAAACACTAAAGTAAAAATTAATTTTAATTGTATTCTTCATGAACTTAATCAAGTATTAAGCAATTATCTATATAACTATGAAAAATACATTATATATATCAAACTGAATCAGGTATAATATTTTAAACCAAGTTGTGATCAAGTCGTCGACAATTTAACAAACGCAAACAAACCTAATAACTAAAATATATAATTAAAACTGTAAAATAATTAAGATAAATATGTAAGTTTAATCTGAAATTTTTTTAAATGTGCAAATATAATCAGATCCTAATTACAAGTTTAGTGAAAAAATGGAAGGTGGGGAGTTTACGAGTCAATCCAACCACCAAATTTTATATGAGTTGAATAATGACATATATTTTCATTGAATTCAATAGTTTGTTATTTACAGGTTTTTTATATCGATTTTATTTTATGACATTGTTTTTTGTTTGGGTTTCATACTACTTATGAACAAACAAGTCTTTATTAAACTATAATTTTGTTCTTTTTAATGAATTCATATAGTTGCATAAAAACGTCTTATGAAAAATAAAAATTCTTATGCTCCAAGGGAATTGAACTTGAGTCATTAGTAATGAAGTTTCAAAACCAACCACTGTACCAGGGAATTAATTTGTCCTTTATTAAATAAAGTTTTATAATATCGTGTTTTTACATTTACATTAAAAAATTTCAAAAATGTTACTTTTATACTTTTTTTAAATTGTTGGGGGGTGCCCCCTTTGTAGGTCCGACCCTGAGCGTTGGCGTTAGTGTAAACAAGGAAGCTTGATTGAAGATCCGTTGAACCAAACGTTTTCGTTTCTCGCCATTATCACTAGTAAGAATAAGAAGATGAAAATGAGGGGAGAAAGATTTTTAGCCGAGATAGATGGAGATTCTCCTCTCCTCTTGTTTAGTAGGTCATCTAGTTTCAAATACACTTCTCACACAAGCAAACTAACTAATTCGGGCTTGATTTATTTTTTCTACATCTTTTGAATGTTTCATAATGGCAGTGAGTTTTTAACACCACAACTTCTACAGTCCCATTCCACCTTTCTTTTCAACACTACCAATAAATAAATAAAACATTGTTCTTCTCTTATCTTCCTCCCTTCTCCCTCCCCATCACCCTCGCAGAGGCTCTTGCAAATGGAGAACTCATCCTCGCGGAAACCTTTGTGCGTGGGGATTTTCCATTCGTAGGAGCCTCTACGAGGGCCAAATTGTTTTCCCTTCGCAAAGGCCTTCACGAGTGGGGAAACCATTATCGCGGAGTCCTCTTTGAGGGTGATGGTGAAGAAAGAAAATTAGAACATAAAAGAGAATAATAGGAGGAATAGAGGAAGATAAGAAGAGGCAGTGGCAGGGCGGGCGGTGGTGATGGGGCGTGAGCGATGGAGAATAAAAAAATAGAGAACAAAAAAGAATGGAGAGAACAAGAAGAAGAAGAAGTAGAACAATAAAGGATAGCAATAAGAGAGGAAGAAAAGAATGAGGAGATGGCAGGATGGCCAACGGTGATGGAGTGTGGCGTGGTGGTGGTGCTAACGGTGGAGTGGTGATGCTTAATGAAGAACAGAGTAGCAAGAAGGGAAGCATGAGGGAGGAAGAGAGAGAAAGAGAAGAGTGTTTTAAAAAAAAAAATTATTGGTGGTATGAGACAATAGAAATTGTGGTGTTAAAAAGTCATTGCCTTTCATATCACACACCAAGAGATTCATTGAGGTATAGATTTTCTCTCGGCTATTATCTTGATATAATATTGTGGTTCATAAGTTGCTTTTGTAACTAGATGGAAACAGGTGAAATTAATTTCGGTTGCTAAATATGGAGATTCCGTATTAATTAGTTGAGGAAAAGAATAATACTGTAGAGATTGCATATTAACTATCTTGACTAGTCGCAAGTGCCCGCTACGCATGCATAAAAATATTTATTTCATGTTATTTATTTTTATAATTAATTAAATGTAAAAATTCTCTATCTTTTAACAATTTTGCATTGAACCTATATGCATTGAGCAAGTGGTTGATTGACACATAAATGAAATAGTGCTAATACTTAAATTTTGTGTATCGCCGGGATATGATATTTTTTTTATCAAGTTGATTATGCAGTGATTAATTATCAATTTGTAAACATTAGATTGTTGATTTGAATATTGGCCAAACAGAAATATTTGAATTTAGTTTTGTGTGCGCTACGCACGCTATTCATACCCTTAAATATTTAATGGTTTAAATCAATATATTAAGTTTTAAGTTTATTCAAATTACAATAAAATAGGAAAATTAAATTCATAATTAATATTGGAGGCTTAAATAATATAAGGGCTTATTTATTGTATATATAATTGTGGACTTAAAATAAGTTATATTAGGGCTTAGGTATAATTATATAATCTTGGGGAGTGATTGGTTTTAAATGTAAATAGAGTTAAGTTGGGAGGCAATATGGAAAATACAAATGTTAGACGTATGATCTATTTATAATATACAAATACTTGAAGGGCTTTAAATAAATTAGATTAGGAGCTTAGATATAATTAACAAATATTTAGAAGGGTTGTGATGTAATTATATAATATAAGAGAGGCTAAATTTAAATGTAAATAAAATTTAACCGTAAGGAGAAAATGGGAAAGAAAATCAGGTTGAAAACAATTCACTATTCATTTGAGTGAATTGTTGTTATAACTGGGTAGATATAATATTGTGGCTCGTAAGTTACTTTTGCAACTAGTTGGAAGCAGGTGAAATTAATTTCGGTTTGACCATTGGCTATGAAGGTCTACCATGTGGGTTTAGATCAACATTAATTTATTAGAATAAAAAAGCACATATTGGTAATTCATTGTTTGTAAAATAAAATTTGATTAATTTCATTAGAGACTTGCTCAAGTTCAATTCAACTAATTACAACCATTTTTCTCGGCTTGTTTTAAAAATAGGCCTACTTAAAATGGTCAGCATTTTCTTTTTCTAGAGGGAAATCAAAGTTGACGATATATGGTAATTCTTGTTTTCTTTGGGTTATGTAGGCTGCATTACTGGCAATGGTAAGCAATTTTATAATTCGATAATGGACAACATTTTGTATGTTGTTGTAAATCCTTCAATAATGTACGTTATAATTTGATAATGTACGTTGTTGTAAATCATTCAATAATGTACATTATAATTTGATAATGTACGTTGTTGTAAATCATTCAAAAGAACATCGAAATATAGATACTGCATCAATGAAAATCTATCTGCTCATTATTCTCTCGTATATTTTATTTTCTCAATCATTTATTTCTTGTTTTCAATACAGATATATATAGAGAAGTGTATTTGCCACCATAGGACATCTGTCCCATATGAGATTACATGATGCCCACCTCAAAAGCATGAGGTGGACATTCACAAAGTTTCAAAACACTCCCCCTTGGGTATTCGCCACATGCTACTGATGAAACTATATCTATAGGAAGAGTATCATATGTTTTAACTGTGAGGCTCTGTTGGAACATGAAACGTCGTCTCATCAAAACCTTGCTAGGAAAAACCCAGTGCGTCAAAACCTTAGCGAAGGAAAAAGAGTAAAACATGCAACTTGTCCAAAGTCTTTTGCAAAATCAAGCCTCCCCTGATGAAATACTCTCCGTCTCTTCTAGAGTACACGAGTATATCCTTATGCAATGAAGGTTGTATTATACAACCATAATTGTGCCAGCAAAACCCATGGGAAAAATCAAACTAAAGAAAAATAAAACATTATTCAGGAATATGGTGGGTGGGTATGATGCTGCCTCGTTAAAACCTTGATAGGAAAACTCGATGGGATAAAACCATGTCTAAGGAATAAGAGTATAGTCATCGATTTTACATACTGGATGTTTCACGCGCATAATGTTGCCTCATTAAAACCTTGAAAGGAAAACCCAATGGGAAAAACCATGTCGAAGGAAAAAGAGTACAACGCGTATAAACCAAATATACTTTTATATGATCTCGTATCATACTTCTAGGTGTTTTCTCATGGGGCATAATTCTTGATGTTGCTGCCTCATTAAAACCTTGACGGGAAAACCCAATGGGATAAAACCCATCGAAAGAAAAAGAATACAACTTGCCCAAATATAGTATACTTCAGGATACTTTCAAGAATACATTTCTAGATGCTCTTGTAGATCCTTTTGGATGCTCCTTGGGTGGTATACTTCCGGATACTCCCCCTTATGTAAACACAATTATTGACTAATTTTACATAGTAACTTTGTAAACCAATTTCTGGAACATTGATATAGACACTACATTGGTGAAGATATCTGCAAAGTTGGAATTTATTCGACTTCAATCACATGGTTCTTCTAAGGCTCGTGTAGGTAGACGAATTGTGTTTCGTTCATTCTCCGTTGAGGAAGTTTTCTCGTATTTTATCAATACATGTAACATTGTTGTCATATTTTGTAATCGACTGATCAATAAGTTTGTATAATAGACTCCAAGTAATAGTTGTATTGCAACTCATAAATACAGAATCTGCCTGTGATCAACCTTTATGAGGGTCAAATAGATAATTTGAATTTGCATAACCAACTGGGTGGGAATGGTTAGATAAATCATGTGAATAATCTCATATAAATTATCCCACAAAGATAGCATGTCATGCAAATATCTATAAGTCCGTGCAAAATTATACTGTGCTAATAAATGCATAAAAAAAAAAAATCAGGTTATGCACTTGGTGCCACATGTAACAATGTACCAATGATACTCACATATGATACTTCATGACCGAGTATCATTTACAAGTCTTTCTTGAGAATTAAATATCGGATGACCAAAATATAGCTCAATTGATGAACCAATATTCTACTAGTACTTTACTCGATCTGCCAACCGAGACAAAAGTTGTTCTTCCAAGGTCTTTAATTGCAAATTTTGTTGCTATGTAATTAACAGTATTTTCTAGGTCCAGTAGGAGTTACATTATTGTCATATAAATTGTTAGTATGACATAAGCAGTTTAACTATTTTTTAATAAAGACACATGGTCAAATTTGCATAACCTTCCTTGCACAAATATTTACTAAGACAATTACACAACATTCTTTTGGAATAGTTCAAATCGTATAAAGCATGTCCTAGATGTACTTAGTAATTATTTCATGACTTTGCTTCTGGCAAAGTAAATCTTTAAGGAATTTTCATGTAAATAATAGCGTTTAACAAAGCAAATCCTTCAAGGAGTTATATTCCTCACCAGGGAATATTTTCCATTAAAAGTCAGGTTTCTGCAGGAACCCTTGTGCCACAAGTCTTGCCTTATATCAGACTCTCTATTTTCTCATTTGTTTTCTTACAAATACTCAGTTACAATATGCATGTTTAGGTGTTTGTACTATAGGTCCAAACAAACCACGTTTTCTAAGGAACCCAATTCCACTTAGATAATATATTTCCATTTGGTGAACCGAATGCACATTTGACAATATATTTTCATTTGGCCAATCATTTATTTATCGACATTTATAAATATGTGGTGTAATTTCAGTATCATTGCCCTTTGATGTGTCGGTAGCTACCATATATGTGAATATGTCATCGATGACCATTTCATTTGATTCCATATTTCTCCTTAATATATTGAGATCTCATTATTATCAGGTACCTGAGCCTCTTCTAGGGCTTTTAAGTCACTTCAGGGATATGAATAACCACTGCTAGGGTAATGGAGAAAGTGGAATGACCACTTCTAGAGCTAATGTTGCTTCCGAAGTTTTATGACTTCTTATGAAGCGTCATGACCTCTGCAAGAGAGTTGCTACTTCTGGAGCTTCATGACCTCGTCAGGAGCATCATGTTATGCTCGTCTTGAGCTATATGAACTCTTCAGGAGCGTTGCTACTTCTGGAGCTTCATGACCTTGTCTGGAGCTTCATGACCTTGTCAGGAGCATCATGTTATGCTCGTCTTGAGCTATATGAACTCTTCAGGAGCGTTGCTATTTCTGGAGCTTCATGACCTTTGCAGGAACATTGCTACTTCTGGATTCTGTACGACTTCTGGAGGAGTTTCAAATGTTGTTTCTTTGGAAGCATTAGGGCATGAATTTTACTAATTCTCCTTTTCCGATGAATGAAATCTTTGGAACCTATATGTCTGTTACGCTTCTGGCGTACAACAGATTATCTGACTACCTTATTCAAACTTTGTCCTTCAAGGATACCAATTTGATTAGGTGTATTCATAACTGACACATATGATTTTAGGGTCCAAATGAGATCAACTGCAAGTATTCTAATTCCACACCGTTTTATCTCCATATCTCCCCCTGACAATGGGAATAGAGTCATACTATGCAATTTCGCAATATCTAATATTGTGTGTTCCCATATATTATTAGGTAGTCTAGACTCCATAAGTAAAAATTTTCAAATTCTAAAGGCATATATCTAGAATGTAAGTTGCAGGCTTGATGCATGCATATATAATATAAGCTTCATGCTTCCAACATTAGTTGTGATACATATACGTTGAAAGAAAACAAGTTTCTTTAGAAACTGCAATTATAATTGGTGGGTTCTTCCAGAGTCGTCAAGAAATTGCATAGGTCCAGCTATGATAGACAACCAGTGTGTCTTAAAGGCCAGTGTTGGGAAAATGTTCAGATTTTTCAATATATTAGTGGCACTATCACTAACTATGTATCATCCTCAAACATTGGCATGTCGTGATTCATACATTTGCATAATAGGAGGTTAGAGAGATTGTGCATATCTTACAAATAACAAACAAGGAAAATAGATAAACAACAAGAAATCAAATGAGTAACAGTGACTAAATGCTCATACATGTTTCTTCATATTTCTTTGTTGCTGCCTTTGGTGTTGGACAAACATGTGACCAATGTCCATGTTTACCACAAGCATCATTTCTAACAGCACTCACACCATTGTGGGCAGGATTTTGATTATTGTTTCGGGCAGGAGTTCTGAACCATTTGTGGCTAGGATTATGATGACTTCTATGAGTATAACCACCTCTGCTAGAGTAACAACCACTGTTAGTGGGATTACCTCTACTAGAGTAGTCATTTTGGCTACCTCTTTCAGAGGTACCACCTTTTCTAAAGTATTTATTCTTACCACGTCCTCTGCTGATGTCCCCTTTAAATTGTAATGTACATTCGCTACTGGAAATGTCATGAAACCAGATGGTCTGGTATTAATATCTTAGCATTGACTTTTGCTATAAGGAGACAAGTAAACTCGATATTGTTGTTGTAGGAGCATCTATCACATTTTCTCCACAAAACATAAGATGAGAAATAATATTAAACAATGTAGAATGATATTTTACACTATGTTAACATCTAAAAATTTCAAGTTTAAGTCATTCATTTTTAGAAAAAGGTATTTGATTATCTTCTGATGGTCATATCTGTCCAAGTATCCAATTAGAACCCAAGTCCAATCCACCCGTTCGGCTGATTTTATCTTATATTAAGTCCAACACAAAATTCAAATTTGCTAAACACTACCTTAAATTGGGTTGGGCTCTCTGTAGAACCTGAATGGGCCACAGATTTGGATCCAACAAGGTGACATATACTAAGCACATGGCATATAACATATGTACTGACCTGTTAAATATGTTTGGTGTGCATGGTAGAATATAGCTAGTGAATGAACAATAGTGGTAAATGAGGTGAAGTGGTGTTTTCACCGTGATGGTGACATCTTCTCACTTTATTCCTCTGATTTTTACACATTTTTATGTTCATAAGTGCTGACACGAACATGTTATTTAATTAACAAATAGCTTATTCCAATTGTATACCTCACTTATCTTGATAAAAGTTGTTGAGATAGGAACAAAGTCAGGAGGAAAGTTCAATCAAAGCATGAAAGTAGTTGATTTAGGAAAGTAACAACAACCTACACTAATGCTTGAAAAAAAATAAAAATAAAATGTAGGAACTATGAACATTTTTCACTTATTTGCTTTTGGGATTGTGGTGGATGATTGAACACAATATAGGGCACACATCAAACAAATAAACAAACACAACCACCACTAACCCCAACTGTCACCGTACCACATATTATTTAGTTCTCCACAAATCTCTCAATCAACCACTAAAATTAATCGCTCAAAACCCAAAAACACATTCTTAAATTCTTGTGTATTCATTCAAAAGAACATCGAAATATAGATTCTGCATCAATGAAAATCTCTGTGCTCATTACTCTCTCGTATATTTTATTTTCTCAATCATCTATTTCTTGTTTTCATTACAGATATAGACAGAGAAGGGTATTTTCCACCATAGGACATCTGTCCCATATGAGATTTTATGGTGGACATCCACAAAGTTTTAGAACATAAGTTTCATTTTTGGTGGTATTATGCACTCAAAGACAAAACTATATAGTATTGAGGTTTTATAAATTTGAATGTTTAAGCAGGACCTGTTTGACATTTTGCAATTTAGAAGATGAAAGTTAGGATTGAATAATTTTGTGGATGAGGGTTAATATTGGTTGATTGGTAATTGAATAGTTGACAAGTTATTCTAAGTAGTGAAGGCTTTAGATTCATTTAAATGGTGATTTCAAATTACTCAAGGAGTCAATTGATTGGATAACAAGTTTACGAAGATTTTTTGTCTTTTTTTTGGAAGGGCGAACAAGGGATCCCAGACCCATTAACCACCTTGACAAGGTTTGAACTAAAAAAAATGTTTCAGTGTGTAAATAACTAGTTAGATATTTTGTACCAATTGAGGTATTTTGTAACGAGACTAAGGTATTTTCCGTGTTGTTGGCACTTTACATATAAATGTTTTTTTACAAAATATCATGTACTAAACACAACTTTTTCCCTTAATCATTTTTGAAGGGCAAGCTTATTTATATATATATATATATATATATATATATTTATTATAAACTTTAAGGTTAGAGTCGTCAAAAATTTTAAACAATTGAGGAAAAATGTTTAAACGCCGAGAGTGAGTTCTCCCCCAAACTTGAATTCGCCAAAACATGAAGTTCGTGATTTTGTTTGAATATGCACTAAGATGCCCGTCTCATTTCATTTTTTTCCTGTAAAAAAAATATTGAAAACACTAAAGACTTGAAATGAATTATAAATTCTTATTAATGAAATATATATTATTATTTTTGACGTTTGTATTGATTATAAGTTTCATTGGACAAATCTAAAAAACTAACATTCTCACGATACCAAGTTTACCAAAATTCAATAACCAAGTAAATTGTTATAAAAACTTTAATTTAAAGAAAAAACACAAAAATGTTTCTCTCTCCACCATATGTACATTCCTCAAACTTTTTTCACCATTTTTCATTTTCTTTACCCTTTTACATGTTTTATATTTACAAATATGTCATCATAAAAAATGAATTTCAACCATCAACATCTTTCTCTACTTTCAATCCTAGCCATATTGTATCTTCAATTGCTAATGAATAATGAAACACTATGATATTTTTCTTGTCGTTGGCAGTCCATATGCATTTTTTTGCTGAATATCATGTACTGAACACCTCGCCACTATTCCCCACTTTCGCCCTCAATCAACTTTGAAGTGCAAGCCTATTCTAAAGTTAAAATATATACTTAAATTTTTAGAGTTAGAGTCTATCAAAATTTGAATCAGTTGGGGAAATTTTTTCAAAAACCGAGATTGAGTTCAAACTTTAAATTTGTAAAAACATTAAGTTTAGTGTTTTGCTTAAATGTGCATAAAAAATATTGCAAAAACTAACGACGTGTAATACATTAGAGGTTTTTAATATATATATGTAGCGTTTGTATTGAGCATTGCTTTTGTTGGAAAATTCTTTAAAAATGCATCCCAATGATATCAAACTTGCAAATATTCGACAACTAAATAAATAGTTATCACACTTTTAATTTTAATAAAAAAAATACAAAATGCATTCCACTAACTTTTTTCACCATTTTATTTTTATTTATTTGCCCTTCTACATGTTTTATATTTACAAATAGGCTATTATAGGTAACCAATCTCAACCCTCAACATCTATCTCAACTTTCAATCCTAACTATCTTTAATCTCCAACATATTTCTCCTATATTTCTCAACATGTTTTTTCACCATTAGATGATTTGTAAGATAGACTAGGGTATTTCCCGTGTCGTTCCTCCACATGCATTTTTTGTATAAACATCATGTACTAAACACCTCCCATCACTATTTTCGCCCTAAATCAATTTTGAAATGCAAGCCTATTCTATGGTAAAAGTATATACTATAAACTTTAAAGTTAGAATCAGTCTAAATTTAAATCAGTTAAAATAAAAATTTCAAACGCCCAAAGTGAGTTCTCTTCTAAACTTTGAATTCGCCAAAACCTGAAGTTCAGTGTTTTTGTTTAAATGTGCATTCACATGTTCGTCTTATTTTTTCTAGTACGATCGACCCGTCTAATTTCTTTGGAAAATGCATTAGATGTTTTTAATAATAATATATATTTAAATTTTAGTGCTTGTATTGATCATTTATTTCATTGGAAAGATCTTAAAAATGTATTCTAACAATACTAAATTTACTAAAATCCCACAAACGAGTAAATAATTATGAAAATTATAATTTTGAGAAAAAACACTTTTTTTTCTCCGCCACATGTACATTCAACCAATTTTTTTTTATTGCCCTTCTACATCTTTTATGTTTGCAAACATGCCATTATTGGAAATGAATCCCAACCCTCAACATATTTCTCAACTTTCAATCCTAGCCGTCTTTTATCCTCAGTTCCTTATGAATAGTTAAACACCTACCTGTTTGTAAGATAGACTAGTGCATTACCCATGTTGTTGGCATGGTAGAAAGTGAGTCATGACATTAGGGTTAAACTCAATTGAAAATTTCAAAATGCAGAATTTAGTTCTCCCGAAATTTTGACTTTGTCAAAATATGAAGTTCGGAATTTTGTCTCTTATTTTGGATGATTTCAACAAAATTTGTTGCAAGCATGTTTTGCATTCCTTGTTTGAAGCATTCCTGCCTGTATGTGAAACTCTAGCTAGCATGCACACAGAAGTATTCTAGATGAGAATGTGTATACTTGACACTTTTGCATGTTTACACTCCAGCGACTGCAGATGCTTTTATTAAACCAAGTGTAGATATAGTTAAGATCGTGTAGTTGGAGCCGAAATTAGTAAAACAAGTGTAGAAGTAGATTTAGCTACACCAAGTCACAACATAGATTTAGCTACTTAACTAAATGACTTGTAACTCTATCAGAGTCATGAACGATGAAAGCTCAAGTGCAATGCACGAAATCAAGTGGTTGAGAATTCAAATGAGAAAAGGTAGATTTGGTTGAGGTTATATAATTCTAAATACTATTTTATTCCTCAATTACTGCAACCATCAAAGTTAATTTACAAGATTACTTTCTTCTAAAAGTCGTTGAGCAAAATTCATCCTTGTAGCTGTTTTGCAGATGCTCACCGTGTTTTATAGGAGTGCAATTTATCCGAAGTTCAATATTACTTGCATGAATCAACTATTCAAGCGCATTTAGGCTAATTTATACTTCTCATCTCTAAATAAAATTGTACTGGTTTTCCAGCAATTGATATTCAAGGAGATGAGGCATATCGCTGAATAAATTTTACAACTCCACAATAACTATTACACCACAGCTTACCAAATGAAAAAGCTAGTCTGATAAAACCAAAAATATCAGGGAAAACAATAATAGTAATAATAACAAGAACAAAAAAAGGACGCAAGTCTTTGCAATATGAGAATCCGTTTTCTTGCCTAAATTCCCACCCCTAAAAAGAAAAAGAGACGGAATTTTGAACTTCATACTTGCAACAAGTTGCATATATCAATTACTGAAACCCAGAAGAACATCTTCTCAGAAAGAAGAAAATGAAAGGGTGGCATAGTGTTGTCGCGAACATTGTATGAAAATAGTTCTCTAAGCCAGGTTCTTAATTTGAATCCACTCTCCTTTATTACTTGGCTGTCCCTTGTAAATGACGAAGAGCATATAATAACCAGCAGGAGCGATCTTTGTATTTGGTGGTGCACCTACTGTTAAAGTCTGATCTCCAAAAGTTCCAGCCATTTTCCTTATGGGCAGAAGAATCATCCTTTGGTTCATCGAGTAACCATGTGTGGTGAATGGAGGATAATAGATAGTGACCTTCAGGTCTGCCTGTTTCACATCACCTGAATCCACCTTGATCTCGATGTCAAAGTTTGCTCCGTATGCTACTGGCTTGCCCTTGAAACTTGACTTGATTAGCGTGCGAGCTGGGAGCTTTGGATCCATGTAGTGTGGCATAAACTTCTCCACCCTCACCTCAGTTGGGTATCTCACACCAGTGAAGCTATACATATTATTGGTATTACTTCCTGCTACTAAAATCTTTCCGTCAATCAGCACTGCTGAGCTAGAGTGATACATTCTGGGAATTTTTGTTGGCTCTAGCTCCAAAAAGCGTTCGCCTTTGGGCTTATTGGGCTTGTAAAGGGTAGGTACATAGTTGGGCTCTTCTGCGAATTGCCAACCAGAAGCTCCCTTCTTGGCGCCATTTAGTATCAGAAGATCTCCAGTGGGGAGAATAAGCATGTCTCCCATTACTCGTGGTGATGGCATCATTTCAACATCCCATGCAGGATTTGGGTCTGTTATCTTAATTCTTGCGCAGTCTTGCAATGCAGGTAGAAACTGTTTCTGCTTCTCAGCAGCACTAAATGCTTCTGGTTGTCCTCCACCACATACTATGACTTCAGAAGGAACCACATCATTCTCGCCAAATCCATCGAAAACTAGAGGAAGAATAGCTGACATTCCCGATCCAGGGTAGTTCCTAGAACCACCTGGCAAATTGGGAAACTCTTTAATTACCTTATTGGTATTGGGGTTGAGTAAGATGGAACGGCTGTTAGCGAAAATGAAGACATTTCCGTCAGTTGAGAGGAACACAAAGGGGTAGAGATTGTTCTCATTTGGGTCAGTTGTTTGTTCAAGGAGCGGCAGAGCATATGACATCTCTGGAGTATTTGTTTTTCCCTCTGCTGGCACATATTCATAATTAAACATACGACGACCCCCAACGCATATGAATCGACCGTCAGCTAAGGTTGCTGTCGAAGCATACCTATATAGAAGAAGAATATTGCAATCATGTATATCATCATAATAGGCGAATTTCTAAAATACTAATTTCTTTAAAGAAAATTGTGATAGATATTTAGTACCATCTTTTGCCTGAAAGTGCTATCTGGTACTCCTTCCAGTCACACTTAGGACAATTCTGAAGGTATCTCACTACTGCCCCTCCATCGTTAAATCCACCATGTTGCACAAGTCTTCCTTCTTGATCAAGCACACCCCCAGAGCACCATGTATCAGTTAAGACCTGCAACAAGCTCAGATTGTTAGAGCTTATTATGTAACAAAATGGCATCCATGAAAATGCATATTTCTCTAAATTTAATTCCCTAGATGTCAGCTTTGGACTAGGGCTATGCTAATATTTTTTATATCATTCCAATAAATGTACGTACCTTGAGTGGCCGGATTCTAGCAGTATCTATGTCATATTCGACAGAATGAGCCCAACAATCAGCTCCATTCTTCAGATTAGGATCTGGACGACATTCCACGTTAGGTGGTAATGCAATTTGAGAGGGGCCCAAGACGGTGGTATCGAACATGATGGCCTTGTTGGTAACAGGAAATATCTGAAGGTGCATGGCAGAAACACCCGCATTCTCACACACTACCTCCCATCCACCTTTGTATGCCGTCGGAAATTCATCCCCTCCAGCATTTAGTACTGGACCTCCTTGTCCTGGATTCACAGATACTTCAGCTTTGTTGTGGTTGCTGAGATGATTGCCACTTGCAGCATCAGTTTCCAAAGGATGGAACAAATCAAAGGAGCAAAAGGCAATGAGTTGAGTAGAGGCAATATGGAAGAGGAGAATCAAAAGAACACACGAAGTTCTTCGTGACATTGCCATGGGAGGAAGGAAGGTGGGAAAGTAGAGATGAAAGGGATGACTATCCTGTTCTTCTAATCCCCTATCTCCTTCAACTCCTCTCTTTTTATTTCTCTCTTATTCTCTTCTTCTGGTGAGAGGAATCTGTATGGCCATGAGTGATTTATACAAACTAAATTGCTTAGGACCATTTGTTTTGAAATAAAAGCGCCAAAATTGTTATTCTTTGTTAACTACATTTAAGGAGGCTTTGGTCAAAATTAGCTTTTCTTGGGAGGATTAACACTATGTTTCTGCCTATTATTCTTCTAAGACCAACTCACTCTCTACCTGAAAGGTCACCTGCCATTCATGTGTTTATCAGTTATTTTTCTGTTTTTATTCAGACCATTTACTAATATAGTCATTTTTCCCTTAAATTGATAAATTTTCCTTTAAACTTACGTCACAGCGTAAATTTAGTTGAGTTGGTAAAAAAACAAAACAAAACAAAAAATAGATCTTTTTTCAATCCATTTTGACAAATTATATAACTCTTGCTAATTATGATATAATGTAAAGAGAAACATTTTGGAAAATAATGAAAAATAAATGACCTTGAGAAATAAAGAAGAAATTTTTTTTCTCTAGCTCTCATCCCTACCCACTATCAACCAACACACCAATTATTCCTTCCTTTCTTCTCTCCAACACCCAAACTAATTGTCCATTTCGTCCTTCCATCAGTAATATGAGAAAACAACAAATGAATGGAGATGAACTCATTTGCATGGAAATGATGTAAAATTGTTCATGGAGCTCCTAGTAATTTAAGGAACCATTTGTTAGGAAACAAAAACTTGCAATAGATGACCCTATAAACGCATTTGAATGATGTGATCTCATTGCAGCTATATTTCTTATGAGCTTGGCTAGCTGTCGAGGAAACCAGTGAGGAAAACAGCGAGGGAGGAAGGGGGGACCCTCCACCCCCTCGCAATGCGTGCGTCCCATCCTTTACACGCATCGCGAGGGGGATGGAGGGTCCTCCCTCCCTAGCTGTTTTCCTCGCTGGTTTCCTCGACAATTAGAATTCCCCATTTCTTATTGAATGAAAATAACAAGGACAACATATTAAAATACTCTAAGCCATCTATCTATAATATAAAATTGCATCTCCAACAGCTTCCTTAAGAAGCTCATTGTGGGCTAAATTTGTATAGCGGCAATTTTAATGAGTTTGGACACTATTATGGGTGATGTCGCTTTACTAGCTGCAACATGTTTGGTTTCACTAGTCAAAATAAGAAGGAAACAATTGCTAACTAGTAAATAGAAAAGAATAAATGCATTCGAAATCTCTACATCTATCCAATTTATAATAAAGAATGAAGTTTAAAGAGGATATCGAATGAGTGTGCTGGAGAGGATTTACACACAATTTCTCTTTTCTCTTAAGGAGCTCGGAATGAGCTGAGAGGTGTAGTTCACTTGCAAGAGTGTATATTCAAATAGAACCCTTTCTAAAAGTCACAACCTTTTCTGCCATCTGTTGAGATTGAAATCAACGGATGAGATTAAACCTCCCAACTCACAGCTCCTCTTAAATACTCCCAAGGGTCACCTTCTCCCACTCGCTGTGATTGTTATTTAACAATGTTCTCCTCTGTACGTCTGGGCATGATCGACACCTATATTTGAATGATTTGGTATTTCAAGTTTTGTTTTCACTCCAATTTGGTGTTTCACAATGTTTTGAAAAATCAAAGTGCCCTTCCTCCCCTCTTACATTGAAATTGAAGATTGAAGACATTATCTCTAATACTGGAAGGTGTGAAAGCAATTTCTAATGATTTTTTTTAATCCAGATTGGTGATTATATTTGAATTCCTTCTCCTTCCTTGGCCTTATTTTCTTCCTTTGTTATTCCGGTCCTTTCAAAGGTCACAATCTCTTTGTGTTTTGATTAAATCAATCCAAATCCCGCAAAAACAAAGGTGATGATACATCAACATTCACGACCAAACACGTGGCACAAATCATCTCTTAGAATCAGTTCAAACCAAAAATCAGTAACAAGTCTGATCACTAAAGCCCAAGTAGGCATTAGTAATGGACCATGACCCAAGTTAAAGGCCTAGACCTCAAACCCAAATAATCTCTCCCCGTAGGATAGAGACGTTATGAAGGAGACAAGTCATGGCTGAAATCTCTCCTCAAGGACGTATCTCAATGAAGGAGGAGACCATTATGAGAAACGTCCCCTTTCATTGTGCCATGCATGCTTAAGTTACATACAGAGTTAATTACTCTTATTATATAAGGTAAAAGAGAGAGGAGAGGAAAGAGGTACGAAAAACCCTACAACTATACTTTGTTCAAGTTCATCTTGTTCCTCAGTTCACTGACTTCAGCATCGAAGTACCCTCGGCCACCAGTAAGGTGGTATTTGGCAATCAACCCTGTTTTGCAGGTTAGATCTCGAGGAGAACAGATTTGGACGCACGAGTTTGGTGCCGTCAATGGGGAACAACAGTTTCCTTTAAAGAACAAAGTTAGTGGTTTCCTTAGAACAAACTAGCAACGAGAAATACAATACAACGCCCAACTCTCATGTTGGCAATACATAGGATAACGCGCCCATTAGTGAAACTCAACTACCAAATGGAAACATCCCCAACCAAGCATTGGGGGAACCAGGTGTGTAAAACAAAGAGTTGTCGTGGGTTCCCACCATTCGACTGAAACCCCAACAAGCCCTTACTCTTGGGGCAATAGTAATAGTAGCTCGTGTGGATCAACTTTTGGCCAACATAGCCCAATTCACCAAAGTGGCCGAGAGACTAACACAAGAGTGCGTTCAACTTGTTGAGCACGCTAGACATCACCTCAGCAAAACTCTGCCAATCGTCTTAAGGAGAACCAAGAAATTCTAGCAGAGCTTTGCATATCCAACCTCGAAAGAAACTAATCTCAAGATGATGGATCCCGAACTGGTGGACTTGCCCTACAAATCCTATTTAGGAATGGAGTCACGGGACCAAACATGTTGTACGAACTTGCCATGTGACCTTTCTTCGATTGATTATGATCACCCATCTGTCCAAGAAGTTCACCCTGCCAAAGTTCGAACCTTATGATGGTTCCACTAATCCATTGGATCATCTACACCACTTTCACCATATGACGGCGCTAAAAAGAAGTTTGGACCCCACCCTGTGGAGAACCTTCCTAACCAACCTCACGTCCACGACGGTAAATTGGTTTAACAGCCTCTCGTCACGGTCAATAGACTCATTCTAGGCACTATCCACAACCTTCATGACTAGGTTCATTGGCAGTCAGCGGATCAAAATAGATCCACACTATTTGCTCCACATTAAGCAGAAACCTGATGAGACTATCAATGAATCGTGTAACGATTCACTGACATGTTGACTATGATTGATGGGTGCAGTAATGACACGGCTAGGACTACTTTCACATGGGGACTCAAGGGAAGACAGTTATACAACTTCCTAACTCTGGAGCCTCCAAGAGCATGGCGGCCTTGTTAAAGTTGCACAAAAATACAACACTCTTGAAGAGATGTGGGCTGTCAAGAAGAACAACGAGGCCGACAAAAAGTCTCTCCCAATGAATCGGGAAATGAGATAAGACAAAAGAGAAGACATAAAGTGAGATGATACCACGGGATGACAACAGTCATCCCAAAAGGTATCGGACCAGTAGCAGGTCCGACTACGACAAACATAAGTTCGGGAAGTTGCACTTGGGCAGAATAAATCCCAAACGGTTAACTAACTCGGTTGACGTGAAGTACAAGCCATACATTGCTTTAAAAGCAAATATGAAAAAGGTTCTGAAGACCATGACAAACTAGGAAGACGTCAAGTGGCCACCCAAACTGAGGGGAGATCCTTCAAGACGAGATAAGAACAAATACTGTTCTTTTCACAAAGACCATGGACACGATACCGAGGATTGCCAGAATTTGCAGAATGAAATCAAATACTGGGTCCAAAGGGGACAACTCGGTGAGTTTGTTAGACTAAGGAAAAATAATCCAGGGGAAAGAAAAGGTGGACCTCGTTGCAGGACCGGATGAACAAAAAGCTGGAGGGTTGAAATAAGTTTTACATGGCATGTATGAAGATCAGAGGCGGTCTAAACTGATTCAGAGAATTGCGAACAAGATTACATCATCGTGATTTTTCAGTCCAACGCGCAAGAATAGACCGCTCAACTCCTATTCTGACCATTTTCGAAAAAGATACGCAGGGTACTCATTTCCCCATAATGACACCCTGGTAATATCAGTTTTAGTAGCCAAATGGGAAGTCAGGTGAGTACTCATTGATACGGGGAGTTCCGCCAACCTCTTGTATATGGAAGCATTTTACATAATGCACTTCAACGTGGAAGGGCTCACACCCGCCAACGAACCAATGGTGGGCTTTAGCGGTGAACAATGCTACCCACTCGGACGAGTCCGGTTGCCAATAGTGGCAGGAGCACCAGGCAAACAACGAGTCCTATTAACAGACTTATTTATCATGAAAATGCTTCTGGAAGACCTTGGCTACACAATATGGGTGTAGTATCATCCACCATGCACAAATGCCTCAAATATCACATTGATTATGATGGTGGGGTCATCAGAGGTGATCAGCCAGCTCCACATGAATGCCACTATGCAGTAATGAAGGCTACCAACAAATAAATTGTAGTCAGGACTAAGGGAGCCATCACAGCAGCCACCTAGTCTATTGCAGACGGATCAATCATTCCCAAACGATAATGCAGCCCCAACCAGTCCACAGGGATGGCCGAACACTGACCAACCCGAAGAAGAGATGACACCAATCCACCTTGATTGCTCGGAAGACAGTAAAACTGTCAGAATCGGATCAAAACTTCATCTGAAACTAACCAAACAATTGATCCAACTGCTGAAAGACAATCAGAACGTATCCGCCTAGAAAATCAAGGACATGGTGGGTATTGACCCCTCCATCATTACACATAGACAACAAGTAAACCAGACAAAAAACCAATCCGATAGAAAAGAAGGTCAATCGCCCTAGAGTGCAATCAGGTCATCAATGAGGAGGTGCACCGATTGCTGGGTGCCAAAATGATTAAGAAGTCCCACTACCCATACTGGCTAGCCAACACAGTTCTGATTAAAAAAGAAAAAGGGAAATGGAGGGTCTATGTAGATTACACGAATCTCAACAAAATCTTGTCTAAAAGACAGATTTCCACTTCTGCGTATAGACCGGATATTGGACGCAACATCCAGGCATGGACTCTTTAGCTTCATGGATGCATATTCCGGCTATAACCAAATACAGATGTATCCACCAGACCAGGAGAAGAAATTCTACATAACAAAAAATGTACGTCATGCTATTGGGAGATGTTGTTCGGATTAAAGAACGCTGGAACAACGTTCGGTCAAAGAATGTTCAAACACCAAATTGGTGAGACAACTGAGGTATACATCCATGATATGCTAGTAAGAAGACTACACAAAAATGACCAAATCAAAAACCTACAACAAGCCTTTTTCCAACTCCGCAAGTAAAAGATGAAATTCAATCCACAAAAGTGTATATTTGGAGTAGAGTCAAGAAAATTCCTTAGGTACATGGTCAACCAAAGAGGAAATAAAGTCGATCCGAAACAGATACAAGCACTCCTAAGCATGCAATCGTATAGCCTACCAACATAAAAGGTGTATAAGGCCTTAACGGCAGGGTAGTAGCCCTCAATAAGTTCTGATGCAGACGATTTATGTTCCCTACTTGACCTTGATTTGATGACCTGCACAAGGAATGCACATGAGCCACGTGCCACCGTTGTGGTGGCCGATGGCACTCTGATGCTAAAGTCAGACAGGGATCTGAGGAAGGCTTAAAGATGTAAATAGGAAATTTGTAGCATACATTTGTTCACCAACCTCCTTTCATATTTATAGTGCTAGAGTCATAGTTCAGCCAGGCTATCGGTGGCGTAGTTTAGGGAAAAATATTTTCCTGGAGATCCTTCTCTAATTAGGAGTCGTCTTGTAAAGAGAAGTTTCCTTGTTCGACATGTGCTCCTAGATACGCGGGAGATAGTTACCTATTGAAATGTCGTCCATATGTGAAATTTTCACGTACGACGTATACTCTGGTATTTACTTCCTAGTTGAAGACAAAGTACTGCTAGCTTGTCGTCCGAAGCTGATCCCCGAGATACTTGCCGCAATAAATCTTTCGGGCATTGGGGATGGCTGTGAAACGTGTGGGCTTAGCAGGCTGTAGTAATTCAGGTTTGGCTGGCATACTGCACTTTGCGAGCTTGATGCCGTTTGGGCTGGATCAATGCTAGACTGATGCTTGGGCCTGTTAATCCTTGAGATCATCATGACATATGTACGGTCTAGATGAAATGATGTTTCAATGTATCATCAATTGTTCCCCCCGAGTTAATGTGCCACCTAGTCGGTCCACTATGACACTTCTCGAAAACATACGCCGTTCATGTTGATTGAGTCTGAACCGTTACTTGAGCGGCGCACTTCAATAATTAAGCGTTCGTTGGTTTAGTGGAAAAAAAGGCGAGAACTAATATCTATTTAGATCCCCTTTCCGCAAAGATTGACTATTTCATTTCTCTATTTTTAGAGACTTCCCTCTATTCAACTTTTAATGGAAAGCCTGTTCACTTTACTCATGGCTCGCCAGAATCAACTCGACGATGAGCTTTTTGGTAGGGGCTTCCAGTTATTTGAAGATAGCTCGGCCTCAAAATCGAGCCTAGCTGAGATTCGAAAGACGTATGGGGTCCTAGAAGACCTGGAATACTTTACATTGGGTGCTGATCAAACGCCAATGTTTCCTCCAGAAAGGTTCATCTGTTTGCATCATGGCATGCTTGAGACGGGCGTCTGTTTTCCTGTGATTGATGAGATCTGGAGCTTTATGGAATTCCTTGGAATCCTTCTTGCCCAGTTGGTACCGATTGGGTACAAGATTGTTCTCCTTATATTGATCAGGGTAAAGGACTCCGATGTTTGGGTGACTCCGATGGTGATTTGGTTGTTAACTTCTCCTCGACTAAACAATCATGTCATTGAGATGAAATCGCCGGCTTGCTTCGAGAAACTGTTGGATGACTTCAAGTTCTAGCGGAAACATTGCTTATTGGCTCCCTTGGACCCGAAGTATTTCTAGTTCAATGGTTGTTCACTTTAGCGGGAGTTCAAGCCACTTTGTAAGTATAGTTTTGTCATTTGCTTCTGTTGTGCCGATTGTATGTTGATCTTTATGTGCGTTCTCTGTAGGGAGGTTCCCCACTACTTCTCTTTCCTCGGAGGAGGAAGCTGTTGTGAAGGCATTTCGTGGCATGCTTCGAATGAGAGTGGTGGATGTTATTTGCACTTCCAATTTTAGTTGCAATGGGTTATGAGCCAATTGGCATGTGGCTCCCACTCTTTTCAAAGTGTCGAATGTTCAGTGTGAAAGTGGAACTCCTTCCAAGAAGAGGAAGGCATCGAAAGCATTGAAAGGTAAAGTTTCCAATTTGTTAGACACGAAGGGGCTTTCTAAAACGGTTGCTTCCTTCATAGGCTCAAAGAGGTCTCACACTAGGGCAGAGCCAGCTTCCAAACGGTCCGTTTTGTTGAGGGAGGAACGTGATTCGAACATATCCGTCTTGGCGGAGGTGTTAGCATCTAATTTGGAGAAGAACCACAGCAATTAACAGGGGTTGAAGATGTGTCGAAGTTGAGTACCGAGCAGACAGAAGCTTTGAATAAGTAGCTGATACTGACTGCTATGGCGGCTTCTACTAATACTGACCAATCCAGGCCTGTTTTACTAAAAGATCTTGATACTGATTTTTTTGTGCCCATCGAGGTTTCTCTTCCTCCATCTTGCTCCTGGCCATATATCGAGATAATAGAGGGTCCGATAGTCAATTCACTTCATTTTCTCCCTTCAGATTCTATTGAGCCAGCTCACTACAGAGCAATAGTTTGCGGAAGAGAAATGGTCCCATAGCAAGCCGTCGACATCAGTCGGAGCTGACTAGGCTCCCACCTTCCAAACCATCTACACCCACGAGGAGTGGGCTACAAATTTGGGCAGAACAGTGGTCCCCTGGCAAACTGTCGGCATCAATCAGAACTGACTAGCCTCCACCTTCCAAACCATCTATACCCATGTGCAATAAGCTACAAATTTGGGAGTTGGAAATTCGGCGACCATGGTCTGTAGAAAAACAGTGGCCTCATGGTAAACTGTCAGCATCAGTCTGAACTGATTGGGCTCCCACTTTCCAAACCATCAACACCCGCGTGGAGCGAGCTGCAGATTTGGGAGCTGACCAAAAGCTATCGTCATCAATCGTCACTAACTAAGCTTACCTGATCGGGTTTGACGATCATCATCCGCGAAGGGGGAGATGATTCCTGGCGAGTCATCATCATCATCAGGCGTGAGAGCATTGACTAGACTCCCACTTCCTACGCCATTGACATTTGCGCACAACGAACTAGGTATCGGGGTGAACCATAAGCCGTCATCATCAGTCGAAACTGACTAAGTTTACCTGGCTAGGTTGGGGCACCTAGTACGGGCATGTGAGCTTACTTTCGAAATCGGATTGCATTGTGTGGATTAGTTTCCACTAATTTCAATGAAAGTTATTTAAAAAGTGGTACATTAATTCAACTGGTGATATGTAGGTGTGCTCCGTGTGTCAAGAGTGACTAGGGCATCTACTGCTTGCGTCAGTGCACGTAATAGAGTGTTGCTCGGATAGTGGGTCGAGCTGGTGGGGCCATATAAGAAAAAACTAGGTCCGTTGGCAGGATCATGGTGCCACATATACGGCGTAGATTGCGAAACGGTAGAGTATCGGTTACTCCCCCTAATTAATGGGGTTGTGTGCAACATCATTAATTGATTGAACGTGGACCTGTGCAGTTTTCAAAGGAATTGTCGCCTCCTCGTTTTCCATACGGTATTTAATGTTGACGGCCTGTTTGGTGAGCCACTTCGTCTATATAATGGCGTTTCTTCACCGTTGTAGGCATTATCTTTTACAGAGTGCACTCTTCAGATGATTTTACTCAAATAATATGCTTTGGGTTTCCAAAGGCTTATGGAGCGTTTTTGTTCTTTGAGTGTCTAAATGTTTTGACATTTGCAGTGATGAGTCTTGAAAAGACTTGGTATTATGTGTGGTCACCCGCTCTGGGTGAGCACCAAATTGGTTCATTGAAACCTTGTAATTTCTTCTCGTATAGCGAAGAAGTAGTACAGACTTTCCCTCAAGGGGCTAGTTTGTCTTTTATTGTTTAGTGCCCCTTCAGTGCTTCAAACCGCATAATTTCTGAGATAACACCAGCAACCAACTTTGGAGGGTTGCTTTCCTCCCTCATGAGCTCTCCTTGACACATTGTGTTGTGCTAGAACTTGGAGTTGTGGGGCGGAGTGAAGTTGGACGCGGCCTGTCAAAGTGGGCCATTGACTCTTAGACGTCCTTCTCATCCCTCAACGAGAGGGTGCACTCGATCCTTTTCAACCTAATTCTTGTCCCAAGTTTAGATGATTAGGCGGATCGTGTGAGTTGGCTGTAGCTTTGGCCGGCATGTCGTAGAGCCTCTGGTTGCTGATTTTGTACCACTTCAGTTCGTCTTTGCGAGGCGGGTCTGATAGAGTATTGAATTGAGTGCGCTCTTTCATACACTTTTTGTACATTTGCTCTTGCTCGTAAATCATCTTCGCCAGAAAAATTGCAGAGCAGAACTCTTAGTAGGCACTGTTACATTTGCTGTCACTTTTGAGCCCTCTTCTGAAGTCGGATTTTTAAGCGAATCTTTATTGTACATCGCATCGGATTTGGATGCTTATAGTTTGTAATCTTTTGTACCCGCCATCTGGGCAAACATTGTAACATCTTTCCAGTAACCAATAGAGTGTGTTTGCGTACTTCTCTATTATTTCTCAAATGAGTGCAAATCACACACATATGTTCCTAAGAATTAAACCTCTAAACTGACTACTGAAAGAAAGTTAAACAACTGGATAGATTGGCTGTTGGCAGAAAGTGGTTGATCCGGCCTTGAAGTAAATTCGCATGGCCCTTGCTTGGCTCGTAAGTACCTTCGGCGAATTGTCAAGGGTCCTTCTGCACCCGCTAACATTTGTGGATTGTGCTCCCGTTTGCGATGACTTCTCCGCTTGGCTAGGCATCTCGTCAGGCTAGAGGGCGGATCGCTCTTGTAATGCTGGATTGTCTTCCATAGCTAAGTAAAGCCACTGGTGCTGGGTCTTTGTCCCCATCAGGGAAGAGGGACTCCCTAGTTTTTGCGTTGGGCTTTTTCTCAACTTGTTTGGCAAGTTCCAGGGCTATCTGAGAACATTCTATCTACTTTAGCGCGGCATAGTAGTAGCCCCATGCTGTTGGTTGGTCCCCACGAATTGTTCCCTTTGAGTGACTGGCAGTATATTTAACGCATTGATTAAGGGTGGAGACCACTGCTTTCCATCTGGTGAAACCAAGGCCTCCCCAAGATAAGGTTATAGGTAGACGGTGCGTTTGGCATCATGAAGTCCAGGAGCAAAACCTTCCTCAATTGTGGTTCTCCTGCCACCACTGCTAGCTTTATCTTCCCGATTGGGAAGTATTTTTCTCCGCTAAACCCAATCAACGGGTAGCCAGAAGGATTTAAGTTCTCTTCCTTGAGGTCCATGCTGCGGAATGCGTTATAGAATAAGACAATGAGAAAGCTTCCCATGTCCACCTGGGCCCTCTTTACTTCCCACCTCGCAATTGAGACCAAAATGACAAAAACGTCATTGTGTGGTGTGAAAACGCCTTCGAAGTCCTTATCTATGAAAGTCAAGGTCGGACTTTGGCCGTGTCAGGCTAATATAACTCAAGCTTCGAAGGGTTGAACTTATTTTGTAGAGCTTCGTTCATGATGTGGTCCGCGAACAAGGGAACAAAGAGGTTGTACAACACATCTGGGTCGTGAGCCCCTCGGTTGAGGGGGTTCTACGTGGCGGGTTTGTCTGCCCTGAAAGTTGGATTTCCGTTGGTCGCGCCACTACCTGTAGTCTAGTAAGAACTAGTGGGGGCTTGACTCTCCTGCATCTGCTGTCTGTTGTCATCTGGAGATTGAGGTCTGTACTGCTCCTGATCTCCATCAGTGGGTGGAGGGTTCTGTTGGGTGAGGATCTCCACTGCTTTAGTGATCTATATTTGTGATGATAGCAGATCCATCTTGGGGTCCGGCGCCACTGCTGCTAACGCGAGGGTGCGAGCGTAATCCCCCTGTGTTGCTTGTACCGCTGAAAGCGTTGGTATAGCGCTAGTCTGAGCATTCGATGTATCCCCCTGGTCTCCATTGTTACGGGATCCGGTTGTCACCATCTTCCTGAACTCTGAAGAAAGACAATGTCAATGTTTTGCTAGGAACTCTATTGTCTTCACGGATGGCGCCAAACTGATGCAGTCAATTTTTGCTCCCTGTTGACCTTGACCTGCTGACCTACACAAGGAATGCACGTGAGCCACGGACCACCGTTGTGGTGGCTGATTGCACTCTGATGCTAAAGTCAGACAGGGATCTTAAGAAGGCTTAAAGCAGTAAACATGGAATTTGTAGCGTACCTTTGTTCACCAACCTCCTGTCTTATTTATAGTGCTAGGGTCCTAGTTCCGCCAGGCCATCGGTGGCGTAGTTTAGGGTAAGAGATCTTCCTGGAGATCCTTCTATAACTAAGAGTCGTCTTGTATAGGGAAGTTTCCTTGTTAGACTTGTGCTCCTAGATAAGCGGGAGATAGTTACCCATTGGAGTGTTGTCCATATGTGAAAGTTTCCATGTACGACATATACTTTGGTATTTGCTTCCTAGTTGAAGACAAAATACTGCTAGCTTGCTTGTCCGAAGCTGATCCCCAAGATACTTGCCGCAATAGGTCTTACGGGTATTGGAGATGGTTGTGAGACGTGTGGGCTTAGCAGGCTGTAGTAATTCGGGTCCGACTAGTGGACTACACTTTGCGAGCTTGATGCCATTTGGGCCGAGTCAGTGCTCGACTGATGTTTGGGCTTATTATTCCTTGAGATCATCATGACACGTGTACGGTGTAGATGAAAGGACGTTTCGGTGTATCATCAAGTTCATTTCCAAATCGTTAGACAAATGCCTCCCTTTTTTAAGATTTTGAAAAGGAACAAAACATTCAAATGGAGTAAGGAATGTGAACAAGCTTTCCAAAACCTAAAAGCACATATGGGGAGTACAAAATTACTTTCAAAGCCAAAGTTAAGTGAGACACTTTGTATCTATCAGTATCAGAACACGCAATTAGCTACGCCATGATACGTGAGGAAAAGGGAATACAGAAGCCAGTTTACTACGTCAGCAAAACATTAGCAGATGCAGAAGCTAACTATCCCGCCTTTGAAAAATTAGCATTCTTGTTGGTCATGTCTTCCAGAAAGTTGCACCCCTACTTCTAGTCCCATTCCATTACTGTAATGACCGAACATCCACTTCAGCCAGTATTGCATAAACCCGAGTTGTTCGACAGAATGGTGAAATGGGTGATAGAGCATGATCCCGATGAGTATTCCATGGCCATTTGCATAATGGTGAATGGATATTGTATGTCTGCTTCGGCTCTCTGACAGGAAGAAGTACCTCCTTATAGCAATTGAATACTTCACGAAATGGGTAGAAGTACAACCACTGGCAAAAATAGGAGAAGCCCAGATCGAGAACTTTTCGAGAAAAAACAATAATATACAGATTCGAAATCCCCAGAACAATTGTCACTGACAATTAGAAAAAATTTGAAGGCAAAAAGGTCAAGAAGTTATGGGAGAACTTGAGTATCAATCACCACTTCTCAGCACTTGGTCATCCGCAAGCAAATGGACAAGCAGAATTCACCAACTGAACAATCTTTGAGGCCATCAAGAAAAAACTTGTAGGAGCAAAAGGATTACGAGTATCTGAACTACAAGGCATTTTCTACGCCTATAGGACAACAAAAAGGATTCCATCCGGAGAACACCATTTTCCCTAACTTACGGGTTTGAGGTAATGGTACTAGTTGAGATTGACATGCCCACCTTCAGAGCTGAACAATTCTGGTTGGAAGACAATGATGAAGCACTGTGTGTTGGACTAAATCTTCTCGAAGCGAAAAGGATAGAGCTTCAATCAAAATGGCTGCCTACCAACAGAGAATGGCAAACTATTACAATAAGAAATTCAAACCCTGTGCATTCAAAGTTGGTGCCTATATACTCATAAAGATCCAGCTAATACGAAGTGGTTAAAATATAGGCCAGGAAGATACTGGTTAGAAAATTCAAACAGAGAACAACTCAAGCGGCCATGGAATGTAGAACACCTGAAAATGTATTATCAATAAACTATTACATTTTAGCAAGTCTCCATCACTCATTTCAGCTAGTCAGGACCACGAAGTCAAATTAGACATTTACTTCAAATTTTCCTGTCTGATCACCAAGTCAGACAACAGAGTGCATGCAGCTAGTCAGGACGACCAAGTCAGACAAGACATTTACTTCAAAAATCTTCTTGTTTGCCAAGTCGGACAATGAAGTGTATACAACTAGTCCATACATCAAGTTAGACTAGATATTAAATTCAAAAATCTTCTTGTCCGGTTACCAAGTCAAATAACAAAGTGTATACAGCTAGTCACGACCACAAAGTCGGACTAGATATTTATAAATCTTCTTTTCTGATCACCATGTCAGACAACAAAGTGTATTCAGCTAGTCATGACCACCAAGTCAGACTAAACATTTACTTCAAAAATCTTCTTGTCAGATCACCAAGTCAAACAAGGAAATGTGTGCAGCTAGTCAAGAACATCAGATCAGACAAGATATTTAAATTAAAAATATTTTTATCAGATCACCAAGTCGGACAAGGAAGTGTATATAGCTAGTCAAGGCCATCAAGTCAGACTAGATATTTAAATTACAAAATCTTCTTGTCCAGTCACCAAGTCGAACAATGAAGTGTATACATCTAGTAATGACCACAAAGTCAGATTAGATATTTAAAAATCTTCTTGTTTGATCACCAAGTCGGACAACTATTTGTATTCAGCTAGTTAGGACCACCAAGTCAGACTAGACATTTAATTCTAAAATCTTCTTGTCCGATCACCAAGTCGGACAATAAAGTGTATGCAGCTAGTTAGAACCACCAAGTCAGTCTAGAATTTAAATTCAAATTTTTTTTTGGTTCGATCACCAAGTTAGACAACGAAGTGTGTACATCTAGTTACTACCACAAAGTCAGACTAGATATTTAAATCTTGTTGTCCGATCACCAAGTCGAACAATGAAGTATATTTAACTAGTCAGAACCATCAAGTCAGACTAGATATTTTATTGTATAAATCTTCGAAAGTCTGAAGTTGGACAATGGTGTGCGTTTTGCAAGGTAAGACAACCAAGTCCATATTTACGTTTCATTCAAAATCTTTTAAGTCTAGACAACCAATTTAGACTACGAAGTGTATCTACGAAGCCCAGACCTCAAAGTCAGGCTACATTTATTATATTTTCTAAGCCTAAGCTACTAATTTAGACTATGAAGTGTATCGATGGAGCCCGAACCTCAAAGTCAGGCTACATTTATTATATTTTCTAAATCTAAACTACCAATTTAGACTATGAAGTGTATCTACAAAGCTCAGACCTCAAAGTCGGGCTACATTTATTATATTTTCTAAGTCTAAACTACCAATTTGGACTAGTATATCTACGAAGCCCGAACCTCAAAGTCAGGATACATTTATTATATTTTCTAAGTTCGAACTACCAAGTCAGATTATGATGCATATCTACATAGCCAGGCCTAATACATCAGCTCAGACTAACGTCACATCGCAAACACACAAAAAGACAAGCATGTGCACTTGAGCCAAAAATAAAAAATATATTTTACAACTTATTTGATTACGTCATCAGAAGCAATTACAGGAGAAATAGTTGGAGGTAGGGAAGCATTATCGTCGTTGGTAGGGTCAGCTGGAGGAAGTGAAGCTACATCTTTATTGTCCACGATGGAGTGGAAACCTCTTCAAAAGTGTGGTTAGCTATTGCACGGTACTTGCTAAGGTCCCAACCCTCCTCTCTTTCATATAATCAAAGAGTTCAAGTCTGCCAAAAATAACCTTACTAAACTCCACTTCAGTTGCATTAGTCTTCGACTGTTCTGCCAGTACAAACAATTCCTGCTTAGCCAGGGCAAGCTCCTCTTTGAGTCCAGCAAACCTCTGAGATGCATGCTCTTTAAGGCCATTCTCTAGAGCCAGCTGCTCTTTCACAGAGGTGACCTCCGCAGTCATCTACTCCACTTGCCTCTCAACGGCCTTATAGAGACTAGACTTAGAATCTACCATAACCACTGCCTAATTATGAGCTTCCTTCGTGGTAGTCAACTCAATTTTTTAGGTAGACAATGACGACTACAGCTTCGCAACTTGTTCAAGAAGGAGGTCCATCTCCTTATCCGCAAAATTTACTTCGGTAACAAACTTATCTGTGACGTCCTCCACCTCTTTCAGCTTATCCTGATAAGCATTAACTATTTTTTCTTGATAACTAGCATGTTTTTCAACTTATCTACCTCAGAAAGAACATCAGAAAAGCTGTAGCAGCTGTTGTGCGTACTTCTTCTCCAAGGCATACACCTCTTCATGGGCAGGCTGATACTCGGAGTCCATTATCCCAGCATAAGTGAGATGAGACATTCCTTGTTCAAAGCAAAGAAAAAGTAAAAATAAAAAAAGGAAAAAAACAGAAAAGTTAAACTCTTTACCTCCATTATATGCATCACACCTTTGTCAAGGTACTACCCAACAACACGAATAGGCATAGGGGCCTGATTCATCAACCACTGATGCCGTGACTTGATATGATTGTGTGCACTCTCCTGCACGCCAATCTTCGAATGCCACGAAAACCCACCATCTGTCCTAATATGGATAGCCCAGGGATGGGCTCCTTCCAATTGACTTTTGGATGGAGCACAAATAGGCCGGGGATAATAGACAAGCCACCTTTGGTTACTTCAATAGTGAGTTGAACTTCAGAGATGATGGATACACCAACCTTCCCCTTTTTATCATAAGAAGGAACAGTAGCAGACAGAACTGGATGAAAATGAGGCGAAACAGACAATCGTTTCATACTTGGGTCAACAGGATGAGGAAGAGGAAAAAACTTTGAGCTCTGACCTTGATCAACAATAAGCTCGTCAAAAGACGAATCATACTCGAAGTCGTTCAAAGACAAGATCGCGTCTGGATCCTTGGGCTTTTTCAGCGCAAGCTAAGTCATATTTTTTGAAAAGACACGAGCATCCTCATCCTAAACCTTGCTGATATCCGTCACACCAACTTAGGCAAGAAGCTCATTCTTTGTATCAATAAATGGAGCACGAGGACGGGCAACTTCCTCCCAACTCTTTTCCAAAGCCGGTTGCATCTCTTCATCTTCCTGATCAGTAATATGGGAGTCATCCTCATGGGTTTTCTTCAAAGAAAAACAAATTTTACTCCTTGATCTAAGGAGAACAGAACAATCGGGACTTACTCCCCTTCCGGAAACACGCGACGAAGGGTGGTCGGAACAACTTCCTTCATGGCAAAGATAACTCTAGTAGATGTTCCCAACCCAACATGCCTCTTCCACTTTGCAGTCCGACCAACATCGACCAAATCACCCACAACCTTCCTTTTGGAATTACTAGGAGGTCTTGAAGCCGTCTTTTTCCTCGTGGTCAGATCTGCACCCCGACCACCAACACTAGCAGAACGACTAGTTTCAACTACAGTGACACCAGAGTCACACGCATAAGCAATCAACTATCGTTACTAAGCACTAAGGATGTAGAGGCTACTAGTCAATAACCTCTAATTGAAACACATCTTCAACTGGCGTTCAAGGAAGGGAAAGGAATCAAGCCTTCATCAACTGCTCTTCTGTAGTTAGTTGCAAGTTGTTCGAGTTCTTGGGGTCCCAAACGACTTGGGAATGGGTCTATCGCAAAGGTTGAAGTACCTAGATTCCATGGAACCATATATCCAGGTCTTCTGCCAAGACTTGAAATCATCTTTCGGCTTGCCTAAAAAAACAAGTGAAATCAGAAAGAGAACAACTTTTTTGTTGAACTTCAACGTCAGCAGAGAATGTAACACATTCTCATTCAGACGGATCCCGACCCGTAGAGCTTTGACCAAGGTACCAATCAAGATCCTTCAGCCATTGGGACTCAACTGTGCAAAAGGAGTATCGATCAAGTCCAGATAAGATCATATGATATTCGGGACTGGGAAATGAAGACCAGACCTAAACATCCCAAGATACAAGGATATATAACTAGCCTTGGGGTAGATAAGACTATCACCATTTGCTGGCAACACAATATGCAAGTCGAACGGAAGATAATACTCATGACGGAGATCATCCAAGGTTGCCTGGGTTGTCAGCATCGAATCGAAGAACTCTCCACTAGTGGTTACTTGATCGACACTAAGTGATCTCTTTGGATTCATGGTGAAATGTTTGCTAACTCAAAAAATAAAAGGAAAAGGAACAAACAAGCTTTGCAAATGAAAGAAGGCGTAAAGAAAATAACACACCTCCTAACGCCCTTATATAGAATTAGAAGCGAAAAGACAACCAATGGGAGATCGTGCAAGAAATGATAGCTGCATGAAACCCTAAAGTCACACCAAAACGAGCTGATTGATCATTTATGGCATAGTGGAGTAGCGGTTAAATCGTGGCTGTTGAGTTGACAGGACCTTGATTACAATGGTTAACAACATTAAATGTTGTGTTCAACATTTATGAGGAACCTCGATAACCCATTGCAGTACAGTTAGTGGCCGCACAAACGAGATCATTAACCAGAGGGAGTAGCTGATGATACATCAAACAACCATTAGATCACGACCGAACCCATGACAAAAATCATCTCTCACTAGGGACAATCGGTTCAAACCAAAACTAGTAACAAGTCCGATCACTAAAGCGCAAATAAGCATTAGTAATGGACCACGACCCAGGTCAAAGGCCCAGACCTTAGAACCTATGAATCTCTCGCCAGAGGACAAAGATGTTATGAAGGAGACAAGTCATGGCGAGAATCTCTCCCCCAAGGATGTAACTCAATGAATTAGGAGACCATTATGAGAAATGTCCCCATTTATTGCTCCATGCATGCTTAAGTCCCGTACAAAGTTAATTACTCTTATCATATTAGGTAAATGAGAGATAAGATGAATGAGGTACAAAAAACCCTACAACTATACTCTGTCTAAGTACATCTTCTTACTTAGTTTACTGACTTAAGCATCAGAGTCAATCTAACCTGTTTTGCAGGTCAAATATTGAGGAGAACAAATTTTGATGCCTCAAAAGGATTTTGAGAAAGAAAGTTCAAAGGATCACTTGTTTATTAAGTTAAATGATACCATGGACTTTGAACCTTTAACTTCAATGATCATGATACCAAGTGATTTTCAATGGTTCAAAACCCGTCAAACATGAGGATGTTCCTCGTGATTCACACAGTTTCTTCAAAATGCATACCAAATTTGGATTTGTACTTTTCTTGATATTAGCAAATTGTATGTGTCACAACATCAATCTCTTCTTTGGGACTGATTCTTCTCTTAGATTGTTTTATATATACGTTTTGTTTGCGATTAATATGTAATTGACATCATTCATTAAAGGAATAACCTTTAACTATTTGATGATACATCAAATAGTCCTTCGATCACCGCCGTACATGAGGCAATGATCATCCATCATGAGGAATGAACACTTCACACTAAATATTTATAATGAGTCCATTACTAAAGCCCAAAGAGGCATTTAGCAACAGATAGCGACCAAAGTTAAAATACCAAATCTCATGCCCAATGAATCAGTCCTCTCAGAAGATAGAGATGTTACGAAGGAGACAAGTACAAGGACGTATCTCAATGAATGAGGAGACTGGCGTCCCTCTTCATTGCGCCATGCATGCTTAAGTCACGCACAAAGTTAATTATCCCAGTATTTAAGGTAAACGAGATAGATTGAGATAAGGTATGCAAACACAACGAAACTATACTCTGTCCAAGTTCATTGTCTCCTAAAGTTAACTGACGTAAGCATCAGAGTGCCTTCAGCCACCAAACAACAATTTTTTGCAATCTAACCTTGTTTTGTAGATCAAATCTCCAGAAGAACAAATTTGGATGCATCAGTTTGGCGTCGTCCGTGAGGAACGACAGTTTATTTAAAAAATAAAAACATAGTTGGTAATTTTCTTAGAACGAACCAGTGATAAAAGACACAATGCAAATGGAATCCCCTACAAACTGTTAGCTTAGCAACAATCACGAGAATCCTTCCATTGGTGAAACTAAACTGCCAAGTGGATACATCCCTAATCCAGCATTGGGAGGACCAGTTGCCCAAAGCAATGAATTACCACCGTGAGATATGGTGGCCCATACCACTCAACTAGAATCACAACAAGCCCCAGCTCTTGGGGTATTGATAATGGACCCCCGTGTGGATCAACTTTTCACCACTATGGCCCAACTCACCAAAGTGGTCAGATGGCTCACATAAGAATGCGCTCCACCTGTTTACCACGTCAAAGATCCACCTCAGAAAAACTCTATCAATCATTTTTAGGAGAATCAAGAAGCTCCTGCAGAGCTCCGCCAAGTAAACCATGAAAGGAATGAATTTCAAGATGATGGATCCAGAACTGGTGGACGTCCTCCACAAATCCCATTTAGGGTTGGAGTCATAGATCCAAACATGTTGTATGAACATGCCATGCTGCCCTTCTACGACGAAATAATGAACACCCATCTGCCCAAGAAGTTTGTCATGCCAAAGTTCAAATATTAAGATGGCTCTACTGACCCATCCGACCACCTGTGTTGCGCTGAAAGAGAGCTCAAATTCTACCATGTATAGGACCTTCCCAATCAGCATCATGTCCACGACAGTAAGTTGGTTTAACAACCTTTCACCACGATCGATAGACTCCTTCCAGGCACTAGCTGCAACTTTTATCACAATATCTATTGGCAATCAGCGAATCAGAAAGGGTCCTCATTATTTGCTTCATATCAAGCAAAAATCCAATGAGACTATCAGATAGTACGTTACGCATTTTACTGACGATTTGACCATGATTGACAGATGCAGTGACAACACGACTGTGACAACCTTTACTTCCAGAATCATGGAAGGACAGCTATACAACTTCCTACCTCTAGAGCCCGTAAAGAGCATGACAACATTGTTAAAGAGTGCACAAAAATATCACTTTTGAAGAGATGTGGGCTGCCAAGAAGAACAATGAGTTCGATAGAAGGTCTTCCCAAACGAACCAGGAAAAAAAAAGACATGAGGCGAGAAAATAGACTGCGGAAGGACAATGACTAACCCAAAAAGACATCGAACCAGTAGCATGTCCGAAAATGGTAGACAGGAGTTCGGTAAGTCATAATCGGGTAGAGTAAAGCCCAAACGATCAGCTCAATCAGTTGACACGAAATAAAAGTTGTACACTACTTTAAAACAAATATGACAATGCTTCTGAACTCCATAATGAAAAGGGAAGACATCAAGTGGCCACCCAAACTAAGGAGGGATCCATCCAGACGGAATAAGAACAAATATTGCTCTTTCCACAAGGACCATGGACATGACACCAAAGATTGCACAACCTGAGGAATGAAATCGGGTATTGGGTCCAGAGAAGAAGACTCGGTGAGTTCCTTGGACTGAAAGAAAAATATTCCAAGGGAAAAGAAAAGGCAGACTCCGATGTAAGAGATGAACAAGCTGGAGGATTGATATATGTTTTGCATGGCACAGCCAAAGATCAAAAACAGTCCAACTGATCACAAAAATAGTCTGTCAGAGATTTGCGGACAAGAATATGTCATCCAGACCTTCTTGCTCAGTGCACCGGAATAGAACCCCCAACTCTGACTTTTTAATAAAAATATGCGCAGGGTGTTCATTTCCCCCATTATGACGCCCTAGTGATATTAGTGTTAGTAGCCAAATGGGAAGTCAGAAGAGTAGCAAAATGAGAATCAGAAAAAGATGTGCAGGGTGTTCATTTCCCCCATAAAACATGCTTCTAGGAAGACTCTAGCTACATGAAATGGGCGTAATGTCCTTCACCATGCATCAATGCCTCAAGTAACACATTAATGATGACGTCGTGGTCATCAAAGGTGATCAAAAAGCTGCATGTGAATGCAACTATGCAGCAATGAAGACTCCCAACAAATAGCAATAATCACAATCAGGACCAAGGGAACCGTCACAACAGCGACCCGATCAACAGCGGATGGATCAGTTCCTCCCAGACGACCGAACACTGGCCAACCAGAGGAAAAGACAATATCAATCCGATTCGACAATTTATAAGGCAACAAAATTGTTCAGATCGAGACAAAACTGCATTTGGAACTGACTGAACAACTAATCCAGCTACTGAAGGACAACCAGGACGTATTTGGCTGGATAATGAAGGACATGGTGGGCATAGACCCCTCTGTCATCATAGATTGCAAGTAAATCCAGACAAAAAATTAGTCCGAAAGAAAAGAAGGCCAGCCCCCAAAACGTAACCAGACCATCAATGATGAGGTGCACCGCTTACTGAATGCGGGAATGATAAAAAAGTCCCACTACCCAGACTGGTTGGCCAATACATTTCTGGTAAAAAAGTAGAACGAAAAGTGGAGGGTGTGCGTGGATTACACAGACCTTAACAAAGCCTATCTGAAAGAAAACTTTCCACTTCCTTGTATAGTTCAAATAGTGGATGCTACCTCCGGACTTGGGCTCCTCAGCTTCATGGATGCATATTCTGGCTACAACCAAATACAAATGAATCCATTAGACCAGGAGAAAACGTCATTCATAACTGAAAGAGGTATGTACTGCTAACAAGTCATGTTGTTCGGATTAAAGAATGTGTGAGCAAAGTACCAACGCCTGGTCAGCAAAATGTTCAGGGATCAAATTGGCAAGACCATGGACGTATACATTGATGACATGCTAGTCAAAAGCCTACACAAAGAAGACCACATCAAAGATCTACAACAAGCATTCTTTTAACTTCGCAAGTACAAGATGAAACTAAGTCAACATAGTGTACATTCGGAATAGAGTCAGAAAAATTCCTTAGGTACATGGTCAATCTAAGAGGAATTGAAACCAATCCGAAAAAGAGACAAACACTCCTAAGCATGCAATTGCCCACCAACATCAAATGTGTACAAAGCCTTAACTGTAGGGTAGCACCCCTTAATAGATTCATCTCCAAATCATCAGACAAATGTTTACCCTTTTTCAAGATTTTGAAAGGAAACAAAACGTTTAAATGGAGCGAGGAATGTGAGCAAGCGTTTCAAAACCTGAAAGCATATATTGGGAGTACATAACTACTACCAAAACCAAAGCTTGGCGAGACACTATACTTGTATATGTCAATGTCGGAACATGTAATCAGCTTCGTTCTGATATGCAAGGAGAATAGAATATAAAAGCCAGTCTACTACGTCAGCAAGACATTTGAAGACGCAAAAGCCAACTATTAGCCTTGGAAAATTTAGAACTAGCACTGGCATTGGTGGTATCTTCCAGAAAGCTGCGCCTCTACTTCTAATCTCACTCCATCACCGTAGTGACCAAACATCCACTTCGGTCAGTATTACACAAACCAGAGTTGTCTGGTAGAATGGTGAACTAGGCAATAGAGCTCAGCCAGTTTGACATCAACTATACTCCTAAGACCGCAATAAAAGCTCAAACACTGGCAGACTTCATCGCCGAATTCATAGGCGATAGCAAGCTTCAATAGGACAATGATAAGGAGCAATAAACCACTAAACCCAATACTCAAGGATGGATCATGCACTATGAAGGAGCATCCAACGATAAAAGAAGCAAAGTTGGAAGAGTTTTGCACAACCCAAAGGGGTGACTTTGGAAAAGGCCATCAAATTCAATTTCAATGCCTCCAAGAACAAAATTGAGTATGAAACATTGATAGTCGAACTACAACTAGCTAAACACCTGAGAATAAAAGAAGTCAGTGTTCTACACCACCAAGTCAGGAACACCACACGAATTTTCTTTGGAACACCACCATCACCCATTCCATTTCTCCTCAATCAAAAGATTCTCTAACAACTCCCTCTTCTCCACTGCTCTTAAATTCCAGTAAACCACCACCCACTCCCCTCATCTTCTCCCTAACCAAAAAAAGTTCACCTATTTAAACCCAAACAAGCAATTCTTCTCATCATCGATCCAAGCTTTTTCGTAATAATTTTTCTACGAAAATTTGGTGTTATTGTTGGTGGTGATTTGTAACAAATCTATGACCATGTTCGTCTCCTTCTCATCGATAGATCCAACATAATAACTTCCTTTGTATTGAACCTTCAGTTTGCCAAACATTAAAGCAATAGTTATGAGATATCAATCAGTTATACGATCATGTGGCATGGGCAAACCCTAGTAATAATTAGTCGTACACATGGCATGGGCTAGCCTTAGCATGAAAAAGGCTTCTGCACAATCACAAACGGACCCATTCACAAATTATTGTTCAGCCCATAAGTCAGGTACTCTGGCCCAAGACACGCTAGCCCAAGAGGCATGAATCTTAGGGCTTGGCCCAGGACAATAAGGTCTGAAGACGAATCTCAAAGCTGTCACATGCTCGAGATTCACTCGCACGAAATTAGTTCCAAGCCCAATCAAGCATTGGGTCCTAAACAAAGCCTAGTGCTGAAGATGCTCAATCATGTACATGTATGATCTTATGTGAAATCTCCTTCCTCCATCACGCCTTGATCGCATCGACAGTTGGGGAGGGAACACTCTTTCTAAGAGATAGTGAAAGGAAAAAGAAAAGTATGCATACATATTGGAATTTACATACAGTCTTCACTATTCCTTACATTGATATCTGACTTAAGCATCGGAGTACCTTCAGCCACCACAACGGTGGTCCCTAGCTTAATCGCTGCTCATTTTTGTAAGCTCGAGATCAGGGAGATCAACAAGGATGGATCTGAACACATCAGTTTGGCATTGTCCATGGGGAGAGACAATAAGTTTTCCCTGAAACGAACATACAAACTTTTTCTAGCTAAACAAAGTATCGAGAAATGGTCACCAACACAAGATCTTGAACACCCAACAACAATGTCGAATCAGACAACCATCTGGCCAGAGAAGCCTCTCTACAGGGTTGAACTGATCTAACCAAGGGAGCAAAGCAATTATATGGCCCAACCACGTCTGATCCCCGCATTGAGAAGATCCTACTTCATATGGATCATCTAACGTGGGTGGTGGACAGACTCGCTCAGGATTGACAGCAGCCACCCAAAATTGGCGGAGATTCAAGGAGATCCCACACCAAATAAGATGCTCGAGAGTGTGTCCAGGAAAGTGAGAGCCTCCCCAAGGAGGAGCAAAGAGTTGGCTGGCAGGAGAGCTTAAAGGATGACAGGGATCACGAGACCACGCCCCAAAAAAATTGTACCACGGTGAGGAACCTGCTCCAACTGGGGGCAACCAATCCGAACTTCTTGTACGACCTCACGGGCCCTTTATTCTCGAAGGAGATCATGAATGCCCTATTACCAAATAAGTTCGTCCCTCCAAAGCTTGAATTCTATGATGGAACATCAAATTCAACAGATTATATGCGCCATTACCACCACATAATAGCGTTGAAAGAAATTTCAGATGCTATCTTGTGCAAAACATTCCCCACCAGCCTGAAGAAGGCTGCACTGACCTGGTTCCACAGTCTTCAGCAAGATCTATCGATTCGTTCTGGATGTTGGCAAAGACATTCATCACCAGATTCATCGGAAGCTAATGAATAAAATAAGGGCATCACTACTTGCTAAGTCTCAAGCAGAAGCAGAGCGAGACTCTCAAAAAGTATGTCACTCATTTCAACGATGAGTTGACTTTAATCGATGATTGCAGCGATGACACGTTGGTCACCGCCTTCACTTCTGGCCTCCGAGGAGGTCACCCACTCTTGAATCCCAAAGGGATATGACAGACTTACTGAAAAAATGTGCAAAAGTATATCAGTCTGGAAAAGATGTTGACTGCCAAGAGAGAAGGCAAAAATAAAGCTAAGCAACCCCTAGGGCCCAGGGCTGGGGAGAGGAAAAAAGGTGCGAAGAGGAAGACAGGTCAAAGAGGAGGAAAAATGACAACAAAACTGGTTCCGACAAGACCAAACCCAATTATGTCGGCACAAGGTTCACTCAGTTCGTTCCTCTCAACTCTAGCTTGGCCAAAGTCCTCACCGCCTGAAAAACTGGAATGACATCAAGTGGCCTCTTAAGATCAAAAGTGATCCTTCAAAGCGTGATAGGAGTAAGTATTGTGCCTATTACAAGGACCACGATCACATCCCCAAGACTTCCAAAGTCTAAAAAATGAGATAGAGTACTGGGTTCAAAAAGGAAGACACGAAGAATTTATAAATACTGTCGAGAAGCGGCCCCAAGAGAAAGAAAAAGAAGAAATGATCTCAGAGGCCGTAGAAAAGATTGCAGACGTCATCTACGTCCTACATAGTGCAGACAATGGACCTGAAAAAATCCAACACGTCAAGGAAGTGGGCAATCCGAGAGATGTGGACAGGTCCCCCATGCAGAGACCGCCCAGTCCAACACACCCGAGTAGAACACCCAACCCAAGACCTGAGTTTCAACGAGCATGACATGCAAGGGGTCTACTCCCCACACAACAATGACCCGGTGATCACAATTGCAATATCAAAATGGAACGTGAAAACACTGTTGGTGGACACAGGGAGCTCAGCCATTATCTTGTTCCTGAAAGCCTTCTGTAGGATGCGACTGAGAGAGAGAGTTGAAATCGGATAACTAGGTGACGGTTGGCTTCAACGGCGCTCGAAATTACTTAGTCATGGGCATCAGCCTACCCGTAAGAGCAGGAGAACCAGTGAAGCTCCTTATGATGGAGTTCATTGTGGTAGATGCCCATCCACATACAATGTAATTCTGAGAAGACCTTGGCTCCACTAGATGGGAGCAGTGGTCTCCACACGACACCAGTGCCTCAAGTACCTCGTCAATGAAGAGACATAAACTATCAAGGGATATCAGTTTTCTGCAGAGAATGTCATTATGTGGCGGTGAAGCTATTCGGCAAGTATCCACAATGGCTCAAGTCTCCCTGAAAGTTGATGAACCAACAAGCCAAGGGCTTACTAGAAAGGAGTGGCAAGAATAACATGTTGAAGTTTTGAAGAATAACTATCAATAAAGGTAATCTCTTTAAAAACGACTCTACTCCACGCTCAACTCATTCTACAGGGGAAAACTGGATCCTAATACTAGGGCCAAAGTGGCGCACAAGCAGCCGAAACCCCACTAAAGGTGACGACGGCTTGCCGCATAAGTAACCTAGCTCGCCTAAAGAATCAAGGTATGATGCACTGGCCAAGCCCAGTCCACGAACAGCTCACCACCAAACGAAGCCTCGTCTTAACACGGGGACCAAAATTGTACACAAACGGCTGAGCCTAGTCCTATTCAGGGTGTCAATAGTTTGCCGCATAAGTGACTTAGTCCGCCTTAGGAGCTAAGGCGGCGCAAGTGCAGATCGAACCCAATCCACAGATAGTTCACTGCAAAGGGGTGAATCTAGTCCATGGACGACTCACCGCTCCTAAGACAGCCTAGTCCAACCACAAGACCGCAATGGCACACATGCGGACCAAACCAAGTCCACCATAAGCGGGCGAGTCCAGTCCATAGACGGCTCACCACTCCAAAGATAGCCTAGTCCACACTACGAGGCATGCATGAGGACCGAAACGGACAGATTAACGCAAGCGGGCGAGTCCAGTCCACATATGACTCACCACTCCTAGGATAACCTGATCCAACTACGGAGACCAAAGTGGTGCATAAATTGTCGAGCCTAGCCCCATTGAAGGTGACAATGGCTCGCAGCACTAATGACCTACTCTGCCAAGGAGCCAAGGTACGATGCATCGAATCGAGCTCAGTCCATGGACATCTCACCGCTCAAATGAAATCTAGCCTAGACAGACGTAGAAGACTTCTTCTTAGCTCAAGTCCTCTCATGGATTGAGTCAGGAGAGAACAAGAGCATAGCATGTTCGGGCAAAGATGGTTCCTCAACAACCTAACTCTTGTTCAGGATTGAGGTATATTATAAAGTCTAGCCTAGACAGGCGTAAAAGACTTCTTTCCAGCTCAGGTCCTCTCAAGGACTAAGCCAGATAAGTACAAAAGCCTAGCCTGTTCAGGCAAAGATGGTTCCTCAGCAACCCAACTCAGGAGTACAAAAGCCTAGCCTGTTCGAGAAAATATGGTTCCTCAATAACCCAACTCCTATTTAGGACTTAGGTATATTATAAAGTCTAGCCTAGACACGCGTATAACACTTCTTCCCAGCTCAAGTCCTCTCAGGACTGAGCCAGATGAGTACAAGAGCCAAGCCCGTTCAGGCAAAAATGGTTCCTTAGGAACTCAACTCATGTTTAGGATTGAGGTGTATTATAAAGTCTAGCCTAGACAGGCATAAAAGACTTTTTCCAAGCTCAAGTCCTCTCAAAGACTGAGCAAGAAGAGTACAGGAGCCCAACCCATTTGGGCAAACAAGGTTCCTCATTAACCCAATTCTAGTTACTATTAAGTCTAAATATAAGGCCTAGCCTAGACAGGCAGAGACTACTTCTCAACTCAAGACCTCTCAATGATTGAGCTAGATAAATGCAAAGAGTCTAGCTTGTTCGGGCGAAGATGACTCCTCAACAACCTAATTCCTATTCAGGCATGAGGCGTTTTATGGGAGCCCGAACTAGAAAGGCAAAGGTAACTCCTCTTTGATTCAAAGTCATTATCAGGACTGACAAGACTGTAGGTATACGGTACTGAATTTCATTTTGATGAGAAATGGTTTATGAGGCAACCTAACCGCTACAGAAACCAGCAAGGAAGTACAGTCTTCAGCGCAAAGACCGCTCCTACGCAAGCTCAACTACTAAGGAAGCTAGTAATTACGTCACGAAGGGAACACAACCTGCATAAACAAATGTGACTATCTAGCAACTTAACTCTCACAGAAGATTAAATCAATATTGTTGACAAAATATGAGCTCGAACAAGCAAAGAAAGGGCTTCATTCCATACTAAAGCGAACTTCAGGTGCGGGTAGATACACCCGCATACTCAACCTCTACTCAGTATAATCTAATCAAGAATTGGAAATGGTAAGTATGACAGCTACAAGCACAGACAAAAATAAAAAGAAAAGTTTTCTCATTAGTTTTCTTTCATTATAAAAACCGATCATTCAGCGGGAACAAAGTTAGAAGCAACTTCATGGGCAGCAAATTTTGAAGCAGGCTTTGGGACATCAAGATGGGTAGCCGCCTCCGTGACGCCAAAACTAGATTCATGGCAACTTCGCGAACCAGAGGATGAATCATCCGCCTCCTCGAATCGAGCGTAAGCAAGAGGCCTGTAAGCGGAAAGACCCCAATCCTTATGGTGCTACTCAATATAATCTATTAGATCCAGCTTCCCATCAACAACATCACAGGCCTGAGCTTTATCAGCAGCCTTGTGAAGCTCCTTCTATCTGGCATCCCATTGTGCATTAGAGCTATTCATCTCCCCAACTGCCATGGCCAGGCTCTCTTCAGAGTCTGACAACTTGTGAGCCACCTCATCACAACGAGCATGCTCGATGTCACACTCTTGGGTCAGCTCAGAAAGTTGCGCCTGAAAGGCCTTTGAAGCTACCTTAGGCGAACTGCCAAAGTGTGTTCACTGACTAACGCACTCTAGGAGTCAGTAGCAGACTTCTCAATGTTCGACGGGTGCTTAGCAAATGCAACATGCTCGTCTATCGCCCTATACCGTTGTTTTCACACATCCTTCAATTCAGGCTACAGCTCGACTCGGGCAGCCTGGGTTTCATCTAGACTCCCTTGGATTCCTTTAAGCTTGGATTCTAATAACGACTGAACTTCTAGAGCGTTGATCAGCTGGGCCTTTAGATCAGCTCAAGCGGCCAACCCCTCGGTTAACGAGTCTACCTCCTTAAGGGCATCAACAAGTCGTGCTTCCTGGTCGAAAATCTTTTTTTCCCAAGGCAAAAAGCATATCTCATATAAACTCCACCTCAGTACCTGCCATAGCAACATGGGTCAAGTGAGTCATCCCCTATTTAGAAAACAATGCATAGGTATAAACAATAAAGTACAACAAAAAACTAAGTGGCAAAACAACTGAGTTGTCAACTCACTAGCATCAGAAGCTGCTGCCCACGATTGAGGTGCACCCCCGCAACCATCTTCTCTAATGGCAGCTGGTCAGCCAACCAAGATAAATTCCTCTTCATCAGATCAACAGTAACAACCCTATGATCCACCTCCTAACTCCACGAATACTACTCACCAGAGCTTAGGAAAGCAACCACCAGAGCATGAAAACTGACCCAAGCATCAGTATAGAGAGTCGCGAGACCAGGAACCAATCCCTTTTCTCATTCTGCACCTCTCGAGGGAGAGGACTCAACAACCCGCTTTCTCTTATCAACAATGGTCGAAGAAGGCTCAGACAATACTCCAATTCCCAGACCAATAAAAATAACACGGGCAATGCTCTAAAGAATGCATTGTTCATCCGCAACAGATGGGCCAAGAGCAACAACCTGAGATCGACTCTGACGTCGGTCTCTCTATTCACATCTCCTCGTCAATAGTCAGGTCCACAATACCCCACTTAGCTAAACAACAAGAGGAGGAGTGGATCCCAACTTGAGCCTCTTGGAGCGACAAGGGGGAGAAAACAATCCCTCCATGACTTTCTTCTCCAACAGGCCTGGCATCTTTGGGACCTTTCTCTTCTGAGACCTAGGCATCTACGCTTTGGCGCCCGAAGAAGAACCGGTAGGCTTGCCCAACTTCACTGACCTCAATAGAAAACAACCCACTCCTAATATTATCTCAATGGATAACTTCCAGAATATGCATCGACGGCAGAGTAAGAAAGCCAACTTTCATTTTCTACTATTCAGAAGAAATGATGACAAAATCAAGCAGCCCTAATTAAAAGCAACAAATGAGTCACACACAGACAAATATTAAATAGAAAAGCCAAAAAAGCTTATGGAGGTCCCCAAAATTGTGAATGGCCTGCAAACCATCAAAAGAGAAGTACCCGGAATTCATAGAGGCAAAAAATAGTACATATGTCAATCCTTGGATCCTCGAACCAGCCAGTCAGACAACGTGGCTTCACTAACCGGCAGACACCATGATTGTTCATCCTGATAGAAGTCAGAAAATGAAGCAGTTATGTCGACAAATAGAGTCTGACATCCTTTGACTTAATCAAAGTAGCAACCAACATGCTCCACCCACTCGGCATCATCTGAGCCGGTGCAATGCCCAAAGAATACAAATATTGCCAAATGACGCTAGGAATAGGGAAGTGCATGCCAACCTCAAACATGGCCTTGTACAGGCAGATGTGCCCCTTCGTTGGAACAAAGTGACAGTCCCTTTCTTAAAGGAGTAACACTCCAACATCACTTGGGATTTTGTATTGCCTACAAAGGGCAGTCAAGTCCTCCTCAGACAATAGTGACTTTTTGAAGAAGTCTAAGCTTCCTTGATGTCACTCGCATAAGAAATTAAGTTGTGTAGACATGATTAAATAGAAACTCAATCTCAATCAGGCTAGAAAAGCACAGTACGGAACATAAATTATCTTTGAGAAGGTAAAGGTAAAAATTTCCCCAAAAACAAGCTTATATAGGTTTGATAGGAAGGGGAGACGTTTACCTAACCACTGCATAAACATTAAATGTGGCACAAAAGTCAAAAATCATGGCATACCACGAAGCCTCATATGTTGTCAGTTAGTGGCCCAATGCGCGGACCCACTAACTAGGAGGAATAGCTAATGAGACATCAATCAGTCATACGATCACAATCGTACACATGACATGAGCTAATTCTAGCACGAGAAAGGGTTCAGCGTAGTCCCAAGCGGACCCATTCACAAACTGTCATTAAACCTATAAGTCACGTGCCCAAGAGGCACAGATCTTAGGGCTTAATCCAGGACAATAAGGCACGAAATCAGCTCTTAGCCTAATCAAACACTAGATCCTAAACATAGCCAAGTACCAAAGAGACTCAGTCATGCACAAGCAAGATCTTATGCAAGATCTCCTCCCTCCATCACGCCCTCAATCGTAGGGCCAATTGGGGAGGGAACACTCATTATAAGAGATGGTGAAAGGAAGGAGAAAGATACATATACAACAATGAAATTTACATACAGTCTTCATTCTTCCTTGCATCGATATCTGACTTAAGCATTGAAGTGCCTTCGACCACCACAACGATGGTCCCCGGCTTAACCACTGCTCATTTTTTCAAGCTCGAGATCAGCAAGGACAGATTTGAACACATCAATAATTATTTGAAGACCCTAAAGAAGACTTATTCTCGCCAATACGGGTGCGAGATTTGGAATTATTCTCGACCAAATGAGTGTGAGAGAGTAACTAGTATCTCACCAACATGGCAAGTATTTTGATATAGTTTAGTTAGTTAGCTAGGTTTTTTTTTTTTTTTTGCGAGATTGGCAAGTATTCTAGTCAATCAAAACGGGGTGCGAGATTTTCTAGTTTTCTCACCAACATAGGAACTCTAGTTTATTCAAATTTTCATTTAAATTTTGTTGAATTTTGAATGAATTTACCTTCTCTTGATGAGGAGGTAGCTTGTTGTTAAAATGAGGAAGACAAAGAATTTCAAAAAGATTTCTCCAAATAACTCAATTCCAATCATATTAAGGCTTGTTATAACAACTCATTGACACCTAGCTATTCCACCAAAATTAGATTTATTTATTTTTTATTACTTGAAACTCATCAAAGATTTCAAATAACTCTATTCCTGGCCATTTTGAATGGAGAAATCCAAAATAGGCGCTGTGAGATTGTTTTTTCATATCTCTGTCATGCCCAATAAGATTTTCTTTCCATACTGTAATCATAAGCTGCAAGATAAATTTTGCAAAACAAATCCATCAAACCACAGATATGGGATGCGACATTGTTACATTCAAGGACAGACCTACAAAGGGACTAGAAAGGGCAGCTGCCACCGTTCAATTTTCAAAAAAATTTAAAAATAGTATATACATAGCATTTTTGAAAATTTTAAATATTAATGTAAAGATACGATATTATAAAACTTTATTGAATAAAAGATATATCAACTCTTTGGTATAGTGGTTGCTCTTTGAAACTTCATTACTAATTTACAAGTTAGATTCCTTGGATTGTAAGAATTTTTTTAACATATATAGAATTTTTTTTATGCTCTCTAAATGTTACCATCCCTGGTTTTTTTTCTTCATAAGATGTTTTTATGCAATTAGATGAATATATTAAATGGAAAAAAAATATTGTTTCCTAAAGACTTGTTTGTTCACAAGTAGTATGAAACCCAAACAAAAAAAATGTCACAAAATAAAACCCAACATACATAGAAATTTGTTTTATTCTCTCTAAATGTTATCATCCGTGATTTTTTTTTTCATAAAATGTTTTTATGCAATTATATGAATATATTATTAGAAAAAAAATTATAGTTTACTAAAGAATTGTTTGTTCCTAAGTACTATGAAACCCAAACAAAAAAAATGTCATAAAAAACCCCTGTAATTAAAATATAAGATAACAAACTATATAACTTAATTAAAATATATATCATTATTCAACTCATATAAAATTTGGGGGTTGGATGGCTTGTAAAACCTCACCCCCTCCCCCTCAGTAATTTTTTTCTATAAACTTGTAATTAAGATCTTATTATGTTCGTACATATTTATCATAATTATTTTGCAGTTTTAATATCATGTATTATAGTTACTAGGCTTTTTGTATTTGTTAAATTCTCGACGACTTGATCATAGTTTGGCTTAAAATATTATACCCAATTAACTTTGATATATACAATGTGATTTTATAGTTCTACAAATAAATGCTTAGTACTAGCTAGATTAAGTTCATGAAGAATACAATTAGAATTTTTTATTTTTTTATTTTAGTGTGTATTGTAGATGTTAGTAGAAATTTATTGTCAAATTATCAGTTCGGAGCAAGGATTGTGATTTCGTAGTAATTTTGGTCTCCTGATTTTAAGAAATATTTGGTTGTATATAGAAAAAAGTAAAAATTTTGAGTGTATATAAAAATATATATAAATATATGGTAAAGTAAATTACTTAATAGATACATTAAATACATAAAATGAAGCCTAAATACTTAAGTATCCCTATAAATGCAATTTTCTTTATAGTTTATGGGTTTTACACGAAAATATCAAAACAAATCTATGAAAAATGATGAAATATTTTGATTATAAAAACTTAATTTGCTTCATTTTCTTGGGTTTTACATGAAAATTTCGAAATTTACAAAGAAAACATGAAATATTTAGAAATAACTCATTGAAATAACAAATTTTTCTTTTTCGACACTTTAAATTTTGAGACTTCAAAAAACAATATTTCACGAAATTTCGTGCAATCACAACCCTTGATCCGGAGTACAAAATTTCTAGTTTCGCCCCTGATAACTCCTATTAACGACCATTTTTCCTCTCCTTCACTGAAATCCTGGGTCTACCACATATTACATTAGTTTCGCAGAATGCAACATAAATTAGAAGAAAGCTAGGATTAAACGCGTCTACACTTTGGCTTTATTTACAAATTCTCAAGTTCACAACTTTTTCACGAGTCACTGGGAGAGAAGGTTTTCAATGTTAAGAATCAACCAATACTCCTAGGAAAGGAAAACTTACTAACTAGAATCATAACATTTGACCATGCTTACAAAGTCGACGTCCCCGTGAGATTGAAAACTAATATCGAAGATTCAATCAAAACTAGGTGATATTCTATTGCTTGTAGTTGATTTTGATTTAGATTTTGCTACTGTTAAGGTGATGCTTTTGTGTTGCTTGTTCATTTCGATTTATATGGTGTTTGGTTTTGATTCAGATGAGTTTTGATTACAAGCCTTACAAATCGATTTAAGTAGGGTTTGGTAACAAACATACTAACATTGGAACTGATCATTGCATTCCATATACTCAGAGTTTGATATCTTCTAATCCTTACCATGGCAATGAACAACTATTTGTTGGAGATGGTACTGCACTGCAAATTGAGAACATTGGTTAGTCAACTTTACAATCTTTTAATTCATCTAGAGTACTACATCTTAAGAATGTCCTTCAGGTTCCTAAATTAACTAAAAACTTGTTAAATGTTTCAAAGTTTGCAAGAGACAATAGTGTTTTCTTTGAGTTTCATCCTGATCTATGTTTTGTCAAGGATCAGGTCACACACCAAATCCTCCCGGAAGGGAAGCATAAAAGAGGTCTATATGTCTTCCCATCGATGCACCTTGCTGATTCAAAGTCCAAGTCTTTCATTGCTAAGTCAGAATCCCACAACGTCAGTCACAGCATTCCAGCAAGCAGTCAGCATTTTAGTAAGCAGTCTAGTCACAACATTCCAGCAAGTATTCCAGTTAGTAGCAATCAAAGCATCTCAGTTAGTAATAATGCTTGTGTCAATACAACTACCACCAAGTCTTCCTTGTCTCTTTGGCATGCTAGACTAGGTCACCCCTCGTATCCTCTTGTACAAAAAATTCTTACCAGTTGTAATATTGTTGTACCTACTACTATCAATGAGGACTTATGTACTTCTTGTTGCTTGGGGAAAATACATAAACTTCCGTTTTCTACTTCTTCTATTTTGTATAACAAACCATTGGAACTCATTCACACTGATCTATGGGGTCCTGCATCCACTATATCTTCATGTGGTTACAAGTATTACATCCATTTCATTGATGCATGCAGTCAATTCACTTGGTATTTCCTTCTACAAAACAAGTCCGATGCATATCCAACCTTTCTTAAGTTCAAAGCTCAGGTTGAATTAGAATTTGGTCTTCCTATCAAATGTGTTCAATCTGATTGGGGAGGGGAATATAGGTCTTTTTCAAACTTTCTCAGTCAACATGGAGTCTGTCATTGACTTGCCTGCCCAACTACACATCAGCAAAATGGGGTTGCTGAAAGAAAACATAGACACATTATTGAGTCTGTTCTTACTCTTCTTGCACATGCTTCACTTCCCATAAAATTCTGGGATGAAGCTGTTAAAACATCAGTCTTTCTTCTCAATCGAGTTCCATCCATTGTTCTTAAGGGTCATTCTCCATTTGAAATACTTTACCACAAGGTCCCTGATTATCATACTCTAAAAGTCTTTGGTTGCTCATGTTCCCCAACACAAGACCTTATAATTCTAATAAACTTTAGTTTAGGTCAGTTGAGTGTATTTTTCTTGGTTGTAGCCTACAACATAAAGGATATAAATTTCTTTCATCCACTGGTCGTATCTACATTTCTAGAGATGTTTTGTTCAATGAAAGTCACTTACCTTATACTAGGTGGTGTACTAGTTCTTCAACATCAACCTCAGCTACACTTGTTAATACATCTACTCCTGCTACCATTACTTTGTCTTCTACACCTACTGACAGTCAATCATCCAATTCTAGTAATGCTTCCACTCATAATCCAATGGTTCCTTCTCCTAATCCAGTATCGAATCCAAATACTTCTACTACTACTCACAGTCCTACTCATAGCCCTGCTCACAGTCCTACTCATAGTACTACTGCTGTTCCTACTCCTAGCATTGCTCCTACTGCTGCACCTAGTATTGCACCTGAACATCCAATGGTCACTAGGTCGAAAGTTGGTATTTATAAGCCTAAGGTGTATATGACTTCAGCTGAGCCTTCAAGTTTGATTGAAGCTTTAGAAACTCCTCATTGGTTCTCTGTTATGCAAGATGAATACTTTGCTTTAATAAGGAACAATATGTGGTCACTGGTAGATCTTCCACAGGATAGATCCATTGTTGGTTGTAAATGGCTCTTTAAGATCAAGGAGAATGCAGATGGATCAGTGCACAGATACAAAGCTCGCTAGGTGGCTGAAGGCTTTCAACAAGTGGCTGGCTTTGATTATGCAGAGACCTTCAGTCCAGTTGTTAAACCCACTACAATCAGAATCATACTCTCAATGGCTCACATATGGTTGGTCAGTATCTCAACTAGATGTCAATAATGCATTTTTGAATGGAGATCTACAAGAAGAGGTATACATGATGCAACCTCCTGACTTCATTGATCCTTCCCGTCCCAATGCCATTTGCAAGCTCAACAAGGCTTTGTAGGGACTGAAGCAAGCTCCTCGGGCCTGGTTTGATAAACTCAAACATACCCTTCACATGATTGGTTTTGCTTCTACTAAGTCTGATTCTTCTCTTTTCATCAGACATTTTCCTTCTCCTTTATTTCTTCTGGTATATGTAGATGATATACTTGTCACTGGTGCTAATCCACATGATGTATCACAGTTGATTCATCAACTGAATGCTCAATTCTCCTTGAAAGATTTAGGTTTTGCTCACTACTTCCTTGGCATCCAGGTTCAACACACTGCCAATGGCTTGTTTCTGTCTCAGTCTAAGTATATAAACGATCTCCTATGTCGTGCTAAGATGCAATTTGCAAATGGATTACCTACTCCTATGAGTGGTGGAGAAAAATTATTTGCTACTGGTAGTGATCCGATTCAAAATGTTCAATTGTATAGAAGCATAGTTGGTGCTTTACAATATGTTACCATAACCAAACATGAAATTGCTTACTCTGTGAATGGAGTTTGCCAGTTCATGCAGAACCCTCTTGAATCACATTGGCGAGTGGTGAAAATATATTATGTTATCTCAAGGCTACATCCAATTTTGGACTACATATAGTTCCGACTCCTTCTTTTCAATTGACTGGTTACTGTGATGCTGATTGGGCTTCTAATCCCACTGACAGACGGTCTACTTCTGGCTATTGTGTCTATTTGGGTGCTAATATTATTTCTTGGGCATCAAAGAAACAAAGTATTGTCTCGAGAAGTAGCACTGAGGCAGAGTATAGAAGCCTTGCTGCTATTACGGCTAAACTTACATGGTTACAATCTCTCTTTTCTGAGCTGAAGATTAGTTGTAACACTCCCACTATCTAGTGTGTCAACAAGAGTACTGTCATGCTTAGTGCCAATCCTGTCCTTCACTCTCGAACTAAGCACATTGAGATAGATGTTTACTTTGTGCGTGAGAAAGTTGCTCGAAAACTCATTCATGTTTACCACATTTCAGCAGCTGATTAGGTTGCGGATGTCTTTACAAAGGCTCTTGGTAATTCCAGGTTATTGTTGTTGCGGGACAAACTAAGTGTAATGGATGCCTCTACGCTTAGTTTGAGGGGGGATGTTAAGTGAAATTAGCTATGAGATGTTAGTTAATCTGTTACTAAGCTTGTTAGTTTGTTAGTTTGTTTTGACAGCTAGGCATTGCTTTGGGTTGTCTATATAAACAATGTAACCTGTACATTTCCAGATATGAAAACTAAATAGATTTTTCTCTCATAACTTTCTTTACAAGTTAACAACTAGCTAAGTTAATTTTGATGAACTTTGGCAGTAGCTTGAGCTAAGAAACAAGAATGTTTTGTATATTCATGAAGTCTTTAATTAATATGATGTTAACATGGACTCTCTTGAATCACGATGCTATTGTTAGTCAAAGGAAAAATAGTTAGTGGATAAGGATGTTCAGTGATTGCTTGAATGAACGAATGACTGGATTGCTCTCAACAATATGAATAATTAAATCATCTTCTTAGAAGGATATGAATTAGTCATTGATGCTGCATAAACTATTATGAGCTTGAGATATTATATAATTATCCTATATCTGCATAATACTAACTTTTTATAGACCCAGATTTCCTTTGTTGCTTGCGTTCTTAACTCATATAGACAGTTAACGAGTCGTCAATCTTTAGACCATCTTCTTATCTCTCACTAATACATTTCCTGTGCAGGTCAAACAAGTATGAAAAATCTTACTTTCGTCCAGTTTAGACATCTCTAAACAAGTATTGCGGTCAAAATGACCCTTGTACTTCCTTCTCCTGTAAGCAACCTTGTTCTCTCTCCTGGGACTACCAATGTCTCAAGGAAACAGCATCATTCAACAAGATGCAAATCTTTGATAAAATCCAGAATAAAGACATTTTCACTGCAAAGCTTCTGCTTACCATTCTCAATATACCTGAGATACAGTGGTGCTTGTGTTGTACATCATAGAGTAAGAGTCAATGCCTTAGCAACCTCAGAAGTTCAACCTCAACGACCTGCAACGAAGAGTGATATGCCAACTGTAAAGAATGAGGAACTGGTAGCTGGTGCAACGTTTACAGGGAAAGTAAGATCTATCCAGCCATTTGGTGCTTTTGTTTACTTTGGCGCTTTCACAGATGGTTTGGTTCATCTTTCCCAGTTGAGTGATATTTATGTCAAGGACGTCAGAAGTGTCGTGTCCATTGGGCAAGAGGTGACAGTAAAGATAGTTGAAGCAAATATTGAGACTGGCAGAATTGCTCTTAGTATGCGTGGGATAGATGATATCACCAAGTGGCAGAACCATAACGATGTTCCTAGCACTAGCAATGAGCCCAGACAAGGGAGCGGACCTACTAATTTCAACCCAAATAGGGACATAGTGCAGACAAGCTCAAAGTTTTTCAAGCGGGGGGACCTACAAGGAATTGTCAAGCACTTAACCAAAGTAGGTGCTTTTGTATCTCTTCCTGAAGGGCAGGAAGGGTTCCTCCCCACATCAGAGGAATCTGATGATGGGTTTGCCTATAAAAAGAGTGTCTGCACTTAAGGTTGGCCAAGAAGTTAGTGTCCACGTGTTGCGTGTCACTAAGGGTCTGATTACCTTGACAATGAAAAGAGAACAAGAAGCAGAAGGATCAAACGCCAACCTTGTCCAGGGCGAGGTGCATGCAGCAACCAACCCTTTTGCACGGGCATTCCGAAAACAATGATATAGCTACAGATTTATACTAGACAGAGGTCCAGGGCTATCAGGAGGAGGCTGTTGAGGGCAAGATTACGCTTTTGGGGAAGTGTTGTGTAGTCATTTTTTGTCCTCATGAAAGTAACATCCAGTGAACCAAGTGGTTTCATCTGTTGTATTGCCATTTTAAGCTAGCAATGGCAACTATGTTTTGAGAAATAAGTTTATTTTCTTCATGACTGATTTACTTTCTCCGTAAAGGCTAAGTGTTTGCTGTCATTTTGTGGATGCTTGATTGTGCAGATCCCATGAATATTCAATTCCTATTATAAAACATGCTCGCTAATAGGGTCAAAGAACCACAAACGTTGCTCATAGCTATCCCTGAAGTTTTCACACAAAGACTCGCCTAAGGATCTGTCTGATTTAGCTTAATGGTAAATTCCTTTTATTCACCTCTACAGCATATATCACATTAGATAATATCCATTACTTGGCTCTCACATATGTAAGTAACATTCCTATGCAGTGATTATGAAAAGCAATGAAAGATAGCTTCATATAATCCACGAAAAATGTGTATGTAAATGTAAACGGAATATGCTTTCTGCAGTGGTAGAATACATGAAAATTGAGTAATCTGCTCTTCTTAGTGTTGTGATGATGAATAACAATACTTTGGTTGTTTATTTAGATCTGATTTTTCAGAGGTATTGCCCTTCTCAAATAAGATGAGTGAAAATACATGCAGTTCTTGTTCATCCAAAACAACATTCTCTTTCTAGCCAGGTGGTGTATATTGATTAATCCTTCATTGAGCAATCTATTATTTACTTTGCCCATTCTTAGTGTTTTCATTTAGTTCAAAATTTCATTTTACAATCAGTATTTTAAGAATTGAACTGATCTGAAGTATGCAGGCTGACTGTAACCATACTGGTAAGGTAGAAATAATGGTTCAACTCTATCATTTGTTGCATCTCTTTGTATTTTATTAATGTCTCTGCGGTTACATAACACTATTAGGCCATGGAGGTTGGCTAGTATCTGCAGACTCGAGCTTCACCATAAACTAGGCCGGGTTTGCAGAAGTACCCCTTACTGGGACTGCAGTGTCTATCCTCTGAGCATATGCACTGTCCTTCCAAGGCACACCCATCCCCTTTTGTTGTTTCCATTCCGAGAAGTATCTCATCTGACCATTCACTCGAGAACATGCTTTGAGGGTCTAGTTGTTTAATTGCTGAAAGGAACTTGGCGAAGTTAGGATATTTTTGTTGTACACCCAAGAATGCAAGTTTCCTATTTTTTGCCCAGTGTGGCTTAGCCCTATACTTGAAGAATGCTATCTGCTCCACCTCCTCCCACACGTCTTGATTAAGTCTTGGTGTAGCTGGGTCATCTGCCCTGTAGTAATTGAAATCCACAACAACAGAGTCCTCAGATTGACCTAAATATGCCAAAGAAGCCTTGACGAAGCGTATGAGAAACCCATTGTAAATATCTAGTCCACAAAAGTTCTCTGGTTTCATATCTCTTAGTTTCTTCACATCAGTAATGAAATTCCTGAACTCCGAAGCAGGAAGTATAGCCGTAGTTTCATAGAAGAACAATCCTTTGATCCTTGGATCCCAAGCACATGCACTTAAGATGTCTATCGCAGGTGAGTATAGACATGAACCTGAAGTTTGCATTTTACCCTGGTGGCCTATGACTGGGTAACCAGTGAAAATCAAATTATTCTTCAAACCATTGGCTATTAATTTCTTGTATGCCACGACTGAAGTTGCCATCGTGCACTTTCCGTTGATGTTTCGTGCAGTCTCTAGCGCTTTCTCTGTTCAACCACATTTCAGAAAGGGGATGCTTATTGTTAGCTTCTAAGAGAAGTCATGAATAATAGTTCTGTAATTCATATTTGTAAATGTACATTGGACATGTTTATATAGACAGCGTTTGTAACAAACTAACAACATTAGTATTTGTGCTTAGCAACCTAACAGCATCAACATATGTGCTTATCAAACTAACAACATCAGTATTAGTGCTGACTTCCTATTTACACTTAATATCCCCCCTCAAACTGAGTGTGGATCCATCAAGAACACTCAGTTTGTCTCGCAGCAATAGAAATCTGGAAGTGCCAAGGGCCTTTGTAAAGATATTAGCAACCTAATCAATAGCTGAAATGTGATGGACATTAATAAGCTTGCGAGCAACCTTCTCACGGACAAAGTAGATATCCAACTCAATGTGCTTGGTTCTGGAATGAAGAACAAGATTAGCACTTAGCATGACCGTGCTCTTGTTATCACACCAAATAGTAGGAGATGCACAGGCAAGCTTGAGTTCATAAAAGAGTGATTGTAGCCATGTGAGTTCAGCTGTAACTGAAGCTAGACTCCGGTATTCAGCCTCAATACTACTTCTAGAAACAACACTTTGCTTCTTGGATGACCACGAAATGAGATTGGAGCCCAAATAAACACAATAACCCGAGGTAGAACGTCTGTCATTTGGGTCAGATGCCCAATCAGCATCACAGAAGCCAGTCAAACGAAAATGAGGAGCAGGTGCTAGCTGAAGTCCAAAAGCAGGTGTAGCTCTTAGATACCTTTTAACCACTCGCCAATGAGATTCAAGTGGAGTCTGCATGAATTGGCAGACTAGATTGACTGAGTAGGCAATTTCTGGCCTGGTTATGGTGACATATTGCAAAACACCAACTATACTGCGATAGAAGTGAACATTTTCAACAGGATCACTACCCTTATCAAACAATTTCTCACCACCACTCATAGGAGTAGGCAAGCCTTTAGCAAATTGCATCTTGGCACGACAAAGAAGATCATGAATGTACTTGGTTTGAGATAGGAATAGACCATTGGCAGTATGTTGAACCTGAATGCCAAGAAAGTAATGAACAAGACCTAAGTCTTTCAAAGAGAACTGAGAGTTTAGTTGCTGATTAACTGAGAAACGTCAGATGAGTTTGCACCAATGACTAAAATGTCATCCACATATACTAGAAGAAAAATTGGAGAAGGAGAGTGTCGAATGAAGAGTGACGAGTCAGACTTGGTGGGAGTAAAACCAAACTTGAGAAGAGTATGTCTCAGTTTGTCAAACCAAGCTCTAGGAGTCTGTTTCAAACCATATAAAGCCTTGATAATTGGTAAGCTTGCAAACAGCATTGGGACGTGAAGGATCAACAAAGCCAGGAGGTTGCATCATGTAAACCTCTTCTAGTAGATCACCATTTAAAAATGCCTTGTTGACATCTAGCTGAAACACTGACCAACCAAACGTGACAGCCACTGAAAGCACAACTCTGATTGTAGTGGGTTTAACAACTGGACTAAAGGTCTCTTCATAGTCGAAACCAGCAACCTGTTGAAATCCCATAGCCACCAAGCGAGCTTTGTATTTGTGAACCGTGCCATCTGAATTTTCCTTGATCTTGAAAATCCATCTACAACCAACAATTAACCTATTTTGGCGAAGGTCCACTAGTGACCAAGTATCATTCTTGTTTAATGCCATATATTCTTCTTGTATAGCAGCAAACCAATGAGGAGTGTCTAAGGCCTCATTCAAACTAGGGGCTCAGCTGAGGCTATGTACACCTTAGGCTTGTAGACACCTACTTTCAATCTGGTGACCATCGGATGTCCAGGAGGAACAGTAGAATTAGGAGTGGCATCAGTGGGACCAAGAGGAGCATCAGTAGAAGCACCAGTAGTAGCACCAGTTGTAGCATCTTTAGGTAAAGCATCTCAAATGGAGAGAGGCCATGCAAAACAAAAGAAGGAACTCGATTAAGGAGATAAACTGAAGTCCTAACTGCTTCATCCCAGAACTTCATGGGAAGAGAAGCATGAGCAAGAAGGGTCAATGCAGATTCAATGATATGTCAATGTTTCCTCTCAGCAATCCCATTTTGCTGATGTGTAGTGGGGCAAGCCAATCGATGACAGATACCATGTTGAATTAAAAATTTTGAAAAGGATCTATATTCCCCTCCCGTCAGATTGAATACACTTGATAGAAAGACCAAATTCTAATTCAACTTGTGATTTGAACTTAATAAAAGTACGATAAGCATCAGATTTGTTTTGTAAAAGATACACCCAAGTGAACCTACTATATGCATCAATAAAGTGAATATAGTACTGATATCCATAAGAAGATACAGTGAAAGCAGGACCCCATCGATCTGTATGAATGAGTTCCAATGGTTTATTGTATACAGTAGAAGAACTAGAAAAGGGAAATTTGTGTATTTTTCCTAAACAACATGAAGAACACAAATCAACATTATTCTTGTTTGGAACAGAAAAATTACACCTGGTAAGTATCTTTTGCACAAGTGGTAATGAAGGGTTACCTAATCGAGCATGCCAAAGATGTAAAGAAGAAGAGGACTCAAAAGTAGTTGTATGGACTGAAATTTTTTGATTGAAACAAGAAGAACTTGTATTAGCTGAAAAGTTTTGATTAAAACTGGAAAACGCTAGTTCTGAAGAAGACTCTGGTTCTCGGGCAGCAAGAGACATGGATGGGAAAACATAAAGCCCCTTGTTAAGCTTCCCTTCCAAGAGAATTTGGTTGGTGACCTGATCCTTGACAAAACACAAATCAGGATGAAATTCAAAAAAACTCCATTATCTCTTTCAAATTTAGAAACACTTAACAAATTCTTAGTGAGTTTAAGAACTTGAAAAATGTTCTTAAGAAGCAATGTTCTTGAAAATTTTGAAGAGTGTAAGAAGGACTGACCAATATTATGAATTTGTAATGCAGTACCATCTCCAACAAAGAGTTGTTCATTGCCATGATAAGGCACTCAGGATGTTAAGTTCCGAGTATATGGAGTGCAGTGATCTGTTGCCCTAGAGTCAGGATACCACCTACGATCAGAGGATGTGGAAGAAGCAACACTGGTTTACATTGGAGACTGAGATTCGGCTCCCCAACTAGGATGAGTATACTAACTGGAAGAAGCAGAGAAGGCATGACGAGGTGGTAGATTTACTGTCTGAGAAGGTGTGCCTGAAGACGAGGTCTGTGGAGTGGAGTTCCATGGATTTGACACACTATTGTCAAACCTATTATAGCATTTGAATGCAAGGTGTCCAAGTTTGCCACAAATCTGACACTGAGGTCGACTAGATTGATAACCAGAAGGCCTATACCCTCTCCCAGATCCAGGTCTTGCTCCTCTTGGTGAGTAGGTCTGTGAATTGAATGGATATCTTGCACCTCTAGGTGAGTTAGACACAAACGACCTCGATGAGGGTTTGTATGATGTGTGAGCTACATTGATAGAACTAGACACATCAATATCTTTCACATGTCTTTCAATCCTTGATTCTTGAGCAAGCAAAAGAGACTCAACCTCTGCTATACTATATGCATCAGATCTAGAGCTTACTGAGACTACAAAGGTGTCATGTGACTGTGGTAATCCATCAAAGATTGCATTAATATGATCTTTTGAAAAAAGTGGATGCCCAACTGATGCTAATTGATCAATGATAGACTTCAATTTCAGTAGATAATCATTAATAGAAATATCTCCTTTCTTGAAGTTCTGTAATTGAGTTCTGAACTGAGAGATTTTGGCAACGGTTTGAGAATTGAAGAAGGTTTCAAGAGTCTTCCAAATATGTTCAGATGTTTCACAACCTACTAACCTTGTAAGCAATGATTGAGTCATAGAGAAAATAAGCCATGAAAATAGGAGTTGATCTTGCTGCTCCCAGTTAATGAACTCTAGATTGACATTGTTGTTTGCTTGATCTTCAGCTGATAGAAAATGTGATGGAGATGAACCTTTTTCAATAAACTTCTGAAGTTTATGACTTCTGATTGTTGCCAACACTTGTTGTTTCCACAACAAGTAATTGTGTTCATCAAGTTTTACAGATAGAACATGAGTGAACATCACTGGTTTGGACTCTGTCATGATAGAATTGGTGAGTGATCCAGCATTGGAAGAGGTCGAATCCACCTTTGATACTACTAAAAAAGCTTGAAAAGAAGAAGAGGAGAAAACAGGAGATGAGATGGCTCTGATACCATGTTTGCTTCTAAGAGAAGTCATGAATAATAGTTCTGTAATTCATATATGTAAATGTACATTGGACATGCTTATATAGACAACGTTTGTAACAAACTAACAACATTAGTATTTGTGCTTAGCAACCTAACAGCATCAGCATTTGTGCTTAACAAACTAACAGCAAACTAATAACATCAGTATTAGTGCTGACTTCCTATGTATCACCCTATCTAGCTATTTACACTTAATACTTATTTTCAAACTTTATTATATCAAGCAAAACTCAGATTGGGAATTCCGGAAATATACCTGTGGCTCTCACAGAAACCGAGACTAAAATGGAATTTGTCTGGAAACCAATGAAGTCATTAGTTCCATCTTCGGAGCTGTTCAAGGGAACTCGATCATCAAGTCTATACACAGCTGTATTCTTTGATGGATACCAGGTAATATCGGCAAATTCATGTTTCTTTGCAAGATCCATGAATTCATCTTCAAAACCAGTATCGTTGTTGAAAATGTTGGTAACGCTTCTTTTGAACCCTGGCTCCACGGAGAGTTTCACCTATAAATTCATCTCTATCAATTTCTACGTGTCAAAGCACATAACTAGAAGCAAATTTATCACAGGTGAGATAAACTGACCTTTGAGATTAAACCCAACAACCCCAGAGATAGTTTTGCGGCGTTAAAAAGTGGGTTTTGGTTGTCAAGACTGATAACTTTAGCATACCCTTCGGAAGCATTTGCAGTAACCACAAGGCTAAGACCAACAACATGGTCATGGACAGCTCCTCCTTTTTCCCACCAAGAGCTCCCATGCGCTCCAGTGCTTATGAGTCCGCCAATGCTCACGCCCTCCCAGTATGGAGCAGCCACTAAACTCAGTCCAGCATCCTCCACCGTATCAATGAGATCACGCAGCCCAACTCCTGAATCTGCCGTAACTGTCAGACCCTTGACATCAACTACAATATTGGAATTGTACATTGCAGTACTTATAAGCAAGGTGTTTGGAGATGTACTTGCAGGGCAGGCTAGTTTTGGGATGGTATGAGAGAATTGGCTCACAACTTTCACCTTGAGTTTTTTCTGATTCGCCTGAGCAACGACCAACAGTAATTCCTCCTCAGTTGTCGGGTATGCAATGCTTGAGGCCAGACATTCTTTCCGATCGACCCACACACCATATGAGTTGTGAAGAGTGCAACCTGTGGAATTGCAGTTTACTGGGGATGGTGGGGGCATAGAATGGGTGGTGCTAAATGGGGTTGAACTCAATATCGCCAAACCGAATACCAGAGCGTGGATGAGCCAAATCAGAGAGGCCATTGCTGTTTCTTGTTAAGGATGAGTAAGGTGTATATGTTGTTTATGTAAAGAAAGGGTTTGGATGTTGAGGATGATTGCTTGAAGTAAAGTTCAAGACATGAACACTAAATTCAATGTCTTGGATCGACCTCATCATTTGAGAGAGACAAAATTGGCCTCCAAAGCCCTATGAAGAGCTGGATTTTTATTTTTTTATTTTTTTATTTTTTTTGAACTTCAAATTTTGAAGTTGAAACACGTTTTCATTACTTGAAAATGATTAGATGGACCATCCTTCAAAGGAAAGGACAAAAAAAATCAGGCTTTGATTTGGACCACAATTGCATTTTAACAGAGTGTTTATTTATAAGAATCAATAATCAATGGCCACCGCTAAATAATACCACCATTTCTCCTAATGGACACTATCAACACCATTTTTTTTATTCTACTGAAGAACACCACCAGTATATAATAAAAAACGTGTTTTTTTTTCTCCCAAATCCAACGACTCCTCTCCGAGTCGTACGAACTGACCCTTTTCTCACCATCTTCTCCTCCCAATCTCGTCGGAATCAGGACCCCTAGCCACTGTCTTTAGCCCCTATTTCCCTATCTTACTCGTCTTCATCCTCCCTTTCCCCTATCTACTGCTTATTTTGCTCTTTCTCGTGAGAAAACACGTCTTCCACCCTCCTTCATTTTTCATCAAAGTTGTCTTCCATTCTTGGTCTTCTTCGTCCCTCCCAACATCGGCTTCTTTCCCTCTCTTATACGTCTTGTTGTCTTGTCTATTCATTTTCCTTAGTTAGGGTTTTGGTGAAGTTTGTATATAGAAATAGATGAGTTCAGTGAAAGTGAGGTTGGTAAGCTTCAAGATGATAATGTTGCAGTTGAGAGTCAGCATTGCAGTCCATTTATAGGTGTCAACAAAGAAGATGGTTGAGAGTTCAGTGAAAGAATGACCCATTCCACTCGAGGTACACTCTCAATTTGAGATGAGCTTGCATGAGTATTTTTTGCTTTTGTTTTCTTTTTTGCTTTATTTGAAGCAACTTTGTTATTTTTAGGGTTAGTTGTTAATATTTGAACCCTAAATTTTACTTATTTGTAGGGTTAGTAAAATCATTGTTGTTGATTGTGGTTATTCTGCAGAATGCCATCGCCGATCTCATAGATTTCGAGATACCTTGTCATAATGTAGACGACCAGGGGGAACTTAAAGCATATTTGGAAGAGACGAACCTTCTAGAGGTAAACTCTGTCCTTAATGTTTTTATTCATTACCTTATTTAATATATGGTTACAATAACAAATATTTTTATTTACTTAATTATAAGGATGATGATGTCGAAGCCAATGATGAACAAGCACTAGAAGAAGTAGTTGATGATGGCTACTTGTTTATGATGGAAGAGTTAAGGTTAATTCTCGTAGGCATTACATTATTTAATCTTGTTTCACAAAGTCATCCTTAGTATCTTGGTGTCAAGGTATTGGCAGGGAGAATAACATTGTCATGATTATCACAAATTCGGAAGCTGCTGATAGTAGATATAAAAGAAGGCTCCACTTGGGATGTTAGAAGGGAGGGAGGATGAAGAAAGCAAAAAGTGGAGGTTGGTCGTTCTAGAAGTTCAAAGAAGTGTGGGTGCCCATTCCAGTTGAGAAGGTGCCACTTGGTAATGATCATTAGAAGCTGCAAATGACATGTGAAACCCACAATCATCCACGATCAAAATATCTTTTTGGCCATTCCTTTGTTGGGAAACTGAATGAAGACGAAATGACTTATTTGCATAACATGTCCACATCTGGTGTAACCCCTCAGTATATATTGTCTGGTTTGAAATAGATGTTCCCAAACAACATGTCATATTTGAAGATTGTTTACAATGTCATTCATCACCAAAAGACATTCCAACTTAAAGGCAGGACAACTTTGCAGGCCACAATGCACTCGTTGAGCGAGAATGGTTACATTGAGTGGCAAACAATAGATGAACAAAACACAGTCACAAATATTTTTTGGTGTCATCCGGAGTCAATTCTACTGGCCACGTGCTTCCCAACGGTGATGCTTATGGATTGCACCTACAAAATCAATCGCTACAGAATGCCGCTATTTGAGGTTGTAAGTGTGACGTCAACCGACATGACTTTCAAAGTTGTTTGAAACCAAACAGTCTTACACCTGGGCATTCGAACAGCTCCTAGGAGTGTTTGAGCTAGAAAACTTGCCAAAGGTGTGTCAGAGACATGAAGCTTGGGTTGATAAAAGTCATTGAACGAGTCTTTCCACAAGCAAGGAGGTTGTTGTGCCGGTGGCACATAAATACAAATGTGGAAAAGAATTGCAAGAAAGAATTTGAGGACAATGAAGGATGGCAGGAGTTTATTGATTCTTTCTCGAACTTGTATAGATCATTTACAGAGCAAGAATGAAGCAAGGACATTATTGAGTTCGAGAGAAGATGGGCATCACATCCCAAGTATTTGGAGTATCTTCGAACTGTTTGGTATCCGCACAAGAAGTTCTTTGTGAATGCTTGGACTGACAATTTCATGCATTTTGGCCAACTAATAATCGATCGCGTTGAAGACGCACACTCTAGTTGAAGAAGATGTTAAAGAATTTCCAAAGGACATTTTATGATGTATGGTTGAAAATGCATGACATAATCCAAGGGCAACTTGTAGAGATTGAAGCATCATTCCGAAAAAAAGTCTCACGAAGGTGAAGAAAGAGCATGTTGTTCCACTATTTGGAAAACTTCATGGGTCCATGTCTCATAATGCTCTTGACTTGATGCTATCTGAAATTGGTAGGTTCGATGCTGAATTTGTGGGCACTGACCCAATGAAGTGTCAATGTGTGCTGATAATCACTCATGGGTTGCCTTGTGCTCAAGAAATGGCCCAATATTTCACTCCCAATATTCAACTTCTACTGTTTATGCTACACAAACACTGGATGCAATTTGGCATAACACATGTTCGTGCAAGTGCATAAGTGATAATAGATCAAGCAAAAGTTCTCACAATCCACCTAATCAACAGTTGGTGTTGAAGTGGAAGTTGTTGTTATATTTGAGCTGTTTTGGTTCATGTGTCATGGTTGAGCCAACTAAACCTGTAAAGGGCAAGGGGAGGCCCAAAAAGAAGAAGTTGTCTAAGCATGAGAAGTCCACAAAAAGGGACCCCTTTGGTCATGAGTACGCGAAGACACAAGAGGAGCTTAGAAGTCAAGCTAGTGTTTCTAAGCAAAAAAATAATGCCACGCAGTGGAATTCAATACATGAAGCAAATTCCCCTATGGATTCGAGATTATATTGAGGACATTCAAAATCCACACCCTGATGGCAATTGTGGATTCAGATGCATAGACAACATCTTAGGTTGCGATGAGAACATTGGTTGGAGGCAAGTGAGACATGAGCTACTATTGGAGCTTGAAGGTAACCATGATTTTGGGTTAGAATGTGGAATGACTGAGGGGTGAAAGTTGTGAAAGATGCTCTGACATATCCCGAAGGCACTGTATACATTCCTGATGACAAGTGGTTGATTGAACCGGATATGTTAGAATTGGTGGCCAACCGTTATAGCTATGTTTTTGTGTGTTATGGGAATTAGAGAAATACATGGATTCCATATTTTTCGCGACCGTAAACTTGAACAAAGTATGTATATGTTTTATGACACACATTTCACAAAGTAGAAACTTCATATTTCTTCATATGATACCAACACCACCACTACCTCCGATAGTAACGACTTGGCATTCACGCTTGTTCCCAAAAGTAGACTCATGGAAGACTTCGTTCGAAACCCAACCGCAGATAGGTGACATGATGGTTAACAAATACAATGCATCAATAGCAAAGAATAAGTCGAAAGTAGTTTTTGTACTTGATGATTGAAACACATTTTGTAACTTTTTGTACATTTGTAAATGACATTTTGTATACATAAGACGATCAAATTGTAAGAGAAATCACCTTTTTTGTAGTCTTGACTTGTATCTTTTTTATCATCAAATATCAATAAATTATATTTTACATATCAAGAAGAATTGTAATGGTTTTGTATTATATGGATCGATGAGTAGTTATATGGATGCTTTATATCATGGTAATGGGCAAAAGTAACTGAATAGTAACATAAACATGAGCCAACAATTCAGACTGCAAAAATTCAGAGTGCAAAATGGACTAAATTTCAAAGTATGAAATTTCTGCTGTCAAAATAATTTCAGAAATTAAATGCACGAGCCGCTGTGATTTTATTCCACATAACCGCAGCGACTGTTGCGGTTAGAAAACACCATATTGCAATGGCTCTTGTAATTTAGTCCTAAAAATTTTCAAACATGGATTGACATCAAATGTAATGGTTACTGCAAAGTCAGTGAAAAGCCTTGCAATGGTTAATGCGCGCCAAACTAATAAAACCGCAAGGATTGCTACGATTGAACAGAGATTCAAACTCTATCCAAATTTTGGATTTTCTGAATTTGAATTTTTTTTATCATTTTTTCAATTCCTATGGGTTAATACAGCATTGGCATTTTTTATTTATTGCTAAACCCCACTTTTGAACACCTAAACTTGAGAAGGTCAAAAGTGGGGTCTAGCAAATTCATAAAATTTTAAATTTGGACAGAATCTGAATCTCTTTCCAAACACAGCGGTCGCTAGGAGGGTATAGAATTCCTCACATGGACCGCTGCGTTAGGACCAAAATCAGACTTTGGATTTTTGTCCAAACGCAACGCTTGCGGCGATCTTTTCTATTATACTCGCAATAACCACTGCATTAGGATAAAAATCAGAGTCTCTTCATTTTTTTTGTGTTTGAAGTTTTTTTTTTCAATTCTTATGGTTTTATACAATATTCGTATATTAGATTTATTGCTAAACTCCACTTTTGAATTTCTCAAGTTAGAGTGTTCAAAAGTGAGGTATGTCAATATTGTATCAAACCCATAGGAATTAAAAAAAACTTCAAATACAAAAATTGAAAAAATGGACAGAGTCTGATTTCTGTCCTAACACAGTGGTTGCTGCGATTGGGATGCAGTTACTCGCAGTGATCGCTAGATTAAGACAGAAATCAGACTCTGAATTTTTGTCCAAACGCAGCAGCAGTTGTGATGAACTCTATTATGCTCGCAGTGGCTGCTGCGTTTAACATGAAATCTAGACTCTGTCCATTTTTTCATGTATTTGTATTTCAAGATTTTTTTTTCATTTTTTTTTAATTTCTAAGGGTTTGATACACTATTGACATATTTGATTTATTACAAAAATCCATTTTGAACACCCCAACTTGAGAAGGTAAAAAATGTGGTTTAACAATAAATCAAATATGTCAAGAGTGTATCAAACTAATACGATTTGATAAAAATGAAAAAAAAAATGTTCATTCAAAAAATCATAAATTTGGATAGAGTCTTTTTTATGTCCAAATGCAGCGGTCATTGGGAAGATAAAAACATGGTTTGCGCTGACTGCTGCGTTTATGTTTTTGTTCACCGCATGAACCGCTGCATTTGGTGTTATTTTCTGTGACATCAGTTTTCAGGACTAAAATGCAGTGATCACTGCGATTTTGAGTATGACATTCGCAGCGGCTCTTGCGTTTGCAGAAAAAAAAATGGCAGATTTTGTGTTTTAGGTCACTTTGTGTCAAATTTTTCATGCCTTTTGATAGAATTTGTTACTTTTACTTGGACAACAGTTAACAGTAGAACCATTACTGAAATATACATAAATACTAATGCGAATCATAATTTAGTAACATAAACATATAGTCATTACAACAAACAATTGCGTCTGAAATTTATTTCTGAAATCACTAACTAACTACACAATACAAGAAAGAAAATTGTTTCTGAAAATTATACATCAATTCCTCTGTATTTTCTGAGGTTCTTTTTTCAAGCATATTTTTCTCATACCTCTTATTGGTTCTGCTTTCAACGCCACCACCAACAAGAACTTCGCTATCACTACCACTACCACCACCATCACCCCTTCCACTACCACCACCACTAACACCCCTTCCTCTACCAGCACCACCATCACCCCTTCGTTTACCAACAACACCACTACCTTCATCCCTTTCTCTACCACCACCACCATCACCCTGAGATATTCCTCTACCACCACCAACAACACCACCCCTCCCCTTACCACCACCACTTGGAGCACCACTAGTCGGAGCAGCACCACCATCACCAGTTTGACTAGGTTGTTGCTCTTCCTCGTTATCTCTTAAGGAGGAGAAAATCCGCGTAGACATTTGTCTTAGCAATTCACCTATTCTATTGAGCAACACAGCCTCCTTATCCACATTCCCTTCTTCATTAAAGGGCATCCACCAACTGAAGAGCCTCATTAACCAACTTGTTCTACAATGAAAACATTGATCTTAGTAAGAAAAAAAATTATATATTTCAAATGCGAGCAAATTTGTTAAACTATATAGCAATTATCCGATTAAAAGATACGAACAATTGATTTCTTAAGGGATGTGTCCTCCTAGTCTTTGGTGGTTAGATGAATGGATAGCTAATCTCATAAAATCACTCCAAGTAGTTGTTGCTGCAATCTCATGGAAGCTTCATCGGCGCTCCTTGGTTTTCAATTGACAGGAGATGATTCTGCCAAGGTGCAGCAAATGAAGACAACATCTCATGCTTGACCGAGTAATTGTGGCCAGATCGACCTCTATTCTTCATTTTGGCTTGAATGAGTGGACTTGGAATGACCTGTATCCTTCCCATCTGTCTCATCACTAGATTAGGGTGATATGGTTCTTCAACATCGGGGCATATCAAACAGCCTTGGAACCATGTAAGTTGTGAATTGGAGTTTTTTGCTTGATTCTAAATAAGGGTCCCAACTAACCTGACAATAAAACATGAACTTAGTAAATTTATTGAGATGAAACATGAACTTAAACAACTAATTTTGACCTCTTCAGGAGACATGTCATCAAGATTCTCCCTAACAGTCAAAATTTCTAAACTCATGACCCCGCTAGGGTGGGGGCAATCCCACTTAGCTATGGTGGGGAGATGATCCTTCACTACACCAAAATGCTTGTTTAGCTACGGGGAGGTGGCCACGGCTCTAAGTCGTTGGTTTATTTGCCACGGCTAAAAACCGTGGATAGCGTGGCCAACGGCCTAAAACCGTGGCTACAAAAATAGTTGGCCACGGCTCTAAACCGTGGGTGCATTAGCCACGGCCAAAAACCGTTGCTATATTGTGCAACGGCCAACAACCGTTGCTAAACTAAACCGTTTTACACGTGCCGCGCTCCTGTGAGTGAGTGATTTGGAGAGTGGATTTCGCGCTTTGGCGAAAAAAATTGGGGAAAAAATTTGGCGCTATCATTGCGAAAAAGAATTTGCTGTTTCGACCTAGATCAGTTTGCACAGTCATTGCGAAAAAAATTTCGACCTAAATCAGAGTCAGAGAGAGGTTTGGCGCAGAGGAGAAGAAGGACGAAAGAAGGAGAGGACGAACTGAAGAAGAACATGAAGAACCGAAGCAGATTCTCAAACTTTTCTTCTTCTCCTTCTTCTTCTTTAGATCTTGAGAGAATCGAGCTGAAGAAGAACATCAAATTGGTTTAGATCTCCTTCCAGGTAAGATCCTTCTTCTTCTTTAGATCTCTTCTTCTTCTTCAGATCTGTTTCAAGAGAACAAAATCCTTCAAGAACCCACACAAAATTTGACCTTTATAAGTTTTTCTCTGATGACCCCATTTCCTATTTTGATCCCAAACCATGGGATTTGAGTACCCTTTTGTTCTTTGAGTGCAGGGAGAGTGAAAAATAAGTGGGATTTTAGATACCCAGAAGCAAAGATGATTGCAGAGAAGCCAGGTTGGGTTAGGCATGAAGGAATGCAGATTTTCTCCATTGATATTCAACCTGGTGGCATCAGGTTTGCAACTGGTGGAGGAGATCACAAGGTAGCTTCTTTTTCATTCTTGGTTTTATCTTCGGTTATTTCATTACAATCAAGTTGAGTTTTTTCTTCTGTTGTTCAACTTCAATCATGATTCTTGTGAGTGGGTTTTCAACTTGGGAAATTTTGATGTCTTGGAAAGTTATTTTTATTTGAGGATCCTTACTTTTGCTTGAATTGAATTTTGTTGTCATCCGTTTAGGGTTCTAGTTAGTCTCAGTATTAAAATATTGTATATGAGGTGTTTCCTTTCTTGGAAAGTGAATATATTTAGAGTAGTAGTTTGGGAATTTACAACTTCATTTACTGGGTTTAGCTACTTGGATGGTTTAAGCTATTCTAAGATTAGAATGTATATGCTGGAAAGCTTTAATTTTTGTCCTTAGAGACTCTTCAGTAATGTCGAAATATTGAGATTTGTTCATGTTCAGAATATACAATTCAAATATGTTATGAGCAAGGAGAAAGAAAATTTACGATACAAAAGTTGGAATACCCACGTAAAAATGAAACTATGAGGATGATGTTCAGGTAAGATTTATGTGAAATATATAAAGGAAGATGAGTACAATGAGGATGATGTTCATGACTGGTTATTAGTTTTATTAAAAAATGTAATTTAGTAAATATACTTTTTGAGGATAGTGTTGAAATTCCACTGCAAAGCAAAACAAAACAGTTTGATTTTTTTTTTGTTGATCTCTTCTTCTTATTTTTTTTTTCTTCTTTCAGCAAAGCAAACCCTAGAACTCACTTTCTTCTTTTCTCGAGCTCGATTTCTGAAGAGGAGAAGAAGAAGACTAAGATAACACTCAAAACAACAGGTAAGCTATTCAACATTCTCTCATTTCCTGTCTTTGTTCATTGCCTCATTGGATTGTGAAACATATGGGTGAGATTCTAATTGGGGTGTTGGGGTGTTTGGCAGCTGTTGGAGGTCAGGTACATTTCCTCTATGTGATGGAACTCATGTGAAGCACAACAAAGACACTGGAGATAATGTTGGTCCTTTGCTATTGAAGAAGCGGTAGAAGAACTACTTGGTGAGTATAGGGTCTTCTTTAATTTTTTGAGACTTTTGTTAAGCACTAATGTTTATTATGTACAAGGGAACATTTCAATTGGAGGGATTTGAGTCTGCTACTATGTATAGACCATCAACATGATTTACTCAATAGTCTTCTTTAGCCATGTCTGTGTGTTTGTATTGTTATGAGCATGATCATTTGGGTATTCTAGCTTAATTGGTTTAAATGTTTTTTAGCTTAATTGCAAAAGAGGTAATGAAACAAAGAAACATATACTCAATTGGCCTCAATAGCAATATGCTGTATCCATGGGTTGGGAAAATTTAAGCTTTAGACTTCGATTTTAATATGAAAAGTGGACTACTCTTAAGATTTAAAATTCATTTTAACTATGAAAATTTGGACAGTGCATATAATTTTATAGCAAGCAAAAGTCCTCTCTTTTAGTAGATGTCAATAATTGATTATACAAGTCTCTATAATGTGTGTGTAGTTTCTCTCATGATTGCTCTTATGTTTCTGTAATCTAGATTTGTTCCTCCTATGAAAACTGTAGAATCTGCCTTTCTACTCACCTTGCAACTCTTTAGGCAACATTTGGTTTTAAGACATTCACTTAGAAGCAGTATTAGTTTTTCAGGAATTAACAATTTACATAGCTGACAATCTGGTTTGGGTTTCAGGTTTCAAAGAAGCAATTTCACTGTGATGGATGTGGAGTTTGCAGGTTGAATCCTCTATCCTTGTTCCATACAATGTTTTTTGTAGTAATTATTCAAAATTTGAATAATCTGAAGTTTTTTATCTTATGTTTTTGCTGTTACAGAATCGGAGGCGAAGAGAACTTCATCCACTGCAATAAATGTGGTAAGTAAGCTGCTTGAGTGGTCATTCTTCCTAGGTTTCATGTTTTCAGTTCTTGTAAACTAATTGGTGTTGTCTGGCGTGATGATCTCTGTTTCAGAATGTTGTTACGCAAGGTATTCCTTCACTTGAATAATTTATATTTTTGTTTCTTTCGAACTGCTAGATCGACTGATTAGTGCAAAGAATCATCAACACTGAGACAAGTTTGGAAGATAATGAATTTTTAAAAGGTTTTTTCTGCGGATAGAAGATAATGAATTTTTTTTTCTTCTAGATTTTGTAGTTCAGCTGTCCAAGTGTAAAATTTTATATATTTTCTTATTTCGTTTTAGAGAATTAAGTTGCTTATTGGAGGTTTAAGGTAAGATCTAGTGTCCTATCCTTAGTGTGTGCTAAATGTAAAATTCTTATACATATTTTATGTTTGTGTCTCAGTTGCTTCCTGTTGAAGGATTTTTATATGATTTGTGATTTGTGATTTGAGCTTCGCGGTTATTAATGTGTTATGCACCTCTTTACCAAACAAGGACTAGACTTTACCGCTTCCTTTCTTTTTCTCTTTGTTTTCACCATGTTTACACCCACCTGATTGAGGAACTTGATTGTTGTTTATTTCTTATGGTTATTCTGGGTTCAAAAATCAGGGTTGGTGCTGTTGTTAGAGATGCTTTTATGTAAAAGATAACTTACTTTTATGTAGTGCTGGGTGGACACTTTAAGAGGTTGTTTCTCAACATATCAATGTCTTTTGGTCAACTGTTGTTGTTGTTTTCATTTATAACTCTCGTAGAGCTTTATAAGGTATTATTTGGAAAAGAAAGTTAAACCTGGATGATGTGAAACATGATCACTCCAAGATAAAAGATCAATTTTCATCATATAACTTGAATCACCATTTTGATTTATTGTTTGGATTCCTTCATAATTTCTGGTATTCTAATTGCATGCTCTAATGCTTTTCGTTGCATGCTCTAAATAAATCTCTTCTTTATTCTTCAGGTGTTTCCCATAAAAAGTCTTCAAATTTTCACAGAGGAGGAGCTTGAGCTTTTGTTATGTGGCCAACAGGATGCTTGGACGGTATGTATTTGATAATCTATTGACATGTGTGGATTGCTAGAAATTATCCAACCTAACATATGATGTTACTGCTCTGTAAGTCCATGACTGACCATGTCTGTTCTGATTGCTCATGGATTGGAAAAGTCAAATTATTTGTACTGTCACGTGATATACTGTTATGTTTCTTATGATGTTCGAATTCCAATGCAACTTACAGGCTGGTCAAGAATCCTTCAGATCTATTACTAGGTCTTACTACAGAGGTGCTGTTGGTGCTTTGCTTGTCTATGATATCACCAGGTAATGAGGAATACATTTGTGTTATTTGATTGATCTTTCCATTGTTTAGTCTTGAATGCTATTTCATATTCTGTTATATGGGTCGCCTTTTCAGACACTTAAATGCTTACTTTGTACAGTCAACTTCCTGATTTCTTGGGTGGCTCATGTACATGCTCTGCTGAAGGAGGGTGCCTTAAGTCTAATAAAGGGCCTTGGAATGATCCTGAAATACTGAAGGTAGTGGTGACTCGTATATTCGTATCTGGTCTGGTTACTGTAGTTCAGATTATCAGATAAAGTTAACATTTTCATCTGTAAAAATAATTAGTGACCAGATTGCATCTCATGTTTATAGCTTGTCCACAATGAGGAAGCAACACTTGTCAGGCAAATTACTAGAATATTTGACGAGGAACGGAAAATTAACTCTTGCATCAAGATACGACCATTGAAGGTAAAAATTTGAGTTCTTTAAGTTGATCGATATTTAGTGCATCTTGTTTTTAATCCTTAATTTGTTCCTCAAGTCATATTTTCTCTTCCTTTTTCAGGGAAGAAGTAGTGACACATCAACAGCAGAATCGGGGTCAGATATTGATGATCCTTGCTCTCCAGATGGGTTAAAGAATTTTACATTTCAACGATTGGCCCCAGTTTATGAAGAAGTGAGTTTTTCTTATGATTGTCACTCATCTCACGCATTAGTTGACATGCGGCCTGATCATCACAATCACAATTCAGTAATTTCATGATTTTGTGCTACCCGTGTCATTGTCCAACACTGGACAGCACGCTCTGTTTTGACAGAGTGGTCTGTCCTGATGCACTATGTTACTTTTATATCTTCTTTTGCTGTTATTTTTTTTTTCTTCTGTTGTTTGTGATTTGTCATATTCTGATCCATGTTCCAACACAAGCAAAACCAGTTGTTGCCACTGGGGGACTTTTATTATAAAAACTTCAACTTTCTATCTTTATAAGCAAGAAAGAGAACAAAAAAGAGGCTGCTCTCTTATCCTTTTACAAAACGTGTTTCATTACTTGTACTCCATATAAACATTGTATGAAACCAAACTATAACATATCTCTTTTACACCCCATTTTGTCGTTGTTCTTCTTGTGTCTCTCTCTTGGGGTCTCTAAAGCTCTCTCTGACAACTGGTTTTTCTTTTTGTTAGATATAATGTATAGTGGCTATAAACCTTACTATGATTCTGATTTTGAATCATTGATAGAGAGAATACATCCACCCAGGTAATAAAAATCTCTTGTAGCCATCTTGTGCTTCTTCTTCTTCTTTGATACCATGTTAAGAAAATATTCAATCAAAATGCAATTCTCCTAATATTTTCTTAACAGGTTCAACCAATACTCTTAAAAAACTTGAAGTTGTCAAATAGTAGAAGAATTATTACTAAGCTATGAGCCAAGGATTATAATGTTCAAGGCTTAGGGAATTGCCGATCGAGTAGGTCAACGGTAACGTCAACTTTGGAAACATGGTGGAACGATACTATCATAGTTAACTAATTAGTTTTGATATCTTTTAACAAGTCTAGCTTTTGAGGAAAAATATTGGCTAGTTAATGTTTTTTTTTACTATTGCATATTTTTTTCCACTCAAGTGTGAAATGAATCATAACAAATAGAATGTTAATGATTTGAGTTTGAATGTTAGTTATTTACTTTTCTTCCTGACATACACAGATTTCTTCTTCTTTTTCTTGAAAGTATGAACTTTGAACATGTGTTCCTGCTAAAGGGTTGAAGCTAGGATGCACAAGTCACAAAGCAAAACCAAAAAGTGATTAGGGAGTGGTAATGTCTAATGGGGATGTTATAATTGTGGGTGGTCACATTGCTTTGTTGGTGACAATGGGGATTAGAAATTGGTATTCCTGTCTAGTCATGTTAGAAATTGGGGATGTTATATTTGAATTTCATAATGTTTAATTTGTGCAACTTTACGTGGACAACTGCCTTGCACACTTGGATGAGATGATGGGCTTGAAGGCAATGCTCATGAAAGCCGATCTCTTTCATCTCGTTTCAGGCATGTGGAAGACTCCGGCGGAGCGCTGTTTTTTGTGGATGGGTGGGTTCAAGCCCTCTGAAATCATCGAGTTTGCGACCAGCAGCAAGCTCGCATCAGTGCGTCCCTCGCAGAGCAGCAGTTCGTCCCTCGCAGCATCAGCAGTGATTCCCTCGCAGCAGCAGCAGCAGTGCGTACCTCGCATCATCAGCAGATCGTCCCTTGCAGCAGCAGCATTGCGTCTCTCGCAGCAGCAGCAGCATCAACCGCAGTTCGTCCCTGCCCCTGCCCATAGAATCAGACCAAGAGGGAAAACCTGAATCAACACAGGTTAGTCAGCATTGCGTCTCTCATATCATATCATATTGCATGAATCTATCATATTTTGTATAGATGACAAGCTTCCATTGGTCAAAAGCCATTTTGCTAGACATATTGGATATTCTTCTTTTGTATCCATGAATGTCAAAGAATAACAATTTAGCTTCCATATTGGATATTTTTTTATTGAAAACTGTTTTGAACAGTTGATTTGTAGTGTTTTTGTGTTGCATTCCTTTGTATGGGATCACTAAATAGGTTTTGCGAGTGAAATTAGATCTGATGAGGCTCAGATAGTAGTTTTATAGGTCTTTTTGAGCTATTATTTAGAGGAACTGATGGAATTTGACATTATGAGCTGAAGTTCATTCAATTAGTTGGATTTGCAAGCAAATTGTGCTAGGTTTTAGTTAATGCGAGATAATAGAACTTCTAGTCAGTTATAAGTCTTAGGTAGATTGTATTTCTTGTGATTAATGATGAAATGTGAAGTTGAAGGCTGAAGTGACTAAGATGTATTTGTTTTAGATCCGTTTCAGTCTGAGGTGATTTAACAGTGAGAGAAATGGAGGGGAGAATGAACAAGTACAGGCAAACTAGTCCAGAGAGGGCTATAGTTTGGACGGAGCCATCACCGAAGCGGCATAATAGAAAAGTTGTTGTTGTTTATTATCTCTGCAGAAATCACCACCTTGAACATCCACATTTCATTGAGGTTGCACTCTCTTCGCCCGAAGGTCTTCACTTGAGAGGTATGTGTCTGGCTTGTTTGTTACTTTGTTATACTATATTTCTATTTGAATTTGGGAATGCTGAAATTTAGTATGTTTTGTAGATGTGATTAATCGGCTTAATGTCTTGAGAGGTAGTGGCATGCCTTCGTTGTATTCATGGTCTTGTAAGAGGTAAGAGTGTTATAAGAACTGGTTTTGGTTTTCCAGTAAATTGTATTTTATTAGAAATTTGATTGTTATCATTGTTGTGGTGGATTTGTGAAAGTAGAAGTTACAAAAATGGATTTGTCTGGCATGATTTGTGTGAAGATGACTTGATACTTCCTGCTCTTGTGAATGAATACGTTCTTGATACTTCCTGCTCATGTGAAGTTACAACTCTCTAGTTCTCTCTCTTATCAGCATTTATTGATCAAGTCTTTGTTGCTTTTCTTGTCTTCGTCACAGGCATATGTGCAGCAGCTTGAGTCAAGTCGGATCAAGCTCACTCAGCTTGAACAAGAGCTTCAAAGAGCTAGGGCTCAAGTGAGTCACAAAACCTAGCTTCTTTTTAAAAGTTTTAGTTTTTTGAAAAAAAAAATAAAAACCTAGCTTGCTTACTTGCATGAGGCTGTTGAACAAAAAGTGGTACATCGTGACATCAAATCTAGTAACATTTTAATAGATGACAATTTCAATCCTAAAGTATCTGATTTTGGTCTGGCCAAGTTACTGGGTGCTGGAAAAAGTCATATCACTACCCGTGTCATGGGGACCTTCGGGTAATATTTTTTTCAGTGGAACTCAATGAGTTATTTTCCTTTTCCTTTTCCTTTTACGTTTTTGCATCATTGGTTTCAAATCTCCACGGTTCAAAGAATTATAATAGATACCAATGTGACATAACTTTTCCAGATATGTTGCACCCGAATATGCAAATACTGGACTTTTGAATGAAAAGAGTGACATATATAGCTTTGGGGTTGTTGTTTTGGAAGCAATTACTAGAAGAGATCCCATTGACTACGGACGCCCAGCAAACGAGGTATGTTTGCATGTGTACTGTAGCAGATACTCTAGTTGTTTTTTTCTTCTAACTCGCCTAGGGCAAATTTTTCTTATTAACCATAAAGTTAGTCTTTTTTGTTGAACCACATGAGCTTAATGGAACACTTTTCAGTTGTCAAGTTAATAGAACTTGGGTATTCTCAAACTCATTTAAGTTTATAGAGAAGCATTTGATGATAGCATCTTTCGAATGAATTTGTCATGTTTCTTTCATTTGAAACAAGTGAACATACACTCCAAATGTTTTCAGGTGATGAAACTTTAGTTTTCTCTGTTTCATTTTTGTACTGCATATTTATTAATTGTTCTCCAAATGTTAAAGTAATGTACTTGCTTGGAATCCAAGACCTGCGGCAGGAATGAGTGCAAGCAGTGAAATGCAGCACCCAGATTGCATTCAAAAATCCGCAGATCATAACTGCCAGGACAGTGGGTACTCTGCAGTGAAACAGAGTGCACTCTGGTTTGCGACCAGCAGCAAGCTCGCATCAGTGCGTCCCTCGCAGAGCAGCAGTTCGTCCCTCGCAGCAGCAGTGCGTACCTCGCATCATCAGCAGATCGTCCCTTGCAGCAGCAGCAGCATTGCGTCTCTCGCAGCAGCAGCAGCATTGTTCCACTTTCTTTGTATTTGAGATATTTAAGTTTGTGTGTGTGTCATTGTATTTGAGATATTATTTGATAGATTTTGTGACTCAATGTAATACATTATCTTATTAATTACATTACTTTGCCTCCATTCATGGAAATGTTTAAGTTTGACACATTAAAATTTTTATTTTCTAGAAATAAAACTTATAAGATGTAATAAAAAGTCATTTGACAGCAAAAAAAAATATTTATTATTAAAAAAAAAAATTATTATTAAAAAAAAAAAAAAAATTTGCCACGGCTTAAAACCGTGGCTAATTATTGCAACGGCTAAAAACCGTGGCTACCTTGCCACGGCTTATAACCGTGGCTAGTACTGGCCACGGCTTAAAACCGTTGCTAAAGCTATTGCAACGACTTAAAACCGTGGCCACACTTGCAACGGTTTTAAGCCGTGGCTACTCCTGCCCATGGCTTAGAACCGTGGCTAAGATTTTGGCAACGGTTTATAACCGTGGCTAAATCATCAACCGTCCTCGAGATAAAACCGTTGCTAATATTTTAGCCACGGTTTTTAGCCGTTACTAGGTATTTAGCGACGCCTCTACAGCCCACGGTTCTAAGCCGTGCCAATGGGTTACCCCCACGGTTTAAAACTGTTGCTAATGGCCATTTTTGGTGTAGTGCTTCCACAAGTATCAAGTCGTATCCCAAAGGCTAAAGTGATTGTATATCCAACACTATAAAAGAATTAAACATATCAATATAAATAATCAACATATGAAACACTAAAAAGATAATTAACTAAACAATTAACCCAAAATTGTACCTCCAAAAGCGGCAGATATCCAAATATTTGTTTGGTACTTGCTCTGCTAGCACAACCAAGTTGACGATACAATAACGCCAAATTACCAACTCCCCATGCGTACTTCCCAATATCATCCACCTTCGTCAGCAACTTCAAATATTTTGTGCACACCTTGGTTCCAGTCTTATCAGCGAAGATCATCATGTCCAGAAGAAAGAACAAGTAACCCCGTGCAACTTGTTTTTTTTTTAAGAGAATCACTTGTGCTCACTTTCACACATCAGTGATCCTTAATAAATTTCATTTCGAAGATACTCTAATACTTCTGGACATGCTTTTGTTCTTTTCTCTTTTGATCCCTATACCATTAACCAAAATTTGAACACACTGCTCTAGCTTTATTTGACTTATCTTCACCATAATCGGCTTACCATCAATCGGAAAATAAGTGATATGATAGACATCATTGATGGTGATGGTCATTTCACCAAAAGGGAGGTGAAAAGTGTTGGTCTTAGTTAGCCAACGCTCGATGAAAACACAAATTGAGACCCTATCGATATGATCCTTACAATGGTCTATCAACGGTCGGAGACCACTCTTATAGACCATTGAAATAACTTCCTTCGGCTCCTCACGCAACATCCAATCTATAAAATTCTTGCCCTGATGCCGACATCTCAACTCCCCTTGCTCCTACACAATAACAAAAACTAGTCAGTCTCCAAATAATGTAAAATCATTTTGTTTGTATATTAAAAATAAATTGAAATATTATAAATACCTCATGACCAAACAAAATGAAGTGAAACATGGTCATCATAATCCTCTAATATGGATGCATCATTGGGACCACCAGGATAAGAAACTTTGTCAGGTTCTGGATTTTCATTGGACCGGGCTCTACAGAAATAACCGAATCTTCATCTGGATCACCCTGGGTCACCGCATCCCCTGGCCCTGCTCACTTTCCTCACCCCTCTGACCTTTCGCATCCCCCAGCATTTGCTCACCCTCCTTGTCCCCCTGATCATGCTCAGCCTCTTCACCCTCTGCATTTGTTCGCCCTTCTTGTCTCCCTCATCCCTTTTACCCTTATCCACTTCCTCAATGTTACGAACCACATTACATTGACTTTGAGATAGCAATAGGAGTGTCTATGCTTCATTAGCAGCAATCAAATCACTCCCCATTCTGTATTCTCTCATCTTCATCTCCCTTTTTTTCTCCCTCTGTTTTTGGATTTTTTTTCCTCTTCCATAATAGTTCTTTTTTTACGGCTATAGACTTTCTGAAAGATGCCATCAATGGGTGTCTTTCAATTGGATGATCCCCACCAACACCAACACCGCCATCACCCCTAGCTACATTACTGCAAACGTCACCACCAACACCACCACCACTACATTTTTATTTGTCTTTGCCATACTAAACATTTAAAATAAATATGAAACAATTAAAACAAAATAATAGAACAAGACGAAGAAAGGAGATGTTTACTTGAATTCGTTTAGGTTTGGTTGAACAATCAAACACAACGAAGACCACACACTAAATCGACACCAAATCAAACCAACTGGGCCCTAGAACCGCACACAAACCTCAATCGCAAAAAAATGCACTAATTCACACACCAACAGACCCCAAATAACACAAACTTTTGAAAACCTCCAACCTTTTACTTCCACACCAACGGTAGAGGGAAAGAGCAGAGAGTAGAGGTAGTATGAGGGGGGGGGGAAGTGTTTCTCAGAAGTTCAATCTTGGGAGAGGGAGAGACCGTGTGGGAGAGAAAGGGAAAGAAATATGATTTTTTTTTTGTTAAAGGGTTTTTATAGGTGGTGTCCTTCAGCAGGTGGTGGTGTCCTTCAGAAAGTAGGGTATTGGTGGTGTCCATCAAGAGAAATGGTGGTGTTATTTAGCAGGGGCCTTATTCAATCCCTTCTGAATTGGAAATCTTTTTTTCCCTATTCCGAATCAATACAGTTCTTGGTTTTCGTTCTTCCATATATTTCTCATTTTGTATTTTACACTTCCCTCCTCTGAATTTGCTCATAGTTTTCATGACTTAGAAAGGTAAAACATGAATCAACATGATTTTTTCTTAATTGGAAGTTTGTGAACATGGGAAAAAAATGTGAACAAGAAAAATAAAAATAAAAATAAAAACTTATTAAGTTTCACAAAATTGTACATGGTCTATCGATTGTGGGTGGCAAGTAGATATGCATAATGAACCAGATTAATATACTTAATAGACTAGGGTCTAGATATTATGAGATTAAGCTTAGATGGTGAAGAGTAGCTACCAACTGTTGGATTATGTTTAATCTCAACAAACTTTTATTTGGAGAAAAAACTGGAAGTGACATTTGGTAATATTAAATATCATATTCTAAAAGGCCAAGGGAAGACCATTGCTATAGTGCTATCATTTCTTCATCTTTGGCCGCATATGTAGGTATGATATCGATGATATTTCCTGATATGCATAATGGATAATGAGTTGGAAATAGCTCTTGAAGAATCTCGTATTTTGGAGTCTGCCATCAAGCATTTAAATGAGCTTCGGTTTGGGTCAGCAACATCTGAACAAAAAAAAATGATCCTTCACCCCAGGGTGTAGAACTACATCACCTCAATACTTTTAAAAACACAACACCAGTTTCTAGTCTCTCCTCCCACTCGACTAATATGGGATTCTTGGGTTTGGGTTTCCACATAAGTTTCTTGACAGATTCATAGATGTTGATGTTGATATTGTGCTCGAATGAGAGCGAGATTTGTTCCAAAGATGGATCACTCCATCCTCTCTCCTGGAGATAATTTAGGAAGCAAGAAAGGACCTACCCAAAACCCTTGTTCAAAATTCGAATAGAGATGTACTCTTGACTTGAGATGCTACAATGAGCCCTCCTTGTGAATCGATGAAACAAGATGCGAGGGGATCTGAATAAAACCATAAATCATTAATGAAGAACTCACGCTCAATAGATGGAGATTGTAGATGATGGTGTAGATAAGGTAGGAGTTGAGAAAACCCAAGCCTTATTCAAGGCATCCAATGAGGCATTGAATGATGTTATACCAGCACATGCAAACTCTAACGAGTGAGCTCAATGCAACTGCAAACAACACAATGTTATGGGCTTCATTGTTCGCAAAAAGCAATGAAAATAGCTCTGCCAAATTGAAGTTTGTACCTCCATATTTAGTGGAGGAGAAAACAGTGGTTCATATTAAACTTTTAGAACATGGGAAGCGATTGGAAGAGTGCAAGCAACACCAGATTGGAACTTTTTGAAAAAACGATTAGCCTATGGTTTTGTTCATGATAGCCTAAAAAGTATATGAGGATTGAAATGAGAGTTTGAGATGTCAATTTATGGTGTGAAAGCTTTCGTTTTCATATTCTTGAATGATGAGCACAAGATGAATGTAGTAGAGACAAAGCCACACCACATAGCTAGCAGACTCTTCTTGATTAGGCCTTGGAAGCCATACATGGAAAACAATGCTGAAGTTTTAAATTCAGTTCCCATATGGGTGAACCTAATAAAGGTTCTATCTCATTTTGTGGAGCCTTGAAGGCTTACACTCGATTGCAAGTGCATTGGGTGTGCCACTGATGCTTGACAAAGCTATAGAGCATAAAACTAGGTTGTCCTTTGCAAGGGTTTGTGTTGAGATCAGCTCTAATAGCCTATTTCCAACTGTTTACCAGTTGCTATTGATGATGGTAGGGTCATAAAGGTGGAAGTCAAGTATTCTTGGCATCCTACAAAGTGTGAACAATGCATGGGGTTGGGCACACTTATTTTGCATGCCCAAAACAAAGAAAATTTAATGCCTAGATTATGAAGTATTGGAAAGTTCGAGAAGAAGAGAAGAAAACATAGAGTTAGTTGTTGCAGAGGCAGAAGATGGATTTGAGATAACTACTGGCGAGCGAGCTTTTAAGGCAAGAAATACCCTAAGTGTGGAGATGGTGAAAAAGAGTGCAAACTCTATTGAGGAGAAGGAATAACCCGCAAGTAGGTGGATACGAGCAAAATCACTTCCCAGACAGATATGCATCTTTTGCCAATGGAAAACAATCAAGAAATGGAGTCTGTGTAATGAGTGCAGGCGAGATGAAACTCTAATTACATAGAGCATAAAATCTGAGCCTCGGAAGCATGATAGCCTTGAAATTGAACTGAATTAGAACATGAAAATGATGACCCCACGAAGAAAAATATAAGAACCTCAGAGCTTTAGTTTCAAAAGCTTATAAAGATTACATACCAAGCCCTCGGAGATTCATTAGACGCAAGAAAGAAAACAAGAAGTTCATTGAGCATACTCCACCAAAAAGAAAAAGGTAAGCCCTCCCCCGCCCCCCCCCCCCCCCCCCCTCCAAATTTTGAGTTGGGGGAAACTTATCCTCTCAAGAATTGTATTTGAATTTTTATAATTTTACTTTCTTTTCATTAATATAAAGGAGGGATCCTTAAAACCTCGCTTGCTTTCCAAAAAGGGGCCAAGAGAAATGAAGAAATCTAAAACACAAATATGTTTCGTATGATGGAAAATAGACACGGGAATTAAAATCGTTTTAGCTTATTTCGCTTCTAAGAGGGGCCCAAAGATTTTGGTTTCCATGTGAGAGATGGAAAAACTAGTCACATGCATAATTTTTCTCTGTCTTTAAATACACAATCAAACAGTGAAAAATCACTTGACAAGGGAATTGGATGTCATTTTGCATGGAAAATGGCCAACCAAACATAAAATAACGAAAGGAGCGAAAAAAAGAACAAAGGAGGGAAACAAATAAGAAAGAGAATAAAATGAGGTGTTATCTTTACCTTATGGAATCTGTAGACTTTACACTTTAGTTTACACATATTCTTGTTATATATTGAGTGAATTTTACAAAAAAATAAAATAAATGAAAATGATTATAAATGACTAATAGTAGAATTTTGATCTTGGCGGCATAAAATACCACAATTTCTGAATTTACCCCGTGTATTAGTTTATTCTTTCCAAGAATGTCTAATAACTTGTCACATACAAATTAAACCTAAGTAATATCATTAAATTACTAAATCTTATCATCTTATCTACGAAATAATCATTGTTCCTACATAAAATATAAAATAACTTATAAACTATTGAATTCATCTCATCTACGAAATTGCTAATGATGCAGGAACCTAGCAGATCCTAGAGTTTTCTGATTTTTAGGATTTCTTATTTTAATTAAGATTTAAGTTGAGCAAGTATAGTTGTTTTAGGTATTTCAATTTTAATAAATGTTGTTAGTGTATTTATATTTTAGTCGGGTTTTTTTTAAATTTAAAGGAGAAAAAATTTCCAGCATTGGAACAACAACAACAAGCAATTCAAAATGTTAATCAAAATGACTTTCTCCCAATCTATCTTCTTCTTTATAGCTTCTTCATCTTTCCAATTTTCCTCCCAAAAAATTACTTCTTCTATAAAATTTCTATCCGATCTTGAATTCATCCCTTTGAGATGTGCAAATCTCCTTGTTCTTTTCACTATTCGTTGCACTAGTATAAGGGGATAAAAATGTGGCTGGATAATTTTATTTAGTATGTAGATGAAGATAGGTGTAATTTGATATTGGAGGCTGGGATATATGTGTTGGTCATGAAGAATGGAGGAAGCTTGGAAACGTTCCTTATCAACAAGTGCGATGTGTTATATTTTACTATGTATTACCCATATCATTGGCACAATCACGCGTCATTCTCTTATGGCATGTACTTGTGCCTTTGCCATAACTTTCATGAAAAGCCGCCAACATGCCACTGATTACGCCCAAACAGTACATGCGGTCAATTGTAGTAAAGATTGGGGTGTCGATCACACGAGGAAAAACGATCTACAAAACAAGGTCAAGGAAGAAAAACTACGCGAAACTAAATTTAAGAAATTCTAACAAATTTGAAATATGAAATTGAATTTAATTTAATAAAAATCAAGTTTAGGAAAGTCACAAGGTTCCTAGAATCCCTCCTAGATTTCACGCGCCAACTAGTAATGATTCGTTATGATAACTCGATTACGTGTTTCACATCCCAAACAACGTAATCAGAAAAAATAGTCTTTAATGCATTAATATATCCTAATGTAAATGGATTTTAGATTTCAGTTTTTCTATAAAGCACAAAGGTTGGTCATATGTGATATCCTAAACTTACGATACATCAGGAGACAATAACGTAATAAATGACGATCATATATAACTAACCTACCGGAATCAATTGATCCTTAAAAATTCCACACATAAGAAAAGCGTAACTAAACTTATATGGAGAACAAAAGGACAATCACCGGAATAATAATCTACGAAGAAATTTATGAAATCTTTGTCACTAAAATAACAAAAATTCTTATATTAAATAAAAGTGAAAATCATAAACACCAATATTCATCGTGAAAACATAAAAAGAATCAAATACTAATTAAGTGTGTTACATCTAGGAGTTCACCTCTTCGCCTTGCGTGGAGTTTAGTGACGCATAGTGAAGGTGATAACAGCAACAATGGTTTGGAGTTTCATCAGCATGGAAGCGCGTGGCGAATCAGCGATGCGCACCCTGCTGCTGTGTGCGATGCACACCCTGGTGCTGTCCTGCTGCGATGCGCACCCTGCTGTTGCGTGTCCACTGCTGCTCTGGATAGACCTCTGCTCCTGTACGTTGTCTCCTCTGTCGGCTGCTGTTGTGTTGCGTGCTGTCCTGGACAGCTCTCCCTGTTCTCAGCTGCTGCTGCTGCCTTCTTGTTCCAGCCAAAAAAAACTCCCCTTTTTTTTCTTTTTTGGTTGTCTTTAAGGTAAAGAGAAACCTACTCCCTATTGGGCCCAAATTGGAAACCAAAATACCCCATTAGTCTCCCATTGGAAGCCCAATTTCAATTTCAATTTGTTGTATTTCAATTGTAAACTAAAGGGCTTGGTGGATCTCAAGCCCAATGAAATTAGAAACCAAAAGACAACAAAAGGGAAACAAAGGGTTTGGCTATGTTCATTCATATGACTTCTTTGTTCCACCAATTCAAAACTAATTTCATTATTTTTCTTTGGTTTGAGTGTCTCCCACTCCATTTCGTCAATTCGCCTATGAATTTCCAAATTCGCCACGCTAAAGCACTCTTGTCATTTAAATTCCAAATCCTACAAAAATAAAATAACTAAACTAAAATACGTTATTCGAAACACTAACAAACATAAGTTAGGAGGTATATTATGTAATAATTATGTGAATATCAAATACCCCCAAACCTATATGTTGCTAGTCCTCGAGCAAAACAAAATTAAGAATAAAATCCTAACTCACTTTCGTAGGAATCACTGTTGCACTTACCTTAACATGCAACAAGGCTTTAAACCTCTAGATTACCTCTAGATGACGAGTTATAGTCTCGTGAGGGTTTCCAGAAATGTTACCCCCAAACATTACTGACTCAATAAAACAAAATCTATTTCCTAAAAACATAATGCAAAAACATGGGCATTCCCCTTTATTTTTCTTAGAGTGATTTTCTTATTCATTAAAATTCAAAAAAAACAACAAAATAAAACTGTCACAAAAGTATATCAATAGAGTACAATAATTTAATAGTATCTAAAGGTTAAATAAATTTCATAATCATTCTCAACTCGAAGTGTGTGTGAGGAACCGTATCAACATAACTCTTCATCTCATAGTAAAGATGTGACGAGATAACCTTTAGAAAGTATGCTTCGACTACAAATCTCTCATGTCACTCAGAAATAAAAACACTCAGAGATTGGACACTCAGTTTATATGTGAGAAAAAGAATATATTATGGAAAATGCAAACGTCTCACATATAATTATCATGAAAAACAGAATTTTTTAAAGAGTGAAATGAATATGATCTCATGGACAGGAATATTGATTACTTTTGAGAATGTTGAATCAAACACCATAGTTCTTGCCTATTCAATCTCCACATCTACTGAACCAACTTTCACTTAAGATCAATTAAGTCTTTACTAGATTATAATGGGGCTTGGATTATGGCAAACAATAATGGACAAAAAAGATACAAGAATTTCCTGAGAATGGCTACACCCTTGAATAAACACATGGGGCATTGAAGAACAAATCAATGTTGTACACCAATAACTTTTTCTTCATTATTTTTTTTTTCAAATTTTTTTTTTACATGTTTTTTTTTTCTTACGTGTTTTTCCCCGTTTATACAATCAAACACTTTTACTTTGAGGGCGCATGAAATATCTATTTTCAACTCTTTCTACTTGCCCATTCCATAAATATATCTCATCGTATACATTCTCAGAAAATTGGGTAAGGATAAAATAATAGAGGTATTACTCCTTGATTGGAGTAGGTATTGGGAATGGGGATAACAAAGATAAGGCTATATAAAGGCTCAAAGGGCTGCAAATGGATATTTATTATTGGGTAGGCTAAAAGGCTAAAAAAATGGTTTAAATAAAGAAATGCCTATATCACTTCATAAGTTCTAGTTAGTACTAGGACATCTCAACTAAATAAAGCAAGAAGTTCTAGTGTAAATATTCAATTTTTATGTCATTCTTAAAGCAATCATCAAGAAAATCAAGAATAATGAGATCATCAACGAAATAATGCGGACTCAAGAAAAGTCAGAGTGTAATTAATAACCCTCAAGAAATAAAGAATGGCTCAAAACTCACAAGGGTTAAGTCTCCACTATTATTCTAATGTTTTCTAGTTCAGTATCTCACTAATCAACTTCAAATCATGTTGACTTGGCTTATAGTGCATGAATAGTTGAGTTGGAAAGTCTCACAAAATACATCTAACATAAGGATAATATCAAATATCGTGTTTTCTACTAATATAACTATGTGACACGTGTTAGTATGTGTTTTCTCAAAATTAAAGGCAACAAAAAATTCTCTAAAATTAAAAAGACTCAAAACCTTTTTTTTTAATTCACCAAGAGTTCAGATTTCGAATGCATTTTCATAAAGATATTACACAATTACCGTAATCATCTAAGTATTCAATGGAGATTGAGTAGAACACAAAAATGACTCGGTTTAATTGTAAAATACGTTTTAAGCTCAAAGATTCTTGAAAATTGGACAAAAATTCTAATAAACCACACCCCCAAACCTAAACCAAACATTGTCCTCAATGTATAAAATAATAATCATGACAAATGAACGCAAAAGAAAAGAGGAGTGTTAGAGTGATATTACCATGGTGAAGCTTTACCAATTTCAAATAGACAATGTCCTCACAGTCACCAAAATATAAGAAAATCATATCGACGGGAGAAAGGAACACATGGGATGAGGGTCTTCGAGTGACTCCAGTAGCAACACTTAAAATAACCTGAAACACTAAAAGAAAAACATAAAATCAAAAACCTAAACTAAACTAAAAAAAATGAAAAATAATAAATGAAAAATAAAAAAAATAAAAACCTAAACTAAAGATAGGGTGGAGAACATCAAATCAAGTAGACAGGGGCAACCAGAGAGATCTCCTCTGGCACCTCTACCCGCTCGACATAGTGCTTCAAACGTTGCCCATTTACTCTAAATACTCTCTCATCTTTTGGATCTTCAATTTCTATGGAACCATTGGGAAAGACTTGTTTTACCATGAATGGGCCCGTCCATCTCGATCTTAGCTTGCCAGGATGAAGATGAAGTCGTGAGTCATAGAGATAGACTCGTTGGTTGGGCTCGAAATGTTTCCTCATAATTTGCTTATCATGAGCTGTTTTCATCTCCGCATTGTATATTCGAGAATTGTCATAGGCATCATTTCGCAACTCCTCAATTTCAGCTAACTGAAGTTTCCGCTGAATACCTGCATCATTGAGATCAAAGTTAGTGTTTTTTACAGCCCAATAAGCGCGATGTTCTAACTCAACAGGTAAATGACATGCTTTTCCATATATAAGCCGATACGGAGACATCCCGAGAATTGTCTTATAAGCGGTACGGTAAGCCCAAAGTGCATTAGGAAGGCGCAAGGACCAATCCTTCCTATCCGGATTCACCATCTTCTCCAAGATTTGTTTCACTTCTCGGTTTGCCAGCTCGGTTTGGCCATTTGTCTGTGGATGATAGGCATTGGCAACCTTGTGATGACCTACATACCTGCGCATCAAAGCCTCAAAAAAGCGATTACAGAAATGAGTCCCCTGATCACTAATAATGGCTCGTGGTGTACCGAAACGAGATAAAATGTGTTCTTTGATAAACCTGACAACAGTGTTGTTGTCATTATTCCGGCATGCCACAGCCTCAACCCATTTGGACACATAGTCCACTGCAAGCAAAATATACAAATATCCAAAAGAAGGTGGAAAAGGTCCCATAAAATCAATCCCCCAACAATCAAATATCTCAATGACTAGGATGGGGTTAAGGGGCATCATGTGTCTCCGGGACAGTGCACCTAACTTCTGACATGTATCACAAGAACGACAATAATTGTTAGTGTCCTTAAACAATGTAGGCTAATATAATCCAGACTGTAAAAATTTTGCAATGGTCTTTTTCATAGAAAAATGGCCGCCATAAGCTGCATTGTGACAAAAATGTAAGACACTTTCAATCTCACTTTCAGGGATACAAAGCCTCATGATTTGGTCGGGGCAATATTTATATAGATAAGGATCATCCCAATAAAAATTTCTTACCTCGACCAAAAATTTGCGCTTATCTTGAGCACTCCATGATGATGGAACTTCGTCGGAAACCAAGTAATTAACAATGTGTGCATACCATGGTACTTGAGTGACGGCGAATAGGTGTTCATCAGGGAAGTCATCACGGATGGATGGGCCATTAGCAGAGTCACTGAACTCGAGACGAGACAAGTGATCCGCCACAACATTCTCGACCCCCTTCTTATCCTTTATAGTTAGATAAAATTCCTGCAGAAGTAAAATCCACCTAATCAATCTTGCCTTAGCATCCTTTTTAGAAAGAAGGAACTTAAGAGCCGCATGGTCAATAAAAACAGTGATAGGTGTACCAATCAAATAAGCATGAAATTTATCTAAAGCAAAAACTACAGCTAGCAACTCTTTTTCAGTAGTCAAATAATTCTTTTGAGCATCATTAAGTGTACGACTAGCATAGTAAACAACAAATGGCTTCCCTTCCCTTCGTTGTCCCAAGACTGCCCCCACAGCATAGTTGCTTGCATCACACATTATCTCAAATGGTAAATTCCAATCCGGTGGCTGCATGATGGGGGCAGAGGTGAGCCTATCAATGAGTGTTCGGAAGGGGTCCTCACACTCTTGTGTCCATTGGAACACGACATCTTTGACCAGGAGGCTACTTAATGGTCTAGAGATGGCAAAAAAAAATTGTATGAACCTCCTATAAAAACCCGCGTGCCCTAGAAATGATCTCACATCTTTGACACTTTTAGGTATAGGTAATTTAGAAATCAATTCAACTTTAGCTTTATCAACCTCGATTCCTTTATCAGAAACTATGTGTCCCAGAACTATTCCATAAGAAACCATGAAATGACATTTTACCCAATTAAGCACCAGACCCTTCTCTTCACATCTACTTAAATCAGCCTTCAAGTGAAATAAACATGAATCAAAGGAATCACCAAAAACATTCAAATCATCCATGAATACTTCCATATATTTTTCAACCATGTCACTAAAAATACTCATTATGCATCTCTGAAACGTAGCCGGTGCATTACACAAACCAAATGGCATACGCCGAAAAGCATAAGTACCAAAAGGACATGTGAAAGTAGTCTTATCCTGATCCTCTAATGCAATCTCAATCTGATAATATCCCGAATACTCATCTAGAAAGCAATAGAAAGAATGACCAGCTAATTGCTCTAAGATTTGGTCTATGAATGAAAGTGGAAAGTGATCCTTGCGGGATGCAGAATTAAGTTTCCTATAATCAATGCACATACGCCACCCTGTCACTACCTTAGTAGGAAAAGCCACCCCCTCATCATTAGTTACCACTGTTATTCCAGATTTCTTGGGAACTGCTTGAGTTGGACTAACCCACTTGCTATCAGAGATGGGATAAATGATGACTGCATCTAACAATTTTAAGACTTCATTTTTCACCACCTCTTTCAAAGTAGGGTTAAGTCGTCTTTGAGGGTCTCTACGGGGGTTAGCTTCTTCTTCTAAGTGAATCCTATGGGAACATATTAAGGGGCTAATACCTTTGATGTCAGCTATAGTCCAACCTAATGCAGATTTGTGCTCACGTAACATATTAATCAATTCTTCTTCTTGTGAGCTATCAAGCACGGAAGAAATTATAACAGGAAATGTATCACCTGGTCCGAGGAATGCATGTTTAAGTCCCTCAGGCAGTGGAGCTAGGTCAACTTTCGGAGTTTCCACGGTGAATGGTTGTAGTTTCTGTCTTTCCTTTGGCAGCTCCTCAAATCATGGTTGCCATTGTCGTTCTCCTTTATCCTTTAACCCTGAAAAAACAGAAATATCAAAAGCATTGTCAAGATAAAGTGAATTCTAAGAATCAGAAATAGAAAGGAGGTACTCTAAGGTTTCAGAATCTGCGATCAGGAGCGCCTCCTCTGATATTAGTGTGTCTATCATGTAGGTATGATGACACTCATCATCATCACGTGGTTGCTTGCTAATATTGAATATGTTGACCTCCAGAGTCATGTTCCCAAAAGACATCTTCATTAGACCGTTCCTGCAATTGATAAGAGCGTTAGCTGTGGCAAGAAAAGGTCTACCTAAAATAATCGGAACTGTAGACTCCATATTAAACGCAGAATGAATATCTAAAATAAGAAAGTCGACGGGATAGTAAAACTTATCAATCTGCAGCAAGACATCCTCGACTATTCCTTTTTGCTTCTTAACCGATCTATCGGCCAATTGTAGTACCACGGATGTGGGTTTAATCTCTCCTAGACCCAGTTGCAAGTAAATAGAATACGACATCAGATTTACGCTTTCCCCTAAATCCAACAAGGCTTGGCTGAACTCATGAGTCCCAATCTGGCAGGTGACTGTAGGACACCCTAGATCTTTGTACTTGGGTGGTGTCCTCTGCTCAATCACCGCACTTACCTGTTCTGTTAAGAAGGCAGTCTTCTTGACATGATGTTTCCTCTTGATAGTGCATAGATCCTTGATGACCCTCGCATAAGTTGGTACCTGTTTAATCACATGCAGCAAAGGTAAGTTAATTTTAACCTGTTTCAAGTGTTCTAGAATCTCACCATGCATTTCCGATTTCTTTCCAGTAGGTCGTAGTGCTTGAGGAAAAAGAACTGAAACTGGAATGTTCTTGTTGGGCTCATCCTCAGGGATGTTCTTCTTTGCACTTGGGGAGGTGCCTATAGTCGTGGACGAGCTTGATCCATCTAAAATCTTACCACTCCGAGTAGTGATGGCATTAACCTCTTTGACATTCTGAGAGTCTGAAGTAGAGGTTTGTGCCATAAGTTGACCCTTCGGATTTGCTTAAGGCTGTGACAAAAATTGGCCCCGCTCTTGTACTGTTAATGAACTTGTCAGCTTGGTTATCTGGCTTTTGATCTCCTTGTTCTCTTCTGCCAACTGTCTCACTGCAACCTCAAATTTTTGATTAGTTTTACCTTGTGCCTCTATAAATGCATGTAATGTGTCTGATAAGGAACTTCTGTTAGATTGCGCATTGTATGGAGGTGCAGGATATGACCTAGGTGGTTGTGCCTGTCAGTGTGTAGGTTGGTCTACCTCGGACCTCCAGCCAAAGTTAGGGTGATCTCTCCAACCAGAATTGTAAGTGTTATAGAATGGTGAGTGAGGCTTCTTGAACATCTCTAAGGCGTTACATTGTTCCTCATAAACCCCTCTCATCTCAGTCAAGGTCAGGCAATCCTGTGCTAAGTGTTCAACTCCCCCGCATATAAAACAGGCGTCTTGTAGCTCAACTCTGGCAACAGTATGTGTGGGCCTACCATCCTTGGTCGTAAGTGCCTCTAACTCTCTAGTCACTCTATCCAATTGGGCTCTAAGGTTGTCCTCTTCCCTAAGTTGATAGACTCCAGCTCGGCGTGTTCTATCCGTGCTCTCAGTAGCACTTGGACCAGTCCAAGTATGAGCCTTTACAGCCAAGTCATTCAGGTACTCAATGGCCTTGTCAGGGTCATTTTGCAAAAACTCTCCATTACACATCATCTCAACGAACTGATGTTCTCTACTGGTGAGCCCCTCATAAAAATAACTGACTAAACGCCAACTCTCATACCCATGGTGTGGACATGTATTCAAGAGATCTTTGAACCTCTCCCATGCTTGATATAATGTCTCACTATTCTTTTGGGTGAAGGTAGAAACTTGTCTCTTTAGACCGTTGGTTTTGTGGTGAGGAAAGTATTTATTAAAAAATGCTTGGGTCATCTCCTCCCACGAACCTATAGACCTTGGTCGCAAAGAGTATAGCCAACTCTTCGCTTTTTCCTTAAGGGAAAAAGGAAAAAACCTTAGTCTAACAGAGTCTACAGCCTCAACTTTGTTGTGGGAAGTGGCCACAACTTCCTCGAATTCCATAATGTGAACATAAGGATTCTCACTCTCTAGGCAATGAAAAGTGGGTAATAATTGTATCATACCCGGCTTAAAATCTAGCTTTGGTGTACTTGGTGCAAACATGATACATGATGGAGTAGCAGTGCCCGTGGGGTGGAGATAGTCCTTTAGCGACCAAACATGGTCATCTTCGTGATTACTCATGGTGTTAGAATTAGAAGTATGACTTAATTTAGTCTCAATGTGAATTTGTGGGTGTTATAAATTTGGGACCCTAAGTGGTCTCTATTCCAACTCACACTCCCCAATGTCCTTTTTTGTTTTTTTTAAGAAATAAAATAAAATAAAAAAATAAACTGGACCTAAAACCTAAATAAAATAAAATAAATTAAAACAATGAGCAAGAAAGATAATACCCGAAACCTCCCTTGTAGAATGACGCTTGTTCCCCGGCAACGACGCCAAAATTTGATTACGCCCCAATAGTACACACGGTCAATTGCAGTAAAGATTGGGGTATCGATCCCACGAGGAAAAACGATCTACAAAACAAGGTCAATGAAGAAAAACTACGCGAAACTAAATTTAAGAAATTCTAACAAATTTGAAATATGAAATTGAATTTAATTTAATAAAAATCAAGTTTAGGAAAGTCACAAGGTTCCAAGAATCCCTCCTAGATTTCACGCGCCAACTAGTATTGATTCGTCATGATACTTGGATTACGTGTTTCACATCCCAAACAACGTAATCGGAAAAAATAGTCTTGAATGCATTAATATATCCTAATGTAAATGGATTTTAGACTTCACTTTTTCTATAAAGCACAAAGGTTGGTCATATGTGATATCCTAAACTAACCTACCGGAATCAATTGATCCTTAAAAATTCCACACATAAAAAAGCCTAACTAAACTTATATGGAGAACAAAAAGACAATCACCGGAATAATAATCTACGAAGAAATTTATGAAATCTTTGTCACTAAAATAACAAAAATTCCTATATTAAATAAAAGTGAGAATCATAAATACCATTATTCATCGTGAAAACATAAAACGAATCAAATACTAATTAAGTGTGTTACATCTAGGATTTCACCTCTTCGCCTTGCGTGGAGTTTAGTGACGCATAGTGAAGGTGATAACAACAACAATGGTGTGGAGTTTCATCGACATGGCAGCGCGTGGCGAATCAGCGATGCACACCCTGCTGCTGTGTGCGATGCACACCCTGGTGTTGTCCTGCTGCGATGCGCACCCTGCTGTTGTGTGTCCACTGCTGCTCTGAATAGACCTCTGCTCCTGTATGTTGTCTCCTATGTCGGCTGTTGCTGTGTTGCGTGCTGTCTTGGACAACTCTCCCCGTTCTCGGCTGCAGCTGCTGCTTTCTTGTTCCAGCCAAAAAAACTCCCCTTTTTTCTCATTTTTGGTTATCTTTAAGGTAAAGAGAAACCTATTCCCTATTGATCCCAAATTGGAAACAAAAATACCCCATTAGTCCCCCATTGGAAGCCCAATTTCAATTGTAAATCGGAAGCCCAATTTAAATTTAAATTTGTTGTATTTCAATTGTAAACTAAAGGGCTTGGTGGATCTCAAGTCCAATGAAATTAGAAACCAAAAGACAACAAAAGGAAAACAAATGGTTTGGCTATGTTCATTCATATGACTTCTTTGTTCCACCAATTCAAAACTAATTTCATTATTTTTCTTGGCTTGAGTGTCTCCCGCTCCATTTCGTCAATTCGCCTATGAATTTCTAAATTCGCCACGCTAATGCACTTTTGTCATTTAAACTTTAAATCCTACAAAAATAAAATAATTAAACTAAAATACGCTATTCCAAACACTAACAAACATAAGTTAGAAGGTATATTATGTAATAATTATGTGAATATAAGTAGATGGGTCGTGCCTCCAACACTCATAAATAATACACATACCCCTCGTGCCTTCAACACTACTTAGGAATAGTGAAACACCATTGTGTTTTATGTTATAGATTCAAAGTTGGCTTCTCCTCTCTAGTTTTCAATAAACTTGGAAATTATACGTACCTACTTTCAACATATATTACAAATTAACAAATTTTAGTTGAGTTATTTGTATATTGAAACGATGGAAGAGCCAACACCTTTTGTACAAAGTTATAAATGTGAGTTGCTTTTAAATTGAAATTATTGGAGAGTCAGCATCATCTTCATACTTGTTTATAGCATGCGTCCGAAGTCGAGATAATTTGATTTGGGGCCTAAGAACGTCTAAAAATATGCATCAACCTCATTACATTATTTTAGTTCATGAAAGCTTATTTGGATTCCTACTTAAGTTGTTGTCTAATCCTCCTGATTATTACTGATGCGTCCAAAAATCATCCTCCTGCAAGTGTGTCCTGTAAAACAATCGTTAGACTGCCAAGGACCACCTTTTTGGTGGCCAAAGGCACTCTGATGCTTAAGTGAGTAACTCTGTTGGAAGAAGGAAGTAAATCTGGACAAAACTCAGTTAAAGTTGCATACTTGTGTTGAATGTTCTCTTTACCTTTTATAATGGTCGCAGTTAACTCTCTGCATGACTTAAGCATGTGAGGCGCTACGGAAGGAGATGTTTCTTGTAACAGTCTCCTTCTTAATGGAGATGCGTTCGTGGAGGCGTAACTCCTTCCATGGCTGTTTTTTGGTGCAATATTCCTCTTCTTTATGGGAGAACTCGTGTTGGGCCTGAATTTGGGCTCTGATTCGTTTGGCCTAGATTTAGGCCAGTTTGTGTCTCCCCATTGGCGGATTTCGTCTGGGCCTCTGTAATTGGCTTTATTCTTCTTGGGATTTATGAGCAAGCCCAATAGGCTGGACGCTATATCATCGTGATGAATCTTTATGCCACGTGTATGGTCGTGATCACTGGTGTATTTTGATGTATCAACATCTACTCCCCCCTTTAGTTTGTGGGTATGCTGACGTGGCCACTAACTTCATGACAATTTGCCTTTCAATTTCATCATTGCCTTATATTTAATGTTGTCAAGAACTTTTTGCGAGTTGGTGTCTAGATTTTTTGCTTGCCCGTTCGTTTTTGCGCATATTTTTGGGATTTCGAGTAGTTATCATATCCCGCACGCTGTCCCACGAGTCGTCCCTTCATTGCTTGGCTCTATAAAAGGAGATGTGACGAATTCATTTTCCCCTTTCACGCTATCTTTGAATTTATGGTTTGCTCATCCCTTCGTCTTCTTCGTTTTCGTTTCTTCTCACGAAGTCTATTGGTGATAAGCTAAGGTAAGTTGCTAAGTCTGTGTGAGGCTCATTATTCACCCAACAAAGCTTCTCAAGCAACGCTGGACAATCTTCGTTTTGATTATAATCTCCCACCCGACCTCGAGATTATCCTGCCTGGACAGGAGGATAAGCCTTGTAATCCTGTATTAGTGCATGTTTACCTCTGGCTTTCGATTTCCTATTCTGGAGCTGTTCTGGGAGTATCTGAACTTCTTGGGTATTCCTCTTGTTTAAATGGGTCCCAAAGGTTGGAAAGTGATGGTCTCTTCTTACGCGAGGGCTATTATGTTTGGCATTCTTTTGACTGTGATGGTTTTGCATTCAGTAGTTGGTTTGTTGGTGAACAGGGATATTTGCTTTCTCCGTTCTCCAGAGTGTTTTGAAAAACTTAGCAATGATATTCGTGATTGGTCGAGGTGTTGGTTTTATGCTTCAATTAATTCGGGCTACTTCCAATTGCAAGGTCGTTTGATTTTTCGATCATTCCATTTTTCCAATAAACGAAAGAATTTTCACTTGACTATTGAGAAGCAAAAGATCAGTGATCGATTCACGAAGCTTTATCATTTTCTGTAGAGGCATTTCTTTCCGAGGGTATCCTGGAGCCTAGTGGTTTGTACACCATGAGTGAAGTGGAACGAGCTTTATTTACCGAGTTTCGTGCTAAGGCCTTTGTTTCTCGCGCTGCTCGTGCTGGCGTTGGTGATGCTAGCATTGATTGGGACGTGAGCTCTGATCGGCGCATTATGAATCTCAATGCTCATGTTGATATCACAGTCCCTGCTTCAAGAAAAAGAAAGCTCGCGAGGTCTACGAGTCTGTCAAAGAGATTGCCGGTAGACCTTGGTCAGGTTATGAGGAGGAAACAAATTTCTAATCGTGGTTCTTCTGAGATTGTGTCCCATTCGAATCCTATTCAGGAAGTTACGGGGATTGTGTCTCGCCCAAGTCTATTTCAAAATGATGTTGCAAAAGGAGTCTTTCGAGGAGGCTGAGGAGCTGAGGTTTGCGTTGAAAAGGAGCGAGAAAGAGACTACTCATCCGCTGGACAATAATGAGAGGAAGCTTCTTTCTACTTATGGTGTCTCAGACGCTGCTGAGTTGTCTAATGATGATCTCCGGGTCATTAATGAAAAAATGATTCAGCTAGCGGTGGAGCAGTCTAAAGACATTGATGATGATCAGAGTTTCAGGGATCACTTTCCTTTTCCTTCTATTGACGTTAGCGAAGCAGCCTGGTTCCTAGTTTCCTCTCCTGTTCGTCAGGTTTCTCCTACTCCCGCTGTTACCATAGCTTTGCCCTTGCCACGGATGCTTCTCGATGGGAAGGTAAACGTGGTTTTTCCGTTGTTACTGTTATTCCTTCTATTTTTTCTGTTGTCGGAGGTGGTTCCTCAGTGTTCTCAGATCCTCGTGTTTTTCATCCATGGGTTGGTTGGACTAAGTCTTGCCTGAAGGATATCAGTATTATGTCAGATGGCAAGTTCTGTTGGTTCACTCAGCTTGACGTGCAAGATGGTGCACGTAGGTAGGTAAATGAGTGGCACAAGCGGGTTGGTGGAAAGGCTTTCGATGCCCGTATTTGACCTGTCCGATCACCTCTACCACGGTCTTGAGCAGATAATGGACCGGATGAATCATCTCACCTACACAGGGGTGATGGGCTCGGTCTATCGAGCTGGTCGTGATCAAGTGGCTTTGTTGGATAGGAGATTGGCGGCGTTATTGTCGGTGTTTTGTCATGTTCTTTCTCAATTTGATGTGTTGAAAATGTAACGCGCGGACTCGGAGAAAGCTGTAGAAGCTGCTCGAAAGTCTTTGATGGAGGCGAAAGATATGCGGGATATGTCTGCTGCTGAGATTGAATCTTTGAAAGCCAAGTTAGATGGGGTTTGCACCCGTCTACGTGATGTGGAAAAAGAGTTATCCGCTAAGAAAACAGCTTTCGATGAACATTCTTGTGCTGAATTGGAGCAATCCGTTATGTATAATACCACTGAGAGACGGCCGAAACAGATAACTGTTGCGCTTAATGATGACAAGGCAGATGCTTTCGGTATGCTCTTTACCGCTGAAGGGCAATTTGCCGCGGCCAAAAATGAATTTGTTGCTACTAAGGATAGACTCCGTATAGTTGAAGTTGAAGATTGGAAGCGAGTTGTTGACGGGCAGATTGAGTTTCTTGATTATATCGAGGGGCTCAGCAAAGATTTATCCAAGTATCGTCACCTGGTCGATGAAGCTATTGAGGATGACAATATCGAATAATTTGCTTTAGCAGCCGAGGAGCCATCGCTTCTTCTACCATTGAGCGCCTCATAGTCATTATTACTCTCCTCCCCTAAAAAGAGTTCTTCTTTTGTTCCAGCGAGAGATGATCCTACCGTTGCTTCTGTTTCTTCTCCCACTTCTTTATCTCATTCTCCAGATGTAACAGAGTAGTATTATCCATAAAAATTGACTTTTGTTGTTTTTCTTCTTTTCAGTTTTGTTGTAGTTGTTGTGGATTTTGCGTTGAATTCATTTATAGCTATTGTTTTGCTTAGGCGCATCGTTCATCTAATGGTGGGTCATTGTTGTCCTTCCTGATTTGCCGCAAATAGTTGCTTTTGCCTGGACTTTTTCGAATCATACTGATTTGCTCCCCTAATTCTAACTTTTGTGTTTGTCAACTCGAAGTCATTTTGTTAAGTCAACTAATTTGTTGAACATTTACTTCATTAACTCGACATCTTGGTCGACTCAATGTTTCTTGCGGTAAGTTGACCTGGGTGTCCAACTTTTACTTCGATAACTCGACATCTCGGTTGATTTGAAGTTTATGTTTTTAGTTGACTCGGGTGTCCAACTTTACTTCGTTAACTCGACATCTCGGTCGACTCGAAGTTTTTTGTGTTTAGTTGACTCGGGTGTCTAACCTTTACTTCGTTAACTCGACATCTCGGTCGACTTGAAGTTTTGTATTTAGTTGACTCAGGTGTCCAGCCTTTACTTTGTTAATTCGACATCTCGGTCGACTCAAAGTTTTTATGTTTAGTTGACTCGGGTGTCAACCTTTACTTCGTTAACTTGACATCTCCGTCGACTCAAAGTTTTTGTTGTTTAGTTGACTTGAGTGTCCAACCTTTACTTCGTTAACTTGACATCTCATTCGACTCGAAGTTTTTGTGTTTAGTTGACTCGGGTGTCCAACCGTTACTCCGTGGTTGATCAGATCATAAGTTATGTGTATCCATTTGACTTTTGTTGTTTGATTGCTTTCCATGGCTAATTCATTGATGTATCTATTTTTGTTGTCCACGCGAAAATTGGGGCTCTGAATTCGTAATCTTATTGATATTCCTTTTTGTTGTTCTCACAAACCTTAGCTGTTATGGCAATTACACTGGTTCGAAATATGATTTGCTTTGTCTTCCTTCACTCGTTGTTGGCCTTCGTATTAGAGATTGGTGTATTCGTTGCTTTGTTTTTCTTTGTTTCGTCCTCGTATGTGGTGTATGATGTTGTGACTGGCAGGCTTAAGATGTTTTTCTATCCGATGGCTGAGTAGTATTGGCTTGTTCGATCATGCTTATGTCATTACCAAACTGTCCGATCGTGCTTTTGTCAACACCAAACTGTCCAATCATATTCGCATCAGCACCGAATTGTCCAATTATGCTCACATCAGCACCAAATTGTCCAATCATGCTCATATCAGCACCGAATTGTCCAATCATGCTGATGTTGGCTCCGTGTCTGGTGTCAACCATTAGGGTTTGGTCGAGTGTGTTGCTGCCAGCTTTGTCGCTAGTGATTTGGGTCGAGCTTACATCCGTTGGTGAGATCTTTTGACTCGTACTAGTTGGTTGATGCAAACTTCTCCATGTTTTGTGCATTCGTAAAATATTTTTTCAGTACCCTTGTTCTTGTATAAATCGGTTCGAGTGAGGAATTCGTCTGGCTGTTTCGTGTGTTTTGTTTCCTCCGGCTATGCAGTGTGCGACGTATATTAGCTCTTTGGACTGTTCTTTTGATCCCGCAACATTATCTGCTTTCTCCATTCGTGTGAGTTTTTTATCTGACATTCCGATGAACTAGTCGAGTTGCCCTTTTCTGAGCCCAATGCTCGATTTCATCTTTTAAATTGTAGCAATCTTCGGTATCGTGCCCATGATCCTTATGGAAGGAACAATATTTGTTTTTGTCTCTCCCTTTCGGGTCTCCTTTCATCTCAAGCGGCCAATTAATGTTATCCCATTTGGCTATGTGCTTCAGTATATTTGCTCGACTTGTTTTTAAAGTTGTATAAGGCTTGTATGTGGTCTACATCACACTTGTTACTTGATCGTGTCAAGGCCGCATTAGTTATAGTTTCTCAGATTCTTTTTGTCGCGAAGCACACATTCCGCCATTTCAATGTTTCTTTGATGGGTTGCTACACTTCCGTTGTCCGTCGTCCTGTCTTCCTTCCTTTTTTCCGTTTCCTGGAAATATTTTATCTTTCTTGGTCATTTTTCCTCCTGATCGCCTTCATCTCCTCAAGGGAGATATGTTTTTGTGCTATTTTTAGCAGGATTGTCATGCCCTTTCGAGGTTCCAGGTTAAATGCATCAAAGAAGAGGTTTCTCTTCAATCCGACTACATAGGTTGTAGCGGATGTGTCATCGCTACATCCATCAATCATTGTCAATTCATTGGTAAAGCGAGTAACATATTCCCGTATTGTTTCTTCGGGCTTCTGCCTGATATGCAGAAGGTAGTGTGTGCCTTTCCTCATCCGCTGACTTCTGATGAATCTGGTGATAAAAGCGATGGCCAAAGCTTGAAAGAAATCTATTGACCTCGGTGGTAACTATTGAATCAGTTTATTGCTATGGACGTGAGGTTAATTGGGAATGTCCTGCATAAGATCGAATCTATGGTCTCCTTCAAGGCCATCATGTGGTGGAAGTGTTTAGGTGATCAGTTGGATCGGAAGTGCCATCATATACTTTGATTTTTGGCGGAGTGAAATTTTCAAAATTTTCGTTTTCATTAGGGCGTCGAAGAACGGAGGCTTTGCCAGCTCGTATCGTATGCTGGGATCCGTGACCCTTATTCTGAACCAGATTTCGGTAAGCGTCTCTTCACACAGTGGATTTTTGCCTCGAGGGAGCTCATTGCTTTCAAAGTTTCCCTGTTGGGGTTCTGCTGGGACTTCGTCACTCCCTTGAGTTTGATTGACAAAGTTTTGTTGTGGCGGTGCATGAACAGGATCGACTGACTCAATGTGTTCCTGGGTGATCTTCTCCAGCATCTTTGTTATGTGACTCATCTGGGTTATTAGTAAGTCCACTCGAGGGTCCATGGCAGTGTCGCCGGATGGTTGGGTTGTCTGGGCTACTGCGTCCTGCGGATTTGAATTCTTGAGTGCTATCATTTCGATGATCCGTGTTGTTTCTTTTTCGCGAATCGTTAGTGATGCATTGTTGTCAGTGGGAGAGTTGTCGTGATCATTACTAAATTTAGGATCAACAGATTGCATCGTTTTCTTTGACGGCTTGATAATCTTTTGTCAGGTTGTTGTGAGCTTTGTCACTATGTGTTCTATTTTTAGAAAGACAACTTCGTCGTTTCCCACAGACGATGTCAAACTGATGTGTCCAAAAATCGTTCTTATGTAAGTTTGACATGCAAAACAATCTTTAGACTGCCAAAGACCACCTTTTTGGTGGTCGAATGCACTCCGATGCTTAATTCAGTAACTCTGTTGGAAGAAGAAAGTAAATCTGGACAAAACTTAGTTAAAGTTGCATACCAGTGTCGAATGTTCTCTTTACCTTTATTATTGTCGCAGTTAACTCTTTGTGTGACTTAAGCATGTGAGACACAATGGAAGGAGATGTTTTTTGTATCAGTCTCCTCCTTAATGGCGATGCGTTCGTCTAAGCATAACTCTCTCCTTGGTTTTTTTTGGTATAACGTTCTTCTTTTTATGAGAGAACTCGTGTCAGGCCTGAATTTGGGCTTTGATTCATTTGGGCCCGAATTCAGACCCTGTTTGTGTCTCCTTATTGACGGACCTCGTCTAAACCACTGTATTTGGCTTTATTTTTCTTGAAATTCACGAACTAGCCCAATAAATTGAATACTATATCCTCATGATGAATCTCTATACCACGTATACCATCTTGTTGACCGATAATGTATCCTCAATTACATTACATGCAATAAACACTCGAGTTCTTCTACTCTACTCTGTAGACGACTACACTTCACTACCTCTCAATTTTGCAACATCTGCTGGAAGTTCATCTCATCATCTTATATGAAGATATGATAATTGGCATCTTCAAAGACTAGTACCCACTTTATTATTACAAAAAGAAGTAAACTGCAGGTATATCTACCCACCATCCACATTCAAATCCAATCGTCCATTCTCCTGTTATATTTTGAGTAACTGGGCCCCTTTTCTCCTCCCTCTCGGGCACTGTAAAACTACCGCTTTCGCCACTTCTTTTTCACCGCCACCACTACAATTGCTAAATACCACCGATAAGGCGCTAAATGCACGCTCCTTCCCTCTCCTCCATAACTTGGACCACCACTTTGGTTGTCGATTTTGCCTTTACTGGGCATTATAAATAGCTCACAACTCCTCTCATCACCACAATTGGACAGAGCGAATCCTCTGTTGGTGGGTTTGGGGCGAGAAAGCGATCCAGGAAGTGAAGCGTGGAGACACGAGCGTCGTTGGTAGCGATGAGCTGGATCTCAGCGACGTGGAAGAGCTCAGCAAGGTTGATGGGTTCTGGAAACTAGTTGAGGTGGATTCTGTGAGTGGTTCGGGTTCGCTTGGAGAGTGTGGAATTGGAGAAATTTGGGTATGGGGAAACGCCATTGAATGAAGCTTTGGGAAGTGGACGTTGAAGAGGAGGGCGACGACGAGGCTTAGATTGGGGTCTTATTGGTGGTGGTGGTCAATGATTGTGATTTGTTGGTTTTTAAATTTTTTTGAGAAATATTTATGTAGTTTAAAGAAAAAATTAAAAAAAATTTCTAAGGAAAAATGACTTATAAGTTCTACTTTTATAATTATAAATTACATCATATTCTAACAATTGAAAATACCTCAAAATGCCTATTTTTAATAATTAAAGAGTCTTAAAAGTCACAAATATAACCCATGGTCTAAAAATAATTATAAAGATATTCTTACCCTTTTAACTTAAGTGATCAATTTTTTAAATTAATTCAACTTCTTAAAAACAATCATAAGTTTAATTTCAAAAAAATTATTTTTTTACTTTCAGATTACCCAGTTAGAATCGATCAGTTGTGTTTTAGTGACATGAAACGACTTTGAAAAAAATATCAAATTGCGTTATAAATTGCATATTTTGCTTGTTTTTTTAAAATTTGAATATATAGATAACAACATCACATCAATGTGTTTAGGAATATGAGTATTATTGTCTTTTTACATATCTTTTAGCAATGGTTTAGATTTATGGCCTTTAATAGTCTTGAATTACAAAAAGTAAGTTTTTCAAAGCATTTTCAATTATTAGGTTCTTATATAGTCTACAATTATAAATTACGCCTTATAAGTCATTTTTCCTACAAAAAAAGTATATAATAAATATTGAGGTTATATGAGATATGTGAAAAATAAGATGCAAGTAAATAAATATATTCACCACATCAAATGAAGTCTAAATACCAAAGTATCTCTTAAATTCACGACATAATTAACAATATAGTAAAAAAAAACACAAATTTCACACACTATAAATTTCAAACTAATACTCATTAAAATTCATACATGTACTATATCAAAAGTCTTATAATATCATTTTGTCATACAAACTACATATCATATAAAATTAAATTTCATTACACTATTACATAATAAAAAATGAGTTCCGAGTTGATTCAAACGTAACAAGATTGAGAGCCGCTTGATGACAATAATTGACCCCATGACATATTAAAACAGTTTATAAATGTGTTCACATGGGTGAAGTATCTCTCATGATCAACTCTTACCAAATGGCTCAATGCGATATTGCGGATGAGTAACAAAATCAGACTCAAAAGCTTGTGTATTTTGCACATGATAAGTCATCATTCCACTCCAATACCTTTGAGTATCCTTAGTAGATGATGAATTATAACCTCTTTGTTGTGAGATATGGACTATCACCCCCCCCATTGACTTTGGCTATTTTCATAAGATGAACCACATCCAACTGATCCAGAAAGACTCATATTGTCGAAGGCGGATGAAATAGAATCAACTCCAATGTCAACAAAACCATGTGAATAGGTTTGGTCAGTCTCATTGTCATTGACCATCAACAGATAAGCATGGTTTCTCGCCCTCTTAAAACGCGAATCGCGTTCTATATCTTAAGCCTCAAAATTGTTTCTATATTGGAATTTCTTGCATGTAATCTGGGATTGCTTTACCACTACCATTCCCTCCATAATGATTGTCAACACCATCACCCCCATCATAATCATCACTCCCATTATCATCACCACGTACTACCACCACTGTTGTTATCTCATTTCCACTACCATCACTACTTGATTATCATCATATATGGAATGCATCCCTTCATCATCTCGAGTAGGCATAAGGGTTCACTGCCAATGTTCGCATCTTGCATTCCCTCAACTTCCCTTATCCTATGAACACTACAACGATTAGGCTTAGCATGTGGAATACCTAATAGTGGTTCACCAAGCTCTGTTACCCCATGACTAGATTGGTTATTCGTCATTTTCAATATCTTGAAATATCTCAGTCAAAGCAATGTCAATTGGGTTTCTACTCTTACCTGTAGAACCATCTTTACCCATGTATTTCAAATGCAACCTCATGTTGTAATGAACAAACACAAACTTCATCAGATTCGCATGACCTAGCTTGTTCATTCTCTTGTTATGAATAAGGCCAAAATTGCTCCAATTTTTTTTACAACCTGACAACGATAAAGTTGGTGAAAAGATTTTTATGACAGTAGTTTCTCAAGTTGGGGGACAATCTCCCATACAAATGCTACCATTCAGCTTCAAACAAGCTCTCTAATGCAACATAATGAATGGAAAATCGATTAAGAACTGGTCTAGTGATGTTACCCCACAAGAAAGTCATCATTGTTGTTAGGATTCTATGGTAGTTTAAAATATAATTAGTGATTTTCTTCACCTTTGTCACAATCCTTTTAACTGGTATTAGGTCACTAATTTCATTTTACATCAACTCAATACCATGGCATGCACATGGAGTCCAAGACAAATTGTATCCCGCCTTATTCATCAATTTTCACTTTTTCTTTCAAAAACCGCTTCCATTATTGGTTATAATCTGCACAACATTTTCTTTACCCACATAGCCAGCCATTTCCTTTATCAATCAATAAAGATAATTGTGATGTTTCTTCATATTTGAAGCATTTACCGAGTTACTAAATATGCTCATCCCATCACAATATATCATGAAGTTTATAATGCTCAACCTTGTTGGACTTTTCCAACCATCACTCATAATTATGACTCCATACTTCGACCACTTGGCTTTAGGTGCCCAATCCACTCCTTTTACTCCGCTATCTTCGCATCAAGTAGCTTGATTCTCAACTCCAATGCTGAAGGTGGTTGTGCATGTCTATCAGATGTTTTAATTGCCTCTACCATTGTATGATGATATACACTTTCTACCGCATGCGTTGAAATTCCATTGAAGTCAAATAACTTGCTAGTTGCATTCGACATATTACTTTTAGTATTTCCCCAGAACCCGTGATATCTTTTGCTTACTAAATTCAAGATAATACCCATAAGAATCAACACCATGTTGTACCTTCACACTCTTTGAATAAATAAACAAACTATTTGAACCACCAGAAGAACTACCAACCATGTTCTTTGATGATTGCCCACGTAGAATTGACCTGATGATAACCATTATCTGGAGTTGTTCCCTTTTCCATTCTACTACCCGATGTTGATGTCGAGCACGGTGGAAAACATACTCCTATTCAAAACTCATGCCCCGCAATAACAAATTCTTTGAATTCCTCAAGTACATCCTTTATTTGTAACTTATTTGTCATAATCAAATACTTGTTGTATCAATCTAAGCACTTTTCGTGGACAACCTGGATATTTTTCAACTCACTTATGACAATATTTGCAAATAATATTTTTCCTCGTCAAGTGCTTCTCTATGGTCCCTGACTACATCTCTAAACTTCGGTGGCATGGTGATTGTTCACATACAAGCTTGCATAAATATAAGATTTCATATTTGCACAAAATAAATGATGTTTATATCTATAGAACATAAAACAAAGATTTTAAAAGTGAAAAATGAGAACACCATATTATTGTTAAAACAACAATTCAAAATAAATTAAACACAATGCTATCACTTAAAAAAATAAAAAAAAAACCTAAACACAAAAAAAACCCAATCCCACAATTCTCTTCCCATTGTCTTTCTTTCTTGCTTTCTGTAATCCCCAATTCCCCAATCCCCCTCCCATAATTCTTTTTCCTTTTACTACTTTTAGTCTTTTTGTAGTCATTAATTAAATAAACTTCTCAACCTCAGAACAATAAATACCTTAATATGCAATCAAATTAAAACAACCTACTAATAATCAAATCAAACAAATACAATTTGACCTCGAGTTGAGGAAGAAGTAGCAATAAGGGTTGAGTTGAAGAATCGGAAGCAGAGTGTGAAAAAAAGAAAAAAGAAGCAGTAATTTGAAGATCTGAGAGGAGTTGAATTCCTTACTCTCTTTGTATCGCTCATTAATCAACAAAACCCATAAAAACGATATCTATCTATCAAGGTGGGTTTCTCAAACTTTGAATCCAAATCTGTTTCTCTCAATACGAAGACAACAACAATAACAATAAAGGACTTAGTAGCAATCACTGCAAAAAAAATGCTTTCCAAAACGGCACTTTCAAAGCAACATTTTTACAAAAGCGCCGCCGATGCTTAACATTATCGGTGCTTCTAACTACAACACCGTTTAATTAAAGAAACCGTATGCAATACCAGCGTTGATGTTAGGAAGCGCCGATAAAGAACAAAAAAAACACGGCCCGCGAACACTTCCCGCTAATGACATAAAAACAATTTTTGTAAAAACGCTGTAATAGAGATAAATAAACCCACCTCCTTCCCTCATTCCTGTTCCTCCCCAAATCCAATTTGCAAATTTTCTTCTCCACTCGAAATCGAATCGCCATTGAAGCGACTCAAAGCAAGCGACTCGAAATCGATTCGGTCCTCTCTCCACGGTCAGTCCCCCCTCTCATCTCTTCGCCGTTTCACTTCCTCTCTCTCTGTTTTTATACATTTGAGTAAAAAATCATACAATAAGCTTTTCATTCGCGCGCTGAAATCGAATGGAAACAACACCCCTATCCATCATTTCTCTCTGTGTGCGTGTGTTTCATGGGGTTTTTCATGGATGAAGTGGAAGTTGTTTTAGGGTTTTGGTTAATGTGGGTTATCGTTGCTCTCTTTTCATTTTTCAGTATAATACAATAGAGGAAAGACAAGTTGGCTATCGAGAATCAATCACACAACATTTCGGTTGTAAAGACCAACCACAACTACAAGCTTATGGTATGATATATATATTTTTTTCATTCCTTCTACTACTGATTTATTTTGCAGTTCTTTCTTCTTATTTGTTACCTGTAATTTGGGTCATTTCACTAAGAGTTAATATTGATTATGAAAGTGACATTTTTGGATCGGTTGAAGTTTGAGAGCTAAAGCTTGGCCCTAGTGAGCTAGAGTTACTAAGTGTAGTTGAACCTAGTAGGTCTAAGTAATCAATTTCTGTGTTGTATCCCCGTAAGTTTAACTGTGATGTTCATAATTGATTCTATGTTCTAAAATATAAATCAGTAAATGTTGGTGCTCTTTCAAATTTGTCATGAGCATTTGCAACAATTTTAAGGTTTTAGCTGTTTGTTACTAATTTCTATGGTGTATATGTAACTGTCTATCATATGAAAAAGGAATATACAAGTGATTCGGTGGTTGGTTGACTAGTTCACGGAAGATACTAATTTGATGATGATGTTTGTGTTTTAATTCTCTATCTCACATGGGATGTTGTCTGGGTAGAGGTAGGAATTGCATTATTATGAGTAATGGCTGGTGCAATTCTCATACGTTTAACCACTAATAATGTTGTAGAGAATGTTTGTGTTTATTCCACGACGAGTCCATAGCAATTGGAACAATCTCATGATGCACAACGATCTAGTTTTGTTGTGTACTAGATCATTTATGAAACATTGTATTCGTACGAAATGATGTGTTTTCAAGATGAAACTGACTACACAAGAACAATAGTGCAGGTTATCTTTGTCAAATTGAATGTTAGGTGGACAAGTAGAAATTTGGTTGTAGGAGTATCAATGTTCTTGCGATGAATAATTGAAAGCTAGTAAATAAAAGAGGATTTCCTGTGACATACTATGAAACAACATTCTTTACTTTTAACAATTCATTCAGTTGTTTCATCAAATAACCAACAATGTTTAATAGAGAAGTTGCAACGTACACTGTTCTTGTCGGCTCACTTGCTTGACAGTAGTTAAGAGAAACGCAACATTAAGTAACAACAAAATACACCATATTCTGGTGTCGGCTTGTATGTGCAAATGTACATAATGTTCATGGCTTGGGAACCCACAACATAATGTCCATGGCTTGGCAACCTTTTCTGTGCCTACTACACATGGTCTGCAGTAAAGCCAAAAATCATTTTAGCATTGATTAACTTTGTAAAGCAACAAATTGCAGAGAATGTTCTCTCAAAAAAAGTATGCAGGCATGAGATTTTAGTGCAGATCCAGGTAGTAACGCTGAATAATGATTAATCAAGCTGATTTAGGGCGAAGAAATGTACAAACAGCCAATAACTTTAGTAATCCAACAACCAACTGAAAGATACTACCAACAAGTAATAACACTCCTCAAAATCAATATGTGATCTAGCATACAAAAAACTATTAACAGTTCAAGGGCTATTGTTTCAGCTGAATTTAGAGTTTTTTTTGTAAATTGAGTTTGATACTTCGATTTCTACAATGTGATGTGGGTTGTAAATCAATTGGCTTGTAAATTCATAACAAAAGCTAATCAACTATAGGAAGAGGAGGGGTCATCTTTTGTGATCGAATATGATAGAATTGATTTGGTTCAAGATTAATGACACCAAGATAATTATTTGTAGTTGCATAAGTTTAGGTTTCATTGGAATTTAAAATAATATTATCCGATCTTGCGTGGTTCATAATCTATCGATTGTTGCTTTCATGAGCTCTACATATTCACTTCAACCCTTGTTATTGGATAATGCAGGAAACAAAGGCGCCTGGAGCAGATAAGCCAATTAGGTTATTTGTTATAGCAAAAGTCGTTCTCTGTTATCCAATAGAACAATTATCTGGATTTTCTATTGAGATAAGGTATATTCATCCTTGATTGTTTCAAATTTGAGTAATCCTTTCTTGACATTTATCTCCTTTTTATTTTACTTCATTTTTTGCTTTCACTTTGATATGTAAAAACAAGATAGGGATTTAATGGCCATGTTGGACAAAAGTTGTATGGATATTGGGAATCGTTTGGACCCCAACTATATAAGGGAGTGAAATTTTTTTTTTTTGATTTTGCATTACAGCACACAAAATTTGGGAACCTCATATATTGCCCATGTAGAAAGTGCTTCAATGGTCATCTTAAGACAAGGGATGAAGTAAGAGAAGATTTGATCATAAGTGGCATACTTCGTGGTTACACATATTTGGACTATCATGGTGAAGATAGACATGCTACAACAGGCAATGAGGATGATGAGTTAGAGCTTGATAATGAGGTTGAATGTGATGAAATAGACGAGTTGATAGCGGATACTTTACTAGGGTTTAATCATGAGAATGTCAGAGACCAAAGATATGAGATAGAGACTACTAGCAGTACTGTACCACAAAATGAGGCTGAAAAAATTTTGAGGGTCATTCAAAATGCCAAGATTAGCATATATCCTGGGTGTGAGATTTCTTTATTGTCTTTTATCTTAAAACTTTTACATATTAAATGTGTTGGGGGAATGAATAATAGAGGCTTTACCATGTTGCTTAAGGAGTTAAAGAAGGCTTTTCCTAAAGGTGAGACACTACCAAAGTCCTATTTACGAGGCAAAAAAGATTTTTCAAGATCTTGGGCATTCATATGATAAGATAGATCACTACACCAAAAATACCCATCAGCAACGGTTTGGGACCATGGGGGTAACCTATTGCCATGGCTTAGAGGCCTGGCCATTTGAGGCGTCGCCAAATCACCATTGACGGCTATAAACCGTGGCAACACATATTAGCAACGGTTTTATGTTCGAGGACGCTTGATGATTTTCTGCATTTAGCCACGGTTTAGCCACGACTACTCGGCATGGCTAGATATTCCACGTTCTATAACTGTGGCAACTATATCACTTATTTTGAATTTCTTTGGTCTCATAGCCGTTGCAAGTATAATGGCCACGGTTTTAAGCCGTTGCAAGCATGATGGCCACAGTTTTAAGCCGTGGCAAGCATGAAGTACCAACGGTTTTAAGCCGTGGCCAGTCAAAACAAAATTCAAAAAAAAAAAAGAAATCTGGTTTGTTGCGAGGGTTTGAAACCGTTGCAAATTAATATAATCGAAAAAAAAAAATTACATTTTTTTTGCTGCTGCAGCAAAATCATAGCCCCACACCTGCAAAATCAGTCCTTACTGAGATCAACTAGACACTTGCCATGTGGCGTGTACCCGTGCCTACGACACGGCTACCGTGTCATGCCTCCGGTACGAATAGGATTCCACAAACTATATGCTAGATAAATACAACAACAACCGTAAAATGGAACCTTGGAATTGCATTCAAATGAAGCCATCTATTAAATTTGTAGAAGTCATGGACGCTACATTGCATGACGCTACATTGACAAGTCATGGAAGCATGTAACAAAAGAAACTTGTAGAAGAAGAATTCAATTAAAAAAATATGCTGAAACCCCAAGTGGTTTATCTTATCTCCCTGCTTGTGCACATACAAATATGTCTTGGTAATATTTGACTGAAACCCCTTTAGTTCTTAAACTCTAGAAATACAAAGTACGAAATAACAATGACAAACCTGTATATGATTGGTTTCAATCTTGTTGAGCAGTGGATTTAATAGGAATGAAGAAAACCAGCAATCTATCAAAAATGTCACGTCCCCTTTCCCAATGAATAAACTATAAGCAGGAAAGTGTACATCAGGAAAGTGGAGAAAAGGTAAAATAATAAGAAAGCACTTATGATAGCAAAAGAGCACAAAAAGTGAATGAAGGTCATGTTCCAAATCACCGCGAGTTAGAAAACATGCAACAGAATGCCGTGCAAGATGATGGATCCAACCCCACTTCCTTAGCTATCATAAAAAATAAAAAAATAAATGTGTTTTCTAACCGCAACAGTCGCTGCGGTTATGTGGAATAAAATCACATCGGCTCATGCGTTTAATTCCTGAAATTTTTTTGACAGCAGAAATTTCATAATTTGAAATTTAGTCCATTTTGCACTATGAATATTTGCAGTCTGAATTGTTGGCTCATGTTTATGTTACTATTCAGTTACTTTTGCCCATTACCATGATATAAAGCATCCATATAACTACTCATCGATCCATATAATACAAAACCGTTACAATTCTTCTTGATATGTAAAATATAATTTATTGATATTTGATGATAAAAAAGATACAAGTCAAGATTTAAAAAAAAGGTGATTTCTCTTACAATTTGATAGTCGTATGTATACAAAATGTCATTTACAAATGTACAAAAAATTACAAAATGTGTTTCAATCATCAAGTACAAAAACTACTTTCGACTTATTCTTTGCTTTTGATGCATTGTATTTGTTAACCATCATGTCACCTATCTGCGGTTGGGTTTCGAACGAAGTCTTCCATGAGTCTACTTTTGGAAACACGCGTGAATGCCAAGTCGTTACTATCGGAGGTACTGGTGGTGTTGGTATCATATGAATAAATACGAAGTTTCTACTTTGTGAAATGTGTGTCATGAAACATATACATATATTGTTCAAGTTTTACGGTCGTGAAAAATATGGAATCCATGTGTTGCTCTAATTCCCATAACACACAAAAACACAACTATAACGGTTGGCCACCAATTCTAACATATCCGGTTCAATCAACCATTTGTCATCAGGAATGCATACAGTGCCTTCGAGAAAGCATCTTTCACAACTTTCACCCCTCAGTCATTCCACATTCTAACCCAAAATCATGGTTACCTTCAAGCTCCAATAGTAGCTCATGTCTCACTTGCCTCCAACCAATGTTCTCGTCGCAACCTAAGATGTTGTCTATGCATCTGAATCCACAATTGCCATCAGGGTGTGGATTTTGAATGTCCTCAATATAATCTCGAATCCATAGAGGAATTTGCTTCATGTACTGAATTCCACTGCGTGGCATTATTTTTTTGCTTAGAAACACTAGCTTGACTTCTAAGCTCCTCTTGTGTCTTTGCGTACTCATGACCAAAGGGGTCCCTTTTTGTGGACTTCTCATGCTTAGACAACTTCTTCTATTTGGGTCTCCCCTTGCCCTTTATAGGTTTAGTTGGCTCAACCATGACACATGAACCAGAGCAGCTCAAATATAGCAGCTTCCTCTTCCACATCAACTGCTGATTAGGTGGATTGTGAAAACTTTTGCTTGATCTATTATCACTTCTGCAGTTGCACGAACAGGTGTTATGCCAAATTGCATCCAATGTTTGTGTAACATAAACAGTAGAAGTTGAATATTGGGAGTAAAATATTGGGCCATTTCGTGAGCACAAGGCAATCCATGAATGATTATCAGCACACATTGACACTTCACTGGGTCAGTGCCCACAAATTCAGCATCGAACCTACCAATTTCAGATAGCATCAAGTCAAGAGCATTATGAGACATGGACCCATGAAGTTTTGCCAAATAGTGGAACAATATGCTCTTTCTTCACCTTCATGAGACTTTTTCGGAATGACGCTTCAATCTCTACAAGTTGCCCTTGGATTATGTCATGCATTTTCAACCATACATCATAAAATGTCCTTTGGAAATTCTCCAACATCTTCTTCAACTAGAGTGTGCGTCTTCAACGCGATCGGTTATTAGTTGGCCAAAATGCATGAAATTGTCAGTCCAAGCATTCACAAAGAACTTCTTGTGCGGATACCAAACAGTTCGAAGATACTCGAAATACTTGGGATGTGATGCCCATCTTCTCTCGAACTCAATAATGTCCTTGCGTCATTCTTGCTCAGTAAATGATCTATACAAGTTCGAGAAAGAATCAATAAACCCGTGCCATCCTTCATTGTCCTCAAATTCTTTTTTGCAATTCTTTTCCACATTTGTATTTATGTGCCACCAGCACAACAACCTCCTTGCTTGTGGAAAGACTCGTTCAATGACTTTTATCAACCCAAGCTTCATGTCTCTGACACACCTCTGGCAAGTTTTCCAGCTCAAACACTCCTAGGAGCTTTTCTAATACCCAGGTGTAAGACTGTTTGGTTTCAAACAATATTGAAAGTCATGTCGGTTGAGGTCACACCTACAACCTCAAATAGCGGCATTCTGTAGCGATTGATTTTGTAGGTGCAGTCCATAAGCATCACCGTTGGGAAGCACTTGGCCAGTAGAATTGACTCGGGATGACACCAAAAAATATTTGTGATTGTGTTTTGTTCATCTACTGTTTGCCACTCAATGTAACCATTCTCGCTCAACGAGTGCATTGTGGCCTGCAAAGTTGTCATGCCTTTAAGTTGGAATGTCTTTTGGTGCTGAATGACATTGTAAACAATCTTCAAATATGACACGTTGTTTGGGAACATCTATTTCAAACCAGACAATATGTACTGAGGGGTTACACCAGATGTGGACATGTTATGCAAATAAGTCATTTTGTCTTCATTCAATTTCCCAACAAAGGAATGGCCAAAAAGATATTTTGATCGTGGATGATTGTGGGTTTCACATGTTGTCATTTGCAGCTTCTAATGATCATTACCAAGTGGCACCTTCTCAAGTGGAATGGGCACCCACACTTCTTTGAACTTCTAGACCGACCAACCTCCACTTTTTGCTTTCTTCATCCTCCCTCCCTTCTAATATCCCAAGTGGAGCCTTCTTTTAGATCTACTATCAGCAGCTTCCGAATTTGTGATAATCATGACAATGTTATTCTCCCTGTCAATACCTTGACACCAAGATACTAAGGATGACTTTGTGAAACAAGATTAAATAATGTAATGCCTACGAGAATTAACCTTAACTCTTCCATCATAAACAAGTAGCCATCACCAACTACTTCTTCTAGTGCTTGTTTATCATTGGCTTCGACATCATCATCCTTCTAATTAAGTAAATAAAAATATTTGTTATTTTAACCATATTAAGTAAGGTAATGAATAAAAACATTAAGGACAAAATTTACCTCTAGAAGGTTCGTCTCTTCCAAATATGCTTTAAGTTCCCCCCGGTCGTCTACATTATGACAAGGTATCTCGAAATCTATGAGATCGGCGATGGCATTCTGCAGAATAACCACAATCAACAACAACGATTTTACTAACCCTACAAATAAGCAAAATTTAGGGTTCAAATATTAACAACTAACCCTAAAAATAACAAAGGTTCTTCAAATAAAGTAAAAAGGAAAACAAAATTAAAAATACTCCTGCAAGCTCATCTCAAATTGAGAGTATACCTCGAGTGGAATGGGTCATTCTTTCACTGAACTCTCAACCATCTTCTTCGTTGACACCTATAAATGGACTGCAATGCTGACTCTCAACTGCAACATTATCATCTTGAAGCTTACCAACCTCACTTTCACTGAACTCATCTATTTCTATATACAAACTTCACCAAAACCCTAACTAAGGAAAATGAATAGACAAGACAACAAGTCGTATAAGAGAGGGACAGAAGCCGATGTTGGGAGGGACAAAGAAGACCAAGAATGGAAGACAACTTTGATGAAAAATGAAGGAGGGTGGAAGACGTGTTTTCTCAAGAGAAAGAGCAAAATAAGCAGTAGATCGGAGGATGAAGACGAGTAAGATAGGGAAATAGGGGCTAAAGACTGTGGCTAGGGGTCCTGATTCCGACGAGATTGGGAGGAGAAGATGGTGGGAAAGGGTTGGTTCGTACGACTGGGAGAGGAGTCGTTGGATTTGGGAGAAAAGAAAAAAAACACTTTTTTTTATTATATATTGGTAGTGTCCTTCAGTAAAATAAAAAAAAGGGTGTCGGTAGTGTCCATTAGGAGAAATGGTGGTATTATTTAGCGGTGGCCATTGATTATTGATTATTGATTCTTATAAATAAACACTCTGTTAAAGTGCAATTTTGGTCCAAATCAAAGCCTGATTTTTTTTGTCCTTTCCTTTGAAGGATGGTCCATCTAATCATTTTCAAGTAATGAAAACGTGTTTCAACTTTAATTGTACAAGTGAGAACAAAATTTGAAGTTCAAAAAAAATAATAATAATCCAGCTCTTCATAGGGCTTTGGAGGCCAATTTTGTCTCTCTCAAATGATGAGGTCGATCCTAGACATTGAATTTAGTGTTCATGTCTTGAACTTTACTTCAAGCAATCATCCTCAACATCCAAACCCTTTCTTTACATAAACAACATATACACCTTACTCATCCTTAACAAGAAACAGCAATGGCCTCTCTGATTTGGCTCATCCACGCTCTGGTATTCGGTTTGGCGATATTGAGTTCAACCCCATTTAGCACCACCCATTCTATGCCCCCACCATCCCCAGTAAACTGCAATTCCACAGGTTGCACTCTTCACAACTCATATGGTGTGTGGGGCGATCGGAAAGAATGTCTGGCCTCAAGCACTGCATACCCGACAACTGAGGAGGAATTACTGTCGGTCGTGGCTCAGGCAAATCAGAAAAAACTCAAGGTGAAAGTTGTGAGCCAATTCTCTCATACCATCCCAAAACTAGCCTGCCCTGCAAGTACATCTCCAAACACCTTGCTTATAAGTACTGCAATGTACAATTCCAATATTGTAGTTGATGTCAAGGGTCTGACAGTTACGGCAGATTCAGGAGTTGGGCTGCGTGATCTCATTGATAAGGTGGAGGATGCTGGACTGAGTTTAGTGGCTGCTCCATACTGGGAGGGCGTGAGCATTGGCGGACTCACAAGCACTGGAGCGCATGGGAGCTCTTGGTGGGAAAAAGGAGGAGCTGTCCATGACCATGTTGTTGGTCTTAGCCTTGTGGTTACTGCAAATGCTTCCGAAGGGTATGTTAAAGTTATCAGTCTTGACAACCAAAACCCACTTTTTAATGCGGCAAAACTATCTCTGGGGTTGTTGGGTTTAATCTCAAAGGTCAGTTTATCTCACCTGTGATAAATTTGCTTGCTAAATTTTGCTTCTAGTTATGTGCTTTGACACGTAGAAATTGATAGAAATGAATTTATAGGTGAAACTCTCCGTGGAGCCAGGGTTCAAAAGAAGCGTTACCAACATTTTCAACAACGATACTGGTTTTGAAGATGAATTCATGGATCTTGCAAAGAAACATGAATTTGCCGATATTACCTGGTATCCATCAAAGAATACAGCTGTGTATAGACTTGATGATCGAGTTCCCTTGAACAGCTCTGAAGATGGAACTAATGACTTCATTGGTTTCCAGACAAATTCCATTTTAGTCTCGGCTTCTGTGAGAGCCACAGGCATATTTCCGGAATTCCCAATCTGAGTTTTGCTTGATATAATAAACTTTGAAAATAAGCATCCCCTTTCTGAAATGTGGTTGAACAGAGAAAGCGCTAGAGACTGCACGAAACATCAACGGAAAGTGCACGATGGCAACTTCAGTCGAGGCATACAAGAAATTAATAGCCAATGGTTTGAAGAATAATTTGATTTTCACTGGTTACCCAGTCATAGGCCACCAGGGTAAAATGCAAACTTCAGGTTCATGTCTATACTCACCTGCGATAGACATCTTAAGTGCATGTGCTTGGGATCCAAGGATCAAAGGATTGTTCTTCTATGAAACTACGGCTATACTTCCTGCTTTGGAGTTCAGGAATTTCATTACTGATGTGAAGAAACTAAGAGATATGAAACCAGAGAACTTTTGTGGACTAGATATTTACAATGGGTTTCTCATACGCTTCGTCAAGGCTTCTTTGGCATATTTAGGTCAATCTGAGGACTCTGTTGTTGTGGATTTCAATTACTACAGGGCAGATGACCCAGCTACATTAAGACTTAATCAAGACGTGTGGGAGGAGGTGGAGCAGATAGCATTCTTCAAGTATAGGGCTAAGCCACACTGGGCAAAAATTAGGAAACTTGCATTCTTGGGTGTACAACAAAAATATCCTAACTTCGCCAAGTTACTTTCAGCAATTAAACAACTAGACCCTCAAAGCATGTTCTCGAGTGAATGGTCAGATGAGATACTTCTCGGAATGGAAACAACAAAAGGGGATGGATGTGCCTAAGAAGGACAGTGCATATGCTCAGAGGATAGACACTGCAGTCCCGGTAAGGGGTACTTCTGCAAACCCGGCCTAGTTTATGGTGAAGCTCGAGTCTGCAGATACTCGCCAACCTCCATGGCCTAATAGTGTTATGTAACCTCAGAGACATTAATAAAATACAAAGAGATGCAACAAATGATAGAGTTGAACCATTATTTCTACCTTACCAGTATGGTTACAGTCAGCCTGCAGTCACTTCAGATCAGTTCAATTCTTAAAATACTGATTGTAAAATGAAATTTTGAACTAAATGAAAACACTAAGAATGGGCAACGTAAATAATAGATTGCTCAATGAAGGATCAATCAGTATAAACCACCTTGCTAGAAACAGAATGTTGTTTTGGATGAACAAGAACTGCATGTATTTTCACTCATCTTATTTGAGAAGGGCAATACCTCTGAAAAATCAGATCTAAATAAACAACCAAAGTATTACTATTCATCATCACAACACTAAGAAGAGCAGATTACTCAATTTTCATGTATTCTACCACTGCAGAAAGCATATTCCGTTTACATTTACATACACATTTTTCGTGGATTATATGAAGCTATCTTTCATTGCTTTTCATAATCACTGCATAGGAATGTTACTTACATATGTGAGAGCCAAGTAATGGATATTATCTAATGTGATATATGCTGTAGAGGTGAATAAAAGGAATTTACCATTAAGCTAAATCAGACAGATCCTTAGGCGAGTCTTTGTGTGAAAACTTCAGGGATGACTATGAGCAACGTTTGTGATTCTTTGACCCTATTAGCGAGCATGTTTTATAATAGGAATTGAATATTCATGGGATCTGCACAATCAAGCATCCACAAAATGACAGCAAACACTTAGCCTTTACGAAGAAAGTAAATCAGTCATGAAGAAAAGAAACTTATTTCTCAAAACGTAGTTGCCATGGCTAGCTTAAAATGGCAATACAACAGATGAAACCACTTGGTTTTAACTGGATGTTACTTTCATGAGGACAAAAAACGACTACACAACACTTCCCCAAAAGCGTAATCTTGCCCTCAACAGCCTCCTCCTGATAGCCCTGGACCTCTGTCTAGTATAAAACTGTAGCTATATCATTGTTTTTGGAATGCCCGTGCAAAAGGGTTGGTTGCTGCATGCACCACGCCCTGGACAAGGTTGGCGTTTGATCCTTCTGCTTCTTGTTCTCTTTTCATTGTTAAGGTAATCAAACCCTTAGTGACACGCAACACGTGGACACTAACTTCTTGGCCAACCTTAAGTGCAGACACACTCTTTTTATAGGCAAACCCATCATCAGATTCCTCTGATGTGGGGAGGAACCCTTCCTGCCCTTCAGGAAGAGATATAAAAGCACCTACTTTGGTTAAGTGCTTTACAATTCCTTGTAGGTCCCCCCGCTTGAAAAACTTTGAGCTTGTCTGCACTATGTCCCTATTTGGGTTGAAATTAGTAGTTCCGCAGCTACTTCCGCTACCTTGTCTGGGCTCATTGCTAGTGCTAGGAACATCGTTATGGTTCTGCCACTTGGTGATATCATCTATCCCACGCATACTAAGAGCAATTCTGCCAGTCTCAATATTTGCTTCAACTATCTTCACTGTCACCTCTTGCCCAATGGACACGACACTTCTGATGTCCTTGACATAAATATCACTCAACTGGGAAAGATGAACCAAACCATCTGTGAAAGCGCCAAAGTCAACAAAAGCACCAAATGGCTGGATAGATCTTACTTTCCCTGTAAACGTTGCACCAGCTACCAGTTCCTCATTCTTTACAGTTGGCATGTCACTCTTCGTTGCAGGTCGTTGAGGTTGAACTTCTGAGGTTGCTAAGGCATTGACTCTTAATCTATGATGTACAACACAAGCACCACTGTATCTCAGGTATATTGAGAATGGTAAGCAGAAGCTTTGCAGTGAAAATGTCTTTATTCTGGATTTTATCAAAGATTTGCATCTTGTTGAATGATGCTGTTTCCTTGAGACATTGGTAGTCCCAGGAGAGAGAACAAGGTTGCTTACAGGAGAAGGAAGTACAAGGGTCATTTTGACAGCAATACTTGTTTAGAGATGTCTAAACTGGACGAAAGTAAGATTTTTCATACTTGTTTGACCTGCACAGGAAATGTATTGGTGAGAGATAAGAAGATGGTCTAAAGATTGACGACTTGTTAACTGTCTTTATGAGTTGAGAATGCAAGCAACAAAGGAAATCTGGGTCTATAAAAATTTGGTATTATGCAGATATAGGATAATTATATAATATCTCAAGCTCATAATAGTTTATGCAGCATCAATGACTAATTCATATCCTTCTAAGAAGATGATTTAATTATTCATATTGTTGAGAGCAATCCAGTCATTCGTTCATTCAAGCAATCACTGAACATCCTTATCCACTAACTAATTTGCCTTTGACTAACAATAGCATCGTGATTCAAGAGAGTCCATGTTAACATCATATTAATTAAAGACTTCATGAACATACAAAACATTCTTGTTTCTTAGCTCAAGCTACTGCCAAAGTTCATCAAAATTTACTTAGCTAGTCCAGTGAGGAGGCTATCCAATTTCCATTCTAGGGGCATATTCGATGTCAAAGACACACACACAATAAAATGAGATCATTAAAAAAAAAACAAAATGCTTGTCTCTTTAACTAGAACCCAAAATAAAGTGATTCTAATTGTTACGCTTGTTGCAGTTCTTAAGAAGACACCTTATTTAGCTTAGGTTCCATGGGTGCACCCATGATTCCTGCTGAATGAATGGTTTCAGACCACAAAAGCGGGAAAGCAACACGGTGGAGCAAATAAGCCAAAAGAAAAAAATATACTACTGAAAGAATGAGAGAGAATTTAAGTTGGATTTCAAAGACGAGAAAAGAAGAACCAACCTTCACAAGAAGAACCAACCTTCACACTATACAGTTTCAGATGTACTCTGGGTGGGAATGTGTGTATGGTTGATAGGATAGGAAAGGCATGGTTCCTTTCGTGTTTCAATGGAAAGGCGGATTGGATTATTATAAATAGTAATTAAATACCGCACCATTTAAGAAATATTAAAATAATAAATTTATGATGAGGCTCCAAATTGATACGCGTGTATGGGGCTTATAGGAGAATGCCATATGTCCCCTCTAACTTATCCCAGTTTTTCTAAACGTCCAGGAAACCAGCGAGAGGATGTGAGCCAATGCTGATCTCGAGGGAGATGGGTGCTTACACCTATCCCTCGCCCCTCTCCCTCGCTAGTTTCCTCGACGTTTAGAAAAACCCTATTATCCATCTTAACCGCACTTAGAGATATTCTCTCCAAATTTGATAACCATATTTTGTTTTCCTTAAAATAGTGAAAACTAGAATGAGTGAGGCTAGGAAACCATGTTTTGTAAACATGTTTTTCAACCAGGATGATGTGGCATCGTTAAAGGAGTTTTTTACAACTTTGAGATACACATAAAATCTTTAGAAATTTCATCATTCTTTTCAGATCATGACACGTCATCCTGATTGCAAAAACCTGACTTCCTAGCATTTTTGAACTAGAATTGGCTGCATTTTTTTTTTGTTCTTCTTGGATACCTATAACACTATTTTTTTTTTTATACCAAACAATCCTATTTAATTTAAAATTCTCTAGTCAAATTTTTTTCACCATACACTTATTTTTTTTTAGCCCAAACACTCCTATTTAATTTAAAATTTCACGTTTGAAAGTTTGGGATTTTTTTTATATGCCACACATATTTAAAATTCTCACCTCAAAGTGTTTTGTTTCACAACTCCTATTTAATTTAAAATTCTACGCTTGGAAAAATCTTTTTTTTTTCTCTCACAAATCCAAGCTATTATTTAATTTAAAATTCTACAACTACTCCACAACACCAAAAGCGTTTTTTCACACCACCATGTACTTTTTTATATTTGTTTCTACTAACACACCACCACCATCCAAAAAACTAATTTTGAAAAAAATAGTAACTTAACTTAAAAATAAGGTAACTTTCGACCATTTTAAACCTCAATTGAGACCGATTCTCAAGCTCATCAAAATATGAAAGTTGTAGTACTATAAGTTATCTAATAAACACAACTTGAATTAATTGAAAATATTTTGAAATGAGCAAGTTATGATCATTTTACTAAAGTCGTGCAAAACTGTCTCGCATTGAAAACGGGATAGTGTCCCTGACTTTCAGCCAACGTATATGCTCGATCAAGATCGATTCTCAAGCTTGTCCAAACAATAAAAGTATGGTACTCTGAGTTATTTAATAAATAATCACTTAAAAATATTTTGAAATGAGCAAGTTATGGTCATTTTACTAAAGTCGCGCAAATATGTCTTGCAATGAAAACGGGATAGTGTTCCTGACTTTCGGCCAACTTATGTGCTCAATCGAGACCGATTCTCAAGTTGATCAAAACCATAAAACTTGTAGCACTCTTTGTTATCTAATAAACAAAACTTGAATCACTTGAAAATGTTTTAAAATGAGCAAGTTATGGGCATTTTACTAAAGTCGCGCAAATCTGTCTTCCAATAAAAATGGGATAGTCTTCCTGACTTTCAGCCAACTTATGTGCCCGATCAAGATCAATTCTCATGTTTATCAAAGCACAAACGTTATAGTACTCTGAGTTATCTAATAAACACAACTTGAATCACTTATAAATGTTTTGAAATGAGCAAGTTATGGTCATTTTACTAAAGTTAAACAAATCTGTCCGAAACAATTTGCTGAAATTTTCTGTTCGCCAGAACTCTACGAGTTTTTGCAAAATCTCGTCTGGAACAATGTGAGGTTTTTCAAAAACTCGCAGAGTTCCGGGCAAACAGGAAATTTTATCAAATTGTTTTTTATTTTTCGTCCAAATCAATGCGAGGTTTTTGCAAAACCTTGCATTGTCTCAGGCGAACAATATAATTTTTTTTTTTTTTTTTTTGTGATTTCTATAATTTTTTCTGCAGTTTACTTTGTTTTTGTGATTGAAATATTTTTTCTGAAGTTTCCATGAGATTACTTTGCTTTTCTAAAAATTTGGGGAGGTTGCGATTTGGTGTTCGATGTTTTAGGGTTTCAATTTTGAGGGAGAGGGAAGAGATATTGAGGGGGAAGGGAAAAACATTTCGAGGGAGAAGGAAGAGATTGGTTTCGATTTTACAAGATATGTGAATATAGGGAGAGATTTGCAAGAGATTTGAATTGGGAAAGGGAAGAGATTTGAATGGGGGAGGGAGGAATCGCGTTTCGATTTGAATGAGGAGGGGAAAAATGTTGGTTTTTTGTTTATATAGGTGGTGTGGAAAAGTATGGTGGTGTAAGAAAAAAATAGGTGATGTGAGAGAGTAGAATGGTGTGAGAAAACACTTATGATGGTGTGGAGTAGTCGTTGCCTTAACTATAAAGCAAAAGAAGCGGTAGAAAAAACAATGAAAATTATAGTTTTAGGTGAAGCAAAAGAGGTGTAAAAAGAATTGACAATAAATCTTAATTATAAATTTTTTTACCTTTATTGCTTGGAGACACTTTTTGCTTGGAAACATAAAAGAAGAAATAAAAATATCTTGTTGTTTTCATATTTTTAAGGGAAAAATATGGGTTGTTATGAATATGGTGGTCAAATTTGGAGAGAATCTTTTCCAACATTGGCTAAAATGGATAAGTGAGAGAGGGACACATGACATCCTCCTACGAGCCCCACAAACTCACATTCAACTTTGGAGCCTCATGAAAAATATATTGTATGAAAAAGGTGTTTAAGTAATTTTACTTTTTTGCTCAATTCTAATGTGACTAGATGGAAGCAGAACCCAAACCCATCTGAATCTTTGCAATCGAAATCGAAAAAAAACCAAACCCTACTTAAATCGATTTATAAGGCTTGTAATCAAAACTCATCTGAATCAAAACCAAACACCATATAAATCGAAATGAACAAGCAACACAAAATCATCACCTTAACAGTAGCAAAATCTAAAATCTAAATCAATTACAAGCAATAGAATATCACCCAGTTTTGATTGAATCTTCGATATTAGTTTTCAATCTCACGGGGACGTCGACTTTGGAAGCATGGTCAAATGTTATGATTCTAGTTAGTAAGTTTTCCTTTCCTAGGAGTATTGGTTGATTCTTAACATTGAAAACCTTCTCTCCCAGTGACTCGTTGAAAAAGTTGTGAACTTGAGAATTTGTAAATAAACCCAAAGTGTAGACGCGTTTAATCCTAGCTTTCTTCTCATTTATGTTGCATCCTGCGAAACTAATGTAATATGCGGCAGACCCAGGATTTCAGTGAAGGAGGGGCAAAATGGTCGTTAATAGGAGTTATCAGGGGCGAAACTAGAAATTTTGTACTCCGGATAAAGGGTTGTGATTGCACGAAATTTCGTGAAATATTGTTTTTTGAAGTCTCAAAATTTAAAGTGTCGAAAAAGAAAATTTTGTTATTTCAATGAGTTATTTCTAAATATTTCATGTTTTCTTTGTAAATTTTGACATTTTCATGTAAAACCCAAGAAAATGAAGCAAATTAAGTTTTTTCAATCAAAATATTTCATCATTTTTCATAGATTTCTTTTGATATTTTCGTGTAAAACCCATAAACTATGAAGAAAATTACATTTTTAGGGATATTGAAGTATTTAGGCTTCATTTTATGTATTTAATGTATCTATTAAGTAATTTACTTTACCATATATTTATATATATACTTTTATATACACTCAAAAATTTTACTTTTTTCTATATACAACCAAATATTTCTTAAAATCAGGAGACCGAAATTACTACGAAATCACAATCCTTGCTCCGAACTAATAATTTGACAATAACTTTCTACTAACATCTACAATACACACTAAAATAAAAAAATATATAATTCTAATTGTATTCTTCATGAACTTAATCTAGCTAGTACTAAGCATTTATTTGTAGAACTATAAAATCACATTGTATATATCAAAGTGAATTGGGTATAATATTTTAAGCCAAACTATGATCAAGTCGTCGAGAATTTAACAAATAAAAAAAGCCTAGTAACTATAATACATGATATTAAAACTGCAAAATAATTAAGATAAATATGTAAGTTTAATCTGAAATTTTTTTGGAATGTACGAACATAATAAGATCTTAATTACAAGTTTATAGAAAAAAATATTGGAAGGGGAGGGGGTGAGGTTTTACGAGCCATCCAACCCCAAAATTTTATATGAGTTGAATAATGTTATATATTTTAATTAAGTTATATAGTTTGTTATCTTATATTTTAATTACAGGGGTTTTTTATGACATTTTTTTTTGTTTGGGTTTCATAGTACTTAGGAACAAACAATTCTTAGGAAACTATAATTTTTTCTAATAATATATTCATATAATTGCATAAAAACATTTTATGAAAAAAAAAAAAAATCAAGGATGATAACATTTAGAGAGAATAAAACAAATTTCTATGTATGTTGGGTTTTATTTTGTGACATTTTTTTGTTTGGGTTTCATAGTACTTGTGAACAAACAAGTCCTTAGGAAACAATATTTTTTTTCCATTTAATATATACATCTAATTGCATAAAAACATCTTATGAAGAAAAAAACCAGGGATGGTAACATTTAGAGAGAATAAAAAAAAATCTATATATGTTAAAAAAAATTCTTAAAATCCAAGGAATCGAACTTGTGAATTAGTAATGAAGTTTCAAAGAGCAACCACTATACCAAAGAGTTGATATATCTTTTATTCAATAAAGTTTTTTAATATCGTATCTTTACATTTATATTTAAAATTTTCAAAAATGCTATGTATATACTATTTTTAATTTTTTTGAAAATTGAGCGGTGGCAGCTGCCCCCTCTAGTCCCTTTGTAGGTCCGTCCTTGAATGTAACAATGTCGCATCCCATATCTGTGGTTTGATGGATTTGTTTTGCAAAATTTATTTGGCAGCACATGATTACAGTATGGAAAGAAAATCTTGTTGGGCATGACGGAGATATGAAAAGACAATCTCACAGCGCCTATTTTGGATTTCTCTATTCAAAATGGCTAGGAATGGAGTTATTTGAAATCTTTGATGAACTTCAAGTAATGGAAAAAAATAAATCTAATTTTGGTGGAATAGCTAGGTCTCAATGAGTTGTTATAACAAGCCGAAATGTGATTGGAATTGAGTTATTTGGAGAAATCTTTTTGAAATTCTTTGTCTTCCTCATTTTAACAACAAGCTACCTCCTCATCAAGAGAAGGTAAATTCATTCAAAATTCAACAAAATTTAAATGAAAATTTGAATAAACCAGAGTTCCTATGATGGTGAGAAAACTAGAAAATCTCGCACCCCGTTTTGATTGACGAGAATACTTGCCAATCTCACAAAAAATAAAAAAAAATAAAAAAAAACTAACTAACTAACTAACTAACACTAACTTAAATATATCAAAATACTTTCCATGTTGGTGAGATACTAGTTACTCTCTCACACTCATTTGGTCGAGAATAATTCCAAATCTCGCACCCCTATTAGCGAGAATAAGTCTTCTTTAGGGTCTTCAAATAATTATTGATGTGTTCAGATCTGTCCTTGTTGATCTCGAGCCTGAAAAATTAGCAGTGGTTAAGCCAAGGACCATCGTTGTGGTGGCCGAAGGCACTTCAATGCTTAAGTCAGATATCGATGCAAGGAAGAATGAAGACTGTATGTAAATTTCAATGTTGTATATGTATCTTTCTCCTTCCTTTCACCATCTCTTATAAAGAGTGTTCCCTCCCCAACTGGCCCTATGATCGAGGGCGTGATGGAGGGAGGAGATCTCACATAAGATCTTGCTTGTGCATGACTGAGTCTCTTCGGTACTTGGCTATGTTTAGGATCTAGTGTTTGATTAGGCTAAGAGCTGATTTCGTGCCTTATTGTCCTAGATTAAGCCCTAAGATCCGTGCCTCTTGGGCACGTGACTTATGGGTTGAATGACAGTTTGTGAATGGGTTCGCTTGGGACTGTGCTGAAGCCTTTCTCGTTCTAGAATTAGCTCATGTCATGTGTACGATTGTGATCGTATGACTGATTGATGTCTCATTAGCTATTCCCTTTAGTTAGTGGGTTCGCGCATTGGGCCACTAACTGACAACGTGTGAGGCTTCGTGGTATGCCATAATGGCATATTTTCGACAAATGTTCGACTTTTGTGCCACATTTAATGTTTATGCAGTGGTTAGGTAAACATCTCCCCTTCCTATCAGACCTATATAAGCTTGCTTTTGGGGAAATTTTTACCTTTACCTTCTCAAAGATAATTTATGTTCCGTACTGTGCTTTTCTGGCCTGATTGAGATTAAGTTTCTATTCAATCATGTCTACACAACTTAATTTCTCGCGCGAGTGACATCAAGGAAGCTTATACTTCTTCAAAAAGTCACTATTGTCCGAGGAGGACTTGACTGCCCTTTGTAGGCAATACAAAATCCCAAGTGATCTGGGAGTGTTGCTCCTTTAAGAAAGGGACTGTCACTTTGTTCCAACGGAGGGGCACATCTGCCTGTACAAGGCCATGTTTGAGGTTGGCATGCACTTCCCTATTCCTAGCGTCATTTGGCGATATTTGTATTCTTTGGGCATTGCACCGGCTCAGATGATGCCGAGTGGGTGGAGCATGTTGGTTGCTACTCTGATTAAGTCGAAGGATGTCAGACTCTACTTGTCGACATAATTGCTTCATTTTCTGACTTCTATCGGGATGAACAATCATGGTGTCTGCTGGTTAGTGAAGCCACGTTGTCTGACTGGCCGGTTCGAGGATCCAAGGATTGACATATGTACTATTTTTTTGCCTCTGTGAATTTTAGGTACTTTTCATTTGATGGTTTGCAGGCCATTCACAATTTTGGGGACCTCCATAAGCTTTTTTCGCTTTTCTATTTAATATTTGTCTGTGTCTGACTCGTTTGTTGCTTTTAATTAGGGTTGCTTGATTTTGTCATCATTTCTTCTGAATAGTAGAAAATGAGAGTTGGTTTTCTTACTCTGGCGTCAATGCATATTCTGGAAGTTATCCATTGAGATAATATTAGGAGTGGGTTGTTTTCTGTTGAGGTCAGTGAAGTTGGGCGTGCCTACCGATTCTTCTTCGGGCGCCAAAGCGTAGATGCCTGGGTCTCAGAAGAAAGGTCCCAAAGATGCCTAGCCTGTTGGAGAAGAAAGTCATGGAGGGATTGTTTTCTCCCCTTTGTCGCTCCAAGAGGCTCAAGTTGGGATCCACTCCTCCTCTTGTTGTTTAGCTAAGTGGGGTATTGTGGACCTGACTATTGACGAGGAGTCGTTGAGGGCCCTGGCTCAAGCTGAGATGTGAATAGAGAGACCAACGTCAGAGTCGATCTCAGGTTGTTGCTCTTGGCCCATCTGTTGCGGATGAACAATGCATTCTTGAGAGCATTGCCCGTGTTATTTTTATTGGTCTGGGAATTGAAGTATTGTCTGAGCCTTCTTCCACCACTGTTGATAAGAGGAAGCAGGTTGTTGAGTCCTTTCCCTCTGGAGGTGCAGAATGAGAAAAGAGATTGGTTCCTGGTCTCGCGGCTCTCTATATTGATGATTGGGTCAGTTCCCATGCCCCGGTGGGTGCTTTCCTAAGCTTTGGCGAGTAATATTCGTGGAGTTAGGAGGTGGATCATAGGGTTGTTACTGTTGATCTGATGAAGAGGAATTTATCTTGGTTGGCTAACCAACTGCCATTAGAGAAGATGGTTGCGGGGGTGCACCTCAATCGTGGGCAGCGCGAACCTAGTCCATCTGCCCGGTGCATGGGGGGGTGGACGAAGTTACCTTAAATCAGCTAGTGATTTGTAAATACGATCTGTATATGGCAGAATACTATATGAGTAATAGGCCGAGCCCATGGGCCCGCGGAGGAAGAGCTAGGGCACGGTGCGCTATGTGTATGGTGCAAATCGCTCGATAACACGTGTACGGCACAGGCTGCGTGACGGTTGAGTATTGGTTACTCCCTTTCAATTGATGGGGTTGTGTCCAGCGCCATCAATTTGAAGACGTGGTCTGCGCAGTTTCCTTGGGAACCGTCGTCTCCTCATTTCCCATACCTTACTCAATGCTTGGTAGTTAATGCTGGAGTGCCTGCTTGGTGAACCATCTTGTTTATATAGTGGTTTTTTTTCCAATCGTTGTATGCATAACTTTCGCAGAGCTTTTCTCCTGTAATGTTCATGCTTGAAGAGAACGCTTTGGGGTTTCCAATGGCTGAAGAAAATGCTTTGGGTTTTCCAAAAGCTGAAGGCAGGTATTCGTCTATGGAGTTTGTGGACGTTCTGACATTTTCACCGATCAGGCACAGTGATAGTTGTTATGTTCAGTCACTTAATATGGGTGAGCATGTAGTTGATTCGTTGAGGTCTCGTAATTTCTTCTCATATTGCGAAGTAGTATGGATGCCCTCTCAAGGGAAGAGTCTATTTTTTATGCGCTGGTGCCTTATCGTTGTTCCTGAATGTTTAATTTCAGAGATAGCACCAGCGTACAACTCCATGGTGGCTATCTCCGTACTTCTCAATTAACCCCGTGACCTTGCCTTGCGCTAGAATTCGGATCTCAAGATGAAGAGGAGTTGGACATGGTCCATGGATTGGGCCATTGATTCCCGGACGCCCCTCTTATCCCTGCAGCCGGAAGGTGCACTTTGCTTGCGTCAACCTGATACTTGTCCTAGGTTCATTCGTTTTGCCGGATCGAGCGTGTGAGTTGGTCGTATCTGGTCACGACTTGTTGTGGGACTTTTGGTTGCTGATTTTGTACCCCCACAGACTATGTTTGAGGGTCGCGTTTGCTGGATCATGGTTCTGTTTGCGGGTTGCTTGCTTCGGATTGTTTGTGTTGTTTATGTGATCGGATAGTTTTAGCAAGTCCTCATTCCATGTTGATCAGATGCCTTTAGTATGCCATCTTCTGTATCCGCCTCAGGCGCTCATGATATGTAGCCTTTTGTATCTGCCTCAAGGTGCTTGTTGTTATATCTTTCCAATAATCAATAGAGTTTGTTTTCGTAATTCTTCCTTTATTTCTTACATGATTGCAAATCACATAAGCCTTTTAAGAACTAAAACTCAATATTGACTATGGAAAGGGAAACAAATAACTTAAAGCAAACTAACTGTTGACGGAGAGAAATTGATCTTGGCCTTGGAGTGAATTCGGGTTGCTCTTGCGGATCATTCAGCGGACTGTCGAGGCGTTACATAGGTTACTGAAGAGTAAACCTTGCAGAGGGGCGGACCTCCGCATCGACGGAATGTCGGGGGGATGCGTTCCCACTTGCCATGGCCTTTTCGACTCGTTGGGTGGAAGAACTTAATGCTCATGCACTGCTCGAAAAGGATGTTTCAACAATCTTTTGTCCTTAAACTGGATCAGGCTGCTCTGCATGATGTAGCTGGATCTGGGAGCACTCTATCTGTTTCAGTGCGGCGTAGTGGAAGCCTTGTGCCATAGGTTGGTCTCCACGTATTGTTCATTTAGAGTGGTTAGCAGTATACTTAACACACTGGTGAAGGGTGGAGACCACTGCTTCCATCTGGTAGAGCCATGGTCTTCCCAGGATGAGATTGTAAGATGATGGTGCGTCTACCACCATGATGTCTAGAAATAGGACCTTCCTGAGTTGCGGCTCTCCTGCTACCATAGCTAACCTTATATTTTTGATGGGGAATCATTTCTCCCCGTTGAATCCGATCAACGGATCTTCTGAATGTCAGGTTTTCCTCCTTGAGATCCATGTCGCGGAACGCGTTGTAGAATAGAACGTTAAGCGAGCTTCTTGTGTCAACTAGGGCTCTTTTTACTTCCCACCTTGCTATGGAGACTGAGATGACTAAGGCATCGTTATGTGGCGCTCAGATTCCTTCAAGGTCATTGTCCATAAAGGTCAAAATGGGAATGGGGCTCTGAACTCTTGAGTGGCAGATGTGTCTGTCTTCAACCGCGGATTTTTTTCGCATATCCAGTAGTGTCCCCTTACGGGACCTATATGACTGGGTTTCATTTAGTCTGGCTCCATGAAGGACGTACATTATCCCTGGAGTCTCCTTCTCTATCTCTTTAACTGACTCCCCTGTCCTTTGTTTGTTCCGTTGGATTTTCAGACATTAAGAACTCTTTCAGTTTGCCTCTGCGGATCCAGTACTCAATTTCGTACCGCAGACTGTTGCAGTCATTGGTATCATGGTCGCGTTCCTTGTGGTACGCACAGTACTTGTCGTTGTCGTGCTTGGCGGGGTCTCCGCGTGTCTTCGGAGGCCACTTAAGTTCCTCCCAGCTTTTCATTGATTTCAGTACGTCCGACAGGTTAGCATTTAGGGGTGTTACCGCTCTGGATCCAATGTAGTTGGACGATTTCTCTGGCTTGAATCGACCAGGGTCCAACCTGTTATCACCGCGCTTCCTTTTGTTTCGTTCCTCATCCTCGCGTCTCTTTCCTTCATTCTTGTCCCTGTGAGAGGAGGGCTACTTTTCACCTTCGATTTTTCACTTTACGGTCCTAGACTCTTCCTGAGTGATGTGTCTATGGTCGCTCTTGAGGAGCTCCGCGATGACAAGAGGGGGCTACAGGGTGAGGTCTTCGTAGAGCTTCTCCTCTTTGAGGCCCGCAATGAAGGCCATCACGGCTATATCGTTGTTGAACCCGTCGATGAGGGTCATCTCGTTGTTGAAGCGCGTGACATACTTTCGGAGTGTCTCACCGAACCTCTGCTTCAAGGAGAGTATGTAGTGCGGGCCTTTTTAGAAATGCTGGCTTCCAACGAAATGCGTCAGATATTCCTTTGCCAGCATTTTGAAGGAGTCGATGGATTTCGGCGGAAGGTTGTGGAACCACATCAGTGCTAAAATTTTCAAATTAGTGGGAAAGGTTCTGCCCATGACGGATTCAGATCCCTATTTATGGGCCATTACGTGTTGTTAATGTCGCAGGTGGTCGAAAGGATCGGTGGTCCCGTCGTAAAAGTCGAGCTTCGTGGGAGTGAACTTTCTTGGAAGGGCCTTATACATGATCCAATCTAAAAATGGTAAGATGGAGATGTGGTACAGTACGTCCGAGTCGTGTGCTCCTCTGCGGAGGGGGTACCCAGGGCCAAGCCTTTCTGTCTTGGCACTGAACTCAGCGTTAGCCGCGCAACCTTCTTTAGTCCAATAAGAACTGGCGGGTGCTTGGATTTCTTGCGCTTGCTCCCTATCATCTTCTGGAGGTGGAGGTCCTTGCTATCCTAGTCTCTGTTAGAGGGTGATGGATTTTGTCTCGTGAGAGCCTCCACCGCCTCGGGGATCCGCTGTATTTGAGATGTCAGCATAACGATTATGGGATCTGTTGTTGCTGCTGTTGGCGCGGGAGCGTGAGTCGGCAACCCGTGCAAGATAGGAGCTACCGAAAGAGGTGGTATAGGGAAAGCCTGAGCGTTCAATGTGTCCCCTGGTTCTCCATTGTTGCGTGACCTAGTGGTCACCATCTCTCTCTGTTTTGAATTGAGACAATGCTTTGTGTAAATTTAATAGCGTTGTCGTCCCCACGAACGGTGCTAAACTTATGCAGTCATTTTTTGCTCCCTACTCTAACCTGGTTCCTGCTGACCTATTGACCTGCACAAGTAGCACACGTGAGCCACAGGCCATCGTTGTGGTGGCCGATGACACTCCAATGCTAAAGTTAGACAAGAATTTGATAAAGGTGTAATGATGTACTAGGTTACTAATTTGTAATGTACCTTAGCTTATCAACCTCATGTCTTATTATAATGCAAGGAGTTCTTGTTCTACTAGGCCATCGTAGGCGTAGTTTAGGAAGGCGATCTTCGTAAAGATCCTCTTATAATTAGGAGTCGTGCTATAGGAGGGAAGTTCCCTGTTAGCTCCGTCCTCCTAAATACGCGAGAGAATATTCCCAATGCGATAGTAATCCGTCGAAGAGAGTTTTCCTATGTGGAATGTAGTCTGGTGTTTGCTTCCTAGTTGGAAGTAGAGAGCAGCTGTAGTTTCCCGTCCGAAGGTGATCCTCGAGATACTTGCCTAAACATGGCTTATGGGTATTTAGGATAACTGTGAGACATATGGGCCTAGCATGCTGTGAGAGTCCGGGTCCGTCTGGCGGACTAATTTAAGCGGTCTTAGAACCACATGGGCTTGTTCAGTGTTTGGCTGATGCTAGGGCCCGTATTTCCTCGACGTCATCATGACACGTGTGTGGCTTAGAGGTATGACCGTTTTTATGTATCATCAAAAACTTATCAATATCATTTATTTTTTCTATTTCAAAATTCCTTCCCAGTGACACTTTTTCATTCATAAGTAAATCCACTCATTATTTTGGTGAAACATATCATTTGACACATTATCAAATCATAAACAATTTAACCGCAATATCCTCTAATTATTTCGGAGAACAACCTAGCATTTTCATAATTAAATTATCAGAACATTAGCTGAAAATGATAGTTTATTGAGAGAAAAGCCAAGCTACGAAAAACCCACTCATCAAACAAATCAAAATAGTAAAAGTTCAAACATTTGTAACTTAAAACACCACAAATAACACAAACTCATTCTCAAACATGCTTAAAATCACATGACGGATTACCTAAAATGAAACCAATCATTTTCGATCAAGCCTCATAAATCAAAAGTGTAAAGTTCACACATTTCTTACATAAACCATCACAAAGATCCTCAATTCGTTTACTAAATCTCAATCACGCCTATACATAATTAAATATAAGTAGTAATGAAGAATCTAGACTCCATGATCCCATAAGGCCTAGACTACCAATAAGCTTATCTGACAAAAACTCCACACCACATATTTCAATCATAGCTCTTTATTGAGCCTAATTCAATCTATCAAATAACACATTGTTACTTAATAACATTTTTAATTATATAAAAAGCCAAAACACACACACACACACACACACACACACACACACACACACACACACACACACACACACATACCATCCTTTATGACAAAGTAAGCAAATAAAATGCAAGAGAATCGCAAAGGGATTGGCATTTTAGATCCATCAAATTGTAGAAATCAAAGTATCAAACTCAATAAAAAAAAAACTCTAAATTTAGCTGAACCAAACAGCTCTTAAACTAATTCATACAACCATGTATATCAACTAGAACATCCTCCTAAACTCAACTGATTCGACCATCCAAACCTAGCTGTAACACCGGCCTAAATTAACTGGAAATAACCCCTAAACACAGCTGAATCAACCATCTAAACCAGCTGAAACACCCACTTAAATTAGCTCTAAACACAACTACAAACAACCCAAAAAATCTGCTAAAACAACCCCTAACCTCCTTTAATTAATCTCCTTTGATTCTCCCGACACCATTGTCGGAGATGATACACCAAAACAATCACATCCTTGAGCCATACACGTGTCATGATGATCTCGAAGAATTACGGGCCCCAGCGTCAGCCCAGCACTGATCCGGCCTAAGTGGTTCCAATCCCGCCCAATATAGTCCGTCAGATGAACCCGAACTCTTACAGCCTGCTGGGCCCATATGTCTCACAACTATCCTCAATGCCCGTAAGCCCTACTAAGGCAAGTATCTCGAGGATCAGCCTCAAACAGAAAACTACAACAGCTCCCCGTTTCCAACTAGGAAGCAAATACCAGAGTACATATCACACAGGGAAACTTCCTCTTACGTATAGGGAACTATCTCCCACATATCTAGTAGCACAGGGCTAACAGGGAACCTCCCTCCAACAACACGACTTCTAATTAGAGAAGGATCTTCACGAAGATCTTCTTCCTAAACTACGACATCGATGGCCGGGTCGAACCAGGACTCCTGCACAATAAATAAGACATGAGGTTGGTAAGCTAAGGTTCGCTACAAAATCCCTGTTTACAACATTACACTTTCCTCAGATCCCTGTATGACTCTAGTATCAGAGTGCCATCGGCCACCACAATGGTGGTCTGTGGCTCACGTGCGTTACTTGTGCAGGTCAGCAGGACTAGGTCAAAGCAGGGAATGAAAAACGATTGCATCAGTTTGGCACCGTCCATGGGGAACGAAAAAGTTCCTAACTTTTCACTAGCATCGTCTCCCTTCGAAACACAAAGAGATGGTGACTAGATCATGCAATAAGGGAGAGCGAGGGGTAGTGTCAAGCACTCAGCCTGACGCTGCTTCACCACCCTCGATAATGCAGGTAACGCATGAGAATCAAGTTGGCGCTCCCGGAACACCGACAGCACCAATGGACCCAGAGTCTGATCCACGATTGTTTTTCTTACGCCAAGTTTTGTTTATGATGAAAACACTCAAATCAATAAAACAAAGACCTGAGGAGACACTAAAGGCATATCTGACCCGCTTTAACAGTGAGTTAACCACCGTCAACGTCTGCAACGACGCAACAACCATCTCAGCCTTCATTGATGACCTGAGGAAATGAGAGTTCTACAACATTTTGACACTTGACCCTCAGGCGAGCATGACAGACCTAACAAAGGAAGCGCAAAGCTTTATCGCCCTAGGTTAAGATTGGGCAGCCCGAAGCAAAATCGAACCCAAAGAGTAATCGGTCAACAGGATATGTGTGCATTATGGAACCCATTCCGAGTCCGAACTGTTCAAAAGGTCCATGAAAAGGGATCCCTGAGGTATGAGGATCCAAACGATACGTGGCGAGCAGCTGGTACTGCATGCTACACTAGTGCGTCAAGTATCCAACGAACCAAGCGGTTGGTGCATTGAGAGGTGACCAGATAGTTGCCAGTGAATGCTAGTACATGATGACACTGCCACCTGGCGATCTCAATCAGCGGCTAGCCTAGCGTCTAAGATGACCCTTTGTTCGGCTCAAAACGTTGGGGCAGGCCTAATGTCGGTCAACTGGAGGAAGAGATTGTTACAATCTACCTTGACAACCCTCTCAACAGCAAGGCTATCCAGATCAGTTCCCACTTGAGCGAAGAATTGGTAAAGCAACTCACAGAGCTACTACAACATAACCAGGACATCTTCTCCTAAACCATGTGGGACATGGTGGGGATCGACCCGTCGATAATCACCCATCGCTTAGAGGTGGACCCCTCAAGGAAAAGCGTTAGGAAGAATAAGAGACCCGTGGCACCCGAAAGGAACGCGATCATAAATGAGGAGGTACAATGTTTACTCAACGCAGGCATGATTAAGGAACACAATATCCCGACTTGCTGGCGAATACCGTTCTTGTAAAAAATAAAAACGGGAAATGGAGAGTATGTGTGGACTACATGAACCTGAACAAAGCCTGCCCAAAGGAAAACTTCCCATTCCCTAGCATCGATAAGATCGTGAATGCCACTTCCGAGCACATCTTACACAACTTCATGGACGCCTTCCGGGCACAACTTACTAATCTTCATGGACGCCTATTTGATGCACCCCCAGATCAAAAGGCAACTTCTTTCATGATGGAAAGAAGGATATACTGCTATAGGGTGATGCCATTTGGCTTAAAGAACGCAGGCGCTACATACCAACGGCTGGTCAACCGAATGTTCAAATAACAGATCGGCAGAAACATGGATGTCTACATAGACGACATGTTGGTCAAGAGCCTCCGCAGTCCCCGACCACATGCATGATCTCGCTGAAGTGTTCAACCAACTCAAGAAATACTAGATGAAGCTCAACCCACAAAAGTGCATGTTCGGAGTTGAGTTTGGAAAATTCCTAAGCTATATAGTGAACAAAAGCAGAATCGAAGCTGACCCAAAACAGATTCAGGTCCTTCTCGATATTAAATCCCCAGCCAACATCAGAGACATTCAGAGCCTGACTGGGAGGGTTGCAACACTCAACAGATTTATATTGAAGTCGTTCGACAAATGCCTTCTTTTATTTAAGATACAAAGAGGGTGCAAATAAATCTCTTGAAATGAAGAGTGCGAACAAGCCTTTCAGAGCTTGAAAGCGTATATGAGGAGTCCAAAGCTACTCTCAGAACATGCGACAAGGGAAACACTCTACTTGTATTTGTTTGATTGCAGGCATGCTATCAGTTCAGCCCTCGTGCGAGATGACCGAGGGTCCCAAAGACCAGTGTATTATACCAGCAAAACCTTCGAAGAAGCAAAAACACACTATCAGGACCTGGAAAAGTTGGCTATGGCAGATTTCATTGTTGAGTTCACCAGCGGAAAAGAGCCAAAGACAGACCACCAGCCCTTGGATTCGAATGTCTAATCGTGAATCTTGCGCTGCGTCGAGTCTTCGGCTGGGAAGGCAAGCGGAGCTGAGATCACGCTCCGCTCCCCCAGCAACTTCACCCTTGAAAAGGCAGTCAAGTTCAGCTTCCCCGCTTCAAACAATGAAGTCGAATATGAAGCCCTCTTGTCCGGCCTAAAGCTAGCATTAGGGATTGGTATAGATCGCCTAACGACATACAATGATTCAAGACTGGTGGTCAACCAGGTCAAGGGGGATTTCAATAACAATGACCCCCCGCATGATAGAATACCATGACAAGGTACTTTGCATAATGGGCAGGTTCAAGAATTGCGAACTCATACAATGCCCCCGCGATGACAACAAAAGATCTGACGCGGTAGCCAGAGAAGCCTCAGCTTTTGACAAAATCTCCAACGACCTCATTGAATATCAAGAACAATCAAGCCTCGACGAAGAAGAACATAGAAATGTCTGCGTTGCGAAAATGCAGTCAAATTGGATGACTACGATAACTGAATACATAGCAACCGAAGCCCTCCCAACTGAGAAGGTCGAAGCGAGAAGACTAAAAAATAGAGCAACAAGGTACACTCTCATAAAGGACAAGTTATACAGGAAATCAATGACATAGCCCTTTCTCGTCCGATGTCTATCACCTTCAGAGGCAAGCCAGGTCCTGGAAAGAATCCACAACAGTATATGCGAAAATCATCCAGGTGGGAGAACCTTCGCCAATAAAGCTTTAACTCTGGGATACTATTGGCCGACCATGCAGCAAAACGCCAAAGATACTGTTAGCAAGTGCGACAAATGTCAGAGGTTCGCGCCGTACACACATATGTCGCCCCAGCCACTAACTTCGATGACTAGTATTTGGCCATTCACTCAATTGAGAATGGACATCGTCGGACCGCTCCCGGTATCAGCATGTAAAAAAAATTCCTTCTTGTTGTCATCGGCTACTTCACCAAGTGTGTCAAAGCCGAACCCCTATCCAAAATCGGACAGGTCCAGATCAAAAAATTCATATGGGCCCCCATCGTTTGTAGATTTGGCATCCCCAGAGTATTGATCAACGACAACAGAACTCAGTTCGAAGGTAGCAAAGTAAAAAAACTGTGCAAATGTTTGAGTATTGATCATCACTTCTCCTCGCCAGGACACCCCAAGCCAACGACCAAGTGGAGGTTACCAACCAAACGATCCTAGAGGCCATCCAAAAAAAGTTTGACGCAGCCAAAGGAAAATGGGTTCTAGAGCTACTACGAGTACTCTGGGCATATCAGACTACCAAAAGAGTCCCTACCGGAGAAACACCTTTCACCCTAGCATACGGTTCAGAAGCTATGGTTCCGGCTTCCTCAATGAAAAATGGGATCTAGCCTCTGCAAGAATAGCCGCCTACCAACAACGAATGGCTCAATATTACAATAAAAAGGTCAATCCACGCGACTTCAAGGCCGGTACGGGAAAGTTAAATCTAAACTAGGAAGGACCTTACAGAGTTGCCAATGTCAATAGGCCGGGAATGTACTGGCTGAAAGATTCAGACGGCGACGGGCTTAAACGACCATGGACTCTAGAGCATCTAAAAATTATTATCAATAAAATATTTGCTTTTACCAAAACTTCCAATGTTGTCCGTTACAACCCTCTACCAGCTCGACTATGGTCAAACTCGAATATCAGCCCAACGCCTAGTCCGCTATGCGAGGACCACAACGACTGAGAAAGTGGGAGTCAAGTCAGCGTTTGTCCGCTGATGACGATGACTCGCCAAAGGATCAATGCTTTCCAATAGACAGTGATCGCCAAACCTACCGGGTATGCTTAGTTAGTTCGCGACTGATGACGATGACTTCTGGTGCGCAACGCCTAGTCCGCTATGCATGGACCACGATCGTCGAGGAAGTAGGAGTCTAGTAAGCACTTGTTCGCTGATGATGATGACTTGCCAATGACTCATTGCTCTCAAACAGATAATGATCGCCGAACTTACCAGGTAAGCTTAGTCAATTCACGACCGATGACAATAGCTTTTGGTACCTAACGCCTAGTCCGCTATGCACGGACCACGACAGCCAAGGAAGTGGGAGTCTAGTTAGCGCTTGTTTGCTGATGATGATGACTCTCTAAGGGATCATTGTTTTCCAACAAATAATGATCGCCGAACTTACCAGGTAAGCTTAGTTAGTTCACGACTGATGACGATGGCTTCTGGTACCCAATGTCTAGTCTGTTATGCGTAGGCCACGATGGTCGAGGAAGTGGGAGTCTAGTCAGCGCTTGTCTACTGATGATGACAGCTCACCAAACTTACCAGATAAGCTTTGTCAGTTCGCGACAGATGATGATGGCTTCTGGTGCCCAGTGCTTAGACCGCTATGCGCGGACTGCGATGGCCGAGGAAGTGGGAGTCTAATCAGCGCTTATCCGCTAATGATGATGACTCCCCAAGGGATCATTTCTCTTCAATAGACAATGATCGATGAACTTACCAGGCAAGCTTAGTCGGTTCGCGACTGATGACGACAGCTTCTGGTGCCTAACGCCTAGTTCATCGTGCACGCAACATGTCTGCTGACGAAGTAGGAGTCTAGTAAGTGCTTGTGTGCTAACGACAATGACTCACCAAGAAGTCAATACGTCCTAGCAGACAATGATTGAGAGAGCCTTGTCATCCCTCGATTAATGACGATGATTTCATTTGATCAACACCTAATCTGTCACAAGGTCAACAACAATGACCTAAGCAACAATATATTTTGACTGACAAAGACAGGCGCTCCGCCTAGTTGTACAAATTCAATAACCTACGAAGCATCTATAGTAAACTCGACCATACGGGGCAAAACAATACTTTCATTAAAAAAAATTTGTTTCGTCTATCCAGGAAAGGACGTTACAACTATTTACAGGAGAGGCATCCTCCTCAGCAGCTAGTCCTGCGGAGCCAGAGCCCTCCCCTAGATTAATCAGTCTGAAAGCAACCCTCATGTAGTGGGAAAAATCAAGATCGACACCAGGATGCTCTCCTCTGATTAGCTCCAGAAGCTCCAACCTGCCTCGAATAACCTCAGATGAGATCAACGGCCTCCTGTCCCACACGTCGAAATCCACTGCATCCACCAGGGCTGCATGGTGCGAACGCTCCTCCGCCTCACGAATGGGTTGAAGCCCCTCGTCAACTGCAGAGTCCAGCTGCTATCGTTCGATGACCCATTCCGTCTCCGCCTCTTCTTAGCTTCTTGGGTCTCCAGATCAGAAGACCATTTGTCCACGGCTACATCCAGGTACTCCAGTTCGACCCTAGTTCGCCTCAGTTCAGCACGAGTTGACGCCAAGTCAGACTTGGTTGCCCTAAGTTGAGATCTCATACCAGCGAATTTCACTTCAGTGATAGAGACCGTGGCTTTGAGGTTCGCAGTAGTACCAGAACTCTGTAGCTTACCATTCAGGGAATCCACCCTGTAGAAAGCATTCGAATATGAAATTCGCAAGTCTACGAAGGCCTTATCCAAAGCTAAAACTCTCCCGCGGGCTTCAGGGTGAAGTGAAACAGGATTGTCCGGCTCAAGGGCATGAGCGACCATCTCGAGACCACGGTGACGCAAAACATCAACACGCGACCCAAATTCCTCCCCCTCTAAGTCAACAAGGGAAGTAGAAGCATCAGGAGGGATGCTACGACCCCCCGAGGGAGAAGGCACCTGGTCTAAGGTTGCCTCCTCTTTAAGACAACGACGAGAGGCACGTTAGCCTCCAATTCAGCAAGCCTGGACGGGCTAGGCAGGGCCAGACTTCTCTTCCTCAAACGATGATTAACAACCCTCTCAGTCGATAAACCTGGGATGGGACAAAAATCCAGTGTTCTAAAAATCGGCCTAGGCGGCTGCCCGACACTAGAAAGTAGAAAAAAAGATTAATGGATGGGTAGGTTTTGGGCAGTCTGGGCGGGGTCTGAGCGGCCTAGGCAGCTTAGGCGAGTTTTTTTTTTTTTTTTTATTTATTTTTTATTTTTTATACTGACAACTACGAAACTCACCAAGATCATACTGAAAGTATCGGGACACTTTACGACCCCCAAGCATGAAGTACACATAATCAACCAAAGCCAAGAACCAATACTTCTCCCAAGGTTCAACGCCGCCTGCCACCAAGCGCAAACAAGAAGGGAAGTTCAATATGGAGAGACCCTTGGGGTCCAATCGAACAGTGGTCATGCAATGGATCACCGCCAGGGTCTAACGAAGACTAGTGTCATGAACCCTTAGAAGAATCGCAAGCAGAATCTTAAACCCGCTCGGAACCATTTGAGCAAGAGGAATACACAAATTAAGAAAGAAGCGCCAGACATCATCTGGCACTGGAAATCGGAGCTCTGACTTGAACATGCCTTGGTGCAAACTTATGTACCTCTGAGGGGGTGTAGTCGGAGCCAAATCTCCAAATGCGGGAACAATTTCCAAATCTCTCGAAATACGGTACAGACTACGAAGCCTGATCAACTTGGTTTCGTCAACCAAACTACCCTCGAAGTACTTGACGCAAGTAAAAGATAACAGATCCTTGGGAAAATGTTCAACATTATCACCCATCGGTAGAAAGAACTGATCAAACTTCACAATGATACTATTGCTTGAAAAAACAATTCGGATAAGAATGAGAAAATCTTCATCGAAGCAACAAATATTTATAGGGAAGGAAAATCTCACTTTGCCTCCTTGAGCAGTCGCGTACCCATTAATGTCATGCGCCCCTTGAGACAAATGCTTCGAGAACAATCATCATGACGATACATTTGATTTTTCAAAGAGTCAGTGGACTGACTGAACGCCCCACTAACTCGGGGGAGTAGTTGATGATACACCAAAATGGTCACATCCCTAAGCCATACACGTGTCATAATGATCTCGAGGAATTACGAGCCCCAACATCAGCCCAACACTGATCCGGCCCAAGCGATTTCAAGTTCGTCCAATACAGTCCGCTAGACGGACCCGAACTCTTACAGCTTGCTAGGCCTATATGTCTTACAACTATCCTCGATAGTCGTTAGCGCTACTAAGGCAAGTATCTCGAGGACCAGTTTCAGACAAGGAACTGCAACAGCTTTCTGCTTCCAACTAGGAAGCGAATACCAGAGTACATATCACATAGGGAAACTTCCTTTAATGGAATACCTTCAGATAGGGAACTATCTCCTGCGTATCTAGAAGCACAGGGATAACATGGAACTTCCATCCTATAGCATGACTCCTAATTAGAGAAGGATTTCCATGAAGATCTCATTCTTAAACTATGCCATCGATGACCTGGTCGAATTAGGACTCCTGCACTATAAGTAAGACATGAGGTTGGTAAGCTAAGGTACGCTACAAATTCCTCGTTTACAACATTACACCTTCCTTAGATCCTTGTCTGACTTTAGCATCGGAGTGCCATCGACCACCACAATGCTGGTTCATGGCTCATGTGCATTACTTGTGCAGGTCAACAAAACTAGGTCAAAGCAGGGAGAGGAAGACTGCATCAGTCAGTATGGTACTTCAAACATTGGTGCATGATTGAAGATACTGCACCCATTTTGTGTATCCAGGGCCTATCGAATAGCATGTTGTACGCAGAAAGAGCATCGACAACAAGGAAGTCTGTCAATAACACTCGTTGCTTTCTTGGTTTTTCTATTTCGACAGGTAATTGAATCATCCCCAGCGGGTGACATTGTTCCCCGCTGAAACCCACAATTGGTTGATCGCTAGGTGAGAGCATCTTGTTAGTGAACCACATCATTCGGAACGCTGTTAGGCATAAGAGGTTGGTTGAACTACCTGTGTCGACCAACACTATTTTAATTTCCCACCTGGCTATCACACCGAAATTACCAAGGCATCATTGTGCAGGAAGTTAACTTCGTCTGCGTCTTCGTTGGGGAAAAGGTTAGGGTCCTTTTCATCGTTCTTGCACGTTGTGCCGACGACTCTTGGTATCTAATCTTTGCTCACAAGTTGCTGACTACTCGCTTCCGGGATCGGTTGGATTGCTCATTTTCTCCATTTGCACCATACAAGAAGTATATTAGCTCCTTTCATTGCCCTCTCGACGTGATTATTTTGTCTTCAAACTCTCTCAGCTTAACAAATTCTCCAAGTCATCCTTCTCCGACATGGTGGTCGATCTCGTCTCTCAAGTTGCGACAGTCTTCAGTATCGTGTTTGTAGTCGTCGTGGAAGGATCAATATCTATTTTTTTTTCGTCTGTTTGGATCTCCTTTCATTTTTGGCTGCCACTTAATGTCTTCCCATTTTTCTATAGCTTTAAGGACTTCATCTCGACTTGTTATTAAAATCGTGAACGATTTCCTTGCTGGTTGTTCACGTTTGGGCTTCTTCGGTTGTAGCTTTCCAGACTTTTGTTGATTAAATTCAGGCCTTTTATGGATCCAATGTCTATTGAGCTGGGTGATTTTTTCTCGAGGCTTGTTGACCTCTAGGTCTTGGGTGAGTTTGTCCACCATTTTGATCATGTTGTTCATTTGGGTCATGAGCATCTCCACGCGAGGGTCAAAGGGGATTCCCCATGATGTCAAAGACGTCTGAATCGTTACATGTTACGACTCCCTTCTCTCCAGCATGGTTGGTTCGACGGTTGTCGCTAGGTCGATATCATGAGACAGGTCGCGTCGATTATTGCCAGATTGAGGGCCTGTAGAGCATTCCATTGATTTGGATAGTTTTTTTTATCGTTGATATGATCTCAGTGAATTTCGTTGATGTGGATCTTCTTTTTAGAAAGGAAACTTGTCGTTCCCCACCCTTTATGAAGATGCGTCCGTGGAGGTGTAATTCCCTCAACGACTCTTTTCTTATGCAACCCTTTTCTTCTTTATAAGAGAACTCATTTGGGCCTAGATTTGGTCCTTAGTTATGACTTCCTTTAATGGACTCTATTTGGGCTTTTATTCTTGGTTTTGCTCTCTGAGCTTTATGAACTGGCCCAGTAGGAGGGATACCTGATCCTCACGATGATTGATTTTTGCCATGTGTATCGCTGTGATGAGGTTTATTTTGATGTATCATCACATTACAAACTAATGCAATGCAAACTAATGTATTTACATCACTTTACGAAATGTATAGTGGAGCCTTAATAAATTCAGATTGATCAAGTCTATGTAGGAGGGTCCTTCGCTGTGAGAGAGAAGAAAGGGCGACCCTTCGACCTCCGCTTCACTGTGAGAGAGAAGAAGGGGCGACAAGAAGCGAGGGTCGGCCTCCGCCTTCGCTGTGAAAGAAGAAGGGAGGGTGGCCTTCGCTATGAGAGAAGAAGGGAGGGGGCGACTTCGCCTTCACTGTGAGAGAAGAAGGGAGGGGGACGACTTCACTGTGAGGAGAAACGAGAGTGCTCTGTCTCTGCGTGTGAGAGGGTTTAATCCTGTATATAAGGGAAGGGTATTTTTTGTAAATTTACCGGATAAACGGATATCCGTGGGGCGGATATGGCCAAATCCGTATCCGCCCCGATTAATAAACAGATACAGATTGAAAATCCGTATCAGCCCCAAGATCCAAGGACCCTTTACCAAATCCGCCCCAAACGGGGCGAGTGGGGCGGGTATCCATGAAAATCTGCCCCATTGCCATCCCTAGGGAAGAAGAAAACTAACACTACTGGGTAAAAATGATGAAGTTAAGTTTTTATTTATTTATTAATAATTTAATCCGTTTTATCAGAATCTTTAATTCTCGGTCATAGGATTTAAAGTATGTTGGCACAATCCTTGTTGGAGCTCAACATATGATTCCAACATGGATGCCCTAAGGGTAGGTCAGGTCTTATTCCACATCACGTGCCAGGATCATGTCAAGATAAGCTTTGACTAGACGGTCAACCAACAGTGAAGGACCATGACTACAATAAAATTTTGAAGGAGACTAAAGCTATTTACCGTAAAATGTACTTTCAAAAGAAAATAAATTGAGCTTCAACATGTACTCATATGTGACATCTCACTCCAGGCTGTATATTGAAATAATAGAGGGTTCGATAGACAATTTGTTTCATTTTCTCCCTTCGAATTCTATTGGTCCGGCTCATAACAGAGGATCGACTGCTGGTGACAAGGGAAGGCGGTGGATGAGGGCCTAGGTGCGATGAAGACTGCAAAGGGTGATGCTGGTGTAATTTTGCATCCGGGAGAGCTTCATCCAGACACGCGGATGAGTCTGTTTGTTTCGGATGTTGTAAAATTGAGCAATCAGGCTAAGCACCAGGAGGTTGATATTGATTATGCTTCAAGGAAGCATATCATCAAACGTTATAGCTGGCTGGTGAACCACGCTTTAAAATCCCTAGGAGGATGCGCTGGAAGAGCATATGGATAAGGGGCTGAAACATCTTATGTTGGGGATTCACATCCGAGACAAGTTGTCGTTCCTGGGACATAAGTTGAGGCGGCCCGCGAGAGGGTCTATACCATGGAGCGCATCTTTTCTAATATGTAGAAGTAGTATTTTGATGCACTCCTCGAGACTGAATCATTGAGAAAACAACTTGAAGAGAAAAGGCTAGAACAATCAACCGCTGATCCTGAGCCCAAGAGGGTTCGTTTGGAAGCCCCATAGTTCGATTTAGTAGAGACGGTGTCCGCCAGGTATAGATCCAGAGAAGAGTTGAACTTGGCTCGATGTGGCTTAGAAGTTGTACCAGAAACTGTGGCTAAAGTACACTACGAGTTGTGGTCTCTTACTGATGAGCATACAAGAAAGGAATATGAGTGGGTTGTCTAGAGACAACAGTTAGAGTCCGACGTGGAATTCAACGTTCGGGAAGCAAGAAAAGTTGGGAACCAATTTCTAATTGAGCAAAATGAACTTAACGCAATTAAAGACAACTTGATTACTGAGCAGTCTCAGACTGACGTACTAACAGGCAAGCTGGAGCTACTGGAGCATGAGCTTGCTGAAGCATAGACGTCGAGGAAGTGTTTCTCAAGGCGCAATGCACGTTTGAATTCCGCAGGATCGTGCATGGGAGGTTGGAAGTGTTGGCGGTGATGAAAGAAGAACATCCAGACTAGGACCTTTCTTATTACAGGAAGGTGTCATTTGCAAATTTCGGAGAGATCTCTGAGCTGTTAGAGGAAGAGGGCGATTTGGATCATGGCGCTCAAGCTGAGGCATGCACGGACGCAACTCCTACTTCTTCTCATGTTAAGCTTAGTTCCCCTGTACTTGTACCTTCTCCTGACGAGGAGTAAATTTCGTACATTTGTACTTTTTTATTAGACTGTTAATGAAAACAAATCTCTTTCAAGTAAACCTCGTCCCTTGTTCTATTCGCTCCCCCTATTGCATGTTTTCCATTTTTCCTTGTTGTTTTATTTTGACACGGGTTTTGTTTGGGTTAGCAGGGAGCCGCGTGGTCTATCCGCTGTTGAGAGCTTGACCGTTCGTGTCGTGAGTAACTCTGACCTGTACTTCCATGTGGTCTCAGAGTCGCAATCGCGTAGTTATGCCCAATAATGAGCATTCTGTATGATGCAGATGGTTTGGCAGCGAATTACTTTCCCCAACACTACACTAAAATAGGTAATTAGTAACATGAATATTTTTAATTTGTAACTTTTCATTGTCTTACAAGTCTTGTAACCCAAAAAAATGTTACTAATTATTAAGTTATGTTACTGTTAATAATTTTAATAAATATATTATTTATAAAAATATAAAAATACATTTAGTTATTTTTGTTAAAGATAGATTAATATTCAATGTGAGTGTCTCGTGCATGCATATGGAAACACCGTTCCATCGAAAAATAGTAAAGATAGATTAATATTCAATTTGGGTTCTTACTACATGATCTGACAATGCTTGCAATCATATCTTGTTTTCATATATCTTCTTGAAATTTTCATCCCTTAGCCTTCGTTTCCTTCTATCAAAGGTTTGTTTCTGTTAACTTTGAATTTGGTTAGCATCCTAGATGATTTCAGAATATCTATCTGATGTAAGTGCATGATGTTGAACCTTCACTCACATATGACTTTTCTATTACACAGGCTAGGGCCTTTGAAGGCCTAGTTTTCACACACGCTGATGTGAAGCCTGATATGGTTGTGAAGGGGAAGGTCATATCTGTCGAGAGCTTTGGTGCTATAGTGCAATTATCCAGTGGTGTAAAGGCACTTTGTCCTCTTCCACACATGTCAGAGTTTGAAATTGTGAAGCCTAGGAAAAAATTTAAGGTTTGTGTTTTACGTGTATGATACACTTAAAATTTTTTTTATTATTATTATTTATATTCAGTTTTTCCTTCTTTATACTTCTGCTTCAGAAACTTTTTATCAACCCTTTGTTTTCTGTTAGAATGTTCATCGTTTATTATGAGCCTTGAACATACAAGTCTGTTTGTGTTGTATAGGTTGGTGTAGATTTGATATTTCGCGTGTTGGGTTGCAAATCCAAGCACATAACTGTCACCTACAAGAAAACATTAGCATGTTCTATTCCTAATTTCCTGGTTATTGATATTCTAGGTTATGTTCGTATTACTAGTTTTTATCATTATTCTCCCCGTTTTGGGAGTTGGGAACATTTTCTTCTCCTCCTAATTACTAGTTTATTTTTATTTTTATTTTCTCCTTATTTTATGCCTATTATCATATGTTATCAATTAGGTTAAAAATCTAACTTAAGATGTGTCTTTTCAGGTCCAAACGAAGCTGGTGATTCTGAATTCAAATGCAGATGCTATAGAAGAATTCGTTACACGGATGGATAACAAAAATAGAGAAGCATGGCTGTTTTGTGAGATTTTATAATGGAGTACAAAGATTTGTCACAAGGTTAGCCATCGCGAGCAAGCAATTTAATTCCTTTGTCTTGCTTGTGTTTGTTTTCTTCATTTTCATATGATGGCTAGATATTGTTTCTGAAACAGAATGCCAATTTAATGCGTTTATAGGAGTACGTGAGAACATGTTAACCTTGTTATTAAGGCTGCCAATTTCAGAATGTGGAAGTATTTTAAGTCTAAATCTTAGTGAAGAAAATACTGAAAACTATTGGACATGATTTACTGCAAGAGTTAATATAAACACTTTGAAGTTCATTTGGTCCATCCTGTTCATTTTGTTCATTTTCACTTTCATTTCAATTCTTACGCTGCTGTGAATTTTTAGTGAATCTTACTATAAAAATGACATAATTTGTGGGATTTGGTTATAAAAATATTGTTGTTCTCACAATCATATAATCTTGCTGCCATGTTATCTTCTAGTTCCTTGGCTGTTTCGTAGCCCAACACCTCTGGGATAGACCCTAGTGGATCACAATGCTTACATGTTTGTGAACGTTAACTTTGGTATTTTGGTATGCGGACCAATGGCTTATATCATTGGATGTATTTTCTCAATTGTTTATTATCATTGGTTGTGTTTCTATTTTTAATAACAACAATTAGTGATAATGTCATTGTTGTGGTTCATAGCCTTGTTTCTATACAACCATTTACTTCTAGTTATAAAAATGCTTTAATGGTGTTTTGACATGTTAGGGTTATTCTGTTGGATATTGTCGTTTCCTTTTCACACGTGAATAAGGTTCGACTCTGATTGGATTTAGAATCAGATGCTTTGAAGCTAGAGATGTCAACACAACCACGTCACAGATTGAGATGCCATGCAGACGCAGGTTTCTATCTTCAGGCCATTAGTAGATTGGAAAAGGATCAGAGTGACAACCATTTTTTCCCTTAGCAATGGCCTCCCCAGTTGTTGACACATCCGACATTTTGTGTGTTCTTATGTTTGAGGACATTTTCCAGGGTGTTCCCAATATGAAATTATCGAGAGCGTGGAATATTTTTTAGTTTTCTTAGTTGTTAACATAATAATGATGTACTTGATACATTTAATTTTTTTTTAAATACTGATCCAATATGAAAAACGATGTTGTAATTGATTGCAACTATTTCACTTCGTAATGGTTGCAAGATTATTTTAATTTGGATATTAACATTGGTATTTGAATATTTGGATTTTCTAATCTCATTGGATGTCATTCATTTGTTGATATTTTTTTTAACTTATTTAATTAAAAACAAATAAAATTTTACATATAAATTTTACAAATTGATTTTTCTAAATAAACATTTGTAACACGCCGAGGTGTTGCTAATATTTGAACATTGTAACATGTTACATTGCTAATAGCAATATTTGACAACTGTTACAAAAGTTTAAGTTTGTAACACGTCAAGGTGTTACAAATATTTGTAATGCCATGACTTGCAAGATTTTTGTGGTGTCACAAATTTTTTTAGGAACAAAGCTAGCGTGTTACAAATGGCCATTTATGGTGTAGTGTAGGTTGCAGCTCATCTTGAGGTAAGCCGTCAGAGGCTCAGGTTATATATTGGACCGTCGGTTGCGGTCATTGGCATGAGTGAGCAGTTATAGTCGAGCACATGCGTTGTCGTCTGTAGTTTAGAAAGAGCGCTTGGCCCGAGTTAAGTTTCGTAAGCTCGGGCTGGTTTCTTCTGTAGCATTCGTTCACGCTCAGGGGATTAGTTTTGGGGTCGGCTCAAGCAGTCGTTGCCGATAATGGGATGTCAGCTGTGTGAAGACGCTGGCTGAGCTGAAATCAAATTCGGCGACCATGGTCTGTGGAAGAGCACTGGTCCCATGGCAAGTCGTTGACATCAGTTAGAGCTGACTAGGCTCCCACTTTCCAAACCATCTACACCCGCGCGGAGCAGACTACCGACTTGGGATGAGAAAATTTGACGACCATGGTCTGTAGAAGAGCAGTGGTCTCGTGGCTAGCCATCGACATCAGTCGGAGGTGACTAGGTTCCCACCTTCCAAACCATCTACACCTGCGCGGAGCGGGGCTACAGACTTGGAATGAGAAAATTCAGTGACGACCATGTTCTGTACAAAAGCAGTGGTCCCGTGGCAAGCCTCAACATCAGTCAGAACTTACTAGGCTCCCACCTTTCAAATCATCTACACCCGTGCACAGCGAGCTACAAATTTGGGAGTTGGAAATTCGACGGCCATGGTATGTAGATGAGCAGTGGTCTTGTGGCAAATCGTCGACATCAATCAGAACTGACCAGGCTCCCACCTTCCAAACCATCTACACCCGTGCAGAGTGAGCTACAGGTTTGGGAGCTGACCAGAAGCTATCGTCATCAGTCGTCATTGACTAGGCTTACCTGATCGGGTCAGGCGATCATCGTCTGCAAATGGGGTGATGATCCCTGGCGAGTTATCGTCATCGGGCTTGAGAGCGCTTACTAGACTCCCACTTCCTAAGCTAACGACATTCACGCACAACGAATTAGGCATCAGGGTGAGCCAGAAGCCGTCGTCATAGTCGAAACTGACAAAGCTTATCTGGCTAGGTTAGGGCTCCGCCTATTACGAGCGTGCGAGCCTACTTCCAAAATCAAAGTGCATTGTGCGGATTAGTTTCTACTAATTTCAATGAAAGTTTTTAAAAAAGAGGTACCTTAAATCATTTGGTGATATGTAGGTGTGCTCCACGTGTCGAGAGTGACTTGGGTCTCTACTGTTTGCATCAGTACACGTGGTAGAGTGTCACTCCAATAGTGAGCCAAGTTGGTGGGCCTATATAAGAAAAACCAGGTCTTATCGCATGGTCATTGTACCACGTGTACGACATAGATTTTGCAATAGTACAGTATCAATAACTCCCCCCAATTAATAGGGTTGTGTGCAGCGTCATTAATTGATTGAATGTAGACCTGTGCGGTTTTCACGGGAACCGTCACCTCCTCATTTCCCATACGGTATTCAATGTCGGTATTTAATGTTGATGCGCCTGTTTGGTGAGCTACTATGTCTATATAATGGCGTTTCTTCACCGTTGTAGATATTACCTTTTACATAGTGCATTCTTCAAGTGCTTTTACTCAAAGCACATGCTTTGGGTTTTCCAAAGGCTAATGGTACGTTTCTGTTCTTTGAGTCTCTGAATGTTTTGACATTTGCAGTGTTGAGTCTTGAGAAGATTTGCTATTAAGTGTGGCCACCTACTTTGGGTGATCATGCATACGGTATTCAATGCAAACCGCTACGGTATTCATGGGAACCGTTACCTTCTTGTTATTTATGGTGACCACACATACGGTATTCTTTGAGTCATTAATTGATTGAACGTGGACCTGTGCAGTTTTCATAGAAACTATTGCCTCCTCGTTTCCCATACGGTATTCAATGCTGGTATTAAATGTTGATGCACCTGTTTGGTAAGCCACTATGCCTATATAACAACATTTCTTCGTCGTTGTAGGCATTACCTTTTGCAGAGTGCATTCTTCAGATGCTTTTACTCAAAGGATATGCTTTGGGTTTTTCAAAGGCTAATGGAGCGTTTATGTTCTTTGAATCTCTGAATGTTTTAACATTTGCAGCAATGAGTCTTGAGAAGACTTGCTATTATGCGTGGTCACCCGCTTTGGGTGAGAACTATATTGGTTCACTGAAACCTTGTAATTTCTTCTCGTATTGCGAAAAAAAGTATGGACTTCCCCTCAAGGGACGAGTCTATCATTTATGTGCTGGTACACCGTCGGTGCTTTGAACCGCATAATTTCTTAGATAACACCAGCAACCAACTTTGAAGCGGTTGCTTCTCTCCTAAAACTAGCCTTTACATGCTGCGCAGGAACTCGGAGTTGCGAGGCGGAGTGAAGTTAGACATGGCCTGTCGGAGTGGGCCATTGACTCCCAGATGCCCCTTTCATTCCTCAACGGGAGGGTGCACTTTATTCGTTTCAACCTAATTCCTTTCCCAAGTTCGGCTTATTGGCGGATCGAGCGTGTGAGTTGGTTGTAGCTTCTGTCGGTGTGTTGCGGGGCTTTCGGTTGCTAATTTTGTATCACCTCAAGTCATCTTTACGAGGTGGGTCCGATGAAGTATTGAATTGAGTGCGCTCTTTCATACTTCTTTTTTTACATTTGCTCTTGCTCTTAAACCATCTTGTTCAGAGACAGCGAAATTTCTAGTGGGTACTGTAGTCTACCTTGGATACTTTTGTTGTCACTTCTGAGTCATCTTCTGAAGTTGGATTGTTTAAGCGAATATTTTTTGTACATCGCATCAGATTTGGATGCTTGTAGCTTGTAATCTTTTGTACCTGCCATCTGGGCAAACGTTGTAACATTTTTCCAATAATGACAAAAACGTCATTGTGCGGTGTGCGAACATCTTCGAGGTCCTTATCTATTAAAGTCAAGGTTAAGGTTGGGCTCTGTACTCGCAAGTAATACACGCGTCGATCCTTGCTTGTGGGTTGTGTCCGCATCTCAAGGAGTGTTCGCTTTCAGAACTTGTTTGAATATTCTTCTTCTGATCCAACTCCGTGAAGGACATATATAATGCCTAGAGCCTCCTTTTCGATTTCTTTGACCGCCTCTCCTCTGTCCATGGTCCAGTTTTGCTTTTTTTTTTTTGGGCCTAGGAACTCCTTCAATTTGCCCTTTCGAATCCATTACTAGATCTCGTTCCTCAGACTTTTATAGTCGTTGGTGTCATGGCCACCCTCCTTAGACCCGACATAGTTGGAAGATTTTTCTAGCCTGGCACCGCCAAAGTCCGACTTCTTGTTGTTGCACTTCCGTTTGTTCCTATCTTTGTCTTCTTGTCACTTTCCTTCATTTCTGTCTCTAGAATCGGAGGATTTCTTTTCTGTTTCAGTTTTCTTCTTGGCCATTCTCATTTCCTTTATGGTAATGTACCTCTGGGCGCTTTTCAAGAGTTCTACCATATCCATAGGGATTCCAGGGTGAGGAAGTCATAAAACTTTCCTTATCTTAGCCTCAAAGTAAAAGTTGTAATGGAGGTATCATCGATGTAGCCGTCAATGAACGTCATCTCATCATTGAAGCGTGTGGCGTATTCCCTTAGCATTTCATTTGACTTTTGTTTCAAGAAGATTATATAATGCGAGCAATTTATGATCCGTTGGCTGCAAACTAAGAGTGTAAGGAACGCTTTGGCCAGTGTCTTGAATGTGTCGATTAACTTTGGCGAGAGGTTATGGAACCATGTCAGCACTGACTTTTTCAGGCTAGTAGGGAATGTTCTGCACATCACCGATTCAGAACCTTCTTTGAGAGCCATCACGTGCTAATAACGACGCAAGTGATCAAATGGGTCACCGGTATCGTAATAGAACTCAAGCTTCGCAGGGTTGAACTTCTTTGGCATAGCTTCGTTCATGATGTGGTTCACGTATGGGGGAACAGAAAAGTGGTACAACACATCTGGGTCATGAGCCCCTCGGCGGAGGGGGTTCTGCGTGGAAAGTCTGTCTTCCCTGAAAGTTGGATCTCCTAAAAGTGAGAACTGGTGGGGGCTTGACTCTCATGCGCTTGCTATCTGTTGTCATCTGGAGATTGAGGTCTATGCTGCTCTTGATCTCCATCAGCGGGTGGAGGGTTCTGCTGAGTGAGGATTTCCACTGCTTTAGCGATCTTCTGTATCTAGGATGATAGTAGATCCATCCTGGGTTACTTCGCTGTTGCTGCTGGCATGAGGGTACGAGCCTGCTACCCCTACTCCCCTTGTGTCGCCGGTACCGTTGGAGGTGGTTGTATAACACCAGTCTGAGTGTTCGACGTTTCCCCCTGGTCTCCATAGTTATGGGATCTGGTGGTCACAATCTTTTTGAACTTTGAAGAGAGATGATGCCAATGTTTTGCTAGGACCTCTGTCGTCCCCACGGACGGTGCCAAACTAATGCAGTCGATTTTGCTCATTGCTTGACTTTGACCGGTTGACCTGCACAAGGAACGCACGTGAGCCACGGACTACCATTGTGGTGGCCGATGGCACTCCGATGCTAAAGTCACGCATGGATCTGAGGGAGGCTTAAAGTTGTAAACAAGGAATTTGTAGCGTATCTTTATTCACCAACATTCTGTCTTATTTATAGTGTTGAAGTCCTAGTTCGGCCAGGCTATCGGTAGCGTAGTTTAGGGAAAAAGATCTTCCTGGAGATCCTTATCTAATTAGGAGTCATCTTGTAGAAGGAAGTTTATTTGTTAGACCTGTGCTCCTAGATACGTGGGAGATAGTTACCCATTGGAGTGTTGTCCATATGTGGAAGTTTCCACATACGACTCCATATGTGGAAGTTTCCACATACGGCGCATACTCTGGTATTCACTTCCTAGTTGAAGATAAAGTACTGCTGGCTTGCCCATCCGAAGCTGATCCCCGAGATACTTGCCTCAATAGGTCTTACGAGTATTGGGGATGGTTGTGAGACGTGTGGGCTTAGTTAGTAGGCTTAGAAAATTGGGTCCGTCTGGTAGACTGCACTATGCGAGCTTGATGCCCATTGGGCCGTATCAGTGCTAGAATGATGTTTGGGCCTGTTATTTCTAGAGATCATCATGACACCTGTACGCTGTAGAAGAGAGGACGTTTCGGTGTATCATTTGGAAAAATCAGTCTAATGGTGGTAATGGAGAGCCACAGTTGCGAAAGTACCTTGTCCATGAATTTATGTTAGTTAACGCTCCGTCCACCTACAACATTATTCTGGGAAGACATTGGCTTCATCATATGGAGGCAATAGTTTTCACTCTGTACCAATGCATCAAATACACAAGGGGAGATCAACCTGCAGCAAGAGACTGCCATTATGTGGCCCTGAAATAGTTGAATTGCTACCAATTACAGCTCGGGCCCACGGAACAAACATATCAGGCATCAGGCCTAGACAAAGGGGGAGAATCAATCTGCGTGGACAAAGAGAAAGCCCCGACAAATGAATCGCAACTATGCGGAGAGCCAGAATTCAGAGCTGGAGACTCAATCCAGACCAATATAAAGCTTAGTAACAACACTTCACCAAACAAGTGCCTATTCTAAGAGCTGATATTCAACAAGTAGCAAGGAACTGCCCGCCAGCCCGAAGTCCACTCTTCCGTAACTTCGCTAGCTTTGGCAAAGCTAGACAGTTCGCTAGAGGGACTATGCACTCCGAGTTAGGACCATACGCACCTTTTTCAAAGCCAGGTTAGCTTAGTCCCCGCTCTGAGTCAAATTATTTTGTTACTTCGATTTCGTTTTTGTTTTTTGTTTTTCCTTTCTAGTTTAGAAGAATTGTCAGCACAAGACATATTCAAGAAATAAAACAAATTTTATTCATTGCAATGAAAGTTATTACAAAGCTTGCCCGACTGACTAGTACAGAAGTTTACACACTACAAGTATTTAAGTTCAATGTAAATATGCATCTGCTAACACGCACGTCGAGACTTTGCTTTATCTATAAAAGGTGGTGAAAGTAAAGTACTTGAAGAAGGCTATAAGCACGCACTCGATTCTTTGCTACATCGAATAAACTTGCAAGGATGATCTGAAAGTGGCAGCATGAACCTCGAAATGAAATGCATACATCTTTACTCCCACAGTTTTCCCTTGCAGATGAAGACGTCTCTCAAGAGAGAAGTGCCTGGGGTGCTACAGAATTAACGTCCCAGGATCGAAGGTCACATCCATCAGAGCTCCACTCCACCAACCTGCTTTCCGGTTGTGGCATCACGCGTGAAGCATAGTAGATATAGTAGGAACATCTGCGCCAAAACTAGCTGCAAGGATAATTTCCCAAACTAGATGGCGCGAGAGGCCGTGGGAGTACTGGAAGATGGAAGACAGACCTGACCCTAGAGGGGGAGTCCATAACTCTTATTTTGCAATGAAAGAAGATATTACAAGATCTCATGGAATCAATTGAATGCTCAACCAAATTAGGTGGCATCACATAATAGTAGGTCTTATTAAGACTCGTTGCTGCAAATGTCAAAACATTTGAAAATTTCAGTAACGGCGATTTTCCTTCAGCCTTTGGAAAATCCAAAGCATAATCTCTGGTAAGATGCATTGGATCAACATACTCTACAACACTCATTGCAATGCTTGATATAGAGAACGACTAGCCTATATATAGGTGAGGTTGTTTACGATGTAATGTCAGTCAACAGTTACGTCAACATTAAATGTTGTATGGGAAATAGGGAAACGACGATTCCAATTGTAACAGTCCATCTTCACCGAATTAATGGCCCTGCACGCTGCCCTATTAATTGGGGGGAGTAACCGATACTGAACTGTCTCGCAATCTGCACCGTACATATGGCATGTTAATCTACAAAGATTTTTCCACTTGGGCCACGCAACCTAATGGGCCCAAGCTTATGCCCAGCCTGATCCGGTCCAGCACACGCAAAAACGCAAACGGTGATTTCCTTGAGCGCCCATGGAATAACGAGCGCCCCTACAAAGTACTGTAAATAATTCCAAGGCATCCGCCCTACTATTATTCAGTTGTTTTTTAAAGTTGGTTAATCTATTATTAGTCCAATCATTCGATCCGGCTCCAGAATCAGGCCACTAGGTGAATTAAGTAAGTCAGGACACCCAAGTTAGAGTTGCACGCCCAAAATCTTATTCCGACCAAAGCTTAGTCAGATTCGACTGATTACAATAGTTTCTGGTCCGCTTTAACGCCTAGCTCGCCAAACGCAGACGACGATGGGTGAGAAAGTGAGAGCTTAGTCAGCGTTTGTAACACTTGACCGCGATGGCTTGCTAGGGACCTATGTGCAACTGTAGATAATTGTCGCCGAATGAACCAAAGCTTAGTTGGTTTCAAACATATGACGATAGCTTCTGGTCCCCTCTAACGCCTAGTCCATTAGTGCCACGGTTTAGAGAGTGGCAGCTTAGTCAACACTCCAATGCCTAATCGAGATAGCTTGTCAAGGATCATTGTCCAAACATGGACAATAATGACCGAACCCGGCCAAAGCTTAGTTGGTGATGACCGAAGTCTAGTCTGCCAATAACGAATTTTGACGGCTTAGAAATTGGGCAGTTTAGTCAGCATTCTCGACGTCTGATTAAGATGGATTTCCTGGGATAATCGCTCTTACGTAGACGATGATCGCTGAACTCGACCAAAGCTTAGTCAGTGGCCGTTGATAACGATGGTTTTGGTCTGCTCTAAGCCTAGTTCGCTGTGCGCAGATTTCGATGGCTTAGAAAGTGGGAACTTAGTCAGTGCTATGACGCCTGATTGCGATGGATTGCCAGGGATCGTTGGCCAACTACAAACACAATGATTGCTGAACCCTGCCAAAGTTTATTCAGACTGACTTATGATGATAACTTCTGCTTCACTCAAATTCCTAGTCCGCCAAAAGTGGGTGACGATGGGTTGGAATGTGGGAATTTAGTTAGTGCCTTCGATGCATGATCAGGACGACTTGCCAGGGACCACCGTTCAACCACAAATGATGGTCGCCGAACCCGACCCCGATTTAGTCAGTTATAATTGTCGATAACAACCTCTAGTCCAACTAAGCCTATTCCGCCAATAGCAGGTAAAGACGAGTCGAAAGTCCGGTCAGAGCTTTGAAAGCTCAACTTAGAGGACTCGTGAGGACCACTGTCCGATCATCTACGACGCACAGTCTGACTAGTTTGCTTACAATAGAAACAACACTTGATGGTCGATATACAAGCAAACAGCCAGGTAAAGGGTGAATTACGCTGCCCGATTTTTTAAGGGATTCTGACCAAAATTGCACAAACAATTGCAACAAAAGCAGTCAAAACTCTCACCAGTAGATCAATCATATGACTTTCTGACCTAGCAGAGGCTCTCGTCTAACAACTAATGTCGCGATGAGACAAAAAAGATAAAAGCAAGCAGGGAAAGTAAAAGAAAAATGCACGAGCACAAAATGTTATTCATTTGCAAGCCAAAAAATACAAGGTTCACTTCTCATCGAGAAGAGAGCCAGATACAACAGAGTTGGACTTAGTAGGAGAGGAAGTAGGAGACACATCTTATGCCACCTCTTCATAATTTCGCTTATGCCACCTCTTCATAATTGGAGAGATCCTAATCGGGATGTTCCTCCTTCATAAGATGCAACAACTCCAACCTTCCATGCACGACTCTGCTGAACTTAAACGTGCTTGGGCCTAAAAAAGCTTCTCATCACGCACCCTTGATTCGTAAAGCTCCCGCTCCAGCTATTCCAGTTTGCCCGACAGTATGTCTGTTTTGGATTGCTCGACACCCAACTTATCATTAACAAGACTTAGTTCATTTTGTGCCAAAAGGAACTGCTCTTCCGCAGTCCGCACACTTATGGCATTAAAATCAACATTAGCATCCAACTGCTGACATCACACAGCCCATTCATACTTTTTCTTGGCCTTCTCGGCGTTTAGAGCCTATACTCCGACCACATTCTCTTGGGAAATTGTAAGTCACGATGGACAAGGTTTAGTTCATTCTCAAACCGATCCCTTGTGCCAGGTCAAACTCAACTGTTTCCAAGCATCCTCTGAGCCTCCAATTTTGTGCGCCAGGACTTCGCTCAAGCACCTGAGTGAGCTTCGAGTTCCTTCCTCAATGATTCAATCTCGTAGAGAGCATCAGAGTATGAATTTTGCAAGTTTGCAAAGACTCACTCCATGGTATACACTCTCTCATGAGGAACCTCAACTTCAGTGCCAGTGACGACCACTTGATTTAGGTATGACATCCCCAGTACGAGATGCTCCTGTCTTTTATCCATACGCTTTCCCACCGCCTCTCCTTCTGGCTCCAGAGTACAGTTCGCCAACCAATCATTCCACCTGCTAAAATGCTTCCTGGAAGCGTAAGAAATGTCAACCTCTTAGTGCTAAGCTTGGTTGTTCATCTTTACCACGTCTTGAGCAAAAAAAACTAATCCGCGCATCCGGATGGAGGTATTTCGGGACCGGAATAACTCCAGCACCACCCTTCGCTGTCTTCACTGCATCAGGGCCCTTATCCACAACTTTCCCCCTACTCGCAACAATCAGCTATCTTTCACGATTCGACTCAGAATCAATTGACGATGAAGAATGAAGCATGTTATTCCTCGAACCCGTCATCACCTTAATATGGGGACGTGAGTGAAACAGAGGACAATATAGGCGACGCATAGGGGATCTTTGGCCTCAAGAACGATGGTCAAACGACTTTTCAGCTGGCCTAGCAGGGTCACGATCCAAAGAGGGGTGGTACTCAAAGTCTTTCAATGAAAAGGGATGACCCAGTCCCGCACTAGACGAAGCTTCCACTCCCACCTGCAGCAAAATTTTGTTCATAACCTCTGCCTGCTCACTCAGCTTCGTTACATCTTCAACCCCAACATTTGAAGATACTCCCTCTCCAAGTCAGGAAGGAAAATAGGAGTCATTGCTCGAGCATCATGCCCCTCGGACACAACAGTCTCTGTCCCAACAGACGAATCAATAACATGTCTGACAACTTCACTTCCCTTGGATGAAGCTTAACGCCCGCGAATGGGCCTTGACAGAGCACGAGGCCTCTTCAGACGAACTGGAGAAGGAAGCACCACATTAAATTTTACCCTCCTTGAAGGGCTCAAAACCTTAATCCTCGGGAACTTCCTTTTCTTCGAAGAAGATACTTTCGGGTTTTATCTTTGGAACTCCAAAAAGAGTGGGAGCCTCATGCCAATGAGCCCACATCCCGTTGCACTTAATATTAGAAGACTTAACAACATCCTCTATCTGCTGGTGAGGCATGTCGTAAAACTCGTCCAGAGCCGTTTTATCCTCATTAGAAAGAGATGAACTTGGGAATTTCCCTATGAAAAACACAATGTCAATTTGAATGCATTTAACACAAGCAAGATTAGAAATATAATTGAACTTACTCAGTTGCATGAATTCCTGCTCGACCGGACGACTGGCAAACTAGAAATACTTCAAGTCTGCGGCGGCCATGAAACAATATTTTTGCTAGAACTTCAAATCGTCAGGCATATTGCTAAAGAATTCGGCAATGTCACCACGCACACAACATGCTCATTTATCTGAGGGGAATAAGCAGTTCGATTGCCCTCGAAGATATTGGACATCAGTATCCTTCGCCCTAATCAGAATGGCGATCACATTCCTATACTCGTTCGACACCAGTTGAGCGGGCACAATGCCAAGGTATGCTAAGAACTCCCAAATTTTCTTGATAACATGAAAGCGAATGCCCAATTGAACCATAACTCGGTGAAGATAGATAAACCCCTCTAGAGAGGACAACGACGTCAGTTCAGCACCCAGAGTGAAAGGCTCCAGATTATTAGGAATCCCATATATTGAAAGACTTTCAGGTTCGACTAAGAAAAGCAACCCCTCCTCAAAGAACTTGCGGCCCTTAGCAAACAGTTCATCGAAGAGTTGATTCATGCATGCTATGAAAGATCGTACAAGCTTTTGACTACGAAAGTTGAACAAAGTCAAAAGCATGGAATGCGGTAAAACAAAACATAGTCTCTGAGATCGAAATAGTAAAAAAGCTAAACTTTGCAGAAAGGAGATCTATATACAAAACATAACTCCCACCTTTTTCTCTTTCGAGCAGACACATGCCCAATTATTGAAGCTCGCCGCTCGAGGAAACACTCCAGACTCAACCATCATGACCGCACAACTTCTTTATGAAATGACTTGGTGGAACAGTGAGCTGGCCCAATAACTCGGGGGGAGTAGCAAACTGATGCAGTCGATTCCCGCCTCTTTCATCGCCTCGACCTAAAACTGCACAGGGAACGCACGTGAGCCAAAGACCACCGTGTGACGGCCAATGGCACTCCGATGCTTAAGTTAGATAAGGCTTAGAGGAGCCTTAAAGCTATAAATTGGGTTTTTGTGGCGTACCTTTGTTTATTGACCTTATCTCTTATTTATAGTATGAGAGTCTTTGTTCGGCTAGGCCTTTGGTGGCGTAGTTTAGGGAAAGATATCTTACTGGAGATCCTTTCCTAGTTAGAAGTTGTCCATGTAGAGGAGTTTTTTTACACGACTTCTGCTCCTAGATCTGCGGGAGAGGTTTTCTTTCCGTAGTGTTGTCCATGCTAAGAAGTTTCCTTGCCCGACTTATACTCTAGTATTTGTTTCCTAGTTGGAACCAATGTATTGTTGGCTTGCCTGGCGTGGGTCGATTCCTCAGATACTTGTCTTATAGGGTTTATGAGTATTAGGCTTGACTGCATGATGTGTGGGCTTAGTGGTGCGTTGCAGTTTGGGTCTGACCTTCTGGATCCTGCCAATAGTGAGCTTATTATTGTCTGGGCCTTACTGGATTGGGCATGCAATCAAGCTTACGTTGTTTTGTTAACGAGATTATTATGACACGAGTACGGTGCTGATCAGAGGACGGTTTGATGTATCGTCAATCATAAATAAGGCATACGTTGCCCATTGTTATTCACTTAATTGATGAAAAAGGTTTTATTTTATTTATCAAATTATTTCGTTTATCAGATTTATCATCAATTTATTTGTTTTCAATTATCGCATTGTTTCAATACTATTTATTTACAAATTCAATTAAGTCAATCAGAGCCGAGCGATTTCGTTTTTTTTTTATATTTTAAAGTTTGAAAAAAGAGAAGTTTGAAGAATAAATCATGATAGACGAAGAGTTTGTGAAGGAGATGTACATGTTCTTTGTAGAATTGAAGGTATCAATAAAGGCATATTTCACAAAATTTAGGGCAAATGTACCTCGAATCTTCGACAAGGACGAGGGATAGATCCAAACAGCACCACCGCCACCGACAACATCAATAGGGATCCTACCAGAGCCCTAATGGCAGTACTGCACGGGTAATCGTCTCTTCCTCGGTCGATCGACACCCCATGGTCTAGAGTAATCAACAACCTCTAATATTGATCAACAAATGAACACAATCTCCTGCCCATTTCGATTGCAGCCCCACAATTCAGGCGATTACTGCGATAACATTCCCCTCGCCACCCACCAGATCAAACGACTTCCCACATTCAATCGATCCTTTCCAAACCCCAATCTCATTCGATTTTCGTGTGACACTACTCATGTTTGACCAGGCTAATCACAGTCACATGCGTCAATGAGTACCACTACGTGCTAAGGATCAAGATATTTCCAAGTGCATGCATGGATATGTACTACCACCTGCTGTTGCTTCCGATAGGTTATTTCCCACCAGCATACAACACCCGTGACACTGTCGTACACGTTCTTGCATCCATTTTATGATAGTTTGAAGCTAATTTCAAGAAATTTGTGCATACATACATTGAGCTTTTGATTGGATCTCCTTTGAGCTGGGACTTCTCTATGGATTTTTATTTGGTGGCTCACGTTGGCTTTACGTGTTTGTGTTCAGAGCAATTACAAAGGAAAGGTTAGATTTCAACTTCTATTTTTACACTTCACATTTTATTGTTGTTTGTGCTCGTATGACTTACTTGGCTTTAAGCTCAAGGACAAGCTTCTTGAACTCGAGGAGATTGATGTAATTATGATATTTGTTAATATTAGCAATAGTAGTTGATGATACATCAAACCGTCCTTTGATCAGCACCGTACACGTGTCATGATAATCTCGTCAACAGAACAAACCAAGCCCGATTGCATGCTCAATCCAGCGAGGCCCAGACAACATTAAGCCCATTATTTGAAAATTCCAGAATGTTGGCAAGAGTAAGCCATGATAAGGCAAGTATATGGGGTTCGAACCAAGACAGGCAGACTAGCAATACATTAGTTCTGACCAGGAAACAAATACTAGAGTATAAGTCTGGCAATGAAACTTCCTTGCATGGATGACACTCAGAAAGGGAAACCTTTCCGTTCCGTAGATCTTGGAGCACAAGTAGTGTAGGGAAACTTCCTTACATGGACAACTCCCAACAAGGAAAGGATCTCCAGCAAGTTCTCTATCCCTAAACTTCACCACCAAAGGCCGAGCCGAACAAGGACTATCACACTATAAAAGGGAGATAAGGTCAATGAACAAAGGTACGCTACAAAAACCCGATTTACAACTTTAAGCCTCTCTTATCTTTATCTAACTCAAGCATCGGAGTGCCACCGGCCGCCACACGGTGGTCTTTGGCTCATGTGTGTTCCCTGTGTAGGTCTAGGTAAAGGCGAGGAATGAGAGCAAAAATTGACTACATCAGTTTGATGCTATCGGTTGGGAACGATAGAGTTCCACAGAAAGAAATAGTAGTACCACCTTTCCCAAAGAGCTAGAAAGATGGTGATAACAAGGTCTCACAACAATGGAGATGTTGTTGAACACTTGAACGCTCGAACTGGTAAAGTGCTGCTAGCTCTGGTGCCACCACCACCTCGGGAGGAACACTCTCAGACCCACACGCCAGTGGCAGCTGTGGTGGACCAAAGGGTGGACCTACTGTCAACCTAGATGAAACAAATTGCACGAGTGGTGGAGATACTCAATTAGCATAATCATCCTCCGGTAGGAGGAGACCATGAGCAGCAAAGAGCCCAGTCCCCAGAAGGTTCCAGAGAGCAAGTTCAAGAGAGTCGTGTTGCCCCTACACTTTCTTAGTTAACCAAAGACGGAGGAAAGACCAATAGGGACCCAATTTCCAGAGCTGACAGACACGTCTCACACAGCCCCATCTGGTGAGGGCCACAAATTCAGACGTACTGTTCAACCACATTGTCCCTTCGTTCATGGATCATATCATGGACAAATGGCTGCCAAAAAAATACTCCCTGCCGAAGCTAGAATTTTACGACGAGATGGGAGACCCGTTCGATCACCTGTGCCATTTCCAGAATGTAATGACCACTCAAGGAAGGGCTCGATGCGATAATGTGCCGATCATTCCCTACCAGCCAGAAGAAGTTAGCGTTGACCTGGATCCACAACCTCCCTCTGAAGTCCATCGATTCATTCCGAACATTGTTGACGGCGTTCCTCACTCGCATTTTTGGCAGCTAATGAATCAGAAAGGGCCACATTATCTACTGACCCTGAAACAAAAATAGAACTACATGTTGAGGGAATGCGTCACGCACTTCTATGATGAGTTATTCTCATCGTTGGCTATAGTGACGACACCGCCGTCAATGCCGATGATGGGAACAAGAGGAAACTCTCTAGACGAAATGTTGACTGCCAAACGATATGGAAGATCTACGACTTCCTTACTTTGAACCCCTCAAATGATATGGCAGATCTTATGAAGGATGCCCAAAGATATATCACTCTAGACGAGATGCTAACCACCAAGAAGGAAGGAGAATTCGAGAAGCAACCCTCTGTCCCCAAGGACAAAAAAGAGGAGAAGAAGAAGGATGACGATGATGGGAACAAGAGGAAACACACTGACAATAAGATCGACTATGGCTGCACTAGGCAGGACAAGGCCTCCAATTATGTCGGGTCCAAATCTGTCACCCCTTTCAACACCAATCTGTCCAACATCCTTGATTCTATGAAGAATTGAGAAGAACTGAAGTGGCCCCCCAAACATCAAGAAGACCCCGCTCGACGTGACAACAATAAATATTGCGCCTTCCATAATGAGGGTGGACACAATACTGAGGATTGCAGAAACATCAGTGGAGAAGTCGAGTACTGGATCAGGAAAGGCAAGCTCAAGGAGTTCCTGAGCTCGGACAGGAGATCAGACCGGACAAAGGAAAGGGAAGTCTTTGTTAAGGAGATCGAAAAGAAAGCTATTGTCATCATCTATGTCCTTCATGGGATCGATCCCGAGGGAGAGCAATCCAATAGGTCCTACAAGAGGACGCTGAGCAAAATGCGGATAAAACCCCAGTGCGAGGACCGACAAGTGATGCATGCACGAGTTAAGAGCACGATCCCACCATTGACGTTTACAGATAGGGATCTCCAGGGTGTACATTATTCTCACAATGACGCCCTGTTCATTTCCGTCCTCATTGCAAAGTGGGAGGTGAAAAAGGCCTTGGTGGATACAGGAAGCTCACTTAATGTCTTGTTTCTCAGTGCATTTCGAAACATGCAACTCCAGAAGAAAGATTAACCCCACTACTCACCCCATGGTCTTGTTTAGTGGAGAGAAATGCTTCATCAATGGAAAGATCAATCTAATGGTGGTGGCGGAAAAGGCACAATTGCGGAAGTACCTTGTCCAAGAATTTATGGTGGTTGACGCTCTATCCACCTACAACATTATTCTGGGAAGGCCTTGACTTCATCATATGGAGGTAGTAGTTTCCATTCTGCATCAATGCATCAAATATACAACAAGTTAGGCCCAAGAAACTATTTGAGGAGATCAACCTGCAGCAAGAGACTGCCATTATGCAGCCCTGAAACAACTAAATTACTACCAGCTACAGCTCGACTCCGCGGAATAGACATGTCAGGCATAGGGCTTAGAAAAAATAGGATAATCAATATGCTCAGACAGAGAGAGATCCTTGATAGCACGAAGTCCACTCCGAAGTACATATACGCGGAGAACCAGAATTTAGAGCTGGAGGCCCAATCCAGACCAATGTAGAGCTAAGTAACAATATTTTAGCAAATGGGCGCCTAGTCCAAGATCTGATAATCTATACATATAATCAGTAAGGAACGCTCGCCAGCACGAAGTCCACTCTCCGGTAACTTCGTTAGCTTTGGCAAAGCAAGACACTTCGCTAGAGGGACTATGCAATTCGAGCCAGGACCATACGCGCCTTTTTCAGAGCCATGCTAGCTTAGTCTCTACTCGGAGTTAAATTATTTTGTTGCTTTGATTTCCTTTTTGTTTTCTATTTTTCTTTTAGTTTAGTAGAATTGTTCGTACTAGACATATTCCAGAAATAAAACATATTTTATTGATTGTAATGAAAGATATTACAAAGCTTGCCGACCAACTAATATAGAAGTTTATACACTACAAGTATCTAAGTCAGGCGTAAATATGCATCTGCTAACACACATGTCAAAACTTTGCTCTGCCAATCTGCCTCTAGAAGAAAAACTTGTGAAAGCATAGTACTCGAGAAGGATGCAAGCATTCCCTTGACTCTTTGGTTCGCAAATCTGCCCTTCGAATGCGAGGAAAACAAAAATAGTTAGATGAGAATATCCCTGAATAGCGGAATGATTGAGGTTTCATAATGTTACTAGATGGGGATGCCTTTCAAATGTGTAAAGCCTGGGGTGATGCAGAGATACCACCCCAAGAATGAAAATCACGTCTGTCGGGTCTCCATTCAATCATAAACTAGCTGCAGGGATTACCTCCCAACGGCGGATGGGAGCTCGGGAACAACAGAAAATGGAAGATAGACCTGTCGTCTGAGGGAAAGTCTGTACTTGTTCTTCGAAATATAAGAAGACATTACAAGATCTCATGGAATCAATTGGATGCTCACCAAGATAAGGTGGCATCACATAATAGCAAGTCTTACTAAGATTCATCGCTACAAATGTCAGAACATTCGAAGACTCCAGTAAAAGAGATCTTTCTTCAACCTTTGGAAAACCCAAAACATATTATCTCGAAAGATACATTTGATCAACATACTCTACAACACTCATTGCAATGCTTAAGATAAAGAATGACTAGCCTAAATATATAGGCGAGGCAGTTTATGAAGCAACACCAACCAATCGTTAAGTCAACATTAAATACCGTATGGGAAATAGTGAAATTATGGTTCCAATTGCTACTGCACGAGTCGACATACATCAAATTAATGACACTGCACGTAGCCCTGTAATTGGGGGGAGTAATCGATACTAAACCATCTCGCAACCTGTACTGTACATGTGGCACGTTGATCCGTAAAGATTTTATTTTTTTCTCTCTCACATGTAAAGACACAAACAATGAAGACCTAAAGCACCCATGGAATAAAAAGTGCACCTGCAAAAAATTCATGGAATCCGCCCTGCTATTATTCCTCTGCTGTTCATTAAAGCTGGTCAATCTAGTATTAGTCCGATCAATCGGTCCAGCTCCTTAATCAGACTTGCATGCCCGAAAATATTATTCTGACCAAAGCTTAGTCAGCATGACTGATCACAATAGCTTCTGGTCTGCTCTGATGCCTAGCCCACTAAAAGCGGACGACGATGGGTTAGAAAGTGGGATCTTAGTCCAACTATAGATAATGGTCACCGAACTTAACCAAAGCTTAGTAGGTTTTGAACTATGACAAAAGCTTCTAGTCTGCTCTAACACTCATTCCGTCAAGCAGGTGCCAACGATTTAGAGAGTGACAGCTTAGTCAGAACTCTAACGCTTGATTGAGCCAGCTTGCTAGAGATCATTGTCCAAACATGGGCAATAGTGACCAAACCCAACCAAAGCTTAGTCGGTGACGACCGATGACGATAGCTTCTGGTCCACTCGAAGCCTAGTCCGCCAATAACGAATTCTGACGGCTTAGAAAGCGGGAGTCTAGTTAGATTTCTCGACACCTGATTAAGATGTCTTGCCAGGGATTACTGCTCTTACGCAGACGATGATCACCGAACTCGACCAAGGCTTAGTCAATGGCTGCTAATGACGATGGCTTCTGGTCTGCTTTAAGCCTAGTTCGCTGCAAGTGGATTTCAATGGTTTAGAAAGTGGGAGCTTAGTCAGCACTATGACGCCTGATCACGATGGCTTATTAGGGATTGTTGGCAAACTACAGGCAATGATTGTCGAACCCTGCCAAAGTTTAGTCTGAACGACTAATGATGATAATTTCTGGCTCACTCCAATTTCTAGTCCGCAAAAAGTGGATCAAGATGGGTTGGAAAGTGGGAGTCTAGTTAGTGCCTTCAACGCCTGATTAAGATGGCTCGCCAGGGACCACCGTTCAATCAGAAATGATAGTCGCCGAACCCAACCCTGGTTTGGTGAGTTATAACTTGCGATAACCACCTATGGTCTAACTAAGCCTATTCCATCAATGGTAGGTAAAGATGAGTAAAAATTTTGGCTAGTGCTCTGGAAGCTCAACTCGGAGGGCTTGCAAAGACTATCGTCCGACTATCTACGACGGTATACGTGTGAGGACCGCAGTCTGACTAGCTTGCTTATAATAGTAACAACAACTGCTGGTCGAGATACAACCAGGCCGCCAGACAGGGTGAATTACACTCCCCAATTTCTAAAAAGATTCTGATCAGGGTTGCACAAACTTTCACTAGCAGATCGATCACATGACTTCCTGACCTAGCAGTGCCTTTCATCTGACGAGTAATGTCGCAATAAGACAAAGTAGATAAAAGCTAGTAGAAAAAGTAAAAAAATGCATGAGTATAGAATGTTCTATTCATTTGCAAGCCAAAATATACAAGGTTCACTCCTCATCAAGAGGAGAGTCAGATACAATAGAGCCAGAATTAGCAAGAGAGAAAGTAGGAGGCACATCTGTATGTACTGCCTCTCGATCGCCCTCATTAGGGTCGCCTTCTTCTTCAGACGGATTAGAGGCCACTCCAAACTCTGCGTATGCTACCTCTTCATAATAGGAGAGATCCTAATCAGGATCTTACTCTTTCAGCTCCAGCCTTCCATGCACAACTCTGTTGAACTCAAACATGCCTTGGGACTTGAAAAACTTATCCTCGTGCATCATTGATTCAGAAAGCTCCCTTTCTAGCTTGCTTGACAGCATGTTAGTTCCAGATTGCTCGATGCCAGCTTTTCATTAACTGCACTTAGCTCATTCTGTACTAAAAGGAGCCGCTCCTTCGTAGTCCGCATTCTTTTGGCATTAGTGTCAACATCAACCTCCAACAGCTGACATCCGACAGCCCATTTAGTCTCCATCTTGGCCTTCTCGGCGTTTAGAGCCTATATCTCATCTTGCACTCCAACCACAGTTTCCTGAGCAAATCTTAAGTCACGATGAGTAAGGTTCAGTTCATTCCCGAACCGATCCCTCGCAGACACTGCCCTTGCTAGGTCAGACTCAAGCATTTCCAAGCGAACCCTCTGAATCTTCGACTTTGTGCGCCAGGACTACGTTCCAGCATCTGAGTGAGCTTCAAGTTGCTTCCTCAATGATTCGAACTCATAGAGAGCGTAAGAGTATGACTTCTGCAAGTTTGCAAAGACTCGTTCCATGGTTTATACTTTCTCACGAGCGCCCTCAACTTTAGTCCTAGCTACGACCACTTGGTTCAGATAGACATTCCCAACACGAGATGCTTCTACCCTTTATCCATACGCTTTCCCAACGTCTCTCCTTCTGGCTCCGGAGCACAGTTTTCCAGCCAATCGTTCCACCTGCTAATGTGCTTCCTAGAAGCATAAGAAATGTAAATCTCTTGATGCCAAGCTTGGTTGCTCATTTTTACCACATCCGGAGCAAACAGACTAATCCGCACATCCAGATGGAGGTCATTTGGGACCGAAATCACACCAGCACCACCTTTTTACTATCCTCACTGCATCAAAACCATCATCTACAACTTTTCCCTTATTCGCAGTGATCAACTCTCTTTCACGAGCTGACTCAGAGTCAGTTGACGGGGAAGAAGGAAGCGAGTTATTCCTCAAACTCATCGTTATCTTAATATGAGGATGGGAGCGAGATGGGTGACAACACGAGTGACACAGAGGGGACCTTTTTTCATAAGGACGATGGTCATGTGACTCTTTAGCTGGCCTAATAGGGCCTCAAATGAAGTATTTCAACGAAAGTAGATGATTCAGTCCCATACTAGACGAAGCTTCCACCCCCGCTTGCAACAACGCTTTGTTCGACGTTAATTTTAATGCCAAGAGTGTGCGGAACATTGAAGAGCAATTCCATCTGGCACAGAATGAGCTAAGTGTTGTTAATGACAAGCTGTGTGCTTAGCAGTCCAAGAATTACATGCTATCGGGCGAGCTAGAACGGCTGGAGTAGGATCTTGTTGAATAAAGGGTGTACGAGAAGAAGCTTCTAAGGGCCCAGGGCATGTTTGAGTTCAGCAAAGTTGTGCATGGAAGGCTGGAGATGTTGCATCTGATGAAGAAGGAGTATCTCGACTGGGATCTCTCCTATTATATAGAGATTGCATATGCAAGGTTTGGAGTGGCATCTGATCTGTCTGAAGAAGAAGATGATCCTCATGAGGGTGATCGAGAGGTAGCACATATAGATGTGTCTCCTGCTAAGTGCGGTTCAAGTTTATCTGATTCTCTTCCTGATGAAAATCTTGTATTTTTCTTTTTGGCTCGCAAATAAATTGTACTTTGTACGAGTTTGCTTTTTTGCTAGCTTTTACCTGCTTTGTCTTATTTTGACATTAATTGTCAGACGAGAGGCTCTGCTAGTCCAGGAAGCTTTATAATTAATCTGCTGGTGAGAGTTTTGATTTCTTGTGCTGTGATAGCTTGTGCATTTCTAATCAGAATCCTTTCAAAGATTGGGGGGACTACAATTCACCGTTTGTATGGTGGCTTGGTTGTATGTTGAACCAGTAGTTGCTAATACTGTTATAAGCGAATTAGTTAGACTGTGGTCCTAGCATGTGTACCATTGTAGATGATTGGACAATAGTCCTCGCTAGTCGGCTAAGTCGAGCTTCCAGAGCTCTAACCGGACTTCTGACTCATTTTTACCTGTTATTCGTAGAATAGGCTTAGTTGGACTGGAGGTTGTTATCGTCAGTTTTAACTGACTAAATCGGGGTCAAGTTTCGGCAACCATGGGAGTCTCTACAAGTCATCTAGATCAGACGTCGAGGGCACAGACTAGACTCCCACTTTCCAACCCATTTTGATCCGCTTGTCGCGGACAAGAAATTAGAGCGACTAGAAGTTATCATTGTCAGTCGTTCTGACTAAACTTTGGCAGGGTTCGACGATCATTGTCTGTAGTTGGCCAATGATCCCTGGGAAGCCATCGCGGTCATGCATTGTCGTGCTGATTAAGCTCCCACTTTCTAGGTCGTCGGAATTCGCGCGTAGCAAACTATGCTTCGAGCTTACGAAAGTCATCGTCATCAGCAGCCATTGACTAAGCTTGGTCGGGGTTCGTCGATCATTGTCTGCATATGAGCAGTGACCCCTGTCAAGCCATCTTATTCAGACGTTGAGAGTGCTGACTAGACTCCCACTTTTTAAGCCGTCAGAATCCGCTATTGGGGACTAGGCTTCGAGCTGACCAGAAGTCACTGTCATCAGTCGTCACCAACTAAGCTTTGGTTTGGTTTGGTAACTATTGCCCATGTTCGAACAATGATCCCTTTCAAGTCATCTTGATCACGCATCAGAGCGTTGACTAAGATGCCACTTTCTAAACCGTTGACACCCATTTAGTTAATGGACTGGGCGTTAGAGCGTACCGAAAGCTATCGTCATAAATCTAAACAAATTAAGTTTTGGTTAGGTTGGGTGATCATTATCTATAGTTGGGCAATGGTCCTTGGCAAGCCATCAGGTATTAAAAATATGATGACTACACTCCCACTTTCTAATCCATCATCGTCCACTTTTGGCGGGCTAGGTGTTAGAGCAAACCTGAAGCTATTGTAATCAGTCGGAGTTGACTAAGTTTTGGTTAGAATATGATTTTGGGCATGTAAGTCTCACTTGGGTGTCCTGAATTACTTAGTTCACCTGGCGGTCTGATTCTAGAGTCTGATCGATTGATCAGACCAATAATAGATTGACCGACTTTAATGAACAACAACAGAATAATAATAGGGCCGATGCCTTTGATTTACTGATAATACCCTGTAGGAGCTCTCCTTATTCCATGGGCGCTCCAGACCTTTGCATGTGCTGGGTCGGATCTAGCAGGGCATAAGTTTGGACCCATTAGTAGAGGGGCCTAATTAGAAAAAATCTTTGTAGATCAGCGTGTCAGGGATACGTCGCATATTGCGAGACAGTTCAGTATCGATTACTCCCCTAGTTAATGGGGCTGCTTGCAGGGTCATTAATTCGAAGTATGTGTACCTATGCATTTGCAATTAGAACAGTGGTTTCTCGATTTCCCATATGTTATTTAATGTTGAAGTAACTGTTGGTTGACGCTGCTTTGTAAACCATCATGCCTATATACAGGTTGATCGTTCTTTGTTCAAGCACTACAATGAGAATAGTATAACATGTTAATCAAATGCATCTTACCAGAAAATTTGCTTTGGGTTTTCCAAAGGTTGAAGGAAGTTCTCTTTCATTGAAGTCTTCGAATATTCTGACATTTGCGCCGATGAGTCTTAATAAGACTTGCTATTATGCAATGTCGTCTGATCTGGGTAGGCATCTGATTGATCCAATGAGATCTTCTAATATTTTCTTATATTGAAAAAAAGAAGTACCGACTCTTCCTCAGAGGACAAGCATGTCTTCCATTTTCTGGCGCTTAACACGTGATGCCACCACCGAAAGAAAGGTTGGCAGAACAGAGTTCTGATGGATGCGACCTTCAGTTCTTGGTTAGTCACTTCGCAGCACAACAAGCACTCCTCTCTTGAGAGCCACCCTCATCCGCCTCTTTCTATTCCAATTCCAGCTCATTTTCATATGGTAGGTCAGCCGGGCGAAGATTTATGCACTTCGTTTTGAAGTTCAAGTTGCTACTTTCAAATCATCCTTGTAAGGTGTTCCGACAGAGCAATGAGTTGAGTGTGTTCCTTCGCCTTCTGTTTCAGGGCAATCTATTTTCAAAACCTTCTCTTCTGGATACAGATTAGCAGATCGAGATCTGTATGCTTGTTTCAGCGGATAAATATTTGCATCAAACTTAGATACTTGTAGTGTATAAACACTTGTACTAGTTTGTCGGCAAGCTTTATAATATTTCTTATTGTAATCAATAAAATCTATTTTTTGGAATGTGTCTGGTACGAACAATTCTTCTAAATTGAAATATAAACATAAAACAAAAAATGAAATCAATGCAACAAAATAATTTAACTCTAAGTGGGGATCATGCTAACCCGGCCCCGAAGGAGGTGCATATGGTCCTGGCTCAGATGGCATAGTCATTCAAGCGGAGTGTGTTATTTTTCCATAGATAGCAAAGTTACTGAATAGTGGACTTCGTGCTAGCGGGCAGTTCCTTGCTGAGTATCAGCTTTTGGAGTTGGTGCTCGTTTGTGGAAGTATCATTACTTAACATTTTGTTGGTCTGGATAGCGCTGTCAGATTCAAATTTTGGCTCCTTTTATAGCTACACTTTGGTTGTCGGGGATTCTCCACCCTCACAGAGTAATTATCCTTGCTTGGTTAGGCCTGGTGGCTGACAAGCTTGTTCCGCGGGCCAGAGCTGTAGTTGGCAACAATTCAGTTGTTTTAGGGTTGCATAATGGCAGTCTCTTGCTGCAGGTTGATCTCGTTGGATAGTTCCTTGGGCCTGGTCGGCTGTATATTTTATGCAGTTGTACAGAGTTGAAACTACTGCCTCCATATGATGAAGCCACGACCTTCCCAGAATAATGTTGTAGGTGGACGAAGCGTCAACCACCATAAATTCTAGGACAAGGTACTTCCGCAATTGTGGCTCTCCCGTTACCACCATTAGATTGATCTTCCAGACGGGGAAGCACTTCTCTCCACTGAATCCAACCATGGGGTGGGGGGTAGCAAGGGTTAAGTCTTTATTCTGTAGCTGCATGTTTCATAATCCATTAAGAAACGGGACATTGAGTGAGCTTCCTGTATACACTAAGGCCCTTTTTGCCTACCATTTAGCGATGATGAAAAGATGACTTGAGTGTCATTATGAGAAGAATATACCCCCTGGAAATCCTTTTTCGTGAACGTTAGTGGTGGGATTGGGTTGTAAACTCATGCATGCTGCACCTGTCGGTCCTCACACTGAGACGGTGTCCGCATCTCGTCCAACATCCTCTTGCAGGACTTGTTAGATTTCTCCCCTTCAGGATCACCCCATGGGGGAAATAAATGACACCAGGAGCTTTTTTTTTCAATCTTCTGACATCATTTGTTCTTTCCTTTGTTCGGCTATGCTTCCTGTCCGAGCCTAGGAACTCCTTGATATTGCCTTTCTTGATCCAGTACTCAACTTCTCCTTCGAAGTTTTTGTAATCCACAGTATCATGTCTGTCTTCCTATTGGTAGACGCAGTATTTGATGTTGTCACGCCGCGTGGGGTTTCATCGCTGCTTAGGCGGCCATTTTAACTCTTCCCAATCCTTGATGGAATCAAGGATGTCGAACAGACTGGTATTGAAAGGAGTGACAGACCTGGACCCGATATAATTATAGTCCTTGTCCTGCCTTGTGCGGCCCAAGTCGATCTTGTTGTCAGTGTGTTTCCTCTTGTTCCCATCTTTGTCATCTTTCTTCTTCCCATATTTCTTGTCCTTGGTGACAGAAGGCTTCTTCTCTGACTCTGCTTCCATCTTGGCGACTAGCATTTTGTCTAGAGTGATATATCTCTGATCATCCCTTTGAAGGTCTGCCATATTACTCGAGGTTTAGAGTAAGGAAGTTGTAAAACTTGCCTATTCTCAGACCTGAAGAGTAAACTATGACAACAGTGTCATCACTACAACTATCAACGAGGGTCAACTCATCGTTGAAACGAGTGATGCACTCCCTAAACGTCTCATCTTGTTATTGCTTTAGGATCAACAGATAATGTGAGCTCTTCCTGATTCGATGGCTGCCCACAAAGTGTGTGAGGAACGTCGTCACCAATGTCCTGAATAGATTGATAGATTTTTGGAGGAAGGCTGTGGAACCAGGTTAGTGCTGATGTTTTCAGGATTGCAAGGAATGATCGATACATTATCGCATCGGACCCTTCCTTTAGCGCCATAACGTGTTGGAAATAGTGCAAGTGATCGGACGGATCCCCTATCCCATCGATAAACTCCCGCTTTGGTGGTATATATTTCTTTGGCAGTGGTTCGTCCATGATATGATTCATACAAAAAAAGATTGTGAGATTAAACAACACGTCTAGGTTTGTGGCTCTCCATTTCGGATGGGGTTGTGCGAGGTGTGCTTCTCGACTTTGGACGTTGGATCTCTATTGGCCATTCCTCCACCTCTGCTTGTGGCTCTCCTAAAAGCGTTGTCTAAAGCTCTTTGGGGACTGGGCTCGTTGTTGTTCACGGTCTCCTTCTTCGGGTGGAGGATTCCGCTGTTTGAGTGCCTCCAACGCTTCTGCGATTTGCTGCATCTTGGTTGACAATAGATTCACCCTTGGGTCCGCCGCGGCTACCACTACGTGGGGGTTTAAAGGGGTTCCTCCCACGGTGGTGGCGGAAATGGCGGTGCTCTGGAAAATTGAGCGTTTGAGGATTCCACAACATCTCCATTATCGCGGGACATTGTTTTCACCATTTTTCTTGTTTTTCTGAGAAAGGTGGTACTATTGTTTCTTCTAAAAAACTTTGTTACTCCCCACAAATGGCGCTAAACTAATGTAGTTGATTCATGTTCTCCTTCTTCGCCGTTACTTAGACCTGCACAAATAGCACATGTGAGCCAAAGACCACCATGTGGCGGCCGATGACACTCTGATGCTTGAGTTAGATAAGGCTTAAGAGTGGATTAAAGCGGTAAACTGGGCTTCTGTAGTGTACCTCAAGTTGATCGACCTTATCTACCTTTTATAGTGTGAGAGTCCTTACTCGACTAGGCTTTTGGTGGTGCAGTTTAGGGAAAAAGATCTTGCTGGAGATCCTTTTCTGTTTGGGAGTTGCTCATGTTGAGAAGTTTCCCAACATGACTTGTGCTCTTAGATCTGCAGGAGAGGTTTCCGTTTTTGAGTGTTGTCCATGCAAGGAAGTTTCCTTGTCCGACTTATACTCTAGTATTTGTTTCCTAGTTGGATCCGATGTATTGTTGGCCTGCCTGTCTTGGGTCCATTCCCCACATACTTGCCTTATTAGAGTTTACTCTTGCCTTATTAGGGCTTACGAGTATTGGGCTTAACTGTGTGACGTATGGGCTTATTAAGGCGGTGCAATTCGGGTCCAACGTTCTGGAATCTGCCAATAGTGGGTTTAATGTTGTCCGGACCTCACTGGATTGAGCGTGCAATCGGGCCTGCTTTGTTCTGTTGACAAGATTATCATGACACGCGTACGGTGTTGATCAATGGGCGGTTTGGTGTATCATCATATTGTTATTTCTTTACTTTCTATTATTGCAATTTTGTTTATTTACTAATTCAAATCTATCAAGATATATAATCATTTGTATCGTTTACAAAACATATAACACATGGAAAAATTGACCTGTTCGCTGTAGAAGACACTAAAAACAAATAGGTTATAGGGCTCACCATTTCATTGGTGCTACATATTCCCATATATGCAGTCTAGCACCCTTATCCTTGCAAATCTAAAAGAGAAATATTGAAAAACAGAGACTTGTCATATGTTGTAAAACATAATAAAAAAAATATCAACATTATCTGAAAAATTATACCTGGAGACCCCAGACATCATTTGTTGAAAAAAAGGTAATCAATCCATAAATCTGAACACACACCCGCTCATATACGCCTCGCTCAGGATTCGAAACTCAACTAAAAAGGAAGCATGGTAAATAAAAAGATCATACCACAAACTTTGTTTTCAACACTATAATTTAATTCCACGACCACGGATCTTGGGGGGTCAAGTGAGTGCTCTTGCCCCCACTGACTTTTGATTTTTTTTTGTTTTGCCAATCATGTGACGCCGACGATGCCATCTCGCCTCACCCCTTCCTCTTTCCCTATGTTATTTGCGATGCCGACGACCCCGCCACACCTATTTCTTCTTTTCTGCTCCTTCTATCTGTGTGAGATCGACAACCACCCTGCCTCCTCCTCTCTTCATAGAAATTTGAGGAACCTCATATGTTTAATTTATTTTTCTTTCCCACCATCGCCATCAACCATTAGCAACCCCAACCTCTTTCGTTTGCTTTGAGGAAAAATAAGTTTTTTTAAGTATTTTCTCGAGATGAATTCGTATATCGAGGTCAAGTTTTGTATTTTTATTAATAGAATTTTTCATGGAGATCCATGACCAATTAGGTTTTCCTCAAGATACATGTTTGTATCTCGAGGTTCATTTTGTGGATTATTGTTTGAAGGGAATTTTGATAATCAACATGAGCCTTTTGACAGCCAACGCATGTTGACTGCTAGTTCTGGAGGAGACAAATAACCTAAATTTTTTTGATAGGGAAAAATAAAAACTAATAAATAACCCAATTAGCTGTTTTTGATAGGGAAAATAGCAAATAATCTAAATTTTTTTGTAAACATATAACTTTAAATTTGAAATTAATTTTTGCCCATTAACTTTATATACCAATTTTATTTGTCCCCCATATACTTATTTTTTATGCTCATACAAAGTAGCTTGTTGGATCCATTTTTCTCCCCCATAAATTAGATGAAGTTTTGTTTAGTGATTTTTTTTGATAAAAAAATTGAAATTGCATTAAAAAGAAAAAACATTCAGATTCAAAGTACAACCCATCTCTAAATCATATCATTATTACTACTACTATTACCACTACTATTATAAACTGATGCAACTAGTTGATGAGCTGTTAGGTTCATGTTTCTTCTAATGTGGATTGCTTTGAAACATTAAAAAAACTATTTTGTGCTCCAGCCAATGTCGCCAAGTAATTTTCTGCCATTGATCGCTTTCGCAATGTCTTTGCTTTCAGTTATCACTACAACCTTCTTGTACCATTTCTCTATCGCCCAATCACTTGCTAGTCCGACTCCTTCGAATTCAACTTTAAAACTTCTTTTCATGCATTTTCTGCACCATCCTTTATTAATCCCTATTATCTTACCATCTGCATTAGTTGCGTAGAAAGCAAAATGACCATCACACCTGTTCTTGTGGAAAGCCGCATCAGAGACCAGCATAATAAAATCATAACCTGATAATATTTTTGCTTGCTCAATGACCATTGAGATAGAAATTATTTGCATTTGTATCTTCTTGTGGTGCGACAATTCTGACATTATTGGAATTTGATTGTTGTTCCATATTGCTTGAATCCTGCAACAATTTAGCTGAACTATCTGCTGGTCTTGCTATCATCTCTACCCTGAATATTTTCTGTTCAAAAACCAAACTGCTTCTAGCCTACCAGATATGATCTAGGATTGCAGCTGCTCTAACCATGCCTTGTTCCCATTCGTTCTTGTTTGTGTACATGTACCATAGGAACTCCAAATAATCATTCTCATGTGAAAAATCTGCTCTATTCCATCTAACATGTATGTTAGACATACCCCACACTTGGACAACAAGAGGACATTAAAAAAAAGAGCATGCCTTGATGTTTCCTTTTCTGTGTTGCAAAGTGGTCACTCATTGCTCACTGCTATATGATGTTGTGTAAGGACCTCCCCCAATGGAAGTAGTCCTTTAAATACTTTTCAAAGGAAAAGTTGAACTCAATGAGGAATTTTGAGTTTCCAAATACCTTGGAGCAATCTCCTATCATTTCCTCTGGATGAAGAGGCATTAGAAAAGGTCGTCTCCTTACTCCTGAAAGATCTATAGGCTGATTTCACAGTGAAAACTCCTTTGGTCTAATGCTTCCAAATAAACACATCTTGCTTTTCTGAATGTCTAATGGGAGTGTCTAGAAAAACCATAACTACCTGTTGGGGGGGGGGGGGGGGGGAATTTCTATACTAGGTTGATCCCACTCCTTTTGTCCCCCTTCTTCCATAATAATAAGGTCATTTACAAAGTCAAACAGAGAGCGGGCATTCAGAGGCAAAAGGTCTTTTAGAGGAACAAAATCATACAACCACAGGTCCTCCCACATATTGAACGACTCCCCATTTGCTACTGTTCATAATAAGCCCTTCTTTAGAGTATTTAGAGTTTTTCCCGAACTCCTCCAAAGGAATGAAGACCCCGAAATAGTGAAAGAGGCTTGGAAAATGCTACAGTTTTTTAAAGAGATGGATTTGAAAAGTGCTGGCCATAGGTCATCTTGTCGCTCCAAAATTCTAACCACCATTTTCGACAACAGGGCAAGATTTTTTGGTTTAGATAGTTGAATATTTACCCCACCCATATTTTTTGGTACTGGCACTATAAACCACTTAGCAAAAAAAAGGGCTTTACTATTTTTTGTTCCCCTCCACCTAAACATCCTATTTAAAGAGTCCAACTTTTTGACAATAGAAGTAGGGAGCATGAAAGATTGCATAGGATATATGGGGATGGAAGACGACACCGGTTTCATGAGAGTCGTTCTACCAGCCTGGGACAAGAGTTTACACTTCCAACCCCTAGGTATTTTTTTACTCTATCCCCCAAATAATTGAAGTCATGAGTTTTGTTTCTTGAGAGAGTAAGGGGAAGGCCAAAATATTTTTCTTTTTTGTTTGCCGCTCTCATACCCATCACCCTTAAAATCATGTGCTGGTGTCTATAGTGGACATTGGGGGTAAACAAAACAGAAGATTTATCAAAATTAATCAATTGGCTAGATACAGAAAAATAATCCTTAAGGATTTCCCTCACTCTGTGACATTGATCAAGAGAAGCTTTGCAGAAAAGGATGAGGTCATTTGCAAACATAAAGTGGATATCTGAGAAAGACCTTTTTGTTTTAAAACCATTAATATCACTACTAGCTTTAGCTCTCATCATCATTCTGGAAAGTGTCTCAGCAAGAACGATGAATAAGAAAGGGAAGGGAAGGTCCCCTTGTCTAATTCCTCTACTTGGTTTGATAAAACATCAGGTTTTCCATTGATGAGAACATTATAAGTCACTGAGGAGAGACTACAATGAAGTAAACTGCACCAATCACTGGAGAAGCCCAAAGCAAAAAAAACTTAAAGAAGAAAACCCCATTCAACCCTATCATAAACTTTAGCCATATCCATTTTGATGTCGATCCAACCATTTTTCCTTCTTCTAAATTTTTTAAACTGATGCATAACTTCCTGAACAACTCCCGTATTATCCCCAATCAGGCGCCTAGGTATAAAGGCCCCTTGAAAGGGAGATATGAATTTCGGGAGAAGGACTTTAAGACAGTTTGCTAAGATTTTTTAGAAAATTTGGTAGCATACGTTACAAAGACTGATGGGTTTGTATTGAGAGACTTGAGTTGGATTAGGGCATTTGGGGATAAGGGCTATGTATGTGAAATTCCAGGCTGGGGGGGACATGTTTATTAATAAAAAAATGTTGGACAGTATTGATGACATCATCTTTTACTATATTCCAGGACTTTAGTGTATTCCAAATCTCCTCCTCCCCTAGTATAGAAATGAGAGCATTGTTTTTCTCATTACTAATGCCCGGCTGAAAAAATTGAAGAATTTTCGAGTTAGTTTTTGGTTCAAAAGATGTGTAAATGTCTTGAAAGTAATCTTTGATGATGGATGTCACACCTTTTCTGTCAGAAACTTACTAACCTTCTGTGTTTTTTAGTTTAGAAATGGAATTCTTACCCTTCAGTATGGTGGAGGTATGGAAAAACTTATTGTTTTATCCCCAAGTGAAGCAATAATTTTTTTGGAATGTTGTTTCCAGTAAGATTCCTCCTGGATCAGGAGTTCCTCAAGGAAATTATTTAGAGTAACCAACTGGAAGGTGTTTTGATCTGTGATAGGTAAAGCAACTAACCGATCAATCTGATTTTTTACACCCTTCGTGAGATGGAAAATGTTACCAAAATGTTCCTTATTCCAAAAGAAAGATTTTGTCTTAGCTTATGAAGTTTATTGAGGTGCCCCGACGGGGGGTTAAGTTGAGTAGATGATTTAGAGGTATTAGTCCAAGTGTCTTTCACCAAATTTTGACACGTTGGATCTCTGGACCACATCTCCAGAAACCTGAAAGGCCTGTTACCCTTGCTTTGGTTGTTGTATAGATCTAGAATGATGGCTCTATGGTCAGAACCTTTAGCAAAAACCGAAGATTGATTTGCAGTTAGAAACAACTTGTTCCAATCAATGCACGACAGAGCCCTATCAATTCTTTCCCTTACATGGTCTTTTCCTACTCTCTTATTAGTCCAAGTGAACTTTACACCTTTTGAAGGAAGGTCAGTGAGGCCAAAGGTATCAATGAAATTTTGGACTTTAGAGGATTGTTTCTTATTAATATTCTTGTCTCCTAGCTTCTCATTAGAATGGAGCATAGCATTAAAATCCCCTAAAATTTGTCAAGGAGACAAGATATAAGAGCCCCGACATTGCCCCCTTCAACAAAAATCATGGCTCTGTCGCTGCATATATTTAGACCTTCATAGTGCAATAGGCAAAAAGTTGCTATAGATTCGCCCAACATTTATGCGTCAAAGAAATCAACATCCAAATCAAGTGCAAGAGCTATGATTTCGGCAACTTCTCTTGCAACCCTCCTGTATGCAAAAGTAAACATTGATCAAAACAAATAAAGTAGAACTGACTTGATTGCTCAAGTTTGAGCACAATAAAACATAATTGATCGTATTTTGCACACTTTTATCTAGTCAAACAGGAACATATTGATAATAATAATCCTAAAGGAACCTCTATTTCATCCACAACATACTAAAACTAATGGTTACATCTGCACTAGTATCCCTGTCCCTATATATATAGTGAACCTAAATAATGCAAGTGGTTGCTATCGTTGCCTCTTTCAACCTTAACTATCATCTAGCCTCTAAGAAGTTCTTAGCTTCCCTTATTTTTTTCCACCAATTGTAGCTCAGTTGGTCACATTTGCTGCGCCATTGATAAGTCTTAAGGTATTGAATTTAGCTGCTTAGATGGACTAGATCGGAGCTAAGAGAAAGTAAGTCTTCATGCAAGGTAGAGGCAATGGACCAGAGTGAAAGAATGCCTCCAAGCGAGATGGAGATGATGGGGATATTAAGTGAGAACAATATTGTAGCTATCGGGTCTGGTTTAGTAAACCCTATAGGCAATGGACCGGAGTTTGCAGCTTACTCCTGTGGATTTTTGGATTTGGGAAAGGTTGACGCATGCCTTTAATTGGATTGCATGGAGGGGAAAAAACAATAGAGTCTTAGGAATGTAAACAAATCAATGGATAACCTGTGGATTTGGGGAGTTACTAAGGGGTCTTTAAAGATACTAGTTATCTTTAATGTTTGATATTACAGGGACATTGGGCACAAATAGCTACATAACATATATGTATACTTTTTTTTGCTTGTAATCAGAAGATTCTCCTTCTCTGCTCACTTGCTGTCCATCTTAATATATATACTCACTCAAGGATTGTCGTGGACAAACACATGAGAAAGGCCAATGGACAACGGTACATTACAACAATTAAGGCATTTTTCAAAAAGAAATTTCCGTTAAAAAAATCAAATTTTTTTTTAAAAATACATATTACAAAGAAAATAATCGTTACTAGGTTCGTGGCGGCATCCCCCTAGCTAAAGGTTTTTACCAAGGAATTAAATCATTTTGTTGGAAAAATGAATAATTCAAGGAAACATGGTGTTGGTAATACTGACAACTACCAAGGAAATTCGTTAATAAAAATCAAATATATTTACCAACAAATTGTTTTGTTGCAAGAAAACTTTTAATTACTGATGCAGTCGTTTTCCGCTCCTTGCTTTGACCTAGTCCCGCTGACCTGCAAAAGTAACGCACGTGAGCCACAGACCACCATTGTGGCCAATGGCTCTCTGATGCTGAAGTCAGATAGGAATTTGAGGAAGGCGTAAAGCTGTAAACAGGCTATTTGTAGCGTACCTTAGCTTACGGACCTCATGTCTTATTTATAGTACAGAAGTCTCGGCTCTACTAGTCCATCGTAGGCGTAGTTTAGGAAGGAAATCTTCTTAGAGATCATTATCAAATTAGGAGTCGTGCTATAGGAGGGAAGTTCCATGTTAGCCTTGTTCTCCTAGATACACGGGAGATAGTTCCCAATCCAAGAGCAATACGAAGAAGGGAGTTTCCCTGTGTGGAATGTACTCTTGTATTTGCTTCCTAGTTGGAAGCAGAAAGCTGTTGTAGTTGCCCATCCGAAGCTAATCCTATAGCTACTTGCCATAGTGGGACTTATGGGTATTGAGGATAGTTGTGAGACGTGTGGGCCGAGCATGTTGTAAGAGATCGGATCCGTCTGGTGGATTGGATAAGGCGGGCTTAGAGCCACTTGAGCCAGATCAGTGTTGGGCTCACGCTGGGCCCCGTAATTCCTCGAGATCATTATGACACGTGTATGGCTCAGGGATATGACCATTTTATGTATCATTAGCTACTCCCCCAAGTTAGTGGGGCATTCAGTCGGTCCACTGACTCTTAAAAAAAGAGATCGTACCGTCGTAATGATTGGACTTGAAGCATTTGCCTTGAGCGACACATTGCATTAAAGGGTACGCGACTCGTCAAGGAAGGAAATTGCAATTTGTCTTCCCTATAAATATTGACCACTTTGACGCAGATTTTCTTATTCTTATCTGCACTGTTATTTCGAGCCATAGCATTGCTGTAAAATTTGATTTGTTCTCTATACCTATGGCTTACAGTGTTGAACTTTTTCCCAAGGACTTGTTATCCCTTACTTGCATCAAGTTCTTCGAAGGCAGCTTTGTCGACGAAACTGAGCTGATTAGGCTTCATTGTTTGTACCTTAACCTGGGAGATTTGGACAATGTTGTGCACAACAGGTTGCTGCGGTGCTCTCATGGTCATTGCCCCGCGCCAGGTTCATCGGCTGAGGGGGTGGTCGCTCGTCGTACGAGGAAGAAAAGAATGCCTCTGCCTAGCCCATTGAGGCTTGATGACTTGAAGGGGAATGTGCTTCCAGTTGTTGTTCCAAGGAAGAGGTAACCCTCTGATTGGGCAGCTTCTCCCCTTGGGACGTTGAGATCTGCACAGGTGTCACCCTCGAGGAGTCATGGCTTCCCTCTAGATGCTTCTGTTTCCCTTGTTGACCTAGAGAGGGAGGACGTTGGGCCTAGTATTGATGCTTCGCGTTATCATGGCCCCAAAGTGACCACTCGCGCCCTTGAGTCGTACAGTCCTGTTTCGCTACACCTCGAGGCCCACATGAGGGTTCTTGCTTTGGAAAAGGCTTTTGTGAATTTGCAGATGTCATATTTGGATGCTCTATATTAGGTGGATTCTCTGAATGGCCAGTTGCAGAATTCCGATACTATCGCAAACCTTGGGGTTGTGGCTTCCGTCTCCGAAGCAGAATTTGCCGCTATGAGGTTTCAACTGAGTGCAACCAAGTCTGATTTGGCGTCAACACGTGCTGAACTGAGGTAGACTAGGGCTGAATTAGATTGCTTGAATGTGGTCGTAGATCGACAGTCTTCTGATCTGGAGGCCCAGGAAGTCGAGAGGAGGCGGGCGGAGGTGGAATGGGCAGTTGAACGACGATAGTTAGAATCCACAATTGATGAGGGATTCTCTGTGTTCGTGAGGCGGAGTGTCTGTTGGCGAAGGAGCGTTCATACTATGTCGGCCTGGTAGGTGAGGTGGATTTCGACGTGTCGGGCAGGAGGATGTTAATCTCGTCTGAGGTCATTTGGGGCAGGTTGGAGCTTCTGGAGTTGATTATAAGAGAGCATCCTGGCGTCGAACTTGATTTTGCTCGCTACATAAGGGTTGTTTTCGTACCGATACATCAAGGTGAGTGCTCTAGCTCTGCAGAACTAGCTGTTGAGGAGGCTGCTTCTCCTTAAAAAATGGTTGTAACGTCCTTTCCTGGACAGACAAATATTCTTCTTTTTTGAATGAAAGTGTTGTTTTGTCCCGCCTTGTCATGTTCGTTTTAGATGCTTCGTAGATCATAGAGTTTGTACTACTGGGCGGCACGCCTGTCTTTGACAGTCAAATTATATTTCTGCTTTTGATCACTATGTTGACCTTGTGACAGAAATCATCGCTGGTTGAGGATTTACCAGGCTCCCTTGGTCATTGTTTGTAATGACCTCTTGGTCAGTCGTTAGCGGACAAGCGCTAATTTGGCTCCTATTCCTTTGGCCGTCGTGATTTTCCCATAACGAACTAGGCATTGGCCAGTAGAAGTCGTCGTCATCAGTTGCGAACTGACTAAGCTTACCTGGTAAGTTCGGCGATCATTGTCTGTTGGAGAGCAAGGATCCCTCGGCTAATCGTTGTCATCGGTGCACTAGCGCTGGCTAGACTCTCACTTCCTCGGCCGTCTGGCTCGTGCACAACAGACTAGGATTTGGGCACCAAAAGCTGTCGTCATCAGTCGCGAATTGACCGAGCTCATCTGGCAAGTTCAGTGATCATTGTATGTTGGAGATCAATGATCCCATGGCAAGTCGGTGTCATCAGCGGACTAGCACTAACTAGACTCCCACTTCCTCGGCTGTCGTGGCCCGCGTGCAGTAGACTAGGCTTTAGGCACCAGAAGCCGTCGTCATCATTTGCAAACTGACTTCGCTTACTTGGTAGGTTCGGTGATCATTGTCTTTTTGAGAGAAATTATTCCTTGGCGAGTCATCGTCATCAGCGGACTAGCGGTGACTAGACTCCCACTTCCTCAGCCGTCGTGGCCCGTGCGCAACGGACTAGGCTTTGGGCACCAAAATTCAACGTCATCAGTCGTGAACTGACTAAACTTACCTAGCAAGTGTTTGTTGGAGAGCAATGATCTATTAGCGAGTCGTCGTCATCAGCGCACTAGCACTAGCTAGACTCTCACTTCCTTGGCCATCGTGGCTCGCACACAGCGGACTAGGCTTTGGGCACCAAAAGTTGTCGTCATCAGTCGCAAATTGACTAAGCTCACCTGGTAAGTTCGGTGATCATTGTATGTTGGAGAGCAATGATCCCTTGGCGAGTTGTCGTCATCAGCGGACTAGCGCTGACTAGACTCCCTTTGCCTCGGCCGTCATGGCCCGTGTGCAGTGGGCTAGGGTTTGGGCACCAGAAGTCATCGTCATCAGTCGTGAACTGACTAAGCTTACCTGGTAAGTTCAAGGATAATTGTCTGTTGGAGAGCAATGATCCCTTGGCAAGTCGTCATCATCAGAGGACAAGCGCTGAATAGACTCCCACTTCCTCGGTCGTCGTGGCCTGCGCGTAGCGGAATAGGCTTTGTGCACCAGAAGCCGTTGTCATCAGTCGCAAACTGACTAAGCTTACCTGATAAGTTGGCCGAAAAATTTATCTCGGATATCAATGATCCCTTGGCGAGACAACGTCATCAGCGGATTAGCACTGACTAGACTCGCACTTCCTTGGCCATTGTGGTCTACACGCAGCGAACTAGGCTTTGGGCACCAAAAGCCATCGTCATTAGTCACGACCTGACTAATCTTACCTGGTTAGTTCAACAATCATTGTTTGTTGGAGAGCAATGATACCTTGGCGAGTCGTCATCATCAGCGGACTAGCGCTGACTAGACTCCCACTTCCTCAACCATCATGGTCCACACATAGCGGACTAGGCTTTCGGCACCAGAAGTTGTCGTCATCAGTCACGAACTGACTATGCTTACCTGGTAAGTTCAAGGATCATTGTCTGTCGGATAGCAATGATCCCTTGGTGAGTCGTCATCAGTAGATTAACGCTTACTAGACTCCTACTTCCTCAACCGTCGTGGCCCGCGCGCAGGGGACTAGGCTTTGGGATGATATTTGAGTCGAGCAATAGTCGAGCACATCGAGGGTCGTAACAAAAAACAATGGAAGTTTTGGTAAAAGCAAATATTTTATTGATAATATTTTTTTAGATGCTCTACATTCCATGGTCGTTTAAGCCCGTCAACATTTGTATCTTCCAGCCAGTATGTTCCCGTCCTATTGACCTTGATGACTCTGTAAGGTCTTTCCCAGTTTGGGTTTAGCTTTCTCACGCCGGCTTCTTTGGTGTTCTGTTTTGTCTTCGTGAGCACCCAAGCTCCCACCTTGAACTCGCGTGGTTTGACCTTCTTGTTGTAATATTGCGCCATTCGCTGCTAGTAGGCGACTATCTTGGAAGAGGCTAGATCCCGCTTTTCGTCGATGAGGTCTAACCCTACGCGCAAGGCTTCGTCGTTACTGTCTGGTCTGAACTCCTCCATTTGGAAGGTTGGCACCTCGAGTTATACCGGAACCATAGCTTTTGACCTGTATGCTAGGGCGAAAGGTGTTTCTCCAGTAGGGACTTTTCAGGTTGTCCGATATATCCAAAGTATTTCTAGTTCTCTGGAACCCATTTCCCTTTGGCTGATTCAAGTTTTCTTTTAATGGCTTCTAGGATCGTTCAGTTGGTAACCTCCGCTTGGCCGTTGACCTGGGGGTGTCCCGGCGAAGAGAAGTGGTGGTCGATATTTAAACTTTGGCTCAGTTTCTTGACCTTGCTCCCTTCGAACTGGGTTCCGTTGTCGCTGACCAATATTCTAAGGATGCCAAATCTACATGCGATGGTGGCCCATATGAATTTTTTTATCTGGACCTGCCCTATTTTGGATAGGGGCTCGGCCTCTACCTACTTGAAGTAATCGATGGCCACAAGAAAGAACTTTTTGACGGCTGATGCCGGGAGCGGTCCAATGATGTCCATTCCCATTCCGCAAATGGCCATGGACTAGCCATCGGAGTTAGTGGCTGGGTCGACATATGTGTGTATGGCGTGAATCTCTGACATTTGTCACATTTACAGACAATATCTTTGGCGTCTCGATGCATGGTCGACCAATACTTCCCTAGAGTTAGGGCTTTATAGGCGAGGGTTCTCCCGCTCGGGTGATTTTCACATATACCGCTGTGGATTCTACCTAGGACCTGGCTTTCCTCTAGAGGTGATAGACATCGGAACAGGAACCCTGTCATTGATCTTCTGTATAACTTGTCGTTTAGGAGAGTGTATCTCGCTGCTATATTTTTTAGTCTTCTCACTTTGACCTTCTTGGTTGGTAGGGCTCCGGTTGCTATATATTCCAATATTGAAGTCATCCAATTTGGCTATGTTTTCGCGGTGCAAATATCTCTATGTTCTTCTTTATTGAGGCTTGATTACTCTTGATATTCAATGAGGTCGTTGGAGACTTCATCGAAGGTTGAGGCTTCTTTGGCTAGCGCGTCGGCTCTTTTGTTGTCATCTCCAGGGCACTGCATGAGTTCATAGCTCTTGAACTTGCCCATTATGCCAAATACCTTGTCGCGGTAGGCTATCATGCGGGGGTCCTAGCTATTGAAATCCCCTTTGACCTAGTTGACTACCAGTCTCGAGTCATTGTATGTCGTTAGACGATCTATACCAATCCCTAATGGTAGCTTTAGGCCGGACAGAAGGGCTTTGTTTTCGGCCTTGTTGTTTGAATTGGGGAAGCCAAACCTGACTACCTTTTCAAGGGTGAAGCCGCTGGGGAGCAGCGTGTGGTCCCTGCTCCACTCGCCTTTCCAGTCGAGTACCCATCGCATCGAAATATCAATGCTTGGAAATCTGAATCCGAGGGCTGGTGGTCTACCTTTGGTTTTTGTCCATTGGTGAATTCAACAATGAAATCTGCCAGCGCTTGGGCTTTGATGGCAGTTCTTAGAGCGTAGCTTATGTCAAACTTTTTGAGCTCTACTGACCATTTTACAATCCTACCTGATAGCTCGGGTTTATGCAATACCGAGTGGAGTGGATGCTTTGTCAGGACCATTATAGAGTGGGCCTGAAATTAGGGCCTCGGTTTCTTGGAGGATACGACCAATGCCAAAGCCAACTTTTTTAGGTCCTGATAGTGTGCTTCCGCTTCTACGAAGGTTTTGTGGGTGTAATATACTGGTCTCTGGGTCCATCGGATGCTCGTACAAGGGCTGAACTGACAGCGTTTTTGGAATTAGACAAGTACAAGTAGAGTGTTTCCCTTGTCACAGTCTTTTAGAGTAACTTTGGACTCCCCATGTATGCTTTTAGGCTCTGAAAGGCTTTTTCGCACTCTCCGTTCCAAGAAAATGCCTTGCTCCCTCTTTGTATCTTAAAGAATGGGAGGCTTTTGTCGGACGACTTTGATATGAATCTGTGGAGTGCTGCTACCCTCCCAGTCAGGCTCTGAATGTCTTTTATATTGGCCAAGGCTTTCATGTCAAGAAGGGTCTGAATCTGTTTTCGGTTGGCTTCGATTCCCTTTTTGTTCACTATATAGACTAGGAATTTCCCATACTCTACTCCGAACGTGCATTTTTATGGGTTGAGCTTCATTTGGTATTTATTGAGTTGGTTGAATTTTGCGGCGAGATCATGTATGTGGTCGAGGCTACGGAGGCTCTTGACCAGCATGTCGTCTATGTATACTTCCATGTTTCTGCCGATCTGTTATTTGAACATTCGGTTGACTAGTCATTGGTACATAGCGCTTGCATTCTTTAAGCCTAATGGCATCACCCTATAGCAGTATATTCCTCTTTCCGTCACGAAAAATGTTTTCGCTTGATATGAGGGTGCATTAATATTTGATTGTAGCCTAAATAGGTGTTCATGAAGCTGAGTAAGTTGTGCTTGTAAGTGGCGTCCACGATCTGATCGATGCTGGGGAGTGGGAAGTTGTCATTTGGGTAAGCTTTATTTAGGTCAGTGTATACTTTCCATTTCCCATTTTTCTTCTTTACGAGAACGATGTTAGCCAGCCAGTTGGATCGTGTTTTTTTTATCCCTCGTTGTCTAGGGTCGGTTGTTCTCCTCCTATACCTTGGGTAGAACAGAGGGTCATTTTAGCCGCTGAGCTAACCGCTGATTGAGAATCGCTAGATGGCAGGGTCGTCATGTACTGGCATTCCCTAGCAGCTATCTGGTTGTTTCTCAATGTACCGGTCACTCGATTTGTTGGATACTTGACGCACTGGTGTAGGGTGGAGACTCCTTCTTCCATCTGGTGTATACAAGGTCTCCCTAGGACCGCATTATACGCCGAAGGCGCGTTGATCACTATAAATTCTCGAAACAGGGTTTTCTGAGCTGGCTGCTCTCCCGCTATTGTAGTCGTATCTTTCAAACAAGGAACCATCTTTCGCAGCTGAAGTCGATCATCGGTGACTATCAGGGGTCAATGCCGTCTCTTTTAGTTGTTGCAAAACGTGCAGAGAAACAAGACGTTCATTGAGCTCCCTATGTCTACTAATGACCTCCTTACCTCCCAGCCAGCCAGAGAAATTGTTACCACCAGGGCGTTATTGTACAGGAGTTGTATGCCATGTATGTCTTTTTTCGTAAATACCAGAGGCGTGGAAGGGCCTTGCTTCCGATTATGCGGTATCCATTGTTCACCGTGTATAGCTTGGATCCTCATACCTCGGAGAGCCCTTTTCCTGGACCTGTTGGATAGTTCAAACTCGAAATGGGGCCCATGAAGCACTCATATTTTGTTGACTGATTGCTCCTTGGATTTGATTTCTCTTCGGGTCGCCCGTTCTTCTCGAAGGGTGATGAAGCTCTATGCTTCCTTCATCAGGTCTGCCATGCTTGTTGGAGGCTCAAGTGTCAGAAAGTTGTAGAACTTTCCCTTCCGCAGTTTGTTAATGAAAGCTGAGGCATCCGTCGTGTCATCGCACACGTAGACGGTGATTAACTTACTGTTAAAGCGGGTTAAATACGCCTTTAGTGTCTCGTCAGGCCTTTGCTTCATTGATGTGAGCATATTGATCATTGACAAAGCCTGGTGTACAAAAAGAGATCGTACATCCGACTCAGAATTCATTGGTGCTTCCGCTATTCCAGTAACGCCTACTTGATGTTTACGCGTCACTCGCGTTATTGAGGATAGTGAAGTAGCGCTAGGCTGAGCGCTCGACGCTTCCCCTCGCTCTCCGTTATTGCGTGGACTAGTCACCATTTCTTTGTTTCGAAGGGAGACGATGCTAGTGAAAAGTTAGGAACTTTGTCGTCCCCACAGACGGTGCCAAACTGATGCAATCATTTTCTGCTCCCTACTTTGACCTAGTCCCGTTGACCTGCTGACCTGCACAAATAACGCACGTGAGCCACAGACCAACGTTGTGGTGGTTGACGGCCCTCCGATGCTAAAGTTAAACATGGATCTGAGGAAGGCGTAAAGCTGTAAACAGGGAATATGTAGTGTACCTTAGCTTACCAACCTCGTGTCTTATTTATAGCACAAGAGTTTTGGTTCTACCAGACCATCACAGGTGTAGTTTAGAAAAGGAGATTTTCGTAGAGATCCTTATCTAATTAGGAGTCGTGTAGTAGGAGGGAAGTTCCTTGTTAGCCTTGTGCTCCTAGATACGCCGGGGATAGTTCCCAATCCAAGAGCAATCCGTAGAAGGGAGTTTCTTTGTGTGGAATGTACTCTAATATTTGTTTCCTAGTTGGAAATAGATAACTAATGTAGTTGCTCGTCCGAAGCTGATCCCCGAGATACTTGCCTTAGTAGGACTTATGGGTATTGAAGATAGCTGTGAGACATGTGGGTCAAGCATGCAGTAAGAGATCGGGTCCGTCTGCGGACTGGATTAGGCGGGCTTAGAACTGCTTGGGCCAGATCAGTGTTTGGCTGACGCTGGGGCCCGTAATTCCTCGAGATCATCATGACACTGTATGGCTTAGGGATATGACTATTTTTATGTATCATCAATTACCTATGCATTTTTTTCCCAAAAAGCTTATAATCATCAGTGAAAATTGGTGTGGGAAAAGGTCCTTTATCATAGAATTTTTTCGGTGGTAAAATGTGTGTATATCAACGAAAGTTTTCTTAGGTACACTGATGTAGTCGAATTTTTCTTTCCTTAACCTTGATCTGGACCTGTACATGGAACACACATGAGCTAAGGACCACCGTTGTGGTAGCTGATGGCACTACGATGCTAAAGTTAGACAAGGCTTGAGAAAGGCTTAAAGATATAAATTGGGTTATGTAGCGTACCTTTCTTCATCAACTCTGTGTCGTATTGATAATGCAAGAGTCCTCATTCGACTAGGCCTTTAGTGGCGTAGTTTATGGAAAAAGATCTTGTTGGAGATCCTTTCCTAGTTGGGAGTCGTCCATGTAGGAGAGTTTCCCACGACTTGTGCTCCTAAATCTGCTAGAGAGGTTTCCCTTTTAGAGTGTTGTCCATGCATGATTTATACTCCAGTAAATGTTTTCTAGTCGGATCCGATGTATTGCTGGCATGCTCGTCTTAGTTGAACCCCTAGATACTTGCTTAACTAAGCCGTATAGGTATTAGGCTTTGCCATGTGAGGCGTGGGCTTAATAAGGCGCTGCAATTTGGCCAGGCTTCTAGATTCTGCCAATATGGGCTTAGTGTTGTTTGGGCCTTTCCATATTGGGTAAGCAATCAGCCCGCTTAGATTTGCTTACGCGTACAACACAGATTAAAAATGATTTGATGTATCATCAGCTACTCCCCCCAAGTTCATGGGCTAGCTCATCGGTCCATCAACTCATGTCGTAGAAGACCTGAGCGATCATGATTGGTTTCAGTTTGAATCGTTTCCTTGAGTGGCGTGCTTCATTAAATGGGCGTACGTTTGCTCGAAGAAAAAGGCGGGAATTCAATTTCCTATATAGATCCTCTTCTCTGCAGAGTTTATTTTCTTTACTTTTCGATCTTAGAAACTCTGCTTTGTCGTTTCACTTTTCGTGCATTTAACTTTGCTCAACTTCCTTTACCGAAAGTCTGTACGTTCTTTAATGGTGGGCAAGAATTAGTCTTTTGATGAACTGCTTCCTAAAGACCGTAAGTTCTTCAAGAAGAGGTCAATCTCTGAGTCCACTCTAGGAGGCCTTTGTGAAACATATGGGATTCATGATGATCTGGTGCTCTTCACATTAGGCGCTGGTCAGACGCCATTATCTCCTCCAAAAGGATTTATCTATCTGCACTGAGGTATGCTCCAATCGGGGGTCCATTTTCCTGTTATCAAGGAAATTTGTAGCTTCCAAACTTACCTCGGCATCACGCCCGCTTAGCTGGTAACGAACGGGTATAGAATGGTGATCGCCATTTTGATTAAGGTGATAGACGCTGGTGTTCGAGTGTCTCTGAGGGTGATCCAACTACTCGCTTCTCCTCGAATAAACGAGCATATTGTGTGTGTTAACGTTGCCGGGCTTCTTTGGCAATCTGTCTGATGACTTCATGTTCTAGCGGAAGTATTGTTTCTTGGATTTTGCAGATTCAAAGTATTTTGAGCTTGTTGGTCGTCCGATCGAGTGAGAGTTCAGGCAACTGAGTAAGTTTAGTTTCGTTATCGATCTTGCCAGTGTTAATTGCATATTGAATTGTTATCCGTGCTTTTGTAGGGAGGTTTCCAACTACGCCCCTTTCTTTTGAGAATGAAGCAACCATGAAGAAATTTCGTGACATGCCTCAGATGCGGATAGAGGATGTTGTTCGGTCTTCTAATAGAAAGCATAGCGGACTGTGGGATCATTGGCATGAGGCTCCCACCCTTTTTAGAGTTTTGAAGCTGGAGTTCGAAGGCGAGCCTTCTTCAAAGAAGAGGAAACTCTCAAAGGATAAGATCTCGAGCCCATCAAGGAGGGCAGAGTTGAATGAAAAGTTTTCTTCTTCTGTGCGCTCAAAGAAGCCTCGTGCTACCATCAAGCCCGCTCGTGAGCGTTTGGTCCTTTCAATTGGACACCAAGCTATGGGGCAGGTTCCTAATTCCTCCGTTAAAGCTAAAGTTGTTGTGTCCAACGGGCAGGATACTCATGCAAGGGCCCTTATTTCTCTTTCTGACCTGGAGAAGGAGTATCTACTAATGGTAGAAATGGAGGATGTAACGAAGTTGAGCACCGAACATGTGAAGATAATGAATAACCTGTTGCTGCAAGCGGGTGTGGCAGCTTCATCAGATGCAGATCTGATTCATCCTTTCTCTTTGAAATATTTTAAGTACAACCCCTCTTCGGATCACGAGTCTTCCCAGCTTGGTGAAGAGTCGTCTAACTGTCGCCCCTATGGCGAGAAGTCTCCTTCGTGTCATTCGTATTGTCCCCATCCCGATCTCATCCCCATATTTAGGTAACGACTGGTCCGAGAGATAACTCACTTTCTTCTTCCCCATCAACTGCTTTCGAGTCAGTTTGTGAAAGAGGGTTGACCATTGTGAGCAAGGGGAAAGTGGTGGATTATGGCCCTAATGCAGTGAAGACAACGAAGGGTGGTGTTGGAGTAATTCCCGTATCAAAGGAACTCCATTCGGATGCGCGGATCACCTTATTCACTCTAGGTGTGTTGAAGATGAGCAACCAAGCTTGGCATCAGGAGGTTGATGTTTCTTATGGTTGAATGACAGGCTGGTGAATTGCACTCCGATGCCAGTAGGTAACATGCTGGGAGAGCGAATGGACAAGGGACAGAAATATCTCGCTCTAAGGAGTCATATCTGAACCAAGTCGCTGGGATGGAGGTTGTGGCTGCATGTGAGAGAGTGTATACCATTGAGCGAGTCTTTTCAAAATTACAGAAGTCGTACTCCGTTGCTCTTCGTGAAATTGAATCACTAATGAAATATCTTTAAGGAAGAGAGGGCTTCCCAATCGACTGTTGACTAGGAAGTTTGGAAGACAAGATAGGAGGCTTAGAGGATTCGCTTAGAAATGCTCGAGTCCGAGTTAGCAGGAGCAATGTCCGAGAGGGACAAGTTCGATAAAGAACTAAACCTGGTCCATCGTGACTTAAAATTTGTTTGGGAGGCTGCAGCTAAGGTGCAGGCTGAGGTGCAAGCTCTAAACAATGAGAAGGCCGAAAAGGAGTCTGAATGGATTGTTCAATGTTAGCAACTGGAGGCCAATGTTAACTCCAATGGCAAGAGTGTGCGAATAGTAGAAGAATAGCTCCTTCTGGCGCATAATGAGCTAAGTGTTACGAAGGACAACTTGAGTCCTAAACAATCTAGAATTGATACGTTGTCGAGCCAGTTGGAGCAGCTGGAGCAAGAACTTGCAGAGTCGAGGGTGCGTGAGAAAAAGTTTTTGAAGGCCCAGGGTAAGTTCGAGTTCAGCAGAGTTGTGCATGGACGACTGGAGCTGTTGCAGCTGATGAAGAAAGAACATGCCGAATTGGGCCTTTATTGTTATAGAGATTTGTTTTTCACGGAGTTTGGGGAAGCCTCTGATCAATCAGAAGAAGAGGGTGATCAATCAGAAAAAGAAGGTGATCAATACCAGAGCGTCCGAGTAGCAGCACGTGTGGACGCATCCCCTTTTTCTTTTCTTGCTAAATCTAGCTCCATTGTATCTAAACCTCCTCCTGACGAGGAGTGAACTTTGTATTTTATATTCATGAATACGAGATAATACGCTGAACAACACTCTGCATTTATGTATTCTTTGACTTTCCCTGCTGGCTTTCTTTAGCTTTGTCTTATTGCTAGTAGCTTTTAGGAAAGAGGCTGTGCTGAGTCGGGCAGTCGTATGATTAATCTGTAGGTGAGAGTTCTGACTACATATGTCGCGATAATTCAAGAACCCTAGTCAGTACTCTTTAGAAATCGGGGAGTTATGTCAACCAAGTCTTATAAGTTGGCGAAACTCCTTGCGAGGGGATAAGCCTGGCTGGTGATAGATAATTCAGACTAGGTTGTTCCTTGTATTCGAGATTCGCCGCTGTAATCCGTCATATGCGGACCAAGCCATAGATCGGACCAACAGTTGTCGTTGCTACTATAAGCGAACTGGTCAGACTGCAAATAATCAGACGATGGTTCTTTTGAGTTGTCTTAGTTAAGTTTCTTGAGCTCTGATTGGGCTTTTAAATTGACTTTATCCGCTTCTGGCAGACTAGGCTGTAAGGGGGACCAAAAGTTATCATCATCAGTAAGGGCTGACTAAACTTTGGGAGGGTTCGGTGATTGTTGTTTGTAGTTGGACAATGATCCCTGGAAAGTCATCGTGATCAAGCGATGAGAACATTGACTAGACTTCCACTTTCTAAGCCATATTCACCAACGCTAGGCAGGCTACGGTCTTTGAGCGGACTAGAAGTTGTCGTCATCAGTCGAAACTAACTAAGCTTTGGTAGGGTTCGGCGATCATGTCTACAGAAGGACAATGATCCTGGTGAATCATCATGATCAGGCATTGAGAACACTGACTAGACTCCCACTTTCTAAGCCATCTTCTTCCACACTTGACGGGCTACGGTCTTAGAGTGATAGGGTTCAACGATCATTACTCGTAGTAGAGCAAAGATCCCTGGCAAGTCATCGTGGTCGCGTGTCGAGAGCACCGACTAGACTCCCACTTTCTAAGCTATTGACATCCGCCCACAGCGAACTAGGCTTTAGAGAGGACCAGAAGCTATCGCCATCAGTCGGCACTACTAAGCTTTGGTTGGGTTCAATGATCATTATATGTAATTAGACAGTGGTCCCTGGAAAACCGTTTCGATCAGGCATTGGAGCGCCGACTAGGTTCCCACTTTCTAAGCCATCTTCATTGACGCGCAGCGAACTTTGATCTTAAAGCGGATCAAAATCCATTGTCATCAGTCGAAACTAACTAAGTTTTTGTCGGGTTCGGCTATCATTGTCTACAGTTGGACGATGATCCCGGGCAAGCCATTGTCATTAGGTTGCACGAGCACTGACTAGACTCCAACTTTCTAACCCATTGTCATCCGCGCTCGATGAACTAGGCCTTAGAAGCTATCGTAACTGACTAAGCCTTGGTCAGGTTAGGCCTCCGCTTGGCCTTGGGCGTGTAAGTCTGATTTTGGTGTATTGACTTACTTAATTCACTTAGTAGTCTGACACGAAGGTCGGACCAACAAATCTGATTATGGAGTCGGATCATCATAAACTGATCGGACTAAGTTTAACCAGATTTAATGAACATTAGCAACACCTTAATAGAGCGTATACCTTGAATTTATTGATAATATCACGACGTGCTCTGTATTCCATGGGTGGCTTAGGCCCTTTCCATTTGTGTCTTCACGTGTAATGGGTCATATCTGGCGGGGTACTTGCTTGGGCCCAATAGTTAGCGAGCTGCGTTGTAAAGATCAGTATGCCAGGTGTACGACGTAGATTGCGGGATGGTTCAACACCGGTTACTCCCCTCAATTAATAGGGTTATGTGCAGTGTCATTAATTTGATGAATGTGGACTCGTGCAGTTGCAATTGGAACCGTCGCCTCCCCATTTCCTGTACGACATTTAATGCTGACATAACTGTTGATTGATTTTATTTCGTGAACCATCACACCTATATATAGGCTAGTGTTCGCCATTTCAAGCATTGCCATGGATGTTGTAAAGAATATTTTAGAAATGCATCTCTTTAGAAAATATACTTTGGGTATACCAAAGGTCAAAGGAAGATCTTCGTTGTTGGAGTGTTCGAATGTTCTCACATTTGCAGCAGATCGATACTTGTGTCGGAATTAGATATTCATAGTGTATAAACTATTGTTGGAGTGTTTGAATGTTCTCACATTTGCAACGGTTCGATACTTGTGTCGGACTTAGATATTCGTAGTGTATAAACTGTTGTACTAGTTAGTCGGGCAAGCTTTCTAATAACTTTCTTTACAATCAATAAAATTTATTTTATTCCTTGAATATAGGCGTGTGCAAACAATTCTTCTTAACTAAAAAAAGGAAAAACAAAATAATCAAAACAATAAGATAGTTTGACTCTAAACGGTAATAAGCTAATTTGGCCCTGAAAGAGACGCGCACAGTCTTGGCTCAAACGGTATAGATCCCTTGGCAACATATCACGTTTTGCCAATATTAATGAAGTTACTGAAAAGTAAACTTCGTGCAGGTGGGTTGTTCCTCGCTGGTTTTCAGCTTTTGGAGTAGGCGCCTTTTTGCTAAAGTGTTATTACTTAGCTTTGTAGTGGACTGGTTGGTATCTCCAATACTAAATTATGACTGGTAGAATAGTTGAGCCTTGGTTGTCGGAGCATTGTCTTTGTCCGCGCGGGGTGACGTTTCCCCCTTATTTGGGCCCAGTGTCTGATGCGACTATTTCACGAGCCGAAGCTGTAATTGCTAGCAGTTTAGCTGCTTCAGCGCTGCATATTAGCACTCTCGCTGAAGGTTGATTTCCAAGAATAGTCCCTTGGGCCTGGTTGGCAGTGTACTTGATGCATTGGTTTAGAGTAGAAACTACTGCCTCCATATGGTGGAGCCAAGTCCTCCCTAGGATTATGTTGTAGGCAGACAGAGCATCGACCACCATGAACTTATGGATAAGGTACTTCCGTAATTGCAGCTCTCCCGACACAACCATTAGGCCGATCTTCCTAATAGTAAGGCATTTCTCTTCGCTGAACCCGACCATGGGGTGGTTGGCGAGTGTTAAGTCCTCCTTCTTGAGTAGCATGCTGTGGAAGGCATTGCTAAACATGATGTTTAAAGAGCTTCACGTGTCCACCAAGGCCCTTTTTACTTTCCACTTTGAAACGAGGACTTAGATGACCAGGACGTCATGTGAGGAGAATGAACGCTCTGGAGGTCCTTGTCAGTGAACGTCAGTAGTGGGATTGTGCTCTAAATTCGTGTATATTGCACTTGTCTGCCTTCACAGGTGGGTTGTGTCCCCATAATGAGAAGTGTCTTCTTGCGGGACCTGTTGGATTGCTCGCCTTCAGAGCCAACTCCATAAAGTACATAAATGATGTCAAGAACTTCTTTCTCTATCTCCTTAATGGAATCTTCCCTTTCCATTTCCCGTTCCTACCTCTTGTCTGGACTCAAGAACTCCCTGAACTTCCTCTTGCAGATTCAATACTCTATCTCACTCTTGAGGCTTTTCCAGTCCTCAGTGTAGTGGTCGCCCTCATTGTGCAAGGAGCAATATTTGTTGTTATCGCGCCGAGAGGGGTTTATTTGCTGTTTGGCGGGACACTTCAGCTCTCCCCAATTCTTTATAAAGTTGAGGATGTCGGACAGACTGGAGTTGAGGGGGGTGACTGATTTAGACCCGACAAAGTTGAAGGCCTTATCTTGCCTTGCTCGGCCAGAGTCGGGCTTGATGTCATTGCGCTTCCTCTTTCTGTCATCGTCATCCCGCTTCTTCCCTTCCTTCTTGTCTTTGGATCTAGAGGGTTTTTTTTTCAGAGTGATGTATTTCCTTCCTCCCTTCCCCTTCCCCTTCCCCTTCCCCTTCCCTTCCTTCCTTCTTGGCGGTCAATATCTCTTCGAGAGTGATGTATTTCTAGGCACCCTTCAGTAAGTCTGCCATATCGATTGGAAGCTCTAGAGTGGGGAAATCAAATAACTTTCCCTTCCTCAGTCCAGAGGAGAAGGTCGTGACTACGGTGTCACTACTGTTTGAGGGTGAGCATATAATTTGGGCCCTTCCAGATTCGTTGGCTACCGATGAAGTGTGTGAGAAATGTTGTCACCATTGTCCACAATGAGTCGGTGGACCTCGAAGGGAGGCTAGGGAACCAAGTCAGTGCTGACTTTTTTATGCTGGTAAGGAATGTTCAATACATTATTGCTTCAGATCCTTCTTTGAACGCCATTACATGCTAGAAGTGACACAAGTGGTCGACGGGTCTATCGTCCTGTCGTTGAATTCCAACTTTGGTGGAGTGAACTTTTACGGCAGATGCTCATTCATGATATGATCCATGAATAAAGGGACGATGAGGTTGAACAACACGTCATGATTGGTGGCCTTCAGCGCGGCTCTCCTAAACGTGTTCTCTAGTGTTTTTTGGGGACATGACTTTTCGTTGTTCCCGGTCCTTTCGTGGGTGGAGGGTTCTGCTGAGTGAGCATCTCCACTGCTCGTGCAATTTGCTGCATCTGAGTTGACTGTAGATCCACCCTAGCATCTTCCGTGGTTACTACCGGCGCGAGGGTCTGATTTTGTTCCCTCCGCGGTGTCGGATCCGTCGGAATTGGCGGCGCTATTCTAATACGAGCGTTCGAGGGATCAAGGATGTATCCATTTTTGCGAGGTCTCGTGGTCACCATCTGGATTGTGAGAAAGGGTGATATCACTGTCTTTCAAGGAATTTCGTCGTTCCCTACTGACGACGCCTAACTGATGTAGTTGAATCCTGCTTTCCTCGACGTTGATCTGGATATGCACAGAGAATACACATGCGCCAAGGACCACCGTTGTGGTGGCCGATGGCACTCCGATGCTAAAGTTAGACAAGGCTTGTCGACGATGAATAAGGTCTAAGTTCTTTACACGAGCCTCAAACCACTTTGGGAATTGTCGACGATGAATAATGTCTAAGTTCCTTGAATGTGTATGTTTCAAGATTTCTCTTTGTTCCCTGCAAATAAGTAACATCTGTTAGAAAATTTGGTGACCTGAAAACACACAAGTAGTATAGATGGTTATTTCTTACTCAATAATAGGTGTCACATCTTCACAATTTTGCAAGATGTACCAGTGTGCTTGGGTCCATTCTTTAATAGTAACTCTTTTACAACTGACTTTCCCAAAGCACGTCCCTTTCCATTTGTTGCAAATATAGAAAGTCCACCTTGATGTTGGTAACCAGAGCCATCAAAGTTCCTAGAAACTTGATTAAACTTTGTTTCTATATCATGCAAGTACCTTGAACAAAAATTCATACACTCTTCTAAAATGTAACCTTCAGCAATTGATCCCTCCGGTCGACTTTTGTTTCGGACATATGACTTCAAGGTGTGAAAGTACCTACATTTGGAATTATAAGTATAGCTCTCAAACAGGGCCTACTTGTGGGTACTTACAACAACAAAAATATATGTACCTCTCAATGGGATACATCCAACGATATTGAACAGGACCAACAATCTTGACTTCATTTGCCAAGTGGATCGGAAAGTGTACCATCACATCAAAGAATGATGGTTGAAATAATATCTCTAAACAGCACAACGTAATTGCAACATTCATTTCTATTCTCTCTAGTTCCTCAACTCGAAGAGTTTTTTAGCACAAATCAACAAATAAACTACTCAAACCGATCAAGGCATCACACACATCATTTGGCAATATGCCTCAAATAGCAAGTGAAAGTAGTCGTTGGAGAAGAACATGACAATCATGACATTTTAGGCTAATTAACCTTTTTTATTTTTAGTTAACACATCTGGATATGTTTGAAGAAAAACCATCTGGAACCTTGATATCTTTCAAGATTTGTAGCACACGACTCTTCTCATCGGATGAAAAAGTATAAAGGGCGGGAGGGAGTAAATAAGTGTTCTCATCTTTCTTAATTGGATGTAACTCTTCTCTAAGCTTTAATTGTTGCAAATCCAAACGGGAATTGAGATTATCCTTTGTTTTTGTCAAAACTCCTAGAAATGTCGCAATCACATTATCGTACACATTTTTGTCAATGTGCATAACATCTAGATTGTGACGAATGAGCAAATTTTTCCAGTACGGAAGATCAAAGAATATACTCTTTCTTTTTCCAATTATGATGCCCGCTTCCCTCAGCTTGTTTCTCCCCCTTACCAAATGTTATTTGTTCTACATCTTGCACTTGCTCGAGAATATCATCACCTGACATAAACAACGGTGGAGGTCTTGGTTTTTATTGCCATCAATGTTGCGTTTGTTATCACGCCATTTATGATCCAGTGGCAAGAATCTTCGATGACACATATAACATTGTTTCTTTCCATACACTAATCTCTTCGAACACGTCTCCACGTTACAAATAGGGTATGATAAACATCCCTTAGTGCTCCATCTTGAGAGTAACCTGGAAAGTCACTAATAGTCCATCACAAGGTTGCCCTCATTTGGAAGGTTGTCTTATTGGATGCATCAAATGTATCCACGTTTTCTTCCCATAATTATTTTAACACATCAATTAATGGTTGTAAGTAAACATCCATGTCATTTCCAGGAGCTCTCTCTTCCTAAATAAGCAGAGACAAAATCATATTTGTTTGTTTCATGCATATCCATGGTGGCAAATTATATGGTATTAGAACAACGAGCCACATGCAATATGATAGACTCATGTTGTTGAACGGATTGAAGCCATCACTTTCCAATCCAAGTCTCACATTTCTTGGTTCAACACTAAAGTCGGGATACAATTGATCAAAATGTTTCCAAGCCTCTGAATCTACAGGATGTGCTAGACTGTCAACTCTAATACAATTATCATGGTGCCACTTCAATTCAGAAGCAATTTTGGAAGACATGAACATTTTCTGAAGCCTTGGTTTTAAAAGAAAGTGGCACAAAATCTTTTGTGGGACTCGTTTCCTCCTATTAGAATATCCAGTAGACTCCTCCTCATATCATTATCACCAGAATCAATTTTTTCCAATCTCGATTCTCACAAGTTGGGCAATACTCTGCGTAAGCATGTTCTTTGCAAAATAAAACACAATCATTGATGCACGCATCTATCTTATCATATGAATGCCCAAGATCTTGAAAAATCTCTTTTGCCTCGTAATAGGACTTCCGTAGTGTCTCACCTTTATGAAAATCCTTCTTTAACTCCTTAAGCAACATGGTAAAGACTCTGTTATTCATTCCCCCAACACATTTAATATGTAAAAGTTTTAAGATGAAAGACAATAAAGAAATCTCACACCCAGGATATATGCTAATCTTGGCATTTTGAATAACCTTCAAAATTCGTTCAGCCTCATTTTGTGGTACAGTACTGCTAGTAGTCTCTATCTCATATCTTTGGTCTTTGACATTCTCATGATTAAACCCTGGTAAAGTATCCGCTATCAACTCGTCTATTTCATCACATTCAACCTCATTATCAAGCTCTAACTCGTCATCCTCACTGCCTGTTGTAGCATGTCTATCTTCACCATGATAGTCCCAATATGTGTAACCACGAAGTATGCCACTTATGATCAAATCTTCTCTAACTTCATCTCTTGTCTTAAGATGACCATTTAAGCACTTTCTACATGGGCAATATATGAGGTTCCCAGATTTTGTGTGCTGTAACGCAAAATCAAAATTAAATTCCACTCCTCTTATATAGTTGGGGTCCAAACGATTCCCAATATCCATACAACTTTTGTCTAACATGGCCATTAAATCCCTATCTTGTTTTTACATATCAAAGTGAAAGCAAAAAAAAATGAAGTAAAATAAAAAGGAGATAATGTATAGAAAGGATTACTCAAATTTGAAACAATCAAGGATGAATATACCTGATCTCAATACAAACTCCAGATAATTGTTCTGTTGGATAATAGAGAACAACTTTTGCTATAACAAATAACCTAATTGGCTTATCTTTTCCAGGCCGCCTTTGTTTCCTGCATTATCCAATAACAAGGGTTGAAGTGAATATGTAGAGCTCATGAAATCAACAATCAATAGATTATGAACCACGCAAGATCGGACAATATTATTTTAAATTCCAATGAAACCTAAACTTATGCAATTACAAGTAATTATTTTGGTGTCATTCATCTTGACCCAAATCAATTCTATCATATTCGATCACAAAAGATGACCCCTCCTTTTCCTATAGTTGATTAGCTTTTGTTATGAGTTTACAAGCCAACCGATTTACAACCACAATTGATACAACATTTTAGATCCATCACATTGTAGAAATCGAAGTATCAAACTCAATTTACAAAAAAAAACTCTAAATTCAGCTGAAACAATAGCCCTTGAACTGTTATTAGTTTTTTGTATGCTAGATCACATATTGATTTTGAGGAGTGTTATTACTTGTAGGTGGTATCTTTCAGTTGGTTGTTGGATTATTGAAGTTATTGGGTGTTTGTACATTTCTTCTCCCTAAATCAGCTTGATTAATCATTATTCGGCGTTACTAACTGGATCTGCACTAAAATCTCATGCCTGCATACGTTTTTTGAGAGAACATTCTCTGCAATTTGTTGTTTTACAAAGTTAATCAATGCTAAAATGATTTTTGGTTGTACTGTAGACCATGTGTAGTTGGCGCAGAAAAGGTTGCCAAGCCATGGACATTATGTTGTGGGTTCCTAAGCCATGAACATTATGTACATTTGCACATACAAGCCGACACCAGAATATGGTGTATTTTGTTGTTACTTAATGTTGCGTTTCTCTTAACTACTGTCAAGCAAGTGAACCGACAAGAACGATGTACGTTGTAACTTCCTCTATTAAACATTGTTGGTTATTTGATGAAACAACTGAATGAATTGTTAAAAGTAAAGAATGTTTTTTCATAGTATGTCACAGGAAATCCTCTTTTCTTTACTAGCTTTCAATTATTCATTTCAAGAACATTGATACTCCTACAACCAAATTTCTACTTGTCCACCTAACATTCAATTTGACAAAGGTAACCTGCACTATTGTTCTTGTGTAGTCAGTTTCATCTCGAAAACACATCATTTCGTACGAATACAATGTTTCATAATGATCTAGTACACAACAAAACTTGATCGTTGTGCATCATGAGATTGTTCCAATTGCTATGGATTCGTCATGGAATAAACACAAACATTCTCTACAACATTATTAGTGGTTGAACGTATGAGAATTGCACCAGCCATTACTCATAATAATGCAATTCCTACCTTTACCGAGATGACATCCCATGTGAGATAGAGAATTAAAACACAAACATCATCATCAAATTAGTATCTTCCGTGAACTAGTCAACCAACCACCGAATCACTTGTATCTTCCGTTTTCATATGATAGACAGTTACATATACACCATAGAAATTAGTAACAAACTATTAAAAACTTAAAATTGTTGCAAATGCTCGGGAGAAATTTGAAAGAGCACCTACATTTACTGATTTATATTTTAAAAAATAGAATTGCTTGAACTATAGAGGGATAAAGCTTATGAGTCATACGATGAAACTTTGGGAGAGGGTTATAGAACGAAGACTTAGGAGTTTAACCACGGTTTCGGAGAATCAATTTGGATTTATGCCGGGTAGGTCTACTACAGAGGCCATCTTCCCGCTTAGGCAAACTATAGAAAAATACCGAGAGGCACGTAAGAGTTTGCATATGGTTTTTATTGATCTGGAGAAAGCATATTATAGGGTCCTCAGGGAGTTAATTTGGTGGGTGCTTGAAAGGAAGAAAGTGTCTCAATGTTATGTCGATATCATTAAGGATATGTATGAAGGGGCTGTAACAAGTTTTCGCGCAAAAGGTGGCATGTACAGTGAATTTCCAGTGTCAGTAGGACTACATCAAGGGTCGGCGTTGAGTCCATATCTCTTTGCTTTGGTCATGGATGAGTTGACAAGTCATCCGCAAGAAGATGTACCTTGGTGCATGTTATTTGCAGATGATATTGTCTTAATTGATGAGACTAGTGCAGGTTTAGGTTAGAAATTAGATAGGTGGCGGGCGGCTTTAGAGAGTAAAGGTTTTAGAATTAGCCATTCGAAGACGGAGTATCTAGTGTGCAACTTTGGTTGTGAACCAAGAGGGAAAAGTAATGCAATTGAGATCGAAGGTGTAGAGGTCCAAGAGTGTGAGGCTTTTCGATATCAAGGATATATAATTCAAAAGAATGGGGCTATTGGAGAAGATGTAGACCATAGGATTAAAGCTGGTTGGTTGAAATGGATAATGACGTCAGGAGTATTATGCGATAGAAGAATGGCTGCAAGGCTAAAAGGGAAATGCTATAAGACAATTGTTCGACCAGCCATGCTATACGGTTCGGAATGTTAGGCTACTACGGGACAACATACGCATAGGATGGCAGTAGCAGAAATGCGTATCTTAAGGTGGATGTGCGGTAAAACTCGTAAGGATAAAATTAGAAATGAAAGAATTAGGAGATACTTAGGTGTAGCGCCCATAGAGGACAAAATTAGAGAAAGACGTTTAACTTGGGTTGGTCATGTGCAAAGGAGACCAAGCACGGCGCCAATTAAAAAATGTCTAGATTGGCAAGTTAATGGAGGGTGTAGACGGAGGGGACGACCGTTGAAAACTTGGATGAAGGCGGTGAATGAAGATATCATTAACCTTGGATTAGGCGAGGATATGTGGGAAGACCGCATTGCTTGGATAACCAAAATCCATGTAGCCGACCCCGAAAATATCAGGAATGGGCTTTGATGATGATAACGATGATGATGATTTTAGAACATAGAATCAATTATGAACATCACAGTTAAACTTACAGGGATACAACACAAAAGTTGATTACTTAGACCTACTAGATTCAACTCACTAGGGCCAAGCTTTAGCTCTCAAACTTCAACCGATCCAAAAATGTCACTTTCATAATCAATATTAACTCTTAGTGAAATGACCCTAATTACAGGTAACAAATAAGAAGAAAGAACTGCAAAATAAATCAGTAGTAGAAGGAAGGAAAAAAAAAATCATACCATAAGCTTGTAGTTGTGGTTGGTCTTTACAACCGAAATGTTGTGTGATTGATTCTCAATAGCCAACTTGTCTTTCTACCCAATAGTATTGTATTATACTGAAAAATGAAAAGAGAGCAACAATAACCCACATTAACCAAAACCCTAAAACAACTTGCACTTCATCCATGAAGAACCCCATGAAACACACGCACACAAAGAGAAATGATGGATAGGGGTGTTGTTTCCATTCGATTTCAGCACGCGAATGAAAAGCTTATTGTATGATTTTTTACTCAAATGTATAAAAACAGATAGAGAGGAAGTGAAACGGCGAAGAGATGAGAGGGGGGACTGACCATGGAGAGAGGACCGAATCGATTTCGAGTTGCTTGCTTTGAGTCGCTTTAATGGCAATTTGATTTCGAGTGGAGAAGAAAATTTGCAAATTGGATTTGGGGAGGAACAGGAATGAGGGAAGAAGGTGGGTTTATTTATCTCTTTTACGGCGTTTTTACAAAAAATGTTTTTATGTCATTAGCAGGAAGTGTTCGCGGGCCGCATTTTTTTGTTCTTTATCGGCGCTTCCTAACATCAACGCTGGTATTGCATACGGTTTCTTTAATTAAACGTTGTTGTAGTTAGAAGTGCCGGTAATGTTAAGCATCGGCGGCACTTTTGTAAAAACGCTGCTTTGAAAGTGTCGTTTTAGAATGCATTTTTTGTAGTGATTGCTACTAAGTCCTTTATGGTTATTGTTGTTGTCTTCGTATTGAGAGAAACATATTTGGAGTCAAAGTTTGAGAAACCCACCTTGATAGATAGATGAGTTTGATGTTCACGACATTGGGTTTCACAAATTGAAAAAAAGAGATATCATTTTTATGGGTTTTGTTGATTAATGAGCGATACAAAGAGAGTAAGGAATTCAACTCCTCTCAGATCTTCAAATTACTGCTTCTTCTTTTTTCTTTTTTCACACTCTGCTTTCGATTCTTCAACTCAACCCTTATTGCTACTTCTTCCTCAACTCGAGGTCAGATTGCATTTGTTTGATTTGATTATTAGTAGGTTGTTTTAATTTTATTGCATATTAAGGTATTTATTGTTCAGAGGTTGATAAGTTTATTTAATTAATGACTACAAAAAGACTAAAAGTAGTAAAAGGGAAAAGAATTATGGGAGGGGGATTGGGGAATTGGGGATAACAGAAAGCAAGAAATAAAGACAATGGGAAGAGAATTGTGGGATTGGGTTTTTTTTGTTTTTTTATGTGATAGCATTGTGTTTAATTTATTTTGAATTGCGGTTTTAACAATAATATGGTGTTCTTATTTTTTACTTTTAAAATCTTTGTTTTATGTTCTATGGATATAAACATCATTTATTTTGTGCAAATATGAAATCTTATATTTATGCAAGCTTGTATGTGAACAATCACCATGCCACCGAAGTTTAGAGATGTAGTCTGGGACCATAGAGAAGCACTTGACGAAGAAAAATATTATTTGCAAATATTGTCATAAGTGAGTTGAAAAATATCCAGGTTGTCCATGAAAAGTGCTTAGATTGATACAACAAGTATTTGAGTATGACAAATAAGTTACAAATAAAGGATGTACTTGAAAAATTCAGTGAATTTGTTATTGCGGGGCATGAGTTTGAATAGGAGTATGTTTTCCATTCTAGTACTCGACATCAACATCGGGTACTAGAATGGAAAAGGGGAAAACTCCATAGGATGGTTAGAATTAGGTCAATTCTACGTGGGCAATCATCAAATAATAAGGTTGGTAGTTCTTCTGGTGGTTCACATAGTTTGTTTAATTATTCAAAGAGTGTGAAGGTACAACATGGCGTTGATTCTTATGGGTATTATCTTGAATTTAGTAAGCAAAAAATATCATGGGTTCTGGGGAAATACTAAAAGTAATATGTCAAATGCAACTAGCAAGTTATTTGACTTCAATGGAATTTCAACGCATGCGGCAAAAAATGTATATCATCATACAATGGTAGAGGCAATTAAAACATCTAATAGACATGCACAACCACCTTCAGCATTGGAGTTGAGAATCAAGCTACTTGATGCGAAGATAGTGGAGTTAAAGGAGTGGATTGGGCACCTAAAGCCAAGTGGTCGAAGTATGGAGTCATAATTATGATTGATGGTTGGAAAAGTCCAACAAGGTTGTGCATTATAAACTTCATGATATATTGTGATGGGATGACCATATTTAGAAAGCCAGTAAATGCTTCAAATACGAAGAAACATCACAATTATCTTTATTGATTGATAAAGGAAATGGCTGACTATGTGGGTAAATAAAATGTTGTGCAGATTATAACCGATAATGGAAGCTGTTTTTGAAAGAAAAAGTTAAAATTGATGAATAAGGCGGGATACAATTTGTCTTGGACTCCATGTGCATGCCATGGTATTGAGTTGATGTAGAATGAAATTAATGACCTGATACCAGTTAAGAGGATTGTGACAAAGGTGAAGAAAATCACTAATTATATTTTAAACTACCATAGAATCCTAGCAACAATGATGACTTTCTTGTGGGGTAACATCACTAGACCAGCTCTTAATCGATTTTCCATTCATTATGTTGCATTAGAGAGCTTGTTTGAAGCTTAGAAAATTGTTTGCAGCTGAATGGTAGCATTTGTATGGGAGATTGTCCCCCAACTTGATAAACTACTGTCATAAAACTCTTTTCACCAACTTTATCGTTGTCAGGTTGTAAAAACAATTGGAGCAATTTTGGCCTTATTCATAACAAGAGAATGAACAAGCTAGGCATGCGAATCTGATGAAGTTTGTGTTTGTTCATTACAACATGAGCTTGCATTTGAAATACATGGGTAAAGATGGTTCTATAGGTAAGAGTAGAAAACCAATTGACATTGCTTTGACTGAGATATTTCAAGATATTGAAAATGACGAATAACCAATCTACTCATTGGTAACAGAGCTTGGTTAACCACTATTAGGTATTCCACATGCTAAGCCTAATCGTTGTAGTGTTCGTAGGATAAGGGAAGTTGAGGGAATGCAAGATGCGAACATTGGCAGTGAACCCTTATGCCTACTCGAGATGATGAAGGGACGCATTCCATATATGATGATGACCAAGCAGTGATGGTGGTGGAAATGAGATAACAACAGTGGTGGTAGTACGTGGTGATGATAATGGGAGTGATGATGATGATGGGGGTGATGGTGTTGATGATCATTATGGAGGGAATGGTAGTGGTAAAGCAATCCCATATTACATGCAAGAAATCCCAATATAGAAACAATTTTGAGGCTTAAGATATAAAACGCGATTCACGTTTTAAGAGGGCGAGAAACCATGCATATCTGTTGATGGTCAATGACAATGAGACTGACCAAACCTATTCACATGGTTTTGTTGACATTGGAGTTGATTCTATTTCATCCGCCTTCGACGATATGAGTCTTTCTGGATCAGTTGGATGTGGTTCATCTTATGAAAATAGCCAAAGTCAATGGAAGATGATAGTCCATATCTCACAACAAAGAGGTTATAATTCATCATCTACTAAGGATACTCAAAGGTATTGGAGTGGAATGATGACTTATCATGTGCAAAGTACACAAGCTTTTGAGTTTGATTTTGTTACTCATCCGCAACATCCCATTGAGCCATTTGGTAAGAGTTGATCATGAGAGATACTTCACCCATGTGAACACATTTATAAACTGTTTTAATATGTCATGGGATCAATTATTGTCATCAAGCGGCTCTCAATCTTGTTACGTTTGAACCAACTCGGAACTCATTTTTTATTATGTAATAGTGTAATGAAATTTAATTTTATATAATATGTAGTTTTATTAAAAAATGATATTATGAGACTTTTGATATAGTACATGTATGAATTTAATGAGTATTAGTTTGAAATTTATAGTGTGTGAAATTTGTGTTTTTTTTACTATATTGTTAATTATGTCGTGAATTTAAGAGATACTTTGGTATTTAGACTTCATTTGATGTGGTGAATATATTTATTTACTTGCATCTTATTTCTCACATATTCCATAGAACCTCGATATTTATACTTTTTTTGTAGGAAAAATGACTTATAAGGCGTAATTTTATAATGGTAGACTATATAAGAACCTAATAATTGAAAATGCTTCGAAAGACTTACTTTTTGTAATTCAAGACTATTAAAGGCCATAAATCTAAACCATTGCTAAAAGATATGTAAAAATACAATAATACTCATATTCCTAAACACATTGATGTGATGTTGTTATCTATATATTCAAATTTTAAAAAAACAAGCAAAGTATGCAATTTATAACGCAATTTGATATTTTTTCAAAGTTGTTTCATGTCACTAAAACACAACTGATCGATTCTTACTGGGTAATCTGAAAGTAAAAAAATATTTTTTTTTGAAATTAGACTTATGATTGGTTTTAAGAAGTTGAATTAATTTAAAAAATTGATCACTTAAGTTAAAGGGTAAGAATATCTTTATAATTATTTTTAAACCATGGGTTATATTTGTGACTTTTAAGTATTAAAAATAGGCATTTTGAGGTATTTTCAGTTATTAAAATATGATGTAATTTATAATTATAAAAGTAGACCTTATAAGTCATTTTTCCTTTTTTTTATCCTTAGAAATTTTTTTTTCTTTTTTTCTTTAAACTACATAAATATTTCTCAAAAAAAATTTAAAACCAATAAAATCACAATCATTGACCACCACCACCAATAAGACCCCAATATGAGCCTCGTCGTCGCCCTCCTCTTCAACCTCCACCTCTTATAGCTTCATTCAATGGCGTTTCCCCATACCCAAATTTCTCCAATTCCACACTCCCCAAGCGAACCCGAACCACTCAAAGAATCCACCTCAACTAGTTTCTAGAACCCATCAACCTTGTTGAGCTCTTCCATGCACGTCGCCGAGATCCACCTCATCGCTACCAACGGCGCTCGTGTCCCCACGCTTCACTTCCTGGTTGCTTTCTCGCCCCAGACCCACCAACAGAGGATCCGCTCTGTCCAATTGTGGTGATGAGAGGAGTTGTCAGGCATTTATAATGCCCAGTAAAGGAAACATCGGCAACCAAAGTGGTGGTCCAAGTTATGGGGTAGAGGTAAGGAGTGTGCACTTAACGCCTTATCTGTGGTATTTAGCAATTATAGTGGTAGCGGTGGAAAAGAGGTGGAGAAAGTGGTAGTTTTACAATGCTCGAGAGGGAGGAGAAAACGGGCCCAGTTACTCAAAGTATTACAGGAGAATGGACGATTGGATTTGAATGTTGATGGTGGGTAGATATACCTGCAATTTACTTCTTTTTGTAATAATAAAGTGGGTACACGTCTTTGAAGATGCCAATTATCATATATTCATATAAGATGATAAGATGAACTTCCAGCAGATGTTGCAAAACTGAGTGGTAGTAAAGTGTAGTCGTCTACAGAGCAGAGTAGAAGAACTCGAGTGTTCATTGCATGTAATGTAATTGAGGATACATTATCGGTCAACACGGTCGTATACGTGGTATAGAGATTCATCATGAGGATATAGCGTTCAATTTATTAGGCTAGTTCGTGAATTTCAAGAAAAATAAAGCCAATTACAGTGGTTTAGAAGAGGTCCGTCAATAAGGAGACACAAACAGGGTCTGAATTCGGGCCCAAATGAATCAGAGCCCAAATTCGGGCCCGACACGAGTTCTCTCATAAAAAAGAAGAACGTTATACCAAAAAAAACCATGGAGAGAGTTATGCTTAGACGAACGCATTTCCATTAAAGAGGAGACTGTTACAAAAAACATCTCCTTCCATTGTGTCTCATATGCTTAAGTCACACAAAGAGTTAACTGCGACAATAATAAAGGTAAAGAGAACATTCGACACTGGTATGCAACTTTAGCTAAGTTTTGTCCAGATTTACTTTCTTCTTCCAACAGAGTTACTGAATTAAGCATCGGAGTGCCTTCGGCCACCAAAAAGGTGGTCTTTGGCAGTCTAATGATTGTTTTGCAAGTCAAACTTACATGAGAACGATTTTTGGACACATCAGTTTGGCGTCGTCCTTGGGAAACGACGAAGTTGTCTTTCTAAAAATAGAACACACAGTGACAAATCTCACCACAACCTGACAAAAGATTATCAAGCCATCAAAGAAAATAATGCAATCTGTTGATCCTAAATTCAGTAATGATCACGACAATTCTCCCACTGACAACAATGCATCACTGACGATTCGCAAAAAAGAAACAGCACGGATCATCGGAATGATAGCACTCAAGAGTTTAAATCCGCAGGACACAGTAGATCAGACAACCCAACCATCCGACGACAGTGCCATGGACCCTCGAGTGGACTTATTAATAACCCAGATGATTCACATAAGAAAGATGCTGGAGAAGATCACCCAGGAACACATTGAGCCAGTCGATCCTGTTCAGGCACCGCCATAACAAAACTCCATCAATCGAACTCAAGGGAGTGACGAAGTCTCAGCAGAACCCCAACAGGGAAACTTTGAAAGCAACGAGCTCCCTCGAGGCAAAAATCCACTTTGTGAAGAGACGCTTACCGAAATCTTGTTCAGAATAAGGGTCACGGATCCCACCATACTATACGAGCTGGCAAAGCCTCTGTTATTCGACGCCCTAATGAAAACGAAAATGTCGAAAATTTCACTCCGCCAAAAATCAAAGTATATGATAGCACTTCCGATCCAACTGATCACCTAAACACTTCCACCACATGATGGCCTTGAAGTAGACCATAGAGTTGATCTTATGCAGGCATTCCCAATTAACCTCACATCCATAGCAATAAACTGATTCAATAGTTACCACCGAGGTCAATAGATTTCTTTCAAGCTTTGGCCATCGCTTTTATCACCAGATTCATCAGAAGCCAGTGGATGAGGAAAGGCACACCCTACCTTTTGCATATCAAGCAGAAGTCCGAAAAAACAATACGGGAATATGTCACTCGCTTTACCAATGAATTGACAATGATTGATGGATGTAGCGATGACACAGCCGCTACAACCTTTGTAGTCGGATTGAAGAGAGACCTCTTCTATGATGCTTTTAACCTGGAACCTCGAAAGGGCAAGGCAATCCTGCTAAAAATAGCACAAAAACATATCTCCCTTGAGGAGATGAAGGCGACCAGAAGGAAAAATGACCAAGAAAGGTAAAATCTTTCCAGGAAACGGAAAAATAAGGAAAGAAGACAGGACGACGGACAATGGGAAGAAACATCGAAATGGCGGAATGTGTTATTCGCGACAAAAAGAATCTGAGAAGCTATAACTAATGCGGCCTCGACACGATCAAGTAACAAGTGTGATGAAGACCACATATAAGCCTTATACAACTTTAAAAACAAGTTGAGCAATTATACTGAAACACATAGCCAAATGGGATAACATTAATTGGCCGCTTCAGATGAAAGGAGACCCGAAATGGAGAGACAAAAACAAATATTGTTCCTTCCATAAGGATCATGGGCACAATACCGAAGATTGCTACAATTTAAAAGATGAAATCGAGCACTGGGCTCAGAAAATGGAAACTCGACGAGTTCATCGGAACGTCAGATAAAAAACTCACACTGATGGAGAAAGCAGATAATGTTGCGGGATCAAAAGCACAGTCCAAAAGGCTAATATACGTCGAACACTGCATAGCCGGAGGAAACAAAGCACACGAAACAGCCAGGCGAACTCCTCACTCGAACCAATTTATACCAGAACAAGGGTACTAACAAAATATTTTATGAATGCACAAAACATGGAGAAGTTTGCATCAACCAACTAGTACGAGTCAAAAGATCTCACCAACGGATGTAAGCTCGACCCGAATCACTAGTGACAAAGCTGGAAGCAACACACTCGACCAAACCCTGATGGTTGACACCAGACACGGAGCCAACATCAGCATGATTGGACAATTCGATGCTGATATGAGCATGATTGGACAATTTGGTGTTGATGTGAGCATGATTGGATAGTTCGGTGCTGATGCGAATATGATTGGACAATTTGGTGTTGACAAAAGCACAATGAGACAGTTTGGTAATGACATAAGCATGATCGAACAAGCCAATACTACTCAGCCATCAGATAGAAAAACATCTTAAGCCTGCCAATCACAACATCATACGCCACATACGAGGACGAAACAAAGAAAAACAAAGCAACGAATACACCAATCTCTAATACGAAGGCCAACAGTGAGTGAAGGAAGACAAAGCAAATCATATTTCGAACCAGTGTAAATGCCTTAACAACTAAGGTTGGTGAAAACAACAAAAGGGAATATCAATAAGATTACGAATTCAGAGCCCCAACTTTCGCCTGGACAACAAAATAGATACATCAATGAATTAGCCATACAAAGCAATCAAACAACAAAAGTCAAATGGATACACATAACTTATGGTCTGATCAACCACGGAGTTAAGGTTGGACACCCGAGTCAAGTAAACACAAAAACTTTGAGTCGACTGAGATGTCAAGTTAACGAAGTAAAGGTTGGACACTCAAGTCAACTAAACAACAAAAAATTTGAGTTGACGGAGATGTCAAGTTAACGAAGTAAAGGTTGACACCCGAGTCAACTAAACATAAAAACTTTGAGTCGATCGAGATGTCGAATTAACGAAGTAAAGGCTGGACACCTGAGTCAACTAAATACAAAAACTTCAAGTCGACCGAGATGTCGAGTTAACGAAGTAAAGGCTAGACACCCGAGTCAACTAAACACAAAAAACTTCGAGTCGATCGAGATGTTGAGTTAAAGAAGTAAAGTTGGACACCCGAGTCAACTAAAAACATAAACTTCAAATCGGCCGAGATGTCGAGTTATCGAAGTAAAAGTTGGACACCCAGGTCAACTTACCGCAAGAAGCTTCGAGTCGACCGAGATGTCGAGTTAACAAAGTAAATGTTCAACAAATAAGTTGACTTAACAAAATGACTTCGAGTTGACAAACACAAAAGTTAGAATTAGGGGAGGACATCAGTATGATTCGAAAAAGTCCAGGCAAAAGCAACTATTTGAGGCAAATTAGGAAGGACAACAATGACCCACCATTAGATGAACGATGAGCCTAAGCAAAAAAATAGCTATAAATGAATTCAACTAAAAATCCACAACAACTACAACAAAACTGAAAAGAAGAAAAACAAAAAATTTCAATTTTTATGGATAATACTACTCTGTTACATCTGGAGAATGAGATATAGAAGTGGGAGAAGAAACCAGAGCAACGGCAAGATCATCTCTCGCTGGAACAGAAGAAAAACTCTTTTTAGGGGAGGAGAGTAATAATGACTATGAGGCGCTCAATGGTAGAAGAAGCGATGGCTCCTCGGCTGCTAAAGCAAATTATTCGATATTGTCATCCTCAAAAGCTTCATCGATCAGGTGATGATACATGGACAAATCTTTGTTGAGCCCCTCGATATAATCAAGAAACTTAATCCGTCCGTCAACAACTCGCTTCCAATCTTCAACTTCAACTATACGGAGTCCATCCTTAGTAGGAACAACTTCATTTTTGGCCATGGCAAGTTGCCCTTCAGCGGTAAAGAGCATACCGAAAGCATGTGCCTTGACATCATTAAGTGCAACAGTTATCTGTTCCGCCCGCCTTTCAGTGGTATCATACATAACAAATTGCTCCAATTCAGCACGAGAATGTTCATCGAAAGTTGTTTTCTTAGCAGATAACTCTTTTTCCACATCATGTAGATGGGTGCAAACCCCAACTAACTTGGCTTTCAAAGAGTCAATCTCAGCAGCAGACATATCTCACATATCTTTCGCCTCCATCAAAGACTTTCGAGCAGCTTCTACAGCTTTCTCCGAGTCCGAGCGTTACATTTTCAACACATCAAATTGAAAAAGAACATGACAAAACACCAGCAATAACGCCGCCAATCTCCTCTCCAACAAAGCCACTTGATCACGACCAGCTTGATAGACCGAGCCCATCACCCCTGTGTAGGTGAGATGATTCATCCGGTCCATTATCTACTTAAGACCGTGGTAGAGGTGATCGGACAGGTCAAATACGGGCATCGAAGGCCTTTCCACCAACCGCTTGTGCCACTCATTTACCTACCTACGTGCACCATCTTGCACGTCAAGCTGAGTGAACCAACAGAACTTGCCATCTGACTTGATACTAATATCCTTCGGGCCAGACTCAGTCCAACCAACCCATGGATGAAGAACACGAGGATCCGAGAACACTGAGGAACCACCCTTGACAGCAGAAAAAATAGAAGGAATAGCAGTAACAACGGAAAAACCACGTTTACCCTCCTGTCGAGAAGCATCCGTGGCAAGGGCAAAACTAATGGTAACAGAGGGAGCAGGAGAAACCTGACGAACAGGAGAGGAAACTAGGAACGTGGCTACTTCGCTGACGTCAATAGAAGGAAAAGGAAAGTTATCCTTGAAACTCTAATCATCATCAATGTCTTTAGACTGCTCCACCGCTAGCTGAATCATCTTTTCATTAATGACCCGGAGATCATCATTAGACAACTCAGCAGCGTCTGAGACACCATAAGTAGAAAGAAGCTTCCTCTCATTATTGTCCAGCGGATGAGTAGTCTCTTTCTCGCTCCTTTTCAACGCAAACCTTAGCTCATCAGCCTCCTCGAAAGACTCCTTTTGCAACATCGTCATGAAACGAACTTGGGCGAGACACAACCCCCGTACATCCTGAATAGGATTCGAACGGGACACAATCTCAGAAGAACCAGGATTAGAAATTTGTTTCTTCCTCGTAACCCGACCAAGGTATACCGGCAATCTCCTTGACGGACTCGTAGACCTCGCGAGCTTTCTTTTTCTTGAAGTAGGGACTGTGATATCAACATGAGCATTGAGATTCATAACGCACTGATCAAAGCTCACTTCCCAATCAATGCTAGCACCACCAACGCTAGCACGAGTAGCGCAAGCAACAAAGGCCTTAGCATGAAACTTGGTAAATAAAGCTCGCTCCACTTCACTCATGGTGTACAAACCACTAGGCTCCAGGATACCCTCGGAAAGAAATGCCTCTACAGAAAATGATAAAGCTTTGTGAATCGATCACTGATCTTTTGTTTCTCAACAGTCAAGTGAAGATTCTTTTATTGGAAAAATGGAATGATCAAAAAATCAAACGACCTTGCAATTGGAACTAGCCCGAATTAATAAAAGCATAAAACCAACACCTCGACCAATCACGAATATCATTGCTAACTTTCTCGAAACACTCGGGAGAAAGGAGAAAGAAGATATCCTTGTTCACCAACAACCCAACTACTGAATGCAAAACCATCACAGTTAAAAGAATGTCAGCCATAATAGCCCTCGCATAAGAAGAGACCATCACTTTCCAACCTTTGGGACCCATTTGGACAGGAGGAATACCCAAGAATTTCAGATACTTTTAGAACAGCTCCAGAATCGGAAACCGAAAGCCAGAGGTAAACATGCACTAATACAGTGCAATGTACCCAGCCTTCGGATTACAAGGCTTATCCTCTTGTCTAGGCAGGATAATCTCAAGGTCGGGTGGGAGATTATAATCAAAACAAAGATTGTCCAGCGTCGCTTGAGAAGCTCTATTGGGAGAATAATGAGCCTCACACAGACTTAGCAACTTACCTTAGCTTATCACCAACAGACTTCGTGAGAAGAAACGAAATGAAGGGATGAGTAAACCCTAATTCAAAGATAGCGTGAAGAGGGAAAATGAATTCGTCACATCTCCTTTTATATAGCCAAGCAATGAAGGGATGACTCGTGGGATACCGTGCGAGATATGATAACTACACGAAATCCCAAAAATATGTGCAAAAATGAACTGGCAAGCAAAAAATCTAGACACCAACTCGCGAAAAGTTCTTGACAACATTAAATATAAGGTAATGATGAAACTGAAAGGCAAACCGTCATGAAGTTAGTGGCCTCGTCAGCTTACCCACAAACTAAAGGGGGGAGTAGCTGATGATACATCAAAATACACCAGTGATCACGGCCGTACACGTGGCATAGAGATTCATCACGATGATATAGCGTCCAACCTATTGGGCTTGCTCATAAATCCCAAGAATAATAAAGCCAATTACAGAGGCCCAGACGAGGTCCGCCAATGGGGAGACAAAAACTGGCCCAAATCTGGGCCAAATGAATCAGAGCACAAATTCAGGCCCAACACGAGTTCTCCCATAAAGAAGTGGAACATTGCACCAAAAAAAGGCCATGGAAGGGGTTACGCCTCCACGAACGCATCTTCATTAAGAAGGAGACTATTACAAGAAACATCTCCTTCCGTAGCGCCTCACATGCTTAAGTCATGCAGAGAGTTAACTGCGACCTTTATAAAAGGTAAAGAGAACATTCAACACGGGTATGCAACTTTAACTGAGTTTTGTCCAGATTTACTTCCTTCTTCCAACAGAGTTACTCACTTAAGCATCAAAGTGCCTTCGTCCACCAAAAAGGTGGTCCTTGGCAGTCTAACGATTGTTTTACAGGACAAACTTGCAGGAGGACGATTTTTGGACGCATCAGTAATAATTAGGATTATTAGACAACAACTTAAGTAGGAATCCAAATAAGCTTTCATGAACTAAAATAATGTAATGAGGTTGATGCATATTTGTAGATGTTCTTAGGCCCCAAATCAAATTATCTCGACTTCGGACGCGTGCTATAAACAAGTATGAAGATGATGCAGACTCTTCAATAATTTCAATTTAAAAGTAACTCACATTTATAACTTTGTACAAAAGGTGTTGGCTCTTCCATCGTTTCAATATACAAATAACTAAAATTTGTAAAGTTGTAATATATGTCGAAAGTAGGTACGTATAATTTCCAAGTTTATTGAAAACTAGATAGGAGAAGCCAACTTTGAATCTATAACATAAAACACAATGGTGTTTCACTATTTTAAGGAGTGTTGAAGGCACGACCCATCAACTCAGGTATGTGTATTATTTATGAGTGTTGGAGGCACGACCAATCTACTTGGGTGGCATGTTGGCGGCATGTCACGAAAGTTATGGCAAAGGCACAAGTACATGCCATAAGAGAAAGGCGCGTGATTGTGCCAATGATATGGGTAATACACAGTAAAATATACCACATCGCATTTGTTGATAAGGAACGTTTCCAAGCTTCCTCCATTCTTCATGAACAAGTGTATATATCCCAGCCTCCAATATCAAATTACGCCTATCTTCATCTTCATACTAAATAAAATTATCCAACCAAATTTTTATCCCCTTATACTAGTGCAACGAATAGTGAAAAGAACAAGGAGATTTGCACATCTCAAAGGGATGAATTCAAGATCGGATAGAAATTTTATAGAAGAAGTAATTTTTTGGGAGGAAAATTGGAAAGATGAAGAAGCTATAAAGAAGAAGATAGATTGGGAGAAAGTCATTTTGATTAACATTTTGAATTGCTTGTTGTTGTTGTTGTTGTTGTTGTTGTTGTTGTTGTTCCAATGCTGGAAATTTTCTCTCCTTTAAATAAAAAAATAAACCCGACTAAAATAGAAATACACTAACAACATTTATTAAAATTGAAATACCTAAAACAACTATACTTGCTCAACTTAAATCTTAATTAAAATAAGAAATCCTAAAAATCAGAAAACTCTAGAATCTGCTAGGTTCCTACATCATTAGCAATTTCGTAGATAAGATGAATTCAATAGTTTATAAGTTTTTTTTATATTTTATGTAGGAACAATGATTAATTCGTAGATAAGATGATAAGATTTAGTAATTTAATGATATTACTTAGGTTTAATTTGTATGTGACAAGTTATTAGACATTCTTGGAAAGAATAAATTAGTACATGGGGTAAATTCAAAAATTGTGGTATTTTATGCCGCCAAGCTCAAAATTCTACTATTACTCATTTATAATCATTTTCAATTTTTTTTTTTTTTTTGTAAAATTCACTCAATATATAACAAGAATATGTGTCAACTAAAGTGTAAAATCTACATATTCCATAAGGTAAAGATAACACCTCATTTTATTCTCTTTCCTATTTGTTTCCCTCCTTTGTTCTTCTTTCGCTCCTTTCGTTATTTTATGTTTGGTTGGCCATTTTCCATGCAAAATGACATCCAATTCCCTTGTCAAGTGATTTTCCACTGTTTGATTGTGTATTTAAAGAAAGAGAAAAATTATGCATGTGACTAGTTTTTCCATCTCTCACATGGAAACCAAAATCTTTGGGCCCCTCTTAGAAGCGAAATCAGCTAAAACGGTTTTAATTCCTGTGTCTATTTTCCATCATACGAAACATATTTGTGTTTTAGATTTCTTCATTTCTCTTGGCTCCTTTTTGGAAAGCAAGCGGGGTTTTAAGGATCCCTCCTTTATATTAATGAAAAGAAAGTAAAATTATAAAAATTCAAATACAATTATTGAGAGGATAAGTTTCCCCCAACTCAAAATTTGGAAGGGGGAGGCCTTACCTTTTTCTTTTTGGTGGAGTATGCTCAATGAACTTCTTGTTTTCTTTCCTGCGTCTAATGAATCTCCGAGGGCTTGGTATGTAATCTTTATAAGCTTTTGAAACTAAAGCTCTGAGGTTCTTATATTTTTCTTCGTGGGGACATCATTTTCATGTTCTAATATAGTTCAATTTCAAGGCTATCATGCTCCCAAGGCTCAGCTTTTATGCTCTATGTAATTAGAGTTTCATCTTCTCATTACACAGACTCCATTTCTTGATTGTTTTCCATTGGCAAAAGATGCATATCTGTGTGGGAAGTGATTTCGCTCGTATCCACCTACTTGCAGGTTATTTCTTCTCCTCAATAGAGTTTGCACTCTTTTTCACCATCTCCACACTTAGGGTATTTCTTGCCTTAAAAGCTCGCTCGCCAGTAGCTATCTCCAATCCATCTTCTGCCTCTGCAACAACTAACTATTTGTTCTCTTCTCTTCTTCTCGAACTTTCCAATACTTCATAATCTAGGCATTACATTTTCTTTGTTTTGGGCATGTAGATTAAGTGTGCCCAACCCCATGCATTGTTTTCTCCTTCACTAAATATGGAGGTACAAACTTCAATTTGGAAAAGCTATTTTCATTGCTTTTTGCGAACAATGAAGCCCATCACATTGTGTTGTTTGCAGTTGCATTGGGCTCGTCTCGTTAGAGTTTGCATGTGCTGGTATAACATCATTCAATGCCTCATTGGATGCCTCGAATAAGGCTAGGGTTTTCTCAACTCCTACCTTATCTACACCATCATCTACAATCTCCATCAATTCTTTTCCATCTATTGAGCGTGAGTTCTCCATTAATGATTTATGGTTTTATTCGGATCCCCTCGCATCTTGTTTCATCTATTAACAAGGAGGGCTCATTGCAACATCTCAAGTCAAGAGTACATCTCTATTCGAATTTTGAACAAGGGTTTTGGGTAGGTCCTCTCTTGCTTCCTAAATTATCTCCAGGAGAGAGCATGGAGTGATCCATCTTTGGAACCAATCTAGCACTCATTCGAGCATAAGATCAATATCAACATCTATGAATCTGTCAAGAAACTTATGTGGAAACCCAAACCCTAGAATCCCATAATAGTCGAGTGGGAGGAGAGACTAGAAACTGGTGCCGTGTTTTGAAAAGTATTGAGGTGATGTAGTTCTACACCCTGAGGTGAAGGATCATTTTTTATGTTCAGATGTTGCTGACCCAAACTAAAGCTCATTCAAATGCTTGATGGCAGACTCCAAAACACGAGATTCTTCAAGAGCTATTTCCAACTCATTATCCATTATGCATATCAGGAAATATCATCGATATCATACTTACATACGCGACCAAAGATGAAGAAATGATAGCACTATAGCAATGGTCTTCCCTTGGCCTTTTAGAATATGCTATTTAATATTACCAAATGTCACTTCCAGTTTTTTCTCCAAATAAAAGTTTGTTGAGATTAAACATAATCCAACAGTTGGTAGCTACTCTTCACCATCTAAGCTTAATCTGATAATATCTAGACCCTAGTCTATTTAGTATATTAATCTGCTTCATTATGCATATCTACTTGCCACCCACAATCGATAGACCATGTACAATTTTGTGAAATTTATTAAGTTTTTATTTTTATTTTTCTTGTTCACATTTTTTTCCCATGTTCACAAACTTCTAATTAAGAAAAAATCATGTTGATTCATGTTTTACCTTTCTAAGTCATGAAAACTATGAGCAAATTCAGAGGAGGGAAATGTAAAATACAAAATCTCCATTTTTAAATGAGAAATATATGGAAGAACGAAAACAAAGAACTGTATTGATTTTGAATAGGGAAAGAAAGATTTCCACTTCAGAAGGGATTGATTAAGGCCCCTGCTAAATAACACCACCATTTCTCCTGATGGACACCACCAATACCCTACTTTCTGAAGGACACCACCACCTTTCTAAACGACACCACCACCCGCTAAAGGACACCACTTATAAAAACCCTTAACAAAAAAAATCATATTTCTTTCCCTTTCTCTCCCACACGGTCTCTTCCTCTCCCTCTCCCAAGATTGAACTTCTGAGAGACACTTCCCCCCCCCCTCATACTATCTCTACTCTCTTTCTATACTCTCTGCTCTTTCCCTCTACCGTTGGTGTGTGAGTGAAAGGTTGGAGGTTTTCAAAAGTTTTTGTGTTATTTGGGGTCTGTTGGTGTGTGAATTATTGCATTTTTTTTGCGATTGAGGTTTGTGTACAGTTCTAGGGCTCAGTTGGTTTGATTTGGTGTCGATTTAGTGTGTGGTCTTCGTTGTGTTTGATTGTTGAACAAAACCTAAACGAATTTAGGTAAACATATCCTTTCTTCGTTGTGTTCTATTATTTTGTTTTAATTGTTTCATATTTATTTTAAATGTTTAGTATGGCAAAGACAAATAAATATGTAGTGGTGGTGATGTTGGTGGTGACGTTGGCAGTAGTGTAGCTAGGGGTGATGGTGGTGTTGGTGTTGGTGGGGATCATCCAATTGAAAGACACCCAATGATGGCATCTTTCAGAAAGTCTATAGCCGTAAAAAAAAAAAAAAAACTATCATGGAAGAGAAAAAAAATCCAAAAATGGAGGGAGAAAGAAAGGGAGATGAAGCTGAGAGAATACACAATGGGGAGTGATTTGATTGCTGCTAATGAAGCGGAGACACTCCTATTTCTATCTCAAAGTCAATGTAATGTGGTTCGTAACATTGAGGAAGCAGATAAGGGTAAAAGGGATGAGGGAGACGAGGAGGGTGAACAAATGCAGGGGGATGCAGAGGGTGAAGAGGCTGAGCATGATCAGGGGGACAAGGAGGGTGAGCGAATTCTGGGGGATGCGGAAGGTCAGAAGGATGAGGAAAGTGAGCAGGGCCAGAGGATGCGGTGACCCAGGGTGATCCAGATGAAAATCCGGTTATTTCTGTAATACCCGGTCCAATGAAGATCCAGAACCTAACAAAGTTTCTTATCTTTGTGGTCCCAATGATGCATCCATATTAGAGGATTATGATGACCATGTTTCACTTCATTTGGTTTGGTCATGAGGTATTTATAATATTTTCAATTTATTTTTAATATACAAACAAAATGACTTTACATTATTTGGAAACTGACTAGTTTTTGTTATTGTGTAGGAGCGAGGGGAGTTGAGATGTCGGCATCAGGGCAAGAATTTTATAGATTGGATGTTGCGTGAGGAGCCGAAGGAAGTTATTTCAATGGTATATAAGAGTGGTCTCCAACCGTTGATAGACCATTGTAAGGATCATATAGATAGGGTCACAATTTGTGCTTTCATCGAGCGTTGGCTACCTAAGACCAACACTTTTCACCTCCCTTTTGGAGAAATGACCATCACCATTGATGATGTCTATCATATCACTTATTTGTCGATTGATGGTAAGCCGATTATGGTGAAGATAAGTATCATTTGGTTAATGGTATAGAGATCAAAAGAGCAAAGAACAAAAGCATTTCCAGAAGTATTAGAGTATCTTCGAAATGAAATTTATTAAGGATCACTGATGTGTGAAAGTGAGCACAAGTGATTCTCTTAAAAAAACACAAGTTGCACAAGGTTACTTGTTATGTCTTCTGGACATGATGATCTTCGCTGATAAGACTGGAACCAAGGTGTGCACAAAATATTTGAAGTTGCCGACGAAGGTGGATGATATTGGAAAGTACGCATGGGGAGTTGGTATTTTGGCGTTCTTGTATCGTCAACTTGGTTGTGCTAGCAAAGCAAGTACCAAACAAATATCTGGATATCTGACGCTTTTGGAGGTACAATTTTGGGTTAATTGTTTAGTTAATTTTCTTTTTAGTGTTCCATATATTGATTATTTATATTGATATGTTTAATTCTTTTATAGTGTTGGATATACAATCACTTTAGCCTTTGGGATACGACTTGATACTCGTGGAAGGATCGTCTCCCCACCATAGCTAAGTGGGATTGCTCCCACCCTAGCGGGGTCATGAGTTAAGAAATTTTGACTTAGGGAGAATCTTGATGACATGTCTCTTGAAGAGGTCAAAGTTAGTTGTTTAAGTTCATGTTTCATTTCAATAAATTTACTAAGTTCATGTTTTATTGTCAGGTTAGTTGGGACCCTTATGTAGAATCAAGCGAAAAACTCCAATTCACAACTTACATGGTTCCAAGGTTGTTTGATATGCCCCGATGTTGAAGAACTCTATCACCCTAATCTAGTGATGAGACAGATGGGAAGGATACAGGTCATTCCAAGTGCACTCATTCAAGCCAAAATGAAGAATAGAGGTCGATCTGGCCACAATTACTCTGTCAAGCATGAGATGTTGTCTTCATTTGCTGCAACTTGGCAGAATCATCTCCTGTCAATTGAAAACCAAGGAGCGTCGGTGAAGCTTCCATGAGATTGCAGAAACGGCTATTTGGAGTGATTTTATGAGATTAGCTATCTGTTCATCTAACCACCAAATACTAGGAGGACACATCCCTTAAGAAATCAATTGTTCGTATCTCTTAATCGGATAATTGCTATATAGTTTAACAAATTTGCTCGCATTTGAAATATATAAAAAAAATTTCTTACTAAAATCAATGTTTTCCTTGTAGAACAAGTTGGTTAATGAGGCTCTTCAGTTGGTGGATGCCTCTAATGAAGGAGGGAATGTGGATAAGGAGGTTGTGTTGCCCGATAGAATAGGTGAGTTGCTAAGACAAATGTCTACGCGGATTTTCTCTTCCTTAAGAGATAACGAGGAAGAACAACAACCTAGTCAAACTGGTGATGGTGGTGCTGCTCCGACTAGTGGTGCTCTGAGTGGTGGTGGTAAGGGGAGGGGTGGTGTTGCTATTGCTGGTGCTGGTGGTGGTAGAGGAATATCTCAAGGAGATGGTGGTGGTGGTGTTGGTGCTGGTGGTAGAGAAAGGGGTGAAGGTAGTGGTGGTGTTGGTAAACGAAGGGGTGATGGTGGTAGTGGTGCTGGTAGAGGAAGGGGTGCTAGTGGTGCTGGTAGAGGAAGGGGTGATGGTGGTGGTAGTGGTAGTGACAGTGAAGTTCTTGTTGGTGGTGGTGTTGAAAGCAGAACCAATAAAAGGTATGAGAAGAATACGCTTGAAAAAAGAACCTCAGAAAAATACAGAGGAATTGATGTATAATTTTCAGAAACAATTTTCTTTCTTGTATTGTGTAGTTAGTTAGTGATTTCAGAAACAAATTTTAGACGCAATTGTGTGTTGAAATGACTATATGTTTATGTTACTAAATTATGATTCGCATTAGCATTTATGTATATTTCAGTAATGGTTCTACTGTTAACTGTTGTCCAAGTAAAAGTAACAAATTCTATCAAAAGGCATGAAATTTTGACACAAAGTGACCTAAAACACAAAATCTGCCATTTTTTTTTCTGCAAATGCAAGAGCCGCTGCGAATGTCATACTCAAAATCGCAGTGATCGCTGCATTTTAGTCCTGAAAACTGATGTCACAGAACATAACACCGAATGCAGCGGTTCATGCGGGTAACAGAAGCATAAACGCAGCAATCAGCGCAAACCATGTTTTTATCTTCCCAATGACCGCTGCGTTTGGACATAAAACATACTTTGTCCAAATTTATGATTTTTTGAATGAACATTTTTTTTCATTTTTATCAAATCGTATTAGTTTGATACATTCTTGACATATTTGATTTATTGTTAAACCACATTTTTTACCTTCTCAAGTTGGGGTGTTCAAAATGGATTTTTGTAATAAATCAAATATGTCAATAGTGTATCAAACCCTTATAAATTAAAAAAAATGAAAAAAAATCTTGAAATACAAATAAATGAGAAAATGGACAGAGTCTAGATTTCATGTTAAACGCAGCAGCCACTGCGAGCATAATAGAGTTCATCACAACTACCGCTGCATTTGGACAAAAATTCAGAGTCTGATTTTTGTCTTAACGCATCGGTCACTGCGAGTAACTGCATCCCAATCGCATCAACCACTGTGTTAGGATAGAAATCAAACTCTGTCCATTTTTTCAATTTTTGTATTTGAAGTTTTTTTTTCAATTCCTATGGGTTTGATACAATATTGACATACCTCACTTTTGAACACTCTAACTTGAGAAAGTCAAAAGTGGAGTTTAGTAATAAATCTAATATACCAATACTATATCAAACCATAGGAATTGAAAAAAAAAACTTCAAACACAAAAAAAAATGAAGAGACTCTGATTTTTGTCCTAATGCAGCGGTTGTTGTGAGTATGATAGAAAAGATCGCCGCAAGCGTTGCGTTTGGACAGAAATCCAAAGTCTGATTTCGGTCCTAACTCAGCGGTCCATGTGAGGAACTCTATACCCCTCCCAGCGACCCCTGTGTTTGGACAGAGATTCAGATTCTGTCCAAATTTTAAATTTTATGAATTTGAAATTTTATTATTATTTTTCAATTCCTATGGGTATGATACAGTATTGGCATATTGATTTATTGCTAAACCCCACTTTTGAACACCTAAACTTGAGAATGTCAAAAATGGGGTTTAGCAATAAATCAAAATGTCATTACTGTATCAAACCCATAGGAATTGAAAAAAAAAATGAAAAAAAACAATTGAAATACAAAAAAAAAATGAATAAATGGACAAAATCTGATTTATGTCCAAATGTAGCGATCGCTACAAGCGGAATATAGCAGATCGCAACAACTGCTGCATTAGGACAAAAATTGGACTCTGGATTTCTGTCAAAAAGCAGTGGTCACTGCGAGGATCTCTATACTCTTCGCAGCTACTGCTGCGTTAAGAAAGAAATCAGACTCTGTCCATTTTTTCATTTTTTTTATATTGGAATTGTTTTTCATTTTTTTCAAATCCTTGGTTTTGATACAGTATTGGCATATTTGATTTATTGCTTGACCCCACTTTTGATCTTCTCAAGTTTAGGTGTTCAAAAGTGGGGTTTAGAAATAAATCAAATATGTCAATACTGTATTAACCCATAGGAATTGAAAAAATGAAATAAAAAATTCAAATTCAGAAAATCATAAATTTGGACAGAGTTTGAATCTCTGTTCAATCGTAGCGGTCCCTGCGGTTTTATTAGTTTGGCGCACATTAACCATTGCAAGGCTTTTCACTGACTTTGCAGTAACCGTTGCATTTGATGTCAATCCATGTTTGAAAAATTTTAGGACTCAATTACAATCTTCAGGTGTTGCTTTAATGTTGAATTACATAAACTGCACATTGGTTTTAGTTAATCCAGCAAGCAATCAATAGATTGGCCAACACAAGCAAAGATTCTTCAAACAAACCAAAACCTGGGTCATGATGGCGTCAATCCAAGGATATCCTGTCCGAGCATCTCTCCAAGCCACGAACAATTCATTGTCATCAATCCAAGGTATCTACACTACCATGTCATATTCAACTTCGTTATTGTTTTCTCAGTGATACAACTGGAACACATGTAATGCACAAAACGAGAACTAGAAAATAGAAGTTCTTGTTCAAGTATATTCAGGTATATGTAACAGAATCTCAGATGAAATTTGAAATTCAAACACTGAATCTGGTTTATTAGATTGGGCAATATCTGATATCAGATAAAATCTGGTAGAATGGCATCCCTAGAGACAAGGCAATATTGTTCAAGCCAAGAATTCTTCTGCCTTTTGCAATGCATGTAAGCATCTGGTTGAAACATCGCCACCATAAACCTTATAAATAAAAGTTTTTAATCTTACGAGTACTCGTGCACCTTATAAATAAGATGATTGTTGATTCAAAGACCCCAACTAACCGAAGATACAATTATTCAAAGCAGAGGTACCAAGGTCATTCACTAGATGATTAAATGAAATTTGTTTCTTACAGTTTACCTGGTTGCATATTCTATTTTCCTTCATCTGATCAAAATTAGGAGTACCAAAAGCCACAATATAGAAAAAATCCCGCCATAACAACTGCAGAGGTTGAAAGACACAGATAGTTGTCAAATTTGTGGTTGAAACCAAACATAGAAGTCCACAGAATATAACATCCAAAAAAGTGTAAAGATCATTTAGTTACATAAAAAGAACCAAATGACATAAAAATCTTGACAGTACACATCAAGATATGATGAACCTATGCACATTTCTTGTCATCAAGAGTAATCTGCACTTGCCATAAACTGGCAGAACATAAAGTGTTAAGGCATGGTACGCTGACCTGTCCAACAAGTGAAACAGGTGGCAATGTATGTTTCTTGACGTCCTTATAAACATCTTGAAGACATTGGTAAAAATATCTGCAAGAAAGACAACCAAACTGCCACAGAAACAATACAACAAATATTTTTAGAATTGGAATTCAAATGGCAAGATAAAGGCAATGACAGATAAAAATTTGTTCGCCGTATTTCAAGAATTTTCCTTTGTACTCACTTTCAAATATGGCGATAAAACAGTTGTTACTGGTTTCAAGAATGCAGATGGGTCACCCTTTGGTTTCTCGAAGTTTGCTACCCACTCCTGCAATTCACAAAAGGACCTAGTCTGAGAAGCCATAAGACAAGAAATTTGCTATTCAAGAATTAAGCAATGCCGAACTTATACAAGCATGAGTTCATAATAACCCCAACGCACAATTTCCTATTTGATTGGGCAACAAGTAACAGAGCATGGAAGCTTACCCAGTAATACCTAGGCTGAAAGCAATCGTAAAAGTGATTAGTTTTAGAGCCAATTCACTTGAGGCTATTAGAGTATGGATCTAAACATAACAGATGTTCCTTGGGAAGAAACAACAAAATGTATTTGCTTCAAGACAAAGGATGACTAACCTTAGACTTGGATCACTCATGCAAGGTGTGCAGAACCACCCCTGGGTGCAGCTATATCCAGAGTATATCAACTGTGACATGAGGAAGCTCAATAAAGATCATGTACATCTGAATAGCTTAAAAGTTAAACAAACTTTATTTTCAAGTTATCGTGTGAACCAGCTGGATTATCAACAAAAAAAAGTGCACAAGAAAAGTGCAAAAGTAACATCTGTGTTCAATTAGGAGTGACCTAACCATCAAAAGCAAACCAACTAGCAGCCTTTGTCAAATTTTGAAAGGTAAAGAATGTGGAAACAAAATGAGGTAGCATTACTAATAACCAAGTAAATAAAAATGGTACAGTGGAATAGAGCAGAGTTGATCTTGAAAACGATAACAAAAGAATTTAAAGAAATAAGCTATTGTGATACAAAACTCAATACCTGAGTCACTGACTCCTAGTGTTCATGTTGTTGAAGATAACAACATACTATTATACATTCTTCACTTTCCAATATACATTTATCAAAAAATTTAATTAGATTTTCGACAAAATGAAAAATAATGATCCACGAAGCAATGAGGAAATACTCTAATAAACCATTTTGTTACTACAAACGAATATTTAAATTATATGCATATAAATGATACATTTACGTACATGTATGCTAAAAATAAAAACAGGTGTAAAGATGTATGTAAGTTGAAATTTCTAAAGCACAACTGTCATAAAAGATTCTTATGTGTGGGGAACTTTATATCTGTCAGGAGATATTGTTTTCCGGTGACCTAGAAAACGACGGTGACCTTCAACTGCTCTTGCCATATTCCCAGAGTATTAAGGAATGAAAACATCACTCTCAACTGACACAATGTAGTCAAGTGCTGCCATTTGGGATGTATGACATGTAAAAGGTTCAAGTTCCTCCACTGATGCCAACTTTTCCTGTCAAGATGTTCACAAGATGGATTGATTTCTATTCCTGTCATCGTATATGATAACATTACAACCACATCATCATCATCATCATCATCAAAGCCCATTCCCGAGATTTTCGGGGTCGGCTACATGAATTTTGGTTCTCCAAGCAATGCGATCTTCCCACATTTCCTCACCTAATCCAAGCTCAATGATATCTTCATTCACCGTCTTCATCCAAGTTTTCAACGGTCGTCCCCTCCGTCTACACCCTCCATTAACTTGCCAATCTAAACATTTTCTAATTGGCGCCGTGCTCGGTCTCCTCCGCACATGACCAAACCAAGTTAAACGTCTTTCTCTAATTTTTTCCTCTATGGGCGCTACACCTAAGTATCTCCTAATTCTTTCATTTCTAATCTTATCCTTACGAGTTTTACCACACATCCACCTTAACATACGCATTTCTGCTACTGCCATCCTATGCGTATGTTGTCCCGTAGTAGCCCAACATTCTGAACCATATAGCATGGCTGGTCGAACAATTGTCTTATAGCATTTCCCTTTTAGCCTTGCAGGCATCCTTCTATCGCACAATACTCCTGACGCCATTCGCCATTTCAACCAACCAGCTTTAATCCTGTGGTCTACATCTGCTCCAATAGCCCCATTCTTTTGAATTATAGACCCTAGATATCGAAAAGCCTCACACTCTGGGACCTCGACACCTTCGATCTCAATTGCATGACTTCTCCCTCTTGGTTCACACCCAAAGTTGCACACTAGATACTCCGTCTTCGAACGGCTAATTCTAAAACCTTTACTCTCTAAAGCCTCCTGCCACTTAACTAATTTCTGACCTAAACCTGCACTAGTCTCATCCATTAAGACAATATCATCTGCAAATAACATGCACCAAGGTACATCTTCTTGCAGATGTCTCGTCAACTCATCCATGACCAAAGCAAAGAGATATGGACTTAACGCCGACCCTTGATGTAGTCCTACTGTCACTGGAAATTCACTAGACATCCCACCTACTGAGCGAACACTTGTTACAACCCCTTCATACATATCCTTAATGATATCGACATAACATTGAGACACTTTCTTCCTTTCAAGCACCCACCAAATTAACTCCCTGGGGACCCTATCATATGCTTTCTCCAGATCAATAAAAACCATATGCAAACTCTTACGTGCCTCTCGATATTTTTCTACAGTTTGCCTAAGCAGGAAGATGGCCTCCGTAGTAGACCTACCTGGCATAAATCCAAATTGATTCTCCGAAATCGTGGTTAAACTCCTAAGTCTTTGTTCTATAACCCTCTCCCAAAGTTTCATCGTATGACTCATAAGCTTTATCCCTCTATAGTTCGAGCAATTCTGGATATCCCCTTTGTTCTTATAAATTGGTACCACAATGCTATGCCTCCATGAATTTGGCATTTTTCTAGTTTCCAAAATCCTATTAAATAGCTTAGTTAGCCATTGAATCCCAACTTCTCCCAGACATTTCCATGCTTCAATTGGTATATCATCCGGTCCAACGGCCTTCCCTGTCTTCATTCTTTTTAAAGCTTCTCTCACTTCTGTGGCACTAACTCTGCGATGGAACACGCGATCTCTCCCTTCCTGTGAAGCATACCCCTCCAAGTTTAACTCCCCTACATGTGTTCCATTGAGTAGGTTCCAAAAGTAATCCTTCCATCTATCTAAAATAGCTTGATCCTGCATTAAGACTCTTCCATCCTCATGCTTAACACACTTAACATGACTCAAGTCCCTAGTTTTTCGTTCTCTAGCCTTCGCTATCTTGATAACATTACAACCACAAATAGAACAAAATGACATGAGTCTGACAACTGTTTTTCTTTGCCAGTCTGACAGCCATTTTTGTTTTTGACTACTATAAGAGAGGACAGATGGTACATTAAAAGGTTTTCCAGATTTTCATCCCACAAATCAGCCCACCCACTCACTCACGAGAAAACTTTATTTTTGTTCAAAATTTTGGGACAAAATCATAAAGGTATTAGCGGTAAATCCATCAGGCTTGCTCTCTGTGCAGGCATCTTCATGGAATGCATTGAATAAACATATAACTGTTCAAATTTGAATGTATGATACCTAAAATATTGATAAAGCTAATACGATCTTGTAGATCTATTGCCCAGCAGGAAATGGGAAGCTAATCTCCACAATTTCAAAGATGATTATGAGCTCTAAGATCAATCATGCTTCTGTAGTCCAATCTAGTTGAAGAGGGGCAAGTTGGCGAGCTTCTGCAGCCCACTCGCCATGTCAAGGAAAGATCATGCAACAATCAATTAGGTTTGAGGGTCAAGTTGTGGGACATTCTTTCTTTTAGGGACATTAGTAAGTTTTATAATTAGGGTTGAGGGTTTTGTTTATTTTTTTTTATCTTAAAAGTTCTCAGGTCCATAAATAAGCGATTAGGGCCTCCATAAATAAGCAATTAAGGCTCAAATGTTAGTTGGTTAATTTAATATTGGGAAGATGTTTATGAAATCTTAATATTTTTTTACAGGTTGGAAAGGGATATCAATTTTTTGCTTCCACAAATATTCCTAATATGCATGTCATGAGCCCTCAAAATCTGATAATAAAAACTATCAAGGAGTTGGGTGCTTAGGGCGAAGGTGCCCTAAGCATTTTAATGTTTCTTACCCCAGCTTATATTTTCAACTGAGGCTACATCATTTCAAGATTTATGCTTCTCCCTTACAACTGGAATAAAAAGAGATCAGTTTCATTTCTTAAATCAACTTCAGTATTGTGCTTTTACTCTGTTCTCGTTTGTGATGGGAAAGGGAAAATACTTTGTTAGATGCTTTTAATTGCATGTTTAATATGACACACATTAATTCTTCCATTTTATTATTGCATTATGTTTAAATCATATCGACAAAGAAAAGCTCTATATTTATTATGCATTTATGGAATTCGAGGAATTTCCAATAAGAATTTTAAAATTATTGGTTTCATACAAATCTAAGGACACAATGGTATTCTACAATCAGGAGTTGACTTTCATTTATCATGAAATCAAAAAAAAATATATATCAATTACCAGAGCATCGCAAGCCTTGATAAGTGTCTCAAGTTACTGAAATGGAGGAAAGTTGAATGACCACATAAGTAGTTAAACATCCTACCTGATAACAGTTTACTCATCTGCTTCATCCTGGGACAAACCATGTGTGCAACCACTAAAGGCAAGCATGTCCTTCTCGTATCGTAGATGTAGAGCAATGTAAGGACCATAAGATCTCATACGCTCCACCAACAACTGCAGAGCATAAATAACATATTTTTTTTAAATAAATAACAACAATAATTTAAGGCACGCATGGTACTAGCCACAAAGAAAATATAGCCAGTAAAGTCATAATCGAAAAATAAGGTTCATAATTTTACCCTCCCCATTGTCTCGATCCTGGGTGAAAAACGAAGTGCTTCATAAAGAGCACGACAACGTAGCTTCTGAATGTCAGGAGGCAGATTATTGTTTGCCAAGCGAGAATCAGATTTTTCAGCACGAATTACCTGTACAGATAGGTGAATATAGCGAGACCGTATGACAAACATGAATCAGCAGCTATGAATAAAGAATAAGTCGTTCTGAATAGAAATACCTGATACTCTTCCCAAATTCGGGAAATTTCGTATTGGTAGTATTCTATTGAAGACCAGCTTCGAAAATTCCTAACAGCTTTGGTAGCACTTGACAAATCCTTGGGAAGCTTCTTTATAACTTTAACATCATTAGCAAGAGCGGATATAAAATGATCTTCATCGAAGACATCTGAAAAGTTGCTGCAGTTTCAAATTCAGTCTTGTTGGAGATTTAAATCTTCCTCACACTTTCACAAATAACTAATAAGTATGACATGGAAAGATCCAAACCTTGAATCTTGCCAAAATGACCGTTTATCAAGTTCAGGAATGACGAGAGTGGCATTTATAATACGAGCAACAACAACCATGTCACATATCTGCAATTTAAGAGTAATTCTACACAGCCCGCGACTATAGCCCGCGAATGGTCCGGACCCTCCCAGGCACGTGCCATAGGGAGTGTGTTTGGCACGTGAGGAACCATTCAACATGGTCTGCTTCTCTGCGAATTGCAAGGGCTAACCCGAAACCCTTGCATCCTCTCCTCCTCCTCGCGCCTGCTCCTCCTCATCGACTGCTCCTCCTCCTCGACTGCTCCTCCTCTTCCTCCTCGCGCCTGCTCCTCCTCCTCGATTGCGAACTGCTCCTCTCCTGCGCCGCTCCTCCTCCTCCTCTTCCTCGACTCTGCTCCGCTCCTCTCCTGCACCGCTCCTCCTCCTCCTCGACGAAGGCCACTCTGCTCCGCTCCTCTAGTGCGCCGTTCCTGCTCCTGCTCCTGCTCCTGCTCCTCCTCCTCTGCGCCGCTCGCACTGCTCCTGCTCCTCCTTCTTCTGGTATGTAATTTCATAATTTTTGTTACTTTATCTTCTGAAATTATACTGAAATTAAAACTTAAATTTATCTTCAAAAATTTTATACCCTGAAATCATATAATCCTGAAATTCATACTACTGAAATCAGATAATCCTGAAATTTATACCCTAAAATTTTTTTACCCTGAAATTCATGATAATCCTGCAAAATTTTTACAAATTTTTGTTCAATTATACTACTGAAATTCATGATAATCCTGCAAAATTTTTGTTAAAAAAAATAGATTTGATTAGATTTTGTTAAATTTTTTTTTTTTTGTATAAACCAATCATAATTTTAGCGTAGTTGTAAAACATTTTAAAGATTACATATCTGATGATAACTACTCCTTTAATAGGTATATAAGGGATGGATAGTGTAGAAGATATTGAATTGATGGAGAATGAAAAAAATTTAGAAGAGATAAGGGATCCTACAGAAGGGATGAAATTCAGCGACATTGATGAGTACAAACGTTATTATTATGATTTTGCCTATAAAATAGGATTTCCAGTGAAAATAAAGAATACAGAAAAAGATGAAAATGGAAAAACTATATACTTAACGCTTGCATGTGGTCGGTCTGGGCAGCATAGAAGTCAATCACAAAGTGTTGTAAACATGCGGGGTACAGCTAAATGTGGATGTATGGCTAAAATTAGAGGTAAAATACTCTCTGATGGTGATGTGTTAGTGACAAAAGTAACAGTAGCTCACAATCATGAATTGAGCCCCGGAAAATCAAGATTTTATCCAAAAAATAGAGTTATGAGCTCATATGCGAAGAAGAAGCTAGATTATAATGATAGGGCAGGTATTAGGCCAAATAAGAATTTTACTTCATGTGTGGTTGAAGCTGGTGGTCATGATATTCTGCAATTTTCTCAGAAAGATTGTTACAATTATCTGGATAAAATGAGGAAGTTGAGACTTGGGGAGGGGGATGCAGAGGCCATTCATAACTACTTCCAAAAAATGCAAGCTAACAATGCTAATTTCTTTTATATGATGGATTTGGACAATAAATGGAGATTGAGAAATGTCTTTTGGGCTGATGCATGGAGCAGAGCAGCTTACAAGGAGTTTGGAGATGTTGTTACCTTTGACACTACATACTTAACGAATAAATATGAAATGTCATTTGCTCCTTTTATTGGGGTGAACCATCACGGTCAGTCAATTCTTTTGGGATGTGGATTGATATGTGGTGAGACCATTGAAGAGTTTGTTTGGTTTTTCAAAACTTGGTTGGTGTGTATGAATGACAATGCTCCGACCGCAATAATCACTGATCAAGATAGGGCAATGAAGAGAGCCGTTGAAATTGTATTTCCCAACACACGACACAGATGGTGCTTGTGGCATATTATGAAGAAGTTGCCTGAAAAATTGTCTGGTTACAATCAATATGAGGCAATAAAGTTTGCAATGCAAAAAGCAGTTTACGATTCTTTGTCTCATGAAGAGTTTGAAGTAAATTGGCATGGTTTCATTGAGAAATATTGTCTGCAAGAAAATGATTGGTTGAGAGGATTATATCTTGAAAGAATGCGTTGGGTGCCAACATATCAAAGATCTACTTTTTGGGCGGGGATGTCTTCAACTCAAAGGAATGAAAGCATGAATGCTTTTTTTGATGGTTATGTAAATTCGAAGACCACTTTGAAGCAGTTCGTTGAACAATATGAGAATGTACTACGAAGTAAGGTTCAAAAGGAAGCTGATTCGGACTTTAAATCGTATAACCGAGTGATCCCTTGCATTACTCCTTATGCAATAGAGATAACTTTTCAAACGTCCTACACTACAAAAAAATTTAAGGAGTTCCAACAAGAGATAGCAGGGAATATATGTTGTACAATAAGTAGTAAAGTTATAGATGAAAGTGGCTTTGAGGTATACATTGTTAGAGAAGACTTGGTGATAGGAGATAGACGACGTTCAGTCAATTTTATAGTAAATTTTAACGTTGCCGACTTCAATATCAAGTGTAATTGTCAATTGTTTGAGTTCAAGGGGATCTTATGCAGACATGTATTGAAAGTGTTGTTTGAAAGCCATATTCATGTTATACCAGATAAATATGTTCTTCGGAGGTGGAGGAAAAATGTGAAGAGGGCTCATACAAGGGTTAAGATTGTTTATTCAGATTGGGGAATGAAGCCTGAAAGTCAAAGGTTTGACAAGATGTGCAGTCACTTCTATGAAATGGCCGACTAGGCCGCTGAGGATGAAAAGAAGACATGCCAAGTTCATGAATGGATCAATTTGAAAATGGACCAACTCAAAACTGATGATGGTGATGAGGGTGTTGATTCACATGGGTTTATGGAATTTGGGTCCAACACTACTAGTTCTGGGATGCAATCCAACATTCATAGTCCATTACCGGTTCGTAGCAAAGGCCGACGCTCTAATTCAAGGATGCAACCCACAGATGAAAAGATTCGAAAAAAATACAAAGGAAAAAAAATAAACATGCAAAAAATGTGGTATGTTCTGCAATATGTTTTTTTTGAATATTTAATTTCTTAAATCTAGAATATTTGACACGTGTCATTTGTAGGGTTGTTCCCAGAGTGGAATTGAAGGATCAGAATATTTGACACCGCATTCAATAAATCCAAATACCTAGGTTTGTTTTTAATATATTTACTGACGCGTAACTATCACTTATGATTGTTTACTTATGATTTGTATTTGTGGACTTCAAGGATGAAACAATTGTGTCACAATCTGGTGCATTATCAGGAATGAATCATATTTATTCGCTCCTCTCACAGGTATTGCACTTATGATTTCCTAATATTGCAGTTATTTTGCAGTGCAATTCTTTATTATTTATTTAGTTATTTATTTTGGCAGACACCAACTTCAAACAACGACATGGAGTTGCCAGACTATAGGTGGTTGTGAATTCAAAATGTTTTCAAGTAAGGTTAGTTTCTTGTTCTTCCAAGTTATTTAGTATAGAATATATTCTTTATAAGTTAGTCAGATGATATGCGAACCGAGCAAACTTCTTTATAAGTTCTAAGATCATACCAAGGTCTCAACAGTGTTTTTAAATTGAATCGCTGATATGTTTTGTATGTAATTACATCTAATGAGATATGAAATGCTTTTAATTCTTATCAAGAAACTGTTTGGGGTGTATAATATGCTCTAAAGTTGCATGTTCCAATGGTATAACAATTGAACACTTTCATTGGCAACTTTTTTTTGTTTGTCACACCTTGCAGTTATTTTGAAGCAATTTTCTAGAATGAGTTCAAGTTCTTCTTTCATTTTCTTTCTTCATTTCTGCCTCTCTTTTAACTTTAAATTGCAACTTGAGCTTATAAGTCATTGATGTCATTTTTATTTTCATCACAACCACTTGACTATTTATATGATTCACAAGTCATGATTGAAGCTTAAAAATTTTGAAGGGTTAACTTGATCCCATCATTCTCGTTTGTGCTGAAAAAGAAGAGAGAAAGTGGTTAACTTGATCCCATCATTCTCGTTTGTGCTAAAAATTTTGAAGGGTTAACTTGATCCCATCATTCTAGGAGCGAGCCAAAATCCCAAAACTAGATTTGTCTCATATTTTCTTCAAAGACTGAGAACTTGTTTTGTGCTGAAAAAGAAGAGAGAAAGTGGTGATAAAGGAAGCAAAGCCATCCACTACTGCAGAGGAAATTTTTTATTTGTGGAAGTTCATAATCTGCTAGTGGCGAACTCCAACACCCTACCTAGGATTAGAACGTCAATAGTAGCAAGCTAAAACTTGCAAAATTGCTAAAGTTAGAAATTTAGATGAACTTATGTTTTTAAGAAATGCTCTCACAGGTACCTCCAGAAGTCTGATCAGACATACGGAATGTATGGAATTCAATCAAGCTACCATCTCATACATAAAATATTTATATATAGTTTAGCTCAGTGAAATTTCCATGTTTGCAGGTGTTGCTGGTGCTTCCTCATGAAATTGTAAGGTCAGTGAGTTCGGATGAACTTCAACTAGAGTCCAGTGACACCTCTTGTGGCCTCCCAAAGCTTGACCAGTTGGGAATGTCCTGTTGCAGATCTGACACCTATGGGTACTAGCAGTACCACTCACTAAACTTGAGTTTGATCCCAAGATATCATATTCTGTCGGGTCATTGAATTGGGCCAAGTTCTACCTGAATTCATTAGATTTTGATGGATGCTGGGTTTAGGAGTGTTTGTAATCTAATTATATTTGATTTCTTAGATTTAGACAAGGGTGTAAGGTTTGGAAGTGTTTGTAATGTTGATACACCAGACAAGAATATTGGTTTGGAAAACTATGTATACTATATATGCTGAATCCTTTGCCATTTCAGATCTTTAATAGACTCTTGCATCTTCTCAATGATTCCTTGTTTGTTAAAGGTGATTTTATGTTTGTGGGTGATTTTATGTTTTGCAAATGGAATGAGTTCAGGTTATAACAGAGAAAAGAAATCCTTACGTTCTTCTCAAGTTATTGAATGGTGACAAAAGAAACCCCATGCTTCTTATTTTATAAGTCTCTCATGTAGTGAAAACAACTAAATTAATTAATAACAGTGGATGGTCTTCTTGAAGAAGCGGATACCACTATGCTTTTGGAATGATTCCTTGTTTGTAGTGGTTTTTTCTTATAATGAAATCAGTTCATGCAACAATGGAATGAGTTCAACAATTGTTGTAGTGGTTTTGAGTTGTGAAGGTTCAACAGGTTCAACACCTTGCAAGAAAACTACTGAAATCAGTTCATGCAACAATGGAATGAGGTCCAAATACAGCAAGTTTCGGACACAATGGTAGGCTCATCTCATCATAATGTTCCTAGCCTTTCTTCTAACAATCAGACTCCACATATTGAGCAGGTTGAGCATCAGCTTGGCAACTTAGTTCCTCCTATGGGTTCTGCTTCACCTTGGCAAACAACTTTCGTAATCACTTGTATGTATTCTATATGTTGAAGGCATTGCAACCAATCTGAATGGTTATTAGTCACTACACTTGTAAAACTTTGGTTATAGTGTGAACTGATATTGGATAAGTTTTTTGTAAAACTTGGCATGTGGAAGCTTTAGAACTAACAAAAAATAGTTAATGACACATCCTCCAAACACTGACTTATGGGTCACTATATAAGCATACCTATTCCTGATATTAACAAAATATACATTCATTCATAACATAACTGAATACATGTTTGAAATACCACTTACAGAGAATTCAAAATGCCACAAGTTTGAACAAAAAAACTACCATTATCATAAGAAACACCACTAGCAGTGCATTAATCAAATCCCTTGTCAAAGCCCATTTATCATTGTTCGCTTCAGCTTCACCCGCGCGAGCGTGATACTGATTAGCTTCGAGGAGATTTCTTGTCTCGCAGTTCTTATTTTTGACCTCTGCAGCAGATGATGAGCTTGCCTCATCGTTATATTCCACCACTTCTGAGCGAACCCACTCTTTATAACTAGCATGAGCCTAGGCAGCTGAGGCAAAACCCTTGTACAAATTACCTCTATATCCTGTTACTTGGATTGAACAATCTTGCCAAGTTGCGTAAATTCCAGGGACACGACCGCGATATACCACATATGCCTTGTATGTCATTGTTGGGTTAAGATCTTATTTCAACATACAAAAATTTGTAAAAATTTTGTAGGATTATCATGAATTTCAGTAGTATAATTGAACAAAAATTTGTAAAAATTTTGCAGGATTATCATGAATTTCAGGGTAAAAAAATTTTAGGGTATAAATTTCAGGATTATCTGATTTCAGTAGTATGAATTTCAGGATTATCTGATTTCAGGGTATAAAATTCTTGAAGATAAATTTAAGTTTTAATTTCAATATAATTTCAGAAGATAAATTAACAAAAATTATGAAATTACATACCAGAAAAAGGAGGAGCAGGAGCAGTGCGAGCGGCACAGATGAGGAGGAGCAGGAGCAGGAGCAGAGTGGCCTTCATCGAGGAGGAGCGGCGCAGGAGAGGAGCGGAGCAGAGTCGAGGAGGAGGAGGAGGAGCGGCGCAGGAGAGGAGCAGTTCGCAGTCGAGGAGGAGGAGCAGGCGCGAGGAGGAGGAGAGGATGCAAGGGTTTCGGGTTAGCCCTTGCAATTCGCAGAGAAGCAAACCATGTTGAATGGTTCCTCACATGCCAAACACCCTCCCTATGGCACGTGCCTGGGAGGGTCCGAACCATTCGCGGGCTATAGTCGCTGGCTGTGTAGAATTACTCGCAATTTAAACATGAGACAATTTGTGGCTAATTAGTCATATCTTTACTTTCTTGGGAAAATAATCATGCGTGTAAATAAAAGCAACTTGTGACAGGAAAAGTCAAACATTAACAGAAGTCTACCAAGTGGAGTATTTCTGGGCAAACAATGAAGAAAGTGCTTTGTGCTTACAATTGCATAAGAAAGAACCTTTTTATTAGTTCCAGGGGAAAAAAATTTGTTGTGAAACCCAGCAAACATTTCACTTTAGGGGTTCATCAGAACTATTGTCCGGGGTAACCAACTAATCAATCATAAATTTATGAAAACATTTCTACCACTTGTACCATTCCTTACTATATTAATCTTAATGCAATCAAATTAGAATGACACATTATGATAACATCTCAACACCGATTCTAAGAGATGTCATTCTCAATGCCAATCTTGAGATTTTAACCACAGTAAATAAGTAAATTGATACTCAAATCAACCATTCCAATTTCGAAAAGAGAAACACAAAACCTTCTGAGCTCGCGGAGGTGGTGATTTCGAAAAGAACGGTGGAGTGTCCTCTTGGATCCATTTCGAAAAGAAACAGTCGAACCAAAGAAAAAAAAAAACCTACCCAACCTCACTCCCTCTCTCTCACTTTCCTTCCCTGCTCCTCCCTCTCCTCTGTTTTCCTTCCCTAAAATGAAAATGGAAGGAGGCGGGACTGCCAATTTTTGCAATTTTTGCAAGACCGCGAAACTGTTTTCGCAATGGCGCCAAAGCAAACACAGGTGCATTTTCTTTTTATAGCCACAATTTTAGGCTCTAGCCACGGTTTTGGGCCGTGGCAAATAAACTAACGGTTTTGAGCCGTGGCCATCTCCGTGTAGCTAATCAAGCCTTTTGGTGTAGTGACGATTTTAGGCTCTAGCCACGATTTTGGGCCGTGGCAAATAAACTAACGATTTTGAGCCGTGGCCATCTCCATGTAGCTAATCAAGCCTTTTGGTGTAGTGGATGCGTGCATCAATGATTGTTTTTTATTTTGCAAAGAACATGCTTACGCAGAGTATTGCCCAACTTGTGGAGAATCGAGATGGAAAAAAATTGATTGTGGTGATAATGATGATAAGGAGGAGTCTACTGAATATTCTAATAGGAGGAAACGAGTCCCACGAAAGATTTTGCGCCACTTTCCTTTAAAACCAAGGCTTCAGAAAATGTTCATGTCTTCCAAAATTGCTTCTGAAATGAAGTGGCACCATGATAACTGTATTAGAGATGACAGTCTAGCACATCCTGCAGATTCAGAGGCTTGGAAAAATTTTGATAAATTGTATCCCAACTTTAGTGTTGAACCAAGAAATGTGAGACTTGGATTGGCAAGTGATGGCTTCAATCCGTTCAGCAACATGAGTCTATCATATAGCATGTGGCTCGTTGTTCTAATACCATATAATTTGCCCCCATGGATATGCATGAAACAAACAAATATGATTTTGTCTCTGCTTATTTAGGGAGAGAGACCTCCTAGAAATGACATGGATGTTTATTTACAACCATTAATTGATGAGTTAAAAGAATTATGGGAAGAAAGCGTGGATACATTTGATGCATCCAATTAGACAACCTTCCAAATGAGGGCAACATTGTTATGGACTATTAGTGACTTTCCAGGTTATGCAGTTGTCTCAATATGGAGCACTAAGGGACGTTTAGCATGCCCTATTTGTAACGTGGAGACGTGTTCGAAGAGATTAGTGTATGGAAAGAAACAATGTTATATGTGTCATCGAAGATTCTTGCCACTGGATCATAAATGGCGTGATAACAAACGCAACATTGATGGCAATAAAAAACCAAGACCTCCACCGTTGTTTATGTCAGGTGATGATATTCTCGAGCAAGTGCAAGATGTAGAACAAATAACATTTGGTAAGGGGAAGAAACAAGCTGAGGGAAGCGGGCATCATAATTGGAAAAAAAAGAGTATATTCTTTGTTTTTGTCGAAACTCCTAGCAATGTCGCAATCACAATCCACTTGGCAAATGAATCAAGATTGTTGGTCCTGTTCAATACCGTTGGATGTATCCCATTGAGAGGTACATATATTTTCGTTGTTGTAAGTACCCACAAGTAGGCCCTGTTTGAGAGCTATACTTATAATTCCAAATGTAGGTACTTGCACACCTTGAAGTCATATGTCCGGAACAAAAGTCGACCGGAGGGATCAATTGCTGAAGGTTACATTCTAGAAGAGTGCATGAATTTTTGTTCAAGGTACTTGCATGATATAGAAACAAAGTTTAATCAAGTTCCTAGGAACTTTGATGGCTCTGGTGACCAACATCAAGGTGGACTTTCTATATTTGCAACAAAGGGACGTGCTTTGGGAAAGTCAGTTGTAAAAGAGTTACTATTGAAGAATGGACCCAAGCACACTAGTACATCTTGCAAAATTGTGAAGATGTGACACCTATTATTGAGTAAGAAATAACCATCTATACTACTTGTGTGTTTTCAGGTCACCAAATTTTCTAACATATGTTACTTATTTGCAGGGAACATAGAGAAATCTTGAAACATACACATCCAAGGAACTTAGACATTATTCATCGTCGACAATTCCCAAAGTGGTATGTGGCTCGTGTAAAAAACTTAGACCTATTTCATCGTCGACAAGCCTTGTCTAACTTTAGCATCAGAGTGCCATCAGTCACCATAACGGTGGTCCTTGGCTCACGTGTATTCCCTGTGCATATCCAGATCAAGATCAAGGAAAGCAGGATTCAACTACATCAGTTAGGCGTCGTCAGTGGGGAACGACGAAATTCCTTGAAAGACAGTGATATCACCCTTTCTCACAATCCAGATGGTGACCACGAGACCTCGCAAAAATGGATACATCCTTGAGCCCTCGAACGCTCGTACTAGAATATCACCGCCAATTTCGACGGATCCGGCACCGCGGGGAACAAAATCATACCCTCGCGCCGGTAATAAGCACGGAAGATGCTAGGGTGGATCTACAGTCAACCCAAATGTAGCAAATTGCACGAGCAGTGGAGATGCTCACTCAGCAGAACCCTCCACCCACGGAAGGAGACCGAGAACAACGAAAAGTCATGTCCCCAGAAAACACTAGAGAACACTTTTAGGAGAGCCACGCTGAAGGCCACCAATCATGATGTGTTGTTCAACCTCACTGTCCCTTTATTCATGGATCATATCATGAACGGGCATCTGCCGTAAAAGTTCACTCCACCAAAGTTGGAATTCTACGACAGGACGATAAACCCGTCGACCAATTGCATCACTTCTAGCATGTAATGGCGTTCAAAGAAGGATCTGAAGCAATAATGTATCGAGCATTCCTTACCAGCATAAAGAAGTCAGCACTGACATGGTTCTACAGCCTCCCTCTGAGGTCCACCGACTCATTGTGGACAATGGCGACAACGTTTCTCACACACTTCGTCGGCAGCCAATGAATCAGGAAGGGCCCAAATTATATGCTCACCCTCAAACAAAAGCCGAGCGAGACGTTAAGGGAATATTTCACACGCTTCAACGATGAGTTGACTCTCATCGACGACTACAGTAGTGACACCATAGTCATGACCTTCTCCTCGGGACTGAGGAGGGGAAAGTTATTTGATTTCCTCACTCTGGAGCTTCCAATCGATATGGCGAACTTACTGAAGAGTGCCTAGAAATACATCACTCTCGAAGAGATATTGACTACCAAGAAGGAGGCGGAGTCTGAAAAAAAACCCTCTAGATCCAAAGACAAAAAGGAAGGGAAGAAACTGGATGACGACGACAGAAAGAGGAAGCGCAATGACATCAAGCTCGACTCAGGCCGAGTAAGGCAAGATAAGGCCTTTAACTTCGTCGAGTATAAATCAGTCACCCTCTTCAACTCCAGTCTGTCCGACATCCTCAACTTTATCAAGAATTGGGGAGAGCTGAAGTGTCCCGCCAAACAGCAAATAAACCCCTCTCGGCGCGATAACAACAAATATTGCTCCTTGCACAATGAGAGCGACCACTACACTGAGGACTGCAAAAGCCTCAAGAGTGAGATAGAGTATTGGATCTGGAAGAGGAAGCTCAGGGAGTTCTTGAGTCTAGACAAGAGGTAGGACCGGGAAATGGAAAGGGAAGATTCCATTAAGGAGATAGAGAAAGAAGTTCTTGACATCATTTATGTAATTTATGGAGTTGGCTCTGAAGGCGAGCAATCCAACAGGTCCCGCAAGAAGACACTTCTCAAAATGGGGACACAACCCACCTACGAAGGCAGACAAGTACAATAAACACGAATTTAGAGCACAATCCCACTACTGACGTTCATGGACAAGGACCTCCAGAGCGTTCATTCTCCTCACATGACGTCCTGGTCATCTCAGTCCTCATTTCAAAGTGGAAAGTAAAAAGGACCTTGGTGGACGCGTGAAGCTCTTTAAACATCATGTTTCGCAATGCCTTCCACAACATGCAACTCAAGAAGGAGAACTTTACACCCGCCAACCACACCATGGTCGGGTTCAGCGAGGAGAAATGCTTTACTATTAGGAAGATCATCCTAATGGTAGTGTCGGGAGAGCTACAATTACGGAAGTACCTTATCGAGGAGTTCATGGTGGTCGATGCTCTGTCTGCCTACAACATCATCCTAGGGAGGACTTGGCTCCACCATATGGAGGCAGTAGTTTCTACTCTAAACCAATGCATCAAGTACACTGCCAACCAGGCCCAAGGGACTATTCGTGGAGATCAACATTCAGCGAGAGTGCTAATATGCAGCGCTGAAGCAGCTAAGCTGCTAGCAATTATAGCTTTGACTCGCGAAACAGACGTATCAGACACTGGGCCCAAATAAGGGGGAAAAGTCACCCCGCGCGGACAAAGACAGTGCTCTGACAACCAAGGCTCAACTATTCTACCAGTCGGAATTTAGCACTAGAGATACCAACCAGTCCAGTACAAAGCTAAGTAATAACACTTTAGCAAAAAGGCGCCTACTCAAAAAGCTGACAACCAGCGAGGAACGACCCACCTGCACAAAGTTTACTTTTCTGTAACTTCATTAATATTGGCAAAACGTGATACATTGCCAAGGGAGCTATACTGCTTGAGCTAGGACTGTGCGCGTCTCTTTCAGGGCCAGATTAGCTTATTACCGCTTAGAGTCAAACTATCTTATTGTTTTGATTTGTTTTGTTTTTCCTATTTTTAGTTAAGAAGAATTGTTCGCACACGCCTATATTCAAGGAATAAAATAAATTTTGTTGATTACAAAGAAAGTTATTAGAAAATTGCTCGACTATCTAGTACAACAGTTTATACACTACGAATATCTAAATCCGACACAAGTATCGATCCGCTGCAAATGTGAGAACATTCGAACACTCCAACAATAGTTTATATACTATGAATATCTAATTCCGACACAAGTATCGATCTACTGCAAATGTGAGAACATTCGAACACTCCAACAATGAAGATCTTCCATTAGCCTTTGGTATACCCAAAGCATATTTTCTAAATAGATGCATTTTTAAAAGATTCTCTATAACATCCATGGCAATGCTTGAAATGGCGAACACTAGCCTATATATAGGTGTGATGGTTCACGAAATAAAATCAATCAACAGTTATGTCAACATTAAATATCGTACAGGAAATGGCGAGGCGACGGTTCCAATTGCAACTACACGAGTCCACATTCATCAAATTAATGACACTGCACGTAACCCTATTAATTGAGGGGAGTAACCGGCGTTGAACCATCCCGCAATCTACGCCGTACACCTTGCATACTAATCTTTACAACACGGCTCGCCAACTAATGGGCCCAAGCAAGTACCTCGCCAGATCTGACCCATTACACGTGAAGACACAAATGAAAAGGGCCTAAGCCGCCCATGGAATACAGAGCACATCGTGATATTATTAATAAATTCAAGGTATCCGCTCTATTAAGGTTTTGCTAATGTTCATTAAACCTGGTTAAACTTAGTCCGATCAGTTTATGATGATCCGACTCCATAATCAGATTTGTTGGTCTGACCTTCATGTCGGACTACTAGGTGAATTAAGTAAGTCAAGACACCAAAATCAGACTTACATGCCCAAGGCCAAGTGGAGGCCTAACCTGGCCAAGGCTTAGTCAGTTACGATAGCTTCTAACGCCTAGTTCGTCGAGCGCGGATGACATTGGGTTAGAAAGTTGGAGTCTAGTCAGTGCTCGTGCAACCTGATGACAATGGCTTGCCCGGGATCATCGTACAACTGTAGACAATGATAGTCAAACCCGACAAAAGCTTAGTTAGTTCCGACTGATGACAATGGATTTTGATCCGCTTTAAGATCTTAGTTCGCTGCGCGTCGATGAAGATGGCTTAAAAAGTAGGAGCCTAGTCGGCGCTCCAATACCTGATCGAGACGGTTTGCCAGGGACCATTGTCTAATTACAGATAATGATCATTGAACCCAACCAAAGCTTAGTAGTGCCGACTGATGGCGATAACTTCTGGTCCTCTCTAAAGCCTAGTTCGTTGTGGGCGGATGTCAATAGCTTGGAAAGTGGGAGTCTAGTCGGTGCTCTCGACACCCGACCACGATGACTTGCCAGGGATCTTTGCTCTATTACGAGTAATGATCGTTAAACCCTATCGCTCTAAGGTCGTAGCCCGTCAAGTGTGGGTGAAGATGGCTTAGAAAGTGGGAGTCTAGTCAGTGTTCTCAATGCCTGATCATGATGATTCACCAGGATCATTGTCCTTCTGCAGACATGATCGCCGAACCCTATCAAAGCTTAGTCAATTTCGACTAATGACGACAACTTCTAGTCCGCTCTAAGACCGTAGCCTGCCTAGCCTTGGTGAATATGGCTTAGAAAGTGGAAATCTAGTCAGTGTTCTCATCGCTTGATCACGATGACTTTCCAGGGATCATTGTCCAACTACAAACAACAATCACCGAACCCTCCCAAAGTTTAGTCAGCCCCTACTGATGATGATAACTTTTGGTCCCCCTTACAGCCTAGTCTGCCAGAAGCGGATAAAGTCGATTTAGAAGCCCAATCAGAGCTCAAGAAACTTAACTCAGACAACTCAAAAGAAACATCGTCCGATTATTTACAGTCTGACCAGTTCGCTTATAGTAGCAACGACAAGTGCTGGTCCGATCTATGGCTTGGTCCGCATATGACGGATTACAGCGGCGAATCTCGAAGATGAGGAACGACCTGGTCTGAATTATCTATCACCAGCCGGGCTTATCCCCTCGCAAGGAGTTTTGCCAACTTATAAGACTTGGCTGACATAACTCCCCGATCTCTAAAGAGTACTGATCAGGGTTCTTGAATTATCGCGACATAGGTAGTCAGAACTCTCACCTACAGATTAATCATACGACTACCCGACTCAGCACAGCCTCTTGCCTAAAAGCTAGTAGCAATAAGACAAAGCGAAAGAAAACCAGCAGGGAAAGTCAAAGAATACATAAGTGCAGAGTGTTGTTCAGCGTATTATCTCTTATTCATGAATATATAATACAAAGTTCACTCCTCGTCAGGAGGAGGTTTAGATACAATGGAGCTAGATTTAGCAAGAGAAGAAAGAGGGGATGCGTCCACACGCGCTGCTACTCGAATGCTCTGGTCTTGATCACCTTCTTTTTCTAATTGATCACCCTCTTATTCTGATTGATCGGAGGCTTCCCCAAACCTCGTGAAAGATAAATCTCTATAACAATAAAGGCTCAATTCAGCATGTTATTTCTTCATCAGCTGCAACAGCTCCAGTCGTCCATGCACAACTCTGTTGAACTCGAACTTACCCTGGGCCTTCAGAAACTTTTTCTTACGCACCCTCGACTCTGCAAGTTCTCGCTCCAGCTGCTCCAACTGGCTCAACAACGTATCAATTCTAGATTGTTCAGGACTCAAGTTGTCCTTCGCAACACTTAGCTCATTATGCGCCAGAAGGAGCTATTCTTTTACTATCCGCACACTCTTGGCAATTGAGTTAACGTCGGCCTCCAGTTGCTGACATTGAACAATCCATTCAGACTCCTTTTCGGCCTTCTCAGTGTTCAGAGCTTGCACCTTAGTTGTAGCCTCCCAAGCAAATTGTAAGTCACGATGGACCAAGTTTAGTTCTTTATCGAACTTGTCCCTCGCGGACATTGCTCCTGCTAACTCGGACTCGAGCATTTCTAAACAAATCCTCTAAGCCTCCAATCTTGTCTTCCAGACTTCCTGGTCAATAGTCGATTGGGCAGGCCTCCCTTCCTTAAAGCTATTTCATTAGTGATTCAATTTCACGAAGAGCAACGGAGTACGACTTCTGTAAGTTTGAAAAGACTCACTCCATGGTATACACTCTCTCACAGGCAGCCACAACCTCCATCCCAGCGACTTGGTTCAGATATGACATCTTTAGAGTGAGATATTTCTGTCCCTTGTCCATACGCTCTCCCAGCATGTTACCTACTAGCATCGGAGCGCAATTCGCCAGCCAGTCATTCCACCATAAGAAATATCAACCTCTGGATGCCAAGCTTGGTTGCTCATCTTCAACACAACCAGAGTGAATAAGGTGATCCGCGCATCCGAATGGAGTTTCTTTGATACGGGAATTACTCCAACACCACCCTTCGTTGTCTTCACTGCATTAGGGCCCTCATCCACCACTTTCCCCTTGCTCACAATGGTCAACCCTCTTTCACAAACCGACTTGAAAGCAGTTGATGGGGAAGAAGAAAGTCAGTTTTCTCTCGGACCAGTCATTACCTAAATATGGGGATGAGATCGGGATGGGGACAATACCAGCGACACGGAGGAGACTTCTCGCCGTAGGGGCAACAGTCAGACGACTCTTCACCAAGGTGGGAAGACTCGTGATCCAAAGAGGGGTTGTACTTAAAATATTTCAAAGAGAAAGGATGAGTCAGACTGCTTCTGATGAAACTGCCACACCCGCTTGCAGCAACAGGTTATTCATTATCTTCACATGTTCGGTGGTCAACTTCGTTACATCCTCCATTCCTACCACTAGTAGATACTCCTTCTCCAGGCCAGGAAGAGAAATAGGGGCCCTTGCATGAGCATCCTGCCCGTTGGACACAACAACTTTCGCTTTAACGGAGGAATTAGGAACCTGCCCCATAGCTTGGTGTCCAATTGAAAGGGCCAAATGCTCACGAGCGAGCTTGATGGTAGCACGAGGCTTCTTTGAGCGCACAGAAGAAGAAAACTTTTCATTCAACTCCGCCCTCCTTGATGGGCTCGGGATCTTATCCTTCGAGAGTTTCCTCTTTTTCGAAGAAGGCTCGCCTTCAAACTTCAGCTTCAAAACTCTAAAAAGGGTGGGAGCCTCATGCCAATGATCCCACAGTCCGCTATGCTTGCTATTAGAAGACCGAACAACATCCTCTACCCGCATCCGAGGCATGTCACGAAATTTCTTCATGGTTGCTTCGTTCTCAAAAGAAAAGGGGCGTAGTTGGAAACCTCCCTACAAAAGCACAAATAACAATTGAATATGCAATTAACACTGGCAGGATCGAAAACAAAATTAAACTTACTCAGTTGCTTGATCTCTCACTCGATCGTACGACTAGCAAGCTCAAAATACTTTGAATCTGTAAAATCCATGAAACAATACTTCTGCTAGAACATGAAGTTATCAGACAGATTGCCAAAGAAGTCTGGCAACATTAACACTCACAATATGCTCATTTATTCGAGGAGAATTGAGTAGTTGGATCACCCTCAGAGACACTCGAACACCAGCGTCTTTCACCCTAATCAAAATGGCGATTACCGTTCTATACCCGTTCGTTACCAGCTGAGCAGGTGCGATGCCGAGGTAAGCCAGGAAGCTACAAATTTCCTTGATAACAGGAAAATGGACCCCCGGTTGGAGCATACCTTAGTGCAGATAGATAAATCCTTTTGGAGGAGATAATGGCGTCTGACTAGCGCCTAATGTGAAGAGCACCAGATCATCAGGAATCCCATGTGTTTCACAAAGGCCTCCTAGAGTGGACTCAAAGATTGACCTCTTCTTGAAGAACTTACAGTCTTTAGCAAGCAGTTCATCAAAAAACTAATTCTTGCCCACCATTGTTGTACAAACTTTCAGTGAAGGAAGTTGAGCAAAGTTAAATGCACGAAAAGTGAAACGACAAAGCAGAGTCTCTAAGATTGAAAAGTAAAGAAAATAAACTCTGCAGAGAATAGGATCTATATAGGAAATTGAATTCCCGCCTTTTTTTTTTAGCAAACGTATGCCCATTTAATGAAGCACGCCACTCAAGGAGACGATTCAAACTGAAACCAATCATGACTGCTCAGGTCCTCTACGACATGACTTGATGGACCGATGAGTTAGCCCACGAACTTGGGGGGAGTAGCTGATGATACATCAAACCATTTTTAATTCGTGTTGTACGCGACAGCAAATCTAAGCGGGCTTGATTGCTTACCCAATATGGAAAGGCCAAAAAAACACTAAGCCCATATTTGCATAATCCAGAAGACTGTATCCAAATTGCAGCGCCTTATTAAGCCCACGCCTCACATGGCAAAGCCTAATACCTATAAGGCCTAATTAGGCAAGTATCATGGGGTTCAACTAAGACGAGCAGGCCAACAATACATTGGATCCGACTAGAAAACATTTACTAGAGTATAAATCATGCATAGAAACCTCCTTGTATGGACAACACTCCAAAAGGGAAACCTCTCTAGCAGATCTAGGAGCACAAGTCGTGGGAAACTCTCTTACATGGACGACTCCCAACTAGGAAAGGATCTCCAACAAGATCTCTTTCCATAAACTACGCCACTAAAGGCCTAGTCGAATGAGGACTCTTGCATTATAAATACGACACAAAGTTGATGAAGAAAGGTACGTTACATAACCCAATTTATATCTTTAAGCCTTTCTCAAGCCTTGTCTAACTTTAGCATCGGAGTGCCATCAGCTACCACAACGGTGGTCCTTGGCTCATGTGTGTTCCATGTACAAGTCCAAATCAAGGTTAAGGAAAGCAAAATTCGACTACATCAGTGTACCTAAGAAAACTTTCGTTGATATACACACATTTTACCACCGAAAAAATTCTATGATAAAGGACCTTTTCCCACACCAATTTTCACTGATGATTATAAGCTTTTTGGGAAAAAAATGCATAGGTAATTGATGATACATAAAAATGGTCATATCCCTGAGCCATACACGTGTCATAATGATCTCGAGGTATTACGGGCCCCAGCGTCAGCCCAACACTGATCTGGCTCAAGTGGTTCTAAGCCCGCCTAATCCAATCCGCTAGACGAACCCAATCTCTTACAACATGCTCGGCCCACATGTCTCACAGCTATCCTCAATACCCATAAGTCCCACTAAGGCAAGTAGCTCGAGGATCAGCTTCGGACGGGCAACTACAACAACTCTCTGCTTCCAACTAGGAAGCAAATACCATAGTACATTCCACACAGGGAGTTACGCATTGCTCTTGGATTGGGAACTATCTTCTGTGTATCTAGGAGCACAAGGCTAACAGGGAACTTCCCTCCTATAACGCGACTCCTAATTTGATAATGATCTCCACGAAGATCTCCTTCCTAAACTACGCCTACGATGGCCTGGTAGAGCCAGGACTTCTGTACTATAAATAAGACATGAAGTTTGTAAGCTAAGGTACGCTACAAATTCCTTGTTTACAACTTTACGCCTTCCTTAGATTCCTATCTGACTTTAGCATCGGAGGGCCATTGGCCAGAATGGTGGTTTGTTGCTCACGTGCGTTACTTTTGCAGGTCAACGGGACTAGGTCAAAGCAGGGATTGGAAAACGACTGCATCAGTAATTAAAATTTTTCTTGCAACAAAACAATTTGTTGGTAAATATATTTGATTTTTATTAACGAATTTCCCTTGTAGTTGTCAGTATTACCAACACCATGTTTCCTTGAATTATTCATTTTTCCAACAAAATGATTTAATTCCTTGGTAAAAACCTTTAGCTAGGGGGATGCCGCCATGAACCTAGTAACGATTATTTCTTTTTGAAAAATTTGTTGGTAAATATATTTGATTTTTTTAACGGAAATTTCTTTTTGAAAAATGCCTTAATTGTTGTAATGTACCGTTGTCCATTAGCCTTTCTCACGTGTTTGTCCACGACAATCCTCGAGTGAGTATATATATTAAGATGGACGACAATTGAGCAGAGGAGGAGAATCTTCTGATTACAAGCAACAAACGTATACATTTATGATATGTAGCTATTTGTGCCCAATGTCCCTGTAATATCAAACACTAAAGATAACTAGTATCTTTAAAAAACCCCTAGTAACTCCCCAAATCCATAGGTTATCCATTGATTTGTTTACATTCCTAAGACTCTATTGTTTCTTTCCCTCCATGCAATCCAAGTAAAGGCATGCGACAACCTTTCCCAAATCCAAAAACCCACAGGGGTAAGCTGCAAACTATCAACTTTGGAGAAGGATAGTTAGCAATCTAAGTAATATAATTTGGCCCAGATAAGAATAAGGGAATTTTTTTTAAAAATTTGGATCGTTGACCCATTTTATTTATTATGTAATTCATGCCCGAAGGCTACATAACTGACCCTATAGGGTTTACTAAACCAGACCCGAAGGCTACAATATTGTTGTCACTTAATATCCTCATCGTCTCCATCTCGCATGGAGGCATTCTTTCACTCCGGTCCATTGCCTCTACCTTGCATGAAGACTTACTTTCTCTTAGCTCCGATCTAGTCCATCTAAGAAACTATATTCAATACCTTAAGACTTATCAATGGCACAACAAATGTGACCAACTGAGCTACAATTGGTGGCAAAAATAAGGGAAGCTAAGAACTTCTTAGAGGCTAGATGATAGTTAAGGTTGAAAGAGGCAACGATAGCAACCACTTGCATTATTTAGGTTCACTATATATATAGGGACAGTGATACTAGTGCAGATGTAACCATTAGTTTTAGTATGTTGTGGATGAAATAGAGGCTCCTTTAGGATTATTATTATCAGTATAATCCTTTTTTACTAGATAAAAGTGTGCAAAATAAGATCAATTATGTTTTATTGTGCTCAAACTTGAGCAATCAAGTCAATTCTGCTTTATTTGTTTTGATCAATGTTTACTTTTGCATACAGGAGGGTTGCAAGAGAAGTTGCCAAAATCATAGTTCTTGCACTTGATTTGGATGTTGATTTCTTTGAAAAGGCAGAAATGTTGGGCGAATCTATAGCAACTTTGTGCCTATTGCACTATGAAGGTGTAAATATATGCAGCGACAGAGCCATAATTTTTGTTGACGGGGGCAATGTCTGGGCTCTTATATCTTGTCTCCTTGACAAATTTTAGGGGACTTTAACGCTATGATCCATTCTAATGAGAAGCTAGGAGACAAGAATATTAATAAGAAACAATCCTCTAAAGTCCAAAACTTCATTGAAACATTTGGTCTCACTGACCTTCCTTCAAAGGTGTAAAGTTTACTTGGACTAATAAAAGAGTAGGAAAAGACCATGTAAGGGAAAGAATTGATAGGGCTCTGTCGTGCATTGATTGGAACCAGTTGTTTCTAAGTGCAAATCAATCTTCGGTTTTTGCTAAAGGTTCTGACCATAGAGCCATCATTCTAGATCTGTACAACAACCAAAGCAAGGGTAACAAGCCTTTCAGGTTTCTGGAGATGTGGTCCAGAGATCCAACGTGTCAAAATTTGGTGGAAGACACTTGGACTAATACCTCTGAATCATCTCCTCAACTTAACCCCCCATCGGAATAAGCTAAGAAAAAATATTTCTTTTGGAATAAGGAACATTTTGGTAACATTTTCCATCTCATGAAGGGTGTAAAAAATCAGATTGATCAGTTACTTGCTTTACCTATCACAGATCAAAACACCTTCCAGTTGGTTACTCTCAATAATTTCCTTAAGGAACTCCTGATTCGAGAGGAATCTTATTGGAAACAACATTCCAAAAATAATATTGCTTCACTTGGGGATAAGAATAATAAGTTTTTCAATACCTCCACCATACTGAAGGGTAAGAATTCCATTTCTAAACTAAAAAACACAGAAGGTTAGTAAGTTTCTGACAGAAAAGGTGTGACATCCATTATCAAAGATTACTTTCAAGACTTTTACACATCTTTTGAACCAAACACTAACTTGAAAAATCATCAATTTTTTTAGCCGTGCATTAGTAATGAGAAAAACAATGCTCTCACTTTTATACTAGGGGAGGAGGAGATTTGGAATACACTGAAGTCCTGGAATATAGTAAAAGATGATGTCATCAATACTGTCCAGCAATTTTTTATTAATAAACATGTCCCCCAGCCCGAAATTTCACATACATAGCCCTTATCCCCAAATGCCCCAATCCAACTCATGTCTCTCAATTCAGACACATCAGTCTTTGTAACGTTTGCTACCAAATTTTCTCAAAAATCTTAGCAAACGGTCTTAAAGTCCTTCTCCCTAAATTCATATCTCCCTTTCAAGAGGCCTTTATACCTAGGCGTCTGATTGGGGATAATACGGGTGCTGTTCAGGAAGTGATGCATCAGTTTCAAAAATTTAGAAGAAGTAAAAATGGTTGGATCAACATCAAAATGGATATGGCTAAAGTTTATGATAAGGTTGAATGGGGTTTTCTTTTGGAAGTTTTTTTTGCTTTGGGCTTTTCCAGTGATTAGTGCAGTCTACTTCATTGTAGTCTCTCCTCAGTGCCTTTATAATTTTCTCATCAATGGAAAACCTTATGCTTTTATCAAACCAAGTAGAGGAATTAGACAAGGGGACCTTCCCTTCCCTTTCTTATTCATCGTTCTTGCTGAGACACTTTCCAGAATGATGATGAGAGCTCAAGCTAGTGGCGATATTAATGGTTTTAAAGAAAGAATGTATTTTCCAGATATCAATCACCTTATGTTTGCAGATGACCTCATCCTTTTCTGCAAAGCTTATCTTGATCAATGTCACAGAGTGAAGGAAATCCTTAAGGATTATTCTGCAGTATCTAGACAACTGATTAATTTTGATAAATCTTCTTTTTTGTTTACCCTCAATGTCCACCATAGACACCAGCGCATGATTTTAAGGGTGATGGGTATGAGAGCGGCAAACAAAAAAGAAAAATATTTTGGCCTTCCCCTTACTCTCTCAAAAAACAAAACTCACGACTTCAATTATTTGGTGGATAGAGTAAAAAAATACCTAGCGGGTTGGAAGTGTAAACTCTTGTCCCAGGCTAGTAGAACGACTCTCATTAAATTGGTGGCGTCTTCCATCCCCATCTATCCTATGCAATCTTTCATGCTCCCTACTTCTATTCTAAAAAAGTTGGGCTCTTTAAATAGGATGTTTTGGTGGAGGGGAACAAAAAACAGTAAAAACCCTTTTCTTGCTAAGTGGTTTATAGTGCCAGTACCAAAAAATATGGGTGGGGTAAATATTCAGCTATCTAAACCAAAAAATCTTGCCCTGTTGTCGAAAATGGTGGTTAGAATTTTGGAGCAACAAAATGACCTATGGCCAGCACTTCTCAAATCCATCTATTTAAAAAACTGTAGCATTTTCCAAGCCTCTTTCACTATTTCGGGGTCTTCCTTCCTTTGGAGGAGTTTGGAAAAAACTCTAAATACTCTAAAGAAGGGCTTATTATGAACGGTAGCAAATGGGGAGTCGTTAAATATGTGGGAGGACCTGTGGTTCTTTGATTTTGTTCCTCTAAAAGACCTTTTGCCTCTGAATGCCCGCTCTCTATTTGACTCTGTGAATGACCTTATTATTATGGAAGAAGAGTGACAAAAGGAGTGGAATTAACCTAGTATAGAAATCCCCCCCCCCCCCCCCCCCCCCCAACAGGTAGTTATGGGTATTCTGGACACTCCCATTACACATTCAGAAAAGCAAGATGTGTTTATTTGGAAGCATTAGACCAAAGGAGTTATCATTGTTAAATCAGCCTATAGATCTTTCAGGAGTGAGGAGACGACCTTTTCTAATGCATCTTCATCCAGAGGAAATGATAGGAGATTGCTCCAAGGTATTTGGAAAATCAAGATTCCTCATTGAGTTCAACTTTTCCTTTGAAAAGTATTTAAAGGACTACTTCCATTGGGGGAGGTCCTTACACCACATCATATAGCAGTGAGCAATGAGTGCCCACTTTGCAACACAGAAAAGGAAACATCAAAGCATGCTCTTTTTTTTAGTGTCCTCTTGCTGTCCAAGTGTGGGGTATGTCTAACATACATGTTAGATGGGATATAGTGGATTTTTCACATGCGAAGGATTATTTGGAGTTCCTATGGTACATGTACACAAATAGGAATGAATGGGAACAAGGCATGTTTAGAGCAGCTGCAATCCTAGATCATATCTAGCAGGCTAGAAGCAGTTTGGTTTTTGAACAGAAAAAATTCAGGGTACAGATGATAGCAAGACTAGCAGATAGTTCAGCTAAATTGTGGCAGGATTCAAGCAATATGGAACAACAATCAAATTCCAATAATGTCAGAATTGTCACACCACAAGAAGATACAAATGCAAATAATTTCTATCTCAATGGTCTTTGAGCAAGCAAAAATATTATCAGGTTGTGATTTTATTATGATGGTCTCTAATGCGGCTTTCCACAAGAACAGGCGTGATGGTCATTTTTCTTTCTACGCAACTAATGTAGATGGTAAGATAGTAGGGATTAATAAAGGATGGTGCAGAAAAGGCATGAAAAAAAGTTTTGAAGTTGAATTCGAAGGAGTCGGACTAGCAAGTGATTGGGCGATAGAGAAAGGGTACAAGAGGTTGTAGTGATAACTGAAAGCGGACATTGCGAAAGCGATCAATGGCAGAAGCAAACATTTATCATGGCAACAGAAAGTTACTTGGCAACATCGGCTGAAGCACAAAATAGTTTTTTTAATGTTTTAAAGCAATCCAAATTAGAAGAAACATGAACCTAACAGCTCATCAACTTGCTGCATCAGTTTATAATAGCAGTGGTAATAGTTGTAGTAATAATGATGATTTAGAGACGGGTTGTACTTTGAATTTGAATGCTTTTTCTTTTTAATGCAATTTCAGTTTTTGTTATCAAAAAAAATCACTGAACAAAACTTCATCTAATTTATGGGGGAGAAAAATGGATCCAACAAGCTACTTTGTATGAGCATAAAAGATAAGTATATGGGGGACAAATCAAATTGGTATATAAAGTTAATGGGCAAAAATTAATTTCAAATTTAAAGTTATATGTTTACAAAAACAATTAGGTTATTTGCTATTTTTCCCTATCAAAAACAGCTAATTGGGTTATTTATTAGTTTTGATTTTTCCCTATCAAAAATATTTAGGTTATTTGTCTCGTCCAGAACTAGCAGTCAACATGCGTTGGTTGTCAAAAGGCTCACGTTGATTATCAAAATGCCCTTCAAACAATAATCCACAAATGAACCTCGAGATACAAACATGTATCTTGAGGAAAAACTAATTGGTCATGTATCTCCATGAAAAATTCTATTAATAAAAATACAAAACTTGACCTCGATATACAAATTCATCTCGAGAAAATACTTAAAAAAACTTTTTTTCCTCAAAGCAAACAAAAGAGGTTGGGGTTGCTAATGGTTGATGGCGATGGTGGGAAAGAAAAATAAATTAAACATATGAGGTTCCTCAAAATTCTATGAAGAGAGGAGGAGGCAGGGTGGTTGTCGATCTCACACAGATAGAAGGAGTAGAAAAGAAGAAATAGGTGGGGCGGGGTCATCGACGTCGCAAATAAAATAGGGAGAGAGGAAGGGGTGAGGCGAGATGGCGTCGTCGGCGTCACATGATTGGCAAAACAAAAAAAAATCAAAAGTCAGTGGGGGCAAGTTCACCCACTTGACCCCCCAAGATCCGTGGTCGTGGAATTAAATTATAGTGTTGAAAGAAAAATTTGCGGTATGATCTTTTCATTTACCATGCTTCCTTTTTAGTTGAGTTTCGAATCCTGAGCGAGGCGTATATGAGTGGGTGTGTGTTCAAATTTATGGATTGATTACCTTTTTGTCAACAAATGATGTCTGGGGTCTCCAGGTATAATTTTTAGATAATGTTGATTTTTTTTATTATGTTTTGCAACATATGACAAGTCTCTGTTTTTCAATATTTCTCTTTTAGATTTGCAAGGATAAGGATGCTAGACCACAGATATGGGAATATGTAGCACCAATGAAATGGTGAGCCCTATAACCTATTTGTTTTGAGTGTCTTATACTGTGAACATGTCAATTTTTCCCTTCCATGTGTTATATGTTTGGTAAATCATACAAATGATTATATATTTTGATAGATTTGAATTGGTAAATAAACAAAATTGCAATAATAGAAAGTAAAGAAATAACAATATGATGATACACCAAACTGCCCATTGATCAACACCGTACGCGTGTCATGATAATCTTCTCAACAGAACAAAGCAGGCCCGATTGCACGCTCAATCCAGTGAGGTCCGGACAACATTAAACCCACTATTGGCAGATTCCAGAACGTTGGACCCGAATTGCAGCGCCTTAATAAGCCCATACGTCACACAGTTAAGCCCAATACTCGTAAGTCATGTTGGGAAACTTCTCAACATGAGCAACTCCCAAACAGAAAAGGATCTCCAGCAAGATCTTTTTCCCTAAACTACGCCACCAAAAGCCTAGTCGAGTAAGGACTCTCACACTATAAAAGGTAGATAAGGTCGATCAACTTGAGGTACACTACAGAAGCCCAGTTTACCGCTTTAAGCCACTCTTAAGCCTTATCTAACTCAAGCATCAGAGTGTCATCGACCGCCACATGGTGGTCTTTGGCTCACATGTGCTATTTGTGCAGGTCTAAGTAACGGCGAAGAAGGAGAACATGAATAGAGATCCATCGTCCAAAGTTGAGAAGCACACCTCGCACAACCCCATCCGAAATTGAGAGCCACAAACCTAGACGTGTTGTTTAATCTCACAGTATTTTTCTGTATGAATCATATCATGGACGAACCGCTGCCAAAGAAATATATACCACCAAAGCTGGAGTTTTACGATGGGATAGGGGATCCGTCCAATCACTTGCACTATTTCCAGCACGTTATGGAGCTAAAGGAAGGGTCCGATGCGATAATGTATCGATCATTCCTTGCAATCCTGAAAACATCAGCACTAACCTGATTCCACAGCCTCCCTCCAAAATCTATCAATCTATTCCGAACATTGGCGATGACATTCCTCACACACTTTGTGGGCAGCCATCGAATCAGGAAGAGCTCGCATTATCTGTTGATCCTAAAGCAATAACAAGATGAAACATTTAGGGAGTACATCACTCGTTTCAATGATGAGTTGACCCTCGTCGATAGTTGTAGTGATGACACTGCTGTCCCAGTTTTCTCTTCAGGTCTGAGAAGAGGCAAGTTTTACAACTTCCTTACTCTAAACCCCGAGTAATATGGCAGGCCTTCAAAGGGATGATCAGAGATATATCACTCTAGACAAAATGCTAGTCGCCAAAAGGGAAGCAGAGTCAGAGAAGAAGCTTTCTGTCACCAAGGACAAGAAACAGGGGAAGAAGAAATTAAAGATGGGAACAAGAGGAAACACACTGACAACAAGATCGACTTGGGCCGCACAAGGTAGGTCAAGGCCTATAATTATGTCGGGTCCAGGTCTGCACTCCTTCCAATACTAGTCTGTTCGACATCCTTGATTCCATCAAGGATTGGGAAGAGTTGAAATGGCCGCCTAAGCAGCGATGAAACCCCGCGCGGCGTGACAACATCAAATACTGCGCCTACCACAAGGAAGGCGGACATGATACTGTGGATTATGGAAACCTCAAAGGAGAAGTTGAGTACTAGATCCGGAAAGGCAAGATCAAGGAGTTCCTAGGCTCGGACAGGAAGCAGGGCCGAACAAAGCAAAGAACAATTGTTGTCAAGGAGATTGAAAAAAAAAGCTCCCGGCGTCATTTATTTCCCCCATGGGGTCGATCCTGAAGGGGAGAAATCTAACAGGACCTGCAAGAGGATGTTGGCCGAGATGCAGACATCGTCTCAGTGTGAGGACCAACAGGTGCCCCATGCACGAGTTCACAATCCAATCCCACCACTAACATTCACGGAAAGGGATTTCCAGGGGGTATATTCTCCTCATAATGACACTCTAGTCATCTCTGTCATCATCTCTAAGTGGGAGGCAAAAAGGGCCTTAGTGTATATAGGAAGCTCACTCAATGTCCCATTTCTTAATGCATTATGAAACATGCAGCTACAGAATAAAGACTTAACCCTTGCCACCCCCACCCCATGGTCGGATTCAGTGGAGAGAAGTGCTTCCCCGTCTGGAATATCAATCTAATGGTGGTAGCGGGAGAGCCACAATTGCGGAAGTACCTTGTCCAAGAATTTATGGTGGTTGACGCTTCGTCCACCTACAACATTATTCTGGGAAGGTCGTGGCTTCATCATATGGAGGCAGTAGTTTCAACTCTGTACAAATGCATAAAATATACAGCCGACCAGGCCCAAGGAACTATCCAACGAGATCAACCTGCATCAAGAGACTGTCATTATGCAACCCTGAAACAACTGAATTGTTGCCAACTACAGCTCTGTCCCGCGGAACAAGCTTGTCAGCCACCATGCCTAACAAAGCAAGGATAATCACTCTGCGAGGGTGGAGAATCCCCGACAACCAAAGTGTAGCTATACAAGGAGCCAAAATTCGAATCTCACATCGCTATCCAGACCAACAAAATGTTAAGTAATGATACTTCCGCAAACGAGCACCAACTCCAAAAGTTGATACTCAGCAAGGAACTGCCCGCTAGCACGAAGTCCACTATTCAGTAACTTTTCTATCTATGGCAAAATAACACACTCCGCTTAAGGGACTATGCAATCTGAGCCAGGACCATATGCACCTCCTTCGTAGCTGGGTTACCAGAAACATTCCAGAAAATAGATTTTATTGATTACAATAAGAGATATTATAAAGCTTGCCAATAAACTAGTACAAGTGTTTATACACTACAAGTATCTAAGTTTGATGCAAATATTTATCCACTGAAACAAGCATAGAAATCTCGATCTGCTAATCTGTATCCAGAATAGAATGTTTTGAAAATAGATTGCCCTAAAACAGAAGGCGAAGGAGCACACTCAACTCATTGCTCTGTCGGAACACCTTACAAGGATGATTTAAAAGTAGCCACTTGAACCTACAAATGAAGTGCATATATTTTCGCCCGGCTGACCTACCATATGAAAAGGAGCTGGAATTGAAATAGAAGGAGGTGGATGAGGGTGGCTTTCAAGAGAGGAGTGCTTGTTGTGCTGCGAAGCGACTAACCAAGAACCGAAGGTCGCATCCATCATAACTCTGTTCTGCCAACCTTTCTTCCGGTCGTGGCATCACGTGTTAAGCGACAGAAAATGGAAGACAGGCATGTCCCCTGAGGAAGAGTCGGTACTTCTTTTTTGCAATATAAGAAAATATTAGAAGATCTCATTGGATCAATCAGATGCCTACCCAGATCAAATGACATTGCATAATAGCAAGTCTTATTAAGTCTCATCGGCGCAAATGTCTTAATATTCGAAGACTTCAATGAGAGAGAACTTCCTTCAACCTTTGGAAAACCCAAAGAAAATTTTCTGGTAAGATGCATTTGATTAACATGTTATACTATTCTTATTGTAGTGCTTGAACAAAGAACGATCAACCTGTACATAGGCATGATGGTTTACAAAGCAACGTCAACCAACAGTTACTTCAGCAATAAATAAAGTACGGGAAATCGAGAAACCACGGTTCCAATTGCAAATGCACAGGTCCACATCCTTCGAAATTAATGACCCTGCAAGTAGCCCCATTAACTAGGGGAGTAATCGATACTTAACTCTCTGGCAATATGCGACGTATCCCTGGCACGCTGATCTACACAGATTTTTTTTCTAATTAGGCACCTCTACTAATGGGTCCAAACTTATGCCCTGCTAGATCTGACCCAGCACATGCAAAGGCCTAGAGCACCCATGGAATAAGGAGAGCTCCTACAGGGTATTATCAGTAAATCCAAGGCATCAGCCCTATTATTATTTCGCCGTTGTTCATTAAAGTTGGTCAATTTATTATTGGTCTGATCAATCGATCAGACTCTAGAATAAGACTGCCAGGTGAACTAAGTAATTCAGGACACCCAAGTGAGACTTACATGCCCAAAATCATATTCTAACCAAAACTTAGTCAAATCCGACTGATTACAATAGCTTCAGGTCCGCTCTAACACCTAGCCCGCCCAAAGTGGAAGATGAAGGATTAGAAAGTGGGAGTGTAGTCATCATATTTTTAATACCTGATGTCTTGCCAAGGACCATTGTCCAACTATAGATAATGATCACCAAACTTAACCAAAACTTAGTTGGTTTCGACTTATGACGATAGCTTCCGGTACGCTCTAACGCCCAATCCATTAACTAAATGGGTGTCAACAGTTTAGAAAGTGCAGCTTAGTCAGCGCTCTGATGCGTGATCAAGATGGCTTGCAAGGGATCATTGTCCGAACATGGGAAATAGTTACCAATCCAGACCAAAGCTTAGTTGGTGACGACTGATGACAATGACTTCTGGTCAGCTCGAAGCCTAGTCCACCAATAGCGGATTCTGACGGCTTAAAAAGTGGGGGTCTAGTCAGCACTCTCAATGTCTGAATAAGATGGCTTGACAAGGGTCACTGCTCGTATGCAGACAATGATCAATGAACCCCGACCAAGCTTAGTCAATGGTCGCTGATGATGATGACTTTCGTAAGCTCGAAGCATAGTTCGCTGCGCACGGATTTTGACGGCCTAGAAAGTGGGAGCTTAATCAACACGACAATGCATGACCGCGATGGCTTGCCAGAGATCATTGGCCAACTACAGATAATGATCGTCGAACCCTGCCAAAGTTTAGTCAGAACGACTGACGATGATAACTTCTAGCTCGCTCTAATTTCTTGTCCGCGACAAGCGGATCAAGATGGGTTGGAAAGTGGGAGTCTAGTCTGTGCCCTCGACGTCTGATCTAGATGGCTTGTAGAGACTCCCATGGTTGTCAAAACTTGACCCCGGTTTAGTCAGTGAAAACTGACGATAACAACCTCCAGTCCAACTAAGCCTATTCTACGAATAATAGGTAAAAACGAGTCAGAAGTTCGGTTAGAGCTCTGGAAGCTCGACTCAGACGACTAGTGAGAACTATTGTCCAATCATCTACAATCATACACATGCTAGGACCACAATCTAACTAATTTGCTTATAACAGAATTAGCAACTACTGGTTCAACATACAACCAAGCAGCCATACAAACGGTGAATTGCAGAGCCTCTCGTCTCACCAAGAAATACATGAACTATCACAGCACAAGAAATCAAAACTCTCACCAGCAAATTAATTATAAAGCTTCCTAGACTAGCAGAGCCTCTCGTCTGACAGTTAATGTCAAAATAAGACAAAGCTGGTAAAAGCTAGCAAAAAAGTAAACTTGTACAAAGTACTATTTATTTGCGAACCAAAAAGAAAAATACAAGATTAACTCTTCATCAGGAAGAGAATCAGATAAACTTGAACCGCACTTAGCAGGAGACACATCTATATGTGCTACCTCTCGATCACTCATTAGGGTCATCTTCTTCTTCAGACGGATCAGATGCCACTCCAAACTCTGCTTATGCAATCTCTTTATAATAGGAGAGATCCCAGTCGGTATGCTTTTCCTTCATCATGTGCAACGGCTCCAGCCTTCCATGCACAACTTTGCTGAACTCAAACATGCCCTGGGCCCTCAGAAGCTTCTTCTCGCACACCCTTTATTCAACAAGATCCTACTCCAGCCGTTCTAGTTCGCCTATTGCATGTCAGTCTTGGACTGCTAAGCACATAGCTTATCATTAACAACACTTAGCTCATTCTGGGCCAGAAGGAATTGCTCTTCAACGGTCCGCACACTCATGGAATTAAAATTAATGTCGACCTCCAACAGCTGACATCGGACAATCCATTCAGACTCCTTGACCCTCTAAGTATGCAGAGCTTGCAGTTCAGTCTTCACTCGGGCCTTAGTCTCACAAGAAAGTTGCAAGTCACGTTGGACAAGGTTCAGTTCATTCTCGAACTGATCCCTCGCAGACACTGCCCCTGCTAAGTCAGGCTCAAGTGTTTCTAAACGAACCTTTTGAGTCACCGCTCACATACACCAAGACTTCGCTCCAGTACTTGAGTAAGCCTCAAGTTGCTTCCTCAATGAATCAATATCGTAGAGAGTGTTAGAGTATGACTTCTGCAAGTTCGGGAAGAATCGCTCCATAGTATACGCTCTTTCACGAGCATCCTCAACTTCAATTCCAACTGCGGCCACTTGATTTAGGTATGGCATCCCCAGCACGAGATATTTCTGCCCTTTATCCATACACTCTCCCACTGGCTCTGGAACACAGTTCGCATCCAGTCATTCCACCTGCTAATACGCTTCCATGAAGCGTAAGAAATGTCAACATCCTGATGGCAAGCGTGGTTGTTCATCCTTACAATATTTGGCGCAAACAGATTGATCTGGGAATCTGAGTGAGGATCCTTCAGAACCAGAATCACCCCAGCATCGCCCTTGACTGTCTTCAATGCACCAGGGCCTTCATCCACAACTTTCCCTTTGCTTGCAATAGTCGGCTCTCTTTCACTCGTCGGTTCAACATCAGTTGACGGGGATGAGGGAAGCAAGTTATTCCTTGGACCCATCATCAATTCAATATGAGGACAGGAATGAGATGGAGGACAATACGAGAGACGTGGAGGATACCTTTCACCGTGAGGTCGACAATCGGACAAATTTACAACAGGTTCATGATCATGAGAAGGGCGGAGCTCAAATTCCTTTATTGAAAAGGGATGACCAGACGAAGTCGCCACGCCCGCCTGCAACAACATTTTGTTTAGAACCTTTTCCTGTTTTGTATTAAGTTTGATTAAGTCCTCCATGCCCACCATTTTTAGATAATCCTTCTCCAAGTCAGGAAAGGAAATAAGGGTTTTGGCCTGATCATCACGCCCCTTAGAAACAACAATCTCCGCCTCGGCAGACGAATCAGACACTTGCCCGATAACATCACATCCCTCAGAGGAAGTAAAATGCCTGCGGACAGATCTAGACGAAGTATGTGGCCTTTTAAGAGGCACAAAATAAGGAGGCGCCTCATCTATTTTTGCCCTCTTAGAAGGGCTTGGAACCTTAATCTTGGGAAGTTTCCTCTTCCTCGAAGCAGGCACACCTTCGGGCTTTGTCTTCAAAACCTAAGAAGAAAGGAAGCCTCATGCCAAAGAGCCCATAGTCCGCTGCGCTTGACATTAGAAGACAAAATGTCATTCTCCATCTTGAGACAAAGCATTTCGCAAAATGCATCGCTTTATCCTCAATAGAAAGTGGCAAAGTTGGAAATTTCCATACGAAAAGCGCAAAGGTCAATCCGACATGCAGTTAACTTAAGCTAGACCAGAAAAGGAATTGAACTTACTTAGTTTTCTGAATTCCTGCTCGACTGGAATACTAGCGAGCACAAAATACTGTGAGTCCACAAGAGAAATGAAGTAGAACTTTTGCCAGGATTTAAAATCGTTAGCTAGATTGCCAAAGCAGTCCGACGACGTCTGCACACACAACGTGCTCATTTATCCGAGGGAAAATAAGCAATTGCATCAACCTCAAAGATACTCGGACACCAACATCCTTAGCCTTAAACAGAATGGCAATCACACTCCTATACCCGTTCGACACTAGTTGAGCAGGAGCAATGCCGAGGTACACCAAAAACTCTCTCCTTGATAACAGGAAAATGGATGCACAACTGAAGTATACCTCGGTGAAGACAGATAAGCCCCTCAAGAGGGGACAACCACGTCAGATCGACGTCCATAGTACAAAGTACCAAATCATCAAGAATTATGTATGTTCTACGAAGGACTTCCAGATCTGACTCGGAGAGCAACCTCTCCTCAAAGAACTTGCGACCCTTAGCAAACAGTTCATCAAAAAGTTGATTCTGGCCCGCCATGAAAGATATCACAAGTTTTCGAATATGGAAGCTAAGCAAAGTCAAAAGCATGGAATGCGAAACGACAATGCAGAGTCTCTAAGATCGAAAGAGTAAAAAAGCCAAACTCTACAAAAAGGAGATCTACATAGAAAACATAACTCACGCCTTCTTTCGAGCAGACGCACGCCCAATTAAAGAAACTCACTGCTCGAGGAAACAACTAATACTCAACCATCATGACCACACAGTTGCTTCATGAAATGACTTAGTGGACCGATGAGATGGTCCATCAACTAGAGGCGAGTAGCTGATGATACACCAAACCGCCCTTTGAATTTTGTATGCGTGTCATGATAACAAAGCAGGCCCGATTGCATGCTCAATCTAGCGAGGCCCAGACAACATTAAGTCCACTATTGGTAGATTCCACAATGTTGGACTCGAATTGCAACATCTTAATAAGCCCATCGTCACGCGGTCAAGCTGCATACTCATAAGTCGTGATAAGGCAAGAGTACGCTATGATAAGGAAAGTATATGGGGAATCAACCCAAGAAAGGCAGGCCAGCAATACATCGGATCCGACTAGGAAACAAATACTAGAGTATAAGTCGGCAAGGAAACTTTCTTGCATGGACAACACTCAGAACATGAAACATCTCCTGCAGATCTAGGAGCACAAGTCGTGTAGGAAAACTTCTCTACATGGACAGTTCCCAAAGAGGAAAGGATCTCCAGCAAGATATCTACATTGATCGTGTGATGCGTGGGCTTATTAAGGAGCTGCAATTTGGGTCAAAAGTTCTGAAATCTGCCAATAGTGTGCTTAATGTTTTTTGGGCCACGCTGGATTGAGCATGCATTCGGGCCTGCTATGTTTTGTTGATGAGATTATCACGACACGTGTACGGTGTTGATCAGAGGACGGTTTGATGTATCATCAGACATACGGTGTTGCTAAATATCTGAGGCTTTTCACTATGGGCACCAATCTGACGTCGTTCTCCCCTCCAGAGAGGTTTATCCGTCTCCACCGATGTATTCTTCAATAAAGTGTCTCCTTTTTCGTTATCAAAGAAATTTGGAAATTCTTGGTGTACCTCGGCATTACGCCCACTCAACAGGGGTCGAATGGGTATATGACTGTAACTGCCATTCTGATTAGGGCGAATAACGCTAGTGTCCGAGTGTCGTCGAGGTCCCCTCGGATAAATGAGCATGTTGTGTGGTATCTTACATCGTCGGACTGCTTTGGCAATCTGGCTGATGATTTTAAGTTTTGGCAGAAATTTTGCTTCATGGCCTTTGCGGACTCGATGTATTTTGAGCTTGCTAGTCATCCGGTCGAGCGAGAATTCAGGCAAATGAGTAAGTTCAATTTTGTTTCTGATCTTCCTTGCGTTAACAGCATATCAGATTGACATTTGTGTTTTTTTTAGGGAAATTCCCTACTTCATCTCTTTTTGTTGAGGATAAAACGGCTCTGGATGCGTTTTGCGACATGCCTTGTCTAAGGATAGAGAATGTTGTTAAGTATTCCAAATCAAGCGTAGTGTAATGTGGGCTCATTAGCATGAGGCTCCTACTCTCTTTAGGGTTTTGAAGCCAAAGCCCGAAGGTGTATCTTCCTTGAAAAAGAGGAAGTTCTCGAAGATTAACATCCTGAGCCCTTCAAGAATGGCAGAACTAAGTGAGGAGCTTCCTTCTCTTGTTCATCCGAAGAGGCCTCGTGTTGTCTAGGCCCGCTCGTGGGCATTCAGCTTCGTTCGAAAAGCATAACGTTGTCGGACATGTTCTTGACTCGTCTGTTGGATTGAAGTCTGTTGTGTCTGAGGGGCATGATGCTCGGGCAAAGGCTCCCATTTCCCTTCCTAACTTGGAAATGGAGTACCTACAAATGGTTGGGTTGAAGTTGTAACAAAGTTGAGTACAGAGCAGGCGGAGGTTCCGAACAAAGCGTTGTTGCAAGCGGGGGTGGAAGCTTCGTCTAGTATGGGACTGGATCATCTACTTTCGTTGAAAGACTTCATTTGCGGCCCTGATAGGCCAGCTGAAGAGTCACATGACCATCATCCTTATAGCAAAAGGTCCTCTCTGTGTCACTCGTGTTGCCACCCATCTCGCTCCCATCCTCATATTAAGATAACGACGAGTTTGAGGAATAACTCGCTTCCTTCTTCCCCGGTCAACTGACTCTGAGTCAGCTCGTGAAAGAGAGTTGATCACTGCGAATAAGGGGAAAGTTGTAGATGAGGGTTCTGATGCAGTGAGGATAGTAAAAAGGTAGTGTTGGAGTGATTTTGGTCCCAAATGACCTCCATCTGGATGTGCGGATTAGTTTGTTTGCTCCAGATGTGGTAAAAATGAGCAACCAAGCTTGGCATCGAGAGGTTGACATTTCTTATGCTTGCAGGAAGCACATTAGCAGATGGAACGATTGGTTGGCAAACTGTGCTCCGGAGCCAAAAGGAGAGACGCTGGGAAAGCGTATGGATAAAGGGTATAAGCATCTCATGTTGGGAATGTCTATCTGAATCAAGTGGTCGTAGCTGGGACTAAAGTTGAGGCCGCTCGTGAGAAAGTATAAACCATGGAACAAGTCTTTGCAAACTTGCAGAAGTCATACTCTAGCGCTCTCTATGAGTTCGAATCATTAAGGAAGCAACTTGAAGCTCACTCAGATGTTAGAACGTAGTCCTGGCGCACAAGGTCGAAGACTCGGAGGGTTCGCTTGGAAATGCTTGAGTCTGACCTAGCAGGCGCAGTGTCTGCGAGGGATCAGTTCGGGAATGAACTGATCCTTACTCGTCGTGACTTAAGATTTGCTCAGGAAACTGTGGTTGGAGTGCAAGCTGAGATATAGGCTTTGAACGCCGAGAAAGCCAAGATGGAGACTGAATGGGCTGTCGGATGTCAGCAGTTTGAGGTTGATGTTGACATTAATGCCAAAAGCATGCGGACTACGGAGGAGGAGCAGCTCCTTTTGGTACAGAATTAGCTAAGTGTAGTTAATGATAAGCTGCCATCGAGCAATCCGAAACTAATATGCTGTCAAGCAAGCTAGACCGGGAGCTTGCTGAATCAATGATGCATGAGGAGAAGCTTTTCAAGTCCCAAGGCATGTTTGAGTTCAACAGAGTTGTGCATGGAAGGCTGGAGCTGAAAGAGTAAGATCCTGATTAGGATCTATCCTATTATGAAGAGGTAGCATACACAGAGTTTGGAGTGGCCTCTGATCTGTCTGAAGAAGAAGGCGACCCCGATGAGGGCGATCGAGAGGCAGTACATACTGATGTGTCTCCTACTTTCACTCTTGCTAATTCTGGCTCTATTGTATCTGACTCCCCTCCTGATGAGGAGTGAACCTTGTATATTTTGGCTTGCAAATGAATAGAACATTCTATACTCATGCATTTTTTTTACTTTTCCTACTAGCTTTTATCTACTTTGTCTTATTGCGACATTACTCGTCAGATGAAAGGCTCTGCTAGGTCAGGAAGTCATGTGATCGATCCACCAGTGAAAGTTCCGTGCAACCCTGATCAGAATCTTTTTAGAAATTGGGGAGTGTAATTCACCCTGTCTAGCGGCCATGTTGTATATCGACCATCACTTGTGGTTGCTATTACAAGCGAACTAGTGAGACTGTGGTCCTCGCACGTGTATCGTCGTAGATAGTTGGACGATAGTCTTTGCGAGCCCTCCGAGTTGAGCTTCCAAAGCACTAGCATAAATTTGGACTCGTCTTTACCTACCATTGACGGAATAGGCTTAGTTAGACCAGAGGTGGTTATCACAAGTTATAACTCACTAAACCAGGGTTGGGTTCGACGACTATCATTTCTGATTAAACGGTGGTCCCTGGTGAGCCATCTTAATCAGGCGTCGAGGGCACTGACTAGACTCCCACTTTCCAATCCATCTTGATCCACTTTTGGCGGACTAGAAATTGGAGTGAGCCAGAAATTATCATCATCAGTCGTTCAGACTAAACTTTGGCAGGGTTCGGCGATCATTGCCTATAGTTGGCCAACAATCCATCGTGATCAGGCGTCATAGTGCTGACTAAGCTCCGACTTTCTAAACCGTTGAAATCCACGTGCAGCGAACTAGGCTTAGAGCAGACCAGAAGCCATCGTCATTAGCAGCCACTGACTAAGCCTTGGTCGAGTTCGGTGATCATCGTCTGCGTAAGAGCACTGATCCTTGGCAAGACATCTTAATCAGGTGTCGAGAACTCTAACTAGACTCCCTCTTTCTAAGCCGTCAGAATTCGTTATTGGCGGACTAGGCTTCGAGTGGACCAAAAGCTATCGTCATCGGTCGTCACCAACTAAGCTTTGGTTGGGTTTGGTCACTATTGCCCATGTTTGGACAATGATCCATGGCAAGCTGGCTCAATCAGGCGTTAGAGCTCTGACTAAGCTGTCACTCTCTAAATCGTTGGCACCTGCTTGATGGACTGGGTGTTAGAGCAGACTAGAAGCTTTTGTCATAGTTCGAAACCGACTAAGCTTTAGTTAAGTTCGGTGACCATTATCTATAGTTGGACTAAGATCCCACTTTCTAACCCATCGTCGTCCGCTTTTGGTGAGCTAGGCATCATAGTAGACCAGAAGCTATTGTGATCAGTTGGGCCTGACTAAGCTTTAGTCAGAATAAGATTTTTGGGCATGCAAGTCTTATTAAGGAGCTGGACCGATTGATCGGACTAATACTAGATTAACCAGCTTTAATGAACAGTAGAGGAATAATAGCAGGGCGGATTCCATGAATTTTTTTGCAGGTGCACTCTTTGTTCCATGGGTGCTTTAGGTCTTCATTGTTTGTGTCTTTACACGTGAGAGAGAAAAAAAGAAAATCTTTACGAATCAGCGTGCCACATGTACTATACAGGTTGCGAGATGGTTTAGTATTGGTTACTCCCCCCAATTATAGGGCTACGTGCAGTGTCATTAATTTGATGTATGTCAACTCGTGCAGTAGCAATTGGAATCGTCATTTCACTATTTCCCATACGACATTTTTTGTTGACATAACGGTTGGCTAATGTTGCTTCATAAACCGCCTCGCCTGTATATTTAGGCTAGTCATTCTTTATCTTAAGCATTGCAACGAGTGTTGTAGAGTATATTGATCAAATGTATCTTTCGAGATAATATGTTTTGGGTTTTCCAAAGGTAGAAGAAAGATCTCTTTTACTGGAGTCTTCGAATGTTCTGACATTTGCAGCGATGAATCTTAGTAAAACTTTCTATTATGTGATGCCACCTTATCTGGGTGAGCATCCAATTGATTCCATGAGATCTTGTAATGTCTTCTTATATTTCGAAGAAGAAGTACAGACTTTCCCTCAGACGACAGGTCTATCTTCCATTTTCTGTTGTTCTCAAGCTCCCATCCGTCGTTGGGAGGTAATCCCTGCAGCTAGTTTATGATTGAATGGAGCCCTAGCAGACGTGATTTTCATTCTTGGGGTGGTATCTTTGCATCACCCCAGGCATTACACATTTGAAAGGCATTCTCATCTAGTAACATTATGAAACCTCAATCATTCCGCTATTCAGGGATATTCTCATCTACCTTTTTTTGCTTTCCTCGCATTCGAAGGGTAGATTTGCGGACCAAAGAGTCGAGGGAATGCTTGCAGCCTTCTCAAGTACTATGTTTTCACAACTTTTTCTTCTGGAGGCAGATTGGCAGAGCAAAGTTTTGACATATGTGTTAGCAGATGCATATTTACGCCTGACTTAGATACTTGTAGTGTATAAACTTTTATATTAGTTGGTGGGAAAGCTTTGTAATATCTTTCATTACAATCAATAAAATATGTTTTATTTCTGGAATATGTCTGGTATGAACAATTCTACTAAACTAAAAGAAAAATAGAAAACAAAAAGGAAATCAAAGCAACAAAATAATTTAACTCCGAGTAGAGACTAAGCTAACATGGCCCTGAAGGAGGCGCGTATGGTCCTGGCTCAGATTGCATTGTCTCTCTAGCTAAGTGTCTTGCTTTGCCAAAGCTAACAAAGTTACTGGAGAGTGGACTTCGTGCTGGCGGGCGTTCCTTACTGATTATATGTACTGATTATCAGATCTTGGACTAGGCGCCCATTTGCTAAAATATTGTTACTTAGCTCTATATTGGTCTGGATTGGGCCTCCAGCTCTGAATTCTAGTTCTCCGCGTATATGTACTTCGGAGTGGACTTCGTGCTATCGAGGCTCTCTCTCTGTCCGAGCATATTGATTATCCTATTTTGTTTAAGCCCTATGCCTTACATGTCTGTTCCGCGGAGTCGAGCTACAGCTGGTAGTAATTTAGTTGTTTTAGGGTTGCATAATGGCAGTCTCTTGCTGCAGGTTGATTTCCTCAGATAGTTTCTTGGGCCTAACTTGCTGTATATTTTATGCATTGGTGCAGAGTGGAAACTACTGCCTCCATATGATGAAGGCAAGGCCTTCCCAGAATAATGTTGTAGGTGGATAGAGCGTCAACCACCATAAATTCTTGGACAAGGTACTTCCGCAATTGTGCCTTTCCCGCCACCACCATTAGATTGATCTTTCCGTTGAAGAAGCATTTCTCTCCACTAAACAAGACCATGGGGTGAGTGGTGGGGTTAATCTTTCTCCTGGAGTTGCATGTTTCGAAATGCATTGAGAAACAAGACATTAAGTAAGCTTCCTGTATCCACCAAGGCCTTTTTCACCTCCCACTTTACAATGAGGACGGAAATGAACAGGGCGTCATTGTGAGAATAATGTACACCCTAGAAATCCTTATCCGTAAACATCAATGGTGGGATCGTGCTCTTAACTTGTGCATGCTCACTTGTCGATCCTCGCACTGGGGTGTTATCCACATCTTTGTCAGCGTCCTCTTGCAGGACCTATTGGATTGCTCTCCCTCGGGATTGATCCCATGAAGGACATAGATGTTGACAATAGCTTTCTTTTCAATCTCCTTAACAGAGACCTCCCTTTCCTTTGCCCGGTCTGGTCTCTTGTCCAAGCTCAGGAATTCCTTGAGCTTGCCTTTCCTGATCCAATACTCGACTTCTCCTCTGATGTTTCTGCAATCCTCAGTATTGTGTCCACCCTCATTATGGAAGGCGCAATATTTATTGTTGTCACGTCTAGCGGGGTCTCCTTGATGTTTGGGGGGCCACTTCAGTTCTTCTCAATTCTTCATAGAATCAAGGATGTCAGACAGATTGGTGTTGAGAGGGGTGACAGATTTGGACCTGACATAATTGGAGGCTTTGTCCTGCCTAGTGCAGCCATAGTCAGTCTTACTATCATTGTGTTTCCTCTTGTTCCCATCGTCGTCATCCTTCTTCTTCTCCTCGTTCTTGTCCTTGGGGACAGAGGGTTGCTTCTTGAATTCTCCTTCCTTCTTGGTGGTTAGCATCTCGTCTAGAGTGATATCTTTGGCCATCCTTCAACAGATCTGTCATATCATTTGAGGGGTTCAAAGTAAGGAAGTCGTAGATCTGCCATATCGTTTGGCAGTCAGCATCTCGTCTAGAGAGTTTTCTCTTGTTCCCATCATCGGCATTGACGGCAGTGTCGTCACTATAGCCAACTATGAGAGTAACTCATCATAGAAGCGCATGACGCATTCCCTCAACATGTAGTTCTGTTTTTGTTTTAGGGTCAGTAGATAGTGTGGCCCTTTCTGATTCATTGGCTGCCAAAAATGCGCGTGAGGAACACCGTCATTAATGTCTGGAATGAATCGATGGACTTCAGAGGGAGGTTGTGGAACCAGGTCAACGCTGACTTTTTCAGGCTGGTAGGGAATGATCGGCACATTATTGCATCGGGCCCTTCCTTGAGTGGTCATTACATGCTGGAAATGGCACATGTGATCGAACGGGTCTCCCATCTCGTCATAAAATTCTAGCTTTGATAGGGAGTACTTTTTTGGCAGCGATTTGTCCATGATATGATCCATGAACGGAGGGACATTGTGGTTGAACAGTACGTCTGAATTTGTGGCCCTCACCAGATGGAGCTGTGTGAGACATGTCTATCAGCTCTGGAAGTTGGGTCCCTGTTGGTCGCTCCTCTGTCTTTGGTTAACTAAGAAACTGCAGGGGCAGCACGACTCTCTTGAATTTTCTCTTAGGAACCTTCTGGGGATTGGGCTCTTTGCTGCTCATGGTCTCCTCCTACCCGGGGATGATTCTGCTAATTGAGTATCTCCACCACTCGTGCAATTTGTTGCATCTAGGTTGATAGTAGGTCCACCCTTGGGTCCACCACAGCTACCACTGGCATGTGGGTCTGAGAGTGTTCCTCCCGAGGTGGTGGTGGCACCAGAGCTAACAGCACTTTACCAATTTGAGCGTTCAAGTGTTCAACAACATCTCCATTGTTGTGAGACCTTGTTGTCACCATCTTTCTAGCTCTCTAGGAAAGGTGGTACTACTATTTATTTTTATGGAACTCTATCGTTCCCAACCGATAGCGCCAAACTGATGTAGTCGATTTTTGCTCTCATTCCTCGCCTTTACCTAGACCTGCACAGGGAACACACATAAGCCAAAGACCACCGTGTGGTGGCCAATGGGACTCCGATGCTTAATTAGATAAGGATAAGAGAGGCTTAAAGTTGTAAATCGGGTTTTTGTAGCGTACCTTTTGTTTATCGACCTTATCTCACTTTTATAGTGTGATAGTCCTTGTCCGGCTCGACCTTTGGTGGCGAAGTTTAGGGATAGAGATGTTGCTGGAGATCCTTTCCTTGTTGGGAGTTGTCCATGTAAGGAAGTTTCCCTACACTACTTGTGCTCCAAGATCTACGAAAAGGTTTCCCTTTCTGAGTGTCGTCCATGCAAGGAAGTTTCATTGCCAGACTTATACTTTAGTATTTGTTTCCTAGTCAGAACTGATGTATTGCTAGTCTGCCTGTCTTGGGTCGAATCCCATATACTTGCCTTATCATGGCTTACTATTGCCTTATTAAAGCTTACGAGTATTGGGCTTGACTGCATGACGCATGGGCTTACTAAGGCGCTGCAATTTGGGTCCAACATTCTGGAATCTGCCAATAATGGGCTTGATATTGTCTAGGCCTCGCTGGATTGAGCATGCAATCGGGCTTGGTTTGTTCTGTTGACAAGATTATCATGACATGTGTACGGTGCTGATCAGAGGACGGTTTGATGTATCATCAACTACTATTGCTAATATTAACAAATATCTTAATTACATCAATCTCCCCGAGTTGAATAAACTTGTCCTTGAGCTTAAAGCCAAAGAAGTCATACGAGAACAAACAACAATAAAATGTGAAGTGTAAAAATAGAAGTGGAAATCTAACCTTTCCTTTGTAATTGCTTTGAACACAAACACGTAAAGCCAACGTGAGCCACCAAATACAAATCCGTAGAAAAGTCCCAGCTCAAAGGAGATCCAATCAAAAGCTCAATGTATGTGTGCACAAATTTCTGGAAATTAGCTTTAAACTATCACAAAATGGATGCAAAAACGTGTACAACAGTGTCACAGGTGTTGTATGCTGGTGGGAAGTAACCTATCAGAAGCAACAGCAGGTGGTAGTACATATCCATGCATGTACTTGGAAATATCTTGATCCTTAGCACGTAGTGGTACTCATTGACTTATGTGATTGTGATTAGCCTGGTCAAACATGAGTAGTGTCACACGAAAATCGAATGTGATTGGGGTTTGGAAAGGATCGATTAACTGTGGGAAGTCGTTTGACCCGGTGGATGGCGAGGGGAATGTTATCGCAGTAATCACCTGAATTGTGGGGCTGCAATCGAGATGGGCAGGAGATTGTGTTCATTTGTTGATCAATATTAGAGGTTGTTGATTACTCTAGACCATGGGGTGTCGATTGACCGAGGAAGAGGCGATTACCTGTGCAGCACTGCCATTAGGGCTCTGGTAGGATCCCTATTGATGTTGTCGGTGGCGGTGGTGCTGTTTGGATCTATCCCTCGTCCTTGTCGAACATTCAATGTACATTTTCCCTAAATTCTGTGAAATATGCCTTTATTGATGCCCTCAATTCTACAAAAAACATGTACATCTCCTTCACAAACTCTTCGTCTATCATTATTTATTCTTCAAACTTCTTTTTTTTCGAACTTTAAAATTTAAAAAAAAAAAAACGAAATTGTTCGGCTCTGATTGACTTAATTGAATTTGTAAATAAATAGTATTGAAACAATGCGATAATTGAAAACAAATAAATTGATGATAAATCTGATAAACGAAATAATTTGATAAATAAAATAAAACCTTTTTCATCAATCAAGTGACTAACAATGGGCAACGTATGCCTTATTTATAATTGACGATACATCAAACCATTTTCTGATCAACATTGTACTCGTGTCATAATAATCTCGTCAACAAAACAACATAAGCCTGATTGCATGCCCAATCCAGTAAGGCCCAGACAATACTAAGCTCACTATTGGCAGGATCCACAAGGTCGGACCCAAATTGCAACGCACCACTAAGCCCACACGTCATGCAGTCAAGCCTAATACTCATAAACCCTATAAGACAAGTATCTGAGGAATCAACCCAAGCCAGGCAGGCCAACAATACATTGGTTCCAACTAGGAAACAAATACTAGAGTATAAGTCAGGCAAGGAAACTTCCTAGCATGGACAACACTCCGGAAAGAAAACCTCTCCCGCAGATCTAGGAGCAAAAGTCGTGTAAAGAAACTTCTCTACATGGACAACTTCTAACTAGAAAAGGATCTCCAGTAAGATCTATCTCCCTAAACTACGCCACAAAAGGCCTAGCCGAACAAAGACTCTCGCACTATAAATAAGAGATAAGGTCGATAAACAAAGGTACGCCACAAAAACCCAATTTACAGCTTTAAGCCTCTTCTAAGCCTTATCTAACTTAAGCATCGGAGTGCCATTGGCCGTCACACAGTGGTCTTTGGCTCACATGCGTTCCCTGTGCAGTTTTAGGTCGAGGCGATGAATGAGGGCGGGAATCGACTGCATCAGTTTGCTACTCTCCCCGAGTTTGTGGGCCAACTCACTGTTCCATTAAGTCATTTCATAAAGAAACTGTGCGGTCATGATGGTTGAGTCTGGAGTGTTTCCTCGAGCGGCGAGCTTCAATAATTGGGCGTGTGTCTGCTCGAAAGAGAAAAAGGCGGGAGTTATGTTTTGTATATAGATCTCCTTTCTGCGGAGTTTAGCTTTTTTACTCTTTCGATCTCAGAGACTATGTTTTGTTTTACCGCATTCCATGCTTTTGACTTTGTTCAACTTTCGTAGTCAAAAGCCTGTACGATCTTTCATAGCGGGCATGAATCAACTTTTCGATGAACTGTTTGCTAAGCGCGGCAAGTTCTTTGAGGAGGGGTTGCTTTTCTTAGTCGAGCCTGGAAGTCTTTTGTTATAAGGGATTCCTAATAATCTGGAGCCTTTCACTTTAGGTGTCGAACTGACGTCGTTGTCCTCTCTTGAAGGGTTCATCTGTCTTCACCGAGTTATGATTCAATCTGGCATTCCCTTTCATGTTATCAAGAAAATTTGGGAGTTCTTAGCATACCTTGGCATTGTGCCCGCTCAACTGGTGTCGAATGAGTATAGGAGTGTGATCGCCATTCTGATTAGGGCAAAGGATACTAATGTCTGATATCTTCAAGGGCGATCCAATTGCTTATTCCCCTCGGATAAATGAGCATGTTGTGTGCGTAGTGACATGCCTGACGATTTGAAGTTCTAGCAGAAATATTGTTTCATGGCCGCCGCAGACTTGAAGTATTTCTAGTTTGCCAGTTGTCCGGTCGAGCAGGAATTCATGCAACTGAGTAAGTTCAATTATATTTCTAATCTTGCTTGTGTTAAATGCATTCAAATTGACATTGTGTTTTTCATAGGGAAATTCCCAACTTCATCTCTTTCTAATGAGGATAAAACGACCTTTGACGCGTTTCACGACATGTCTCACCTGCGGATAGAAGATGTTGTTAAGTCTTCTAATATTAAGTGCAACGGGCTGTGGGCTCATTGGCATGAGGCTCCCACTCTTTTTGGAGTTCCAAAGTCAAAGCCCGAAAGTATCTTCGTCGAAAAAGAGGAAGTTCCCGAGGATTAAGTTTTTGAGCCCTTCAAGGAGGAAAAATTTAATGTGGTACTTCCTTCTCCAGTTCGTCTAAAGAGGCCTCGTGCTCTGTCAAGGCCCATTCGCGGGCGTTAAGCTTCATCCAACGGAAGTGAAGTTGTCGGACATGTTATTTATTCGTCCGTTGGGGCAGAGACTGTTGTGTCTGAGGGGCATGATGCTCGGGAAATGACTCCTATTTTCCTTTCTGACTTGGAGAGGGAGTATCTTCAAATGTTGGGGTTGAAGATGTAACGAAGCTGAGTGAGCAGGCAGAGGTTATGAACAAAATTTTGCTGCAGGTGGGAGTGGAAGCTTCATCTGGTGCGGGACTGGGTCATCCCTTTTCATTGAAAGACTTTGAGTACCACCCCTTTTTGGATCGTGACCCTGCTAGGCCAGCTAAAAAGTCGCTTGACCATCGTTCTTGTGGCCAAGGGTCCCCTCTGCATCGCCTGTATTGTCCTCTGTTTCACTCACGTCCCCATATTAAGGTGACGACGGGTCCAAGGAATAACATGTTTCATTCTTCATCGTCAATTGATTCTGAGTCGAATCGTGAAAGATAGCCGATTGTTGCGAGTAGGGGGAAAGTTGTAGATAAGGTCTCTGATGCAGTGAAGACAGCGAAGGGTGGTGCTGGAGTGATTCCGGTCCCGAAAAACCTCCATTCGGATGTGCGAATTAGTTTGTTTGCTCAAGACGTGGTAAAGATGTACAACCAAGCTTAGCACTAAAAGGTTGACATTTCTTACGCTTCCAGGAAGCATTTTAGCAGGTGGAATGATTGGTTGTCGAACTGTACTCTGGAGCCAGAAGGAGAGGCGGTGGGAAAGCGTATGGATAAAAGACAGGAGCATCTCGTACTGGGGATGTCATACCTAAATCAAGTGGCTGTCACTGGCACTGAAGTTGAGGTTGCTCGTGAGAGAGTGTATACCATGGAGTGAGTCTTTGCAAACTTGTAGAAATCGTACTCTGACGCTCTCTACGAGATTGAATCATTGAGAATGGAACTCGTAGCTCACTCGGGTGCTTGAGCGAAGTCCTGGCGCACAAAATTGGAGACTCAGAGGATGCTTGGAAACACTTGAGTTTGACCTGGTGCAAGGGATCGGTTCGAGAATGAACTAAACCTTGTCCATCATGACTTACAATTTCCCAAGAGAATGCGGTCAGAGTATAGGCTCTAAACGCCGAGAAGGCCAAGAAAAAGTCCGAATGGGCTGTCTGATGTCAGCAGCTAGAGGCTGATGTTGATTTTAATGCCATAAGTGTGCGGACTGCGGAAGAGCATTTCCTTTTGGGACAGAATGAACTAAGTGTTGTTAATGATAAGCTGGGTGCCGAGCAATCAAAAACTGACATACTGTCGGGCAAACTGGAATAGCTGGAGCGGGAGCTTTACGAATCAAGGGTGCATGAGGAGAAGTTTTTTGAGGCCCAGGCACGTTTAAGTTCAGTAGAGTCGTGCATGGAAGGTTGGAGTTGTTGCATCTTATGAAGGAGGAACATCCCGATTAGGATCTCTCCAATTATGAAGAGGTGGCATAAGATGTGTCTCCTACTTCTTCTCCTACTAAGTCCAGCTCTGTTGTATCTGGCTCTCCTCTCGATGAGAAGTGAACCTTGTATTTTTTGGCTTGCAAATGAATAACATTTTGTGCTCGTGCATTTTTCTTTTACTTTCCCTGCTTGCTTTTATTTGTTTTGTCTCATCGCGACATTAGTTGTCAGATGAGAGCCTCTGCTAGGTCAGAAAGTCATATGATTGATCTGCTGGTGAGAGTTCTGACTGCTTTTGTTGCAATGGTTTGTGCAATTTTGGTCAGAATCCCTTAAACAATCGGGGAGCATTTTTCACCCTTTACCTGGTTGTTTGCTTGTATATCGACCATCAAATGTTGTTTCTATTGTAAGCGAACTAGTCAGACTGTGCGTCGTAGATGATCGGACAGTGGTCCTCACGAGTCCTCTAAGTTGAGCTTTCAGAGCTCTGACGGGACTTTCGACTCGTTTTTACCTGCTATTGGCGGAATAGGCTTAGTTGGACTAGAGGTTGTTATCGACAATTATAACTGACTAAACCAGGGTCGGGTTCGGCGACCATCATTTGTGGTTGAATGGTGGTCCCTGGCAAGTCATCGTGATCATGCATCAAAGGCACTAACTAAACTCCCACATTCTAACCCATCGTCACCCACTTTTGGCAGACTAGGAATTGGAGTGAAGTAGAAGTTATCATCATCAATCGGTCTGACTAAACTTTGGCAGGGTTCAGCAATCATTGTGTTTGTAGTTGGCCAACGATCCTTTGAATGCCATCGCAGACAAGCGTCATAGCACTGACTAAGCTCCTACTTTCTAAGCCGTCAGAATCTGTGCACAGCGAACAAGGCTTAGAACAGACAAAAACTATAACGACCCGATCCGCACAGTAAGATATTGTCCGCTTTGGGCCCAACCACTACAAAAAAAGGCCTTTAGAGACGTAGTCAAAATTGTCGCTATAGACAACATTTCAAAGGATCATTTTGCGCAAAGGTTTCCAACATTTCAAATATTTGTCGCGCAAAGGTTGTCGCCATAGCTCTGTCTCGCAAGCGTTTGTGCGACGAAAATAAATCTTCGTCGCTACAAAATCATTTTGCGCGACGACACCAAAGATCGTTGCGAAAGGGTGCGTCACGTAATACTGTTTTGCGCGACGCTAATTTCGTCGCAAGAAATAGAATTGTTCTTCGTGCAAACTATACTTACGCGATTAACCATTTCGTCGCATTAAACTTTGTCGGTATAACTCAATCGTGACAATCCCTTTCGTCGCATTAGACTTTGTCGACTTAATTCAATGGTGACGAACCTTTCATCGCTCAAGATATTCTTTACGCGACAACAATATTCATCACTCTAATGTTGTCATACAAGTTCCATCGATCCAAACACGCTTGATCTATTCTTATGCGACGAAAATTTTTGTCGCTTAAAGTTCTGTTTAATAATTTTGAAATCTTGTAATTCTAATATTTTATTTAATTAAATTTGAAATATTAATTAATTGAATCGTCTCACGCATAGAAAGGTTTTGCTAATTTAGTTAAATACAATTAACTTTACAAATTAATAATGTAAAATCATAATGTATCCATTACAAATTAAAAAATTTAAACCGTACTGTATAGTTACAAATTTAAAAAACACATCAGTACATTTTTTAGGGATGTGGTGGTTGATGATGGTTTGTCGACAATAGCGAGAGGCTCGACAAATTAATCCCCGACTACTAGAGAGCCCCTAATAACATACTCCACCTAGTTGCCTCTTGTGCTTGTCGTTCCCCCTCTCGGGCCTCCCTCTCCGCCTCACGCGCTTTGGTAGCATTTAACTCATTTTGTAATTCCTCCACTTTCGACTGTAATGATGAAACGATTCCGACTGACCGCTGCGAAGCTAAAGATGAGGTGTTGACCTCACGAACTTTAGCTTTTCCCATCCCCCGAACAATCTTTTCGGGTCTTGGACCTAGCGATTCCAATGTCTCCGTCAAAATATGTAATCCTGCATCAGGATCGTCCATTGTGAGTTGTTCCAACGAGTTCCCGGAGGATGCTGCGAGGCCACTCGCTCCATGTAGGCATCCTGCCTCTCCACCATCGTTTCCTTGATTAAAAAAATTATTAAAAATTAATAACTTTTAAACCAATAGAAGTGACAACATGCAAAAAATGCAAAGAATAAAACTTACATGTAACTTCACAGCCACCTCATTGCCAGGTAGTGCATAAACATCCTTGAACATGTCGATTTCTGGGAATTTTAAACCCTCTTACAAAACATTGTTAAAATAATAAACCAACTAATATAAACATTTAATTGAATGTATTGACTAAAAATAAAATAATGAAATGAAACATATGAGTTCACTTACTAGACGTCGTTCCTCCACCCTGTAAGAGAAGGGCAATGAACCAGAGTGATGTAAAATTTTCTTTTGACGTCGGTTCACCTTGTTCGCCTCAGATCTTTTCTGTATAATTATTCAAAATATATATTAAACATATGCATTATTACATATATAAAAATAAATATGTTTATTTTAATTAAATAAAACGTTAATGCTTACCAGAAATGTGGGAGTTCGAAAATGATCGCACAACCACACCCACTCATCAGGCCTATGCTCCAATTCGATTGGGGGTTGTGTCTTAGCACTATCCACATCAGTAAATGTTTGGAAGTATCGATGGAAATCATGCTTCCAATTCCTATATCGATCCACGCACGTACCGGTGATATATTCATGAATGTTTGGATCATTCATGTCAAACTCAAAGTTAACCTGAAATTTTAAATAATATTTATTAGAGAATATTATCGGCCAAAGAGATAAGTTATACCAAATCATGTAAAAATACAAGCATAAACATGCAAAACCTTCAAAACTTTATGCATTATAAAGATTTTAATTATTAAAGGTTGAGATGAATGGCTAAAACTTACTGTGAGCGCGTCCAACACCTCGGCCTGCGTCTCGGGCTTGACCTCACTCCAAGATGAGGATGTCATCGGGCAATGGTTGCAAATGATTGCACCGATGTCATGCACCAACAAGCTATTAATTTTCGCCGATTGCGAGCTACGATGACTAGGATCCCACACTACGGGAATGCGTGTGTTAGTGGTTCGTGTGATCCTTTGGGATTTTAGTTGTCTACAGGGCCCCCTCGTTTTCTTTGCCGTTGTAAAAAAAATCAATTTTGCCGAATATGATGAGAAAAACTTAAGTTTATTACCTCTATGGAGCTCTCCATCTCCTTGGGGGGAGGGGTTTACATATCCGATCATGGTTACAGTCTCAAGTGCAATCTCAGGAGCCGTTGATCAACGGTTTGTTCGTCTGGTGCTTCGTCGAGTGAGAACTTGAGGAACTAATCCAGACGATGAAGATTGATCAACTACCGGAACATTTGATCCATGTGCTGGTGGAGTACTGATAGAAGCAGCCCTTGTAGCGGGAGCATTAATGGCGGAATGAGCTACATTGGGCAGAGGAGCGGCGACCGAACTACTATTAGCAACAATTACGGGCCTACGTTTTCTTGTTATCAAAGAAGCCATCTGAACCAAAATAATAAAAACACAACACAACAGTTACAAAGTAACATGAAGACAAAGTAAATAGATGCAATCTGTGAAAGATCGTATAAAGCAATACATTAACTATACAATGTATAATGAAGGAGAAAACTTGAATTTCATAAGGTTCAAGAAGAAAACTGGATAAATGGGGAAGAACAACAAAAAAAATTTGAATTTCAACAGCAAATGTAGAGGAGATATAAATGTACATGTCTAGCATTTTATATGCAAATGTAAATCACTATAGTACAATAATCAATAAGAGAGACTGGAGCTTTACTATCAGAAGACTCATTCAAAATTAGATCAAAGTCTAGAATAAAATGGATTCAGTGAATATAAATTAATTAGGATAAAATGGATTTAGTGAATATAAATGAAATTTACAAAGAATGAAGAATCACAACATTAAGGGGTGGCTGTCTATATAATTAGAAGTGAATTTTGTGAAATACAACTAAATTTTCAAAATACTCAGACATGAAATAAACATCACCTAAATCATATTCTTTTATTGATTGCCGCATTAGCCGTTCTCAAGTCGGAAAGGTATAATGAAGCTATCAAAATAGGTAAGAGGTGCCTCAATGCGCTAGTTGACTTGCCTTGAACTAAGGTGCAGCTTCAGTGGGATTTTCTAAACCATGCTTGGGTATGGATTTTGAGAAGATAGTTAGCATCAGACAAGCAAATTAAATCTAACATTATCTAGGCATTTTCGATCTACAAGTCTTATCTTTTTAGGCATTGAATGCATTGCCAAGGTTTTAGCATGGTTCTTCCACTTACTTCATAGGACTATGAGGCTAAATATTTCTCATATCTCCGGTTTATGTTTTCTAAAATTTATTATATGGTTTTCCCATCCATAGGCATATGAGAAATGCTTTCAGAATCTGCATTATGTAGAAATATTTGAAGAGCATACAATTGCACATGCAATAAAGACCAATTACAAGAAAACCAAGGGGCTTGCTCTTTACCCAGCTGATGTCAATTTTCAGTCTTTTCATTTTCAATCAGAGGTATCTTACAACTTTCGACTTAAATAATTTTTTTTTGTTTTAGATATATCTATGGCCTGCTTCAACAAGGATGAAAGCAAGCAAAACTGTTAAAACCATTCTCAATTTAGAAGGTATAATGAAGCTATCAAAAAACACAAACCTGAGTAATCAACAGGCTAGAATGTAGGAATCTTCAAACACCAACTTGAGATGATAAGAAAAGTAGAAGATGATAAGAAAAGTAGAAGACATAATGAAGATGATAAGAAAAGTAGAAGGCATAATGAAGCTATCAAACAACTGCTGAGGTATATCTAAAGAAGCATAAGTTCTCTGCTGAGCTATCAAAAAGTTCTTTGCTGAGCTATCAAAAATTAAATCTATGCATAAGTTCTTTGCTGAGCTATTAAGTATAATAAAATTAAGTATAATCAATTCGAGTTTTCAATATTTTTATCATCTATTAATTATTGTACTTGTTAGAGAATTAATAAACCAACGATATGTTTGATTCTGTTTTTCTTTTATTCAGAAGAAGCCATGAAGTGTTGCTTATTCTAGTAAGAAGCAATTCAGAACTTCCACACTAGTTACAGTTAAAATTGAAGCATAAACAAATACAACCTAATTAGATTGAGCAAATTGTATACATCATTCACTAATTTACCTGTATTTAATTCAGGTGCAAATATCTATGGTGGGTAATGATAGGATGAGAATTACTTGGATTACTGAAGACCCTACTCTTGCAACAGTCGACTATGGTGCAAAATATGGAGCTTATGATTCGATGGCCACAGGAACCACGATGTCATACGAGTATACAGCGGCTTACAAATCTGGACAAATACATGAAGTACTCATTGGACCGTTGAAGCCAAATATTGTCTATTACTATCGCTGTGGTGGTTCTGATACACATAAATTCAACTTTAAAACTCCAATAGTTGAATTACCGCTTAAGTTTGCAGTAGTAGGTAAGCTGATCAATATAGGCAGCCTAATGGGGTTGTTTGTTTTCCTCATAATCAAATCTGAATTTTGCAAAAGGTTCACATTTTCTTTAAACACTTCGAAACTTTATGTTATGAGAGAATCCCTCTACTTATTTGGTTGAATTGCAGGTGATCTAGGCTAAACTGAATGGACAAAGTCCACACTCCAACACATAGCAGAGTCAGACTACGATGTCTTGATCTTACCAGGTGACTTGGCATACGCGGACCTCTACCAACCACTATGGGACTCATTTGGACGACTTGTCAAACCACTTGCAAGCCAACGCCCTTGGATGGTAACCCAAGGCAACCATGAGATTGAGACGATCCCACTAGTACACTCCACACCCTTCACAGCCTACAACTCTAGATGGCACATGCCCTATGAAGAGAGTGGATCAAATTCCAATCTCCATTACTCATTTGAAGTTGTTGGAGTACACGTTATCATCACTACAAGAAAAGTGATCATTCATAGCATATGTTTATAGCGTTTTTGTGAAAAGCGCTATAATTGATTGAATTCACCAAAAGGGCCTCGCGCGGGAAATGAAAAAGAAATGCGCGCTCCACAATTGCTTCACAGCAGAGTAGGCGGGAAATAAAAAACAGAGACCTCGCTCGATTCCACTTCAACATCTAAGGCTTTCTCCCTCTCAGTCTCGCTCTCCTCCCTCGCGACTCTCCCTCACCAAAAGCAAAACTCCCTCTCCATCCCTCTCGCTCTTGTTGCCTTCTCTCCCTATCTTTTTATCTCCATCTCTCTGTGTATATGTGATAATTTTTCTCTGCTCTCTCCATTTTCGTTGACTTAGTAAAACGAATCGAGAGAGATCTTCATATAAACCTAAAATCCCTAATTTTCTCTCCCCCTTTAGTCTCCATCGCACACAGAGAAGAGAACCACCGTCGACGCCACTCGCATCTGCCATTCCACCGCCTTCGCTTGCTTCAGGTGAGTTCTTCTCTGTTTGCAAATTTCAAGAAGGGAAAGGATCAGAGGAGGGAGCGGGATGGGGGAGGTGGAGAAGTAAGGTTGAGTTGAATCAGACTCCGAAGGTGGAGATTGGGACTGCCGATTTGGTGAGTTGGTGAGAGAAAGAGTCATTGGAGGGAGATGACGATGTTGGATTAGAATTCGATTGATGTTTCAGGATGTTGAGAGTGGTGGTGTTTGGGTTTAGATCTTTGTGATAGGGACTTGTTCTTGAAGATTTTGATGACCAGCTAGCGAGAATCGAATCTCATAGGTAAAATCTAGAGTTTGCAATTTTTGAGATTGATTTTTTGTATACTAGGGGTTTGTCTCAGGTACCCATTTCTTGTTTGTGTTTGTTTTGATGAGAAAAATGTCTATTTGTTGTGAAAACTTGTCTCATTGTTGTGATGCAAATCTTGCCTCAAATTGCAGCATTTTTGGACAAGTCTCAAGAATGGGGTCTGAAGCAAGCTTTGGTTCTAAACATCATGAAGTCAAGTGGTATGAATCCATTCCTAAATCATCTAAGTTCATGGGAGTAACCCCAAGACACGAATGTTCTAAGAGGTAAGCTTTTCTTTGCATTCTGAATTCATACATTATCTCATATTTAGTAGTTTTTAATTTGGTTTATGGGTTCCTTCAATGGATTGGGGTTTTTCCAAAATCGGATATTGGAGTTTGAAAACTTAGATTGGAGAATCAACTACCCATAATGAGAGTCAGTCTTGAATAAGGATATAAGAGTGCATTTTGGTAAAGTGTTCAAGTTAATGAGGGTTGATTGTACTTGAAAGATTAGTGGGTCTTCTTGGTTTCACCACTTGATTAAAAAATAGTTTTCTATAGTTTTTGTTTCAAACCCCATCTTTGCAAGATGTGTATTTTTCCATCCTATTGAAGCTGATTTATGTTCTTTGGCTGATGGCAGTAAATCTTGTAGAAAAGTCAAGGAAGAGAATTTGGGCAACTCACCAGAAGTAGTGTCTCATCTTCACAAGCTGGTAAGACACCCATTTTTCTCTTTCAAGGATTTTCTAATCTGCTCTTCCTCTTCACATTTATTATTATCGCATCAGTCAAGGTTTGGCACATATTTCATGTAGCCCAAAAGCTTCTAATATCATGCAAATCATAACTGGAACAAGTTTCATAACCTTGGATCCAAAAATTAATTTTCTTATAACATTATTTTTTATATCTGTATTTGTTTATGTGGTTACACTAGGATACGAGACAAGTAAACGGATGTACTGAACCCATGAAGAAACAATCTCCCAAGATTGAGCTGCAAATTTCTTTGAAGCAAGAGGTATGGGATTGAACTCCTAAGCCAAAGATCTATAAGTCTTATGAGTTGTTTATTTCATTTTTCCTGAAACTGGTGTTGCACCTATCTTTCACTTGACCCTCATTTATGCTAGTAATGACTCTCACAGTGAAAGTGATAAAGCCATATCAGGCTTTAGAATGAATCCAGTGGATAGAAGCATCAATACAGACAATGGTTGTTTGCTTCATGATAATTGTTGTCCAAATCTTGTTTGTTGTTTAGGATCAATGGTGCTCTTAGTAGAGGCAATGGGAGTGAAGTGATTTGTGTGTGTGTTTTTTTAATTTGTCATGGTTATAGCTATTGTTTTCTTGTACATGGTCTTGTAGAAGTTCCTATGTTGCTTGGTTTGGTTCAGTTGATCAAGAGATCAAGTTAAGAAGAAAGATTTTTGAATGGCATTTGAAGACCATGGTTATACATTCATATATGAAAATCCATATTGCAGAACTTATCTCAAATATTTAACTGAGACATCCATTTTTTTCCCTTTCTAATCGTAGATACAGTTTGGATTTTCTCAAGTATCGGGTTTCCCTCAGTGTGGCCTTCACTCGTTTGATATTAGCATCATCGACAATTCTATTTTTTGTGGTAGTTTTGACCATTTGTCCAAATTTTACAGGAGAAGCACACTCTTTCAAAGTAGAAAAGGTCTTATTTGAAGAGAAGTATGATTACCAAAATGTTTTGGTATTTCAGGTATTTGACATACCCCCTTTTTTTTTTAGTTCTCATCATCATAATTTATATAATCAAAACATGAAGGAAAATACTTCTTAGTTCATAATTTATTTGAAGAGAAATAATTTATATACGTGCTACTGTCCATTTTCAGTTATAGGTAGTGATTCCCACATGCAGGAACTCAACAAGTTACATTTTGATAACGTATCCTATTGTTAAAAATTGCTTTCTGGCAATAGTTTAAGGATAATAACATGAAGGAAAATCATAGGATCTTAGTTCAGATGGAGTTGATCTCTTTTTTGATGATCATTAGGAAGTTTGCAATACTTTTGAATTCAGTCATATTTGTTTTTGATGGAGTCATCTGGGTTGTGACAGGGTAATCCTTTTGAGCAATACACAAAAGATCGTCATAAAGAAGAGGTTCAAAATCTTAAGAGGCAATTAGAAGTTGCTCTTGGAGAAAAACTGAACTCGAGGTAAGAGAAAGAATCTGTGCTTTTCATTTCTTTCAACAAATTCAATTAACAAATGCAGCTGGTTTTTCAGACTTATCCTTTATGATAATTCATTTGGAATTATCGCTGTCTCACAATTTATAGGTTTGCTCTGCTTTATGTGATTGTAAGAATGTATTCTTTATCTATATAAAAGAATATAAACCATTAAAACATTCAAGGTGAAACAAATTTAACTATCTAAGTTGTCCCAATATATTTCCTATTTTGAATTGCTAAAACAACATGCTTTGTCACTCTTAATACATTCCAACTTAATAAGGTTGCCACTCTTATGGCTTTAGTTTTTACATTCTATTACACGTCATTTCCCCGTGTTTTGGGAATTCATCTTCTTCATTGTTTGATCCTAAAGCCATCATTTTTTTTCCTCCAGAAAAAACATGCAAAGCAACTAGAAGTAAACAACCAATTGATGGAGGCGATATCCGGACTTCAGCAAGAATCACTACTTCTTCGGGATATCCCACAAGTCTTGTGTGAATCAGTGGCTAGTTGCAAGGCCATGTATAAGGATGTTTTATCAGTTACTGAGGTGAAGATTCTGGAACATTTTTTGGGTTTGCTAAACCTTGCCTCTTGAGAAAATGCTATATGGACTAACTTTTGCATTTGTTTCATATGACCAGAGTTTTGTAGCTGATGAAAAGTCCTCCACAGCAAAATTGCTTTCTAGCATAGGCGACATTGGCATCAATCTCTTGACTACTTTGGAAGGTCATTTCTCAATGACTTCGAACAGAAACAAAGTTTTAACTGTAGAAAACTTTCCAGTCAAAGAACAATGCAAGTCACTCGTTGAAAACTTTAACAAATCAGTATCAACAGTAGTATCTTCGCAAGCAGGAGATGTTGAGGATAAGCATTTAGCAAATCCAGGAGGCACCAGCAAATATGAGGTAGCTGCTTGGACCCAATTATCAAGATGTTATTTTGTTGTGTTGTTACTTATCATTTTGTTCAGATCTTTTGTATATGTTTAGGAGATTATATATCATGTATAGGAACACTTCACAGTTTATAAGTTAGTTTATACAATAAATGAAATCATGTCTTAATAAAGTGGCATACGATACTTGTCATTTTGTGATCCTTCATTTGAAGAACCAACTTCCCTTGGTTTTATTACCTCAGCTGAGTTTGCTTTAACAAGATGACCAACTATATGTTTATATTTACATTGAATGATTATGAAAATTATTTTGACAAGATTATGAAATCTCTTCTTATTTTTTATACGTTATATTAGGCTAGTGTGAGGTATGATACGTTTACTTTATTACTTGGTAAGCTGTTAGAGAATTTCCTCTTATCTTGCTAGAAGTAAAACCTTGTTCTTGTGCTGCTTGCTCTCCACTTGTCACTCTAAAACCTTCCTTAGTTAAATTCATGTTTCTCTCAACCTCATGCAAATACTTTCCATTACTTTTGATATATTGATTATTGCCAATTAATCCATGTTTAAATTCTTCCTTTTCAGTCAGCAACTTATTGCAAGGTTCTTGTTTTGGATGGGGTAATCCAAGTCACAGAGCGAGATGAGTGTGCGTACCAAGAAATGATTGCTCCCCTTCCTCTTTGTTCCATTCCAAACCCTCGGAAGGTCTTTTTTAATCATCCTCTTGTGTTTAATTTTTATTTTATGGGCAGCATGTTTTGATCAAATATTGCATGCAGCTCAAGAAAATTGTAGTGCTAAGCAAACTGTATCTAGGTGGAATGTAAAAATAGCTGAAGAATGTGTGTTTTTTATGTTAGTAATTTTCCCACCTTATTAACAAACCTTCAATTCCAAAGAAAATGCATCTAGGATATATATTAAATGTGAGTTAATATGCATATTCCCCGCAATAATGTTGGCTTATTCAGTCTAAATACTCTAGCATACTTAGAATATTTTGAGCATATGATTACCAAAAGCATCTAAGACTTCAGATGAGATGCAATAGTTCATTTGAAGCAGGACATTTTATCACTAGTGAAAACCTTTTATTATGGCGCTATATGGGTCAACATAGCAATTAATAGTATTTCTATTCTCATATTATTTTCCTTACCTAATGTTTAATATATATATATATATATTTCCTACATAATCAATACTTGAGTTAGCCTGGAATTCTACTCATGTTTCTGTCTTAAAAAATATTGACAATAGACCCAGCAGAGATTGACTTGGCTTTTTTTAAATCAGCTGAATGGGAATTTCGAATATAATTGGTATGATCTCAAACAATGACTAGGGAATATTGATTGATATCATCTCCAAGTGCACAAAAAATTATTAGTGTGCAATATTCACGTTATAACTTTTGATATTGTGAGCAATTACTATCAGCATAATCAGCTGATAAAGACAATGACAACATAAAACACATAGATTGTTTGTATCATATATAAGGCATCCCCTCTTCAAATAATTTATTACAAGATGAGGGAGAAATGTCAAGCATTTAATTTCATTTCCTGACTTTTATCATCTGGGAGAGCTAACATGCTAGTGTCCTCTATGTTCATGCCACCTTATCAGTACGTTTGACATCGTAGCAACTTGGCTTGCAACCATAAACACCATATGACCCAATCTATAGATTTATATTTTATATTTCATTGTCCTCTATGTTCTGCTTATATTAGTCAGAATGATCTTGACATTGGAGAAATGACAGTGAGGGAAACCTTGGATTTCTCTGCTAGATGTCAAGGTGTCGGGACTCAATATGGCAAGTCAAGAAAATTTTCAATTGATGCACATGGCTAAGATTCAAAAAGTTTATGATTTCATCCAAATGCACTAGAACACCGATATAATCGTGGTACTGAAAGTATGTGTTAGTTTTAGGCCAGAACATAAAAAAATTTCAAATTTTGATCATTTGCAGAGATGTTGAAGGAGCTGTCAAGAAGAGAGGTTGCTTGCTGCTGCTGCTGCTGCTGCTTGCTGCTGCTGCTGTCGTTGCTATCATTGCTTGCTGCTGAGTGTAAGATAACGCTTTTAAATGCCGTTTGATTTTTGTCAAATGCATACATTTCTGATATCAGACAACAAATGAATGAAGCATGCCTACTCTCACTGGCAGTCTTGGTTATCTTGTGTTTTTCTTTCATAATCTTTTAGTTAAGTTTATATCTCAAGTGTCAAAGCATTATTCATCCCTGGAGAAGGAAACTATAGTTATGTAATGCACTTACTAGGTGTTGTTGCCAGTGATTTCACTCTTGATCAAATCTGTAGGTCGTGTACATGTCTGCTAGTGCTTAGCAGTTAGCACTAAATGAAAAACATTAGACAGTATCTACTAACTTAAAGAGGCATTATCTTACTCAAATTGTTTGTTTTGTGGTTGCTTGACATGTCCAAGGTTTGCTTTTGAACATAGTTCTGGGCTAGAAAAGCCTTGTTCTTGAATGAACTGTGCATTTCTAGTACAGTGCTCATATGGACCATTGAGTCACACAAGGGATGCATCTGTCTAATGGAGGTCTATTCCATTTGATCCGAGTTTTCCAATAGATATTCCAAAATATCATGTGTAAATAAGATAACAAATGGGAAGGATAAAAGATGCTACACCAGCGTTAAGGGAATGTGCCAGAATTGTTGGCACTGAGCATTTGTTCTCCTTCCACTATACAATCACACATGTTTCCCTGCTGCTTATGAATTTTACTTGATTATGGGCTACACCTAGTGTTTGTATTTTCATTTTATCGTGTCAGTGTTATATAAGTTCGCCATTTGAAGCTTATCAGTTATGTTGCTGCAATAGGGTTTGAAGACTGCACTTGCATCTAGGGCTGATAAAGACGAAGAGGATTCAGAGGGGAGAACAGCTTTGCATTTCGCATGTGGATATGGTGAGGTAGGATAATCCTTTACGCGTTCATAATAGACATGCTATTTTTAAAGTTTCTTTCTGTAATTCTTTCAGCCCAATAAATAATGTATATTTTTATTTTAAATTCACTATATAAAAAGAAAATGCACTCTTTTTGTTTCTCTATTATTTATTTAGAGATAGAGTGAGCCAAAAAAAAGATCTTAGAACTGGATTGCCCATCTCTTCTCTCTTTCCTGACAATATTGTAGCAGCCTTTGAATAAACAAGCAGAATTTCCTCGAGCAATATTTTTGAGGGCTTCAAAGAAACAAAACTAAAACAATCTTGCTCATTCTAGGTAAAATGTGCTCAAGTCCTCCTTGAAGCTGGAGCGGCAGTTGATGCATTGGATAAAAATAAAAACACTGCCCTTCATTATGCCGCTGGCTATGGAAGGAAAGAGTGTGTAGCACTTCTGTTGGAAAACGGTGCTGCCGTGTAAGTCAATATTTCTCACACTAAACTTAGGGTTGCCTTTACCATACAGTTCCATGCTTAGATATTCTTTCACTTTCTGCAGCACTCTCCAGAACTTGGATGGGAAGACGCCCATTGATGTTGCCAAGCTGAACAACCAGCAGGAGGTACTGAAACTGCTTGAAAAGGATGCATTTGTATGAGAAGGTAATATTGAAAGTCTGCCCTGTGCATCCTAATAAATTGAAGAGGAAAAAATCATAGATGTATTTATTCATGGGTGGGGAATTCATGCGTTTTTTTTGGTGGGGGTGGTGATGGTCTGACTGAATGATCCAATTCTTATTTGCATGGACAGGTGCTCTGCAGAGCTTTCAGCGTATGTGGGAAGGGAGAAATGTATGGCAGTCACTAACTTTTGATCAACATAAAGTTAGGTGATTGTGGCGTAGAATGGTTTGCGCTTGTTGGCTATCTTCTGTTTGCTGCTTTCATGTACCATTACATTAGATTGGTCTTTTGCAACCTATGATACTGGGCGTTTATTGGTGTAATCAATTTGTTGACATTAAGATGGCTCCTTTTGTGTCATTACATGCTGGATTATAGATAAATAAAAAGATTTCCTTGGATGAATTTAGCTAAATAATAATTGTGTGGCTTTGATTGAAATGCTCAGATCTCTATGTCTGGATTAGGGTATCAATTTTGTATATTTAGTTGGCAAACTTTCTTCTTCTTCTGTTTAACTTTGGCACATTTAAATTTTTATTTTCTAGACATAAAACTTATGAGATGTAATAAAAAGTCATTTGATAGTTAACAAAAAAAAAAAAAAAAAAAAAAAAAAAAAAAAAAAAAAAATTTGCTATGTATACTTACCATAGCGTTTTTAAAACGCTATGGTAGAGTCTACCATAGCGGTTTTAGAGGCTACTATAGCGTTTTTAAAATGCTATGGTAGAGGCTACCATAGCGGTTTTAGAGGCTACTATAGCGTTTTTAAAACGCTATGGCAGAGGCTACCATAGCGGTTTTGAAACGCTATAAAAGCCAAACTTACCATAGCGTTTTAAAACCGCTATAATATCCCCTGGGTCTATTATAGCGCCGGCTGTCATAGCGGTTACTAAACCGCTATGGTATCCTATCATAGCGGTTTTTAAACACTATTGATGACAATTTTTCTTGTAGTGCATGTTGGGTTCATATACTGATTTCGTTGCTGATTCTGCTCAGTATAAGTGGTTACAGTCTGACTTGGCTAAGATTGATAGAAAGAAGGTATATAGTGCTGGTAAATTGAGAAACAAGGTATTCAGTGCTAGTAAATTGAGAAGCAAAATGGGCACAGGAGTTCAATGAATCCCAAATCCATTAATAGATTCGTAATCAATCATCTCTGCTTTGATGTTCCAGACCTAAAGCAAAATCGAACTTACTTGAGTTAGTGCGAGTCGCTCACTCACGTAAATGACCCAATCGCACAGCAGCAAACCAATCGCACAAAGCAGACCCCCAATCGCACAGCAGCAGCCCCAATCGCTATCGCACAGCAGCAGCAGCCCCAATTGCACAACAGACCCTGAGTTATTGCGTTTCCTCTTCTCTTCTTGCCTTTTCCTCTTCTTTCTACTCTTTGCTCATGAAAGCCTCCATGAACTTTTGTTCTTTTCTCTTCTTCTCTGCCAACTACCTTCAACAAGAGAGGAAATGAGATCTCTTCTTCTCTGCCAACGAAACAATCTAACAAAATGGCTTTGATTGGGCTAGCAATAAAAAACGATTCTAATTAAAAGGGACGGTTTTGCGCGACGAACCCTTCGTCGCCATATATCTGCGATTTTGTCGCGCTAGTTTTTAAAATTTCACACCCCGCTACTTTTCAAAATTTCACATTTTGTTTTGCGCAAGTTTTCAAAATTTCACGCCACTTTTTTGCGCTTTTTCAAAATTTCGTCGCCATAAATCATTGAATTCGTCGCGCTAGTTTTCAAATTTTTGTGCTAATTTTTAAAATTGCCGCCAGAAGCATGCACCATGATTTTTAAGGGGGGGGCATTTTGTGCGACGAAATATTCTAATTTCGTCGCGCAAACATCAAATTTGCTTATTTTAGGAGGAAAATTTTATATCATTATTTAATTAATTAATTAATTGAACTTCGACATTCATTTAAAAATTTTATGGTAAAAAATTCATAGTACATTAAGAAATTTAATTAAATGAACTAACAAAATACATAATATTATTAACATTTTGTAAACGATTTAACAAATTATAATCCTTCAAATGTATTTAATCTGAATCAGTAGAGTAATCACTTTCGAATTCTTCTTCAAGTTCATCTGACATGGTTGCCTCAGATTCTCCAAAAACTCCATATTTTGCACGTGATACCTCAACATCATATTCGCCATCAATCGGAGGAAGTTCGATAAATAACTCAAATGGCTGTTGGATAATGGGAATGCTTGAAGATGAATTCTCTTGATCAGCGGTGTCGTCATCACTGTGGTCATCAGAAGCCTTTTCAGAAATGTCCCATATACTTCTGTGTTGGATCGTCTGGACTACTTTCCATCCACCACAGGCTTTAGGATCATCTAGATAAAAAATTTGTTTTGCCATAGTTGCCAAAATAAAAGGATCATGCTCGTACCAAAGTGTGTTTGTGTTCACACTTACTAGACCATATTCTCGTTTAATACTCCCGACTTTATTTGAGTTTGTATCAAACCAACGACACTTGAATAAAATCACCTGGCAACAATCTTTGTACAATAATTGAATTACAGATGTCAGTTTACCATAGAAATCAACATCGGCAGTGTCGCCGTCCCCAGGTACTGATACGCCGTTATTTTGAGTGCTCAAATTGTTGTCTCGCTCGATAACCAGGAACTTAACACCATTCACATAACAACCCGAAAATGTTTCAGATCGAATAGGACCTCTCGCCAGTTTTGATAATTCATCATCGTAAAGAACCGAATTTACTTCCTTCAATTGTAACATCTATTAAAGAAAATTATATATATTCAGAATATGTTGAATACCAATTATAAAAAAAATGCAATATTATCAAATTTTCTTATAGTTATCAACTTACGTGTTTGCGAAACCATTCAGGAAACAATTGATGGTGCTTCTCGATCCGTAAATGTGCAGGATACTGACGCCTAATTAGTTCTTCATGCTCCTCCAAAAATAGCAAAGGCCTCGTCACAAATGTTGAGTATGAACCAATGCGCAACTTTCATGTCGTTATCGCTAAACTGATCATTTGTTGGTGGCTCGCAAACGGTCGTGCGAGTTGCGCAAAAATAGAAAGTGTCTCGCTTCTAGTACAACTGTCATTATTTCGTTGAGTTCGGTTGAAGGACGTCTCAACATTATGGAGATACCTTGCACAATAAGTAAGTGATTCATTTGCAATATATGCCTCCACTATGGATCCTTCGGGTCTTGCCCTGTTCCGTACGTACCTTTTGTATGTGCCTAGTATTCTACAAAATATAAAAGATGTCAGACTCGTTACAATAAATGAAGAATAGTTAGAAAACAAGCATATGAGTTACCTTTCTATTGGGTACATCCACCGATAACTGACCGGCCCACCGAGCTTTGCCTCACCCGGTAAATGTATCATCAAGTGAATCAAGCAAGTAAAAAATGCCGGAGGAAATATCTGTTCGAATTTGCATAAGATGTTAATAATATCGTCTTGCAACCTTTCTATATCCGATTTGCGCAGAGATTTTGTGCATAGTTGCTGGAAGAATCTCGACAATTCTGTAATAGGGCCAACAACACCCGATGGCAAAAATCCTCGAATAGCGACCGGAAGAAGACGTTGCAGTAGTACATGACAGTCATGGCTCTTCAATCTCGACATTTTCCCATCACTCATTTTCATACAACGGGCAATATTAGATGCGTACCCATCTGGAAACTTCACAGAAGAAAAAAACTTAAATTTTTTATCTTTACTGGCGGTTTAACTGCAATATAGGGATGTCCCTTTACCCATTTGTCACCTACTTTCTTAAGCCATAACCGTTTCTTTATACCCATGTTCATACAATCTTCCCTCGCTTTCACAGTGTCCTTCGATTTTCCTTCGATGCCAAGAATTGTCCCAACCACACTATCACACACATTCTTTTCAATATGCATCACATCTAGGTTGTGCCTGATCTTTAATTTCGACCAGTACGGAAGCTCGAAGAATATACTCTTCTTCGACTAGTTCAGATGTGTAGCTGACCTGTGCAAATTAGTATCACGATTATCGGGATGTTTGCCAATCTGACCAAATTCCAAGCTATTCAACTTAGCCAAAATGTCATCCCCCGATCATTCTCTAGGTCTAGTGTCGTTCTCCATTTTTCCATCAAAGTCCACCTTATTTGTTCGCCACTCGTGATCCTGGGGCAACCATCTACGGTGACCCATATAACAAACCTTTCCCGCGTGCCAATCAGACGTTACATCATCGTTGCATATCGGACATGCCTTTTAGCCCTGAGTACTCCAACCTGAAATATTTCCATAAGCGGAAAAATCATGTATAGTCCACATCATTGCTGCTCTCAACATAAACATTGTGTTGGTAGACTTATCAAATGTACGTACACCATTTTCCCATAAGTCTTTTAACTCATCAACCAACGGCCGCAAATAAACATCAATGTCCTTTCCGGGATGACCGGGAATTAATAAAGTCATCATTGTAAATTCTTTTTTCATACTCATCCAAGGGGGCAAGTTATAAGGAATAACAACGACAGGCCAGGTGCTGTGAGTAGAGCTCATATTCCCGAACGGATTAAATCCATCAATTGCAAGCCCCAATCTGAAATTGCACGGGTCTTCTGCAAAATCGGGATACATAGTATCGAATGCTTTCCAAGCCTCTCCATCAGCAGGATGTCTCAAAAAATCATCATCAACCCTTCCTTCCTTGTGCCATCTCATATGACTCGCAGTGTGCGTCGACATGTACAGTCGCTGCAATCTGGGCTTCAGTGGAAGATAACGCAAAACCTTTTGTGGAATTTTCTTCGTTTTATTACCAGAATTAGGCTTATATCTTGGCTCATTGCACACAGGGCATACATCCATCCCTTCAATTTCCTTATAAAATAATGCATAGTTGTATTTGCAAGCATGAATCTTTTGATACCCCAAACCAAGACCATTCAACAATTTCTGCGCGTTACGATAATCCTCAGGCAAAACATTTTCCTTCAGAAGCATCCGCTTCATAATTCCCATTAAATGAGAATAACACTTATTCGATATATGATGTTTCACTTTGCAATGCATCAACTCCACAATGGCAGTAAGCAGGGAGAACTCTATGCAACAGGGGTATAATGCTTGTTAGGCTTGTTTCAACAGTCTTTCATAGTTTTCTAACTCTTCACTTTGCAGCATGTTGGGAGGTACGGTATCTCCTACCATATCATCAATGCCATCTTCGTTCATCGATGCATATAGATAAGCGTCATTTATTATACCCATAACTTGGTCATTATCATTCATAGATGTTTCATCAATGTGCGGCACAAGTGGCTGGGAAATCGATGAAGTCGAACCAAATTCTCGTTGCTCCCCATGATAAATCCACCTCGTATAATTTTGAATCATCCCATAACTCGCCAAATGATATCGAACCATATTGAATGTCTGCCACAAACAATTGTTACAACATTGACACAGACACTTGATATGATTCGTCGTACCAGTGACATGTGCCCTTGCAAACTCAATGAAGTTCTCGATCCCATTTAAATATTCATCACAGCATTTGTCCTGATTTTGTATCCATTGTCTTTCCATTACGCCTATTTTCAGTTTATAAACAAAACATGAGAATTCAAGAGAGTTAACGACACTAATGCGATTAGGTTTCAATGTGGAAAAATTTCAGCAGCATCTCAATTACAATTCTTCAAGTGGACGATGTAGTTATTATTAATTAATAAATATCTAGTATGCACTCAAAAAACAATGTGAGACACTCCCAAAAATCCACATGATAGCAACCAAATTTCATGAAATTTCAAAAAATAAAAAAATTAGCAATTTCCTCACCGTTCTCCAAGTGAAAGAGAGAGACGATTGGAGGTGTGGCCAGCGCCGGCAACGCAAAGAGAATGCGAAGCCTAATTAAGTGCTGGAAGCTTGGAGTATATAGTGAGAGAAATCAATCGAGCAGAGAAAAAGAATAAAATGAGAGGAGAAAATAGTGGAAAACGCATATCTGATTATTTTAATTCATGGAGAAGATGAACAGGTCAGAGCTTGTGCGACGACACCGTTCGTCGCCCTGGGATGTTTTAGGCGATGAACCTGCTCGCTTTAAGTGACGAATCTTGGTTGTGAATATTTTAGGCGATGAACCTGCTCGCTTTATGGACTCTCCCTCTAGGGTCAGGTCTGTCTTCCATCTTCCAGTACTCCCACGGCCTCTCATGCCATCTAGTTTGGGAAATTATCCTTGCAGCTAGTTTTGGGGCAGATGTTCCTACTGTATCTACTGTGCTTCACGCGTGATGCCACAACCAGAAGGCAAGTTGGTGGAGTAGAGCTATGATGGATGTGACCTTCGGTCCTGGGACGTTAATTCTGCAGCACCCCAGGCACTCCTCCCTTGAGAGACGTCTTCATCTGCAAGGGAAAACTCGGGGAGCAAAGATGTTTGTATTTCATTTCGAGGTTCATGTTGCCACTTTCAGATCATCCTTGCAAGTTTATTCGATGTAGCAAATAATCGAGTGCGTGCTTACAACCTTCTTCAAGTACTTTACTTTCACCACTTTTTCTAGAGGCAGATTAGCGGAGCAAAGTCTCGACATGCGTGTTAGCAGATGCATATTTACATTAAACTTATATACTTGTAGTGTGTAAACTTCTGTACTAGTCAGTCGGGCAAGCTTTGTAATAACTTTCATTGCAATGAATAAATTTTTTTTATTTCTAGAATATGTCTTGTGCGGACAATTCTTCTAAACTAAAGAGGAAAAACAAAAAACAAAAACGAAATCAAAGTAACAAAATAATTTGACTCAGAGTGGGGACTAAGCTAACCTGGCTTTGAAGGAGGTGTGTATGGTCCTGGCTCAGAGTGCATAGTCCCTCTAGCGAACTGTCTAGCTTTGCCAAAGCTAGCGAAGTTACTGAAGAGTGGACTTCGTGCTGGCGGGCAGTTCCTTGCTACTTGCTGAATATCAGCTCTTAGAATAGGCAATTTTTTGGTGAAGTGTTGTTACTAAGCTTTATATTGGTCTGGATTGAGTCTCCATCTCTGAATTCTGGCTCTCCGCATAGTTGCGCTTCATTTGTCAAGGCTTTCTTTCTATCCACGCAGATTGATTTTCCCCATTTGTCTAGGCCTGGTGCCTGATATGTTTGTTCCGTGGGCCCGAGCTATAATTGGTAGCAATTCAGCTATTTCAAGGCCACATAATGGCAGTCTCTTGCTGCAGGTTGATCTCCCCTTGTGTATTTGATGCATTGGTGCAGAGTGAAAACTACTGCCTCCATATGATGAAGCCAATGCCTTCCCAGAATAATGTTGTAGGTGGACGGAACGTTAACTACAATAAATTCATGGACAAGGTACTTTCGCAACTATGGCTCTCCCTTACCACCATTAGACTGATTTTTCCAAATGATACACTGAAACGTCCTCTCTTCTACAGCATAATGGTGTCAAGATGATCTCTAGAAATAACAGGCCCAAACATCAGTCTAGCACCGATCCGGCCCAATGGGCCTCAAGCCCACATAGTGCAGTCTGCCAGACGGACCCAATTTTCTAAGCCTACTAAGCCCACACGTCTCACAGCCATCCCCAATACCTGTAAGACCCATTGAGGCAAGTATCTCGGGGATCAGCTTCGGACGGGCAAGCCAGCAGTACTTTGTCTTCAACTAGGAAGTAAATACCAGAGTATACGTCGTATGTGGAAACTTCCACATATGGACAACACTCCAATGGGTAACTATCTCCCACGTATCTAGGAGCACATGTCTAACAGATAAACTTCCCTCTACAAGATGACTCCTAACTAGAGAAGGATCTCCAGGAAAATCTTTTTCCCTAAACTACGCCACCGATAGCCTGGCCGAACCAGGACTTCAGCACTATAAATAAGACAGAAGGTTGGTGAATAAAGATACGCTACAAATTCCTTGTTTACAACTTTAAGCCTCCCTCAGATCCATGCCTGAATTTAGCATCAGAGTGCCATCGGCCACCACAACGGTAGTCCATGGCTCACATGCGTTCCTTGTGCAGGTCAATTGGTCAAAGTGAAGGAAGGATAAAAATTGACTGCATCAGTTTGGCGCCGTCCGTGGGGATGACAGAGTTCCTAGCAAAACATTGACATCATCTCTCTTCAGAGTTCAAAAAGATTGTGACCACCAGATCCCATAACTATGGAGACCAGGGGGACACGTCGAACACTCAGACTAGCGTTATACAACCACCTCCAACGGTACCGGCGACACAAGGGGAGTAGGGGGAGCAGGCTCGTACCCTCATGCCAGCAGCAACAGCGACGGAATCCAGGATGGATCGCTATCATCCCAGATACAGAAGATTGCTAAAGTAGTGGAAATCCTCACTCAGCAGAACCCTCCACCCGCTGATGGAGATCAAGAGCAGCACAGACCTCAATATTTAGATGACAACAAATAGCAAGCGCAGGAGAGTCAAGCCCTCACCAGTTCTCACTTTTAGGAGATCCACCTTTCAGGGAAGACAGACCTGCCACGCAGAACCCCCTCCGCCGAGGGGCTCATGACCCAGATGTGTTGTACCGCTTTTTTGTTCCCTCGTACGTGGACCACATCATGAACGAAGTTATGCCAAAGAAGTTCAACCCTCCGAAGCTTGAGTTCTATTACGATACCGGTGACCCGTTTGATCACTTGCATCGTTATTAGCACGTGATGGCGCTCAAAGAAGGTTCTGAATTGGTGATGTGCAAATCATTCCCTACTAGCCTGAAGAAGTCAGCGCTGACATGGTTCCATAGCCTCCCGCCAAAGTTAATCGACACATTCAAGACACTGGCCAAAGCGCTCCTTACACTCTTTGTTTGCAGCCAACGGATCATAAATGGCTCGCATTATATAATCTTCTTGAAACAGAAGTCAAATGAAATGCTAAGAAAATATGCCACGCGCTTCAATGACGAGATGACGTTCATTGACGGCTGCATCGATGATACCTCCATTACGACTTTTACTGTGCGGCTAAGATAAGGAAAGTTTTACGACTTCCTCACCCTGGAATCCCTATGGATATGGCAGAACTCTTGAAAAGCGCCCAGAGGTACATTACCATAAAGGAAATGAGAATGGCCAAGAAGAAAACTGAAACAGAAAAGAAACCCTTCGATTCTAGAGAAAGAAGTGAAGTGACAAGAAGACGAAGATAGGAACAAACGGAAGTGCAACAACAACAAGTCGGACTTTGGCTGTGCCAGGCTAGAAAAATCTTCCAACTATGTCGGGTCTAAAACCATAACCTCTATCGAATTTGGCTTAATAGACGTCCTCAATTCCATGAAGAATTGGGAGGATCTAAAATGGCCCCCGAAGTAGTGCGGAAATCCCTCCAAACGCGACAACAACAAGTATTGCTCGTACCACAAGGAGGGTGGCCATGACACCAACGACTGTAAGAGATTGAGGAACGGGATCTAGTATTGGATTCGAAAAGGCAAATTGAAGGAGTTCCTAGGCCCAAAAAAAAGCAAAACTGGACCATGGACAGAGGAGAGGTGGTCAAAGAAATCGAAAAGGAGGCTCTAGGCATTATATATGTCCTTCACGTAGTCGAATCAGAAGAAGAACAGTCAAACAAGTCCCGAAAGCGAACACTCCTTGAGATGCAGACACAACCCACAAGCAAGGATCGACGCGTGTATTATAGAGCCCAACCTTAACCTTGACTTTAACAGATAAGGACCTCGAAGATGTTCGCACACCGCACAATGACGCTTTTGTCATTTTGGTACCTATTGCAAGGTGGGAAGTAAAGAGGGCCTTGGTGGACACGGGAAGCTCCCTCAATGTCCCATTCTACAACACATTTCGCAACATGGACCTCAAGGAAAAGAACTTAACTCCCTCCAATTACTCTCTGATCGGGTTTAGCAAAGAAAAATGTTTTTCTATCGGGAAGATAAACCTACCAGTGGTGGCAGGAGAGCCATAACTGAGGAAGGTTCTATTCCTTGACTTCATGTTGGTGGATGCACCGTCTACCTATAACCTCGTCTTGCAGAGGCTTTGGCTTCACCAGATGGAAGCAGAGGTATCCATCCTTCATCAGTGCGTTAAGTATACCGCCAACCACTTAGAATGAACAATTTGCCGGGACCAACCAACGACACGGGGCTGCCACTATATCGTCCTAAAGCAATAGAATGTTCTCAAATACAACTGGAGCCTGCCAAACAAGTTGAGCAGAAGCTAGACATAGAAATTGGGGAAAAGTTGTTCCCCTCATATGGGGACAAAGACCCAACAATAGTGGCTCAACTTAGCGACGGAGGAAAGTCCAACATTTCAGAAGCGGTCTGCCCTCTGGCCTAATAGGACATCTAAAGCGGGGAAGTCATCATAAACATGAGCACAATTCCACAACTGTCAGCCGATGCAGGAAAACACTCTTCAATAACCTCAATGGCATCAACAAAACTTGACAATTCGCCGAAGGTGCTTACGATTCAAGCAAGGGCCATGCAAATTTACTTAGGGTCGGATCAACCTTTTTCCTCCAACAGTCAATCTATCCGTTGTTTAACTTTCTTTCTATAGTCAATTTAGAAGTTTAATTCTTAGGAACTTATGTAATCACTCATTTGAGAAATAAAAGAGACTTATGCAAACACACTTTATTGATTACTGGAAAAATGTTACAACGTTTGCCCAGATGGCAGGTACAAGATTACAAGCAACATGCATCCAAATCTGATGCTATGTACAGTACCCACTAGAAATTTCGTTGTCTCCGAACAAGATGGTTTAAGAGCAAGAGCAAATGTACAAAAAGAAGTATGAAATAGCGCACTCAATTCAATACTTCGTTGGACCCACCTCGAAAGATGACTTGAGGTGGTACAAAATTAGCAACCGAAAGCCCCGCGACATGCCGACAGAAGCTACAGCCAACTCACACGCTCGATCCGCCAATAAGCCGAACTTGGGAAAGGAATTAGGTTGAAACGAATAGAGTGCACCCTCCAATTGAGGAATGAAAGGGGCATCTGGGATTCAATGGCTCACTTCGACAGGCCATGTCAACCTTCACTCCGCCTCACAACTCCGAGTTCCAGCGCAGCGTGTAAAGGCTAGTTTTAGGAAAGAGGAAAGCAACCGCTTCAAAGTTGGTTGTTGGTGTTATCTAAGAAATTATGCGGTTCAAAGCACCGACGTTGTACCAGCACGTAAACGACAGACTCGTCCCTTGAGGAGAAGTCCATACTTTTTTTGCAATACGAGAAGAAATTACAAGGTTTCAATGAACCAATCTAGTTCTCACCCAAAGCGGGTGACCACGCATAATAGCAAGTCTTTTCAAGACTCATCGCTGCAAATGTCAAAACATTCAGAGATTCAAAGAACAAAAACGCTCTATTAGCCTTTGAAAAACCCAAAGCATATCCTTTGAGTAAAAGCATCTGAAGAATGCACTTTGTAAAAGGTAATGTCTACAACGACGGAGAAATGTCATTATATAGGCGTATTGGCTCACCAAACAGGTGCATCAACATTGAATACCAGCATTGAATACTGTGTGGGAAAGAGGCGGCAGTTTCCATGAAAACTGCACAGGTCCACGTTCAATCAATTAATGACTCAAAGAATACCGTATGCGTGGTCACCATAAATAAAGAGAAGGTGACGGTTCCCATGAATACCGTAGCGGTTGGCATTGAATATCGTATGCATGATCACCCAGAGTAGGTGGCCACGCTTAATAGCAAGTCTTCTCAAGACTCATCACTGCAAATGTCAAAAAATTCAGAGACTCAAAGAACATAAACGTACAATTAGCCTTTGGAAAATCCAAAGCATGTCATTTGAGTAAAAGCACTTGAAGAATGCACTATGTAAAAGGTAATATCTACAACGGTGAAGAAACGCCATTATATAGACATAGTGGCTCACTAAACATGCGCATCAACATTAAATACCAGCATTGAATACCGTATGGGAAATAAGGAGGCGACGGTTCCCGTGAAAACCGCACAGGTCCACATTCAATCAATTAATGACGCTGCACACAACCCCATTAATTGGGGGGAGTTATTGATACTCTACTATTGCGCAATCTATGTCGTACACGTGGTACAATGATCATGCGACAAGACCTGGTTTTTCTTATATAGGCCCACCAACTTGACTCACTATTCAAGCGACACTCTACCATGTGTACTGATGCAAACAGTAGAGGCCCAAGTCACTCTTGACACATGGAGCACACCTACATATCACCAAATGATTTAAGGTACCTCTTTTTAAAAAACTTTCATTGAAATTAGTGGAAACTAATCCGCACAATGCACTCCGATTTCAGAAATAGGCTCGCACGCCTGTAATAGGCAGAGCCCTAACCTAGCCAGATAAACTTAGTCAGTTTCGACTATGACGACGGCTTCTGGCTCACCATGATGCCTAATTCGCTGTGTGTGAATGTCGTTAGCTTAGGAAGTGGGAGTCTAGTCAGTGCTCTCAAGCCTGATGACGATGACTCGCCAGGGATCATCACCCCATTTGCGGACGATGATCGCCAGACCCGATCAGGTAAGTGCAGTCAATGACGGCTGATGACGATAGCTTCTAGTCAGCTCCCAAACCAGTACCTCACTCTGCGCGGGTGTAGATGGTTTGGAAGGTGGGAGTCTGGTCAGTTCCGATTGATGTCAACGGTTTGCCATGGGACCACTACTCTTCTACATACCATGGTCGTCGAATTTCCAACTCCCAAACCTATAGCTCATTCCGCACGAGTGTAGATGGTTTGGAAGGTTGGAGCCTAGTCAGTGTTGACTAATGTTGACGATTTTCCACGAGACCACTGCTCATTTACATACCATGGCCGCCAAATTTCCAACTCCGAAATTTGTAGCTCGGTGTGCACTGGTGTAGATGATTTGAAAAGTGGGAGCCTAGTAAGTTATGACTGATGTCAAGGCTTGCCACGGGACCACTGCTTTTGTACAGAACATGGTCGCTGAACTATCTCATTCCAAGTCTGTAGCCCGCTCCGCGCGGGTGTAGATGGTTTGGAAGGTGAAAACCTAGTCACCTCCGACTGATGTCGATGGCTTGCCATGAGACCACTGCTCTTCTACAGACCATGGTCGTCAAATTTTCTCATCCCAAGTCGGTAGCCTATTCCGCGCGGGTGTAGATGGTTTGAAAAGTGGGAGCCTAGTAAGCTCTAACTGATGTCAACGACTGTCCACGGGACCACTGCTCTTCCACAGACCATGGTCGCCAAATTTGATTACAGCTCAGCCAGCGTCTTCACGCAGCTGACATCCCATTATTGGAAACGACCGCTTGAGCCGACCCAAAAACTAATCCGCTGAGCGCGGACGAATGCTTCAGAAGAAACCAGCCCGAGCTTAAGAAAATTAACTCGGGCCAAACGCTCTTGCTTAACTACACATGACAACGCATGTGCTCGACTATAACTGCTCACTCATGCCAATGACCGCAACCGACAGTCCAATATATAACCTGAGCCTCCGACGACTTACCTCAAGGATGAGCTGCAGCCTACACTACACCATAAATGGCCATTTGTAACACACTAGCTTTGTTCCTAAAAAAAATTGTGACACCACAAAAATCTTGCAAGTCATGGCATTACAAATATTTGTAACACCTTGACGTGTTACAAACTTCAACTTTTGTAACAGTTGTCCAATATTGCTATTAGCAATGTAACATGTCACAATGTTCAAATATTAACAACACCTCGGCATGTTACAAATGTTTTTTTTTAGAAAAATCAATGTGTAAAATTTTATTTGTTTTTAATTAAATAAGTAAAAAAAAGTATCAACAAATGAATGACATCCAATGAGATTATAAAATCCAAATATTCAGATACCAATGTTAATACCCAAATTAAAATAATCTTGCAACCATTACGAAGTGAAATAGTTGCAATCAATTACAACATCGATTTTCTTATTGGATCAGTATTTTAAAAAAAAAAAAGTACATCATTAGTATGTTAACAACTAAGAAAACTAAAAAAATATTCCACGCTCTCGATAATTTCATATTGGGAACACCCTGGAAAATATCCTCAAACATAAGAACACACAAAATGTCGGATGTGTCAACAACTGGGGAGGCCATTGCTAAGGGAAAAAAATGGTTGTCACTCTGATCCTTTTCCAATCTACTAATGGCCTGATAGAAACCTGCGTCTGCATGGCATCTCCATCTGTGACTTGGTTGTGTTGACATCTCTAGCTTCAAAGCATCTGATTCTGAATTCAATCATAGTCGAACCTTATTCACGTGTGAGAAGGAAACGACAGTACACAACAGAATAACCCTAACATGTCAAAACACCATTAAAGCATTTTTATAACTAGAAGTAAATGGTTGTATAGAAACAAGGCTATGAACCACAACAATGACATTATCACTAATTGTTGTTATTAAAAATAGTAACACAGCCAATGATAATAAACAATTGAGAAAATACATCCAATGATATAAGCCATTGGTCCGCATACAAAAATACCAAAGTTCACGTTCACAAACATGTAAGCATTGTGATCCACGAGGGTCTATCCTAGAGGTGTTGGGCTTCGAAACAGCCAAGGAACTAGAAGATAACATGGCAGCAAGATTATATGATTGTGAGAACAACAATATTTTTATAACCAAATCCCACAAATTATGTCATTTTTATAGTAATGTTCACTAAAAATTCACAGCAGCGTAAGCATTGAAATGAAAGTGAAAATGAACAGGATGGACCAAATGAACTTCAAAGTGTTTATATTAACTCTTGCAGTAAATCATGTCCAATAGTTTTCAGTATTTTCTTCACTAAGATTTAGACTAAAAATACTTCCACATTCTGAGATTGGCAGCGTTAAGAACAAGGTTAACATGTTCTCACGTGCTCCTATAAACGCATTAAATTGGCATTCTGTTTCAGGAACAATATCTAGCCATCCTATGAAAATGAAGAAAACAAACACAAGCAAGACAAAGGAATTAAATTGCTTGCTTGCGATGGCTAACCTTGGGACAAATCCTTGTACTCCATTATAAAATCTCACAAAACAGCCATGCTTCTCTATTTTTGTTATCCATCCGTGTGTAACTAATTCTTCTATAGCATCTGCATATGAATTCAGAATCACCAGCTTCGTTTTCACCTGAAAAGACACATCTTAAGTTAGATCTTTAACCTAATTGATAACATATGATAATAGGCATAAAATAACGAGAAAAAAAAAACTAGTAATTAGGAGGAGAAGAAAATGTTCCCAACTCCCAAAACGGGGAGAATAATGATAAAAACTAGTAATACGAACATAACCTAGATTATCAATAACCAGGAAATTAGGAATAGAACATACTAATGTTTTCTTGTAGGTGCCAGTTATGTGCTTGGATTTGCAACCCAACACGTGAAATATCAAATCTACACCAACCTATACAACACAAACAGACTTGTATGTTCAAGGCACATAATAAACGATGAACATTCTAACAGAAAACAAAGGGTTGATAAAAAGTTTCTGAAGCAGAAGTATCTAGAAGGAAAAACTGAATATAAATAATAATTAAAAAAAAAAAAATTTAAGTGTATCATACACATAAAACACAAACCTTAAATTTTTTCCTAGGCTTCACAATTTCAAACTCTGACATGTGTGGAAGAGGACAAAGTGCCTTTACACCACTGGATAATTACACTATAGCACCAAAGCTCTCGACAGATATGACCTTCCCCTTCACAACCATGCCAGGCTTCACATCAGCGTGTGTGAAAACTGGGCCTTCAAAGGCCCTAGCCTGTGTAATAGAAAAGTCATATGTGAATGAAGGTTCAACATCATGCACTTACATCAGATAGATATTCTATCTATCTGAAATCATCTAGGATGCTAACCAAATTCAAAGTTAACAGAAACAAACCTTTGATAGAAGGAAACGAAGGCTAAGGGATGAAAATTTCAAGAAGATATATGAAAACAAGATATGATTGCAAGCATTGTCAGATCATGTAGTAGGAACTCAAATTGAATATTAATCTATCTTTACTATTTTCGAAGGAACGGTGTTTCCATATGCATGCACGAGACACTTCAATATGTGAAATCAGTTCAACGAAAAGCTAATTCACTTAACATGGTGGCGCATCCCTGCCCTGGTTGCACATAGTACAGAAACCATATGATTACACGTAAACACAAAATGAACTAATCCTAGTTGCGTAGCCTTCAACGAAAATCAAAGTAATTCACCTAATCGAATTTCAGAAGGTGCTTGTTCCACACTAGATATGAGCCTATTTCAATTTCCTGGATTGTCATTTTGAAATTATATTGTTTTTTATTTTTTTTCAAGCCTTTAGGAGCACTTGATCAACACCTTCCTTGGTGCTTGCTGAGATGCGCCATGCTGAATACAAAATCTATTTTGAACCTCTGCTAGTAAAAACAATTTAATAACAATTCCTTGTAGTACTAGAGAATGTACAACTCTAGACTAGATCAAATTGAATCCTGTATGATATTTATCTAGTATTATGCATTGAGTACTAGTGAATGTACAACTATAGACCAGAACGAATAGGATCCTGTAAATAATCCAACTCTAAACCATATTGAGCTTATCGTGATAGAAAAAAGTTAGTGAATGCAAATCAACAACTTTGGTAAAGGGAAAGGTGCTTTAGTACTCATGATTAACTAAGTATATACAAGGAATTCCTAATATAATTTTATATCATAGCCATATAAGACTCTGTGTGTTTTCACCCGAAAGCTCTTCAGTACCAAATCTGATTTTCAGAGGCTCTGCCACTCAAGATTCCAAATCTTAATTGCTGAAATTCTTCCTACTATCACTTTTCTTTTGAAATCCTTCCAACAACAGGGCAGTTTTGGTGAACCTTCCCTGGAAAATATATAATATAAAACACATGCAACAGTCGTGTCCAAGTTGAAGACAACTATTATACAAGACAACCACTTATGCAGGAATGTGTGTATATTTTTAATGTAAAAATATATTTCAAAACGACATCAATAGATCGTAAGAGACACTTCCCTGCGGATATCTCAGTAACTGTGAATATATTACAGGTTTTTTCATGGAAAACAAATGCAAAGTTGCCTAGTTCAGAATAACAACACACAAGAAGACCTAGTTTGTAATTGCATATATTGACAGAGCATCTTTACCTGTATATTCAGAAGTTCGCGTTGAATAAATTTGTGTAACATAATCAACATAAGCAGTTCAAGATAAATCATAAAAGGGTTAACACATTACCATCAATACAGAGTTCAAGCTCCCATTTGGAACAAAATCCGACACCAACAGCTTCTCATCACTTGCATAATAATAAGCTCACAACCTCACAACATTCAGATGTTGCACCCTCACCATTGCCTCAACCTCCTCCTAAATTTCCTTCAACCTACATATCACACCACCTTCACTCAACCTTCTCATTGCGACCACCATCCCCCCACCTCCAGTCCAATTTATTACAGAATATCAGCTCAACTGAAAGACAGACACATAATACAGCAATAAAAGCATAAGAAAACTCTGTTTTTCTCTCTTGGACTGTGCAAAACACAAGAAATGCCTACTTCTCCATCAGATAGACTACAACAATACAGAAATATTTTAAGAAAAGGAAAACTAAATAGAGGAGGTTTGCTAGGTCGTAAGTCCATTAAGTTGAATGACTATACGTCATATATGATCATTACAATTTAAGCTCTCCCAAATGAGGCCTAAGCAAGTTCAATGAAGCTAAGGTGGTTTACTAATCATCAAGTTCATTAGTATTAGGAGGGCCATGGCGTGATGCCTCTCACAGATCTTTAATTAGGGTTTTCAAGTTGAAGAAGTAATTAGAAACCCATAATACCGTATGCTCGACAAATTGGGTTCAATACTTCAACTTATATGTTACTCTATAGATCTTGGGACATATATCAAACACCTACTAGAAACAAAAGCAAACCCTAAACATCCAAACTAAAATTACTTGAATTAATCAAATCAATCAATTTGGGTTTCAATGAAGAAACTCGCCATTGTTTCAGACACTTGTCTGATGTTGTTGTTTGCATGAAGAAGAAATCTTGTTCGTGCTTCTTCATATTTACTAAAATCAACATTCGATCGAAGATAGAAATCAACAGAAAGATAGAAATCTCGATGGAGAATGATGAAAGAAGAGATCGATTGAGAGTGATGAGTTCGATCGAGATTGAGAGATTTGTGAAGTTTTGATATTGTTTTTAGTTTTTTTTTTTTTTTTTTTTTTTTTTTTTTTTTTTTTTTTTTTGCAGAAAATGGTTTATAGAAGAAATGAACATATGAACAGTAAAGAAGCAATAATTAATAACTTAACTAAATGTATTTTTTCTTTAACAAAAAAAACTAAATGTATTTTTATAAATAATATATTTATTAAAATTATTAACAGTAACATAACTCAATAATTAGTAACATCTTTTTAGGTTACAAGACTTGTAAGATAATGAAAAGTTACAAATTAAAAAATATTCATGTTACTAATTACCTATTTTGGTGTAGTGTTGGGGAAAGTAATTCGCTGCCAAACCATCCGCATCTTACAGAATGCTCATTATTGGGCATAACTACGCGATAGCGACTCTGAGACCACATGGAAGTACAGGCCAGAATTACTCGCGACACGAATGGTCAAGCTCTCAACAGCGGATAGACCACGCGGCTCCCTGCTAACCCAAACAAAACCCGTGTCAAAATAAAACGACAAGGAAAAATGGAAAACATGCAATAGGGGGACCGAATAGAACAAGGGACGAGGTTTACTTGAAAGAGATTTGTTTTCATTAACAGTCTAATCAAAAAGTACATATGAACGAAATTTACTCCTCGTCAGGAGAAGGTACAAGTACAGGGGAACTCAGATTAACATGAGATGAAGTAGGAGTTGCGTCCGTGCGTGCCTCAGCTTGAGCGCCATGATCTAGATCGCCCTCTTACTCTGACAGCTCAGAGATCTCTCCGAAATCTGCAAATGACACCTTCCTGTAATTAGAAAGGTCCTAGTCCGGATGTTCTTCTTTCATCATTGCCAACAGTTCCAACCTCCCATGCACGATCCTGCGGAATTCAAACGTGCCTTGCGCCTTGAGAAACACTTCCTCAACGTCTATGCTTCAGCAAGCTCATGCTCTAGTAGCTCCAGCTTGCCTGTTAGTACGTCAGTCTGAGACGGCTCTGTAATCAAGTTCTCTTTAACTGCGTTAAGTTCATTTTGCTCAATTAGAAGTTGGTTCCCAACTTTTCTTGCTTCCCGAACGTTGAATTCCACGTCGGACTCTAACTGTTGTCTCTAGACAACCCACTCATATTCCTTCCTTGTATGCTCATTAGTAAGAGACCACAACTCGTAGCGCACTTTAACCGCAGTTTCTGGTACAACTTCTAAGCCACATCGAACCAAGTTCAACTCTTCTCTGGATCTATACTTGGCGGACATCGTCTCTGCTAAATCAGACTCAAGGGCTTCCAAACGAACCATCTGGGGCTCAGCATCAGCGGTTGATTGTTCTAGCCTTCTCTCTTCAAGTTGTTTTCTCAACGATTCGGTCTCGAGGAGTGCATCAAAAATACTACTTCTACATATTAGAAAAGATGCGCTCCATGGTATAGACCCTCTCGCGGGCCGCCTCAACTTCTGTTCCAGCACCGGCAACTTGTCTCAGATGTGAATCCCCAACATAAGATGTTTCAGCCCCTTATCCATATGCTCTTCCAGCGCATCCTCCTATGGATTTGAAAGCGTGGTTCACCAGCCAGCTATAACGTTTGCTGATATGCTTCCTTGAAGCATAATCAATATCAACCTCCTGGTGCTTAGCCTGATTGCTCAATTTTACAACATCCGGAACAAACAGACTCATCCGCGCGTCTGGATGAAGCTCTCCCGGATGCAAAATTACACCAGCATCACCCTTTGCAGTCTTCATCACACCTAGGCCCTCATCCACCACCTTCCCTTGTCACCAGCAGCCGACCCTCTGTTGTGAGCCGGCCCAATAGAGTCTGAAGGGAAAAAAGGAAACAAATTGTCTATCGGACCCTCTATTATTTCAATATACAGCCTGGAGCGAGATGTAGGGCAATTCGGACTGTAAGAATGAGGGATCATGCCGCAATGGCCACTGTCAGACAATCCACTAGCAGGACGAGAGACATTGGGGGGCACAGACAAATCTTTATCAAGGCCGTCTAGTAAAACATGCTTGGATTGGTTAAAATTAGTAGAAGCTGCCACAACAACTAGCATCAGCTTCTTATTCAAAGCTTTTGTTGCTCGATACTCAGCTTCAACGAGTCATCAACCCCTTCTAGCCGCAGGTGATCCTTCTCCAAATCAGATGCTACAACTTCCACCTTGGCGGACAAGTCAAAACCATGCTCCTCCCTCAACGGAGTGGACCATTTGGAAGCAAGCTCAGCCCCAGTGCAAGACCTTCGGGCCTATGAAGGAAGCAACAGTCTCAGAAAGCCCCTTTGTGTCTGACGAGCAAGAAACCTTAACTTTAGAGGCCTTCCTCTTCTTGGAAGGAGTTCCACCTTCAAACTGAACCTTCGGCACCCTGAACAGAGTGGGAGCCACATGCCAATGGGCCCATAACCCACTGTGACCAAAATTGGAAGTATAGATAACATCCTCCACTCTCATTCAAGGCATGCCATGGAATGCCTTCACAGCAGCTTCCTCCTCTAAGGGAAGAGGAGTACCTCCCTACAAAGAACACACACAATGATCAGCATAAAATCAGTATAATGGGATTAAAGGATGAAATTATACTTACGAAGTGGAGTGAACTCTCGCTCAAAATACTTTTGGCGACCATTGAACTCGAAATACTTCAGGTCTAAAAGAGCCAGGAAGTAGTGTTTCTGCCAGAGCTTGAAGTCATCTGACAATTTCCCGAAACAAGCTTGCAACTTCATCTTACACAAAGTGTGATTGTTTAGTCGATGAGAAGTTAATAATTGAATCACCCTCGAAGTCAATCAGATACCAGCGTCATTTGCCCTCATCAATATGAGGAGAACAATCCTGTACCCATTCATACCAACTGGGCAAGAGGGATACCAAGGAATTCCAAAAAGCTCCAAATCTAATCGATCACAGGAAAAACGAATACCCATCTGAAGCATGCCACAGTGCAAATATACGAATTTTTTCGAGGAAACATTGACGTCTGATCATCACTCAATTTATAAAATTGCAGACCTTCAGGGACCCCATATGTCCTTCGAATCTCAACCAGACTCGATTCGAAAGTCAACACATCTTCAAAGAACTGAAGGCCCCTAGCGAGAATTTTATCGTCGTGTTGATTCTGGCGAGCCATGGGAAAACTGAATAAGCTTTCAATTAAAAGCTAAAAATAGCAGAGTTTCTAAAAACGAAGAAGTGAAAGAGTCAATCTCTGCAAAAAGGGAGATCTAAATAGAGATTGATTTCTTGCCTTATTTTATTCAATCGACTCACGCTTAATTAATGAAGCACGCTACTCAAGTAACAGTTCAGACTCAATCATTTTGAACGATGCATCTTTTCGAGAAGTGACTTAGTAGACTGATTTGATGGCCCACTAACTCGGGTGGAGCAACTGATGATATACCGAAATATCCTATGATCTATACCGTACACGTGTCATGATGATCTCTAGGAATGACAGGCCCAAGCATCAGTTTAGCATTGATCCGGCCCAAGTGGCATCAAGCCTGCACAGTCCAGACTGCCAGACGTACCCGAATTACTACATCCTTGTAAGCCCACACGTCTCATAGTGGGCCGTAAGACCTATTGAGGCAAGTATCTCGGGGATCAACTTCGGACGGGCAAGCCAGCAGTACTTTGTCTTCAATTAGAAAGTAAATACTAGATTTTACGTCATATGTGGAAACTTCAACATATGGACAACACTCCAATGGGTAACTATCTCCCACGTATCTTGGAGCACAAATCTAACAGGAAAACTTCCTTCTACAAGACGACTCCTAATTAGAGAAGGATCTCCAGTAAGATCTATTTCTCTAAACTAGGGCACTGATAGCCTAGCCGACCCAAGACTCCGAGACTCTAAATAAGACAGAAGGTTGGTGATTAATAGTACGCTACAAATGCCATGTTTATAGCTTTAAGCCTTCCTCAGATCCCTGTCTGACTTTAGCATTGGATTGTAATCGGCCACCACAACGGTGGTCGGTGGGTTACGTGCGTTCCTTGTGCAGGTCAGTAGATCAAGGTCAAGCAGGGAGTGAAAATCGACTGCATCATTCTTGATAGGAAAGCATTATTTCCACAGAATTCGACCATGGGGTGAGTGGCGGGGATTAAGTCTTTCTCATGAAATTGCATGTTGTGGAATGTGCTGAGAAACATGACATTGAGTGAGCTTCTTGTATCCCCCAAGGCCTCCTTTTCACCTCCCACTTCGCAATGAGGACAAAGATGACAAAGACATCATTGTAAAAAGAATGCACACCATGGAGATCTCTATCTGTAAACGTCAATGGTGGGATCGGGCTTTGAACTCGTGCGTGTCACATTTGTCGATCCTCACACTAAGATGGTGTCCTCATCTCAGTCAGCATCCTCTTGCGGGACCTGTTGGATTGTTCTCCCTCGAGACCGATCCTATGAAGGACACCATTACATGTTAGAAGCAGTACAAAATGATTGGATGAGTCTCCTGTCCCGTCGTAAGACTACATCTTAAGCGAGGTGCACTTCTTCGACAACTGTTCATCCATGATATGATCCATAAACTGAGGGACAGTGAGGTTGAACAGTGCGTTTGGATTTGTGGCCCTTGTCAGATGGGGTTTTGCGAGACGTGTCTATTGGCTTTAGACAATGGGTCTCTGTTGGCCTCTCCTCCGCCTTTGGTCTACTGGGAAGCTGTAGGAGCAGCTCGGCTCTCCTGAACGTGTTCTCTGAAACCTTCAAGGGACTAGGCTCTTCGCTGCTCACGGTCTTCCCCTACGCGTGGATGATTCTGTTGATTGAGTATCTCCACCACTCTTGCGATTTGTTGCATCTAGGTTGACAGTAGATCCACCCTTGGGTCCGCCATGGTTGCCACAGGCACGAGGGTCTGAAAGGGTTCCTCCCACAGTGGCAACGACACCTGAGCTAGCGGCATTCTACTAGTTTGAGAGTTTAAGGGTTTAGCAATGTCTCCATTGTTTCAAGACCTTATTTCCACCATCTTATTGGCTCTCAAGGAAAGGTGGTACTACATTTTCTTTTGAGGAACTTTGTTGTTCGCCACGGTCAGTGCCAAACTGATGTAGTCAATTTTTGTTCTCCTTCCTCGCCTTGACCTAAACTTGCACAGGGAACGCATGTGAGCCAAAGACTACCGGGTGGCAGCCGATGGCACTCCGATGCTTAAGTTAGATAAGGCTTAGGGAGCAGCTTAAAGTTGTAAATTGAGTTTTTGTAGCGTACCTTTGTTCATCAACCTTATATTTTATTTATAATGCGAGAGTCCTTATTCGGCTAGGCCTTTGGTTGCATAGTTTAATACTATTATTGCTAAATGTCCAATTAGATCATATTTTCTCCCTTCTTGTGATGGCCAGCCCCTAGCTCAAGTAACTTAATTCATTGGCACGAAAAATAGATACCTCGTTCAGAAAGTTAAGAATCAAAAGATTAAATAAACTTGTGTTCAAGTGGTTTGTGAAATATTTATGTTCATGGAGAGAGTCAACTTACATTGTGGGATCAAAGTACTAAACCTAAACTCTAATAACTAATTACTATTGTTTTGGGGCTTCTTTTGTGACTATTTTGATTTTTTTTACACTTTTTACTCATTTCTTTGAAACACAACCACAAACACTATCCACAGAAGGGGTTGAAGTGTCAAAAAACCCTAAAGAGGCACAAAAGAGCCCCCTTAACAAGGCTCCCTAGAATTATTTAACGAATAAATATAATTCGTGCACACATTTATTCTCTGACATGGAACTTATCTTGATTTGATTATTATTTTCTAATAATTGGCATGTTGAATGTACAGTTGTAGGGGTGGGCACGGGACGGGATGAACATCATCCCTATCCCATCTTGTTCGTTCAGGACCGGGACAGGATCGGAAAGGGATAGACCTCATCTCGACCACGTCCCATCCCAAACGGGTTCGGGACGGGATGAGTATGTACTAAATAGTCTTCTAATGAATAATCATAAAAAAATTCTTGTCACCTGGCTCACACACCAATAACGCCTCATGTATATACACATAGATTTCATCATAACAATAAAATGCCATATAAACTTTCATCTCATATTGTATCTTGTTTGATAATATAAGTTCTCAAATTGTCTTAATATAAGTTCAAAAATGAAAAATATTGTTCATTGACCAAATTTTCAACTACATAACTCATAGGAACCAACCCAGCATTTGCCTTTATTTTCAACAAAAATAATTTTCCTATAACCAATCTAAAATGTGAAAAAACATAAATTTTCATAGGTTCTATTTGACCTAAAATATTCAAAGAGTATCAAACCAAGCAAGTTTTCAAACAATAGATGTTTTGATTTAATTTCAACACGTCATAAAATTTCCTTTACAAGAGTAGTTTGATTAAAATTAATAATAATAAATATTAAATAAATAAGTTCAAGACGGGATGGGATGGGCGGGATTGAAAATCTTCATCCAGATCTTATCCTACTCTAGAAAGGGATGGAATGGGATGGGATCGAGATGAGTTTGATCAATCCCAAAATGACCTAAAGAAATCAGGACAGATCGAAATCGCTTGATGGGATGCCCACCCCTATACAACTGTACACTCTGGAATTGTTTTTACATTAGGGACATTTTGATTTGGTCCCTCCAACTAATTGCATTAATGGGTTTAGTCTGTTTTTAATCCATATTTAGGCAGTGGTCATTTGACCATCCAAGTACAGTTAAGGACTCACATGATGCGCTTGTTTACCCAAATGCCCTTATTATGAAAGGGGGACCAATGTCAAAAGTTCATAACAGGGCCTTATGTGTATATTAAAACATCATTAGGGATGGCATTGGGGCGTTTTTTTTGGGTATCCGCTCCGCCCCGCACCATTTGGGCCGAACTGGGTTTTACTATTCGATTTTTTTGACAGATTCGAATATTAAAACTGGATCCGTTACTGATTTTGGCGGATACGGATTTGGGGATATCTTTTATATATATTATTACCCCTTTTTCCCTTAATACAAATAGCTTACAAACCCTAAACCTAATTCTAGAAGACTATCAAGTTTCCTCTTCACTCTTCCATAGCCACCCTTCTCTCCACAACCCATAGGCACAAACTCCACTCTACAGCATCTCTCTTCCAGGTTTGTTCTTCTTCTATTTCTTCTTCTTCTTTGTAAGCCAAAAGCCACACACATCCTTGAGGTTTTTCCCATCAACAGTACATTAGCGATCTCCTCTTGCAAATCCTTGGGGTCTTCCCATAAAAAATACATCCAACACCCACGCATGTGCCAATATTCTCCTTCACTGTCCCAAATAGGTCCTTGGCCATCGACCTCGACCTCATCACCTTCATGATCTCGATCACGTCGTCCAAAGAAATGTTTCCAGAATGATCAATATTCTTCACCTTCTTGCAATCGTTACATTGGCTTGGCTTGATGGTTCTAAACGGTGAGCTTGACAGTCACTAAGAGACCCTTCCAGTCCTTAGTGAGCTTGACAGTCCTCTTTCTCCTCCAAATCTTTTATCCGATCATCACCCAACACTAGATCCACCCCCACCCTTCTCACTCCCTGCGAAATTGATTGATGATGATGATGATGATGATGTGTTGGATTAGATTTGTATTGTTGAAATGCACTGAAGAGATCTCAATTTTTCAGATGTTAAAAGAATGAAGAGATATTAAAATAATGAAGAGATGTTGAAATGCAAAGCGGTGATGGTTTTTAAATAAAATATTAAACGATTTTGCGGGCCGGATTCAGGGATAAGCAATCCTTGACGGGATGGAGACGGATTTGCCCAAATCTGCCCCATTGCCAGCCACAAGCTATACTCGTGAGTCTTAATTGTTGTCTGGATGGATAACTAACATAAAGGACCAAGACTAAATATGCATTAGAAACGGGACTAACCCATTAATGTGATTAGTCAGAGGGATAAAAAAATTCCCTTACATTTTCTAGAGAATGGTTTATTTATTGTTATTCTTTTTTTAATAAGGGGTTTCCTGCTTCTTTCAATGAACTACTGTACATGTACTTTTGTGGGAAAAAAAGATTGGATGGACCTTCAAAAAAATAACACTCTACTTCTTATTCGCAAATATTGACCACAACCTGTTATTTATATCTGATGTAGTTGATCCTTGTTCTCATTCCTTGCTGCTTATCTAGATATACACATATAGCAAACATGATCCAAGGACCACCGTGTGGTGGCCGATAACACTTTGATGCTTAAATTAGATAAGGCCTAGGAGAGGCTTAAAACAGTAAACTGGGATGATGTAGTGTACCTCTAGTTCATCGACCTTATCTCCTTTTTATATTGTAGGAGTCCTTATTCGGCTAGGCCTTTGGTGGCGTAGTTTAGGGAAAGAGATCTTGCTGTGGAAATCCTTTCCTAATTTGGAGTTGTCCATATGGGATAATTTTTCTACACGACTCATGCTCCTAGATCTGAGGGAGATGTTTCTCTTTCTGAGTGTTGTCCATGCAAGAAAGTTTATTTTCCAACTTATACTCTAATACATGTTTCTTAGTCGGATCCAATGTGTTGTTGGCCTTTCTGACTATTTGCATTTTCTCTCTCAGATACTTGCCTTAGAGGTCTTATGACTATTGGGTCTAATCGTGTGACGTGTGGGCTTACTGACTATTTGCAACTCGGACCCGACTGTCTGGATTCTGCCAATAATGGGCTTAGTGTTGTTTGGGCCTCGCTGAATTGAGCGTGCAATTGGGTCTGCTTCATTCTGTTGACGAGATTATCATGACACGTGTACGGTGTTGATCAGATGACGGTTTGATGTATCATCAATATCTTAAAAAAAAAAAAACATTCAACAAGTTGAAATAATTTCAGCCATGTACCTATAGATGTCACATATGAGTACATGTTGAAGCTCAATTTATTTTCTTTTGAAAGTACATTTTACAGTAAATAGCTTTAGTCTCCTTCAAAAATTGATTGTAGTCATGGTCTTTCACTGTTGGTTGACTGTCTAGTCAAAGCTTATCTTGACATGATCCTGGCACGTGATGTGGAATAAGACCTGACCTACCATTAGGGCATCCATGTTGGAATCCTATGTTGAGCTCCATCAAGGATTGTGCCAACATACTTTAGAGCCTATGACCGAGAATTAAAGATTCTGATAAAACGGATTAAATTATTAATAAATAAATAAAAACTTAACTTCATCATTTTTACCTAGTAGTGTTAGTTTTCTTCTTCCCTAGGGATGGCAGTGGGGCGGATTTTCACAGATATCTGCCCCACTCGCCCCGTTTGGGGTGGATTTGGTAAAGGGTCCCTGGATCTTGGGGCGGATATGAATTTGGCTATATCCACCCCACGGATATCCGTTTATCTGATAAATTTACAAAAATACTCTTCCCCTATATAAAGGATTAAACCCTCTCACACGCAGAGACAGAGCAATCTCGTTTCTCCTCACAGCGAAGTCGTCCCCCTCCCTTCTTCTCTCACAGCGAAGGCCACCCTCCCTTCTTCTCTCACAGCGAAGGCAGAGCCCGACCCTTCTTCTCTCTCACAGCGAAGGCGGAGGTCGACCCTCGCTTTTTGTCACCCCTTCTTCTCTCTCACATCGAAGGCGGAGGCCGAAGGGTCGCCCTTTCTTCTCTCTCACAGCGAAGAACCCTCCTTTCTTCTTTCTCACAGGGAAGGCCGAAGGGTCGTCTCCTTCTCTTCTCACGGACACTCGAAGAAACCTCACATCTGAAATCAAAGTTCTGAGATCTGAGATATCAGATATCGATTTTATTTTATTTTTGTTATAATTTTTGTATATCTCAGATTTGATATCAGAGATTGATTTCTGTAATTTGTTTGTAAATTCTTTGTAATTTCTGTAATTTTTGTAATTTCTTTGTAGTTTCTGTATGGATTTTTGTATTTTTGTAATTTTTGTTATAGTTTTTGTAGTTAAATGGATTACCGTAAACGGATTGGCGGATCGGGGCAGATATCCGCCAATCCGCACGGGGCGGTTACCGTTTTTAATAAAAATTGTACACGGATTGGCGGGGAGAATTGGGGGATCTGTTATTTCTGGCGGATCGGGGATGGATTTGCTCAAATCCGCCCCAATCCGCCCCATTGCCATCCCTATTCTTCCTCCTCCTTTCTTAGCACCTGATCTGAACCACCAGCACCACCCACACAAGACTTAAATATATATATATTTTTTTTATCAATCAAACAAGCAATAATTCATTAATATAAGGGAGAAGAAAAGCCCCTGAACATACAAAACAGTACAAATTTAGACCCTAAACAATCTTTCCCAATAAAAATAACAACATGAAAACTCAAATCAAAGGTGATGTTCCAAATTTGACCCCAATGCCATGCCATGGCTTTGATCTCCCTAGTTAGTGTGAGGATGTGCTTCTTCTTGCCTTTGAAGATTCAGATGTTTCTCTCTTTCCAAATTACCCACAATAAAGCCAGCAAAACTCTCTTCCGGATCCAAGCACTTCTGATGGAGCAACCATTTTTTACCTAAAAAACGGACAAGTAAGGACTGAATCTCCAATGGGTATAGAAGCTGCAGATTCAGCATAAATGTTGGCCTAGATGCACGTGGAGAAAGGTCAAGTGAAGAAGAGCCCAATTCTAAGTAGACATGCTTTATAGCCATTTTTTAGTCAGGTTTTGAGTTTTTTTACACTTCTACCCCTTCTATAAATAATGTTTGTGATTGTGTTTTAAAGAGATAGGGTAAAAGTGTAAAAATTCCCATGCCTAGCCAAAAAATGATTTTGCCTAGACAAACTTGAAGAAGAGATGTTCAAACGTCTCATGGTGACTTCACATGGAGAGCACCTGTTGGGCCAAGGGGAACCTTTTTTGATGAAATGGTCAATTGTTAAAGAAATCAATTCTATTACCTCTGCCAGGGACAACGGAGATTTCTTTCTTGAAAGTTGATGCAATTGCATAATAGACTTCCACCAAGAACAACCATGAGGCCTACATGCATGTTAGATAACCATCCTCTACCCTGAATTCCTACATAGACTTGATCAATCTGAATTTATTAAGGCTCCACTATACAATTCATAAAGTGATGTAAATACATTAGTTTGCATTGCATTAGTTTGTAATGTGATGATACATCAAAATAAACCTCATCACAGCCATACACATGGCAGAAATCAATCATCGCGATGATCAGGTATCCCTCCTACTGGGCCAGTTCATAAAGCTCAGAGAGCAAAACCAAGAATAAAAGCCCAAATAGGGTCAATTAAAGGAAGTCATAACTAAGGACAAAATCTAGGCCCAAATGAGTTCTCTTATAAAGAAGAAGAACGTTGCATAAGAAAAGAGTCGTTGAGGGAGTTACACCTCCACGGACGCATCTTCATAAAGGGTGGGGAACGACAAGTTTCCTTTCTAAAAAGAAGATCCACATCAACGAAATTCACTGAGATCTGATCAATGATAAAAAAAGCTATCAAAATCAATGGAATGCTCTACAGACCCTCAATCTGGCAATAATCGACGCGACCTGTCTCATGATATCGACTCAGCGACAACCGTCGAACCAACCGTGTTGGAGAGAAGGGAGTTGTAACATGTAACGATTCAGACGTCTCAGACATCCTGGGGAATCCCCTTAGACCCTCGCGTGGAGATGCTCATGACCCAAATGAACCACATGATCAAAATGGTAGACAAACTCACATAATACCTAGAGGGAAACAAGCCTCGAGAAAAAAACACCCAGCTCAAGAGACATTGGATCCATAAAAGTCCTGAATTCAATCAACAAAAGCCTGGAAAGCTACAACCGAAGAAGCCCAAACGTGAACAACCAGCATGGAAATCGTTCACGATTTTAATAACAAGTCGAGATGAAGTCCTTAAAGCTATAGAAAAATGGGAAGACATTAACTGGCCGCCAAAAATGAAAGGAGATCCAAATAGACGAAATAAAAACAGATATTGATCCTTCCACGACTACTACAAACACGATACCGAAGACTGTCGCAACTTGAGATACGAGATCAACCACCATGTCGGAGAAGGATGACTTGGAGAATTTATTAAGCTGAGAGAGTCTGAAGATAGAATAATCACGTCAAGAGGGCAATGAAAGGAGCTAACAATACACCAAATTTCCCCATCAGCAACGGTTTGAAACCGTGGGGGTAACCGATGGCCACGGCTAACAGGCGTGGGCTGTAGAGGCGTCGCGAAATCATCCGTGACGGCTATAAATCGTGGCTAAAATTTTAGCAACGGTTTTATGTTCAGGACGGTCGATGATTTAGCCACGGTTCTAAACCATTGCTAAAATTTTAGCAACGGCTTAAAACCATTGCTAAAATGTCAGCCACGGTTTTAAGCCGTGGCTAGTAAAAAAAATTCAATTTTTTTTTTAATTAACCTCCAATGGGGAGGGGCAACTATGGAATGCCAAACCTTTATTACTTATCAAAAATTGACTTACAAATGCTACGGGGGTACATTACGACGTTACCCGTATTAAAACCAAAACAATAGAAAAAACTTGTCCTTAAAACAATTGCCACGACAAAGACAGAACTTAAAACATCAAAAAGACTTGAGGCCAAAACAAATGACCCAACCAGAATGCGCGTAAATCTGCCCAAGCAGCCAGCACACGCTGAAACACCAACGCCATCTGAATAATCACCCTGAAAAACAGCCAACAGGACGCTGCATCGTACCCTCGAGAACTGTGTTTCGCAGAAGCATGCAGTAACCATCCCTCGCATCTACCATCTCGACGCTGGGCACAACAACAACATCTCCTCAACAGGCCGCAGCATCTCAGTAGGCCGCAGAAAACCATCAGTCCGCAACATCTCGGCTCCCAGCATACACTCTGTTTTGTAACAGAGTGTTCCAGCCAACAACCTGTTGGATGTGGTACTAGAGTGTAGGTGCGCTGCAAGCCTGCTCGACGCGCATCCTCGCTCCTGCATAAAAAACAACAGCATCCTATACACCAGAGAAATGCACAGCTCCAGTGCGAACCGCGCACTTGCAGTCCAGCAAGTATAGCAGGCTGAGTGCCTGCGCTCATTGTGATTCCCGCAACTGCCTCTCCTACAATGCCCCTGCAGTCCAAAACAAACCCACAAAACTATCTTTTAGCAAGGAAAACTACACATGATAATTCTTAACATTCGTCGCAGAGAGCAAACTTCAAAAGAGGCATTTATATACTTACTTTACTACCAGTTGCAATGATCAAAACATCATACTTGAAGATATCTCCAGCTGCACATTCAAGAGTCTTGGAAGAAAGATCCACATTTACTATTTCAGTGTTAAGAATCAACTCTATGCCTGTATGTAACAATAGATCAGCTTGACAAGATTCCCCACACTTTCTTTATCCTAAAAAAGAGTCCATGACAAGATTGAAAACACTCAAAATAGATCATGCAGTCTGCGAAACAGAAAGGACGGGGAGCAGCATACCTGAATATCCAAGTACTGAAATTGACCAGACCAAAGTCTTTTACAACCCCACAAAGTTTCTTCGTTAGCTTCCTGCAATTAGACAGACAACAGAAGACACCCAGAAAATTATTTGATTTGGGACCTATCTTCAGTAGAGGAAGTTTAAATTCAAGTTATGGAAATAAAATATATAATTTCTGGCAGGCAGCTTAAAATGCCAACAACTTAATGCAAACAAAATGAAAATAACTACAAGAACAAACATCCACAAGTTAAAGAAAAGGTCATAAAGTTACATGAGAAGATTAAGCAAAGAAGACAACTTACAGATACACGTGTGATTGAATATGCGTGCATGTAAAACAACATTTTATTAAGCAAACACACCAAAGAAAATCAGACAGAAGCAGACCTATATTTAGCAGACCGAGGATCTTGATCAAGATGGTGTTGGAGGTATGACAAATCTTCCACATCCGTATAGAAGTCCAGGTTAAAAGCTGAAACACGAAACATCATGGTTTAGATGAGTGTTGACTGACTTGTAGTAATTGAAAGAATGCATAAGGGAACAATTGTGAGACAAAATGATTTAAATCTGCAGGCATTCAAGGCTTACACGCACCTAGTTTCCCATAATTCTCAATTAGATCAATCTTAGATAGGACATTGATGTGAGGAAGTTCCATATGTAACATGGTTGATAGAGAGAGAAGCAATGCGCTCACGTACTTCCCAGGATCACTACATAGATGAGCATCAACTAAGTGAACTGCAGTCAGCTGCCCAAAAGAATATATATATAAGTAACAACAGACGTTCACATTCACGCTTGCTTCAATGTTGATAAACATTGAGTACTTAAGAATTCACGATGAAGTAACAATGACAAGATATTTTATCAAATGATAACCAATATCTAATCTATTTAAAGTTGACATAACATACCCTAAGGTTTAACTTCTTTATGAGTTTACTGATAACGCTCTTGGCATTTGAGTGAAGGAAAAACAGTTCAACTTAGCCAGGAAAATCGAACAGGAGATAGTGATCTGCAAAGTATAGAATTGCAGTTTAGAATCATATTTACCATAAAAATGAACATTTTCAGCATATCAGTTAAAAACAACTAAATACTTTTGCATAGAAGATAATGAACACGCACCACCCCTACCCATCATAACGCTATCAGCATATCAGTTAAAAAATACCACCCAAGCGTTGTTTGAACTCACAGCCAAGTTAGTAATGTCACCCTTTGCAAGCAAAAGTAGAAAGCTAGTAAAAATATTGAAAAATTAAAAAAGGAGAACTTTGAAATCCACAAAAAAAATGTAAGCTCTATTAACTCACTTCATGCCCATGGCAGCCAGCCAAGCAAAATGCAGTTTCCATGGACCAAATTTGAATCTGAATCACAAGGTTGTGGTTGGCAGAACATTGGATAAACCATGTTCACACAATTGGATCTTGTGCATCTTGTGCATACCAGCCAAGCAAAATGCAGATTCAGATTGTCCCTGTCGTGGAAGCACCAATACTCTACACTGAGCTTGTCAAGAAATTCAAAATTTGCTCTCACTGCAAAAACAAACAGCCACGTCCCCATTCCCATTACCCTGCCCATTTGTCATACAGTCTTCTCATTTCTTACTGATACAGTGATCCCATTAAAATGAGTTACATTTTCCATTTTCACCATGCTGATATATGTTAACAAGGCGTTGAGAACAGATAAAAATACTAATTAAATGTAAAACTGTCAATGTCAAGAGTACTTACACTTGAAAAAAGTACATGTTAATATTTTTTATTTGGGGGGAGGGGCTAACAAAAAAGTATTCTTAATCATGAAGCTCGAGAAATTAAGTGCATAATGCAAGAAATTAAGACCCACTTTATCAAATGAGCCTTACTGTGTATCATGTCTACGACCACAAAAAAAACAATTTATTTGGCAAGGAATAAAATTTCCCTCCAGACAACAAGAGCCCCTTAAATTTCTTTTTATCTTTTGATAGTAAGTTTCCAACTTATAAAAGAGAAGTTAAATTAATCAGTTGACGAATATCTCACCTTGGAAGAATAAGCAGGAAGCTTCAGATAATTAGCACAAGTCATCACACTAGGCAACTCACCATCAGCCCACTCAATACAGTGTTGTCGAAAATAATTCAAAAATAAGAAATAGTTCAGCATACAGAATAACGGGGGTTCAAAATCTACCTAAAGAAATGATTGGACATAAAAACAGACCTTGCGTACGACTGTCATCTTTGGTTTCAAAGATGCTAAGCCTCCAAATTTAGTAGAGCGAAATCAGATTTAAACCAAATGATGGCAAGACATTTACAAAATATCAGAATAGATAAATAAACAAAAGCATCTACTTGAATGCAACCGTTAAATGCACTCGATGATCATTACAATAAACTGAAAATTCATTACTGTGAAAAAAAGTACTGACAAATATAACATTATCATTACCCGAATAGCTTGTTGCATGAAAAGCATTGCAATGAGCAGGCCAAATAATTCACCAGCAACTCGAGTGAATCTATTGATAATGGAGCATGCACCTAGAATAGCAAGAAAGAAGAGCAGGAGCGCTGTCCACATACATACCCTAACGGATGGATACAAGAGCATTCATTCTTTCTCCTTTCAACAATAACAAAGGCAAGTACAAATGTACAAACACATCCAATCTCCCAAAGAAATTGAAAGAGATCAGTTACATGATTGGGGGTACTAGAGTTCACAAAACGAAACTTTTCTAAGACTCAATCAACAATGAAGGAAACACGAAATTAACGAAACCCCATTGCTATGAACTGAATTCAGGAAGCTTTCAAGTAATTTCAACCAAATGGGTATCAAAGAAACTTTCTTTCCAACAAAAAACAAAGACTGGTATTTATAATTTTGGAAGATATCAAAACATATACTGAAATATTCATCACACATTTCAATGAAATAGCGAAAAGACAAATAAAGAAAAGTTCAAAAAAGAAATAATTGGAAACATTTCTAAATCTTGACGAGCATAAACTGAACTATGAAAAGATAATATAACAAATGGGATAATCACAACAAACACTAACTCAAGCAAACCATATATTAAAGGATTGATTGTAGAAGAGGTATACCTGTACAATGTTGAACTTCCAATTAGATTGAGCAGTAACACCCAATGTTGTGGTGATGACTTGAATCTGATAGATCAGTAGTCATTCCAACTCTATGACCTTCCATGCAATAATCACTTCTTCTAAACACAAAAAACCATCTACTCTACAAGAAACAAAGTTGAGTGAAAAGATATACACAATTACATGAATGAGTGAAGAAGAAAACACAATACACAAAAACAACATCAATGTTTCCACCCCAAAGTGGGTTTTGTACCTTGACACTCTGCATCTTACACTAAAAGATTGCAAATGGCAAAGAGCAAAACTTGCAACTTACAAAAAAAACCAGGCAGCAAAATATGTAAGCAAAACAGGCAGCAATAAGGCAAAGTACTCTGTAAAAACAGAGCACTCTTATCACAATCCAGAGACAGCGCGCAATGCACCGAAATGTGCAGCCCAGATTTCACTGTTTCAGCAGAGTTTCAGCCCTGATCTCTGCTACAACAATCCAGCAGAGATCGACAAAACGAGTCATGCTACAACAAGCCAACAGAGATCGCACCTAAACAGTGGAGTAGAATGCAGATTGCATACTCTGCCCCAGCTATAACACCTCCACTATCAACATTCCAGTTCCAGTCATTGCAGAGCACGCCACCTGCAAACCCCATTCCTTCGCAGCAAATCCATCCCCGAGCGATACAAGCCTAGATAAACATGTTCATTTAGCATTCCCTTCTACCATTGGACCAAGTTCAACCAATATATTAAGATTTTCCCAAGTTGACAGTAAATGTTGAAAAATGTTCAAGTTCCCTAATGTTCGAATCACTTTATGACTAGTCACCATTTTCTCTAATTCTACACAGTTTTTTATAGGGCCTACATTGACTAGAGATAAGAGCTGCCTTTGATGATGATGATCAAGTATGGAGAATATCCTCGCAAAAATTTGACTTATTTTGACATGTATATCTACTTGAACGTCATTTTTCATGGTCGTCAATATTTTCAAAATTGAACTAACATTAATAAAACTTACCATAGTTACGGTTGAAAATGACAACCCGTGCACCTCTACTTTTAGCACCAAAGGCCAATGCCCTTCTAGCACCTCCAGCTCCAACTAACACAAACACTTTCCCAGCAAGAGGAGAAGTGTTTGATGCTACGCCCTTTGCACCTCTGCTTGCTGTGATTTCCATGTTTCACAAACTGTTAATAAGCCAGCTCAGATGGTGCATCACTGCTCGATTCAAATATTTTTCATCCTAATGTTATCCATTAAAATGACACATTCTAAACAGGTGTAGAAGGTTCAAACCAAGGTACCTCTTAATGCATCCTCCATTGCAGTAATAGAAGCCTCACAATCTGTATTATAACCAACTAGCTTCCCATCGGTAGCCCTCCTTACAATAGTATTCACAACTCTTATAGACTGATTCATGAAGGAAGACATCAGTCAGGAGTTTTTATAATATAACCTGATAGAATTGAGGTCCCCTGCCTCAAAGTAAACTCCTAGATGGCTAGAACTTGATGTTTAGTAGAAAATATCTAGAAGTGGACGAAAATCTGGATCCTTAAGATTTTCGCGAAGTTGGCTAGAAGAGAGCCTCTCAGCTAGAGGATTCTTTCCTTCTCGACTTCATCGATGTAAGGTCACGACCTGCCAAGTCAAGACCCAAGATTGCATGTGGAAGAGCATATCCTTCATAGATGGGGACTGTGTGGCTGACACCATCCCCAGAGTCAAGGACAATACCTGCACAAGCACGTGACACACAAGTGTTAAATGCATCATTAACACTTAAAAGGAGATAAAAAGCATCTAGAGTGGCTTTGAAACATGTGCACCTATCACACTCTAATGAATATTAAAGACAATGATTCACTGATACTTAAAAATTTTGTTTCTAAAATACCGTAAAATTGAATCAAAACTATGTTTTAGCTAGTCAGATTGTTACTCATGATAGGGTTTACAGGTTTGAGCACTACAAGTGATCCATATGCCAATGCTGATCCAATTACTAATTCAAAATAACATGAAAATGCTGATCCAATTACAACAACTTCAGTTCAAGCATATCATCCAAATGCAGATCTAGCAGCATAGATCTGAAGTTAGGAAGCAAGTTAGTAATCATGGTACTACAAGAAGTGTGTGGGAAAGATGGCAGATGAATGTATCCCTCTGTAACTACAACCCGATCTGCTGCACCTAATGCAACTGCAAAGTCCTTCATTAATGCTTCTAGATGGCTGAAAGCGATACATTGTTAACATGGTTAAACATAGATTAACAATGTTAATCATAACCCATAAAACACAGAATAAGGAGCTGCAGTCAAATTTGTATCTTTTGTTTTGTTTCCAATTTACCTGAAAGTATGAGGTTGAAATACCACCCATAAAACTTTGAGTGGAAAATTTTGTCGGGTAGCTTGAATAACTGCACGAACCTCAGTCGGATGGTGAGCATAATCATCATATATATGTCATCCATAGAACTGACCGATCATCTCAAATCGTCTAGACACACCAATGAAGTTGCTCCAGTGTAATCTTACATCTTCAACTGAAGCATGAGTAATTCTTTGATCATCAATCAGTGCTCTGATAGTAGCTATCACCTGCAGCTCACATAATAAAGAAGCTCCCAACATCCTATAAGGTTAACTATTTCATAGGTTGTTGTAAAAAATAGACTATATATTGCATTTGCGTTTCTGTGAATAAATACAGAATTGATAGGTATTAGAAAGTGTTAATGCCTGTCTAGATTAGCAAAAAATGCCAATCTGGCTGCTTAATCCATAAAAATGCATAATTAAAAAAAAATTTGAAATGGAGAGGAGATTTGGAAAGATCATTCACTTACTGCTAAGGAATTGAGAACATTGTGCAGTCCTGGCACCTGTAGGCTGATTTTTGACACTGGACGCTCCATATGACACTGCAAAACATTAATAATTCAAATGAGTACTATGCATACATAAAGTGGTGGCGGCAGAGGGGGGGTTCATCTTAGGGAACTGTAACAATTGACATAAATCAACAAAATGACTCTTATTTTCTAATGGACAACAAACATGAAAAACAATGAATTTTCATTTCACTTATTCATTGCAATTTGCAACATAATCCTAGGCCACTAATAACAACTAATTTTTGTTTCTCCAGAACCACAAGAGGCAGCGAAATAGTGCCATTTAACTAGGTATCCATGTTATAGAAAGCAATTGAACATGTCCGTGATATTCATACAACTGACACTCCAATCGAGGGTGGTAACGTCCTTGCTTTTACAAGAATGAAGAACCGTTTATATTACAATTTTCTAATGAGGTTTGAGGCCAACATTTATAAGAGTGAAGAATAAACAAAGCAAGGGAGTCAGACATGCAGCTTCATAGAATCTTATAGAAGTTAGACTAGTAAAAACATAAAGGTAAAGTGTGTTAGAAACACGACTACACAAAACAACACAAATAATGATTACTGCCATATGTGTAATTTCAGACAAGTGTTACCAATACCTTCTAAGCAAGTTCATTTTAGTCTTTAAAATTAAGAATTAGGATTCCTTGACATGAATTTTTTATGGCTGGTGCTCAGTCTCTAGATATAGCACTTAAATCTCATTTTTATATGGTTTGTGCTTCTTTTTCTCCCCTTTTAATTTATTTCTTGTTAAAAACATAGCTGCCTCACAAACACTACGAAAGAGAGGTCCCTAACAATACATGTCCAACTAGATAAAAAGTTATCTTGATGCCATTTCCATCCAATAATCCCCAAAGTTGGGATAGTTTGTTCCTCTATAAATTAGTTGACATCTATACTGATAAATGGATAAGAAATAGTCATCTCTTCAAAGAAAACCTATCCATTATGGTCTCAAAGAAACATTCGGCTTCCATCAAATGGCGTTCTCCATTCGGACACATCATTAATACATGTATAGCCAAATCTCTACACAGCATTTGACGAAAAAATGATAACAAAATTTTGAAGAACTGAATACCTAGAACAACATAGAAGCCTAGACTGGAGAGTTCACATGCAGCTGCTGCACCTAACCCTGATGTTGCCTGTAACAATACAATGAAATTATGCAAAATGGTATGGAGAAATTGTCCAATTTTTTGAAAGGAGCAATTTTAATCTTACCCCAGTGATAATGCGTACAGGACGAGTTGTTGCAGTGGTGTTCGAAGGGAAGCAATGACGGTATGAGTGGGATTTGCAAGGCGAAAACCATAGCTGGAAGTACGAATAGAGAAGAGAGAATGTCCATAAGAGAGACATTCTCCAAAACTGTAATGAACATACAAACTCAATTGTTTCTCACAATGTCGACATCACCGAATCAAAACTTCTTCTTCAAAAGCAAACCGGTCCAAAATCATGAAGAAAGGAGAACAACATTAGCAATTTCTCAAATAGAAACCCAATCAAGAAAAGAAATCAAAGCAATTCCATATACCCACTCACGACAATCTCTTTCCTTGCGAACTCACTCACGACAATCTCTGTCTCTATCTCCTTCTTATTCGTGCAGCAAAAATAGAACTTCAAAACTGTACCCCAAACTTCAAAAACAGAGTTCAAACATTCTTCTTCTTCGACGAACTCTCCTTCAAGAACCGGAGAAGGGACAAAAAAAATTTTAGGGTTTCGGGAGATCAGTGTGTGCTTTTGGGAGATCTGTGGGGAGATGGAACAAATTTTAGGATTTGAAACAAGGGTTGAAAAGTGGGAACGCAAAATTTTTGAAGCGGGAACGCAAAATTTTTGGAGCGGGAATCGCCCGCGAGAAATCGACTCCACTTCTCCACACTTCCACGTGCAACACACGTGCAATTTAGCAACGGTTTTAAGCCGTTGGGCACTATAGTCACGGTTTTTAGCCGTGGCAAACACACCAACGGTTTAAAACCGTGGCCAAGCCTTTTTTTAGCCACGGTTTTAGGCCGTTGGCCATTATAGCCACGGTTTTTTGCCGTGGCAAATAAACCAACGGTTTAGAGCCGTGGGCACCTCCGTGTAGCTAAAAAGGCCTTTTGGTGTAGTGTAATATACTTCTTGTATGGTGCAAATGGAGAAAATGAGCAATCCAACCGATCTCGAAAGCGAGTAGTCAGCAACTTGTGAGCAAATATTAGATACCAAGAGTCGTCGGCACAACGTGCAAGAACGATGCAAAGGACCCTATACTTTTCCCCAACGAAGACATAGACGAAGTTAACTTCCTGCACAATGATGCCTTGGTAATTTCGGTGCTGATAGCCACGTGGGAAATTAAAATAGTGTTGGTCAACACAGGTAGTTCAACCAACCACTTATGCCTAACAGCGTTCCGATGATGCGGTTCACTAACAAGATGCTCTCACCTAGCGATCAACCAATTGTGGGTTTCAGCGGGGAACAATGTCGCCCGCTGGGGACGATTCCATTACTAGTCGAAGCAGAACAACCAGGAAAGCAACGAGTGTTATTGACAGAATTCCTTGTTGTCGATGCTCTTTCTGCGTACAACATGCTATTCGGGAGGCCCTTGATACACAAATGGGTGCAGTATCTTCAATCATGCACCAATGCTTGAAGTACCATACCGACTGACGCAGTCATTTTCCTCTCCCTGCTTTGACCTAGTCCTGCTGACCTGCACAAGTAATGCACGTGAGCCACGAACCAGCGTTGTGGTGGTTGATGGCACTCCGATGCTAAAGTTAGACAAGGATCTAAGGAAGGTGAAATGCTGTAAACAGGGAATTTGTAGCGTACCTTAGCTTACCAACCTCATGTCTTATAGTGCAGGAGTCCTAGTTCGACCAGGCCATCGATGGCATAGTTTAAGAATGAGATCTTCGTGGAGATCCTTATCTAATTAGGAGTCATGCTATAGGATGGAAGTTCCATATTATCCCTGTGCTCCTAGATACGTAGGAGATAGTTCCCTATCTCAAGGTATTCCGTTAAAAGAAGTTTCCCTATGTGATATGTACTCTGGTATTTGCTTCCTAGTTGGAAGCAGAAAGTTGTTGCAGTTGCTTGTCCGAAGCTGATCCTCGAGATACTTGCCTTAGTAGGGCTAACGAGTATCGAGGATAGTTGTAAGACATATAGGCCTAGCAAGCTGTAAGAGTTCGGGTCTGTCTTGCGGATTTTATTGGACGGCCTTGAAATCGCTTGGGCCGGATCAGTGTTGGGCTGATGTTGGGGCTCGTAATTCCTCGAGATCATTATGACACGTGTATGGCTTAGGGATGTGACCATTTTGGTGTATCATCAGCTACTCCCCTGAGTTAGTGGGGCGTTCAGTCAGTCCATTGACTCTTTGAAAAATCAAATGTACCGTCATGATGATTGTTTTCGAAGCATTTGTCTCAAGGGGTGCATGACATTAATGGGTACGCGATTGCTCAAGGAGGCAAAGTGCGATTTGCCTTCCCTATAAATATTTGGTTCTTCGATGAAGATTTTCTCATTCTTATCCGAATTATTTTTTCAAGCAATAGTATCATTGTGAAGTTTGATCAGTTCTTTCTACCGATGGGTGATAATGTTGAACATTTTCCCAAGGATCTGTTATCTTTTACTTGCGTCAAGTACTTCGAGGGTAGTTTGGTTGACGAAACCAAGTTGATCAGGCTTCGGAGTCTGTATCGTATTCTGGGAGATTTGGAAATTGTTCCCGCATTTGGAGATTTGACTCCGACTTCACCCCCTTAGAGGTACATAAGTTTGCACCAAGGCATGTTCAAGTCAGAGCTCCGATTTCCAGTGCCAGATGATGTCTGGCGCTTATTTCTTAATTTTCGTATGCCTCTTGCTCAATTGGTTCCGAGTGGGTTCAAGATTCTGCTTGCGATTCTTCTAAGAGTTCATGACGCTAGTCTTCGTTAGACCCTGGCGGTGATCCATCGCATGACCACTGTTCGATTGGACCCCAAGGGTCTCTGCATATTGAACTGCCCTTCTTGTCTACGCTTGGTGGCAGGCGGCGTTGAACCTTGGGAGAAGTATTGGTTCTTGGCTTCGGTTGATTATGTGTACTTCATGCTTGGGAGTCGTAAAGTGTCCCGATACTTTTAGTATGATCTTGGTGAGTTTATTAGTTGTCGGCATATTACATATATATTTTTGTGTATCTGTGATGCGGCGCTGGTTCTAACGTTATTCCTTTATTTCAGGGAAGTTTGTTATTTCGTGTCTTAGCGATAAAGAGAGGCGGATAAAGAGGGAATTCCTCAAGCTTTCTTTGACATCCATTGAGGAGGTCATAATGACAGACAATGCTGTGCACAGTGGGTTGCTACGGTGTTATCATAATTTTTGCAGTGTTCTAAAAAGCGCTAGGCGGTGGACGGGCGGCAAGCAGATGCCTAGCGCCCAGGGGCCTAGGCGGCACCTAGGCAGTCTTAGGTTTTGTATTATAACTTTAATAATTTACAAAAGTTAAGCATAATACATTATCAATTGCATCCAATTTAATGCCAAGATACATATGCAAAATTTAAAAACATGAAAAATTAACAATCATGAACAAAATTTATTAAAACTCAAATGACTAAAGTTGGTCATGATGGGTACTTTATACAAAGTTGAATTTGTGGACAAATATCCAAACCTACTCTTTTATTTTTTCTTCAAATTGCATGAATAACATCAGTCATGTTTGATAAAATCTACAGTACTAAAATTGGTACCGACAGATCCTTTGAGAATTTCATTAAGTAATCATCATTTGCTACATTTAGACATATACTGAATAAAAAAACAATTAAACTGTTTATTTCTAAAAAAGAGGAAAGAAAAATAAAATAAGAACACAATCAGCCTTATTAAAAAATTAATAATAAAAAATAAAATAAAATAAAATAAAACTCGCCCAGACTGCCCAGAACCCGCCCATCCATTAATCTGGGCGTTTTTCTACCTTCTAGCTCCTAGGCGTCGCCTAGGCCGATTTTTAGAACACTGTATTTTTGTCTGATGCCAAGTTTACCAACTGAGAGGGTTGCTAATCATCGTTCGAGGAAGAGAAGTCTGGCCCTACCCAGCCCGTCTAGGCTTGCTGAATTGGAGGCTAACGTTCCTCCCGTCGTTGTTTTGAAGAGGAGGCAACCCTTAGACCGGGCGACTTCTCCCTTTGGACGTCGCGGTCTGCAAAAGCGGCACCCTCGAGGGGTCGTAGCATCCCTTCTGATGCTTTTACTTCCCTTGTTGACTTAAAGGGGGAGGAAGTTGGGTCGCATGTTGATGTTTTGCATCACCATGGTCTCGAGATGGTCGCTCATGCCCTTGAGCCGGACAATCATGTTTCACTGCACCACGAAGCCCGCGGGAGAGTTCTAGCTTTGGAGAAGGCCTTCGTGGACCTGCGAATTTCATATTCGGATGCTCTCTACAGGGTGGATTCCCTGAATGGTCAACTACAGAGTTTTGGTACTGCCGCGAACCTCAGGGCCGCAGTGTCTATCACCGAAGCAGAATTTGCTGGTATGAGATCTCAACTGAGGGCAGCCAAGTCTGACTTGGCGCCAACTCGTGCTGAGCTGAGGCGGACTAGGGTCGAACTAGAGCGCCTGGATGTAGCCATGGACAAATGGTCTTTCGATCTGGAGACCCAAGAAGCCAAGAAGAGGCGGAGACGGAATGGGTCGTTGAACGATAGCAGCTAGACTCTGCAGTTGACGAGGGTCTTCATTGCATTCGTGAGGTAGAGCGATTGCCGGTGGAGGAGCGTTCGCACCATGCAGCCCTGATCTCATCCGAGGTTATTCGAGGCAGGTTGGAGCTTCTGGAGCTAATCAGAGAAGAGCATTCTGGTGTCGATCTTGATTTTGCCCACTACATGAGGGTTAATTTCGGACCGATTAATCTAGGGGAGGGCTCTGGCTCCGTAGGACTAGCTGCTGAGGAGGATGCCTCTCCTGTAAATAGTTGTAACGTTTTTTCCTGGACAGACGAAACAATTTTTTTCGAATGAAAGTATTGTTTTGCCCCGTATGGTCGAGTTTACTATAGATGCTTCGTAGATCATTGAATTTGTACAACTAGGCAAAGCGCCTGTCTTTGTCAGTCAAAATATATTGCTGCTTAGGTCATTGTTGTTGACCTTGTGACAGATTAGGTGTTGATCAAATGAAATCATCGTCATTAGTCGAGGGCTGACAAGGCTCTCTCGATCATTGTCTGCTGGAACGTATTGACTTTGGTGAGTCGTTGTCGTTAGCAGACAAGCACTGACTAGACTCCTACTTCCTTAACGACATGGTGTGTGCACGACGGACTAGACGTTAGGCACCAGAAGCTGTCGTCATCAGTCGCGAACCGACTAAGCTTACCTGGTAAGTGCATCGATCATTGTCTATTGGAGAGAAATGATCCCTTGGCGAGTCATCCTCATCAGCGGATAAGCGCTGACTAGACTCCCACTTCCTTGGCCATCGCAGTCCGCGCATAATGGTTTTGGCACTGGGCACCAGAAGCCATCGTCATCTGTCGCAAACTGACTAAGCTTATCTGGTAAGTTTGGTGAGTTGTCGTCATTAGTAGACAAGCACTGACTAGATTCCCACTTCCTCGGTCGTCGTGGCCTACGCATAGCAGACTAGACATTGGGTACCAAAAGCCATCGTCATCAGTCGTGAACTAACTTAGCTTACCTAGTAAGTTCGGCAATCATTGTCTGTTGGAGAAAAATGATCCATTGGCGAATCGTCATCATCAATGGACAAACACTGTTTAAACTCCGACTTCCTCGGCCGTTGTGGTCCGTGCATAGCAGACTAGGCGTTGGGTACCAACAACTATTGTCATCGGTCGCGAATTGACTAAGCTTACCTGGTAAGTTCGGCGATCATTGTCTGTTTGAGAGCAATGAGCCCTTGGCAAGTCATGATCAGCGAACAAGCACTGACTAGACTCCTACTTCCTCGGCCGTCGTGGTCCGTGCATAGCGGACTAGGCGTTGGGCACCAGAAGTCATCGTCATCAGTCGCGAACTGACTAAGCATACCCGGTAGGTTCGGCGATCACTATCTGTTGGAGAGCATTGATCCTTTGGCGAGTCGTCGTCATCAATGGACAAGCGCTGACTTGACTCTCACTTTTTCGGTCGTTGTGGTCCTCGCATAGCGGACTAGGCGTTGGGCTGATATTCGAGTCTGACCTTAGTCGGGCTGGTCGAGGGTTGTAACGGACAACATTGAAAGTTTTGGTAAAAGAAAATATTTTATTGATAATAATTTTTTAGATCCTCTAGAGTCCATGGTCGTTTAAGCCCGTCACCGTCTGAATCTTTCAGCCAATACATTCCCGGCCTATTGACCTTGGCAACTCTGTAAGGTCCTTCCTAGTTTAGATTTAACTTTCCCGCACTGGCTTCTTTGGTGTTTTGTTTGGTCTTCTTGAGTACCCAATCTCCCACCTTGAATTCACGTGGCTTGACCTTCTTGTTGTATTATTGCGCCATTCGTTGTTGGTAGGCGGCTATTCTTGCAGAGGCTAGATCCTGCTTTTTGTCGAGGAAGCCGCACGTTTAAGGCTTCGTCGTTAATGTCTGGTCTAAACTCTTCTGTTCGGAAGGTTGGCACCTCGAGTTCTACCGGAACCATAGCTTCTGAACTGTATGCTAGGGAGAAAGGTGTTTCTCCGGTAGGGGCTCTTTTGGTAGTCCAATATGCCCAGAGTATTCCTAGTAGCTCTAGAACCCATTTTCCTTTGGCTGCGTCAAACTTTCTTTTGATGGCCTCTAGGATGGTTCGGTTGGTAACCTCCACTTGGTCGTTGGCTTGGGGTGTCCTGGCGAGGAGAAGTGATGATCAATACTCAAACATTTGCACAGTTTTTTTACTTTGCTACCTTCGAACTGAGTTTTGTTGTCGTTGATCAATACTCTATGGATGCCAAATCTACAGATGATGGGGGCCCATATGAATTTTTCGATCTGGACCTGTCCGATTTTCGATAGGGGTTCGACTTTGACACACTTGGTGAAGTAGTCGACGACCACAAGAAGGAATTTTTTACAGGCTGGTACCGGGAGCGGTCCGACGATGTCCATTCTCAATTGAGCGAATGGCCACATACTACTCATCGAAGTTAGTGGCTGGGGCGGCATATGTGTGTACGGCGCAAACCTCTGACATTTGTCGCACTTGCTGACAGTATCTTTGGCGTTTTGCTGCATGGTCGGCCAATAGTATCCCAGAGTTAAAGCTTTATGGGCGAGGGTTCTCCCACCCGGATGATTTTCGCATATACTGTTGTGGATTCTTTCCAGGACCTGGCTTGCCTCTGAAATTGATAGATATCGGACGAGCAAGGGCCCCGTCATTGATTTTCTGTATAACTTGTCCTTTAGGAGAGTGTACCTTGTTGCTCTATTGTTTAGTCTTTTCGCTTTGACCTTCTCAGTAGGTAGGGCTTCGGTTGCTATGTATTCAGTTATCGTAGTCATCCAATTTGGCTGCATTTCTACAACGCAGACATTTCTATGTTCTTCTTCGTCGAGACTTGATTGTTCTTGATATTCAATGAGGTCGTTGGAGATTTTGTCAAAAGCTGAGGCTTCTCTGGCTACCGCGTCAGGTCTTTTGTTGTCATCGCGGGGGCATTGTATGAGTTCACAATTCTTGAACCTGCCCATTATGCAAAGTACCTTGTCGTGGTATTCTATCATGCGGGAGTCATTGCTGTTGAAATCCACCTTGACCTAGTTGACCACCAGTCTTGAGTCGTTGTATGCTGTTAGGCGATCTATACCGATCCCTAATGTTAGCTTTAGGCCGGACAGGACGGCTTCATATTCGACTTCGTTGTTTGAAGCGGAAAAGCTGAACCTGACTGCCTTTTCAAGGGTGAAGTTGATGGGGGAGCGGAGCGTGATCTCAACTCCGCTTTCCTTCCCAGTCGAAGACTCATCCCAGCGCAAGATTCACGCTTAGACATTCGAATCCAAGGGCTGGTGGTCTGTCTTTTTCTTTTTTCCGCTGGTGAACTAAGCAATGAAATTTTCCATAGCCAACTTGTCCAGGTCCTGATAGTGTGCTTTTGCTTCTTCGAAGGTTTTGCTGGTATAATACACTGGTCTTTGGGACCCTCGGTCGTCTCACATGAGGGCTGAACTGATAGCATGCCTGCAAACAGACAAATACAAGTAGAGTGTTTCCCTTGTCGCAGGTTCTGAGAGTAGCTCTGGACTCCTCATATACGCTTTCAAGCTCTGAAAGGCTTGTTCGCACTCTTCATTCCAAGAGAATTATTTGCACCCTCTTAGTATCTTAAATAAAAGAAGGCATTTGTTGAACGACTTCAATATAAATTTGTTGAGTGATGCTACCTTCCCAGTAAGGCTCTGAATGTCACTGATGTTGGCCGGGGCTTTAATATCAAGAAGGACCTGAATCTGTTTTGGGTCAGCTTCAGTTCCGCTTTTGTTCACTATATAGCTTAGGAATTTCTCAAACTCAACTCAGAACATGCACTTTTGTGGGTTGAGCTTCATCTAGTATTTCTTGAGTTGGTTGAACGCTTTGGCGAGATCATGCATGTGGTTTGGACTGCGGAGGCTCTTGACCAGCATGTCGTCTATGTTGACCTCCATGTTTCTGCCGATCTGTTATTTGAACATTCGATTGACCAGCTGTTGGTATGTAGCGTTAGCGTTATTTAAGCCAAATGGCATCACCCTATAGCAGTATATCCCTCTTTCCATCACAAAAGAAGTTGCGTTTTGATCTGGGGGTGCATCAAATAGGCATCCATGAAGATGAGTAAGTTGTGCCCGGAAGGCGTCCATGAAGCTGTGTTAGTTGTGCTTGAAAGTGGCATTCACGATCTTATCGATGTTGGGGAGTGGGAAGTTGTCCTTTGGACAGGCTTTGTTCAGGTTCGTGTAGTCCACACATACTCTCCATTTCCCATTTTTGTTTTTTACAAGAACGGTATTCGCCAGCAAGTCGGGATATTGTGTTCCTTAATAATGCTTGGGTTGAGTAAACGTTGTACCTCCTCGTTTATGATCGCGTTCCTTTCGGGCGCCACGGGTCTCTTCTTCTACCTAACGCTTTTCCTTGAGGGGTCCACCTCTAAGTGATGGGTGAATGTCTCGCATGGTTTAGGCGAAGATGTCCTAGTTATGTTGTAGCAACTCTGTGAGTTGCTTTACCAATTCTTCGCTCAAGCGGGAACTGATCTGGATAGCTTTGCTATTGAGAGGATTGTCAAGGTATAATGTAACGATCTCTTCATCCAGTTGACCGACATTAGGCCTGCCCCGACGTTTTGGGCCAAACAAAGGGTCGTCTTAGCCGTTGGGCTAGGCGCTGATTGAGATCGCCAGGTGGCAGTGTCATCATGTACTAGCATTCCTTGGAAACTATCTAATCACCTCTCAATGCACCAACCGCTTGGTTTGTTGGATACTTGACGCACTGGTGTAGCATGCAGTACCAGCTGCTCGCCACGTATCGCTTGGATCCTCATACCTCAGGGAGCCCTTTTCCTGGACCTTTTGGACAGTTCGAACTCGGAATGGGTTCCATAATGCACACATATTTGTTGACTGATTACTCTTTGGGTTAGATTTTGCTTCGGGCTGCCCAATCTTCTCCTAGGGCGATACAGCTTTGCGCTTCCTTTGTTAGGTTTGTCATGCTCGCCTGAGGGTCAAGTGTCAAAATGTTGTAGAACTCTCATTTCCTCAGGTCATCAATGAAGGCTGAGATGGTTATTGCATCGTTGCAAACGTTGACGGTGGTTAACTCACTGTTAAAGCGGGTCAGATATGCCTTTAGTGTCTCCTCAGGTCTTTGTTTTATTGATTTGAGCGTTTTCATCATTGACAAAACTTGGCTCAAGAAAAACGATCGTGGATCAGACTCTGGATCCATTGGTGCTGTCGCTGTTCCGGGAGCGCCAACTTGATGCTCATACGTTACCCGCGTTATCGAGGGTGGTGAAGCAGCGTCAGGCTGAGCGCTGGACGCTACCCTCGCTCTCCCTTATTGCGTGATCTAGTCATTTTTCGTTCCCTGCTTTGACCTAGTCCTGCTGACCTACACAAGTAGCGCACGTGAGCCACAGACCACCATTGTGGTAGCCGATGGCACTCTGATACTAGAGTCATACAGGGATCTGAGGAAGGTGCAATGTGTGTAAACAGGGAATTTGTAGCATACCTTAGCTTACCAACCTCATGTCTTATTTATAGTGCAGGAGTCCTGGTTTGACCCGGCCATCGATGTCGTAGTTTAGGAAGAAGATCTTCGTGAAGATCCTTTTCTAATTAGAAGTCGTGTTGTAGGAGGGAGGTTCCATGTTAGCCATGTACTACTAGATATGTAGGAGATAGTTCCCTATACGTAAAAGAGGAAGTTTCCCTGAGTGATATGTACTCTGGTATTTGCTTCCTAGTTGGAAGCGGGGAGCTGTTGTAGTTTCTTGTCCGAGGCTGATCCTCGAGATACTTAACTTAGTACGGCTTACGGGTATTGAGGATAGTTGTGAGACATATGGGCTCAGCAGGCTGTAAGAGTTCAGGTCCATCTGACAGACTATATTGGGCGGGATTGGAACCGCTTAAGCCGGATCAGTGCTGGGGTCCGTAATTCCTTGAGATCATCATGACACGTGTATGGCTCAAGGATGTGACTGTTTTGGTGTATCATCTCCGACAATGGTGTCGGGAGAATCAAGGGAGATTAATCAAAGGAGGTTAGGGGTTGTTTCAAGAGTTGTTTTAGCAGATTTTTTGGGTTGTTTGTAGCTGTGTTTAGAGCTAATTTAAGTGGGTGTTTCAGCTGGTTTAGATGGTTGATTCAGCTGTGTTTAGGGGGTTATTTTTAGTTAATTTAGGCCGGTGTTACAGCTGGGTTTGGATGGTCGAATCAATTGAGTTTAGGAGGATGTTCTACTTGATATACATGGTTGTATGAATTAGTTTAAGAGTTGTTTGGTTCAGCTAAATTTAGAGTTTTTTTTTTATTGAGTTTGATACTTTGATTTCTACAATTTAATGGATATAAAATGCCAATCTCTTTGCGATTCTCTTGCATTTTATTTGCTTACTTTTTCATAAAGGATGGTAGGTGTGTGTGTGTGTGTTTTGGCTTTTTATATAATTAAAATTTTTATTAAGTAACAATGTGTTATTTGATAGATTGAATTAGGCTCAATAAGGAGCTATGATTGAAATATGTGGTGTTGAGTTTTTGTCAGATAAGCTTATTGGTAGTCTAGGCCTTATAGGCTCATGGAGTCTAGATTCTTCATTACTACTTATATTTAATTATGTATAGGCGTGATTGAGGTTTAGTAGAGGAATTGAGGATCTTTGTGATGGTTTATGTAAGAAATGTGTGAACTTTACACTTTTGATTTATGAGGCTTGAACGAAAATGATTGGTTTCATTTTAGGTAATCCGTCATGTGATTTTAAGCATGTTTGAGAATGAGTTTGTGTTATTTGTGGTGTTTTAAGTTACAAATGTCTGAACTTTAACTATTTTGATTTGTTTGATGTGTGGGTTTTTCCTAGCTTGGTTTTTCTCTCAGTAAACTATCATTTTCAGCTAATGTTCTGATAATTTAATTATGAAAATGCTAGGTTGTTCTCCAAAATAATTGGAGGATATTGCGGTTAAATTGTTTATGATTTGATAATGTGTCAAATGATATGTTTCCTCAAAATAATGAATGGATTTACTTATGAATGAAAAAGTGTCACTGGGAAGGAATTTTGAAATAGAAAAAATAAATTATATTGATAAGTTTTTGATGATACATAAAACGATCATACCTCTAAGCCACACACGTGTCATGATGATCTCGAGGAAATACGGGCCCTAGCATCAGCCAAAAACTGAACAGGCCCATGTGGTTCTAAGTCCGCTTAAATTAGTCCACCAGACGGACCCGGACTCTTACAGCATGCTAGGCCCATATGTCTCACAATTATCCTAAATACCCATAAGCCCTGTTTAGGCAAGTATCTCGAGGATCACCTTCAGACGGGCAACTACAGTTGTTCCCTACTTCCAACTAGGAAGCAAAAACCAAAGTACATTCCACATAGGAAAACTCTCTTCGACGGATTACTCTCGCATTGGGAATATTCTCTCGCGTATTTAGGAGCACGGAGCTAACAAAAAACTTCCCTCCTATAGCAGGACTCCTAATTAGAGGAGGATCCTTACGAAGATCTCCTTCCTAAACTACGCCTACGATGGCCTGGTAGAACAAGAACTCCTTCCATTATAATAAGACATGAGGTTGATAAGCTAAGGTACGCTACAAATAACCTAGTACAACATTACACCTTTATCAAATTCTTGTCTGACTTTAGCATTGGAGTGTCATCGGCCACCACAACAATGGCATGTATCTCATGTGTGCTACTTGTGCAAGTCAATAGGTCAGCATGAACCAGGTTAGAGTAGGGAGCAAAAAATGACTGCATAAGTATAGCGTCGTCCATGGGGATGACAACGCTCTTAAATTTACACTAAGCGTTGTCTCAATTCAAAACAGAGAGAGATGGTGTCCACTAGGTCACGCAACAATGGAGAACCAGAGGGCACATCGAATGCTCAGGATGTCCTATACCACCTCTTCCGATAGCTCTTATCTTGCACGGGCTGCCAACTCACGCTCCCGCGCTGACGGCAGCAATAACAGATCCCATAATCGTTATGCTGACATCTCAAATACAGCGGATCGCCGAGGCGGTGGAGGCTCTCACGCGACAAAATCCATCACCTGCTAACAGAGACCAGGAGTAGCATGGACTTCCACCTCCAGAAGATGATAAGGAGCAAGCGTAGGAAAGCCAAGCACCCGCCATTTCTTATTGGACTAAAGAAGGTTGCACGGCTAATGCTGAGTTCAACGCCAAGACATAAAGGCTTGGCCCTGGGTACCCCCTCCGCAGAAGAGCACACAACTCAGACGTACTGTACTGCCTCTCCATCTTACCATTTGTAGATTGGATCATGAATAAGGCCCTTCCAAGAAAGTTCACTCCCCCTAAGCTCGACTTTTACGACGGGACCATCGATCCTTTCGACCACCTGCGCCATTAACAACACGTAATGGCCCTTAAATAAGGATCTGAATCCGTCATGGGCAGAACCTTTCCCACTAATCTGAAAATTTTAGCACTGATGTGGTTCCACAGCCTTCCGCCAAAATCCATCGACTCCTTCAAAATGCTTGCAAAGGAATATCTGACGCATTTCGTTGGAAGCGAACGTTTCCAGAAAGGCCTGCACTACATACTCTCCCTGAAGCAGAGGTTCAGTGAGACACTCCGAAAGTATGTCACGCGCTTCAACAACGAGATGACCCTCATCGACGGGTTCAACAACGATACAGCCATGATGGCCTTCACTGTGGGCCTCAAAGAGGATAAGCTCTACGAAGACCGCATCCTGTAGCCCCCTCTTGTCATGGCGGAGCTCCTCAAGAGCGTCCATAGACACATCACTCAGGAAGAGTCTAGGATCGTAAAGTGGGAAATCGAAGGCGAGAAGAAGCCCTCCGCTCACAGGGACAAGAATGAAGGAAAGAGACGCGAGGATGAGGAACGAAACAAAAGGAAGTGCGGTGATAACAGGTCGAACCCTGGTCGATTCAAGCCAGAGACATCGTCTAACTACATTGGATCCAGAGCGGTAACACCCCTAAATGCTAACCTTTCGGACGTACTGAAATCAATGAAAAGCTGGGAGTAACTTAAGTTGCCTCTAAAGACACGCGGAGACCCCACCAAGCACGACAACGGCATGTACTGCGCGTACCACAAGGAACGCGGCCATGATACCAATGACTGCAACAATCTGCGGTACGAAGTTGAGTTCTGGATCCGCAAAGGCAAACTGAAAGAGTTCTTAAAGTCTGAAAAGCCAACGGAACAAACAAAGGACAGGAGGAGTCAGTTAAAAAGATAGAGAATGAGACTCCAGGTATAACATATGTCCTTCATGGAGCTAGACTAAATGAAACCTAGTCATACAGGTCCCGCAAGGGGACACTACTGGATATGCGAACAAAATCCGCGGTTGAAGACAGACACATCTGCCATTCAAGGGTTCAGAGCCCCATTCCCACCTTGACCTTTACGGACAAGGACATTGAAGAAATTTGAGCGCCACATAACGATTCCTTAGTCATCTAAGTCTCCATAGCAAGGTGGGAAGTAAAAAGAGCCCTAGTTGACACAAGAAACTCACTTAACGTTCTATTCTACAACGCGTTCCGCGGCATGGATCTCAAGGAGGAAAACCTGACACAGTCAGAACACCCGCTGATCGGATTCAATGGGGGAGAAATGATTCCCCATAAAAAAATATAAGGTTAGCTATGGTAGCAGGAGAGCCGCAACTCAAGAAGGTCCTATTTCTAGACTTCATGGTGGTAGACGCACCATCATCTTACAATCTCATCCTGGGAAGACCATGGCTCTACCAGATGGAAGCAGTGGTCTCCACCCTTCACCAGTGTGTTAAGTATACTGCTAACCACTCTGAATGAACAATATGTGGAGACCAACCTACGGCACGAGGCTTCTACTACACCGCACTGAAACAGATAGAGTGCTCCCAGATCCTGCTACATCATGCAGAGCAGCTTGATCCAGTTTAAGGACGAAAGATTGTAGAGACATCCTTTTCGAGCAGTACATGAGCAATAAGCTCTTCCACCCAACAAATCGAAAAGGCCATGGCAAGTGGGAACACATCCCCCCGACATTCCATCGACGTGGAGGTACGCCCCTCTGCAAGGTTTACTCTTCAGTAACCTATGTAACGCCTCCGCTGAATGATCCGCAAGAACAACCCGAATTCACTCCAAGGCCAAGATCAATTTCTCTTCGTCAACAGTTAGTTTGCTTTAAGTTATTTGTTTCCCTTTCCATAGTCAATATTGAGTTTTAGTTCTTAAAAGGCTTATGTGATTTGCAATCATATAAGAAATAAAGGAAGAATTACGAAAACAAACTCTATTGATTATTGGAAAGATATAACAACAAGTACCTTGAGGCAGATACAAAAGGCTACATATCACGAGCGCCCTGAGGCTGATACAGAAGATGGCATTCTAAAGGCATCTGATCAAAATGGAATGAGGACTTGCTAAAACTATCTGATCACATAAACAACACAAACAATCTGAAGCAAGCAACTAGCAAACAGAACCATGATCCAGCAAACGCGACCCTCAAACATAGTCTGTGGGGGTACAAAATCGGCAAGCAGGAGTCCCACAACAAGCCGCGACCAGATACGACCAACTCACACGCTCGATCCGGCAAAACGAATGAACCTGGGACAAGTATCAGGTTGATGCAGGCAGAGTGCACCTTCCGGCTGCAGGGATAAGAGGGGCGTCCGGGAATCAATGGCCCAATCCATGGACCATGTCCAACTCCTCTTCATCTCAAGATCCGAATTCTAGCGCAAGGCAAGGTCACGGGGTTAATTGAGAAGTACGGAGGCAGCCACCATGGAGTTGGACGTTGGTGCTATCTCTAAAATTAAACATTCAGGAACAACGATAAGGTACCAACGCATAAACAACAGACTCTTCCTTTGAGAGGGCATCCGTACTACTTCTTCGCAATATGAAAAGAAATTACGAGACCTTAGCGAATCAACTACATGCTCACCCATATTAAGTGACCGAACATAACAACAACTATCACTATGCCCGATCGGTGAAAATGTCAGAACGTCCGCAGACTCCATAGACGGAGACCTGCTTTCAGCTTTTGGAAAACCCAAAGCATTTTCTTCAGCCATTGAAAGCCCCAAAGCGTTCTCTTCAAGCATGAACATTATAGGAGAAAAGCTCTGCGAAAGATATGCATACAACGATTGGAAAAAAATCATTATATAAACAAGATGGTTCACCAAGCGGGCACTCCAGCATTAACTACCAAGCATTGAGTAAGGTATGGGAAATGAGGAGACGACAGTTCCCAAGGAAACTGCGCAGACCACGTCTTCAAATTGATGGCGTTGGACACAACCCCATCAATTGAAAGGGAGTAACCAATACTCAACCATCACGCAGCCTGTGTCGTACATGTGTTGTCGAGCGATTTGCACCATACACACAGCGCACCGAGCCCTAGCTCTTCCTCTGTGGGCCCATGGGCTCGGCCTATTACTCAAATAGTATTCTACCACATACGGATCGTATTTACAAATCACTAGCTGATTTAAGGTAACTTCGTCCACCCCATGCACCGGGCAGATGGACTAGGTTCGCGCGCCCCTAGCAAGTGGAACCGTTTTTCAAACCAGGCAAGCCACTCGGCCAAAGCTGATGAAAACGACTTCTAATTCAACCCGACACCTAGTCTGTTTAGCGCGGACATTGACAGTTTAGGAAGTGGGAGTCTAATCAGCGCTATCACGCCTGGTGACGACGACTAGCCAGGGATTGTTGCCCCCTTCGCGGTTAATGATCACCGAACCTAATCGGGTAAGCCTAGCTGATGACAACCAGCAACAAAATCTTCTAATCAAAACCTGGACTTGTAGCCTCTATTGTGAGGGTGTAGATAGCCTAGAAGGTGGGAGCCTAGTCTGTCCCTAACTGATTCCGATGGCTCGCCATGAGACCACTACAATTCAGCGTGACCGCCAAGTCACCAAACTTGGACTTGTAGCCCGTGCTGCGAGGGTATAGATAGTCTAAAAGGTGGGAGCCCAGTCAGCCATGACCTGAATTCAACGACTTGCCACGGGACCACTGCTTTTCAGCGTGGCCGTCGAACACTCCCAAATTTGTAGCCGACTGCGCACAGGTGTAGATAATTTGGAAGGTAGGAGCCTAGTCAGTCATGAACTGATTTTGATGGCTTGCCACAGGACCACTGCTTTTCAGGCTAGTCATCAAACTCCCCTCTCGATTTCGTAGGCCCCACCACGCGAGGAGGGTGTAGATGGTTCGAAAGGTGGGAACCTAGTCAGTCCTGAACTGATTTTGACGGCTTGCCACGGGACCACTGTTTTTTAGCCTAATCGCCAAACTTTTACTTCCTTAATCTGTAACCCACTTGGTCATAAACGATTCGAAAGGAGAGAGCCTATTCAGTCCTAAATTTATTCCGACGGCTTGCCACGAGACCACTACTTTTCAGCCTAGTAGCCAAACATGAATCTAGCTGAGTCAACGTCTTCACACTCAAACGGATTGACATCCTAATATTAGCAAGGACCATTCGCCAATGCCCAAGACGAGGCAATGATCTCACGACATCTAGGGTCCTTAGCCCACATTTGAAAGAATTTGAACGATTTAAGCCCATTGTTCGCTCGAGAAATCAGTTGTAAGGAAATAGCTCTATGATCCAAGGAGGATGTGTGAATAATCCGAGCTAAAGCAGATGAAAAAAGTTGCATCCATTCAGTTTAAACTAACACTCTATCTAATTTAGCTTTACTACCGTTTCTATCTTTACGTTTATTATTCCAAGTAAAGTTAGAGCCATTAAGAGGGAAGTCCATTAGATCAAACTTTTCCATGAAAGAGCGAATGTGACTGAAATTGGAGTTTCTAGGTTTTCTCCCACCAAATTTATCTTCAGGTTGTAGGATTGCTTTGAGATCACCAATAATCAAACCAGGAAGGGGTTGTAGATCATACAATTGAGTCAAGTTATTCCAGAAAGTATTTCTAAGAGAAGGATTTGATTCGCCGTAAACAAACAAAACAGACCAAGTATCATGGGCAAGATAATAGGTAATAGTGCAATTAAAATAATATTTACACGAAGAGAGGATAGTGAGAGAAATACCTTCTTTCCAGTATAGAGCGTTTCCGCCTGATTGTCCAATAGCAGGTATTGTAGCTCCATGTTTGTATCCTAGTCTCCGACAAAGGTGATCCATTTTGGCGACAATAGCTTTGGTTTCAGAAAGGAACAAAATATATGGAATGGACTATTTGGAGAGGGCCATTAGATTTTGGATCGCACAGGTGGACCCTATCCCTTGAGTGTTCCATGCAAGAATCATGGTGATCTTGGCGACCCTTGAGCAGCGGTCGCCGATACCGTGACTGAGTCTGTAAAATACTTCATTTGAACTAATAGCAACATTGTCATAGGGCTCGTCATTGCAGACGTCATAACGCCTGAAAAATTCGTGACACTGATAGGACTCAATTTCCTCTGAAGTTCCAACTTGAGTTCCGTTAAAGCATAGTAGCATGAGTCCATTAAATGTGACTGCTCTTGAATCTTCTGAATTAACAGCAAATGTAACTTCATAGCTATAGCTTGTAAGGTGAAAATGGGTTTGAAAAGTTTTGTTATAACTTTGTGTACCAATTGGGGCTAAAGTTGACTTAACGCTCATTAAAAGCGGCTTTTTCTAAGTGCACCGGCCCTATGCCTGGTGTTGTGCCTGCAAACCAGGCACCGTAGATCTGCATCGAGATAGGAGTTGTCTCTTATCTCGATGCAGATCTATGGTGCCTGGTAGCACCAGGCACTTGGACCAGGCACCGTAGCATTGCTCCATTGAAAGACTGCACGGGGCATACAGTTCGAGATATGACCGTTGTAGCCATCTGATCTTTCACCGGTGACGTAAGTAATTGAGACGATTTAGACAATATTAAGATCAAGAATAAAAAGGCCATGGAGAAGGAAGACCCACAGACCGATCTCCATCAGAATAAACGGCCAATGAGGAGGAAGAACAACGATCTTTATCGGAGTTGCTTGACCCACAGATTGTGTCGCCATCTTCCCCAGCTGCTCAGATGAAGAGCTGAGCTTTATTGGAGGAGAAACCAGGCGTAGAGATTTTGGTGAAGCGCGTGCACAGGCCATCTCTATCGCCGAAAACGAGGCTCTGAGGATCATGCCGATGATCTTGTTACCAAGGCAATGAGACCACCCGGGAAACTTGTATTTATCGGCTGGTAAATGGAGTGGCGAGGCTCTGTGGACATGGGCGGACCTATTCAGGGACCAGGGGGGGCAGCTGCCCCCCCTGAACTTTTAAAAAATTTTAAAAAAAAATTTTGGTTCATATTTAAAAAAAAAAAAAAAAAAAAAAAGTTGACTATTACATCTTCCCCTTCATTCTCTCGAGTCTCTCACACAGTGACACAGGCACAGCCGCACAAAGCGCAACTAGGGCTTCCCCTTCTTCGAGTCTCTCACACAGCCGCACAAAGCAGCGGCGCAAGGCGCAACTAGGGCTCCCCCTTCTTTGTTCTCTCGAGTCTCTCACACAGCCACACAAAGCAGCGGCGCAACTAGGGCTTCCCCTTCTTCGAGTCTCTCACACAGCCCTGTTCGCGGACTCTGGGGTTCGGAACTTCGTTTCTAGCCTGGGTGGCTTCCATTTCTGCAATGTGAGTTCATTTGTAGATCTAATTTTACTGTTCTAGTTGTGATCCGAACTTATAGGTTCTTCTTCTTGATGCAATCTTTTCTATTGTTGTTCCTGTTTGTGTAAGCTTACTAAGTTACTATATTGGTACTTATGAGAGGAGAAGGTGAATTATTTGCAGAGAAATATGGGATCTTTAGCTTCAATTGAACAATTTGATCTCACCTTTTTTTAAGTTTATTATGGAGATCCATCAATATAAGATGTCATAGATCTCAATATTCAATATAGGTTGATTGGGTCTTTTCTCTGTTTTTCTTGTGTTTTCCTTTTTTAATTTCTTCATCTCTCACTGCTTTAACTCTTTGTACTATCAATTGTTCATCTTAAATTTTCAAATTGGACTTCTCACTTTCTCAGTAAAGACACTAAATCTTTTACTCTTGCTATTACTCCTCATCTCTACCTACTCATGATTATTAGTTTGTAACAGTCTAAAAGTTTGAAAGAAGAAAAGAGGAAGGTAGTGGAGAGCATAAAAGAGTTTGCATTTTGAAGAAGAAAAGGAAGATAGATGGAATGGAATGGAATGCACTGTAAGTCTGTAACATGACAAAGGTCTTGAGCTAGCTGTCACAAGGGGAATGGAGGGATGGGCAAGGAATCTGGTCAATTGGTGGGGTACCCACTGTTGGAATGATTGGAGACCACAGGGAAGGTCTATCAAAAGCTCCAATTCTCTGAGGAAAGGGACTCACCATCAATTGGGCACCATGAGGAAGTAAAAATTCGAGCAGTGATAAGCTTGTCATGACTCTCTCATTTTTTTTTCTTATACTCCTCAAACTGTCTTCAGTACTAGAGAGTCTAAGTGAAGTACACATACATAGATCAGTGTTTTAGCAAAGAAGATAAAAAAAAAAAGGTGCTAACTGCTAAATGATCTAATGGAGGGTCACCTTCCCTTCCTGCAAATGGCCCAATGGTGATGTTTGTTTTGTGAATAAGTAGGAAAGCACTAAATGTTGCATTCAGTGTCTACCATGTGAGATGTCTCTATGGATGTAGAAAGAAGAATATGTAAAGGAGTATATCCACCACATAAACAGCAGTGCAAGTGGTGCCCATGGTGTAGTAATAATGTATAGGAAGAAAACTACCTTTCAATGGTCTCCACTTGAGATCTCTCTCAACTCTCGTGCTCCAGCTGAAATAGTTGACCAAATTAGATCATCTCATCTTACACATGAGCCGGTGATACTCGATGGGGTTCTCATTATACTACGATAATAAAGTTGATTCTTATGTTTTCTTCAGTGATAAATGTACTTGAAATTGTCGTTGGAGATGGCACCAGCTCAGAACAAAGGGGTGAAGCTTATGCTTTATTAGAATCAATGCAATGTTTTGATTTTATCCTGATTTTACATATGATGAAGGATGTATTAGGAATTACCAATGAATTATCAAAATCATTGCAAAAAAAAGATCAAGACATTGTGAATGCCATCAATCTCGTTGAAATATCTAAGCAAAGGTTCCAAATGATGAGAGAAAATGAATGGGATTCACTCATTGCTGATGTATCTTCATTTTGTGGGAAACATAATATCACCGTTCCTCGAATGGATGATGACTTTGTACCTCGGGGGCGATCACGGCGTAGACAAGAAGTAGTTACAAATCTCCATCACTATCGAGCTGAATTATTTTATACGTGCATAGATATGCAGCTTCAAGAGCTCAATAATCGTTTTGACGAGGTGAATACAGAGTTACTTTTGTGTATGACATGCTTAAGTCCAAACAATTCATTTTCAGCATTTGACCACCAGAAGTTGATCCGTCTTGCTCAATTTTATCCAATGGATTTCTCAGATTTTGATTTGATGGTGCTTCAAGATCAATTGAAAACTTATATTATGGATGTGCGATCAAATAGTGAATTTTCAAATATAATCGGTATAGGTGGTCTTGCTAAGAAGATGGTTGAAACAAAAAAGGATGTCGTATATCCTATGGTTTATTTACTCATCACATTATCATTGATTCTACCTGTTGCCACTGCTACAGTTGAAAGGGCATTTTCAGCTATGCATATTGTGAAGAGTCGCCTAAGGAATCGAATGGGAGATGATTGGATGAATGATTGTTTGGTGGCATACATTGAAAGGGATGTTTTGGATAGCATTGAAAATGAAGCCATCATGCAACAATTTCATAACATGAGATCGCGACGTGTAGATTTGTAAAAATGTGGTTAAATGATATGGTTAGAAAGAAATAGTAGGTGTTTTGAAGGGTCCTTATAAGGACATTCCTTTATAGATAATACTTTTTGTACGTATGAATTGCATAGTTGTAATTTATAGATAATATTTTTTTGTAAATTGGTGAGGTGAATTCCTCTCACCTCTCCCATCTTTTGTAAGTAATACAATATCTTATTTTATGACTTAACATAAGAAAGTAAATAGTAGTATTTAAATTTGTCACTTAATTTTTTTTTTTTTTGGAAAAAGGTTATTTTAGTAAATTATTTTTATCAAAAAATATTACTTTGTCATTTCGCCCCCCCCCCCCCCTGGAGTGAAATCCTGGGTCCGCCCCTGTCTGTGGATTCGGCCTGAAGCAATGGATCCGAAGGATTGTGTTTGACTCATATGTTTCATCACTGAGATCAAAGCCGACAGATCCGTTTCTATTCTTGCCATAGACAATCGGAGAGTGGTGCTCTGGCCACCTCTCCGGTCAACAAAAAGAGGGAAAAGGTGTTGATATCTCATCCCTCCATTTGAACTTTTGTTTCCTTCTCCTCTTTTCCTTTTCTTTCCTTTTTTTCTCTACTAAATCTTTTGTTTTCCTTCCTCTATTCCTTTCTTTCTTTCTTCTTCCAGTTCCTTTTCTATTTCTTTTTTCTCTTTTATTTTCTAATCTACTTACTCTTCTGTTTACGCTGTACAGGTTGCCATTGTTGATGCCTCCGACAAACCAACAGATTTCTTAGATATCAGCGAGCAAGAGTAACCGGCCAGTAAATCTTGCATCTTTGACAACATATTTGTCTCGACTGTGGAAAGATGTGGTGTCCGGCCAAAAGGAACCTAGACATTGAGGTGACGAGAAGAAATATGGGACTTTTTGTCATTTTAAATTTGATAAAACACTTGAGAGATAAAGGGTAGAAAGAAGAAGAAAAGAGTTGATGGGATCAGAGGGATATGGGAGAAAACCAAGTGGATTAGTGGAAACGTGATTGAAGGATAACGTTTGGTTCGAGTTTGCTCATAGATGAAACTCAGAAACCAATAAACACTACTAATCACAGTTACAACACTGGAAAATCTCTCAGAAAACTTTCTCACCGGAAAACTCTCTCATCGGAAAACACTCTCACTCCAAGATGCAAGTTGACGAGTTGAAAAAACTTCAACACTTAAAAGTTGTCTCACTCACGAGAAATGCTTTTGTGTATGATTTCACATTGTGTATGGTTTCACAAGTTAAAAGAATGGGATATTGGAATAGCTTTTAAATTTTCTTCAACACATGGTCATACTCACTTTTAACTCTTTAAAATCTTAAATAAACCAGTTTGTCTAACTGTCGAGGAAATTAGCGATGGATGCTCCCTCTCATGTGCAGGAGCATCGTTTAAAAAAAAAAGGAATCGTGAATTGGAGGGAATCAAAATTTTGGGGGAGAAAAGGAGGGAACCTCTCCCTCTCCCCATTTCCATCTCGACAGACAGAGACAGAGAAGAGAAAATCTCCCCCTTCGAAGCCACCGAGGAAGCCCTCCCTCTCCCGCTCGACAGAGAAGCCACTCCCTCTCCCCCAACGAAGATCGACAGTCCCTCTCTCTCCCCAAACGAAGCTCGACAGTCCCTGAGAAGACGAAGACGAATCGCCACCCTTTCCAAAAAGGTAAAGCTGCTAGCTTTGTTTTAGTTTATTTTCCCTCTCATTCTCTCCCTCTTTGTGGGTGATTTCTTGTTGGGGATTTCTAGATCTAGGGTTTCTACTAGAGCTAGGACTAAAAATCTAAGGAATAGTGATGGGGTTTCTTTGTGTGTTGTGTTGTTGTTGTGATGGGGCTAAAAATCTGAGGAACAGAGTATAATAGTTGCTTTGCTTTGATATTGAATTGAAACCCTAGATCGAGCAAAAAATTAGTCCTGAAAAAAAAATCATATTCATATTCTTCATTTCTGTGTTGAGACTTTGTATGGTTGAGAACATTTTGTCACTATGATTTGCACAGGTTCCCTATATGATTTTGAGAGTTATGGTGTTGATATTGGAGCTATGGGTGTTGTTATGGTTGAAGATGTGATCATTTCTTTGAAAAATCATCATGAGTTTGTTACATTCGGGGGATTTAATGTAGTTTTCTATGGTCTGGGTGTGGCTGTTTATGCCTTTGAAGGTGTTGGAATGGCACTTCCATTGGAATCAGAAACCCAAGAGAATGAAAAGTTTGGGAAAATCTTGGGTTTGTCAATGGGGTTCATTTCATTGATGTATGCAGCATTTGGAGTTTTGGGGTACTTTGCATTTGGAGATGCTACCAAAGATATTATCACCACAAACTTTGGAAAAGGCTTGGTGAGCTATGTGGTTCAATTGGGTCTTTGTATCAATTTGTTATTCACTTTTCCCTTGATGATGAACCCAGTTTGAGATGAGGTTCAGCAATGGGAACTATTGTTTGTGGTTGAGATGGGTGGTGGTTTTAGGTGTGAGTTTGGTGGCACTCATGGTGCCTAACTTTGCTGATTTCTTGCACCATCTCTACTCTAGAAATGGCCAGCTCTTAACCTTTAACGATGTCACAGTTCATACTGATTCTGCCATTCAATCAGTATGAATGACCTTTATGGTTAGTGTTTTCAAACACACTGCCAAACTGTTGACCACATCGCACACAACATTAACGCTGAGAAATGCAAATGGGGCAGTCCATTTCTACTTTGGTGGATTTTACGGTTAATGTTTTCATGCTTGCATGGAGTAAACTTCTTTTTTATGAGATAAACTTTCTTTTTTTGTAGTTTGGGTTGGCAGTGAATTTGTTAGTCTTCAGTCTTCTTTTTAATGAAATTTATTTCATATTGATCCTTTGCAGACAGCCAATTTTCTTCCGTATACTCCTTACTCCCTACCAATGTCATGCTGAAAGAAGAAGAAGAAAAGAACAACAAAATGTAGAACTAAAATTACTTTAATCATATAGTGTGAATTAGCTTGTTTAAGCATAGAACATAAGGTCGATGTTTGAGTTGCTGGTCCAAAGTTTACTTTTACCAAACATTGATCATCAATAGGTGTTCTAAACTTTGCTTTTTACCGAACATTGGTCATTGTTTGGTAAAAAGCAAAGTTTAGAACATTGGTCATTTGTCATTGTTTGGTAAAATTTTGTGTCCCGTTTCTGTATTCCCGTTTCTGCGTGAATATGTTCATGAATTTTCAAAAAAAAATATTGCTTATTTGTTGCATTGCATTGCTTTTCTAATTTTATTTTTAAATGCAGGAATGGCATTCACAGTGTACGTTGTGTATCGAGGTCGTCAACCTAGAGTATTCCTGAGCTGGCAAGCATGTTTATCTGCGGTATTAGGGTATAGGGGTGCTTGTTATAAGGGGTTTAGGTCAGTCACTGAAGCTGAAGAAGCGTATACATTGTGGGTTCGCTCAGAAGCGGCGAGACAAGATTCAGAGGAATTCAACAACAACGAAGATGTCAAGGATAACGATCATGTTTTTGACGATGAAGCCGGTCCATCCAATTATCAAAGAAATGACACCCAAGGGAACAACGATCCTTGGGCTGTTATGAGGGACTTAATCAACACTTTGATAGCAGTAATTATTATCTTAGTTGTACTATTTATTTTTAAGTTCTTGGCCGAATGATGTAATGTAATATGTACAGCTCTGATGTAATGATACCAGATTCGTAACTACAAACAATTGGTAAATTCAGCCTCTGTTGTTTTTGTGATTTGTTTTCATATTTTGTACAGCTTCATCAACTGCAGAAAAGGGAATCGCAGAGCAGTTTATTTTGTATAGCCTCTTTTATGTTTCTGCTCGGATGTAGTGTGATACATTTATGTCAAATTTACAGGATTCTTCAGCATATGATCTTTAAGAACACTTTTTCTTAACATTGTCAAAAAACTTAATTGCATCGAAAAAATTATTGCTTTCAGTGCATCTTTCTACTTGTTCTGGTAAGTAATTAGGTGGTTTCATTTCCTTGATAATTGTAGAGTGGTATCTGGCCAGAAGTCAGATGAATTCTTCACTACTGATTTCCTATATCAATTTCTTTTACACACTCCATATCTCTAACAGCAACTCTAACAACACTAACAACAACTCTATCAAGCAACTAACAACACTAACAACAACTCTATCAAGCAACTAACAACACTAGCAACAACTCTAACAGAGCAACTAACAACAACTCTAACAGAGCAACTCTAACAAAAATGGGTCAAATGCTCAAAATTTTCATCAACCTGCCAAGTACATCAGAACAATCTGAATGTTGTTTTCAACAATTTCATGACATAAATAATTGGCAACAAACATTACATTGCCAATCAAGTTGTTCTCGAATAACCTGTTCTACTCAAACATTACATTGCCAGTGTAACAAACATTACATTCACATATTTTCATAACATAATCGAAAAGTCTTCATTTATACACCTCACTGCCATATCATGTACAATGAATGAACTGTCGCCAAAGCTTCCTTGAATAAATCTGGCTGCATGTTCAAAACTGCACCAAAAAAACATGTATACAATAACGATAAGTATATGCCAAAAAAAAAATATGTTCAGAACTGCATGTTCAAATCTGACTACCATATCATTGAAAGAAAATGCTATTATCGATTCAACTCCTATATTGAACAAGACCAGTAATTGGAAGCCTGTTTTTGGCTCTTAATCTAGTCTGAATGACATGATAAATAAAAACTCTGAGTGACTGAATTGTAGGCAGAGACAACTGACGAATAACAGATACTGCAAAATGGAATGTATTTTCTGGTTGTAAAAAATGCCAGCTGAACAAATAGTATGGAATATTATATCTGTTAGATTTGGTTCCCTAAGAATATAGCTGAGTACATCAGTAGAACATGTGAGAACGAAAAATGCACAAATGACACCAGTCACTTTCTTACATGATAGTAATGGTGATCTGGTGTCTCAACTTCAACTGGGATCTCAACCAAGTTAGCATCAAAACATCTTAAATAAAAAATTAGAAGGGGATTATCACTGCAACTGTAGAACAACTCAGAAGTGTGCAAACAAAAAGCCATTTCAAGTGTAATTCGAAGTGTACAATACTTTTTACTTTCTACATTTTCCACGTGTACACGCCACATCCACCATACTTTTTGCCTCATTTATCATTACCCCTTATAAGCAATATGGGAAAGATAAACAAGATTAACCAACCTGATCATAACGTATAGTTTGTATACTCCATCTCGTTGCTTGAACCTAGCAACTGCAAAAATAAATAATAAACAAGATTAATAACAAACAAACAAACCCTACAAAGATAAACATACAAACTACAAAATATTTACCTGTGAGAGGATCGAGTAGAATTGACCAATTCTTCCAGGTTGTAAATCGTGAGGCATCACATTGCTTTCATGAGGCATAACATAAGGCATACACTTTAAACCCTACAAATGACATTTGTAAATAAAATCACTATTCTTGACTTAAGAAAATATACATTCATAAAGAACATTGCAAAACATACCAGATTTGTGTCAATGGCCTGATTCTTTTGTGTGTCATTTTTTTTTCCTTTGTATCCTTTTACATATCTTTTCGACGGTGGATTTCATCCTTGAATTAGACCGTCGTCCTTTGCTACGAACCACTAATGGACTACGAATCTGGATGCCAGAACTAGAAGTAGTGGTGCCCACTTCCAAATACCTCTGTGAATCAACATGGTCATCACCACCAACAATTTTAAGTTGGTCCATCTTCAAAGTGATCCATTCTTGAACTTGGCATGTCTTCTTTTCATCCTCAGCGGCGAAGTCAACCATTTCATAGAAGGCAATGCACATCTTTTCAAATCGCACATTTTCAGGCTTCATTCCCCAATCTGAATAAACAATCTTAACCTTCGTATGAGCCCTCCTAACATTTTTCCTCCACCTCCAAAGAACATAGTTATCAAGTATGACATGAATCTCTCTTTCAAACAAGACTTTCAATACATGTCTGCATAAGATCCCCTTGAACTAAAACAATTGACAATTACACTTGATCGCGAAGTCGTCAACATTTAAAGAGACTATAAAATGGACCGATCGTTGCCTATCATTTATCACCAAGTCTTGTTTAATAATGTGCAACTCACAGCCACCCCCATCCATAACTTCACCGACAATTCTACAACATAGATTCCCTGTTATCACTTCTTGGAACTCTCTAAATTTATTTAAAGTATAGGCATTTAAAAAAAATTATCTATTGCATAAGGAGTAATGCAAGGAATCGTTCGGCTAAAAGATTTAAAGTCCAGTTCAGCTTCCTTTTGGACTTTACTTCATAGTGCATTCTCGTACTGTTCTACGAATTGCTTCAATGTGGTCTTCAAATTCACATAACCATAAAAAAAAAACATTCATGCTTTCACTCCTTTGAGTTGAAGACATCCCCGCCCAAAAAGTATTTCTTTGAAATGTTGGCACCCAACGCATCCTTTCATAGTATAATCCACTTAACCAGTCATTTTCATGCAGATTATATTTATCTATAAAACCATGCCAATTTTCTTCAAACTCATCACGAGACAGGGAATCATAAACTGCTCTTTGCATTCCAAACTTGTTCGCCTCATATTCATTGCAACCGGACAGCTTTTCGGGCAACTTCTTCATGATATGCCACAAGCACCATCTGTGTTGTGTGCTGGGAAATACAATTTCAATGGCCCTCTTCATTGCCCTATCTTGGTCAGTGATTATAGCAGACGGAGCATTGCCATTCATACACACGAGCCACACAAATTCTTCACCCGTCTCACCACATATCAATCCACATCCCAAAAGAATTGATTGATAGTGATGATTCACCCCAACAAAAGGAGAAAATGGCATCTCATACTTATTTGTCAAGTATGTAGTGTCAAAAGTAACTGCATCCCCAAACTCCTTGTAAGCTGCCCTACTCCATGCGTCAGCCCAAAAAACATTTCTCAACCTACCTTCATCATCCAAATCCATCATATAAAAGAAATCAGCATTATTAGCTTGCATTTTTTGGAAGTAGTTATGAAGTGCCATCGCATTCCCCTCACCAAGTCTCAACTTCCTCATTTTGCCCAAATAATTGTAACAATCTTTTGGGGGAAATGGCAAATTATCATGCCCACCACCTTCAACCACACATGCCGAATAACTCTTAGTTGGTCTAATACCCGCCCTATCATTAAAATCCAGCTTCTTCTTGATATACGAGCTCATAGATCTATTCTTTCGATAAAATTTTGATTTACTAGGGCTTAACTCATGATTGTGATCAAGGGTAACTCTTTTCACTAAAACTGTTCCATCAATCCGTATATGACCTCTAATCTTAGCCTTACAACCACATTTGCTCGACCCATGCAATCCGAATACATTTTTCCATGGCCTTGTTGCTTCCCAGCCCAACCACATGAAAACTGAATGAATATAGGTTTTCCATCACCATCTCTTTCAGTAGTCATTATTTTCACTGAAAATACCTTTTTATCACCATAATTATGATAATAACATTGGAACTCATCAAGGTTGACGAATTCCATCCCATCATGGGGTTCCCTCATATCTTCTATTCTTCCACCAACATACATTCATTATCTTCTACACTATCCATTCCTGAAATATGTGTTATAATATACAACGGTTAAAACATAGATGCATAATTACCTACTTTGGTCAAGTCGGTCCAATTTTTTTCTTTATTTATTTTTATATATATTTGGTGGTATAACTTCTAAACTAGAGCAATGAAGTTCCCTTGTAGAAATAAACAAAAGGAACAAAAGGAAATCAACATTTCATTATAGGAACAAAAGGAAACACAAATTGAGGTTATGGATAATCATCTCTGAAAACTTTCTTCTTGATAATCATCTAGTGGTTAAGAGCATCAGTTTTGTCGAGGTTATGGATAATGCTAAGTATCTTTAGCATTTAAGCTAGCACAACTAAATCACTTCCAACTTTACAGGCCATGGCAATGTAGTCCTATAATTGTTCCTATAATGAAATGTTGATTTCCTATAATCACTTCCAACTCCAACTTCTAAACACATTTAAAAAAACACTAATATAGCAACTATTATAGGATTGATTATAGCAAAGCAACTAATATAGCATATCAAAATCATATTCATACTACAACTAATATAGGACTGATTATAGCAAAGCAACTAATATAGCACAATGTCTGAATTCAATATCAAAACTATTATAGCAAAGCAACTAATTGCAGGAATGAATTTCAATTTTTAGAAACTTGGAAGCAGTCCCATACATCAATGAAATGAACCCCATTGACAAACCCAAGATTTTCCCAAACTTATTTCTCTTGGGTTTATGATTCCAATGGAAGTGCCATTCCAACACCTTCAAATGCATAAACAACCACACCCAGACCATAGAAAACTACATTAAATCCCCCAAATGTAACAAACTCATGATGATATTTCAAAGAAATGATCACATCTTCAACCATAACAACACCCATAGCTCCAATATCAACACCATAACTCTCAAAATCATATAGGGAACCTGTGCAAATCATAGTGACAAAATGTTCTCAGCCATACAAAGTCTCAACACAGAAATGAAGAATATGAATATTATTTTTTGTTCAGGACTAATTTTTTGCTCGATCTAGGGTTTCAATTCAATAGCAAAGCAAAGCAACTATTATACTCTGTTCCTCAGATTTTTAGCCCCATCACAACAACAACACAACGCACAAAGAAACCCCATCACTGTTCCTCAGATTTTTAGCCCTAGCTCTAGTAGAAACCCTAGATCTAGAAATCCCCAACAAAGAATCACCCACAAAGAGGGAGAGAATGAGAGGGAAAATAAACTAAAACAAAGGTAGCAGCTTTACCTTTTGGCAGAGGGTGGCGATTCGTCTTCGTCTTCTCAGGGACTGTCGAGCTTTGTTTGGGGAGAGGGAGGGACTGTCGATCTTCGTTGGGGGAGAGGGAGTGGCTTCTCTGTCGAGCAGGAGAGGGAGGGCTTCCTCGGTGGCTTCGAAGGGGGAGATTTTCTCTTCTCTATCTCTGTCTGTCGAGATGGAAATGGGGAGAGGGAGAGATTCCCTCCTTTTCTCCCCCAAAATTTCGATTCCCTCCAATTCACAATTCCTTTTTCTTAAACGATGCTCCTGCACGTGAGAGGGAACATCCCTCGCTGATTTCCTCGACAGTTAGACAAACTGTAAATAAACATAAAAAAATTGTTATTATTATTTGGTATTTTTCCCATTTTAATATTTTTTTCATTAACAATTTTTGCTTTCACCTTGAATAAGGTACAATTTGCTATTTATATATTATAAATAAAAACTATATATTAATTGATGATACATAAAAACGGTCACTCCTCTGATCCATACACATGTCATGATGATCTCGAGGAAATACGGGTCCCAGCATCAACCCAAAACAGAATAGGCCCAAACGGTTCAAAGCTCGTTTATTTCAGTCGCCAGGCGGACCTGAACTTTCACTACACGTTAGGCCCACACGTCTCACAACTATTTTCAAATACCCATAAGCCCTATTAAGGCAAGTATCTCGAGGATCAGCTTCGGACGGGCAACTATAGTTGTTCTCTGCCTCCAATCAGGTTGCAAATATCATAATACATTCCACACAGGGAAACTCTCTTCAACGGATTGCACTTGGATTGGGAACTATCTCCCGCTATCTAAGAGCACAATGCTAACAGGGAACTTCCCTCCTACAGCACGACTCTTAATTAAGGAAGGATCTCCACGAAGATCTCCTTCCTAAACTACGCCTACGATGGCCTGGTAGAACCAAGACTCCTTGCACTATAAATAAGACATTAGGTTGGTAAGCTAAGGTATGCTACAAATTTCTTGTTACAGCATTACACCTTCCTCATATTCATGTCTGACTTTAGCATCGGAGTGTCATCGGCCACCACAACAGTGGTCCATGGCTCACGTGTGCTACTTGTGTAGGTCAATAGGTTAGCAGAAACTAGGTCAAAACAGGGAGCAAAAAAATGAATGCATCAGTTTGTCGTCATCAACGGGGACGACATAGTTCGTAACTTTACACTAAGCATTGTTTCCTTCGAAAACTCAAAGAGATCGTGACCACCAGGTCACGCAACATTGAAGAACCAGGGGACACGTGGAACGCTCCGGTTGTCCCTATACCACCGCCTTCGGTAGCTCTTATCTTGCATGTGCAGACAACTCACGCTCCCGCACCGACGACAGCAATGACATATCCAAAAATCGATACGCTGGCGTCTCAAATACAACGGATCTCCAAGGCGGTGGAGGCTCTCAGGCGACAGAATCCACCACCTGCTAATGGAGATCAGGAGCAGCATGGACATGCGCCGCCAAAAGATGATAAGGAGCAAGTGCAGGAAATCCAATCACTCGCTAATTCTTATTAGACTAAAAGAGGTTGCATGACTAATATTGAGTTCAACGCTAGGACAAAAAGGTTTGGCTTTGAGAACCCCCTCCTCAGAGGAGAACACAACCCGAACGTACTATACCGTCTCTCCGTCCCACCATTTGTAGATCGGATCATGAATGAGGCCCTTCCAAGAAAGTTCACTCCCCCGAAGCTCTATTCCTGCGACAAAACCACCGATCCCTTCGACCACCTTTGCCATTACCAGCACGTAATGGCCCTTAAAAAAGAATCTAAATCCGTCATGTGCAGGACTTTTCCCACTAGTCTGAAAAGCTCAACACTAACGTGGTGCCACAGCCTCCCACCGAAGTCCATCAACTCCTTCAAAACGCTGGCAAAGGAATTCCTGAAGCATTTCGTGGAAGCAAACGTTTCTGAAAAGTCCTCCACTACATACTCTCTTTGAAGCAGAGGTCCGGCGAGACACTCCCAGAGTATGTCATGCGCTTCAACAACAAATTGACCATCATCACCGGGTACAACGATGATACAGCCGTGATGGCCTTTACTGCAGGTCTCAAAGAGGGAAATCACTACGAGGACCGACCCGGAGCCCCGTCTAGACATGGAGAAACTTCTCAAGAGCGTTCAGAGACACATCACCCTAGAAGAGTTTAGGACCGTAAAGAGGGAAACCAAAGGCGAGAAGAAGCCTTCCGCTCCCAGGGATAAGAAGGAGGGAAAAGGACACGAAGATGAGGAACGAAGCAAAAGGAAGCGCGGTGACAACAGGTCGGACCCTGGTCGGTTCAGGCCAGAGAAATCGTCCAACTACGTTGGATCCAGAGTGGTGACACCCCTAAATGCTAACCTGTTAGACGTACTAAAATCAATGAAAAACTGGGAGGAACTTAAGTGGCCGCCAAAGACATGCGGAGACCCCGCCAAGCATGATAACGACAAGTATTGCGCATACCATAGGGAATGCGGCCACGACACCAATGACTGCAAAAGTCTGCGGTACGAAGTTGAGTACTGGGTCTGCAGGGGCAAACTCAAAGAGTTTATGAAGTCTGAGAAACCAACGAAATAGACAAATGACAGGGTGGGAGTCATTTAAAGAAATAGAAAATGAGACTTCAGGGATAATATACGTTTTTCAGGGAGTCGAACCAAATGAAAGTCAGTCAAACAGATCCCACAAGCGGACACTACTGGATATGCGAACAGAATCTGTGGATGAGGACAAACACATCTGCTATTCATGGGTTCAGAGCCTCATTGCCACCTTGAACTTTACGGACAAGGACCTTGAAGAAGTCCAGGCGACACACAATGATGCCTTAGTCAACTTGGTCTCTATAGCAAGGTGGGAAGTACAGAGAGCTCTGGTTGACATAGGAAGTTCACTTAACGTTTTGTTCTACAACGCGTTCCGCAACATGGACCTCAATGAGGAAAAACCGACGTCTTCATAACACCCGATGATCGGAATCAGCGAGGAGAAGTGCTTCCCCATCAGAAAGATAAGGTTGGCTATAGTAGCAAGAGAGTTGCAGCTCTGGAAAGTCCTATTTTTGTACTTCATAGTGGTAGACGCACCGTCATCCTACAATCTCATCCTGGAAAGACCTTGGCTCCACCAGATGGAAGCAGTGGTTTCCACCCTTAACCAGTGTGTTAAATATATTGCTAACCACTTTGAGTTAACAATATGTGGAGACCAACCTACGGCACGAGGCTTCCACTACACCGCACTGAAACAAATAGAGTGCTCCCAGATTCAACTACATCATGCAGAGCAGCCTGGCTCAAAGACGGTAGAGACATCTTTTTCGAGCGGTATAGGAGTAATAAGTTCTTCCGCCCAGCGAGTCGAAAAGGCCATGGCAAGCGGGAACACATCCCCCCGACATTCCGTCGACGCGGAGATCCGCCCCTCTACAAAGTTTACTCTTCAGTAACCTATGTAACACCACAACAATTCGTTGAATGATCCACGAGAGCAACTCGAATTCACTTCAAGGCCATGATCAATTTCTCTCCGTCAACAATTAGTTTGCTTTATGTTATTTGTTTCCCTTTTCATAGTTTTAGTTCTTAACAGACTTATGTGATTTGCAATCATTTAAGAAATAAAAAAAGAATTATGAAAAACAAACTCTATTGATTATAGGAAAGATGTAACAACAAGCACCTTGAGACAGATACAAAAGGCTATATATTACGAACGCACTGAAGCGGTTACAAAAGGTTGCATACTAAAAACATCTGGTAAACATGGAGTGAGGACTTGCATAAAATGTACAACCACATAAGCAACTGAACAATCAAAAGCAAGCAGTCCACAAGTAGAACCATAATCCAGCAAACACAACCCTCAAATATGGTCTGTGGGGGTACAAATTTCACAACCGAGAGTCCGTGACAAGTCACAACCAGATACGACCAATTCACACGCTCGATCCGACGAAACGAATGAACTTGGGACAAGTATCAGGTTGACGCAGGCAGAGTGCACCTACCGGCTGCAGGGATAAGAAAGGCGTCCAGGAGTCAATGGCCCAATCCATGGACCATGTCCGACTTCTATACATCTCGAGATCTCGAATCCCAGCGCAAGGCAAAACAACGGGTTTAATCGAGAAGTGGCCGAGGCAGCCACCACGGAGTTGGACACTGGTTCTATCTCTGAAATTAAACATGAGCAACAAACTCTTCCCTTAGGATAACATATGTACTACTTTTCCGCGATATGAGAAGAAATACAATGCCTCAGCGGATCAACTACTTGCTCACCCATCGCAGGTAACCACGCATAACAACAACTATCATTGTACCTGACCAGTGCAAATATCATAACATTTGGAGACTCCATAGACGGAGACCTTCCTTCAGCCTTTGGAAAACCCAAATCATTTTCTTCTACTTTTGGAAAACCCAAAACATTTTCTTCAGGCAAGAACATTACAGGAGAGAAGCTCTGGGAAAGATAGTTCCTACAATGATTGGAAAACATCATTATATAGACATAATAGTTCACCAAGCGGGCACTCCAGCATTAACTGGCGAACATTGAATATGGTATGGGAAACGAGGAGACGACGGTTCACAAGGAAACTGCGCAGACCACGTCACTCAAATTGATGGCACTGCACACATCCCCATCAATTGAAGGGAGTAACCAATACTTAACTATCACGCAGCCTGCACCGTACACGTGTTAACGCGCGATTTATGTCGTACGCACAACACACCGTGCCCTAGCATTTTCTCTGCGGGCCCAAGGGGTCGGCCTATTACTCAAACAGTATTTTGTCACATGCTTAGCACGAGCACAAGAAATCCTAGTCAACCCTGACATATGGATCGTACTTACAGATCACTAGATGATTTAAAGTAACTCCGTCCACCCCATGCAACAGGTAGATGGATTAGGTTCACACGCCCCCTGGCAGGCGGAACCTCTTTTCAAACCAAATAAGCTTAGTCAGCCAAAGCTGATGACAACGGCTTCTGGTTCAACCCGACGCCTGGTCTGCATAGCGCGGGCATCGATGGTTTAGGAAGTGGGAGTCTAATCAGCGTTATCACGCTTGGTGACGACGATTCGCTAGGGATCATTGCCCCTTCGCGGTTAATGATCGTTGAACCTAATCAGGTAAGCCTAGCTGGTGATAACAACTTCTAGGGATCATTGCCCTTTTCGCGGTCAATGATCGCCGAACCTAATCAGGTAAGCCTAGCTGGTGATAACGGCTTCTGATTGAACCCGATACCTACTCTGCTAAGCGCGGGCATCGACGATTTAAGAAGTAGAAGTCTAATCAGTGATATCACGCCTGGCGACCGCGACTCGCCAGGGATCATTGCTTCTTTCGCGGTCAATAATTGCCAAACCTAATCAGGTAAGCCTAGCTGGTGACGACTAGCAACGAAATCTTCTTATCAAATCCTAGACTTGTAGCTCCCACTACAAGGGTGTAGATAGTCTAGAAGGTGGGAGCCTAGTCAGTCTCGAACTGATTCGATGGCTCGCCACGGGACCACGGCTTTTCAGCGTAGCCGCCAAATCACCAAACCTTGACTTGTTGCGCGCGCTGCGAGGGTGTAGATAATCTAGAAGGTGGGAGCCCAGTCAGCCACCACCTGATTTCTACGGTTTGCCACGGGACCACTATTTTTCATCATGGTCACGGAACACTCCCAAATTTGTAGTTAGATGCGCACGGGTGTAGATAATTTGGAAGGTGGGTGCCTAGTCAGCCCCAAACTGATTCCGATGGTTTGCCACGGGACCACTACTTTTCAGTCTAGTAACTAAACTCCCCTCTAATTTGTAGCCCCTACCGCGCGGGGAGGGTGTAAATGGTTCGAAAGGTGGGAGCCTAGTCAATCTTGAACTGATTTCGACGGCTTGCCACGGGACCACTGCTTTGCAGCCTGGTCGCCAAACTTTTACTTCCCGAATCTGTAGTCCACTTTACTTGGTCATAACAGATTCGGAAGGTGGGAGCCTAATCAGTCTGAACTGATTCTGACGGCTTACCATGAGGCCACTGCTTTTCAGTCTAGTCGCCAAACGTGAATCTAGCTGAGTTAACGTCTTCATGCTCAAACGGATTGACTACCTAATATTAGCGAGGGCCATTCACACTGATATAGATATTGTACGGCCAATGCCCAAATAAGAGCTACTTAGGATGCCAACCCGAGCTTACGGCGCTTGACCCAGCACGAACAATCTAACACGTACACCGGGCCATCGCAACTCACTCATAGCAGCAGCTGAAGCCCATCAGTCAGACCAATAAGGTGAGACTCAAGCAGCTTACCTCGGGGACAAGACACAGCTTGGGCAAGTCAACCCCCAGCTAGACTGTCCGCAACATGCCCACTATCAAACATGACAATGCAGCAACGACCCTTAGTCGTTCGCTATACAAAGCTGTCAAGCTCTCTATCGCAGACAGACCAGTCAACGTCTTATTGATTCGACCAGCCTATGCCAAAGCAAGACGACAAAACAAAATGAAAAACATCCAATAGAGAAAACAAGCACGGAACTGAGAAAACTGTTTTCATTAACGGTCAAAACGAAAAGGGGTACATTCGCACCAAGGTAACGCCCTATCAGGAGAAAGTACAAAAATATAAGAGCTAAGCCTAGTGGAAGATAGAGCAGGAATAACGTCCACACACACCACGGTCTGGGTATCAAGGCCCACATTGTCTCCCTCATCCGAGGATGCAGAGGTAACAAACAAATCTACATATGACATCTTCTTGTAAAGGCCAAGATCCTACTCCAGGTGTTCCTCCTTCATCAGCGCTAGCTGCTCCAGTCAGCCATGTACAACCCTGCGGAACTCACACATGCCTTGCGCCTGAAGAAGCTATTTCTCTCGCACATTCGCGTCAACAAGTTCACGCTCCAGTAGCTCCAACTTGCCAGTCAGTGCGTCGACCTGAGACTGCTATGCGGCCAGACTACTCTTCACAACACTAAGCTCATGCCACCCCAATTCGAGCTGGTCCTCAGCCTTTCTCGCCTCACAAGCATAGAACTCCACATCGGATTCTAATTGTTGCTTCTCAGTAGCCTAGTCGGCTTCCTTCAAAGCACTATCATCAGCAAGATACCGTAGTTCAAAATACGCCTTAACCGCAGTCTCTTGCGCAGCCTTGAATTCTTGACGGATCCGGCTCAACTCTTTATTAAGTTCATCCCTCTCGGATACCACTTCTAACAGGTTACGCTCAAGGTCCGCAAGCGAGCCCTCTAAGCCTCAGCGTCCACAGTTGACTAATCTAGCATCTTATCCTCGACCCACTTCTTCAGTTGCTCAATTTCATAGAGCGCATCAAAATACAACGCCTGCGTGTGCAAGAAGATATGATCCAAGGTATATACCCTTTCACGAGCCGCCTCAACTTTCGTCCCTGCAACGGCCATGTGGCTCAATTGAGACATACCCAGCATAAGGTACTTCAAACACTTATCCATACATCCTTCCAACGTATCCTCATCGGGTTTTGGAACATGATCCATCAGCTAGTTGTGACGCCTGCTTATATGTTTCCTCAAAGCATACTCTATGTCCACCTCTTGGTGCCAGACTTGTGAACTCATTTTCACCAAGTCTAGTGCAAACAGGCTTATCCACGCACCCGGATGAAGCTTTCCCAGATCAGAGATTACGCCAGTGCCACCCTTCACGGTTGCCACCGTTCTCAGGCTCTCCTCTGTGGCCTTCCCTTTGTCACTAATAGTCGACCCTTAGGTACGAGACGGCTCAATTGGATCCGGATGGAGAGGAGAAAGTGAATTATCCTAAAAATCCTCCAACACTTCTAGCTGTGGCCTAGAACGAGACGGTGAGCAAATCGAACTACAGAAGACATGGCCAGTACCACGCTACTCTCAGTCAAAGCAGTAATAGGGAGATCTGATTTACAACCTCAGGCGAATCTTCAGAGATCAATACCAGCGAAAGCTGCCATTGCAATCTTCACCAGATGGTTCTTCATAGCTTCGACCTACGCGTCACTAAGATTCGACCTGTCTACAACTCCAGCAAGCCACGTGTAATCTTTCTCCAAGCCGAAAATGTCGATCTCCACCCCAACAGGCCTAGCAGACTCGCACCCTCCCCGTTCTTCCCTCACAGGAGGAGGTCCAGCCGAAGATGATGCAGTCCTCACACGGGACTTCTTCCTCACAAAGAAGGCAAGCGTTTCAGACAGCTCCTCAGCGTCAGATAGAGCGAGAGCTTTGGCTCTAGTAGTCTTCCTCTTCCTCGTAGGGGCCCCATCTTCCACCTTAATTCGCGACATTCTGTACAAAGTGGAGGCAATGTGTCAGTTGTCCACAGCCTGCTGCAGATGAAGTTTGAAACTCTTATGACATCAGTCGCGTTCCTCTTTGGCAAATCGCGAAACATATCTATGGTATTTTGCGACTCTAAAGTAAGAGGAGTAGTAGGAAACCTTCCTGTAAGGAAATACAAGCAATGATTAGTCAGTCTGCCATCCAGCTTATCAAAGTCACGAGAAAAGGGTTGCACTTCCGAAGCGGCCTGAACCGTCACTCAAGCGGCCTGAGTAGAATCATAAGGATAATCCTATATCCATTAGCCCTAATTGGGTTGGAGGAATACTCAAAAGATTCGGAACTGGAAAGTGCACTTCGGTCTGAAGCATCCAGCGATGCAAACAGATGAAGCTAGCAGGAGGTGACAATGGCATTTGGTCACCCATCAGGACATACAATGGAAAATCCTCAGGGACTCCAAACTTCGTACGGATTTCAGCAAGGCCAGGCTCGGATAGCAACTGTCACGCCCCAATTTTCGAAGAAAACAAAAATCCCAAAATCCACGTAGGATTATCCGTTTTCCCCAAAATTCGGGACATGAATTGTCATTCACGAAAAGTAACAGTTGGCATCTACAAGAAATAATCAATTGCACAATTTACCGAATAGAGGAAAATAAAACAACTGATCTGAAAGTCCATCAAAAGGAAGAAAATTTTAAAACTCGTAGAGCCAACGTCAACAAGTTCAACAATCTACGAATGTATCTCTCCAAAAAAATAATAAATAACTCCGAGTTCCAATTACAAGAAATAAATTTGTCACCTACAAATAAAAATGATCTAATCTTTCGAACAACGCGCAACTCCCAACAGTGCTCGTCACGTACGGAACGAAATGCTCTAAGCCTGCCCGAGATTTCAAAATCCTGAAAATAAGCTAGTCGGCTACATTCCCGAAGGAATGTACCAAAGAAGCCAAAGCCCACTTAGGTCAGCAATAAAGCTGGTGTGAAATTTCTTTATTCCCAAAAATCAATAAAGGAAATTGCAGGGCATGACCGAAAAATGTAGTACGAAAAAATCACCAAATTAAACAGGTAGTTCCTCCACGAGGCATTCATATCTTCATCCTAATAAGTAAATATGCACTTACTTGCACTTACTCGATAGAAGTTGACTATGGCAAGTCTGACCTGCAGAAATATTAGTAGACTTGCCATCTTGCATAAAAAGGGATTAGAAACAATATAAACGTAGTTGATTCATTTTTATTTGAATTTGATTCATCTTTTTAACTGAATGATCACTTAGACGATACCACATTCGCACCACCTCCGTGCCGAACATACATGCCCGTATGCCTCTCTCATATAAAGGAGGACTACTCTGTCATCCATGCCCAAGTGGGGACATCACATACAGGCATGCATCGCGGATACTCCTAACTATATGAGTACCAAAAGCACCCTTGGGCTATCAATGCGCATAAACTCACGTCACATTTTTTACGGATAAATATCAAAGCCTATCTTAGGCATAACAATTCACCTCATTTTCGCAAGACTAACCCGAAAGTTATTTTAGTTTCTCTAGTAAGAAATGGGCGCCCCAACTTGGCAAGACGACCCGCTGGTCATTTAGTTTCTCTAGTAGGAGAGGGGAAATAATAAACAAAAGAGGTGTGGTAGTTCTAAGTGATAAAATTCCAGGTGGTTTATATTTTCAGAAATCCAGGTTTACCAATATCATTTATTTTTGATATTTCAGAATTCTTCCACAATGACATTTTGTCATCCATGCATAATCCACCCATTCTTGTAGGGAAGCATAACATTTGACACATTGCCAAAACATAAGCTGTTTCATAAGAATATTCTCTCATTGTTCTGGAACAACCTACATGTCTCATACATTAAAGCATCCAATTGACACCAAGATACACAGTTAACCACAATACACAAATCAGAAAAGCCTGGAACATCCTTCAAATAACCCCAAAATAAGTTCAAATCAAATAATATATACATGCAGAATGGATTTGATTCTGCAAAATACATACATGCAGAATGGATTTGATTCTGCAAATAACACCATTGCAAATACATACATGCAAAATAACACTATTGCAAATATATTCATTCAATTCTGCAGTGGGACCCAAACCCTTTGACTCTATGAGTCATAAACTGATTTTCTAATAAACTATTGCAAATACATGCATGAGACATAAACTGATTTTCTATGAGTCATAAATTGATTTGCTAATGAAATTGGGTCTGCAGTGGGACCCAGGGACTAATTTATTATGTGAATCTGATATAAGAATGAATAAAACTTTCTTTCTTTACAATGTGTGAATCTGACATAAGAGTGAATCTGACAAAATCATGAAAAGAAAAGAAATAGAGAAAGAACATAGTTTATTCATTGTTACAATATGTGAATCTGACATAAGAATGACATAATAGTGAATCTGTCAAAATCATGAAAAGAAAAGAAGTAGAGAAAAGAACTCACTGTTTTCTTTCTTTCTTCTCCCCTTTCTTTTCCTTTTGCTTTTCTCGTTCTTTCTTTCTCCCTTCTTGCTCTTTTTTTTTAAGCGGCAAGAGAATCAAAACCCAAACCCCTATTTAATCCCACTAAAGACAAAACCCTTACCTATTAGGGTTTTGCTCAAGGTTAGTGACACCCCCTTATTACTTGACGTCGCCTCAAATTTAATAAAGTCAAAACTAAATAAAAATAAATAAGTAAATAAATAATTAAAATTATAATGTGTTAAAGTAGGGTCGTTACAGCAACCTTCCTTCGAAAAACTCCAAGCCCTTGGCCAAGATTGCGTCGTCAAGAAGGTTTGGTTGGGCTATGAAGAAGATGGGTCCATCTTCTTCAATCAAAGCGATATCTTCGAAAGCAAAGAGAATAGAAGAGTTAGACTCTACACTACGAATGATCTAAATAGATGATGGTTTCCCGCCGATCCAACGCATGTGTCATTAATACGGCGTGCGGCTCAAGCAACAATTCGGACTCAATCATCAAGAGCGACGCATCCCTTCAAGGAATGACTTAGCGAACCAATGTGACGGCCCACTAACTTGGGAAGAGTAGCTGAGCCATACACGTGTCATGATGATCTCGAAGAAATGCGGGACCCAACATCAGCACAACATTGAACAAGCCCAAACGGTTCTAAGCCTGCTCAATTCAGTCCGTCAAACGGACCCGAACTCTCACAGCATGCTAGGCTCATACGTCTCACAACTATTCTCAAATACTCGTAAGCCCTGCTAAGGCAAATATCTCGAGGATCAACTTCAGATGGGAAACTACAGTTGTTCTCTTCTTCCAATCAGAAAGCAAATATCAGAGTACATTCCACACTGGAAAGCTCCCTTCCACGGATGTCTCTTGGATTATGAACTATCTCCCGCGTATCTAGGAGCATAGCGCTAATATGGAATTTCTCTCCTACAGCACGACTCCTAATTAGATAAGGATCTATATGAAGATCTCCTTCCTAAACTACCCCTACGATGGCCTGGTAGAACGAAGATTCCTTGCACTATAAATAAGACATGAGATTGGTAAGCTAAGGTACGCTACAAATTCCCTGTTACAGCATTATACCTTCCTCAAATCCATGTCTAACTTTAGCATCAGAGTGTCATCGGCCACCACAATGGTGGTTTGTGGCTCACGTGTGCTACTTGTGTGGGTCAACATGTCAGCAAGAACTACTAGGTCAAAACAGGGAGCGACAAATGACTACATCAGTAATAATCATAATATAAATTTTCATTTAGAGTTAATAACATTTTTTAAGAAATTTTACTTTTTTTTGTTTGAAAATAAAATTACAATCATGAACACACAAATTTGTTCTTACAAACTCTGGCAAGAGACATGTGAACAATGACCAGGGGCTTTATACTATGGCCATGGTACAACAATGCATAATCTTCCATTAAAAAATAAAAAATAAATGAATAAAACATAGAGTGGGAGGGTGCCTTGTGATGCTTGCGTGCTGAGAGGGAAAATGGTGGGAATAAACATGAAATATTATTTTCAAAAAAAAAAAAAAAAAAAAGAGTTATCTTAAAGTGTTGAAGCCACAAGCAACACCATTCAGACATAGTTATTGTTTAAACCCTGATTCTAGGGAGCGAGCGGGGTGGGGCTGCCCTCGCACTCTCCCTCGCTGTCACTCCCTCGCCCCTAGCAAAGCTCTTGTTTAAAATGGGCTTAATGCTACTCATCAAGAGTGCAATCATAAATATGCCAATGTATTATATTATATTATATTTCCTTGTTTCGCATGCCAGTCTCAGTTGCTAAACACATTGAGAAGGTGATTATGAACTTTCTTTCATGTGGTGAAAATGAAGATAAATTATTTTGGTGCGCTTAACCAAAGGCGGATGGGGATGGAGATGAGATGGGAGGGTGAGCATGGCCTCCCTCCCTCAGAATTTTGAATGCTATAAAGGTCAAATAGTTGTTGGTTGGCCCCTAGGTTTCAATGGTAGAGATTAAGTAATTCACATCTATTCCTATGTGAGCTTCTACAAGCAGCTGTTTTGCTAAGTAAGAAAGATAACTAAAGTTATCTACTGGATCCACTACTATTCACTAAAATCATCCATGGTACCATATCTGTCACCATTTTTTCTATTAAAAGAAGAATAATTCTAGGGAGCCTGGGTTTGCAGCCTGGGAGGGCGAAATTATCCTTTTGACCCTCCTTTGTTGTTGTTATATTTAAAGAGTAGTTAAAAAGGCAGGGGCAAAAGTGTAAAAATGCCACCCAAGCTGCAAACCCAGGCAGCAGACCCAGGCTCCCTAGAAGCACTCTTAAAAGAACTAGCGACTACTCTCCAAATGTATCTCTCGCTGGATTTGAAATTTCTTCACCATTAACACGTACAAAAAAAAATCTTATTGTATCCATAATTTCAAATTGCAAAGACTATTTGGCACCACAACTTACTCTCACCCACATCATTTATTTAATTTTTTCCTCTCACACTGTGCACTTTTTTTCTCACACCATTGTTCTCTTCCACACCATTTATAAAAGGAAATACCTAAATTCATCTTCTCTTCTCTCAAATTCAAGCCTGCAAAAACTCCCTCTCAAATTCCTCTTCTTCCCTCCATAGACACTCTCTCCCCAGCTCCCCCTTCTTCCCCTCCCTAATTCAAACTCCCTCTCTCCTCCCAACTTCCTCTTATTCGCTCCACAGATTCCCCTTCCAACTTCTCCTTCTTCGCTCCAAACTCGAATCCCTCTTTTTCTCCTCCCAACTTTCTCTTCAATGCCTCAAATTGAAATTGAAGATGAAGTCGAAAAAGAATAAAAATGTTGGAGCCTTACAAGATCCCGACCTCGATTCCGTCGTCGCCCCTCTCCCTCTTCTTCTTCTCCTTCCTCTCGCACTCTATTTTTTTTGCCCTCACGGGGGCCCGTGCGAGGATGGGTTCCCCACTTGCATAGGCCGCTACAAGGGCAAAAATATTTGACCCTCGCAAAGGTACCTGCGAATGGGAAACTCTCAGTCGCGGAGTTGCGAGGACCAAAAAACATAGTGCCAGGGGAAGGATAAGAATGAGAGGGAAATGAGCGACGACCTGTGCGACAAGAATAGAGAGTGGGAGAAGAGTAGATAGTGGGAGAACTGGGAGAGGGGATGTCACAACCTGATCCACGTGAAACAATATTGTCCGCTCTGGGCCCAACCTAACTACCCGCACGGCTTTGAAACGCATTGTGTCATGTGGATCCAAACTCGTACATATATAGCACATATCATTCCCTCACCCAGGCGATGTGAGCCTATAACCCCCTAGTAGCCTGCCAGCCTCTGAGCCCACCCACACAGGGTGTTACAGGGGAAGGAGGATGAGAAGAAGAAGATAGAGAGGGGAAAGAGAAGAAGAAGAAGAAGATGGAGAAAGGGCGATAGTGGTTGTGTCTCCATCTCCTCTATCTCTCGCCGTCGCAGTTCCTCTCCCACTGTCCCTCGCAATCAATCACCCCCTTTCTCGCTACCATCTTCCATGTTGTTGTTGTTCTTGAAAATATAGGGTGAGAGAAGAAGAAGATGAATAGTAGTTTAAATGGGTAATGTGAAAGAGCAGGTAAAAATATTTGAATGAGTGGTGTGGGTGAGAGTAGGTTGTGGTGCCAAATAGTCATTGCTATTTCAAAAAGTTACAGACTTGGGCATCCCAACTAATAAACATATACTTATTGCCTTTGTGCATAAGTTCTATGTGCTAACCCTATGTTGAACGTTCTTGTTTATAAAAATATTTATTTGTGAAAATTGCTGGAAAATAATGTTATATTGTTTATATACACACCAATTTAGAACTAAACCAATATTTTTTTTTCTTTAAAATGTTTGACAATGTTATGACTTTCAATGATAGACGATAAAGGTCCAATAAAAATGAGCATGAGTAATAATAGTAAGTGAACTGGTACACTAATTATATTACGCACATCGAGAATGTAGTTTACTAGTATTGTTATTGTTGACCCCCTTCACCTAAATTTATCGATGCGCATTTGCATTTAATTGGGAATTGGTATGCATGCCTAAAACGATAGGTGTTTTGGGTATTAGTCTCCTTTAATTGATCAATAAGGCACTTTTGTGCATTTGGTTGTGGAGGTTTGTATGGAAGCAAGTTACTTGTGGAATTAGGTTATTAAAGCCAAATATGATTGTTCCGATGTAAATTGGCTTTCGAGACATCCACGAAGTACATATGGCACCATGTTTGGAGGTCCATCTCTAGTTATAAGTATGAGTTTGTCAAAGGGTAAATTTGATGTTAACATATTGTACTTATGATACATAAAAACGGTAACATCCCTGAGTCGTACACATGTCATGATGATCTCGAGGAACTACAGGCCCCAGCATCAGCCCAACACTGATCCGACCCTAGCGGTTTAAGCCCATTCGACTTCAATCCGCCAAGCGGACCCTGACTCTCACATCACGCTAGGCCCACACGTCTCACAGTTGTCCTCAATACCCGTAAGCCCTCCTTAGGAAAGTATCTCAATGATCAGCTTCGAACGGACAACAACAGCTGCTCTCTGCTTCCAACTAGGAAGCAAACACCAGAGTATCTTCCAAACAGGAAAACTTCCTTATACGGATTGCTCTTGGATTGGAAACTATCTCCCGCATATCTAGGAGCACAGAGCTAACAAAGAACTTCTTTCCTACACCACAACTCCTAATTAGAGAAGCATCTCCCCAAAGATCTCCTCCCTAAACAACGCCTACGATGATCCGGTTGAACCAGGACTCCTTGCACTATAAATAAGACATGAGGTTGGAAAGCTAAGGTATGCCACAAATTTCCTGTTACAACAATACACCTTCCTCATAGCCATGTCTGACTTTAGCATCGGAGTGTTATCGACTACCACAACGATAGTATGTGGCTCACGTGTGCTACTTGTGCAGGTCAACATGTCAGCAGGAACCAGGTCAAAGCAGGGAGCGAAAAACACTGCATCGATTTAGTGTTGTCCGCGGGGACGACATGGTTCATAATTTTACATTAATCGCCATCTCCTTTCAAAAAAACATAAAGATGGTGACCACCAGGTCACGTAATAACAGAGAACCAGGGGACACGTCAAACGTTCCAGCTATCCCTATACCGCTTCGTTCATCAGCTCCTATCTTGCACACACAGCCAACTCACGCTTCCGTACCAAAGGCAGCAGCAATAGATTCCAGAGTCGATACGCTGGCGCCCCAAATATAGCTGATCGCCAAAGTAGTGGAGGCTCTCACACGACAGAATCCATCACCCGCTAATAGAAATCGGGTGCAGCACAGACATCCGCCTCCAACAGATGACAGGGTGCAAGTAGGGATGGCAGTGGGGCGGATTTTCACGGATATCTGCCCCACTCGCCCTGTTTGGGGCGGATACGGATTTTAAATCTGTATCCGTTTATTAATCGGGGCGGATACGAATTTGGCCATATCCGCCCCACGGATATCCGTTTAATCGGTCAAATTATAGAAATGCCCTTCAGCTATATAAAGGAAATACTAACCTCACATTTTAATTTCTCAGTTCTCACAATCTCACTCTCTCATTTCTCACTCGAAGGACGGAAGGAGCCGAAGCCACCTCACTCTCCCTTCCCCCGCCTTACTCTCCTCCCCTCCCCGCCTTACTTTCCCTTTTCTCCGCCTTACTCTCCCCCTCCCTTCCCCGACTTCCCCACTCGAAGGAGCCGAAGAGGTCTCACTCACAGTCGTCTCAGGAGTCAGGTTTCCTTCTTCTTCTTCTTCTTCTCTTTAACAGTTCGCAGTGAAGAACTCAACTCAAAGTCAAGAACAGAGCATTAGAGATTTGGATCTGAAATCCGAGATCTGATTTCTGAGATCCGAGATCTGAGCCCAAATCTGAGATCTGATCCATAAGAGATCTGAGCCCAGATCTGAGATCCGATCCATCAGAGATCCGAGATCTGAGCCCAGATCTCAGATCTGAGCCCATATCTGAGATCTGATCTATCAGAGATCTCAGATCTCAGAGATTCTTTAGATCGATTTTTATTTTTTTATTTTTTTGTAATTTGTTGTATGGTTTTTTGTAAAAATTTTGTAATCTCTGTAATTTTTGTAATTGTTTTTTTATAATTTTTTTAATCTCTGTAATTTTTTTTTATAATTTTTGTAATCCCTGTAATCTCTGTTTTTTTTTTTTATAATTTTTTGTAATCTCTGTAATTTGTTGTATGATTTTTATTTATAATTTTTTGTAATCTACGTAGAAGTATCTTTTAATGTATGTATATATGAATGAAGAAATTTTTTTAACGGATATGTGGGCGGGGCGGATATCCGCCAATTCGTGCGGGGTGGATGTGGTTTTTAAATAATTTTGTAAACGGATTGGCGGGGCAGATTTGGGGATCCGTTATTCCTTACGGGGCGGGGATGGATTTGCTCAAATCCGCCCCGTTGCCATCCCTAGGTGCAATCGCAGGAAAGCCAAGCACCCGCCAGTTCTTATTGGACTAAAAGAGGATGCGCGGCTTACACTTAGTTCAACGCCAAGATAGAGACGTTCGGCCCAAGGAACCCCCTCTGCAGAGGGGCACACGACCTGAACGTAAAGTTGAGTACTGGATCCGCAAAGACAAACTGAAAGAGTTCCTGAAGTCTGAGAAGCCAACGGAACAAACAAAGGATAGGGGGAGTTAGTTAAAGAAATAAATAAGGTGACTCCAAGGATAATCTATGTTCTTCATGGAGTCGGACCGAATGAAGATCAATCATACAGGTCCTGCAAGTGAACACTGTTGGATATGCAGACACAATCCGCGGGTGAGGACAAGCACATCTGCCACTCACGGGTTCAGAACCTCATTCCCACTTAGAATTTCATGGACATAGACATCGATGGAGTCCGAGCACCGCACAACGACGCTTTGGTCATCTTTGTTTCCATCGCAAAGTGAAAAGTAAAGAGAGCTATGGTCGACACAGAAAGTTCACTTAACGTTTTGTTCTACAACGCATTTTGCAGCATGGACCTCAAGGAGGAAAACCTGACGTCTTCACCGGAGAAAAATGCTTCCCCCTCGAAAAGATAAGGTTGGCTACGGTAGCAAGGGAGTCGCAGCTCAGACATGTCATATTTTTGTCCTTCATGGTAGTATACGCACTATCATCCTACAATCTCATCATGGGAAGACATTGGCTCCACTAGATGGAAGAAGTGGTATCCACCCTTCACCAGTGTGTTAAGTATACTGCTAACCATTCCGAAGGAACCATACGTGGGAGTTCGAACGCCGCACAACGACGCCATGGTCATCTCTGTTTCCATCGCAAAGTAACCACTCTGAATGAACCAGACGTGAAGACCAACCTACCATACGAGGTTCCCACTACGCCACACTAAATTAGATAGATTGTTCCCAGATTCAGCTACATCATGCAGAACAGCCTGAACCATTAAAAAGCCAAAATACGGTAGATACATCATTTTCAAGCGGTACTGGAGCTATCACCTCTTCCGCCTAGCGATTCGTAAAGGCCATGGCAAGCAGGAACACATCCTCCTCTGCAAGGTTTACTCTTCAGTGACCTATGTAACGCCTCGACAGTCCGCTAAACGATCCGCGAGAGCAACCTGAATTCACGTCAAGGCCAGGATCGAATTCTCTCCGTCAACAGTGAGTTTGCTTAAAGTTGTTTGTTTCCCTTTCCATAGTCAATATTGAGTTATAGTTCTTAAAATCTTATGTGATTCGCAATCATATTATAGCCACGATTTTTATTTTTTTAGCCACGGTTTTAGACCGTTGACCACTATAGCAACGGGTTTTGGCCGTGGCAAATAAACCAACGGTTTAGAGCCGTGGCCATCTCCATGTAGCTAAACAGGCCTTTTGGTGTAGTGATTTAACAAATAAATGAATAATTACGAACAACAAACTCTATTTATTATCGAAAAAATGTAACAACAAGCACCTTGAGGCTGATACAAAAGGCTACATATCATGAACACCCTGAGGCGGATACAAAGATTGAACACTATAAACGTCTGAATACAGTGTGAACTAAAATAAAAGACTCGCTTAGACAATTCTGCTACGGACAACGACCAACAAAGACTTGCAAACCCTCAGATGCAAGTAATCAGCAAATGACAACAAAAATAAGCGAACGGGATATGCAAGATTACGTACTAAGGCATCTGAGCAACATGAAATGAGGACTTTCTGTCTGATCGCACAAGCGACGCGAATAGTCCGAAGCAAGCAGAACCATGATCCCGCAAACGAGACCCTCAAATATGGTATGTAAGGGTACAAAATCGACAACCGGGAGTCCCGGGATGAGCCACTGCCAGATACGGCCAGCCCACACGTTCGATCCATCGACAAGGTAAGGTGCACTTTTTGGCTGCGGGGATGGGAGAGACATCCAGGAGTCAATGGCCAAATCCATGGACCATGTCTGACTCCTCTTCATCTCGAGATCCCAAATTCCAACGCAAAGCCGGACGATGGGGTTAATTGAGAAGTGGCGGAGGTGGCCACCACGAAGTAGGACGCAGATGCTATCTCTGAAATCAAACATTCAGGAACTACGATAAGACACTTGCACATAAAGGACATACTATTTCCTTGGGAGAGAATCCGTACTACTTCTCCGCAATATGAGAAGAAATTCGAGACCTCAGCGGATCAACTACGTGCCCACCCATATCAGATGGCCACGTATAACAGCAGCTATCTCTATGCCTGATCGGCGCAAATGTCAGAACATTCAGAAACTCTAGAGACGGAGAATCAACTTCAACTTTTGAAAAATCGAAAACATCTTCTTCAAGCAAGGACATTACAGAAAGATAAGTTCTATGAAAGATAGTGCCTACAACGATTGAAAAACACTATTATATAGACATGATGGTTCACCAAATGGGCACTTAAGCATTAATTGTCAAACACTGAATACCGTACGGAAAACTGGAAGACGACAATTCCCAAGGAAACTCCAAATACAACATCAATCAATCAATGGTGATGCACACAACCCCATCAATTGAGGGGTAGTAACCGATACTCAACCGTTACGCAGCCTTCGCTGTACACGCAACGAACCATGTAGGAAACCCTAACCCTTCTTCTGCAGGCCCATGGGCTCACCTTATCATTCAAACAACACTCTATCACGTGCTTGGCACGAGCACTAGAGATCCTAGTCAACCTTGACATACAGATTATACCTTTAGATCACTAGCTGATTTAAGGTAATTTCATCTACTCCATGCAACGTATGGAGGGACTAGGTTCGCACGCCCACTAGCAGGTAAAACCTCTATTCAAACCAGACAAGCTTAGTCAGCCAAGACTGATGACGATAGCTTCTAGTTCATTTCGACACCTAATCCGCTTAGTGCGGGCATCGACGGTTTAGGAAGTGAGAGTCTAATCAGCGCTATCATGCCTGGTGGCGACAACTCGCCAGGGATCATTGCCTCCTTCGCGGTTAATGATCGCCAAACCTAACCATGTAAGCCTAACTGGTGACGAATAGCAACGAAAGTTTCTGATCAAAGCCTGGACTTGTAGCCCCCACTGTGAGGGTGTAGATATTCTAGAAGGTGAGAGCCTAGTCAGTCCTGAACTGATTTCGATGACTCGCCACTGGATCACTGCTTTTCAGCGTGGCTGCCAAATCACCAAACTTGGACTTGTAGCCTGCGTTGCGAGGGTGTAGATAGTCTAGGTGGGAACCTAGTGAGCCATGACCTGATTCCGACGATTTGTCATTGGACCACTAATTTTCAGCGTGGCCGCAGAACCCTCCCAAATTTGTAGCTTGGTGCACTCAGGTGTAGATAATTTGGATGGTGGGAGCCTAGTCAGTCCTGAACTGATTTCAATGGTTTGCCACGGGACCACTGCTTTTCAGCCTGATCGCCAAATCTCTCTAAAATTTGTAACCCCCACTGTGTGGGGAGGGTGTAGATGGTTTGAAAGGTGGGAGTCTAATCAGTCCTAAACTAATTTGATGGCTTTCCACGGGACCACTGCTTTCCAACCTGGTCACCAAACCTTTACTCCCCGAATCTGTAGTCCGCTCTGCTCAGAAATAAATGATTTGGAAGGTGGGAGCCTAGTCAGTCCTGAACTGATTTCGACGGACCTCTTTTCAGCCTGGTCGTCAAACGGGAATCTAGCTTAGTCAGGATCTTCACGCTCAAACGAACTAACAATCTAACGCCAAGCAAAGACCATTCTCGATTATACAAGGATCGTATGGCCAGTGCCCAGATAAAAGTTATTTAGGATGCCAACCCAAGCTTACGACGCCTGAGTCAGTACAAACACTTTGACACTCACGCTCAACCATCGCAACTTGCTCACAGCAACAGCTACAACCGACCAGTCAAACAAGCAAAGTAATTGTCAAGCATCTTACCTTGGGGATAGGGCACAGCTCGGATGACTCAATCCCCAACTAAATTGTTCATAACATGCCCACTACTGTACATGACTACACCACGATGACCCCGAGTCATTCACAGCACAAAGCGGTCAAGCTTTCTACCGCAGACAGACAAGTCAACGTTCTATTGATTCAACCAGCCTATTTCGAAGCTAGACGACAAGGCGAAACGAAAAACATGCAATAAAGACAACAAGTACGAAACGGATAAAACAATCAAAGACAAAAAGAGTACAAGCACACAACTTTCACTCTTAGTCAGGACAAGGTACAGAAACTAAATAGTTAAGCCTAACGGAAGAAGGAGCAAAAGTTGCGTCCACACACACCGCAGCCTGGACACCAGGCCTCAAACTATCTTCCTCGCTCGATGACGTCGAGGTAACAGACAGGTCCACATACGACATCTTCTTATAACGGCTGAGATCCCACTCCGAGTGCTCCTCTTTCATCAGCGCCAGCAGCTCCAGCCGTCCATGTACAACCCAGCGGAGCTCACACTTGCTTTCCTCCTAAATAACTTCTTTTTCCCTCACCTTTGCATCAACAAGTTCACACTTCAGTAGCTCCAACTTACTAGTCAGCATTGATCTGAGACTAATCTGTGGCTAGACTGCTCTTCACGACACTAAGTCCATGTTGCCCCAATTCGTGTTAGTCTTCGGCCTTCCTCGCTTTTCGAGCATAAAACTCCACATCAGATTCCAATGTTGCTTCTCAGCAGCCCAGTTGGCTTCATTTGAAGCACTCTCTTCAGTGAAAGACAGCAGTTCAGAACTCACCTTAGCCGCGGCTTCCTACGCAACCTCGACTTCTCGACAGATATGGCTCAACTCCTGCCTAAGTCTTTCATTTTTGGACACCGCCTCTGTCAAATTACGCTCGAGGTCTTCCATACGAGACCTCTGAGCCTCAGCGACCACAGTTGACTGGTTCAATCGCTTCTCCTCGGCCTGTTTCTTAAGCTGCTCAATTTCATGGAGCACATCAGAATACAGTAGCTGCATGTGCGAAAAGACACGCTCCAAGGTATATACTCTTTCACGAGCCGCTTGATTTTCGTTTCAGCAAAGGTCGTGCTTCCTCGAAGCATACTCTATGTCCACCTTTTGGTGTCAGACTTGTGAGCTCATCTTTACCAAGTCAGGTGCAAACATGTTTATCTGTGCACCCGGATGAAGTTTTCCCGGATCAGGGATTACGCCAGTGCTACCCTTTGCGGTTGCTACCGTCCTCAGACTCTCCTCTGTGGCCTTCCCTTTGTCGTTAACAGCCAATCATTCATTGCGAGGTGGCTCAATGGGATCCGGAAAAAGAGGAGGAATCAAATTATTCAAAGGACCCTCTAACACTTCTAATTGTGGCGTAAAATGAGACAGTGAGCAATGTGGACTACAAAAGACGTGGTCGGTACCGCGGCCACCTTCAGGGGAATCAACAATTGGGCGACCAGATTCAACCACCTTAGGTGAATTTTCACAGAAGCCTCCTACAGCAACGCTCCCATGTGAATCAGCAACAGCGGAAGCTCGACCTGCGGGTCACTAAGGTTCGACCTGTCCATGACTCCTGTCAACCGCAGGTAATCTTTCTCCAAGACAGAAACATCAATCTCCGCCTCAACGGGCCTGGTAGATTCACGTTCCTCTCTCACTGAAGCGGCTCTTCTCGAAGACGGCCCAACTCTAAGGCGAGACCTTTTCCTCACAAAGGGAGCAAACATCTTGGACGGCTCTTCCGCATCGGACAGAACGAAAACTTTGGCCCCTGCAGCTTTTATCTTTTTAGAAAAGGCCCCATCTTCCAACTTAATACGCGACTCTCGATACATAGTAGGGGCGACGTGCTAGTTGTCCCACAGCCCACTACGGATGAAGTTGAAAACTCTTATGACATCGACCGCCTTCCTTTACGGCAAGACTCGAAACGTTTTCATGGTGTTTTGTTCCTCTAAGGTAAGAGGAGTTGTAGAAAACCTTCCTGCAAGGGAATCCAAGTAATGAGCAGTCAACCCACTACCAAGCATATCAAAATCGCAAGAAAAGGGTTGAACTTACAGAGCGTCCTGAACTGTCGCTCGAGCGAACGACCCCTGCATCGAAAATACTTCGAATCTGTGGGAGCAAGAAGTAGTACTTCTGCCAGAACTTTAAATCGTCAGGCAGTTTACCGAAGCACTTTGGCGACTTCATCTTACAAACAAAATTGCTATTCAGTCGGGCAAATGTCAGCAATTGGATCACCCGCGGAGTCACGCTAACACCGGCCTCCTTAGCACTGAGCAGAATCATGAAAATGATCCTATATTCATTGGGCCCCAACTAAGCCGGAGGATTCCTTAAGAGACCCAAGAACTCCCAAATCACATCCAGGACAGAAAAACGCACTCCAGTTTGAAGCATCCCACGATATAAACAGATGAAACCGGCAGGAGGTGACACCATGAAGAAGACGAACGATCTTTCCAAAACAATATCTTCAAAATTGAACAAAGTAGAAGAATCGGACTCAGCACTGCGGATGACCTAAATAAATGATGATTTCTTGCATATTTTTCGCCAAACCAACGCACATGTCATTAATGCGGTGGCGGCTCAAGTAACGATTCAAACTTAATCATCATGAGCGGTGCATCCTTCAAGAGATGACTTAACGAGCCGATGTGACAACCCACTAACTCGGGGCAGGTAGCTGATGATACATAAAAATGGTCATACCCCTTAGTCGTACACGTGTCATGATGATCTCGAGCAACTACATGCCCCAACAACAGCCCAACATTGATCCAGCCCAAACGATTTAAGCCCGCTTGACTTCAGTTCGCCAAGCAAACTCGAACTCTCACAGCACACTAGGCCCACACGTCTCACAACTGTCCTCAATACCAGTAAGCCCTCATTCAACAAGTATCTCGAAGATCAGTTTCGGACGGGCAACTATAGCTGCTATCTGCTTCTAACTATATTTCACACAGGAAAACTCCTTTCTACAGATTGTCCTTGGGTTGGGAACTATCTCCCGCGTATCTAGGAGCACAGAGCTAACAAAAAATTTCCCTCCTACAACACGACTCCTAATTAGATAGGGATCTCCCCAAAGATCTCCTCCCTAAACTACGCTTATGATGGCTCGATTGAACCAGGACTCCTTGCACTATAAATAAGACATGAAGTTGATAAGCTAAGGTAACCTACAAATTCTCTGTTACAGCATTACACATTCCTCAGAGCCCTATCTGACTTTAGCATCGGAGTGTCATCGAACAACGGTGGTCCATCGCTTACATGTGCTACTTGTGCATTTCAACAGTTCAGCAGGAACCAGGTCATAGCAGAAAGCAAAAAATGACTGCATCAATACTAATAACATAAATGACTTTAGTCTCTTTATCAATTTAATTTGGTCTTGACCCTTCGCTATTGGCTGACCATCCAATCAACCATCATCTTACGCATGTGCTTCTCATGTGATGTAAAAGATGACATGAACTACCCTCACTTGAGTAACGAGGGTAAAAATGGTAGCTTAACATGGACAACCCTCACTTAAATGAGGATAATCAAGTTTTTTTATCAATTAAGGGGGAAGTACATGCACTAGGTAACAGTTGACACCACATATACATGCAAGGTCTGTATATAACACACACTCTCTTGCTCACTCGTCAATTCTCTCACACACATACACAAGGAGGGACACAAACAAAACAATCAATATATCGGACAATGAAGCCTTGTTTATAGCTGATGGAGGCGGTGAAGGAATGGTGATGGAAACTCTTCGACGCCATTCTTCTCCCTTCCTTTTCTTCAACATTGTCTTCACCGCCACATTTTTCATCTTTCCCTCGTCCTTCTTTCCCTTTCACATTCTTCTTCTTTGACTCCAAATTTCAAACATTGCAGCTGCTGGTCCTCGAAGTTGTTGCAGGCTGATCCAAGTTTCTTCTCCTTTGTTTAGCTTCCACAAATTGTTGCTGACAAGCCGAATTCTAGCAAATTGCCAACAAGCCAAATTCCAGCAGGATTTTCCATCTTCTCTGTCAGTTTCTCTGTTTTCAACAGTGTTCTCACCATTCTTACTTTATTGGTCACGTCATCCAAATTGGCAAGAAGTTGTTGAACATCTCAAATTCAGAGGGGTGTGTTCTCCCTTCAATCTCGGGAGAGAGAATATGGGAAAACAAAGATTACCAAATCCTTTTTCCAACATTCATAAAGATGTACAAGACTTTCCACATTACAACGTTTCTTTAGCAAGACTCTTAGAGAGAGAGAATCTGACATCTCTATTTCTGGCAATAGCCAGAATTGGGAGGGATAGATAGGGGTGGGCAAACGGGTCGAGAATTCGTGGGTTCAAACCGAATCGGACCGTTTTTCTCTAAACGGTCCGAATTTTAATTTTGTATTTTAGATACGGTCCGGGTCCGTTATAATACGGTTCGGATCGGTCTGGGTTCGTTATAAAACGGTTCGGTCTCGGTTCCTATTTTTAAAAAAGAAACGGTCCGGGTTGGACCCGTTTCAAATTCCATTTACTAAAAAAACCTAAATATGGATTGGAAGACTAAACTCTTTAGCCGCACCGCACCCGCAGCCGCAAAGGAGAAGAGAAAGTAAGCAGCCACAGCCCACAGGTCGCCTCCTCCGCACCTGCATCCTTCTCTCGCATCCTCCCTCTGTTTTCTGTCTCTCTTGTACAGATTCCAAGTGCTAGGGAGTGAGTTGAAGCTCTTCCTCATCCTGCTATGGCAGAAATGGCAGCAAAAAGACGAGTGGAATTAGTGTTCAACCATCTCAATCCACTTCCTCTTCACTCGCCATCTTCATTTCAACTCTCTCGCACTTCCATGGACAATAGCTATCACCGAGTCCACGGTGAAGTTTCGACTAAAGAAGCTATTTGGACAGCTGCTTTGGATGAATCAGGGAAAGATTATATCGATATCATTTACCAGAAAGCCCACGGAGAAGCCATAGCCAAGGTATTGAAACTAGATAGATAGATAGATAGATTCAATTCAATGGTTTTGTTTTCAATTTAAGCCAATCTGCAATGTCAATGTCCGTGTGTGTATGTCAACAGATTACGATCAATCGACATGAGAAGAGGAATGCTTTTAGACCACTTACAATTAAAGAGCTAATGCGAGCATTTAATGATGTCAGGGACGATCCTTCCATTGGAGTAATCATCCTTACTGGCCACGTAACTCCCTCACTTTTGCATTCGCATTTATTTCTTTCAAATTCTACTTTGCTCTTTTTTTTTCAATTCACCCAATTTTGCTTGTTTCATAGGGTACCAAGGCATTTTGCAGTGGCGGGTATCAATCATTGAGAAGCAAAGATGGTTATGCTGATTTTGACAATTTTGGTCGCCTTAATGTCCTATATTTACAGGTATGTATATCACCTTTCCTTTCTTCTAATATAGGCGTCATTTTCTCAGGCCGTATGTTCCATCCACTTGCATGGGAATATCAGCTTATCTCCTCTGCTTTCAATTTTGCATCTTTCCTCTCTTTGCTACAGGTGCAGATTCATCGTCTTCCAAAACCTGTAATAGCAATGGTACCCTCTTCTCTCTGCTTTTATTACTGTTTTTTTTAATGTCAAAATCTGTTTGAAGAAATTTCCAGGACAGCTGAGCTGTAGACAATTTCTATATTGTTTGAGAGATTGGTTTGAATTGGATGTTGAATTGTACTATGTGTGAATTGCGAATAGAAGGATTTGTTGTAGATTTGGAACTTTTGGAACCGTAGGAACCGGACCGTTCCAAACGGTTCGAGTTAGGTTCGGTTCCAATGTTCAAAATGAGGGGATCCGGACCGGACCGGATCCGTTAATTTTAAACGGTTCGAGTTAGGTTCCTCCAAATTTGGAACCGATCCGGACCATACCCACCCCTAGGGATAGATGCAAAGTCATGTAGTTTCTTTTTAGTAGTAATTTCACTAAGCAAATAAGAGAAAGAGAATTACTATTCCGTTTTAGGCAATATGTAGACCATTATTGCACACAAACCCGTACAAACCTTGGATCGTCACAAATCTATTAAAGTGAACAAAAATAGATTTTGTAGTGTGGGAACAATGTTACCTCCAACATAGAGTTAAAGACAAAAGAAACCGTCAATATTTGTTGGACTATCACAGTGAGAAAGAACAATTATTTTCTGTTCTAAATGGTAGTGAGCAATAAAAATTTCACCATGTGTTAGGTTTGATCTTTGGAGTTTGGAGAAATGAATAGCCCAAGATTTGCTATCCTTGCATAACTTTGTCAACACCAAAGTTGCGTAGAAGAAAACCTCGAAAAAAGAAATGGAAGTGAGCATGACTGACTAATTACAGTAAGATTTGCCCCTGAAAACCAAATTCACACTGAGCAGATTTGTGAGTCACCTTTTGGAATGGAAAAGGGAATAGGAGACATGTGAACATCGATCATTTGGAAAGGGTTAAAAAGAAAATGCAAGAAAGAGAGACCGGTGACTTTTAGAATTCTAATCTCAGTTGTAGATTTGATATCGATTAGGGGTGGGTATCCCATCTCGCGATCTCAAACCCATTTCAAGTTTTTTCGGGTTCTATTGGAATTGATCAATTTCATTCTGATCTCAATTCTGTTCCGATCTAGAATGGGATAGAATCGGGACGAAGATTTTTAATCTCGCCCATCCCACTACACCAAATTGGCATATTTGTAACAACTTCAAAAATAGTAACACTTTTGAGCTGTTACAATCCAACAAACAATTCCAAGTCAAAACTAAATTTATTCAAAAAAATGAAAAACAGTTACACAAAAAAATGATACAATAAATTAGATCACCATTAATAGTATTACTTGTAGGACATACTATTCATTATGATACAATTATTTTTTTGAGAATATTTAAAATTGCTTTGTGGATTGTTATAGCTCAAAAGTGTTACAGTTTTGAGAGTTGTTACAAAAATGTCAATTTGGTGTAGTGTCTCGAACTGATTTTTTTTTATATTTAGTATGAAATATGTAGTATAAAACTATGAAACTATTTGTTGACATGAATTTTATTTATTGACATGACTATTTTATTCTCACAAGCCTCTATGTGACTCACCTAGATATTGAATCTAACTCAAAATGTAACTCACATAGATAATGAATCTAACTCAAACTTTCTCCCTTCTTTTTTCTTCTTCCTAACTCTTAACAACAACAATGTGTGCTCCTTGTAGTTTTTAAATGATAAACTCATTGATCATTTTTGTTAGCAATTGTATAAAAAAAATGACTATCTTCAATAGTGGTTTTAAAAAAAGAAGTAAAAGATAATGAAATGGCAAAATAATAATCAATGGCTTAAAGTTATATAGTTATCCTTAGAGTTGTGTGTTTGGTAAATCCAAAATTTTCAATCTTGCATGTTAAATTTTCAATCCAAAATTTAGTACATTCTCATTTCATCCCGAACCCATTTGGGATAGGATGAGGTCTATCCCGTCCCAATCCTGAATAAATGAGATGGGATAGGGATGAAGTTCATCTTGTCCCGTGCCCACCCCTAATATCAACGGATGAGATGAAATGATGCATTTTAGATTACACTCTTTTAGGTTAATTACAACTCCAAAACTAGGCGTTTCCTTCCTTTTATAGTATAGATGAAGCATAGAATATAGACATAGCAAATGATAAGTAAATCGTTGTCAAATGTGTAATAGCTGAGTTGATAGAGGTTTTGCGAATGAAATCACACCTCACAAATTCCAATCCAACGGGCGACATGGGGTGGAGAGGGTTAAGGATAAATTAAAAATAAATAAAAAATGATAAGTAAATCGTTAAAGCACAAGTCAGTCATCCCTGTCAGAAATGCTTAGTAAGAATATTTAATTAAGCTTTTAGTGTGCCACTTTTGCTTGAGAAAACTCCCTGGAAACTTCCACACACTTAACCTAGAGTCGAATACACATGAGTTCATTGAAGAAAACGCGTCAAAATAGTGATAAGTATACACTAACCATCTTTGCTATTACATTCAAATTGAAAATTTTGTAACTTGACCAGAACGCAGTAGTTAGGAACTCAGGACAACATCCATTAATTCAATGCTAAGATCGGGATTTACATGACGGTGTCTTTAGCAAGGGATATGTTTTCGCGAAATTTCATCGAAAATTTCGTTTTTCAAAAATTACGAAAAACAAAGGTTGAAATAAAAGTATATTTTTCGAAAAATTTCGAGGTTTGTTTTTTGTAAATTTCAGGGTTTTCTCTAATTATCATTTCTTCTAATTATTTATTGATTTTTAAACCATTCCCTGATTTTCTATCTTCTCCTTTATATTGATTTTTGAAACATCCCCTGATTTTCTAATTATATATTGATTTTTGAAACCACCCCGATTTTCTAATTATATATTTGATTTCATGTTTGTCTTGGTATTTGGACTTTATTTAATGTGTTTAATAGATTTATTTACTTGCATTTTTTTCACATATTTCATATATCCTCAAAATTCATTATGTACATTTCATATATCCTCAAAATTTTTATGTTTTTTCTTTAAATACCGAAAAATATTTCTTAAAATCAGGAGACCAAAATTAACTCAAAAAAGAAATCGCAATCCTTCACTACACCAAAAAGACCCATCAACAACGGTTTGGGACTATGGGGGTAACCTATTGCCACGGCTTAGAGGCCTGGCCATTTGAGGCGTCACCAAATCACCATTGACGGCTATAAACCGTGGCCACACATATTAGCAACGATTTTATGTTCAAGGACGCTTGATGATTTTTTGCATTTAGCCACGGTTTTAAGCCGTGGCAAGTGATGGCCACGGTTGTAAGCCGTGGCAAGCATGAAGTACCACGGTTTTAAGCCGTGGCCAGTCAAAACAAAATTCAAAAAAAAAGAAATATGGTTTGTTGCGAGGGTTTGAAACTGTTGCAAATTAATATAATCGAAAAAAAATTACATTTTTTTTGCTGCTGCAGCAAAATCACAGCCCCATACATGCAAAATCAGTCCTTACTAAGATCAACCAGACACTTGCCATGTGGCGTGTACCCGTGCCTACGACACGGCTACCGTGTCATGCCTCCAGCACGAATAGGATTCCACAAACTATATGCTAGATAAATACAAAATCAACCGTAAAATGGAACATTGTCAAGTTTTGACGCCAAACAAAAACATGTAAACAAATAGCACTAATGTACAATAATAGGATTAACCTTTTTATGCTCAACCTTAAGTGGAAGTCCTTCATGGTAGAAACTAGGCATTGGGTTTGCTTTGTAAGAGCCAACGGATTGCCACATTAAGATATGCTTTAACCTTGAACTAAATATTAACATTAGATTATGATCCTAAAAGAATGCAAAAAATAAAAAGAAAACTTACAAATACTAAGTTCATAACATAACTTTATACATAAACCATTTGCATTCATCATCTGAAATTCAATATTATTGTCATGTTTTCATAACATACTAAGTGCATAATATGTTCAAAGCATTCACATAGGAGATCGGAGATCAGTCAGTCTTGAAACGATAAGAGGAGTATGAAAGTGCACCAAGGCTCCAGCTAGTATGGATCAATTCAGCCTTCGCAGTTTCCCCTGCAGCACCAAGTGTTACATGCAACGGGTATAAATGGTCTGGCCATGGGTGCGCCATTTTGGCAGAAGGCGCCTTCTGGTAAAAGTTATTCACATCGCTATGCCTGCATTTTCACAATCACTTCTTTATCTAACAACCTCTATATAATTCTCATACAAAATAATGAAATAAATCGCATGTGAAATGTGAATTTACCTTCCATTCACCAGAGACTCGGTGAGCCAAGAATCAAAGTCTTGAGCCCAAGGGAGGACCTCACCATCGCCACCTTACCCAAGTACCCTCAAGTTATGCGTAGCACTCCCTGATCCAATTATAAGCACATTTTCATCGCGCAAAGGGGCCAATGCCTTGCCCATGTTGTAGTGATGGGTACCATCCGTCTCTGTTTGAACTGAAAGTTGGCATACTGGGATGTTGGCCTTTGGGTACATTAGCATGAGTGGAACCCAAGCGCCATGATCGAGTCCTCTGCCTTTCTCTTCACGCACACTCTTGAATTCACCTTCCTGCAACAATTCCTTCACTCTCTTTGCCAAGGCTGGTGCACCAGGTTCTGCATGACTCGTGTGGACTAAATTTTGGAAGCTTTCATAGTTCGAAAACAATTCTTTTATGCTGATTAAGATTGTCTAGGTACCTTTAGGGAAGCAAAGCCGCATCTTAAATGGGTGTTGAACCAGTGGATGAAGGTGCAGATATTACAGAAAGAACATCTGTAACGGAAGCCATTTGACTCAAAGCCGCCTTCAGATTATCCAATGAACAACTAGGCTTAACCATGTTTCTCACCTGAAAAAGGGTGAAATGAGATGAACATGAACTTGTAAGATATCACTAAGACAAATGCTTCTGTCAATATTAATTGCCATAACTGAGAAATGAGAACAACAACACATTTAACAGCTCCACATACATTATTGATTATGCTCGGGCCGGGGACAGGGATTGTCAAGTTCGAGCTGTCACCTTTGGTCTCTGCATAAGGGAGTTCACCAACCACAACAATAGCATAGGAGAAGTCGCTAGATTTGACAAAGTTGGCATCTGGATTCTCATTGTACACAACTTGGGTGCTTGGATCAACGGTAGATTTAATGGCTTTGAGGATAGTAGTTCCTGTTTTTAAGACTTTATCATGTCAGTGAGATGGTTATCAATAGGGACACTAATCTTTATTTCCGAAATGTTCCATCTTATCAAGTAATTTATTACAAGTGAACATCGCCTGAGAGGAAAACCATTAAACTAGCATGTGCAAATAAAAAAGAGTAAGAAAAAGGCGAAATGGGAACCTTGAACTCAGGCATTCTATGGACTTAGTAGTAGTAGAGATATTATAAAGAAGCAGACCATCTGTGATGTTATTGCCACTGAGTCCCTGCCACGCAATAGTCCATCCACCACATTGATAACCCAAGTTCTTTCCATGACTTCCAGCAACAAGAATTAGCGGTGCCTTCTTAGGTAATGGTAGCAGTGGTTGATCAGGGGATTTTCCATTCTTGAGTAGCACAAGTGACTTCCTTACAGCTTCCCTTGCCAATTCCCTGTGCTCCTGCATTATTCCAAGATAGCACGCATATGGTTATTTCATTCAAATCATCGGTGGAGTATATGTAATTGGTAAAATATAACATAATCTGTATATTCTACTAGTAGTGGAGCACAGACTGTAATTTCGTTTGTTTGTGTAGCTTTGTTCTGTCTGCTTAGACGCTGAAAATTAGCTTACCTTGCACCCAACCTTGTCGGCAAGGCTGTAATCAACCAATGGATTCTCAAACAATCCCATGCTGAACTTGACTCGCAGTATTCACTTCACTGCATCATCAATACGACTCAGAGTAATGACATTCTTATTGATCAGGTCTGTCACAGTATTGATGAACTCTGTGTAGTTGTATGGAACCATGACCTGAACCACAGACAAATAATTGGAGCAAAAGGTGTATTTATCATTGGAATGAGACCACATCAATAATAGATTCAATATATGTGTATGCTTAGTAACTCGTGTCGGTTCACAATGGTATTGTTTTCGTTAATGCCTTTGTCTGTGCCACCATCACCCACGAAATGCTTAGCACAGGCGGCAACTTTGTTCCTACATAGAAGAAAAGCAAACTGCATACTATCAAGAAGTATGCCTTCGTAATAGCAAAATCATCCAACAAAATCTGTCACAACAAGCTACAAACTCACATACAAACATAACATAAAATAAAATGAGAGGAGACGTATATACTTTCCACTAACATAAGGAAGACCCTTTCGAGAATTTGGTAGGAGGTCTCCTTGCAATCCGGTTATGATCTCTGTAATGGAACGGACAATTGCAAGGTCCTCACTATAGCTCTTGTGAGTTGAAATGTTCACGCATTTGAAACCATTTGCATCCTATTAGGCTCCACTCAAAGTGAAGGCCGGCATAAAAACACAATTAATAGCTGATACTGTTGGCGCTGGCGCGCCGAGCGCGCATCTGGGTCCCTCTGTTAAAGTGATATTATAGTAAATAGCAATATGCATGCATTAAACTCATACCATTGTTCATATCAAGAAAAGCAGTTCTATGACCTACTAGGAATCATCCAACTAAAAAAATTTCAGAGAGATAGTTAGCTTACCACCTTTGTCAATGGTGCACATAACCCATACCTCCCTGCACTTTCTCAAATAAAAAAATTTGGCACATGGAGTGTTGACTTCTGAATATATTAGTCAAATAAGAGAGTTTTGAGAAATGGGTATGTTAGAGCATGATTGATTCCGTCTCTTCTTCTTTGCCGATCCGTGTGGGGGTTGCAATTCGATTGTGGGATGGATCAAAAGAGAAGTTTCAGAAGATGAACTGAGATAAACATTGATGATGACTCGAGTCATTGTGCATTTATTCCTTGAGCCCAAGTGTTTATTGCCATTTTCATAATCTATGTGAATAATAGAAAACAGTTCCCAATATTGGTCACTACTCAGAAAATATGAGGATCTATCCAAAGCAGAAAACGGGGACAAGATAGAGCATTGCAAGCACAGAGAATTACAGAGACATAGTTCTATATTCAATTCAGAAATTTTGAATCCCACTTCTCCAGACTTGTAGACCAATGGTACCAGGGCCAGTCATTTTAAAATAAGACTTTCAATGAATACCTTTTGATCTGTTGGACTAATAGGCTTAGCACCCAACTTCTGAATGGTAGAACCTATGTTGCAAATCTGCCCCTCCACAGGGCCAGTCATTTCAAAACAAAACTTTTAAACGAACTTTGGAACCTATAAACCCTGCAACCCATTTAACTAAATTTCTGCTTTTGAATATCTTATTATGCCTGGATTAACTCTATGAATGTATTGAAGTTATAAAAAACAATCAAGTTGACAACAGGACAATAAGAAAATATTATACTGGGCCTACTGGTCCTAACTCCTAAATAAAAAAGGTTAAATTGTTTCCGAAAATGGTTGGGCCATTAGGGCCCACAAGTACCAGGATACGGGGTTAATGTAATTTCCCTATATCTTGCCTGATTTGATAACTGGATATTAATTAATAGCATGTCAAGATACATACTCGTAAGCTTTGCCCTTCAAATCAACTGTAGCAGGATATCCAGGAATGGAGGGGTAATAATTTACCAATCGCTTGTTGATTTCTGCTTCCACTAAGTAGGCCAGAAATTTCTCTGTCTCAATCTGGACAAGAAAATACAATCAGAAACCTATAAGAATATTAATCGTGCATTCTTAGCACACAAATCTCACATTCCATACCTGAGATAGCTGTGCAGAATCATCTGACTCGGGGTGAAGCAGCAGCTAACAAAGTAAAAGACATAATTTTAGATTGGCATGATGAAACAGGATGCTCTCAGAGAATAAAACCATGAAGATCATAAGAACCTGTTTCTTGATAAATGGTGGCAAAAAATCAAATAAAACAGATGCCCAAGGCGAAAGTTCCGAGGAAATGTTATCAACAGAAACGCCTTGTCGATGGAAACCATGAATTTCCTGTGAAATGAGTAGAACACCAATGGTTTAGTCATGAAACGTCTATGGTAAACGAGACTAAAGAACAAACTAATTGTTCAATTCGACTTGAACACAACTAACACAAAAATGTGTGAAACAACTTCAGCATGTAAACTAATAAAGATGATTATTTTTGAAAAATATACCTGCAAGAAAGCGTAAAATTCAGGAATGCTTTCAATAAGTCCTTCAGGCAGAAGGATGACTCCGTGATTCTTGTCTGAACCAAAAGAAAAACATCAATTAAGGCACCAACTACTGCGACATAAATTTGATTTATGATATAACGTAATGATGCATTTAGTACTATTGAAATCAATACAATATTATTCAAAATGGCACAAGAGGTTTTAATAAAACAAAAACAAAGACCAATAATCCAATTTACTATCCCCGACCACATGCTATCTATGTTCCCAATTACACCCAACCTGTACTCGTTTCTCCTATACCACCACTACCCCAGACCAATGACATAAAATCCACTACCACCTCTATTGTGATAAATGTTGAGACATACACGGAGAAACCACTCCCACCTGAATCTGATAATGTTGTTGTTGTTGCCTAAATGACTGATGGAGAAAGTTAAGTGAGTGTGAATGGTGTCTATTGTTTCCAACTTCTGAGTCATGGTGGTTGTAATACATACTATCTAGGCTCAAAGACATTGCTTCCCTCTCACTGTTCCCATAGTGATGAGCACCCATTGTTGCACCACCCAAAAAGTTCTCAAGTTTTGGGGTTGTAGTTGACACCATCCCTTCACACATTTAACACAAAAATAGTTTCAAAACAAGCCATAACTAAAATGGATTCAAATCAAGTAGAAACGGAAAAGTGGCAGAGCAAGTGTTGCAAACCTTTTTATTGTGATCTACTAAGAGTTTCCATGATGCAAAGTGAACCATCAGACTTGAGTGGCATTACAGACAAGTGAGAGTAAAACCCACCATTTTCACCTTCAACCCCCTGACAAATGCATTGAAACTATGTGACCATCAATGAACATAAAAATTACAAACAACTCAAATGAGCTAATGCTTTCTTTCACAAATGGTTCTCCTCATAGAAATTTTTACAAACAAATGGTGTGCATCTTACTGAAGTGGGTTCCAGCTCAATCAAGTCAATGACCAAACAAAAGGAAGAACCCTTTGAAGGAGAATCACAAAACAAAAGAACCCCAGACTAAAACATGAACAGAAAATAAGAAATAAGAAATCAGAGAACTTGTTACCTGATTGAGCAAAGTACAAGCTTTTTTGCTTTCTTTTCACTTCTAAGTTCAAACCAATTATCCCATACTCAAATCAAGCTAAAAATCGATGCTTGAGAATATAAAATGCTCCAAATGAAGCAAATCAACAATGGGTTATTTCCAAAATAAAGACTTTCTGTCAAAAAGTGACAAATTTAAGGTCAAATTGTACTCTTTCATTCATTCATCAGCAATATAAATACTGTAGTCAGAATACAATAGGAAACCACCATACACTAGGAAACCTTCCAAACCAAGGAAACAAATCACTAGCCATCGGAAAGTTTCCTAACCCCATAAAACTTCTAACCCCATAAAACTTGCAACACAATATGCTAAAATATATTTTCCTAACAATATGATGTATTTCCTAATACTGGAAGATATTTTCCTAACAATAGGATGTATTTCCTAATACCCCCCCTCAAGTTGGAGCATGAGGGTTAAGAATGCCCAACTTGCCAAGGAGATAATCGAACTGCGATTTGCCCAAGGCCTTTGTGAAAATGTCTGCCAACTGATCAGTCGTCGGCACATACGAAGGAGCAATAAGACCATCCTGAATAGCATCACGAACGAAGTGACAATCAACTTCAATATGCTTCGTACGTTCATGGAAGACGGGGTTCTGCGCAATGTATATGGCAGACTGACTATCACAAAATAGGGGAACGGCCTTGGGATGAAGTACCCCTAAACTCAATAATAAACCTTTCAACCATTTCAACTCACACGTTATGGCGGCCATAGAGCGATATTCCGCCTCAGCCGAAGAACGAGAAACCGTATGTTGCTTCTTAGTTTTCCAAGCAATCGGAGAATGGCCCAGAAACACCAACCACCCTGTCAGGGACCTCCGAGTAATAGGGCAAGCGGCCCAATCAGAATCACACCAACCTTGCAAAGTCAAGTCACTATCCGAGCGCAGGAGAATACCGTAACCCGGAGTACCTTTCAAATAGCGGACAACGCGCAATGCAGCATCCCAATGCTCCTGTCGCGGTTGCTGCATAAACTGAGATAGCACATGAACCGAGTACGTCAAATCAGGACGTGTGACCGCCAAATAGACCAAACGCCCCACCAGACGCCTATAAGACTCAGGATCCGAGAGAAGAGAACCCGTGGCACGCGCCAGTTGATGGTTTTGTTCGATCGGAGACATAGCAGGCTTTGAACCCAAGAGACCCACCTCCGAAATAATATCAAGTGCATATTTACGTTGACAAAGAAACAACCCTGTAGAGCTGCGGGCAACCTCAATACCAAGGAAGTATTTAAGGACCCCGAGGTCCTTCATATGAAAACAAGAGCCAAGGTAGCTTTTAAACAGAGCCAAAGCAGCATAATCATTCCCAGAGAGTATTAAATCATCAACATACACGAGCACATTAATTTGAACCGGCCCCTTCTTATAAGTAAAAAGGGAATAATTAGAATAGGACTGTAAAAAACCATACCCTTTTAAAGCTGACACGAGCTTAGCAAACCAACATCGAGGAGCCTGTTTCAATCCATATAGAGATTTACGCAACCGACACACCAAACCAGGTTCATCAGAGGTAAAGCCAGGAGGGAGTTTCATATAGACCTCCTCATCTAGATCCCCGTGCAGAAAAGCATTGTGTACATCCATCTGATGCAACTCCCAATTTTTAGAAGCCGCAATTGCAAGGAATGCGCGAACAGTCGTCATCTTTGCCACTGGAGCGAATGTCTCGTCATAATCTATCCCTTCGGTCTGATGATTACCGAAAACAACCAAACGAGCCTTCAACCTCTCAATACTAGCATCAGATTTGTACTTTATCTTATACAACCATTGACTACCAAGAGCCTTCTTTCCCGAAGGCAACTTTTCCATAGTCCACGTCCCATTGTCTTCCAAGGCCTGCATCTCCGCTTGCATAGCGGCGCGCCACCCTGCATCTTTTACAGCCTCCTTAAAAGACTGTGGCTCTCGTCCAGCTGTAATAGCTGCAATAAAATTTCGGTGTTTCACAGAAAAACTGTCACAACTAACATAATGTGCTATAGGATAAGGTGTACCTGAGGGAGGTGAAGATGTAGAAGCAGGTGAAGCGGAGGATGGACTATTTTTCTTCACCATAGTGTGTGTAACAAATTCACGTAGCTTAACCGAAGAATACTTTTCTCGAAAGCCACGACCTAAATGCTCACTTGGCAGAGCATCTCCCGACACGGCCCCCCCTGAATCATCCGTAGGAGAAGGCGTAGGCAACACCTGTGGCTGCGGTGCAGGGAGCATGGGCTGCAACTGCGTGGAGGTGGGCTGTGGTATGGCTCGCGGCTGCTGGGCTGGAGCAGGCCTGGGTGTGGACGGTGTGGCGGCCTGTGGCGGCGGCTGCAGCTGTGTGGTGGCCTGCGGCTGCTGGTCTGGAGTACCCTTGGGCGTGGGAGGGCGTACTTGCTGCACCTCCGCAGCATTTTCTAAAAAATTCGGAAAATCCACAGCCAACCCTTCATGCAGATCACCATGAATGTCATTGCGAGCAGCAAAATTAGGAGCCTCAACATCAAGATATGGGAACACATTCTCATAAAACTTGACATCCCTTGACACAAAAAAATCTTGCTTGTCCAAATCAAACAAATACCAACCCTTCTTGCCAAACGGATATCCCACAAAGACACATTTACGACTCCTACTGGCAAACTTATCACCCTTTGCCTTCTGATTATGAGCGAAGCACAGGGAACCGAAAACACGTAATTCACCGAAGGAAGGCGAACTACCAAACAAGACTTCATATGGAGTTTTATTGCCAAGAATACTAGAAGGTGTCCGATTGATTATATGAGCAGCGGCAAGGGCACATTCCCCCCAAAAATAAAGCGGTAGACCACCCTGAAATCGTAGTGCACGAGCAACATTCAAAATGTGTTTATGTTTCCTTTCTGCCCGGCCATTTTGTTGAGGAGTCCCCACACAAGAAGTTTGAAACAGAATTCCATTGACCAAAAAATAATCCTTTAGGCAATTAAATTCAGTACCATTATCACTACGAACAATCTTCAATTTCTGAGAAAATTGTCTATCAATCATAGCTATGAATGACAGAAACATTTTAAAAACTTCCGTTTTATCAACTAACAGATAGATCCACACAGCGCGGGAGAAGTCATCCACTAGTGTCAAAAAATAGCGAGCCCCACAAGACGATGGTGTATCATATGGCCCCCATAAATCACAATGGACTAACTCGAAAATGCGAGTAGAGTGATTGTCACTTAACGGAAAACTATCCCTAGAATGTTTAGCACGATGACAAACTTCACATGCTTTATTCAAGTTACCACTAGAATTGCTAAAAAAAGGAAGCAACTTCACCACTTTCTCAGAAGGATGCCCCAATCTGCGATGCCATAGCTCCAAAGAAGTTGAAGGAGCAACTGAAACTGCTTTCACCTTTGTCTCCTCCCGTAAGTAGTATAGTCCATCTCTTCTATCACCCGTTCCAATCACCTCCCTCGTGTGTCGGTCCTGGATAGCACACAAGTCGGAGTTAGTTATGAATTCACAATTTATATCATCACTCAATTGTGAAGCCGAAATTAAATTACAATTTAATTTTGGAACATAAAGAACATGGTTAAGAATAATTTTGTCAGTAAGCTTGACAATTCCTTCCTTCAAAGCAACAACGTTTTGACCATCCGGGAGACCAACAGAACAGGGAGTCACATTTCTTAGATCCGACAAATACGACAAATCTCCCGTAACATGATTGGAGCACCCAGTGTCAATAATCCACTTACCATTCAACCGATTAGTACCTGATCCGATGTGAAGATTGAGAGCCTGCCATTGTTGGTACCTGATCTGATGTGAAGATTTCTGCTTGTTTTGGGAGACAGTCCATTCTGGGATATCAGCCTGAAACCGAGGACCAACTGAAATTAGCGCACCATCCCCACCATAGCCTTGCAGACTGTCACCATTAACACCAGCTCTTGACTTTCCCTGGTCACCGCCATACCCTCCACGGCCCCGACCACGTGGACGACTTCCATACCAAGATTCTATGGTCTTTAACACAACTTCTTTCACCTTTTTGTCCTGGTTACTGACTTCTTTTGCATTATGATTATTGTCTTCTTTTGCATCCTTGTCAGCAACCAGCTTTATGAAGATCTCATCATTTCCTTTCTTGGATGAAAGCTGTTTCATAGTCTCAAATTCCTTGTCTACATTAACTTTTCTTTCCTCTGGCTTATTGGCGACTAGGGCTTTCCTCTTCTTTTGATATACTGTTTTATAATACTCCTCAAGAGTAAACACCTTCTCTTCAACAACGGGTTTCTTAAGATGGAATTCTCTAATGTCCATGATAGCTCCTAGCGTATTGCTTGGCTTTAATCTGGCTTTGATACCATGACAAATTTAAGGTCAAATTGTACTCTTTCATTCATTCATCAGCAATATAAATACTGTAGTCAGAATACAATAGGAAACCACCATACACTAGGAAACCTTCCAAACCAAGGAAACAAATCACTAGCCATCGGAAAGTTTCCTAACCCCATAAAACTTGCAACACAATATGCTAAAATATATTTTCCTAACAATATGATGTATTTCCTAATACTGGAAGATATTTTCCTAACAATAGGATGTATTTCCTAATAAAAAGGCTTCAAAAGGAGCATGAAGAAATGCTCTGTGAGCTTCTCACAGAGACACTAACCTATCATCTTCAAAGTCGTCATTCCTGAAACACAACCAATTTTGCCACAAAAAACACTGACAAAACACAAAAACCCTTACTTTCTGCGTCCTCCCTCTCCCCAAATCTCTCTCTGTGTCCTCCCTCTCCCTCTCCCCAAATCTCTCGGCGTCCTCTTCCCAAATCTCTCGGCGTCCTACCTCATTGCAAGACCACCAATTTTTCTTTCGCAAGACCGCCAATTTTTCTTTCGCAAGACCGCCAATTTTCTTTCGCAATGGCGCCAAAGCAACATGTGCATTTTTTTTATAGCCACGGTTTTGGGCCGTGGCAAATAAACCAACGGTTTTGAGCCGTGGCCATATCCGTGTAGCTAATCAGGCCTTTTGGTGTAGTGACGGTTTTAGGCTCTAGCCACGGTTTTGGGCCGTGGAAAATATACTAACGGTTTTGAGCCGTGGCCATCTCCGTGTAGCTAATCAAGCCTTTTGGTGTAGTGTTTGATCTTTAAAACATCCACAATAGGCTCCTATTATTTCACATTCTATTTTTTTTCTATTATTATTTTTTTTGGCCTATGTGGTGCATTTAAGAGGGATCCTAACTTTGCATTCCACAAGAACCCACCCAAAAAAAAGGAAGAAAAAAAGAAAAAATAAAAGGAAAAGTCAAACAAAGTAGCCCATTATTCTCTTTTCCTCACTTACATAAATACTCTCTCATATAAATAGTAGTCACACCTCTTGAAGAGGCATGCACTTCATTCTTCTTTCTCAAATGAAAAAGAGTCCTTCTAGGGAGCGAGGGATGGGTCCCTCGCTCCCTAGAGTTTTCGAATGAACAATACCACACCATTTAAAGGAAGCTCGCTCATTCAAGATGTGCATTTTTTGCATTTTTTATGTTTTTTATAAAACTTTCACGCATTAATTTAGAAAGGTCTTCTATAGCCTTCTTGATATGCGTGTTGAGTGGGACAAGGGTGGCTATATTTTCATTTAAAACGGCATATAGAAGGCTAATAGGGAGCTTTCGATCTCCTCAATTTAGGAGTGGCAATTTAAAAGGAAAATTTAGGAGATTATTGTGAATGCTTTTAGTGGGCCTTTTTGCATATGATTAGAACTTTGATCCATTCAGAAAGTTTGTTTTGTGCTTCTGCATAAGCAAAACTAAGCAAAAATAAAGTGCTTACCAGAAAGTTTTGACTTCTTATTGGATGAAGAGATTAACCTTCTTAGTTACTTCTAAATATAAACGAACACCAAAATGGTGTTTTTTTATGCCTGCTTTTCCTCGGTAATGTCGAACCAGCAAGGATTGTTGTTTCATTTTTGGAGGTTATTTTGGGTAAGGTTATTTTAAGAAATATTTCGTTGTTTAAAGAAAAAATGTAAAATTTTCAGTTGTAATTTTAAAGTTATCAATATAATTTAAGCATTTTAAACTCTTACATATTACATAAAGAGTACCACAAAACTCATAATGTCATACAAAATACATAAATATTCGAATTTCGAAAGAACTTTGGGTAACTTATTAAAAAATCCGTAAAATTTTGACATTTTTCGTGAAATAACATTTATTGCGAGCAGTAGCCCAAAAAACAAAAATCATCACATTTAGCAAAAATGTGATAAATGATTCCTTTCCTGGCACCATTTGTACTCTTCCAATAGAGGCCAACAAAGCAATGTTTTGTTGCCAAAGCACAAATGGAAAAATCTATTTAGTATTCTTGGGTGAATCAAAGCCACTTATTTACCTATGCAACCCAGTCAAAGTTTTGTATCCCTAGCTAGTATAAACAAGCAGCTTGAACATTATCACAATTCAGCTAAAAGTTCTATAGGAAATAGGTAATATCTCGCCACTACTAAAAGAAAAACATTAGAGTTCCAAGGAAACAAGCTACTAAATATACTAAAAGTTCTAATGACAGCTCAGTTTTTGCACAACCTTCTTCATTGCATCACAATTTAGCAACTGCAATTGTAGAGTCTCATCCACACTCCAGCTCTCAACCTCTAGTTCCAACCACACATCTAGAACCTGGATCCGAATTGCAATCTTCTAGATTACAAATTGTCCAAGAACAACTTCAAGCTGCCAGAATGCATAGGATCAATTCTTCGTGGAGAACCAATATCCCTATTTACCTTACCTCTGAGATGATACTGGTTACTTATGATGCTTGTTAGCTTTTGGAGTTGTAGCGGTGGATGCTCTCGGTAAGATACGAGCGAGACTAGTGGATGTGATCCCCGACCATGTTTTGGATAGTACTATGGGCGAGTGTTTTGCTGTTGAAGTCGTGTTTTTCCTTGTTCAAGCCGACAATGGCCAACAGGGTTCATTATGGGTGATTATGGTGCTCTTCACTCACTTTTTCATTCCGAGTTGGAAGATTAGCAGACCTATTTACGATAGATGTGGAGACCCCTTATTCATAGTATTAGGTCACTTCTGTCAAATCTTCCATATTGGACTTGTAATTTTATTCTATGTGAACTTAATTGTGAAGCACATATTTTAGCTTCGACTGTTGGACACCAATTATGTAATATTTCTTAATATATGATATGCCTCATTTACCAAAAAAAGAATATATTAAAAACTCTAGAAAGGTAACCTTCAAGAAAGATAACATTGATGATTAAGACTTGCAATGCAATTTGAAAGTCATACTCCCACAGTCTCGCTATTTCTTCATCGCATCCATAGATCCATAGTGTTTGAAGAGCGGTCAGATGTTGCAACCATTTTGACAACACCTTATGATTCTTAGAACAATTAATCGACAAATAATGAAGTGAGGTTAAATTACCTATCCAATCAGGCAAGACTGTCATATTATCTTGTCAAAAACCCCTTTTTCCTAGTTGTGGAAGCGTAGGAACGCATTTTATCCTCTTTGAAAACATGTCAATTTGGGCGATTCCACAATTCAAGTGGGTTCACAAAATCCTCCGGTCAAGTATTCAATCTGAGGACAATCTCTTATTCTCGCAGTGACATGAAAACTCTTGTCCAGCTGAGGAAAACGCTTCGAACCATCACAATCTTCAATTTTGAGGGAGGAAAGGTTTTTCACTCCCTCTTCTCGAGAAAGAGGAGGAAGATAATGACCATCCCTCCAAACTACTTGATGCGTCCAAATCTCATCCTCGTGTGTGTTTGAACTGCAAAACAGATGTTAGATTACCAAAGACCACCTTTTTGGTGGTCGAAGACACTCCAATACTTAAGTCAGCAACTTTTGTTGAAAAAGAAAGTAAATTTGGATAAAACTTAGTTAAAGTTGCATAGTGTAGATATAATAATCCATTCGAGATCCATTCTCATACATTTTCCTTTTGCATTAGAGCATCTCCAATGGATTCCCTAAAATAGCCAAAAAGCAATTTTAGGGGGCTCATGTGAGAAAATGCATCCTCCAATGGATCCTCTAAAGCATTCCCTATTTAACTTCACTTTCAACTTTCCTCGAAATTTAGACGCAACCATATCATCCCCTAAATTTGAAATAACAATAAAATATTTCAATTCTTTAATTTCCTAAATTAAAAGCAAAACCAAAAACCAAAACAATGATGAAAAAGTTGAAAATATTTTTAAATAACTATTAAAAGTTAAAATAGGGGATGTTATTGTAGTGATGAAGAAATACGGGACCCCTAAATTTAGCTTTTAGTTAAAATGGGAGATGGTTGATCACCCATTTTAACTTTTACCATTGGAGATGTTCTTATATAATGAGTGCATTGATGAAGGCATTTAACTGTATGCATGACTTAAGCTCAATTGGCACAATGAAGGGAGACATTTATTATAACGGTACCATCCTTCATTGAGATGGAATGAGTCCCTCCATCTCCTTCGTAACGGTCCTCCAATAATTATGAGGATTTGAGCCTTCGTAATGGTCCTCCAATATTAATGATAATTTGAACCACGTGTATGGCCATGATCGGGGGACGATTTTATGTATCATCAGCTACTCCCCCCTGTCCTCCGAATTAATTCTTCATTCAGACATTCCTCAATATGCTAGCTCATATTCGAGCCTATCCTCCGGATTTGTTTTTCATTCGGGTTTGTCCTCCACGGGCTAGCTTCTATTCGGGCCCATCCTCCACATTCATTTTTCATTCGGGTTCGTGTCCACGGGCTAGTTTCTATTCAGGCTCGTGGACCTGTGGGCTTGGGAACCTGCCAAAGACCAGAACATCCAACAAAACTTTAAACTAATAATTATGTTGCCAACAAGGTTCTAGCTCGTGACATGTGGTTCTTTAAGTAACACCTTTACCAACTCTGCTAGTACATTTTTGACAGAATCTTTAGTTCTACATTGTTATATCCATAAGTGCCAGGATCACCTGTCTAACTCTCAGGACATAATTTTAGTCATTTTAACCAAAATAGAATATTGGAATGTTTGCTACCATTGATATTGGAAACGACTCTGGATGATCGTAACATTCTCTCGTCTTGTTGCTCAGTTATGATCAAGCATAGGCTTTTTTTATTAATGAAAAAAGGCTCCTTTCTGCATATGGTGGGCCTGGTGCTACCGAATGTTCTAATAATGATCCTAGAGCAATTGATGATAAGATGTTCTAACTGGCAGTTGTCCAATCTAAGGAGATTGATGATCGCAGTCAAGTTACTGATGTGTGGTCTCCCTGATTTCTTTATGTTCCTATTGATAGTGCGGAGGAGGTCTTACCTTCCCCTGCCTGCTTAGGTCCTTCTGCCCCTGTTGTTCCGCCTTCCCTCCCGGCCATTGGAGGTGGCTCCTTCGTGCTTTTGGATCCCCGCGTTCTTCATTCGCAGATTAGTTGGAAGGAACCTATCCTTGAAGATATTCGTGTTAAGTCAGATGGGAAGTTTTGCTAGTTTACCTAGCCCGACATGCAGGATGGTGCACGTAGGTTGATCAGCGAATGGCACAGGCGGTCGGTGGAGAGGCCTTCGATGCCTATGTTGGATCTAAGCCATCATCTTTATGATGGCCTTAGACAGATAATGGATGGGATGAATCATCTCACTTATGCGGGGGTGATGGGCTCGAATTACCAAGCTAGTCGTAATCAAGTGGCTTCTATGGAGAGGAAGTTTGCGGTGTTGTTGTTGGTTTTTTCTCATGTCATTTGTCAATCTGACATGTTAAGAAAGCGATGCGCAGAACAGGAGAAAGCGGTCGGGGTTGCTCCGACCTCATTGATTGAGGCGAAGGGTGCATGGGATTAGTATGCAACTGAGCTCGAGTCTTTGAGAACCGATTTGGATGGTGTTTGTGCGCGCTTACAAGATATGGAAAGGGAGTTGTATGCCGAGAAGGCGATTCATGACAAGGTTGCACATGTCGCGGTTGAGCAGTCCATCAATCGCGATGTTGCTGAGAAAAAGGGTGGAACAATTAATGGTTACGCTTCATGAGGTCAAGGCAGATACCTCTCGCGATGCTTACCCCTGCTAAAGGACGACTTATTGCGGCTAGGAATGAACTTGCTTCCGCCAAAGGCAGGCTTCGCATTGTGGAGGTGGCAGATTAGCAGCAAATCGTTGATGGACAGACTGAGCTTCTTGACTATATCGAGGGCTTGGTGTGGATTTATCCCAATACCGTCACTTGGTCGATCAGACATTTGAAGATGAAGATGGTGACAAATACATTCCGGGTTCTTTGGGTAATATATTGGTTGAAGAACTATTGCTTCCTTCTTCTTTTGAATAGAGAGTTCCACATGCCTCTCATCGTCAAATGATGTTACCAATGATGTTATGATTGCCTCCACTTTATCTCCTACTCCTTTACCTTCTTCTCCGAATGTAGTAGAATAGTTTTATTAAGGAAAAAAACTTTTCTCATTGATATTCTTATTTTTCTTCATAGTCGTAATTTGTCTTGTTGACTCGTTGCATGTTGGTTATACCTTTTTTAGGTCAGTCGTAGTTGTCGAAATAAGTTGCACTGCGTATCTTCAGTTTCATTTTTCGACTGGCCAGGGAGCCTTTACAACTACATTCTTGATCATGTCTGAATTTCTTGATCTGAGTACTTTTATGCCTACTTTTATGCTTTGACGCGTTGGTTGCCTCGAAGTGGGTTGACTTTATCCTTTCTTTCTTATGTGTTGGAGCTTATTCGAGCAAGTTGATTTCTCTGTCTCAACTTTGTATTGGTTGTCTCGAAGCTTTTATGAGAAAGTTGGTTTGTTCGTCCAACTTTCACTTCATTGGTTCGATGTACTAGTCGACCCGAAGTTATTTATTTGAATAAGTTGACTCGTTCATCTAACTTTTACTTCATTGGTTCGATGTACTAGTCGACCCAAAGTTCTCTGAGTTAAGTTGACTCGTTCGTCCAACTTGTACTTCGTTGGTTTGACGTACTAGTCAACCCGAAGTTGTTTTTAATTAAGTTGACTAGTTTGTCCAAAAAAAATTTCATTGTTTCAAGGTATTAGTCGATCCGAAACTCTTTGAGTTAAGTTGACTCGTTCATCCAACTTTCACTTTGTTGGTTTGACGTACTAGTCAACCAAAGTTGTTTTTTAATTTAGTTGACTTGTTTATCCAAGTTTCATTTCATTAGTTCGACGTACTAGTCAACCCGAAGTTTTTTTTTTTAGTAAGTTGACTCGTTCGTCCAACTTTCACTTTGTTGGTTGGACGTACTAGTAAACCCAAAGTTGTTTTTTTAGTAAGTTTACTGACTTTGTCCAATTTTTACTTCGTTGGTTTGACGTACTAGTCAACCCGAAACTCTTTGAGTTAAGTTGACTCGTTCGTCTAACTTTTACTTCGTTGGTTTGACGTACTAGTCAACTCGAAACTCTTTGAATTAAGTTGACTCGCTTCGTCCAACTTTTGTTTCGTTGGTTTGACGTACTAGTCAACCCAAAGTGCTTTTTTAACTAAGTTGACTTGTTTGTCTAACTTTCACTTCGTTGGTTCGACGTACTAGTCGACCTAAAGCTCTTTGAATTAAGTTGACTCATTTGTCCGACTTTTACTTCGTGGTTGATCAAACCAGAAGTTTATTATATATCCGACTTGTGTCCTAATTTTTTTTTGGCTTGATATGCCAATTGCTCTGTTTGTCGAGTTTTAATGCTTTTATTATGTTGTCCATGCGTAAGATGGAGATTCTGAACTTGTAATTTTATTGATATTCCTTTCTCAATATTCTGACCAACCCTAGCGGTTGTTCTTCTTGAAAAGTTACGCAAGATTTTAGAGTGGTTTGCTTCGTTCTCTTGACCTTAGCTTGGTTGAATTCGATCCTCGAGTTGTTAGAGATTTACTTCTTTGTTGCTTTGTCACACATCACCTATATTTTCAAGTCACTGGATTTGATATTCGTTACGTTTCGTTGTCCATTAGATATGTTTTTGTAGCTAATGGACTCGGGCCACTTTCTGACTCGGTAAATGAGCAGTGTTGAATCGTCCGATCATGCTCACATCAGCGCTAAACTGTCCAATCACGCTCACATCAACGCCAAATTGTCCATTCATGCTTGCATCAGCACCAACTGTCGAGGTCTAATCGAGTATGTTGTCATCGATTTCATCGTTGATAATTCGGGTTGGGTTGCGTTCGTTAGTAGAGTCTTTAAATTGCGATAGTTGATTGGTGCAAGCCTTTTCATGTTCTTTTATCGTGAATCGGTAAACTAGTTTGTCTAATTTCGTTTGGCGTTAATACTCCTATTTTGGTACAAATCAACTCGAGTTAGAGGTGTTTCCGGCTGCTTTTTCAGTTGGGTTGATCATTTTTACTTCCTTCGACCATGCGGTGTAGCGCATATATTAGTTCCCTGGGCTGTTTTTTTGATCCCGTAGTGGAATCTTTTTTTTTCCTTTGAGCTGCATGTCTGGCATTCCGATGAATTTGTTGGGTCGTCCTCTCTGAACCTAATGATCAATTTCATATTTTAGTTTGTAGCAGTCTTCAGTATCGTGCCCGTGATCCTTTTGGAAGGAACAATACTTGTTTTTGTCTCTTCCTTTTAGGTCTTCTTTCATTTTGAGTGACCATTTGATGTCTTCCCATTTCGCCATGTATTTGGGCCCAGCTCAATTTCAAGGTCGTGTACAGTTTGTATGTATTTTTCATCACACTTGTTACCCGCTCGTGTCTGGGCCTTGCCGACTGTAGCTTCCCGGACTCGTGCTGGTTGGATTCGGGCCTCCTATTATTTTGATGCCTCTTCGACTGAATGTTATTCTCTCGGGGTCCATCGTCTCTTCTTTTTCTCCCTCGAGTGGTTTTCTCTTTCTTGGTCATTTTTCTTCCTGGCAGTTTTCATCTCCTCGATAGAATGCACTTTTGGGCTATTTTCAACAGAATCGCCATGCTTTTGCGGGGTTCCAGGTTGAGTGCATAAAAAAATGGTCATTTTTTCAGCCTGGCAATGAAAGTAGTAGTGGCCGTGTCATCGCTGCATCTATCGATCATTGCCAGCTTGTTAGTAAAACGAGTGATGTATTCCCTTATCGGCTCCTCAGGCTTCAGTTTGATTTGAAGGGGTGGTGTGTTCTTTTCCTCATTCATTGACTTATGATGAATCTTGTGATAAAGGCGGTAGCTAGTGTCTGGAAGGAGTCTATTGACCTTGGTGGTAAGCTGTTGAACTAGTTCATTGCTATAGAGGTAAGACTAGTCAAAAAATGTTATGCATAAGATTGACTCTGTAGTCTCCTTTAACGCCATCATGTGGTGAAAATGTCGCAAATGATTTTTTGGATCGGTGGTGCCATCATATGCCTCGAATTTTTGTGGAATGAACTTATTTGGCATGAGCGTTATCATGAGGGCGACAGAGAATGGTGACTTGGCTAGCTCGTACAATACATTGGGATTTGTGACTCTGATCCTGAATGGGATTTCAGCAGGCATTTTGTCACTTTGGGGAGTCTTACCTTGGGGAAGTTCATTGCTTTCGAGATTTCCCTATTGAGGTTATGCAAGAACCTCATTGCTTTCTCGAGTTTGGTTGGTAGAGATTTGCTAGGGCAACGCTTGGATAGGGTCGGCTAACTAAATGTGGTCTTGAGTGAATCTTTCTAATATCTCCGTCATGTAGTTCATCCGGATCATAGACAGATCTACCCGAGGGTCAGCAGTAGCGTTGTCGGATATTTGGGTTGTCTGTGCTATTGCACGTTGTGGATCTTATTATCGGATGGAATTGGCCGGTGGTCAATGCTCGGTCTTGATCGCAAGCTACAGGCAATATAGTGTTGCCAGTAGAAGGGTTAGTTTGATTGTTGCTAGGTTGAGGGTCTGTAGAGTGTTCATCTATTCTGATAGCATGTCAATCTTTGATCATATTTTTGTGAGCTTTGCCACTGTGGATCTTCTTTTCAAATAGGGAGCTTGTCGTTCCCATGCACAACGCTAAACTAATGCATCCAAATCTCGTCCTCCTGTGTGTTTGACCTACAAAATAGATGTTAGACTGGCAAAATCTCGTCCTCCTGTGTGTTTGACCTGCAAAATAGATGTTAGACTGCTAAATACCACCTTTTTAATGGTCGAAGGCACTTCAATGCTTAAGTTAGCAACTCTTGTTGAAAAAAGAATTAAATTTGAACAAAACTCATTTAAAGTTGCATAGTGTAGGTAGAATAATCTGTTTGAGATACCTTTTCCTTTACCTTATATATTGAGTGCATTGATGAAGGCATTTAACTGTATGCATGACTTAAGGTTGACCACCTTTTTTAGGGTGTTTGTTTTTAGTTCTGATCAGAAGTTCTACTTCTGATTGGAGTAAACAACAGGGAAGTAAAAAATTATTCCAATAATAACATTAACATAATTTTGTAATGACAATTGTTGCCTTCATCTTCTTAAAAATAAGTAGGGCTAAATTTTGACGGCACGCCTTCATTCTCTTCACCAAGCATTGTGGTTCTACCTACTTACACAATGACTCATTAAGAAACTTATCTCTTTTCATTCCTTTATCTTTGTGTTTATTTCTTTGTATTTTCAAGTTTTTCTTCATCTCTTCAACTCTCCCTCTCATGTATATTTATAATTTTCCTTCATCTTTGGTCATATTTCGATATTCTTGTAATGAAATGTATTGTAACATTCTCTAGGATTTGAGTAACTATTGGGTATGATTTCAAACACAATACTTATATCATAAATTTTTTCAGTTATGTGGGGCAAAATTGTCAAACAGTTCCCATTCAGCACCTAAAAACAAACATCTTTTAATTTTACAGCTTCTAATCAGCAGCTCATTCAAAAGCAAAACAAACAATTCATTCATAAGTTCGTTCAGAACTTCTAACTCCAGTTAGAAGTTAGCATCTAAGCACTTAAAAAAAACAAACGCCCTCTAAGCCTCATTGTCATCCACGTCAATGGATTTTAAAGAATTTGTTACATGTAGGCTCAAAATTGTAAAAAGATGTAGTTTCCCAAGAGCTGGGAAACGTTCACGTCATCTACAATCTACAAGGGTTATTTCCATCAAATTTGGGACAAACGAAGTTCTCAACCAACTTGGAGAGGTTTTTCCTTGATACCCATAAATGAACAGTTTCTTTATATTTGAGTGAGGTTGGAGATCTTCTATTACCTCTTCCAACGTTTTGTTTTTGTTGTTGCTACAAATGCAATCAAGGAATGTAATTTCACGAAATATTTTCTATTTTGAATTTACCAAAATCTCTTTCGAAATTCGAAATGGGTAAATTTTCTGAAAAAAGAAATAAATATTTTAATCTTTATATATTTTAACATGCTATAATGTTAGTTTACTATCAAAGTTTGTGATGTGAGTGGTTTTTATGTAATATGTAATCTGTATGACACTACGAGTCTGATAAAACTTTTCTTTTTATGTAGTATTTAAGAGTTTAAAATACACAATTTACATTGTTAAGTTCGAAATCACAACAAAAAATTTTACATTTTTTTTACACAAAATATTTCTTAAAATTAAGGGATCAAAATTAACTCGAAAAACGATATCACAATCCTAGGCTGGAATTGAGGCTCAGATAATGACCATTTTAATGTCAATGTTCAAGTCCGTTTATCAAGAATTCTCCTCCAAGGTTCACGTCCTGCAACTCATTGACAGATGATAGCCACAATGAAAACAGTTGAACATCTTAAAGAAACTTAATTGCCCCATCCCATCCAGCATGCTTGTTAACCTTGCATACAATATTTGACCATTTGTCTGTTTTTATTTTTTTTAAATCATATATATATATAATTTTTATATTTTGATTTATTTTTTAAATAATGAAGTAGTCCCAAAATTTGGCTGATACTACGTTGAGAACCATTAAGAACACTAGATAACATCAGGTCGAAAGCAATGTTGATCCAACTTTGTTTATTTGATCTAATAAACTACATCAAAGTCTAAGACTAAAGTTTGATAAGTAACTGGAAGCCTACACCTTTATTTAGCTAGCTCTACCAGTAAGACGACTTGTAGATTTAGCTAAGAAAAATTAACTAGAAGAATTTCTCAAGCAGCCATGATGAGTTTGGGTGTTCTTCTCTTCCTTCAAAATTGAGCATTCAAGCATCCCCAAAAGTAACTTAAAATCCTTCAATCTATCTTCCAATTTTCCCTCCCCATATCTCAAACATCGAATGGGTTTCTCCAAGAATTTACCCACGATCTCTCTGCTCATCGTTTCAACTAATTGTTGTATCTCTTCAACCGAAACATCTCCCTTTAATTTATTTGCCAGTTTCTTCATCTCCGTGATTCTCATCCTCCCTATTATGCTGTCCATTCTTTGCATGACTTTATCAGCTTCATCCAGGGGCTCCGCATGATGATCTTCCTCCAAACCAAACTCATTATCAATACGCATACGGTCAATTAAAATCTGATCTGAAGTCGCTAATCTGATTCGTGTGGAAGTAATTAGTTCATCATGTTTGGTTGATATTGATGATGTGGATGTGGCAAGGTGTTGAATTACCTGGTTTCTTCTTGTGATGGACAGGGAAGAGCAGCCATTAAAAACTTGGACATGGAGGAAAAGCCATTGAAAACTAAATTGCTTGGAGTTGGGGATCAAGGAACAACTGAGTGAAGAGAACATTGGAATTATTGGAACGTCTGTGTTGTGGTGATGCACTGGTGCTGGTTGGAGCCTGCTTGAATGTTATGCAATGCATCCTATATTTGACTGGGAATTTAGTGTTACACGGTGAGGTCGATTTGACTTTGACTAGCCTCATCAAAGTTTGAATTGAATTAGCAATTAGAATGCACCCGCGTGCTCCGCACACGTTTTCTTAAATAGACTTGGAAACAATAAAGCCTAGGGAAACGGAGAAAAAAAAAGTACATAGAAAATATGGAAAGAACGGTTGGAGAAAATATTATTTTTTAGATTATTTTTCTTAAAAAATAAATGGGATTCATTTAGTAGATTAATTTAACTATAGTTAGATGATCAAGACCAATTCAACGTCCAATATTTCAATACCTTGTGACCCTAATTTACCATAGGCTCGACAAATTAATACTAGTGCAATTGGGAGAACTAAATCAGTTAAACAAAGATTTGGATGGGATAGTCAATACCGAGAATTAATTTGATCGTAATTTTGTTATTTGATCGTAATTTTGTTTAAAATTATTTGTAAAACTTTTTAACTTTAGAACAAAGTGGGTTATTAAACCTATGTGAATAACTTGACTAATTTAGAAATATGAGCAATCTAAACATTAAGGGTGTGTTTGATTGCATGGAATCATATATCATAAGAATCCATGAGGGAAACCACTTAAATCTAAGCTAATTTGAGGTTAACTCACCAATCCACCATTAGGAAATAAAAGTTTTCATGAACATGGAAATCACATGCTTTTGGGGACCAAGGAGTAAGATTTTCATGTTCATGGGACTTTCATTCTCACCATTGAGCAAAAAATCACATGGTGGATTGGTGAGTGAATATCAAATTAGCTTAGATTTAGGTGGCCCCCTTATGGATTCCATGCAACCAAACACACCCTTAGGGTCTGTTTGGTTGCATGGAATCTTATGCCACGGGAATCCATGAGGGGATCCCTATAGTTTAGGCTAATTTGAGGTATCACTTAACATCCATCATTTGATTTTGTGATCAATGGTAGGAATGAAAGTCTCATGTTCATGGAACTTTCATTCCCACCATTGATCACAAAATCAAATGGTGGATGTGGAGTGCTTTATCAATTTAGCCTAAAGTATAGGGGCCCTCTCATGGATTCCTATGACATAGGATTCCATGCAACCAAACACACCCTTAGTTTCTTTCCTTTCCTCATTAAGTTTGTTTCTTAAGGGGATTGCTATATATACCTTGGCATTTTAGTGTGTATATTTGGATAAGTTTCTATAATACATTCTAGTGTGTATATTGAATTTTTCTAGAGAACTAGGCTTGGCCCAATATCGTCCATCATCCTAGAAATGTGCATCTCGAAGATGATGAACGGTATTGGGCCAGGCTTACATGGGCCCGACTTGCCTGGCCTGGCTCTCTAGAAAAGTTGGTGTATATTTAGATAAGTTTCCATTACTTAACTAAAAATGGTAGATAATACTAAAATGCTAGGTTATCACCAAATGATCATCCAAACATTTAAATCCGACCACTACATGTGCACTCGTGCAAGAATTCACAAATGCAACTTGCAATTAGAGAAACGATCAATCATAACTTGAATGAACTTGATTTTGTATGATCTTGGCCTTCTTCATCAAAATTTGGAATAAAGTAGAGCTTCCAAAATTACAATCCACACTGAAACCTCAAATCTCTTCGAATGAACTTCCAGATGTATTTGGATCATTTGGTTCTCTAAAAAATCGAATAGTTAAAAATCCTCAAAATTAGTGAGATTTTCGTCAAAGCACTTCAATTACATTTCTTCATTATTATAACAAAAATAAATAAAAATTACTAACACAATCACCAACTTGGCTATATACATAGTTTGTGAGGGAGAAATTGTACAATGTCTTTTATTGAAATTATTTGAGACAAAGAAGCACACAAGGTGGTGGTTCTTATTTTATTGGTTGGAAATTAATAGGTTTTGTATTAGTACTAGGTATTCCCCGTGCCGTTGGCACGATAAAAGTTTAAACTTGTCAAAACCTTTGACTTGAGAAAAGGTGAAAATACCCAAACGACATGCAACTAATGTTAGATTAGTGAACAACATTTACGGCATAATTCAATAAACAAATGAGGAAGCTATGGATGCTACAAAAATGGAAACATGTATTGTCAATCATGCATATATGGAAGTTGTGTATAAAACAAACATATGGAAGCTGAATGTTCTCTATGATGCACATATGGAAGCTGTGAATGTTGCAGATAGAGATGTTTTCAATCAAACACATACTGAAGATGCGAGGAAGTTTTCAGTCAAGCAAATCAAGGTTCAAGAATTGATCAAACCAATCGTGTTTTGTATTCATTCCAAACATAAAGGAATTATGTGTCTATTAAACCACTCTATTTTGTATTGACAATGTATGATATGAAATACTAAGAACAACTTTTCCTTGTTCTCTTCTATGTTCCATTTGTTTTTAGTTCCTTTTTTTTTCTAGGTAGGGTACTTAAATTTAAGTTGTTCTTCAAGCTAAAAATGTACTTGAAAATTGTGTGTCAATTTTTTATTCTAGAATCCAAACATCTGTCTTATATCTATCTTGATTAAGTTCCAATATACCAAAACTTGCACTGTGAGGAAATACATGTCTTTATAGTAGACTACCTTAGGCCTTCAAGAACAAAACTTGCATTGTGAGGAAAGTATCAAATCAAGGGTATTCTCGCTTGAAGGAAGTTGATGAGTCATAAATTTGGTAGGATACAAATTGAAATTAGGCCTTCAAGTGAGTACTAAGTACACTTATTGTTAGCTCCTTTCAAATATCATGAGCAAATAGATGTAAAGGGAACTGTACTTACAGTTGTATCAAACAATGGTGACACGATGAAAGAGGTCAGAAGATGATATTCAAGGTGCTGGATCCAGAAATCTTGAGCATCCAAAACACAATTTTTATCAGTATGCTTCAAATCTAACCATTACTATTGATCAAACACATTTAAACGATAAACCCAAACGGTTAAAACAAAATCTCATGCTCCACATAGGAAAAATCTCACATCAACGAAAATTGGAAATACCCAAAAATTATCAAAGAGGGATTTGAATTGTACCTTGAGTTTCTTCTCTTTGGTTGCTCTTCGAGTGTTCCTGAATGAGTACCACCACCACCACAATGTTTGAGATAATTCAAAAGAGTAAAGAGATTTCAACATATATATGACAAAGAATTGAGTCAAGAAAATAGTGGTTTGAACACAATGCTAAACACAACAAAAATGTCATCAACAGACAATGATTCAAGTAAGATTGGTGTTGATAACCCTATTTTAACATTATAGAAAGAAAAAAAAAACACCACCAAATTGAGCAAAATTTGCAAAAGAGGGCATACATAAAGGATAAAAAAAAGTGAACTTGAAATTGGGGGAACTCACTCTGTCTGGGAGATTCACCTCTGAACTGGTGGAGCTTGTTGGGGCTACCACCGATGAAGGAATTCGAACTTAAGTGGTGGGGAAAGGAAGAGCAATTGCAAAGGAGACTAGAGAATGAGAACGGAGAGGCAGAGGAGGAGTATGAATCGAGAAGAAGAGAGTTGGGGGAGATGGAGGAGAGTTTATGAGAGAGATGTATGGGGATATTAGGGTTGAATCTGTGGTGGTGGTTGTTGCAAGGAACCAACCCAGAAACCCTTATTCTCCCTTTGGCAGAGTGAGATGAAGAATCAGGGGAGAAGAAAAAGAAAGTTGGGTGATGGCAAACTGGAATCGCAGAGCGTGAACAACCCTTGAGAGACAACCTTGTGGAGATGTGAAGAGTCTGAGGAAAGCATCGGGCTTCAAAAAATTTCACTCAAGTTCTGCCAAAGGTATAACTTTGCCACGTAGGACATATAGACTGTCTACAGTGTCCATGAACAGTAAAATACCTCTTTGAATTGTAAGAGAGATTGTTTTACCTAATTTTCAATCCAAATGACTTAAGGCGGCTCAATCGACAAAGCAGCTCCCTTCAGGGTAGGTGTACAAGACTCCACATCTCCTAATTAGAAGTCTGCCATAACAATGAAGTGTTTTATGTGGGATTTATGAGATTATACATCTTTGATCAATAATTTGGGTGATCTTCTAAGAGGATTCCTGGGAAAGTGGTGAGCTAAGAACCTGGGCGTGTATGTGTGTGCGTCCAATTCTTGTCTCCTATAAATCTAACTTACAAATAAATGTTAGATTGTCAAAGACTACTTATTTAGTGGCCGAAGGCAATCCGATGCTTAAGTCAGTAACTCTGTTGGAGATGGAGATTAATCTGGAAAAACTTAGTTAAAATTGCATATTTTTGTCGAATGTTTCTTTTACCTTATATAATGGTCGTTATTAATTCTCTTCGCAACTTAAGCATGTGAGGCTTATCGAGGGGAGACGTTCTTTGTAACGGTCTCCTCTTTTATGAAAATACGTCTTTGGGAGAATAACTCTCTGCACGATTGTTTTTCTCTGTAATGTTCCTCATCTTTAAGAGAGAACTTTGTTGGGCATGGATTTGGGCCTCTGACTATGATTTGTTCTGACGGGCTCTGTTTGGGCTTTTTCAACTGGATTCGACCTTTTTGGGCTTTGCAAATTGGCATGGTCTTGAAATACTTGGTCCTTGTGATAAGCAATTTTTGTCATGTGTATGGTCGTGATGATAGTCTTATTTGATGTATCATCAGTTATTCCCCTCTTAGTTAGTGGGAACGCTGATGTGGCCACTAACTCTATGTCGGTTGGACTTTCGATTTCATCATTGCATTGTATTTAATGTTGTTAGCAGTTTTTTATGAGATTGGTATTCTGATCTCTAGTTCATCCATTTGCTTCCGCACATTTTGGGACTTCGTGCAACCATCATATCTCGCATGTCGTCCTATGAGCAGTCTTTTTGTTGCTCGGCTCTATAAAAGAAGGCATGATAGCTTTGTTTTTCTCTTTACGCTATCTTTGAAATTATGGTTTATTTTTCTCTTTCTTTCTTCGCTATTTTCGTTTATTCATTCCATTTCAATGTTTACCAGCAGTATACTAGATGGTGAGGCGTTTAGCATTTGTGAAGCGTTTTTCTCACCAAAGAAGGCTTCGCAGGCAACGTTGGAGAGTGTTTGTTCCACAACTCTTTGTCGTCCGACCTCGAGATAGTTCTGCCTAGGTAGATGATAGTCCTTGTCATCCAAGAACTGGTTATACCACACTTTATCTGTGTATGTTTTAGTTTAACCTTCGATTTCTAGTTCCAGAGATATTTTAGGATTACTTAGATTTTCTGGGCATTCCTCTTGCCCAAATGGGTCCCAATGGCTGGAGGGTGATGGTTTCTACTTGTGCGAGAGTCGTTCTTAATGACATTCCCTTGACTGTTAGAGTTTTGCATTCGGTGGTTGGACTTGTAGTGACCAAGAATATTTGTTTTCTCCGCTCCCCTGCTTGTTTTGGAAAACTTAATGACGATTACAAGGACTGGTCGAGGTTTTAGTTTTATACTTCTGTCAAATCTGGTCACTTTTACTTGCGGGGTCGACAGATTATGTGGTCGTTTCGAGTTCCCAACAAATGGAAGGATATGCAATTGTCTGTTGAGGAACAGACAATCAGTGACTGTTTTTTAAAGCTTCCCATGGTTGCTGTGGAGTCGTTCCTTGTTGAAGAGGTTGTGGCGCGTAGTGGGTTATACACTATGAGCGAGACGAAATGGGTTTTGCTCACTGAATCTTGAACTGCTGAGATTGTTGCCCGCTCTGATCCTGTTGGTGTTGATGGGAAAGTGAGTTCTGACAAGACCGTTATGGATCTCAATGCTCCTGTTAGCATTGATGTTGTTGGCCTGACCATTAGAAATATAAAGCTATTGAGGCCTGCTAGTCCGTCGAAGCAGTTGGCGATAAGCCATGGTTGTGTTCCCAAGAGGAAATGAATTTCTGGTTCCACTCATGGTACTACTCGGACTACTCATCTGATAAGGAGGGCAGGAAGAAGATCGCCTTTCTCTCGAGGAGGTCAAGGAGATGAATCAAGCGCTGGAGAAGAGTAGGAATGAGGTAACATGTCTGTTGGATGATAGTGAGAATAGGCTCCTTTCGACTCACGGTGTGCCCAACTTTGTCGAGTGGTCTGATGATGACCCTTGAGTTATTGACAACAAGATGTTTCAGCTTGTTGTGGAGCGGTCTAAGGATCCGAATGCAACAAAAACCCTGGCCGACTTCAAAATTAATCCACTGTGAGAACAGGAGGTCGTCGATCGTAGTCAGAGTTTTGAAGCTCTTCCTCCTCCCTCTTTTCCCATTCGTGTTGATGACGCAGTGGAGTTCCATGTTTCTCCTCCTGCCCATCTGACTTATGTTGTTACTGCTACCACTGCTGTTTGTTTCACTCCTGCCACGACCGCTTCACCGCAAAAAGACAAGAGTTGTTTTTCTGTTATCATCGCTACTTCGACTGTTCTTTCGGCCATTGAGGGTGGGTAATATGTACTTCCTGATCCCCAGATTCTTCATCCAAGGATTAGTTGGAAGGAGCCCAACCCGGAAGACATTTGTATTAAGTCGGATGGAAAGTTTAGTTCGTTTACTAAGATTGACATGCAGGATAGTGCACGCAATTTGATCAATAAGTGGCATAGGCGGATGGTGGAGAGGGCTCTGATGCCTGTACGGGAGCCTAACAGCCATATCGACCACGACCTCATGGAGATGATGGATGGGATAAATCGCTGGGGTGATGGGGTCGGATTATCAAGCTGCTCGTGGTCAAGTGGTTGCTCTTGAAAGGAAGATGTCAGGCAGTTACTGGTGTTTTATCATGTTCTTCGTTAGTTAGACCTATTGAAAGTGCAATGCACGGAGCAAAAGAAGGCAGCTAGGGCTGCTCAGACCTCTATAAGGGAAGTGGAGACTTCGCGGGATAAGTTTGTTGCTGAGCTTGAGACTTCGAGAACTGAGTCGAACGAAGTCCGTGATCGGCTAGATGTTGTGGAAAGGGAGTTGTCAGTTGAGAATGTTGGTCATGATGAGGCCATGCGTTCTGCTATTGAGCAATCCGTCAGTCGTGAAGTTGTTGAGAAGCGGGAGGCGCAGTTAACAACTACGTTTGCTAATTTTAAGTTGGATGTTTCCACAATGCTAACCATTGTTGAAGGGCAACTCATTTCAACTAAGAACCAGCTCGCTGCAACTAAGGACAAATTGAAGATTGTGGAAGCAGCGGATTGGCGGAGAGTCGTAAACAGCCGAATCGACCTCCTTGATTACATGGAGGGGGATGGCCTTGATTTGTCAAGATATTGTGGTTTAGTCGACCAGGTTTTCGAAAGGGATGATGGCGACAAACACGTTTTGGATCCGCCAAATGATCCAGTTGATGAAGAAACGTCGTCTCCTCCTCCTTCGATGGAGCTTGCCTTTAATATTATAACATGCATCCTATATTTGACTGGGAATTCAGTGTTACACGTTGCGGTCAGTTTGAGTATGACTAACCTCATCAAAGATTGAATTGAATTAGTAATTAGAATGCACCCGCATGTTCCACACACGTTTTCTGAAATAGACTTGGAAACAATAAAGCCTAGGGAACATAGAAAGAAAAAGTAGATAGAAAATATGGAAAGAAAAGTTAGAGAAAATATTATTCTTTAGATTATTTTCCTTAAAAAATGAATTTATTTAGTAGATTAATTTAACTATAGTTAGATGATTAAAACCAATCCAACATCTTCAATACCTTATGATCCTAATTTACCACAGGCTCGACAAATTTGTACTAGTGCAATTGGAAGAACTAAATCAGCCAAATAGAGATTTGGATAGTACTAGTGCAATACCTGGGAATTAATTTGATCGTAATTTTGTTTAAAATTATTTGTAAAACTTTTAATTTTAGAACAAAGGGGATTATTAAACCTATGTGACCAACTTGACTAATTTAGGAAAATGAGCAATCTGAACACTAAGGGTGTGTTTGGTTGCATGGAATCGTATGCCACGAGAATTCATGAGGGAAATCACCTAAATCTAAGCTAATTTGAAGTTAACTCGCCAATCTTTCATTCCCACCATTGATCACAAAATCTAATAGTAGATTGATGAGTGAACCTCAAATTAGCGTAGATTTAGATGGTCATCTCATGAATTTTTATGGCATATGAATTCATGCAACCAAACACACCCTAAATTGTTAAGATTGGATTCTTCATAGGCAAATAGAGGCAAACCTAATGTGGGGGTGGGTTGGGGATGGGCAAAACATCCGAACATTATATTGGTCACGCGCAATACTTTCAACCGACCCACTTGCAACACCTATGATGACAGATTTTCTATATAAAAATAAGTTTTCTATGAAAATATAGTTTTTTGGTGCCTCCAACTATGCTCTCTCCAAGAAAGTTTTCAATCATGCCTCCAACTGTGTTCTCTCAAAGGCTAGAATGTTCCAGGAAAAGTGTGAAGCAATTTCAACTATAATATGTATCAGTCTCATCCCAAGTAGCAAACCAAAATTGAGATATGGTTTTATTTTATTTTTTTAAGGAAAAAGGGATAAATCCACCTTTATGTCCACATGAACTCTGTCTTTCTTTGCTCTATTGAGCTGAAAATTTGAGTAATTATGCAAATTAACATGGAAAATGAGATTTTAAGTTTCATTCATCGAGATAGGTAAAAGCTATATATGTTCGATTAGAGGCTTTTCTTCACTTCGTTTGAGTTGAAATTTAGAGCAAACTGAAAATAAGGTGTGTAAAGTTTCTAAGACTTAAGTTCTTAAATCCACCCATGTGTTTAAGTTAACATTCATATATTGGATTGGCCAGAGTCAATGATGCACATTCTAGAACCTGTAAAACTATATAAAACCATGTATTTTGTTCTCAAAGTGCACAAGAACTAATCTAGGTCCCATTGGATTTTTCTCGAAGATTTGAAGAACTCGTTGCCCAATTTTCAAATATTACTTAATTATTGCTGCTATATCAAACATGTGCATCAAAAGCTCTCTAAGAAATGATGAATATGCAATAGAGTAATTCTACACAGCGAGGAAATGGGCGAGGAAATGAGCAAGGGGGGTGAGGTGGCGGAGTAGGAGCCGTTCATCCCGTTTGGAATGTGCACACGAAAAATCAATACACGTATCTCGAGTGAGGTGAACGACTCTCACCCCCGCCACCTCACTTCCCTCGCTCGTTTCCTCGCTCATTTCCTCGACACTTAAAATTTCTGTATGCAATAATGTGTTGGGAAGCTACTGACTATAATTAAAGTACACATTTGTCCTTTCAGTAAGAGCCACTTGACAATGACAATACTTTCTGATAAAGTGATTTGCGCTTAAAAGATATCTTAGGGTATGTTTTGTTTCATGGAAAACTTTCCATTAAAGTATTACAAAAAAGGAGAAGAGATTGAAAACTTTTCTTCTGCTCACCTTTAAAAAATAAAAAAAACATTTGCCAAATTTTGTACAAACCCAGAGGATAGACGTTAAGTTGTTTATTCTCTTCATATTTACCTTCTAACTTTTGGTAAATTTTCTGAGAAAAATTATAATTATTTTCTTGCTGAAACAAAAACAGTGGAAGGCCCAAATATGCACCAAGCTTAAGAGATTTTGTCACGGAAAACTAGTGTGGAGTGGAGAAGCCTCCAATTGTTAAAGGTGTTAGACGTAATGAAGATGGAATCAGGGGCGGACCTACTAAGGGGCCAGGGGGCAGCTGCCCCCCCTCTCAACTTTTAATTTAATTTAATTATATACTTAATTTTTAAAAAATTTAATTTTATAATGTATAGTACAATATGTAAATTGTTCATCCAATTAATTTTGCATCATTCTACTGGTGTAGTGGTTGGAGGTTTCTAAAATTTTGTACACAACCCGAATTCGATACTCATCGAGCGCATATTTTTTATGGCTATTCACTATATATTTTAATGGTTATTGATAATTAGTATTTTTTATCATTGTTACTCGCCTAATTTTTTTATTTTCAATATAATTTTATAGTAATTGCAGACATAAAAAAAAATTTGTTTAATAAAAAATTATTTTTTGTCCTCTCAAAATGTATGATTTCTTTATGTTTATACAATTTTGTCATTGTGACATTCTCCTACATTTTTGTTTTCAACGCAATTTTATATGTAATTGCAAACATTAAAGCAATGAATTGCTTGTTCACAAGTGGCGTAAAACCTCCAACCAAAAAATATTTGAAATTAATAACTAAAGAATTCAATGAAAATATATGCCACTAGCCAACTAATACAAAATTTAAGCCTCATATAAACATTTTTTGATGAAATTGTATTAGGATCTTATTATGTTTGTAAATTTTCAATTTTTCTGTTAGCTTCAATTAGATATTTATCATAATTATTTTGTGATTTTAGTTATATATTCTAGTTGTCTTCAAGAGATAAAATGGAAGGGGAACAAGGCTAAAGATTTAGGAGGAGGGTTCAAACTCTTCTATTCTGGTAAAGATGGCACTAGAAACGGAGTGAGAATAGTGGTAGATAAAGTTTTTAAGGATGCAGTAGTCGATGTTAGGAGGTTTGGGGATAGAATCATAAGTATTAAATTAGCTTTAGAACTAGAGATAGTGCATGTTATTAGTGTGTATGCACCCCAAGTGGGTTTGGACGAGGAGACTAAGAAGGATTTTTGGGACTCTTTAGAGGAGCTAGTTCTTGAAATTCCCTCTTTCGATAGGGTTTTCCTAGGCGGGGATTTGAATGGTCATGTCGGTACGGATAGAGTTGGGTATGAGAGGGTACATGGAGGTCAAGGCTTTGGGGATCGAAACACTGCGGGGATTTTTATTCTAGATTTTGCTTTAGCTCAGGATTTTGGGATCGTAAATACTTTTTATAAGAAGAGGGAAGATCACTTGGTGACCTTTGCGAGTGGGCGTAATAGAAGTCAAATTGATTATTTTCTTGTGAAGAGACACGATTTAGGTAGGTGTAAAAATTGTAAGGTTATACCAGGGGAGTGTCTGACAAACCAACATAGGTTGTTAGTTCTCGATTTTTGTCTTAAGAGTAGGGGTCGTATTGCTGTAGAACAGGTTAGACCGAGAATTAGTGGTGGACCTTACAGGGAGATGTGTGCCAAAGATTTAGAAAGAGGATTTTGGATGGGCAGTCAGTTTTAGAGGGTTGGGAGAATCTAGAACCAAAGGATAAGACTAGTAGCGCGGATCTTTTTGAACATTTGGCAAACCGAATAAGACGATGTGCGAAGGAAGAGCTAGGACAGGCCAAAAGAGAAGGTTTCTATGGTAAGGAGACATGGTGGTGGAACGCTGATGTGCAACAGACCATTGCGGAAAAGAAAAGATGTTTTAAGGTGTGGCAAAAAGATAGATGCCTGGAGTCTTATGAGCTTTATAAGCAGGCTAAGAAGTTGAGTAGTAGAGCAGTAGGAGAAGCTAAGAAGAGAGCGTATGATGCTCTTTATAATAGGCTAGGTACGAAGGAAGGGGAGAAAGATATTTTCAAGATAGCTAAAGCTAGAGAACGAAAAACTAGGGACTTGAGTCATGTTAAGTGTGTTAAGTATGAGGATGGAAGAGTTTTAATGCAGGATAAAGCGATTTTAGATAGATGAAAGAATTACTTTTGGAACCTACTCAATGGAACACATGTAGGGGAGTTAAACTTGGAGGGGTATGCTTCACAGGAAGGGAGAGATCGCGTGTTCCATCGCAGAGTTAGTGCCACAGAGGTGAGAGAAGCTTTAAAAAGAATGAAGCCAGGGAAGGCCGTTGGACCGGATGATATACCAATTGAAGCATGAAAATGTCTGGGAGATGTTGGGATTCAATGACTAACTAAGCTCTTTAATAGGATTTTGGAAACTAGAAAAATGCCAGATTCATGGAGGCATAGCATTGTGGTACCAATTTATAATAACAAAGGGGATATCCAGAATTGCTCGAACTACAGAGGGATAAAGCTTATGAGTCATACGATGAAATTTTGGGAGAGGGTTATAGAACAAAGACTTAGGAGTTTAACTACGGTTTCAGAAAATCAATTTGGATTTATGCCGGGTAGGTCTACTACGGAGGCCATCTTCCTGCTTAGGCAAACTATAGAAAAATATCGCGAGGCACGTAAGAGTTTGCATATGATTTTTATTGATCTGGAGAAAGCATATGATAGGGTCCCCAGGGAGTTAATTTGGTGGGTGCTTGAAAGGAATAAAGTGTCTCAATGTTATGTCGATATCATTAAGGATATGTATGAAGGGGTTGTAACAAGTGTCCGCTCAGTAGGTGGGATGTCTAGTGAATTTCCAGTGTCAGTAGGACTACATCAAGGGTCGGCGTTAAGTCCATATCTCTTTGCTTTGGTCATGGATGAGTTGACGAGACATCTGCAAGAAGATGTACCTTGGTGCATGTTATTTGCAAATGATATTGTCTTAATGGATGAGACTAGTGCAGGTTTAGGTCAGATAGTTAAGTGGCGGGAGGCTTTAGAGAGTAAAGGTTTTAGAATTAGCCGTTCGAAGACGGAGTATCTAGTGTGCAACTTTGGGTGTGAACCAAGAGGGAGAAGTAATGCAATTGAGATCGAATGTGTCGAGGTCCCAGAGTGTGAGGCCTTTCGATATCTAGGATCTATAATTCAAAAGAATGGGGCTATTGGAGAAGATGTAGACCATAGGATTAAAGCTGGGTGGTTGAAATGGATAATGACGTCAGGAGTACTATGCGATAGAAGGATGCCTGCAAGGCTAAAAGGAAAATACTATAAGACAATTGTTCGACCAGCCATGCTATATGGTTCAGAATGTTGGGCTACTATGGGACAACATACGCATAGGATGGCAGTAGCAGAAATGCGTATGTTAAGGTGGATGTGTGGTAAAACTCGTAAGGATAAAATTAGAAATGAAAGAATTAGGAGATACTTAGGTGTAGCGCCCATAGAGGACAAAATTAGAGAAAAACGTTTAACTTGGTTTGGTCATGTGCTGAGGAGACCAAGCACGACGCCAATTAGAAAATGTTTAGATTGACAAGTTAATGGAGGGTGTAGACGGAGGGGACGACCGTTGAAAACTTGGATGAAGACGGTGAATGAAGATATCATTGAGCTTGGATTAGACGAGGAAATGTTGGAAGATCGCATTGCTTGGAGAACCAAAATCCATGTAGCCGACCTCGAAAATCTCGGGAATGAGCTTTGATGATGATGATGATGATGAGTTATATATTCTAGTTATTTCGCTCGTTTGCCCCTTGCTAAGGTTATTGATATTGTGACCTTATTTTGGCTTCAAGTTAGATTACACTTAATTCAATTTGGTATATGCAATGTATTTTTATAGTTGTATTTTTCTTATTTTACTAAATCGAGTAGAAATTTTTTTTTTGCTTGTCATTTCGCTCCCCTTGACTAAAATCCTAGGTCCTCCACTGAATGGAATGGGATGACAAGCAAGAATGGAGGGTAGATTAGAGGTAAGGGTGGTATTAATAATTGGAAAATGGGGAGTAAGAACCAATTGAAAGATAATGGATTTCAACACAACAAGTAAGGCATAAATGTACGTAAAATCCGAACCCCAAACAGATTTTGAATCCGAAGTAGCGGATATGGAAGTAATAATAAAAAAAATATCTGGATTGAAAATCAATTTGGATACAATTCGATTGTAGGTGATCCAGTTCAAATATGGGTCTGATACGGTTTTGTCAATAAAATCCGACCATATCGGAATATACCACATCTTTCAAAATAATATTCCATTTTTATTTGTATAGGTGCCTAAAACAAGTAAATATTGCCCAAATATAGCAAATCATTCTAGCTATCCCGATTTTATCTAACTCAAAAAACCAAATCCGAAACGATTATAGTAATTCAGATCCAGATACGGATGTCTAGATCTCTATATTGTATTCGAATCGTTTTATGCCCTAATAATAACATCAAAGGAAAGCACAAAATCACATACATGATGAATGAAGTTACAACACCCCACTAGCTGAAAAACTATATCATAGGTACGAGAAGTTATCATTCAAGAAGAAGAGGAGGGAGAGTTAAAAGGGGGTGATTATATATGCTTCTACTTCTGGACAGAAAAATCAGTTCTTTATTTTTGAAAACTTGGGCAGCAATGGTCAATGGCGGGATTCTGAAACTAGACTTGTACGAGACAACAAGACACTGAAGCAACAAACGGAGAATCTCTTTTGTACTGCAATGACAAAGATGAATTGGAAAGTAGCGTTGAGATAACAGACAACAACCCTGTTAATAGAGGTGTTGGCAATGGTATTGAACACAAGAAAAAAGGTGATGACTGTTTGGGCTAAAAAATTTGAAATTCTGGATTTGGGTAAAACAACTCGTAACCCAGATTGAAAATGAGGGTTTTGACAATTAAGGCCCATGAGTTCAATTTGAATTGGGTTTCTTCATCTTGCCAATTTAAGAACCTTGCTAGACCCAAAATGATGTAAAGTTGTTGGTTAAAGGTTTTTTAATTATGGATGATGAAATTATTTGCTTGTAATTACTTTTGATGTATAAATATGGCTTAAAAGATCATTTGTACAATTTAGAAAGACGCATCTCAACAAAAGAAATCAATAAAAAATCGGTTCAGATTTAAAATTGGATCAAATTTTATCTTTTATTGTCCATTTCAATTATTTACATTCTTGCAATTTAGATTCGAGCAATTTATTTTTCAATGTTTGCATTTTGATTCCTTTATTATTTCTTCACATTACTAATTTGTAATTCTATCTTTCAATAATTTTCATCTCCTTCACAAGTTTTCAACCTGGTGAATGCGCCTGAAAAACGACCTATTAGTTAAGACATTAGAACTAATAGTCTGATTCTTAGAAGTCTGATTCCTATAAGAATTTCACTTGCACAAATTCCCGAGACACCATATTCAAATATATTTGGAATGACCATTTCACGACAAATACATTAATTTTTTGGCACACGTGGGGGACATTTTATGGATTGTTTTGATCATTAATCACAGTTGGGACGAGACGAAGGAATGATGAAGCCATTCTACCAAAGAGTGGAGAAGAAGTAATTGTTGATAACAATGAAAACAAAACTTCATTGCATGCTAACAATGAAAACAAAACTTCATTGCATGCTCTCGACATTAAGAACAATACTGGAACCATGAAGAACCAATAAAATGAATTTGTTGAGGTCTAAAGATATAAAGCTATGAGGCCTACGCACGAAAACTTCTATGCACAGTTAAATCCATTTTTTGATTTCCTTGGGGACATGATGCATGACATAAGGACAATGGTGACTTTACTGAACTCGAGATTGGATCCTTCGACTACCTCCTTGAACAACACTCAAATTACACAAGAATTGTTCATGGTAACACGAACAGACCAAGTAATGCAAGAGAAAATACCAATATTGGTACGATTCAAACATTTGTACCATTGGACACTAATGGTCAGATTGGTGGCCAAAATGTAGAAGTTTTTACATACCTGCAAACATAGTAGTCAAAGCCATGCCTTTTCACCGCTTAAAGCCAAAAGCCAAGCTAAGCCATGACATCTCTCTTCGTTTCGGTCAAAGTCAGACCACTACTCTGAAGCCACAAAAAGCCATGGTTTTTTGCGTTTTTTGCCGAAGCCTAAAGTGCCCAAAGAGTGGCTTCATGTTACAAAACGTTTCCTATTTTTTTTTTCAAATTCTCTTACTGATTTTGCTTCGAAAAAAGAACGAAAATAGAGAGGGAAGGAAGAGGAATAGAAAAGAAGAAGAAAATAAAATATTTTAGGTGAAGAAACCAACCGGATTGCTAGGACCCAAGCGAAGGGGGGAGGGGGAGGACGATTGACAATACGCAATTATCTTACTGATTTTCTCTGATTTTGGTCGGAAAAAAAAAAGAACGGAAAGAGAGAGGGAAGGAAGAAGAATAGAAATGTTAAAGAACGGAGATTATTTTAGGTGGAGAAACTCGTCGGATTGCTCAGACGCAGGAGAAAGAAGACGATGAACAATACGCGTAGGGGGGAGGGAAATCTATTTTAAGCTTGGGTGGACATTTGCACCCACTACATTTATGAGGGAACCCGCCCAGAAAATTCAAAAAAAAAAAAATAAAGAAATTAAAATTTTAAATTCAATTAACATTAACACTATGTAATTAATGTAGAATTAAGGAAATCATGGTTTTAATTTTTCAGAACACATACTTCCATTATGCATTTAAAAAAATATAATATGAATTATTTTGTAAGGGCCGCTTCACTTGCGTAAAACCACAACTTTACGCTTCGCTTTTTTAAAAAAGCCAAGTCATCAAATTTTGCTTTGACTTCGCTTTATGCTTTTACTATCTTGCGTGCAAACCCACAACCTATATGTCTCTTTGCAACTTCATACATGCATCAAATGAATGGGTTTCAAACACAATACTTCACACATTCTTGCTCCCACTATCCAACGTAGGTAGAAAACTAATGCAGTTAATAGGAATAAAATAGTAGACAGTACAGGAGTTACTGAGACCCATAGTTCGAGGGTGCATACATCTATCTATCTTACAATTCAAATGGGTTTTTTACTGTTCATGAACAGTGTTCACAGAGTGTTTGTCCTATGTGGCAAAGTTATATCCTTGGTGGAACTTAAGTGAAAATTCGAAACCCCCGATGATTTTCTTTTCACATTTCTTCTCATGCTCATACCTCTATTCCCTCTAAAACTTTCAACATACAAAAAGCCTTACCCAGATTGGATAGACATAATCCCATTATCACTAGGGTGTAAGATCCAACTTTTACCTTGTTCTCTATTAATGGTACACAATGCACTGGAGCCCCTCATGTGCAACAATTAGAGCCGTCGGATTTATCTAACGGTTCAAGTGCATGGACTTTAAAACACATTATATTGCAAATAATGTTATTTCAAATACTCAGTCAAACACAATCTAAAAACTCTTTGCCACTCTTCCTCTCCAAAATCTCTCCACACTCTATTCTTCATTTGGATGGCAATAGGCCATTAACATCACCACTCACTCACTCTCTCTGTTTCTCTCTCTTGCATTCTCCCCTTCGGTGCCTGCCGCGTGGGGGCGGCGGGTCAGGGTGTAAAGGTGGTGGGAGATGGTGGTGTTGGAGGAGGAGGTGATGTCGGGGCGTAGAGGCGGTGGTGACGGGGCAAGATGTATAGAGGCGGTGGTTAGAAACTTGAATCATGTCATTTAAATGTTCACTATAGTCATCTATTTAAGAGATAAATCATCAAAATCTCCAACCCCATAGTCTTAATCCCTTAAAAAAACCCTCCAATAACATGTCAGACCCATTTGACCAGCAGCCACCACTCAAGAGGCTTATTCAACTAACTCAAGCCATGGACTCTTGTTGCTTTGATTGTTGTTTTTGTTTGTGATTACATTTTTTGGGGATCATCTCAACATTGATTGGAAGTAGGGGTGGGCACGGGACGGGATGGGACGAGATATACCCATCCCTATCCCATCCCGTTCATACGGGATCGGGACGGGACGGGATGGGAAAAACCCCATCCCGACCTCGTCCCATCCCATACGGGTTCGGGACGGGACGGGACGGGATTAGCGTGCTAAAAAAGCTTAATAATGAGTTGTCTTTAACAGAATACACGTTCTGGACTATTGTCAAGCCATGTAGACAGTCAATATGAGCATCCTAACATCTCCAGGTTTTAAGTGCATTTGTCAAACAAAAAACTAAACAATCAAGCTGAACTAATCAATCATTAGGTGAGTCGAACTCAATTTCATCTAGATCCCCAAAGTGTTTGGTCAAGCAAAGCAACAACGCTCTTTTGAAAAGTTATACCAACAACTCGGTGGTCAACTGGCATAAAAAAAATGCATTAATCACGCACACACAATCATTTCTGATTGGATCAACTCAGAAGCACATAACAACTGTTAGCTCGGCAAATAATCAAAAAGTTGGTGTGCCAAACCAAATTACACCCAGACTCAACAGACAATCTTATCCTTTAAGGAAACTTGGTTTTTTGAGAAAACCATAACATGCTTTCAACTATGTAAATCATCCATCCACAGACTCAAAATAAGCATGTAACCATGTACACTATGATTTCGACTATGATCCTCCATAGTGTAGGTTGCAAAATCTCTGCTCCACGAGAAACTCAGTTCATATTATACTCTCAAATAATAGTGTAGGTTGCAAAGTCTATTTCATAAGAAAATAAATAATTAAATAAAAATATTAATAATTAATATTAATAAATTAGTTCGGGACGGGACGGGATTGGCGGGATTGAAAATCTCCATCCCATCCCATCCCATTCTAGATCGGGACGGGACGGGATCGGGATGAAATTATTCAATCCCATTAAGACCGGGAAAAATCGGGACGGGATGGGACGGGATCGGGATGGGATGCCCACCCCTAATTGGAAGGCTTTGCTTTGATTGGAAGGTTTTGCTATTTTTGGTCATCAGTATGATTTGGAAGGTTGGGTTGAGAAGAAATGTTCTTCTTATATTGATAGAAGAATCAACCTACCACCACCACCAGCCAACAACAATCAATCTTCAACTTCTTCCACTGAGACTATGCCAATGGCAATTCCAATACCAAATATGGAGCAACCAAAAAAATCAGATCAACCTCTTCCTGCTCTTCCTCAACAAGAAAATCCATCCTCAAATCCTGCTTCTTAACAATGGGGTTCTGAAAATTTTTGTTTGTTCTAGTGGTTATCTTTGATGAATGTGAAATGGATTCTTGATATTCCATATGAAATATGTGAGAAAATGGATTTTTTGGGTTATTTTTTATTTTTTTATTTATTCGTTATTCATTCATTTTATTCTCTAGTTTTTTTTATGTATGTGTGTAAATTGAAATTGTCATATGTGATGTATGTGCTTGATGATGAGGTTGTCTATCATCATCTATTGATGGTCATTTAAATGGCAATGGCCATTAACATCATCATCAACATGGCATAATAAGATCTCTGGCTCTGTAACATAAATTTACAGGGACTAAACACTAAATTTTCACTTTCTAAACACAGAGTTTTTGCTTGAGAGGGAAAATGCAAGAGAGGGAGACAGAGAGAGTGAGTGAGTGGTGATGTTAATGGCCATTGCCATCCAAATGAAGAATAGAGAGTAGAGAGTTTTTGGAGGAATAGAGCTTTGAGCCTTTGGGGAGGAAGAGTGGCAGAGAGTTTTTGCTTGAACTTTTGGAGAGGAAGAGTGTGTTTGATTGAGTATTTGAAATAACATTATTTGCAATATAATGTGTTTTAAAGTCCATGCACTTGAACCGTTCGATAAATTCGAGGGCTTCAATTGTTGCACATGAGGGGCTCCAGTGCATTGTGCGCATCCAACCCTGCTTCCTTCTTTTGAAATGTTGCACACGAGGGGCTCCAATGCATTGTTGCACATGAAGGATTTGTAACAGGAACAACCATTCAACTCGGTCATAGGTTTTAGCCATGTCAATTTTATATGTCATCCAACCCTGCTTCCTTCTTTTGAAATGTTGCATCTGGAAGAAAGTTTCGTGCGCAATGGAAACATTGTCTGTGACAGATTTTCCTTTCACGAAGGCCCCTTGATTAGAAGAAATAATGGTATCCAACAGTGGTTTAAGCCTATTCGCAAGAATTTTGAAAATGACCTTGTAGATAACATTGCACAGGCCTATACGCCGGAACTTATCAGGAGATGTAGGATTAGTAACCTTAGGAATTAGGGCGATGAAGGTCTCATTGAGTTTCGAGTCCATATGTTTTGTGAAGAAGATGTTCTGGACCACCTGGATATCATCGTTTTTAACAATATCCCAATATTGTTTAAATAAGAAAGAAGTGGAAGCCATCTGGACCTGGAGCCTTGTGAGTCCCTACAGAAAACAAAGTATATCTGATGGTCTCACCGTCAGGGATTGCCAGTAGTGAAGTGTTGTCATCATCAGAGATGACAGGTTGCAACCTACATTCACTACAAGAAAAATTGTGATCAATAGCGTTTAAAAACCGCTATGGTAGGATACCATAGCGGTTTAGTAACCGCTATGACAGCCGGCGCTATAATAGACCCAGGGGATATTATAGCGGTTTTAAAACGCTATGGTAAGTTTGGCTTTTATAGCGTTTCAAAACCGCTATGGTAGCCTCTTCCATAGCGTTTTAAAAACGCTATAGTAGACTCTAAAACCGCTATGGTAGACTTTACCATAGCGTTTTAAAAACGCTATGGTAAGTATACATAGCAATTTTTTTTTTTTTTTTTTTTTTTTACTATCAAATGACTTTTTATTACATCTTATCATGTATGCATTAGCCTGAGCACTCGAAATTCATTGTGACAAAGACAAGAAACACCATGTTGGTGATCAAGCAAAAGAAAATAAAATGTATTATTTTCACTTCCTTTTGCTAAAAGAAATGTTGAATGATCTAAACATTTTTGTGATGATGAATGTACATAATGTTTCAAGGGAAAAAAGGGAACGAAAGCAACGACATAATTTTTGTGATGATGAATGTACATAATGTACAAACTCTTATTAATCTACACCTGCAACAACAACAACGACAGCAGAAACAGCAACATCAACAGCAACAGGGGCTATCGACAGCAACAACAGCAACGATAGCAACGACAGCAACAGCAACAGCAGCAGCAGCAGCAGCAACAGCAGCCATACTAGAGTTTCTCCTAGTACACACCCCTTCCTCCTTTTCTTATTCATGTTATGAAATTGAAATCCCCTACCAAAAAGCCAAGGGGAGTCTACCCCAACCTGCTGAATCAATCAACTCAGATCAGAATTACTCTATTTAGTGTCACCCCTAAAGTTGAGTTTCCTAAGGGAAGTACATTACAACATAAAAGCCATCATCCAGATGGACTTCTTGACAAATGCAAGTCTTGTTGTTTTGGGATTCTAGCTAATTGAAAACCATTTACTTTGAGGAAACTGTAGCAACATTTTCTCAACCAGAGAAGTTATATAATTTGTTAACAAGAATGGTTTGTTTTGAAAGAAAAATCTTCACTGACCTGCCCACCATGAATAAGACCCATCAAAACCCTTGCAGTTTGTACTAAGTTTGTTCTGTTGTTTCCTAAAGGTCTATATTTCTGTTTCACCAAAAAAGGAATGGGGATATTAGCTAAGATAGGCCTTTGAAAACAATAGAAGAAATATGGAATTTAGCTTCATAAACACAAAGAATCTATGCATGAACATTACCTTCTGGGGGCAAGAAAGATAACTCTCTCCCCAACCGCCAGAGATCAGTTGTTTTGATAGCAAAAAGTCGCAAGCTTTAAGGACCGTAGGGCTATTTTGACAATTTTTCCCAACAGCTGAAAGTCCTCGTAGGGCGAAAAATGTGTTGTAGATGAAACAAATTCCCCAGTTTCCATACCTGTGAAAGTATATCTTCAATTTATTACATGTTTTTCTGTGGGTGTGGAAAGTTTTTTTATAATTAAACCATTGAACATACCATGAACCATCAGGCATTTGAATCTCTTCAATGAATCGTACTGCTTTTGAAATGGAAAGGTCGATTTCTTCCTTCCATTTTCCTGGATATAACTTCTTGAACAAGACTAGAGCATGAATTGCCGATGCAGCGCATTCAACGTACTTGAGGTATGACTCCATTGGCATTAATGAGTAAAAATAAGTCATAACACTCAATAAGGAAATTGATGAAGTAAGATTGCTTACTCAAACTAAAAAACAAGGCCATGAAATAGTTCTGTTGGATTTAGAACCTACAAAAAAAATTAAGAATAAATTTTTTTTCAAATGATAATTGAACATCTCAAATACTCTGTGAATTGTAGGTGAGAAATGTATGCTACTATTTTGATCTGTGTAAAAGTTCACCTCTAGCCAATCCAGTCCAGTCGGTGGCTCCCCCGCTGTGAAACCACCTTTTCCACCCTGCCACCATGTCAAATGGGTAAACATCAAATGTGACTTATGAACCAGTGCACAGCTATAGGAACACTTACTTGAAGAGAGAGAATGACGTGAACCGAATCATATAAACGCTCTGGTTCCAGCTTTTCTCCAACATGTTCAGGTGGCATTTGTGAGAACAGAAGGCAACCCTGTCAAAGACGTGAGGTAGTTATATCAACCATCGTCATAACCATTAATGATGAAATAATACATTTGTATCATGAGTGGAAAAGTAGAGGTTCTCACAGTTAGTCCTTCTGCAGTGCAATCTGAGACTTGCCACCCATTATCTTGATCAGAAAAAGTCCAAGATCCCTTAGAAATATGGCAATGCATGCTTTGAAAGTCGCCAGATGGATTGTCTTTCACCTTCAAATTAACATCATTAAGACATTTATAAGCTAATGGTGTATCCACATTTTGGTAAAAGTCACAAGAATTTATGGTAGTAAGATCAAAATCTGCGAACATTTTATGAAATCATGACCTTTCTTAAGAGTAGGCCATATTTCTTCATGAAGATTACTTGTAACAATTGCTTGAATGCCAAGGCCAGTGTCCCACATCTGACTCCCAAAACTCTGCAAATTATATGGGACTTAATTCGTAAAGAATGTTATATTATATCAAAGTAAAGAATGCATCCTCAAAGTAAAGAATGTTATATTATATCAAAGTAAAATGTGTAATAACCTGCATCCTCATTCCATCTTCAGCAGCCCACAAGTAATCTTTGACCCTGGCAAGATGCTTCTTGAATGCATCCGAATCTGGATCTTCCACCCAACATGCAAGCATACACAAGACCTAGAGTGTTAAGGATTGATTGTTTCCAAAAACAAAATTTGGTTAGCACTGAATCCTATCATTAAAGTTTAACCACTTTCTACCTGGAAATAAGAATTGTATATTTCAACAAAACTTCAATACTGTTGGCTAAACTAATTATAGAAAATCAAAGTTCTTTGACAAAAAAGGGGAAGAAAAGGCAAAATGAAATAGATATTAGTACTAAAGATTGATAATAACTCACCCTTTTGTTAATCTTCTCGGAGATAATTACAAGTAGAAGATGTGCATCCTTCCCATTTTTTTACGGGTTTCTTCCCTTTTTTTTGTGTTTTCATGTTCTTCCCAAATCCAAGATGGCATACCTTTCTTCTTCTGAATATTAGTCCATTGACCCCATCCTGGAAGTAAAACTGGTTTTTTAGGTTCAGGGTATTCCTCATTCTGAACATCGAATTCATCCTTGTCAAACCCTTCTTCCAGGTCATCCCCAGCAAAAGCTAGGTGCATAAGACCTGTTTGAGTTGGGAGTTAATAATCGGGTTTGGTGCCAGAAGTCAGAATACCATCAACCATTTCTTCACTGTGTGTGTCAGCATCACTATCTACCTCCTTCCAATATATAACAGAGAAGATAAACAAATACGTGAAGAGAGGAACCGCTCTTAAAAGTAAACTACCTGCACTAACAAAAACACAGCAAACCTTGAGCTCCTGAGAGGGCAGAGCTCACTCTTTTGCTGGCAAAGACTTTGTTTTATCACCATTTCCCACAGTTTTACATCCCTGTATATGTCATTTACAAAAAGTTCAGAAATGCGATTTTCTCATTTCCAAGAGAAAGGAGGCAATGTCTACCTTTTTCTAGGAGTTTGATGCAAGAAGAGAAACTGCATACGTTGTCTTGGGACTAGGAGTTTAATAATATCATCAAAGCTCTGTTAATCAGAACACATTCCAGAGATTTAGGAGAAAAGGAAGCCACAATAAGCATAATAGAAATCAGAACATGTAATACCTTAAACGTACAGGGCACATAATGTTGCTAGAAGGGCCTTTTTTTTTTTTTTTTTTTTTTTTTCTGTCCTACTATTACTTCAATTCAATAATATATGCAAATAAACCCTCAACCCGTAATATCATGCAACACCACCCAAGTAAAGTTGCCTTAAATTTTAATGTTGGAAACCCGCTTAGGTTATTGCTAGTTACTAAATATTTTTATTCTTCAAAATCGTGTTTGAATGTATATGAGATGAATAATACAGTGATAAGAAAATTATCTGAAGGATGTGCTGATTGAAGTTATGTGCATAGTCCGCAATTATATCTAAAGCATCAAGAGACCATTTACGAAATAAGCTTATCGAGGAAGGAGGGAATTACCTTAGGCATTAAGTTTTCATTCGAACTATCATGAGAAAGAGACATCCAATGCCTTCTCAAGAGCATTCCGTACTGAAAATTGATCCTCGAATTAAATCAAAAGAAAAGAGAAAAAAAAAAAATCCTCGAATTAAAACCTCAAGTTAAGAAATGCAAGAAAATATATATATATATATTGACTTTGAGAAAATCATGGAAACATATGTAAATAGCATGCCACACTATCCAAGAAAAACAAAAATGAAATAAACAACTCATAGGACTTATAGATCTTTGGCTTACGAGTTCAATTCCATACCTCTTGCTTCAAACAAATTTGCAGCTCAATCTTGGGAGATTGTTTCTTCATGGGTTCAATACATCCGTTTACTTGACTGATGCGATAATAATAAATGTGAAGAGGAAGAACAGATTAGAAAATCCTTGAAAGAGAAAAATGGGTGTCTTACCAGCTTGTGAAGATGAGACACTTCTTGTGAGATGCCCAAACTCTCTTCCTTGACTTTTCTACAAGATTTACTGCCATCAGCCAAAGAACATAAATCAGCTTCAATAGGATGGAAAAATACACATCTTGCAAAGATGGGGTTTGAAACAAAAACTATAGTAAACTATTTTTTAATCAAGTGGTGAAACCAAGAAGACCCACTAATCTTTCAAGTACAATCAACCCTCATTAACTTGAACACTTTACCAAAATGCACTCTTATATCCTTATTCAAGATTGACTCTCATTATGGGTAGTTGATTCTCCAATCTAAGTTTTCAAACTCCAATATCCGATTTTGGAAAAACCCCAATCCATTGAAGGAACCCATAAACCAAATTAAAAACTACTAAATATGAGATAATGTATGAATTCATAATGCAAAGAAAAGCTTACCTCTTAGAGCATTCGTGTCTTGGGGTTACTCCCATGAACTTAGATGATTTAGGAATGGATTCATACCACTTGACTTCATGATGTTTAGAACCAGAGCTTGCTTCAGACCCCATTCTTGAGACTTGTCCAAAAATGCTGCAATTTGAGGCAAGATTTGCATCACAACAATGAGACAAGTGTTCACAACAAATAGACATTTTTCTCATAAAAACAAACACAAACAAGAAATGGGTACCTGAGACAAACCCCTAGTATACAAAAAATCAATCTCAAAAATTGCAAACTCTAGATTTTAGATATGAGATTCAATTCTCGCTAGTTGGTCATCAAAACCTTCAAGAACGAGTCCCTATCACAAAGATCTAAACCCAAACACCACCACTCTCAACATCCTGAAACATCAATCGAATTCTAATCCAACATCGTCATCTCCCTCCAATGACTCTTCCTCTCACCAACTCACCAAATCGTTAGTCCCAATCTCCACCTTCGGAGTCTGATTCAACTCAACCTTACTTCTCCACCTCCCCCATCCCCCTCCCTCCTCTGATCCTTTCCCTTCTTGAAATTTGCAAACAGAGAAGAACTCACCTGAAGCAGGCGAAGGCGGTGGAATGGCGGATGCGAGTGGCGTCGACGGTGGTTCTCTTCTCTGTGTGCGATGGAGACTAAAGGGGGAGAGAAAATTAGGGATTTTAGGTTTATATGAAGATCTCTCTCGATTTGTTTTACTAAATCAAAGAAAATGGAGAGAGCAACATCACATATATACATAGAGATGGAGATAAAAAGATAGGGAGAGAAGGCAACAAGAGCGAGAGGGATGGAGAGGGAGTTTTGCTTTTGGTGAGGGAGAGTCGCGAGGGAGGAGAGCGAGACTGAGAGGGAGAAAGCGACGTAGATGTTGAAGTGGAATCGAGCGAGGTCGCTTTTTTTATTCCCCGCCTACTCTGTCGCTATTAAAATTTGCGCTCTGTGAAGCAATTGTGGAGCGCGCATTTCTTTTTCACTTCCCGCGCGAGGCCTTTTGGTGAATTCAATCAATTATAGCGTTTTTCACAAAAACGCTATAAACATTTGCTATCAATGATCACTTTTCTTGTAGTGATTTTTCATATATAACCTTTCTGTAACAAAATGGGGGATCAAAACCCATGCAATATAATGGATATAGATTCACTAACAAGTCATCTGGCATATAATACAATCATCCAAATTTATCTCATCAAAATATAAATTCTGACAAATTAATTTCACAACAAAATTAACTCAGACTTTCATCCGCAAGTGATTACTTAGAACAAAATAATATATAGAATGTGAGACACATAAATTTGGGTGTGGTAGATCAAGTTTCTAAACAAATGCAAAATCATCCCCAAAAACATACCCGATCGAACACATCCAAACCTGAATACTCAAACTTGCAAACACATACAAATCAGTTTGCGCTACAACGCACACACATAACCTCTATGTAACCTAAATGACAAAGTAGCTTACCAACACATGAACACTGGAGCTACTATGAATCAAAACAAAGAATTTTACCTTATATCTCAAGTGAAATAACTCAAAAGAGAGACGGGGAAGAAAATCAATCAAACCAATTGGATATTAACTCCCCTTGAGTTAAAAAGAAAAACAATTAACATACTAGTGATTTAGTATCACACTACGAAAACTTCTAATATGAACATTGTCACTTTTGTAACGAATTGCGATAGACCACCACGCTTAAGAATATTTAGGTTTATATAGTCAATGTATACATGTTCTGTATTTTAATTTTGGAACAGAGCAAGGACAAAATACCCTAGTGGAAGAAAAATGAATTAACATCTTCACTTGAGCACATATATTTATACAGTGTAGTTGTCCAAATTTTCCATTTTGATAGTTTCCAATAGTTTTCATAACTTCATATTCATATACATCAAATTTTGCATGATCCAAGATGCCAAATTTTACTTTTGTGGATAGCTTAAGGAGATTGTTCCTACCAAGGTCTGAGTAAGAAGAACATCAGTAGAATTTCCCAAGTCTACGGATCAGACCTTTATTTTTTTTTTCTATAATAAACTCCTCTCAACCGCAGATGAAGTAAACTTACACACTCTAAATCTTAGCATAAACCACCTATCTAATTGTTCCAATTTCCTTAGCAAATCTGAAACTTCTCCTCATCTTTCACTTAAACTGCTCCAAATTAAATTAGAAAGAAAGTTTCGTCAACTCCACCATTGAAAGGGAAAAGGAGACAAGTGAAATGTTTATGTGACATTTCTTCAAAAACTTCTACTTCAATCAGTTCTAAATGGAGTATTATTGCCTTAATTGTTTGTGTATGCACTAGTGAAAATGAAGAGACCAAAACATGATGAAATGGGAAAGGAGGAAAAACTCACTAAATTAGATCAGATTTTCTCAATTCATCCAAAATCATCAAATACACACAGATACAGGTCATCACACCACTAGACCAAAATCCAAAACATAATCACACATCCTAACAACAAAACTCACAAACCCCATCATCAAATCCTAAAAATCACTAATTAAGTCTAGAAACAAGGATTGCAAGATACAGGGAATAAGAAAACTCACAGGTCAGTAGCACAGAGCCCTCGGCACACAAGACCTTTCTCTCATCGCAACAATCATCTCGCCAGACCACCACAACATCACTAGCAACCCAACATCCTCACGCCTCCCTATCTCCTTTGCAGAACCATCTAAGCTGTCCACTAATACATCTGGTTTCCCATTCCAAGGAATCAGTCCTTGTTGATCTTGAATGGCTTTGAAAGAGCCCATCATCGCGATACATCCGACATCGAGAGCCAACAACCATTAGAGATTTATGAGGATCGCCTTGTCGCTTCGCCAAGACGACAACTCGCCTCTGTGCCCGCTTTCGCTCACAATCAGAGAGAGTTCGAGCGGCGACGGCTAAGTCTTGAGATGAGAAGAAAAGAAGAAGGAAGAAGGAGAAATAAAGAAGGAGAGAAATTTTCTCTTATAGTTGGGTGGCTAATTGCCCCCCCGCCCCACTAGAATTCTGAAAGCACCTACCTTCTAAACTCACCAAATAAACCCTAAAATTTTGAAACTTAAATTCAATTAAATGTAACCCTATTTTATTTTATTCAAAAAATAAAATAAATTAGTTTTATGAAATTTAGGGGTGTTACATTATACACACGTTAAATGGAATCTCGTCCCGAGATTCGGAAGGTAAGAAAGTTAACCGAATTTCAAAAAAATACAACTTATCAAACAAGAGAAGATTTAAAAATAAAATTTTCAATTGAATTTTATGAACGTAAATATTTATTGTCATTGAAAAGTAGGGGTGTTACAATATATACAACTCAAAAGGAATCCCGTCCCGAGATTCACGGAAAGTGCTAACTGAACACTGCGAATATCAAAAACCACTAAAAAGGAAACGATACGGAATAATGTCATGCAAATATTGACATTATAAATAAGATTACTCGCGCACCACAAGTCAATGAAACCTCATCATGAGATTCACGAAGAAAATGAAACAATGCTAAAGTTCCAAGGTTCACCCTTGACACTTCGTCATTAAGACTTCTACACTCCTACACACCCATATCCACATTCTGAGGATCACCTAGACTCTACTCCAGCCTAGGCTAACCAAATGTTCTGATACCAAACTGTCACGCCCCGATTTTCGAAGAAAATTTTCAAAATCCACATATGATTATCCGTTTCCCCAAAACTCGGGACGTGAAATTCAATAACAACAGAAACATTTAGCAGCAACAACTTAAACATGATTTAATTACTGAAATAAATAAAAACTCTAACCAAGAAAACTGACGTCGTTAGCCCCACTAGCGGAACTCCCGTAACGCTGCTCAAAAGTCTCTAAACCTGAAAGGCTAATCGGCTAGATTCCCAAAGGAATGTACCCAAGAAGCAAAAAATCACTTGGGTCAGCAATAAAGCTGGTGTGAGTAATCTTCATCCCAAAAATCAATAAATTCACACGTGATAAACATCAAGCAAAACACAAACAACAAACCATCACACCAATAGGTAGTTCCTCAACGAGGCAAAGGTGTCATGCAAGAAACGCAGTTCAAAGTATTTAGTTCATCATCGAGGCCATCATATCATCATCTCAATTAAGTAAAAATGTATTTACTTGTACTTACCCTATAGGAGTTGACTATGGCAAGTCTGACCTGCAGAAATATTAGTGGACTTGCCATCCTGCATAAAAAGGATTAGAAACAATGCAACGTAATTTATTCATTTTTATTTGAATTAGATTCATCTTTTAACGGATTGATCACTTAGACGATACCACATTTGCACCACCTCTGTGCCGAATATACATGCCCGTATGCCTCTCTCATATAAAGGAGGACTTCTCCGTCATCCATGCCCAAGTGGGGACATCACATACAGGCATGCATCGCAGATACTCCTAACTATATGAGTACCAAAATCCACTCTTGGGCTATCAATGCGCATAAAGTCACGACACATTTTTTACGGATAAATATCAAAGCCTATTTTAGGCATACAAATTCACCTCATTTCCGCAAGACTAATCCGAAGGTTATTTTAGTTTCTCTAGTAGGAAATAGGCGCCCTACCTCCGCAAGACAACCCGCAGGTTATTTAGTTTATCTAGTAAGAGAGAGGAAATAATAAACAAAAAGAGGTGTGGTAGTTCTAAGTGATACAATTCCAGGTGATTAAATTTTCAGAAATCCAAGTTTATCAATATCATTTATTTCTGATATTTCAGTTATCCTTTATGATGACATTTTGTCATTCATAAGTAATTCAATCCACCCATTATTTTGGGGGAGCATAACATTTGACACATTGCCAAATCATAAACCATCTCATCAGGATATCCTCCCATTGTTTTGGGGCAACCTACATTTTTCATATATAACCTTTCTGTAACAAAACGGGGGAACAAAGCCCATGCAATATAACGGATTTAGCTTCACTAACAAGTCATCTGGCATATAAAACAATCATCCAAATTTATCTCATCAAAATATAAATTATGACAAATTTATTTCTCAACAGAATTAACTCAGAGTTTCATCCGCAAGCGATTACTTAGAACAAAATAATATATAGAATGTGAAACTCATAAATTTGGGTGTAGTAGATCAAGTTTCTAAATAAATGAAAAATCATCCCCAAAAACATACCCGATCGAACACATCCAAACTCAAATACTCAAACTTGCAAACACATACAAATCAGTTTGCGCTACAACGCACGCACATAACCTCTCTGTAACCTAACTGACAAAGTAGTCTACCAGCACATGATGAACATTGGAGCTACTATGAATCAAAACAAAGAATTTTACCTTATATCTCAAGTGAAATAACTCAAAAGAGAGACGAGGAAGAAAATCAATCAAACCAATTGGATATTAACTTCCCTTGAGTTAAAAAGAAAAACAATTAACATACTAGTGATTTAGTATCACACTACGAAAACTTCTAATATGAATATTGTCACTTTTGTAACGAATTGCGATAGACCACCACGCTTAAGAATATTTAGGTTTATATAGTCAATGTATAAATGTTCTGTATTTTAATTTCGGAACAAAGCAAGGACAAAATACCCTAGTGGAAGTAAAACTGAATTAACATCTTCACTTGAGCACATATATTTATACAATGTAGTTGTCCAAATTTTCCATTTTGATAGTTTCCAACAGTTTTCATAACTTCATATACATCAAATTTTGCTCGATCCAAGATGCCAAATTTTACTTTTGTGGATACCTTATGGAGATTGTCCCTACCAAGGTCTGAGTAAGAAGAACATCAGTAGAATTTCCCAAGTCTGCGGATCGGACCTTTATTTTTTTTTTCTATAATAAACTCCTATCAACCGCAGATGAAGTAAACTTACACACTCTAAATCTTAGCATAAACCACCTATCTAATTGTTCCAATTTCCCTAGCAAATCTGAAACTTCTCCTCATCTTTCAATTAAACTGCTCCAAATTAAATCAGAAAGAAAGCTTCGTCAACTCCACCATTGAAAGGGAAAAGGAGACAAGTGAAATGTTTATGTGACATTTCTTCAAAAACTTCTAATTCAATCAGTTCTAAATGGAGTATTGCCTTAATTGTTTGTGTATGCACTAGTGAAAATGAAGAGACCAAAACATGATGAAATGGGAAAGGAGGAAAAACTCACAAAATTAGATAAGATTTTCTCAATCCATCCAAAATCAAACCAAACCCACAATCCAAAATCATCAAATACACACAAATACAAGTCATCACACCACCAGACCAAAATCCAAAATATAATCACACATCCTAACAACACAACTCACAAACCCCGTCATCAAATCCTAAAAATCACTAATTAAGTCCAGAAACAAGGATTGCAAGATACAGGGAATAAGAAAACTCACAGGTCAGTAGCACAGAGCCCTCGGCACACAAGACCTTTCTCTCATCGCAACAATCATCTCGCCAGACCACCACAACATCACTAGCAACCCAACATCCTCACGCCTCCCTATCTCCTTTGCAGAACCATCTAAGCTGTCCACTAATACATCTGGTTTCCCATTCCAAGGAATCAGTCCTTGTTGATCTTGAATGGCTTTGAAAGATCCCATCATTGCGATACATCCGACATCGAGAGCCAACAACCATTAGAGATTTATGAGGATCGCCTTGTCGCTTCGCCAAGACGACAACTCGTCTCTGTGCCCGCTTTCGCTCACAATCAGAGAGAGTTCGAGCGGCGACGGCTAAGTCTTGAGATGAGAAGAAAAAAAAAAGGAAGAACGAGAGAAATTTTCTCTTATAGTTGGGTGGCTAATTGCCTCTCCCACACCCCCCCCCCCCCCCCCGCCCTACTAGAATTCTGAAAGCACCCACCTTCTAAACTCACTAAATAAAGCCTAAAATTTTAAATTCAATTAAATGTAACCCTATTTTATTTTATTCAAAAATAAAATAAATTAGTTTTATGAAATTCAGGGGTGTTACATTAACCAATCACGCCGCAACAAAAGCAGAACATCAGATGGTTTTCATAGCAGAAGTGGAGGGTGTATTGCCGTCCTGATTGGATGCCGAAGTCCGTCTCCATGGAGGGCGGGAACGGTTTGTCTATATTAAACCATACCCTTGAATCTTATAAAGGACACACTATATTCTTATCAATCTCCATTAACTAACCAAAGTTGGTTGCAACCATCTGAATATCTGACTCTTCCAATCTGGTAGCAGGAAACTCATGAAATCTGACCCATATGGGAAAGGCAGAGAAGTCTAGAGTAAGATAATCATCTCGCCAAGGTTTTGTAATGACTGACCACCAGAAGAGCACGCCAGAGCACATGACGTGGACCATATCTGACATCAAAAAATTGAATCATGCAATAGTGTTATTATGTCTGTCGGTCTTAGCGCGCGATCTACTGTTTACGATCATTGTTTTAACTTCGTCTTGAAAAAAAAAAAAACGGGAATTCTAAATGTCGAGGGAGGGGGTGTGACCCTTCATCCTCTCGAGATGTGCGCTTTTGTGAATCTCGAGGGGGATGAGTGGTAAAGCCCCTCCCCCTTGCTGTTTTCCTCACCCATTCCCTCGCCGCGTAGAAGGGTTGAAAAAAATGAGTAAGTCTAGAGAACGAGGCTCATCTCGAGAGCGATGGGCGGTTACACCCCCTCCCTCGCGCTGCCCTAGCTCCCTCCCCCTCCCCCCCTAGAATCAGGGAAAATATATATATATATCCTTCACTATTTCCGTCTTGATTTACTGTTTTTATTCAGGTTTTTCATTCACTATTTAGTTTAGAATCCTTTTGTGAAGACCAAGAAAAGGGAGATTGTAACAGGAACGTTACAGTTTAATTGTATGTATGGGAGAAGTGGTTGGAGAATGTGAGGAACTGGTTGGTTTGAGAAGCATTCAATTTGAAGCTTCAATATATGACCATTTACTGAATCTTTGGATGGGTAGATTATTAAATTAGGAGAGATTTTTTAATCTTATAGACAATAGTATGGTATTTAATGAAATCTATTTCGCCATTATTCAATAACTAGTAACTATAACATATCCGTTCCTTTAGCGGAAGGAGCTAAGGTGAGCTTTTGTTTAAGTGATTAAAAGGGAGGGGAATTGTACACATGTTTGAAAGATCAATTTTTCTTGGTGAATGTGAGGTGGCAGGTACTTATTTGATTTGTAATTATATCTTTTCTTGGAAAAATCTAAATATTCTTCATATTGCTTGTCACATGCTCATTTAATTAACTCGTACTTTTATGCTCTTTTCCAAAAGTATGAAAGAAAGAAAAAAAATGAAAAAATATTATTTCAGGATACAACTTGTATATTTGGTATATAATTTTAGTATATGCATATTTGCTTACATATTAAGTTCAGCGTTTCATGTGAGTACGGATGTACGTATAATGATATACTTGTCATGGATTGAACTTCGGGTGAGTTCGTAATGAGCGAATTCCCAAAGACTCATCAGGGTTAGTTAGAGCGTGGAGTCAAGCAGTTCTAGCTTTGAGGCGGTAGTTACGATCATGACACTTTCTAAAAAAAATTTGCTTTGTTGATTTCGTAGGTAATAAGATGTATGACCCAATTATTACTTTCCATTTATTAAATCAAAGATTTTGGGATTGCTTGATGTAATACACTTAGGTTGGTTTGTTTATGATTTATTTTGATGGATTAAGATGTGGTTATGTTGAAAGGAAATTTTTTTGAGGAAGTTAATTTATTTTGTTTATTAGTTGTTTCATGACTATAACATTTAAATTGATCTTGTCGTCGCAGGATTTTGGATAATCTATTAATTTAGATTGTTTAAAAATTGGGGTGTGATAATCAATTAGAGGATCCATTTACTCTTTATTTCAAGAATGTGTTATATTAAGAAGTTGTGTCCAGTTACGATCTGATCATTGCTTATGGATTCAGATCACGTATTGACACGATGCAGGTTCCACGACGAGTCAAGGCATGACACCAATGTTGAAGCTTATACGAGGAAACTAAAGGAGCCTATGTAAAGATATTCATTTGATTTTTTAATATAAATCAAATATTTGATCACATGTTGGAAGAGAAAGTATTAAAACTTCCAAAAGAGTCAAATTTCTTAGTAAAAAGAAATTAATAGGCAAAAGTTATTGTAAATGGCATGATTCTTGGTTTCGCTCTACAAAAGAAGAACATCAAGGTCAGCTAATAAGGAGTAATTGTACAAAAAGATCATCCATAAGAAGTAGGGGTGGGCATCCCATCCCGCGATCCCGATCCCGTCCCGATACCGTCCCGTCCCGAACTAATTTATTAATATTTTTATTTAATTATTTATTTTCGGATTGTGGATGCCCATACAAATTTATTGATGTATATAAAAAGCCATATATGAAGCTCATGCAAAGTATTTATGCTTTCACAAAAACTGGAAGTATGGTAGAGCCCAAGTGATGACTTCCATGTTTCACCACATATAAAAAGCAGAATCATCTTTAATGAAAGTTTCTTACTTTCGTCTCAAGAAAACATTGTGGACAAGAGTCAAAGAAGAAATTAAAGTAGATTCCTTTCAATGAATAAACAACTTTCATAATGTAAAAGATTCCAAGTTATTGGGTCTAAATGACTGAGATATTCAGATTAGTAAAGACGTAACATAAGTTTGCGTGGACAAATTAAGGAAAAGTAACAAAAGAGGCTTCTTGTAGTAAACTCAAATTATTTGTTCTTTCAGAAACAATATTAAAAGCACTTTCAATATTGTTTTCTCCAAACACAAGAAACACTCACTCCTTCATTTTATCAGATTTCTTGATTGCTTGATAACTCCAAGCAGAAAACATTACCATGGCAGTTGTAGTTGTTGGACCGCTAGTTCAGAACCTCGTTTCCTTACTCCAGACAGAGTTCACTTTGATTGGGGGAGTCAAGAAAGATGCAGAATGTAGATTAGCACGCTGATCCCGTCCCGTCTCGTCCCGTCCCGTCCCGAACCCGTTTGGGATGGGACGAGGTCGGGATGAGGTTTTTCCCATCCCGATCCCGTATGAACGGGATGGGATAGGGATGGGTATATCTCGTCCCATCCCGTCCCGTGCCCGCCCCTAATAAGAAGTACTCATCCAAGTTTAACAAACATGATGTTCCACAGGGTTTGTCACTCTTTTACCAAGAGGCTGAAAAACATTGTCAAAAATCATCCATAAGAGGCATCCAAACAAAATAAACCCATCATTGTCAAAAGGATGTCACTATCGTTTATTATTATTATTATTATTATTATTATTATTATTATTATTATTATTATTATTATTATTATTATTATTATTATTATTATTATTATTTTTTAACCAAACTGCTTTCATTCAAAGTCAAACTGAAGACAAAACCAATGCGAAAGCTATATGGGTCCTATTATGGGTCTTCGAGTTTTGATATCATACTTGAAGGTAAAATTGTTTTGCAAGTCTAGCTCATAACCAAAAATAAACATGATCAGCTAATATGTTCTGTAAAACCCTGTTACATACTTGATGATACATAAAAACGGTCACAACTCTGAGTTGTACACGTGTTATGATGATTTCGATGAACTACAGGCCCAATATCAGCCCAATGTTGATCCGACCCAAGCGGTTCCAAGTCCGCTCACTTCAGTTTGCCAGGCGGACCCGGACTCTCACAACACACTAGGCTCACACGTCTCACAACTATCTTCAATACCCGTAAGCCCTCATTAGGCAAATATCTTGAGGATCAACTTCGGACAGACAACTACAGTTGTTTTTTGCTTCCAACTAGAAAGCAAATACCAGAGTATCTTCCACACAGGGAAACTTCCTTTTACGGATTACTCTTGGATTGAGAACTATCTCCCGCGTACCTAAGAGCACAGAGCTAATAAGGAACTTCCCTCCTACAACATGACTCCTAATTAGATAGGAATTTCCACGAAAATCTCCTCCTCAAACTACCCTACGATGGTCTGGTTAAACCATGACTAATTGCACTATAAATAAGACATGAGGTTGGTAAGCTAAGATACGCTACAAATTTCATGTTACAGCATTACACCTTTCTCATAGCCCTGTCTGACTTTAGCATCGGAGTGTCATCGACCACCACAACGGTGGTCTGTGGCTCATGTGTCCTACTTGTGCAGGTCAACAGGTCAGCAGGAACCAGGTTAAAACAGGGAGTGAAAAATGATTGTACCAATTTGGTGCCATCCGTGGGGACGACATAGTTCATAAATTTACACTAAGCGTCGTCTCTTTTCAAAGACTCAGAGAGATGGTGACCACCAGGTCACGTAACAACGGAGAACCAGGGGACACGTCAAACATTTTGGCAGTCCTTATACTGCCTCCTTCAGCAGCTCCTATCTTGCACGCGCAATCGACTCACGCTCCCTCATCAATGGCAGCAGCGACAAATCCCAAAATCGGTACGCTGGCGTCCCAAATACAGTGGATCGCCAGAGCGGTGGAGGCTCTCACACGACAGAATCCACCATCCACTAATGGAGACCAGGAGCAACATGGATCTCCGCCTCCAGCAAATGATAGGGAGCAAGCGTAGGAAAGCCAAACACCCGCCAGTTCTTATTGGACTAAAGCAGATTGCGCGGCTAACACTGAGGTCAACGCCAGGACAGAGAGGCTCGGCCCTGGGAACCCTGTCCGCAGAGGGGCGCATGACCTGAACGTAATGTATCGCCTCTCCGTCCCACCATTTGTGGATTGGATCATGAACGAGGCCCTAACGAGGAAGTTCACTCCTACGATGGAACCACCGATCCCTCCGACTACCTGTGCCATTACCAGCACGTAATTGCCCATAAAGAATGATATGAATCTGTCATGTGTAGGACCTTTTCCAATAGTCTGAAAAGCTCCGCATTGACGTGGTTCCAAAACCTTCCGTCGAAGTCCATCGACTCCTTCAAAACACTGGCAAAGGAATTTCTGACGCGTTTTGTTGGAAGCCAACGTTTTTGAAAATGCCCTCACTACATACTCTCCTTGAGGCAGAGATCCGGCGAGACACTCCAAGAGTATGTCACGTGCTTCAACAACGAGTTGACCCTCATCGACGGGTGCAACGACGATACAGCCATGACAACCTTCACTGTGGGCCTCAAAAAGGGAAAGCTCTATGAAGACCTCACCCCGGAGCCCCCTCTGGACATGGCGGATCTCCTCAAGAGCATCCAGAGACACATCACCCTGGAAGAGTCGAGGACCGTAAAGAGAGAAATCGAAGGCGAGAGGAGGCCCTCCGCGCCCAGGGACAAGAAGGAGGGAAAGAGACACGAGAATGAGGAACGAAGCAAGAGGAAACGTGGTGACAACAGGCTGGACCCTGATCAATTCAGGCCGGAGAAATCGTCCAACTACGTTGAATCCAGAATGGTGACACCCCTAAACGCTAACCTGTCGGACGTACTAAAATTAATGAAAAATTGCGAGTAACTGAAGTGGCCCCCAAAGACACGCGGAGAACACCGCCAAGCGCAACAACGACAAATACTGCGCGTACCACAAGGAAAACGACCACAACACCAATGATTGCAAGAGTCTAAGATACGAAGTTGAGTACTGGATCCGCAAAGGCAAACTGAAAGAGTTCCTGATGTTTGAGAAGACAACTGAACAGACAAAGGACAGGGGGGAGTCAGTTAAAGAAATAGAGAAGGTGACTCCAGGGATAATATATGTCCTTCATGGAGTCGGACCAAATGAAGGCTAGTCAAACAGGTCACGCAAGCGGACACTACTGGATATGCGGACACATTCTACGGATGAGGACAAGCACATCTGCCACTCAAGGATCCAGAGCTCTATTCCCACCTTGACCTACGGACAAGGACTTCCAAAGAGTCTGAGCGCCACATAATGATGCCTTAGTCGTCTCGGTCTCCATAGCAAGGTGGGAAGTAAAGAGAGTTTTGGTTGACACAGGAAGTTCACTTAACGTTCTGTTCTACAACGCGTTCCGCAGCATGGACCTCAAGGAGGAAAACATGTCATCTTCAGAGCACCCGCTGATCGAATTCAGCGGGGAAAAATGTTTTCCAATCGAAAAGATAAGGTTAGCTACGGTGGCAGGAGAGTCGTAGCTCAGGAAAGTCCTATTTTTGGACTTCATGGTGGTAACCGCACCATCATCCTATAATCTCATTATGGGAAAACCATGGATCCACCAGATGGAAGCAGTGGTCTCCACCCTTCACCAGTGTGTTAAGTATACTGCTAACCACTCTGAAGGAACAATACGTGGAGACCAATCTACGACACGAGGTTGCCACTACGCCGCAATGAAACAAATAGAGTGCTCCCAGATTCAGCTACATCATGCAGAGCAGCCTGACCCAGTGCAAGGCCAAAAGACGGTAAAAACATCATTTTCAAGCGGTATAGGAGCAATCAGCTCTTCCGCCCAGCGAGTCGTAATGGCCATGGCAAGCGGGAACACATCTCCCTGACATTTTGCCTGCGCGGAGATTCACTTCTCTGCAAGGTTTACTCTTCATTGACCTATGTAACGCCTCTATAGTCCGCTAAACGATCTGTGAGAGCAACCCGAATTCACTTCAAGACCAGGATCAATTCTCTCTGTCAACAGTTAATTTGCTTTAAATTGTTTGTTTCCCTTTCCATAGTCAATATTGAGTTTTAGTTCTTAAAAAGCTTATTTGATTCACAATCATTTAAGAAATAAATGAAGAATTACGAAAAGCAAATTATATTGCTTATTGGAAAGATATAACAACAAACACACAAACACCTTGAGGCAGAGACAAAAGACTATATATCACAGACGCCCTGAGGCGGATACAAAAGACTGAGCACTACAAGGATCTGAATACAGTATGAGCTGAAGTAAAAGACTTGCTCAGACAATCCTACTACGAACATACTTCGACGAAAACTTGCAAACCCTCTAAACAAACAATATGTAAGTGATAACAAAAATTAAAGTTGCTCGAGCCCTTTTCAAAGACAACAACGTAGTGTGAAAGGGGATTGAAAAGACTGAGCAGTCAGATTGCTCCGTCACAACACTCTGAGGATACGCTCACCTTACAACGTTGTAAACCTTGCAACGAGTTGCTAATTTCCTCAAGAGACATCCCACCGTCTATCCAATCTCCTCAAAGGGCTTAGTAGAAGGTAGATGAATTTGGCCACAAGCAGCGACGCAATCACGATCTCACAGGGTCGTCAAGAGAGACCACTTTCCCCATATGCGATGGCAGGTGTGACTGAGAGCTAACACCCAGAGGCACCGCACATCAACGAACACTTCGATCTGCCATCGGTCAGCAATGGGATCCGAGCACACGAAAACACAAGTGGTACGGTGTAACACCAAGGCATCTCCCCTGGTAGAAAATTTGTACTACTTCTCCGCGAAATGAGAATAAATTATGAGATCTCAGCAAATCAACTACAAGCTTACCCACAGTAGGTGACCACGCATAACAACAACTATCTTTGTGCCCGACCTTTGCAAATGTAAGAACATTAAGAGACTTCAGATACGGAGATCCACCTTCACCCTTTACAAACCAAAAACACTCTTTTCAAGCAAAAAATTACAGGAGATAAGCTCTACGAAAGATAGTGCCTACAACGATTGGAAAACATCATTATATAGACATGATGGTTCACCAAGCGGACACTCCAGAATTAACTATCAAACATTGAATACGGTATGGAAAACGAGGAGACGATGGTTCCCAAAGAAACTGCGTACATCACGTCATTCAAATTAATGGCACTGCACGCAACTCCATAAATTGAGGGGGAGTAGCCGATACTCAACTGTCACACAGCCTATGTCGTACACGTGTTACCACACGATTTACACCATACATGCAGCTCACTTGCCCTAGCCCTTCCTCTGCGGGCCCATGGGCTTGGCCTATTATTCAAACAACACTATGTCGCGTGTTTGGCACGAGCATTGAAAGATCCTAGCCGATCCTGACATACAGATTGTACCTACAGATCACTTGCTGATTCGAGGTAACTTCGTCCACACCATGCACCACTAGGTTCACACGCCCCCTAGCAGGCGGAACCTCTCTTCAAACCAGGCAAGCTTAGTCAGTCAAAGCTGATGACAACAGCTTCTGGTTCAACCCAACACCTAGTCCATTTAGCACGGGCATCGATGGTTCAGGAAGTGGGAGTCTAATCAGCGCTATCATGCCTGGTAACGACGGATCGCAAGGGATTACTGCCTCCTTCGAGGCCAATGATCACCGAACCTAATCAGGTAAGCCTAGCTGGTGACGACTAGCAACAAAAGCTTCTGATCAAAACTTGGACTTGTAGCCCCCACTGCGAGGGTGTAGATAGTCTGGAAGGTGAGAGCCTAGTTAGTCCCGAACTGATTATGATGGTTCGCCACGGGACCACTGCTTTTTAGCGTGGCCGCCAAATCACCAAAACCTGAACTTGTAGCCCGCGCTGCGAGGGTGTAGATAGTCTAAAAGGTGGAAATCCAGTCAGCCACGACCTTATTCTGACAGTTTGCCACGGGACCATTGCTTTTCAGCGTGGCCGCCGAACCCTCCCAAATTTGTAGCCGGATGCGCACAAGTGTAGATAATTTGGAAGGTGGGAGCCTAGTTAATCCTGAATTGATTTCGATGGTTTGCCACGAGACTACTGTTTTTCAACCTGGTCGCCAAACTCCTTTCGAATTCGTAGCACCCACCGCGCGGGGAGGGTGTAGATGGTTCAAAAGGTGGGAGCTTAGTCAGTCCTGAACTGATTTCGACGGCTTTCCATGGGACCACTGCTCTTCAGCCTGGTCGCCAAATTTTTACTCCTTGAACTAATCGGAAGGTGGGAGCCTAGTCAGTCCTGAATTGATTTCGATGGCTTGCCACGGGACCACTGCTCTTCAGCCTAGTCGCCAAATCTTTGCTCCCTAAATCCGTAGTCCACTTTTCTTTGTCGTAAATGATTCGGAAGGTGGGAGCCTAGTCAGCCCCAAACTGATTTCGACGGCTTGCCACGAGACCACTGCTTTTCAGCTTGGTCGTCAAACATGAATCTAGCTGAATTAGTGTCTTCACGCTCAAACAGATTGACATTCTAATATTAGCGAATACCATTTGCGCTGATACAAAGGTCGTACGGCCAGTGCCCAGTTAAAAGCTATTTAGGATGCCAGTCAAGCTTACGACTCTTGATTCGGCACGAACGCTTTGACACATACACTCGGCCATCGCAACTCGCTTTTAGCAATAACTGTAGGCTACTGGTCAGACAAACAGGGTAAGCCTCAAGTAGCTTACCTCGAGAACAAGACATAGTTCGGGCAACCCAACCCCCAATTATGAAACGCATCAGAATAAACATGACCAACTAGTATGTTTTGTAAAACCTTGTTACATACTTGATGATACATAAAAACGACCACACCCCTGAGCCATACACGTGTCATGATGATTTCGAGGAACTACAGGCCCCAACATCAGCCCAACGCTGATCTGGCCCAAGCTGTTCTAAGCCCGTTCACTTCGGTTCGCCAGGCGGACCCAAAACTCTCACAGCACGTTAGGCCCACAAGTCTCACAACTATCCTCAATACCCGTAAGCCCTCCTTAGGCAAGTATCTCGAGGATCAGACAACTACAACTGCTTTCCGCTTCCAACTAGGAAGCAAACACAAAAGTATCTTCTACATAGGAAAACTCCCTTCTACGGATTGTTCTTGAATTATGAACTATCTCCCGCATATTTAGGAGCACAGAGCTAACATGGAACTTTCCTCCTACAACATGACTCCTAATTAGATAGGGATCTCCACGAAGATCTCCTCCCTAAACTACGCCTACGATGGCATGGTTAAATCATGACTCCTTGCACTATAAATAAGACATGAGGTTAGTAAGCTAAGGTACGCTACAAATTCCCTATTACAGCATTACACCTTCCTCAAAGCCATGTCTGACTTTAGTATCGGAGTGTCATCGGCCACTACAACGATGGTCTGTGGCTCATGTGTGCTACTTGTGCAGGTCAACAGGCCAGATTAAAGCAGAAAGCGAAAAACGACTGCATCAATACTAATCATTGAAAGTAATCACAAAGGTCATATTACCTACAGTTAAGAGTGTAAGATCTCAGACATACATACTTGAAGGGAAAATTGTTTTGTAATTGTAGCTCTTAAGCAAAAATAAACAGAGACTGGCCATATTTCGAAGACCAATTTGAGGCTAGCATGCATCAGAATCCAAATGTTCGAGAGCTTGCAAAGCAAGGTCCCTCAAGGTGAGGGTAACAGATAAGTCTTTTAATATGATTATCTTACTTGTAGAGTTCATAGTAAAAATTTGCTTGACATGGTATCAAAATATTGTTCCTGATAGACTGCAGCTTAAGAGGTTGCAGCTGAAAGTCTCATCCAAGTGTGATTTACTGTTTTTTCTTCGTGATCACTTGCAATGATTAGCATGTAACAATACAATTGAGTACTCATTGACTGCAGCACCATAGACAATTGTTTGATACAAAATAACCGACCATTGCATTCATTTTCCGTAAACTATTGGTAACAATACACACAAAATACGCATACATTTATTGTTTGATAACCAAACTATAGTATGAACTACACCAACAAGAAAAAGGAAAAGAAAAAAGGGAAAGATAAAATGAAGAACCCCCTACACCAAGACATAAATAATAACATCACTGAACACATTCTACGACACGTGACATCACATCTGCAAAATTGTTTTAACGGTAGTTACGGTAGACAGGGCTGTACATGCAGCTCTCCGCATACTTCACCAAATCATCAGGGCGAGGGAGGCGACTGGCCAATCCTACAAGAATGAAAGAAAATTACATAACTATCTATAGGACTGCATAACATATATCTAATTGAAACAACAATCCTTGAAGGAAAAGCTCACCAAGCTCATAAACTTTGGCGGCAACATTTGCTGCAATATTTGCTGATATCTTTCTGATGTTTGAGAATGGTGGATAAATCAGGCCCTTATCGTAGTTCTCCTGACTGACCTCCTTAGCCAAAGCCTCAGCTGTACAAGGGAAAATAAAATATTCATAAATAGGGGATCATTTCTGTTGATCAAGAGGTAAAACCGAACAACACTTCCTTCCAGTGTGATTGGGGAAAAACTTGATTTAGCATTCAATGCTAATATTGCCATCTCTAGCTCTCAAGGGTGTAAGACGAACTAATAAACTTTCAAATTTATCAAAGTTATGACTATGCTTAAGACAGAAAGTGTCAAGACATGTCAAGGCTTTTTCAGACAATGTGACTTCATCAACAAAAAATGTGTGCTTACGAAACATTTTATTTTAGCATTCAGTGATCCATGACCATGAAAAGGTATTCACAAAATTTATTAAATTGGGAGCAACTTTGCATTGTGGAAGTAATAAGTGAACTGAAAAGGAGTTAGCAGATGAATTAATGCAGAGATCCAAATTCTTACAGGCAGCTAGAAGCATATCATCATGAACCCGGATTGCACCCGAGATGATCAAACCAAGACCAAATCCAGGGAATATGTAAGCATTATTTGACTGAAATAACAATAGGGAAAATGGAAAGTATCAGTATATAGGTTGGTCTTTGTATAATGATCTTGGGTATAAGAAGAAATGTCCACTTAAAATATAAACTGTTTAAAAGGAACTGCGACGCACCTGTCCAGGTGAGAAAACTTTGCCCTCATATTCAACAGGATCAAATGGGCTCCCACTAGCAAAAATTGCACGCCCCTGCGGAAAAAAAAAAATGTCTCTACTTGTTCAGTTAGCATGAAATAGTGCATCTTCAGCCAAATAATAGAAAGAAAGAATGTTTATGCTTGTTCACCTTGCTCCATGTGTAAGCTTCTTCTGCAGTACACTCAGACTGTGATGTTGGGTTTGATAGGGCAAGAATGAGGGGTTTCTCATTGAAAGAGGCCATGGCTTCAACAACCTCTTTTGTGAATGTTCTTCCAACTCCAGATGATCCAATCAACACTGTTGGCTTGATTGACTGCAAAATAACAAAAGGTATCATAAGAAACCTGTTACATTCCTAAAAACAGTTGTCAAAGTGATAAACAAAATCTTGAAGGATGGAGAAATTTGTGGTGGTTGGTGGGTGGGGGAGAGGAATCTCTCTTACCTTAACAGCCTCTAATAGGGTATTAACATGTTCATGCTCGTGAGCCCAAGGCTGCTTGAAGTGTTGGAGTGACTCCTTACGGGAGCTGACTATCAAGCCCTGCAATAAAAATTTCAAACTATCATTTTAGCTGACATGAAAACTAGTAAGAAGAGTAAAAACAAATCAGTATCTGAATCTTTGAATCTTGCTCTTGAAAAATTTAGTTGTTTTTCAAATTGTTAAGTTTAGCCATCCATTTTGCCTGGTCATTCTACATGTGGGCTTAGCGAGTTATGGCCCTGTCAGCAGGCTCCACTTAAAACAATGGGGATACAAACTAATTAAGTTTATTTTTGCTCCATTTCATGACAATCAAGTGCTTAGGTTTTCCTACCTTTGAGTCTACAAGCCAAATCTTCTTGCGAGTCTCCTCAATTGGAGCTTTGGTCTGCATCAAGAGTAAAACACATCTCTCAGGGCATTAATACTCATTTTCTACATTAATGTGCTCGGATTAAGATATCTAGATAAGACATGGTTGTATGGCAATACCTGTTTCGACATCTCAAGGGCGATAAGTTCAGCTATGCCAGTTCCGGCCTGAAAAGATAAAGAAAGATGGCACCTATTAAGAATAGAGATATAGACACATAGCATAAGAACAACAACCTATCATGTACTTCTAATCATTGTCTAGTGAAACACATGGGTAATGTCAGTTAATATTACCTCTCCAGCACCAAGGAACAAAAATGTGTGCTCAGCTAAGGTTCCACTGACCAACTTAAGTGCTGAAACAACCCCGGCAAGGACCACAGATGCTGTCCCCTGAAGTAACACTCAAATCAACTGATTAGAATAGAGTTTGCCAGAGAAACCAAAACTCAGGAAAAGCTTCACAATATGTTACCTGTATATCATCATTGAAGACGAGATGAGTTTTGCGATATTTTGCAAGCAGCTCAAAGGCATTGTGGTTTGCAAAGTCTTCGAACTACACGATTTAGAACAAAGATCCATAAACAAAGAAATTAGAGGCAAGTGATCAACACAGGAGCCTGGGGCATCTGATATACAATAAGCTAATCAAACTGAGGTCCAGTTAAGATGGATAACCTGTACAAGGACTTTCTCTCCATAGACCTGCTTGACTGCACCCATGAACTCATGTAGAAGCTCAGCATATTCCTACAGATGTGAGATACAAAACCATCATCACACAATTGACCTACAGAAAATCAGTGGTTCATCAGATAAAGTTTAACAGGAAATGTTCTGAAGTTACCTGTCCAGTTGCCCTCTTCTGCCTCAGCCCAATGTAGAACTCATCCTTCAACAACTGCTCATTGTTCGTCCCCACATCAATGGTCACAGGCAAGCACTGCAAATAACACACAAACAATGAATTTCCATAGTGAAAATATTACAATGACCTAGAAATCTGCATTGCAGATATTGATTCCTTATGTAAGAAATATTTAGAGCCGTGTTGAGTCTGGCTGTGACTCATTATAGTCAGATCCAAGTTGTTCAAGATACACACATCACCAAAGAGTTAATTCAGTAAATGCACTTGATACTTCCATAAATCTATCCATCTAGCTAAACGAGCCATCAATCAGAAATGCTTACTGCTGACGGACGGAGTCCTCCAAGTGCAGTATACAGAGCAAGCTTTCCTACGGGTATACCCATCCCCTGCAAACCATATGGTCACTGTCATCATTAAAAACCAAAGAACAAAAGAGAACACATCACACCACACCATTCAGATAAGTGTATTTGAATCATTGTTTGCATATTATACCTGGCACCCAAGATCACCAAGCCCCAAAATTCGCTCACCATCAGTAACCACAATAACTTGGATACTCCTCTCAGGCCAGTTCTTCAGTACTTCAAGAACTCTTCCCCTACCAAATCCCATATTGTTCAGCCTCAGTTCAAGTATTAACATTGGCATAGTACAGTAAAATCCGTACAAATCATCATTAGAGTAATGAAAAGAAAAATGAAAGTAAACAAACATACTTCTCCTTCAAACTGATGTATAAACCCTGAGGGCGCCTGAAGATACTCCCATATTTCTGGCAAGCTTCTCCAACCGTGGGAGTGTACACAACAGGGAGCAATTCTTCAACGTAATCCATGAGAAGCTTGTAGAAGAGCCTCTCATTCCTCTCCTGCAAACCAGAACGACATGAACAGAAAAACAAATTAGGTTCGGAACCAATAATGAAAGGCCACCAAAATGAATTGCTGTGATTATATGAATACCTGGAGATCCATCATAGCCATGTATCTCTGTAGCGGAACTTGATATTGGCGGAGATTGTGCATAATTTTCTTTTCCTGATGACCGTAATATCAAAAATGTTCAGCAAGAATGACTTTTATTACATTAAATTATCAGATAATAATAAATAAAAAAGGATATGTATTAAAAAACATGACATGTCTATGCAACCTGAAGCTCTTGAGACACAACGGAAGGGGGTAGAAGACCACGTAAGTAGTGTGCATCTCTCTCTTTTTCATTGAAGGCAAGCCCTTTGTTATGGTGTGGATCCCTTAACAAGGTATACCCACTGTAGCACATAAACAAAACTCAAATCATGAACAACAAAATAATAGAACGACAATCTACAAAAGTATATTCAGTGATGGGAAGTCAGCAAGCAAGACATCAACCATATTAGAAAGTAATTGCTTCCTCTGCTGCTTAATCTAATTGGAGGTCTGAATTTTGTCAAACAGAACGTGTTTCATGCAATTCGGACATCTAACTAGATTAAATGGCTAAAACAAATGCCCTTTAATAAAACACCATGATTCGGATATTTGATCTCAACCAAAATCAAACTTATGTCAGTATGAAAGTTTTAAAGAAAATGTAGATGAAAAAAAAAAAAAAAAAGAGACAGAGAGAGAGAAAGAGGAGAACATGTATAAACTACCGACAAATGTTATCAGTCAATTTCTACTATTTTTTTATGTTTTCAATTTAATTGAATTACTGTAAAATTCAATTGAATAAAAGAAATTTATAACAGATGACCCCATATAGACAAACAATTCTTTGAAAGAATCAAACATACAAAAAGCATGAAAATCACCTAAATTTTTAAAGCAAAACCCACAAGACAAGAAAGGGAAGAAAAGAAGATAAATTGAACTAATTCCATAGGATCAAACACGAAACCATGCATACCCAAAAAAATTGAATCAAAGCATATCCAAAAAGAATAAGTTGGAAAATAAATAATTGACAAAGGTTAATTAAAAAGGAAGCAACTTGGAAATTATGCACATAAAAAAAAAAAGAGGGTTGATGTCAAAGGTAAAGAAATAAGCAAGGTGGCTGACCTAGCAACAGAAACAGTCCATGGGGTTACAAGTTGTTCTTCAGTTGCCTGATCCTCACCATAGACATCCTCAACACCGCCACCGACGCTAATAGGAGCCCCATTGGTTCCGATCTCCTTGTTAAAGGAAGCACAAGTTTCAGTCTCCACCATGTCGATACTATTGAGCTCCTTTATCCTTTCAGTTCCAATTCCAATTCCAACTCCTCCTCCTCCACGACCGTTACTATTATTGCTGCTCCTCTGGGCGAACACCACAACTGATCTTCTTCGCTGCTGCCAACAAGAATGAGAGAAGCACCCAGAAGAGAAACTAGTGGCAGAGGGTTTGTTCTGCTTAAAACACAAGCACAATGGAGAAACACACACCTTTTATATATACACAAAATTCAAATATTGAATGATTTAGCTAGCTAGCTCTCAATGGACGAGTCATAAAAATCTCGACTAACTTTCAATGTCAAACAAAGGCTGGCTGGCTGGCAACCACCTCCATTGAAAAGAAAATAACAGGTGCAAAACGAATCAAATAATAAAAATGGGATTTTTGAACAAGTGGGGTTGTAGAAAAAATTAAGTAATGAGAAATGAAAGGGGGTGTTTATCTGAATTACCAGGAAACTGGTTCGATTCAATGATATCATGGTGGCGTCGCGTCGACAACAGAGGGAGGGTCTCCGAGTCTGCTCTTTGTCTTTGTCTGAGTCTGAGTGCGCCTAGTCGGAAGAAGAAGAATTTGCTTGCTTCTTTGTTTGTAGAGAGAGAGAAAAAAACAAGGAGGAGTTTCTTTCGTCCTCCTTTGGATCCAACTCTTTTCTCTCTCTCTACAAAATAAATGCAGACTACAAAGATGGATGGCTTTGGGTTTTATATTTACAGAAACAAAAAAAAAAAAAAAACAAAAAAAAAACAAAAAAAAAAAAAAACAAAACGCGTGCCGTGCCTTGCCTTGCCAGAGGACACTTGAAGGCCAAATGGGCTGACAACCTTAGGTGGTGTCACTTTTTGTGGTTTCATTTTCATTCAGATATCACCAAAGTTTAATTTTAAATTATAATAATTCAATTGGTTGGATGGATGTCTATGCCAATTCAGATCTGATTCACATATCATTTTGTCTAATAAATTTTTTTTTTCCTGAGCCAGGAGCTAAATGATCCACCCACCCCTCCCCTCCCCTCCAAAGCTACTCACACAACCATCACAAAAAGGCTAACTGATGGTTGTTGCCACCCAACATCCCTGCCACAGACCTTCTTCCAAATAAGGGTGGGCATGGTTTGGATCGGTTTTAAATTTTGAAGAACCCAATTCGAATTATTTCAATTTAACGGATTCGGTCCGGATTCCCTCGTAACATTGGGATCGAACCTAACTTAAACCGTTTATAATGATCTGGTTCCTATATTGTTACTTTCTTCCCTCTGTAAGCAAGACTCACGAAGACAAAAACGTTTCATCACTCGCTCTCTCTTTCCCGCCACTACAAACCCAACATTTCTTCTTCCTAAACACAAACCCTAATCTCCCAAATCCACCATTTTTACCTCGTTGGCATCTTGATAATCATCACTCACTCTCTTGCTTCTTCTTCTTACAAAACTCGACGATTTCAACGAACCCTACATCATCCCAAAACCTTTTCTCAAAGATCTGGAAATCAAAACATAGAAATTGTGAACATGTTAACACAAAATTGTTCTTAATTGTTTAAAATATATCTCGTAAGATCTCATATTCAAGATTTTCCTCTATTGACCGACAATAATTGTCCCGACAATAAAACAAAAATCAACGCAATTTGCGGAAATGGAGATCCAAATTTATAGAGAGACAAAGATGAAATCGTGAGGTACGAATAAGTAAAGAACGGTGGAAAAAATCTTTGTTTGCAAAAATGGTTGTAAAGTAGAGAGAGAAAGGTGTTAAGGAAATGTGTATGTGTCTTGTGCTGGGTCTTCTCCTATTCAAATGGCTATGTGTCGCTTTTCTTTTTACGGTTCCATTCACCGCCACTTCTAATGAGACCACCATGTTTTGAGTTTTTCTTGTTGCTATTTTAGGAAGTTTGTACAATATAGTGCCCTTTGTTGATGGGTCATTCAAAATGGGTTGGAATCGAATCGTTTGTGATGATAAACCAAAACGTCCTTTCATCTACATTTTATACATGTCATGATGATGTCTAGGAATAACAGGCCCAAGCATCAGTCTAGCACTCATCCAGCCCAAGCGACATCAAGTCTGCGAAGTGCAATCTGCCAGGCGGACCCGAATTACTGTGTCCTGTTAAGCCCATACGTCTCACAGTCATCCCAAATACCCGTAAGACCTATTGAGGCAAGTATCTCAGGGATCAGCTTCGGACAGGCAAACTAACAGTACTTTGTCTCCAACTAACAAACAAATGTTAGAGTATACGTCGTACGTGAAAACTTCCACCTATGGACAACACTCCGATGAGGAACTATCTTCTGTGTATCTAGGAGCGCAGGTCTAGCAGGAAAACCTCCCTCTACAAGACGACTCCTAATTAGAGAAGGATTTCCAGGAAGATCTATATTCTTTAAAATATGTCACCAATGGCCTGGCCGAACCAGGACTCCAACATCATAAATAAGATAGGAGGTTGGTGAATAAAGGTATGCTACAAATTCCATGTTTACAGCTTTAAGCCTTCCTCAGAGCCTTGTCTGACTTTAGCATCGGAGTGTCATTGGCCACTACATCGGTGGTTTGTGGCTCACGTGCGTTCCTTGTGCAGGTCAGGGGGTCAAGGTCAAGCAGGGAGCAAAAGCTGACTGCGTCAGTTTGGAGTCGTCCGTGGGGATGATAGAGTTCCTAGCAAAGCATTGACATCATCTCTCTTTAGAGTTCAGGAAGATGGTCACCACTAGATCCCGTAACAATGGAGACTAGGGGGATACATCGAACGCTCAGACTGGCGCTATACCATCGCTTCCAGTGGTACCAGAAACACAGGGGGCACGCTCACACCCTCGTGCCATCAACAGCGACAACGGACCCTAGGATGGATTTGCTATCATCCCAGATACAGTAAATCACTAAAGCAATGGAAATCCTGACTCAGCAGAACCCTCCATTCGCTGATGGAGATCAGGAACAACACAAACCTCAATCTCCAGACGACAATAGAGAACAGGCGTAGGAGAGTCAAGCCCCCGCCAGTTCTCACTGGACTAGAGGTGGCGGCGTGGTCAACGCAGATCCAACTTTCAAGGCATACCGACCCGTCACGCAAAACCCTCTCCGTCGAGGGGCTCACAACCCAGATGTGTTGTACAACCTTTTGATTCCCCAGTTCATGGACCACATCATGAATGGAGCTCTGTCAAAGAAGTTCAGCCCCCGAAGCTTGAGTTCTACAACGGGATTGGTGACCCGTTTGATCACTTGCGCCATTATCAGCACGTGATAACTCTCAAAGAAGGTTCTAAATCTGTGTTGTGCAGAATGTTCCCAACCATCCTGAAAAAAGTCAGCGTTGACATGGTTCCATAGCCTCCTGCCAAAGTCAATCGATGTATTCAAGACACTGGTCAAAGCATTCCTTATTTTCCCTGAGGCAGAAGTCAAATGAAACACTAAGGGAATACTTCACACGCTTCAATGACGAGTTGACGCTCATTGACGGTTGCAGCGACAGTACCTTCATTACGGCTTTTACTGCGAGGCTAAAAGAGAAATTTTTTTACGACTTCCTCACCTTGGAACCCCCTATTGATATGGCAGAACTCCTGAAAAACGGTCAGAAGTACATCACCTTGGAGGAAATGAGAACAACCAAGAAGGAAACTGAAACAGAAAAGAAACCCTCCGGTTCTAGAGACAAGAAGAAGAAGATAGAAACAAACGGAAGCGCAACGATAACAGGTCGAGCTTTAGCCGTGCCAGGCTATAAACTTCTTCCAACTATGTCGGGTCCAGGACCATAACCCCCCTCAACTCTAACTTAACAGAAGTCCTCAATTCCATGAAGAATTGGGAGGATCTAAAATGGCCCTCAAAGCAGCACGAATACCCCTCCAAACGCTACAATAGAAAGTATTGCTCGTACCACAAGGAGCGCACGCAAAATCAATACTTTGTATGAAAGAGCGCACGCAATTCAATACTCCGTCAGACCCACCTCACAAGGATGACCTAAGGTGGTACAAAATCAGCAACCCGAAGCCCCGCAACACACCGTCCGAAGCTATAGCCAACTCACATGCTCGATCCGCCCAATCAACCGAAGTTGGGACAAGAATCAGGTTGAAATGGATCGAGTGCACCCTCCCGTTGAGGGATGAGAGGGGCATCTAGGTCTCAATGGCCCACTGCGACAAACCATGTCCAACTTCACTCCGTCTCGCAACTCCGAGTTCCAGCGCAACGCAACGAGTCAAGGCTACCTGAGGAGGGAATAAAACAACCTCTCCAAAGTTGGTTGCTGGTGTTATCTAAAAAATTATGTGGTTCGAAGCACCGACATAGCACCAGCACATAAACGACAGACTAATCCCTTGAGGGGAAGTCCGTACTACTTTGCAATATAAGAAAAAATTACAAGGTCTCAATGAACCAATCGAGTGCTCACCCAAAGCGGGTGACCACACATAATAGCAAGTCTTCTAGACTTATCGCTGCAAATGTCAAAACATTTAGAGACTCAAATAATAGAAACGCTCCATAAGCCTTTGGAAAACCCAAAGCACACTGCTTGAGTAAAAGCATCTAAATAGTGCACTTTGCAGAAGATAATACCTACAACGGTGAAGAAATGCCATTATATAGATGTAGTGGTTCACCAAACATACAAGTTAGATTTAAATACCAACATTGAATACTATATGGGAAACGAGGAGGTGATCGTTCCCATGAAAACCGCATAGATCCATGTTCAATCAATTAATGACGTTGCACGCAACCTCATTAATTAGGGAAGATAACCGATACTCTACCATTCACAATCTATGTCGTACACATGGCACTATGATCCTGCGCCAAAACCTAGTTTTTCTTATATGGGCCCACCAGCTTGGCCTACTATCCGAGCGACGTTCTATCGCGTGCAGTGTCGCAAACAGTAAAGGCCCTAGTCACTATTGACACACGGAGCACACCTACATATAACTAGCTGATTTAAGGTATCTCTTTTTAAATAACTTTCATTAAATTAGTGGAAACTAATTCGCATAATGCAATCTGATTTTGGAAGTAGGCTCGCACGCCCGTAATAAGCGGAGCCCCAACCTAGCCAGGTAAGTTTAGTTAGTTTCGACTGATGATGACGACTTCTGATTCACCCCGTCGCCTAGTTCGTTGTGCACGAATGTTGATGGCTTAGGAAGTGGGAGTCTAGTCAGCGCTCTCACACCTGATGACGATGACTCGCCAGAGATCATCACCCCCTCCGCGGATGATGATCACCGAACCCGATCAGGTAAGCCTAGTCAATGACGACTGATGACAATAGCTTCTGGTTAGCTCCCAAATCTATAGCTCATTGCGCGCGGGTGTAGATGGTTTGAAAGGTGGGAGCCTAATCAATTCCAAATGATGTCGATGGCTTGCCATGGGATCACTGCTCTTTTACAAACCATGGTCGCCAAATTTTCTCATCCCAAGTCCGTAGCTTGGGCTTAGATGGTTAGAAAGGTGAGAGCCTAGTCAGTTTCGACTGATGTCGTCGGCTCGCCGCTGGACCATTTCTCTTCCATAGGATAGTGGTCATCGAATCTAATTACAGCTCAGTCAGCGTCTTCACGAATGCTACATGGGGGACCAGCCCGAGCTTACGAAACCTAACTCGGGTCAAGCGCTCATGCTTAACTATATACAACAACGCATGTGCTCGACACTAACAATTCAGTCGTGCCAACGACCGTAATCGACAACCCAATATATAACTTGAGCCTTTGACGGCTTACCTCGAGGATTTGCTGCAGCATGGGTAAAGTAACCCACTGCCAAACCATCCACTTCATACAAAATGCTCAATACGGGCATAACTATGCGATGGCGACTCTGAGACCTCATGGAAGTATAGCTCAAAATTACTCGCGACATAAACGGTTGAGCTCTCAACAGCGGATAGACCATGCGGTTCCCCGCTAACCCAACAAAACCTACATCAAAATAAAGCGACAAGGCGAAATGGAAAACATGCAACAATGAGACCGAATAGAACACGAGTACGAAGTATACTTGAAAAAAGCTTGTTTTCATTAACAGTCCAAACAAAAGGTACAGATGTACAAAAGTTACTCCTCATCAGAAGAAGGTACGAATATAGGGGAACTAAGCTTAGTAGGAGAAAAAACAAAGGTTGCGTCCGTGTGTGCCTGATCAGCTTGAGCGCCATTATCCTGATCGCCCTCTTCCTCTGACAGCTCAGAGATCTCTCCGAAATCCGCAAAGGGCACCTTCTTGTAATAAGAAAGGTCCCAGTCTGGATGTTCTTCTTTCATCAACTCCAGTAGTTCCAACCTCCCATGCACGATCCTGCGGAATTCAAACGTGCCTTGCACCTTGATAAGCTCTTCCTTGTGTGTATTTGCTTCAGCAAGCTCACGTTCCAGCAACTCTAGCTTGCCTGTCAATGCGTCAGTCTGGTACTCCTCAGTAATCAAGTTGTTTTTAACTGCGCTAAGTTCTTTCTACACCAGGAGGAGCTGCCCCCAACTTTCCTTGCTTTCCGAGCATTGAATTCAACATCGGCCTCTAACTGCTGCCTCTGGACAGCCCGCTCAGATTCCTTCCTGGTATTTTCTTCAGTAAGAGACCGCAACTCAGAAGGCACTTTAGCCGTAGTTTCCTGCGCAACTACTAAGCCACAGCGGACCAGGTTAGACTCTTCTCTGATTTGTCCCTGGCTGACACTGCCTCTGCTAACTCGAACTCAAGGGCTTCCAAACAAACCCTGTGGGCCTCAGCATCGGTGTAACGACCCGATTTTCGAGGAAAACGAAAATCTCAAAATCCACTTAGGATTATCCGTTTCGCCCAAAACTCGGGACGTGAAAATTTAATAATAACAGAAACAAATAGCAGCATGAACTAAACATTTGAAACAAATAAAAATCTAACCCGGAGAAGACTGGCATGGCTAGCTCACTAGCGGAACTCCAGTAATGCAGCTCAAAATCTCTAAACCTGAAAGACTACTCGGCTACATTCCAAAAGGAATGTACCCAAGAAGCAAAAGCTCACTCGGGTCAGCAATAAAGCTGGTGTGAGAAATCTTCATCCCAAAATCAATAAATCCGCACATGACAACATTAAAATAAACCAAACAGTAAATAACCACACCATCAGGTAGTTCCTTAATGAGGCAATGATGTTATCATCCTAATAAATAAATATGCATTATTTATCACTAATAAATAAAATTTATGAGTTATCAATCCTCATAAATGCAACAACAATACATTTCATAATCATATTAGACTATTATTGAAATATTAAACAAACACATTTTTCTACCTTTAGGAAGACATGTAGTTCTCATTCAAGGTTCGAATGAGCTGTTAGTTTCTTCCCTCAAGGCTAACCTAGTACAAGCTAAAATAATCTATACACAATTTCATGGCATGCTCAATTCAATGGTTTAATTTAATTATTTATTTTGTTTTCTAATTCTTGGCTTCTTTTCCACAATCGCACTCTCCTCCTGTGCCGAACACACCTCACCCAAGTGTGCCTCCCTTGCCATCGAAGCCACTCGGAGCGTACATGACCCAAGTGGGGTGCCACCTCGAGTGTCATGTCATCTCACCCGAAGTTCGATCACTGACAAGCATTCTTCCTAAATCTACACGTACAACCGAACTCACATGGAACGGTGCACCGATATGCAAGCAAGTATGCATACCCATTATAATATCACACGTATACAAGCAAGTTTGTATACAAAAATTTCTTTTCACATTTTTTTTTCTCTGGAGTTGTGGAAAAAGAACATTTACCAAGTATTTTATTTGAGTCATTATTTTTCCAAATCAATTAACGTCACATCACATTCCCTTTACAAGAACTATATATACATAAAACATTACCAAGGTGATATTCACAACATGACAAAATCTATTTTTCCATCTCCTTCAGAAAAGAATGAAAAACAAGTGTGTCGCAAGCACAAACATTCTTTTAACATAGTGACATACGCGTGACAAGAAAACAAGTTCCATTACTGGCTATACCCCAAATTATGATACCCTGACTATCCTTATGGAAATCCACATTTTCTTTTGAAAACCACCTATCATGACCACATCTATTGATTAGACAGTGACAATCAATATAGAACATACACTGTCAACATACATATCCATACCCATACCCATTTACTGTATGACCTTTGTCCTCTTTACACTGTCCCCACACCAAGTAGTGAGATACTCCTAATGGATATGATTGGTTTGTCAGTTCCACTTACATTCAGTTATCTACTTGGTAAATGAACTTTTTAGGAGATTTTGACTAGTTCAAGAAAACCCAACAAAGAGAAATTTATTAAAACTGGAAGTTAGAGTTGTATAACAATGAGGTTCTCTGTGCAAGTCCAAGATAGGGAAAAATCCAAACTACTACACTCAACTATTTGAACCCATCACTCCAGTAAAGTTTATAGAGATGCCACAACAGAAATGCACATCAAAATCCAAATCCATCAAATACCATAAGCAACTCACCTAACTAATTGAATCCATTAAAATTTCAAGAAACTAAATGCACAAAGAAACAGATCCAACACATTCATTGTGAACTACTAATCCTATATGGATTGATACAAAAACAAGAAAAACCCGTGGACACAATCCTCCTACAAGTAACTAAATTAAACATCCCTACATTAGGGTTTCCTTAGTCTTACACAAACCCTACCCAATCACATGCTTTTCTAATGATGATGATGACCTAGAGAAACCCCGAATGCCTTGACAATTGCCTAAAGTCAATGTGAACTACAATGGGTATCCATTCATTCATTTAAATCAATTAATCAAAGTAATCAAACTCCATCAATTTAATCTACCAAGTTAAGGGCAAAAATCAGGAAGAAAGAAAATGGGGGTTTAATCAAAGTAGATTTACCACACAACACATAACTATCAAAACCATCACATAAAACAAACTGAAAGGGGTAAAAGATAACTCACCGAGCAAACCGTAAAGGATTGCGCAGCCACAACCAAACAGAACCCTCTGATTAGTGGAGATCTCCCGGCTATCCAACAACAATCTCCCTCAGTGGTTACGCTGCTGGTCAAACCACCCTTTCAAACCAGTCATACCGCTGGCCAGAGCTATGTTTGTCTCTGTCTCCCATACTGTCTATTTCTTAGGTACACAAACTAGATCCTTCCAAAGATTCGAGAAGCGTTAGATCTGTCCTGCATGTGAACTGGCATCTCTCCACCAAGCATCTTTCCACAATATCATCACATCTCAAATCTTTAATCCATCGAGAGTTCTATGTACTAATGTGCAGGTTATTTTTGTTTAAATGGAAATCGGTGAAAATGTTAAACCTGAATGCATTATTGACTGCGATGCACTTGCAATCTCAACATGGTGGTTGCACCGACTTTTAACTTCCATCCTTCAGTTGAGTGCCCGAGTACAAGTACTTAGTGTGTAGCATCCATGCCAACACCTCTTCAAATATGTAGCTCCCTAGCACTATCAACAGGTCCCAAACTATGCAAATCTATGCCACTATTAACCAGATGGTTTCAGCTGCTTGCAGTTAGATCCTTTTTTTTTTTTTTTTTTTTTTTTCCTAAACAACAACATGAATACACGCTAGTTGTTGATAAATTAACACATTTTCATTAACAAAGAATCACAACTTCTTCAAAGAAAACTATGGTCTTTGAAATCATATTTTGCAACTCAGGTCATGGCACCATAGCTTACCACACGCCTTTGTTCATACCCACACCACCATCATCCTCTGCCACTTCTTTATTTCGACCATTAACATCGAAAGATACCAACAGTGAACAACAACCTAAATCCCTGACATACAATTTCTTACAAACAATGGGTCATACTAAATCCCTTACATACAATGGGGTCATCCCAAATCACCTGCTGATGAGACACCACCCCATCACTTGTTGCTCCTCTTCTACTACTAAAATCAGAATTTGTCATCAACATCACCCTTCCATCCATACCCAACATCTAAACTCAACTCAACCGAACAAAACCCTTTGATCTTCACCCAAATCGCAGCACCACTGTCATCGTCTTCGCCTCCTTGCAATCACCGTTCAAAACTCTTCTCATCTTCTCGCCTGCTCCTCGCCAGTTCCATCCAGCCTCACGCACTATTTCTTCTTCAATTTACTGTCAAGGAGAAATAACACAGAAAAAGGAAGAGAAGTCTGAAACAGATTGAAGATCGTGAGGAAGAAGGAACCAGTTTCGTCTCACCATCAGCCGCCATTGAGAAAAAAACGTGAAGAAGGGAAAAGGGAAAAGGAAGGAGAAAAGAAGAAGAAAAAAGAAATAGGGTTATTCTCTTTATAAGGTGGGTGGCTATTCGCCCCCACCAAATTTTTGAATGCACCCACCCTCTTTCACAAAAATAAAACCCTAATCAATATCAAACCCAATGAAGACCTAGCTCAAGTCCAAAATATAAAAAAAAAATCAGCCCAAGCCCAAAAGAACAATAACACCAATTTATAAACTACCCCCCCCCCCCCCACATTTTTTATTCTATTTAGTAATGGCAAACAAAAATATTTTTCCCAATAAATGAGATTACAATATACGCCACAATTAATAAATAAGAAATTATTATATTTATTTAATTAGGCGGATATTACAATCGGCGACTGATTGTTCCAGCCTCCTATCTTCAAGTTTCTTTCTTAGTGATTCAACTCAAAGAGTGCACCTGAATATGACTTCTGCATATTAGAGAAGACGCGCTCCATGGTATGCACCCTCTCGTGGGCCGCCTCAACCTCCGTCCCAACAACGACCACTTGGCTCAGATTGCGACATCCCCAACATAAGATGTTTCAGCCATTTATCCATACACTCTCCCAGCGATCCTCCTCTGGCTTTAAATCATGGTTCACCAGCCAGCTATAACGTATGTTGATATATTTCCTTGAAGCATAATCAATATCAACCTCCTGGTGCCAAGCCTAGTTGCTCATTTTTACTACATTCGGAGCAAACATACTCATCCACATGTCTGGATGAAGCTCTCCTGGATGCGAAATTACACCAGTGCGACCCTTTGCAGTCTTTACCGCACCCGAGCCCTCATCCACTGCCTTCCCCTTGTCTCCAGCGGCCGACCCTATGTTGTGAGCCGACTTAGTAGAATCCGAAGGAAGAGAAGGAAGCGAATTGTCTATCAAACCCTCTGTTATATCGATATATGGCCTAGAGCGAGATGGAGGGCAATGCAGACAGCAAGAAGGAGGGTCCACGTTGCAATGGCTACTGTCAGACGATCCACCAGCAGGATGAGAAACCTTGGGGCCACAAACAAATCTTTATCAAGGCTTTCCAGTAAAATGTGCTTGGATTGGTCAGTATTAGTAGAAGCCGCCACAACATCACACATCAGCTTCTTATTCAAAGCTTATTAGTAGAAGCCGCTACAACAGCTAACATCAGCTTTGATGCATCATCCACCCTGCTAGCCGCAGGTGGTCCTTCTCCAAATCAGATGCTACAACCTTCGCCTCGGCGGACAAGTCAGAATCACGCTCCTCCCTCAACAGAGCGCACCGTTTGGAAGCAGGCTCAGTCCCAGTGCAAGACCTCTTCGAGCCTATAAAGGAAGCAGGTGTCTCAGAAAGGCCCTTTGTGTATGACAAACTGGAAACCTTACCTTTCGAGGCCTTTCTCTTCTTGGAAGGAGTTCCACCTTCAGGCTGAACCTTCGACACTCTGAAAATAGTGGGAGCCACATGCCAATGGGCTCATAACCCATTGCGATTAAATTGGAAATGCTGATAACATCCTTCACTCTCATTCAAGGAATGCCACGAAATGCCTTCACAACAGCTTCCTCCTTTGAGGAATGAGGAGTAGTGGGGAACATCCATAAAGAGAACACATGTAAAGATCAATAAACAATCGGCACAACGAAAAGAGGAGTAGTGGAGAACCTCCTTATTGAGGCAAATATCTCAGGGATCAGCTTCGAATGGGCAAGCCATTGTCTCCAACTAGGAAGCAAATGTTAGAGTATACATCGTACGTGAAAACTTCCACCTATGGACAATATTTCGATGGGAAACTATCTTCCGTGTATCTAGGAGCACATGTCTAGCAGTGAAACTTCCCTCTACAAGACGACTCCTAATTAGAGAAGGAACTCCAGGAAGATCTATTTCCCTAAACTACGCCATTGATGGCCTGGCCGAACCAGGACTCCGACACTATAAATAAGACAGGAGTTTGGTGAATAAAGGTACACTACAAATTCTATGCTTACAACTTTAAGATTTCCTAATAGCCTTGTCTGACTTTAACATCGAAGTGCGATCGACAACAACAATGGTGGTTCGTGGTTCAGGTGTTTTCCTTGTGCAGGTCAGTAGGTCAAGGTCAAGCAGGGAGCAAAAATTGACTGCATAAGTTTGAATTCAAACATTTGAAACCGGACTCGATCCGTTATACAATGGATCCAGTCCGTTTATTAATATGCACAATAAGAACCCGACTGTCTGGATTAAAACGAGTCGATTCGATTTGGATCAAAATGAGCCTGAAGGAAGCATGTGTCTCAAAAAGCCCCTTTGTGTCTGACAAACTGGAAACCTTACCTTTCGAGGCCTTTCTCTTATTGGAAGGAGTTCCACTTTCAGACTTAACCTTCGACACTCTGAAAAGTTGGAGCCACATGCCAATGGGCCCATAACCCACTGCGACTAAAATGGAAATGCAGATAACATCCTTCACCCTCATTTGAGTCATGCCACGAAATGCCTTCACATCAGCATCCTACTTTGAGGAATGAAGAGTAGTAAGGAACATCCATAAAGAGAACACATGTAAATATCAACATACAATCGGCACAATGAAAAGAGGAGTAGTGAGGAACCTCCCTATTGAGGCTAGTATCTCAGGGATCTGCTTCGAACGGGCAAGCCAGTAGTACTTTGTCTCCAACTAGGAAGCAAATGTTAGAGTGTACATCGTACGTGGAAACTTCCACCTATAGGCAATACTCTGATGGGGAACTATCTTCCGTGTATCTAGGAGCATATGTCTAGCAGTGAAACTTCCCTCTACAAGACGACTCCTAATTAGAGAAGGATCTCCAGGAATATCTATTTCCCTAAACTACACCATTGATGGCCTGAACGAACCAGGACTCCGACACTATAAATAAGACATGAGGTTGGTGAATAAAGGTACACTACAAATTCTCTGCTTACAACTTTAAGCCTTCTTAAGAGCCTTGTCTGACTTTAGCATCGAAGTGCCATCGACCACCACAATGGTGGTCCGTGGCTCAGGTGTTTTCCTTGTGCAGGTCAGTAGGTCAAGGTCAAACAGGGAGCGAAATCGACTGCATCAGTTTGAATTCAAACATTTGAAACCAGACTCAATTCGTTATACAATGGATCCAGTCCGTTTATTAATATGCACAATAAGAACCGACCGTTTGGATCAAAACAAGTCGGTTCGATTTGGATCCGTTGTTCCATGACTTGTTTGGCCACTTCTACTTCCAAGTAAGAAAAACTTATTTTGAGAAACCCTCGGCCATGATAACAACTTATTTTGGACATGAGAGTTTGGAGAGGAGAGTGGTTTGTTGAGGGTATGTGAAACGCAAAAGAAGAGAGAAGCCTAAGGTGTTTGAGTTTAACTTCAGTTCTTACAAATGTAAGTGAAAATTGCCAATTTATGCTGGCATATTACATTAGCTTATTTGGTAGGTATCAAAAGAGCCATGTTGTGAGGACCCAACTTTTTGGCACCACCATGTGTAATCTTTGACAATACCAAGATTTTTTTTGGATGTACTAAAGAACACCACTATTATAAAAAAAAAAACAGACCACCTATCTTTTCCATCATGAATAACACCACCATCTCACCCTGCCACCGCCAGCCGCACCACCTCTCATTTTCCCTCTTCGTCTACTCATTTCTTCCCCTTGTCATCTTCCCCTTCTTCTCTTATCCTCTCTTCTCAGGAACAACAACAAGGACGAAGCAACAACAACCACCTCGTCCACACCGCTGGCAACACAGCCTCTCCCCTCCTCTATTTTTTTAATTTTACATTACCATTAACAACGTGCAATGCATGTCGTTGAAGAAGCAAAAAGTTCAACAACATGCAACAATTGACTTGTTATGATCCCAGATACCACGATGTAGTCTATAACGCGATAACTATTTCTTACGTGCATTGCACGTCCTTGAATATATTTTTTTCCTTGTTCGCCTTCACACGATCTCTGCAAAGATGGAACCCATCCTCATGGACTCCTTTGCAGGGCGAATGAGGAAAAAAACAAAGGAGATGAGGAACAGTGTGGCCGGTGGCGGGGTGGTTGTTGCTGCTCCGTCACTATTGTCCCTGAGAATAGAGGAGAAGAAGAATATTGGATAAGAAAAGGAGAAGATGAAGAAGGGAGAATTAAAAGAAGAGGTATGGCCGGCAGGGCAAGGCAGTGCAATGGTGGTGTTGTTCCTGAAAGATAAGAGAGGGGAGAGAAAATTAGTGGTGTCATACAACAAGTGGTGGTGTTGGATACGTTCCTTCCAAAATTCAACTTGGTCCTTGAAGGGCACAAAAACCAAACATAGTTGATGCGGTCTTTTTCCGCTCCCTACTTTGATCTAGTTCTGCCGACTTGCTAACCTACACAAGTAATGCACGTGAGCCACAGACCACCATGGGATGGTTGATGGCACTTCGATGCTAAAGTCAGACAGAGCTTTGAGGAAGGTGTAATGTTATATTTGGGAATTTTACTAACATCATGTCTTATTTATAGTACAAGGAGTTCTGGTTCTACCAGGCCATCGTAAGTGTAGTTTAGGAGGGAGATCTTCGTGGAGATCCCTCCCTAATTAGGAGTCGTGATGTAGGAGGGAAGTTCCATGTTAGCTCCGTGCTCCTAGATACGCGGGAGATAGTTCCCAATCTAAGAGAAATCCATAGAAGGGAGTTTCCCTGTGTGGAAGATACTCTGGCGTTTGCTTCCTAATTGGAAGCAGAGAGCAGGTGTAGTTGCCCCTCCGAAGCTGATCCTCGAGATACTTGCATGAAGAGGGCTTACGGGTATTGAGGATAGTTGTGAGACGTGTGGGCCTAGCATGCTGTGAGAGTTCGGGTTTGCCTGGCAAACTGCAGTTGGGCATGCTTAGAACCGCTTGGGCCGGATCAGTGTTGGGCTGACGCTTGAGGCCATAATTCTTCGAGATCATCATGACATGTGTACGGCTTTGGGGCGTGACCGTTTTTATGTATCATCAATAGCATAAGTGAATTTTGTTTTTGCTAAGGTTAATTTATTTTACATTTACATTGTTAGCACATCAATTTATGCCCCTAGTTCAATTAATACCTCAATCATGCCCTTCATTATGCCTTCGACACGTATTAACATGGATTTGACAGATCGGCTTCATATATCAACCAAATAATACCATTCCTTTGTGTACTGATCATGTGTCAATAAAAAGGGAAATTCTAAATGTCGAGGGAGTCGGCGAGGAAATCAGCGAGGGGGGGGGGGGGGGGGGACCGTCCATCCCCCCGGGATGCATGCCGTCAGATTTCATGCGCGCATCCCGAGGGGATGGACGGTCCCCCCCCCCCTCGCTGATTTCCTCGCCCACTCCCTCGACAGGTAGCCTCACTCTAATAAAAAAATAACATTGTTTTTGGTTTTTTCAGGGTTTATTTTTCTAAATTTATTCCCAAAATCAAAATTTGTGATGTGCGTGCGTTTTTTGGTACTTTTTTTTTTCCTTTCAATGTTTAATCTTGTTCATGGGTGAGATTACTAATTCTATGATAATATTTATTTTGTTTTTTTACAATGCTTATTTTTCTAAATTTATTCACACAATCAAAATTTAATATACGCTTGAACAATTCATTTTTTATTTAATTTAGCAGTAACTAAATTATTATTTTTCATGAAATTGTGGAAGTGGAGGTTGTGGAGAAAATGGAGGGAGTGGTTATAGCCAAAAAGACTCCAAGGGTATTTTCTTAATATGAATGTAAAACAATCTACTAATTTTGCTAGGATAAGACATTAAGTTTCTTAGGAAAATAAAATACTTAAATAAACGTCCTAAATACCCTCTATTTCTAAATTATATTAATACATTTTTAAAAATAACTGGGAACACAATTGTCAAAAGAAATAGGTAGTTACTGTAACGCCTCTTGGCTTCATAGACAATAGAGATTATGATTTTCACTTCATATATAGGACCTAATATGGACTATATAACTACACATTCCCTTGTGAACAGTGAAAATTGTGTCTTCAACCTGATTTTTCATTTCAGTTTTGCCCTTCCAACTCTACGGTATTTGCAAGAAAAAGTAAAAGGTGGCTAAAAAGTGAGAAGGGTGTTCATGTCATTCAAATGAAAAATACTATTACATATTTTTACTATTTCACCCACCCAAATTTAAACTATTTATATATTTTATTTGAAACCCTCAAATTATATAGAAATTATAAAACGACCTTTACATCTGACTTTTGGATTTTTCATTTTATCCTCCACATTTCATACTTTTACAATCAAAACAACCCCTCTCAAATATTTATTAATTGTATCTAACCCCCTAACATAATTTATTTGAAGCCTCTTATTTATTTATAAACTATACATAAGCTCTTAAAATTATATATAATTATTTTGTATATAAATTCAATTATGATTTTTCTTATTATTAAATTATTATAATAAAATAAAAAAATACTGAATATTTGCGCACGTAAAGCGTGTTGACACCCTAATAGCATAACCTATTTTTAATGCTTCCAAGATCTATGCATCTACAAACTACACTATGAATATTTTGTTAAAGACACTCAAATATTAAACCCATTGAATAATTCTTCGATAGACTATATTACCTGCTTGATATCTCATTTTCATCACGCCTCTCAAAACTTTGTGTGTGATTGAAGCTGACTCATTGTTTTCATTTCCTTTTTGTGTGATACTTGGGTAATTTTTTCTTTAAAATAGAGTGTTTCCGTGAGAAACACTTGTAGTTTTTAGAAGTAGCGGAGAAGTTGGAAGTGCTTACTAGTGATTTGTTCTTAAACATATCATGACCTTAGTCTCACGAAAGTCACACATATACCCTTTCTATTAATCAGGACCTTTGTCCGTTCCAAACTCTTTAAAATGATAAGAGGTCCCTTAACTTACACCTTAAGACATTTTATTAATTGTTTGATAACACACTACACCAAATGGACAGTTTTGTAACAACCCCAAACAATATCACTTTTATGATGTAACAGTCCACCAAACAATTTTAAGTCAAAATTAAATTCAGGCAAAAGTTTGAAAAACAGTTTCACAAATAAAATGATACAATAAATTGGATCACCATGAATAGTATGGTGTTGCAATTATTGTATCACTTCATTTGTGAAACTGTGTTAAATTGTTTGGTGAACTATTAAAGCACAACAGTAGTGATGTTTTTTTTAGGTTGTTACAAATATGTCAATTTTGTGTAGTGACACGGAGTATAGTTACAAAATAAAACTTCAATGTAATTAAAACCCATAAGATATGGGAAGGGGTTATTGTGAAATAGTTGTTCATCCACCTAAAACACTTACTATTGCATTGATAATTCTTGTAGAATTACATGCCGTATGAGATTAGAGTTGAAATATGTGTGATTTGACTAGAAATATAAATATAAAAAATTTAGGTAAGTGTTGCAAGCATTAGAAATGAAAAGTTTGACAAGTCATCTTATTTTATTTGGGGTCTTCTAGTCTTTTGTTTCAATTCTACACCATTCAAGGTCAACTAAACGAAAACAAGAGAGCCCATTGAATGTTGTCTTCGTCCACCCTTTCTCACCTAATTAAGTTCCCACAGAGTCAAGATGACCGAGAAGCTAGCTAACTTTAACTTGTTAATCATGATAATCTCTATATGTACATTGATGGAATGGTTAGGATGTGAGTTGGAGTAGTTTTCAAAGCTTTGTCTTAATTTTAGATGGAGAAAAATAATGGGTGTTTTATGCAGAGAAATGGAGCTTTCAAGTGGGCTTTCTTTCAGTCTTCAAATAAATTTCCTTTCCTGTAGGGGAGGAAGGAGTAGATAGGAATGGCAGAGTGGCGGGTCTCCACCCACCAAACATTAATTCTTGACTAGTTGAGAAAAGGTTGCTTCGTCTTTCTTTGGTGGCCTGGTGGGCATGAATATGGACGGGCGCGTGGAGTGGACCCAATATCTTTCCCATGTGTGGGATACGATTGGCTACTCCCTATCCAATTCCAAACCAGTCAATTTTCACCTTTTCTTATGATCCACATTTTTTTTTTAATATTAATATTAGTTTCAGTCTTATTCTTTATTGAAGACTATAGCGTGCAAACATAAATTTTTAACCCTATGATATGATACGTAATGAGTGAATACACGCATTTGGCCGATGGAGTACCAGCTTGGTGGTATGTCTGTGGCGGATGGAACCAGGGTTTGTACCCTGCTAACAGCATTTGGGGTGGGAGAGGGTTGAGGGATTTAAAAAAAAAAAAAAAAAAAGGAATACAACTATTTGAGCACGCTTCAAGTGTGTGTTTTATTTTCTTTTTTCATTACACACACGTTGTGATGGTATTTATTTAGTATTAGTTTTTATATAACTGGGTTAGTCCATATTAAGATCCAACTAGGAGTACGAGTCCAATTAAGTTCAGAGTTTTATTATAGTAAAATATGCTTCAGAAGTTGTAATCAGTTAGTTTTGAAGTTGAGAGAATTATTTTCAGATTGAAGAAACTTAGTCAAGTTTCTATTATTTGTTTATTGTTTCTGCACCGTTAAATCTATCAATTGGTATATGAACGGTAAATTTTTTTAGATAAAGATGTCGCCTAAGGAAACCAGAGTCACCAACGCAAGGATAAAGCACGTGGAGAAAGCCCTTGTAGATATCTTGGAGTAGTTGGCTGATGTCTTGGTTCATCAAGAACCTAAAGCTCTTCGCAAAAAATCATGTCCTGAGGTTGGACAACAATATGATATCATTTCAGATTCGTCTGAAGCAGAGAAGGTGAACCTTACTGCTATTGATTGGAAAAAAAATGCATTTGTTTGATGAATACGAAGGCAATGAAGAAGAGTCTGACCTTTTAGAGTTAGATATTCAGGCTATCCACGAGTTATCGCACCGCGAGGCCATGAAATCCCATGTTACTGATTTGGAGGAACAATACCCAACCTCAGTAATTCACAACAGCCTTCTCTATGAAGATGATAAGAAAAATTTGATGGTTGTCACAAAAGATGACAACCCTAATTTTTCCAATTTGTTTGAATTCTCTAACTCTAGAGTTGGTAAAGGAGAACTCTTTGGAAATCGTGAGTTGTGGTTTGCGCAAAAATCCCAATAGATTGCTCGCAATCACGAAAAAAAAAAACAAAATTGAAGATGGAAAACCTAATTTTTTTTCTAAAACACCAACAAAAAGGAATAGAAGATCAAACAATGGATACAAACAGAGACAAGTTACCTGAACAATTTTGACACTAGCCCTTTCATTGCCGCTTCCCTTCGCGACAACAACCGCCACCCGAGTAACATGCACTGCAGCAGGCGACGCTCTGACATCTGACCTTCCTTTGTCATAGGACAGATCACGAGCCTTCCTGCGTGACCCCCTTTCTCTCTGACATCCCGCGCGCTGTCGTTAGACCGTTATCCATCATAGACCTTCTTTGACTTTAGACGATGAAGGGTCTGTAGGTTCTGTGTGTGGCAGGTTGAATGGGGTGGGGGAAAATATATTTTCCCCCAAAGACTTGTCAGTACCATCACATTTTTGGTGATTTGTCTTCAAGTGATTCTACAGCTAGACAACACCACAAAAAAAATTATATATCTCCACATGATCCAAATCCCTTAGATTATGTTGGACAAGTTATTCGTCAACACAGAACATGTTATGTACCACCTCAGAACAAATCATATGATTTTGATTTGGACTTTTATGAACCACCGTAGCGAGTGGATTTTCGTCCTCTTAATCAAAGAGGACGAGTCCATCATGATGCTTATGGAGGTGAGAATAATTTTGATGCTTTACCTATGACTTTAGCCTTTGTTGCTTGAAACGTTTACAACATGGTGATATTAAATTGTATGTTCCAACTTACGTTGGTCTTGGTAATGCTAATGGTTTTTGCTTATGGGGTTGACCAAATGGACATGGTTTTGGAATATAAGTCTCTAACAAGTAATAAAGTTGTGCATTTAGTTATATCAAAGTTACAGGGTACCACATCTAATTAGTGTAGAGATTTGACCACAAAAAGACGGTTGTTAGGGAAGGCACCAGTTCAGACTTGGCATAGGATGTAAAAAATTATTACAACGTTCTTTCATCCCAAGGATTATCAACGAGATTTGTTTGGCAGGTTGCATAAACTTACACAGGGCAAGTCTACAGTTTCTGAATACACTGAGAATTTTTGTCTTTTGTGCAGTAGACTAAAGATGAATCATTTGAACAGCAAAATGCTGACATATATTTGCATGGACTTTCTCAACCTATACATGAAAATTTGGATATAATTTCGATTACTTTGATGGCAACAACAGAGCAATATGCTAAGAAGGTTGAAACACGTTCACAATGCTATTTAACTTCTTCAATTTCATTTTAGATAGCTTTGGTCCCTACCACACCTACTAAACTAGTTGCAAAGTATTGTTGCATATAATCCTAATTTCAAATGTTTTAGATGTGGGAAAGTTGGTCATCTTTGTCGCGATTGCCCACAAGATAAAATAATTTCCCTAATTGTAGATGGAGATGATGGAGATCTATTGGCTGTTGATGCTTCCCTTCCTCAGGATGACACTACAAGTCATGAGGCGCATGAACACATCTACATGGTCGTTTATGGCTTGTCCGACAACGGCTAAGCTCGAGGATGAGCTTTTTCGAAGTAGGGGGAATTATGGTATTTATTTAGTATTAATTTTTATATAATTGGGTCAGTCCATATTAAGACCCAACTAAGAGTACAAGTCCAATTAGGTTTAGGGTTTTATTTTGGTTAAATAGGCTTCAAAAGTTGTAATCAATTAGTTTTGAAGCTGAGAAAATTATTTTCAGATTGAAGAAACTTTGTAAGTCAAGTTTCTGTTATTTATTTATTGCTTCTGCACCATTAAATCTATCATTTTGCAATCTACAAAGGATAATATAATAAAATATGCTAAAACTGAACAATTCTAATATTAAAAGTTTTATAATTAATATATTATTTTTAAAATTTTCAATGATTAGAGGAACACCTAGTAATTTGAATAGTTGGAGGGGTTTCAATTAATTAATAAAAATCTTGTTTATAATATGCGAATGTTGGGGGTGTTCATTATAAATAGAGAGTTCTTTAAGTTGTGTTTATACAGGGTATGACTAAAATACTTGTAAAAAAACGTTTTATTAAGATTATATCTCTCTTGTCTGGGATTGTGACAAATGTAAACTCTAAAAGGCATTTTAGAACTTTTAAAAATGCAGTATAGTATGAATAGTGTTTTTCATTCAAAAGACATTACAATCCCTTGTCATTTTTATCCATCTCTTGATTTTGATTGTACATATTATGAAATTGGAAGGGCAATATTGAAAACCAAGAAATCAGGTGAAGACATTGCCCACTGTTCATCCGCACCTTCATGCGTTATGTAGTCCACATGAATTTTATAAACCTTTCAAACGTCTTTTTGTTTATCAGTAAAAAAAGTCTTTTTGCTTGTTGAAAAAAAATAGTAGTAAATGGTCAACTTTTTTTTTTTTTAATAATTATTATCAGAAAGGAAGGATTTTAGAAATGGCAGCTACTATTTGGCACCACAAGTTCCTCTCACCCATACCACCTGCATTGTTATTTTTTTTGCCAGCTAACTCACACCACCATTTTAACCACTATTCATCTTCTTCCTTTCCCACTCTCTTTTCTCCCATCGTCTGAAAAATTTTCCCTTCCAAATTTGATCCATTTGCTTCCCTCCCACTCGATTCAATCTCCCATCTTTCCTCCCACATCCGTCACACTTTCCCCCACTCTCTCAACAATTTTCTCACCCTCTCTTATGAAGAACAACAACATGTATAACAAAAATGAAAGATAATTCAAGAAGGATATTTTTTTACTGGGTCGAACCCGAACAGGGCACACTCGATTCCGCCGTCGCCCTTCTCCCTTTCCTTCTTTTCATTCCTCTATCCTGTTTCTGTTTTCGCGACTGCAATTTTTCTACTCACAAGTGTCTTCGCGAGGTTCAAATTTTTTTCCCTCGCAACAGTCTTTGCGAGTGGGGAACCTACCATCGCATAAGTCGCCGCGAGGGTGAGGAAAATAACAGAAACATGAAAAGGGAAAGAGAAAAAGAGAGGGGCGATGACCTGTACGAGAAGAAGAGAAAGTAGGAGAATGGAAAGGGGAATGAAAAGAATGAGAGGGAGATGAGCGACAACCTGTGCGAAAAGAAGAGATAGTGGGATTTTGATGGCTGTTGTGGTTGTGTGGCCGTTGCGATGGCCACCATCACAACCTCATTTTCTCTATCTTGCGCCCCCTTCCGTGTTGTTGTTGTTGTGGGAGGGAAGAAAGATTTAGGTTTTGCCTTTATGGGTAGTGTGGAAGAGAACTTTGGTGTGGGACAAAAATGGAGTGGTGTGGGAAAAATAATTAGATGAGTGGTGTGGGTGAGAGGAATCTGTAGTGCCAAGTAGTCGTTGCCTTTAGAAATACAAGGGAGGGGTGGGAGGGGGGGGGGGGGGGGGGGTGGATTATAGCTTATCAACATGTGAAGGAAGACATGGTGTGCTAGAAAAACACCTAACCATCGTAAAAGGTTGAGAAATAATATATTTTAAGTGAAAATTCTTTAGTGTCGAATTGCAAATAGCAAACATCAAAGCTTATTGAATCATCCTATACTTCAAGAGTGAGGATTTCCAATGGAAGAAATGTACAGGCTATTTGGTCTAGAATGTATAGAACTATACATGTTTCCTACGAGCTCTTCTCTCTGTCGAGGAAATGGGCGAGGGGGATGGGTTCGAAGCCCAAATGTGTCAGATGTTCTTCCAGAGGTCATCTAAATATTACGGTTATTCATTGTTTTCAAGGTTGTATTTTATCATGGATTTCAAAATTGTATATTCTTGTTGGAACATACTGAATATATAACTTTGTGTCTTCCAACTTTCTTATCATGGGATTATATTAGTTTAGAATCGCTTATAAAGTTATATAATGTTGTTGAAACACATTGAATTTACATTTTAACCTCTATATGTCCAATTTATATATGGTGTTGCTGGAGATGACTTACCTATCACATTAGAAATTTGCTTGTGTCAAACTATGATGGGAAGTTATATGATGTTGTTGAAACAGATTGAATGAACATTTTAACCTCTATATATCCAATTTATATATAGTGTAGCTGGAGATAATTTACCTATGGCATTAGAAATTTCTGAAAGTGTCAACTATGATGGAACTAAGGCAAGTGAGAAAAATTATACAAGTCCCTCTAGCATTATACTTCGAGAATGGGTCAAACAACGAAGACAATTTTCATTGAATATGTCCAGTACTAGTAACACTACAAAAAAGGCCCAATAGATACAAATACTAGAGACGGTAGTCTGATTTCGTCTCAAATTATAAGATTTGAGTCGGAAAAATACTGTCACTAATGCTTTTGGTAGCTGACCAAGACCATAATCATAAAAACTGTGCTTGTGACGGGAAAATCGTGGCTAAATTCAGAACAAACCGTAGCTAATTAAAGCATTTGTGACGGCATATTAGCTGTCGCTAAGTTTTACAAATAAAAACTAGTTGCTACGGTATAAGCCGTCCTCACTACATAAAAATTGTGTTTGTGACGGGAAAGTCGTGGCTAAATTCAGAACAAACCGTAGCTAATTAAAACATTTGCGACGGCATATTAACTGTCGTTAAGTTTTACAAATAAAAACTGGTTGCTACGGTATAAGCCATCCCCACTACATAAAATTGTGCTTGTGACGGGAAAACCATGGCTAAATTCAGAAAAAATCGTAGCTAATTCAAACATTTGGGACGGAATATTAGCTGTCACTAAGTTTTACAAATAAAAATTGGTTGCTACGGTATAAGCCGACCCTAATTGATTTTTTGAAAAAAAAAATTATATATATATATATATATATATATATTCACAAAAAAAAAAACGAAGCTTTGGGCGCGAATAGGTTTGGGAAGCCCGCGTCACCCATTTATTTGGTCAGAGAGGAAGGAACACCTCCCAAATCCAAGCTGAGAAGAAGAGCATCTCTCAAGCTGAGAGGGAGGAACATCTCCCAAGCTGAGACGATGAGGAGCGTCACCCGCTGAGACGGTGAGGAGCGTCACCCGCTGAGAGAGAAGAACATCTCCTTCTTCATTTTCTTCACCTTCTTCAACTTCAAGGTTGAAGGTGGGCGGGGTTTTTGTTTCTGACAGTGGAAGTGGGAGAAATTTGGGGTTTTTGTGCTCTATTCAGGGTTCAAGATGAGTAAAAGTCAAATCTCTCCCTTGGAAATTTGGGGTTTTTATCTTTGAAGTTTTTTTCTATCTTGAAAAGTTTATGTTTAAACCCTTGGACGAGGTGATGGAACTTGTGGAGCTCATTTCATTAAGTGGAGCCCTTGTTGGTCTTCCAGGGGTCGATGGCTTGTCAACAGAGCAAAGGAAGAGGTTGACAATAGCAATAGAGCTGGTAGCAAATCCTTCTATTGTTTTCATGGATGAACCTACCTCAGGACTGGATGCCAGATCTGCAGCCATTGTGATGAGGACTGTCAGGAATATTGTGAATACTGAGCAAACAATTGTTTGCATAATCCATCAGCCAAGCACATAAAACTTTGAGTCCTTTGATGAGGTTTTCCCTCTTTATTTTTGCTGAAATTACAGTTAGATTAAAAGAATTTCTTCGTTAAATGTTACATAATGGATTTATTTGATTGGTTTAAGAATAACATACTTATTCATACTGCATTGTTTCTAGTTTTTCTTTCCATTTCTATACTTAGTGTCTGTCAAAAGTAAATAGTTAGGCCTACAGCTATGCAATATGAACAGTCCAACTGATTGTAATCTGTCAGTTTATTAGGTTGTTGTGTCTAGTCTGTTAGTTTGTTTTGACTACTAGCTTGACTCAAATGCTCTATATATATGATGTAAGATGTACATTTCATAGTATGAATGAGATTACAATTTCACATACAAACTCATATAGATTCTAACATGGTATCAGAGCTCTCTTGCTTCTCTGCTCTTCTACTACTTCATCATCTTCTTCTTCTTCACTTCAATTCATCTTGATAGCTCTAATGGTAGACACTACATCTTCAAATACAACGCCTCTTACTAGTTCTGCTTTGACAGAGCAAAGACCAGTCATGTTTACACATGCACTATCTGTGAAGTTGAATGAGCATAACTACCTCTTGTGGAAACAGCAAGTACTGGCAACCATTCGAGGACACAAGCTTCAAAGGTACATTGAGAAAGGCACATCACCAGCACGATTTCTTACCACGGAAGATCAAGTTGTCAACAATGTCAATCCAGAATTTGTCACCTGGGAGCAGCAAGATCAGCTACTGTTTTCATGGCTTCTTTCCTCCATGACTGAATCACTTCTCACAAGGCTGGTAGGCTGCAACACGTCTGAAAAAATATGGAACATCCTTGAAACCTTCTTCAATTCACAAACACATGCCAAGATTTCTCAGTTTAGAAGTCAGTTGCAGACCATCAAGAAAGGCGATATGTCAATCAATGAATACCTGCTCAAACTCAAGTTCATTGTTGATCAATTGACTTCCGTAGGATATCCACTATCTTCAAGAGATCATGTCAATGCCATCTTTGATGGATTACCACAGATCTATGACACTTTTGTTGTATCAGTAAGCTCCAGGTTAGAAGACTACTGTGTTGCTGAAGTGGAGTCTCTTCTGCTTGCTCAAGAAGCAAGAATTGAACGACACACCAAAGGTCTTGACATTTCTAGTTCTGTCAATATGGCTCATACTTCACACAAACCATCGCCTAGATCTTTTGTCTCCAGTTCACAAGGATGGAGACCTTAGCCAAGAGCTCCTTATAATCCCAGGGGTGCAAGATCTGGGAGAGGTGCTCGGCCATTTGCATCTGATTCTCAATCAGGCCGCCCTCAGTGTCAGATATGTGGAAAGCTTGGGCACCTTGCTTTCAAATGCTACAATCGGTTTGATAGTGATATGCCCAATCCATGGAACTTCAATTCACAGCCATCACAGTACTCATAGTTCTCGCCTTCTGGGCTTGGCTCCACATCTCAGTCCACACCTCCAAGACATGCCTTCTCTGCATCAACTAGTCAGTTTCCACATCCTACTTGACGAGCTGATTCACAGCCTCAGATGCAGGCCAGTGTTGCATCCACACCATCTGATAGTAGTAGGTGGTATCCTGATTCTGGGGCTACAGACCATTGCACACCATATCACCAAAATCTGATGAATCTTGTTCCATATCATGGCAGTGAACAGCTGTTTGTTGGAGATGGAACCGCTTTACCTATTGAAAATATTGGTCATTCTTCCCTTTCTTCTTATAACCCTTCAAGAGTTCTGCATCTGAACAATGTGCTTCAAGTTCCTAAATTAACTAAAAACCTATTAAGTGTGTCTAGATTTGCAAAGGATAACAATGTGTTTTTTGAATTTCATCCTAACCTATGTTTTGTCAAATACCAGGTCACTCATCAAACTCTTTTGGAAGGGAAGCTTAAGAAAGGTCTCTATGTCTTTCCCTCGATGACTCTTCCTGAAGTGCAGTCTACCAAGTTCACCTCCCACTGGGTTCCAGTCAGTCATACTTCCAACACTATGCCTAGTGCAGCAAACACCTCAGTCAGTATTCCAGTCTGTAATTCAGTACCTAGTTCAGCAAGTAGTTCTCAGCAATTCTGTAATTTAGTACCTAGTTCAGCAAGTAGTTCTCAGCAATTTTCAGTTCACAATAATGCTTGTGTGCATACGTCTGTTTCCAAGTCTTGTTCCTCGATGTCTTTGTGGCATGCTAGGTTAGGCCACCCTTCGATTCCTATTGTTCAACAAATCCTTACTAGTTGTCATATTGTAGTTCCCAAATCTATCAATACTGATGTATGTTCTTCATGTTGCTTGGGTAAAATCCACAAGCTTCCATTTTCTAGTTCCACTACTATATACACAAAGCCTTTAGAATTAATTCACACTGATCTTTGGGGACCAGCATCTACTCTCTCTTCCTGTGGCTTCAAATACTACATACATTTTATTGATGCCTACCGCCGTTACACTTGGCTATTTCTCTTACAAAATAAGTCAGATGCCTATCCCACTTTCCTCAAGTTTAAAGCTCAGGTTGAATTGGAGTTTGGACTGCCTATAAAATGTGTTCAATCAGATTGGGGAGGTGAATATCGATCACTGTCAAAATTTCTTGGTCAGCATGGCATCTGCCATCGTCTTGCTTGTCCCACTACTCACCAACAAAATGGTGTGGCTGAAAGAAAACATAGACACATAGTTGAGTCAGCCTTAACCTTGCTTGCACATGCCTCACTTCCACTAAAATACTGGGATGAAGCTGTTAGGACCTCAGTGTTCCTCCTCAATCGGGTTCCAACTCCCGTCCTAAAGGGTCATTCTCCCTATGAAATTTTGTACAACAAGGTTCCCGACTACCGCACCTTAAAAGTGTTTGGTTGTGCTTGTTTCCCAAACACAAGGCCTTATAACTCTACCAAACTGCAATTTCGGTCGGAAGAATGTATCTTTCTGGGCTATAGTCTTCAGCATAAAGGCTATAAATGTGTGTCCTTCACTGGCCGTGTCTACATTTCTCGTGATGTGTTGTTTAATGAATATCAGTTTCCATATTCAAAATGGTACTCTAGTCCTTCAAACTCATCTCCATTGGTCATACTCCTACACCCACTCCTGCAGACATTGCTTTTCCTACCCCTTATCCTGACAGTCCAGTAACTCATCCCAGTAATGAGTCCTCTTCCAGTGATGCTTCCTCTAGTCCATTGGTCACTCAGTTGGGCTCCACTCTGGTACCAAATACCTTGGTTTATCCATTGGTTCCTAGTCCTGCTCCCAACAATAGCCCTACTGCTCCTACCTCCTCTGCTTCAAACAATAGCCCTACTGCTCCTCCTACCTCCAGTCCAGCTTCTCCCATTGCTCCTAACATTGCTCCTAGTCATCCTATGGTCACTAGGTCCAAGGCAGGCATCTACAAGCCTCGAGTCTACTTAACATCAGCAGAACCTACCAGTCTACGTGAAGCTCTTGACACTCCACATTGGTTCACTGCCATGCAGGATGAATACCTAGCTTTAATAAGAAACAATACCTGGTCCTTGGTTGATCTTCCTCAGAATAGGTCTATGGTGAGTTGTAAATGGTTGTTCAAAACTAAAGAGAATGCTGATGGTACTATACATCGATACAAGGCTCGTTTAGTGGCTCGAGGATTCCAACAAATTGCTGGGTTTGACTATGCAGAGACCTTCAGTCCAGTAGTTAAACCTACTACAATTCGAGTGATATTCACAGTGGCTATTACATATGCATGGACAATTTCTCAACTAGACGTTAACAATGCCTTCCTGAATGGAGACTTGCAAGAAGAAGTGTACATGATGCAGCCTCCCGGTTTCATTGACTCTTCCCGTCCTTCTGCTGTATGCAAACTTCGCAAGGCGTTGTATGATCTGATGCAGGCTCCCCGGGCCTGGTTTGATAAACTGAGACACACTCTGTTCTCATTTGGTTTTGCTCCATCTAAGTCAGACTCCTCACTTTTCATCAGACATTCTTCTTCTCCAATATTTCTGCTAGTCTATGTTGATGACATATTGGTCACTGGTTCAAATTCTAGTGATGTGTCACAGCTCATCCACCAACTGAATGCTAAGTTTGCTTTCAAAGATCTTGGCTGTGTTAATTATTTTCTTGGCATCCAAGTTTAGCGCACAAATCATGGTTTGTTCTTAACTCAGACTAAGTATATTACTGACCTCCTATGCCGTGCTAAAATGCAATATGCAAAAGGCTTTCCCACACCTATGTGTGGTGGTGAGAAACTGTGCGATACAGGCAGTGCTCCAGTTCTCAATGTTCACCTCTATCGAAGTCTAGTTGGTGCTCTTCAGTATGTGACCATTACAAGACCTGAACTTGCTTACCCAGTCAACAAAGTCTGTCAATTCCTGCAAAATCCACTTGAATCACATTGGCGTGTGGTAAAAAGGATTCTACGTTATCTCAAGGCTACACCAAATTTTGGTCTTCACCTTGTTTCCACTCCTTCGTTTCAGTGGACTGGTTACTGTGATGCTGATTGGGCGTCTGATCCCACTGATAGAAGATCCACTTCTGGCTACTGTGTTTACTTAGGCGCCAACCTCATCTCTTGGTCTTCAAAGAAGCAGAGCATAGTCTCAAGAAGCAGCACTGAAGCCGAGTATAGATCCCTTGCTGCTGTTACAGCTGAACTCACTTGGTTGCAGTCCCTGGTCTCTGAACTTCGTCTTGGTTACAGTATCCCCACTATATGGTGTGATAACAAAAGTGTTGTTATGCTTAGTGCTAACCCTGTTCTTCATGCTAGAACTAAGCATATTGAGTTGGATGTCTTCTTTGTTCGTGAAAAGGTAGCTCGACATCTTGTTCGTGTTCATCACATTCCAGCAGTTGATCAAGTTGCTGACATTCTCACTAAAGCTCTTGGCAAATCCAGATTCTTGCTACTTCGTGACAAACTAAGCGTTGTTGATTCCTCTACGCTTAGTTTGAGGGGGGCTGTCAAGAGTAAATAGTTAGGCCTACAGCTATGCAATATGAACTGTCCAACTGATTGTAATCTGTCAGTTTGTTAGGTTGTTGTGTCTAGTCTGTTAGTTTGTTTTGACTACTAGCTTGACTCAAATGCTCTATATATATGATGTAAGATGTACATTTCATAGTATGAATGAGATTACAATGTCACATACAAACTCATATAGATTCTAACAGTATCCATCCTCTGTTTTAGACACTGATTCTCAACATTGTTGTTCCCTTTTCTCATGTTTATGTCCAAGATTAAACGGTGTATCTATTTCACTGTTATCAGGGAGGATAGTATGACTTAGCTATTTTCTAAGCCATATTTCGACTAGTTATTTGCTTGTCTGTGGAAGCAAAATCTTTCTTATTGGAGAAACCCGCAATACACTGTTGTTCGTTTCTTCTACACCATCATCATTTCTCTGATGTTTGGATCAATCTGTTGGAAATTTGAGACTAAAAGGTGTCATCATTTATCAACTTCTAATATCCAGAGTTTTGTTTATATCCTTTTATTGTTATTATGCCTCTTTAATTTTGTCCACAGTTTCAAGTGATATTTAGCTGATTATCATGGTATTTCAATTATCCAAGGGTGTGTTTGGTTGCATGGAATCCTATGCCATGGGAATCCATGAGGGGACCCCTACATTTTAGGCTAAATGGATGTATCACTCCACATCCACCATTTGATTTTGTAATCAATGGTGGGAATGAAAGTCCCATGAACATGAGAATCACATGCCTTGGGGGACCAAAGAGTGAGATTCCCATGTTCATGGGACTTTCATTTCCACCATTGATCACAAAATCAAATGGTGGTCATATGGTAGATGTGAAGTAATATATCAATTTAGCCTAAAATGTAGGGATCCCCTCATGGATTCTTATGGCATAAGATTCTATGTAACCAAACACACCCTAAGTAGAAAACTTTGATAAGTCTGAGGACTGTTCAAAGTTTCAGAAATATCTGGAACTTTGAATAAATATGCTTAAAGTTTTTGGAGGTAACTTTTGTGAAACACTGCTACGTTATTTTAAGAAGAGCAAGTGAACTTATTTTGGTCTAACACTGAGTAATTAAGTTAGAATTATAAATTATTTACTTTTCCTATTTGTTTTGTTTTTGCTAAACACTGCTTTTCATATTTACAATTCTATGGGACTATAGCTCATTGGGAGATTAAGACAATAGTTGGAAGTGGATTCTGAATTTCTGAAGCATTTGTGGCACATTGTTATTCACCCCATTGACACCCCACTAAACATGTACAAAGCCCACATGTTATTCACAAATTGCTTCCCTTAACTAACATTGTGTTTGAAATAGGCAACACTGATTTTAAATTATGAGCTTGAAAACAATGCTATGTTCCTTATTTTGAAGTTTGCATAATGTAATAGATCTATGCATGCTCAATTGTACTATCTACTAATATAGAGTTTTATTCAATTTCACAGAGAGACTCAGCAGCAAATCTCTAATGCCATGGGGTCCATGTATGCAGCAGTCCTGTTAATTGGAACTACTAATGCCACTACTTTGCAACCTGTGGTTTCAGTTGAAAGATCTGTTTCCTATCGAGAGAGGGCAGCAGGAATGTATTCTGCTCTACCATTTGCATTTGCCCAGGTATGGTTCGTTTTGGGAAATTTTCCATTGGAATCAAACACAACCTAAAATGCAATCAATCTTAGAGATGTAAGCATACTTTCCCTTTTTGATTTCAGGTGGCCATTGAGTTCCCTTATGTTTTATTCCAGTCGCTTATATATTTCACTATATTCTACTCCATGGCCTCATTTGAATGGGTACCAATGAAGTTCAATTGGTACATATTTTTCATGTACTTCACCATACTCTACTTCACATTCTATGGGATGATGACCACTGCAATAACGCCCAATCATAATGTTGCTGCTGTAATGGCTGCTCCATTTTACATGTTGTGGAACCTCTTCAGCGGATTCATCATTGCTCACAAGGTAATAAACTGGAAGTTACTGTTTGCTCCTTCAGTCCATTGTAGCCTGCCTATAATTGTTAAGTCATATTGAATATTATGTTGTAACTCTTAGACGGTTAAATCGGAATTTGATCCTGTGTGACTTCTCACTAGAAATTTTGTGAATTTTCTTTATATGTCTGGAACATGTTAAATTATTTTAATTGTACTTGAAGGTGCAACAGGGTATGGAGTTCATGCTCTTCCTACCTTGTCCGTTGCTTACTGCCAGTACATGGATGGAAGTAAGTTTTAGTTGGTAGGAAAAGCCAAGACATTGATGCCATGATCCATGAATTATAGGAATTCGACTCCTCCATGTTTATTACCACATGGATCACTTCTAGCTCAAGCTAAAATCACTGTACCATTGAAGAATTCATTTGTTTACAGTAGTTGAATTGGCTTCTTTTGCAGAGGATTCCGGTATGGTGGAGATGGTATTACTGGGCAAATCCCATTGCCTGGAGTTTGTATGGCCTTATGACATCCCAATACGGTGATCTTGATCAACTTGTGAAGCTCAATGATGGAGTCCACTAAGTTCCCATAAGTAAGCTCATAAGAGACGAGTATGGCTACAGGCATGATTATTTGGGCATTGCCGGTTTTGTTGTAGTTGGCTTCTGCCTTCTCTTTGCAATGATTTTTGCTTTTGCTATAAAGACATTCAACTTCCAAAAGAGGTGAGAAGTGGATGAGATGCTACTGGAGCTTGTTTAGAGGAGATCTTGACGCATTTACCATCCAAGCTAATCATTAGTATTACACGAAGCATTACTAATTGTGTACTGTTCCTGCTATAGTAAGCTAATGGCAAGTGTCCTAGTGTTGTATAAGATGTGTACAAAATACAGACATTGTCATATTGTTAGCTGTATTTTTTTGGGGGATATACACATTTAACTATTTTAAGCAATCTTATTTTATTTGCGGACGTTGGCAGGGGTGCTGTTACCTCTAACTGTTCATGCACCACATACATGTTAATAGTTATGAGAGTAGCTTTTAGCTCTTGGATTTTTTAATTACGATAAATCTCTGTTTTATCCTTTCTCCTTGTTTCCATCAGGTTGTTGGTGTTTTAGCTTTGTGAACAACTTGTTAAGTTCCTTGCAGGGAATACTTTGTGTCAATTTGTAGTCGAAAAGTCATGATGCTTTGGCAATGCAAGGCTGAGAATACCATGATTAATAGCTACAAATACTAGAGACGGTAGTCTGATTCCGTCTCTAATTAAAAGAGTTGAGACAGCAAAATACTGTCTCAGAATTTGCAATTTAGCATTGGTTTGAAGCCGTCGCCAGATAGCTACGGCAAATACCGTCTCTATTTTGTCAATTTGCGACAGCCTTAGCCGTCTCAAAAATTTTAAAAGTTGTCGCCAATACTGCTGTCTCAAATAAAACCTTGGAATTCAAATTGGTTTAGCGACGGAATTTTTGCAACTTAGCGACGGTTATAAACCGTTGCCAGATAGCCACGGAATAGTACCCCGTTGCTGTTATACTGGAGCGACAATTAAAATAGCTACGGTATTGCAACGGTTGTTGAGATGTTGCTTAATCATTTTAGCTATGCTTTTTTGATACTAAGCTGTTGCTGAATTTAATTTTTTTTGTAGTGTAACTTCTTTAAATTGTATTTATAAAGCTAAAAAGCCTGTGTAACAAGCTACGGTTCTGGTAATATCTTTAACTGAATGACAGAATTTTGGATGGCGAATGATGAAAAATCACTTACAATTTAAGCTATATCAAACATGTCATATATAATAGACCAAACAGTTTCCATCTATATCAACTTTCACTGGTGCATTATATACCAAATATTTGATTACACTGATCTCGTCATTCATACTGTAGATATAAAGACAACTGGTAAGACTGTCCCGTGGTTGATGTTAAGAATATTCACATGGAATCGTTAATGTACAATATAACACCAGTATACATGGAGCAATAAATTACGATTAAAACTAGAACGATTTGAATTGTAATTAACTTAAGCACATTGTGATTTGGTCATCAAAAAGAAATGAAAAATCCAAAAAAGCACAGTATATGAGCATGCAATCAATTGCAGTAATCGTCATTTGAAGAGGGTCTTATTCAACTAAAAGATTCCTTTGCATAAGATTAATCTTTGCATGTCGTTGGATTTTATGTTCACCACTTTGGAATTCCCATGTACTTGGAAAGTTCTGGCCTATGAATATGTAAGCACAACGATCAGATAAAATCAAGGACTTCAAAATTTAGCCCTAGTACCCGTTTAAAATAAAGCCTTTGCTTGTACATTGAGATCTGGAAGCTTATTTTACGTTAGAACTGAACTTGTGGCAATACACAATCTCAGTTATATGGTTTTGGATTGAGGCTTGCCCCTGCAGGTTAGAGGTTTTACGGTGAAAAATCCTGCCTGATGCATCGACAATGGCTAGGGTAAGAGATAATCCCATTAGCAAAATGCCAAAATATCTTTTGATGGGCCTGCGTCTCTTCATTCTCCTACTTGTTTCAGTGCTAAGTTAAGCTGGATCTATAATATATATTTAAGTGTGATATTCAATTACTACACATGCAATTATAATAACTAAACAATAATTATGTCATTTGCGAGATCTGTGTGGAGTTCTTTATTAATGGTACAATGTTTCCAGCTATTAAACAATGGAAGGATCTTACGTATATGAGACACTATATATATATATATATATATTTTTTTTTTTTTTTTAATCTTTTGAAAAAATAATATATTCTCATTCAATGTTTGTATATAAAGTCACCTTAACAGCCATCGGAACCGAGTACCTGTACCTTTAATATGTCTGCTATCAAATACCCTCAGTCTCCTAGTGTTTTATTTGCGATGCCTTTATGGAGAAGCGGATATAGCATATATCACGGTTACAGATTAAGCACCCACCTTCACTACTAGCTCGAGGAGGCATGGGGCTAGGGGTGTGTGGTTTCATCAAAAGTTATACAACCAGTGCCAGCAAAGACTACTTAGGTTTTGTTTTTGCGTGACGTGCATTATTGCCAATGCTCACATAAAATCGAAAACTCAGTTTCAAGCCAATGGTGGTCAAGGCTGGCCCTGAGGTTTTTGGGGGGCAATGCAAGGTGCCAAAGTGTGGCCCCAAATTAGACAAAAAAAATTAAAAAAATAAAATTGGCCCTCAATTATACAAATTTTTTTTTTTAGGGAGGGGATAGAAATATAACCTTTTACTTTGCTCAGAACAATCAAATACTAATACCACTTCAACTATTAGATACTTGATTAAGTAAATTCTATATTATAATTCAGTGTGGTGTTTTACTATTCATTGCTTACCATGACAAACTTGAGGATTAAATATAAAAGATGGCTAAGATTAAAAGTTGGGAAATGTGTTGATGGTTGAGATTCATTTCCTATAATGACATGTTTGTAAATGTAAAACATGTAGGAGGGTAACGAAAATGAAAAAATTGTGAAAACATTTGGTGGAATGCACATGTCGCGCAGAGAGAAAGTATTGAATTTTCATTTTTGTTTTTTAGAAAAAAATTATCATAACTATCTACGTAGTTGCCGGATTTTGGAAATTTTGGTATCATTGAAATGCAATTTTTAAGATCTTTCAAACAAAACCAATTATCAATATAAACACTTAAATTTTCAAAATATGTATTTTATTATTAAAACATGTAAGTATTTTTAATATTTTCATAAGTATAATATTTTTGAAGAAACGGACAAACATTTTAATAAAATTTCAAACAAAGACCCTGACATTTAATCGATTCTAATTTTAATCAAGTTTGACTCTAAAAAAAATTAGTTTACATTCTAAAATATGTTTTTTTAACTAATTGAGAGCAATGGTAGGGATCGTGGTGAGGGTGTCAAGTGCATGATAATTAACAACAAAAAAAGTATATGTGGAGTGCCAACGACACGTGTAATATGTTAGTACTTCAATATGTCTAGTTTCTTGAAGTCAGGGGCCTTAAATTTGAAAATTTTGATGGTGCCCTAATGCACAAAATGGCCATAGGCCAGGCCTGATAATGGTAAAAGAGCATTTTCAGTCTAATATACATTATTGATATCTTTGAAAATTCTAGCGTTGTTTCTTATTAATACATGCTATGTGCACCATCATGTTTAGTTGTTTATGAAAAAGTCTACTCGATTTGGTCATTGTGCTTAGTTAGTGTCTGGGGGAGGATCTCCCACACGTGAGTGTTAATTTTACCCCTCTCTCCATAGATTTGGAGAAGATGGAGAGAGGGGTAGAGTTGACACTCATGTGTTAGACAACCTCTCCAATCACTAATCAGTGCTCTGGAGAAAGGGGTAGAATTGACACTCACGTGTTAGACACCCTCCCCAGGCACTAATCAATGTTCTCTTTCTAGGCTGCATAGAAAGGTTCATTGTTTATTTTCTAGCTAAAACTTACACCAAAAGGGTAACAAAAGAAAGTCATTTGAACAAATTCTAGACAACAAACTTGTAAGCTGTAACACAGAAGCAGCGACAGCTTCTGTAATAGAGATGTACATGCAGTTTTCAGCGCATTTCACTAGATTGGAAGGGCATGGAAGTCGGGTAGTGAAACTAGTAAAGCAAAAAATAAGCATTAGCTATCTTTTTATAAATTATAAGCTAAAGGGTTATTTGACCCCCATTAGTTATTGGGTGATCACTTAGTTTTGATAATTGAAGTCTAGTATGAACGGAAATCGTCTAGTCAATAACGTTGACTGGTCAGAAAATATTTCAGATGAAAACACCTTTGCTAAGATGAAATGTGCAAAGTTAAAAAAATAAATTATAATCATCGGCTAGGAATATTTTTTTAAACAAATCTAAGGTGGCAGTTTTTTAAGTGGTTAGAATCTAACTTCTAATTGGAGTTAGAAGTTCTAAACGATCTTCTGAATGAATTGTTTGTTTTGCTTCTTAATGAGCTGTTGATTAGAAGTTGTAAAATTAAAATGTGTTTGTTTTTAGGTGCTGAATGGAAATTGTTTGAAAATTTTGCCCCACTGAGGAGACACATAGAGGAAGGGAGAGATGGTGGGTTGGAAATCTGACATTATATGGCGGTGATCAATTTGTCGAAGCTTTCAAAACTACATGCTACATAATGAAAACTTGAAAATATACATGAGAGAGAGAGTTGGAAAGAAGAAGAAAAGCTTGGAAAATACATAGAAAGAAAACAAAAATGAAGGAGAGAAACGAGATAAGTTTCTTACCGTTGAAGAGACATTGTGAATATAGACAATGCTTGGTGAAGAGAATGAAGGTGTGTCGTCAAAATTTGGCCTTACTTGTTTTTAAGAAGATGGAGACATCAACTGTCATTATAAAATTAGTTTAAGGTTACTATTGGAATAATTTTTGAGTCAGCACTCAATGCTAAGTGATCAACACCTCCATGTTGCTTACTCCAATAAGAAGTTGAACTCTGATCAGAATTAAAAATAGGTGTCCAACTTTTTATTATGACTTTTGACTCTGTTAAGAAGCAACACCCTCTAAGACTGGTAATTTATCTGCTCATTTCCATTTCTTATTAAGACTGTTGACGCTCTTAAGAAGCAAAAACAAACACCCTCTAAGAATGGTAATTTCGCTGCTCATTTCCATCTTTTTATCTACTCTCTGCCCTCTCATCTCATCTCACATTACAATTGCAACCACCCAACAAACAAAAATACAAACAAACAAGCAGAAAAACTCGACCCACCATCACAACTCATCTTCTTCTAAGTCTTCAAACGACCACAACAACCCATTCATTATCTTCTTCACCTCTTTACAAAAGTTGACGCCCTAAGCAAATATAAGTCGAGGTTTAACCTGTTGTGATTCAGCTTACCAACAATGCCAACACCCATTAATCACCAATGCCTGAATTTTTGCCTCAAAACATCACCCAATCAATTCTACTAGATTCATATATTTCCATTAAGGGAAGGGAGTTCATGTAAACTTTAATTCATGCCAAGATGAGAAACATCACCTAATCTTGTAGTAGGAAATTAAGATCCATTTCTCTTTGTTGAGGAATTGGGGTATTTGTAAAGGGATCAAATACTTAAACTGATATGTTGGAAATCTTGGTGAGAAAAACTACAAAACTATTTTAGTGTTTAAATGGGTTTGGAAACTTTTTTGAATGTTTATTTTAGGGTTTTCACTCAAATCGAAAACCAAACTGACTTTGGTCGATTTGAAAATTTTCAAACCGAAACCGAACTGACCATTAAGAAAATCGAACCGATATACTATTTTAAACATATTACATTATTTTTATATAAAATATATATTATTTATTATACATATTTGGCGGTTCGGTTTTGTCGGTTAAGATCACATAAAAATCGAACCAACAATATCGGTTTAAAATTTTTATAAGTAAAACTGAACCGATCTGTTCAATTTTGATCAGTTCAGTCAGTTTAATCGGTTTAGTCGGTTTTTTGTTCAACCCTAGTTTATTTCTACTTTCTTATTTATTTATCCCATACATTTAGTTGATTCTCACATATATTATCAATCCTTAGATCATTCTGATGATGGTCTGGACTGCACACATGCATTGCACGTGAGATTTGAAGTAAGGATATTTTCATTTTGAATTATCTTTTGACTAGTTAATGTCATTGACCAGACGGTTTAGGTGTTAGGTTGCAATTACCATAAATTTTGGGTGCCAAAGTGATTTACCCAATAACTAATGGGGTCAAAGTGTAAATAAACTAAAAGAAAACTATCAAATCAACTCCATTTCTTAAAAAGGTGATCTTAAAATCAAGTGGTGGATCGTGGATGATGAGTGTTACCTCAATTTAGTTTAAATGTAAGTAGTCTCCTCATGGATTTCCATGAGATAAGATTCCATGCAACCTAACACACCTTTACATTTGTCCAAGCGGATGCTTCTTCTGGTATACAATCAGATTGTGATTTTGGATTTGATAGGGTAAGAATAACAGGATTATTCACATCATTATTTCTTAATGTTGATAACAAATTTCTTTTACTTGAAGGATGGTTGTGGGGAAAGTAAGGTACATTGTTAAGCGAAGCCATGGCCTCAATCACCTCTTTTGTGAATGTTTTCCCAATTCCAGATGATCTAATCAACACCGTGGGCTTGATTACCTTCAAAATTTAAGATGGTCACAAACATATTTTACTTGTTTACACAAAAAAAAAAAAAATGTTGCAACACTTTCTAATATTGATAGAACAACCACAAACCTAGCCAATGGGGTACTAGTTTAGCAGTAGACTTATGCCAGATGGAATCACAAGTCTTCACCTTTTTTGACTTCTCAAAAGCAATGAGTTCAGCTATATCAGTTCCAACCTGTAAAACAATACAAGTCAAGTACAAAAATAATATGTAATAATAGGACCTACAAACTTTGGCTAATGTATACCCGTGTTGTTGTCACGACCATACACTTTTTTCCTATGATGTGTACTTGAGCCTTTGGTACCATTTTTCTACTATAGTGTGTACCCAGGCATGCCTACCATGACATGCCTTCTACATGCCACTTGGTTGATTGGGTAGTATTGTTAACATTCTCCAATAAAATCCTTCGTTGACGCTACAAATTTTATGTCTAAATTATTTTTACATCTTATTTTAATTTTAAAATAGATCCTTGATTATATATATAATGTAATTCACCAATTTAAATATGAATAATAAAAATAGAGGTATTGGTGGTGGATATTTGTTTTTAGTCTATTTTCGTAAGTTGTCAAATCATCTCGAGGTATTAAAGAATTTTGAAAGCCACACAGTGATTTATAGACCAAATTAATGAAGGAAATTAACAACACACAAGATGGATCTTCTCGATTAATTAATTTCCTTTCACACCTGCTCTCTTTGCCCATATACAACCTCTCCACCTCCATTGACAATCTCGCGCATCCCTTTCTCTTCACCACTCCACTACAAAACTCTTTCATGCCCATCCATCAACCAATTCAAAATGAATATCGAGGAAAAAGAAATGAAAGAGGATTGGAGATGGAGAATTGTTGGGAAATGGTTTGGTTGGTTCAGAGATTAGATTTCGGTGATGAAAGAAGAGTCAAATCGGAATTGGGGGTGAACCACTAAGGGCTTCGAAGCTAAGAAGAAGAAGAAAAATAAAGAAAATCAGGTTTGCAAGAGATGATAAAATACATGGAAAAAGTAGAGAGAAAGACTAGGAAGAGGTAGCAATTGAGAAGAATAAGGATTTACAGGGAGGGTTTGGCAGCAGGGGCGGATCCAGGATTGCAGACAAAAGGGGGCAAACAATACAAAACTATTTTATTATTCGACTATACAAATATACATGGCATGATTAATCCAGTTGTAGCTAGCAAATGAAGAGCTTACCTTTTTGAATTGGAAAAAACTGAAGCAAGCATGGTGGTATAAGATGAGAGTTGCGAGAAGCAAACATCTGCTTTCTTTCTGACTTTTTGGTGTTGAGGAAGGCATAACAGTACAATCTAAGTCCAAGTAGTAGTAGCAGTAGCCTAGGTAGTGTCTCTTTTATGGACTGGACTGGATGGGGAGCTTTTTCCTTTTGGGCTAGCTCAGACAAAGCAGACAAACAACTACTTTTGAAATCTTAAATTTATAATTATTTCATCTAAAATAAAGAGATTTAAAAAAACAAAAATCTTTGAAATGTATAATTTCCCTTCCCTGGTCCCCAACTCGATTAAAAATGTTAATATGAATATGGTGGGATTAAAATAGAGAGAGATTAAAAAAAAAGAAAAAGAGAGAGATGGTGGGTGGATAGATGGGAATTAAAAAGAGAGAAAGAAAGAGATAGAGAGAGAGAGATTAAATAAAAGAGAAAGAGATGGAGTGGGATTGATAAAGGTAGAGTTTAAAAAATAGAAAACAAAAGCCTTTGTTTTTAAAATGACCCGGAGTCAAGAGCCAAGATTGTATATAAAGAGGGGCAATCTAAAATTTTAAAGGGGGGCAAGATAAAACATATAAATAGCTTAGTGGGATTTTTCAAATATATAAGGGGGGCAATTGACCCCCTTATCCAACACATAGATCCGCCCCTGTTTGGCAGAGTACATAGTTGTTGAGAAAAAGAGGAGTTTATTGATTTTGAATAGAAATCTACACCTTCAGATATGTTAATTTGTTTTTCCAATCAAGATGATCTGAACCACTTTTTGTTGCATTGTAAAAAAACCCTCCTAAATGTTATATAAAGTAGCATATTACCCATGCCGTTGGCACTCCACATACAATTTTTTTGCTACTAACTATTATTTACTAAACATCCGAACTACCATCCCCACCTCTGACCTCAATCAGTTCAATCTATGCCAATTATTTTAAATTCTTATTCATTAAAAATATATTTTTTAGAATGTACAGTGAAATATTTTAAGGGTGCAAACTAATTCTAAGGTAAAAATACTATAAACTTTAGGGTCGAAATTGGAATCAATTAGGAGAAAAAAATACATTTTCAAACCGCGAAAGGGAGTTCTTTCCAAAATTTGACTTCGCCCAAATACGACATTCAGGGTATTTGTTTTTTGAGTTTGACACTAATTAGTTTATACCAAATAGAATTTGGCCCTCATTTTGAAAATTGTCTCACCCTCAAACACACATTGACTGTCACAGTCAACGAGTTGACTGCATTTGATTTCTTCAATTTTCATAAAATCCATAAATTTCCTTCACTTAGAGACATGTGCTAGACACATGCTATAACATATGTGATGATACACAAAAATGTTCACATCTCTGAGCCATACACGTGTCATGATGATCTCGAGGAATTATGAACCCTAGCGTTAGTCCAACACTTATCCGGCCCAAACGGTACCAAGCTCGCCTAATTCAGTCCACCAAACGGACCCGAACTCTTACAGCATGCTAGGACCACACGTCTCACAACTATCCTCAATACCCATAAGCCCTACTAAGGCAAGTATCTCGAGGATCAATTTTGAATAGGCAATTATAGCAGCTCTCTGCTTCCAACTAGGAAGCAAATATCATAGTACATTCCACACAGGGAAACTTTCTTCTAGGGATTGCTCTGGGATTGGGAACTATCTCTCGCGTATTTAGGAGCATAGGGCTAACATGAAACTTTCGTCCTACAACATGACTCCTAACTAGAGAAGGATCTTCACGAAGATCTCCTTCCTAAATTACGCCTTCGATGGCCTGGTAGAATCAGGACTTCTACACTATAATTAAGACAAGAGGTTGGTAAGTTAAGGTACGCTACAAATTTCCTATTTACATCATTACACCTTCCTCAGATCCCTGTCTAACTTTTGCATCTGAGTGCCAGCGGCCACTACAACAGTGGTCTGTGGCTCACGTGTGTTACTTGTGTAGGTCAGCAGGTCAGTGGGATTAGGTCAAAGCAGGGAGCGGAAAATGACTACATCAGTTTGGCGCCGCCGTGGGGACGATAAAGTTCCTAACTTTTCACTAGCACTGTGTAATATCTGTAGGGAAAAAATATATTTAGAGAGTGGGGGTACTCAGAGAATTTGGTGGGGGCACATAGCCACCCACCCCTTAAGAGAGAAACCCCTCTTTCTTTCCTCTTCCTTTTTTTTTCTTTTTCCTTCACAGAGAGCTCGTTTCCTCAGATTTGTGGGTTTGACGGTGTTGGTTTGATTGATCGGATTGCGTAGCTCCAATCAGCCCTTTCAGGGGCATTTGTGGCTTCATTTGGAACCTATAAACCCCACATGCAAGGGTGGTTTAAGGGTTGGCCGAAATTTCAAAAAAAGAATCAGGGGTTAATCCAGGCTTTGGGCGCGTGGGTGAGCTACAAATTCGTGATTTCGGGTGTTCTTGGACCTATTTTCGGCCTGTTGTGTTGTTCGGAGGCGATCAGACAGGAGTAGGGTGGGTTTCGACGAGTTTTAGCCAAACTTTGGGTTTCGTCAGGGTGTTTGCCAGATTGTATTTGCCTGTAAGTTTTTCTTTCAGTCACGCGCCGGTTGTTATTTATTTCATTTTCCAGTTTTCGGCTAGGTTGCTCACTTTTAAGTCCGCCTTGCAGTTTTAAAAAAAAAAATTATGTGGTCTCGCATTCGCTGTTTTACGAGTTAGGAGCTTCGACCGGTAGGATCTGAAAACCCATTCCTCTCAGGTGAGTGTAACTATAATATTTATTTTGAGAAATAATTATTTTAATCCTGAATTTAATTTTACATTATATTGTCGATTGTGTATAATTGAATACAAGTATGAAATTTGGGGTTTTTTGGAGGTTTCAATGGTTCTTTTGTGAATAAATTATGTATTGAGTTTTCTGAAAGCATGATTGACAAGAATGAAATCGAATAATCGTTGAATTTGGGTGTGATTAGGCTTTGGTGTAATGGCATTGGGCTTGTATGCTTCGTTTTCGAGTTTGCATAGTATGTCATGTTTTACCGTAGAATGCCGAGTTTTGAGCATGTATGATAGTTTGACTCGAATGATTTTATTGTGGTGAATTGGGTCATGTTGGGACCCTAGCGCAGTCGTGGATTTATGAAAATTGCCCAACTGATTATGGTTACATGTCTGTTATATTTGATTCTGTACAGACTCGTAGTATGTGCATGTTGATATTAGTGTAAGTGTTTTTACCCCGCTGTAATGCTTGTTGTGCTGATGCTTAGGAGCTTGCTCGCATCGTGAGTTTGATGGTGCTTGAGATGACTCGCACCAGATATTGAGGACGCTATTGCATGTGGCAAGCTTGCTGAGGTGCAGTGAGCTCCCGCACGCACTTGCAACTAGATAGTGCAGTAGGACGGGTCCCGGAGGACGTGCTTTCGAGATTACTCGCTTTCCCTCCCAGCGCGCTTGAGTTGGATTTGTATTAGGTTTGTCGTGTTAGGCCAGTCGTTCGGGACGTTTGAGTTTGTATACGGGCATATGGCACCCCATTAGGATACAAACAAGCCCGAAGTGGTACTGGTGCACGTTGTGGGATATGTCTGGGTGAGACACATTCGTAGGGTATGCGGATACCTATGATATGAGACACTTACGTAGAAATTTTTATGGTTTCGACTGTCGGCGTGATTACCATACCTAGAAGGCTATGCAAGATTACTATATGGTCTTTGCCTTCATCATTTGATATTTACCATGTTTGAATCACCTGTAATGACCGACATATCTCGTAAACTTGTAGTTATTGTTGAATCTGAAATGCTTGTATTGGTGCTTGAACTTATAAATATTATTCTTAGAGACACGGTGTGATTTAGACTTTAGAACCTATATAAGGACACCTTTTCCATTTTATGGAACATGCATCTAGGATTACTCACTTATTCATTATTGTGTGGCATGAATTTTCCCTGTATATTATTTTGTTATTTGTATTTTGTTCACTCGCACCAGCTAGCATTGTGCTTTGCTGACCCCGCAAGGGGTGTGCTTCTATTGAAGTGCAGGCAGTGTTGGCGTTCCTGCTGATCGTGGCGCTTAAGCCCAGTTTCCAATGGTAGACTATTTTGTGCTGTTTGGTAGTGTCCACCTTGTACGGGTATGTTTTGCTTCCTTTGTATTATCGGGTTAAATACTAGATGTTTGTATATATTGTTTTTCTCGCTATGACTCTGGCGGGGCGAATCGTATACTCTTATTTTGTACAAATTTTATCGTAGTTTTATTTCCATTTGATTCTCGTAGCAAGAATGTGTTATATTATGATGTTGTGGTTGGTTACGATCTGCCTGTATTACGAATTAGTTCACGCATCGGCACGCTGCGATTCCCGTGGCGGGTTGGGGCGTGACACACCTTCTCCCTTCAAAACACAGAGGGACGATGACCACTAGATCATGCAACAACGGAGAACAAGGGGACACATCAAACGCTCAGGCTGACGTTGTACCACCGCTTTCAGTGGTTCCGATCATGCATGGACAACAGACTCATGACCACACGTCGATAACAGCAACGACAAACCTCAAAATAGAGATGATGCCATCACAAATACAGCAAATCGCCAAAGTGGTGGAGGCTCTCATGTGACAAAATCCACCGCCCACTAATGGAGACCAAGAGCAACACATGCCTCTGTCTCCGAAGGATGGTAGAGAGCAAGCACAGAAAAGCCAAGCCCCCACTAGTTCTCATTGGACTAGAAGAGGTTGCGCGGTTAACGTTGAGCCTGCCGCCAGGGCGAAGAGGCTCGACCCTCAGAACCCTCTCCACAGAGGGGCACATGACCCAAATGTGTTGTACCGTCTCTCTATCCCACCATTTGTGGACCGAATCATTAATGAGGCCCTTCCGAGGAAGTTCACTCCCCTGAAGCTTGACTTTTACGACAGAACCACTAACCCATTCGACCACCTGCGCCATTACTAGCACTTAATGGCTCTCAAAGAAGGATCTGAGTCGGTGATGTGCAGAACTTTTCCCACTAGCCTGAAAAAGTCAACACTAACATGGTTCCATAGCCTTCCGCCGAGGTCGATCGACTCCTTCAAGACGCTGGCAAAGGAGTTCCTGACACGTTTCGTTGGGAGCCAACATTTTCAAATAGGCCCACACTACATACTCTCTCTAAAGCAGAGTCCAATGAGCCACTCAGAGAGTATGTCACGCGCTTCAACAACGAGCTGACTCTCATCGACGGATGCAGCGATGACACAGCCGTTACAGCCTTCACTGCGGGCCTTAATGAGGGAAATCTCTACGAAGACCTTACCTTGGAGCCCCCTCTTGACATGATGGATCTCCTTAAGAATGCCCAAAAACACATTACCTTGGAGGAGTTGAGGATCGTGAAGAGAGAAGCAAAGGAGAGAAGAAGCCCTCCGCTCCTAAGGACAAGAAGAAGGGAAAAAGATGCGAGGATTTAGAAAGGAGTAAGAGAAAACACAGTGACAACAGTCCAGGCCAGAAAAGGACTCCAACTACGTTGGATCTAGAGCCGTGACACCCCTCAATTCTATCCTATCGGACGTACTAAACTCGATGAAAAACTGGGAAGATCTTAAGGGGCCCCCAAAGCAGCGCAGAGACCCCTCCAAGTGTGACAACGACAAGTACTGCGCATACCACATGGAGGGTGGCCACGATACTAACGACTGCACGAGTCTAAGGTATGAGGTTGAGTACTGGATCCACAGGGGCAATCTAAAAGAATTCTTGAACTCTAAGAAGCAACCAGCCCAAACCAGGGATGGGGGGGGGGGGTCAGTGAAAGAAATTGAGGAGACTCCAAGGATAATCTATGTCTTTCATGGAGTTAGACCGTGTGAAGATCAGTCATACATGTCCCGCAAGCGGAATCTACTGGAGATGCGAGACAACCCGCATACGAGGACAGATGCATCCGCCACTCAAGACTTTAGAGCCCCATTCCCACCTTGACCTTTACGGAGAAAGACCTCCAAGGAGTCTGAGCGCCGCACAACGACGTCCTAGTCATCTCGGTCTCCATTGCAAAGTCGGAGGTAAAAAGAGCTCTGGTGGACACAGGAAGCTCGCTCAACGTCCTGTTCTACAATGCGTTCCGCAGTATGGACCTAAAGGAGGAAAACCCGACATCCTCAGATAACTCGCTGATTGGATTCAGCAGGGAGAAATGCTTCCCCATCGGAAAGATAAGGTTAGCAACAATGGCAAGAGAGCCGTAGTTAAGAAAGGTCTTGTTTCTAGGTTTTATGGTGGTAGACACGCCATCAACTTACAACCTTATCTTGGGAAGAACATGGCTCCACCAGATGGAAGCAATATTTTCCACCCTTCACCAATGCGTTAAGTACGCCACTAACCACTCTGAATGGACAGTACGTGGAGACCAACCTACGACAAGAGGTTGCCATTACACTACACTTAAGCAAATAGAGTGCTCCCAGATCCAATTGAGTCTCACGAAGCAGCCTGAACCAGTGCCAGGTCGAATGGTAGCAGAAACACCACAGTCAAGCCGTATAGGAACAATTTGCTTTTCAACCAAGTGAAACGAAGATGCCGAGGCAAACGGGAACACAACCCCCCGACCTTTCGTCGGTGCGGAGATTAACCCCTCTACAAGGTTTACTTTTCAGTAACCACTGTAACGCCAACAAATCTCGACAGTCCGCTGAGAACACTAGCGATCCACAAGGGCCATCCGAATTAACATCAGGACCAGGATCAATATCTCTTAGTCAATAGTTAGTCTTTTTCGATTATTTATTTCCCTTTCCATAGTCAATGTAGAGTTTTAGTTCTTAAAGGCTTATGTGATTTGCAATCATTTAAGAATAAAGAAAGAATTACGAAAACAAACTCTATTAATTACTGGAAATATGTAACAACAAGCGCCTTGGGGCGGATACAAAAGATACATAGTACAAGCATCTGAAATTAGTGCGACATGAAGTAAAGACTCGCTTAGACGATCTAACTACGTAAAGGTATCCGAAGAAGGCCATTTGCAAGTATAAGCAAAAACATTCAATAGACTCCATTCGACCCCTTCCGAAGATCAAGGACAAAGTGTCAAAGGGGATTGAAAGGACTGAGCGGTTGATTGCTCCGTCAAATCACCCCGGGAAAGCGCCCCTACAACATTGTTGTAAACCTTACAATGGACGACTGACTTCATCGAAAGGCATCCAACCCCCTTGCAAACTTACTCAAACAGTTTTCGGCTTCCCGAAGAGGATAAAAGAAGGCGGATGAGGACGGCCACAAGCGACGAAGCAGTCAAGGTCTCACAGTGCTGCCAAGCGAGAACACTTTACCCATGCGCGACACCAGGAGTGACTGAGAGATACCACACCCAGAATCATTGCGCATCCGCTAACACTTCAATCAGTCGTGAGTTAGAAGAGGGGACCGCATACACGCGAACACAAGCGACACGAAGTAAGACCAAGGCATCTTTCTTTATAGCAAACCCATACTACTTCTCCGCAATGTGAAAAGAAATTACGAGATCTCAGTAGATTAGCTACATGCCCACCTAGAACAGGTGACCACGCATAACGGCGATTATGATCATGCCTGATCGATGCAAATGTCAGAACATTCGAAGACTCCATTGCCAAAGATCTCCCTTCAGCCTTTGGAAAACCAAAAACATTTTCTTCAAACAAGAACATTAAAAGGAATACGCTCTGTGAAAGATAGTGCCTACAATGATGGAAAAATACCATTATATAGACATGATGGTTTACCAAACAGGCACCCTAGAATTAACTGTCAAGCATTGAATACCGTATGGGACATGAGGTGACGGCGGTTCCCAAGGAAACTATTTAGACCACGTTCGTTCAATTAATGGCACTGCATGCAACCCCATCAATTGAGGAGGAGTAACTGATACTCAATTGTCCCGCAACTTACGCCGTACACGTGTTACCGCGTGATCTATGTAGTGCACATAACGCAACCGTACAGGAAACCCTAGCTCTTCCTCTACGGGCCCATAGGTTCGGCCCACTAGGTCCACCATTCAAACAATATTCTACTACATGCTTGGCACAAGCACAAATCCGAATCAGCTTTGACGCACGGATTGTACCTACGGATCGCTGTTTAATTTAAGGTAATGTTGTCCACACAGTGCGCGACACTAGCAGATATGGGTTCGCATGCTCTCAAACAGGCGAAACCTCTCTCCAACCGGGCAAGCTTAGTCAACCAAGTTTGATGATGATGGCTTCTGGTACGTCCCGACACCTAGTCCACCCAGCACCGATCTTGATGATTTAGGAAGTGGGAGTCTAATCAGCGCTATCACACCTGGTGTGACGACTAGCCAGGGATCGTTGCCTCCTTCGTGGTCAATGATCGCCGCGCCCGATCAGGTAAGCCTAGCTGGTGACGACTAGCGACGAAAATTTCTAATCAAAGCCTAGACATGTAACCCCATTGCGCGGGTGTAGATGGTTTAGTAGGTGGGAGCCTATTTAGTCCCGAACTGATTATGATGGCTCACCACGGGACCACTGCTTTTCAGCGTAGCCGTCGAATTACCAACCCTGGACTTATAGCCCCCATTGTGCGGGTGTAGATAGTTTAAAAGGTGGGAGCCTAGTCAGTTACTAACTGATTCCGACTATTCGCCACGGGACCACTGCTTTTAAGCGAGGTCGTCAAATTGCCAACCCTGGACTTGTAGCCCCACTGAGTAGGTGTAGATAGTTTACAAGGTGGGAGCCTATTCAGTCGTGAACTGATTCCGACGGCTCGCCACGGGACTATTGCTCTTCAACGTGGTCGCCAAAAACTCCCAAATTTGTAGCTTGATGCGCACATGTGTAGATGATTTGGAATGTGGGAGCCTAGTTAGTCCCGAACTGATTTCGACGGCTTGCCACGGGACCAATGCTTTTCAGCCTGGTCGTCAAACCCCTTTGACTCAAACTTTTATGTCCCATCGCGCGGGTGTAAATGGTTCGAAAGGTGGGAGACTATTCAGTCCCTGACTGATGTCGACGACTCGCTAGGGAACTACTGCTCTTCAGCATAGTCACCAAATCCTTACTCCCCGAACCTGTAGTCCACATTGTTTGAAGATAGATGGTTCGGAAGGTGGGAGCCCCGAGCCGCTCGCCACGTGACCACTGCTCTCCTACGAAACATCGATCGCAAGTCAAATCTAGCTTAGTGTCTTCACACTCAAGCAGACTGGCATCCTATTACCAGCAGAGACAACTCGCATCGACAGATAGATCATCCGGCCAGTGTCAAATAAATGCTACATAGTGTGTCAGCCTGAGCTTACGACACTTGACTCGGCACAAACGTTCCAATGAGTAGGCTTGGCTATCGTAACTCGCCCATAGGAGCAACTGCAGCTGACCAATCAGACAAGTGAGGCAAGCTTTCACCAGCCTACCTCGAGGACAAGACAACCAGGGCAAACCAACCCCAGACTAAACTGTCCGCAACAAGCCCGCTATCAGACATGACTATGCAACAATGACTCTGAAACATTCGCAACAAAAATGGTCAAGCTCTTGGCAACAGACAGACCACTCGACGTCCTAATGATTCAACAAGCCTATGCCAAAGCAAGACGACGAGCCCAAAAAAAGACATGCAATAGAGACAATGAGCGCAAAACTGATAAAACTATTTTCAGTAACGGTCCAACAAAATGGGTACAGATTACAGAGTTCACTCCTTATCAGGAGAAGGTACAGAAATAGAAGAGCTAAGCTTAGCGGGGGAAGGAGCAGGAGTCGCGTCCACACGCACTATGGCTTGGGCATCAGGGTCCAAACTATCCTCTCTGTCCGATGATGCAAAGGCAACAGACAAGTCTAGATATGACATCTTCTTATAGTGACTGAGATCCCACTCCGGATGCTCCTCCTTCATCAGCGCTAGCAGTTCCATCCCGCCGTGTACGACCAAACAGAACTCGCATTTGCTCTGTTCCTGCAGAAGCTCTTCCTCTCGTGCCTTTGCATCAGCAAGTTCACGCTCCAACAACTCCAACTTGCCTGTCAGTGCGTCAACCTGAGATTGCTCTGTGGCCAGACTACTCTTCACAGTGCTGAGCTCATGCCATTCCAGTTCGAGCTGATCCTCGGCCTTCCTTGCCTCCCGGATATTGAATTCCACATTAGACTCCAATTGTTGCTTCTGAGCAGCCAAGTCAACCTCCTTCGAAGCATTCTCTTAAGCATGAGACCGAAGTTCAGAACGTGCCTCAGTCGCAGCTTCGCCTTCGCGTCTCGGCATACCCGATTCAACTTCTGATTGAGTCTGTATCTCTCAGACACCACCTCTGCCAGATCACGCTCAAGGGCTTCCTGACGAGCCCTCTGAGTCTTGGCAACCACGGCTGGCTGCTCTAGCCCTTTTTCCTCAGCCTGCTACTATAGCCGTTCAATTTAAAAAAACGCATCAGAATACAGTGCCTGCATGTGCAAGAAGACACGCTCCATGGTGTATACCCTCTCACGAGCCGCCTCGACTTCCATCCCAGTAACGACCACCTAGGTCAAGTGAGACATACCCAACATAAGGTAATTTGAACCCTTATCCATACACCCTTCTAGCGTATCCTCCTCGGGTTTTGGAGCGCAATCCATCAACCAACTGTAACGCCTTCTTATATGCTTCCTCGAAGCATACTCTACATCAACCTCGTGGTGCCAGACTTGAGTGCTCATCTTCACCAAGTCACTCAAGTCTAGTGCAAACAAGCTTATCCGCGCATCCGGATGAAGCTTTCCCGAATCAGAAATCACGCCTGCACCACCCTTCGTAGTTGCCACTGTTCCCAGGATCTCCTCCTCGATCTTTCACTTGTTAGGAACAACCGACCCATTAGTGCGAGACGGCTTGACGGGATCCGGAAGGAAAGGAGGAAGTGAATTATCCAAATGACCCTCCAACACTTCGAGCTGTGGCTTGAAATGAGATGGTGAACAATGCGGACTACATGAAACTTGGCTTGTGCCACCATGGCCACTATCAGATAGCGTACCAACGGGACAATCAGATTCCCCAACCTCAGACAATCAGATTCCACAACTCACGCTCTTCCCTTATTGGAGCGGGTCGTGCTGAAGGCCACCTAATTCTGACACGAGACCTCTTCGAACTCACGAAAGAGGCAAGCGTCTCAGACAACTCCTCCACGTTAGACTGAACAAGAGCTTTGGTCCCAACAATTTTCATCTTCCTAGAATGGGCTCCATCTTAAAGCTTGACCCGCGATGCTCGGTACAAAGTGAGGGCTACGTGCCAGTTGTCTGACAGCCCACTACGGATGAAGCTGGGGACGCTTATGACATCCACCACATTCCTCGTTGACAAGCTACGAAACATCTTTATAGTATTTTGTTTCTCTATGGTAAGGGGAGTGGTGGGAAACTGTTCTGCGTAGAAAAACAAGCAATTATTAGCCAACCTGCAATCAAGCATAGCAGAGTCAAATGAAAAAGTTACACTTATGAAGGGCCTGAACTCCCGTTCGAGCGAACGACCCTTGAACCGGAAGTACTTTGAATTCGCAGGTGCCAAGAAGCAATACTTTGAAAACGTTACTTGCGGAGTCACGCGAACGCCAGCTTCCTTCACCTTGATCAGAATGAGAAAGAAATCCTATATCCATTAGATCCCATTGGGCCAGAGGAATCCCAAGGAGGTCCAAAAATTCCCAAATCAGGTCCAGAACGAAAAAACGCACTCCAGTTTGAAGCATCCCACGATGCAAACAAATGAACCACGCCCGTGGCGACATTGGCGTCTGGTCACCCTTCAGGACATACAACAGCAGGTCCTCGAGGACCCCAAACTTTGTACGGTTTTCAGCGAGGCCGGGCTCAGAAAACAATCTGTCTTCGAAAAATTTCAGGCCCCCAGCAAAGGTTGCGTCACCAAGAAGGTCTTGTTGTGCCATGAAGAAGACGAACAATCTTTTCTAAATCAAAAGATGAACATAGCAATATCTTCAAAAGCAAATAAAATAAAAGAGTCAGATTCCGCAATACGGATGATCTAAATAGGGATTAGGTTCCTGCCTCTTTTCTATTGAATCGACGCACATTCAATTAATGCAACACCCAGCTTAAGCAACGATTCAAACTTAAATCATAATGAGCGGCGTATCTTTTCAAGAGATGACTTAGCGAACTGATGTGATGGCCCACTAACTTGGGGGGAGTAGTTGATAATACACAAAAATGGTCACATCCCTTAGCCATACAATGTCATGACGATCTCGAGGAATTACGGGCCCCAGCGTCAGTCCAACACTGATCCGGTCCAAGTGGTACCAAGCCCGCCTAATTCAATCCGCCAGACAGACCCGAACTCTTACAACATGTTAGGCCCACACATCTCACAACTGTCCACAATACCTATAAGCCCTACTAAGGCAAATATCTCGAGGATCAGCTTCGGACAGACAATTACAACAGCTCTCTGCTTACAACTAGGAAGCAAATACCAGAATACATTCGATACAGAGAAACTTCCTTCTACTTATTGCTCTAGGATTGGGAACTATCTCCCACGTATCTAGGAGCACAGAGCTAACAAGGAACTTTCCTACCACAACACGACTCCTAATTAGAGAAGAATCTCCACGAAGATCTTCTTCCTAAACTAACTACACCTTCGATGGCCTAGTAGAACCAGGACTTCTGCATTATAAATAAGACATGAGGTTGGTAAGCTAAGGTATGCAAAAAATTTCCTGTTTATAGCATTACACCTTCCTTAGATCCCTGTCTGACTTTAGCATCGGAGTGCAATTGACCACCACAACGGTGGTCCGTGGCTCACGTGTGTTACTTGTGCAGGTCAGCGGGACTAGATCAAATCAATGAGTGGAAAACGAATGCATCAATATGCAAAGGTCATTCAAGGGTCAAGCTTATTTTATCAAATTTCTAACTAATCTAATGTTTTTTAAAATAAAACCAAAATTTTATTATTAAAAATATAATAAAGTAAAATTAAAGTATATTACTAAAATCACCATTTATTCATTTTTTTTCAACAAACTAGTTTCTTGCTCTTCCATCACAACATCACTAAACAATAATCACCAACCCACTTCCATCATCAATGAACATTGAACAACAAACATGATCTCCTATGTGGATGTAAATTTTCACCGGATCACGTGTTGATGAAACGGAGCAATCTGCATAAGATATAGATTAATTCTTGACACCGGTGTGTTCCCTGCCACAGGAACTCCGATGCCAAAGTTAGAGCAATGCCATTAGGAAAATATTTTTTTCTCTGCATTTGAAAAGAGAATTGTGAATCAATAAAGAATTACCTCTAGATGGCTTTGTGTTGGGAACTTATAGAGGTCGAATGAGTAAACTGCTAGCAGATGAGTGAGACACGTGGCAGATGATTGAGTCATCTGCTTGTAGGCAGTTGTAACTCCCGCAAATGAGTGAGACACGTGGCAGATGAGTAAGTCATCTGCTTGCAGACGGTTGTAACTTTTTTTAGGTAGTTGTAACTTCTCTTAGGTATTTGTAACTTCCATAGATAGTTGTAACCTCCCATGGGTGGTTGTAACTTCCTGTTTGGAAACACCTTTCCTGCAAGCATGTGTGCTCAGCTGAGCATTGTGGTCAGCGCCGAACACTATTCCTCTGTTGAGAAAAGAGTGTTCTGCTAAGTTGTATTGGGCCCAAATTTGGGCTTTCTCTACTTGTAACTTTCGTGGGTAATTTATGGGCTTCTCGGGAACATCCCAAATCTTTGGGCTTCCTTATCCTGTTGGGCTAAGGATTATATTTTACTTCTACAAATGCCCCACGTCTCCTTTGCTTTTGAGCTAACCTTTTTTTCCCTTCTTACTTAAAAGCAGAGGAGATGTATTTTCAATTAGGATCCCTGCCAAAAATAGAAGTAGAATGCCTCTGATCTTGTTGACTTATCAGTCTCCATTTATATATGTATATGATCTGCATGTAGAGGCTTCTATTGTTGTTGAAATGTAGTCTGCTGAAGACAAAATGATCTACATGTAGAGGCCTTGTTGCAGATGAGGTGATCTACTGGATGAGTCATACATAGTCATTTCATGGGCTCTTGAATTTTGTTCAAATAAAGGATCATCCTTAGGTGAATAAAACAAGTCCTGCTCCGACATCCTGGTGATTTGATGACCCATCCACATCTAAATGCCACAAATGTTTGGGCTGACCTGCCCCTGGCTGACATTGTTCCTTCGGTTGAGGAAGGCTTGAGCTTTTATAGTTGTCCTCGGCCGGTAAATTTTGTTGAAGGACGCGACACTGATATGCTGGCTGACTTTATTTCCTCAGTTGAGGAGGGAATGAATTATGCTAAAGCTTGAGCCTTTAAAGTTGTCCTCGAGCAGTAAATCAAGTCATATTGGCTCAACTCTATCGTCGATTTCATGAGTTTTTGACAAGTATCCGAGAGGAAGTTGTACCCCCAACTATTTGCTGATGAGAACTGAGCTAACGTCTACATTTGAAACTGCCAAGCAGCTGTGCAGGTCCTCTCCTGGATTTGTCTGCTGATCTATTTAAGAATCGATCCAAAGCTGCTGCTCTACTAGTGAGACTCTAAATTTCTTTGAAGTTGATGGTGACTTCATGTCAAGGTCTTCTTTGCTTTTATAATCCCCAAAACTTTGTGTATGTCTGTTAGTCTGTTGACTTAGAAATATTTGCATTAAGGGCACAAAAACTTGATTGGCCTCTTTCATGAATTTTCAATATGCTTAAGTCAGAATTTAAGCATAACTTGAGGAAATTAATCATGAATTTTGATGATACATCAAAATAGACCGATCATCATGGCCGCATAAAGTCCAATCACGAGGATACAACGTCCGATCCATTGGACCAGCTCATAAAACCCAAAAGAAATGAGGCCAATTATAGAGGCCCAGACTAGGCCCACCACTAAGGAGGCGTAAACGAGATCCTAATCCAGGCCCAGATGAATCCAAGCCTAAATCCAAGCCTGATAAACGTTCTTACTTAAAGAAAAAGAATGTTGCATCAAGAAAAAGCTGTGGAGGGACCTAAGCCTCTAGGAACGCATCTCCATTAAGGAAGAGACTATTACAGAAACATCTCCTTCCGCTGCGCCTCACATGCTTAAGTCATGCAGAGAGTTAACTACGGTCATTATAAAATGTAACGGGAACATTCGACAAAGGTAAGCAACTTTAACTGAGTTTTGTCCAGATTTACATCATTCTTCCAACAGAGTTACTGACTTAGGCATCAGAATGCCTTCGGCCACCAAAAAGGTGGTCTTTGGCAGTCTAACAGTTATTTTGCAGGTCAAACTCACATGAGGACGATTTTTTGGACGCATCAGTTTGGCGTTGTCTGTGGGAAACGACGAGTTTCCTTTTCTAAAACAAAAACACACGTGATAAAACTGACCACAACCTAGTGAAAGGTCGACAACGCCATCAGAAGGAATATTGCAGTCTACAGTTCCCCAATGCAGTAATAATCACGACAACTCTCCCACTAACACATCACTAACGGCTCAAGGAGAGGATGCAGCCTGAAACACTAAACCAATCACATCTGAAAATGCAGATCTGCTACAAGCAATAGTCCAGACAGGGCAGACAGCCGTTTGCGCTGCCACGGACCCTCGGGTAGACTCGCTCATGACCCAGATGAAATACATGACAGAGATGTGGAAAAAATCACCCAGGAACACATTCAGTCAACCGACCCTACTCCAACACCGCCTTAACAAATATCCACTATCCCAACTGAAGGGAGTGACAAAGCCTTAGCGGAACCCCAACAGTGAAACATCGAGAGCAGCGAACTCAACCAAGACAAAACTCTGTAATGCGGTGGAACGATTGCTGAGATCTCGTTCAGGATCAGAGTCACGGATCCCAACGTATTATACGAGTTGGCCAATGAACCATTCTCTGACAAATTCATAAAGAAGGCAATGCCAAAGATATTCACTCCACCAAAATTCGAAGTGTACGATTGTACCACTGACCCGACTGATCACCTAGGACATTTCCACCATATGATGGCTCTAAAAGAAACCACATAGTCGATCCTGTGTAGAACGTTCCCAACTAGCCTCACATCCACAACAATGAACTAGTTCAACAGCCTGCCACCAAGGTCAATTAGATTCTTTCCAAGCCTTAGCCACTGCTTTCATTACTAGATTCATTGGGAGCCAACGGATGAGGAAAAAACCCCACTACCTTCTGCACATCCGACAAAACCATAAGAAACAATACGAGAATATGTTACTCGCTTCGCCAATGAGCTAACGATGATTGATGGATGCAAAGACGACACGGCCATTGCAACTTTCGTCGCCGGATTGAATAGAGGCACCTTCTTCGACGCCCTTAACTTGGAACCTCCAAAAGGCATGGCAGTCTTATTAAAAATAACACAGAAACATATGTCCCTTGAAGAAATGAAAGCTGCAAGGAGAAAGAATGGCCAAGAGAGGCAAAACCATTCAAGAAAGCAAGAAATAAAATATGAAAGAAGACGAACAGGTAATTAATTTTCCCATTCCATGTGAGAACACATTTTTTCTTTATATTGTGGTTACTTTGGTCTTAAAATGGAGGGTTTGTGTGCATTATGTAGGAAGGTTCAGTGACCCATGACGAAGGACTCAATGTTTTGTTAACATCACCAATAACAATTCAAGATAAACTCTCAACTAAGGAGAAGTGTTTGGTTTCAAGAGAATCACTTTAAAACTTTGCGAAAGACCAAGAAATTCAATCAATCCCTTTCATCTCAAAGAAAATTGGGTTGTTGGTCTCATCGCCAACAACATTTCTTCCATATGCAATTATCAAGAAGAAGACGGAGATAGAGATAGAAATAGAAACTAATTTCTAATATGTTCTTTTGTTTGTAATTTTTTGCGCAGGTTTGTCTGCTAATTATGTGTGATGATACATCTAATAAAATTCTAACCACGACCGCACACGTGGCAAAGATCATCTATCACAAGGAACATGCACTTCAATCATGACATGGATAATAGGCCCAACCAAAGAAGCCCTTAAGACAGGCCCAAAAGAGCCCTTGATAATAGATCGTAATCAAAGGCTTGAATCTAGGCCCAACGGATCTCTTCCTTTAGAAAAGAAGGACGTTTACAAAGGAGACAAGTCGTGGTGGGAATCACTCCCCCAAGGACGTACCTCAATAAAGGAGGAGACCGTTACAAAGAATGTCTCCCTTTATCACGCCCGACATGCTTATGATGGACATTATATAAGGTAAAGGGAACATTCGACAAAGATATGCAAATTACTGAACTATACTTTGTCCAAATTTAGTCTTCTGCCACAGATTAATTGACTTAAGCATCGGAGTGCCTTCGGCTACCAAAAAGGTGGTTTTTGGCAATCTAACCTTGTTTTATAGTTTAGATTTCTGGGAGATCGGATTTGGACGCATCAGTTTGGCACCGTCAGTAGGGAACGACGATTTTTTCTTCTCAAGAGAGTCTTTTATTGGTAATTTTCTTAGCACAGATCAGTAACAAAAAAAACTTAGTGCAAATGGAACATATTACAAACTCTCAGCTTGGCAACAATCAAGGAAACCCTTCCGCCAGTGAAACTAAATTACCAATCAGGTATATCCAAATCCAACACTGGGTGAACCAATCATGCAAGGTAATGCAGTACCACCACATGGAATAGTGGCCCAGCCATCCAAGACGTCTGGCGGTACAATGACAGATCCATATGTGGACCAACTTTTGGTCCAGATGGATTATCTTGTCAAAGTGGTTGAAAAGCTCACCCAGGAACGAGTTGCACCTGTCGAGCACGTCCAAACGCCACTTCGGCAAAATTCCGCCAACAACATTTGAGAGAACCACGAAGTTCCTACCGAGCTTCGTCAAGCAAACTTTGAAGGCGATGAACCACAAGGAAATGGATCCCAGAGTGATGAAATTCTTACACAATATCCATTCAGGATCGGTGTTACAGAACCCAATGAGCTTTACGAATTGGTACACCACCATTCTCTGATGCACTCATGAAAACCCCTCTGCTGAAAAAGTTTGCTTCCCTAAAGTTTGAAACTTATGATGGCACTACTGATCAGTCAAACCATCTACGACATTCCACCACATGATGACACTAAAATAAAGCACGAAGTCCATTTTGTGACAAACCTTTCTGACTAGCCTCACGTCCACATCGATGAGTTGGTTTAACAGTTTTGCATCCAGGTCGATAAACCCTTTCCAAGTATTAGCCACGTTCTTCATCACAAGGTTCATTGGCAGTCAGCGGATTAGAAAGGGCCCATACTATTTGTTTCACATCAAGCAAAAGCCTAAAGAAACTATCAGAGAGTAGGTTACTATTTTACAGATGAGTTAACTATGATCGACAGATGCAGCGACGACACGACCATAGCCACTTTCATTTCCAGATTAAAAAATGGCGATTTTACAATTCTCTGAATCAGGATACTCCGAGGAACATGGCGACCTTATTGAAAATTGCTCAAAAGTACATCACTCTCGAGGAAATGTTGGCTACCAAAAAGAAGATTGAGTCCGAGAAAAGATCCTTCCCAACAACTCGGGAAAGTTGTTAGGAAAGACGAAGAAATGATAGGCGGCGGAAGGAAAGTGGCCCGTCGAGAAGACTTTGAACAAATGGAAAGTCCAATTCAACAAACAAGAACCCGAGAATTTACAATCCGGAAGAGCCAGACATGAACTATCAACGAATTCGGTCAACACGATCTACAAACTATTTACGAGTTTGAAAACAAGTCGAACAAATGTCCTGAAGTCCATGGCAAAGTGGGAGGACATTAAATGGCCACTCAAGCTGAGGTGAGATCCGACCGGATGAGATATGAACAAGTATTGTTCTTTTCACAAGGACCACAGACATGACACAGAAGACTGCTACAACTTGAAGGAGGAAATCGAGTACTGGATTAAGAGAGGACGACTCGGTGAATTCGTTGGATTGAAAGACAAGATGTTCAAAGAGAAAGATAAAGTGAACGCTACCACGGGGTCGGATGAACAATCCAGAGAACTAATATATGTAGTACACAGTGTAGCTGGAGAAAAGGAATGATCTAATTGATCTCAAAAACAATCAATCAGGGATTTACAGACGAGGATCTGATACCCGAAGTCTTCCGTTCAGCACGCCAAAATAAATCACCGAACTCTAAATTTTTCCGTAAAGGATGCATAGGGAGTTCATTTCCCACACAATGATACCCTCGTGATCTAGGTTTTCATAGCCAAATGAGAAATAAAAAAAATACTAGTCGACACAGGTAGCTCGGCCAACCTTTTGTATCTGACAGCATTCAGAAAAATGCAATTCAGTGAAGAAATGCTTACGCCCAAGGACCAACCGATGGTGGGTTTCAATAGAAAACAATGCCGCCCACTCAGACTAATTCGCTTACCAGAACTAACTAAGCAGCTGATCCAACTGTTGAAAGACAACCAGGATGTCTTCGCCTGGAATATAAAGGACATGGTAGGGATTGATCCCTCCATCATCACTCACTTGTTGCAAGTCAACCCGAAAAAGAAGCCAGTCGACAAAAAAGTAGGTCAGTTACCCCAGAGTTTAACCAAGCAATCAATGAGGATATGCATCGTTTAATAGATGCAGGGATGATCAAGGAATCCCTTTACCGGGACTAGCTAGTCAACACAATTTTGGTCAAGAAAAAGAATGGTAAATGGAAGGGGTGTGTAGACTACACGGATCTAAATAAGGTCTGCACTAAATATAGTTTCCCATTCTCTCGAATAGATCAGATAGTGGACGCCACTTCCGGACACGAGCTTCTAAGCTTCATGGACGCATGCTCTAGTAACAACCAGATACAAATGCATTCACCCGACTAGGAGAAAACATATTTCATAGCAAAAAAGAAGACGCACTGCTACCAAGTGATGGCATTCGGACTAAAGAATGCGAGAGCCACGTACCAACGTCTTGTGAACAAGATGTTAAAATATTAGATAGGCAAGACCATGGAGGTGTACATTGATGACATGTTAGTCAAGAGCATGCGCAAAAAAGGCCACATCAAAGACCTCAAGCAAGCCTTATCCCAACTCCAAAAGTACAAAATGAAACTAAATCCAGAAAAAAAAAATGTACGTTCGGAGTAGAATTAGAGAAATTCCTTGGATACATGGTCAATCATAGAGGAATCGAAGCTGATTCTAAACATATACAAGCGCTTCTCAACATGCAGTCGCCTACCAACATTAAAGGCGTGCAAAGCCTCAATGGTAGGATAACAGTCTTGAATAGATTCATCTCCAATTCGTCAAACAAGTGTTTTCCCTTCTTCAAGGTCTTGAAAGGGAAAAGCCTAAAGATGTACATGGGGAGCATTGAACTACTGTCAAAACCAAAAATAGGAGAAATAATGTACTTGTATTTATCAGTGTCCGAACATGCAGTCAGTTCAACACTAATACGAAAACAGAATGGCACACAAAAGCCAATTTACTACGTCAATAAGACATTTGCGAACGCAGAAGCTAATTACCCATCCCTGGAAAAGTTAGTGCTCGCCCTGGTTGTATCTTCAAGAAAGCTATGACCGTACTTTCAAGCCCACCTCATCACTGTTATGACCAAACAACCACTTCGATCGGTACTACACAAACCAGAGCTATCCGAAAAAATGGTAAAATGGGCAATGGAGCTCAGTCAGTTCGACATCAGTTATGCTCCTAAAACTGTAAGAAAAGCTCAAACATTAGGATATTTCATCGTCGAGTTAACATGCATCAACGAACGTCGACCGAACAACAGTCAAGAGAAAGAACATCGGATCAACTTCTCACGAATGGATCCTGCATTGCGACAAAGCATCCAACTGGAAAAGGAGTGGAACTAGAATGATTTTGTACAACTTGAAAGGAGTGACGTTGGAAAAGACAATAAAATTCAGTTTCAAAGCCTCAAACAATGAAGCAGTGATAGCCAGATTACAATTGGCCAAACACCTTGGAGTAAAATAAATCAGCATTTTCACTGACTCTAAATTGGTGGTCAACCAGTTGGACAACAAATTCCAAGTCAAAGACGCACGAATGAAAGCCTATCATCAAAAGGCTAGTGAATTGATTGAAAGCTACAAAACATTAATCGTTCAACGATGCGTAAGAATAGAAAATGATAGAGTTGACAGACTGGCCAAGGAGGCATCACGAGCTGAAGAAACTGATAATCCACTCGTCATTGTACAAGAGAGTTCAATATTGGAAAACCAAGTGCAAGAAACATGTACAACATATCAGGACAGCAATTGGATGACTCCAATCATAACGTACATACAAAGCGGAGCACTTCCAACGGATAAGATGGAGGACCGTAAACTACAAAATATAGTGGCACGGTACACACTGATCAACGACAGACTCTACAAAATGTCTGCCATAGATCTGCTGGTAAGATGTCTTTGACCCGGCGATGGTGACTATGTTCTATGAGAAATTCATTTCAGCATATGGACGGACCATCCAGGAGGAAGGGCATTAGCCCACAAAGCCTTAACATTGGGATACAATGGCAAATAATGCAAAAAGATGCAAATAAAGTCATTCGGACTTGTGACAAATGTCAACGATTTGCTCCATATACTCACATGCCAGGCCAAAACCTAATCCCGATGAGTAGTCTTTGGCAATTTGCGCAGTGGGGAATGGACATCTTAGGACCACTTCCAGTGTCCGACATGAAGGAATTTCTTCTCATGGTAGTTGATTACTTCACCAAATGGTAGAAGTTAAACCGTTGGCAAAGATTGGAAAAGCTTAAATGGAAAACTTTATCTATAATGACATAATCTGCATATTCGGAATCCCCAGAGTAATTGTCACTGACAATGGAAAGCAATTCGAAGGCAAGAAAGTATAAAAGTTGTGTGAAAATTTTATTAAACAACACTTATCAGCACCCGCCACCTACAACCAAATGCACAAGCAGAGGTGACCAATATAAAAATCCTAAAAGCAATAAAAAAGAAGTTTGAAACATCAAAAGGATTGTGGGTGTCCGAATTGTCAGGCATCCTCTGGGCCTACAAAAAACAAAGAGAATTCCGACCGGATAAACGTCGTTTGCCCTATTATACGGATTTAAGGCAAATGTACCAGTGGAAATTGGCATAACAACGAAACACCACGAGTCGGACTGGACATTCTCGATGAGAAATGAGAAAAAGCTTTGATCAAAATAATAGACTACCAACAAATAATGGCAAGTTACTACAATAAAAAAACAAAACCTTGTATGTTTAGCATTGACGACTGGGGTGCTCAGAAAAGTCCAACTCAATACAAAAAAAACCAGCCGCGGGTAAACTGAATCTAAACTGGGAATGACCATACAAAATAGTGAAAATCAACAGACCAGGAACATAATGGTTAGAAGATTTGAAGGGTGAAAAACTACAACGACTATGGAATGTTGAACACTTGAAGAAGTATTATCAATAAACTTCAAAATTTCAGGAACCCTTCGTCTCATGTTCAAACAATCTAATCCAGTCAGGACATCAAAGCCAGACTAGGAACCTACTCTTCAAACTTCTAGCCAGAACCAAAATGTCATACCATGAGGCAAGCTTAAAAAAGGAGTCATGACAAATAAATCAGACGTACCCATAAAACTTCTGGTCCGATCAACCTTGAAGTAAACTTAATGACTCTTGACGTATAAGTTAGACTCAACACAAAATCTTCTAGCCCGACTAACATGTTAGACCACAAAGTATATTTAAAAAAAATCTGGATGTATAAGTCATACTTACTCATAAATCTTCTAGCCTGATTAACATATCGGACCATGAAGTATGCTTAAAAGAGTCTTGCCTTATAAGTCAGACTTACTCGTAAATCTTCTGGATCGACTAACATGTCGAACCACGAAGTGTGCTTAAAAGAGTCTGGATGTATAAGTCAGACTTACTTGTAAATCTTCTGGCCCGACCAACATGTCGGAGTATGAAGTCTACTTAAAAAAGTATGCGTATATAAGTCAGACTTAATAAAAAAATCTTCTGGCCTGACTAACATGTACGACCATGAAGAGTGCAAAGTCTGGACGTATAAGTCAGACTTAATAAAAAATCTTTTGGCTCAACTAACATGTCGGACCACGAAGAGTGCAAAGTCTGGACGTATAAGTTAGACTTAATAAAAAATCTCCTGGTCCGATTAACATGTCGGACCACAAAGCACACCTAAAAAAGTTAGGACATCTAAGTCAGACTTAGTTGTAAAAACTCTAATTCGATCACCATATCGGGTAACAGAGTACGTCTAACAGGTCAGGACTCAATCGAAAGTTTCAGACAACTAAGAAGCAAGTTCAAAAGTAGAAATTCATCCAAGTCTAAACTAATATGTTAGACAAAGAGATATACAAAGTAACAACGATAAAGTCGTACCATATTTATTGTCTATGACTAGATAACAGGCTTAGTCTAGGCGTTAGTCAGGCTACGACTACGACAATTTCCAAAAACACAGTATATAAGCAGAGACGTGCGGATCAGAAAGCGATCACTACGAAAAAGAAAAAAACAAAAAGCACACAAGTATAAACAAAAATAAATTATCATTCATCATATATTTGGTTACATCTGGCGAAGGATGAATATCAACTGAGGAGGTTCAATATCAACTGCAGTTGTATGATCAGCAGGAGGAGCTGGAGTCTTGTCTTCGAAAGGAGTCAGATCCTTCTCTTCAGCAGATTGTGGTGGTGTTTTACCTCCACCAACAGGATCGGTCTCGACCATAGCAGCAGGTTCAGAGGGAGGAGAAGATGATTGACCTTCGCCAGCCGGATCACTTGGCGGATCCGAAACATATCCCTTATCGTCATCGTCTTCAAAGATGCCAAGTCACAATATTTTGTCATATCGAGACCCTCCTTCGATTCAATAAAGTTGATGATCTCAATCCTGTCGTGAATGACCCTGTTTTAGTCTGTTGCTTCTCCTTCCCTCAATCTATCCGTAACTGCTGAAAGCTCATTTCTGGTCAACACAAGTTCTCCATCAACAGTGGTGAGCCTCATAGAAGTTTCTGACTTAACAGTAGCGAGCTCAGCAGTCAACTGTACTACTCATTCCTTAGCGGTCCTACAACAAGAAAATTGCTCATCAGCAAAACGCATTGCCCCGTCATGACCAGCCTTCTTACTGGACAACTCATTTTCAACAACATCCAACCGATCACGAAACATGTTCATCTCCTACTCCGAAGTTTCAAGCTCAATTGCAAACTTGTCCCGAATAGACTATGTTTCCTTCAATGAAGCTCGAGCAGCCTCAACTGCCTTCTTCTGTTTCGCATGCTCTGCCTTCATCTCATCATATTTGCGTAGAACATGCAAGAGCAGCAACCCCTGCCCCACCATCTTCCTTTCCACGATTGCCACATGGTCACGTGCAACCTTGTAATCTGACCCCATCATCCTAGCATAAGTGAGATGATTCATCCCCACTATGATTTGTTTAAGACCCTGATCACTTGGCTGAAACACTGGCATCGAGACCCTCTCAACCAAGTGTGTATGCCACGAGATGATCAAATTACACGCACTATCTTCGATATCTATCTTAGAGAACTAGCTGAACTTCTCTGAGGTTATATAGAGTTCTCCACGGATAAGCTTTTTCCAACCAATCCGTGGATGAAGGACAATGGGATTTGGAAGAATTGAAGCCCTGCCTCTGGTAACCGGGTTGACAGTCGGGATGGTAGTGATAACAAGAGTACCACTCTTGCCATTTTTCTTCAAGACAACAGTGGCAAGCGTGGGACGAACAGGAGAAGAAGCAGACAACTCCGCTACATCAGCAGAACGGGTTGGAGAAGGAGGAGGAGACTAGGAACTTTGACCACGGTCAACTTCAAACCTCGTCAAACATATGGTTGTAATCAAAGTCAGTTATGATCTTCGTGCTAGTTGGATCACGAGACAGCTCTAGGGAGAGTTGTATCATCCTATTATTGATGACACGAGGATCATCATCTGACCACTTGGCGAGATCTGGCACGCCGTGAGTAGAGAAGTGTTCCTCTCATGCTAGGCCAACGGGCGATATACCTCCTTCTTACTTCTCACACTACAAGAAATCTATCATTTACCAACAAAATATTTTCTTCGAATTTTAATTTTCTTGTTCATATGGTATCATTGTCAACAAAAAAATTCATTAAAAACGCCATAAACTTGTAACTTTTTCCAACAAAATATATTTTGTGGGAAACTTTTCTTGCTAAATAGGTGGCGGGAAGCATTCCCTCCAAACCTAATTTCCAACGAAATATTTTTTATGGCCACAAAATACTAGTTCCTTGTTAACGGAATATTAAAACTTATTCATCTCTCTTTAGTAAGTAAATATGTTTTCCTAGAAAATAATCTAATGATTCGGTTCGTTGATAGTAATTGATAATTTTTTTCCATTAGTTTTTTTCTTGTTAAAGCTCGTTTACTAATTTATAGCCACAAAGTAATATTTCGTATAAAATTGTGCTATTGGCAACATTTTTTATTTTGTTGAAAATAATATCTTTTTTAATGAAATCTCTGTAGCAAGGAAATAAAATTTTGTTAACCTTGTTGTAACAAATTGTTTTCGTAGGTAAAAGGTGATAATTACTTTCATGAAAATCTATTTCTCGTAAAGCTCACTATCTATTTTATGGCGAAAAATCATTATTTTGTTGGAAATTGAAAATTCGAAAAACATTTCTTTAACAATAAAATATTTTTTGTTGTTAATTGTAATATTATGGGTGATGCAGTCAATTTTTGCTCCCTGCTTTGACCTTATTCCTGCTGACCTGCACAAGTAACACACGTGAGCCGCAGACCACCGTGGGGTGGCCGATGACACTTCGAAGCTCAAGTTAGACAGGGATCTGAGGAAGGTGTAATGTTGTAGGAGGGAAGTTCTCTGTCAGCTCTGCACTCCTAGATACGTGGGAGATAATTCCCAATCCAAGAGCAATTTATAAAAGGGAGTTTTCCTGTGTGGAAGATATTCTGGAGTTTGCTTCCTAGTTGGAAGCAGAGAGCAACTGTAGTTGCCCGTCTGAAGTCAATTCTCGAGATACTTGCGTGAAGAGAGCTTATGGGTATCGTGGATTGTTGTGAGACGTGTGAACCTAGCATGCTGTGAGAGTCCGGGTTCGCATGGCAGACTGAGGTTGAGCGGGCTTAGATCCGCTTGGGCTGGATCTGTGTTGGGTCGATGCTTGGGCCCATAGTTCCTCGAGATCATCATGCCACGTATTCGGCTCAGGAGTGTGACCGTATTTATGTATCATCAATGGGTAACAATTTATTTCGTTGCTAAAGAGTGATAAATTTTTTCATTAATTTTTTTTTCTTTTTAAGGCTTTTTTTTCCTTATTTACAACAATTTTATTTTATTTTATTGGGGATATAAGCAATTTCAATAACATATCTAGCAATGAAATACTATTAGCATTTCATTGCTAATAGTATTTCATTGCTAATTATAATATTTTTATTTTGGATTTCTTTTCATTGCTAAAAGTTGTAAATATTTTACATAAAACTTATAGTCTTTAAAATATTTAGTCCTAATTTATAGTGACAAAAAATTATTTATTGGTCCCTATTATATACGTAGCAATGATTTTTTTATTGCAAAATAAGAGTTATTTGGCTTAAAAAGCTATAAAACAACACAATTATTCAAATAGCTCAATTGGTAAAGATTGCAATAGATTTTACTATAGGTCAAGAGTTCGATCCCCAATGAGCCTAAAAATAAATAAATAAATAATTTATACTCTAATAATATACACTCCTTAGAGTTTGGGAGGTTTTTTTGGCATATAGATATTTTTTCACCAATGAATTTCTTTGGTAATTGTTAACGATACCTATTAAAACTTTCGTTGATATACAAACATTTTACCAACGTAAATGTTCTATGTTAAAGGTACTACCTTTTCCCACAACAATTTTCCTTGATGATTCTAAGCTTTTTCGAGAAACAAATTCATAGGTAAATAAAAGTTTTTTTGCAACAAAACAATTTTTTGGTAAAGATATTTGATTTTTATCATCGAATTTCCTTGGTAGTTGTCAGTATTACCAACACCATGTTTCCTTGACTTGTCATCTATTTTACCAACAAAAGATTTAATTCCTTGGTAAAAACCTTTAGCTAGGGGATGCCGCCACGAATCTGGTAACAGATTTTTTTTTCCTTGTTAATAGTATTTTTCAACAAAATTTTCATTTTTTAAAGGAATTTTTTCTTGGAAAATGCCTTAATTGTTGTAGTGTCTCCAGAGCTTGATTTATCTCCTTAGCTTCTTGAGCAGCAAGACAAGCCTCGTCCTCGTCATCTTTTCCAGCTGATCTCGGATGAGAAGCAGTCTGAGCAAGCGTCTTACGCTTTGAAACACGACCGAGACTAATCGCCAGCTGCTTCAATGGGCTGGCTGGCCTAGGAGCTTTCATCTTCCTAGTAGTCGAGCCAGCGCCAGAAGCAGTAGAATCAAGATCTATAACTTTTTTTAATAAAGCTCATTTTCCCATCAATTGTTAGCATCGCCAATGCTAACAGGAGCAGCACGTTCCTCCTCCTCATCAGAAACAATGACATGGCCAGCATGAGCAATAGTAACTTCAGAGGCTCGAGCCTCAAAAAATGCAGCACACTCTGCTTTGTTCATAGTGTGCAAGCCACTACGCTCGACAACATCTAGGGCAAGAATATCATCCACAAGGGTTTGAGGAAGTGAGAGAAACCGATCACGGATTGTCTGCTCCACTGCAGTCAAATACAATTTATTCCACTTCCTGGGCTCCTAGAACAATAACAAAATGGGCTAGTTGCGAAGCTTGAAGTATCCAGAATCCATGGGCGCATAAAACCAAGGCTTCACCCAGGACCTGTAATCGTCCTTAAGTTTCCCAAAAACAAGCAGGAGAACGAAGAAAACAAATACGACTATTGCTTACCGAAAGCCTCACCATAGAGTACATAGTCTTCTTGCGAAAAAATACGCCGGATAGAATGGCTCTCGCCATGGTTGCAACCATCACCCTCCAGCCGTTGGGAACCATCTGAGCAAATGCAATGCCCAAAATGTCCAAATAAGACAAGGAAATATCTGAAGCTGGAAGCCAAAGATCAGACTTGAACATGCCAGGATACAGTGTAATGTAACCAGGCCTCGAACAAGCATGACTTTCATCGATCCAAGGTCAAAAAATCTCCAGATAAAAAAGAAGAGAAAATGTTTGACGAACATTGTCCAAAGTCCCTTATGTCGCCTACCTAAGTTCAAAGAACGATTCACAGGCAACAAGTTCATCCCCATTTAGAAATTTGTTAGAAGTCATGGGAAAGGAATTATGCATGATAGAGAATGAAGAAAGTGAGAAAAAACAAGCTTTGATAATGGAGATAGCGTAAAGAAAGAAATACATATCTCTTCTACTCTTTTATAAGGTTGGCAACGAAAAGACTATTAATGCGAAGACGTGCGAGATATGATGGTTGAACGAATTTCAAAAATTGCACCAAAACGATCATGCTAATGGGACAACAGAGTAGAAACCGTATCAACAACTATTAACGCCATTTAATGCTCTGCTAAAAAGCAATGATGAAGATGGATACAATAGTTGTTGATTGTTATGTTACGCATCAAGTGGTGGTGGTTTTAGTAGAAACAATGGAGAAACCCCATTTCTGTGCTAATCTTCGTGTCGAAGACGACGTCAAAACTAGTTCTTGTTTAGGTACGAATCAAGAAGCGACAGTAGTAGTAGTAGTAGTAGTAGTAGTAGTAGTAGTAGTAGTGGACAATGAAGAAGAAGCTACTGGTTCTTGCTTGGTTTGTAGGGCATATCAAGTAGGAGTAGGGGGAAGAAGGCATCAATGTATATTGGGATTGATCCTCTTCTACTCGGATCATGGTTAGTTGTTGTAGGATCATAGCTATTGGTGACAGAGAATAGAGATCTGTGTGAGAAGAAGAAGAGGAATAAGAATAAGAATAAGAATAAGAATAAGAATAAGAATAAGAATAAGAATAAGAAGAAGAAAGATTTGTGTTGATGGAAAGAAGATATCTGTGTTGATGGAGAGAAGATATATGTGTCGATGGAGAGGTCTGTGCGATGAAGAGAAGGAAAAAGTAATTTGTTTGAGAAGATGGAAACAATAAAAAAAGAAATTTGCGTTGATGGAGAGATGTGTGACGGAGAGAAGAAAATAAAGATCTGGAGATGGTGGCTTGTGTTTTAGGATTTAGGGTGGTTAGTAATTTAGGATTCATGGTTTGTAAGTATTGAGGCTATTGTAGTAATAATAGTATAAATAAATTAGTTTTTACAATAAAAAAAATATACCTATATATAAACGGGTATCCGCCGAGGGGGATATGGCCAAATCTGTATCCGCCCCTAATCCATGACAAATACCATTTGGATCCCTGAATCCACCCCACTGCCAACCCTAGTTGTTGCACAAATGATTTGGAAGTGTTTTAAGTGTATAATTCAGGAGTTACATGTCGCTATAACGATACCAAGACAAATAATCATAGAGAAGAGATCTGTGGTAATCTGTGATGATGGAGAAAATATATATGTGTTGATGGAAAGATCTATGTGACGAAGAGAAGAGAAAATTAATATGTGTGAGAAGATGGAAAAAAAATTTTGTTGGTGGAAAACTATGTGACGGAGAAAAGAAAATAAAAATCTAGAAGCGGTGGCTCGTGTTTTAAGATTTAGGGTTGGTTAGTGATTCAGGATTTAGGGTTTGTAAGTATTGAGGCTTATTTTGTAATAATAGTTTAAATAAGTCAGATTTTAAAATAAAAAATAATATACATATATATAAACGGATATCCGCTGGGGGTGAGGGAGGGATGAAATATGGCCAAGTCCGTGACGGATACCATTTGAATCCCTGAATCGGCCCCATTCGGGGCGAGGTAGGGCATGGCTGATTTCCATGAAAATCTACCCCACTGCCAACCCTAGTTGTTGCACAAATGATCTGAAACTGTTTAAGTGTATAATTCAGGAGTTACATGTCGCTATAACGAAACAAAAAAAAATTAATCATAAATTTATGTTAGTGTTAGCTTCAATTTCTAGAGTACAAATGCAATCATAAATCTTTTGGTTCAAACTAGTGTCACTGGTCATGGCTATGGTTCACAATTTGTGAACCTAGCTGATCCAATAAGCAATCCATTTCATACTCTATGAAAAGCACTTGGTTTAACATCCTATTTGTCGGAGCTCCTTAACCAGTTGTACTACTGAAGTTTGAAATCAAGGAACAAAATATATAGGAGTACTCACTATAGGGTGCAATAAACATTTTTCTTCAGTCACTGGTAGGGGTGGGCATACCATTCACAATCTCGATCACGTCCCAATTTTTTCGGGTCCTTTTGGGATTGATCAAACCCATCCTGACCCCATCCCTTTCCGATCTAGAATTGGATGAGATCGGGATGGAGATTTTCAATCATGCCCATCCTGTCCCAAACTTATTTATTTTCTATTTTTTATTTTTATTATTATTATTATTATTATTATTATTATTTTAATATTTTAATTTTATAACCAAAAGAGAGGTCACTTTGATATAAAGTATGGAATTATTGTTCCAATAACCAAAAAAACACTACATCACACATCCTCATTGATAGCATTTGCCAATAACACTTTTTACAATTATGCTATGAAAAGTTAGGGATGACAATGGGGCGGATTTGAGCAGGAATAGCCGATCCCTAAATCCTCCTCGCCAATCCGATTATGATTTTATTTAAAAACCACCACCGCCCCGTACGGATTGGCGGATATCTGCCCCGCCCCGTTTAACCGAGAAAAAAAACAGATCTGATAAAAAAGAAAGAGGAATTGAGAAGAGCAGAACCAACTAAAGTGTCTTGATTTCAATTCCCTTCCTTCCATATTCTATCTAACCCTAGTCACACCCTTTATTATAATTTAAAACACAATGTATTTTCCTTTCCCTAAAGACTGATTCACTCTTTCCCTTTAAGCCTTTCTTTCTTTTGCATACAAAAAAAAGAGGCGTCCATTGTAAGCACAAACCACCCATCATATTCTTTTTTGAAAATCGAAGCAACAGCTTTTGCTTGAGTCGCCTTCCTTGTCAATTCAATGGGTGCCACTGAAGAGAGCAACATTGTTGTTGATGCTGCTTCTGATTTGCCTGTGAAGAGACCCATGGAAGGTGAAGTAAACGGCGGGGTCTATGAATGTTGAGATAGAATATAGCAAAGAAAAAAGAAAGATGATGATTTTTTTTAAAGGAAGATGATGATGATGATGCACAATGATTTGCTGTTACTAGGAATTAGGGGCTTATTCTTCTTTTTCTATATGAGTTTTTTTGTTTTCTTTTTTTGTGTTGTGTGTGATGATGGATGAAATGAGATCTCTCTGTATTAAAATGAAATTGAAGAAAGAGAAAGGAAAAGGGTGAACTTTTAATTGTGGTGGGGTGGGAGGGTCACATGATGGGGACACAAGTCTTGTCTCTTTGTACAAGTCAGTCACATGGCATGTATTTTATTTATTTGAATTAAATATTAAGTTGGGCGGATGTGATTCAATCCGTATCCGCTTCGAATTTGGGACGGATACAATTTGGATTTCTAAATCCGCTCCAAAATCCGTTAAGGTAAATTCAAATCCACTCCAAACGGTTTGGGTGGGGCGGATCCCCACTACCATCCCTATGAAAAGACAATTTTTAATGATTAAAAAACGCTATCTAAATTGGGCTAGCTTTTTGGCGCTCCCAAAATTTTTTCACTTAGTGCGACCTTATCTCTCCTCTCCCCCAAATATTTAGTCTAAACGTAAAACATAATAGACTTTCGATTCCCTCTTACTTCCTGATCTTCCTCTCCCATACGCTGACCTTCGATTCCCTTTTGTTCCCTTTTATCTCGTTTCTCATTTCTCCCCTGTGCTGGATCTTCCTCTCCTTCTTGTTGACCTCTCTATGCTCTTCTCTCTATGGCTCTCTCTGCTCGCCTCCTTGCTTGCCTCTCTCCGTCAAGCACCACTAAAAGTGAAGCAGAGCATAATGAAATCTTGCAGCCATGGCAACCACCATAACATAATTCTCTTGTTGTTATTTATTGGGCCACTGTGTCTAACTCAACTGAAATTTTGTGGAAATGATCACTCAGGTCTGAAATTTCTTACAATGAGCAATTCAACAGTTAACTTCGTAGGTAAAAGATATATATCATAATATGTAGTATGAATTACCAATTATAGAAAGAAAATGCTTAGATCATGTGATTGATTATGCTTATATGGTGTTCAACATGATGCAACATACTCCGATCTGCATAATTCGACATCGTTCTTTGGTGTTTACGATGGCCATGGGGTAAACATCTCATGCAATTTCTTTCCCTCTTATAAAATGTTGATATTAGCTCTTGAAAATGCCATTTTAACTCAAGTAAAGCCTCTAGTTTGTTTATACATCATGGATCAGTTCTGAGTTGTAAAACATCTAATTGTGTTGTCACTTTTTATTATTTATCATTCATTCCAAACTAAATATACAAATTTAAAAAAAATGAGAATATAAAAGTCTGTCATTGAACTAACTTACTCTCTTTATATGATTCTCAAAAGTCTTTATTTACCAAGGTTTGTTTGCAGTGAATGTCATTTCTTGGTGAATGAAAATGAGAAATCAGATAACAAGAGACACATTTTCTATGTCTCAAGTGGAATCACTACATCAAATTGGCACTTTTGTAACAACTCTAAAAATAGTATCACTTTTGAGATGTTACAATCTACCAAACAATTTCAAGTTAAAACTAAATTTAGTTAAAAAAAATTGAAAAAACAATTACAAAAAAAATGATACAATAAGTTGGATCGCCATGAATAGTATCACTTTTATAACCAAGTTAAAAAATGATCACTTTGTTTGTGAAAATGTATAAAATTGTTAGGTGGATTGTTACACCTCGAAAGTGATACTGTTTTAGGGGTCGTTACAAAAATGCCAATTTGGTGTGGTGAATTATGGATTGAAAAAAATACTTGGTGGTATAATGTTGAAATTCCATCCAAGTAGTAATTAGACAAAACTTATGACTCAAGACTTGTGAGAGCATTTAAGTGAATGATGTTATATAACACGTTTGATGACTATATAGTGAGTTTGTTGCAAATAATGCATAATATCAGGTTTTATGGGGCGAGGAGGGGGAGGAGAAGGAAAAACGAAGATAGAGATCTTTTAGAAAGTGAACGTTAGATAAGATGGAGCATTTAGAAATATACGTACATATCAAATGGAGAAATACTCGAAGAAAGCAGTGACATTATGATCAGAGGGCCCCTAAACTTGTTTAGTAATAACATTAGGTTTATAGGAGCAAACAAGATTAACAGAGTCCGGAACGTCTACACCAGGGTGTAGAGTTCAAATCTCTACACCCTAAATAAAGAACATGTTGTAACCGTTTTTTTAGGGATTAATTTGGTAATACATAAAATACACGGGCGGGTCTGTAATTAATTTCTTAAGGGTGTAAATGTTGAAAACCCTACACCTGGGGGGTAGGTGATCTTAATTAGAAAATACATAATGGCATTGGATACATGTTCATTTTACTAAACTCATTAAAAAAAATTGGCCTATGTGGGTTTGCAGGTAAAGTTGTTGTGAAGTTTTGTGCAATATACCTTCATCTACAAGTGCTAAGGAATGAAGCTTATTCAGCTGGAGATCTAAGCACGTCTGTACATAAAGCCTTTTTCAGGTTACATCCCTGATGATTTATTTATGGTATTCTTGCATGTAGTGTGCATTTCTGATAGTATTTTCACTCTCGAGCAGGATGATGAGATGATGCGTGGACAAAGAGGGTGGAGAGAATTAGCAGTTCTGGGAGATAAACTAAATAAATTTTCTAGGATGATTAAAGAGTTGACATGGTCTCCTAAGAGCGGTGAAGTTAACAACCAAGTTGACAATTGGTCTTTTGAAGAGGTACTAATTTAAACAGAACCAAAACTGCATTAGCTTTGTCACCTCCCGTCAACTCGAACTTGTTTTTTGTGTACCTTTAGCCAGTGTTGTTAAGGCGGACGTCTAGGCGCGCCTCGAGGCGGTTTGGCAAAGGGGCGCCTCAAATTGGGGCGAGATGGAGCGGAAAAGTGAGGCGACCGCCTCGGGCCGCCTCATCCATTTTAAACAATTAAACCTTAAAACCCAAATATAACCCAAAAGCCTTTTAGGGTTTGGGGTAGGGTTACTTACGGTTTGTAATCAAGACTCAAGAGATGGGGGCGGCTTTCACTCTTTCCTTCAAGCTTCAACTCAACTCTTTCCTTCAACTTGCTTCCTTCAAATCAACAAATCAGAGGTATGTTTCTTCCTTTCTTCTTCTTCTTCTTCTAATCTTCAAATCATGTTGCGTTTTTTTTTTTTTTTTTTAATGAATCTGTATTCTGTTCACAGAGTCATATCATCATCAGACACTGCTGCGTCTTCTAATCTTCTTCCCTCCTTTTGTTATGATCATCCATCATCAAAAGGAAAAATATGGAAAATACGCCTTTTTTTTTTATGATCTGTTCACACACAGAGTCAGATCATCATTCAAAGCACATTTTTCGCCAGCATCTCTCATTTGCTTCTACCTCCGTGTCAATTTTGGAACCAGACACATAAACCACACTATCGTTATAGAAATCAGACCCCGACAAGAGGATAGAATTTCCAACTTCCTCATAGCATCGTTTTGTTGATGCAGACTTTAGAAAGAAAGAAAAAACTGATTAGGGGATTTGTTCTGACTCAGTTTTTTAGTCTTACTTGATGTTCGATTCAAACTCCTGAGTATGGTGTCGTTCTTTTAGTGTTAGTGTTTAGTGGGGTTGGTTTAAAGTTTATGCATTGTAAGGTATTTGCTTAAACTCGACTGGAAGATTTATTCTTGAATCAGTCACTAGGAAAATGGAATGGATGGATTTGGGAAATTTGGCAGTTGTTTTAATTATTTATGGATAGTAGATCATGAGTGAACAGTCAAGTATTGACAAGGACACTGCCCCCTTCTTGACAAGGATAGAATCCAAATAGATAGATTACAACAAATTCCAAGGTGTCACGAAAAACTGGAGACATTTTCCAAAGAGAAAACACAGAGATTTCATGGTTGCCCAATCTCCATCCCCTCATAAAACTCATTCAAGGCATACTGTTCACTCTTACTATGCAATGAATTACATTCACTCTTACTTTGCAATGTCATCATCATCATCATCATCATCATCAAAGCCCATTCCTGAGATCTTACTTTGCAATGTATTGCTTGTAAAATTACATTCACTCTTACTGTGTAAAATTACATTCACATAAATTAATGACCATGATCAGTTTTAACAGTTGTCATTCACTCTTATTGTGCAACATGTTATTGCCTGTAAAATTACAAGTAGATGGAGGAGAAACCAGCTACATTGGATTCTTGTTTGTTTAAAGATATCAAATACGCAGGTTTCTTGTTTGTTTCTTCAATCCAAAGTCCAAGCCTGCAAAAAACCACATATGGAAATATTTAGCTAGTTAATATCAAGAACTTTTGTTACTATCTTTCAAATAGGTTTGGGTAAGGGCTGACTAATATAGCTACAAATAAATAAACAAAGAATAAAATGGTGTTGAAAAATTATTATTATGGGATATTTGGATTTTCCCTTCATCTTCTTTATTTACTTTATGATTGTCACCACCTGTTTTCAGGAGTTCATTGGATTCCAGCTCGTGAATAAACTCTAGGACGTACACGCAGGAACCAAATCAGTAAGATTAGTAAAGTTTTTATTTCAGTTTTTTTTCTACTATGTTTCAAGTTTTCATACAAGCTTTTGTTTTTGTAACCATTAGTTCTTTATTTGGTAATTGCTATGTAAATATGTAATTATGCAGCTTTAAGTACTTAAGATGGACGCCGAATCGAACAAAGATATTGGATGGCGATATGGTCGATTAGAAAAATCACTCAACATAAACAACATTGTTTGTGCATTCTGTGAGAAGGTTACAAAGGGTGGAATATATAGGCACAAACAACATTTGGCTCATGTGGGGCACAATGTAGCTAAGTGTTCAAAAGTTCAGGATGAAGTGAACGAGTTGGTGCGAAATTATATGCAAGAAAAAAAGAGCATAACTTCATATAGGGATGTGTCATCTAATGAGTTGTATTTGGATGATGATGATACTATGAGAGACTCCGATGAGTTTGGGGTTGAGATCAGTTATGGAAAAAGTCTCAGCACTCCTACAAATTCTAATTCTGCCCAATCACGAAAAAGGGGTGCTATTGAGTCATTTTTAGAAAAGAACAAGTTGCGAGTACACAAAGAAAGGGAAAACTTAAGCAAACTACAATCGATGACAGAGTTAAGAAAGATAAAAGAGAGGAAACATGTCAATACATTGCTCGGTGGTTTTATCAAGCTGGCATTCCATTTAATACTGCTCGCCTCCCTAGTTTTCAAAAAATGATTGAAGAAATTGGAGAGTTTGGGAAGGGTATGAAAGCTCCAAGCTACCATGAGTTGAGGGTGCCACTCTTAAAAAAACAAATTGGTTATACTGAAAATTTGTTGAAAAACCACAAAGCGGAATGGGTTAAATCTGGATGTTCGATAATGTCAGTTGGTTGAACGGATAAAAAAGATAGGACTTTAATCAATTTCTTGGTGAATTCTCCTCAAGGGTCAGTCTTCATGGAATCAGTTGGCGCCTCATCATATTCCAAGACTGGAGAGAGATTGTTTGAGCTACTTGATGGATTTGTAGAAAAGGTTGGAGAAAAGAATGTTGTACAAGTCATAACTGACAATGCATCAGCATATGTGCTTACAGGTTAGTGACAAAAGATTTATAATATATAATTTTATGTGTTGCATATTTGTGTTTATTATATTATAAATCTAAATAATATGGACCAATTAACATTCAAAACTCAACAGGTAAAATGTTGGAGGCCAAGTGCCCAAATTTGTTTTGGACGCCCTGTGCTGCGCATTTCATATCTAATGCTAGAGGATATTGGGATGATGCCAAAGATGTATAAGTTGATCAAGAGGGCGGTTTCATTGAGTGGTTATATCTACAACCATAGTGGTGTTCTAAATTTGATGCGGCAATTCACAAAGCAAAGAGAGTTGCTTAGGCCTGCAAAAACTAGATTTGCCACATCATTTCTCACTTTACAAAGCTTGTATAAACATAGGCAGGCCTTGAGGCACATGTTCAATGATGAGAAGTGGAGGTCAAGTAAATGGGTGAAAAAAGTGAATGGAAAGGTGGCAGAAACCACAGTCTTGACACCTGCATTTTGGAATGGAATCACCTACACTCTCAAGATAACATCCCCCTTGGTTCGTATGCTCAGATTGGTGGATGGTGAGAAAAAACCCAGCTATGGGGTATATATATGAGGCTATTGATAGGGCTAATGAAGCCATTAAGGCTTCATTTAATTACAATGATGATAAATATAAAGAAGTATTGGAAATTATTGATAGAAGGTGGAATATTCAACTCAATCGTCCTCTTTATGCTGCTGGTTACTTCCTGAATCCATAATACTTTTATTCTGATCCATCCATTCAAGCAAATGCAAATGTGATGAAGGATTTTTATGCTTCTGTTAAGAGACTTGTACCAAATGAAAGAGACCAAGACAAGATTAGTATTGAGTTGTCTTATTATAAGATTGCCCAAGGCTTATTTGGGGATGAAATGGCAACGAGGCATAGGAAAATCTTATCACTAGGTATGTTTATGTCTATTTAATTTAGGTTAGTCCTAAACTAAACCTTCTATAGTACATAATTGATTTATAATATAATATAGCTGAGTGGTGGAATTCATGGGGGCAAGAGGCTCCAACTTTGCGGCAATTAGCTATTCACATTCTTAGTTTGATATGCAGTGCAAGTGGATGTGATCGCAATTGGAGTATATTTGAGCATGTGAGTAATGAGTATATCGTATTATAATATGGTTAATATTAATTGGTTATTTTTTTTATATATTGTGCTTATATTTATATTATTTTGCATAACATTCAGATCCATTCAAAAAAAAGGAATAGATTGGAGCAAAAGCGTCTGAATGATTTGGTTTTCATCAAGTACAATCAAAAGCTTAAGAATCGCTATGCTTATCGTGATACGATTGATCATATTTCCTTGTCTGACATTGATGATTGTAATGAGTGGTTAGTTGGGAAGATGCAGGAGGAAATAAATGCAGAGGATGAATTGGTATTTCCCAATGATACCTTGACGTGGGGTTAATATGCAGAAGCTGCTGGAGTTGGTGAAGGATCATCACAACCACGTAGAAATTCTAGAAGCAGTACAACTCCTACAACCTACTCAAGAAGAGGCTTTACATCAGCACATGCATCTACGACTACGCCATTGCGATTGTTGGATTTAGAAGAAGACATGGCTGATTTTGAAGATGATGAAAATTTTGAAGTGGATGCTGAAGGAATTGTAGAAAATGAAGATCAGGAATTGGGTATTGAAGAGGAAGAAGAGTGACGTAATGAGAAATGAGAAGTTGGTGTCTTGGTGACTTTGTGAACTAGTTTACATTATGCTTTGATGTTTTTCTTGTTTGTTTATTTTTTAGTGATTTTGTGAATGTTGGCATGTTAAGTGTACACTTATGTAGTGCATCTTTTTCTATGCTATGCAACTTTCTTATGTTTCCATTTCAATTCTAAATAGTTGTATGACTTTTTGTACATTTGGCTTATGCAAGTTATCAAAATGTTGATGAATATTACTTATCTAAATATGTTTCAATTTATTATAATAAATTTTTTTTTAAAATGGTACATACCGCCTCGCCTCTAAGACGTTTTCAGGCTCGTCCGCCTCCCCACCACCTCGACGCCTTAACTACACTGCCTTTAGCATTTCAAGCTTGGCCTTGGTAAATGTTCCCCATTTGATGTGCACAATGACCTTTTGATAGTATGATTGTGTCTAATTCCTCCACCTCCATGTGGCAAGCGAACCTGTTTAGGGTATTGACATATCATTCAAATGAACGCTTTCTTGAATATATTTTGAAGAACTTTTAATAGGTTTGTTAGGCCTTTGGAGTTTTGAGTATTTGGTTCTGTAACTCAAGTCTTGATGTGGTGTTGGGTATAATTGCAAAGTGTCCGACTATTTGTTCATTGACAGTTATGTTTGGATGGGATAGTTTTGTTTTGGAGTGAGTTGGTGTGGAGCAAGGTTAGTTGTATAATATGTCAAGACTGAAAAAAGTATGTGGACCAGGTTTTATCCGAAATCAGGTCCAAAGCGCTCAAAAAAACTTGCATAAAGATTTGCTTCACTAAAAAACTGCATCAGAGACCTCCCTTTGATTTCAATGGACTAACTTCTGGAAGCACTGCCTGTGTTGCAATTATCAGAAACAACCAACTTGTTGTTGCAAATGTTGGTGACGCTACACCACACATCATCATGGATAGCATTTACTAATAGCATTTTTTTTTACAATTTTGCTACAAAAAGTCAAGTTTTAATAATTTGGAAATGTAAAAATGCTATGCAAAAGGACTTGCATTTCTCCATATATCGCGATTTCAAAACATCTAATATGAAGAAGATGACTAACAATTTTGGACAAAAGTCTTTAGTTGAAGGTGACATGTATTATGGATTTGGTTTGTCTTTTATTTTTCCTTTGAAATGTCCAGGTAGAGGAGCATGTTGTTGGGACATACAAAGATTTGAAGGGACATACAAAGATTTGGAGGGAAGTACAAAAGAGTGGAAGGAAACCTCCCAATTGAATCCTATCAAGTGAGTTGAATACCCTTTGTTACAGTTTTATTGATTAATTGATTTAGAGATCATATTTTGATCATCCACATCTTTCATTTGTTGTTTTTGTTTTATGGGTTTTGTGTTATTTGGTTGATTGTGGTTTGATTTTGCGGGGAGATATAAGGAAAAGGGAAGACATGGACAAGCTATTTTTTCAAACAAAGTAAATATCTATATTTGTATTCTAGGATTTGTTAATTTTCTTTCATTGTAGTGTTTTTATTTGTTTAGTTTGCAGAGTTTAAATCCACTATTATTTGAGGTTTTTGTTCTACATCCATTTGATACTTAATTGGAGGACGGGGTTTAGGAAAGAGGTTGGAGGAAACCAAAGTTTACTTCCACCTCTTGATAGATATCATTCGCGAGCTTGCTTTATTCGGAATCGTGCGACGGAAATGCTTCATCTTTTTTATGGATCATGGCCTTGAACAAGTGACAAACTGTTTTGCCATGGAAAGGCACAATATAGACTGTATGGAAAAGTTTTGGTACTTGTTTGCAGATTTTCAATAGTGTTTTCTCAAAATGAACAAGGCAACCATTAACATGTTGCACAAGGTTGAGCCTTAATATGTACATATGGTACTCTACTTAGGCTTCTAGATGATACAGAGGTAAATATTGAACTTTATGCATCTCACATTTAATGATCATATATAGCTAAGTAAAATTGCTAATGAAGTTGAGTACTGGATCCGCAGAGGCAAACTGAAGGAATTCTTGAACTTCGAAAAGTGGCCAGAACGGACCGGGGACAGTGGGAGTCATTTAAAGAGATAAAGAACAACACCCCAAGGATAATCTATATCCTTCATGGTAATACAGGTCCCGCGGACCTTACTGGAGATGCGGACACAACCCGCGGACGAGGACAAACGCATCTGCCACTTAATGATTTAATGCCTCATTCCCACCTTGACCTTTACGGACAAAGACCTCGAAGGAGTCCGAGCGCCACACATCGATGCCCTAGTGATCTCGGTCACCATAACAAGGTGGGAGGCAAAGATAGCTCTGTTGGATACAGAAAGCTCGCTCAATGTCTTGTTCTATAGCGTGTACTGCAGCATGGACTTTAAGGAGGAGAACCGGACATTCTCAGATCACTCACTGATTGGATTCAGCAGGGAGAAATGCTTCCTCCTCGGAAAAATAAGGTTATTAACAGTGGTAGGGAAGCCACAGTTAAGAAAGGTTCTGTTTCTGGACTTCATGGTAGTAGATGCACCATCAATCTACAACCTTATCTTGGGAAGCCATGGCTCCACAGATGGAAGTAGTTCTCTCCACCCTTCATTAATGTGTTAAATAGTGCCGAATGATCCACAAGAGCAACCTGAATTCATTTCAAGGCAAGGATCAATTTCTCCCCGTCAACCGTTAGTCTACTTTCAATCGTTTGTTTCCCTTTCCATAGTCAATGTAGAGTTTTAGTTCTTAAAAACTTATGTGATTTGCAATCATTTAAGAAATAAATGAAGAATTACGAGAACAAACTATATTGATTATTGGAAAGACGTGACAACAAACACATTGAGGTGGATACGAAAGACTACATACTACAAGCATCTGAATGCAGTGCGACATGAAGTAAAAGACTCGTTTAGACAATTCTACTACGAGAGACATCTGAAGAAGACTGAACTGATCGAGATCAGGATGCAAGCATCATGTTCAAACGCTTCCACAGACATACCCCACAAATATGGTATGAGGTGGTACAAAATCGGCAACTGAGAGCACCGACGAAAATTCGAAGCCCAACTCACGCACTCTGTGAACTTGGGACAAGTATCAGGTGAGCTCGGATCACATATACCTTCTCGCGCAAGGAAAACAGGAATATTTGGGGATCAATGGTCCATTCCGACATGCCATATCCAACTTTGCCTCAACCCAGATGCTGACTTCCAACGCAAGGCGAAGCGACGAAGCTAATCGAGAAGTGGTGGGGGCAGGTACTCGGGTGATGGCTGCTAGTACTACCTCTGAAATTAAACATTCAGGAATAATGATAAGGCACCAGCAGGTGAACGACAAACTCATCCCATGAGAGATAATCCATACTAATTCTCTGCGATATGAGAAGAAATTATGAGACCTCAGCAGATCAACTACGTACCCACCCAAAACATGTGATCATGCATAATAGCAACAATCGTCGTGCCTGATCAGTGCAAATGTCAGAACATTCGATGACTCCATTTCTAGAGATCTCCTTTCACCATTTGAAAGCCCCAAGGCATTCTCTTCAAACAAGAACATTAAGGAGATAAGCTCTGCGAGAGATAGTGCCTACCACAATTGGAAGACACCATTATATAGGCATAATGGTTCACCAAATGGGCCTCCTGCATTAACTGCTAAGCATAGAATCCCGTGTGGGAAATGAAGAGACGACGGTTTCCAAGGAGTGTGCAGACCACGTTCGCGCAATTAATGGCATTGCACGCAACCCCATCAAGTCAGGGGGGGTAATCGGTACTCAACCATCTCGCAACCTACGCCATACACATGTCACCACACGATCTATGCCGAACACGTAGCTCAACTGTATAGGAAACCCTAACTCTTCATTTGCAGGCCTAAAGGCTCGATCCACTCGGCCCACCATTCAAACACTATTCTGTTACATGCTTGGCACCAGCGCAAATCCAAATCAGCATTGACGCACGAACCGTACCTACGGATCCTTGTTTGTTTTAAGGTAATGTTGCCCACACAGTGCGCGACACTAGTGGACATGGGTTCGCACACCCTCAAACGGGCGGAACCCCTCTCCAACCGAGTAAGCTTAGTCAGGCAAGCTAATGACGACGACTTTCGATATTTCTCGACATCTAGTCTACTCAAGGCGGATCCCAATGGTCTAGGAAGCGGAAGTCTAATCAGCGCTACCACGCTTGGTGACAACTACTTGTCAGGGATCATTGCCCCCATTCGCGGTCAATGATCGCCGAACCTAATTAGGTAAGCCTAGTTGGTGACGAATGGCAACGAAAGCTTTCGATCAAAGCCCAAACCTGTAGCCCCCACTGCGCGGGTGTAGATGGTTTGTAAGGTGGGAGCCTAGTCAGTCTCAAACTGATTTCGACGGCTCGTCATGGGACCACCACTTTTCCGCATGGCTACCAAATTACCAACCCTAGACTTGTAGCCCCTACTACGCGGGTGTAGATAGTTTAGAAGATGGGAGCCTAGTAAGTCTCAAACTGATTTCGACGGCTCGCCATGGGACCACTATTTTTCAGCGTGACCGTTTAATCACCAACCTTGGACTTGTAGCCCCATTGCGCGGGTGTAGATAGTCTAGAAGGTAGGAGCCTAATCAGTCGCGAACTAATTCCAACGGCTTGCCACGGGACCGCTGTTTTCAGTGTGGCCACCGAAAACTCCCAAATTTGTAGCTTGATGTGCACAGGTGTAGATGATTTTGATGGTGGGAGCCTAGTCAGTCCTGAATTGATCTCGACGGCTTGCCACGGGACCACTGCTTTTCAGCCTGGTCGCCAAACCCTTTTTACTTTAACTTGTAGCCCTCATTGCGCGGATATAGATGGTTCGAAAAGTGGGAGACTAATCAACCCTCGACTAATGTTGACGGCTAGCAACTGGACTACCACTCTTCAGTGTAGTCGCCAAATCTTCACTCCCCAAACTTGTAGTCCACGTCATTCAAACATAGATGATTTGAAAGGTGGGACCTCACTCATTCAAAATAGCGGCCGCCAAGATAAATCTAGCTGAGTCGGCGTCTTCACGCTCAAACAAACTGGCACCTTATTACCAGCGAAGTCCACTCAAGCCAATACATAGATCGTACTGCCAGTGCCCAAATAAACGCTACATAGTGTGTCCGCCCAAGCTTATGACGCCTAACTCGGCACAAACGCTCTGATGTATACACTCGGCCATTGCAACTCGCCCATAGCAGCAACAGCCAACCAATCAGATAAGTAAGGCAAGCCTCAAGCAGCTTACCTTGTGGAAAAGACACAACTCGAGCAACTGAACCCCAACTAAATTGTCCGCAACATGCCCACTATTGGACATCACTACGCAACAATGATCCGAAGTCATTTGCAAGATAGAGCGGTCAAGCTCTCTACTACGGACAAACCATTCGGTATTCTATTGATTCAACCAACCTATGTCAAAGAAATACAAAAAGGCGAAACGAAAAACATGCAATAGAGACAACAAACAATAAACGGATAAAACTGATTTTTATTAACTATTGACAAAATGGGTACAAAGGTACAAAGTTCACTCCTTATCAAGAGAATGTACAAAAACATAAGAGCTAAGCTTAACTGAAGAAAGAGCAGGAGTCACGGCCCAGGCATTAGGATCTGAACTGTTCTCCTCGTCCGACGATGCAAAGGAAACAAATAGATCTACATGACATATTCTTGTAACGGCCGAAATCCCACTCAAAATGTTCCTCTTTCATTAACGCCAGCAGCTCCAGCCTACCGTGTACAACCCAACGGAACTCGCATCTGCCTTATTTTTGCAGAAGCTTTTCCTCCCACACTTCAAGTCAGCAAGTTCACACACCAACAGCTCCAACTTGCCAGTCAGCACGTTGACCTAAAACTGCTCTGTGGCTAGACTATTTTTCGCAGCACTGAGCTCATGCCAATCCAGTTCGAGCTAGTCTTCGACCTTCCTCGCCTCTCGAGCATTGAACTCCACCTCGGATTCCAGTTGTTGCTTTTGAGCAACCCATTCGGCTTCATTCGAAGCATTTTCATCAGCAAGATATCGCAATTCAAAACACGCCTTAGCCGCAGTTTCCTACACAACCTTTATGTCTCGGTAGACTCAGTTTAACTCCTGTTTGAGTCTGTCTCTCTTGGACACCACCTCTTCTAGATCACACTCAAGGGTCTCAAGACGAGCCCTCTGAGTCTTGGCAACCACGGTTGATTGCTCCAGCCTCTTCTGTAGTCGCTCAATTTCATAGAGCGCATCAAAATACAACGCCTGCATGTGCGAGAAGACATGCTTCATTGTGTATACCCTTTCATGAGCAACCTCGACTTTCGTCCCATCAATGGCCACCTGGCTCAAGTGAGACATACCCAGCATAAGGTACTTTAAACCCTTATCCATACACCCTTCCAGGGTATCCTCCTCGGGCTTCGGAGCGCAATCCATCAGCTAGCTGTGACGCCTGCTTATATGCTTCCTCGAAGCATACTCCACATCAACTTCTTGGTGCCAGACCTGAGAACTCATTCTCACCAAGTCTGGTGCAAACAGACTTATCCGCGCATTCGGATGAAGCCTTTCTGGATCAGGAATCACGCCGGCATCACCCTTCGCAGTTGCCAATGTTACCAGGCTCTCATCCGCAGCCTTTCCCTTGTCACGAACAACCGACCCTTTAGTGCGAGACGACTCAACAGGGTCCGGAGGAAGCGAATTATCTAAAGGACCCTCCAACACTTCTAATTGTGACCTGGAATGAGTTGGCGAACGGTGCTGACTACAAGAAACTTGGTCTGTGCCATGGCCACTTTTAGACGGCACGCCAATGGGACGATCAGATTCCACAACCTCAAGCGAACCTTCGTTGAAGCCTTCTACTGGGACAGTCCTGCGCGAATCAACACTGACAGAAGTCGCCATTGCAACCCACACTAGAAGCTCATTCAAAGCTTTAGTCTGCGCATCACTGAGATTTGACCTGTCTTCAACCCCTGCAAACCGCAAGTAGTCCTTCTCCCAGTCGGACACGTCAGTCTCCGCCCTAACAGGCCTATCAGTCTTGCGCATTTCTCCCCTGGAGTTGGTTGTGCTGAAGGCAACCCAGATCAGACACGGAACCTCTTTGAACTCACAAATGAGGCAAGCGTTTCAAACGACTCCTCTGCATCAGACATAACGGGAACTTTGGCCCCAACACCTTTCTATTCTTATAAGGGCCCCCATCCTTCAACTTGACTCGAGATGCTCGGTAAACAGTGGGGCCACGTGCCAGTTGTCCCACAACCTACTACGAATGAAGTTGAAAACGCTTATGACATCCACCACGTTTTTCGTCGACAAGCCACGGAACGTCTTCATAGTGTCTTACTCCACTAGGGTAAGGGGAGTGGTGGGAAACCTTCTTGTAAAAAAATCACAAGCGATGATCAGCTAGCTTGCAATTAGGCATATCAAAGTCAAAAATTGAACTTACGAAGTGGCCCGAACTCTCGTTCAAGTGGAGGACCCTTGCACCGAAAATACTTCGAATCCACAGGGGCTAAGAAGCAGTACTTCTGCCAGAACTTAAAATCATCAGGCAGATTCATGAAACAAGCCGGTGAAGTCATCTTACAGACATCATTACTCATCAGTTGAGGAGAGGTCAACAACTGGATTACTTGCGGAGTAACGCGAGGAAAGGCGAAACCGAAAACCTTCTCAACTTAAGAAGTATCAATACACGCTTAAATCTAGAAGGGCAGTCCACTTTCATCGAAGATGGGATGAGCTAACAACAACTACTAGCTTCTTGAAGCTCTTACTGTTCTCAAAAAAATGGACAAAATCCCCCGTTTCCTTTACTTTTTGTTGTGCTTCACGTCCACTCTCTTAGGCGCCAACTGGGCCGGAAGAATCCCCAAAAGATCTAAGAATTCCCAGATCACAACTAGAACAGGAAAGCACTCAGTTTTGAAGCATCGCTCAATGCAAATAGATGATCCCAGCCGGTGGTGACATTAGCTTCTGGTCATTCTCTAGGACATGCAATGGCAAGTCCTCGGGGACCCCGAACTTTGTATGGATTTTAGCAGGGTAGGCTCAGAAAGCAACATGTCTTCGAAGAACTCCAGACCCTTGGCCAAGGTCGCGTCATCAAGGAGATTTTGTTGAGCCATGACGAAGATGAACAATCCTCCTTAATCAAAAGATGAGCAGAGCGGTAACTTCAAAAGCAAGGAAAATAGAAGAGTCAAACTCTGCACTACGGATGACCTAAATAGGGATTAGGTTCCTGCCTCTTTTTCGCTGAACCGACGCAAATCCAATTAATGTAGCACATGGCTCAAGCAGCGATTCACACTCGATCATCATCATGAGCGGCGTATCTTTTCAAAGAGATGACTTAAATCGATGTGACGGTCCAATAACTCGGGGGGAGTAACTAATGATAAATAAAAATTGTCACATCCCTGAGCCATACACGTGTCATGATGATCTCGAAGAACTATGGGCCCGAGCATCAACCAAGCACTGATCCAGCCCAAGCGGTTCTAAGCCCGCCTGATCCAGTCTGCAAAACGGACTCAGACTTGAACTCTTACAACGTGCTAGGCCCACACGTCTCATAGCTATCCTTAATACCTATAAGCCCTACTAAGGCAAATATCTTGAGGATCAACTTCGGACGGGCAACTACAACAACTATTAGCTTCCAACTAGGAAGCAAATACCAAAGTACATTCCACGCAGGAAAACTTCCTTCAACGGATTGCTCTTGGATTGGGGACTATCTCCCGCGTATCTAGGAGCACAGTGCTAACAAGGAACTTCCCTCCTACGTACAACACAACTCTCAATTAGAGAAGGGTCTCCACGAAGATCTCCTTCCTAAACTACGCCTACGATGGCCTGGTAGAACCAGGACTCCTGCACTATGAATAAGACATGAGGTTGGTAAGCTAAGGTACGCTACAAATTCCCTATTTACAGCATTATGCCTTCCTCAGATCCCTGTCTGACTTTCGCATCGGAGTGCCATCAGCCACCACAAAGGTGGTTTGTGGCTCATGTGCGTACTTGTGCAAGTCAGTAGGTCAGCGGGATTAGGTCAAAACAGGGATAGGAAATCGACTGCATCAGCTATGAAAAATGTTACAACAACGTTTAACACTATACAACAACATTTTTTAAGCACTATAGAAGGTGTTACAATAGTGATCCAAAAACGCTATCATAGAACCATACTTTTAATAGCGTCGGCTGACACAGTGTGTCTGACAAAGCTATCTTATCCAGTTACAACAATTTTGACATGCTAAATGAGGATTTATGGTGTAGTGAAATAAAATAACTAAGAATGCCCTTTATTTTAAATGTGTTTTATTTAGCTATGGGCATTTTGAAATCATTTACATTTAGAGTTATTGATTCCTCATTAATATACACATAAAAAAGAATCTTCCCATTGTGTTGCATTATCAAACAATTCATAAGAGTAAGCATTTTGGTCAATAATGATACTATATTGTCTGGGATAGTTTTTTTTTTTTCTCATATAGCTAAAATATGATACCACACTATTATATCGTTGCGATAATAAAAGGAATTATTATTTTTAATTTGAGTATTCGATAATAAAATAAATTTTATTCTTAATTTGGATATTTAGTTGCCTTGGAATAAAAAATCTACTATTATTTTTTGATATAAAGTTGTGACAATTTTTTTATGGTCTTTGAACCATACTCATCCCATCCTGTCCCGGACCCATTTGGAATAAAGTTCAACTTAAGTTATGCTCTTCGAAAAGCAGTAAAGGTGTGTATTAAATGGATTCTAGGAATATATGGTCCCTTTATCTACTATTATGCAACAAAATAGGCTTTAGCTAAGCTTTACACTGCTCCGACAAGCTTAAACTGAAATTTTATAGTGAGCTTGAATTACTGTCTCTTCCTGTCTTCAAAATTACTTCATCAAGCCATACAAACCCATTGCATCCAACAGTTTGACAAGTCAAAAAATCATATTCGGGTTTCTTTTGGTTTTTACTTCAAAATCTTGCGTAGTCCACTACAACCATTTTGGGGATAAGCACAATACAAATAAAAGCAGTCTTTACTTGTATGATTGTGCTTATGACAGTCCTTGCGTGGAATCTATATGAAAAACAAACATGTTTTATTACAACTTACCCCATTACTAAAAATGACTAGCAGTAACTTAACTCTATATAATAAATTTGAATTTAAGAATGTTTTCTGAAACATAAGCGACTTTCAAGAGGTTTAAATTGACCTGCAACTCTAAACAAATGTCCACAGAAATGTGAAAATGAAATGAAAGCCACTGACTTACCTCCATGATGGTGTTTGAAACTGAAATCTTTGGTTGAAACAACTCATATCTAGGGTTTGTGTAACATTTTTGTAATGAAACTCTAAGTTCAAAACTTGGGTTTGTTCAAGCTTTTCTACTTCAAACTTGGGTTGAAATAATGAAAGAGAATAGGAAGGCAGGTAGGCTGGGATGAGGATGGTGGTAGCGTAGTATTTAATCAGTAAAAGAATGAGGATGAATGGGATGTGTGGGTTGGGGAAGAATATGAGTTTTTTTAATAACTGTTAGATTTCCTCGAGATACGCTTTTCATTTTAATTGGACCCTTAGATCTTTTTCGGATGGGTTGTTCGAGATACAAAACATTCAATCTCAGCCTTTGATTTGTCAAGGGTATTTTGGTCATCTAAATAAATATATTTTGAAAACAGACGGTCAATGCACGTTGACCGCTAATCCTGGGGGAGATTGAAAATGAATAATGTTGAGGGTACTCCGTAAATAGCTATTTATTTTGGGGGCAAATAGCAAATAATCATTTTTTAAATAATGTTCCAAAATTAGTATCATATTTTGTTATACAACTTCAGATTTTTTAGCCAAATGCCCCAAAATTTAATTTGTACTTATTAAGTTTTCAAATAAAATAAAATTTGAATATACGCGCACGTAGCACGCACGCCGACCTCCTAGTCTACATTAATTACTACTTTACCTAATTAAGCTTATGCCCTATTTATTCAAATCTTAGAAGAGTGCATCCCTGTATTTGGAGGGTTGCCACTATCTAACACCTATAATTAAAATTGACATGAGGAACATTGCTTGCGTCCATCATGCTCATCTTTTTTTTTTTTTTAAATCTTTCTCCCAAATTTTAAAATTGCCATCACATCCCACCACCCCTACGATGGACTGCCATCGTCACCCCGCCATCCACCTCCCATCCTTCCCGTTCTCCACTCGAATTGCATGTCCCCTATCCGTTGCATCAGGAAATAATATCCATTACAAGATCAATAATTTGAGCATGATAGTTGAGAAATCTATCGTGAAATAACAAATAATGGAGCAAAGAATAGGTCAGCTAGAGGAAGAAGAGGCATATATAGCATGGTATTGTTAGTGTTTAACTTGAGATCCAAATGATTGTGAGATCCCAGCTGTAAAAAAAAAATCCTCACCCAATCAACACTGTTTAGAACAATAAACTCACGACCGCCAACCTCCTCCCTCTTCTTCCTTCTGTTTGAAAACAACCATCACTAACGACCCTCTTTTCTCCTTCCCCCAATCTCTTCTTCTCATTTTTTTCATTAAAAAGTTGTTGGTGGAACATAACTATTCTAGGGTATTAGTGAAAAGTAATTTTTTTTAAAAGTTAAAGTTCTGAATTTTCCAAGTGGCAAACTCTACATGCCTTTCTCATCTCAACACGGGTGCATTAGAACAAACTAAAAGCCAACGGGATGGCCTTCTCAATCATATTAAATTACAAATTTATCCCCTAATTTTGCTTCGTCTTTTTTGACTTCTTTCCCTATGTTAAAAGTTTGGAAAAAACTAGGGCCGGACAGGTTCGGGTAATCGGTCCCAAAATTAAAAATCGAAAATTGATCCAATTTTTTTAAGCTTGTAATTCTGAGGCCCGAGACCGGACCGAGTTGGGTCGGTTAGCCGAGGCCCGATTAATCGAATTTCGGGCCGATCTCAGATCGGTCTCGGTCCAAAGCGCAAAGGTCCAAACTCCAAAGCCCAAATTTTACTGTTGGAGACAATGAAGACTTGCAACTTGCATTAGAATAGACTTCAGAAGTCTGATACAGCTCGTTAATTGACTTGGATACAGTGCCAAAAACATTTCATTTGTTGATTTAGATCCAAGTTTTGTGTGTTGAACCGAAAACGTTTTGAGATTGTTGAATCGAAGAGCTAGTAACTAAAAGAATGGTTGAAGCTGCAGTGAGTCTTGTTGTTGAGCAGATAATTCCGTTTGTGATTGAAGAAGCAAAATTGTTGAAAGGAGTGCGGGGTGAGGTGGTGGCCATCAAAGATGAAATGGAATCCATTCGTGTTTTGCTCAGGGATGCTGATGCAAGGGCAGAGATTGATGAAATGGAATCCATCACTTCTCTTCTTCACGACAACCTCCACGGCCTCCGCCGCGCCCACGGTCACCACGGTCCACGACCACCGAATCCACGGCAAAAACCTCCCCTGTCACCACTTCTGCCTCTTTCCGCTATGATTGGTGTTTTATTTTTTTTATTTTTTACGTCTCTCTCTTGTTGGAGTAAAGTAGGGGCGCTAAGAGGCTGACTCTCTCTAAAGAGGAAATGTGGGAAGCAGAGGTAAGGGTTTTATTTTATTCATACTCGGGTCGACCCGGTTACCCCACGGGTTTCAGAAAGGGTATTGGGAAAATTAAGAAAATTAAAATGTATGCACTATCCTCATGTTTTTGAAGAGGCTATTGGGAAATAAAATAAAATGGCAAGCATATAGGGTGGGATAAACATTGGTATCCTATAGTACCAATTATATGACGCATTTCCATGCAAATGTTATGAGACAAATTTTATAATTCATACTAAAAGGGTCATAACATTCATTGCGCTTGTCAATTAACAAAAGGTAAAGGCCCAAAATCCTAACCCAAAAGGAAAAACAAAGCCCGTAGCATATACAATGGTAGGAAACCAAGTTTTGCAATCAGGGTGACGTGATGTGATATTGAAAAACTAGATGAAATCCCTAACAACAATTCTAGCCAGCCAGATTTGCTAGCCATTTTTTGGTCAAGTTTGAGTTGGTTTACACTTATACATCTTCTATAGATGGTGTTTGTGATTGTGTTTTAAAGATAATGAGTAAAAAGTGTAAAAATATCAAAATTTGGATCAAAAAATGGCTAGAAAACCTAGCTCGCTAGACTTACTCAATTCCCAAAGTGCTTATATGTATTTCGAGATTATAAAAAACGGATATTACGATATCATTGCAAAACCTAATTACAAAACCTAGTTCACTGCCCTTACTCTTCCGAACATCGTCTCCTATTATTTTATTTTATTATTATTAATTATCAAAAAATCCTCGCCTATTTTCATCTTTCTATATTTTCACATGTTCTTATCTTTCATTTCTTATAACCAAACCAGAGAATCGAGAGGAATTGATAAACCAACCCTAGTTGTTTAGTTTTCGGGAGGAATCAACGAATCCTAGACAAACATAGCAGTTTCGTTTAAGTCAAAGTTTCGTTTGAGTCAAACCCTACTTGATTCTTTACTCTTGTTGTTGTTTTGATCGATTGTTTTCTGCGAAATTGATTTGGAAAGGTAAGGAAGTGTGGTTAGAGATTGAGTTGTGTGTTTGATTAGTAGTTGGAGCCTTTGTTTCTACTCTTTTGATTGATTTGGAAAGGCGAAATGTGTTTTTTGGACCAAAATTGTGTTTTTGATTTGTAGTTGGAGCGAGCTCTATAGGTTATTTATTGTTCAGTGATCACTCTCTTCTTATTTCTCTCAATCATTTTTGTCTTCAAAATGGATTTGGAGAGGTGAAAGTATGATCTAAGGATTTGTATTTTGTGATTTGTGATTTGTAGGTCGCTGTGTTGAGCTCTGTATAAGTTAGTCATAGTTAAATGAAGCGAGCACTCTAGTTTTCTTCTTGTCTTCAAAATTAAAAACACGATTGAAAAATTATATATAATTATGAGTATGTTTTAGGAGTTAGGGCGTAGGTTGGTTTTCAGTTCCATCAATCAAGCAACAATAATAGAGTGAAGCTAGGTTTGGTGCCTGAAGGAACACCACTCCTCTTGGTTTGCCTGTATCGGCTACACCTCGTCTGCCACAGTTGCCTCACCAGACAGTCAGGCATGGTTTCCAAGACCAAGAGATATATGGCTTGACGGAGAGAATGACTCCAGCAAGACTAAAATGTTATATTACTTTGGAGATTGGTCTTCCATTGTGAAGGAACTGCAAGGTATCTTATTTGTTGGATATCAGTATGGTTGGTGACAAAAGGAGGAACCGAGAGTACTTGTTTATTCTAGGTCGTTGATGATAGAAGGAAACATTGTCGGGTATTCACTGCATACTCTATATGGAAATGTTTCCGCTTGTCTCAGTGTGTCTCTAATTTGTGTACATTGTTAGAATTATATTAATTTGTGATCACAGTCTTTGTTAAATGATATGCCCTTGTTTTAGTCTCCAAATAGCTTGCTGAATAGATAGTGGTTAATTATTACTAATTGAATGTCGTTTCCAGTAAATGTAAACTTACGCTCCATTAGATGTTTATTTGCCATCTTGTACTTCCGAATGTCACCACAATAATATTAGGTGTCTCATCTTCACACCACTTTTTATATGTGAAACGAGTGCTACATGAAAAATTCTCTTCTCGTTTAACTGAAATCGCCGACTATGATGTATATACTTGTAGATCTAAACTAATTAAACTATCTACTTATTGAGTTTTGTGAAATTTTTTTGGTAATTCTAGTCAAACCATAAATTTTGAACACTAATTGCTTCTAAAATGGTTATGTAAAAAAGTGAATTCTATGTTTGCACATACAAGTAGTAGTTGGTTACACATTCTGAAATTTTGATATGCCAATTAGATTAGTTTTTATGAATTTGATTTCATGTTTTGTTACAGTAGGAAAGTTTGAATGTTCATATATTTGTTGAGTGGTGGTACTGTTCCTAGGTTGTTTTTCATTATTTCATTTAACATGAAATTTTTTGTGTCATTTATTTATTTTAATCACAGAGACAAATAAATTAGTTGTTGCGAAGGAAAAACACAAATCACTTTATAGGACCCATTGTATTTATTCTTTTTTTTTTTTTTTTTTTTTTGGAAGGCGAGCTGGGTATTTATTCTTTTCTTGTTAGAAATAACTTCTTTGCTTCATTGCCGAGATAGAATGAAGAATTTATGTTCCAAACAAAGCAGCTATTTTAGTCTGAACTTATGAAGTTATTTTTATTTTTTGAAAATTATTCACTTGTATGTTTCATGTCAAATTATGTATTTGATCTCCGGCCAAAAAGTCAAGGGATGAAAGTTTAAGTTTGTAGAGCTTTTTAGTGCAAACTAGGTCAAAGTCGGGGGATCCAATTTCTGTTATTCTTGTGATATTCACTGTAGAGGTTGAAGCCTAGTGGTTCGGTTTCATTCAAGGTAATGCTCATTACTTTCAGATTTATTATCAGAAAGATTGTCTCTATGGTGTGTAAATTTTATATATGAATGGTTTCAGTGTGATGGGATTATGTTGAATTACTGATATTGATTTTAATAAGTCCAGAGTGATGATATCATTGATTTTGGTAGTAATGCTACTTAGATGTGTTTTGATGTACAATTATTCTAAGTTCTTGGATTTTAGTTTCAGGTGATTGGGAAAGAGAGCTAGAGATGGTTTAGTATTTGAATGGGAACAGAAAACGAGAATGGATCAAACAGAACTACTGCTTCTGGATTGCTACATGTATAGAGATGTGGATTAGTTTTATTTTGGTTCTCGTCTAGGTCGGCAAGCCAAGACACAAATGTATGTTCACACAAGTCCTGAAACAAATGCTTGAGTGAACAAGGTGGAAGCCTCTTAGAGAGCTGGAAAAACATGTTTTTATGTGCCTCTTCCTATGTATTTTTAAAAGATCTATTCTAGGAACTTAATATCGTTCTTATGTTCTCATGTTACTGTTAATCAGTTTTGATGACTGTGGTTACAATTAATCAGTTTTAATGTTTAAATTCTTTTGCAGGGTTACTTAGAAATACCCAATGTTGAAAAGTTAGCAGATGCACTTCACGCTAAGGTAATTTATTAAACTGACCTTGATGGAACATGTTCATTTCATTTGAGCAAAAAAGAAGTCGTATAGTTGGACACTTTTTTTTGTTGTAACTTCTTTTTAGAATCTGGAGGGATTAACATTATGATTGAATTGGGATTACTTAATAAGGGTTTGACTAAAGTCGGGCCTGTTTTGAATCTTGGTTTGGTTCAAAACTGAAACTTGTTGGGGGTGGTGGTGTTGAAGATCTAATGAGATTGGGGTCTAATGGGAAAGATGAAGGGATGGAAGAAGTAGGAGAAGAAATAAGAGTGAAGTTAAATAGCGTTCAATCATGTATGTGCAGGCAAAATGATGAATTGTTAAACATCGGATACTTCTTGGATTGAATGACTTTTTTCATTCAGGTGGTGATAATTTATTTTCTTACTAGAATAAAAGACTTGGAATGCTACCATTGAACATTGAACCTATCAGGAATTGTTATTAGGTTATGATTTTTTTATTTTTTATTTTTAAAGTTTTATTGTACCACTCCACTGTTATCATTATTTTCTCCAAGTTATCATGAAGATATGGAATTTTTTTTTTATTCTTTAGATTTTCATGCTTATAATATGCAAATGGTTGTTATGTGTCGGGTCAACCAGTGAGTCACTTGCTCCAAAATGCGTCAATGTTTCCTAACATATTTTACGTCTGGTTTCCACTTATGGGTGAAAATGGGGAACTTTGTGTTGGTGTAATGCGTGCTACGAGGCAGGGGAATAATGATAGATCTTCTGTTCACATTATGCATTTGGGTGTTCTTGCAACAATATTGCATGCTTCATAAATTGGAACTAGGTTTACGTTTTCTTGTTTGATTGTATTGCAACTCGAAGGGAAGATTGATGAAGTGCAGCCCAAGGAAATACGAATCAGAAAATTGATCACCTCCATTTAGGCATGAACCCCATCAATTCTTGATTTTTATACTAGTATGAGAAGCATTGCATTTGAGCTCGTGAGGGTGTAGGCTTCCATTACACCATGCTATATTTGTCATCTTATTGCTTGGATTTATTTGTGATTTTCACTATATTTGCATCCTTTTTCTTGCACATACCCAGTATCGATTAACAAGGTAGTTTCCTATGCGCCGTTGTTATGACCTCTTAATACTATGAAAGTGGCTAATCCTATTATCGTTTCTAAAGAAGAGGACCATTAAGATCGTGATTGCCTATCTGATAGAATTTAAAAGTAATTCAAAATAACAATGATAAAATAAACATAAATAATTAATAAATAAAATAATTTTTATTCCATCAAAAACCAAGTTAGAGTTATTAACCTATGCTCGAATTTATAATTAACCTAACTTTCAAAATAAGCCCTACACCTAATAGAAAAAAATGTTCTAATAATACTAGAATTCTTAGTATGCTCAAAATACTATTTTTGTTAATGTTACTACTATCCTAATTACATCAACCTCCCCGGGTTGAAAGAGCTCGTCATTGAGTTTAAAGTCGAAGTCTGATGAGCACAAGCAACTGGTTACTAAGGTGAAGTGAACACGAAGTAGTCTTCTTCGAAACTTGTCATGATACATACTTTTAAAAATAGAGGAAGCAACTCAGAAAGAAACCAATCAACATAATCATCGTCACTCTGTGTCTGTCTCTATAGGAACATCTTCTATTTGTTAAAAAATGGGAAATAAGTCGCATAAGTCAAATGACTCACAAATCGAAAATCGTGTGCGTGTGACAGTGTCTTTAACTTCCTCAAAAAGGTGGATGAATTGTGATAAACGGTAGAGCTCAGTCTGTTTTTTACATTGTCGGGAAAAGTCATCTGGATCCAACAATTTATGTAGCTCTCGATTGTTGCAGTAGTGATCTTGCATAGTTCTCGGTACATGGCTGCAATTTCATTCAAAGTCTTAGTCGAGTTTGTATCAACTTGCATCACAATAGAGGAGGTAGTGGGGGTGTACATCACTAGAAGATGGGTGCGGGGTACAAAGGGTAAGATTCATGATATGGGTAACTCAATTTTTAATTTGGCTCATAGGTCGAATGTTCTCATAGTAAGTGGGGTGTGAATAGTAGAGGGTGAACAAGGACTTTAGTGCAAATTTTGGTTAAGGATTAGAGGTGTAAATAAAATTTCAGAAATGGGCTTTCTTCTCCCCCACGATCTGTAACAACTAGGGGTGGGCACGGGATGGGACGAGATAGACCCATCCCTATCCCATCCCGTTCATACGGGATCGGGACGAGACGAGATGGGAAAAACCTCATCTCGACCACGTCCCATCCCAAACGGGTTCAGGACGGGACGAGATCAGCGTGCTCTCATTTTTTGACAAATTACTGCTTACTCAAGACCCAATTTGCTTAGTTGAAAAGAGGCAAGGGCAATTCGTAGAACTACACATAAATGATAGCCTTAGATTGAGTATGCAACATCATAATAAACTACCATAAATGATAGCTAAAATTCACCTTGTAATTAAGATTTCTGCAGAGTTTTGAATGACTAAGAGGTGGACAGTATAATGGCAATGGTGGACCTGCTCTACTGTTTCGAATAGTGAACAAAAGGATGAGTAGATTTGGGGTGCTAAGAAGAATGTTTCATTATTACTTTAAAAAAAAAGTCATTAAATTCATTGTCTTGACACGAAATAAAACTCTCCAATGTAGTTAGCAATCCCATTTTGAGTTTTAAAGAGTTTGCAATTAAATTATCCATTTAGAATTCTAGAAATAAACCAATATCAAGTAGTTGAAGATATAGACTAAAATCAATTACACTGATTTCAACTAAATTCATTTTTCTTCAATTACACTAATATTGAAATCCTAAAATAAATAAATAATAAATATTGAAAAATTAGCTCGGGATGGGACGGGATCAGGATGAAATTATTCAATCCCATTAAGATTCGAAAAAATTGGGACGGGATGGGAGAGGGATCGCGGGATGGGATGCCCACCCCTAGTAACAACAGCCAAGGGGTGTTGGGGACGGTGGCTGGACGTGGCAGTAGCGGGGGAAAGGGTGACTTTGGCGATTGATGAGTACATAAAATTGCACTTTGAACATCTCTTTTCTAAATGTAATTGTTAAATTATTTAGCTAATTCAAGTATTTTTATAATTTTCTACTTAACTACATGATGTGTATTTGGTATTTAGCAGGTATTTTAATGATATGTTAAGGAGAGAAAAAAAAAACTAATTTCAGGTGCAAGGCTGAGTCGTTAAAGAATGAAGCTTGGTTAAAGATGAAAATCGAATTTAACAATGATTTTTAGGTTGAAACCCCCGTTAGGAAAGAGAATGAAATTAAAAATGAAAAAAGAGTTTATAAGAAGATGGTTCTTGGGCATGGAAGATCTCTCTCGGCGTGAAGAACTCCTCTTTGGGCTGAAACTTTCTTTTGTTGCTCTGCATTAGAGGAAAAGACTAACGAGGCGAAAAAGAAGTGTTTTAGCTCTCTGTTGAGTGATTAATTTCTGTGAGTTGCGATTCTGTTCTTGGCTGGTGCACGATTTCTAGTTCTTGGGTTGTTGTTGCTTGCATGAAGTGACGAAGAAGAGAAGCTGCGTGAAGGGGCTATCCTTCTTTACTGACGTTGTTGTGCGTGAGCCGATCTGTGAAGCATAACAGGAAGGTGATTTCTTCCTTGCTTACTGATTCGTGAAGTGGAGAGGTGCGATTGAGGATTAAGTTGCTTTCTTCGGATCGATTGCTTGTGTGAAGAGAATCTTCTTCCCGTCTAGCATGAAAAATTTGTTGCTGCTGTGCGTGAATCCCTCCCTTTGTTGGCTACTGCGACTTCTTCCTGGCTTGCTGAATTGTGAAGTGAAGAAGAAGAAAAATGAGGGAAAAAGAAAGAAATTTGAATTTCTTCCTTCTCGCTATTTGCACCACCAGATTCTATCGCACCACAACATAGTACAATTTGCTTATTTCTCTGTTCTACAATGATTTATTTGAAAACCAATTTTGTTTGTATTATGTGTAACTAAAAAAATTTACTCAGGGATAGATTGGAACACTAGTTATGACTCCTTAAGAATCTTGACATGCCTTGACATACTACTTTTGTGATGCTCAATTGATTAATTTTTTATTTTATTTCACCTTTATATGGATTTTGTTTATGCTTGATTACCATATGCATAATTTTTATGAAGATGATTACATGGGTAAATTTAGATGACCGAGTCTTGTACCTATGCTAAGTGACAAAAAGAACCATGTAATATCTGTTTTTTAATTAATCAACACATATGATCGAACTAAATACGATGTTTTGGATTTTGTGTTTTTGTCGATTTTCATTGATGTATGCATTTTAAGGTGAAACTTAGTAGATGCCATGCTAAATACCTTGAGAATAAAAAGAATTAAGAGTAGACACCCGTGTCTAATTCGTTGTTTAGGAGAATCCATAGCTTAAGGAGTAGATACATATCATTCGGTTGGCAAAATATGGACATTGAAATTTAGATTGTATCATTGAGCATATTGTTATTCAAAGGAAGATAACTAGTGGCGGATATCAAATTCCTAACTTATTTTCTAATTATATGAACTCTAGTTTTACATTTATTTTCGTTTTTGAATATCATCTTTTTGCATTGTCATTATTTTCTATTTAATAATATCTTTTTCACATTTAATTATTTATTAGATTTTATTTAAGTAATAGTGTAAGGAAAGATGTTTAATAAGAATGATCTCGTTTTTATCTATACTATTTGTTTGATCTTGTGCACTTGCGAGTTAAAATGTATATTTAGAAGCTTATTAATTAGGTTAATATTTGTACAACAATGACAACCTGCGACTACAATGAGTTGGTTTTGTCGAACAGATTGAAATAGGTTTTGGACTGTGGCGGCTGCGATGGGAAGGGATGCGAAAAGGGGGAGATGGCGTTGGACGGTGTTGTCGATGGAGGAGGGGATGAACTGGTTGTTGATGGACTAAGGTTGTGTCGGAGTTGATGATGGCGGAAGCAGGCGAAGGACGACAGGGACTGTATCAAACAAATTTGAAGCACAATATGATCTGATTGATGGGGTTGGTCGGAGGACGACTGAATTTGATTTCGGCGATACTAGTGATGGCGAGGGCGATGGTGGTGGCGGCAGGTTGGAAACAATGCAGTGGTGCTGAACTTCGATAGTGCGGGGATTGGCTGCGACAATGATGTTTGCGATGACACGGTGGCTGTTCTGATGACTGGTCTGATTTCTTTATGTGTTCTTCTCAATTTTCTCATCTCAACTTCTCTTCGAATCTTCAATGATTTTCAATCTTCTTTTTCCTTTGAACCTTTTTTTTTCAAATCAAACAAAATAAACAAGAATGGTTTCGACTCTGATACCGATTAATAGAGTTAAAAAAACAATAGTTGAAATGTTTTGAACAAGAATTGAAATAATGGAATAATTCAATAACAAATAAACAAAAATAAGTACTAAACAAAATAATTTTTATTACATAAAAAACCAAATTACATTGATCAACCTACACTCGTACTTATAACTGACCTAACTTCTAAAACAAATCCAAAACCTAATAGAAAATAATGTTTAGAATTCTTAATGTCTTAAATACTATTATTGTTAATATTATTATTATCCTAATTGCATCACTACCATTTTAGGAAACTCAAACGTTAAGATTTCAACAACAATCACATAACAGCTAACATACTTTGTGTTATATATAACCACATGTCAATCAATATCAACATCTTTATATAACAATGAACATTATAGGATAATGGACAATAAATAATGAATTCATCGCATAAACAATTGGGTTGGAGACATACACAATACATATTTCAGCAAGGAGAGATCCACCTTGAACTTTGGAAAAACAACTCAAGAAGGAAAACAAGCTTTAACTAAATGACCAACCTAAGTTTGGTAATCTCTTGAATGATTGGGAGTTGCTGCTCAAGCTTCGGTTCATTACTTTGCTAAACCAGGTTGCAGATGCTTTCGGGATCCTTCGCATGTCATTGTTGGTGTAGTTGACATAGTAAAGTCCCAGACGAAATGGGTAACCATTATCCCACTCAAAGTTATCAATATAAGACCACAATAGAGCACCACGAACGTTTGCCCCTTCCCTGTATGAAGAAAGAAGAATGAAGGAAAGATAATATTATGTGCAATCCTGACATATGAATTACAATATAAAAATAAACTGGGATGTTACCTCATGGCTTGAAGAGTATAAGATAAGGTATCATTGATGAAACGAATCCTTTCTATATCCTGGAGGATGTTTTCGATTGGTTCCCCCTTGTCTAGAGTCACAAAGCCTGATCATCAAATGTCAAAAGTCTAGAAACAAGATTATCTACAAAGTATTTGAATGTGCAGTTAAAGTTTCAATAACTTCTCCCCCTATATATATATATTACTTATTATTTATTTATTTATTATAATTATTTTTTGCTATTGATCTGAATAAATACTACTACTTGAATTTGCAATACTACAATTGAAGATAGATCCTAGTTACTACTGGTGGGCTCATTGGTCGACATAATTGACTATGCATCCCTCCCTCCGTAGGATTGAGAGGTCCTTGGGTTCTAGAAGATAAGGCATGCATATTGCCTATTGGTGTACGAAAATGCTAGGAAACCATGTTTTTGTAACCATGGTGACGTGACGTGATCTTGAAAGAATGATGAAATCTCCAAAGTGTTTATGTGTATCTCGAGGTTGTAGAAAAACCATCTTCCACCTAGAGTGCTCCATTTTTTCTATATCTCTACTCTATTTTCATTGCTTCCCATTTTTTTTCAAACCAAACACAGTTTTAGCATAAAAGAATTGCTCCCAACTCTTTTTGTTTAGAAAACTATTTTCGAATGGGGGGAGGGTTTCAAAGGACATTCAAGATAGTGAAAAGTATGTCAAGTACTATTAAAACCCAGGGTTATAACGCATAATTGATAATCATTTACCTGTTTCAGTGATGTAAACTGGAGGATTGTTGTATTTGATCTTGATATAATCCAGTAGTAGTTTAATTCCTTGAGGGAATGATCTCCAATAGCTAACTCCTCCTTCCTGTTCAATTTAAGGGGCAGACCACACACAATGCCCATAGTTGCAAGGTTAAAATCCGAATTCAGAGCATCTTGAATAAATAAACACTTTCACAACGTAGTCTCTAATAGAAATTGACAAGCACAAGCTATGTGCTTGCTTGCATGGATTAAAGTATCATGCTATATTGTGATATGTATCAGAGTTTCAAATTGAGATCACTAAATATCACGGATGTATCCAATAGAATTTCGACTTTTGTGAAATAACGTGATTTCGGAGTAGATATTTGAACCATGCTTGCTTGTGCAACTCGACAAAAACATTTATTTTAAGTTCAAACTTACAATTGGTCCAATTGCGATACCATCCTTGAAGCCTACATAATGAAACAGACATTTAAATCAGTACTTGAGTCTGTTTTAAGATAATGGATCACACATATTGGTGTATGGAAAGGAAGGAAAAAGTTACATGTGGTGACGGCAAAAGTATCAGGAACTTCAGGACTATCTGGATATGAATCAGTAGCTGAAGAAGGTGCAGTTGAGTTGTCCATCACATATTGTGTGACATAGTAATTCAATCCAACGAAATCAAACGATCCCCTGATGTCCATAGATTCTTGATCAGTAAATACTGGTAACCTGTCTCCAACCATCTCCTTCATTGATAATGGATAGTCACCAAATACGATTGGGTCCAAGTACCTGATTGCAATCGCATTTATTCAAATATCAAAAAATCCAAATGATTTTGCATCTATGTAACGGTGAAACCATTTTTCAAGAATGTGTGTGAGACTGACTTCATATCTAAATCAGACAGACACTCACATTCTTTGGAGAACTGCTTATTACTTAATTTTGTGTATAGAGATAAATCTCAATTGTTAGGATGAAGACAGTGAATCTGAATGGATGTCTTTGATGTTGATATGAAAAAGAGAAACAGAACACATACCGGCCTATTAAGTTGTCCACAACTCTCTGAGTTGCATCCTTATTCATTTGGGAAGAAGAACGAGGCACGTACCAGTCAGAATGTAATGAAATTGTTATACTTCCTTTTTGCTTTTCCTGCATTGACACAAATTAAACACTCACCTTACTTTCTTTTAAAACCAAAGATTCAATATAAATCCTAAGTTTTTCACTTGTACTACACATTGTGGTTTTGACATTTTTGTCATAGATGGGAACCTTGTGGATATGACAATTATTTGCCACACACATCCTCAAGATTCTCGCCCGTTATTTTCCTGTGGGCAAGGGTTGAAAAAAACTTTTGTTAGGTCATGTTTGGCTTATCTTGAATTACAAATAGATTTTAGTTTGAGTTCAATGTACATAATCCTCCAGCAACCTTGCCCAGAATGTAGAATCTAAACAATCTTTCCTTCACTTTCTTCTTCAAAACAGAGAAACTTGTCCCCCATTTCTAGGACTACAAGTTACGTATGTCCGAGCTTGCAAATGAAAATCCTATAACGTGGTTTGAGGAAAAAATGCTTATAAAATTATATAACGTCAACACATTACATTAAATGGGTAGTATTGTAACGACCCCCAAACAATATCACTTTTGTGATGTAATAGTCCATCAAAGAATTTCAAGTCGAAAAATAAATTCAGAAATAAAGTGATACAATAAATTGGATTACCATGAATAATATCACTTGTAGTATCATTTATTGTATCATTTCATTTGTGAAACTGTTTAATAAACTGTTACAGCACAACTATGATACTTTTTTTTTGGGATTATTACAAATATGTCAATAATTTGGTGTACTGACAGCCTTAGAGAACTACACTATTGTTGTATAGTGAAAGAGTTGATATACCCAGGCTCATCTAGTTCTGAATGCATTTACCATTTCGTATATTAAAATTTTTATTTTTGGTAATGTCACTGATGATTTATAGTATTTCTTGAACTTGGTTCATCCATTTTTGTTGATTGAAATCCAGATATTTAGTTTTATTGCATCAAAATTGCTTAACAATTGAATGGTAAAAACGTAATGAAGCTTACCTGATATTTGGATCTGTAGATTTTTACGGCCCGTGAGTGTGCAAGTAGTAGATGATGAGATACAAGATATGGCTCCCTTAACGAGTCTCCTTGAGCACAATGTCCATATGGAGGTGAACATCTACCAGGAGCATTTACTCCATTTAGATAGCCATGATTAGAGAATATTGATGGTTCATTTATAGTCACCCACTTTTTCACTCTATCACCAAATTCTCTGAAGCAAAAATCTGCGAACTCACTAAAATCATCCCTGAAATTTAAAATTTAAAATTAAAGTTGAAGTAGTCCCTAGAATTTCAGGAGAATATTTTTTTGTGGTTAATAAATTGATGCTGATCTTACAAGATTCTTCTACTTCTGAATCCTCCATACTCATCCTCTAGAACTTGGGGCAGATCCCAGTGAAATAGTGTTGCCATAGGCTCAATACCTTACAAACAAACGAATCGAGAAAATTAGTTACAAGAAGCAATGTGTGAATTCTTGGAGAAGGTGAAGGTTAAGTATATAATAATGCAAGTAATGTAGACTTACCATTTTCAGTCAGCTCATTTATAAAATTATTATAAAATTGAACGCCTTTGCGATTCACTTTTCCATTTCTTCTTGATCCTTCTGCACATAAAATTTGGTATATGACACTCATATCCAATATAATAATCCTAATTTACATTCAAAATTGTTTATTATTATATATCATTTTTACATGGAAATTAAGTTGGTCCAACACTAGTGAGACTTTACCCCCATACTTTACATAAAATGCCTGATGAAGGATCTTACCTGGAAATAATCTTGGCCATGATATTGAGAACCTAAGGACATCTGTTCCCAACCTCTTGAGAATTTGAGTATCTTCCTGCAAAAAATAACATTATACAATTCAAGGATATAACTTTCTTCTGACATGTTTTGATGGTATCTTTTCCATTGATATCATTTTAAGAGTAATATAAGAAAATTCATAAACAAAATAATAAGTAACAATGAAAAGCTGACTTAAAGTTTACATGAGCTGGTCCATCCATCCTCTTCCATGCAATCGGGCGAGATTTCTTACTCACAAAATGTAAATAAATAACTGGCCCAAATTCAGAATAAGTTTACATGCGCAGGTCCATCCTCTTCAAATGCGAGATTTCTTTTCTTACTCACAAAGGTTTTCTAAAAACATCAAAATAAAGACAAAGGTGATGGATATATACCTTATATAGATGGTAGACGTCGGTTGCCACATCTCCATTTCCACCCCCTGAAATCTTCCCTTTATATATTTCGAAAGGGGAATAAAAAACAGAAGATACATTTGTCAGAATAATCAAAGATTATTTGTGCAATTCATTTTGAGATATTTAAAAAACTTTTTGTATATAAAAAAATTACTTGTTGTTATGAACGAGAGAAATTAGTTGAAGAAAATAAACAAAGAAAAAATTACCAGGAATATTACAGAAAGTGTCCCAGATGCTAAGTCCTCTCCCGTCTTCATGAGCAGCTCCTTCTACCTGTAGAATTCAGAAAAATATGAAGAAAACATCAATATTACAGCACAAGGTGATTCTTTGATCATCATCTTCTCTTTCTTTATAGTCATGAATCTCAACTTACTTACTTGGTAAGCAGAGGTACTAAAACCAATCTGAAATTCTTCAGGGAATGAGCATCTATCAATCGCAACACAATGAGTATATGTAGATGCAGCTAATAACAAGTAAACCAATTGCCTTTGAGAACCCATTAAATTCATTCTTTCTCTTTACATTTGGTCTTTATGGTTAACATCATATATACACAAAGAAAACACACAGTTTTTAGTGATATCTGTTTCCCGGCCCTACATTTGAATTTGAAGATAGGTCGATTTCCCAAACCACCCACCAATAGAAGTTTACCAAGGTAACCCCAACTAGAATATACGAACCCATTAAATTCTGGAAAACAGGAAGGGTAAGTTGAAGTCATTAACGAAAGTCATTAAGGATAAAAAATTTCCATAGGGTAGGGGTACGTGGCAGACAAGACGGCTTTGTTGTTGGTAAGATCATAAGTTTGGATCTATCTGATAAGACTGCTTACCATACCATAATATAAACAGGCATGAGGTGGTTACCTATTTATAAAAATGAAAAAGGAAATGCTGGCCGATACACATACACTGCCTTTATCTAAAATATTTTCTTCCCTTTTGGATTTATAGTCAAAGGTGATGGGCAGAGAATCCCACCCAAAACGCTCATTTCATTTGAATGTAATTTTATATTTATCAATTTACCCACGACATAATTAATTAATCAGAATAAAAGAGCACGGAAAGGTGAAGTAAATTCAGGAGGTTTCTTCCAACAATAAAAAAAATCATTGGAGAAACAAATTATTGAAGACATGATACATGTCATTCTCTTACCTAACAATTTAATTAAATTAGGAACGAGGCCGCTAATCCTACCTTCATTCATTTGTCTCGTCTCTTCTTCTTATATGCCATAACTTTGTGGAACTTTGGATCATTGATGAATGATGATGGTGTAGTAAATACATGAAACAATCAACCCAAAGCCAATGCTACAAGTAAACTAAACACAAAGCCAAGATCTAGTTGGTGAAAGTGAATGACTGAAAGCTATGCTATGAAACAAGGAAAAGCAATAAACAATAGCAGAAAATAAAGATGACACCGAGAATTTAACGTGGTTCGGCTTTGCCTACTCTACGGACGGCGACTTTGTAACAATCTTATTGATATGGGAAAACTGACACCGAAGATTACAAAAAGAGAAGAGAACTAACTCATTGTTTCTTAACCTGAAACACATCTAAAATAGCATCCCCTGCTACACCATGTTTCTCATTGTTTCCCCTGCAGAAACAGCCCAAGAACGGCTCTATAACCTGTTTTTATACCCTCTTTTTCTCCCTGTATAAAACAACCAAAGAGGTGGGTTTACAACCTTCAGGAGCAGTTGAATCAACCCTGTATTTCACGTTGCACGCGTTGCCCAATCTGATGTGTACGCTGTCTTTTCCAACCCTTGCACACACAAATTTAACCAAAACAACACTCTGTATTGCCTGATTTTCACGATGTGTTTAACCTCCTAATTCACGTCGTGATGTTTTTTTTTTACACGTTATGTATGATGAAGTGTATAAAGAGATAAGGAGTTCTACTCCTTATCCAACACATCTCTTAAATTTCAGATCCTTGTCTATAGAGAACTTTGAGTCTCTATCATACTCTTCCCAACAAATTGGGAGCCATAAACAACAAGGACTTTGTATCCTTGTCTCATAATTTCCACTTTGGCGAACAATTTCAGGCTACCACACAAGCATCACAAACAACCACATAAACATCTCCACCTTGGCATAAAACCGTCAAGACCCATTTTTTGATCACAAGAATCATCATCGTGCCCCTAAGGCCCTGCCTCTTGAGGCATCAACATTGAAAGAACCTGATCAAGTTGAGACAATGCTCAAACTTGATCCCTGGAACCACTTTTGTCAACATATCATCTGGATTGTCTTAGAGTACTCACCTACTCCAAGAGAACCTTGCCATCTTCGATGAATCCTCAGAAAATGATACCGCACATCAATGTACTTCATCCGGGCATGATGAACCTGGTTATTTACCAAATGGATAACACTCTCACTATCACATAACACTGTCACCTCATCCTGAGTAATACCCAAATCACTAACCAAGCCTCCAAGCTAAATGGCTTCCTTCTCCGCCTCTGATAAAGCCATGTACTCTGCTTCAGTTGTAGACAAAACAATTGTAGATTGTAATTGAGACTTCCAGCTTAGCGGACCCATCGCCAATGTAAAAAAATAACCTGTAGACGATCAACGCCTATCAAGATCACCAGCATAATCCGAATCAACATAACCTCATATCATATTTGACACATCTTCTCTCTCATATACCAAACCAACATCGAGCGTACCCCGAAGATATCTCAATATCCACTTCACTTCCTGTCAATGTTGTTTTCCCGAGTTTGACATAAACCTACTGACCAGACTGACTGCTTGAGCGATATCCAGACGTGTGCAAATCATGACATACATAAGACTACCAACTGCACTAGCATAGGGAACCTATGACATGTATTACTTCTCATCCTCTGTGTTATGAGACAAATTACCTGATAGCTTAAAGTGAGCAGCCAAAGGAGTACTTACCGGCCTAGACGTATCCATGTCAAAACAGTGAATAACCTTGTCTAAGATTGTCTCTGTGACAATATCAGTCGGCTTTTCTTTCTACCTCTCACTATGTCCATCCCAAGTATCCTCTTCGTTGAACCAAGATCTTTCATCTCAAACTCCATGCTAAGTTTCAACTTCAATTTATCAATTTCTTGCATGTTCTTCGTAGCAGTGAGCATGTCATCAACATAAAGTAAGAGAAACACAAAAAACCCATCCTTGAACTTCTGTGTGAATACACAAGGATCATACTGACTCCTCGCATATCCCTGCTCAATCATAAAAGTATCAAACCTTCTGTACCACTGCGTCGAATATTGCTCTAACCCATACAGTGACTTCTTTAGTTTGCATACATTTTCTTCCTTACCAACAACAACATATCCATCGGGCTGAGACATGTATATGTCCTCCTCCAAATCTCCATGCAAGAAAGCAGTCTTGACATCAAGTTGCTCGAGCTCTAAGTCAAGCTGCGCTGCTAAAGCCAAAAGGAACATCGTCATACCCGTCAAGAACTGAGAATGCGCAAGCTGTACCCTCCTCATAGCCAAATCTAAGTGGTGCACGCTTGACTCTAGGTTCTCTGCCTGCCACTAAAGATGATGTTTATAACTGTTGAACCCGTTGTTGTGTAGAATCCATGTCCCCATCAGTAGAAACCTCATCTTTTCTTTTTCCACTATGTCATCATGCATCATATCGATATCACCTCTTCCCTCAGTAGAAGAAACATCATGCTCTGTATGAGATCTAAAAGCTCCAAGCTCCACCTGTAAAGAATCTCCAGCATCCTTATCTTCATCATAGCTATCACCCCTCCAAATAGGGGAACCATCTTTGCATCTCTCACATTTTGCCTGTAACAAAACCTCCTCATGGAACTTCAGTTATCGGCTGTTTACAAACTTCTGCAACTCATGGCACCACAATTTATACCCTTTCAAATTATCTGGATAACCGAGAAAAATAGTTTTCCTGACCTTTATTCCAAATTCGTCCTCCCTAACATGAAAATATGTTGGACAACCAAATACTTTCAAGTTATAATAATTTGAAGAAATACCAGACCATACCTCCATAGGAATCTGAGACTCAATAGCTGGTGAAGGAGAGTGGTTAATGAGATAACACGTCTTGTTTACTGCTTCAGCCCACCATATTCTGCCCAAACTTGCATTGGACAGCAAACACCGTGCTCTCTCCAATAGGGTACGGTTCACCCTCTTTGCTACCCCGTTTTGTTGTGGTGTCGACTTCACTGTGAAGTCTCTTCTAATGCCATGTTCCAAACAAAACTGTTTCAAGAGATCCACGGTATACTTGCCCCCATTGTCAGATCTCACTACTTTGATCAACCTTCCAGTTTGTTTCTCAATCATAGCTTTTCACTACTTGAAGATATCAGTGACTTCATTTTTATTTTTTATGGTATATACCCATACTCTCCGGCCGAAGTCATCGATAAAAGACACAAAATACCTTGAACCTCTTAAATGAGATTCTAGAGAGTCCCCAAATATCAGCGTGGATGTAATCCACAATCCCCTCAGTGCTATGAGTAACATCACCAAAACTGACTTTGCACTGCTTCCCATAGATGTGATGCACACAGAAGTCCAATTTTGCCATTTTATCACATCCAAGAAAGCCACACTTGCTTAAAGTCTTTAGTCCACTCTCACCAACATGCCCTAATCCCATGTGCCATAACTGTGTGCGGGTCAAGCTATTTTCATCAACAACTATAGAAACCATAGTTCCACCTTCAACTACACTGCCTTGAAGGAAATATAGATTTGCATGCCTAACTGCTGTCATAAGCAACTTGTCACCAAAATAAACATTGCAATACACATTCTCTAATATACTTGTAGCCTTGAGCTTCAAGCACCCAAGAGAAATCAGTCTGTTTGAAAGAGCTGGAACATGACGTACCTCGGTAAGCTGTCTACAGGATCCATCTGTCAACTGGAATTTGACTGTACCAACACTCATTGTCTTGCAAGGCCGAGAGTCACCCATTTTAATTGAGCTGCCTTTAACCTCGCGATAAGTGTTGAACCATTCCCTTATGGAACACATATGATAGCTCCTATAACACCCACATTTTTCTAACTATATAAATTTATTTATAGATAAATTATTTTATTTCCCTATTACTTTGATTAATGTATTATTTTTCATGCATTAAAGTTTTAATAAAATGGGGGTTCGTTTATAAACTAATGTTATTTTTCTTTTGGGTTTGGGCTTATTTTTTATATTTTGGACTTGGACCATTCTTTCATTAGGTTTCGTATTGACTAGGGTTTTCTTTTTTCTTGCTAAAGTAAATTTATTGGCAGCCAATAGCTTATTGCATTTTTACCCTTTTTCTTAAAAACCCTAACTTGTTGTGTGTGGTGGCTAGAAAAAAAAGGGGAGAAAGCGAAAAGGGAGAGAAGAGATTCCTTTTCTCTAATCTTTTCTAATCATTGGAAAAAAAAACAAGAAGAGAAGAGAGAAACCATGAGAAAGATGGGGGGGCTTTCATCAAACAAATCGAAAGGTAGAGGCTTACAACAAAGTCTGTTCGTTCTTTGCTTGGTCTGCGCCTCGCCAATCTTTGCAGCTGAATCCATTCACAAGTGAGTCTTCTCTCTCTAAACCCTTATGTTTATACAATTTTGGTATGTTGATGTGCTGGAGCCAATTTACAACTATATGTTTGGGGGGAATAACTTTGTATTTGTAGAAATCTTGATAGTTTATTTTCTTGTCAGTAAAATGTCTTCTTGTTTGATAAAAAAAATGTAAACAAGGTCGAAAACATTTTTCAATTATGAGCTAAACTTATTTGTGTATTCTATCAGTCTTGATTCTGTGCAACTTTTCTATGCTGGTTTTGATTGGGTTCTTTAGAGTGTACTTTATCATACTATATATCAAAATTTTCCTGTTGGAGTCTAGTTTCTAAAGGATTTTACGGTATCACAATCTGATTTTGTGCGGAAAGATATACTTGTTTTAGTGGGAAGAGGTAAATCTGGACGAATGTTGACAGATGACCTATTTTGTTTGTAAAATCTGTAATGTTACAGACATAATCAGGGGGTATGCAATATATGCTTGGAAACCTCTTTGTGTCTACTTTCTATAGCCCTTAATGGTAGTCAATTTGGAGTTCTAATGTGAGAATTATGTACATTTGAGTGATGACTTGTAAAGCTGTCAAGTTATGACAGCTTGTTCATTTCGGTATTGTTTGGAGGGTTATTTACCCGACTGCTTGGCGACTAAAACTAGGCTAGTTACAACTGAGTTGGGGGCTGTTTAAATTGATTAGAAATTTGGATGGCTTGGAGAGGGTTTGACTAGGTTATGGTTGGGTAGTGAAATTGTAGTTGAATGCTTCGGAGTGTGTGATTTGAATTGTTGCACCGATCATCTTCCTCAACGCTTCCTTGGATGTGGAATGGGTAGTGTAGTTAAGGACTTCGATTGTTCTATGAATGAATTGTTTTGTTTGATTTATTTTCATGGAGTGGTGATGTGTGTAGAAGAATGTCGAAGACTTGATGTTCGTTTTCTTCAAGTACACTAAATATGTTGGGATACAATACTTTTGGTATAGGAAATATATAATGATTGTGTGTTGGTTCAGAATTGGTATTGTTGTCTTGTTAGCCTGTTACATCATGTAGAATGAATTGTGCAGTTTGGGTTGAACGTGTTATTACTCATGTCCAAATTGTCAACACAATTTGTATATTGTCCGAATTATTTTTCTTTACATATACAAGAATGGAGGCAATGACTACTAAAGATTATGGCACTAGTACTGATTGTGTAGTTTGGATTGTTATGAAAATTGACTTGCTAAGAAGTATCATCGTATTGATTGGGTTTAATCCCTGTTGTGTTATGGAAAATTTATTTATGAAAAATGCTAGTTTTCCCAAAAGAATGGTATATTGGTTGATTTATTTATGGTTGACAAAGTGTTACCCGGTTAGAATTTTTGGGTCGGCATCTTTGGTGGTTTATTTTTATGGAACAGTCATCTTCAAAGAGTTACTCGGTTAGAATTTTTGTCTATGTTAATTTTATTTAATGTTTATGTTGTTAAACTTTCACGTCTCAGGTTTTGGGGAAGCGGATGATCCTAATCCTACATGGATAAAAGGATTTTTCGTTTCCTCAAAAAATCGTGGCATGACAGCTCCTGTATCCAACAACCAACTGTCACACAAATGGTCATAAGATTTTGCCATCAATGCATGTGTTAAGTCACCCCCGATTAGAATATCCTCTACCACATCCGGTGTCTCAACAACATTCACTACGCCCTTACTCTCATTCTCTTGCTTGTTGTGATTATCCTTTCACTCTGGATAATCCCTCCTGTAATGGCCCTTGCGCTTACATTTGTGACATTCAAACTTAGACACATCTCTGCTTTTTAATTTAGACCGGTTCCTTCTGTAGTTGTTATTCTTGTTGTAATTTCTTTCACTGTCACCAAAAAACCATGTGCTTGAACCTCCTCATTCGAAGCACTCTCTCTGGAAGCCTTTGCAAGTACAACTTGAACAATATCACAATACACAAATTTTTCTTTCTTCATTGTTGTCAACAAACGGTTCTCATTCCGGAAACAAAGAAATTAATAAGAATAATGCCTTCTGACTAACTTCAAATTTAGCTCCCAAGCTAACACAATCTGAGTATAAACATTAAAACTCACTTATATGATCAGTCATGAGTTTACTTGGTTGTAACTTGAAAGGGAAGAGCTTCTTCTGTAGTTACACCACACTCATCTGATCATTATGAAGATACATAGCTTGAAGCTTATCCCAAATACCCTGAGCCGTCATCTCATCAGTGAAGTAGTAAGCCACATTGCAATAAAGACACAAATGAATCGTACTACAAGCCTTCTGATCCATTTTACTCCACTTCTCGATAATCTCAACCGTCGCCTTATCTGATAATGGTTTCCTTTTCTCATCTAGTGCATCATTCTGATCCAAATTAATCAGAATATACTTACAATCCATCTGTGAAGCTTTAAAATTATTCCTACCATTGAATTGAACAATGTTGAACCCATGGACTTTCACATGGCTATCATCCCGCGATGAATAAACCATTTCGGCCATTTTATTTGAAACCTTGAAAGCACAAACACCAACCAACTGACGCTCTGATACCAATTGTAGTAAATACTTGAAACAATAAACCCAAAGCCAATGTTGCAAGTAAATTAAATACAAGGCCAATATCTAGTTGGTGAAAGTGAATGACTGAAAACTATGCTATGAAATAAGGAAACAATAAACAATAGAAAAAATAAAGAAGACACCGATAATTTAACGTTGTTCGGCTTTGCCTACTCCACAGACGACGACTCTGTAACAATCTTATTGATATGGAAAAACTTACACCAGAGATTACAAGAAAAAAAAAGAACTAATTCACTGTTTCTTCACCTGAACACACAGCCACAAGAACAACCCCTGCTACACATTGTTTCTCCAACAGAAAACAGCCCAAGCAGCTCTATAACATGTTTTTACACCTTTTTCTTCCTGTATAAAACAACCAAAGAGGTGGGTTTACAACCTGTAGGAGCAACTGAAATCAACCCTGTATTTCACGTTGCGCACGTTGCCCTATCTGATGTAAATGCTGCCTTTTCTAGCCCCTGCACACACACAAATTCATCCAAAATCACACGCTACGTGGCCTGATTTTCACGCTATATACGTTGATTTTCACGCTGTGTTTAATCTCCTAATTCATGTTGTGATGTTCTTTTTTTACACGTTCTGTATGATGAAGTATATAAAGAGAGAAAAAGTTTTACTCCTTGTCCAACACATCCCTTAAATTTGAGATCCTTCTATAGAGGACTTTGAGTCCATATCATACTCTTCCCAACAAATTGGGAGCCATATATAAACAAGGACTTTGTGTCCTTGTCTCACAGGTGGCACAGTCAGTCTAGTGACAATGTTAGCCTAGCAAGCGTCATTGCTCACTTCTTCCTTTGATTTCTTCACTGTAAATGTCATTGACACCGAATCTAGTCCGACCATGTGAACGGGTTTGAACTTCCTTTGGTTATGTGAATGGCTTGATGCGTTCACCTTGAAACTTGGTGCATTCATTTATTTTAAAGTTATTTATGAATGTCATTAATTAATATACATGTATTAATATTAATTAGGGATGAACCTATGCATGGAGGGATGTTCCATGATTCCTACATAAGCTAGTCCCTAAGAATGAAATGACAGCTAAGATTGTGTATTCAAAATATATTGTTAGTGAAGAGCGTTATTCCTAATTCACTAATCTTATATCTTTGGTGGATTCCATAGAGTGGCGAGTTTCTATCTCTTATATCTTTGGTGGATTCCTTAGAGTGGCGAGATATCTATCATCTTCTTACTCTTATCTCTTGGTGGATTCCTTGACTGGCGAGTATTCCTTATCATTTCGCATCAGCAAAATTACATCATAACATCCTTTCATTTGTTCGGTGTCAGTTTTGGTATCAGAGCAGACTCAGGTCATTCTTCGTACTTTTATCTCTTGGTGGATTCCATAGAGTTACAAGTTTTTATCTCTTATCTCTTTGGTGGATTTCTTAGAATGGTGAGATATCTATAATTTTCTTACTTTTATCTCTTGGTGGATTCCTTGAGTGGCGAGTATTCCTTATCATTTCGCATCAGCAAAATTACATCATACAATCCTTTCATTTGTCTAGTGTCAGTTTTGGTATCAGAGTGTCAGCTCATTGCAATTGGTTCTGCATAATCATACCTATTCGTTGGTAATTTTACTGTTCATTCTCTTCGTGTTACCTTTAATATTATATATCATTGGAAAGGTATCAGAGTCTAGTTTTTAGATCAAATGAAGATTCTGCAATCAAAATTTTCTACAGAAAGATATTGCCAATCAAGTAAAGAGTACCTGTGCTGTCCACGAAAATACAGTAGTATACACTTTCTTCCCAATGGCCGAGGTGCATGAATCTCTTGTGCTCGTGGATAATCATGTGGATTGAAACTTTCCATCAATATATGATAATTATTCGAAAGACAATTATTTATTGATACCTACCAAGGCGCTAGCTACTGTGAAAGCAAAGAAGACCATGGTTGGGATTTTCTATCCATTTAAAGATCAAACTTTTGGAGACGTATCTTCTGTTGAGCGCTCGACCCCTCCAATTCATGATGATAAGTCTACGGTGGCAGTGACTAAAGTGTTCCATCTAAATGGAGGTACTGGTTTTCTTAGTCGGGATTTTCAACCCATTTTTGAATCTTACCTCATAGATGAAGAGATACATGAATTGGTCGATGAACAACTTCATAAAAAGTTTGGTGTGAAGTTAATTGTGAATTTAGTAATGTCTCTATGGAAAAATTTGAAAGGGCATCCAAAAGATTGAGGAAAAACCAAATTAAACTCGAGGACGGTCTTTTCAAGGTACTTAATCGGATCGAAGAAAATGCTTATAAGATCAAGCTTCCAGGAAATTATGGTGTCGTCAACATTTAATGTCGCAGATCTTTCTCCATTCATCAATGACAAGTGTGACGAGTTCACGCGAAGCAGAAGCGTATGACACCGAATCCAATCCGAATTCACATTTGGTTATGTGAATGGCTTGATGCATTCACCTTGAAACTTGGTGCATTCATTTATTTTAAAGTTATTTATGAACGTCATTAATTAAGATACATGTATTAGTATTAATTAGGGATGAACCTATGCATGGATAGATGTTCCATGATTCCTATATAAGCTAGTCCCTAAGAATGAAATGACAACTAAGATTATGTATATAAGTAGTGTTCTTCCTAATTCACTACTCTTATCTCTTTGGTGGATTCCATAGAGTGGCGAGTTTTTATCTCTTATCTCTTTGGTGGATTCCTTAGAGTGGCGAGATATCTATCATCTTCTTACTCTTATCTCTTGGTGGATTCCTTGAGTGGCGAGTATTCCTTATCATTTCGCATCAGCAAAATTACATCATAACATCCTTTCATTTGTCCGGTGTTAGTCATAACCTTTTTCAACTAGTTGAATTGAAATTTGATCGAATTGCAATGTGAAATGAATGGAATTAGGTAGGAAAAAGGTGAGGAAAGTCTATGGTTGATCAATGCAATGGAAATGAGTTTTGAGTGTCTTTAATTGACTGCTTCTTCTTCTTAATTGTTTCTTTCTCAATCTATTTTTTTTAATTTTATTTTAAAGTACATGTATATATAAAAACTATTGAGGAGCTAATATGATGTAGGTTGCATGCCAATCTCGGCTAACAAAAGGAGACGATGAATATTATCCAAAAGAGGATGCCACGCCTAATTAATACTAATAGATGGATCACAATTGAAGATTTTAACCGCCAAAAGACAATCAAAGTATAGTTTGCCATAACGCTTCTTCGAGTCAAGATGTTTCATACTATATAATTCCGTCATTGTAATGCAATAAATATTAACATGAATGGGGGAAGTTAATTTATGAATCACCTCTCCATCTCCAGCTACTACTAATACTACTATGGCTTCATACTTAGTGAGAATAATAAAACTAACATCGCAAAACATGGTAATGGAACATTGCTAGCTTTAGCATGATTATTAAAAACTCAATTAAAAAAAATAAATGAGCTATAGGCTGAATCAGAATTAGATAAAAAAAAAAGCATTTGCTATAGTCAAAGAATCTAACAGCAACAAATGAGTTCAAGGCCTGGTATCCTTGTTTCAGTTCTTGGATCACATTGTTCTTCATGTATAAGAGAGCTCTGATCTATTGAATGCAAAAGACCCCTGCAAATAATTCAGCTTCCCAAGAAGACCATTTTCCTTGAATATATGTAAAATTGAATCGGTTGCGATAACTTTATGGTCAAACACAAAAGCTTTTCGAACATGCCAAATAGACTGAAGAACAACAAAAGGATTGGGAGAAAAATTTTGAACTCAGATTCGGAAAAGAACGTGCCACAGACCCGATATATGAGATAAAATCATTAATGAAAGAAGAATTCGTATTATTCCAGAATGGGACAAGGCGAGAGAAGCCACCATTATGAAGCTGAGGAAACACTACAAATGAAGAATATATGAACAACTTATCGACCTCATTACCACAAAGATTACACATTGTCCGACCACTAGAATGTAATGAACTGATAGTTAATTTTGCAGTGATGAGAATGTCCATTAGAAGTTTCCAAATGAAAAATAAAGAGGGCATGGGACAACGAGCATGCAACATATGCAGCAGCAACAACAACAACAATATTTTATCAATTGAATAAGCCAATGAGGAAGCTAGGTTAGGCCACATATTAATAAGTGTTTTTAAAATATATTTAACCTGAAAATCTTCGATTTTTTGAGGCAGCCCACAAAAATTTAATCTATTCTCTGTAAGTCTTAAAAGAATTTTACTTATTTGAGACACCAAAAAATCAGGTATGAGTGGCAGTAGAAAAGATTTAAATTCCACTAGATATGATTTAGACTTCACAAACTTTAGATGGGAGAGAAGATAAATTCATGTTATTAACAAATGGTTTAAATTAAATGGAAAATGACTTTTAAGATCTATTTTTAAACAAAATAGACAATTTAGATAATGTAGTTGATGTAATGACAAATTTGTGCCTAATTTTATACTTTTGGCCAACAATGACTCTTTCATTAACCCATGTTAACTCATAAAATTATAGGACATATTTACCATTCCTAAACAAATAGAAAACCTAATTTTATACTTTAATGACCAACAAAGACTCTTTTATTAATGATTCTATTTATTTTATTTTTGTTATTTTTACTTTTCTTTTTACCCCTTAACCCCTCCCATTATTTGTACAAATAATTTCTTTAACTGTTGTTTGAGCAATTATTTTATGTCATTTGTTAGCTTAAAATGACTGCATTAATATTTTCGTGTTAGCATTTTTTTATTCATGAATTTTTTCGTCACTCTAAATGTGTTTGTATTTGACCGGTCATGAAGATATATTTGAGTTTGAAGAACAATTTTTTTGTTTCAATTAATGGTAGCTTCAATTCTCTGTTGCTATTTAATTTACATGAAATAATCTTACTCAATAATGGTTCTCATTTTACCTATGAGGCTATGATCATGCTCTGTGGTAGATAGCTTGTGACTAAGTAGTGACAGAGAATAAAATTTATTACTTTACACGTACCCATGCATTGAAGAATAAAAAATCAAATTTTGATAGTGGAAAAATTTATTTATTAACCACATTATGGAATAAGAAGCAATGATAACTAAAACAAAATTTTTAATCATCATCAAGAAAGGTAATGCACAGGTACCTGTAAACTTTTCGAATCAAATTTATGATAAGTTAATCAAACTGATTTTATTAACTAATTAAAACCAAATTTGTAATTATTATTAACTACATTATGAAAAGTTTACCAAACCTTAGCATAATAATTTGATTAACTTGTCGGTCAATGAAAACTTATAAATTTTATAATTGGTTGGTCACAATTAGAATCATTAATATCGATACCTACTAGCGGCATGGGGTGGGAGGGGTTAAGGGTAAAAAAAAGGTAAAAAAAATAAAAATAAAATTAGAATCATTAATAAAATAGTCATTGTTGGTCATAAAAGTATAAAATTAGGTTTTCTATTTGTTTAAGAAGGGTCAAGATGTCATATAACTTTATGGATTAACCTAGGTTAATAAAAGAGTCATTATTGGTCATAAAAGTATAAAAGTAGACATAAATTAGCCATTACATCAACTATGATATCTAAATGATCTATTTTGTGAAAAAGTAGGTCTTAAAAGTCATTTTCCGTAAATTAAATACAACAAAGTTTTTCGTATATCCAACTACCCCATCACCTACTTGCTAAAGAAGGTGAGGAGAGACAGTAGAAATGGTTGTAAACGTGCCCTCCCACTAAAAGAAGCAAGTTTTTTTTTAATGAATTACAATCTTAATCGGAAAATAAATCGATTTCTATGGCCTAGATTTCATATCATCGAAGAAGACGAGGATGTTGTTTACTATTGATTTGGATGTTCTCAGAAGAGACCCACAACACTGAATTAATGAAAACGATAAGTTTAGTGTTTGATTATATGATGGATTCACAGGTTTGGTGAAATCAGGTTGTTTTGTAGGTTTGTGACAACCTGTGATGGAATTGCAGAGGGGATTATTGGGATTGGCGTGTGATGGTTGTGGTGGTGGCGGTGAGATGATGTATTCGAGATGAAGAGAAAAGGATGAGAGAAAGAGAGAACATTGTGAGTGAAGAAGAGAATGGCTTTAGAAAAGATGTGGTGGAGAATATGGGGTTTTACATGGGAGTTTTTTTTTTTTTTTTGCGTTGATGCACCATTGATGGAAATGGAATGGTAAGGGGGAGAGAGAATTAAGATAGGGCTCAAGTTGTTAGAAAATAAGAAAATATTAGCAAAGATCAAGGCCAGCGATTACTCCATCTCACACAACCATCTACTCTTTTTTTCTACTAACCCACACCACCTAAAAAACTGTTTTTGAGATTTTTGAAAAAAATGGCAACACAAAAACATGGTAATTTTTTACCAATTTAAACCCTCAATTGAGACCGATTCTCAAGCTCATCAAAACACAAAAATTTTAGTACTCTGAGTTATCTAATAAACACAATTTGAATCACTTGAAAATGTTTTGAAATGAGAAAGTTATGGCCATTTTGCTAAAGTCACGCAAATTCGTCTGGAAAAAAGTTTGTTTTCATCCATTCGCATTGGACAATGTGAGGATTGGGCAAAACCTCACATTGGGAAATGCGAACATTGGGCGAAACTTTGCATAGGTCTGGGCTATGTTTTGGCCAATGCGAATGGGTGAAAACAAACTTTTTTTTTCAGACAGATTTTCAAATTGTGTTTATTAGATAACCTAGATTAGTACAATTTTCATGTGACGAGCTTGAGAATAGGTCTTGATCGAGCATATAAATTGGCCGAAAGTCAGAGACACTACCTCGTTTTCATTGTGAGACAGATTTGTGTGACTTTAGTAAAATGACCATATCTTGCTCATTTCAAAATATTTTTAAGTGATTCAAATTGTGTTTATTAGATAACTCAGAGTACTACAATTTTTGTGTTTTGGTGAGCTTGATATTCAGTCTCAATCGAGCATATAATTTGAACCAAATTGTGTTCAGAGATAAAGAGAGTGAGAGAGGTGGCGGGCTGGTGGTGGTGCTTGATGGAGAAAAGAGGGAGAAATGTGGCGGTAGTGGGAGGGAGAGAAGTGGCGATGGCAGGGTGGTGGTGATGATGGCAAGGTGATGGCGGTGTTTGATGGAAAAGAGAGGGAGGGAGGAGAAGAATGGAAAAATAAGATGAAGAGAGGGAGGAGAGAGAAAATTTTAAATTTTGAGTTTTTATTGGTGGTGTGGGAAATAAAGTAGGTGGTGTGGGAGAGAAAAATTTGATATGGTGGTGTGGGATAGTACTTTAGGTGGCGTGGAGTAGTCGTTGCCAAAGATCAATCTTAATGTCGTGAATCAAAAGACCATGTGCGAAGTGAATTCAAACATCAATTTTCATCATGGAGAATTTAGATACACAAAAAATAAATGTTATGATAACAATATTTATATTCAAAAAATTAATCTTGACTATATATATATATAATCAATTTAACGAATGCTTGTATAGAATGAAATAGTAAAAAAAGAAAGTACATTTTTCACTAGCTTGTTGTTTGAGAAAGGCTTGCTTTTTTGCAATGTTCTAAGACAGAAATGCATCCCTACACACTTGTCGTAGATCTACGTGGACGTCTGCCCTGCAAGATTCAATTCTCAATCCAAGGCTAGCAATGTTGTCTTAAATTCTATCTTGAACTTCAGTCTGTGTTTTCTCTCAAAGTTTTGAATGAAAAGAAGAGTCTGAAAACTAATTAAAGACTTCCTTTTGTGTAATGAAAGTTGGGTTTGTAGAATTTTGAATGAAAGGTTGTGTTTCTAGTTTCTTGTGATTAGTTACAACTGCTTGAACTCAAATGAACAATTGTGTTTGTTGTGTCTAACTGCCACTCTTTTTCATTCAAGGGATGTCTTTTGAAAATTTTCTAGTTTTCCCAAAGTTCCAACAATACCCCCACATTTTCTATTCAAACTTTTAAAAATGCCCCACATTTGAATAGAAAATAAGATTGGTTGATGTAAACAAACTTGATATATTGAAAGACAACTTTGAGTGAAATTTTTTTTTTCGTTATTGATCTAGTCGATTTTTGTTCTCCTTCCTCGCTTATACCTAGACTTGCATAGGGAATGCACGTTAGCCAAAGAATACCGTGTGGCGGCTGATGACACTCCAATGCTTAAGTTAGATAAGGCTTAGGAGAGGCTTAAAGCTGTAAATTGGGTCTCTGTAGCGTACCTTTGCTCATCGACCTTATCTCCCTTTTATAATGTCCCCTTTATAATGTGAGAGTCCTTGTTCGGCTCGGCCTATGGTGGTGTAGTGTAGGGAAAGAGATCTTGTTAGAGATCATTTCCTTGTTGAAAGTTGTCCATGTAGGGAAGTTTTCCAACATGACTTGTGCTCCTAGATCTATGGGAAAGGTTTCCATTTCTGAGTATTGTCCATGAAAGGAAATTTCCTTGCCCGACTTATACTTCAGTATTTTTTTCCTAGTCGGAACTGAAGTATTGTTGGCTTTCCTGTATTGGGTCGATCCTCTAGATATTTTCCTTATTAGGTCTTTTTGCCTTATTGAGGCTTACGAGTATTGGGCTTGACCACGTGACGTGTGGGCTTAGTGGCACATTGCAATTTGGGTCTGACCTGCCGATCATGGGCTTAACGTTGTTTGGGCCTTGCTGGATTGGGCATGCAATTAGGCCTACTTTGTTATGTTTACGAGATTATCATGACACGTGTACGGTGCTGATTAGAGGACGATTTCGTGTATCATTAGCTGCTCCCCCCGAGTTAGTAGGCCATCATGTTGGTCCACTAAGTCACTTTGATAGAATCTGTACAGTCGTGATGATTGAACCCAAAACGTCATCTTGAGCAGCGCATGTCGTTAAATGAGCATGTGACTGCTCAGTAAGGAAGGGGGCGCAACTCCCTGGTGCTTATATAAGCTGTTGCCTCTACAAGAGAGAGTTTATTTACTTTTGTATCTTTTTTGCCACCTTTTCATTTTCTTGCTTCTGTGTTCTTTGTTGCAATTTTATTTGAAAGTTCAAACTTTCTCACATGGCGGGCAACTTTGAACTCATTTTCGGGTAGAAGCTGTCTCATGTCTGCCTTAACTTTTACCGGGAGCAGAAGGGGTCTGATTTAACTAAGCTTTGAGAGGATTATCGGATTCCTGAAGACCTGGAACTTACCCCATTGCGCGCTACTCACAATCCGTTGGCGCCTTCGCAAGGGTTCATAGCTTTGCACAAAAGCATGTTCCAAGCCGGACTTCGCTTTCCAATTCCGGAAGACATTTGGCGCTTCCTAGCGCACCTTCATATTCCTCTGGCTTAGATGGTGCCAAAGGGATTCAGGACCTTGATTGTTGTCCTTATTAGGGCGAAGGACGGTGACCTTTGATAAACTCCGCAAGTGATCCACCTGTTGACTTCTCCTCGGCTAGACGGTCATGGAGTCTGCTGGTTGAGTACTCCGAAATGCTTGGGCTATGATTTCAAATTTTGGCAGAAGCATTGCTTTCTAGCTTATTCGAACTCACCATATTTCAAGGTGGAGGGGCGATCGCTTATCATATATTTCAAATTCGATCTTAATGAGCGTAATGTCCCTCCTCATTTTTCTCTTTTATGTGCTTTCGCGGATACTGACATGGTGTCCCACTATTTTATGCAGGTACAACTCTTACTGATGATGAGGAATCGGTGAGACGAGCATTTAATGAGCTTCCTTTGATCGTTGTTGAGGATGTCATAGCTTTGAACAACATCGTGCGGAGTGGGTTGTTCAAATACTTCCATGTAGCTCCTACTGTGCCTAGGTCATCGTCTCTCCTCTGTTTTGTTTTTTTTTTGCCCTCGAACATATTCGTGCCAATGGCGGTTCCCCATTCGCATGAATCTGCTCGAGGACAGAAAAAAATCAGATTGAGGAGAAGAAAATAAGAGGAAGAAAACAAGAAGAAGAAAAAGAAAAAGAAAAAGAAGAGAGGAGATAAGAGGTGTGACTGGTGGGGGGTGGGGCGAGGTGGTGGTGTTGTTCCTTGAGAGAAAATAAAGGAGAAGAGAGGGCAAGAGGAGGGAGATAAATTTTTGAATTTATATTTATATTAGTGGTATCCTTCAGTAGATGGTGTCCTTCAGAAAGGTGATGGTGTGCTTTAGATAGTAAGGGTGGTTATATCCATCAGGAAAAGTGGTGGTGTCAAAAAGTCGATGCCATAAATTATGCCTAAGAGGGTAAAAGAAAATTAAAATTTATGTTAAAGAATATACATTGACAAGTGGCGTAGAGAGAAAATATGTTTACAATAGATTCTCAAACTTAAAATTACCATAACTTTTTTATTTAATTGTCCAATTTTGATGAACTTAGTATTATTGAAATGCACTTTTAAAAATCATTTAAACAAGACCAATGATCAATACAAAAGGTTAAAATTTTAAATTAATGTTTTTCCAAATGATTAAATTTGACCGAGTTTGACTAAAATGTATATAAAGTTTGACCGAGCAACACTTGAAACCTTTTAGCTTATATATTACAATACATTTTTCATTGAATATCTAATTTAATGGATTAGATTAGGCAAAAGAGAGATTATATATATATATATATAAACAATATGGAGTGTCATAGGTATGGGTAATATGCAAGTACTATTAATACAACACAATTGTTGATCACTTGCAAACTACAAACCTTTTTCACTAGTCATATAAAAAAGAGTTAAACTTGGAGAATTTTTAGCAACAAAACAAAAAAATGTTGTTTAGATTACAATATAGCTTTTATTGGAGACTACCACTTCCAAACCCAAAGATACAACTTTTCGCCCATATCATGTCATGCTCCAAACGCCATTTATTTCTCCAGGTGGCTTCATACATTTATATACACGAATAATTTCAAAAAGGTAAAACATTGATGCTTTAATAAGCATTTGGTGTGCACCTTGAATTCCTGTTGAACAATATCTATCTTTGTTGGAAATTCAATGCCTTGATGCAGTATGCATATGTGAATGCAAAGAAGACAGGGAAACCAACCAAAACTGCAGCAACAGATCCTAAGAAGTCGTGTTTGTAGCCGAAATGATCCTCTATGTAAAACTTGATGATTTGCTTTTCTTGACCAGGAATACTGATCTTGTCGTTAAGGTCTCCATACTGTGACACAATAAGCCCATAGACTGTCCATGCCACCAGGCAAGCCCAGTAGTACCAGATCCACCACTTGGGAATTTTCTGTATATTAAAAATATAAATGCACCATCAGACCAGCAAACCATTGTATTTGCTAATATAATATTTATTTTTCACAATGTGTAGATGAGCTTACTGGTCTGGGGATGAAGAAGCCTGAGAAGAGATTGAAGAGTGCATAGAAAGCAGCAGCGAAGATGGATGCAACTTGATGGTTTGGTGTGATGGAGACAGTCATCATTCCATAGCAAGTGAAGTATAGGAAGGAAAAGAAGTTGACGAAGAAGAACCAGAAGAACTTTTCTACTTCCCATTGAAAGCTAACCATCGCATACACAATAAGCGAATAATACGTAGTTTGGAAGAACACATACGGTATCTCACATATCACCTGCATTGCAACAAATATCTTCAGGAACTGCAGTAGAAAGTCAGATTGAATTGAAGCTATCCCCAATGAACAAGTAGACTTGGTAAAGGTTATTAGTCATGATTCCAATTTCATCAAATGCTTGTTTGATATGATTTCATGAATTATAAGCATTAGCTTTACCATCTAATATTATCCTGTAAAGACTTCCACCATTACCTGTGCAATAGCATATGGTAAGGCAGGGTACATTCCAGCAGCTCTTTCTCGATAAAACACTGTTCTTTCGATGGCTAACTGGTTGCACAATCGAAAAGTTGTTGATACCAACAAACAGGACAGCTGAATACATGGCCCCAATGACGATGGTCAAGTCGGCTGATGACGACCTAAAAGATATGACAATGACATGAATTTAGCTTAAATATAAGCTCTTTCAGATGAGAGTATAATATCAGCTCACTGAAGTTTGAGCTCCTAAATGTATTGACTATTCACACTCACCTCTTAGTACCAACGTTCCCGAAGATTGTCCCAAGCATGATTGCTGTGGCCAAGGTAAAGAACATTCAGACAAGATTGTAATCAGGAGTTCTCCAATAAGTCCACCATTTTTTCCAAAGACAGGATTTAAATTGACCCCACGATGACTGAGAGTACTGTGTAGGGAAATAGAGATCTTTTGTTCCTGGGCCTGGGACGCTAAGCTCCTTGACAAGTGCTTTGTTTCTCCTGGATATAAATCACAATGAAGATCATGTTAACACCAGCCTTGAAGTCATTGAGATTTTATTTATTTATTTATTTAATCTCTTTCAAATAAAAGAATATGACTTACTGATGCAAAGCTGAAGCTCTATAGGTCTGGGCAAAATCAATTCCAAGCCGAACTTCAGCGACCACTGAGCTTGCTTCCAGCATCCATGTTGCTGGATTTATTTTTCTTTAATTTTGGCAACACCAGGGATTGCCTGTACAAGTGAACCAATGAAGTTAGAGCAATATTTCTTTGTCATTCAAATGAGCTAGAGTAGACACCAATACTTGCCACTACAAAGGATATGGAATGAGTTGTTTACCTCAAAATATTCTATAATTTTGTGAGAATGCCGACCCAAGGGTCCGGCATATATAACTTGGCCTCCTCTTTTCATCAGTAGAAGCTGGTTCACAAACTTGTATTAGTACAGAATTTCAACAGAATAAGAGAACAAAAAGTGAAGATTACTAGTTAATTACCTCATCAAATGCCTCAAAAATATCAATGCTAGGTTGATGGATTGTGCAGACAACTGTTCTTCCAGTGTCAACTGTGTTCCTCACAGTTCTCATGACAATGGCAGCAGCCCTAGCATCAAGACCTGATGTAGGCTCGTTCATGAAAATTATGGAAGGATTAGCAACAAGCTCCACAGCAATTGTCAACCTCTTCCTTTGTTCTGTTGATAGCCCACTAACCCCTGGAAGCCCCACTATAGCATCCTTGAGGTTGTCCAGCTCGACGAGAGCTCCATCACTTGATCAACAAAGATCTACAACAAGTCCCAATTATTTACTACTAGAACATCAAATTAATACCAAACACGTGAGGAATAACAATGAGTAAAACCAATATCTCACCATCTTTTCCTCTTTGTGGACTTCATTAGGGAGCCGGAGGAAGGCAGAGTAGATCAAAGATTCATGGATGGTAACTTGTGGGGAATGGATATCGTTTTGTTCACAGTAACCTGAAATTCTCGCAAAGGTCTCTTGGTTTTTGGGGTAACCTGAGATTCTGATATCTCCTTCAATAACCCCCGTCTTTCTCCCTGCGAGAACATCCATTAGTGTTGTTTTCCCTGCTCCACTGACTCCCATCAGTGCAGTCAGAACCCCAGGCCTGAATGACCCTGTTACTTCTCTAAGTAACTGGAGTCTGTCCTCTGGAATTCCTTGGGCCTTCATTTCCTGTTAAATATTAATTCCGAATTAGCTTTGTGTTCCGTTAGTGCTTAAATTTCAAAAGAAGTCTCTTTAAATGACCATAATCTTACTGCAGGCATGTCGACGAAGTAATTTACATCATCAAAGAACATAGCCAAAGGTGAGAACGGAAGTACCATCCCTCTCTTGGGAGCAATGCCATTTGCTGCCTCAAGAGTTGAATCTGCATTTCTACTAACTGCATTTGTATTTACTCTACTGCCGATTCTTTGAATCGTCATCTCTCCTGTAAAATTCCAACCTTATTAGTACTTCAACTATAAAAAAGGAGTATCTAAAAGAATTCATGTCTATAGCCAAGACAAGACTGTAAATGGTGTATAATCTCCTAATTCTTACTTGAGTTGTTTCCATCGACTGCTGATAAGGATTGTGGGACAGCATCTCTTTTTGAACTTGATATTCTTAGTCTCGGTTCCTCAGCTTCTACTTGGTTAGCTTCCATTTCATTAGCCGTATCTTCAGACATAACAGCTTGATGCTTTCCCAGAGCTATTAGTGGTAGAAAAATTTAAAAGAGTTAATGACTTTTGCTCCAGCTCAATGAAAAATAAATGGTTATCAACAAATATGCCACACAATTCAACTGCTATGGTTTTTCAAACTATTAATAATGACAGCCAAAAAACTAGATATTACAATTGAGATGTTTAATGAAAGAGATTGGAACTTACAATTCAGGTACATGAGTGAAAAGGTGAAGAGGACATTAAACAGCACAGCAAAACCGAGAACTGCAGCAGAACCAAACCAAAACCAGTATTTCTTGGGGTAGATATCGAAGTTATCTAACACTTGTAGTCCAAGGCTTGTTACATTGTTTGATGCCTGATAATTTAGTTGAAGCACTTTTAGAGACTAATCCTCATATCAGAGACAATAACAGTCAAACGGAATTCTCAATCACCATATAAATAAAACGTAAAATCAAGTATATGCAAATTATATGATAATTATTTAAAGATGATAGGAGTGTCGTAATGAGATAAAAACGAATGCGAACATACTCGTTTGTCCATCCATCTTGGTGCAAACAACTCATTGACTGTAATGGCATTGTATCTGTAAGTGAGAGGAGAAACCCAGTAACCCCAGATCCACCAGTTTGGAATTTCTCCTGTTAAAAAAAAATCAAATTCTTTGTTTTTTTTTTTTGGAAGGCGAGCAGGGTTTTTATAGGATCCCAGAACCCATTAAAGACCAGAACTGATAAAGATGCCGCAAGCTGGGTTCGAACCCATGACCAAGTGGTACCATCCGCCAAGCTCCAACCGTTGAGCGGTCATGCCATTGGCAATCAAATTCTTTGTTAGTTAAGTAAAAGACCTCAAGCAGTCTAATCTTTGAGCTTGTACATTATAAAGTATTTGCTGACTTTTGGGAAGGATGAAACCACCAAGCATGAACAAAATCAGGAGAGATAAAGTTCCACCAGTGTTGGCAATGATCATGGTCCTGCACGTCCCTGCTATAAGCCTAAACAATCCAGACGCCATTTGTTGGATTAAAAATATCAACAAGAACTGCTTGAAGAACCTGCAAAGCACAAAAATCATAAATGAGAAATTAGTCCTTTTCTTACAACCATTTTGACAACTCAATTATAAATGTTGGTCATAGTAAGTAATTTTCAACCGTATCGTTACCTGTCAGCTTCAGGGGCGAAACCAATAGTGTAATACGTTATAACCATCCAAACTAGTGATTCGAATACCGAAATGGGGACTTAAGAAGGAAAGTAGGAAGCGTAAAAGTCCAGGCAGGATAGAAGAGAAGATCTCTCTGCTTGTAAAACACAGGAAGCCTCATAATAGTCATTGAGAGCTCGGCAAACCCATTGAACATGTTAATGATCATGGCAAAAAGAAGTGCTCCAACGATTACCCCAGCATCATCTTCATTGTCATGATTCAGTTCAGTTCTTAGAAACACAGTTGCTGTGATTAAGGCACAAACAATTATCTGAACTGTTTTGAAGATATAAACAAAGGAGTTTCTTTTGATCAGAAGTCATTCTTTCGAGAAGTTGGCTTTGAGAAGATCTTTTGTAGGGACAGAGTACTTGGTGTATACTAGAGCAGCTTTGTGGCTGTTTTCTTTTCGTAAGGGACTGACAGCTCATTCTTAAGGCGGACACCCACATGGAATTGCTTGAATCGGTTTGCAAACTCAGTTACAGATATGTATCGGTATGGTTTGGACTTGTCCACCCAGTATTGCTCTTGGTCCTTCCTCGATGTCACCTGCACCACCAGTGATAACCTCATTTGAAGGGTTGATTAACATAAGTAGAATAATTTAAGAGCTATGTTGTAATTGTAAGTCAAGGATGCACAGATACGGACACGGACATGACACGCCGACTCGAAAATTTCCCAAAATCTAAGACTCGGGGACACGTCAACACGTCATACTATTTTTTAATAAGTCATATAAATATAAATAGTAATCTAATAAAGTGCCTTCTTAGAGTGTCTTGAAGAAGAAGACACTGTTGCAAGAAAAAATTAAAGTAGAGAAAAAGTATAGTAAAGAAGTAGAAGAGAGAAGAAACAAATGAGATCAAAATAAGACGCAAAGATTAAGAAGAAACATAGACTAACTCTATGCTTTAATGACTTTTTTCCCTATTTATCTTAAATCTTAATTGAAATAGTCATTCATTTCAGATAGATCAATAACCATTATATTACGTGGTTATTTGCAAACATTTAAAAGTAAAAAATAAAACAAAGTTGGTTTTCGAGTCTTGACTGTGTCCTGACCAAGTTCCAGGTGTATCAAAGGCATGTCCGACACGTCGACCATATTGACCATGTGTCTGACACCTGCCGACACGTTGACCAAGTGTATGACATGTGTCGGAGGAGTGTCGAGCGAGTGTCGTGTGTCAGATACGTGTCAAACATGGATACAACAAGTTTTTGAAGAGTCTGTGCTTCCTTGTTGTAAGTTATTTAATTCTTAGTGTTTATCTTTTATGACAAACAAGATAATCAGATACTCATTTTGTTAGCGGTATCAGCCTTGTTACTATTACTGAAGAACTGGAAGCAGAGTCGCTATGACTCGACCAATTCTTATAAATAGCAGCAATTTCAGGACCTCGAAGAACTGCATGGAATCAAATTCATTGGCATTCCTTAATTTCTAAAAAGAGCGCGACTCAAATGAACATCAAGATATATGACACGGATTTTATTAAAATGTAAATTAAATAATAATAATAATAATAATAATAATAATAATAATAATAATAATAATAATAATAATAATAATAAAAGACAAAAGAAAATATTGGGTACCTCTTGCAAGAAATCAGCTGTACCCTTCCTCTCTGGACATCGAAACCCACAGGTCTAAAAAAACTCTATTACATTCTCTCATGGGCCCTGGTAAATTATCCGACCTTCGGATAGTAGAAAGATATCATAAAAAAAATCGAACGTCTCAGGAGCGGGTTGAAGCAAAGAAATAAAGATGGAGGCCTCAGTTAGGTGGACAATCTGCTGCCAGCACTTCACTATCTGAAATGTAGTGGAACTGTTCAGGCCCGTTGATATCTCGTCCATGAACAGTGATTTTGTTGGCCCAACTATCATCTCCCCTGCATGGCGCCAAAAACCAGCTATACCAAGATTGTGTATTTCAACTTTCAAGATTATAAATTGGTGTTATTTCAGGGTATAATTTGTAAATAAATTTACAAAGTAGAGTATAAGAGTAATTTTCCAAATTTCAGGGTATGCTTTTTTAGTAAATAACTCCTTGTTTTATCATCCATACAATAGCAACGCTTGTGACTTTTCACCGATTAGGAAAATGAGCTTTTGTAGTTTAGTATGCATAAATGATTGGATTTGGAGTTAATCAAGACCTTATTCCACTATATATATGTTTCTATTTTTAAATTAACAACTCATACATTAACAGTATTACCATATTGTATTTGACTCATCTATAAAATTAAAAAGGTTTGTCGGTCCTTGAAACCCAGCTCGATTTAAAAAAAAAAAGCATTAATCATCAAATAATGGTAAGTATGTGTATCCGAGCCTCAGTTTTTACAACAAGAATGTCTAGGAACTAGTTTTTCTTCACTAAGCACAAGAAAATAAACCTGTGGTAACACGCTTCTTCTGACTGCCTGAAATTCCTCTTTGCATGCATCTCCAACTATCGTATCCCTACATATGTCAAGTCCGAGTATCTGTTACACAAAGAATCAACACACACAGTTAATACTACATGTTAACAGTTTCTGACACTTAATTACATATTAATAATACTATGCATGTAAGAGCATCTGTAAGGGATCCCCTAAAATAGTCAAAAAACTAATTTAGGGGGCTCATGTGGGAAAATCCATGCTCTAAGGGAACCTTTAAAAATTTCCCTATTTTAACTTTATTTCTACCTTCCCCTGTATTTGGAGGCATCCATACCATCCCCTAAATCCTAAAGAATATTAAAATATTTCAACTCTTTTAATTTTCCAAATTAAAAACAAAAACAAAAGCAAACACTCAATATTAAAATATAGAAAAGTAGTATATATATATATATAATAATGAAAAAGTTAAAATAAGGAATGTAGTTGGAGTGATGAAGAAATAGGGGATCCCTAAATTTAGCTTTTGGCTAAAATGAGTATCAAATTTATTTTTTACCCTTGGAGATGCTCTAAGGATGATCATGCATTACATCATCAAGTTTGTTAGAGGAAACTATGTTAGGAAAAAGCAAAGGAGAACATTCTCCTTACCAAAAAAAAAAAAATGCATTTCACCAACCAATGTAGCCAGACTAAATTGGGTACTGTTCTAATTATCCACTTAAGCTAATGGTGATTGGATAATATGGTAGTTGGGGTTTCTCAATTTGACTAGATTTAAGAAAATCAGCAGTTACTAGCAAACTTGCCAATACTTACCTACTACCACACCCAAAAATCATAAAAGATAAAACTTTATTTAAAGAGCATTCAGACTCCAACTCACCCTCAATGTGTAGTAAGTTATAAGGCTGCTTTCAACCCCTTCAACTAAAGTTGCCTGAAATAAAATATTTCAATTAATATTACAAGTACATAGACAATGAAAAACAAAAATGTATTTATTAAAGTAACAAAATATCATGTTTATTTGTTAATTACCTTCATGAAGAGATCTAATTCTGCCTCTGGGAATACTCCGGCATCCTTCTCTCTTCTTGCAAGCTCAGCTAGAAGCTCTAGAACAAATTTTAGTTTAAGTCAGTTTTTCTCTTAAAACATAACATTGAAAAAAATAATAAAAAAATAAAAATAAAATATATATATATATATATATATATATATATATATATATATATATATATATGGTAAACTTTGATGTTAATTCTTACCAAATATTGATCCAACTCCTTGGTACCTTGCCGAGTAATCCATTGTCTCAGCGACAGTCATTTCTCCTACATGGACATAATTCTGGCTAATGTATGCGGAGGTCTTCTGTGTTACAAATTCATCTAATTTATGCCCATTATATGTGATTTCTCCTTTCACCTAATCCAAACAATGAAACAAAATCACATATTTGTAGCAAAAAAAAAAATGTTGCATGGTAAATGGCTTTCCTTGTTTTTTCAGAAAGAAAATAAACTTGAGTTAACTCATCAGTGAATGAGTCACAGTTAAGTTGGACCAATTTCATGAGCTCAATGCAACTTGTATTTATTAATGCACTTGGACAAACAAAAGATTTGTTGGCATTAACTATTAGTGCTCAAGGACAAACCTCCAAGCTTGGGTCTAATTTGCCAGCCAAAGCAAGCAATAGCGATGTTTTCCCAGAGGATGGGGGACCAAGTAGAAGTGCCATCCTGTTACACAACAATCAACAAATCAAAATATATATCCCGTTTTTCAATTTCACTTTAGCATTAAATAGAAAATGTTTAATTTAAAAAAAAAAATTTAAGGTATTTTGATATTTATAGATGTGAAAAGGCATCTTGGATTTTTATGGATATTTATAGATATCCTACCTTGAAGGTTTTACAATCCCTGAGATATCTTTGAGAATTGTAAGCTTTGTTCTTTTAGTAAGGTTAATCCCAATTGTCTCTAGAAGTGATTCTCCAATGTTTCTTGCTGTGTTTAGAAGTGTTGGAAGTGCTCTGTTTCCAACATGGCAATCTGCTTCCACTGTGAAATAATTAAACCTTACTTCAACTGTTGGGAGTTGGATTCCAACCCTGCATCAAAATAGTTTCCATCTCATTAGCTCGTAAGAGTTCAGTTCAGTTGACTCGGTATTCAATTATTTCAAAGAACTTTGAAAATTATGATAACCATTATAAGCTTTGATTAATCAAATAGTTGCCAAAGGTATATCAATTGAGTTGGTAGAGATGTGGCGGATGGAATCACATGTCACGGGTTCGAACCCGGCCATTGGCATGAGGTGGGGAGGGTAAAGGGTTTAAAATATTTGAAGTAAAAAAAATATAGAAATTCAGCGCACATTACACTTCAAAAGTGTGACAGGGCACATATACGTGTATTAATCGAATGGTTTTGATTGTGTGCTGATAAAATGTGACTAAAAAATTTGTGAACAAAATTAACCATTCAACTACCTACTTGAAGGATATGTTGGACAACTTGATATCCAGTTATTAAATGATCAGTAAAATGTAAATGGAAAACAAAAGGAACACATGGTGGGCTATGGGAAAAAACTGTTTCTTGAAAGAGAGATCCCATAATTTTCGCTTGTTTTATCTGTTTGAAGTTTGAAAAAACTAAGTAGGGAATGTATCCATCAGTGGCAGATACGCAACAACCCAAAGAGATGAAATAATATATTGAAAAACAAATAAATATGTGTTCATTAACATCTAGCAAATATCTATTGCCTAGCAGCCAAGTGAATAAACAATTGAGGTCTTCGAAATAAAGAATGGAAGCTTTGAATCATCAACATTATTATTTTTTCAAAGTTCATTGAATGCTTCTCCAAGTTTTAAGAAACCAATTGAAATTTTCGACAACAAACATTGGTTTGAATAGCCTCTTTATGATGGTGTAAAGGCTAATCTTACTGTGTGATGTTATAACATGCAGTTTCTGCCAATTTTAATTCAAATTTCTCTAAATAGTAGAAAAAACCCACTATAGAAATAGCAGTAGCATCATATCTGTTTTTTTAATTTTATTTTCAATTTATTAAATGCAAGATCCTTAAGCAAGGTCAATACCGTTATGACAGCCATTGGTACAATGGCTACTTTTCAAACTATAGTTGAAACAAAGATTATATATATATATATATATATGTTGTTAGAAGATGTGAATGAAAATTATAGTAAAAGTGTGAAGCCAACAACTTTTTGACAGAATTCTTGAGGATGAAAAAGAAAAAAAAAAAAAAAAAAAAAAAAAAAAAAAAAAAAAAAACAAGAAAAAAGAGTTAAGAAGCTATACTTGTCAATTCGGTTTCTGAACTTCTCATTATCTTCCTCAGTGACTCTAAAAATTCTCTCAATGAAAGCTTGTCTTTCATTAATGTCAAGTTTCCTTGCATCAACTTCTTTGTGCATCAACTGATCAGTACTTCTATGAGGAGCATTTTCATCACCCCCCATAAAAGATTTCATGATACCCGTTCTCAACCTGTCATAAGTTGGTAATTTTTCCAAAGCAGCCCAAACAAGAGCTTCTTCATCTTCATCAATATTTCTACTTCTTCTTGATCCAGCTGAAGACCTTACAAATACATCCTCCATTCCTCAATTACTCCTGCTCATGCTCCTGCTTATACTTCTACTCAAATTTTGACTTGCTTTCCTACCTGAATCCCACACTCTCTCCAACCCATCCATCTTGTAAGGCTTAGGGGCTTGTCAACTCCACAAAATCTGAAAACAAAACAGTATGCATTGCATCAAATTCTTGAACCAAGCTACCAAAACAAGACCAACTTCTGAAATAATTAAACACTAGGACAAATACATACTAATTGGATTTTCTCTAAAATGAGTTGTTGTAGATTTGGTTTAGAAACCTGAAAATTTATCTAGACTTCAGCTTTCAGCCAGGCTGAAAATTGGAAATTTTGTTCAATTGAGCAATTCTTCAAAGAGTTCCTCTAGTTGCTTAAAACAGAACATACCCATTACATCAAATGCAAGCAGAAACCAAAAAATCAAACAACTTTTTCTTAATAGAACCAAGTTGAAAAAACATACTTGTTGGAGGCAGAACAAAGTGGTAATGAATGAAATTGAGTTGTTGCTTTAAAAAGAAATCCAAAGAATAGGTTGTTGAAGAAATTCAACTTGTCAGTATATATTAATATATTAAAAACAAAGAGTGAAATTGTTTTTGGTTGGTGGAGACTAATTTGTTACCAAAAAAAAAAAAAAAGCTCGTTTAGTTGTTCTCCACTTCTCCTCTCTTATCCTCCTTGAAGAACAGAGGCGCTATAAGTATTGTACGTATATAAAGTAAGAGTAAGCTTGAAATGTTTAAAAAAAATAAAAAATCATACAACAAGGCCGACAACCATTGATCAAATATGTAGGATTAAAATCCAAGACTCTGAAGCAAACCAAACAAGGTGAGTTTCCTACATATCATGATATTAATGTGACTCATTCGGTAAATCACCTCAACTGCAACAGAAGTCTCTAAATGTAGATGTTTTATCTTTAGTAAACCACATTTCAACAACAACAGAAACCTCTACATGCAATTTTTTTTTTTTTTATCCATAAACCCATCCCACCCCTGATGTCGTCAGCTGGGATCGATCCCGTGACCTAGTGATACCATCCGCCACTGAGCCGTCACACCTTTGGCTACATGCAAATCTTTTACTTTTATCAATAAAGATATATAAGTCAGCAAGATCAAGGACATTTTACTTCAATTTTTGGCGGGGCTCCTCAATGAAAATACATCTCCTCTATTTTTAAGTAAGAATGAAAAGAAAAACGGGTCAGCTAAAAAACAAAGGAGATGAGAGACATTTGTGGGAGCAAAAAATAATCTTTAGCCCAACAGGATAAGGAAACTCAAAGATTTGGGTTGTTTTCGAGAAGCCTGAAAATTGCCTACGAAAGTTACAAGTAGAAAAAACTTAAGTTTGGGCCCAATGCAGCCTAAGTCTGGGCCCAATATAACTCATTAAAACACTATTTTTTCAGCAAATGAGTAGCATTCGGCGTTAACCACCATGCTCAACGGACCACACAAGCTTGCAAGAGAGGTATTTCTAAACAAAAAGTTACAACTACCAACGGGAGGTTACAACTATCTACATAAGTTATAACTACCTAAGAAAAGTTATAACTTTCTGCAAGCAGACGACTTACTCATCTGCCAGCAGTTTACTCGTTCTGCCTCTATAAATAGCCAAACACAAAGCCATATGAAAGTAACGATTTCTTGATTCCCAATTTTCTCTTAAAATACAGATAAATAAATATTTTCCTAAAGGCATTGCTCTAACTTTAGCATCGGAGTTCCTGTGGCAGGCACCACACCGGTGTCAAGAATTAATATCTATCTTATGCAGATTGCTCCACATGATCAACATGTGATCCGGTGAAAATTTGCATCCACAAATTGGTGCTTTCAATGAAAGCTTGAATCAAACTTATTGCAAGCTATTTTATTTTGATAAAAAAAAACTTTCACTCATTCACTTTAAATTTTCTCTCACAAACACTTTTATTTTCGAAGTTCATTTTTATCACAATGGTGGGAACTCGAAAACAAACTAGCAAAAATAATGTTGCACAATCATTTACTTGTATAGGACTGCCATCACTGCCACAGATTCAGCTGCCACTAGCCGAACAACCAATGGTAGTAGATCTGTTATTGCCGGCAGACCATCAAGTGCAACCTTCCGCCCAACAACCGAGCCTAATGGAGATGAAACAATAAGAAAATCTCACAAGTCAGATCGCCAATTTGACTAAAATATTGGAGGACCAAACTCGAACGATAGAGTGATTAGTGAGTATACAACCAAAGTAGAAGACACATCGTCATCTGCCAGTAGACCATGTGCATGGGAGCATAATTATTCATCCTATCGAACCGTCAAAAAGCATGTTGACCACCTCTTTAACATGAAAAAGAAGTCAAATGAATCTCTCCGAGACTTCATCAAAAGATTCAAGGTAGAAAGGACGAGCATAAATGGGTGTGATGACCAAATTACATCCTTAGCTTTCAAGAAGGGTATGCCCGCAGATCACCTATTGTATGACAAATTGACCATGAAACCGGGCAAAACTCTCACCATGGTAGAATGCTATGCATTGTGGGATGACGAAAAAAAAATGCTTAGACACCAGACATACCTGATAAAGATACACAAACAAATGCAGATCAAAATGAGGATAAAAAAAACAAGGGTGACAAGCGTAGAATAGGCTCCCCAACAAGAGACTCCTCTGCCAGTAGAACATACACAGGTTCAGTTCCAATCAATCAAAATCTCCAACGCAGAAGAATCTATTGATTGTGGCGATTGACCATTTAACAAAGTGGATTGAAGTTGAAACGTCCTAGCTTTTTTATTTTTAGTTTTTTTTTAAATGCAATGTACATTAAAAAAAACTTGATTGTATTATATATTTTTAATGTATTTTGTCTCTTCAAAAAAAACTCCTCATCCAATAGAACATTCACAGAGTTTTCCGTTCCAGTCAATCAAATTCTCTACAAGAAGAACCAACCTTGGCTGAAGAGACCGCCACCAATGAAAGGAGATCCTGCAAAAAATAAAAGATCGGAACAAATATTTACATATACTTTAGTCGAGGATATGTTATTTTGTTTCTCATCAGAGAATACACCTTCTTTAATTGAAATAGTGAAATACGAGAATTCGTTCTACATGTCCTTCAGTAGAAGACATTAAAAAATACAAACATTTATGTACACCTCAGTAGAAGATGGCACTATCCTAAGTGGGTAATTCAATGCACAAAAGCATCTACTCAAGACTACATAATTTCGTTTAAGTTTAGTCAAGTGGTCAACATACCACACAATCAAAATGCATCAATAGAGGATGACACTCTCAGTGAGTGGGTAATTCAATTCATAAAAGCGTTTTACTTGGGACTACTTAAATTCATTTAAGTTTAGTCAAGTGGTCAGCAGACCACACAGGTCAAATGCCTCAGGAGAGGATGTCACTCTCCGTAAGTGGGTAATTCAATTAATCAATCACTGAGCATAGAAACATCTTACTCGGGACTATTTAAATCTCCTTAAGTTTTGTCAAGTGGTTAGCAGATCACACAATATTTCAATGCAATTTCCAAAATAAATAGATTTGAATCTATGATTAACTTCCTCAAGTTATGCTTAAATTCCAACTTAAGTATATTGGAAACTCGTGAAAGATGCCAATCGAATTTTTGCGCCCTTAATGAAAATATTTCTAAGTCAGTAGACAAACAAACATACACAAAATTTGGGAATCATAAAAGCAAATAAGACCACTACTTGACATGAAATCACCATCAACTCCAAAAGAAATTCAAAGTCTCACTATTAGAGCGGCATCTTTGGATCACTCTTGAGTAGATCAACAAATAAATCTAAGCGAGGACTTATATCTATTTTGCAGTTTCAAATGTAGCAAATAGCTCAGTTCTCATCAGCGAAGAGTTGGGGGGCACAACTTCCTCCCGGATGCTTGTCAAAAACTTATGAATGGGCGATAGAGTTGAGCCAATACGACTTGATCTACCAGCTAAGGACAACTTCAAAGGCTCAAGCTTTAGTAGATTTCATAGCAGAATTCATTCCCTCTTCAACCGAGGAAACAAAGTCAGCCAGCAGATCAGTGTCGTGTCCTTTAGCAAAATCTACCAGCCGAGAAAAACTATAAAGAATCAAGCATTAGCAAATTTCATACTAGAATCCGTTCCCTCCTCAACCAGGGAAACAAAGTAAGCCAACAGATCAATGTCGTGTCCTTTAACAAAATTTACTGGTCGAGGACAACCATAAAGGCTCAAGCTTTAGCAAATTTCATAGTAGAATTTGTTCCCTTCTCAATCGACAAAGTAAGCCAGTAGATTAGTGTCGCGTCTTTCAATAAATAAAGACTCCTCAACTCTTGCTTAAACAGGGGCAGGTCAGCTCGAATATTTGTGACGTTTATATGTGGATAAGTCATCAAATCACAAGGATGTCGAAGTAGGACTTGTGTTATTCACCTAAGGATGATCATCTACTTGGAAAAAGTCCAAGAGCCCATGAAATTACTATGTGTGACTCATTCAGTAGATCACCTCATCTGCAGTAGAAACCTCTACATGCAAATCATTTTGTCTTCAACAGACCACATTTCAACAATAGTAGAAGCCTCTAGATGCAAATCCTTTACTTGTAACAATAAAGACATATAAGTCAGCAAGATTAGGAGCATTCTACTTCTATTCTAGGCGAGGCTCCTCAATGAAAATACTTCTCTATTCTGCTTTTAAGTAAGAATGAAAATAAACACGGTCAGCTCAAAAGCAAAATAAAATAGGAGCATTTGTGGGAGCCAAAAATAATCCTTAGCCCAATAGGATAAGGAAGCCCAACGATTTGGGTTGTTATTGAGAAGCTAAAAAATTACCCACGAAAGTTACAAGTAGAGAAAGCCCAAGTTTGGGCCCAATGCTACCCATGTCTGGGTTCAATACAACTCACCAAAACACTATTTTCTTAGCAAATGAGTAGTGTTCGGCGCTGACCACCATGCTCAGCTGATCACACAAGCTTGCAGGAGAGGTGTCTTCAAACAGGAAGTTACAACCACTATTGGGAGGTTACAACTATCTACGAAAGTTACAACTACCTAAGAGAAGTTACAACCGCCTGCAAGCAGATGACTCACTCATCTACCATGTGTCTCACTCATCTGCCACATGTCTCACTCATCTGTCAGCAATTTACTCATTCTGCCTTTATATTAACAAAAAACAAAGCCATATGGAGGTAATTATTTCTTGATTCACAATTCTCTCTTCAAATACAGAGAAATAAATATTTTCCTAAAGGCATTGCTCTAACTTTTCTATCGGAGTCCCCGTGGCATGCACCACACCGGTGTAAAAAATTTATTTTCTATCTTATGCAGATTGTTCCATGTGATCAGCATGTGATCCGGTGGAAATTTGCATCCACATGATGAGTGCAATATGGTTAATCAGTGTACATATCAATGACATTTTTAATATTTCCAATCAATGGCATTTTGTCGTTATTAAAATTTGTTGGTTTATATATCTAGACTATTATAATGACATAAGGGTTGAATGTACAATGTCATATCTTCAACCTGATTTTTGGATTTTCCATTTTGCTCTCCCAAATTCGTACTATTTAAGATCAAAACGAACCCCTCTCAAACATTGATTAGTTATACCTAAGCCTCTACTCTAGTTTATTTGAAGCCTCCAATTATCTATAAACTATAAATATGCCTTACATCTCATGATAACAACTTTACAAAAAACTTGGGTATCAAAAAAACAATGTGACCTTACTTCCAAAATTGGATTGATGTTGTAAAATATTCAAAATCATGGGTATCTAACAACTTTTTTGCAGTAGCCTTGTAGTTTTAGCAAACGTCTAATCGCTAGGCAGTGGCGGGCGGCAACCAGGGGATTAGTGCCCAGAGGCCTAGGTAGTTTTTTTTTGTATTATAATTTATATTTTATAAAAATTAATCATAATAGCATCTAAATTACTTCCAATTCAGTGCAAAGATATATATGCAAAAAGTATAAACATGAAAAATTAAGCATAATTGTATATAAATTGTTGAGTAACACGAAAATAGAGTGTTAATTTTTTTAACTAAAAATTAAAAAACAAAAATCAAAAACCCGCCCAAGAGGCTGGCTTAGAGGCTGCCTAAGCCGACCTAGGCCGATTTTTAGAGCAGAGAGTTTTAGTACAAGTTCATAATGTTGCTAAGTAAATCAACGGGTCCTCATCAACCTAAGGCTGGCAACAAATCTGACTAGACCTGAGACCCAATCCGAACCAATAAAAAGTGGTTTAACAACAAAATTTTATATCCCTGGTTCGTTAAGTTTCCCAATAATTATTGGTACGATTCTGGATCTAGCAAGATTGGAACCAATATGGATCTGATATTTTGGACCCAATTAATACTATATTATATAATGTAGAAAGTAATGTTTTGTCCACACTCTCATTGTAAAAACAAGTAAAAATAATATTTGAATTGAAATCCTAAGAAATATAATCTTGTCAAAGGTTTCAAACCTATTATTGGAATTACATTTTAATTTTTTGAAAAACCTTAAATCGCAAACTTAAATTTGTTAGATTGTCTGACTATAATTTAAATCCAATTGAGATTTTAGATAAGTCAATTGCAAGATTTGTTGGTATATATTACAATCCGCACTAGTCCATTTTCTCTCCATGCACATGCAATTCGCAAGCCTCTATGACGAGAAGCCTTCCTGGTAAATGCAATTGGTGTTGTTTTGGCTTGACTGGACAAAGGTTGACTGGATGTCAATAGGAATGGCTAACTAGGTCTAAGGACTGGCAATTGTTGATGCTCTAATTTGGCTACTATCACCAAAATTTAGATCTCTATAACCAACTACCATCAATTTTTATTTTATTTATATAGAAGATACTTGGCACGTACTGCGGAGATACTTTTCACCTAACATTGTCATACAAAGTCAGGATAGTTTCTTTGTTGTTAATGTCGTCTACTCTATTCCCCTAACATTGTCATAGGACTTATCTAAAATTGTTAATGTAGTCTATTCTATCATGTAAAATAAAAAGAGTTTTTTTTAGTTTGGCCCTTGTTAGTTTATAAATCCTCATTTAAAGTTTTAATTGAGTCTGACCCTCATTTTCAAACATATTTGTTAGATCAACCATTAACTAGTTAATAATATTTTATTGACTAAAATATTCCTATCATAAATGCACATGTAAAACGCATGCCAAGCCCCACAAAATCCACACAAAAAATGCATTTAAAAGCCTAATACTAATTTGGAGGTAATCATATGGTTTAGAAAGAAGAAGAAAAAAAACTAAATCCACCCATATCTTCCTTCTCCAACATCTTTGCAAAACACCAATTTCTCCAAACCCATCCCACTGGACCAAAGTGAGTGGGTTTTACTATCAAGATAAGGCTGAAGAAAATGGCTTTTCTGAAAATTCTAAAGGTGAAATTGATGATTTTGGAGATCCATCGTCAACACTGAATGATGAAATACAACAGGTTCTTGACAGTGGTCGTAGATTGTTGACTTCCACACATTGCACCGTATGTTGACCTTTATTCATGCCTGCAGACATAATATTCATTTTGAAATTAAAGTCCTTTTAATTTCTTGTTTGTATTATATTGGCTAGGCTGTGAAGAAAAACGATGCTCCTTTTGTTTTAAACATTTTGTTACTTTTTGGAGAAATTTCAGAGAGGATGACCTAACAGAACTCTTTAGAAAATTTCACAGTATCTCCCAGGGCCACCTCGTACCAAATAAAGATACCAAATACTCTAGGATCTGGTTATAGTTTGCATGGACTTCCAAAATCTACACTTAGGTATTTTTATATTTGATTAAGTTAGATTATTAACTTGATTAACTCCCAAGATAAATGAACAAGAGAGTAGATTCATGGATAAAAGATGTATATGAATAGTGGCAAACCTAATTGGCTGTTGTGTTCCCAGCTTTAGTCTTTTAGTTAAGACACATCTTTTCATGCAAATTAGAACTACATACCCACTAGTGTATGAGTCGTATGGCACGACTATACACTTTCCAAGTGTGTACTCATGCCGTCGGCATGGGTACATTGTCATGCCTTCGGCATGCCACTTAGGTCATTGGGTCATGCATTCGACACTTCCTAAATAGGTCACTAAATTACCAAATATGAAAACAAATTAAGAGTTACCATTAAAAAAAATCAAACCTCTTGTCATATGGTTTACAAAACATACATTGGAAATCAGGCTATTAAATGAAAAATTGAAATTTATAAAATCACTCCGACAAAGTTTTGTCCGTTTGCTTTGGGTTAAAAAAAATATGAAAACAATTATTGCTAGAAGGGGGTTAATGTTTGGGTTGAATTAGGATTTTGGGTTCAACTGTGCTTCAAGTAGAATTAGGGGCAATTTCAAAATTTTGTAAGTTGTATAAGGGCTTTATCAAGATTTCAAAAGTCTACTGATACACACAACCAACTTTTCAATTGCTAAGGAGGAGGAAGAGGACTCAACTGTAGTACAAATACAAAAGAAAAGATATAGAAATAGATTATATGTATATCAACATTAGTGGAAGGAAAGTTAAATTAAATAACGTAAAAACCTTTGAAGTATTTTTTTTTCATGTAACTACAAATTGGATATGGTCGAAGTTTAAATTTTTTTGAACAACAATTCAGTGATTTTCTTGGACCTGAATGGGCATTTAGGCGTTCATTCGTAAGGATGTTAAAGTATGTAATGAACTAATGAGAGGGAAATTTTTTTTTTTTTGCATAGTAATACATGGTTAAAGAGTTGTGCCTCCATGATTTATGCATTTCACTTCTCCAATGAAAAATTGTATCAACTAAACAAAGATAAAGTATTAGAATGCGCCAAATTTGTTTTAATCATAGGTTACGGGGACTATTGGAATATTGTGTTATAAAATATATAAGTAAATAATGATGAAGGCGGGGGCAAAATGAGTAGATTGCTGGTGTGACACATTTGTGCACACCGACAATCCTATTCTCGTTATAGTAGTAGATACATACTTGGGCTTCGCTTGGTACATGGTAAAAAGAATGCATAATGCAAAAGTTTCGACAGTTACATAAACTTGGTGCTTGGTTGACTTTACGGAAAACAGTTATCGGGTACTATTGGAATATTGTGTTATAAAATATATAAGTAAATAATGATGAAGGCGGGGGCAAAATGAGTAGATTGCTGGTGTGACACATTTGTGCACACCGACAATCCTATCTCGTTATAGTAGTAGATACATACTTAAGCTTCGCTTGGTACATGGTAAAAAGAATGCATAATGCAAAGTTTCGGCAGTTACATTAACTTGGTGCTTGGTTGACTTTACGGAAAACAGTTATCGGAATTTGAATTCAAGACCTTCGCATCTTCTAGTTATAAAATTTTGCAAAGCTTTGCGGGACAAAATCTCCAGCATTATTTTGCAATACTCTCATCATCTCCTCGGGTACTCCCAACTCCTTCATAAACACCCCAACCACCACCACCGTACCAAAACCAACACAACCACCACCGCCACTACCACCACCTCCACAACTATCATCGTGACCATTCCTACTACCACCACCACTACTACCATAGCATAATCAACACAACCAACACCACCTCACTATTACCACCATAACTGCCACCGTCACACACCACCACGACCACCATAACTTAACAACCACTAGGGCTGGGGAAGAGTTCTGATCCATCACGTTCCGACCCGGACCATTTCAAACCATGCCAAAACAGTTTCTGATATTTTCATCCATGTCTCGATTCCGAACCCATTGAAATAGAGCCGAAACCGGTTCAACAAATTCAGTCTCGGCTACTATAGACTTCTAACCCAAGCCCAACTCACACAGTAACACCCATAGTTTTTTCGATTGTTTGATTTGCTTAACTTCGGAGTTTTTGGAATTTGTTTAAACAGTGTAAATTTAGTTAGATTTAAATTTTGTTTTAAAAAAATGGATTTTGGAGGTGGGATGCCCTCAGAAATCCTGTGGGGGCAAATAACCACCCACAAATAAAACAAAGTTTCCCCTATTTCTAGTATTTTTCTTCCTCGTGCATGAAACAGGGTTTGTCCCCTTTTCTTCACTGGCGATACTCGGCTGCGACCGAGCGATTCAACGAATTTTCTCCGCTAAACATCATATTCTCTTATTATTTTCTCCTGCCCTTTTCTTTTCCTCTTCCTTCTCCTTCGATTTCCTATTAGGAAATCAGAGTTTCAGAGAGTGTGAGCTCAATCAGAGCTGCCACTGGCGGAGCAAGTAACGCTGCGCCAATTAGCCACTCTACTAGCGGTTGGGCGTCGGTTGGAATTTGTAAACCCCACATGCAAGGGTGTTTTCATGGTTGGATGGAATATCTGAAAAATTAGTGTGTGCATGTCACTTAGAGAGGTTCACCACCATGAATCTGAGCTGTGATCACGCGGGTGACCTGCGATTCATTGTCCTGTGGGTCTATAACACTATTCCAGCCAGTTTGGGGCATGTTGCACTGTTTGGAGATGATCAGACAGAAGTAGAGTGGTTTTAGGAGTGTTTTCATCGAATTTTGGGCTTTGTCAGGGTGGTTGTCGTATTTAGTTTGCCGGCAAGTAATTTTCCAGTCATGCGTCGTGATGTTACTTCTTCATTTTTCAGTATTCGACCAGTTTTCTCTCTGTTGGGTCCGACTTTGCAGTTTTAGGGAGCTTCAGTCGGTAGGATTTGAGTTTCAAAAACCCATTCCACTTAGGTGAGTGTAACTATAATTTTTTACTTTGAGAAATATCTATCTTAGAATCTTGTATTGAAATTTTGCGTTAAGCTTGTGATTGAACCCAAGTTAGCGATTTGACCCTTATGAGATTGCAAAGATTTTGATTGCTATGTTGGTTCCTTTGTGAATAAATTTATGGATTGAGTTTTCTGACAGCAATATATACTTGAATGAAATGGAATATTGGATGGATATAAATGTGTTTAGGCTTTGGTATAACGCCAATTGCGCTTATATGCAGAGTTTTAGTGTAAGCTTCTTATGACACAGTCGGACTAGTGTCCAAAGTTAATGGCGTGATTTTATTTGCAAAATTGTATTGACTCAGAAAGAATTATGTTATAAGGCTAATGTCATTAGTTCGTGTATTTTACCGTAGTTTGCCAAGTCTTGAACCTATATGATTGTTTGACTCGAGGGACTTTATTGTTGTGATTTGGGTCATGTTGGGACCCTAGTGTAGTCGTGGACTTATGAGGATTGCCTAGTTGATTATTGTTACACATCAGTTATGTTAAATTTTGTACAGACTCGTAATGTGATGCTTGTAGTGTCGATGCTTTGGAGCTTGCTTGCATCACAAGTTTGGTGGGTGCTTAAGATAACTCGTACCTATGACATTGTGGACGCTATCGCATGTGGCATGTTTGCTAAGGTGCAGTGAGCTCTAGCACACGTTTGCCACTAGGGAGTGCGATAGGACGGGTCCCGGAGGACGTGTTTCGGAGATTACTCATTTTCCCTCTCAGCGCGCTTGAGTTTTACTTGTGTTAGGCTAGTCGTTCGGGTTGTCTGCTGGGCATATGGCGCCCAATTGGGACACAAACAAGCTCAAACTGGTATTGGTGCACGTTGTGGGATGTGTCTGGGTGAGACACATTCATAGGGTATGCGGATATACCTATGATATGAGACTTATATATGAATTTATTATGGTTTCGACTTGATTTACATACTTAGGAGGCTATGCAAGATTACAATATTGTCTCTGTCTTTATCACTTGATATTTACCATGTTTGAATCACCTGTAATGACCAACATATCTCATAAATTTGTAGTTATTGTTCGGTATTGAATACCTTGTGTTGGTCCTTGAACTTAGAAATATTATCCTTAGAGACACGGTGTGACTCAGACTTTAGAAACTTGTATAGGGACACAACTTCCATCTTATGGATCATGCATCTAGGATTACTCAAGCGTTCATTATTGTATGGCATGGATTCCTCCTACATATTGTATTGTTAATTGTATTTAGTTTACTTGCACCAGCTAGCTTTGTGGTTTGCTGAGCCCGCAAGGGGTGTGCTTCTATTGAAGTGCAGGCAGTGTTGATGTTCCTGTTGATTGTGCCGCTTAGGTCCAATCTTCAGTTGTATACTTGTTTTTTGTTGTTTAGTCTTGTCCACCATGTGCGGGTATGTTTTGCTTCATTGTACTCTTATATACTTTGTTAAATACTGGATGTTTGTATATAATGGTTTGTCACTATGATGGGCTGGGCGAATTGAATATATTTATTTATTTTTTTTTTCAAATTTTATCGTAGTTGGTTATTTCCATTTTGTTTCTCGTTTCAAGAATATGTTATATAATGATCTGGTGTCCGGTTACGATCTGTCTATGGTTACATGTTTGATTCACATATCGGCAAGCTGACGGTCCCATGGCATGTCAGGGCATGACAAAGCTTGGTATCAGAACCATTGTTTACCGGTTCACCCGGAACATCATCATATGATACTTTCTTGAGTAAATTGGGTAGAGGAGTTAGGAGTTTTTTCATGTTGTTTGATGTATTGTATGTTGTTTGATGTTTCTCAAGCTTTCATGTAAATGATGACACAGTGGGCATAGAATGTGAGACAGAGAAATCAGTTAGAGGATCCGTTTACTCATCGCAACAAGAATTTTGTCAACTTGGGTGGTGAAAGATTTGATAGTACTAGAGATTCACTAGCCGCGGATCGGTGGATCCGTAAAGTAGAGCTCATAGTTGAGAAAATGGTACTTACACCTATACAGCGTACCGAGTTAGCAGTACACCAATTTGACGAAAAGGCTATGTATTAGTGAGATTCCGTGAGGCGGAGTCGCGTTGTGTCAGAGATGCAGTGGGTACATTCTGCGAGGTGTTTGAGCAACATTTTATTCCTGATTCTGCTAGAGCTGAGATAATGGACATGTTTCTACACTTATAACAGGGATCTAGACCTGTTTCAAAATACTTGACTGAGTTTACACAGTTAAGCCGTTATCCCACTCATTTCATAGATACTACAAAGAAGAAAACACAAGAAATTTTTTAATGGTCTGAGCCCGTTCCTAAAGAAACAGTTGATGGTGATGACCGATTTCCTTTTGAGAGATTAGTAGGCATTACTTTAAGTCAGGAGCGAGTTGATGTAGAGTGTAGGCAAAAAACTTTGGTTCAATGGGCTAGAGGTACAGAGCGCAGTCAGAGGTTTTTGGATACAATACCTCCAAAGAAATCCGCAAGAACTTTCTGGATACAATCCATAACCGAGACCGCAACACAGACTCCACTCAATGTATAGACGGGTATAAAGCTCTACATATGCTTAATTAAAACCAAACGCTCTCCCGGAGATAAGAGCTTTACTCTCCACCCTTCGACACGCCTCTTGATTTTGTTAACCAGTTCATTAAAGTAAAAAAATTGAATACGTCATTAGTAGATAGGTGCTCCCAAATATTTCAGAAAAAACCTGTATAAATTTCCACCACCCTTTTCGCCACAGTATTCTCCGCCATGTAAAATGAACTCTTACCAACATTTACTTTATGCACTGAGCACTGACAATATCTATCAAGAAATTCCGTACAACTCTGAATAGATGATTTCCTTCCATTTAGGAAAATAAGAGTATCGTCAACATACAACAAATGTGTGAGAGGAACACAGGTGCAAGCAGTATAAAAAAAACCAATATCACCTTTGGAGAAGGCCCTCGTCAAACTTCTATTATGCATTTTCGAGGCAATCACAAAAAGCAATGGAGACAGACGGTCCCCTTGATGTAAACTCCTAGAAGACTTTAAAAAAAAAGCTTTGTAAACTCCTTGCATCAAGACAGAAAATCGACAATTTGTAATGCAATTGTAAATAACGTGGCAAACACGACTATTAATACCCAAACGCCTCAATACTGAAAAAAAGGAACCCCCATTCAATAAGATCATAGGCCTTTTCCATACCAAATTTAAGAATCACGTTTCCACCGAAAGCCGGTTTCTCAATGTCTCGCATAAAATCCTAACCCAACCCAATATTTTCAACAATAGATCTGTCTTTCCCAAAAGCTCCCTGTTCCTGAGAAACCAAACCATCTCTTGCAGGAGAAGACCAATCCTTGCACAAAGATTTTTACTAAAAATTTTATATATGACATTGCAGAGACTAATTGGTCTAAAATCCGAGAAAGAGCATGGATTATCAATTTTAGGGATAAGAGCCACTAGATTTGCTGAAAAGGAACCATGCATAGATTCACCAAACGAAAAAAAAATTTGTGTTGTTTGCCACATATCAACACCAACCACATCCCAACAAGATTGGAAAAAACGGGTTGTGAAGTCATCTGGATCAGGGGCACTATCTCTTAGTATGCCAAAAACTAACTTTTTACCTCCTCGAAAAATGGGGCCTGCATGATTTCTTCACATTGATCATAAGTGACAACAGTCGGGATACATTTTAACAGATCTTCATCATACTGAAACCCTTGGGATACAAACAACGATTGGAAGAAAGCATTAGCCTCACTAAGAATTTCGCCAAAGTCAGGAACTTGTCTGCCGAATTGTATATTAGGAATGGCACATTTCTTCAGCCTAGCTATAACTAAGACAAAGAAGTATCTAGTGCAAGCTTCACCCTCAGCAATTTCTTTGTCACCTGACTTCTATTTCCAATAAACCACTTCTTGTTTCAGGGCTACCATATATTCTGCCTAACACCTGTTTAAATTGCATACTGCAACTGTGTCTCAGTTTTGCATTAGTATTAAGAGTGGACCTCACATTCGTCCCCCAACCAGCCAAAAGAATATCTTCCCACTGTTTCATCTCATCTTCGAATTGCCTCAATTTATAAAAGATATTTCCAAACACATCCCTATTCCAACTTTTAAGATCTTTTTCGAGATTACTTAGCATAATATCAACTCTGTCCAAAGCTTTCATATAACCTAGACTAGAATTCCATCTATTTCCCACAAAATCCTAAATTTGAGGATGCCAAAAACACATGCTGAAAGCAAAAAGGGGTTGTACTTGAATGAACCTGAGATGGAATAGAAGCTAAAACTTGCGAGGATCTAAACACATCAACAAAAAATGCTCAATTCTAGTACCCGGAATATGCTGCAACCATTCAGGATTAACCAAAACTCGATCCAATCTGGCCCATATTCGGTCCCTGCCTCTTTGGTTGTTACACCACGTATTTTTCGGCCCTGAAAAGCCACAATCAATCCACAGGCTACAATGCAATCTGAAAAATCCTCCATACACGTCATAATGGGATCATTCCCACCTAATTTTTCATAGTATTCTCTAATTGTGTTAAAATCACCCCCTACCATCCAAGGTAAATGGCAACCCATAGCAAAATTTTCTAGATCCCTCCACAAAGCTCTTCTTTCTCCGATTGAACATTTAGCTTACACAAAGAGATTGAAAATTTCCGATTCACATCATCATCACAAATTCCAGTGTACAACACCTGTTCTGACATGCCCAATATAGAAAACTTCAATGAATTGTCCCCAAAAAATCCATATTTTCCCTCCCGCAATCACATTAGAGGCAAAACTAGCCAACCGAACTTTATTGCCAATTTTAGATTGCATACTATCATCACTCATAGGTTACATAATCATGAGGATGCAAACTTTGTACTTAGAACCAATTTTTGAATCCTACTCCATGTAGTTCTATCACCCACGCCCCCCGCTCATTCCAAAACATAATGTTATCAATCATCATCAGATTATGGTTGCGACATTCAATCTGGTCATCCATTTTTCTCCAATTGGAATGACTTTTTTTTGCAGATTTTTTTTCTCCCTTGTTCCCCCCTCTGATTGGGCACACATTTCAACATCCGGAATAAAACAAAAAACGATCATCTTTATTTTCAGACTCCACATCCCTCACTACTTCAGCAATCCCATCTAGTGTGAACGTTACGTGATTTTTTTTTTTTTTTGGAAAGTCATTGACCTCCGCATTCGCTTTGCACCCCGAATTATCCACCAATCTGCTAGACTCTAGATTATTTGAAGACTCCTGCTTCATTCTATACTCTGAGAAATCAACTACTAGGTTGACCCCATTATTATCCAATTCTATAGATAAACTCTAAATCTGACCAAGTTGGTTCGACTGTTAGGTTGACTTCTGTAATGCTTATTCTTTTGTGTCCAATGTAGTACTCTGCGTTTCAACACTCATACCATTGCTCCCTTATGCCCCTACCAATTCCTTCTCTACAAACGGTGACACCTCTATCCTCATCCTTCTTCTCGATCCATTGTCTGCTTTGCACCTCACTATTTTGTATAACCTTATCAAAAACACCATTAACATCCTGGCTAGTATACCCACTTCCTTACAGTCCCTTTTAAAAATCTCTATCAACGAGACTGTAGAAAGATTCTCCATATTTTGTCCTTCTGCTCCAACCTGTTTATCACGGGAGTCACTTTCCTCGTCCACTAATACACTAAAATGATTTTCACAGTCATCAACTGTTGTCACTGCCTTTAAAGCCTTAACCGTCTGGTGTTCAGAATGAGGATTGTCACTACTTGAGTTGGCCTGGCTAGGGATCCCCTCGCCCTTGCCATTCTTCGTTCCACTCACATCAATGTCCCTTTTTTGTTCTCTGACTCCCTCAATACATGTCGATACACCTATTTGTCCATGTTGGACTCCAAAATTGGGGGCTGGGCCCTTGGTTTTATCCCGGCATGTTCATTCGAGGTCTCTGCACTTTTTCAAGTTATTTGCCCCACTTGTCCCAATGTGTTGCTTCCCATCCATTGCCTTTTTCACAATCTCTCTGAAAGCCTATTTCATTTCACTACCCACTTTAGGTTTCACCTCCGCTGCCATTGTTGGCTTGTGTTTCTGGCCCAGTTCCAATTTTTTCTTGCAATAAGAACTTTTATGACCAATCAAGGGTTTGGAGGGCGATTTCTAGGGTTTGTTCTTCCCTGCAATTTTCGAGTTAGATGATCTGTGATTTATGGACTGATGATAGAGCATACCACGTCTTCCCTTCCTCCCCCTCCATCCTCGGGGGGAGAAGGAACAGCAAGAGGTTTTTTGGTACAACCCCTGGAACAAAACGATAGTAATAATACGATTTCTCTAGCAGCTGTTAATGATACTCAGATCCATGGAGCAGGACCTAAAGTGACGAATTGGGCAGCTCTGTTTGCAAATCGAAATACAGGGGGCAGCAAGAAGCTTCAATACATCCCCCCCCCCCCCCCCCCCCCCAATTATCGAAGGTAAGAAAGTTGTACATTTCAGGAAATCTGATCATGAACAACGATTGAAGGAATGTGAAGCATATCTGATTGGGAATTTCGTTGGGAAACGATTAGCTTATGGCTTTGTTAGGGATCGATTGAGGAAAATATGGGGACTGAAAAGTGATTTCGATATGTCAATATAGAGCATTTGTATTTCAATTTAATTGTGAGGAAGACAGATTGAAGGTAATGGAGATGGGTCCTGTCCACATTGCAAGCATAATTTTTATCATACGTCCATGGCAACCTTATATGGAGGAATCAATCGAAGTTATGAATTCAGTTCCTATATGGGTTCATTTGAGAGGGGTTCCATTATTTCTTTGGAGTCATGAAGGACTACAAACAATTGCAAGTGCTCTTGGACACCCATTGCTGCTGGACAAGCCTACAGAAAGTAGAACTCGTCTTGCTTACGCGCGGGTATGCGTAGAGATTGATGCCAATAGTCCATTCCCAGATTCAATTCCTATTACCATAGATGATGGGAAAGCAATCAATGTGCAGGTTGAGTACTCATGGAAACTGGGAAAATGCAGCCATTGTATGGGTTTTGGACATGCGTCCACAAGCTGTCCGAAGAATAGCAAACCAAGGTCTCAAGGGCCAAGAACCAAATTCTGGAGACCTACTACTCAAGGAAGCATAGCAAATGATTCTAAATTGAATTCTACTTTGAATGAGGATGGTTGGATGACTGCTGAAGGAAAACATTCTTTTAGACCAAAACACATCCAGGGGGATCAAGAGAAAGTGAGAGATGAATCAGGGAACACCGAGGACAAGAACTCTGAGTCTGATCTAATTAAAATAAATGTTGCAGAATGCAATGACAATGGGCATGACTACCAACAGACAGCAATACTACATCAAATTGTTGGATTAGCAAACACACTTCCTGGATCAGCAGAACATCTTCCTGGATCAGCGCTTCCTGGATCAGCAGTTCCTAGATCAGCACTTCCTGGATCAGCAAGCTACCTTCCTGGATCAGCAAGCTACCTTCCTGGATCAGCACTTCCTGGATCAGCTCTTCCTGGATCAGAAGAACACCTTCCTGGATCAGCAAACAACCTTCCTGGATCAGCAAAAATAAAAGAAGTTGGATCAGCAATCGAAGTTGGATCAGTTCACATAAAAGAACGTGGATTAGCAATAATAAAAGAAGGGGGATCAGCAGACATCATAGCAGGATCAGCACACAACCATTTAATAGAAGTGGGATCAGCAGATAACCGAGCAGGATCAGCAGATAACCGAGCGGGATCAGCAGACACGCACGTAATAAAAACGGATTCAGGGACAGCAGATATGAAACAGAACTCAACTATGACCCAAAACAGGAAGATAAGCTCACTAGCTATTGGAGATCAATCCGATGCAGCCAAAATTATCCAGGGTGAGTTAACAAAGAAGAAGGAAGCTCGAGCTGGTCCAAAGAGTATACTTAAAAATCCTATGGCTCATGCTAGGGGGCCTCATTCTGCAACTAGGTCAAAAATTGTTGGCATTCAGCAGGATGAATCAATAACTGAGAGAGAACTTCGCCTAAAACAAGGTTTACCAAAGAATGACCTGAATGAGAACATCATAGGTGGGTCACAAAGTCCTCATGAGGATGATGGTAATAATACGCCCAATTTGTTTCCATGATTAGAGCAGCTTGTTGGAACATTAGGGGCCTAAATGACCCCTTAAAACAGAGAGAAGTTAGAACTCTCATTGTAAAGCAAAAAATCAGTATTATAGGATTAGTTGAGACTAAGGTCAGTAATGATAAGAAGCTGAAAATGCAGCAGGACCTATTTAAGGACTGGTTGGTGGTGGACAATAATGATATTGCGCATGGTGGTCGTATATGGGTAGCTTGGGATGCTCAAGCAGTAAATGTTAACATTGTGACTAGAACAGATCAAGCAATAACTGCTGAAACAGTCTGGCCGAATGGGTACTCCTGCATGCTGAGTTTTATTTATGGCAGGAGCAACTACATGGAAAGAAAGAGACTATGGCAGGAAATTGAAAATTTTGCAAGCACTAACACCTATCCTTGGGCAATCATGGGAGACTACAATTCAATTCTGAATTCCCAAGAACGAGTCGGTGGCGATGAGATTAGACCTTTCCACTTTATGGATCTTCTCAATTGTGTCCAAAAGGCAAAAATATTTGATTGTAAGTGCAAGGGCTGTGTCTTAACCTGGAGTAACAAACAAGAAGGTCAAAACAGAATTATGTCCAAGCTAGACAGAGTCATGGTGAATCAAGTTTGGATTAACAATGTTCCCGACTCGGAAGCTGACTTTCTTACAGCAGGAATCTCTGATCACTCCCCTATGGTGCTAACCATCTACGAGCAGAAAAATATGGGCTCTTTTCCCTTCAAATTTTATAATTACTGGGTGTATGAGCCAGGGTACATGGCGGTAGTAGAGCAGGCTTGGAGAGAACCAATTTATGGTAATGCTATGTATATTTTGAGCCAGAAATTGAAACGTGTTAAACACAAGCTTATTGAGTGGAAAAAAGAAAGATTTCTAAATGCAAGCTCAAATGTTCTGATAACCAAACAGCGGATGGATAGAATCCAAGGGGAACTTCAGCAGCAACCTCTTAATCCCACTTTGATGACCCAGGAACGCGAGGCAATCACAGAGTATGTTAAAGCAACTAAAGGGGAGGAGTCAGAAGCGAAACAAAAGGCTAAAGCAAAACACATGCAGGTAGGGGATGAAAATGTGGCCTATTTCCATGACTATATCAGGGAAAGAAAGAAGAAAAACAGAATTCTATCCCTATATAATGAGAACCAGGAAAAGATTGAAGATATTACTGAGATTGGCGCAGAATGCGTGCGATACTTTGAAGGAGTCTTTGGAGGGGATTTAGGGCCTTATGAAGAAAGTATCATCGAAAATATAACTTTCGAAAGAGTCCTTTCTACTGAAGAGCAGAATGATCTTATTAAACAGGTTACTCGCAATGAAATCACAGAAGCTTTATCCTTGATTGACTCCAATAAGTCACCGGGCCCGGATGGATTCTCGTCTTTTTTCTACAAGACAGCATGGCGTATTATTGGAGATGATTTCATCAAAGCTGTCAGCAACTTCTTTGCTAGTGGAAAACTCTTACGAGAGGTAAATGCAACATGTGTAGTTTTAATTCCCAAAATTACTAATGCTTCCTCTCTTAAAGATTTCAGGCCTATATCTTGTTGTAATGTGATTTACAAATGCCTTACAAAAATCATGAAGAACAGAATGAGTGTGGTGGTGCAACGTCTTGTAAGCTTAAATCAATCAGCATTCATTAAGGGCAGATTGATACAGGATAACATTATGCTGGCGCATGAGCTTGTAAGGCAATATCACAGGGATGAAGGACCTCCAAGGTGTGCAGCAAAAATTGACCTCCGAAAGGCGTATGATACTATAAGGTGGGAGGCAATAACCCATATGCTTCGAAAGCTACAGTTCCCTGCTAAATTCATCAATTGGGTCCATATGTGTATCTCAACGCCCAGATTCTCCATTTCAATGAATGGTTCTCCAAAAGGTTTTATAAAGGCTACTAGAGGAATCAGACAAGGATGTCCTATGTCTCCTTATCTCTTCGTCTTGATTATGGAAATGCTTCATCTTCTCCTGAAAGAGCAAGCAATTCAAGGAGAATACAAGTTGCATCACAAATGTAAAGATCCCCTCATTACTCACCTGAGCTTCGCGGATGACCTGATTGCCTTCTTCCATGGTGACTACCATTCTGCTTCCACTCTAGCTAAGGTCCTTCACACTTTCAGAGATTGCACAGGATTATCAGTAAATAGTTCGAAGAGTAACTTATTTGCAGCAGGGGTACCTAGAGGAGAACTCCAACATATTTCTGACACTTTGCAATTCAACATCACAGACCTCCCAGTCAGATACCTTGGTCTGCCATTGATCTCGTCCAGGCTTTCCCAGGCGGACTGCCTCCCCCTCACCGAAAGAATCAGGAAGAGAGTTGGGTCTTGGAAGAACAAGACTTTATCTTATGCTGGTAGGCTCACCCTCATCAAGGCAGTACTGAATAGTATGCATGTGTATTGGAGTTCGTGTTTCATTCTCCCTAAGGCAGTGATTCAAGAACTTACGACTATTCTTAGGAACTTCTTATGGTCCTCATCAGAGAACTATCTTAAAGTTCCTCTTGTCAGTTGGAATACAATTTGCCACCCGTATAATGAAGGAGGACTGGGAGTGAGGTGCATAGAAACTTCAAACTTGGCTGCCATGACACGTCATATATGGAACATTGTATCCAATAAGAATAACCTTTGGGTTCAATGGACAAAGAAGAATCTAATTCGAGGCAAGGACTTTTGGATTATGGAAATTCCTCAAGACGCATCATGGTGCTGGCGCAGTATTCTCAAATGCAGAAAGATGGGTTCCAACCTGATCACTCATGCGATAGGAACTGGTAGGGACACTTCCTTGTGGAAAGATCCATGGCACCCTAAGGGTATCCTGCTGGACCAGTTTCCTGCCCAGTTAACCTACCACTCCACTCTCAACAAGAAAGCAAAGGTTAGCGCCTTAATCAAAGAAGGCAAATGGTTTGCAAGAGACAATGACAAGGCCTCTATTGCAGGGATTTTTGCAGATCTCAATTCAGTGGAAATTGACAATAACTTCAGAGATGAGGTAATCTGGAAAGGAGGTACAGATGGAGAGTTCTCGAGTAGAGGTGCTTATCACTCTATAAGAAATACAAATACAAGCATTACTTGGACTAAACTTACTTGGTTTAAAGGTCGTATTCCTAGACATAGCTTTATAGGATGGCTTGCTATGAACAAAAGCTTGAAGACTCAGGACAATCTCAAGAAATGGAAGGTGATTCAATCTTCCTTATGATGCTTGTGTCACCTAGAATCAGAGAATGAAGAACACCTCTTCTTCAGATGTTGGTATTCAAACCTTGTCTGGACTTACATGCTTAAATTCATGGGATACAGACATCATCCTCTCGGCTGGGAGGAGGAAATTAGATGGTGCATCAACAGATTTGCAGGCTCTCATCCAAGCTCCATGGTGAAGAAACTGGTCCTTAATGCCACTATATACCATCTCTGGATGGAGAGGAACAGAAGACTGTTTGAAGGCAAGCAAGCTGCTGCTATGGACATAACTGCGAAGATTGTTGCAGATGTTCGCCTCAGAATGATTGTGCTGGACCCTGCAGTGGAGGATACGCATCGAGCAAGGAATTTTTTCAATCGATGGAATGTGGCAATCAATTACAAGCTTGATAACATCACCTGGCACAGCTGGAATAAACCTGATCCAGGTTGGTACACTATCAATACAGATGGTTCAATGAAAGGACAGAGAGGAGGATACGGAGCTTTGATTAGAGAACACATGGGTAAGGTCCTGGCCGCTGCTTCGGGGTCTCAAAGGAGCTGTTCAGTCATTCTTCATGAGCTGCAGGGAGTCGAACTGGGACTGAATTTGGCAATTCAGGGCAACTACAGGAAGGTTAATCTCGGTATAGATTCAACGAATGCAGTTAACTACATCAACAATGCAAAGGTTCCGCCATGGGAGGCCATTCATACAATGAGAAGAATCAGGGAACAGCTGAAGCTCTTCGATGAATGCAGGGTCATGCATGTTGTCCGTGAAACAAATGGAGCAGCTGATAAGCTGGCTAACATGATGCCAACAGCAGCCTATAGGGTCGTCATCCCGAGCTCTTTTGCGGAGGATTTGAAAAAAATCATCTTTGATTATGCTAGTGGTAGGAAGTATATGAGAATGTAATGTCTGCATTGTAATGTCTTTTCTTTTTCTCTTTCAGTGGTCTGGGGAGCCCATATAAACCCCCGCGCTTGCCTTTCAAAAAAAAAAAAAAAAAAAAAAACTCACAGTATTTATATCCTGGGAACATTAATTTCTGCTGAAAACCATTATTCTCGGATGTGTCGATCCATATTCTTGTCAGGAGAGGACGTGAGAAATCCATTTCAAAGCACATGTAAGCAACCTTTGGCCTAGTAACGCATTTCATGTTATTATCTAAGCAGAAAAAGGTGCTGAAGGAATCTCCAACGATCTTGAAATCAATGGGTGGAAGTATTGGATCGGGCAACTTGATATTCACATAATTATTGCATAATATACTTCTTAATTTATATTTGTTAGTATTTTAAATAGTGTATTTTAGTTTAATTATTATATTTTTGTAGGATTTGGAGTTTAAATGACAAAAGTGCATTAGCATGACGAATTTGGAAATTCATAAACAAATTGACGAAGTGGAGCGGGAGACACTCAAGCCAAAGATTAATAAAGAGAACAAAAATAAAAAATAAAGGAAATTAGTTTTGAATTTTGGTGCAACAAATGAGTAATATGGATGAATATAGCCAAACTCACATTTCCTGTTATTAGAACAAAATCTAAACAAAGGGGTCCACCCCTTTGTTTCCTTTTGTTTTTTATTTGGTTTCCAATTTGTATTTGGTTTCCAATTTGTATTTGGTTTCCAATTTATATTTGGTTTCCAATAAGTTGTTTCTTTCTACCATAAATACAACAAACACATGGGGCAGAGATTGCAGGGACAGCAGAGAGCCAATAAACAGCAGAGACACACACAACACATCAACAGCCGAGTACGGATCGCTAATCCACCACGTGCTGCCATGAAGCTCCACATCACTATTGTTGTCATCACCTTCACCATGTGTCACTAAACTCCACGCAAGGCGAAGAGATGAACTCCTAGACGTAACACACTTAATTGGTATTTGATTCGTTTTATGCTTTCACGATGAATAATGGTATTTATGATTTTCACTTTTATTTAATATAGGAGTTTATGTTATTTTAGTGACAAAGATTTCATCAACTTCTTCGTAGATTATTATTTCGGTGGTTGTCTTTTTCTTCTCCATGTAAGTTTAGTTATGCTTTTCTTATGTGTGGAATTTTAAAGATCAATTAATTCCGGTAGGTTAGTTATATGTGATTGTCTTTTATTATGTTATTGTCTCCGGATATATCGTAACTTTAGGATATCATATATGAACAATCTTTGTGACTTCTAGAAAAAGTGAAATCTAAAATCCATTTACATTAGAATATATTGGTGCATTAAAGACTATTTTTCCGATTATGTTGTTTGGGATGTGAAACACGTAATTGAGTTATCATAGCAAATCAATACTAGTTGGCGCGTGAAATCTAGGAGGGATTCTTGGAACATTGTGATTTTTCTAAACTTGATTTTTATTAAACTAAATTCAATTTCATATTTTAAAATTGCTAGAATTTCTTAAATTTAGTTTCACGTAGTTCTTCTTCCTTGACCTTGTTTTGTAGATCGTTTTTCCTCGCGGGATCGACACCCCAATCTTTACTGCAATTGACCGCGTGTACTATTTGGGCGTAATCAAATTTTGGCGCCGTTGTCAGGGAACAAGTGTTATTCTACAAGGGAGGTTTTGAGTATTATTTTTCTTGCTCATTGTTTTATTTTATTTTTAGGTTTTAGGTCCTGTTTATTTTATTTTATTTCTTAAAAAAAACTGCAAAAAACAAAAAAGGACATTGAGGGAGTGTGAGTTAGAATAGAGACCACTTGGGGAGACTAATTAGGTTCCCAAATTTAGAACATCCACAAATTCACATTGAGACCGAATTAAGTCCTACTTCTAATTCTAACACCATGAGTAATCACGAAGATGACCATGATCGGTCGCTAAAAGACTATCTCCACCCCACGCACACTACTACTCCATCATGTATCATGTTTGCACCAAATACACCAAAGCTAGATTTTAAGCCGGATATGATACAATTATTACCCAGTTTTCATGACCTAGAGAGTGAGAATCCTTATGTTCACATTAGGGAATTCAAGGAAGTTGTGGCCACTTTCCACAACAAAGTTGAGGCTGTAGACTCGGTTAGACTAAGTTTTTTTCCTTTTTCCCTTGAGGAAAAAGCAAAGAGTTGGCTACACTCTTTGGGACCAAGGTCTATAGGTTCGTGGGAGGAGATGACCCAGACATTTTTTAATAAATATTTTCCTCACCACAAAACCAATGGTTTAAAGAGACAGATTTCTACCTTCACCCAAACGAATAACGAGACATTATATCAAGCATGGGAGAGGTTCAAGGATCTCTTGAATACATGTCCACACCATGGGTATGAGAGTTGGTGCTTAGTCAGTTATTTTTATGAGGGGCTCACCAGTAGAGAGCGTCAGTTCGTTGAGATGATGTGTAATGGAGAGTTTTTGCATAAGGACCCTGATGAGGCCATTGAGTACCTGAATGACTTGGCTGAAAAGGATCATACTTGGACTGGTTCAAGTGCTACTGAGAGCATGGATAGAACACGCCGAGCTGGAGTCTACAAACTTAGGGAAGATGACAGCCTTAAGGCCCAATTGGATAGAGTGACAAGGGAGTTAGAGGCACTTAAGGCCAAGGATGGTAAGCCCACACATATTATTGCCAGAGTTGAGCTACATGATGCATGTTTTATATGCGGGGGAGTTGAACACTTAGCACAGGATTGCCCGACCTTGACTGAGATGAGAGGGGTTTATGAGGAATAATGTAACGCCTTAGGGATGTACAAGAAGCCTTACTCACCATTCTCTAACACTTACAATTCTGGCTGGAAAGATCACCCTAACTTAGGCTGGAGGTCCGAAGCAGACCAACCTACACACTCACAGGCACAACCACCTAGGTCATACCTTGCACCTCCATACAATGCGCAATCTAACATAAGTTCCTTATCAGACACATTACATGCATTTATAGAGGCACAAGGTATAACTAATCAAAATTTTGAGGTTGCATTGACACAGTTGACAGAAGAGAACAAGGAGATCAAAAGCCAGATAACCAAACTGACAAGTTCATTAATAGTAAAAGAGCGGGGCCAATTTCCGTCACAGCCTCAAGCAAATTCGAAAGGCCAACTTATGGCACAAACCTCTGCTTCAGACTCTCAGAATGTCAGAGGTTAATGCCATCACTACTCGGAGTGGTAAGATTTTAGATGGATCAAGCTCGTCCACAACTATAGGCTCATCCTCTAGTGCAAAGGAGAGCATCCCTGAGGAGGAACCCAACAAGAACATTCCAGTTCTAGTTCCTTTTCCTCAAGCACTACGACCTACTAAAAAAAATCAGAAATGCATGGTGAGATTTTAGAACACTTGAAATATGTTAAAATTAACTTACCTTTGCTACATGTGATTAAACAGGTACCAACTTATGCGAGGGTCATCAAGGATCTATGCACTATCAAGAGGAAGCATCATGTCAAGAAGACTGCCTTCTTGACAGAACATGTAAGTGCGGTGATTGAGCAGAAGACACCACCCAAGTACAAAGATCCAGGGTGTCCTACAATCGCCTGCAAGATTGGGACTCATGAGTTCGGACAAGCCTTGTTGGATTTAGGAGCAAGTGTAAATCTGATGCCATATTCTATTTACTTGAGACTGGGTCTAGGAGAGATTAAACCCACATCCGTGGTACTACAATTGGCCGATAGATCGGTTAAGAAGCCAAGAGGAATAGTCGAGGATGTCTTGCTGCAGATTGATAAGTTTTACTATCTCGACGACTTTCTTATTTTAGATACTCGTTCTGCGGTTAATATGGAGTCTACAGTTCCGATTATTTTAGGTAGACGTTTTCTTGCCACAGCTAACGCTCTAATCAATTGTAGGAATGGTCTAATGAAGCTGTCTTTTGGGAACATGACTCTGGAGGTCAACATATTCAATATTAACAAGCAACCACGTGATGATGATGAGTGTCATCATACCTACATGATAGACACGCTGATATCAGAGGAGGCGCTCCTGAGCGTAGATTTTGAAACCTTAGAGTACCTCCTTTCTATTTCTGATTCTGAGAGTTCACTTTATCCTCAATGCTTTTGATATTTCTGTTGTTTCAGGGTTAAAGGATAAAGGAGGACGACAATGACAACCATGCTTTGAGGAGTTGCCAAAGGAAAGACAGAAACCACAACCATCCACTGTGGAAACTCCTAAAGTTGACCTAGCTCCACTGCCTGAGAGACTTAAACATGCATTCCTCGAACCAGGTGATACCTTTCTTGTTATTATTTCTTCCGTGCTTGATGGCTCACAAGAAGATTAATTGATTAATATGTTACGTGAGCACAAATCTACATTAGGTTTGACTATAGCTGACATCAAAGGTATTAGCCCCTTAATATGTTCCCATAGGATTCACTTAGAATAAGGAGTTAACCCCCGTAGAAATCCTCAAAGACGACTTAACCCCACTATGAAAGAGGTGGTGAAAAATGAGGTCTTAAAATTGTTAGATGTAGGCATCATTTATCCCATCTCTGATAGCAAGTGGGTTAGTCCAACTCAAGTAGTTCCCAAGACATCTGGAATAACAGTGGTGACTAATGATGAATGGGTGTCTGTTCCTACTAAGGTAGTGACAGGGTGGCACATGTGCATTGATTATAGGAAACTTAATTCTGCCACCCGCAAGGATCACTTCCCACTTCCATTCATAGACCAAATCTTAGAGCGAGAAGCTGGTCATTCTTTCTATTGCTTTCTAGATGGGTATTCAGGATATTATCAGATTGAGATTGCATTAGAGGATCAGGATAAGACTACTTTCACATGTCCTTTTGGTACTTATGCTTTTTGGCGTATGCCATTTGGTTTGTGTAAGGCACCGACTACTTTTCAGAGATGCATAATGAGAATTTTTAGTGACATGGTTGAAAAATATATGGAAGTATTCATGGATGATTTGACTGTTTTTGGTGATTCCTTTGATTCATGTTTACTTCACTTGAAGGTTGTTTTAAGTAGATGTGAAGAGAATGGTCTAGTGCTTAATTGGGAAAAATGTCATTTCATGGTACCTTATGGAATAGTTCTGGGACACATAGTTTTTGATAAAAGAATCGAGGTTGATAAAGCAAAAATTGAATTGATTTCTAAATTACCTACACCTAAATGTGTCAAGGATGTGAGATCATTTCTAGGGCACGCGGGTTTTTATAGGAGGTTCATACAAATTTTTTCTGCCATCTCTAGACGATTAAGTAGCCTCCTGTTCAAAGATGTCATGTTCCAATGGACACAAGAGTGTGAGGACGCCTTCCGAACACTCATTGATAGGCTCACATCTGCCCCCATCATGTAGCCACCGGATTGGAATTTACCATTTGAGATAATGTGTGATGCAAGTAACTATGCTGTGGGGGCAGTCTTGGGACAACGAAGGGAAGGGAAGCCCTTTGTTGTTTATTATGCTAGTCGAACACTTAATGATGCTCAAATGAATTATTCGACTACTGAAAAAGAGTTGCTAGCCGTAGTTTTTGCTTTAGATAAATTTCGTGTTTATTTGATTGGTACACCTATTACTGTTTTTACTGACCATGTGGTTCTTAAGTTCCTTCTTTCTAAAAAGGATGCTAAGGCACGATTGATTAGGTGGATTTTACTTCTGCAGGAATTTGATCTAACTATAAAGGATAAGAAGGGGGCCGAGAATGTTGTGGCGGATTACTTGTCTCGTCTGGAGTTCAATGACTCTGCCAATGGCCCACCCATCCGTGACGACTTCCCTGATGAACAACTATTCGGCGTCACTCAAGTACCATGGTATGCGCACATTGTTAATTACTTGGTTTCCGGCGAAGTTCCATCATCATGGAGTGCTCAAGATAAGTGCAAATTTTTGGTCGAGGCAAACAATTTTTATTGGGATGATCCTTATCTATATAAGTATTGCCCCGACCAAATCATGAGGCGTTGTATCCCTAAAGATGAGATTGAAAGTGTCTTACATTTTTGTCATAGTGCAGCTTGTGGGGGCCATTTTTCTATGAAAAAGACCGCTGCAAAATTTTTACAGTCGGGATTATATTGGTTTACATTGTTTAAGGACACTAACAATTATTTTCGTTCTTGTGATAGATGCCAGAAGTTAGGTGCACTGTCCCAGAGACACATGATGCCCCTTAACCCCATCATAGTCATTGAGATATTTGATTATTGGGGGATTGATTTTATGGGACATTTTCCACATTCTTTTGGATATTTGTATATTTTGGACCTTTTCCACCCCATCCTAGTCATTTTTTTTGTGTTCTACTCAATCTCCATTGAATACTTAGATGATTATGGTAATTGTGCAAAAATTTTATGAAAATGCATTCGAAATCTGAACTCTTGGTAAATTTAAAAAAAATGTGGGGGGGGGGGGTTGAATCTTTTTAATTTTATAAAATATTTTTGTTGCCTTTAATTTTGAGAAAACACATACTAACACGTGTCACATAGTTATATTAGTAGAAAACATGATATTTGATATTATCCTTATGTTAGATGTATTTTGTGAGACTTTTCAACTCGACTATTCGTGCACTATAAGCCAAGTCAAAATGATTTGAAGTTGATTAGTGAGATTTTGAACTAGAAAACCTTAGAATAATAGTGAAGACTTAATCCTTGTGAGTGTTGAGCCATTCTTTATTTCTTGAAGGTTATTAAATACACTCTGATTTTTCTTGAGTCAGCATTATTTCGTTGATGATCTCATTATTCTTGACTTTCTTATTGGTTGCTTTAAGAACGACATAAAAATTGAATTTTACACTAGAACTTCTTGCTTTATTTAGTTGAAATGTCCTAGTACCAACTAGAACTTATGAAGTGATATAGGCATTTTTTTACTTTAAACCATTTATTTTTAGCCTTTTAGCTTATCCAATAATAAATATCCATTTGCAGCCCTTTGAGTCTTTAAATAGCATTCTTTTTGTTACTCCCATTCCCATTACCTACTCCAATCAAGGAGTAATACCTCTATTATTTTATCCTTACCCAATTTTCTAAGAATGTATACGGTGAGATATATTTATGGAATGGGCAAATAGAAAGAGTTGAAAATAGATATTTTATGCGTCCTCGAAGTAAAAGTGTTTGATTGTATAAACGGGGAAAAACATGTAAAAAAAGGGGTTGAAAAAGTTAATGGTGTATAACATTGATTTGTTCTTCTATGCCCTATGTGTTTATTCAAGGGTGTAGTCATTCTCAGGAAATTTTTGTATCCTTTTTTTTGCCCATTATTGTTTGCCATAATCCAAGCCCCATTACAACCTAGTAAAGACCTAATTGATCTTAAGTGAAAGTTGGTTTAGTAGATGTGGAGATTGAATAGGCCAGAACTATGGTGTTTGATTCAACATTCTCGAAAGTAATCAATATTCCCGTCCATGAGATCATATTTATTTCACTTTTTGAAAATTCTGTTTTTCATGATAATTATATGTGAGACGTTTGCATTTTTCATAGTTATATCATTTTCCTCACATATAAACTGAGTGCCCAATCTGTGAGTGTTTTAATTCTGAGTGACATGAGAGATTTGTAGTCCAAGCGTATATGATGGGTTGGGACTGCACTTTAGTACGATGAGATGAGTTGGATGTGGAATGTACAATGATGAGTTCGATTATCACTAGGTGTTGCACTAACGAATGAAAAACTAAATATACTGGTAATATTGTGGATTATTACCATTCTGACTTATCCTCCGACTGAGCTATTCATCCATAGCTTGTACCAGTCTGAGCACCTAATTTAGCTATTCATGTCTTCACCATACCGAATAGCCCTCCACTCTACTATACCAGATTAGCGTGGCGCTAGTAGCTCCATGTAGCCCCTGTGCAAGCATCTTAGGCGTAATATGATACACATACGCATACATAAGCATATCTGTTCATCGAGGATAGTGGAGTAAGATGATCTCCTAAAAAATAGGTACCAACAAAGAACCGATTCCATATGGAGTAAGTTTAACAGGAAATGAAGATCTATCCTAAAATGAGTGCACCCTTAACTTCACTCGTGCGGACCACGACTTCCATACTAGTGGGCATTCCAGAGCTTCCTGCCCTGTGAGAAGAACACTTTATGAATATACGTTTTGTTGCTACTTCCTAACAATAAGATTGACTCTTTAACCAGATAACTGCTTTAGCTCACGCTTTCTATCTTTGCGGCAAGCGGTCGAAGGATGTTACGAGTAGTTATGATCTTGTGATCCCAAGCAACCAAACTAGCAGAACATCGTATGGAACCTAAGAAAAGACCACAGATGGGGGATATAACCCAGTCTTTTCTGTCCTTGCTTTTAGAAACCTAAGAAAGAACGAAATACCATTCTATTAGCTAGCTAGGGAGGAAGAGCAATAGAACAAGCAAAGGAACCCTTTTAGGCCTAGTGTAAATCAAACCTATTATGCTAATAGCTCCTACATCGAATAATTAGAGCCCTTATTACACTACAATAAAAAAAAGGCAAGGTTGGTCATAGATAAGCTATAAAAGAAAGAAGCTGAAAAGCCTTACTAAACTAAACTTACCTTAGCTAAAAGCGACCTCAGGAAGGGAAACTCTATAACAACCTAGCTACTCTATCCTACCTAGCTACTAGGACAACTTCCTAATAACAGCTGGGATAAAGGCATATGTAGCAGATACTATTCTGGTAGACTAAATGCCTTATAAATATAGTATGCTAGAATGGTATCACCTTTAAAATAACAACAAATTCTACTTCTACATATTTGAATAGATATGCATTCCAGCTCTTGGCAGCTAAAAGATGAGTTAAACCTGTATAAATAAACTCCTACTAAGTTAAAGAGATGAAAAGGCTTTTTCACTCTCTATCTAGATGGAAAGAAGGACGAAGGTAGCATAGGAGTGAAACTTACACTACAAGAAATCTATCTTTTACCAACAAAATTATTGCTACGAAAATTGATTTTCTTGTTAATATTGTAGCATTGTCAACGAATAAAAACTTTCCTTGAAAAAGCCATAAACTTGTTACTGTTTTCCAACAAAATATATTTTGTAGGAAACATTCCTTGTTAAATAGGTGGCGGGAAACATTCCCTCCAAACCCAATTTCTCACCAAATTGATTTAACAATGAAGTTATTTTTATGACCACAAAATACTTGTTCCCTAGTAATTATAGCATCATCGGGAATGAAATAGTTTGTTGCTAAAGAAGACTAATTTTAACAACAAATCACTTTCCTTGTTAAGGAATATTAAATCTTATTCATCCCTCTTTAATAAGCAAATATGCTTTCCTAGACAATAATCACATTATTAGTAATGATTCGGTTCGTTGATAATGATTGATAATTTTTTCCATTAGGTTTTTTCTTGTTAAAGCTCGTTTATTAATTTATAGCAACAAAGTAATATCTTTTTTAATGAAATCTTTGTAGCTATGAAATAAGATTTTGTTGGTAATTATAACATTGTTCGTAACAAATTGTCTTTTAGTTAAAAATTGATAATTATTTTCATGAAAATTTGTTTCTCATTAAAGTTCACTAACTATTTTATAGCGACAAGTCATTATTTTGTTGGAAATTGGTATAATCACTACAAAAAATGTTTTATTTACTAACAAATTTTATTTTTCTTGTTAATATGTTACTATTTCTAACAAAAATAAATTTCATTGAAAAAACCATAGAGTTGTCACTTTTTGTAACAAAATCTATTTTGTTGGCAACTTTTCTTTGTAAAGAGGTGGCGAAAAATATTCATTCCGAAACCAATTTCTCACCAACATTATTTAGCAACAAAATATTTCTATTTCAACGAAATTTTAGGTTTATAGTTATAATGACGTCATTTACAATAAATTATTTCATTGCTAATAAATATTAATATTATTGACAAACATTTTCTTAGTAAATGCACTATAACACTTGTTTGTGTATCTTCAACAATGAAACTAAATTTTCTCTAGTTAATTACCACGTTATTGCAACGATTTATTTGGTTACTTATAATGAATTTTTTTATATTTAAATCTCCTAGCTTCTTTATAGTGGAAAAATATTAATTCGTTGAAATTTTTTATTAGTAGCATTGATATTATTTCATCTGAAAAATCAAATAAAATTTATTTAACAATACAACATTATTTTACTGTTAATTATAATATTAATGGTAACAATTTATTTCGTTGCTAAATATTGATAAAATTTCCATGAACTTTTTTCTTATTAAGGCTCATTTTATTATTTACAACAATTTAATTTTATTTCATTGGGGATATAACCAATTTCAATAACATATAGCATTGAAATGCTATTACTATTTTGTTGCTAATTATAATGGTATTATTGTGAAAAAAATTTCATTGCTAAAAGTGGTAGATATTTAACATAAATCTTATAATCATGAAAATATTTAGTTATAATTTATAGTGACGAAATATTATATATTGGTCTCTATTATATACGTAGCAATGATTTTTTTATTGCAAAAAATGAGTAATTTGATTTAATAAGTTATAAAGTTGCTTCACACAACACAATTATTCAAATAGTTCAATTGGTAAATATTGCAACAGATTTTACTATAGGTCAGGAGTTCGATTCCCGTTGAGCCTAAAAATAAATATATTATATATGGAATTCCATAGTGGGGTCTTATCATCAAGAGTGGTGTCCTTAGAATTTGGGAGGTAGTGGGTGGTGTCCTTAGAGTTTGGGACCTAGATTAGGTCGTCTCTTAGACAACTTTAATATATAATTTTTTTATTGAAAATAATTTCCTTGGTAATTGGTAACGATACCGATGACAACTTTCGTTGATATTCATGCATTTTACCAACGAAAAAGTTCTATGATAAAGATTGTTACCTTTGCCAACGACAATTTTAAGATTTTTTGAGAAAGAATTTGTAGGTAAATAAAATAGTTCTTGCAACAAACAATTTGTTGGTAACGATATTTGATTTTTACCAACGAATTTCCTTGGTAGTTGTCAATATTACCAACAAAATATTTTCTTGACTTAGCATCCCTTTTACCAACAAAAACTGTAATTCCTTGGCAAATACCTTTAGCTACGGGGATGCCTCCAGGAACCCACTAACGAATTTTTTCCTTGTTAATAGTAGTTTTCAACAAAATTTTGAGTTTTGTCAAGGACATTTTTTCTTGAAAAATGCCTTAATTGTTGTAGTGTTATGCCTCTAAGAACTATAACCCTCATAAAGGGTGGAATTCTTAAACAACACTAGAGAAAGAAATAGCGACCTAGTCCTAGTCGGGGAAGAGAAAGCCCTACTTACTCTCTTACGCAATTAGTATTAGTAAAGCATAGAGGAGGAAACTACTCTTGCCTTTAGGACTGACCGACCACTACCGACCTATTATCCCATTATGGGAAACAATTAGTTGTGGATAATGAAATCTGCTACTACTTCTCTTGAGAGGTCCCTACTTTTCATAATAAAATAGAAAGAAAGAAAGGCCTAGTCTATGTCCCCATTTGGTAGGCAATCAATCGAAGTTAGCGGGAATACTTCATCTGAAGATAACGTCTGCGTCTGCTATAAAACTAGAACTAAGGGATACTCAAAGGGACGGAGGAATTATTAAACCTAGCTAATGGGAACTACCCAGCTACCTAGCTAACTAGATAGAAGGGAAAGGACGGTGAAGTCAGAGATCACCCAAGGGTAGACTCGTGGGACAATAAGCTACAACCCTATCAATGGAAGTCGGTCCATAGGATAGAAGAATACGACTGATTGAGGGAAGGTAATTCCTTCTTCTTGGGCAAGAGAAGGACTAACACAGGGGGGTACCAGAATCAATATCAGGACAGACGGAGGGATAGGATTGAAAACCTTTTAGATAGGCAAACTCGAAAGAAGGGTGGTTGTAGATCAGAAGAAGAATGAGATTCACGATTCAATTCTTCTATTAAATAGTACAAAGGGTGAACAACCCTTTCTTGGGGGGATTTCTCCAACAACCTATTATGCTACAACCTATTTTATTAAAAAGTAAGTTCTTGAATAAGATTGGCATCTACTAAAGATGCCCTGGGACCATTACTAACTTTGAGAGCAATGTTTTTAGCTCAGTTTCCAGCGAAGGGGAAGCAAACTCACTTAAAGAGCTACCAGGGCACTTAAGGTATGCAACTTATTACCTAGAACTAGATCCATAGGGAGCAAATCGGAGTGCGCTAGCGCGCCCTTCTGTTTTCTCACTTGGTCCAACCCTAAAGGAAAGCTAGCTAGTCGGATAGGAATGAAAACTACAAAGAAACTAGCTCGAAACTACATAATAGAAAGGGAAGGGAAGACAAAAGACCATTCCTTCCTAAAGGCTCTAATGTCGCATAGGGGAAGCATTCTGCCTTAGAAAACTCCCATCCCAATACAGAAAATAAGGCAATGCCCAGTCATAAGACCGAGATTTATGACTGACTTCCTCCATTAGATAAGATTGAGAAAGACCGGCATACTATGCGACACTCTTTTTATGTCGCTGAATAGGACACGAGTCTTTCTCTCGGTAATGCACTAGGCGATAGAGGAATTATTGGCAATAGACAAATGCAGACTCTTAGTGGATATAATAGGTGCACCACGTCGAGACTCTTAGAGTTGCCTACTACTCGGATAGGAATAGGAATAATAGCTACTCAAACTAAAAGAAAGTCAATGGGACCACCTAAATCTAAGCTAATTTGAGGTTAACTCACCAATCCACTATTTGATTTTGTGATCAATGGTGGGAATGGAAGTCCCATGAACATGTGGATCACAGTCCTTGGTCCCCCCAAAACATGTGATTCTCATGTTCATGAGACTTTCATTCACATCATTGATCACAAAATCAAATGTGGATCGATGAGTGAACCTCAAATTAGCTTAGATTTAGGTGGTCCCCTCATGATTCCCATGACATAGGATTCCTTGCAACCAAACATACCCTTATAGTCTGTCCAACAAATTATTTTAGCTGATGCAATAGATCATAATTCTTTAGTAGTATCAAACTATATTAAAGGTCTCGGCAAATTAGAAAAAGAACAGATATAATAACAATATCTTATACTTGCTGGGATCTTTCAATTATAACGTTCAAGCATGCCTATAAGTTCCACATGTGGAGTGTTTAGCATAAAAAAATTGGAGAGCCATCTTCTTGAAAAATTATTATAATCCAAGAAACATGCAAGTAAAATAAGTTTAAAAGCAAGATAAACGCCACGAAGTCTTAGCACTGAGAATGCAGCAGGTGAAGATTAACGAGAGTGTATAAGCTACAACCTAAACAACAATTTTGCACAAAAAACATATATGAATATCAAACAGTCAGATCTTACAATAAATGAAATGCCTAATGTAAGATGTAAATGTCATACATGATCGGCTTTATAAAAAAAAACTGAAGACATAGGGTAGAGAAATGTAAAAGAAGATACACAATCAGAACAGGAAAAAGCATGAATAACCATATTATTAACCTCGAATCTCTGATCTCCAACTCAAATGAAAGCCTATTCCAATAAAATAAGAGTATCATAATAAATAAATAATAACCCTAGATGGATTCGTATATATCTTGGTATCTACCTAAACCTCTAAAACACATTCAAACAAAAAAGGTATCAGATAATTGACTAAGGATGTAAACAAAAACCACATGATAACACCTTTCCAACTCCTCAGTCCATCATTACTTCAAACACTATCTACCTCTTTAAGCTGGATAGTTTTCATTGGTTGACCATGAAAATACATACAAAAATTATACATATACATCGAGCTTGTGTTCAGTCAAGAGCTCCAAACCCGAACCTTAGTTGGGTCTGAATTCCTCAACTCCGATCCACACTGCTACTCATTTATCCTGCCTCATTAAACATTTATCTTTGGAATAAATTGACTTCATGAATCTACTCCACGAGCTTTGGGGCTAGGTGATAATTCTCAAAGGATCTTAGCAACTACTATTTTTGTTCTTTTCGTGTATGTTTGGGATTAGCAATACCAACAACATTTCTATTTGGATTTCTCAGTTCACAAGGAATGGTGCATTGATTTTTCACTCATTGTATAACAAAATATCTTCTTTCATTACAACAGATTGGCATATTTGTAACAATTTTAAAAATAGTAACACTTTTGAGCTATTACAATCCACCAAACAATTTCAAGTCAAAACTAAATTTAGTTAACAAAATGAAAAATAGCTACACAAAAAAAGTGATACAATAAATTAGATCACCATGAATAGCATCACTTGTAAGCCCATACTATTTGTGGTGATACAATTATTGAATAACTTTGTTTGTGAATATGTGTAAAATTGCTTTGTAGATTGTTATAGCTCAAAAGTGTTACTATTTTTTGGATTGTTACAAAAATGTCAATTTGGTGTAGTGTTTGTGTTCATCTCAGACTATAGGTGCAAAACCGCCAAAGGTGTGTCAGCTGAGTTGGTAGAGGTGTGACGGATGGTATCACACGTCACGGATTCGAATCCGGCCAACGGCATGGGGTGGGGAGGGTTAAGGGTAAAAAAAGAAAAAGGTACGAAACCCCCTCCTCATTTACAAAGCCCTCGTGAATTACTCCCATTCCAACATAAATTGGGTAAAGTCTGACACAATAAAGGAACACAAGTACCAAAAAAAAACTGCAAAACAAATTGTCCTCCTGTGAGTTTGACCTGCAAAACAAATGTGAGACTGCCAATGACCACCTTTTTTGGTGGCCGAAGGCACTCTGATGTTTAAGTCAACAACTTTGTTTGAATAAGGAAGTAAATCTGGACAAAACTTAGTTAAAGTTGCATACCCGTGTCGAATATTCCCTTTACCTTTTATAATGGTCGCGGTTAATTTTCTGCGTGACTTAAGCATGTGAGGCGCAACGAAAGGAGATGTTTCTCGTAATAGTCTTCTCCTTGATGGAGATGCGTCCGTGGAGACGTAACTCCCTCCACGACTCTTTTTTGTGCAACATCCATATTCTTTATGAGAAAACTCGTATCAAGCCTGGATTTAGGTTTTGATTCATTCGAGTCTGGATTCAGGTTTTGATTTAAGAGACGGTGAAAGGAGGAAAAAAGATATGCATACACAATGCAATTTACATACAGTCTTCGCTATTCCTTAAATCGTTATCTGACTTAAGCATCAAAGTGTCTTTGGCCACCACAACGGTAGTCCCTAGCTTAACCACTGTTCATTTTTGCAAGTTTCGATATCATCGGGATCAACGAGGACAAATCTGAATGGAGTCAGAAGTCTTAATAAGAAGTGGAACACATTGTTTTGAGTATTTGTTTTTAGTTATGCTACTTTTGATTGGAATAAGCAGTAGGGAGTTGCTAATCACTTAGCATTGAGTGCTGAGTCAAAAATTATTTCAATAATATCCTTAACATAATTTTGTAATGACAATTGCTACCTCCATCTTCTTAAAAATAAGTAGGGCTGAATTTTGATGGCACACCTTCATTCTCTTCACCAAGCATTGTGGTTATATCTACATTCAAAAGGAATTGGTCAGAAACTTATCTCATTTCTCTCCTTCATCTTTATTTTCTTTCTCTGTATTTTCAAGTTTTTTTTCATTTCTCCAACTCTCCCTTTTATGTATATTTTCAATTCTCCTTCATCTTTGGTCATATTTCAATATTCAAACATTATCTAAGATTTGAATAATTATTGGGTATGATTTTAAGCACAATATTTATGTTATAAAATTTTCAACTTAGTGGGGAAAATTATCAAACAGTTCACATTCAGCACCTAAAAACAAACACTTTTAATTTTACAGCTTTTAATCAGCAGCTCATTCAGAAGCAAAACAAACAATTCATTGAGAAGCTCGTTCAGAACTTCTAACTCCAGTTAGAAGTTACCTTCTAAACATTTAAAAAAAAAAACAATTGCCCTCTAAGAGTAGGAAGGGAGGAGGTGGAGGTGTAAATAGATTTCATGGCTGATGGTGGTAGAGGTGGGCATGGGATGGGATGGACCTCATCACTATCCCATTTCATTCGTTAGGAATCGGGATGAGGTCTATCTCGCACCGACCTCATCCCATCCTAAATGGGTTTGAGACGAGATGGGATGAGATCAGCAAGAAATAAAACATTTTGTTTATTTCACATTGATGTTATTTTTTGTTTTCAAATGTAAATAATTATATTAGTTTTACTAGTACTTATATGAAAGGATACATACATGTGATTCTATATATGAATATGTTTTGCTATGCATTTTTAGCATTTGAACTTTTATAATAACGATTTAGCAAATTGAGTTTTTTGTGATTGAACATTATTTTGTACACAACTTGTGTTTTACCTATAACAAAATACATGTGTTATTATTTTCATAAATAAGACAACAATATAAAACAGTTCCTACTAGAATAAAATATATGTATTATTATTTTCATGAATAATATTAAAATTATTAATAATAAATATTAAAAAAATCAATTCGGGACAGGACGGGATGGGCGGGATTGAAAATCTCTATCCCGATCCTGTCCCACTCTAGATCAGGACAAGACGGGATCGAGAACGAGATGGGATTGATCAATCCCAATAAAATTCGAAAAAAATCGAGACGAGATCGGAATCTCGAGATGAGATGCCTACCCCTAGATGGTGGTGAAGTAAATAGAGGAAAGGAGAGAGCAAATGGAAGAAGATGAAGTTATTTAATCAATCTAAGCCTTTATTTTTACTCGAAACTTTATTTCAATCTCGAGGGTTTTTTTTTACGTATGCCTTGTATGTGAGATTTCATATGATGTGCAAGCCACGTGAGGTGCAATTTGATCACCAATTCTAACCCCTCGGTAAGGAATTCTTCCATTTAGGGGGGTGGGGATAGTCTAATTCAATTAGTTTGATAAGTTGTCTCAAATGTCAACGAGAAAATACGGGGTATGTCTAAAATCTCCTTTATTTATTTACTTGCGTTTATCATTTATACTTCCAGTGGTTGTTGTCCTTTCCTTTCCTTTCCATACTTTATTTATTAGTTTGTTTGGTATGAATCTCGACATTGAAAACATAAGCTAGATAAGTTTTCAAAAATCAAATCTACTTTTCGTTTTGTTATTGGGGACCATATTGATTTAATTCAAACCTGATGTACATAGTTTGATGTATCTATTAAACCTAATCTAGAAGCCATGGAATTTAACCGTCGAGTTTTATTTTTAACATAAAGTATAAGATAGGGTAGCTGAAGGAAACGAATAATTGTGAATTCGTCAAGAAAACTGTGTGATTTGATTTGAGTTTTATTCATAGAACTTCACAAGTAAACTTTTCGTTTATGGATCCTTTTTCTTTATTCATTTATGAATTTTTGTGTTAAATGCTCTGAATTTTTGGAATTACTTAATGTCAAAATCATGGACATTGAACCTTGGCATTGTCCAATAGCGGCGGATCTATGTGTCAAGTAAGGGGGTCAATTGCTTCCCTTATCTTTTTAAAATATCCCACTAGTTACTCTTACTTTTTTACATTGTCCTCCTTTAATATTTTATGTTGTCCCCCTTTGTATGCAATCTTGACTCTTGACTCCACTAAAAATCAAAACAACTATTTTTATTCTTTTTTTTAACTCCACCCTCACCAATCCCAATTCCACTCCATCTTTTTTTTTTTTTTTTATTCTTTTTTTTTTAGTTAACAGATTAGATTAATTGGGGGGTTGGGATCTGATTTGCTTTGTTTTCTCTTTAATCTCTTAAAATAAAAAGCAATCATTTGAGTTTAGGGCGGTTGGAAAAATACAGTGGTCGTAGGTTGATTCAATTAAGCTATTGTTTGTCTGCTTTACCTGAGCTAGCCCAAAATAAGACAGACAATAGATAAGAAGATAAAAGAGAGTGAGTTGGTTGTGTAAGTGTTGTCCTCGGAGGCTCTGACTCACAAGTGAGTTTGAGAGAAGAAGAGACAGACAGACGGATAAAGCAGGAGGAGAAGAGGTAGGAGGATTCCAAAAATAAAATTGTCGTCTGACAAATTCACTTGAATCCATCTAGTCCAGAGAAGAGAATATACCTAGGCTACTGCTGCAACTACTAATTGAACTTGGACTATACCATCCCGGTGCCTCAAAATCAAAATGCCAGAAAGAAAGTCAGAGGTCTGCTCATTGCCAACTCTCATCTTATACCACAATGCCTGCTTTTCTTTTCTCCAAGTCAAATAAGCTCTTAATTAGCTAGCTACGATTGAATTAATCATGACATGTATACTGTTTGTATAATTGTATAGTTAAATAGCTATGTACTGTTTGCTCCCCTTTGTCTACAATCCTGGCTTCGCCCCTGTTGTCCAACAATCATATTGATGTTGGGTAGTCAACCTATATGAGGATTATTTTTTCAACTGACGTTCACAATAATATGATATTTTCATGTGAAAGTCGTGATATGCTAGTTGTATGAATGATCAATCAAGGCCTATTGAGCAGTTTAGCATTAAGCACGTGCAAAGTCTTTAAAGAGAATGTCTTTGTTATTATTAGCAAAAAAAATTATTTGTGCTTACATTGTTTTTTTTGTACTTTATCATATGATATATGTAGTTAAATAAAAAATTAGACCCTAATCGGTTATGGAGCGATATGAGATTAATCAGGATTATTTAGAATTAATTGGCATATATTTTATAACATATTTCTTATCTTTCTAAGTAATATGTTCGCTTCAAGAAAAAATTTAATGTATCTTGAAGTAGTAAACATTACTTGTTACAATTTAAGACAAATTATAACAAAATTAATAATTCAATGAAGATAAAGGTGTTACCCCATGCTCTTTAGTTATTTATCATTCCTTTGATAAGGAGAGGATCAGTGAAAGTTTGACAGTGTTGAGATGTCAGTAATCAATGTTAAATGCCTAATGGTTTTAAGGACATGTTTTGTGCTCTCACCAACCTTTGTAATTATGCATTCATCCATTGCTATGGAAGTTGCAAAATCATGCATGAGGTCCGTCCTGAATCTTACAAGTTTTGATATTTCAATTATCATCTTCTCTGGTATCTTAGAAGGACAGTTGCAATAACAATTTGGATATATCATTTCTGGTTTCTTATATTTCCCTCCTTCCTGGGGAATGAATAAAACCATTTGATATCCATAAACAAATCAAACTATCCTTCCTATTCGGTGATCTTTTGGAAAAACGGAGCAAGAAGCAAAGCATTTCTTCATACAGGACTATAAATTATAATATCTCAATCTCAACGTATGTAACATAGATTTTTCTTCACCTTCCTTTGAATTACAGACTTCATTGTCTATGGAAAATTTTCATTCATCCTCTTTAGTTTTCGACCATAATAAGTCTCCTAGAGATTTTGCCGCTAGGGGTAATCTGTCACGCCCCGATTTTCGAGAAAAACGAAATCCTAAAATTCACGTAGGATTATCCGTTTCCCCAAAACTCGGGACGTGAAATTCAATAATGACAGAAACATTTAGCAGCAATAAACAAAAATATAGTTTAGAAAATAGAACAAACTAAAATTTATAATAAAACCCTAACCAGGAAAAACTGACGTCGCTAGCCCCACTAGCGGAACTCTCGTAACGCTGCTCAAAAGTCTCTAAACCTGAAAAGCTAATCGGCTACATTCCCAAAGGAATGTACCCAAGAAGCAAAAGCTCACTTGGGTCAGCAATAAAGCTGGTGTGAGAAATCTTCATTCCAAAATCAATAAAATTTCATTTGATAAACATCAAGCTAAGCACAAACAACAAACCATCACACCAATAGGTAGTTCCTCAACGAGGCAAAGGTGTGATGCAAGAAAACACAGTCCAAAGAATTTAGTTCCTCAACGAGGCAATCATATCATCATCCTAATATGTAAATATGCATTTACCTGTACTTACCCTATAGGAGTTGACTATGGCAACTCGGACCTGCAGAAATATTAGTGGACTTGCCATCCTGCATAAAAAGAATTAGAAACAATGAAACGTCATTTATTCTTTTTATTTGAATTAGGTTCATCTTTTTAACGGATTGATCACTTAGACGATACCACATTCGCACCACCTCCGTGACGAACATACATGTCCGTATGCCTCTCTCATATAAAGGAGGACTACTCCGTCATCCATGCCTAAGTGGGGACATCACATACAGGCATGCATCGCGGATACCCCTAACTATATGAGTACCAAAAGCCACCATTGGGCTATCAATGCGCATAACTCACGTCACATTTTTGACGGATAAATATCAAAGCCTATTTTAGGCATACAAACTCACCACATTTCCGCAAGACTAACCCGAAGGTTATTTTAGTTTCTCTAGTAAGAAATGGGTGCCCCAACTCCGCAAGACGACCCGCAGGTTATTTAGTTTCTCTAGTAGGAGAGGGGAAAATAATAAACAACAGAGATGTGGTAGTTCTAAGTGATACAAGCCCAAGTGTTTTATATTTTCAGAAATCAAGGTTTACCAATATCATTTATTTTTGATAATTCAATATTCCTCCACAATGACATTTTGTCATTCGTAAATTGATTCACAATCTATCCACCCACATTTATGGGGAAAACATAGCATATTCATTAATCATGCTATGTAACAATATGACAATCAAGTCACTCCTTTATTCAAATATCTCAATTCTTCATAATGCATAAACAAGTCAATATGCAAATAAATCTCCAAATTTATCACAATGCAGTAATATTCATCAACCATTCAAATACCAACCAAACAAAGTCACACCCAATCAATAAAATGGTAAACATGGGTGACCCCAAACATGAACTCAACAAGCTAGGAAAATCTCACACATCAAACAGATCAAAAATATTGGAGATCAAGCGTTTGCAATACAAAACACCACAAATAAGGCAACCTCATTCTCAACAATGTCTAAAATCTAACAATTGGATTTCCTGAAATGAAACTCGTCATTTCCCTACAAGCAATATACATACAGTATACTGAATTGCTCATCCAAAGAGATAAAGGGCTAAAAGTTTCACTTACACCTTACACCCAAAACCTTTGAAATGGAATTTAAATCAAGCAACATAACAAGCCTAAGAATTCAATCCAAAATCATCAAGGGCAAATACAGGTCCTCACACTACCAAATCAAAATCCAAGTCATAACCACACATCCTCGCAACAAAACTCACAAACCCCATCATCAAATCCTCACAAATACAATCACTACTTCAGTCAAGAAATAAGGATTTGCAAAATATAGGGAATAAGAAAAACTCACAGTAAAAGAGAAAGAATGAAGAAAACTCACCGAAATTGCAAATCGCAAAGGATTGCGCAGCCATCATCCTGCTGAGCATAACTTGACATCACTGCATTCCAGCCAACAATATTCACATTTGGTAATAACTCGTCAAACACTTGTCGGGCATCAAATACAAGACCTGATTTACCATACCCATCAACCAGTGCAGTCCCAACAACCAGATGAAAACACTTGTCTAATGGGTCTCCTACCTCATTGATTTCTATATGGCATTTGACGAGAACGCCCCCATTTTCAATATCATCATGTTCTTTTTGCAAGAAATAAAAATCAGTCTCATAGACATCGAAGAAACATAGCAAAAGATTGGGTTCGGGTTGTTGTTGCTGGATTGGTTTTATGTCATGTATTATCTCACCCTCCTTGACCTCCTCTGTGCCGCATCCTCTACAATTAGAACTAAATATTGGATGAAGATGATGACGCTGATGATTAGCAGTTCCATAGTAAGTAGTAGCTACACAAGATAACACGTTTCTGTGATTCATTTTCTTCTTTTGCCACTGCAATCCCAACTGCAACTGAGAGGAGGAAATTGAGGTAGGACGAGCTTCTTTTACAACCATAGAGGAGATCAAACTCTCAACCCCACAAGTAGTTGAAGAAACAACAACTTGCACCATTGAGAATGAGGATGGGCCACAGTGATGGGTAGGGGAGATTCTTCGATCTCTAAAGTGTTGAGCTTTAGTGAACACAATTGTCGACCAAGCTTTGAAATTGGTCGAACACAAGCACTGAACCCGCCCCTGTTAGATCTTCTTCTTCCTCCTCGTTATTCTCTCCAGTGAGCAACACAATGAACAGAGGAAGAGAAAAACAACGACATAGGGAGGAAAAGGAGTTGACAAATGTGGAGAGAGGAGAGATCTTCGAGTGGGAGAGAGAGAGAGAGATCGCAGAGACGGTGAGGTTAAAGTATCTGCAATTCGACCTTCCTGCTGGTGTTGTGTTTGATTGATTTCAATTTCTTCTTAACATCAAAGAATATGTTCTTCAACATCTCATCTCCTTTAAGGCCAACACCTGCAGTAGCAGCTTATTTGGCAAAGAAACGAACTGGAACAACATGTATATTTTGCGAAATGATCTCGCCAGCATACAACTGCTTGGATCTGGACAAGAAACGAGACGCAAACGCCATGATCGATCAATAGAAGGATTCGATCTTACAACTCTATAGGGACTGAACAGAGAGACCCAAACTTTCTTCTTCTCCTTCCCTTCTCTTTTCTTCCCTCTTCCTTTCAGAGACAGAGAAATCGCATAGGGGTTTGATCGCACTCTGTGTCAGTCAATCTATGTTGATGAATCCCTTATTTTTAGATCTTCTTCTCTTCAACATATCTTCTTCTCCTACAGATCTGGAATCTTAAAATCGTGAGAAGATATAGAGAGAATACGACATCAGAGAAGAGAGGGAAGCAGAGAAGCCTGTTTAGGAGAGAAACATGAAGGAGAAAAGGGGAAAAGAAAGAGAAAGAAGGTAGGGTTTTCTCTTTATGTAGTGTGGGTGGCTATTCGCCTCCACTAAAATTCTGAGAGCACCCGCCCTTTAACTAACCAAATAAAACCCTAATTTCGAAATTCACAATCAATTTAATGTAACCCTATTTTATTTAATTAAAAATAAAATAAGTTTGTTTTATGAAATTGAGGGGTGTTACATTATACACACGTTAAATGAAATCTCGTCCCGAGATTCGGATGGTAAGAAAGTTGACTGAATTTCGAAAAATACGAGTTGTCAAACAAAAGAAGATTTTAAAACACAAATTTCAATTGAATTTTAGAAACATAAATTATTTATTATTATTGAAAAAGTAGGGGTGTTACATTATATACAACTAAAAAGGAATCTCGTCCCGAGATTCACGAAAAGTGGTAAGTGAACACTACGGATATCAAAACCCCTAGAAAGAAAACAATACGGAATAAAGTCACGCAAATGTCAACATTATAAATAAGATTATTCGCGCACACACAAGTCAATGGAACTTCGTCATGAGATTCACGAAGAAAATAAAACAAAACTAAGGTTTCCAAGGTTCACCCTTGTAACTTCATCTTAAGACTCCTACACTCCTACACACCCATATCCACATTCCGAGGATCACCTAGACTCTACCCCAGCCTAGGCTAACCAAATGCTCTGATACCAAACTGTAACGACCCGATCCGCACAGTAAGATATTGTCCGCTTTGGGCCCAACCGGCCCGCACGGCTTTAAAAGGCCTCTTACTATGAGGATTCAACCTCGCACATATATAGCACATAACCATTCCGCACCCAGGCGATGTGGGACTATGATCCCCCTTGGTAGCTAGCCCAACCCCTCTTGGGATCCACGGGCCTGTTGGGCCTATTGGGCTCCAACCCTCACCCTCACCCTCCCCCTCAGGTCCGCCCACACAAGGGCCTCACAGTCCACCCCCCTTAAGGCCCAACGTCCTCGTTGGCCACACAGGCACAACGTCCACGTCGCCCCAGGGCCCACCTCTTTTCGAGAAAAACGAAATCCTAAAATCCACGTAGGATTATCCGTTTCCCCAAAACTCGGGACGTGAAATTCAATAATGACAGAAACATTTAGCAGCAATAAACAAAAATATAGTTTAGAAAATAGAACAAACTAAAATTTATAATAAAACCCTAACCAGGAAAAACTGACGTCGCTAGCCCCACTAGCGGAACTCCCGTAACGCTGCTCAAAAGTCTCTAAACCTGAAAAGCTAATCGGCTACATTCCCAAAGGAATGTACCCAAGAAGCAAAAGCTCACTTGGGTCAGCAATAAAGCTGGTGTGAGAAATCTTCATTCCAAAATCAATAAAATTTCATTTGATAAACATCAAGCTAAGCACAAACAACAAACCATCACACCAATAGGTAGTTCCTCAACGAGGCAAAGGTGTGATGCAAGAAAACACAGTCCAAAGAATTTAGTTCCTCAACGAGGCAATCATATCATCATCCTAATATGTAAATATGCATTTACCTGTACTTACCCTATAGGAGTTGACTATGGCAAGTCGGACCTGCAGAAATATTAGTGGACTTGTCATCCTGCATAAAAAGAATTAGAAACAATGAAACGTCATTTATTCTTTTTATTTGAATTAGGTTCATCTTTTTAACGGATTGATCACTTAGACGATACCACATTCGCACCACCTCCGTGACGAACATACATGCCCGTATGCCTCTCTCATATAAAGGAGGACTACTCCGTCATCCATGCCTAAGTGGGGACATCACATACAGGCATGCATCGCGGATACCCCTAACTATATGAGTACCAAAAGCCACCATTGGGCTATCAATGCGCATAACTCACGTCACATTTTTGACGGATAAATATCAAAGCCTATTTTAGGCATACAAACTCACCACATTTCCGCAAGACTAACCCGAAGGTTATTTTAGTTTCTCTAGTAAGAAATGGGTGCCCCAACTCCGCAAGACGACCCGCAGGTTATTTAGTTTCTCTAGTAGGAGAGGGGAAAATAATAAACAACAGAGATGTGGTAGTTCTAAGTGATACAAGCCCAAGTGTTTTATATTTTCAGAAATCAAGGTTTACCAATATCATTTATTTTTGATAATTCAATATTCCTCCACAATGACATTTTGTCATTCGTAAATTGATTCACAATCTATCCACCCACATTTATGGGGAAAACATAACATATTCATTAATCATGCTATGTAACAATATGACAATCAAGTCACTCCTTTATTCAAATATCTCAATTCTTCATAATGCATAAACAAGTCAATATGCAAATAAATCTCCAAATTTATCACAATGCAGTAATATTCATCAACCATTCAAATACCAACCAAACAAAGTCACACCCAATCAATAAAATGGTAAACATGGGTGACCCCAAACATGAACTCAACAAGCTAGGAAAATCTCACACATCAAACAGATCAAAAATATTGGAGATCAAGCGTTTGCAATACAAAACACCACAAATAAGGCAACCTCATTCTCAACAATGTCTAAAATCTAACAATTGGATTTCCTGAAATGAAACTCGTCATTTCCCTACAAGCAATATACATACAGTATACTGAATTGCTCATCCAAAGAGATAAAGGGCTAAAAGTTTCACTTACACCTTACACCCAAAACCTTTGAAATGGAATTTAAATCAAGCAACATAACAAGCCTAAGAATTCAATCCAAAATCATCAAGGGCACACAAATACAGGTCCTCACACTACCAAATCAAAATCCAAGTCATAACCACACATCCTCGCAACAAAACTCACAAACCCCATCATCAAATCCTCACAAATACAATCACTACTTCAGTCAAGAAATAAGGATTTGCAAAATATAGGGAATAAGAAAAACTCACAGTAAAAGAGAAAGAATGAAGAAAACTCACCGAAATTGCAAATCGCAAAGGATTGCGCAGCCATCATCCTGCTGAGCATAACTTGACATCACTGCATTCCAGCCAACAATATTCACATTTGGTAATAACTCGTCAAACACTTGTCGGGCATCAAATACAAGACCTGATTTACCATACCCATCAACCAGTGCAGTCCCAACAACCAGATGAAAACACTTGTCTAATGGGTCTCCTACCTCATTGATTTCTATATGGCATTTGACGAGAACGCCCCCATTTTCAATATCATCATGTTCTTTTTGCAAGAAATAAAAATCAGTCTCATAGACATCGAAGAAACATAGCAAAAGATTGGGTTCGGGTTGTTGTTGCTGGATTGGTTTTATGTCATGTATTATCTCACCCTCCTTGACCTCCTCTGTGGCGCATCCTCTACAATTAGAACTAAATATTGGATGAAGATGATGACGCTGATGATTAGCAGTTCCATAGTAAGTAGTAGCTACACAAGATAACACGTTTCTGTGATTCATTTTCTTCTTTTGCCACTGCAATCCCAACTGCAACTGAGAGGAGGAAATTGAGGTAGGACGAGCTTCTTTTACAACCATAGAGGAGATCAAACTCTCAACCCCACAAGTAGTTGAAGAAACAACAACTTGCACCATTGAGAATGAGGATGGGCCACAGTGATGGGTAGGGGAGATTCTTCGATCTCTAAAGTGTTGAGCTTTAGTGAACACAATTGTCGACCAAGCTTTGAAATTGGTCGAACACAAGCACTGAACCCGCCCCTGTTAGATCTTCTTCTTCCTCCTCGTTATTCTCTCCAGTGAGCAACACAATGAACAGAGGAAGAGAAAAACAACGACATAGGGAGGAAAAGGAGTTGACAAATGTGGAGAGAGGAGAGATCTTCGAGTGGGAGAGAGAGAGAGAGATCGCAGAGACGGTGAGGTTAAAGTATCTGCAATTCGACCTTCCTGCTGGTGTTGTGTTTGATTGATTTCAATTTCTTCTTAACATCAAAGAATATGTTCTTCAACATCTCATCTCCTTTAAGGCCAACACCTGCAGTAGCAGCTTATTTGGCAAAGAAACGAACTGGAACAACATGTATATTTTGCGAAATGATCTCGCCAGCATACAACTGCTTGGATCTGGACAAGAAACGAGACGCAAACGCCATGATCGATCAATAGAAGGATTCGATCTTACAACTCTATAGGGACTGAACAGAGAGACCCAAACTTTCTTCTTCTCCTTCCCTTCTCTTTTCTTCCCTCTTCCTTTCAGAGACAGAGAAATCGCATAGGGGTTTGATCGCACTCTGTGTCAGTCAATCTATGTTGATGAATCCCTTATTTTTAGATCTTCTTCTCTTCAACATATCTTCTTCTCCTACAGATCTGGAATCTTAAAATCGTGAGAAGATATAGAGAGAATACGACATCAGAGAAGAGAGGGAAGCAGAGAAGCCTGTTTAGGAGAGAAACATGAAGGAGAAAAGGGGAAAAGAAAGAGAAAGAAGGTAGGGTTTTCTCTTTATGTAGTGTGGGTGGCTATTCGCCTCCACTAAAATTCTGAGAGCACCCGCCCTTTAACTAACCAAATAAAACCCTAATTTCGAAATTCACAATCAATTTAATGTAACCCTATTTTATTTAATTAAAAATAAAATAAGTTTGTTTTATGAAATTGAGGGGTGTTACATTATACACACGTTAAATGAAATCTCGTCCCGAGATTCGGATGGTAAGAAAGTTGACTGAATTTCGAAAAATACGAGTTGTCAAACAAAAGAAGATTTTAAAACACAAATTTCAATTGAATTTTAGAAACATAAATTATTTATTATTATTGAAAAAGTAGGGGTGTTACATTATATACAACTAAAAAGGAATCTCGTCCCGAGATTCACGAAAAGTGGTAAGTGAACACTACGGATATCAAAACCCCTAGAAAGAAAACAATACGGAATAAAGTCACGCAAATGTCAACATTATAAATAAGATTATTCGCGCACACACAAGTCAATGGAACTTCGTCATGAGATTCACGAAGAAAATAAAACAAAACTAAGGTTTCCAAGGTTCACCCTTGTAACTTCATCTTAAGACTCCTACACTCCTACACACCCATATCCACATTCCGAGGATCACCTAGACTCTACCCCAGCCTAGGCTAACCAAATGCTCTGATACCAAACTGTAACGACCCGATCCGCACAGTAAGATATTGTCCGCTTTGGGCCCAACCGGCCCGCACGGCTTTAAAAGGCCTCTTACTATGAGGATTCAACCTCGCACATATATAGCACATAACCATTCCGCACCCAGGCGATGTGGGACTATGATCCCCCTTGGTAGCTAGCCCAACCCCTCTTGGGATCCACGGGCCTGTTGGGCCTATTGGGCTCCAACCCTCACCCTCACCCTCCCCCTCAGGTCCGCCCACACAAGGGCCTCACAGTCCACCCCCCTTAAGGCCCAACGTCCTCGTTGGCCACACAGGCACAACGTCCACGTCGCCCCAGGGCCCACCTCTTTTCGAGAAAAACGAAATCCTAAAATCCACGTAGGATTATCCGTTTCCCCAAAACTCGGGACGTGAAATTCAATAATGACAGAAACATTTAGCAGCAATAAACAAAAATATAGTTTAGAAAATAGAACAAACTAAAATTTATAATAAAACCCTAACCAGGAAAAACTGACGTCGCTAGCCCCACTAGCGGAACTCCCGTAACGCTGCTCAAAAGTCTCTAAACCTGAAAAGCTAATCGGCTACATTCCCAAAGGAATGTACCCAAGAAGCAAAAGCTCACTTGGGTCAGCAATAAAGCTGGTGTGAGAAATCTTCATTCCAAAATCAATAAAATTTCATTTGATAAACATCAAGCTAAGCACAAACAACAAACCATCACACCAATAGGTAGTTCCTCAACGAGGCAAAGGTGTGATGCAAGAAAACACAGTCCAAAGAATTTAGTTCCTCAACGAGGCAATCATATCATCATCCTAATATGTAAATATGCATTTACCTGTACTTACCCTATAGGAGTTGACTATGGCAAGTCGGACCTGCAGAAATATTAGTGGACTTGTCATCCTGCATAAAAAGAATTAGAAACAATGAAACGTCATTTATTCTTTTTATTTGAATTAGGTTCATCTTTTTAACGGATTGATCACTTAGACGATACCACATTCGCACCACCTCCGTGACGAACATACATGCCCGTATGCCTCTCTCATATAAAGGAGGACTACTCCGTCATCCATGCCTAAGTGGGGACATCACATACAGGCATGCATCGCGGATACCCCTAACTATATGAGTACCAAAAGCCACCATTGGGCTATCAATGCGCATAACTCACGTCACATTTTTGACGGATAAATATCAAAGCCTATTTTAGGCATACAAACTCACCACATTTCCGCAAGACTAACCCGAAGGTTATTTTAGTTTCTCTAGTAAGAAATGGGTGCCCCAACTCCGCAAGACGACCCGCAGGTTATTTAGTTTCTCTAGTAGGAGAGGGGAAAATAATAAACAACAGAGATGTGGTAGTTCTAAGTGATACAAGCCCAAGTGTTTTATATTTTCAGAAATCAAGGTTTACCAATATCATTTATTTTTGATAATTCAATATTCCTCCACAATGACATTTTGTCATTCGTAAATTGATTCACAATCTATCCACCCACATTTATGGGGAAAACATAACATATTCATTAATCATGCTATGTAACAATATGACAATCAAGTCACTCCTTTATTCAAATATCTCAATTCTTCATAATGCATAAACAAGTCAATATGCAAATAAATCTCCAAATTTATCACAATGCAGTAATATTCATCAACCATTCAAATACCAACCAAACAAAGTCACACCCAATCAATAAAATGGTAAACATGGGTGACCCCAAACATGAACTCAACAAGCTAGGAAAATCTCACACATCAAACAGATCAAAAATATTGGAGATCAAGCGTTTGCAATACAAAACACCACAAATAAGGCAACCTCATTCTCAACAATGTCTAAAATCTAACAATTGGATTTCCTGAAATGAAACTCGTCATTTCCCTACAAGCAATATACATACAGTATACTGAATTGCTCATCCAAAGAGATAAAGGGCTAAAAGTTTCACTTACACCTTACACCCAAAACCTTTGAAATGGAATTTAAATCAAGCAACATAACAAGCCTAAGAATTCAATCCAAAATCATCAAGGGCACACAAATACAGGTCCTCACACTACCAAATCAAAATCCAAGTCATAACCACACATCCTCGCAACAAAACTCACAAACCCCATCATCAAATCCTCACAAATACAATCACTACTTCAGTCAAGAAATAAGGATTTGCAAAATATAGGGAATAAGAAAAACTCACAGTAAAAGAGAAAGAATGAAGAAAACTCACCGAAATTGCAAATCGCAAAGGATTGCGCAGCCATCATCCTGCTGAGCATAACTTGACATCACTGCATTCCAGCCAACAATATTCACATTTGGTAATAACTCGTCAAACACTTGTCGGGCATCAAATACAAGACCTGATTTACCATACCCATCAACCAGTGCAGTCCCAACAACCAGATGAAAACACTTGTCTAATGGGTCTCCTACCTCATTGATTTCTATATGGCATTTGACGAGAACGCCCCCATTTTCAATATCATCATGTTCTTTTTGCAAGAAATAAAAATCAGTCTCATAGACATCGAAGAAACATAGCAAAAGATTGGGTTCGGGTTGTTGTTGCTGGATTGGTTTTATGTCATGTATTATCTCACCCTCCTTGACCTCCTCTGTGGCGCATCCTCTACAATTAGAACTAAATATTGGATGAAGATGATGACGCTGATGATTAGCAGTTCCATAGTAAGTAGTAGCTACACAAGATAACACGTTTCTGTGATTCATTTTCTTCTTTTGCCACTGCAATCCCAACTGCAACTGAGAGGAGGAAATTGAGGTAGGACGAGCTTCTTTTACAACCATAGAGGAGATCAAACTCTCAACCCCACAAGTAGTTGAAGAAACAACAACTTGCACCATTGAGAATGAGGATGGGCCACAGTGATGGGTAGGGGAGATTCTTCGATCTCTAAAGTGTTGAGCTTTAGTGAACACAATTGTCGACCAAGCTTTGAAATTGGTCGAACACAAGCACTGAACCCGCCCCTGTTAGATCTTCTTCTTCCTCCTCGTTATTCTCTCCAGTGAGCAACACAATGAACAGAGGAAGAGAAAAACAACGACATAGGGAGGAAAAGGAGTTGACAAATGTGGAGAGAGGAGAGATCTTCGAGTGGGAGAGAGAGAGAGAGATCGCAGAGACGGTGAGGTTAAAGTATCTGCAATTCGACCTTCCTGCTGGTGTTGTGTTTGATTGATTTCAATTTCTTCTTAACATCAAAGAATATGTTCTTCAACATCTCATCTCCTTTAAGGCCAACACCTGCAGTAGCAGCTTATTTGGCAAAGAAACGAACTGGAACAACATGTATATTTTGCGAAATGATCTCGCCAGCATACAACTGCTTGGATCTGGACAAGAAACGAGACGCAAACGCCATGATCGATCAATAGAAGGATTCGATCTTACAACTCTATAGGGACTGAACAGAGAGACCCAAACTTTCTTCTTCTCCTTCCCTTCTCTTTTCTTCCCTCTTCCTTTCAGAGACAGAGAAATCGCATAGGGGTTTGATCGCACTCTGTGTCAGTCAATCTATGTTGATGAATCCCTTATTTTTAGATCTTCTTCTCTTCAACATATCTTCTTCTCCTACAGATCTGGAATCTTAAAATCGTGAGAAGATATAGAGAGAATACGACATCAGAGAAGAGAGGGAAGCAGAGAAGCCTGTTTAGGAGAGAAACATGAAGGAGAAAAGGGGAAAAGAAAGAGAAAGAAGGTAGGGTTTTCTCTTTATGTAGTGTGGGTGGCTATTCGCCCCCACTAAAATTCTGAGAGCACCCGCCCTTTAACTAACCAAATAAAACCCTAATTTCGAAATTCACAATCAATTTAATGTAACCATATTTTATTTAATTAAAAATAAAATAAGTTTGTTTTATGAAATTGAGGGGTGTTACATAATCCCTTTCACCTTTTTGAAATATCCTTGGCGATTGAGACCAAGCTCAACTGATGTTCTTCCTCATAGCTATCACCAAATGTACAATTCTTTAACAATAGGGCAGAATGTACAAATTGTATGGTGGACTAGTACTTGTGATTGAGTAGCGTGTAACGACTATTGAACTTCCTTGAATTCCACCCTCTAAGAAGCTTCAACATGCTTCATTCACATTGATCTCCATTCCATCTGTCATCCAACACAAGCAAATATCTACATTGGAATGGGGCGATTCTCATACCCTTGAGATTTTTCTTTACATTTTCGATTCTTAATTCACAGATCAATAAAGCATTTAATTACTTTGCTTCAACTCACCATGAATCACATCTCTCGTCCTTCCATCAGTCTTTCTTTTAATTTATTATTTTCTTTTCTTTAGTTCTTAAAATGTGAATCAAGTATTGGCTTCTTACCCAAATGAAGTAATCGAAACCCCTACTTCTACTATACATTCTTTGGATTGTACTGCAGGTTGAAGTATAAACAAACAAAATTTTTAATTATTTTATTGATGTTTAAAATCATGCAACAACAATAATGTCGATTTTTAACATTCAAAATGATACAGGCTTTCTTTTTTGATAAACATGAATGATGGATGATATTGAATTGGTGATAATTGCTTGCATATCTTACACAAGTACTATGTGAATGAAAGTGTTTTTTTTTTTTTTACCTATTTCTTTAAAATGTCATATTCTTGTCTTCTACATGCTTAATATACATATAGTACATATATATGTTTTTTCTTATATCTTATGATATACAATACGATAAACATTTTAACAACTCTGGAACTCAGCTGTTGGACATTCTTTAGCCCATTTCCCAATCAAAACAATGATGAGCTCATATGGAATTTGGATTTCAAAGTGTTTTCATTTGATCTGTTTTTTAGGCCTTTTCTTACCATCACATTGCCTCTTCACAAAAAAAATATGGCTCAAACACTTACCCCCAAATATCAATTTCTTCCTGTAATTGGGATGTCATGGTAGCATTGTATCAGCTAATAACCTTCTTAGCACTGGGATCACATTTTATGCAAATGAAATTTTTTGTGGTTAGTACCAGATCGATTGGTCACTGTCTAGTTCCATGTGACTTTACTAAAATTATTTGGTCAACTCTTTTTAAATGACTTCGGCATCATTAATTAGTTTAATGTCCCGAATTTTTCTAGAGAGCCAGGCCAGGCCCAATATCGTCCATCATCTTAAAGATGTGCATCTCTAGACTGATGGATGGTATTGGGCCAGGCCTGATGCGAGTCGGGCCTGGCTTGGCATGAGTACTGGAATATGATTCATTCATTCTCGAAGAGAATGGTTGTCATCCCAATTGCCACATTTTATCCTTTAATCGATGTGAAAAGAAAGAAATAACACGTTTTTTTTTGTGTCAGATGAATTCTTGTTAATAGGTTTATGTTCAGGTAGAAATAAAAGGCTTTTCAAGTGACTGTTTCCATAACTTAACAATGTATCCCCGTGTCACCTTATTGAATGACAAATGGTTTTTTTTAAAGAGAGAATAATAAATAAATAAATAAAAATAACTCTTGCCACCTTTGGCGTAGGTAAATTAATTTCGAAACTCATACACTATGGAATTTTAATTCTGCTCAAAACCCGCAGATATTCGAGGGAGGGATCATGTTACTTTTTAGATTTGGGATCCGCGCCATGGGCATAGGCAGTATCTTTTAAATTTGGATGCTTATCTAAAGCAAGTTGGAGAGGACGATGCAGGGTTCTGATATGATCGGATGTAGCTCTTGCTCAATTCTTCATCAAGCGTACTTGCATAATCTTCTGAATCTGACTATGAAGAGCTCGATTCCACTCTGAATTTGATAGCCATGGCAACGAGTGTTTGATCCGAAGAAGCGGAAATGCTTTTCCATATATATGCGTCTTGCTGACTCTGATTAAGCTTTAGTTTTTGGTGGCACGGTGAGGTGTTATGTTTATTGGGCTATGGCAGTGTTTGCTTGTGATGTTGTTGTTTTAGGTCGTTGTAATTTTCTTTTTGATCAATGAAACAAATATCAGTCATAGATGAACTGAAAACGAGTGAGAAACTCGCAACGATTACTAAAGAACTAAAAATTCAATACATGAAACACCACCCTCTAGTTCAACTGAATAATCCCCCCCCCCCCCCCCCCCCCCCCCCCCCCTCCCCACACGCACACACACTTGGAGCTTTAACCTTTGATGTCGGTGAAATTACCTCAAAAAGCAGGGCACCAACTTTTACGGGCACCGAAATTTCTTGAAAATATATTTATATTTTGTGTTTTAATGTTATGTTTGGAGTTTTGGAGCATTGGTTAATATGTTATTTTTGCTGGATAGGTCCTAGAATCAAATCAACGCATCTTCAATTATTTTTACTTTCTGCATGTTCGTTATAGTTGATGAATCAGTCATATTTTCGTTTTTGACATCTAGTTTTTTAGGCTTCAAAGTTGAAAGTGAAATACTTCAAATGTGACTTCCTAAACACAAATTTGTAATTCAATTATGTAATTTTTTTCAGGATTTTGTTCTTTTTCCAACATAAGGGGTGACCATCTAAACACATTCACCTAGGGCACTCCAAATCTCAGGCCAGCCTTGCCTCGAATGTTCTAGTGATTCCTTACCCACAAAACCTAAAATGTAACCATTAACACTGATGATACATCAAATAGTCCTTTGATCACAACCGTACACGTGGCAAAGATCATCCATGATGAGGAACATAGTAGCTAATGATACATCAAATAGTCCTCTGATCACAATCGTACTCGTGACAAAGATCATCCATCACGAGAAATAAACACCTCACACTAAATGGGGATGACATGCCCAATCACTAAAACCCAAAGAGGCATTTAATAACGGACCGTGAACAAAGTTAAAATGCTCAAGCCTTAGGTCCAACATACCTCTTCCCTTAAAGAAGATAGACGTTACAAAGGAGACAAATCATGACAGGAGTTCCTCCCCCATGGACGCATCTCAATGATGGAGGAGACTGTTATGAGAAACGCCCCCCTTCATCGCACCCTGCATGCTTAAGTCGCGAACAAAGGTAATTACTCATCTTATATAAGGTAAAAGAGTGATTCACGAAAGACGTATGGAAATACAACACAACTATACTCTGTCCAAATTCAAAAAGATCAAAAAGTTATGCGAAAAGTTGAACATCAAGCACAACTTTTCAGCACCTGCTCATCCACATGCTAACGGACAAGCAGAAGCGATCAACCAAACGATCCTAGAAGCCATCAAGAAAAAGCTTGAAGCATAAAAAAATTATGGGTGTCCGAATTACCAGGCATTCTATGGGCCTACAGGACAACAAAAGAACTCCGACCAGACAAACACCATTCGCCCTAGCCTACGAGTCCAAAACAATGGTGCCAGTCGAGATTGGTATGCCAACTTTCAAAACTGAAGAGTTCCGAAAAGAGAACAACAATAAAGCACTGCGCTTGGACTAGACCTTCTAGAATAGAGACAGGACAAAGCTTCAATCAAGGTCACGACCTACCATCAGATAATGGCTAGCTATTACAATAAAAAGTCAAATCCTACACATTCAAAATCGATGATCTGGTATTCAAAAAGATCCAGCTCAAAACAAAAGAACCAGAAGCGAGGAAGTTGAACCCAAATTGGGAAGGGCCATACAAAATGGTGAAAATTAATAGACCAGGAACATACTGGTTAGAAATTTCGAAGGGAGAGCAACTCAAGAGACCATGGAATGTAGAATATTTGAGAAGGTATTATCAAAAAATATCACATTGCAATAATCTTTCGTCTCTTGCTCCAGTAATCTAAGCTAAAGTCGGATTAGGAAATTATTTATAGATCTTCTGGTCCGATGACCATGACGGACCACGAAGTGTATTAATTCAGTCAGGACATCAAAGTTGAACTAGGAAATTATTTAAAAATATTTTGGTCTGATCGCCATATTGGACCACGAAGTGTATTAATCTAGTCAGGATATCAAAGTCGGACTAGGAAATTATTTACAAATCTTCTGGTTTGATCACCATGTCGGACCATGAAGCATATTAAATTAGTCAGGACATCCAAGTCAAATTTATTCGTAAACCTTCTAGTCTGATCACAACATCGGACCACGAAGTGTATTAAGTTAGTCAGGACATCCAAGTCAGACTTATTTACAAATCTTTTGTCTGGTCACCATGTCGGACCATGAAACATATTAAATTAGTCAGGACATCCCAATCAGACTTATTTATAAACCTTCTGGTCTGATCACAACATCGGACCACAAAGTGTATTAATCTAGTCGGGACATAAAAGTCGGACTACGAAATTATTTACAAATCTTCTGGTCTGATCACCATGTCGAACCACAAAGCATATTAAATTACTCAGGACATCCAAGCTAGACTTATTTGTATACTTTCTTGTCCGATCACAATGTCGGACCACGAAGTGTGATAAGTTAGTTAGGACATCCATGTCAGAGTTATTTACAAATTTTCTTGTCTGATCACTATGCGCCACGAAGCACATTAAATTAGTCAGGACATCCGAGTCAGACTTATTAGTAAACCTTTTGGTTCGATCACAACAACAAACCACGAAGGGTATTAAGTTAGTCAGGACATTCAAGTTAGCTTATTAACAAATCTTCTGGTCCGATCACCATGTCGGACCACGAAGCATATTAAATTATTCAAGACATTCGAGTTAGACATACTTGTAAACCTTCTGGTCTGATCACAACGTTAGACCACAAAGCGTATTAAGTTAGTCAGGACATCCAAGTCAGACTTATTTGTAAATCTTCTGGTCTGATCACCATGTCGGACCATAAAGTATATTAAGTTAGTCAGGACATTCAAGTCAGACCTATTCGTAAATCTACTAGTCTGATCACCATGTCAGACCACGAAGCCTATCAAACTAGTCAGGACAGCAAAGTCAGACTAGAATATAAAAGCTTCTTGTCCAATCACTATGCAGTACAACAAAGCGTATTGAGTTTGTCAAGACAACCAAGTAAAAGAGCTTAATAGAATAATCTTAGTCTGATCAAACAAGTCCAATGACGATGTATATTTAGCAAGTAAGTACCACATAGTCAGAAGCGTGAACTATCAAGCACATCCTTACAAATTCTATAAGTCTAAACGACTGAGTTTGACAAAAAGACATTTGTGAAGCCCAGTTATCGAAGTCAAGTTATATTATTATCTAAGTCTACACCATAGAGTTAAACTACAATACCAATTAAGCTTAAACGACAAAGTCAAGCTACATCTACGATATCTTCTAGATCTAAGTTAGACTATAGCATTTGTTAAAACAAACAGACCCCCAAATCAGATGATACTTATTACGAATGAGAAAGACAAAGTAACACAAAAACAAACCAAGAATATTCATTGATAATCTAATCGATTACATCCGGATAAGGGGTTACAGGAAGAACAGTTGGAGAGGAAACAATTAATTCAGCACTCGTAGAGTCAGCACTAGTAGAGTCAACTAGAAGAGATGGAATCTTGTCTTCACTAGCATGATCTGCCAGAGGAGATGGAGCTTTATATTCATTAATAGGGTCAGCTTGAGAAGACGATACCTTATCACCACTGGTAGGACCAGAAGGAGGAAAAAACGCTTGACCTTCATCAACATGATCACTCGAAAGAATTGAGGCAGGATCTTCCTCATCCTCGAACATAATAGACACATCCTTAAAAACTTCGTCTACTATAGCACGATATTTGGACAAGGCAAAGCCCTCCTCCGACTCAATGTAGTCGATAATTTCAATCTTTCCAGCAACGACCTTACCCCACTCCACCGCATTTGCTGCAGACTTGGCCTTCTCCGCAACTACAGAGAGTTCTTGCTTGGTTCGAGCACGTTCTTCTTCAACTCCAGAAAGCTTCTCCGAAGCTCACTCCTTACAATTTTTCTCCTCAACAAGTTGATCATTAAAAGGAGCAAGCTTCGCAGTCAGTTGTTCCATTCACTTCTCAGCAGTCTTACGACTAACAGACCGCGACTCGGCAACACGTAATGGTAGACCACGAGTAGCCTTCTCCGTGGATAGCTTGCTCTCAGTAACAGACAATCGCTCCTACAGGCGATTCATTTCCTCATCCGCAACAGTAAGCTCATAAGCATACTTATCCCATACAGCTTCCACTTCCTTCAAATAAGTCCGAGAAGTGCCAATTACCTTCTCTTCATTAGCACACACTTCCTTTAGCTTATCCACCTAAAACATAGCATCGAAAAACTGTAACAACTGCTCTGCGTGCTTCTTTTCCAAGGCAAACACATGGTCACGAGCAACCCGATAATCAGAACTAATATACATCAAACCGTCCTCTAATCTGCATCGTACACATGTCATGATAATCTCGTCAACAAAACAAAGCAAGCTCGATTGCATGCTCAATCCAGCGAGGTCCAAACAATACTAAGCCCATTATTGCCAGGATCTAGACAGTTGGGTCCAAGTTGCAACGAGCCATTAAGCCCACACGTCATGTGGTAAGGCCCAATATTCATAAGACCTCTAAGGCAAGTATCTGAGAGATTTACCCAAGGCTGGCAGGCCAACAACACATTGGATCCGACTAGGAAACAAATACTAGAGTATTAGTCGAACAAGGAAACTTCCTTGCCTGGAAACCACTCAGAAAGGGAAACCTCTCCCGCAGATCTAGGAGTGCAAGTCGTGTAGGAAAAATATCCCACATAGACAGCTCCCAAATAGGAAAGGATCTCCCACAAGATCTATTTTCCTAAACTATGCTCCCAAAAGGCCTAGCCGAACAAGGACTCTCACACTATAAAAGGGAGATAAGGTCGATGAACTTAAGGTATGCTACAAAAACCCTATTTACAACTTTAAGCCTCTCCTAAGCCTTATCTAACTTAAGCATCAGAGTGTCATCGGCTGCCACACGGTGGTCCTTGGCTCACATGTGCTACTTGTGCAGGTCTATGTAAGCAACAAGGAAGAAGAAAAGGAATCAACCACATCAGTTTGGCATTGTCTGTGGAGAACAACAAATTTCCTCAGAATAAGCAGTAGTACCACCTTTTCCATAGAATCAGGGAGCTTGTGACAACAAAATCTTGCAACAATGGAGATGTTGCAGAGCCCTTGAACGCTCAAGCCAGCAGAGCACCGCTTATTTCACCAACCCCACGGGAGGAAACTTCTCAAACCCCATGTGATGGTGGCAGCCGCAGCAAGCCCAAGGGTGGACCTACTTTCAGCATAGATGCAACAAATCGCAGAAACGTTGGAAGAACTCAAACAGCGGAATCCTCCACCTGTAGAGGGAGACCGTGAGCAGTGAAGGGCAGACCTGTCCCCAGAGAGTTCCAAAGAGCATGTTCAGGAAAGCCGCGCTGCCGCAGCAGCTTTTCAATGGACAAAAGGCGGAAGAGCAGCCAATAGAGACCCAATGTCCAGGGCCGACATGCACGTCTCACACAACCCCATCTGTAACGGGGCCACAAACCCAGACATACTCTTTAGTGTCACGGTCCCTCCATTCATGGATCACATCATGGACAAACCGCTGCCAAAGAAATACACACAACCAAAGTTGGAGTTTTACGACGGAACAGGAGACCCGACCAATCATTTGCGCTACTTCCAGCACATTATGGCGCTCAAGGAAAGGTGTGATAAGATAATGTGTCGAGCATTCCCTGCAAGCCTAAAGACGTCAGCACTGACATGGTTCCCAGACTTTTTCTAAAATCCATCGATTGATTTTGGATGTCGGCATTGGCGTTCCTCACACGCTTCGTGGGCAGCCAATACGTCACTCATTTTAATGATGAGTTGACCCTCATCGACGGCTGTAGTGATGACACTGCCATCACGGCTTGCACTTCAGGTCTGAGAATGACTTCCTTATCTTGGACCCCAACCAATATGACAAACTTGGTCAGAGTTGCCCAGAGATACATCACTCTGGACGAAATGCTGGCCGCCAAGAGAGAAGTGGGGTATGAGAAAAAAACATTTGTCCCAAAGGACACGAAAGAGGGGAAAAACAATAGGACGATGACGACAACAAGAAGAAGCGCACAGACTGCAAGATTGATTCAGGTCACACAAGGCAGGACAAGGCCTCGAATTACGCCGAGTCCAGGTCTATCACCCCTTTCAATACAAGTCTGTCCGACATCCTTGATTCCATTAAGGATTGGGAAGAGCTGAAGTGGCCGCCTAAGTAGTGAGAAGACCCCGCTCGATGCCACAACAGAAAATACTGCACCTACCACAAGATAGGCGAACATGATACTGAGGATTTTCGAAACCTCAAAGGAGAAGTCTAGTACTGGATCAGGAAAGGCAAGCTCAAGGAGTTCCTAGGCTCAAACAGGAGGCAGGGTCGAGTAAAAGAAATAACAGATGTTGTCAAGGAGATTGAAAAGGAAGCTCTAGCGTCATTTACGTCCTCCACGGGGCCAGTCCCGAAAGGGAGCAATCAAATAGGTTTTGCAAGAGAACACTGACCGAGATGCGGACACCATCTCAATATGAGGACCGACAAGTGCAACACGGGTGAGTTCACTACCTGATCCCATCACTAACGTTTACAGAAAGGGATCTCCAGAGGGTACATTCTCCTCACAATGATGCCTTGGTCATCTTCGTCCTCATAGCTAAGTGGGAGGTAAAGTAGGCCTTGGTGGACATTGGAAGCTCACTGAATGTCATGCTCCTCGTGCATTCCGCAACATGCAGCTACAAGAGAAAGACTTAACACTCGCCACTCACCCAATGGTCGGATTCAGCGGAGAGAAGTGCTTCCCCATTGGGAAGATCAATCTAATAGTGGTGGCAGGAGAGCCACAATTGCAGAAGTACCTTGTCCAAGAGTTCATGGTGGTTGACGCTTCATCCACCTACAACATTATTCTAGGAAGGTCGTGGCTTCATCATATGGAAACAACGGTCTCCACTTTGCACAAATGCATAAATATACAACCAACCACGCCTAAGAAACTATCCAAAAAGATCAACCAATAGCAAGAGACAACCATTATGCAGCTCTGAAGCAGCTGAATTGTTGCCAATTACAGCTCAAGCCCACAGAACCAACATGTCTAGCATTAGGCCTGGATAAAAGAGGAGAATCACTTTTTGAGGGTGGAGAAGCCCAAATAACCAAAGTGCAGCTATGTGGAGATCTAGAAGTGAAAGCTAGCAACACAATCCAGACTAATAAAAAGCTAATTAATGATATTTCATCAAACAGGCACCAACTCCAAGAGCTGTTAATCAACAAGGAACTACTTGCTAGCACGAAGTTCACTATTCAGTAACTTCATTAGCTTTAAAAAAATATAACTTCGCTAAAGGGCCCATGCAATCCGATCTAGGACCATTTGGGCCCCCTTCGGGGCCGGATTAGCTCAGTCTCCGCTCGGAGTTAAATTATTTGTTGCTTTGATTTCGTTTCTTGTTTTCTGTTTTCATTTCAGTTTAAGAAGGATTGTTCGTACAAAACGCATTCCAAAAATAAAATAGATTTTATTGATTGCAATGAGAGTTATTACAAAGCTTGCCGACCAACTAGTACATCATTTTATACACTGCAAGTATCTAAGTCTGATGCAAGTATCTATCCGTTGAAACAACGATAGAGACTCCGATCTGCTAATCCTTATCCATAAGAGAAGGTGGTGAAAGTAAAACGTCTGCAACATAAGGTGAAGGAACGAACTCAATTCATTGCTCCATCAAATCACCTTGCGGGGATGATTCGAAGGTGGCGACATGAGCCTCGTAACGAAACACAGATGTCTTCAACCCGCCTGACTACCCTACGGAAAGGGACGGGAGCTGGAGCAGAAGAAGGCAAAAAGAGGATGATCCTCAAAACAAGTGTCTAAAATGCAGTTGAGCTAACGTCACCGGAAAGAAGGTCGCATTTATCATAACTCCGCTACACACACCTACCTTCCGGTTGATGCGTCACGCGTGAATCCCAGAGCGAACAAACATCACAAACTAGCTGCAGGAATTATCACCTAACACCCAAGAGGAAGTCTGTAACTCTTCTTCTCAATGTAAGAAAATATTACAAGATCTCATGGGATCAATCAGATGCCCACCAAGATCAAGTGGCACCGCATAATAGCGAGTTTTATCAACACTCATCGGCGCAAATGTCAGAACATTTGAAGACTCCAGTGAGGGAGATCTTCCTTCACTCTTTCGAAAACCCAAAGCAAACTCTCTGGTAAAATGCATTTGATTAACATGCTCTACTATTTCATTGCAGTGCTGGAACACGGAATAGCCAACCTATATAGGCGAGATGGTTTACAAAGTAGCGTTAGCAAGCAGTTACTTCAGCATTGAATGTCGTACGGGAATCGGAAAATTGTCGATTCCAATGGCAACTGCACAAGTCCACATCTTTTTTTATTAATGACCCTGCATGAAACCCCATTAACTGGGGGGAGTAATCAATATTGAATCGTCTCGCAAAATGCGTCGTATCACTGGCATGCTGATCCACAAAGATTTTTTTCAATTGAGCTCTCCACTGATGAGCCCAAGTTTATGCCCTGTAAGATCCGACCCATCACATGCAAAAGAATAAACAACAACAACCTTGAGCGCCGAAAGAGTAAGGAGCGCGCCTACAGAGTATTATTATTAAATCCAAGGCATTAGCTTCACTATTATTCCGTCGTTGTTCATTAAAGCCGTCAATTATAAGTAACTGGGGACACCAAGTCAGACTTACACACCCAAAATCTTATTCTGACCAAAGCTTAGTCAGCTCCAATTGATTACAATAGCTTTTGGTCCGCTCTAACACCTAGCCCACCAAAAGTGGACGACGATGGGTAAGAAAGTGGGAGCTTAGTCAATGTTTATAATACCTGACCGTGATAGCTTTTCAGGGACCATTGCCAACTATAGATAATGGTCACCAAACCTAGCCAAAGCTTAGTTGGTTTCGACCTATGACGATAGCTTTTGGTGCGCTCTAACGCCGATCCATTATATTAAACGGGTGTCAATGATTTAGAGAGTGGCAGCTTAGTCAGTGCTCTGATGCCTGATCGAGACGGCTTGCCAAGGATCATTGTCCAAATATGGGCAGTAGTGACCAAACCCGACCAAAGCTTAGTCGGTGACGACCGACGACGATGGCTTCTAGTCTCCTAAAAGCCTAGTCCGTAAATAACGAATTTCGACGACATAGAAAGTGGAGGTCTAGTCAGCGCTCGCGATGTCTGATTAAGATGGCTTGCTTGGTGTCACTACTTATACGCAGACAATGATTGTCGAACCCCGACCGAAGCTTCGCTGATGATGATGGCTTTGGTATGCTCTAAGCCTAGTTTGATGTGCACGGATTATGACGGCCTAGAAAGCGAGAGCTTAGTCAGTTCTCATGTAGCCTGTGAAGACGGCTTGCCAGGGATCATTGGCCAACTACAGACAATGATCACCGAATCCTGCCAAAGTTTAGTCAGAACAACTGACGATGATAACTTCTAGCTCGCTCCAATTCATAGTCCGCCACGAACGGATCAAGATGGGGTTGAAAGTGGGAGTCTAATCGTGCCCTCGACGCCTGATCAAGATGGCTTGTCAGGGACCACCATGGTTTCAGAAACTTGACCCTGGTTTAGTTAGTTATAACTGGTGATAACAACCCTCGATCCAATTAAACCTATTTTACGAATAGCAAATAAAGACGAGTCAAAAGTCTGGTCATAGTTCTAACAACTCGACCCAGATGACTCGTCGGGACTACTGTCCAATCATCTACAGCGGTGCATGTGCTAGGACCACAGTCTAAATAATTTGTTTATAAAAGCAACTGTTGCTTCAACAGACAGCCAAGCCACCAAACAGAGGGTGTATTACATTCCCCGACTTCTAAAAATGAGTGTGGCAAAAATTGCACAAACTATTGCAGCACAAGAAGTTGGAAATCTCCACAGCGGATCAATCATAAAGCCTCCTAGCATAGCGGAGCCTCTCGTCTAACAGTTAATGTCGAAATAAGACAAAGCAGGTAAAAGCAAACAGAAAAAACAAAGGAATACAAACATATGCAAGGCCTTATTCATTTGCAAAACAAAAGGAAAATACAAGACTCGCCCCTCGTCAAGAAGAGAGTCAGATACAACAGAATCAGATTTAGTAGAAGAATAAGCAGGAGACACATCTGTAGGTGTTGGCTCTTGATCTCCCTCGGCCATCTTCTTCTTCAAATGAATCGGAGGTCGCTTCAAACTCTGTATATGCAATCTATTTAGTAGAAGAGAGGTCCCAGTCAGGATGCTCATTCTTCATCAGATGCAACAGCTCCAACCTTCCATGCACAACTCTGCTAAACTCAAACATGTCTTGGGACTTGAGAAGCTTCATTTCACGCCTTCTTGATTCAGCGAGTTCCCGCTCCAGCAGTTCCCGTTCGCCCGATAACATCTCAGTTTTGGATTGCTTGACACCCAGCTTATCATTGACGATAATCAGCTCACTCTGCGCCAGAAAGAACTATTCTTCAGCGGTCCGTGTACTATTGGCATTGAATTCAACATTGGTCTCCAACTGCTGACATCGGACAATCCATTAAGACTCCTTCTTGATCCCCTTTGCATGCAGAACCTACAGTTCAGCCTGCACTCCAGCCACAACCTCACGGGCAAGCTACAAGTATCAACGAACAAGGTTCAATTCATTCTCGAATCAATCCCTCACGGACACTGCCCCGCCAATTCGGACTCAAGCACCTCCAAGCAAACCTTCTGAGCCTCCAACCTAATGGACTAGGACTCCGCTCCAATATCTGAGAAAGTTTTAAGTTGCTTCCTCAATGACTCAATCTTGTAGAGAAAGTCAGAGTATGACTTCTTCAAGTTTGCAAAGATTCGCTCCATAGTATACACTATCTCACAAGTAGCCTCAACTTCAATTGCAGCTGCGGCTACTTGATTCAGGTATGACATCCCTAGCACAAGATTGTTCTGCCCTTTATCCATACGCTCTCCTAGCATCTCTCCCACTGGCTCTGGAGTACAATTTGCCAGCCAGTCATTCCACCTGCTGATATGCTTCCTCGAAACGTAAGAGATGTCAACCTCTTGATGCAAGCTTGGTTGTTTATCCTTACTACGTCTAGGGCAAACAAACTGATCCGAGCAACTGGATGAAGATTATTCGGAACTAGAATCACCCCAACACCGCCCTTGGTCATTTTCACTGCATCAAGGCCCTCATCTACAACCTTCCCTTTGCGCGCAACAATCGACTCTTCTTCACACACCGATCTAGAACCAGTTGACGGAGAATAGGGAAGAGAATTATTCCTTGGACCCATCGTCAATACAATATGAGGACAAGAATGAGAGAGCACACAACACGGGCGACAAGAAAAGGGACTCTTCACCATGGCATCGACGATCGGATGACTCTTCAACGGGTTCATGATCCACATAAAGGCGGAGCTTATAGTCCTTTATTGAAAAAGGATGACCAATTGAAGCTTCCATGCCCACCTGCAACATCATCTTATTCAGAAAATTCCTCCTGCTTGGTGCTCAGTTTGGTTACATCCTCCACACCCATCATTTGCAAATACTCCCTCTCCAATTTAGGAAGAGAGATGGGGGCCACAACCTGAGCATCACGCCCCTAAAAAACAACAATCTCATCCGATACTTGCCCGACGCATCACGTCCTTCGTACAAAGACAAGTGCCTGCGGACAGATCTAGGTGAAGCACGAGACCTCTTCAGATGCATGGGAGAAGGAAACACCTCATCCTCGAACCAAGTATATGGGGATTGACCCAAGACAGGTAGGCCAGCAATACATCAGATCCGACTAAGAATCAAATACTAGAGTATAAGTCGGACAAGGAAACTTCCTTGCATGGACAACACTCAAAACGAGAAACCTCTCCCATAGATCTAGGAGCACAAGTCGTGTAGGGAAACTACCCTTCATGGACAACTCCCAAACAGAAAAGGATCTCCAACAATATCTCTTTCCCTAAATTACGCCACCAAAGGCCTAGCAGAACAAGGACTCTCACACTATAAAAGGGGAATGATGGAGTTCCACCGAAGAAATAGTAGCACCACATTTTCCAGATAACCAAAAAGATGGTGACAACGAGGTCTCGAACCTATGGAGATGTTGTTGAGCCCTCAGGACCCCGCACCAGTGGCATCCACAACGGACCCAAGTGTGGATCTACTGTCAACTCAAATGCAGCAAATCATACGAACGGTGAAGACGCTCAAATCCATGAAACAGAAGCCGGATGAGACGCTGAAGGAATATGTCTCGCACTTCAATGACGAGTTGACTCTTGTCGATGGTTGTAGCGACAAAACAACCATTACAGCCTTCACTGCGGGTTTGAGGAGTGGCAAGTTCTATAATTTCCTCACCCTGGACCCCCAACAAATATGGCAGACCTACTAAAGGACGCCCAAAGATATATCACTATAGACAAGATGTTGACCGCTAAGAAGGAATTAGAATTTGAGAAGAAATCCTCTCTCCCCTGGGACGAAATGAGGGACGACAACGAAATGTACGTCCTGCACGGAATGTGCTCAGAGACCGAATGGTCCAACAAGTCTCGAAAAAGATTGTTTTACGAATTGCAGACCAAGTCAGCCTATAAAAACCAGCGAATACAACACGTTCATGCTCAGAGCCAGGGCCTGCCCTTGACTTTTACAGATAGGGACCTCCAGGGCGTCCACAGCCCGCATAACGATGCCTTGGTAATATCGGTCTTCATAGCCAACTAGGAAGTGAAAAAGTCTACAGTAGACACCGGAAGCTGTTCAAATGTATTGTTCCTCAACACGTTCCGAAACATGCAGCTGAAGGAAGAAAACCTAACCCCTTCGAAAAATCCGCTGGCTGGACTCAGTCAAGAGAAGAACTTCCTTAGGGGGAAGATCAGACTGACCATAATGGCAGGAGAACCACGACTTCATAAAATAATTCTTCAGGAGTTCATGGTGGTCGATGTGTCGTCCACCTACAACATCATCCTGGGGAGGCCTTGGCTTCACTAGATGGAGGTACCAATCTCCACTCTACACCAGTGTATCAAATACCCTGTCAATGAGGGAGTGGCCACAATACGAGGAAATCAGTCAGTCTCTAGAAACTGGCACTACGCAACATTGAAGGGGCTCGAGAACCATCAACTACAAAATCAAGCCCACGGCTGACGCATCCCCAAGCCCAGGTCCAGAGTTGGAGGAGGGCTCTTCGCTCTAAGACAAGGAAGCTCTTGTCAGCCCGAAAGGAAGACCCAATTTCAAACGACCCGAGGAGGAACTTGTGACTGTATATCTGGACAACCCTAGTGACAATAGAGTCGTCCAGATAGGTTCCCGACTAAGCAAGGAATTTTTTGAGCGACTAATAACACTGTTGCGACGAAATTAGGACGTCTTCACCTGGATGATGTGAGACATGGTAGGAATAAATCCCTCCATAATCACCCATCGACTGGTTGTAGACCCAAAATAAAAACAGGTCAGATAGAATAAAAGATATGTTGCCCCTGAGAGGAACCAGATCATAAACGAAGAAGTGCAGAGATTACTTAATGCGGACATGATCAAAGATGCACGATGCCCAAATTGGCTGGTAAACACCGTCCTGGTTAAAAAGAAAAACAAAAAATGGAGAGTCTGTGTAGACTACACTGACTTGAACAAAACATGCCCGAAGGATAGCATTTCGCTTCCCCACATCGATCAAATCGTAGATGCCATGCTCGGACACGACCTCTTGAGTTTCTAGGATGCCTACTCCAAGTACTATCAGATACAGAAGCACCCCTCGAATCAAGAGAAAACCTTTTTCATTATCGAAAGAGGAATCTACTGCTATCAGATAATGTCGTTCAACCTCAGGAACGCAGGTGCAACATATCAACAACTAGTAAACCGGATGTTCGAGAGCCAAATCGGAAGAAACATGGAGGTTTACATAAACGACATGCTGGTCAAGAGCCTCCACAGCCCAGGTCACATATCTAACTTTGCCGAAGCATTCGGCCAGTGCCGCAAGTATTGGATGAAGCTCAACCCGCAAAAATGTACGTTTGGGGTTGAGTCAGGCAATTTCCTAGGTTACATAGTGAACCAGAGGGAAATAGAATTAGATCCAAGCTCTTCTCGATATGAAGTCTCTGACCTCCTCAGGAAAGTTCAAAGGTTGACCGAGAGCATGGCAGCACTCAACAGGTTTATTTCCAAATCATCAGACAAGTGCCTCCCTTTCTTTAAGATTCTCAGAGGAAGCAAAAACTTCAACTGTGAGGAAGAGTGTGAACAAGCCTTCTAGAACCTGAAGTCATACATGGGGAGTACTAAGCTGCTCTCGAAACCAGCCCTGGGAGAAACGTTTTACTTATATCTAGCCATCTTGACTCATGTCAACAATTCAACTTTTGTATGGAATGATAAAGGGGTACAGACCAGTGTACTACGCCAGCAAAACTTTCTTGGGAACTATCCGAATCTAGAAAAGTTGGCTTTGACACTGGTCTTCTCTTCCAGGAAGTTGCGGCCTTACTTTCAGGCCCACTTTATCACAGTCCTGGCCAAACATCCACTTCGTACAGTGTTACACAAGCCAAAATTATCTAGCAGGATGGTTAAATGGTCGGTGGAACTGGGACAGTTTGACATTAACTATGCTCCAAGAACAACAATCAAATGCCAAGCATTGGCATACTTCATCGCCTAATTTATCTGTGGCGAAGAGCAGATGACGACGACCTAGAAAGTGTGAGCTTAGTCAGTGCCCATGTAGCCTGGTGAAGACGGCTTGCCAGGGATCATTGTCCAACTATAGATAATGATCGTCGAACTTATCACTTGAAGCCTAGTCCGAATAGAATAGATGAGGAGAGCCTAGAAAGTGGGAGCTTAGTCAGTGCTCATGTAGCCTGGTGAAGACAACTTTCCAGGAATCATTGTCCAACTACAGATAATGATCACAGAACTTATCGCTCGAAACCTAGTTCCAATAGAACGGATGATGATGGCCTAAAAAGTGGGAGCTTAGTCAATGCTCATGTAGCCTGGTGAAGACGACTTGCCTAGAAAGTGGTAGCTTAGTTAGTGCTCATGTAGCCTAGTGAAGTTGGTTTTCTAGGGACCATTGTCCAACTACATATAATGATCGTCGAACTTATCGCTGGAAGCCTAGTCTGAATAGAACAGATGACGACGACGTAGAAAGTGGGAGCTTAGTCAGTGCTCATGTAGCCTGGTGAAGACGGCTTGCCAGGGATCATTGTCCTTCCGCAAATAGTGATCGCCAAACTTTATCACTCTAACACCTAGTCTGCGAATAATAGAATATGATGGGACAGAGAATGTGAATTTAGTCAGTGATCATGCAGCCTGACAAATACAACTCGCCAGAGTCACCATACTTCCACAAGTAATGAGCGACAAACCTGATCAAAACCTAGTCAGCTTCGGCTGATAACGATTGATCGAGACCCAAGCTACGGCCCAATCCGACATAAGAAAGTTAAAATGGGTCGAAGAAAAAAAGTATAAGCACTTAAGAACTTATTATGCAAGCAACAGACTGTTGAATGGCATTATAACACATATAAGCTATAGAAGGTACAAGACAAAAAGCTACTTGACAAACTTTCTTTAAGTCATATTTCTAAAGTTACAACTACTTTGGAGAGCTTGCTCTAGAGGCTGAAGAGCCAGTTACACTAGAAGGAACTGCGGGAACATTGTCCGATCAATCTAAAGTCGCTGGAAACAGACATGAGGTCAGAGACTTATGTCTCATCAATCTTTCAAAAAGCAGCCTTCTTGTATCGTTCAAAGTCAAGCTCCAAGTGGGGGTTCTCTTCCTCAATCAGGCCAAGCAGTTCTAGCCTACCCCGCGCGATAGCGGGAGACTCTGACATTACACGTTGAGCCTTGGACTCCGCTAGGCTTGCCTCCGCCTTTGATAGTCTATGTGAGAGCGCACCCACATGAAATTTCTCTTCCACCAATCGCTCTCTCATCGGATTTAGCTCAGCCAGCGCGTCCGCAGCCCGAGCCTCAACTTCATGAATTCGGCGTCGCCCGTCAGCCAGCTCGAATTCAAACTCAAGGCACAAAGCAGCCAACTCAGACTCAACTCTCTTTTGTTCAGCAGTTTGGGCTCCCATATGAGCATGAGCCTTGCCCACCATCTCCTCCAGCTGCTTACTTAAGAGGTCAGTCTGATTGAGAATGTCTGAATACAACTTACAAAGCTCAGCAAAAGTCCTCTTTAAAACATGAACTGTACCATGAGGTCAGGATGCAGATCTCTCCGAACCAATGATGGAAGTCCAAAAGGACCTTTGGGAGACACCAGCTCCACACCCAAAGCTTTCTCAACTAAAACATCAACCCAATGCTCAACATCAGGCTCACGGGGGGAGAAAAGATCCGTTTCCAAGGGTAACATCATAAAGAAAAAATTTTAACTTTCAAAAAGAGTTGTAGCAAGGAACACAGATTAAATAAAATAGAAAGGAGGCAAAAAAGATACAAAGGTAAAAATATTCTCCCTTGCAGAGGCATCAAATTATATAAGCACCAGAGAGTCGTGCCCCTTTAATACGCAGTCACGTACTCATTTAATGACGATGCACCGCTCGAGACAACGGTTCGGGTTCAATCATTACAACTGTACAGATTCTCAGTGGACCGACGTAATGGCCCACCAACTCGGGGGAACAACTGATGATACACCAAACCGTCATCTGATCGACACCGTACGCATGTCATGGTAATCTTGTAAACAGAACAAAACAGGATCGATTGCTTGCTCAATCCAACGAGGCCCAGACAACATTAAACCCACTATTGGTAGATTCCAAAATGTTGGACCCGAGTTGCAACGCCTTAATAAACCCACACATCACGTGGTCAAGCTCAATACTCGTAAGCCCTGATAAGGCAAGAGTAAGCCTTGATAAGGCAAGAGTAAGCCCTGATAAGGCAAGTATATGGGGGATCGACCCAAGACAGGCAGGCCAACAATACATCAGACCTGACTAGGAAACAAATACTAGACTATAGGTCGGGGAAGGAAACTTCCTTGCATTGGACAACACTCATAACGGGAAACCTCTCTCGCGGATCTAGGAGCACATGTCGTGTAGGGAAACTACCCTTCATGGACAGGTCCCACACAGAAAATGATCTCTAGCAAGATTTCTTTCCCCAAACTACGCCACCAAATGCCAAGCCGAACAAGGACTCTCACACTATAAAAGAGAGATAAGGTCGATGAATTTAGGGTATGCTACAAAATCCTAATTTACAGCTTTAAGCTTCTCCTAAGCCTTATCTACCTTAAGCATCAGAGTGTCATCGGCCGCCACACGGTGGTCTTTGGCTCACGTGTGCTACTTGTGTAGGTCTAGGTAACGGCGAGGAATGAGAGCAGAAATCGACTACATCAGATAGGATAGTATTTTCGTCATATTAGTTAAAGTTATTATTCATTCATATTTAAAATTAGTATCGAAAAACAAGATTGGATAAAGTTGAGGTCTAAACGTTAAACTAAGTAGGGACTAAAATCATGTAGTATGTGTGAATGTCAAGTCCGCAATCAACATGGCCATTGAGGTTAGGTTTCCCTATAGTTTACACTATTGCAAAATCAAACAAAACCAAACCAAACCAGACCAAACAGTGATGGCATTTAGATGTTGTGGAATGCAATCACCTAACTAGAAATTTCTCAGTCAGGTGGCCTGACTCCATCATGGGTTTGAGTAGCTTACTTGTGTGATATCTAATGTAGCGATGTTGTCTGTGCTAGAAGATCCATCTAAAGTCCAGTTTTAAATTGCCACAAAGAGGTTGAGTGTTGACGGCAGTGACGACCTACAAAAGGGCTAGAATTAAAATAATAAAAATAAAATAGTGTATATATAGTATTTTTGAAATTTTTTAATATAAATGTAAGGACACTATATTATAAAACTTTATTCAATGAGGAGATATTAATTATTTGGTACCGTGGTTGGTCTTTACAACTTTAGTTATTTAATAATATTTTTCTCTCTAAATGTTACCATCCGTAAAAAAAATGTAATAAGATTTTTTATGCAATTATATGGATACATTTAAAAGAAAAAAAATGTATAGTTTAATAAATACTTGTTTGTTCACAAGTAGTATGAAACCAAAACAAAAAATTATATCGTAAAATAAAACTCAAAAAAATACTGTAATTAAAATATAAGATAACAAGCTATAGAACTCAATGAAAATATATATTATTATTCAACTCATATAAAATTTGGGGTTGGATTTGCTCGTAAACCCCCTCCCCATTTTTTTAATATACTTATAATTAGGATCTTATTATGTTTGCACATTTCAAAAAATTCTCAGACTAAACTTACATATTTATCTTCATTATTTTGTAATTTTAATCATGAATTCTAGTTATTAGACTTGTTTGCATTTTTTAAATTGTCGACAACTTGATCACAATTTGAGTTAAAATATTATACAGATTTAGTTTAGTACATGCAATGTGCTTTTTATAATTGTATAGATAAATGCACAAGTACTAGATTAAGTTCATGAATAATACAATTAGAATTATATATTTGATTTTAGTATTTAATGTAGATGTTAGTAGAAATTTATTGTCAATTTATCAAACCGAAGCAAGGATTGCGGTTTCGTTTTTCGAATTAATTTCAGTCTTCTGATTTTAAAAAATATTTTGTTGTATATAGAAAAATATACAAAAAATTTGAGTGTGTCAAATATATATAAATATTTGAAAAGGTTTATTATCCCTATAAATATAATTTGCCTCATAATGTTTTTGGTTTTACAAGAAAATAAAAAAAAATAAAAAAAAATCTATGAAATGTTTTCGATCGAAAAATGTAATTTGCTTCAAAACATTTTGGTTTTACATGAAAATGTTGAAATTTACAAAGAAAACACGAAATATTTCGAAATAGCTCATCAAAATAACGTATTTTTCTTTTTCGAGACCTCAAAAAAAGAAATATTTCACGAAATTTCGCGTCAAAATACTTGGTCCGGAGTACAAATTTTATAGCTTCGCCCCTAGTAACTCCTATTAACAACCAACAATCTCTTACCATTTCACCCCTCCTCGACTAAAATCCTGGATACGCCACTGATTGACGGGGTAATCACGAGGGTCTCCATCTACCAAAACCAGCTGTAGAAGGAAGATGAGGTTGCTATTTTCCAAAATGCAGAATCATTGGGGGCGTCTAGAACTTCTAAGTTGTTGGGTTGGGGAATTACAGGAAGAAGGGAATGCTAATGAACATGGCAAGGATGATGAGAAATTGCGCCTGAAGTTTTTTGACAGAAGTTTCAAAACAAAATGTGCTAAAGAAATTTCTTGACTAGCTTAAATTGAGTGTACGTACCATGATAGGGTGCATAAATATTTGTGGATTGGTGATTTGGTGCTTCCGCATCTTAAACTTGTGTGTGCTTTAAATAGAGTATAGGTTTAGTGTCCTCCAAACCTTAATAACAGACCCAGTACATTATAATTTGATTTTAGTGCATCTCAATGACAAACTTTTACATGAACCATGCCTTTCATGCTCCTTTTGAGCTGAAAATTTAAAGAAATATGTGGATTAATCATTAATGTCAATGTCAGGAATTATATGCATCTGTTTCAACCTGATTCGCAAATGCCACTAAATCCACCTATATGTTTAAGCTAACAAACCCTCGTTAAGTTTTGTTTGTAATGTTTGGACGCTTCGAATTTCATTGTTCCTTTTCAAAATTATAATAAAGTGTCGAGTTTCACAAAACATCAAATTTAAAATAAGACATCACCCTTTATGTAACCAACATGTCTCTAAACTACTGTGAGTAGTGTGAAACATTTCTGTAAACAGCATTAGTATAAACAAAAATATAAAGCACCACCATTGCTCCTAGGGAGCTTTCATTAAAGCTAAATCATACGGTTCCAATATGAAACATGTGACAACAATAATCTGCACCAAATCACTCTGAATGACGGGATAATATCAACATCCTTGGTGCAATACGCATATTTCTAAGAACAAAAAGGCAAAATGAGTTGGGATATGCCTCACCTGCAATGTGTATACACAAACATACATGCTAATCCTGAGAAATGTGAAGGGACACAAAATAAGAAAGCCGAAGCCATGCCAAGGATTCGTAATGTATTGAGTTCGAATGTGAATCAACCGTAGTATCACGTGTTGCTTCCTCTTCTGTGTTATCACAAGTATCGTTCGTGTATTCTTGCTCGATTCTCTTCCCACCACAGCCTAGCATGCATCTCCCCAAACTTTTCTCGGCTGCAAAAACCACACGAAATTCAAATATGTTCAGTTACAAATTTTACACTCAAATCAAACAATAGAATAAGGCTTACTGAATAACTGATGTTGGGAGTTAATAAGCTTTGGAAATCCAGATCCAAGGGGAACGTTTGGGGGTTTAAGTCGTAGACCGCAAAAAGGGGCCGGACCAGCTGCTTTCACGGGTCAAAAACTAACCCAAGTGCCAGCAGATGTTAAAAGAATAATAATTTTAAATAACAGCACATCACACTTGTATTTAAAAATAGGAATACATCATTGTTGGTATCATATATCTATTGCACAAGGTCCATGCTCTCTAGGGTGCATCCACATCATAGTGAATTATGAACATTGAAAACAACATCAGATCTTGGAACAGATTTTATCTCAAATCAGAGATTTGGCAGTGAGGACACGGGCAGTCTTGAACACTCTATCAGTCCCCTCTCCCAGACTACATGTCTCCACTCCATTTACTTTTGATTACTCCACACTTTGGAGTTCCCTGCGAGGTGACTACAAATTCAGCCAGATCACACCCAGAGAAATCAGTTTTGCACTTGACAAATTAGAGTTCATAGTTTGCGGTTACAGTCAGAATGGAAAATTTTATTTCTTTACCTTTTCCTGCCAGTTTACTAAAACAGGAAACAAAATTGTCAGGGAACAGTATGTGCTGGACTAGCCAACTAGGTTCCTGCTTCTTAAAGTGAAGATTTCACCTGATGGGATGGGGCTGCCCTTGGCTCCTTTTACCCACTTGGCTAATATGTGACAAGAACTTTGTTTTCGCTAGGGGCCAAATCCACCTCCATGTCTACAGATGTAGAGAGTAATTTCAATAATGCAGATCATCACCAGTCCAAAGCTTGTGCAAAGCTTTGCATTTAAGCTCTCCTCGGAAACTTCTCCAAGATCTTTCCTACCAGGTTGATCTCTAATCATCCTAAGTTTCAGGTCATTGAAAGAGACAGCTTTCTTTGCCACGGGTGATTAATTACATCCCTATGCTTAAGTCTTCCAAATTGTCTGATCCACTATTTGATATCAAAGATTTTCACCGCGAGGCAACCAGTGGCCATGACATGATGCGTAAAGCTTTTAGAAGTGAATATTTAAAGTATAGAAAATATACACATATGGCTTAAAATCAAGGATAAATGATAGACTACACATTATTCGAAGTTGAAAACATTGATTACATAAAATTAAACTTTAGACTTGCAATTTCATATTTCCATCACCAAATTTAAGTCAAAGTAGTCGAGGAATACTTCAATACACACTTAAAATCCAAATTTCAAAACCATAAAATCATAAACATGGGGTCATGGATAAACTATGATCCACAACTCAAACATCTAATGCTAATCTTCATCGTCTTTACTAGAAAAAAGTAGAACATTATTATTATTATTATTACAATAAGAAATAAAAATTGGGGGTGAGGCAAAAACAAGATTTTGAGCCGTACGGGTACGAAACACAGAGAGGCATAACCGCATAAACACAACACATTGGAAAAAAGAAGAAACAAAGTGTGTTTTGTTTCACCTGCATGTTCCATAACATCAGCCAAACACTTGCACAGTCTTGGAAATATATTTGGCAGTAATTAAATGACACCACCACTTCTACTGCAAGGACACCACCACGGTGGTGGTGTTTGATGGAGAAGAGAGTGGAAGAGGATAAGAGAGGGAGAGAGGTGGCGGTGGCGGTGGCGTGATGGTGGTAGTGGTGGTGGTGATGCTTGATGGAGAAGAGAGGGAGAGAGATAGCGGTGGTGGGGTGGTGGTGGTGCTTGATTGAGAAGAAATGAGAAGAGAGGTGATAGAATTTTTTGTTTATATTGATAGTGTCCTTCAGCAGGTAGTAGTGTCATTCAGAAAGTAAAGCAATGGTGGTGTCCAACAGAATAGGTGGTGTCATTTAGTCACTGCCAATATATTTATATAGAACTCACTAGGTGTTATGGCACTCAAATTACTTGTGAAGCAAAATAAGAATTATGCTCGAGGGGTGCATAAAGAACGCTTTCATTAAAACTTCATATGCCCCAATTGGTGAAGGGTGATCCCACAAACCACTTCAAAGACACAACAATCTCTAAAAACTTGCCCCCAACTTTTCACCTCATTGACATGACTCATTTGGTAAACAACATAACTACAAAATTTTATAAGTGAACAAAAATCTAATGGAGTAATGTACTTATACAGAAAAATGAAAAGACGGTATAAATGAAGAGATGTTATACATGTCTCTTGTGATCAAACCAATGCAACCAAAACCTAGTTGCAACTCTTATTTTAAAAAAGAACAAATCAATGATAATATGTAACCCAACTATATGTAACACTATTTTAGACACTATTATGAGATTGCACAGTAAATAAAAAAATAAAAAATAAAAACCTCTTGAAAGTCCCTTGTAGCCTTGGCTTAAAGTTACGACTGTCAATTGCATGATCACATCATTTGAGAACTTAGAGAGCTTCGAGGGGGAGCTTGAGTAACATAGTCTTTTGGCGTGGACTCACACTCTAATAGCACTGAGAGCTTTTTGCTTAAAAATTCACTAGGGTAATTAAGTAGAACTTTGAGATCACCCAAGTGAATATTCAAGCTGTATGACATCTTCGGTAAGCATAATCATGCCATTATGTTTTATGGCTGACATTTTTTACTTTGTTATCTTATATTAAATTTAGTGAAGGCTTGTTGGTTTTTGAATTGAACATAATATAGTATTAAATGATTTAGTTCATTTTTTTTTAGTATCAAGACCTGCAACTATTGATTTTTGGTTTGATTATAAACTTTATGTTTCAATTCTCTACATAAATACTTCACTCCAACAGTTTGCATTTTTTTTCTCCACCAAATTCAGGTGTTGCACATTGGCCAATAGAATTAAAATAGTTTAGGAAGAATTTGAGGTAAATTTTCAAATTGCATCAAGGCTTCTTGTGCTTGGACACGGATTGTGCGGTATACTCTTAGAAGACACAAGACTACCCAACCTCTTTTATTTATTTATTAAAAGACATAAACTTATTCAGAAACACTTTTCATATTACAAGAGCGTCGGTCATACAAATAAATCTTCAAGAACATCCCTTTAAAGGTTGGTAGATGATATACCCAATCCCAAAGGGTAAGGAGAACTTCCATGTTTACCAACCCCAACGTTGAAGACTTGTTGCAGAAAATCCTACTATTATGTTCCTTCCACATTGTCCAACATATAGCAAATGGTAAAAAAAAACTTTAAAAGAACCTTGTTTTCAATGATAAAAGTATCAAGGTGTTCCCTTGTCTCAACAACTCCTCCATAGATTTCGGGACTACCTACCTATATAACCTAACAACCCTATGAAGTACATACAATCCTTGTACACCCACACACAATGAATAAGAAGATGCCAAGAGCTCTTTGGGTGTGATCACACAAACTACACGCCACTTTTTGCATCCATACACCTATGAATCCAAACTCTTATTACTAATTCCCATAGTTCCTTTCCAAAATTTCCAACAAATATTCTTCAGCTTTTAGATTAAACCTTATATTCTATTAACTTATTATGTTTAAAAGTAAAAGTCACGAATATCTATTTCAAATGTATAGTTTTCAAAATTTACCTGTCAACCATTGCTTTGATTTAGATTAAATTTCACATTATTCTATACAGTGAAAGTTGCAAATATATTATTGATTGCATTGTTGTCAAAACTTGCCTGTCGACCATCAACATTGCTTAATTTTTAAGGGATTACAACATCTTTTCATTTTCTATATATAGACCTCGCTCCAACACATCATTATGTATGTTTTCTTCTCCTAATTTTGATGTTGTGTTGTTAGCCTAAAGAGCACAATAAGCTAAGCAATGAGTTCAGATTGAGTTTATAGCATTGTTGCTCACGGACTCACGTCTAGGCTTGTTGTACCCTAGAAGAAGAGTTAATGGATAAACTCGTCAACAAAGTTAAATGTGATGAAACAAGGAGTAATACTTTAAGGCTTTTTTCACGCATCTTCCAAAGTCTTCAACAATTTAAAGTGTTACATGGCCCACTCATGCTTGAGTTTGTTGTTGAAATTTCAGCAAATTGCTTCCCAGTTACAGAAAGGTTTGATGCGAGTCAGTGAGTAACCATTTCAAAAACTCATCCAAACCTTTTCACAAGAGTGTTTTTACTATTTTAGCTAAAATCACTGTAAACAAAGCATTTGAAAAGGAAAGATGATACAAAGTAAGTTGGAGTGATGTTGTTGCTACTTGATCTAAAAGTTGTTCATCAAGGGTGGGGGTTTTCCTTGCTGGTTCATGTTACAAATCATAACATTCAAGTTAAAGCTGAGGAGATTAAATTTGATATAGTTGCAGGTTTTCTTATGTTGTCTATAATGAGGCAGACATTTTGGGCTAAGGATATTTTAGAGTCTACCAAGAAAGAGATCCAATCTCTTACCTGTCAGTTTTATAGATGTGTAATGTACTAAAATTAGGTTGACGGTAGAGGCAAAAGTCAACTTCATAATTTACTAAGAGAGGGGTGGGCAGCTCTAATGTACTTAAGCATCCTACGCAGAGGTATTCAGGTGGTGGACAAGATTATCTCTCATTGCTGGGACAATGTGCTTAAAATTGTTCTATTGAAGGTGGACTGGTGCTCTAGTGGGGGATATCCTTTCTTATCATTTAGAATCAGCAATGCCATGTTACCCAACTAGGATTGCAACAGGAAACTACAAGAAAATAACATCGCACCTGAATCTGACACGCCTGAGCTCCCTTATGTTGCCTGGCAATGCTCTAATGGTAATGTATACTCCTGGTTCGTCCTGTTCAACCCACTCTGTCTCCATGTCACTAGCATTGCTGATTGAAAGCTCACCAGATTGGTCAGCCTCCCTCGATGAGCTTGTCCTTATGGAAGCATCCATTGAAGATGTCTCAGTCTTCGCCCCACTGATGCTCGAGATTTTAGGTGTTGAAGTGAGACCCATAGAGTCATAGTAATGACGAGATTGCATAGGGTGGTGTTCAAGTGAATCTGAGGATGAGTAACCCATTCCTAGTGGGCGGTGGAAGTTGCGAGGTAAGCGTTCTTTGCTCAGTGGTGGTGTCATAGGGCTCCCCTCAGCCGATTCAATCTTAGAACTCTGAAAGGAAAAATGAATATTTTGGAGATTAAGATATGGATAGAAAGAAATAGTAGATCTAGCAGGGAGAGCATTCTAGATGGTAAAATTGGTGTAGCTCTGCTCCAGTGAATTCAATATTGTTTTACCTTTTCAAAATAGAAAAGGACATGATATTCTATAGGTTTAGCCAAGACTTCAAAAATTTAATCATTACATAGCCTCTTAAATACTTTTGAGTTAGGGTAATAGCTCTTGAGGCTGATTGAATTAATGAATTCTACTTAGGCACCAGGGTTTAGTTTCCTTGAACAGTGCTATAAATAACACTCTTTACTGTCCTTATTTTCTTCTTAATTTTGAACAATGAAAGCATGGATAGGGCAGCTAACCTCATCTTCAGACCTCGATGCATGTGGCAATGGAACCACTTGCTGGTTGAACCTCTGGACATTGTAGAGCTCCATGACCTTATCATAATTCTCAGCCCACCACCTTTGGGCTTGCCATTTATTGAACATCTCTCGACTGATTGATACAAGGAAACCACCAAACATTATTCCCCATAATCCAGTGACCAAAGCAAGAATCCAATGATCTTTGAAAAGCAATGAACTTCACAAAGCTATATCATGAAATGAAAGTGGCAACTATTATGCATGTCTATGCAGGAATATAGTCCAGTTATATGGGGAGCTCTTCATGGTGAAACATGCAATGCAGCATCTCAATATATGAATATCATCAGCGGACTGGTCTTGTACTTATATCAATGTTCAGAGAAAACAGATTTAGCCCGACTGATGAGGTTTTTGTGCAAAATAGGCAATCCAAGAGGCTCTACATGAGATATGGTTTTACGCGTATATTTTGCTGATAGTCCTACCAAACCAGAACCCACATACCAGATTGTTTGGTCAATGCAAGAGTTTCACAGGAACAATGTCATACAACCATGTAGGGGAAAAAAAACAGACTTTTTTCCTAATTATTTCCAGGTAAAGGTATAGATGTTACACTCCAAAAATTGGGTCGTATCAGGTGCTTTACTTTTTGTCCATTGAGGAAAACAAAAAGTTGGGCAACTGCTTATTCAAATAGAGGTGTGGTTCTTTTGTCCCTTTTTATAGTGTTTTATATGCAAGGGTTGGTTTGGCAAGTGAGATGAGATAGTAGTGAGTTCAGCAAACTGCTTCTTAACAGAGAAATGAGAAAGGCAGTAAGCAGTATTAGAAAAGAGACAAAATAAGAGATGGCATTGCACATGCTAAAAAGGGCTCCCACTAGAAAGAACCAAATGAAAGCACCAAAGCACTTATTAGAAAATGAAATTTGAAGGGAGGCAGTTGTTCACTTGGTTTGACCACCAAAAGAGAATGGGACTTAAAGGTCATACATAATCAATGCTGCATCTGCTAGCTGCATAACAAGAAGATATATAGGAGGAGTGAATTGATTTATTTAAAAAACTTGGGTAGGAGAGGGGAGGGTGGGCCCCAATCATTAAGTGGTAAGACCGAACACGCGCATGTGCACATGCCCTGGTGCTCTAGTTGTAGTTTCTTCACCAACTGTCTAACAATTAATTAATTACTTTCTCCACTCCCCTTCCCCTCAAAAACCCCACTCGCTCCTCCAGATGGGCAGTGGCCACACCAAACTCCGGAACCCCATCCATCTCGTAATTTCTTTCATTTCCTCAAACAATTGTATTGTAGGTTGCATCACCAATTCAGTTCAATTCAATTGACAAGACTAAACTAAACAAAATAATTGTCAAACCCCCGGCCTTCAATCTAGTATCAGATCGTGAGCATGAATGGATGGATTGAAGAAATTGAGTTGAGGCAAAGAGAAAGATTAGACAATCGAAAATGGTGGATTGATTTTCAATTAAAAGAAGATGTGAAAATTTGAATAATAATAACAATAATAATAATCTTAATATTAATAATACCTAAAGCGAATCCGCTTGAGATCGTTGCCTCCATGGGGCATTGGCAGAGAAACGAAAGTGATGAGGACACCCGGTTCAACTTGCGCAACCCACTCTTTTGGTTCTTCTTCTTCTTGTTTTGGAGTTGAGACGGCAACGGAGGAAGAGTCAGTAGCAACTCGTTTACTGCTGTTCATCAAGGTGGCTGGAGCTAAAGGAGTAGGAGTGACCTCTCCACTGGAACTAGAAAGCCCCTTCAATCTGGCTTCCATTTCTTTGCCCCATAGCCTGGGCGTAGAGCTTGAGCTCCCAGTTGTTCGATAAGACCCTCCTCCTCCATGGAATCTGTCTGAAACAGCATCTGATTCAGCGTAGTTGTGGTGTTGATGATGAGCATTTGATCCTCCGGTACCTGAACATGGCTTGCAGTGTCGATATGCCCCTGAGGCCTTCAAGGCTATGTCCTTGATCTGGGAAAAATACAATGGGGTTTGGTTGAACTTTGAGATAGAGAGAGAGAGAGAAACATTAAACATTTACAATTACTTATTCAGATTAGAAGAAGACACCAGCTGACCTAATCGTACCTGAGCAGTGAGAGCTTTGATGGCATGTTTAGTGGTTGGGGTGGAGACATTGCTGCTATTGTCATAGTCTTCTTCTTCGTCATCTTCTAATTGATGTTGATGTTGATGTTGATGTTGCTTGGAACAAGCGATGCAAGTAAGCATCTTTTCACGGTTTTACTTCACTTACTATTTAACCAGCAAGGGAAGCGCCAAATTGAGAAGAGACACGTTCTTTAATTTTAATTGGAAACAAACATGACATGACAGGAGCGGAGAGGAGAGGACAGAGAGAGAGAGAGAGAAATAAATGGGATCTGGTGGGAGATTGAAAGAAAGGAGAGGGAAAGAGATTAAATCAGTCAGTCGCGCACACGGAGAAATAACATAGGAGAATTGGGAGTGGAGCCTGGAAAAGGAAAGGGGAATCAGGTTATTACAATTAGGTTCTGCAACCAGAATGACTACCTTACTTGTATCCCTCCCTTTGCTGCGCGGACTAGAGAGGAGCAGTAACAGAAAAAGGAGGTGCTATAGAGAGTCTCTGTGTGCTGGCCTACTCGGTGTGTAGTAGTGAAAGTTAGTGTAGGGTAGTGCCTATTTAACATCACATCTTACGTTCATCCACGTTATCAATTTAACTTTTACTTTTTTATACCATGCATTTTCAGTCCCTACCACTATCTTTTTCACACCATTTATAAAAAGAAAAACATAATATTTCTTCCTTTCCAAATTTAAAATCATGAAGAGCTCCCTCGCCTCTCTCAACTTTCTCTCTTCTCACCACCATCTTTCTTCTTCTATGATCTTCTTATTATTTTCTGCATCTTTTTATCTCATTTTTCTTCTTCTCTTCCCTTCTCATTTGGGGGTACCCTTCAAAGTCGAAGAAGCACTCGATTCTACCGTCGCCCCTCTCCCTCTTCTTCTTCTCCTTCCCCTCGCACTCTATTTTTTGCCCACACAGCTCATGCGATGATGAGTTCTCCACTCGCACAGACCGTCGAGAAGGCGAAAAAAACAGAGTGCAAGGGGAAGGAGAAGAAAGAGAGGGAAATGAGCGACAATCTATGTGAGAATAAGAGAGAATGAGAAGAAAGATAGGGAAAGGAGTGACAGACTATGTGAGAAGAAGAGAGAGTGAGAGAAGAATATAGCGAAAACTGAAAGAGAGTGAGAAAAGAAAAGATAGTGGGAGATCTGGATAGGGGAAGGAGGAGAACAAGATGATGAAGAAGGGGCGACAGTGGTTCTCGTTCCATCTTTTTTATCTCTCGCCATCGCTAATCGTCTCTCACTGTCCCTCGTAATTGACCGCCCCTTCTTCACTACCCACTTTCATGTTGTTTCTATTGTTCTTGTTCTTGAGAAAAGAGGATGAGAGAAGAAGAAGATGATGAATAGTAGTTTTTATGGGTGGTGTGGGAGGGAAGGTGAAAAAAAAAATTAAAAGATGGGTGGTGTAGGTGAGTATAACTTGTGGTGTCAAATAGGTGCCACCTTAGTGTATTACCCATCCACATATATTGGCGCAGCTATCGTGTCATGTTTTTGGCTTGCCACCTTAGTAGTTGGGTCGTGCTTTCAGAACTCTCATGAGTGTCGTTGGCACAACCACATTGGGTCGTGTTTTCGGCATTGCTTAACACTGGTCAAATGAAGGATGGACAGTTTTATTGGAGTAATATGTAGAAACCCATTAGTTGCAAAAGGGAAAAAAATGATCGGCTCTTACTTGCCTTGCACAAAATTAATGTTTTATTTGTTAGAAATTTGAATTGTTCACATTGAAATTTAGATCACATAAAAATTTAGAACAAAATCAAGAAAAGTAGAAAATGGAATACTGACCTATACTCAAAATGTGAACGCCAAGTATTATGAATAGCAAAAAATCATATTTAATCATCACAGTTTTATCACGATGAGTATAAAAAAACGCATATGTTATACTGAACCACAATCATGTACTGGAAAAACACAATGCCTGTCTAATAAATTGAAAATTCATCAAATTTGAATGGGAACAAAATGTTATACTAATTGATGTAGTCGATTTCTCCTATCCTTCTTCGCCTTTACTTAAACATACACAGGGAACCCACATGAGTTAAATACCACCGTGTGGCGGCCGTTGGCACTCTGATGCTTAAGTTAGATAAGGTTTATGAGAGGCTCAAAGCTCTAAATTAGGTTTCTGTAGCGTATCTTTGTTCATCGACCTTATCTCCCTTTTATAGTGTGAGAGTCTTTGTTCGACTCAGCCTTTGGTGGCGTAATTTAGAGAAAGAGATATTGCTGGAGATCCTTTCCTTATTGGGAGTTATCTATGTAGACAAGTTTTCCTACACGACTTGTGCTCGTAGATCTGAGGGAGAGGTTTCATTTTCTGAGTATTGTCCATGCAAGGAAGTTTCCTTGCCCAACTAATACTCCAGTATTTGTTTCCTAGTCGGAACAAAAGTATTGTCTATCTGATTGTCTTGGGTCGATCCCTTGATACTTATTTTATCAATGCATACTCTTGCCTTATCAAGACTTACGAGTACTGGGATTGATCGCGTAACGTGTGGGCTTAGTGGCGCCATGCAATTTGGGTCCAACCTTCTGAATCTCGCCAATAGTGGGCTTAACGTTGTCTAAGCCTTCCTTGATTGAGTGTGCAATCAGGCTTGCTTTGTTCTGTTGACAAGATTATCATGATACATGTATGGTGTTTATCAGAGGACAGTCAGTTGTATCATCAACTGTTGCCTCGAGTTAGGGGCTATCATGTTGGTCCACTAAATCGCTTTGATAGAATATGTACAGTCGTGATGATTGAATCTGAAACGCCGTCTCAAGCAGAACATGCATTAATTGAGTATGTGACTGCTCAGTAAGGAAAGGGGCGCGACTACCTGGTGCTTATATAAGTTGTTACCTCTGCAAGATAGAGTTTTATTTACTTTTGTATTTTTTAGACTCCTTTTTGTTTTCTTGCTTATGTGTTATTTGCTGCAATTCTATTTGAAAGCTCAAACTTTCTCTCATGGCGAACAACGTTGAACTCACTATTGGGCAGAAGTTGCCTCATGTCTGCCTTAACTTTTACCAAGAACAAAAAGGGTCTGATTTGGCTAAGCTTCGAAAGGACTATCGGATTCTTGAAGACCTGGACTTACTCCATTGGACGCTACCCACAATCTGTTGATGCCTCCGCAAGGGTTCATAGCTTTGCACAAAAGCATTTTCCAAGTCGGGCTTCGCTTTCCAGTTTCGAAGGATATTTGGCGCTTCCTGGCACACCTTTGTATTCCTCTTTCTCAGATGGTGCCAAACGGATTCAAGACCTTGATTGTTGTCTTTATCAGGGCGAAGGGCGCTGGGCTTCGGTTAACTCTGGAAGTGGTCCACTTACTGACTTCTCTTCGGCTAAATGGTCACGGAGTCTGCTGGTTGAGTACTCCGAAATGCTTAGGCTCCCTGTCTGATGATTTCAAGTTTTGGCAGAAGTATGCTTTTTGGCTTCTTCAAACTCACCGTACTTTATGGTGGAGGGTTGGTCGCTTCTCAGATATTTCAAATTTGATTTTAGTGAGCGTAATGTCTCTCCTCATTTTTCTATTTTTGGTGCTTTCATAGATACTGACATGTCATCCTATTATTTTGTGCAGGTAAATTTGTCACTCCAACTCTTACTGAGGATGAAGAAACGGTGAAGAGTGTGTTTAATGAGCTTATTTTGATCACTATTGAGGAGGTTATAGCTTCGAACAACGTCGTGCGGAGCAAGTTGTTCAAATACTTCCATGTAGCTCCTACTGTGCCTAGGTCATCGTCGAAAAAGACTGGTAGTGGTCGTTCCAAGAAGAGGAAGCTCATGATACTGTGCCCTATAAGGCAGGCTGAGTTGGAGGCGGCCTTGCCACCCATTGGTCGTCCTAAGAGGAGGCGAGCTAGCAGCAAAACTGGTTTTCTTCTAAACTGGTCCCGCTGAATAGGGAAGTGATGGTCGCAAAGTCTGGGCCCAATCCGTCTTCTCAAAAGATGGTTTTGGAAGAGAGGGGTGCTTGTTTTGAGCCTCTTGTTCCATTAGCTGTACTGGAAGGGGGTTGCCTAGAGTCGGCGAACCCCGACAAAGTCAATGCTGCCACCGATGCTCTTTGTTTCGTTGAAGCTACTGCCTTGAAGTGCATATCTTCTCTCCCACTTTCAGAACCCGGGAAGAGTTTTCAGTTGAGAAGGTCTCAGATGTGGAACTGGTGTCTTCAAAAGGTCCACTCAGATTAGCGTCGTTGGTTCAGGGTGAGCTGCACCTGACGCTCATGGTACAGTTCATGCTTTGGAGAAAGCTTTTGCTGAGTTGTGCAAGTCATATTTGGATGTGCTCTATCGGTCAGACCTCTTGGGCAAGCAATTGGAAGAGGTGGCGAGTAATGCACAGACTAATTTGCAAACCCGAATCGCTGAACAAGAGATAATCGAGTTCGAATTTACTGATTTGCGCCAGGAGTTTGAATCCGAGCTGGCAGACGTGCGTCAGCATGTCTTGAAGTGGAGATTCAGGCTACATTCGCGTTGTCAGAGCTAAGTCCGCTAAGACAGCGACTGGCGGAAGAGAAATCTCATGTGGTTGCGCTTTCACAAAGGCTATCAAAGGTGAAGGCGAGCATAACGGAGTCCAAGGCTCGAGAATATGAGCAGCGGGTAACTTTAGAATTTATTGATATCGCCCGGGGTAGGCTATAACTGGTTGGTTTTATTGAAGAAGAGAACCCTGACCTGGAGCTTGACTTTGAGCGATACAGGAAGGTTGCTTACTGGAAGATTGATGAGACAGAAGTCTCTGGCCCTGCGTCCCTGTCTAGCAACTCAAGATCGGCTTCGAATGATGTCAATTTATCTCCCGCAGTTCCTTCTGATGTAACTGGCTCTTCAGCCTATGGAGCGAATTCTCCAAAGTAGTTGTAATCTTCAAAATGTGACTTAAAGAAAGTTTGTCTAAGTATTTTTTTGGTAATTGTACTTTCTACAACTTATCTGTGTTATCGTGCCATTGCGTCAGTTTGTTACTTGCATAATATATTCTGAAGTGCTTGTACTTTCTTTCCTTGACCCATTTCAATTTTAATTCGGACTAGGTCGTAGCCTGGGTCCCAAGCCATTGTTATCAGCCGAAGCTGACTAAACTTTGATCAGGTTCGACAATCATTGTCCGCAGAAGTACAATGATCCTGGCAAGTCGTCTTCATCATGCTGCATGAGCGCTGACTAAGCTCCCACTTTCTAACCCATCGTCGTTCGCTTTTGCAGATTAGGTGTTAGAGAGCTAAGGTTCGGCGATCATCATCTGTGGAAGGACAATGATCCCTGGCAAGTTGTCTTTCACCACGTTGCGAGAGCATTTACTAAGCTCCCATTTTCTAACCCGTCGTCGTCTGCTATTTGCAAACTAGGTGTTAGAGTGATAAGGTTTGACGATCATTATCTATAGTTGGACAATGATCCCTAACAAGACGTCTTCATCGAACTACATGAGCACTGACTAAGCTCCCACTTTCTAAGCCATCGTCGTCCGTTCTATTCGGGGTGGGCTTCGAGCAGACCAGAAGCTATGGCTATCAATGGCCACTGACTAAACTTTGGTTAGGTTCGGTGGTCATTGTCCATGCAAGGATCCCTAGCAAGCCATCGTCATCAGTCGTCGAGAGCACTAAATAGACTCCCATTTTTCTAGGCCGTCGTAATATGTTATTCGTGGACTAGGCTTCGAGCATATCGGAAGCTATCATAATTATTCGTCACCGACTAAGCTCTAATCGGTATTAGTGACCGTTATCCGTATTAGACAAAGATCCCTGGCGAGCTGTCTTGATCATGCATTAGAGCGTTGACTAAGCTCCCACTTTCTAACCCATTGTCGTCCGCTTTTCGCAGACTAGATGTTAGAGTGATAAGGTTTGGTGATCATTGTCTGCAAAGGGACAATGATCCCTGGCAAGCCGTTTTCACCAGGCTACATGAGCACTGACTAAGCTTCCACTTTCTAACCCATTGTCGTATGCTATTTGCAGACTAGGTGTTAGAGTGAATCTGAGACCATACTAGGCTATAGTCAAGCTTGATAAGTCTGACTCTGGTGTCCTAACTTATGCAATTCATTGAGTTGGCGGGAGTCGAACAGTGGAAGACTGACTGGAAGTAGTGAAAGTTTAGAAAAAACATATGTCCTTCATTGATAATACTTTTTAAGGTGCTCTACATTCCACGACCGCATAAGGCTTCTACCTCTACGTCTTCCAACCAATACGTCATTGGCCTATTGACCTAGGTTACTTTGTAGGGGCCTTCTCAATTCAGGTTCAGCTTGCCTGCGTCCGGTTCCTTAGTGTTTTACTGAGTCTTTTTTAGTACTCAGTCTCCAACTTTAAATACGTTGCTTGACTTTCTTATTTTAGTATTGAGCCATCTTATGCTGGTAGGCAACTATTCTAGTAGAGGTTTGATTTCTCCTTTCTTCGAGGAGGTCTAAACTGACGCACAAAGCTTCATCCTTGTCTTCCGATCTAAATTCTCTAGTGGAGGTCCTTTTGGTGGTCTGATATGCCCAGAGTATCCCTGGTAGTGCTGAGACCCATTTTCCTTTGGTTGCATCAAGTTATTTTTAGTGCTTCCAAAATTGTTCTATTAGTGACTTCCACCTGGTCGTTGGCTTTTGGGTGCCCTGGTGAGGATAATGGTGGCAGATGCCGAGATCTTTGCATAGTTTGTCAATCTTACTGCTTTCAAATTGAGTTCCTTTGTCACTGACTAGCATTCCTAGATTATCGAACCTGCAGACGATGGATGTCCATATGAATTTCTCAATTTGATTCTTTCCTATCTTGGCAATGGCTTAATTTCGACCCATTTCGTGAAGTAATCCACAGCTACAAGGAGGAACTTCTTATTGGCTGAGGCCGGGAGTGGTCCGACAATGTTTATCCCCTACTGCGCAAATGGCCATGAGCTGGTCATCGGAGTCAATGAGCGGGTAGGTACGTGTGCGACGTGAACCTTTGGCATTTGTTTGCACTTGCAGACGGAGTCTTTGGCATCCTGTTGCATTTGCGGCCAATAGTACCCTAGTGTTAGGGCCATGTGGGCCAGTGTCCTCCTGCCTGGGTGATTCTCGCAAATGCCGTCATGAATTTCTCTAAGAACACGGTTTGCCTCCGAGGAGGCTAGGCATCTAAGCAGGGGACATGTGGCTGACCTTCTATAAAGCTTGTCGTTTAGGAGAGTGTACCGTGCTGCCCTGTTTTTCAGCTTTCTGCCCTTTGTCTTTTCCGCTAGGAGGAGCTTGTTCTTGAGTCTACTTCCATTGCATAGAGATCATTGGATTCCTTTTCCTCCATACTTGATTGCTCTTGGAATTTTATGAGCCCATTAAAGGTCTCGGTAGTAGCTGGGGCCTGCCTGGCAAGTGCGTCGGCCCTTTCACTTCGTCTCGGGTACACTGCATGAGTTCAAATCTTCTGAATTGGTCTGTTGTGTCGTTGACCTTCTCGCAGTAAGCTATCATCCTTAGATCTTTGTTGTTTAATTCCCCCTTGACCCGATTGACTACCAGGCGTGAGTCACTGTACACGGTTAGCTCAGTTATCCCGATCCCCTTTGTGAGTTTCATGCCAAACAAGAGGGCTCGTATTTTGCTTTGTTGTTTGAGGCCAGGAAATCGAACTTGATCGCTTTCTCCAAGGCGAAACCATCTGGAGAGTGGAGAGTGATTTTTCGGCTCGGCTTCCTTTCAGTGTGGATGACCCGTCTCAGCGCAAGATCCATTATTGTTCGTCCGGTCTCTACTCTGAGCTGTCTGGCTCTTGTTCTCCGTCGCCGGTAAATTTGGCGATGAATTCTGCCAATGCTTGGGCTTTGATGGTTGTTATTGGATCATAGTTGATATAAAACTGCCCTAGTTCCACTGACCATTTAACCATCCTGCCGGATAATTTCGGCTTGTGCAGCACTGGGCGGAGTGGTTGTTTGGTCAGGACCGTGATATAGTAGGCCTGAAAGTAGGGCCGCAACTTTCTAGAGGAGATGACAGGCGTCAAAGTCAACTTTTTTATATCCGATTGTTTGTTTCTGCTTCCACGAAAGTTTTGCTGGCATAGTACACTTGTTTTTGTACCCCCTTATCGTTTCCTACAAGAGTTAAACTGATGACACGATTTAATACAACTAGATATAAATAAAGCGTCTCTCTTGAGACTGGTTTCGATAGTAGCTCAAAACTCCCCATATATGACTTTAGGTTCTGGAAGGCATCCTCGCACTCTGCTTCCCAGTTGAAGTCTTTGCTTCCTCTGAGAATCTTGAAGAAATGGAGGCACTTGTCAGATGATTTGGAAATAAACATGTTGAGCGTCGCCACCTTCCAGGCCAGGCTTTGAACTTTCCTGATGGAGGTCGAGGACTTCCTATCGAGAAGAGACTGGATATGCTTCGAATATGCTTTTATTCCCCTATGGTTCACTATATAACCTAGGAACTTGCCTGACTCAACCCCAAACGTACATTTTTGTGGATTGAACTTAATCTGATACTTGCGGAGCTGGCCGAATGCTTTGGCAAGATCGGATATGTGATCTAGGCTGTGGAGGCTTTTAACCGACATGTCATCTATGTAGACCTCCGTTCTTTCCAATTTGGTTCTCAAACATCCAGTTCACTAGTTGTTGATATGTTGCACCCATATTCTTGAAGCCGAACGACATCACTCGATAATAGTATATTCCTCTTTCGGTTATGAAAGAGGTTTTCTTTTGGTTTGGGGGTGCATTTGTATCTGGTTATATCCAGAGTAGGCGTCCATGAAACTCAGGAGGCCGTGTCCAGATGTGGCATCTATAATTTGATCGATGCGGGGAAGTGAAAAGTTTTCCTTTGGGCATGCCTTGTTCAAGTCAGTGTAGTCCACACAGACTCTCCACTTTCCATTTTTTTAACCACGACGGTGTTTGCCAGCTAATCTGGGTATTGTGCCTCTTTGATCGCATTTCTTCGTTTATGATTTGGTTCCTCTGTGGGGCCACATGTTTTTTCTTCTATCTGACCGCTTTTTGTGTTGGGTCTACAACTAGTCGATGAGTGATTATGGAGGGGTCTATTCCCACCATGTCTTGCATCTCCCAAGCGAAGACGTCTTGCTTCTACCGAAGCGGTGTTATCAGTCGTTCAACAAATTCCTTGCTTAGGCGAGAACCTATCTGGATGGCTCTGCTGTCACTGGGGCTATCCAGATATACAGTCACGAGTTCCTCCTCGGGTCGTCCGATGTTGGGTCTCCCCCTCGGACTGACAGGGGCCTCTTCGTCTGGAGGGGGAGCCTTCTTCCAACTTCAGGCTGGGGCTTAGGGACGCATCAGTCGTGGGATCAATCTGTAGTTGATGGTCGTCTAACAACTTTAGTGTTGCGTAGTGGCAATCTCTGGCAACCGATTGATTTCCTCGTATTGTGCCTACTGCCTGATTGACATGGTATTTGATGCATTGGTGTAAAATGGAGACCGTCTCCTCCATCTGGTGGAGCCAGAGCCTCTCCAGAATGATGTTGTAGGTGGATGGCGCGTCGACCACCATGAACTCCTGAAGAATTATTTTATGAAGTCGTGGTTCTCCCGCCACTATTGTTAATCTGATCTTCCCCATAGGAAAGTACTCTTTGTTGATTCCGCCCAGGGGGTTTGTTGAGGAGCTTAGGTTTTCTTCCTTTAGCTGCATGTTGCGGAACGTGTTGAAGAACAGTACATTCAAACAGCTTTCGGTGTCCACCAAAGATCTCCTCACTTCCCAGTTGGCTATGAAGACAAATATTACCAGGGCATCGTTATGCGGAACGTGGACGCCCTGAAGATCCCTGTTTGTGAATGTCAAAGGCAGGATCAGGTTCTGGGCGCGAGCATTCTGTACCTGTTGGTCCTCATAGGTTGACTTGGTCTACAATTCACGGAGCAATCTTTTTCGGGACCTGTTGGACCTTTCAAATTCTGAGCACACTTCGTCCACGACGCACACTCCGTCATTCTCCTTCTTGTCCCTGGGGACAGAGGATTTCTTCTCGAATTCCGCCTACTTCTTGGCGGTCAACATCTCCTCAAGAATGATATATCTCTGGGCGTCCTTCAACAAGTTTTCCTAATCGGCCGGGGGGGTCTAGAGTAAGGAAGTTATACAACTTGCCTCTCCTCAGACCCGAGGTGAAGGCTGCAATGGCGGTTTCATCACTATAATCGACGATGAGGTTCAACTCTACAATGAAGTGTGTGACGTATTCCTTCAACGTCTCGTTCGGCTTCTATTTTAGGGATTTATGTATCGCCACAGCTCGTACGATTTGTTGCATCTGGGTTGAGAGTAGATCCACCCTTGAGTTTGTTGTGGCTGCCACTGGCGTGGGGGTCTGAAATGGTTCCTCCCACGGTGGTAGTGGCACCGGAGCTGGCGACACTCTGCTAGTTCAAGCGTTCGGGGTTTTACTAGTGTCTCCATTGTTGCGAGACCTAGTTGTCACCATCTTTCTGGCTCTATGGGAAATGTGGCACTAATGTTTCTTCTAAGGAACTTTGTTATTCCCCACGGATGGTGCCAAACTAATGCAATTGATTTCTGTTCTCATTCTTCGCCTTTACCTGAACCTGCACAAAGAATGCACGTGAGCCAATGACCACCGTGTGGCGGCTGATGACATTTCGATGCTTAAGTCAGATAAGACTTAGGAGAGGCTCAAAGCTGTAAATTGGGTTTCTGTAGCTTATATTTGTTTATCGACCTTATCTCCCTTTTATAGTGTGAGAGTCCTTGTTCGGCTCGGCCTTTGGTGGCGTAATTTAGGGAAAAAGATCTTGCTGGAGATCTTTTCCTTATTGGGAGTTGTCCATGTAGAGAAATTTTCTTACATGACTTGGGCTCCTAAATCTAAGGGACAAGTTTCCCTTTCTAAGTGTTGTCAATGTAAGAAAGTTTCCTTGCCTGACTTATACTCCAGTATTTGTTTCCTAGTCGGAACCAAAGAATTGTTGGCCTGCCTATCTTGCGTCGATCCCCCAGATACTTGCCTTATCAGGGCTTACGAGTATTGGGCTTGACCGCGTGATGTGTGGGCTTAGTGGCGTGTTGCAATTTGGGTCCAACCTTCTTGATCCGGCTAATAGTGGGTTTAACGTTTTCTGGGCTTTGCTGGATTGAGCGTGCAATCAGATTTGCTTTTTTTCGTTGACGAGATTATCATGACACATGTACGGTGTTGACCAGAGGACGGTTTGGTGTATCATCACTAATTTTGGGACCATAGTTTAAAAAAATTTACACTCGCCGATTTTGTTAGTATGCATTACTATGGTATAAATTTCATACAAATTATTTATTTTTATTTTAAGTTGGAACCGAACTTGATGAAAATTTTCTACTTTTGAGAGGGCATTTTCGAAATACCAAAATTTTACGGACTTATGTAATAGTGCGATATAGATAATTAGGGGTTTTAAATAAATTATTGTATGGGCTTAGGTACAATTTAGCAATGCTTGAGAGGGATTTGTTTATTGTAAAACATATTAAATGGGGAGGACAAAATGGAGTATTCAAAAGTTAGATGTAAGGGCCAATTTATAATTTATAAATACTTAGGGTTCAAAAAAATTATGATAAGTTCTTATGTAAATTAATTAATGTTTGAGACGAGAATGTTTTGATTGTAAATAGCCTGAATTTAGGAAGAAAATGTAATAATGATTTTATTGAAAAGACACAAATACCCTTTGTTATTATTCATTGACTATTGATTTTGCTCGTAAATATGAAGAATTGGTGAGGGCATATATAAAATTCTAAAATCTTGACACAATGGGACATTTCACTGTTCCTAGAATTGTGAAATCAAACTGTCATTATTATGTATTATTCATTCGCTCGCTCACGGAAGAGTGATGTTGATCAAGGGAAAGGAAAAAAGCTTGGGTGAATGAATGAGTGAGAGATTAGGACGGGACTCATCTGTTTTTATTTAATTTATTTATCCCACCTTGGCTCAACTTAGTTTAGCTCGCTCTCTATCTTTTAACTCTTTAAGTCAGTACAGTATAGCACAGTAATACTCACTCTGTCATTTATTATCTTTATTTATCTCTTGTTGGTGTCGTCGTGCTAGCTCGTTTTGTCCCTCCCCCTTCTTCTCTCCCTCGTGCACTCATGTCCTTTCTTTTGCCTTTTCTCCCTTCCTTTCCTTTGTCATGTCTAATTTGTGTAATTCAGTTTCAGGAAAAATGTGAAGTATCAAATCTAAGCACTCAAAATTTTGGGTTATTTAGACTCTTCCATCGCTACAAGTACCAGTTTTGAGAATACCCCCAAATAAGATCAACACTGTATTTGTCTCCCATTTTGGTCGATCCAAACGCCATGGGAACAATAAATTTTTTAAATGGCATTTTTCCCTAAAAGAAGTGAACTTCGGTTTACCCTAACCTCCAGTAACTATCTAGAGATTACAAATGATGATAAAAAAATAAAAATAAAAATAAATTATTTTTGAAGGGCCATGATTTGGCCTTTTAAACTATAAAATAAAAAAACTAGCTCATCATCTTCCTCCCCTCGTTTGCATTCAATCTATCTTCACGTCTACGCAAAACCACTTTCTCCACATCTTCATCATCAAATCAAATGCCACCGTGTCCAAAACACCCGTTACCATTTGAACTCTTGTCACACTAGGATGAAATTGGAGAAGCGGAAAGAAGGAAAATAGGTTTTAGAGAAAGAAACACCCCGAAAATCCCACCCACCAAATAATATTATTTCTCCCTCTACTCTCATTCCCATCCCGTCCCATCAACTCTTCCCTCTGGACTTAACTACCTATCATTCTCTGCTCCATCCCCTCATTCTCTCAATAGTGGCGTTGTTGATCTGTCACTTATAAGAACGCCACTGAGGCTCTTGGCGCATAGCATCTGATGAGACATCAAACAGTCACCCAACCACAACCATACACATGGCACGAGTCAACCCTAATACGGAAGGGTCTCTGCGCGGCCTCAAGCAGGCCCAATCACGGTTCAGTTCAGGCTTAGCCTATTCACCGATCAACTCGTAAGTCAGGCGCCTAAGCCAAGATGACGCAAGCCCAACGTGATGCAGATCTTGGAGCTTGGCCCAGGACAATGGGTTTCGAACATAGATCCCTGAGTTGTCACAAGTTCAAGATCCAGTCTCATAGCTCTTGACCCAATCAAGTATTAGGTCCCAAACAGAGCCAAGTGCTGAAGGGAAATCAGTCATGGGCGGGTAAGATCCTAAGCGAGATCTCCTCACTCCATCATGCTTTGACGATAGAGTCAATGAAAGAGTGAAATAGTCACTATATAAGGTGAACAAAGGGGATGAGAAAGGTACGCACTTATAGTCCCATTTTATAGTCTACATCCATCCTTGCTCAGCCAACTGACTCAAGCATCGGAGTGTCTTCGGCCACCACAATTGTGGTCCTTGGCTCACTGTTGTTCATTTTGTAGGTCAGGAGATGGATATGGAAGCATCAATTTGGTGTCCTCTGTGGGAAGAATGACAAGTTTTCCTTAAAAAAAATAGCTTTTTTTAACCAATGAAGTCCAGAGACATGGTCACCGGCACCAGATCCCGAGCTAACAAATAACAATGCTACACAAAAAAAATGCTCCGGCTGAGAAAGCCCCACCGCCAGGCCGGATCGATCAAATCGAGGAAGCCGAGCAACTGCGGCTGACCCCCGCATGAATCAGATTCTGTTCCATATGAATCATCTTACGAGGGTGGTAGAAATGCTTACCTAAGATCTACAGCCACCATAAAAAAATGGCGAAAACCTAGGGAGGTCCCTCATACAAAAAGATGTCGGGAGCATTTCATGATAGCAACAAATTCTCTATCGAGGACCAAAAATTTGGCCAGGAGGGGAACTCGAGGATCGAAAAAAACAACGGGAACCACGCCTCAATGGAAGACATGACCATAGTCAAGAACCCACTTCGATTGGGAGCGACCAATCCAGACGTCGTATATGATCTTACCACCCCTCCGTTCTCCGAGGGGATCATGCGCGCGCCCTTGCCAAAAAAGTTCATCCCTCCAAAGCTCAAGTTCTACGATGGGACATCCGATCCATCGGATCACTTACACCATTACCACCATGGGATGGCATTGAATGAGAGTTAACTAGCCGGAAGAAAGTTGCACTGACTTGGTTCCATAGCCTTCAACCAAGATCCATTGATTCATTTCAAGTCTTGGCCAAGGCGTTCATCACCTGATTTGTAGGGGGCATCATATCAGGAAGGGGTCCTACTATCTGCTCTTCAAGTAGAAGCATCGTGAGACCCCAGGGAGTATGTCACTCGATTCAACGACGAGCTGACTCTGATTGATGGTTGCAACAACGACACATCTGTTGAGGTCAGTTTTATAACTTCCTCACCTTAGAACCCCCAACAAACATTCCAGATCCGTTGATAAGTGCTCAAAAGTACATCACCCTAGAGGAAGTGTTGGCAGCCAGAAAGGGGAAGAGAGCGAGGCCAAGTGCTCCCTCAGACCCAGGGACAGGGACGAGGACAATAAAGTAGATAGCCCCAGAAGAAAACAAAATAATAGCCAGGCTGGGCCCTGCCAAACAAAGCCTGACAAGACCAGCAACCCTAGATACCACTACTACACTCCACTTAACTCCAGTCTGTCCGACATCCTATCCATCATGAAAAACTAGGAGGATGTCAAGTGGTCACCGAAGCTCAGGGGAGATCCTTCAAAATGTGATAAAAACAAACATTGTTATTATCATAGAGAGATAGGTCATGACACCCAAGACTGCAAGGGCCTCAGGAATGAGATCAAATACAGGGTCCAAAAGGAAGACTGAAGGAGTTCGTCGGCTTTGGGGACAGGCAGCCCCGCGGGGGAAAAAGGAATCCATACAAGAAACTGAAGAGAGGAAACCCGATGTCATATGCATCCTTCACATAGCAAATGAAGTGGGGGAACACATAAATCGTTCACTGAAAAGATCGGTTCGGGAACTGCGAGTTAGATCCCACTACAAGAATCATCTTATTCAACACATATGATAAAAAAGAACAGTCTCGAACCTGACCTTCACAGAGCGGTACATGAGGGGAGTCTGCTTCCCTCAGAACGACTCCTTAGTTATCTCGACAGGGGAAACACAATGGGATGTAATGAGATCACTGGTAGACACGGACAACTCCACCAATGTCTTGTTTCTAGATTCGCAGGATGCAATTAACGGAATAAGAATCTTGGGCCAACCGCGGCTACACCATATGTAGGCGGTAGTCTCCACGCAGCACCAATATCTCAAATATCCTGTGAACGGTGAAGTAGGAACAATCAAAGGAGACTAAACGACTACTCTAGAATGTCATTACAACATAGCTAGGCAACCAGTAGACTAGTCACAACACTCTGAACAAAGGGATCCAGATAAGGAGGCCCCAAGCACCAACACAGATAATGAATATCTGCCTTTGGACGTCCAACCTCCCTCCATCCACGATGAGGGCGAAACGTCGGGCAATCGGAAAAAGAATCTGTCATCATATACTTGGACAACCCAGATAACACGAAAGTCATCTAGATAGGCTCCATCCTTAACAGGATGCTGGCAGACCAATCTAATCGTGCTCTTACAGGAGAATCAAGATGTGGGCAATGAGGGACATGGTGGGAATCGACCCCTCCATAATTACGCACCTGTTAGTAGTCCATCTAGACTTACAACCCGTCAGGCAAAAAAGAAGGCCAGCGACACTCGTGCGCAACCAGGCCATTAACAAAGAAGTGCAAAGGCTACTGATTGGCCATAGGGAAAAATGCTACATGATAAGGGAGTCACGCTACCCAGGTTGGCTAGCAAACACGGTCTTAGTAAAGAAGAAAAATGGGAAGTTGAGAGTCTCTGTCGACTACACGAGCCTCAACATGGCTTGTCCAAAAGATAGTTTTCTACTGCCCCAAATAGACTAGATAGTCGACGCAACGTTTTCCCGCACTTCAAGCAATAAGGTGGAACACGATGCCCTCTTAGCCGGGATAAAATTGGCCAGAGGGATTGGAGTAGAAGAGATCACAGTGTTTAGTGACTCTAAACTGGTGGTCAACCAGGTGAACGATGAATTCAATGTGAAAGACCCTTGGATGATGGCTTATTGCAAGAAAGCAATTAACACAAAGAAAGGGTTCAAGATAATTCTTTTTCACCATTGTTCCTAGACATGCAACAAAGAAGTCGACACTCTTGCCAAGACGGCCTCGTCCGCAACAGACGACTTTGACAGATTCATGGAGTACCAAGAAAAGTAATTCCTTGAAGAAAAAGGATTCCACAAGACCTTATCCACAAGCTAGGAGACCAGCTGGATGAACCCTCTAATCAGCTACATAAAGTATGAAGCTCTCTTAGCAGAAAAGCTAGGGGCTCGTAAGCTAAAGAATAGGGTTGTATGGTACACACTCCTTAACGACATGTTGTACAGAAGGTCAGTGACTAATCCACTGCTCAGGTGCATGATCCCTCATGAGGCGGACTATGTCCTCAAAGAAATAGTCGAAGGAATCTGTAGGAACCACGCCGAAGGAAGGACATTGGCCCACAAGGCCATCACGCTAGGGTACTACTGGCCCAAGATGCAGCAAGACACCAGAGACCTGGTCTATAAATGTGATAAGTGTCAGAGGTATGCCCCATACATGCATATGCCTACACAGAACCTGGTCCCAATTACCAGCCCAGGGCCTTTTGTACAGTGGGGGATGGATATTGTAGGCACACTAGTGTAATACCCGTGCCGTTGGCACTACCACATGGTACATTTTACCTTCACGGCTATATAAAATACTCGCAACATAGGCTTTTAGTCAATTTTCAAAAAAAATTAACTCTTACTTAATTGTATACTACAATAATTACGAATTAACTTCGAAAAAAGGTTAATACTCATTAACAAAAAAAATGTTAATAATACCGATCAACACAACCAATGTGATAAGAAATTTAATCTCCACCAAATATTAAGAAGGATGGGATTCAACATTAAGAAATATCCCATGCTTGTCCCAAGTGAACTTTGGTTACACTAACCACTTTCGGGTTAGTAAAGCACCATATAACCATCAGTTTTAGTACAAAAAAATCTTTTATAGTATGACAGCGGTCTCAACAGTTAAAGAAATAAAATGTCATTAGGACAAAAAAAATGCACATCTTTAGAATAATGACAAACATGCATTTTTTTAAACATTTAAAAAGTATTCAAAATTTTGACAGAGTTTGTTTTTTTTTTCCATATTTAAAACCTATCATAAGCATTTGTACCTCACGAAATCTAGCATTCACAAAAAATTACTCTAATGGCACACTATATAACCATCATTTTAAGTATTTGAAAAAGGTTTTGTAGTAGGACATGGTGTTGAATAGTCGAAAAGACATGCACACAATATCATTATATCTTAAAAATGTCATCTTTTGAAGAATGTGAAGATTATACATACTTTTGAACACTTAAAAAAATTTCAAAATTTTGATAGAAATTCACCTGTTTTTTTCAATATTAAAAGTTGTCTGAACCTGTTATAAGAATTTATACTTCACATAAATAACTCTAATGGCAATCAATAGCAAGAATTAAAAAGACTTGCACACAATACCATCAGCCTTCAAAATTGTAATATTTTGAAGAATGTCAAAAATTTTATATACTTTTGAACGATTAAAAAATATCAAAATTTCGACAAAATTTTCCCTATTGTTTCAATATTGAAACTTGCCTGAATCTAACATAAGAATTTATACTTCACATAAATGACTCTAATGACAATCAATATCATTAACAATTAAAGAGACTTACACACATATACCATTACGCCAATAAAATGGTAATCTTTTGAAGAATGTCAAAGTTATACATACTATTGAACAATAAAAAAAAGCCAAAACTTTGAAAGAGTTTCCTGTTTTTTCAATATTAAAATCGATCTGAACCCGTCATAAGAATTTACACTTCACTTAAATGATTATAATGGCAATCAATGCCATGAACAATTAAAGAGACTGACAGACAATACCATTACGCCAAAAAAATTGTAATCTTTTAAAGAATGTCAAAATTACACGTACTTTTGAACAATTAAAAGAAATCAAAATTTAGACAGAGTTTCCCCTGTTTGTTAAATATTAAAACCAGCCTGAACCTGTCATATGAATTTATAATTTTATACCCCAATCAAAATAAACACTATCCATTCCAAAATCATGATCAACATAGATGATAATGAATTCCAGCAATTCAATAAACCATAAACCTCAAATTCAACGCAATTCACTTTAGACACTAAAAAAATCAACTCATATAAGCTATAGATAACTAATTTACCTAGAGATGGCTGGGAAGGGAACTGAGGCAGAGAGGGGCTGATATGTTGGTTAGGTGAATCAAAAGAGAGAGATGGAGCTATGTGAGAGAGAATCAACCCATTGTGTCTTGGCGACAAAATAATCAACCCATCGATCAGAAATTTAAAGAGCTACGTGAGAGAGAGAATGTGAGACAGAGATTGACAACTAAATAATTCAAAGTATTAGAAAAAAACATAAAAATTTAGAGATTAAAAATTAAAAAGGGGTGAAAAGAAGCCCAAAATTAACAAATTGCAAGAGATGAAAGGGAGAAGAAAAACTAACCAAATCATAACATGATATCTAAGCCAAAACTTATTAACATGAGTTGTTCATGAACACAACCCTGGAATCCACATTTTATTAAAACAAAACAAAAAAAAACTAAAATATTATGATTAAACTGCACAACCATACATTTGAGATGAAAATGCAATAGCAAGACAACATATTTGGAAATTACAAACTTCTTGGACAATGAGTTTTCTATACTAAATACTAATACTAAAATATCCCATGTAGATATGCAAATAAGCAAGAAAATACATTTTCTGTCTATTTAAGATTTAGTCATTCCAAAGTATTGTGTTGTTAATTCATTTGAATTTTGTCCATGAAATAAAATATCAATAATTGAGGTATTTGATCAACCCACCACAGTCGAGAATCAACTATTTCTAATATTCTTCCTAACCTCCAAGAGATATTTCCCTTTGCCAAGTCCCAGGGAGTACCACCTAGGGTGAAAATACTCTTCTCCAAAACACTATCCATTACCAAATCATGGGAGGGATTGACAAATAATGAATTTTATCTAACAGCTTTAGACAATAAAACACCATTCATTACCAAATCATGATTTACAAAGATGCATGTACTCAGACTTAGCGTACGGGTTTAGGCAGATGGATTGCAATCAATTTTGCCCCAAGAAACCCTTTTGAAAATTGGTGAAGAATATTGGCATGGGTTGTCCAAGCTCAACAATTCTAGCTACTGCTAAATAAGCCACTGGAAAATGATTTAAAAAAAACCCAATTAATCTCTTGAGAATGATAAAAAAAAACCCCCCAAATAATCTCATGTTAAGAACTTGTGCATAGAGCAAGCTTCTTGGGGGTAGTAAAAATCAGGAAAAAAAAGACATGAATGCTTACCGATTTCTATCATCCAATGAGCACCAGATACAAATCCTACCATGGCATCTGTGGCACTCTATCAGACATTGAAAGCAAACTCAACTGAAGAACAAGGAAATATAATGTCGTCATCAACTACAAAGATGGCATCCAACTTCAAATCCTTGATTTCCTTGAATCTGTTATTTAAATTGTATTCTTTATAGAAATCAAATTTCATATCTACGTCGTCTCTGTCAACTTTTTGTACAACACGTTGTAAGAATCTCCGAAGAGATGGTGATGGGTGATCTGGCTCTTTCCACACAATATTTATTGAATCAAGCCTCGGGCAGGATATATAGTGAGGAATAGATTTCTTCAAAAGATCATTTCTTTTCCACGTGTTCATTACGATGGTATATCTAGTAAACTAAGTGTCCCTTTTCTGGTGTTCGTAAGAACAATCATATGCACATAATTAAAAGGGTCGATTGAGATGATCAACAACAATTAGAACAAACTATCAAAAAAACAGAAAGATTCATACTAACACGGACGGTCGGTTGAAATGGTTAACAACAATCAGAACAAACTATCAAAAGATCAAAAAGGTTCATACTAACATGGTACATTGTGGAAAATGATAGCAATGAAAAAAGATAAATTAGTAACTTATTTCTTTTTCAATGGATTTTATTTGATTATACACAAAATAATTCCCCCTAAAATATAATTATACATGCTTATTGGCAAAAATTCTAGATATTTTTTTGGCCTTTTCCTTTGACAAAGAAAACAAAAAACATAACATAAACCATTTTAGAAGAACCAATTAATTTGTTCCTTTAGAAGAACATTTTATCAGCTTAACCAATCAAAGCTTACTATTGGAGAATCTCGAAGGGCTAAAACCCTGAATCAAATCAAATGAGTAAATGGTATATTGAAACACAAAATCGAACACAACTGAGATCTATTTAAGAACCATTTGAAAAAGATATCAAATCTGAACTTTCAACATTACATTTAAGAAAATATTCTTCCTTTATTGCAATTTTCAAAAAAAAAATTCCATTAAAGCTAATCAGATCCAAGATATAGGGTTCTTAAACCCAATTCATGTAATCAAGAATGACAACATAAACCAACGGACTTTGATAAAAAAGGTTCAAAAATTTCCTTTCCAAACTGAACTAATGGAACCCCATAGAAACTCAAAAAGATTGGATTTTGAACAAAGGGGTTGTTTAAAACGTACCTAGGAGCTGAGGAACCTTGAAGAGAGGCAATTTGTGGTGCTTCCAACCTATGAAATAAGCTAAGCGACCAGTAAAGAAGAGGCAGGTGCAGAGGAGGAGCTTGATTCGAATGGATCCGGTGGTGGAGATTGAGAGCCGTTGCATGAATCTCTGTACAATCCTACGACTATTGAATTTCTTTGAACCCATTAAAAAAACAACACCAAATTAATCAAACCCATTAAAAAAACCACCAAATTTATCAAACCCATTGAGCAAAATTTGCAAAATATGGCATACAAAAGGATAAAAAAAGTGAACTCAAAATTGCGGGAACTCACTTCCATTTGGGAGATTCTTCTTTCTGAACATAGATGAAGGAGGCGGAAGGAGAGATGAATCTCTTCCTGTCTTCTGGCACATAGATGAAGGAGAAAAACCTAGTTGAGTGGAGCTTATTAGCGCCATCACAGATGAAGGAAGAAGGACCCGATTGTTTTCTGATTTTAGATTCAGTGGTTGGGAAGGGAGAAACAGTTGCAAAGGAGATTAGAAAAATCGCCATGGTGGAATCGAGAAGAAGAGAGTTAAGGGGGGAGATGGAGGAGAGTTAAGGGTTGAATCAATGGTGGTGGTTGTTGCAAGAAACCAACCCAAAAACCCTTATTCTCCTTTTGGCAGAGTGAGATGAAGAAAGTCAAAGCCTTGTGGAGAAGAAGAAGATGGAGAAGAGAGAGACAAATTTGTGGAGGCGTGGAGAGTTGGAGGAAGCATCGAGGGCTTCAAATTTTTACTTAACTTTTGCCACTGAGACAACTTATACCAGATAGGACATATAGACTGTCTACAGTGTTTTGTGAACAGTAAAATACCTATGTGAAATGTAAGGAAGATTCTCCATTCTTGAGAAAAAATTTCTCCTTGTGGCCATCGACTACTTTACCAAATGCGTAGAAGTAGAACCACTCTCCAAGATTAGAGAAAGACAAATTGAGAATTCCTATGGAAATCCATCATCTGCAGGTTTGGAATTTTGAAAACATTAGACAGTGATAACGGGACTCAGTTCAAGGGCGAAAAGGTTAAAAAGCTTTGTGCCAATTTGAGCATTCGTCACCACTATTCAACGCCAGAGCTCCAGGCCAATGGACAAGCGGAAGTCACCAACTGAATGACCCAACAAGCAATCAAGAGGAAACTCGAAGTAGCCAAAGGGCTCTGGGTCTCTGAGCTTCCAGGCATCCTTTGGTCGTACTATACCACAAAAAAGACCCCGACTAGAGAAACACTATTCGCCTCGGCCCTATGGTCCAAGGCAATGGTTCCATTAGAACTAGGAATGCCTATGTTAAGAATGGAGGAGTTCAGATTGGAGGACAATGATGAAGCTTTGAGAGTTGGACTAGATCTATTCGAAGAGCGAAGAAAAGTAGCTTCCATCCGAATGGTGGCCTGTCAGCAAAGATGGCCCAATATTACAAAAAGAAGCTTAAACTCGAGAATTCAAAGTCGATGATTGGGTACTCAAAAAAACCCAACCGAATAGAAAAGACCCAGGGGAAGGCAAACTAAGTCTGAACTGGGAAGGTCCTATAAGGTGACAACAATCAATAGGCCTGGAACCTATTGGTTGGAAAACTTGAGTGGAGAGCGACTGAAAAGACTCTGGAATGGAGAACACTTAAAAAAAGTATTATCAATAAAGGTACTCGCTTTAAAGAATTTCATTTCATATGAATCCATGCACAAGAACATGCATAGTCTGACCAAAGGACCACAATGGTCGTTGTGCGCCATTGTTGCCCCCTGGTCCGACCAAAGGGACCACGATGGTGCACAACGGCCGAGTCTAGCCCTATATATGTTGTTGACAACTTCGCGCACATAAGTGACCTAGTTCACCTAAGGAACCACGGTGATACACAGCGGATCGAGTCCAGTCTCATGATGGCTCACCATGCTCAAATAACTTGGTCCGACCAAGGGGACCCTGATGGCGCACAATGGTTGAGTTTAGTCCTGTTCAGGATGTCGACAACTCCCTGCACATTAGTGTCCTAGTCCACCTTAATTAACGAGCCATGATGCTACATAGCGAACTGAGTCTTGTTTCACAATGGCTCACCGCGCTCAAATAACCTAGTCCAACCAAGGGGTCCACGATGGTGCACAGCGGATGAGTCTAGTCCTATTTAGGATGTTGGCAACTTGCCGTACATAAGTGACCTAGCCCGCCTAAGAAATCATGATGCTACATAGCGGATCGAATCCAGTCTCATGAGGCTCATCACGCTCAAATGGAGCCACGATGGCAGACAATGGTCAAGTCTAGTCCTGTTCAGGATGTTGACAACTCGCTGCGCCTAAGCCACCTAGTCTGCCTAAGGAACCATGGTGTTGTATAGCAGACCGAGGCCAATCCCGCGTCGACACTACTACTGTGTACTCCAATCCGAGCGGACCAGAATGACCCATTGCTACCAAGGTCCTATTCAGGATTAAGTCAGGCTATCTCACGAAATCTAGTTCGTTCAGACTAAGATGATTTCTCTTATACTTGAGCCTTGTTCAGGGTTAAGACGCACTATCTTATGGAATCTGGTCCATTTATATCGGGATGATTTCTCTCATACTTAAGTCCCGTTCATGGTTAAGGAACACTATTTTATGAACTCAAGTCTATTCGGACCAGGATGGTTACTCTAATACTTAGATCCTACTCAAGACTAAGTCAAACTGTCTTAGCAAACTTAGCTTCTACTCAAAAAGCTACCAGCAGATGTCAGGAAACCTAGTTCCCTTAGACGAAAATACTTTCCAACAACTTAACTCCTATTTTGGATCAAATTGTCTTGTTGTGAGACCTAAACCGATTGGAATAGGGCAACACATAACTCACGTCCCCTTCCATATCGAGTCAGCCTAATTCCTACTCAGAATTAAGATGTTTTGTAGTACAAAGCCCCATCCATGAAGACAAAGGCAACTTTTCACAATTTAAGACTGGTCATTCCATTGTTTTTTACTTCATTGGATTGGATTGGGTATCACAGTCCACCGCCCTTGGGAGCCTAACATCCTCGTTGGCACACTTTTGGCTGGGTCAGGCTCTGATGCCATTCTGTAATAACCCAATCCACAGAGTACTATATTGTCCACTTTGGTCCCAAGGCCCATATGGCTTTAAAACACGTAGTACTTTGTAGATCCAAACTCGTACATATATAGCACATCACCCTCCAACTCAGATCCGCTCACACAAGGGTATCACAGTCCACCCCTTTGGGAGTCCAACGTTCTCGTTGGGACACTTCTAGTTGGGTCAGACTCTGATATCATTCTGTAACGACCCTATCCACATAGTACTATATTGTCCGCTTGGGGCCCAAGGCTTGCTCGGCTTTAAAATGCACAGTACTTTGTAGATCCAAACTCGTATATATATAGCACATCATCCTCCTACTCAAGTTTACTCACACAAGGGTATCACAATATTCCCTCTTAGGTAGCCCCATCTTCTTAGATAGCTCAAGAGGAACCCTTAGCAAAAATTCAACAATGTCTAATATAACGACTCATTTCCGCCTAAATCGACATAACCAAGGCTAATATGATTTGCATTTAGACATGAAAAACATTTTACCAGAAAAAATGAGTGCAGGCGAAGAAGTAAATTTTATTGATTAAACAAAGATTTATTAAAAAGCTCAATCGACTGATCACATCAAAGGTTTACACACTACAGGCATCTGAGCTTGGAGGAACGGAAGATGCGAGTAATGATCTATCAGAACACATTGTGGATCTACTCTGCCAATTTGTCTTCTAGAGGAAATGCGAGAGGTGCAGCTAAAGAAGCCGGCAGGATCAACCACTTGGTGGTAGAAAGAGCTGTCGGTATTATCTCCCAAAGGATGTGGAAGAACCTGCAGTCACACCTCGTGTTGGATGACCAACTTAGGACCAAAGAGGTACCTTCGACTTCTTTTCCACAACGTAAAAAAAAAATTTGAAATCACTTGAATATGACTAGAAGCTCACTCAAACCAGCGAACTCCCTCAAAGTTCAAATCCTATGGGGACTCATTGCCGCAAAGTCAGGATATTCAAAGACCTCACCAACGGATGCTCTTCCCCAGCCCCTGGAGAACTTAGGGCAGAGGAATATTCAAAGAACTCTATTTTGGAGATGAGAAGTGAAACTTTGGAATTACAAAATAGAATCTGATCCAGCCAAACAAAGCTTATACAAGCAACACGTTTGTGGGAGATGATCACCCAATAGTTGATCGACATTAAACGCTGTGCAGAAAACGAAATGGCATCAAACTCGGTCACCCACGCATTTCACAAGTTCCCATTAGCAAAGTTAATGGGCCTGCAATAGCCCCACTAACTAGGGGAGTAACTGATGAAACATCAAACAATCCCACAAACACATCCATACACGTGGTACGGGTAAACCCTAATACAAGAGGGTCTTAGCATGGCCTTAAGTAGGCCCAAACATAGTTTAGTCCAAGCTCAGTCTATTCACCATTCAGCCCATAAGTTAGACGCCCAAGCCCAGATTACGCGAGCCCAACATGGTGTGGATCTTCGAGCTTGGCCAAGGACAATAAGGCTCGAACACAGATATCTAAGCTATCACAAATTCAAGATCCAATCGCACAACTCTTGACCCAATCAAGTATTGGGTCCCAAATAGAGCCAAGTGCCGAAGGAAAATCAGTCATGGACGGGTAAGATCCTGAGTGAGATACTTTATCTCGACAATAAAGTCAATGAAACAGTGAAATACTCGCTGTATTGGAAAGTACACACTTACTAGCAAATTTTACAATCTACATCCATCCTTACTCAGTCACCTAACATTAAAATCGAGATTGGGTTTTGGGGTTCAGTTCAGATTTCAATTGAATGAATACTGCAGATCGTTCATTTGAATAGGAGTGAGAGTAGGGCTTTGCTATTGGAAAGTGGATTTCATAAAGAAGAGCTTCGATTGGGATGTGAAGGCTGGGTAGATATGAAATTTGAATCACGTTCAATTACTCATTTTTAATCTCCTTTTTTGCATCAAAACAAATCAAAACAACAACCCTACAACCACAACAGAGGCTTTAGGCTCTACCTAAATAGACACTTATATAAACTTGAATTAGAGTATCTAAAGTAACTGAGGTTGACCTCTTAACAAATAAAACACCCTTTGAGTCTGTATGATCAAAGCTGCTGATAAAATTATTGACCCCCGGAATGGTCACTAATACTTCTACTGGAGGGAAGGGATGCTTGAATGTTCTCTAATTTTGACAACATAATATAGAATGGTTATTGATGATACATCAAACCGTCCTCTGATTAGTACCATACACGTGTCATGATAATCTCGTCAATAGAACAAAGTAGGCCTGATTGCATGCTCAATCCAGCAAGGCCCAGACAACAGTAAGCCCACTATTGACAGATTCTAGATAGTTGGACCCGAATTGCAATGTGCCACTAAGCCCATATGTCATGCGGTCAAGCCCAATACTCGTAAGCAATGTAAGGCGAGTATCTAGGGGATCGACCCAAGACAGGCAGGCCAGCTGTACATCGATTTCGACTAAGAAACAAATACTAGAGTATAAGTTGGGCAAGGAAACTTCCTTGCATGGACAACACTCAGAAAGGGAAACCTTTCCCACAGATCTAGGAGCACAAGTCGTGTTGGGTAACTATTCCACATGTACAGCTCCCAACAAGAAAAAAGATCTCTAGCAAGATCCCTTTCCCTAAACTACGCCACCAAAGGCCTAGCCGAACAAGGACTCTCACACAATAAAAGGGAGATAAAGTCGATGAAGTGAAGGTACGCTACAAAAACCCAATTTACAGCATTAAGCTTCTCCTAAGCCTTATCTAACTTAAGCATCAGAGTGCCATCGGCCGCTACACGGTGTCCTTGGCTCACATGCGTTGGTCTAGGTAAGCAGCGAGGAAGGAGAACATGAATCCACTACCTCTGGTATCTAATCCATTCTAATGTTAACAAAATGCAGTTCAGCTCAAACATGAATCTACATTGGGGCAAGTGCCCCACTGACTTTTGAATTGGTGTTTTGTGTTATTTTTTTATTTGCCCAATCCTACGATGTCGATGATGATGTCATCCCATCCCACCCTTCCTCTCTTCCAATGTTCTCTGCAACGCCAACGACCCCATCCCGTTCCTTTCCTCTATTCTGCTCCCTCTTTCTGTTTCTACGACACCGGCAACCGCCACGCCTCCTCATCTCCCCCTCTACTTGAATTAGTTCCCTTTCCCATCATCGCCACCAACAACCCCAACCTCTTTTGCCTACTTTGAAAAAGAAGAAATTTTTTTTAAAAGTATTTTCTCATTATGAATTTGTATCTCGATGTCTAGTTTTGTATTTTATGCATAGGATTTTTCTGGAGACACATGAAAATTTTTATCAATTAATTTTTCCTCAAGATACATGTTTGTATCTCGAGGTTCATCTGTGTTATTGCTTGAAGGGCATTTGGTAATCACCTTGAGCCTTTTGATAGTCAATACACGTTAACCCAAATGTTTTTGTCCACATACAATTTTACAAATGAGATTAATTTGTGTCCCTTAACTTTATATACCAATTTGATTTGCCCCCCATATATTTATCTTTTGTGCTTTACAAAGTAGCTTGTTGGATTCATTTTCTTCCCCCTTTGATTATATGGAGTTTTGTTTAGCGATTGGTGTATTGTTCAAATTAATATATATATATATATATATTAATTTGAACAATACACCAATCGCTAAAGTAATTAGTTATTGTATTATATTATCATTAATTAATTATGGCTCGGCACTCCGCCCCCTTCAACAAAAATCATGGCTTCGTCACCGATTCAGTTGTGTGAACATGACTACTACGGCTATTATTCGAACTATGCGCAGGGTGTGCAGTGCACTTGTTGGAACTGATTGTTGGGAATCAAATATCTATTGTTCGTACAAAACAGAGCAATGATTTCCAACAAAAAATAGATTAGTTGATCGTCCTGCAGTTCCTCACCTATTTGATAAATGACCCAATTTTGGGGTGTTTTTTATTTCGTAGTTCATGGAGTTTGGGTTGTTGGTGGTGTTGGTGATTGGTGTGGGGTTTCTTTCTTACATAGAGATTGTTGGTGGTGTGAGAGTTGATGAATGAGAATAAATCGATTTAGTGGTGGTGGTCGATTCGAGGAGGGGGTTCTTTGCGGTTTGACCACTCGTTCATATGTTGTAGAGAAAGATGTGAAAAGAGGAAAAACAAGATGCAAAACGGGCATGAAGGTGTAATTCTGATTAGGGTTGAATGCAATTGACAAATCCAATATTTCTTTGAGGGTAAATGACAAAGTAATATTTGTCGATAATAATTATTAAAATAACTATTTTTCAAATAATATTTAACTTTTGAATGATAAATTTAAATACTACCATTTACTCTCTTTTTTTTATCCATAAAATAAGATATTGTATTACTCACAAAATATGGGAGAGTTGAGACAAGAATTTACCTCACCAATTTACCAATATATATATATATACCTACAAATTGCAACTATCCAATCCATACATATAAGAATCAAAAGGAATGTCCTAATAAGGACCCTTCAAAACACTTACTATTTCTTTGTAACCATATCTTCCAAACCACCATGTGAGGAATTTTGGTCCTTACCCATTCAAAAACATTTAACAACTGCATTTTTACAAAACTTCACGTCGGAATCTCATGTTATGGATTTGTTGCATGATGGTTGCAATCTCTTTAAAAGCTTTAACCATAGATTAAAAACTATTCTTGTGGAAGGAATTGTCCAAGTAGGGAAAAATCTTAAATCGAAACCGTATAGCCTTCCCTTTGGAATTATCAATCCAGGAAAAATTGCAATTTAGATTATCCATATTGATAGAAATGGTGACAAAGAACAGAAAGTCATCATGGTGTAGACTGGGATAAAATTAGCCACTGACTTGATTGACTAATAGGTCAATGAAGGATCAAGATTTAAATGCATACATATATACAGAGTCGATCATATCATTGATTTTGTTACCTTAAATTTTGGTTGTTGTAGTTTGTTGTATAGGTTGCTTAATTTAAGGTAGTCTCATGCCTTAATGTGCAAAAAGAAGTGTGGAAAATAATGCAACAACCTCACAAGAAATAATTTTGAATTTTTGCCGGACTAAAAATCAAATATAGGGAAGACAATATATCTATTGATTTTATATGCCTAGAAGTATATAAGAAAATAAGAGAAGCATGCCTCTCAAAGGCATTATAACTCCTTCATGTTTTATCAAAGAAAACAAATTAAAAAATCTCCATGATCTAAAGATATGTATAGCAGTAATTGAGTTTTTCTCAGTAGCAAATCCACATGTTATGTAGCTTAGACTAATAGAGCATACATAAATTAGTTAAAATCAAAGTTGTATAAAATTAACAATGGCTACTTTCCCTTTTGTCAAGGAAAACTAAAATCTCATGAAGTGCATTAGAGTGAAGGAATAAAACCTATCCCTTTCTGACTATCATCATGGACAATGGCTACTTCTTTCCAATGGTATTAACTTGCGATTATTGCTTAGAGCAAGTTCAACAAAATAAGGAAACCGGCTGGGATAGCCTACAATATTGTTTCTACCCAAGCCAATGTTGTAAGGAGAAAATAAGATTCAAATTAGCATTCATTTTCATGCCCAACAGTTAGAACTCATATATAACATGTTGTAACTTTTAAGTCAATTTCATCTACGAAACCTCTGAATAAAAGGATAATAAAATTACATGATCATGAGGTAACTTTCAGATAATTTAGTTACAAATCAAACCGAAGTTTTGTCATTTGACAAGTAATATTCTACCCCTTTGAATCTTTCTTTTACTTGCTCAAACCTTGTGTTACAATTTTGAAGTAGGCTATCAACCTAATATTTAAGGAATGCAAATATAAATAACCCAAATTCCATCATTAAGACATTTCTACAAACACCTAGCATTCACTAAATGAAGAGTAGAAGAAAACCCAAACAGAGAACACCATCGTTTGAAAACTAATTGGGCAATGGAATTGAACCAAAACTAGAGGACCCATTGTTCAAAACCACGTAATTAAGCAAAGAGTCTCTGCAATTCCACGAAAATTCTAACAAAAGTAAATCCGAACATAGTCGATGAAGCTTACAGAGAAAATGAAGTCGAACAGAGTCAACAATCGTTGGGTCTCTTTGTGAAGCTGTTGTATTCGATGTGGTGGTGGACAGTAGAGACGAAGATGGAGATCGAGAATAAAAAAGATAAATGGAGATGAGATATTGTAGAGACTGAGGTGAAGTGAAGATCGACAAGGGGAGCTTGCAGGGGAGATGGAGGTACACTGGTACAATACAATTGGGAGAGAGTGAGTTGTAGCCTTGCAAGAGAGATGGAGGTACAAAGGGGATATGTGGTTTGCATTAAGTCAACCACATATTAATATTACAAAAATGATAAGCCAAAAAAAATTTCAAACTTTTTTGAAAGTTCAGGGCGGGGGGAGGAATTGTCCCCTCTATTCCCTTACTTAGTCTGCCACTGGTTGAATGTTAGGCCATGCAGAGAACAATGGAAGGGGCATTCATGGCATTAACTGGGTCAAGGGTATAATAAACTTTTCAATTATTCCAATGTTCGGACCGGCCAATTTGGGAGCCAAAATCAGTATATCTTATTTAGGGGGTATTTTGAAAATTGGTATTATCATGGGGGCAAAGTATAAATAACCCCAAAATTTTACATTTGGGCAAATAAACTTTGTGAGTGTCCAAATAAAACCCACAAAAGTGGATAAACATGGTAAGTTTTAAATTTAGATGTGGGTATGTGAACATATGGGTGAGGAAATAAAATCATGTTGGTATCAATGGAAGTTTCCTAAATTTTTCCCGTTTTAGTGACGTTGTGTGTTAAAGTTTTGACACCCATGTTCGTAAAACCCTAATATGAATTTACTTATACTTGACCAAATCAATAATCATGTGTTTTTTTTTTTTTTTTTTGAAAGGCAAGCGTGGGGGTTTATATGGGCTCCCCGGACCACTGAAAAATAAAAAGAATATAACGGTTACATTCGTGCATATTTCCTACCTCTAGCATCATCAAATACAATCTTCTTAATATCTTCCGCAAAAGAGCTTGGAATGATCTCAACAAACTCATGAGTCGGTAATAGTTTTGCTAATTTGTCCGCTGCCTGGTTTGTCTACCGCGTGCCTGAGCCTGCACTCTTCGAACTGTGTTAGAGCTGCCTTGATCCTTCTAGTGATATGCACTGCTTCCCATGGGGGTGCTCTGTCAGTGGTAAGTAACTTGAGGGCATTGTGGGAGTCCATGCTGAGCTCCAGTCTGCGAAATGCATGTCTCTTGGCGAGTTGGATACCCAGTTCAATCCCCTGCAGCTCGTGAAGTAGGACCATTTGCGCACGTTGGCTCCCTGCCCCGGCTGCCACCACTACTCCATCATGGTCCCTAATGAGTGCTGCATATCCCCCTTTAGTGCCTGTGAGTGAGCCATCAGAGTTTACCTTGAACCAGCCTTGTGCAGGTCGCTCCCATGCGTGTAATGTGAGGGGTCTTGAGTGATATTGAACCTCAATTCTCCACTTGTCAAAGAGCTGCCTGTTATCTGCATTATCTTCAACTCGAAGGTCAAGTACTGAGGCACGTAATCTTACATCCTCTATGATCTTAGTCTCCACTTCAACGGCTGCCCGAAACTTGGACTGAAAGAGTCTGCAATTCCTCTCTGTCCAGAGGTGATATGTAGTGGCATTGAGGGCCAACCTCTTGAGCACACGGCTTGGTGAGGTACCAGATAGTTTCAACTCACACCATCTCCACTCATCTGCCCAGTCCATCACTTGGTGCTTCAGTTGCTTCAGTCCTAGATGGAGAAGGATGCGCATCCATATGAAACTGGAAAATCTACATTTGAAGAACAGGTGTTCTTCACATTCAGGCTTGTCACAGCATAGAGGGCAAGAAGACCTGTCAATGACTCCCCATTTCAGCAATTTATCCTGGGTTTTAAGGGCCTTATGCATAGCTAACCAAGTGATGAAACTCTGTCTGGGTATTCTTCCAGTGAACCACACTAGCTTGTACCACGAGACTGACTGTGACCTTGTTCTCATTGAGTGATAAGCGCTTTTGTTGGAGAAATCACCATCTTGGCCTCCCATCCAGGTGATAACATCGCTGTGTGCAGTGTCTAGTTCCACCATACCCAGGTCTTCACAAACATCTGGAATGTGCAATCTGTCATGCCTGCTGATGTTCCAATGGTCATTGTGAATAAGTGCACTGACGGTTGCATTACGGTGTAGAGTGGAGTGGTATGTAAAGTGCTGTGGAAACCTGTTTAGGAGGATACCCATAGGGTGCCAAGGATCTTTCCATAGTTTAGTGTCTTTCCCGTCACCAAGAATCATGTGTTGTATGGTGCTGCTAGACATTTGCATTGGGCTACATCTCATAATCAGGTATAATCATTCTATTAATACATATGTTGGTTCTAAATTTTACAATATTCTTCATGATATGTATTCTCGCAATCTAACTCGCCTTCTCTCGCATGAACACCTACAACAAACTTTTCACAATAGAGTGTTTTTCCTAGTAAAGAAATTCCAATGCTCAAGTCAATAAAAAAGGAAATGTAAGGAAGAAAGAAATGTTGGAACTCTAAATGGTTAGATCCCTTTTTTTGGCGCCCAATGATCCTAATTTTTACTGCTTTAGGAGGTCCTTATCACCTCATATGACACCGACAAACCTACAATTCGATTATATCTCATGTTTGGTTACCTTAACTTGACTAGCTATAACTTACCACTGCACATGTCCACTTCGGATTGAATGTGTTTCATACCTCTTTGGCCACTTTTTGTGATCTCATTGGTTCACGATTTGTTACGTGGCCCCGTTTTGTGATAATAGTTTTTTTTTTATCTACCAACTCACCTAATATTTTTTCTTCTTGAAAGTGTACTTTGACGTGATGAGCTAGACTAAAGGGGGTGAAAAGTTTTTTTTTAATTCAAATATTCTTTAAAAAACTTAGCAAAAGAATATCTGATTCAAGGGATAGTCAATGAAACGCTTTGGAAAATGATGTTGCAATTCTGAAGAAGTTGACTACATGTAATTCAAGTTGACTACATATAGTTCTCTACAATTTTGTGTGATTAGTTTTTTCCTTAAATAGAATACTAATAAAAACACGAAGAAAGATCTCTAAGGATAGAAAACTTAGCTTAGTCAACTAGACTTATAACCTTATTATAGAGTTTTGAAAGATTGTAATCAACACTTGAGCAGTTTTAAGAACTTTGTCCAAGTATTAGGTTGTGTAAGTGATAAGAAAATGAGCTAAATCCCCAAAATCTATTTTTATCATGCAAGTTGAAAATGCTGAAAAAATGAAACAAACAAGCATGAACAAGTAATTGTAAAGCGAAAGCAAAGAAGACACTACCACACAAGAGAAGATATAGCGAGGTTTCTAAATCAGAGTTTGATTTGCTCTGATTGGTTATTTCCTCAGTAGAAGGACGAACATGCACCAAGAATTTTTATTATCGAGTTATCCTCGAACAAGAGTTCGAAACTCACTCTATCAAGATTTCCTCTCTCAAAAACTGCAACCACGACGTCACAAGGCCAAACACTTGTCATCGAAGAACTTCGACAAGTGATAAACAACACTTTATTTTAGCTCCAAATAATGTGTCTCACACATAGACATATTAGAGAAGGTTTGATATCTTTTAAGCACATATCTTTGCCCTTTAAGGTGAAAACGAGACCAACAAGGCCAGTAAAAGGGTTGTCCCCTCTCGATGTTTGTTTGTTTATACGAAATTTTTAGCAATCATGTGTTCGACATGAGGGTTGGGAACCACGTCTTTAATTTGTTCGTATCATAATTTTTTCCATCTCGTGTTTGCTAGAGGGTCAGAAACCACGTGACAGGTATGTGGTTAAATCTTAAGAAAGTGCATGCACTCAACATGTGGGGAGGTATGGAACGAGCGCATGGATGGTAGATGGAAATTTTCACGAAGGTGGGTAAAGCTGAGTAAGTGATTCGACAGATAGAAGAAGTTAGAAAATAGAATTTGGAACAATACGTGAACAGTAAAGTGGTCAGCATGACAAACATGCCAGCAAATCCAAAAAATACATGCGACTTGAGTAGACAATTGAAATTAGTCAACTAAACCAGATAGCGCCTTAAGCAGAATTAAAGGTTTTGACAGTAACAAACGACGGATCAAGAATTTTGACAGGGTTTGAATTGTTTACAGGTTGCTCTCGCGTGGACACTCTCAGAAGTTGGCGAGCCGTCAAGTGGACGGTGCTTCTGATCGACGCCAACTCGACTTCTATCCGGCGTCGCAAGTAACCCAAGAGAGGTTCACGCCGGAGGTAACTTCTTCCCACCGCATCTGCACGCGGTTTCTGAGTGGATTGCTGTGTGTTTAATTTGCTTGTTTTGTTTTAAGCTAGAATTGCATGCAAATTTGAATAGATTGAGGATATTTCTGATGATGTAAAATTCCGTGCTCTCTCCCGCGAATAGGTTAATCACAATCTATTTTAGGGTTAGGGACCTAAACCCTCACAATTAAAATTTGTAGCAAGATAAATTAGGACAAGACGTTCATAGGACCCCTCTTTTGAAACTTGAAAGTTTAAAGTAGTCAAGTGAAGGAACATATCCAATCTTGGAATAGTTCTGAAACTGGCATTACACTTTAAGCTGAAGGTAGAAAAGGAGGTAGGAGCAATTAGATTTCAGGATTTTTTTATGCTGGGAAACTCCGTGCTCTCTCCCGTGGATAGGCTAATTAAAATGGATTTCAGCCCTTGATTAGTAACAACCATAGGTAATAAAAAGGAGTGCCTGTAGGGATTACCAGACGTTACAGCCTCTACCTAGTAAATTAGTTTCTCACGAGATTAATTTGCTTCGTAGAAACCTCGACTTTTCGTGGGGCTATAACTATCAGCTACGCAGTACCCGAAGGCAATCTGAATGATTGTATTGCTAGGTACTTATCTAGGGTCGTTTTTCATTCATCTTGCTTGCGCATCATATAGGTCCTGATTAGGTTTTACCATTTTTATTTTAGAGTTAGGTTATCTTCATATATAGATTAGGCTTGCATAATTTTAAAAATAAATAAATAAATAAATAAAATAAATGAACCTCAATCATTATCCATCTCGCAGGAATGCATTTAATGCCATGCGACAACCTGATTATGCTCCATATTCAGATTATTACAACTCAGGTTTCGCATATTATCCTGACTTCCTCTCCCCATCTAATGAGGATAAAGACTTTAAGGATTACTTCTCCCCTTCTACCTCGAAGCTTGAAACAACTCTTATGACGATGACTCAGAAATTAGATGCACTTATGAATTTGACTCAACCCGACCTCCTAGTAATGTTTCATTTGAGGGTTGTATTGCATGTTCGAGTCCTAGTCATTCTATAGCTGATTGTAATTTGCAATATGATTATCCTGAATACTTCGCTGAGCAAATCCATTCTTTTAATGCTAATTGGCGATCTGGTTATAATTCAAAGTTCAACTATTACAGCCCTGATTTCGCCAATAATCAAAATCTCTCTTGGGCTCATCACTCACACCAAGGAGGACATATTTTCTCTCAGGCTCCTCAATACCCTAATCATGTTATGCCCCACCATAACCAAGTTCCTCCATCCAACACATCAAGTTTAGAGGAAACGATTAATCAATATTTGCAGCGCTCAGCAAGTATAATTGATCAGAATTCTAAGGACATATCTGAGTTGATAGCCACGACTCAAAGACTTGAGATAGTTGTGGATCATATTACTGAGGCAGTATCTGAAAGTGAGTTTGGAAGAGTTCCTAGTCACTCTGTTCAAAATTCAGAGGGTCAATTCATAACTGGTAACACATTGGAATCCGAGTCAGATGATGTTTTTGTGGATAATGTGATTGAAACTACTTTGCTTACTGACCCATTCCCTTCCCCACATTTTCATGAAGACCCACTCGACATATGTCTTCCTAGTGACTCATGCATAGAATCAAACTGTGAACTGTCTTTAGAGTCTCCCCTTGACTGTTTTCATGAGACACATGACCATTTAGAGGCTTGTTTGACTCATTCTAGTTTGGACTTTGATGTTGATGATTCCATTAGGGAAGTCAATGATTTGTTTGACTCAGTCCCCATTGTGGATCCTAGTTATAAATGGAAGTCTAAAGTGGAGCCTTTTCCACTCAGTGAGTCAAAACTAGTCCCATCAGTTGAGCCACCTGAGCTTGACCTTAAACAATTACCTGACACCCTCAGGTATGCGTTTTCAGGTACTGATGATACTTTGCCTGTTATTATTTCATCTATATTGAATTCAAAACAGGTTGTCCCAAAGAAGTTGGGAGATATATTTAATGAGAGACTACATGCCATAGGTAGTGCTAATTCTAGGTTTGGGGGTGTTGTTGCGTCGTCTAACTCATCATCTTGGTGTAATCCATTTTGTTACGATGAACCTATACCACCCGACATATTTATAGACATACCACTTTCCATCCCTTTCATATTGACTGATGCTACCTATATGGATCCATTGTTGGTAAGAGATGATTTCAATTTTCACCATCCTGATGTGGAAATTATCCAATCTTCTTATTTGGAACCAGACTTAGGGTGTTCCATTTTAGGAGTAAGGGATGCTCCTTTGTTGCATATCACTACTTGCGACCTATTCATGTTTAAGATCCCTATTGACTTCCAAGGAATGTGAGCTTCTTTACCATTTCTATATGATTTTAGATGGTGTCCTTGCAGCTTTTGGGATGTGCTAGTATATCTTGTGTTGCATGTGGTTGCTATTTTTGAGTGGACTGATCCTCAACTTTTCAGGTTGTTGGTATATGATTCCTTAACCCTTTTGACTCGTTTCTATCATAGACTAGGTTTGGAGGTGAATGTTCCCTATGTTCTTCCTCGTCACTTCATGATATATCATTCATGAAGGAGAATATATGTCGGGCTGACGACGTTAAACCAAGCGCTCCTAGGAGGCAGCCTAGCTTCAGTTGTGTCATTATGATACATGTACTTATTATTATTATTTTTATTTGTGTCCTGTATTGTTTTTATCAATTTATCATGATGAGTCCACAGTTCTTATGTCTCTGAGCATTCATTGGTGGACGATTTCGTCGAAATTGGTAAAAACTTTCCCATGGTAATATCACTTTAACTCTCATCTTTTCTTTTTCCTGCATTTATCATGATCATCATTTTATACATTGAGGACAATGTTTGGTTTAGGTTTGGGGGTGAGGTTTATGAGTTTTTTCTGTATTTTTCAAAAATTTAGAACTAAAATTTATTTCACAATTTACTATTGTATTCTACTCAATCTCCATTGAATACATAGTTAATTATGATTGTGTGACAAATTTTCACTTTGAAAATGCATTCAAAATCTAAGTTTTTTTTCCAATGAAGAGGATGTGCTTTCAAGTATGCCTTTAAATTGGAGGAATACATGCTTTCACTTGTCACTTTTATATATCAATAGGAAAACATATGGTTTGATATTATCTTTAAGTTAAATATATTTCATGAGATTTTTTTCAACTCGATTACTTTTTGCACTATAAGCCATATTAGCATGATTTGAAGTTGGTGAGTGAGATATGAGCTAGAAAACCTTAGAATAATAGTGGAGACTTAACCCGTGAAAGTTGTGAGCCATTCTTTTCTTTCTGAGTGTTAGATAAATATACTCTAATTTTTCTTGAGTTCGCATTAAGTCGTTGATGATCTCATTATTCTCATTTTTTTTTATCAATTGCTTTGAGAATGACATTAAAATTAAATTATTGCACTAGAACTTTTTAGTTTATTTAGTTGAGATGTCATAATAACAACCTGAACTTAAGAAATGATGTAGGCAAGTTTTTCTTAAACCTTTTCTAGAATTTTTACTTACCCACTCATTATTTCTCTTTTGAAGCCCTTTGAGCCGTTGATAGCCTTTTATTTGTTAACCCCTTATCAATACCCAATTTATCTAAGAATGTATATAGATGAATGTTAGTTGGAAATGGGAAATTAGAAAGAGCAGAATCAAATATACCATGAGTCCTCAGTGTTGAAACATTCTATTGAGTAGAAGAGGAAAAACATGTAGTTGAAAAAAAAAAAAAAAAAAAAAAAAGGCGATGTCAATGAAAAAAAAAAAAAAAAAAAAAGTAATTGATGGTTAGAACATTGATTTACTCTTCATAGCCCTTGTGTTTGTTTAATGGGTATATACATTCTTAGAGATTTTTCGTATACCTTTTTCCATTCTTTGTTAGCCATTACCTAAGCCCCATTACAACCTATTAAAGTCCTAGTTGATCTTAAGAGATGGTTAGTTTCGTAGATGTGGAGATTAAATAAATAAGAACTATGGTGTATGATTTAACATTCTCAAAACTAATTGATATTCCTGTCCATGAGATCATATTCATTCAATTCTTGAAAAGTCCGTTCTTCATATTACTATATGTGAGATGATTGTTTTCCATTATTTACTCTTTTCCTCACATATAAACTGAGTGAAATAACAAATCTCTGAGTGTTTTATTGTGAGTGACATGAGAGGTTTGAAGTCAAAACAAACTTTCTAAAGGAGATTTAGTAATTGTTTTACTCTGAAATAAAAAGTTATGTTGATATGGCCATGCACACACACACTTCGCGTTGGGAATAATTGATGAAATTTATTTAACCATTGGGTATTATTAAATTGTTGTGAGACTTTTTGATATATTATTGTGAGACTGTTAGCTATTTTCAAAATTTTTTGGCAATTAAATTCTTACTCTGAGGATAATAGACTGAGTTACCATGTTTTGGAAATTTATGAGTCATAATGTTTGTGGGTAACATTTCTGGAAACCCTCACGAGACTATAACTCGTCCACTAGAGGTAATCTAGGGGTTTAAAGCCTTGTTGCACGTTTAAGGTAAGTGCAACCGATGATTCCTGCGAAAGTGAGTTAGATTTTATTTTTATTGTTTTGCTCGAGGACTAGCAAAATATAGGTTTGGGGGTATTTGATATTCACATAATTATTACATAATATATCCCTTAATTTATATATGTTAGTGTTTCGATTATTATATTTTATAATAATTATTTCGTTTTCATGTCTTTGTAGGAATTTGAGCTTAAACGATGAAATCGTATTAAGGCGACAATTTAAGGAATGACAATTGGTCGATTCTAGCGGTGGTATAAAGTAGAATGACACATATCTAAACCTAACCCTAATAAACCTAGGTCCATCTAATTTAACCTAAGCCCAAACCCAAAATGCTAACCTAAAGACCCAAGCCCAAGATAATAGGAGAACCCTATTTAGCTCCCCCATCTTAGAGAAGGCTCTCTCCTCTCTTCTTCCACGTTCCTTCTACCTTCCTCTCTTTTCCAGCCACCACACCAATCCACCCTGCCGGCAATCCTCGCTCGATAGGAGAGCCGGCAGTGCGATAATCCCGCCATCACCCTTCATCTCGTCATATCTCTCTCGTTCTCCCAGCCAAACATCTTCCTTCATCCCACTGAAACAAGGGCGTGACAACCCTGTTTCACTTCATCACGCCACACAGCCACCACCACCACCGTCACTAACCACCGTGAAACAGGGGCGTGACAACTCTGTTTCACGTTACAAACCTCGCCTCGCCACCGAAACAGACCGCCACCCCTGTTTCTCCCCTCTCTCGGCCTCCTTCCTGTTTCCCTCTCTATTTCTCACTGTTTTTCTCTCTCTCTCACGACCACCATTGCAACCAAACCAAGCAACCACCTCCATCACCGTTATGAACAGACCACGCGACCACGCCATCAGCCGCCGCCGTCGTGAAACAGAGCCTCACCACGACTCTGTTCCGCCTCGCCACAGGATCTTCCTCCCCTCTCTCGGCATCTCTTCATCTCGACATCCTTCCTCCCTCTCTCACGAAGAGATGCCGAGAGAGGGGAGGAAGATCCTGTGGCGAGGCGGAACAGAGTCGTGGTGAGGCTCTGTTTCGCGACGGCGGCGGCTGATGGCGTGGTCTGTTCGTAACGGTGATGGAGGTGGTTGCTTGGTCTGGTTGCAATGGTGGTTGTGAGAGAGAGAGAAAAACAGTGAGAAATAGAGAGGGAAACAGGAAGGAGGCCGAGAGAGGGGGAGAAACAGGGGTGGCGGTCTGTTTCGGTGGCGAGGCGAGGTTTGTAACGTGAAACAGGGTTGTCACGCCCCTGTTTCACGGTGGTTAGTGACGGTGGTGGTGGTGGCTGTGTGGCGTGATGACGTGAAACAGGGTTGTCACGCCCCTGTTTCAGTGGGATGAAGGAAGAGGTTTGGCTGGGAGAACGAGAGAGATATGACGAGATGAAGAGTTATGGCGGGATTATCGCACTGCCGGCTCTCCTATCGAGCGAGGATTGCCGGCAGGGTGGATTGGTGTGGTGGCTGGAAAAGAGAGGAAGGGAGAAGGAACGTGGAAGAAGAGAGGAGAGAGCCTTCTCTAAGATGGGGGAGCTAAATAAGGTTCTCCTATTATCTTGGGCTTGGGTCTTTAGGTTAGCATTTTGGGTTTGGGCTTAGGTTAAATTAGATGGACCTAGGTTTATTAGGGTTAGGTTTAGATATGTGTCCTTCTACTTTGTACCACCGCTAGAATCGACCAATTGTCATTCCTTAAATTGTCGCCTTAATACGATTTCATCGTTTAAGCTCAAATTCCTACAAAGACATGAAAACGAAATAATTATTATAAAATATAATAATCGAAACACTAACATATATAAATTAAGGGATATATTATGTAATAATTATGTGAATATCAGTATGGAACGAGCGCATGGATGGTAGATGAAAATTTTCACGAAGGTGGGTAAAGCTGAGTAAGTGATTCGACAGATAGAAGAAGTTAGAAAATAGAATTTGGAACAATACGTGAACAGTAAAGTGGTCAGCATGACAAACATGCCAGCAAATCCAAAAAATACATGCGACTTGAGTAGACAATTGAAATTAGTCAACTAAACCAGATAGCGCCTTAAGCAGAATTAAAGGTTTTGACAGTAACAAACGACGGATCAAGAATTTGCCTTTCAAATATAAACTAATATTGTATTAAATGCTTAAGATGTTATCCACATACTAGATGTAGTAACGCTAAAGGATCATGGGCAACTTATAGGGGATTGAATTCCAAAAGCTTTACTTTGTTTTAAATTTATTTAGTTCTCAACTTATTATTAAGTGTTAGAGGCTCATAACACGGGATAGCACCTATGTTTGTAAGTTATATTGTAGGAATTCGTGATCTCATAGTAGATTACATATATCACGACTATAATTATATAAAAAAAAAAAAAAAAAACCTTAGAACCAACATCATCCATGAAATTTGTCCAAGAATCTATGCTTGCATATGCTATTTAATTCTTGTTTAGTAGGAAAACTTGCTCGTAGACATGGCAACCATGAGCTTGCATAATAATTCTGTTAGAATAATGGCATTTTCTAGAGGTGGACATAAAACATTTAAAAATTAAAAAAAGTGATGTACAACAGTATATTGCAATTATGTGATTTGGCAATTTAGGTGGTACTATACTGGTGGCGCAACGGTGATGTCCAAGGAAAATTATAGACGAAGGAATAAAAGAATACGAGATTTCTTTGAGGTTTTCTTTAATCTTGTAGTTGGAGCTGGTGAAGATTATAGAACAAGGACTAAAGTAATATTTCAAAATCAACCGGCTGAAATAATTTGGCTCAAACACACACACATATATAACAAGACTCCGAATACAAATAGTCAATTTGATGGAGAGATTTCGGTGGAAAAGGGTGGTGTAATGCAATCAAAGTAATAGGATGGTTGCCTCGCATGGGCAGCTCATGCGCAAAATGATCAGCCTTTAGCAATTGCCCAAGGATAAATATATTAGATCATTACACATGTAAATTAATTGGGTCCTTCCTTCCTTTAAACACACAACATTATGGCTTCAAATGATGTAAATACACCCAACATCAATCATAGAATATTAGAAAGCTAAAAAGCAATTATGACGGAAACAAAGGGCATCTCAGCAAGGTACCATTCTTTACTGAGACACTCTTGTATTTTTTTATTACCAAAAATAAAAAAATAAAATCGCATTTTTTATTTTATTTTTTTTGTGTGGGTGGGGGGATTATATCTTATATGGTGACATTTAATTGTTATAATGCTATCTTGTAGTCTTTATTTATTTTTTTTTTTAAATACAAATGGAGTGTGCTTTGCTTGCCTTGTATGTCAAAAACTATTAAAAGATGCCAAAGCAGCAAAGCAAAAAGGCAGAAGGGTTGATTTCTTACTTGTACTCGACCATTGTAATGAGTGTGTGTTTGTGCTTGCTTTAACCCTTTTAGGTGAAGTATTATTCTATAACACCTTTAGGGTTTTGTTTGTATTTGTTGGGTTGCAAATCCTTTTTTGTCTTAAAAAAAAAATTAGACCTCTATATTATTATTATTATTATTATTATTGATGATATACCGAAGTGTCTTCTCTTCTACACCGTACATGTGTCATGATGATCTCAAGGAATAATAGGCCCACGCATCAGTCTAGCACCGATCCGGCCCAAGCGACATCAAGCCCGCGAAGTGCAGTCCGCCAGCCGGACCCAAATTACTATAGCCTATTGAGCCCATACGTCTCACAACCATCCCAAATACCCGTAAGACCTATTGAAGCAAGTATATCGGGGATCAGCTTCGGACGGGCAAGCCAACAATACTTTGTCACCAACTAGGAAGTAAATACCAGAGTATACGTCGTACGTGGAAATTTTCGCGTATGGACAACATTCCAATGGGGAATTCCCGCGTATCTACGAGCACAGGTCTAACAAGGAACTTCCCTCACAAAATGATTCTTAATTAGAGAATGATCTGCAGAAAGATCTCTTTCCCTAAACTACGCCACCAATGGCCTGGCAGAACCAGGACTTTAGCACTATAAATAAGACATGAGGTTGGTAAATAAAAGTACGCTACAAATTTCTTGTTTACAACTTTAAGCCTTCTTCAGAGCCCTGTCTAATTTAAGCGCCGGAGTGCCATCGACCACCACAATTGTGGTTCGTGGCTCACGTGCGTTCCTTGTGCAGGTTAGCATGTCAAGGTCAAACAGAGAGCGAAAAATCGATTGCATCAATTATTATTAATATTGATATAGTTGATTTCTGCTCTTCTTTCTCGTTGCTTACTTAGACCTGCACATGTGAGCCAATGACCACCGTGTGGCGGCCATGGCACTCTGATGCTCAAGTTAGATAAGGCTTAGAAGAGGCTTAAAACTGTAAATTGGGATTATGTAGCGTACCTTAAGTTCATCGACCTTACCTCCCTTTTTTTATAGTGTGAGTGTCCTTGTTCGGCTAGGTCTATGGTGGCGTAGTTTAGGGAAAAAGATCTTGTTGGAGGTCCTTTCCTAGTTGGGAGCTTTCCATGTGGGATAGTTTCCCTACACGACTTGTGCTCCTAAATCTGTAAGTGAGATTTCCCTTTCTGAGTGTTGTCCATCCAAGGAAGTTTTTTTGCCCGATTTATACTCTAGTATTTGTTTTCTAGTCGGAATTGATGTAATGTTGGCATGCTTTTCTTGGGTCGATCCCCTAGATACTTACCTTATTAGGGCTTACGAGTAAGCGCTTGATCGCGTGACATGTGGGCTTAGTGGCACATTGCAATTCGGGTCCAACGTTATGGAATCTGCCAATAGTGGGCTTAATGTTGTGTGGGTCTCATTGGATTGAGTATACAATCAAGCCTGCTTTGTTCTATTGACGAGATTATCATGGCACGTGTACGACATTGATCAAAGGACGGTTTGGTGTATCATCAGTTTCTCCCCCGAGTTAGTCGGCCATCACATCGGTCCACTAAGTCGATTTAATAGAATCTGTACAGTTGTGACGATTGAACCAAAATATTGTCTCGAGCGGCGTACATCATTAAATGAGTTCGTGACCCTTCAGTAAGGAAAGGGGGCGTGACTGCCTTTTGCTTATATAAGTCACCACTTCTGCAAGAGATAGTTTATTTACTTTTGTATCTCTTCTACCTCCTTTCTATTTTTTTCTCTGTGTTCTTTGTTGCAACTCTTTTTCAAAAGTTAAAACTTTCTCTCATGGAGGATAATGTTAAACTTACCCCTAGACAAAATATGTTTTATGCCTGCCATAATTTTTATCGGGAAACAGAAGGGGTCTGATTTGGATAAGCTTCATGAGGACTATTGGATTCCTAAAGACTTAGAGCTTACCCTGTTGAGTGCTACTCATAGTCCATTGACGCCCCCGCAAGGGTTCATAGCCATGCACAAAAGCATGTTTCAAGGCCGGGCTTCGCTTTCCAGTTTCTGAGGAGATTTGGCGCTTCTTGGCGCACCTTCGTATTCCCCTGCTCAAATGGTGCCTAATGGATTCAAGGCCTTGATTGATGTTTGATGGAGATTTTATTAATCTAAATTAATAAACCCTACTTGTAATACCGCAAGTGCACGACTGTCTAACTAGTAGACAGTGGAAATACGGGTTGGTCCCACGAGGATTGATGAGACAATCGAATTCTGAGACTTATTTAAACTAATTTAGAGTTGGGGGTTACAACAGATGAAAATTACTAAATTAAGAGAACTAAATTGAACAACTAAAATTAAACTAGTAAGATGACAAGAAAGTAGACCGAGACATCGAATCCACCACAGGTTCTTCGAGATTCGTGTAATCTAAATTATTGTTTTCAAGAATCAACACGATTAATCTAAAGATTAATCTACATTTGCAATTGATTTTAGCAAAGGCATAAACCCCTAACATTGCATGTCTTTCTACGACACACAATCACAATAACTAATTCTAAACTCCTAGCATTAGATGTCTTCTTATGGCACACACAATCACAGATTCAAATTATGTTATTAAAGCAGGCTTTGAATATCAACAAAAGGAACTTCTAACTACCGATTAGTCTAGATAATTATTTCGGATATAATCGGTGAAAGCAAATTATTGAAATTCAGAATCAACTGTGTTAAACGTTCAAGCATTTAGAAAACAATAAATTCAGATACGACAATCTCTAGGAAACCCTGTGGTTTCATCTTCGCCTCGGTGTGGGGTCTAAAAAATCATGGTCGATGACGTTACATCACTGGTGTAGGTTGAATCCATCTTAGCACGAACACACATCTCAAGAAAGAGCTACGGGTGGACTGTGGTTGCTCAGAAATAAATATGGGGTGCGAATAGCTTGATTTGAAATAGTGACTGTGCGGCAGTACAGAGCAAGAGTTTGGGTGCGAATAACCAACAGATTCGAAAATCAGTTGGTTCCCGCGATTTTTTCTTCGCCTTCGATTCCAGCGAGCCGCGCCGCTCTATTGCTTCCTCTTCGTTCCTCGCGAGCTTCTTTTTCATCCGGCCGGCTTCGGTACCTGCAAGAGACAGAGATATGGTGAGGGAGACACGAGAGAGAGAGGAGAAAGGATGAACAGGAGAGGAGCAGGGTTGTTCTGCTGTTGCGTTGACAATCCCTGCGTGATGTCTTTTGTGACGGTGGCCTAGAGAGAGGGAAACAGGGAGAGATGATGCTCGTGAGGGAGAAGAGGTGATGGTGAAAGCTAGGTGTTTTGTTGGCTGCGAGAGAGAGAAGGGAGCAAGGGCGGTGATGGTGGTTGTTGTGCGTTTCAGATAAGAGGAGACAGATGATGAATAGAAGAGGAGGATTGTGGGATGGTGGCAAGGTGAAGAGAGAAATAAGAAGACAGGGGAAGACGAGGGGTGGTGATGCTAGTTTGGCGTGATGGAACATGGAGGGGAATAAGATGGAAAACAAGGAAGTGGAGGAAGAAAGGAGGTGGTGTTGGCGGGATGATCATGCTGCCGGTCCTTCTATCGAGCGAGGATCGCTGGCAAGGTGGATGTGGGGTGGTGGCTAGAAAAAGACAAAAGGAAAAAGGAAACGTAGGAAAAGAGATTGGGAGGAGATATGAGATAGGAAGCCTAAATAGGGTTCTCCTATTTCCTGGTTAAGTTGGGTATGGGTTTTTAGGTCAGCTTTTGGGCTTGGGCTTAGGTTAAATTAGGTGGACTTAGGTTTGTTTGGGTTAGGTTTAGACATGTGACCCGCCACTTTGTACCACAATTAGAATCAACCAATTTATCATTTCTCAAATTGTCGCCTTAATGTGATTTCATCGTTCACGCTCAAATTCCAGCAAAAACATGAAAACAAAATAATTAGAATAAAATATAATAATCGAAACTAACATGTATAAATTAAGGGATATATTATGTAATAACTACGTGAATATCAAATGCCCCAAAAATTATATTTTGCTAGTCCTCGAGCAAAACAATAAAAATAAATTTCTAACTTACTTTCACAGGAATCATCAGTTGCACTTACCTTAAACGTGCAACAAGGGTTTAAACCCCTAGATTACCTCTAGTGGACGAGTTATAGTCTCGTGAGGGTTTCTAGAATTGTTACCCACAAACATTATGACTCAATAAACTTCCAAAACATGGTAACTTGATCACTCTATCTATCATCCTCAGAGTAATCATCTAATTGCCAAACATTTCAGAAAATAACTAACAGTGTCAGAATAATATATCAAAGAGTCTAACAACAATTTAATAGTACCTACAGGTTAAATAAATTTCATCAATTATTCTCAACTCGAAGTGTGTGTGTGCATGGCCTTATCACCATAACTTTCTTTTTCTCAGTAAAGATACGACTAGATAACCTTTGGATAGTACGCTTTGACTACAAATCTCTCTTGTCACTCAGAAATGAATCACTCAGAGATTGGTTAGTTATCACTCAGTTTATATGTGAGAAAGATAATAAATTATGGAAACAGAATCATCTCACATATAATAATAATGAAAAACAGACTTTTAAAAGAATGAAATGAATATGATCTCATGGACAGAAATATCAATTACTGTGAGAATGTTAAATAAAACTCCATAGTTCTTGTCTATTTAATATCCACGTTTATGAACCAGACCTATACTTAAGATCAATTAGGTATTTATAAGGTTGAAATGAGGCTAAGATTTTGGCTAACAAGAATGGAAAAAGATATTCAAAAATTCTCTTAGATTGGATACACCCTTTAATAAACACGTGGGACTCTGAAGAATAAACCAATGTTGTACACCATTAATTTTTCTTCCATCGAAATTCTTCTTCATATATTTTTTTTTCGAAGCATCAATCTTTTTTTTTTCTTTTATAAGATCAACGTCATGCTTTCCCCTTCTGCACAATGAAACATTTTAGTCCTGAGGATTCATGGAATATTTAGTTTCAATTCTTTTTTATTTGCCCATTCCAAGAATATATCAACCATACACATTCTCAGAGACATTGGGTAAGGATAAAAATAATATGGGATATTACTCCATAACTGGAGTAGGTAATGGAGATGGGGTTAGCAAAGAAAAAATCTATTTAAAGGCTCAAATGGATGCAAACGGATATTTATCATTAGGTAGGCTAAAAGGCTAAAGAACAATTCAAAGAAAAAAAATGCCTATATCACTTTTTAAGCTCTAGTCGGTATTATGACATCTCAACTAAATAAATCAAGAAGTTCTTGTGTAAAAATTCAATTTTAACGTCATTCTCAAAGCAATTAATAAGATAAACAAGAATAATGAGATCATCAACGGGATAATGCGGACTCAAGAAAAGTTAGAGTTCATTTAATAACCCTCAAGAAAAATAGAATGTCTTGAAACTCACAAGGGTTAAGCCTCCACTATTATTATAAGGTTTTCTAATTAATATCTTACGGATTAGCTTCAAATTATGCTAACTCGGCTTATAGTGCAAGAGTGGTCGAGTCGAAAAATATCATGAAATATATTTAACTTAAAGATAATATCAAACCTTATGTTTTCCTATTGATATATAAAAGTGACAAGTGAAAGCATGCATTTCTCAAATTTAAAGGCATACTTGAAAGCACATTCTCTTCATTGGAAAGGAACTTAGATTTTGAATGCATTTTCAAATCGAAAAATTTTCACACAATCATAATTAACTATGTATTCAATGGAGATTGAGTGGAATACAATAGTCAATTGTGAAATACTTTTCAGTTCACAATTTTTGAAGATTGCAACAGAATTCAAAATCCTCACCCCCAAACCTAAACCAAACATTGTCCTCAATGTATAAAATGATGATCATGACAAATGCAGGAAAAAGAAACGATGAGAGTTAGAGTGATATTACCATGGGAAAGTTTTTACCAATTTTGACGAAATCGTCCACCAATGAACGCTAAAAAACATAAGAACTATGGACTCATCATGATAAATTGATAAAAACAATACAGGACTCAAAAAAAAAATGTTAAATGAAAAAATTACATGCGTCAGTTGTAAATTCAAAATTGTTACGGAGCTAATGAGTATGAGTGGAATGCAACTAGAAATAACTCGTAAATCAATCCAGACTAACCATAATGTCACAACTGAAGCTGGGCTGCCTCCCAAAAGCGCTTGGTTTAACGTCGTCAGCCCGACATATATTCTTCCTTACAAATGATGTACCATAAAGTGAAGAGGAAGAACATAGCAAACACCGTCCTCCAAAAGTGGCAAGGAATCATATAGCAACAACCTAAAAAGTTGAGGATTCGTCCAACAATAAGTAGCAACCACATGCGACACAACATATACTAACACATCCCAAAAGCTACGAAGGCTCCATGCAAAATCATAAAGAAAATGCAAATTAACTCGCATTCTTAGAAAATCCGTGAGGACCTTGAGCAGAAAGAGGTCACAAACAATGATATCCAGCAGACTCCTACCTACTCCTAAAAAGGGACATCCTAAGTCAGGTTGCAAATCAGAAGATTGAATATGTATCACAATAGGGTGGTCAAAACTGAAATCATCCCTTAAAAACAATGGATCCACATAGGTAGGATTAGTCAATATGAAACGAATGGAAAGAGGTATGTCTATGGATATATCGAGTGGTACAGGTTCATCATAACAAAATGAATTACACCAAGATGATGAGTTAGACAACGCAAGAACACCCCCAAACCTAGAATTAGCACTACCTATGGCATGTAGTCTCTCATTAGATGCGTCTTCTGATAATGACTTGACTATTTCTTGAATTATGGGGTCATTCGTATTGTGAAAATAGTCGAGGCTTGACTCCAAAAAACATTGAGAATTAGACTTCATGCAAGAGTCACTAGGAAGGCATATGTCGAGTGGGTCATCATGAAAATGTGGAGAAGGGAATGGGTCAGGAAGCAAAGTAGTTTCGATCACATTATCATCAAAAACAACATCTGACTCAGGTATTGATGTTCTACCAGTTATGATTTGACCCTCTAGGTTTTGAACAGAGTGACTAAGAACTCTTCCTAACTCTCATTCAGATAATGCCTCAGTAATATGATTCACAACTATCTCAAGATTATTGATGGCTTGAAATTGGTGTTGATTCATGGCTTTTGACTCTAATATAGCCTGAGAATCATGTTCAAGCAGTCGTATTGTGCGCTGCATAAAACAATTAACCGTTTTCTCTAAGTTAGGTGTGTTGGATGGAGGACCTTGGTTAAATTGAGGCATAACATGATTAGGGTCTTGAGGAGTCTGGGAGAAAATATGTCCCCCTTGGTGTGAGTTATGAGCCCATGAGAGATTTTGATTATTGGCAAAACCGGGGCTGTAATAGTTGGACTTTGAATTATAACCAGGTCGCCAATTAGAATTAAAAGAATTGATTTGCTCAGCGAAATATTCAGGATAATCACATTGCAAATCACAATCAGCTGTAGAATGACTAGGACTCGAACATGCAACACAACCCTCAAGTGAAACATTAGTGGGAGGTAGAGGCTGAGTCAAATTCATAATTGCATCTAATTTCTGAGCTATCGTCATAAAAACTATTTCGAGCTTCGAGGTAGAAGGGGAGAAGTAATCCTTAAAGTCTTTCTCCTTAGCCATTTCCTTGGTCTCAAGATTGTTTTATTTATTTATTATTGTTTTTTTATATATGCATGCCTAACAACTATATGAAGATGACCTGACTTTAAAAAATAAAAAAGAACGAAACCCTAAATGACTCCTAAATGATGCGCAAATAAAATGAATGACAGACGACCCTAGAGCTTTGTTACTAATGCAGGGCTGAAATTCAATTCAATTTACCTAACCGTGGGAGAGACACAAGAATTTCCTATCAATCAGCCACTACAGAGTTGCTCCTACCTCTTTTTCCAATTTCTAGCTCAAAGTGAAATGCTAGTTCAAGAATTGTTCCCAATAGGATATGTTCCTTCACTCAACCACTTTAAGCTGTCAAATTTCCAAAGAGGGTCCCAATGAGTGTCACATCTGTCTTAGATAATTATCTTGCTACAAATTTTAAATAGTGAAGGCCTAGGTTCCTAACCCTAAAATAGATGGCGTTTAGCCTATCCACGGGAAAGGGCACGAAAGTTTCAACTCAATTCTGCCACTATTCAAATTTGCATGCAATACTACCTAGAACAACCAAAACACAAATGATCACACAGAAACCGTGTGCAGATGCGGTGGGTAGAAGTTACTTCCGACGTTAACCTCTTTCGGGTTACTTGTGACGCCGGGTAGAAGTCGATTTAGGATAGTTTCCTCGTGAATCGCAATATTTCACTTCGTTCACACTTGAGCAACTATGTGTGTGACCACCTGCAAAATAAATGCAAAAATATTTCAAACTCAAGCAAATAAAATAATAATAATAAAGCGACACGTAACACTGTTCCCAAAAAGAAAATTAAACCTAATTTATAAACTAGTAAAAACAACCCTAGATTTCGATTATACCGTTACAATCCCCGGCAACGGCGCCAAAAATTTGATGGAGATTTTATTAACCTAAATTAATAAGTTAATAAACCCTACTTTTAATATCGCAAGTGCACGACTGTTTAACTAGTAGACAGTGGCAAATACGGGTCGATCCAACGAGGATTGACGAGACAGTCGAATTCTAAGACTTATTTAAACTAATTTAGAGTTGGGGGTTAAAACAGATGAAAATTACTAAATTAAGATAACTAAATTGAACAACTAAAATTAAACTGGTAAGATGATAAGAGAGTGGACCGAGACATCGAATCCACCATAGGTTCTTCGAGATTCGTGTAATCTAAATTATTGTTTTTAAGAATCAACACGACTAATCTAAAGATTAATCTACATTTGCAATTGATTTCAGCAAAGGCATAAACCCATAGCATTGCATGTCTTTCTACGACACACACAATCACAGGTATATTTTAACTAATTCTAAACCCTTAGCACTGCATGTCTTCTTACGGCACACACAATCACAGATTCAAGTTAATTGATTAAAGAAGACTTTGAATATCAACAAAGGGAACTTGTAACCACCGATTAGTCTATATAATTATTCCGGATATAATTGGTGAATGCAAATTATTGAAATTCAGAAATCAACTATGTTTAATGTTCAAGCATATAGAAAATAATAAATTTATATACGACAAACTCTAGGAAACCCTGTGGTTTCATCTTCGCCTCGGTGCGGGGTCTAGAAGATCATGGTGGATGACGTTACAGCACTGGTATAGGTGGAATCTATCTCAACACGAACACACACCCCGAGAAAGAGTTGCTGGTGGACTATGGTTACTCAGACAAAAATCTAGGGTGCAAATAGCCTGATTTAAATAGTGACTGTGCGGCGGTACAGAGCAAGAGTCTGGGGTGTGAATAACCAATTGATTCGAAAATCAGTTTGTTCCCGTGATTTTTCCTACGCCTTCGTCTCCACCGAGCCGCGTGGCTTTGTTGCTTCTTCTTCGCTCCTTGCGAGCTTCTTCTTCCTCCGACCGGCTTCGGTACCAGCAAGAGACAGAGAGATGGTGAGGGAGACACGAGAAAGAGAGAAGAAAGGATGAACGGGAGAGGAGCAGGGTTGCTCTGCTGCTGTGTTGACAGTCCCTGCGTGATGTCTCTTGTGAAGGTGGCTGAGAGAGGGAAACAGGGAGAGATGATGCTCGTGAAGGAGAGGAGGTGATGGTGAAAGCTAGGTGGTTTGTTGGCTGTGAGAGAGAGAAGGGAGTTGGGGTGATGATGGTGGTTGTTGTGCGTTTCAGATAAGAGGATACAGAAGATGAATAGAAGAGGAGAAATGTGGGACGGTGGCGAGGTGAATAGAGAAATAAGAAGACAGGGGAAGACGAGGGGTAGTGATGTTGGTTTGGCGTGATGGAACAGGGAGGAGAAAGAGATGGAAAAAAAGGAAGTGGAGGAAAGAGGAGGCGGTGTTGGCGGGATGATCGTGATGCCTATCCTCCATCAAGCAAGGATCGCCGGCAGGGTGGATGTGGGGTGATGGCTGGAAAAAGAGAAAAGGAAAAAGGAACCATAGAAAAAGAGATTGGGAAGAGAAATGAGAGAGTAAGCCTAAATAGGGTTCTCCTCTTTCCTGGTTAGGTTGGGTTTGGGTTTCTAGGTCAGCTTTTGGTCTTGGGCTTAGGTTAAATTAGGTTTAGACATGTGACCTGCTATTTTGTACCACCATTAGAATCAACTAATTTATCATTCCTCAAATTGTCGCCTTAATGCGGTTTCATCGTTCACGCTCAAATTCCTACAAAAACATGAAAACAAAATAATTAGAATAAAATATAATAATCGAAACACTAACATGTATAAATTAAGGGATATATTATGTAATAATGACATGAATATCAATGTTCATTTCAGGGCCAAGGATGTTGGCCTCTTGTTAACTCCGCGGATATTCCACTTGCTGACTTCTCCTCAGCTAAATGTTCATGGAGTTTGTTGGTTGAGTACTCCGAAGAGCTTGGGCTCCTTGTCTGATGACTTCAAGTTTTGACAAAAGTATTGCTTTCTGGCTTCTTCTAATTCCCCGTACTTCAAGGTGGACGGGTGATCACTTGTCAGACACTTCAAATTCGATCTCAGTAAGCGTAATGCACATCCTTATTTTTAACTTCTATGTGCCTTCATAGAAACTGACATGTTGTGTTGCTATTTTGTGCAGGTAAATTCGTGACTCCAACTCTTACTGAGGAGGAGGAATCAGTGAGGAGAGCATTTAATGAGCTTCCTTCGATTGTTGTTGAGGAGATCATAACTGCAAACAATGTCGTGTGGAGTGGACTGTTTAGATAATTCCACACAAGCCCTGCTGTGCGTAGGTCGTTGACGAGGGAGACTGGTGGTGGTAGTTCTAGGAAGAGGAAGCTGACAATACCAAGGCCTTCGAAGCAGGCTGAGTTGGAGGCGGCCATGCCACTCATCGGTCGTCCCAAGAGAAAATGAAATAGCCGCAAAGCTGGTTCTTCCTCGAAACTGAGTCCGCTAGAGCATGAAGTGGCGGTCGCGGAGTCTGGGCCCAATCTGTTCGCTAAAGGGATGGCTTATGGGGAGTGGAGTATCTGTCTGGAGACTCCTGCTTCTTTAGTTGTACTGGAGGGGAATTGTTCAAAGCCGGCGGATGTTGACAAAGTCAATGTTTCCCCTGATGATCTTCAGCTCGTTGAGTCTATTACCCTGGGAAGCAGATCTTATATCCTGCCCCTAGAGCCTGATGCTGAGCGTCGGCCTAATATTCCAATTGAGAAGGCTTTGGATGTGGAGTTGGTGTCTCCCAAAAGTTCCTTAGCATTGTTTGTTAAGGGTAATCCACACCCTGACGCTCGTAGTACAGCTCATGTTGTGGATGAGACTTTTGCGGAGCTTTGTAAGTCATACTCGGACGCGCTCTATAAGTCAGACCTTTTCAGTAAGCAGCTGAAGGCGATGGCGGGCAAAGTGCAGTCTCATGAGTCTGAGTTGGCTGTTTTGTTCCTTGAGTTTGAATTCGAGCTAACCGACGGGCGACACCGAATTCATGAAGCCGAGGCTCGGGTTGTGGATGCGCTGGCTGAGCTGATTTTGCTGAGAGAGCGATTGGTGGAAAAGGAATCTCATGTGGTTGCGCTCTCACACAAACTATCGAAAGCGGAGGCAAGTCTAGCGAAGTCCATGGCTCAGTGTGTAACTTCATAATCTTTTTATATCGCCCGTGGTAAGCTAGAACTATTTGGACTGATTGAAGAAGAGAATCCCCACGTGGAGTGACTTTGTTCGATACTGGAAGGTTGTTTTCTAGAAGGCTGACGTGGTAAAAGTCTCTAATCCCACGTCTCCGTCTAGCAACTCAAGATCGACTTCAGACAATGTTGTTTTATCTCCCGCAGTTCCTTCTGATGTAACTTGCTCTTCGGCCTCTAGAGAAAGCTCTAAAAAAAAATTGAAACTTTTGAAGTATGACTTAAATAAAGTTTATCAAGTAGTTTTTTGTACCTGTACCTTCTATAGCTAATCTGTTTTATCGTGTCATTATGCCACTCTATTGTTTGCATGCTAGATTCTAACGTGTTTGCACTTCTTTTTCTTCTACCCATTTTGAATTTTTTAAGTACTGGGTCGTAGCTTTGGTCTTGATATATTGTCAGCAACTGAAGCTAACTAGGTATTGATCAGTCATGTCAACCATTGCTCGCGAGAGTAAAATGATCCGGGCGAGCATATGTCAGGTTGTATGAGTGTTGGCTATGCTCTAGTTTTCTAACATATTGTCGTTAGAACAATAAGGTTGGGCGACCATTGTCTGCAAAAGTACAATGATCCCTGGAAGCAATCTTCACCAGGCTACATGAGCACAGACTAAGCTCCCACTTTCTAGGCGTCGTTGCCCATTCTATTCGGACTAGGCTTCAAGTGAAAAGATTTGACGATCATTATCTATAGTTGGACAATGATCCTTGGCAAGCCGTCTGCACCAAGCTACATGAGCACTGACTAAGCTCCTACTTTCTAGGCTATCATCGCCCGTTCTATTCAGACTAAGCTTCGAGCAATAAGTTTGGCGATCATTATCTATAGTTGGAAAATGATCCCTGGTAAACCATCTTCACCAGGCTACATGAGCACTAACTAAGCTCCCACTTTCTAGGCCGTCGTCTATTCTATTCGGACTAGGCATCAAGCAGTAAGTTCGTCGACCATTATCTATAATTGGACAATGATTCCTGGCAAGCCGTCTTCACCAGGCTATATGAGTACTGACTAAGCTCACACTTTCTAGGTCACCGTCGCCCTTTCTATTCGGAATAGGCTTCGAACAATAAGTTTGGCAGTCATTATCTATAGTTTGACAATGATCCCTTGTAACCCGTCTTCATCAAGTGTGGAAAACGTAGGCTCCCACTTTCTAAGTCATCGTAATCTGTTATTTGCATACTAGGCTTCGAGCAGACGAGCCGTCTTGATTAGGCATTAAAGTGCATCTGAGCTGCCATTCTCTAAACCATTGACACCCATTTAATAGACTAGGCGTCAGAGAGAATTAGAGACCATCGCCACCAATAAAACTGACTAGGCACTGGTCGAGTATGATAAGCCTGACTCTGATGCCCTGGCTTATCTAATTCAGTGAGTGGGTGGGAGTCTGGTAATGGAAGACTGATTTGTAGTAGTGAAATTTTTAGAAGAAGCAAATGTCCTTTATTGATAATATTTTTAAGGTGTTTTACATTCCAAGCAATATGTCCATGGCCTATTGACTTCGGTCACTTTGTAGGGCCCCTCCCAATTCGGGTTCAACTTTCCTATTCCCGGTTGTTTGGTGCTCTGCAAAGTCTTTATGAGTACCCAGTCTCCCATTTTGAATTCTCTTAGCTTGACTTTCTTGTTGTAGTACTGAGTCATCTTTTCTTGGTAGGAGGCTATTCTGGTAGAGGCCCGATTTCTCCTTTCCTCAAGGAGATCTAAACTAACGCACAAAGTTTCGGCGTTGTCTTCCGGTCTAAATTCCTCTGTCAGAAAAGTTGGTATTCTGAGTTCCACCGGGACGATTGCTTCTGACTCGTAGGCTAAAGCGAAAGGTGTTTTTCCGACGGGTCTCCTTTTGGTGGTCTGATACGCCCAAAGTATCCTCGATAGTACTGAGACCAATTTTCCTTTTGCCGCATCGAGTTTCATTTTGAGTGCCTCCAATATTGTTCTATTTGTGACTTTCGCTTAGCTGTTGGCTTGCGGATGCTCTGGCGAGGAAAAACGGTGGCTGATGCCAAGGTCTTTGCATAGTTCTCGACCTTGCTGCCTTAAAATCAGATTTCGTTATCGCTGACTAGTGTCCTTGGAATACCGACCCTGCAGAGATGGACATCTATACGAATTTATCAATTTGATCCTGGCTTATCTTTGGCAGGGGCTCAACTTCGACCCATTTAGTGAAGTAATCAACTGCTACAAGGAAGAACTTCTTATTGGTTGAGGTTGGGAGTGGTCCGATGATGTCCATTCCCTACTACACAAACAACCATGGGCTAGTCATCGAAGCGAGAACCTCTGGTACTTGTCGCACTTGCGGACAATGTTTTTTGCATCTTGCTACATTTGCAGCCAGTAGTACCCCAAAGTCAGGGCCTTATGGGCTAGGGTCTTCCCGCCCCTACTGTTAATTTGATCTTCTCCATAGGGAAGAACTTCTCATTGCTTAGTCAGAACAAGAGATTCGACAAGGGGCTCAGGTTTTCTTATTTCAACTACATGTTGCAGAACGTGTTCAGGAACAACACGTTTGTGCAACTTCCAAGGTCTATTAAAGACATCCTCACTTCCCAGTTTGCTATGGAGATCGATATCACCAGGGCATCGTTATGCGGAGTGCGGATGCCATGAAGGTCCTTGTCTATGAAAGTTAGGGGCAGGATCGGGCTCTGAGAGTGAATGTGCTGCATCCATTGGTCCTCATAGGCTGACTTGGTCCACAATTCGTGGAACAACCTTTTTCAAGATCGGTAGGACTGTTCAGTCTCTAAGATTACTCCGAGTAGGACGCATATTTCATTGTCGCGTTCCTCGCTCTTTTCTTCTATTTGTCCCTGGGGACAAAGGGTTTCTTATAGAATTTTTCTTTCTTCTTGCCGGTCAGCTTATTTTGGGCTTCCTTCAACAGGTCTACCTTATTTGTCGGGGGGTCTAAGGTAAGGAAATTATAGAACTTGCCTATCCTTAGACCCGTGGTGAAGGCTGTGATGGCTGTTTTGTCACTACAACCGTTGATGAGGCTCAACTCGTTGTTGAAGCACGTGACGTACTCCCTCAATTTCTCATTCAGCTTCTGCTTTAGGAATTTAAGTCTCTTCACTATTTGTATGATTTGTTGCATCTGGCCTGACAGTAGATCCACCCTTAGGTTCACCGCGGCGGCCATCGACACAAGGGTTTGAGAGGTTTCCTCTCGCAGTGGTGATGGTGCCCCCAAAGCAGGTGGCGCTCTGATAGTTTGAGCATTTGAAGGTTCTGCAACGTCTTCATTGTTGCGAGACCTTGTTGTAACCATCTTTCTGGTTTTTTGTAAAGGGTGGTACTAATGCTTTTTCTGAGGAACTCTGTCGATCCCCACGGATGACGCCAAACTGATGTAGTCGATTCTTGTTTTCTTTCCTTGCTGCTTACTTAGACCTTCATAGGTAGTACACGTGAGCCAATGACCATCTTGTGGCGGACAATGGCACTCCAATGCTTAAGTTAGATAAGGCTTAGGAAAGGCTTAAAGCTGTAAATTGGGATTTTGTAGCGTACCTTAAGTTCATTGACCTTATCCCCCTTTTATAGTGTGAGAGTCCTTGTTCGGCTTGCCCTTTGGTGGCGTAGTTAAGGGAAAGAGATCTTGTTGGAGATCATTTCCTTATTTGGAGTTGTCCATATGGGATAGTTTCCCTACACGACTTGTGTTCCTAAATCCGCGGGTGTGGTTTCCCTTTCCGATTGTTGTGCATGCAAGGAAGTTTCTTTTCCCGACTTATACTCTTGTATTTGTTTCCTAGTCAGAACCGATGTACTGCTGGCCTGCCTGTCTTGGATCAATCCCCCGATACTTACTTTATCAGGGCTTACTCTTGCCTTATCGGGGCTTACGAGTATTGGGCTTGACTACGTGACGTGTGGGCTTAGTGGCACATTGCAATTTGGGTCCAATGTTCTTGAATCTGCCAATAGTTGGCTTAATGCCGTCTGGGCCTCGGTGGATTGAGTACGCATTCGGATCTGCTTTGTTCTATTGACGAAATCATCATGACATGTGTACGACACTGATCAAATGACGGTTTGGTGTATCATCAAATACTATTATTATTATTGATGATACATCAATCTGTCTTCTAATCAGCACCGTACGCGTGTCATGATAATCTTGTCAAGTAGAACAAAACAAGCCTGATTGCACGCCCACTCTAGCAAGGCCCAGACAGCACTAAGCCCACTATTTACAAGATCCAAAAAGTCAGACCCAAATTGAAACGCGCTACTAAGCCCACAAATACTGGAATATAAGTCGGGCAGGGAAACTTCCTTGCATGGAAAACACTCAAAGGGAAACCACTCCTATAGATCTAGGAGCACAAGTCGTGTGGCGAAACATTTCTACATGGATAACTCCTAACTAGAAAAGGATCTCCAGTAAGATTTCTTTTCCTAAACTTCGCCACCAAAGGCCGATAAATGATTCTCGCAAGAGATAAGGTCGATGAACAAAAAATCTACAGCTTTAAGCCTCTCCTAAGCCTTATCTAACTTAAGCATCGGAGTGCCATTGGCCACCACATGGTGGTCCTTGGCTCACGTGTGCTACTTGTGTAGGTCTAGGTAAGCAGCGAGGAAGGAGAACAAGAATCGACTACATTAGTTTGGCGTCGTTCGTGAATAGAATATAGTAATTAATCAATATAGTTGTGAAATACATTTCAGCTCAAAATTTTAAAAATTGCCCAAAAACTCGTAAACTCCACCCGCAAACATTGTCATCAATCTATAAAAACAGGAATCGTGACTAATAATGGAAAAAAATAAAAAATGAAGGATAAAGAGATATTACCATGGTGAAGTTTTTACCAATTTTGAAGAGATCATCCACCAACGAAAGCTAAAAAACACAAGAACTGTGGACTTATCATGAGAAATTGACAAAACACATACATAAGACAAAAAATTGCACAATGAAAAAATTACATGTGCTACTTGGAAGTCGAAATCATTACGGAGCTAATGAGTCTAAGTGAAATGCAACGAGAAACAACTCGAAAATCAATCCAGACTAACCATAATGACACATATGAAGCTAGGTTGTCTCCCAGGAGTGCTTGGTTTAACATCATCAACCTCACATATATTCTTCCTCCCAAATGATGTACCATAAAATGAAGAGGATGAACATAGCAAACATCTTCCCCCAAACCTAAACACTTAGTTCATGATGTTTTTTTTTTTTTTTTTTTTTTTGGAAAGTGAGCTGGGGTTTTTAGGATCCCCGAACCTTATATTAATAAAAAAAAAGATGATGATAAAGTTTACAATCGCTCATACGTTCACTCGTTACATCATCTACAGAACAAAAAACTTGCTTCAAAGCTTCAACAAAGAACCTAATTAGTTCTAGATTCACCGTCTCCAGGTTGGGGAGTAACCTTGCAAAGTGTTATGCTACTAAAGTTGTTGCATGATAGACCTGCCATAACTTTTCTTCCTCATAATTACAATTCAATCCTTTAATCACACTCATGACCCTAATTTGGGCCCCAGGATGTATGAGAAGTCGTCGTAAAGAATCGAAACACAATGAATCATGATATAGAAACCATTGAATGCTAGCACTAATCTAGCATCCATACAAGGTTCTAATAAACATTTGCATTCAACCTGTATTATCATCATCAGTTACGTGAATTTAGGATTTGTCTTCTTGCTTCGAGAAGACCTTCGAGGAACATATTCCGTGGGAGGCTGTATTGTGGTAACCTCATGTTCTTCTTCAATAATGTTTTGCCTCTCCTTTGCTGCTTCTGCTTCAAGTAAGGCTTTAATTTCAGTGATCAATGCATCCTTGCCTATTCTTGCAATTGTTGTATTCAAAGCATCGTCCAACAAATAGTAGCAACCACATGGGGCATAACATATACTAACACGCCCCAAAAACTACTAAGGCACCATCCAAAATCATAGAGAAATTGCAAATGAACACGCATTCCTAGGAAATTCGTAAGGACCTGGAGCATAAAGGGGTCACATACAGTGATATTCAACAAATGATTCTTTCCTACTCCTAAAAAGGGACATCCTAAGTTAGGTGTCAAATCAGAAGATTGAATATGTTTCAAAATAGGATGGTTGAAATTGAAATCATCCTTAAAAAATAAGGGATCCACATAAGTAGCGTCAATCAATGTGAAAGGGATGTAAAAAGGTATGTCTATAGATATATCGGGTGGTACAGGTTCATCGTAATAAAATGAATTACACAAAGATAATGAGGTAGACAACTCAACAACACCCCAAACCTAGAATTAACACTACCTATGGCATGTAGTCTCTCATTAGATGCATATTCTGATAACGCCCTAACTATTTCTTGAATTATGGGGTGATTTGTATCGTGAAAATAGTCATGGCAGGACTCCAAAGAATACTGAAAATTAGACTTCATGCATGAGTCACTAGGAAGGCCTATGTCGAACAAGTTAACATGAAAATGTGAGGAGGGGAATGGGTCAAGAAGCAAAGTAGTTTTCAATCACATTAACCTCAAAAGCATCATCTGACTCGGGCTCAGATGTACTACCAATTATGAATTGGCCCTTTGGGTTTTAAATAGGGTGATAAGGAAATCTTCATCTCTCTCAGAGAGTGCATGAGCAATCTGACTCATAGCTATCTCAAGTTTATTGATTGCTTGAAATTGGTGTTGAGTCGTGACTTTTAACTCTCTGAGAATCCTATTCAAGCATTTATTTTGTGTGCAGCATAAAATGGTTAACCGTTTCCTCTAAATTGGATGTGTTGGATGGTTGAACTTGGTTAAATTGAGGCATAACGGGGCTAGGAACTTGAGAAGCCTAGCCCCTTGGTGCGAGCCATGAGCCAAAAAGAGATTTGAATGTTTGATGAAACCTGGGTTGTAATAGTTGTGTATTATTACCATGTCGCTAAATAACACTAATAGAATTGATTTGCTCAGCAAAATATGCAGGATAATCATCTTGCAAATTACATTCGGTTGTGGAATGACTAGCACTCGAACATGCAACACAAACCTCAGATGAAACATTCGTGGGAAGTAGGGGTTGAGTCAAATTCAAAATTGCATCTATTTTCTAACCTATAGTAACAACTGCTTCGAGCTTCAAGGCAGAAGGGTAAGTAATCCCTAGAGGTTTTCTCCTCAGTCATCTCATTGGTCTCTGTAGACAATGAAGGGGGAACCTAGAAATTTTTTTAATGCAAACCTAACCTCTATACTAACTAAAACAACCAAAATATCAAGTAATCACAAAAGAAACCACGTGCAAATGTGAAGTGGAAAAGTTACCTTCGGTGCGAACCCCTTCCGGGTTACTTGCAACACCAGCTAGAAGTCGAGTTGTAGTCGATAGAAGCACTGTCCACCTGAAAGCTCGCTGACTTTTGAGAGTGTCACGCAAATTGCAACTTGAAAAGAAAAATCACAATGCAATATATATATGTAATTCTTTTTTGTTTTCATTTACTTTGTTATTTCCCTTTCTGTTTGTGTTTCACAACCTCTGTTTTTTCACTTTGTTCCCACGAGAACTCCTATGAATACATGTGTATGATTTTCTATAAAACATATGCAACAAATTAAAGCTTAAACTAATAAAATAAATAACCAAGCGACTCCTAACATTGTTCCTAAACAAAGAAAAGTAAACCTAAACTACAAACTAGTAAAAATAAATCCTAGACTTTGATTGCACCATTACAATTCCCGACAATGGCGCCAAAAACTGGATGCAGATTTTACTAACCTAAATTAATAGGCTAATTTGACCTGATTGTTATATCGCAAGTGCACGGTTTCTAACTAGTAGACAATGGCAAATATGGGTCGTTACCATGAGGATTGAAGACACAATCGAACACTAAGATCTATTTAGACTAATTTAAATTGAGGGTTACAATAATCAAAAATTTCTAAAATAATGGGAAGTAGAAAAACAATTGAAAATTGAGTTTGAAAAAAAAAAAGATGATAAGGCTTTCGAATCATTCATCAAGTTCATAAAATTATGTTAATGTCAATTATTGTCCCTTAGGAATGTAGTAGATTGATTTTAGCAAAGATGCAAATCCCTAGCATTAATTGTCTGTTTAATGTATAACTAATCACAAATTTGACTAATACGAATAAAACATGCTTAAACTAAAACATACAATAATTCTAACTACCATAGATGCATGACATACACGGTGAAAGTAATAAGTGTTTGTTCACAAATCAATCAAATCTTAAACATTACAATGCATCAGATAACAATAAAAGACAAGAAAATTCTACTGAACCTGAGGAATCATCTACGCTTTAGCGGAGGGTTTACAAGCCCATGTTGGAAGTGATCGTAGTGATGGTGTATGCGAACTCCATAATATCTTCACGAGGTGCTCTATGGCGGTAGAAAATAAGCTATGGAGTGCAAATATTGGAGGGCAAAGATTTAAAATCTCTTTCCCTCATTTTCATTCTTCTTCGTCTTATCTACGCGAACTGCTCTGTTTCATTGTGATATCTCCCTACGTGGTGGTTGTGAGAGAGACCGTGGTTATGGCCGGAGATGAAGGGGAAGAGAGAGAGAGAGAAAGGGAGATGAGATTAAGAAGGCCAAATTTGTTAGAGTGAAGAATGGAGAAGGTGACTGGTTTATGGCGTTTGCTGGTTGTGAGCACTCGAGGAAGAAGAAAATGGCGTGAAAGAGAGAGAATAAAGGCTCTATGATGGAGGCGAGGTCGTTTTGAGTTGGCGATAAGGAAGAAGTGCAGGGTGATGATAGGTGATGGTATGGAGCTCTCTACATGGCGATGTTTGTGCGATGTGGTCTAATAATGAATTGTGGTGTTTACTGTTGGTTGTTAGGAAGAAGAGATGAACGGGAGAGATGATGAGAGGGCTGTGAGTGTCAATGATTGCAAGGAGGTTAGCATGGCTGCGAGGTGGTCGAAGAGGGGTGAAGAGATGACATGATGATGGTGGTGGTTTGTCTTTGTTTTGTGATGCCACCAAAAAATGGGAGAAGACGCAGAAGAAGAAGGTCGATAAGATGGAAAGAAGTAATCCAATAGGCGCATCCACATTAAGTGCCATGCAGGGAATAAGGTGCAATGGTTCCAAGTACAACTGCACCAATCCACATTCATTGAAATAATGGAACTACATACAACCCCATTAACTAGGAGAGTAACTGATGAGAAATCAAACAGTCACTCGATCACAACTATACACGTGGCATAAGTTAATCCTAGCACGTGAAAGGCTTCAGCGCAGTCCCAAGTAGACTCATTCACAAACTGTTGTTTAGCCCGTAAATCAAGTGCCCAAGCCCAAGATACGCCAGCCCAAGAAGCGCCGATCTCAGGGCTTGTCCCAGAACAATAAGGTCGAACACGAATCTCAGAGTTGTCACAGGTCCGAGATCAACTCAAACGAAATCAACTATTAGCCCAATCAAGCATTGGGTCCTAAACAAAGCCAATTGATGAAGAGACTCGGTCATGCACACATGAGATCTCCTCCCCCCATCATGCCCTCGATCGCATGGACATTTGGGTGGGAACAATAGCTATAGAGATGGTGAAAGGAGGAAGAAAAGTACACACACACATTGCAATTTACATACAGTCTTCATTGTTCCTTATATCGATATCTGACTCAACCATCGGAGTTCCTTCGGCCACCACAACAGTGGTCCCTAACTTAACCGCTGCTCATTTTTGCAAGTTTGAGATCGAGATCAGCGAGGACAGATATGAACACATCAATTATTATTATTATTATTATTATTATTATTATTATTATTATTATTATTATTATTATTATTATTATTATTATTATTATTATTATTATTATTATTATTATTATTATTATTATTATTAGTATTAGTATTGTTGTTATTATTATTATTAATATTATTATCATTATTATTGATGAGACATCAAACAGTCACTCGATTACAATCGTACACGTGGCATGGGCTAACCCTAGCATGTGTAAGGCTTCAGCGCAGTCCCAAGTGGACCCATGCACAAACTGTTGTTTTGCTCGTAAGTCAGGTGCCTAGACCCAAGACATGCCCGCCTAAAAGACACAGATCTTAGGGCTTAGCCTAGGACAATAAGGCTCGAACACGAATCTCAGAGTTGTCACAGGCTCGAGATCCACTCGCACGAAATCATCTCTTAGCCCAGTCAAATATTGGTCCTAAATAGAGTCAACTGCCAAGAAGACTCAGTCATGCACAGGTACGATCTTAGGAGGCCCAGGAGATGAAGAGGATCATGAAGACCATACCTCGAGGACAAACAGGGCCATGGTCGAGAACACGCTCCAACTAGAGGCGTCCCACCCTGATGTCTTGTATGGTCTCATCGTCCCTCCATTCTCGGAGGAAGTCATGAGTGCCCCTATTTCGAAGAAGTTCGTCCCACTAAAACTTGTGTTATACGGCAGAATATCAGATCCGTCAGATCATCTGCGCCATTGCCACCACGTGATGACGCTTAAAGAAAGTTCAGTAGTCATCCTGTGTAGAACTTTTCCCACCAGCCTGAAGAAGGCTGCGTTGACTTAGTTCCACAAAATCAAGCCCAGGTCTATTGGGTAGTTCAAGGTCCTGGCAAAGATATTCATTATCAGGTTCGTTGGGAGCCAACATATGAGGAAAGGGCCCCACTATCTGCTGAGCCTCAAGCAAAAGCATGGAGAGACCCTTAAGGAGTACGCCACTCCTTTCAATTACGAACTTACCTTGATTGACAGTTTCTGTGATGACACATCAATCACCGCTTTCACTTCCGGCCTTCGAGGAGGTCAGTTTTACAACTACCTCACCTTTGAGCCCCAGCGGATGTGGCGGGTCTGCTAAGGAGTTCAAAAAAATACATCACCTTGGAATAAATGTTGGCTGCTAGAAAAAGGAAAGTGTTCCAAAACACTCTTCCAAAGCCAAGGACAGAGATGAAAAGGGGGCAGTTCCAAGCAAAAATGGGGCGAGAACCAGAGCGGGCTCAGCCAAACAAAGTTGTTCAAGCTCAAAGGCTTTAGGTACCCTTATTACACCCTGCTAAACTCAAGTCTATCAACATTTTATTTGTCATGGAAAAATTGGCAGACATTAAGTAGTCATCGAAACTCAAAGGAGATCCTTCAAAGAGTGGTAAAAACAAGCACTTTTCTTATCAGAAGAAGATAGGTCACGACACCAAAGACTGCATGAGCCTCAGATATGAAATCAAATACTAGATCCAAAAAGGACGGCTGAAGGAATTCATCTGCTTCGAGGACATGCATCCTCACGGTGAAGAAACGGCGCCAAAAAGTGGGAGACATGAATCTTGACATGGTATGTACCCTCAACGGGACAAAAAATGAAAGAAAACACTCAAATCGTTCACTAAAAAAATTGGTACGGGAACTGCAAGTTAGATCACACTACCAAGATCACCTCGTACAACACGAACGGGATTAAAGGAAAGCCCCGAGCTTAACATTCAGAACAAGATATGAAGGGTGTCTGCTTCCCAAACAACGATGCCCTAGTCATATCAGGAGAGATAATAAACTAGAAGTAAGAAGATCAGTAGTGGATACAACAGCTATGTCAACATACCATTCCTAGACGCATTCCTGAAAATGCAACTGATAGAAGGAGAGGTGACATCATGTTCGGCTTTAATGAAAAAGCTTCTACCCGGTCAGTAAAATCACATTGCATGTGGTCGTAGGGAAGCCAGACCTACAGAGGATCCTGATGACAGAGTTCTCGATCGTAGATGCCTACTTTGAATACAACGTAATCTTGGGCCAATATTGGTTACACCACATGGAGGCAATCGTCTCTACCCAGCACTAGTGCCTCAAGTACCCTTCGATGGCAAGGTAGGGATGATCATAGGAGTCCAAACTATCATTTTGGAATGTCACTACGCCAGAGCCATTCTACTAGAAAACGAAGCACAAAGGCCCGAACAACGGGATATGGATGAGGAAACCTCGAATCTAGATAGAGAGGACCCGCCTCCATCTTCAAACGTCAAACCTTCATCCAGCCCGAGGGGAAGGAGGAATGCTGGACAGTCAGAAGAAAAAGCATCACAATATATCTGGATGTCACAGCTAACACGAAAGCAGTCCAGATACGCTCTAATCTCAACAAAGTCTTGGCAAATTAGTTAACTGTGCTTTTAGAAGAGAACCAGGACGTCTTCGCCTGGACAATGAAAGACATGGTGGGGATTGACCCCACAATAATCACGCATCGACTGGCAATCAATCCTGACTTGAAGCTATTCTTGCAGAAAAGAAGGTCGTCGGCACTCGAGTGCAACCAGATCATTATTGAAGAGGTGCAAAGACTTCTCAACACCGGCATGATAAGGGAGTTTCGCTATTCGGAATGGCTGGCAAACACGGTCCTGGTGAGTAAAAAAAATGGACAACACCGACATTAACAAAGTCTGCCCAAAAGATAGCTTTCCGCTGCCCTGAATAGACCAGATCGTGGATGCGACGTTCAGACATAGGCTACTCTGCTTCATGGACGCGTATTCTGGCTACAATCAAATCAATATGCACTCTCCGAACCGGGAGAAAACCTCCTCCATAACAGACAGTGGCATATACTGCTATCGGGTAATGCCATTCAAACTGAAGAATGCGGGGGCAACATACCAGTGTTTGGTGAACCGAATGTTCAATGGACAAATCAGAAATACCATGGAAGTTTACATCAATGACTTGTTGGTAAAATGCCACCACGGTCCCGATCACCTAGCGGACCTCTAAAGAGCGTTCTTCCAACTCAAAAAGTACCAAAATGAAGCTCAACCTGCAGAAATGCACTTTTGGGGTGCAATCAGGAAACTCCTGGGCTAAATAGTCAACCAAAGGGGATAGAAGCCGATCAAAGCATATTCAAGCTCGATATGAGACCACCCACAAACATTAAAGAAGTTCAGAGCCTGAATGGGAGGGTGGCAGCCCTAAACATGTTCATCTCAAAATCTTTAGACATATGCTTCCCTTTATTTAAAATCTTAAAGGGAAACAAATAATTCCAATGGGGAGAACAGTGTGAACATGACTTCTAAGATTTGAAGACATAAATGGGAAGCACGAAACTGCTTTCGAAACCTTCTTCGGGTGAGACACTCTACCTATACCTCTCAGTCTCAGAGCATCCTGTCAGCTTATCATCAATTTATTATTATTATTATTATTATTATTATTATTATTATTTTTTATTTTTTTATTTTTATTTTTTATTTTTTAATTTTTATTTTTATTTTTATTATTACTAAGAAGGCTTCGTAAGGCTCAGCTAGATTCCCTTTGATAGAGGTTGACCAGAGCGATGCGCTCAAACTGATTGCGAACTCAACCACAAACAACAAACTTTGTTGTTGCATAAGTGTACTAAATTTATTTTGGTAAAACAAAAATAAGAATGAAAACTCTATGTTGTGATAGTAGATTGATAATAATAGTAAGAATGATGAACATGCATAATGATTAAAGTTTGAAATTCATTGATGAAGAAAAACTGTAAAGAGTTAGACTGTTTCAGACTTTGACAATTACTTCTTGAAAACAATATTGAAAACATAAATCTTTAAGGGAGTACAAAGGTTTTGGGGTTGTGAGAGGCATTTTGGATGCTCTTCTTTGGAGTGGAGGAAGATCTTACATCTACTAAGAAAAAGAAAACATACTAAAAATTACAATAAAATATAAATTTCTTCCACAGTTAATGTAACCATCTCAAGCTGGACCACTTAGGCCTAACAACGCCTTCTCTCGACTGAACAGGCTTTACCGGCTGACCAAACACGACTACAAAGCTTTTAAGGGCCTACCAACGCCTTAGCTACAAGGCTTTGCAAGGCCTGGCTAACCAAGCACTATGCTTTAGAAATTACCAACCTGCAGAAATTTACACTATCCTGTAGAAATCTATACCTTTTTTTAATGACCATATTTATTGTTCATAAACTCAAAGTAATAACTTCAATCTTTGAGCTCCGAGGCTTCATCATCAAATGAAGAATTATCATCACTTGATAAAGAATAATCATTTAGATTATGCCAAGTTTGAGTCTTCTTCAGTTTGAAGATTAGAAAGTTTGGCATCTTCCTTATTACCTTGATTTGAGTTTTGGTTTGTGTCAGGTCTTCTTCATCAAAAGAGTGTTCGTCCCACTATTCTTTTTTGTGCTTTTTGTTTGACATTTGCCCTTATAAATGTGTTTTGGAAATATGCGTAGAGAATTTTCCTTGATAGATCATCAATTTTATCTATTAATTCTAATAATATGTTTGCCTCTTTTTACTTTGATACATGCAACTTCATTGCAGTTACATGCATTTATTTCACTACTTGAGTGGGAATCATTTGAATCAAATTCTGATTCTGATGTTTTAATTTAGAAGAGTTGTGGTTTTTCGAAAGAAGTATTTGAACTTGATTCAGATTCTAACTCCAGAAGTAATTTGTTAAGAATGTTCTTTAGTCTATCTGAGGTTTTAATTCTCTAATTTTCTTTTCTAATGTGCAATCTTTTTTGTAATTGCCTACTTTTCCACATTTGAAACAAATTGGTTGCGAATATGAAGTGTTTTGTTATATTTGCATGGGTTTTTTTTGTATAATATTATTTACTTTTCTTATAATAATTATTGGTTTCCTTTTCTTTAAGCCTTTATGGATAATATGTTTTCTAGGTTTGTCATTATAATTTTTAGGATTTGATTGTAACCAAGATGATGGTGCTTTGATTGGTTCATAATCATATTGTTGATAAAAAAAAATTCATAAAAATCTTTTATTCTGTTAACACTTGCTGTTTTAATTGAGTTCTACTTCATTTGTTTTTGTTATTATATCTCCATAAGTAATCTACGGCTGGGCATTTTAGACCGAAAAATTGGACTGAACTTGAATCAAACTAATTGACCCGATCTTTTTAATACTATTTTAAATTTTAGTCTGGTCCTCGGTTCCAATTCCCAGAAGCCTCCAGTAAACTGGCATGGCTCGGGTAGTGAGATCGAAAAGGAGATAAGAGAGGAGGTGGGACGTCGACTTGTAGGGAGAAGGAGAAGCAGAGTGTCTGTCTGTCTCCTTTTCAATCCACAAAAAAAAATCAGAAGATAACGACGAAGATCTCAGATCTGTTCGGTGAGTTTTACAATCATTGGCAATCGACCTTGGTAGGTTGGGATTGGTCGGTTTCTTGATGTGCCTTTGTATGTTCTATGGATTTATTGGGTTGGGTAAAAGCCCCAATTTTTGGACGAATTTCATCATGAGCTAGGGAATTTGTTGTTTGATGAGTGGTTTTGGTGGCTTTGTTTGGGTGATAAGGGTGTGTGGGAAGAATTTATGTGGTGCATGGTCTCTGGTTTTGTGTTTTTGTTGAGAAAATGAAGAAGGAAAGAAAGAAATAAGGGGGAGGAAGAGAATGGTGGTGGGCAGTGAAGATGGCGGTGGTGTTGCTGCTATTTGTTGTTGATAATTGCAGATGGAAAGGGATATGGAGACGGGAGACTGTAGACAGGATAGGAGAGAGAGAAGAAAAGAAAATAATATAACACTAGGATGAAAGGGATTAGATTGAGATCGGCTTGGCCTGGCCCGAAATTTTGATTACTCGAGACCCTGGTTAACCATTCTCACTCGGTCCAGGCTCGGTTCTTAAATTTTTTATTTTGAAATTTTAGTTCCATTCTCGGGCTTCAATATTCATGCTGGTTACCCGGACCAGCCCCAGCCATAGGTTAATCTATCATATGAAATTATTTTATTATTTTGTGTTCTAATGTTATTTCTAGGGTTTTTTTTTTAGAAAACTAATTGAGTCTAATACTTTTTTTTTTTTACAGAATCGTTAATTCCATATTATTGACTGGTCAACACTTCTTTTTGGACCATTTTGCCCTTATCTTGATTTAAATTAGGGTTGGTTTCGTTAACCGGCTTGAGTACCCAATACCAAGGACCGAACCGAACCAAAAACACCCATGACCAGAGAAGACCAGACCAGACTGAAAATTTCAAAACCTGATTTAGAACTCTAATAGGTATCTTCGTTTAAAAATGAAGGGCCTAAAAAACCCCAACAAGCCTTCTTCCCCAACCCTTTCACCCTCTTTGTAACTGTCACCACCATTTCATCTTCTCCAATCCTATGTTGTTCGGGCCCTTTGGGGGTGCAACTATAAACTCCAAGTCTTTGAAATCTCTCTTTCTTTCTATCTTAAACTCTACTCACCATAACCTCTCAGATGCTCAAACCCAAATTCCTCCACCAAGGAAACCTAAATTCCACTAAAATCCCATTTTTCTCACCACTATCATCAACATTTATAGAGAGAAGAACCCATTTGTCCAATCAGCTCAAATACTACTACTCCAACACTGAATTTAAAAATCCATTCACCAAAACCTTCAAAAGTCACCACTGCCTACCTTCTCTTCTAATGGAACCCATTTCTTTAGCCACCTAAGCCACGACCTCATTAGCCATAGCCAAGCATCCCACCCTGCAAGAATGAACATGCGAATTGAAATAAAGTGCTACCTTAAACACCATCATGGGAAATGAAATAAATTGCAGTATGCAAACAAGCACAACCTTGTGGCAATTGCAAGAAGCAATAAAACAACATTGTCTTCTTCATTATTTTAGTAAATAAGGCTTTATGCCAATCCTATTGGATTGATATACATATCAACTCATCCAATCTGAAGAGAAAGTGGGCAATGGGGATTTTTTAAGGTTTTGGTAAATGGGTTTTCAAATTCAGTGTTGGAGTAGTAGTAGTATTTGAGCTGATTTGAGAAGTGAGCTTCTTCTCTCTGTAGATAGTGTTGATGTCAGTGGTGACAAAAATGGAATCCCAATTGGTTTTGTGGAATTTGGTTTCCTTGGTGGAGGAATTTGGGTTTGAGCATCTGAGAGGTTATGGTGAGTGGAGTTTGAGAAAGAAAAAGGTAGAGAGATTTCAAAGACTTGGAGTTTTACAGTTGCCCCTCAAGGGGTCCAAACAACATAGGATTGTAGAAGATGAAATGGTCGTGGAATTACAGAGAATGTGAAAGGGTTGGGGAAGAAGGCTTGTTAGGGTGTTTTTGGCCCTTCTTTTTATGGAGATACATATTAGACTTCTAAATCCGGTTTTGAAAATTTCAATCCGATCCAATCTTTTCTGGTCATGGGTGTTTTCAGTTTAGTCATGGGTACTCAGGTCGGTTAACCGAACTAGGCCAGCCCTAATTTAACCCAAGATAAGGCAAAATGGTCTAAAAAGTAGTTTTGACTAGTCAATGAAGTGAACTTAACGATTTCGTAAAAAAATGAGTGTTAGACTCAATTAGTTTTCAAAACGAGGGTCAAACTCTAATAGCTATAAAATAATGAGTGCCAAATTTAAAAAAAATCGTTGTTTCTAACGATTTTAGCAAAGGTTGATGGAAGTCCAAATATAAATATTTCTTTCCAGAATGGGTTGTTTGCTTCTGGTCTTGTCGTTACTTTTGCTAAAAGCAAGTCTTTGTTCCATCTAAAATCTTGGAGTTTTGGACACTTTAGATTCATAAGAATTTTTTTTGATTTTTCTTGGAAATGAGTGGGGTCTCCTGTAAAATGTCTAAGTATTGAAAATATCACGGTTTCAAAAGCATCAAAGATTTCTGATCCTAATTCAGTCTTGATGGGTTGGCCAAAATTATCTACATTAACATCATTTTTTTAAAAAAATACAAAATAAAAATTGGATCGTTGATCCTTTTTATTTATTTATTAATCCAAGCCTGAAGGTTACATGATTCACCCTATTAGGTTAACCAAACCAGGCCCGAAGGTTACAATATTAGTTCCACTTAATGTCCTTGTCGCCTCTATCTCAAATGGAGACTTGCTTTCGCTTTGATCCATTGCCTCCACCTTGTATGAAGACTTGTTTTCGCTCTGGTTCTGTCTATCTAAGTAGCTACATTCAATACCCGAAGGCTTATTAACAACGGAGCTATATTCAATACCCAAAAGCTTATTAACATTGGAGCACATGTGCTCTTAATAGTGGGGCAAAAACTCACAAAATCCCAATTGGTGGGTCTCGAATACGCAACCTTTCACAAAAAACGAGTATGTCCGACCAACTGAGATACAATTCGTGGACATCTACTTTAACTGCATACAATATGTTTGTTTGTTCTTCAAGAGATAAACAATTATCCCACATTCCTTTTAATTGACATGTAAAATTGGCTATTATTATTCTTGCGATTTGGTTATAGTTTTTTGTTTATTCCTATGGGCTTATGCTAAAATAGTCGTTTCTAGGGTTGTACCAATGATATCTTGTTCACTTTGACCATCTATGTTCCATTCATAAACTGATCATGTTGAATACTAAGATGTTTGTTGTCCCTTTTATTCAAATTGAAGTTCTGGAAAAGAAAGTCTTGGATAATAATTTCTTGTGGATGGTAAAGGATTGGTTTTTAAAGTGCTAGAATTTGACCTAGAATTTTTTTTAAATCTTGATATTATGTTTTGTTGATTTGAAAAATCAGATTCTTCGAACCAGTTTGATGTGATAACATATTCACTGGTTTTGTTTGTTTTGATGTTCATACAACGTTAATATCTAATTGTGCTAATTTATTTAATCGATTCATTTGAAAAAAATTTGTTCCTGGTTCTATTGTAGATGGTTTGACATAAGGTTTAAGACTTGGTGTTATTATTTTCTTAAATTATTTGAGTTATTTTCATTGACTACATGTTGTCTTATTGTATGTAATAGTATATTCGTATAATAATTTTGTTCTGTATTTTTTTTAATCAGTATTGGGTTCCTTCCTGATTTGTAACGACTTCAGTAGCTTTCTTAGTTGAAGATGTTAGCATTTCTGTTCCTTAGGCTTTGTAATGAATTTCTTTTAATGGGTGTATAATTGATACTTTAATTGTTTTGTTTTTTAATTTCCAAATATTTGTATTTGTTATAACGTTTAGATTTGTTAGGTAATTGTTTTCATACTATTGCAAAAAGGCAAGCACTATTCCACGCCACCATTTGTACAGTTCCACACCACCACCCTACCTTTCTTTCCCACACCACCAATATAAACAAAAAAAAACAAAACCACCACCTATCTCCCTCTATTCTCTTTTCTTTTCCATCAAGCACCGCCAACCTGTCCACCCCACCACCACCGACAACAACACCACGCCACGCCTAGCCACCACCGACCGCACCACCAAGCCTCACTATCGCCTCCTTATTTTCTTCCTCTTCTTCTTCTCCTCTCTTCACCTTCTTCTATTTTCTTCTCCATCGCCCTTACAAAGGTCGCTGCTAGTGGGGAACCCATTATCTTAGAGTCCTTAGCAAGGGCGATGGAGAAACACTGACTGATACAGAGAAAGGAGAGAAAAGATCGTAGGTGAGAGGAAGAATGAGAATTCTGATTTTCATCTCACTCTTCAATTGGTTCCTTTAGTTTACTGGTTTATTCTTCTTTGGCATTCTCCACCCCATTGTCAAGCTGATGTAGTTCAAGCACATGTCTGGATATTGAGCTAGAACAACATCCAAACTGTGTTTTGTTTCAGCCAAGGAATTTGATATAGCCTGCTGCTCATCCCCATCATAGGTTTGATGGGAATTCAATTCAACCATCTCATCAACTATGTCTTGAGTAGGTTATTGTTGTTCAATTTGTAAAGCAACCTCTAATTGTGTTACCCTTCAACCATATGTTGATTGTGCAATTCAGAATCAAGATGTTCTGCACAAGTGGCTAGAGGTTGGTGATGATTTACCTCTGAGTTAGCACTAGTGATGAGAGGTTGGTGATGATTTACCGCTGAGTTAGTACTAGTGATGAGAAGTTGATGACTCCCTTATGTTGACAATCCATCTGAATATAACTTGTTTAGTTCATTGATCGTCACATCATTCTTGTCTTTTTTGAAGGGGATGGAGAAAAAAATAGAGAAGAATAAGAATATTGGAGAAGAAGAAGAAAGGAGGCGGTGGCAGGGCATGGTGGTGCAGTCGACAGTGGTGGGGTGTTGGTGGTTTTTTTTTTATATTGGTAGTATGGGAGAGAAATATAGGGGGTGGTTGTGTGGGATAGTAAAAATGGTGGTGTCAAACATTGGTTGCCTTGGAAAATTAGCATATTGACCTGTAGTTTTTCACAAAACTCATAATGTTGTGACTATGGCCATCCACCATATGTGACTCCACCATATAGATTACTAGAAGCTTGTAAATAACTCTACCATGTTGTAGATACCACTAGAAGCGTGTACATAGCCACCTCATGCTTTGAGGTGGCATAATCTTAGATATAGTATGACTAGGTGTCATGTTGGGAAAGCATGATCTTCCCTATAAATAAGCCTCTCTTTGTAAGATTGTCTATGTTTAAAAAATACAAGATATAATAGAGTATATAATCAATAGTGAAATTTTAACCAACTGAGTACGACAATTGTTTTTCGGTATATATCGTTTATTTGGTTGTCTCTCCCCAATCCGAGCAAATTGGATGTAAGTATTTCCTAACTAGAAATTAGTCTCATATTGCATGAAATTTGAATAATGATCAATTTATGATTATTATTTCGTACAAAGATTTCATTTACATTTTAATATGATACAATGTAAATTATTTGTCATTTCCTATCATAATGCTAAGTATTTTTATATCACAATAGGGCATCATTTATTTTGATATTAAAGCTTGGAGATATTATACTTTAGTAATGTGACCCTAACCATTTTCTTAGAATATTGTCTTAATTCTTTATCTACTACCTTTCAGTTATCATGGGTCTGTGGGATGATTTTATATTTACTGAGGATGACATTCGCATTAAAGATATGAAAGCTCATGAGGAGGAAATCAATCGAAATTCACTTGTGCTTCTAGACGAAGTGACCCATCGAGTGTTTAATACATGGGTATTTAGGGGACCAGAAACACATGAAAGTATTGTTCGTCATCATATAATCTCCCATCTAAGTGTTGTCCACAAGGCTTTAGAGCAGATGTGTGATCGATCTGAATTTAATACCATACTCGAACGCATCCATCATGTGAATGATAACTTGATAAGGATAAATACAGAATCTTCGAGAGCGAATAAACCTGTGCCATTAAGACTTGATACAACTGCACCTCCAATAGTAACTGTAGCTCTACCTCAACTTTACTGATTGAAATTCGATCCAACCACACCTCCTGGTTATTAGGATGTTTATGGGATAAGAGTAGAAGATGTTGAAATAGGTACAAGACTATCTCCTGATGGTTCTTGTGAAGTTGATATTCCACCTATTCATTGATTAATACATGGTGGATAATAGCTGATAAGTAGTGATGTAATAACCAGATTTGAAAACCATCGGGGTGTAACGAGGTTAATAGAGCATAGGCTCTCTTGTAAGATATGAATTTTGATGTACATACTTGTATGATATGTATGATAGTGTAAGATAAATTTTAGGGTATAATTTACTCCTTCCATTTTAGTATGCTAATAGACACTTACTATAATAACCAAGCATATGTAAAATTTGAATCAAAAGTTTCATTATATATCTAATTCATGTATATCTATACATGTTTTCTTATAGATGTCTAATCTTGCCAAACTTGAGTTTCAAGCTCTTGCTGTTAATGGTAGAAATTATATATCCTGGCAACTTCATGCGAAACTTAATTTACAAGCTAAGAAATTAGGTGATACTATTAAGTAAGGAAATCAAGTGCCTGTAGAAGATAAAGCATCTGCGCTAATTTTCTTGCCTCATCATATTCAAGATGATCTTAAAAATGAATATCTTACTGAAAAAGATCTTTTAGTTTTATGGAAGTCCCTCAAGGACAAATATGATCATCAGAAGGCAATCATACACCCTCTTGCTCAAAATGAATGGTTAAACTTAAGATTTCAAGATTTTAAGACGGTGTCAGAATATAACTCAGCAATGTTCAATATTGTTTCTCGTTTTAAGTTTTGTGGAGATAACATGACAGATACTCAGATGATTGACAAAACATTATCCACATTTCATGCATCAAATGTGTTCTTGCAGCAGCAATATCGAGAACGTCATTTTACTAATTATTTTTAGTTAGTGACGTGTCTCCTTGTAGCAGAAGAAAATGTTAAATTTTTAATGAAAAATCATAATATAAAACCATATGATTCTATGGCATTTCCAGAAGCAAATGACAACTATGCTTTCATAGAGGTCGAGGCGGGAGTTGTGGCAGGAATACATACTTCAGAAGAGGTGGTAATTCCGAAAGAGGTAACCACAATGACTACTCTAATAAAGGTAATTACTCTGGCAGATGTGGTTCTTCCAGAGGTAATTACTACAGTAGAGGTAGTTATCCTAGCAGAAGTAATCATAATACTTATCGCAAAGGGTTTAAAGCTCATGCTCGAAACAATAATAAAACTTTTGCACTGAGACCTTTTCTAAATATGATACTTGTCATCGGTGTGGTAAACGTGGACAATGGTCACGTGTCTGTCGTGCACCAAAAGATGTAGTAGAGAAATACTGAGCTTCTGTTAAGACGATGCAATGGGAAGAGAATCATAATACAACTGAAAATCCAGTCATTGTTACTCATCTAGACACTTTTGATTTTTTCCAAGATGTTGACAAAATATCTATGTAATGTTGTGTTTTAATTCCATCATGTATATGTGTTTTTGCTACCTGTAAAATATATGTAAGATATGTACAGTTTATTTCACTTGATATACAACTTTCTATATATATTTTCTTGACTACCTATATGTTTATTATTTAAAGGTATGGATCACGATATGCAAACATTGGATGATGATACATGTTTGATTGATAATGCCATTACACGCACAATACTAAAATGTCATAAAAAAATTTCATCACTAGACAAGAAAACACAACAGGTGTCTACGATAGCTGGCCCTGTGCAAATTATCGAAGGCTCTGGTAAAGCCCACTTAGTATTACCCAATGATACCCATTTATTTATCCTCCATGCGTTATATTCAAGTAGTTTCAGAAGAAACTTGCTCAGTTTTAAGGATATACGTTTGAATGGGTATCATATTGAAACAACTAATGAAGGAAACAACGAATACGTATGCATCATATGTAGTATTGGAAGTCAGAAACTCACACTAGAAAAATTCTCCCTTATCTCCTTGGGACTATATTGTACAACCATTGGAATTGTTGAATCACATGTCATTTTAAGCCAGAAGCTTAAAGCTCGTCACAAACTTATTGACCCACATACTTTGCTTCTTTGGCATGATGTTTGGGTCATCTTGGATCCACCATGTTGAAGAAAAATGTAGAGAACTCTAATGGTCGTCCCTTAGCAAACACTCAATTCCACCTTCCTAGTAGATATTTATGCATTCCTTGTTCACAAGGTAAACTTATTAGTAAACCATATCGTCTTAAGATTGCTACTGAATCATCATCTTTCTTACAACGAATACAAGGTGACATTTGTGTACCAATTCACCCTGCTACTAGACCTTTTAGATATTACATGGTTTTAATAGATGCTTCCACTAGATGGTCCTATGTGTGTCTTCTTTCACTTGTAATCTTGCCTTTTCCAAATTCCTAACTCAAATTATTAAACTTAGAGCCCAATTCGTAGACCATCACATCCAATCTATTTGTCTTGATAATGCAACAGAGTTTACGTCACAAGTGTTTAATGATTTTTGCTCCTCCATAGGGATTGATGTTGAACATTCTGTCCCCCATGTGCATCCACATAATGGTTTTGCAAAATCTCTTATTAAACGGTTACAACTCATTGCTAGACCTTTGCTTATATAATCTAAACTACCCACTAGTGCTTGGGGCCATGCAATCTTGCATGTTGCACAATTACTTTGCCTTAGACCCACTTCGTACCATCAATATTCACCTCTACAACTTGTAACAGGTTGTCAACCTAAAATTTCACATTTACACACATTTGGTTGTGCCGTACATGTCCCTATACCACCCCCAACACGAACTAAGATGGGTCATCAACGTCGCTTAAGCATTTAAGTTGGTTTGATTCACCTTCCATTATTCGTTAGAATCTTTAACTAGTGACTTTTTACTACTCACTTTGCCGACTGTCAGTTTGATGAGACCATATTCACACCGTTAGGGGGAGATAAACACATTCTTATGAAAAGTGAACGATGTGAATTATTGTGGAATATTTCCACTTTGTCTCATCTGGACCCTAAAACATCCCAATGTGATAATGAGATAAGGAGAATATTACATCTTCAGGAAAGTGCCAATCAATTACGTAATGCATTTAATGATGCGACTAAAGTAACAAAGTCATATGTTCTAGCTATGAATCCACCTGCTCAAATTTGTATCCCTAAAGGACAAACTTCGAATAAGACAGCTAATGAATATGTTCCACGCCATAAGTGTGGCATACCTATAGGTTCAAAAGATTCAATTCCTCGAAAATGGAGAATTAGTAAAAATTCATGCCCTAATGCTCCCGAAGAAGCAATTATCGAAACTCCTGTAGATGATATACATGCTCCAAAAGAAGCTATGAATAAGGTTCTATAAGTAGCATTATGTAATGCTCCTGAAGAAGTTATGTTTGAATAATCAAATTTCTCCATAATCCCATAAACGATTGTTTATATCCCTAAAGTGATTCTAAAAGCCCCCGATGAGGCTCAAGTACTTGATAATAATGAGATTTCAATATATTAAGGAGAAATGTGGAATCGAAATAAAATTGTCATCAATGTCATATTTATATATATGGTAGCTACCGAATTATTAAAGGGCCATGATATTTATAATGATATTGAACCAAGTAACATCTATGAATGTCGACAAAAAAATGATAGGCCAAAATGGAAAGATGCTATCCAAGCAGAATTACATTCTCTTGAAAAATGTAGTGTATTTGGACCTATAGTGCAAACACCTAAACATGTAAATCCTATTGGTTTCAAATGGGTGTTTGTAAGGAAAAGAAATGAGAAAAATGAAATTGTCAGATATAAGGCAAGACACGTGGCGCAAGGATTTCTGCAAAAACCCGGTATTGATTTTAATGAAACATATTCCCTAGTTATGGATATGACTACATTTTGATATTTAAAAAGTCTTGTAGTTTATGAAAAACTTGATATGAGACTTTTGGATGTAGTAACTGCTTATTTATATGGGGATTTAGACACAGATATTTACATGAAAATCCCTGAAGGATTTACTTTGCCTGAGACAGAGTACATAAATACTCACTCAATAAAACTAAGACGTGCCTTATATGGCTTAAAATAATCTGGTAGAATGTGGTATAACCGTCTTAGTGAGTATCTGTGTAAAGAAGGTTATATAAATAATCTCATTTGTCTGTGTGTTTTTATCAAGAAATATTATCGGTTTTGTTATAACAACAGTTTATGTTGATGATATAAACCTTATTGGATTTACTAAAGATGTTAATAATGTTGGTACCTATTTAAAGAAAGAATTTGAGACGAAAGACCTTGGAAAAACAAAATTTTGTCTCGGCCTGCAAGTCGAACGCAACAATAGTGGAATATTAGTCCATTAGTCACTATGTACTAAAAAATTGTTAAAACGCTTTAATATGGACAAATCTCATCCACTTAGTACGCCAATGGTTGTTCGATCTTTGGACTCATATAAAGATCCATATCGACCAAAGGAAGAAAATGAGAAAATACTTGGTTCTGAAGTGCCATATTTAAATGCAATTGGCGCAATGTTATATTTGGCGCAATGTACAAGACTTGATATAGCATTTTTGGTAAATTTATTAGCACAGTATAGTTATGCGCCTACACGTAGACATTGGAATGAAATTAAACAAATATTCATATACCTTACTGGGACAACTAATATTGGTTTGTTTAATTCCTGTGATTTATCTAACCATTCTCACCTAGTTGGCTATGCAGATTTCGGCTACCTATCAGACCCTCTAAGATTCACTCACAGACAGGTTATGTATTTAATAATTGCAATGCAGCTATTTCTTTGCGATCTACTAAACAAACATTAGTAGCTACTTCCTCAAATCACTTTGAGATTATAGCTCTGAATGAAGCTAGCGGAGAATGTGTCTGGCTCGTATCGTTAATTCAACACTTAAGAAATAATTGTCAATTACCCTCGGATAACATTGCATGTATTATTCAAATGCAAGAAGGGTTCATCAAAGGAGATCAAATGAAACATATTCTAGTAAAGTTTTCCTATCCATATGAGCTCCAGAAGAATCACGTGATTGAAATCAAACAGATTCAATTTAATGACAACCTTGCAGATATCTTCACCAAAGCACTTCCAAAGTCAACTTTTCATAAATTAGTTCATGGGATTGGTATGTGTCGGCTAAAGCATCAAGGTCATTGATACTTTAAGGAGGAGTCATTATTTGGGGGAGTATCCAGAAGTATACTCAACAAGGAGCATCCAGAAGTGTGCTACATTAGTGCACTGTACTATTTTTCCTTCGACATGATTTTTTTCCATTGGGTTTTTTCCTGTCAAGGTTTTACCAAGGTAGCATTATGTGCATCCACCATCTTCCCGAAGAATGTTGTATTCTTCCAAGTTTTTTCCACTGAGTTTTGGCAAGGTTTTAACGAAACAACATAGTGGTGAATATTCATAGGGGAGTGTTGTGACTATGGCTATTGACCATATGTGACTCCAACATATAGATTACTAGAAGCTTGTACATAACTCTACCATGTTGTAGAGACCACTAGAAGCTTGTACATAGCCATCGAATGCTTTGAGGTGGCATAATCTTAGATATAGTATATCTAGGTGTCATGTTGGGAGAGCATGATCTTCCCTATAAATAAGCCTCTCTTTGTAAGATTGTATATGGTTAAAAAATACAAGATATAATAGAGTATAAAATCAAGAGTGAATCAAAGGAACCCTTAGTTCCTTCTTATTGTTATTACAGACACAAAATATTTTTCCGAATTGTTGTTTTTTTTCTTAATTGTGTCTTGAATAAAAGTTTTGTCTAAACATAAAGTTTTGTCTATTACATTTATTTGAGAAGGGTCTAATATTTTTTATTGAGTAGGAGATGTCTGATTAATATGTTCTTCTAATATTTCAGACTATTGATCATTCTCATAAATTGGTTGTGGTATTTGAGAATATTGTTGGTTTTGTCTAACTTTTGTTAGATCTATGTGTGTCATGAATGGAGTTCTTGGAGGCTAAAAGTGTTATGTAAGATGATGATGATGAAGATCTCGGATATTGAAAATCTGTTACTGATACTTTGGTTTTTCTTGTGGATGAAAATTGTAATTTAACAATACCATCCTCAAAAGTTTTTATTTGTGATAAGTCATTTTGTGGTGGAGGTCTTGGTTTAGTTTGTATTTGCCACGTGGTTGGGAGAGTCCCGTTCCCAATGTATGGTCTTGGGGACTATGATGTTTGTTTTTTCTTTGATTGATTGGAAAATGAATGTATATTTTATTTGTCGTCTACTTTAGCTTGAGGACTTATTTGAGTTTTAATAACTGTGTACGTTATTCTATATAATAAAGATAATGGTTTTAAACTAGGTAGCATATTATATCCTAAAGTTTGAAGATTGAGTGTTAATGTTTCAAAAAACATTTTTATATGAAAGGGATACTAAAAAGTTTGGATAACAATTGATGTAAATTGGACCTAAACATAAGGATGCTTCTGTTATCTATATTACAATTCAGATTGGTGTTTCTATCTTACAAATTAGCTAGGTGTTTCACTATTCAAAAGGAATTCGAGATAAGAGAGAGTTACAAGTAAAAGTTGGGGAACATGTTGAAGGTTGAAATTCATTTTTTATAATGGCAAGTATGTAAATATGAAGCGTATAGAAGAACAAAGAACTGATCAAAATATAGAAAAAAAAAAGTTTGTGCAATATACATCTGGCAGAGAGAGAAAGCCTTACATTTTCTTTTTCTCAAAATGAAATTGACATAACTATTTGCGTTATTGTAGGATTTTGGTAAACTTAATATCGTTGAAATACATTTTAGAAGATCTTTCCAATGAAACCAATGATCACTACAAACACTTAAAATGTAAAATTATGTATTTATTATTGGAATAATGTATAATGCATTTCACATCGTAAGTATTTTCAATATTTTCACAGACTAAAATGTGTATCTTAATGCTTATTCAAACAAAGATTTTGAATCAAAGTTTGGAGAGAACTCCCTCCTGCAGTGTTTTTTTTTTTTTTTAGAAAATTTCAATAGATTTTGACTCTAATGCCACAAAAGACATTCTATTGTGCCAACGGCAAAGGTAATACACTAGTGTGTATATATATAAGCATTCACAATCAGTTGAAACGTGACATGAATTTAATGAAGTAGTTCAACAAAGAGGGGAAGAATATCAAGGAGATGAGAACTTTGTTTGGCTATTAATATTACTTTATTTGCATTATCTAAATGATACATCGTCAACATCAAGAACCCCGTAGCATGTTGCCACAAGTTCGTGCTCAATACATGTTTCTAAACGCAAAGAAATTTTATGATAAACACCACAACTAAACCGAACAACATACAAGCAATAAGTTAATACCTGAATTTGAATCTAGATAACACCTCGACCGTGCATGGAGTCCAGCTTCTTTGTGCCCAACCACTACCCATCTACACACAAATATTTAGGGTCCCTTTGCTTCACACTTCACATATGTAATAAGTATAATAAATATAATTTTAACTTTTTTCATGACTACCTTTACAAATAATGAACTTTCCATGACAATCATCTCAACGTGTGATTGTAATCATGGAAATAGAAGTTCTTGTCTATATAACAAATCCGATTGGTGTTTGGGGTTGGAGAAGATGTTTATGGTGGAGATTCATTATCAACAATGGTCTGTTTATAAATAAGTTGCAAGTAGAAGGGCAAAGAAAATGAACAAAAAGGTGAAAGAAGTTGGTGGAGTGCATATGTAGTGGAGAGATAAAATATTTTTTAATGCAAATCGTCATCACTATCTACTTAGTTGTCGGATTTTAGTAAACTTTGTATGGTTGAAATGCATTTTTTAAGATTTTTCCAATGAGTCTAATCCTTAATACAAAAGCTTAGAGGTTTACTTATGCGTTTTACGCCGTATGATTTTTCCAAAAAAGTAACTGTAATCTAATGCACTTCGCTTCATAAGTATTTTCAATATTAAGATACATTCAAACAAAGACCACGAACCCCATATTTTGGAAAATCAATTTTTTTTTAGGATTAACTATGCTTTGCTGACGATCTGATAGCCTTTTTTCATGGAGATGGGGCCTCAGCGGGTGCCTTGAGTGACGTCCTTCATGCTTTTAAGCTCAGTACAGGACTTGAAGTTAACTACAGCAAGAGCACAATTTTTTATGCTGGAGTTCAAGAAGAAGAAATTGCTTCCATTAATGCACAACTTCCCTTCTCAATTGGGAAACTGCCTGTTAAGTATCTAGGATTGCCTTTAATTTCTTCTCGACAAACATATGACTTGTGCTCTCCTATCATTAATAAGATCAGGAAGAAAGTTACTTCTTGGAAGAATAAAGCTCTCTCTTATGCTGGAAGAGTTGTTCTGATTAAATCGATTATCTCCAACATGCAGGTGTTTTGGACTTCCTGTTATGGGCTTCCTAAACGTACTATCAAGGAAGTCAATAAACTGCTCAAGAACTTCTTATGGTATGGGGATGGCTCTTCTACTAAAAAAGCTACGATAGGATGGAAAATAATTTGTCATCCTTTTATTGAAGGTGGTTTGGGTATCCGAGATATAGAAACCTGCAATGAAGTTGCTCTCATGCGACATGTATGGAACATAACTTCTAGGAAGGAGAACATGTGGGTTGCTTGGGTACAAAAGCATCTCATCAAGAACAAAGACTTTTGGCTCCTTGAACCTCCTAAGGACACGTCATGGTGCTGGAACAAGATTCTAGACTCTAGGAAGCGAGCACTCAGCTTGCATTCCATTCGCAATGGCGAATGCACATCATTCTGGAAACAACCTTGGCTTCCTTTGGGGATTCTTATAAATTGGTTTCGGCAAGAATTATTATATGACTCACCGTTGCACAAGGATGCCAAGTTTAGTGCACTTATTCACGATGGAAAATGGCACATCCCAGCCCACATTCAGCCATCTATTGCTGAAATTGCAACTGATCTAGACAATGTTGAGTTAGATACTGATAGTGCAGATGAAGTTGTATGGACTAGGGGTGGGCACGGGACGGGATGGGACGAGATATACCCATCCCTATCCCATCCCGTTCATACGGGATCGGGACGGGATGGGATGGGAAAAACCCCATCCCGACCTCGTCCCATCCCAAACGGGTTCGGGACGGGATCAACAGGTACCCCATTTCAATTCAAAGGCTGACTTAATTTGTGAACAACAGGAAGCTTTTACTTCTTGTAACTACCTCAACTCAAAGTAAATGGATTATCTTGACCATTAACAATGAACTTTCAGGCAAAATGTGTACAAAATTTTCAGCATTTGTATTCGTTTTGAAGTGTCAATATCTATATTGAATCAGGCAGTGGATAGGATAAATAAATATTTAAATACTGCCGAACCAGGAAAGTGAGGAATGAGCATTAGATAACTATCAAGACCTTCAAACGGTGTTCGATCATATACAGGAATATGCAGGCACCTAACTTCAAAAACCCTGCAGATAACTATCAACATGTATATGACATTGAAGAGGGACAGATGCAATTTAACAAATAATGCAGTAAAGCCTTTCCATTCATCAATTTGAATTATTGATATACACCATTCTCATGGTACCATGAATTCAATGTAGAAAACGAAACAATGTTTCAATTGTTGATATAAGAACTAGAAACTTCTCACTTACCTTTCTAGAGCTTTTTGGTGCAAGACGAGTCCCGCCCCAAGTCCATCCATTCCTGCAACCAATCATCAATTCAACACCAACTACTCAACTTATGAGTATAATAGCTCAAGAAGAATCGTAAATTTTTTAATAACATTATAAATTTATTATAGTAAGTGAGATTCTAAATAAAAATAAATAATTAAATAAAAATATTAATAATTAATATTAATAAATTAGTTCGGGTAGGGACGGGATTGGCGGGATTGAAAATCTCCATCCCATCCCATCCCATTCTAGATCGGGACGGGACGGGATCGTGATGAAATTATTCAATCCCATTAAGACCCGAAAAAATCGGGACGGGACGGGAACGGGATCGTGGGATGGGATGCCCACCCCTAGTATGGACTGCTAGCAAGAATGGAGCATATACAATGAAGGCCATTTACGAGGATCTGCGACACAAGAACGGTAAAATAGAATGGAGTCACTTGTTTTGGTTTACTAATAACATTCCGAGGCATGGTTTCATAGCTTGGCTAACTGTCAATAATGCTTTGAAGACCCTGGATAAGCTTAGAAAATGGGGAACAGTTGCTTCTGATCTTTGTGTTCTCTGCTATAGAGATACTGAATGCATTTCGCATTTGTTCTTTGATTGCACCTACTCTGCCTATATATGGAACCATTTCTTGAACTTATTGGGATATAATAGGCAAATCCTTAACTGGATTGAAGAGGTCAAGTGGTGTAGTAGGCGATTTGCTGGCAGCTCCTTGGTGACTACTCTCAAGAAGCTAACATTTAGTGCCATTATTTACCATATTTGGGCTGAAAGAAATAAGAGAATCTATCAGAACTCAGTTAGTACCGCTGAGGAGGTGACGAATCGTATCTATACTGAACTACGCCTGAAACTAGCTGGAATCAACAAGAATGTTGAAGATACTGATGCTAACCAGCAACTCTTCAATGCGTGGGGAACTAGCATTCAGTTCCAACATAAGACTCCTATATATTGTTATTGGTCTAAACCTCCAGCTAGTTGGTATAAAGCCAACTCAGATGGCTCACTCCATGGCACAATAGGTGGGTACGGAGCAGTTATCAGAGATGAACATGGCACGGTGGTAGCAGCATGTACAGGAGCTACTACTGGCCACACTGTGATCAAGCACGAGCTACAAGGCATTGAAGCTGCACTCAAACTGATCTCACTACATGGCATTAGGAAAGTCATATTCAGCACTGATTCAGCCTATGCACATTCTATCCTAACAAGGAAACAGGACACCCCGTGGGACTTGAGACATCTTACCAAGCGTATACATCGGGCTATCAATGACTTACAAGAATGCACCATACAACACCATTTCAGGGAAACAAATAGAGTTGCTGACCATTTTGCTGGATTATATCCACCTTTTGAATTCCATGAGATTGATACGAGCTCTTTTGATGAGAATGTTAAGAATTTTATTCATGAAGATGCTATAGGGAGAAGATACATAAGAATGTAATCTTGATTCATTTTTATAGGTCCAGGGATCCTTAATAAACCCTGGCTCATTTTTCCAAAAAAAAAAAAAAAACTATGGCAATTTTAAAATGTTTTTTTTTCTAATTGTTTAAAATTGTAACCGAGTTTGACCTTTTGCTACGACCCACCTTCTATCATTTCAACGACACGGGCAATACACTAGGATATCTATATTACAATTCAGAATGATGTTTTAATATTCATTGTTGACTGGGACAAACTAAGGATTTGAGATAAAAGATGGCTAGGATTGAAAGTTGAGAAATGTATTAAGGGTTGAGATTCATTACCTATGATGGCATGTTTGTAAATATAAAAAATGTATAAGGGCTAAGAAAATGAAAAATAGTAAAAAAGTTGGTGGAAATGTACAAGTGGCAGAAAAAGAAAGTATTAGTTTAAAATCTTAAATATGACTTTTTTATGGAACTGATTGACGACAATGGTGGTAAGGGTGTCCAGAGCATGATAGTTAGCAGCAAACAAAAGTGTACATAGATAGCCAACAACACGAGTAATATGCTAGCTCCTAACAAAGAGTCTTTGAGTTGATTGTGCCTAAAATCCCTTAACTGTATAAAAGTTGAAGCTTCTAATCATGTTCTTGTTAAAGGTTTGATTCCTATTTAGATATTGTTTTGCATTTTTATTAATTCTAGGGTAAATAATTTGATTGGCTATATTATTATTATTATTTATTATTATTATTATTATTATTATTATTATTATTATTATTATTTTTATTGTTATTATTATTATTATTATTGATGTATCCAAAAATCATCCTCCTGTATAATTGACCTGCAAAACAATTGTTAGACTGCCAAATACCACCTTTTTGGTAGCCGAAGGCACTCCGATGCTTAAGTGAGTAACTCTGTTGGAAGAATAATGTAAATCTGGACAAAACTCTGTTACAGTTGCATACATTTGTCGAATGTTCCTTTTATAATGGTCGTGGTTAACTATTTGCATGACTTAAGCATGTGAGGCGCAACGGAAAGAGATGTTTCTTGTAACAGTCTCCTCCTTTATGGAGACGTGTTCGAGGAGGCGTAACTCCCTCTATGGAACTTTTTGGTGAAATGTTCTTCTTCTTTATGAGATAACTCGTGTCGGGCCTTGATCCGGGCTTTGATTCATTTGGGCCTGAATTTAGGTTTTGTTTACGTTTCCTTATTGGCGGGCCTTACCTGGGCCTCTGTAATTGGCTTTATTCCTATTGGGCTTCATGAGCTGGCCCAATAGGTTGTTCATTGTATCCTCGTGATGGGTCTCTATTCCACGTATATGGCCGTGACGATCAGTCTATTTTGATGTATCATCCGCTACCCCCCCTTAGTGGGCATGCTAACATGGCCACTAACTTTGGTGACGGTTTATCTTTCGATCTCATCATTACCTTGTATTTAATGCTGTCAGTTGCTTTTCGCGAGTTGGTGTCTCGATCCTTTGCTTGCCCATTCATTTTTTGCGCACATTTTTGGGATTTCACATAGCTATCATATCTTGCACGCTGTCCCATGAGTCATCTTTTCATTGCTTAACTCTATAAAAGGAAATGTGACGAATACGTTTTCCTTCTTTATGTTATCTTTGAATTTCGAGTTTGTTTATTCTTTCATTTTTTTTTCATTTTCATTGCTTCCTCACTCTTCAATAATGTTTGTTGGTGAAAAGTTAAGTGGTAAGTGGCTAACTTTGTGCGAGGCTCATTACTCTCCTAATAGAGCTTCTCAGTCGACTTTGGAGACTCTTCGTTCTGATTATAATCTCCCGCCCGACCTCGAGATTGTTCTGCCTAGACAAGACGATAGCTCTTATAACCCAAAGGCTGGATACATCGCACTGTATTCGTGCATGTCCTCTTCTGGCTTTTGATTCTCGATTCTGGAGCTATTCTGGGAGTATCTGAATTTCCTAGGCATTTCTCCTGCCCAAATGGGCCCTAATGGTAGGAAGGTGATTGTCTCTTCTTACATGAGGGCTACTCTTTCTGGTATTCCTTTAACTGTTAGGATTTTGCATTTGGTTGTCGGTCTGTTGGTGTACAGGGAGATCTATTTTTTTTTGTTTTCTTGATTATTTCAAGAAACTCAGTGATGACATTCACGATTGGTCGCGGTCTTGGTTTTATGCTTTCGTGAATTCCGGCTACTTTCGATTGCAAGGTTGTTTGATTTTTTTATCATTTCGAGTCCCCAACAAACAGAAGAATCTTCTCCTATCCGCTGAGAAACAAAAGATCAGTGAACTATTCTCTAAGCTTCACCGTTTTTCTGTGGATGCGTTTCTTTCCAAGGGCATCCTGGAGGTTAGTGGTTTGTACAATGAGTGTGTAGTGGAACGAGCTTTATTTACTGAGTCTCGTGCTAAGGGCTATGCTGTTCATGTTGCTCGTGCTGGTGTTAGTGATGCTAGCATTGATTGGGAAGTAAGCTCGGTCCGAGATGTTACGGATCTTGATGCTCCTGCTATTGCTTTCGCTTTTGCTTCACGAAAATAAAACTTGCGAGGTCTACGAGTCTATGAAGGCAATTGCCGATAGATCCTGGTCGAGTTTCGAGAAAGAAACGACTTTCAAATTGTAGTCCTGCTCGGTTTGTGACTCATCAGAGTTATGTTCGGGATATTACTTCTCGCCCAAGTCCTTCCCACAACGATGCTGCAAAAGGAGATCGTGAATCTCTTGAGGAGGCTGAGGAGCTAAGGCTCGCATTGAAAAGGAATGAGAAGGAGACTATTAGTCCACTGGATGACGATGAGATGAAGCTTCTTTCCGCTTATGGTGTTTCGAACACTGCTAAGTTGTGTAATGATGATCCTCGAGTCATTAATGAGAAAATGCTCCAATTGGCGGTGGAGTAGTCTAAAGACATTATTGGGGGTCAAAGTTTTAGGGATCATCTCCCTCTCCTTCTATTGATGTCAGCGAAGCAGTTGGGTTCCTAGTTTCCTCTCATGTTCATCAGGTTTCTCCTGAACCTGCTGCTACCATCAGTCATTCCCTTACCGTGGATGCTTCTCGACGGGAGGATAAACGTAGTTTTTTCGTTGTCACCGTTATTCTTTTTGTTCTCCCTGTGTCAGAGGTGGTTCTTCGGTGCTTTTGGATCCTCGCGTCCTTCATCCACATATTAGTTGGATTGAGCCTGGGTCGAAGGATATCCGTATCAAGTCTGACAGCAAGTTCTGTTGGTTTTCTCAGCTCGACGTGCAGGATGGTGCACGTAGATTGGTAAATGAATGGTACAAGCGGTTGGTGGAAAGGCCTTTGATGCATGTGCTTGACCCGTTTGATCATAACGACCATGGTCTTGAGCAGATAATGGACGGGATGAATCATCTCGCTTATGTAGGGGTAATGGGCTTGGTCTATCGACCTGGTCGTGATCAAGTGGCTCTTTTGGAGAAGGGGTTGGCAGGGTTATTGTTGGTGATTTCTCATGTTTTTTCTAAATTTGATATGTTGAAAATGCAATACACGGGCTCGGAGAAAGCTGTAGTGGATGCTCAGAAGTCTTTGACGGGGGAGAAGAATATGCGTGATAAGTCTGCTGCTGAGCTTGACTATTTGAAAGCTAAGTTAGATGAGGTTTGCACCAGTCTACGTGATGTAGAAAAAAAGTTATTCGCTAAGAAAACGGCTTTCGATGAAGCTTCTCATTCTGAATTGGAGCAGTCCGTTATGGTGGAACAGATAACTGTTGCGCTTAATGATGTCAAGGAAAATGCTTTCGGTATGCTCTCCACTGTTGAATGGCAGCTTGCCGCGACCAAAAATAAATTCGCTGCTGCTAAGGATAGGCTTCATGTGGTTGAAGCCGAAGATTGGAAGCGAGTTGTTGACGGGCGAGTTGAGCTTCTTGATTATATCGAAAGGCTCGACGAGGATTTGTCTAAGTATCGTCACCTGGTTGGTGAAGCTTTTGAGGATGAAGATGTCGAGGAATCTGTTTCAGCAGTTGAGGAGCCATTGCTTATTCTACCATTGAGCACTCCAAATCCATTAACATTTTCCTCTCCTGAAAAGAGTTCTTCTCCTGTTCCAACGAGTATTGATCCTGCCATTGCTTTTGTTTCTTCTCCTACTTCTTTACCACCTTCTCCGGATGTAACAGAGCAGTGTTATCAATTAAAATTGACTTTTGTTGCTTTTTTTTTTTTTTTGGTTTTGTCGTAGCTATCGTGACTTTTGCATCGAATTCTTTTATGACTGCTTCTGTGCTTAGGCTCATTGCTTGTCTAATGGTAGGTCACTATTGTGCTTCCTTATTTTCTGTAAAGAGTTGTTTCGGCCTATACTTTTTTGTATCACATTCACTTGTTCTCTTAACTCTGACTTTGTGTTTGTCAGTTCGAAGTCCTTTTGTGAATATATTTGTTGAGCATTTACTTCGTTAACTCGGTATATCGATTGATTCAAAGTTTTTGTATTTAGTCAACTCGGGTGTCTAACATTTACTTTGTTAACTCGACATCTCGGTCGATTCAAAGTTTTTGTGTTTACTCGACTCAGGTGTCCAACCTTTACTTCGTTAACTCGACATCTCGGTCGATTCAAAGTTTTTTGTGTTTAGTCGACTCGGGTGTCCAACCTTTAGTTCGTTTACTCAACATCTCGCTCGATTCAAAATTTGTGTGTTTAATCGACTCGGGTGTCCAACCTTTACTTCGTTAACTCGACATCTTAGTCGATTCGAAGTTTTTGTGTTTATTCGACTCGGGTGTCCAACCTTTACTTTGTTAACTCGACATCCTGGTTGATTAAAAGTTTTTGTGTTTAGTCGACTCGGGTGTCCAACCTTTACTTCGTTAGTTCGACATCTCGATCGATTCGAAGTTTTTGGGTGTTTAGTCGACTCGGGCATCCAACCTTTACTTCGTTAACTCAACATCTCGGTCGATTCCAAGTTTTTGTGTTTAGTTGACTCGGGTGTCCAACCTTTACTTCGTTAACTTGACATCTCGGTCGATTCAAAGTTTTTTGTTTAGTCGATTCGAGTGTCCAACCTTTATTTCGCTAGTTCGACATCTCGGTTGATTTGAGTTTTTTGTGTTTAGTCGACTCGGTTGTCCAACCTTTACTTCTTGGTTGATCATACCAGAAGTTGTGCGTGTCCGACTTTTATCGTTTGATTGCTTTATTCAGCTAATTTATTGACGTATCTATTGCTATCCGCGCGAAATTTGGAGTTTCTAAATTTTCAATCTTTATTGATGTTTCCTTGATTTTTTTCATCAACCTTGGTCGTTAAGGCTTTTATGCTGGTTCGATGTATGATTTGTTTCGTCTTCCTTTGCTCGCTGTCAGCCTTTGTATTGAGGGTTGTATTTTTGTCGCTTTGTTTTTCCTTGCTTCGTCCTCATATGTTGTTAGTGGTTCGGGTCGAGCTTGCAACTGCTAATGAGGCCCTTCGACTTGTGCGAACTGGCTGGTGCAAACTTCTCCATGTTTTGTGCATTCGTGAAGTGTTTCGTCAGTACCCTTAAGAAGTTTGCCTAGTTGCTTCTTGTGCTCTGCTTCCTCCAGCTATGCAGTATGTGGCGTATATCAACTCTCTGGACTGTTCTTTTGATCATGTAGCATTGTCTGCTTTCTCTTTCCATGCGATCTGTTTGTCTGGCATTCTGATGAACTCATCAAGTAGTCCTTTCTGAGCCCAATGCTCGATTTCATCTTTTAAGTTGTAGCATTCTTCGGTATCATGCTCATGATCCTTATAAAATGAACAATATTTGTTTTTGTCTCTCCCTTCAAGATCCCCTCTCATCCGAAGCGGCCAAATGATGTTATCCCACTTCGCTATCTGTTTCAGTATATTTGCTCGACTTGTCTTCAGGGTTGTGTATAGCTTGTATGTGGTCTTCATTACGCTCGTTACCCGTTCGTGTCGAGTTCGTGTTGGTTGTAACCCAAGAATTACTGTCGTCGCAAATCACTCCTTCCGCCACTTCGATGCTTCTTTGACGGGTTGTCGCCTTCCTGTTGTCCGTCGCTCTGCCTTCTTTCATCCTTTCTTTCCCATTTTCTTGAAAACTAATTCTCTTTCTTGGTCATTTTTCCTCCTGGCTACCTTCATTTCCTTTAGGGAGATATGTTTTTGTGTTATTTTTAGCAGGATTGTCTTGCCCTTTAGAGGCTCCAGGTTAAGAGCGTAAAAAAAGGGGCCTCTCTTCAATCCGCCCACGAAGGTTGCAGCGGCTGTGTCATCGCTACATCCATCAATCATTGTCAATTCATTGGTAAAACGGGTGCATATTCCTGTATTGTTTCTTTGGGCTTTTGTCTGATGTGCAAGAGGTAGTGTGGTCATTTTCTCATCCGCTGACTTTTGATTAATCTGGTGATGAAAGCGGTGGTTAGCTTGAAAGGAATCTATTGACCTCGGTGGTAGGCTATTGAACCAGTTCATCGTTATAGAAGTGAGGCTAATTGGGAATGTTCTGCATAAGATCGACTCTGTGGTCTTCTTCAAGGCCATCATGTGGTGGAAGTGCCTCAAATGATCGGTTGGGTTGGTAGCGCCATCATATACCTCAAACTTTAGTGGAGTGAATTTTTTCGGATTGTCGTTTTCATGAAGGCGTTGGAGAATGGCAGTTTTGTCAACTCGTATAGTACGTCAGGATCTGTGACCCTTATTCTGAATGGGATTTCGGTAAGCGTCCCTTTTTATAGTGGATTCTTTCTCAAGGGAGCTTCCTGCTTTCAAAGTTTCCTTGTTGGGGTTCTGCTGGGATTTCATTACTCCCTTGAGTTCGATTAGTGGAGTTTTGTTGTGGTTGTGCCTGGACAAGATTAGCTAGTTGAGTGTGCTCCTGTGTGATCTTCTTCAGCATATTTGTTACGTGTTCCATCTGGGTTATGAGCAAATCCACCTGAGGGTCCGCGGCAACGTCGTCAGATACTTGGGTTGTCTAGACTACTGCATGTTGTAGATTCGCATTCTTGGATGCTATTGGTTTAGTGATCCGGGCAATTTCTTCTCCCCTAGCTATTAGTGATGCATTGCAGGGGGAGTTGTCATGATTTGCAAACTGCGTTATTTTCTCTGATGGCTCATTGACCTCTTATTAGGTTGTGGTGAGCTTTATCACTGTGTGTTCTGTTGTTAGAGAAGGAAACTCGTTGTTCCCCATGGACAGCGCCAAACTGATGTGTCCAAAAATCGTCCTCCTGTATAATTGACCTGCAAAGGAATTGTTAGACTGCCAAAGACCACCTTTGGTGGTCGAATGCACTCCAATGCTTAAGTCAATAACTCTATTGGAAGAATGATGTAAATCTGGACAAAACTCAGTTAAAGTTGCATACCTTTGTCAAATGTTCCCTTTACCTTTTATAATGGTCATGGTTAACTCTTTGCGTGACTTAAGCATGTAAGGCGCAACGGAAGGAGATGTTTCTTGTATCAGTCCCCTCTTTTATGGAGATGCATTTGGGGAGGCATAACTCCCTCCATGGCTCCTTTCGGTGCAACGTTCGTGTAGGGCTTGGATCCGGGCTTTGATTCGTTTGGGCCTGGATTTAGGCACTGTTTACGTTTCCTTATTGGTTGGCCTTACTTGGGCCTCTGTGATTTGCTTTATTCCTATTGGGCTTCATGAGTTGGCCCAATAGCTTGTTCGTTGTATCCTCGTGATGGGTCTCTATGATCAGTCTATTTTGATATATCGTCAATTATTATTGTTATTATTGATGATACACCAAACCGTCCTTAAATCCGCGTCATACACATGTCAAGATGAACTCGCCGGCATAGCAAAATGGGCCCGATTGCCAAGCAAATCTAGCAAGGCCCATACAACAATAAGCTCAATTCGGCAGAATCCAGAAGGTTTGATCCAAGTTGCAGCGCCCTATTAAGCCCACACGTCACATGGTAAAGCCCAATACCATTAAGCCCTAATCAGGCAAGTATCTGGGGGATCACCTAAGACGTGCATGCCTGCAAGACATTGGATCTGACTAGGAAAAATATATCAAAGTATTAGTCGTGCATGGAAACTTCCTTGCATGGACAACACTCCAAAAGGGAAACCTCTCCCGTAGATCTAAGAGCACAAGTTGTGTAGAGAAACTCTTCTACATGGACGACTTCCAACAAGGAAATGATCGCCAGCAAGATCTCTTTCCCTAAACTATGCCACCATAGGACTAGCTGAACGAGGACTATCGCATTATAAATAAGACACAGGTTTGACAAAGAAAGGTATGTTACATAACCCAATTTACAACTTTAAGCTTTCCTCAAGCCTTGTCTGACTTTAGCCTCGAAGAGCCATCAGCCGCCCCAATAGTGGTCCTTGGCTCACGTGTGTTTCCTATGCAGGTCAAGGTCAAGGGAAAGCGGGATTTGACTACATTAGCTTGGCATCGTCCGTGGGAAACAACGAAGCTCCTTGAAAAAACAATGATATCACCCTACCTAATAGTGTAGAGATATGGTGACCACGAGATCGCGCAATAATGGATACATCCCTGAGCCCTCAAACACTCGTATTATGAGAGTGTCACCAGTTTCGACAAATCCGGCACCACGAGAGGATCAAAATCAGACCCCGTAACGGTAGTAGCAGCAGTGGCGGACCCATGGGTGGATCTACTGTCAACCCAGATGCAGCAGATTGCACGAGCACTAGAGATTCTCACCCAGCAGAACCCTCCATCCGCAGAAGGAGAACCGGAGTAGCGAAGAGCCCCGTCCCCGGAAAACACAAGGGAACACGTTCAGGAAAGTCGCGCTGCCCCTGCAGGTACTCAGTGGACCAAAGGTGGAGACCCAACATCTAGGGCTGACGGACAAGTCTCCTAGAATGCCATCAGACTGGGTGCCACCAATCCCGACGTGTTGTTCAACCTCACTATCCCGCCGTTCATGGATCATATCATGAACGAGCCATTGTCGAAGAAATTCACTCCGTCGAAGCTGGAGTTCTATGACGGGACGATAGACCCATCCAATCACTTGCGCCACTTCCAACATGTAATGGCATTTAAAGAAGGATCTGAAACAATAATGTGTAGGTCATTCCCTACTAGCCTGAAAAAGTCAGCGTTGACTTGGTTCCATAGCCTTCCTCCGAGGTCCATCGACTCACTCCGGACACTGGCAAAAGCGTTTCTTACACATTTTGTCAGCAGCCAGCGAATCAGGAAGGACCCGCATTATTTGCTCACCCTCAAACAAAAACCCAGCGAAACATTATTGGAATACATTACACGCTTTAACGATCAGTTTACTCTCAACGATGGTTGCAGTAGTGACACCGTGGTCACAACCTTCTCCTCGGGTCTGAGGAGATGCAAGTTCTATGATTTCCTTACTCTGAACCCTCCCACTAATATGTCAGACTTACTGAAAAATGCACATAGATACATCGCTATTGATGAGATGTTGGGCGCCAAGAAGGAGGCGGAGTTCGAAAAGAAACCCTCTACATTCAAAGGCAACAATTAGGGGAAGAAACATGATGATGTCGACAAGAAAGAGGAAATGCAATGATAGCAAGCCCGACTCTGGCCATGCAAGGTGAGATAAGGCCGTAAACTACGTCGATGTTAAATTTGTCACTCCCCTCAACTCCAGTCTATCCAACGTCCTCAACTCTATCAAGAATTTGGAAGAGCTAAAGTCGCCCACAAAACATCGAAGAGACCTCTCCCGGCATGATAACAGCAAATACTGCTCTTTTCACAAGGGGGCGGCCACGACACTGAAAACTGCAAGAGTCTCAGGAACAAGATAGAGTATTAGATCCAGAAAGGGAAGCTCAAGGAGCTTTTGTGCTAGACAAAATCAGAAGCAAAGCCTAATCTCTTTTCAGAGTCGGGCCAACATAACAACGGATGAGGTCTTTTCAGTATCAGATGAATAACTCGCTTAAAACAGTTTGATGGCTTTTAAGAGTCAGATGAAATCAAGAACACAACCTGATCACTCGGAATTAGGCTATAACACGTGTGAAGTTTGATGTCTAGCCTTTCAAAGTCAGATGAGTAATTCAAAAGACGAAGTCTGGAGCCATTTTCAGAACCATACGAATAGACCGCAAAATGAAGAAGCTGGTACCAAGACAATGAATCACACCGAGTTGACAAAAATGACAATGAACTGCAATCCAGACGCGGATTGGAGTGAATAGTCGCATGCGGGCAAAGTGTGACATCTCTTCAGTGTTAGATGAATAACTCCATGTAGTCTGATGGTTTCAGAATCATACAAAATCAAGAATGGAGTCGACATCTTTTCAGAGTCGGGCCAAAAGTTGCACACAGGCGAAGTCCGACTGTCATTTCGGCGTTGGGTGAATAGGTCACGCGACACACTTTGATGACTTTTCATAGTCATACAAAATTAGATGAAGTTTGATCTCTGTTCGGCGTCATATGACTAGTCTACTATCGGATGAAGTCTTATCTCCATTCGGAGTCAGATGATTAGTCCACTATTGGATGAAGTCGGATCTCCGTTCGGAGTCAGATGAAGTCTGATTTCCATTCGGAGTCACATGATTAGTTCATTATCAGATGAAGTCTGATCTCCGATCGGAGTCAGATGACTAGTCTACTATCGGATGAAGTATGATCTCCGTTCGGAATCAGATGATTAGTCCACTATCAGATGAAGTCTAATCTCCATTCAAAGCTAGATGATTAGTGCACTATCGGATACAGTCCGATCTCCATTTGTAATCGGATGATTAGTCTACTATCGGACGGAGTTTGATCTCTGTTCAAGGTCAGATGATTAGTCCATTATCAAATGGAGTCGGATCTCTCTTCAAGGTCAAATGGTTAATCTGTTATTGGGTAGAGTTTGCCCCTAAAAATCTCCAAATTTCTTTCATAACAGGAAAACGGATGCCAGATTGGAGCATACCTCGACGCAAGCAGATAAATCCATTTGCAGGAGGCAGTGGTGTCTGACCGGCGCCCAATGTGAACAACACCAGATCATTAGGGATCTCATATGTCCCATGGAGGTTTTCCAGATTCGACTCCGAAAGTGACCTCCTCTTGAAGAACTTACGGCCCTTAGCAAACAGTTCATCAGAAAGTTGATTCTGGCCCGCCATTTAAGAACATACAAACCTTCGATCACGAAAATTGGATAAATCGAAAGCACGAAAAGTGAAACGGCAGAGCAAAGTCTCCATGATCGAAGAGTAAAGAAAATGAACTCTGCAGATAAAGGGATTTATATAGTAAACGAACGGATTTTCTCGAGCAGGCGCACACCCATTTAATGAAGTGCACCGCTCGAGGAAACGATTCAGACTCAATCCAATCATGACCGCTCAAGTCTTCTACGACATGACTAGTTGTATCGACGAACTGGCTCACCAACTCGAGGAGGTAGCTGATGATACACCCAATCGTCCTTAAATCTGCGTCGTACACGTGTCAAAATGATCTCGTCAACAGAGCAATGCGGGCCTGATTACCTAGCAAATCTAGCAAGGCCCAGACAACAATAAGCCTAATTTGGCAGAATTCAGAAGGTTGGATCCAAGTTGCAGCGCCCTATTAAGCCCATACGTCACATGGCAAAGCCCAATACTCATAAGCCCTAATCAGGCAAGTGTCTGAGGGATCACCTAAGACGGGCAGGCCAGCAACACATTGGATCCAACTAGAAAACATATATCGAAGTATAAGTCGTGCATGAAAACTTTCTTGCATGTACAACACTCCTAAAGGGAAACCTCTCCCACAGATCTAGGAGCACAAGTCGTGTAGGGAAACTCTTCTACATGAACAATTTCCAACTAGGAAAGAATCCCCAGCAAGATCTCTTTCCCTGAACTACACCACCAAAAGCCTAGCCAAACGAGGAATCTCATATTATAAATAAGACACGGGTTTGACGAAAAAAGGTACGCTACAAAACCTAATTTATAGTTTTGAGCTTTCCTCCAACCTTGTCTGACTTTAGCATCAGAGTGTCATCGGCGACCACAAAGGTGGTCCTTAGCTCACGTGCGTTCCCCGTGCAGGTCCAGGTCAAGGGAGAGCATGATTTGACTACATCAATTATTATTATTGTTGTTGTTGTTGTTGTTATTGTTATTTATTATTATTGTTATGATTATTTATTATTTTTATTATTATTGTTGTTGTTGTTGTTATTGTTATTTATTATTATTATTGTTGTTGTTGTTGTTGTTGTTGTTGTTGTTGTTGTTGTTGTTGTTGTTGTTATTATTATTATTATTATTATTATTATTATTATTATTATTATTATTATTATTATATTATTGTTGTTATTATTTTATTATTATTGTTGTTATTATTATTGGGGTTGTTGTTGTGTTAGGTTGAACAATATCATTTTTTGAATATATTAGTCTTTTATACATGAGAAAGAGAATTCAAGGGTTAGTTACTATTTAAGGGCATCCTAAGTAGGGGCTGTGAGTAAGGAAGGCATTTATGTTGGTTTTCCCTCTATTGCTTCCAAAGCCTTTCAAGAAACCTTCGCATTGATCTCTATCTCGTGGAGATAATATCAACTAAGAAAGAAAGGTTTTTTTTTTCCTTTCATCTCTACCTCGTGGAAATAACACGTCAGGAGTATTATGCTATAGAAGGATGTTTGCAAGGTTAAAAGGAAAATGTTATAAGACAAAATTTTCGACCAACCATGTCATACGGTTCAGAATGTTGGGCTACTACGGGACAATATATGCATAGGATGACGGTAGCATAAATGCGTATATTAAGATGGATGTGCGGTAAAATCCGTAAGGATAACATTAGGAATGACAAAATTATGAGATATACTTGGGTGTAGCGCCTATAGAGGACAAAATTAGAAAAAATGCATTTAACGTGGTTTGGTCGCGTGAGGAGTAAACCAAGCACGGCGCCAATTAGAAAATATCTATATTGGCAAGTTAATGGAGGGGGTAGACGGAGGGAACGACCGTTAAAAACTTGGATGAAGGCGGTGAAGGAATACCCCCTTGAGCTTGGATTATACGAGGATATGTGAAAAAATCGCATTGCTTAAAAAACCAAAATCCGTATAACCGACCACAAAAGTATCGGAAATGAGCTTTAATGAAGATGATCTGAAACAAAGATGCAATGCAATAAACGAGGTTGCAGTGCAATGCCATACATATCAACTGTGTTGTTATATTTAAAGTGCAGTCCATTACAGTCAATTCACTGTACCGATCAAAGACGCAATATCATACATCCATTGCTAACCCCCTCCCCAAGTTCACTATACTTGTAATGATCTAGGGAAAAAACGGTGATTGCAACTAGAACTGAAAACGCAGAGGAAATGGAATGGATTCTAAAAACAAAAATAGTAGTCCAATAACATAATTGTAATGGAATGAATTGTAATGAATTGACATGCACACCTTCAATGGAATGGAATGAATTGTAATGGAATGGAATGAATTGCTAGACAACAACATCCCAGTTGACATGCAAATGTTACAGTAACATAATTGTAATTAACGAGCATGTTAGCACACCTTCAATTTGTTTCAGATAGATTCAACAAGCTTTGCTTGCAACTGATCTTGAATCTTTGTTTTGCAAACCTTTTTATAAATCCACAATTTGGTGCTATATCTAAAGCCAATCTGTTAATCTCCATCATCAAATAAGTTCAGATGAGCACTGGAGGTAGATGATAAATCCTCATCTAAAATGAAATCGCCACTGCTATTTTGCATTGAAACCCCACAGAACATACTTGAAATGATGATAAAACAGAAGCAATCTACATGTCTCATCTAAATGTCCAGTGCCTAAAAACTGTTATCTACGATACAAGGACCAATGTAGCATATAAATCATTTTTTACCCTGACATGAGTCGCTACTCTTGTAAAGTCACAGACTATCCATTTTTAACTGACGGGACTTGTCAACTAGCACTTCAATCCAAAAACTCAGGACATACAAAAAGGGGTAGACAGATGCTCCACTGCAATCAGGATGTTCGGATTTGGTAGATGCAGCCAGGCATCCAACAAAACAAAGCAACTGTATATGATCAGATGAAACACTATTAAGAAGAAAAACTGCTAATTTGTAATTTACAACTTTCATTTAATTATGGTAGTCTTACAAACCACGGCTTTGAATTAATCAATAAGCAGCCAAATAAGGAAATAATATGATGCCAACCAGAGAGTCCACAGACTCACGACTGCACACGTCAAAGGTATCTTGGAGCAGCAATTACGGTATACAAGCAGATGGCAACTGAGAAAGATATAACTTTGCCGGAAATAGCCAGTTTCAAAAGGCATAAGAAGCAAACCATTAACCCAATCCTGAAGCTTCTGCAGAGAGATAAGCTGACGTAAACTTCAGTGTTGTCTAACGGATACGATGGTTAGAATAAAGTAATCAATAGCAGGAACATGAAAAGAAAAAATAAACAGATCTAAATAGCTAACTCAAAATGACAACATTGCAGACCACTCGAGTACAATGTCAGCTCAGGGACAAGGAAAGGAAATACCATTAAGGCCAAAATTTGCAGCACAAATTAAAACTGAAATGTAAGAATTTCTTAAGAGGTGCAAAGATGCATATAGACTATCAAAGGACATATAAGAAAATAATTTCATATACTAATTTGAAAAGTAAGTATGAAAACAAGGAAGCTTGACCATTTGTGAAAACAAAGGAATTCGGCCTGTCCGTTGCATTTTAGCTTCAAGCAAGTTCTGTTCCAAGAATTTTATGTAAACTGGGAGGACTCGTGGGGGATTCAATAACCTCTTTTTGTTGCATCCTGAGGGAGAAGAAGGGGTCACTTTGGTTTTTCATTTTCCGAATAAAAGTGAATCTTCTCTTAAAAAAAATAGTATGAAGTATATATCACGAGTATTATGTAGATAAACCATAAGTAGATAAGAATACCTTGAGCAGTTCAATAATCCTCAAATACATTTAAATTACCCAGTTTAGGATATATATAAAAAACCAGTTATGGCCTTACCTTCTAAAACTATAACTGCAAATTGATCTTCTCTGACCACTTGAAGATATCAGAATAAGCTTGATCGCCGCCCAATTCTTCTCCAGTAGCCCCTGCTGCTACTCTGATGACATCCTCAATCAATGCAAAGTTTCCCATTATATCGACATGTGCACCACTCTGGGTTCCCCGGCCCTCCAAAAGATTAGTAGGAGGAGCATGATCATATTCTCTAACGTAAGTCTTAATACCCGAAGGATTAAAGCGCGTCTTTCCTCGCCATGCTTTTGCACACATGTAGCCTGCACTTAGAACGGGAACAGTCTCATCTCCATCAACTGAGAAGACTCCACCTCGCAAGCAACTCCCGGCATTTCCACCCTCTGCTGACGTATCGATCTGAAATGGGATATAACAGTCCCCGGTGGGGCTTAGCTTATACACGTAAGCTCTTTCCGTGGGGATTCCAACTCCATACATTGAATAAATCTCCATGTCAGGAGCATCTGGTAATCTGAAAAAATTTTATCAGGAACTATAGATTAAAAAAAAGTAACATAACAGGTTTTAGCAAAGGAAATCGCCAAGCAAACAAAGCTTCTAATTGTGCATAAGATCATTCTCAGGGTAGACTAAATATATCTTATTTTGCATTCTCATGATTAAGGAATGTGATTGCACGAAATCTCGCGAAATTTCACAAAAATTTCGTCGTATTGAAATTACAAAAAGAAAAAGGCCGAAAGAAAAATTACATTTTTTCGAGGGTTTTTTCGTTAATTTCGAAATTTTTTCATAAATTTAGTTTTTTCGTAAATATAAAAAAACCTACTACCAAATATTACATTTTTTCGAAATATTTTGGGGTTTTTCGTAAAATTTGGAGATTTTTTGTATTAACAATTCTTCTAATTAAATTATTGATTTTTGAAATCAACCCCCTTATTTTATAAGTATCATTTCTTCTACTTATATATTGATTTTTGAAACCACCCCCTGATTTTCTAATTATATATTGATTTCATGTTTGTTTCATTTCTTGGTATTTAGGCTTCATTTAATCTGTTTAATAGATTTATTTACTTGCATCTTATTTTTTTCACATATTCCATATACCCTCAAAATTCATTATATATATATTTTTTGTATCCTCGAAATTTTTACGTTTTTCTTTACCCACCGAAATATTTATTAAAATTAGGAGAATGAAATGAACTTGAAAAACGAAATCACAATCCTTGCTCATGATAATATTCAATTAAGTGGACATCTAGAAGAAATAATGATCACTGCTAGTTGCTTTAATCATGTTTCTTTGTTGTTTTACATTTCACAGGTTGATGCCAAAGACTGTCTCATTCATTTGAAGGTACGAAACATTTTCTTAGAAGTTCTTTCCGTGAAAATGGGTAAAAGAAAAAATCTGTCATTTTACTAAAGTTAAAAAAGACTGAACAAGATGCATCTTGAGAAAGCTGCCCAAGTTTTCCAACTTTTGAACTTTTTCATTGTTGTGAACAAGATAGCTTCCTCTTGCAATGTGGCAATTGTTATACTGATAGCTTCCTCTTGCAATGTGGCAATATGGTTTATCTTTTCTGATAAATCTAGCTTGTTTTTCTCTGAACAAGGAAAAGGAAAGAAAACATTAGTCAAACTGATAACTGACAGTTAAGAAGGCAATCTGGGCAGGTTTCAGGTCTCGCCTGAGCCCAGCCAAAACCAAATCACTCAATCCAAGTCCCATCCTAATCCACCATTACGCTTTGATTATCATCTACCTAAGCCCATTGGGGTAGCAAGGTCAGGTTGTATTTTATATATTGTTCGTACCTTTACACTTAACAACAGTTATGATTTAATTTAACCAATCGAATAACAATTGTACGAATTAAGTTCAATATAGGAGGAAGGGTAAAATTATTCAAAACCCCAAAAAAAATAAAAAAAATAACAATAATAATAAATATATAAGATCTTAAAGGCATATTGAACGACATCAACCCAGACCCAACCTAAGATCAAGTGGGGGTTTGAAATGTGTGTTGAAGCCCAAGCCTATGTAAAGTTGGGATGGGCTTGCCCAAGTTAATTGGACCTATATTGTACTTTAGATAAATTTAGTTCTGACCTTTATTTTGTTCTGCAGATGTTACTTTCAATTATCCCCCCCCCCCCCCCCCCACCCTTTTATCCTGATCGAATATATTCTCTTGTCCTGCATTATAAATATAACAAAGATGACAACGACAGTCGTGCTAGGTACCCAGATTTGCATACAGGTCTGATGTGGTGCTGAGGAGGAGGAACTAAGTAAAAAAAATAATCTCCGCCGGAGGAGGATGAGATGGGATTCCACCATCGAAGGTTGATTGTCTACAAATGCCCAATCTGTAATCAATCCAATTTTGCAAATAAACAAATGAAGAGAAGAGGAGATACCGAGTCTTCTGTAAACTAGGAAAATTAGGGGGCATTCGAGAATGGGTGAACAGAAGAGAATGAGATCTGGTAAGAGAGATTAAAATGGAGAATCGAAAGCAATCAGAGGGAAGGCAATTGGATTTGAGTTTCTCATACAAACACTTGGAAAGAGATAAGAGAAAAATAAAGAGTGAGATTTGTGATGGTGTGACTCTATTAGAGAAAAATCAGTAACAAGACATGGGATTTGAATTAGTGTTTGTGAAATAGAGAATCGAAATAAGCATAGCTACATAGGATGCAAGTCTCAATTACTTCTTGTTCTGTTTTTTTTTCCCAACCAAACAGCTAGTTTTGAGTTTTCACATGAACTTCACACGGGTTTCTTTTTCGTGAAAATGATTTAAGTGATTTGAAGAGTGATGATGATGGTAGCAGTGTTGGGAATTTGACTGATGTCGATGAGATGATGGGTTTGATTTAGAAGGAAGGATTGATGAGATTCGGTTAAGGAAGAAGATGAGATTATAGGTTTCGGTCCTTTGCAAACTTGATAGAAAAGAGATGAAAAAAAAAAAAAAATGAAAATTGCCTTTATTTTACTTAATCCCTCCACTTCAGCGCCATATCAGACCTGTATGCAAGTGGCCCATAACCGGTGTACCAAGTATTTTTGTAATGACAATAACATTACACTGCTATTGCTGCTATGACTAATAATAAATTAATTAATTAATACAGATTCTTACTTTGTTTCCAAGGGATTCGACCAATACTTGTAATGCTTGTACTCAGGATCATCCAAATTCTCAGCAATCCCATATGAAAAATGAGCACTTCCACGCTTCATCATCTTGGGAGCAACAAAATTAAGAAGATCCAATAGTGATCCAGCAGTGTAAACTTTGTAGTCTGCGACAGCTTTTACTCCTCCAATACCCATGTCTTGGTATTCTGTCCATACATCATTGCAAGATCCATTGGTGAAGTTATTTCCTTTAACAGCGCCCTGCAAATAAAATACAGCACAGCACAGAACTTGGAAAATTGATATAAAAAGAATTTTCGTACATGTATTTAAATAAAGACTGAGGTTTATTAATTCAACAGTGGTAAACCAGTTAAACATAATGGAAGCTCAAGAGCAAAGCTTCAAGAGAAATAAAATATTATTACTTCAACTTTGCTTCATTATAGTAGATGTAAAACAAGACATAGTTTACCCAACCCTAATGTGGAACCCTAGCCCAAAGCAAAACCCGAAGCTGACAAGTTGGGTCAAATCCAAATAATTGAAAGAAAATAAAATCCTAATTTATTGGCCCCAATACTTATCAACCACAAAGACAAAAAGAAGTTCTTTCCCAAACTTAAAGCGTAGGAATCAACGCATCTGCGACAGGAGAGATAATATCAAGAATAAGTTCAATAATTTATTTATTTAGTGCAAGTAGGACTTCATTCGCTTCGGTAACTAATGTTATCTTTCCTTTCATACAATCCTAGGACAAACAACCAAAGGTGTACCAGCTTAGAGGTGTGGTAGATGGAATCACACGTCACGGGTTAGAACCCGACCGGCAAAATGGGATGGAAAGGGTTAAAAAAACAAATCCTTGGACAAACAACCAATTACCCAACAACCAAAGAATCTAGAAAAGTTGGTGTTGGTTAATTACCAACCGGAATAGGTTTTAGAGACTTTTGGGAGCACTCTCGGAGTAATGGGAGTAGGTGGAATGGACCTTCAATTTCGCTGCAACCCTCTTTGCAAATCTTTGTGCTCAGCTAGTGTTTATATCAATTTGAATGTCCCATCTCAGACCATTGAAATACATGCAAGCCTTTTATTCTTTCCTATTGATTGGCTTCAAACGACTACACAACAAACGAAACTCTTCTGTGTACCCAATGATTGAACATGTCAATTGTCGCAACAGATGTCATGTACTATATAGTGTCCTATCATGACCATCTGGAAGAAACACTTCTGCATCAGTTTTTTCATAAAGGCAAAGTTCGTAACAGGTCCAAATTTGTCAATTCCCTTTCTTTGGTCATGTTGGTCCACCAAGTGTTGGCATAACCAGACTCCTTTAATGCCACTCAAGTTCTATACTCCAATGCCTTGTCAATCACTAGCAGCAGCTCCTCCAGTTCCATCCTGAGATTTTGGAGCATGATCGTTCCGTTGGTGTATTGTCTAATAGTGGTCGTGGTGGCACAAGCCAAGTCTCTTGTAGTCCGCATTGATCACCGTCTCGTTCCAAGCCACAGCTTGAGGTGTTGGAGGGTCCTTTGGATAACTCACCTCCTCTGAAATAACTCCGTTATACCGTCTAATAGAGCTGAGGAATATACCGGTTACATTTAACCGTAGGTTGTAACGGCAGCCGCTATATCGCTATTATTGCGCCCATTATGCATTCAACGGGTTTTTTTTAACGCTGTTATAACTTTTGGTGCATTAAAAAAAATGACGTTTGCTTTTCTCTATTTTTCATATCTGAAAGAAGAGAAGAAGAACTGAGTCGATTGAACAAAGAATGAAGAAGAGGAGAAGAAAAAGAGAAGAACAAAGAAAAGAAGAAGAGAAGAAAAAGGGAAGAAGGAGAAGAAAGAGGGAAGTGATTAATCGATCGAACTAAGTCAATTGATTGTTGGGTTTAATGTTGTGGGTTCGATCAACTGTTGGGTCGATTGACTGTTAGGTTCGATATTGTGGGTTCGATCTACTATTGAGTACGATCGACTATTGGGTTGGGTTCGATTGACTGTTGGAAGAAGAAGAAAAAGAAGCTCTGACCTGTAAGTTCCCTTCACTTCAATTTCATCAATTTCCAAATCTCTAGTTTCATCAAATTCCAAATATCCAGTTTCATCATATTCTTCTTATTTTGTTGTTCAATTTCTTTAATTTCATCAATTTAACCAGTTTCCAATTTCATCAGATCAGTTTCCAGTTTCATCAATTTCTTCTTCGTGTTTAACTGAAATTTATGTATTTGATAGTGTAGAGGGATTATGCCTTGCTGCTGGTGTTGCGATTTCTGTAAGCTTCCCCTTTTCTTTTAGTGTTTGTTTACCTGAAACAAATAAGAGAATTGATTAATGACATGAATTAATGAGTAATGACACTTAACATTATGTATTAATACTTGGTGGGGGTATAAAATATATATTTAAAATATATTTCATTATATACCGTTATATACCATTATAATCCGGTATAACCTATAATGCTCCTAGACCATTATGGGCCTGTTATTCGTTTTAACTGCATAGGTTGTTCGTGACAAGGGAAAAGTTGCAGAGGAGAGCCTGGGAACAGTGGCGACTGTGAAGAGTGGTGCCGGTGTAATTCCCGGTCCGAGAGAGCTTTATCAGGATGCGCCGATAAGCCTGTTTGCACCAAACTTAATAAAGATAAGCACTCGGGTCTGACATCGGGAGGTTGACGTGGAGTATACTTCGATGAAGAATATAAGTAGGCGTCATAGCTGGCTGATGGATTACGCTAAAAAACCCAAGGATTAAATGCTAGAAGGGCGTATGGATGAGGGTTTAAAGTACCTTATGTTGGGTATGTCTCACTTGAGCCAGGTGGTCGTTGCTGGAACGAAAGTCGAGGCAGCTCATGAGAGGGTGTACACCATGGAGTGTGTCTTCTTGCACATTCAAGCGCTATATTCTGACGTGCTTTATGAAATTTAGCAGCTGAAGAGAAGAGGTAGGAGCAGTCAACCGTGGTTGCTGGGACTTAGAGGGTTTGTCTGAAAGCCCTTGAACGTGATCTGGCGGAGGCGGTGTCTGCGAGGGACAGATTCAAGCAGGAATTGAATCGGACCTGTCGAGACATGGAGGTCGCGCGGGAAGCAGCGACTGAAACGCGTTTTGTACTGCAGTCTTTCGCCAAAGAGAATGCCTTGAAGGAGGCTGTGTGGGCTGCTCAGAAGCAACAATTAGAGTCCGATGTGGAGTTCAATGCTCAGGAAGCAAGGAAAGCCGAGGACCAGCTCAAATTAGAGACGCACGAGCTCAATGCTGTGAAAAAAAATTTGGCTACAAAGCAGTCTCAGGTTGATGCATTGACTGACAAGTTGGAGTTGTTGGAGGGTGAACTTGCTGATGCGAATGTGCGAGAGGAAGAGCTTTTGCAGGAAAAAGGCAAATGCGAGTTCCGCTGGGTCATACACGACAGGCTGGAGCTGCTAGCGCTGATGAATGAGGAGCAATCGAAATGGAATCTTGGCCGATATAAGATATCGTACGTAGACTTGTCTGTTGCCTTTGCATCGTCAGACGAAGAGGGCAGTTCGGACCCTGATGCTCAGGTCGTTGCGCATATGGACGCGACCCCTGCTCCTTCCTCCGTTAAGCTTAGCTCTTCTGTTTTCGTGCCTTCTTCTGATAAAGAGTAAACTTTGTATACTTGTACCCATTTTGCTCCATCTGTTAATGAAAAAAGTTTTATCTTGATTGCGTTATGTATTCGTTTTGTGCTCGTTGTCCCTATTATGTATTTTCCGTTCTGTCTTGTCGTTTTACTTTGGCACACGTCGGTTGGATCAATAGGAAGTCGAATGGTCTGTCTGCTGAGAGCTTAACCGTTTGTGTTGCGAATGACTCAAGTCACTGTTGCATAGTCATGTCCGATGGTGGGCATGTTGCGCACAGTTTAGCCGAGGGTTGCGTTACCCGAGTTGTGTCTTGTCCTTAAGGTAAGTTGTTGGAGGCTTATCTCGCTTGTCTGATTTGTCGGTTGTGCTGTTGTTATAGGCGAGTTGTGATAGCCGAGCGTACGTGTTGGAGCATTTGTACCGAGTCAGGCATCGTAAGCTCGGGTTGACATTCTATTTAGTATCTATCCGGGCACTGGCTAGACGATATATGTGTCGGCGAAAGTGGTCTTTGCTGATAATAAAATGCCAATCCGTTTGAGCGTGAAGACAATGACTGAGCTGAGATTTATCTTTGCGGTCGCTGTTTTGAAGGAGAGCGGTGGTCGCATGGCGAGCTGTTTGGGGCTCCCACCTTTCGAATCATCTATGTCCGAACAAAATGGACTACAAGTTCACGTAATAAGGATTTGGTGACCATGTTGAAGAGCAATGGTCCCGTGGCGAGCCGTCTACATCAAACAATGACTGACTAGTCTCCTACCTTTCGAACCATCTATTCCCGCGCAGTGGGGTCTACAAGTTCGAAACGAAGGGGTTCGACGACCAGGCTGAAAAGTAGTGACCTCGTGGCAAGCCGTTAGAATTAGTTCGGGACTGACTAGGCTCCCACCTTCCAAATCATCTACACCTGTGCGCATCAAGCTACAAATTTGGGAGTTTTTGACGACCACGCTAAAGAGCAGTGGTCCTTTGGCAAGCCGTCGAAATCAGTTCGGGATTGACTAGACTCCCACCTTCTTAACTACTTACACTCGCGTAGTGGGGGCTACAAGTCCAGGGTTGGTAATTCGACGGCCAAGCTGAAAAACAATGATCCCGTGGCAAGCCGTCAGAATCATTTCGAGACTGACTAGGCTCCCACCTTCTAAACTATCTACACCCACGCAGTGGGGGCTACAAGTCAAGGTTGGTAATTTGGTGGCGAGACTGAAAAGCAATGGTCCTGCGGCGAGCCGTCAGAATCAGTTTGGGACTGACTAGGCTTCTGCCTTCCAAACCATCTACGCCCGCACAGTGGGAGCTACAGGTCTGGGCTTTGATCTGAAGCTTTCATTGCCAATCGTCACCCGCTAGGCTTACCTTATCGGATTCAGCGATCATTGACCGCGAAGGGGGCAATGATCCCTGGCGAGTTGTCATCACCAGGCGTGATAGCGCTGATTAGACTCACTTCCTAAACCATCGGGATCCTCGCTAAACGGACTAGGTGTCGGGATGAACTAGAAGTCATCGTCATCAGCTTCGGCTAACTAAATTTACCTAGTTGGAGAGACGTTTTGCCTGCTAGAGGGTGTGCGAACCTATGTCCACAAGCATGGTGCGTTGTGGACAAAATTACCTTAAATCACCTAGTGATCCGTAGGTACGATCCGTGTGTCAGAGTTAACTAGGATTTCTAACACTCGTGCCAGGCATATGGTAGAATTTTATTCGAATAGTGGGCAGGCCGAGCCCATGAGCCCGCAGAGGAAGAACTAGGGTTTCTTGCATGATTGCTTTACGTGTTCGGCGTAGATCGCAGTGTAACACGTGTACGGCGTAGGCTGCAAGGCGGTTGAGTATCATTTACTCCCCCTCAATTGATGGGGTTGCGTGTAGCGTCATTAATTGAATGAACGTAGTTTGCGCATTTTCCTTGGGAACCGTCGTTTCCTTTTTTATTATATGGTATTCAATGCTGACAGTTAATACTGAAGCGCCCGTTTGGTGATCCATCATGTCTATATAATGGTGTTTTTCAATCGTTGTAGGCACTATCTTCTACAGAACGTTTTTCCTGTAATGTTTTTGTTTGAAGAGAATGTTTTGAATTTTCCAAAGGCTGAAGGGAGATCTTCTTCATTGGAGTCTTCGAATGTTTTGAACCGTCATTATGCGTGGTCACCTGTTCTGGGTGGGCACGTAGTTGATCTGTTGAGATCTCGTAATTTCTTCTCATATTGCAAAGAATAAGTACGCACTCTCTTCCAAGAGAATAGTATGACGTTTATGCGTTGGTGCCTTGCCGATGTTCTATAGTGTTTAATCTTAGAGATAGTACAAGCAACCAACTCCGGAATGGTTGCCTCCACCACTTCTCGATTAACCCTGTTGTCTCAAATTTGCACTGAAATTCGAAATCTCGAGATGGAGAGGAGTTGGACATGGTGCACTGGATTGGGCCAATGATTTCTGGACGCCCCTCTCATCCCTGCAGCCGAAAGGTGCATGCGATCTGTGTTAGCCTGATACTTGTCTCAAGTTCATCTGGTCGAGCGGATCAAGCATGTGAGTTGGTCATAAATTTTCACGGTACTCCTGGTTGTCGATTTTGTACCACCTCATACCATATTTGAGGGGTATGTCTGTCGAGGCGTTGAAGTGAACATGATGTTTCATCCTGCTCTTGCTCATGCTAATATGCTCGGAGAGGTTGCGGAGCGGAATCTTCTTTCGGTACCTTACGTAGTTGGATTGTCCAAGCGAGTCTTTACTCCATGTCGTATTGGATTTATATGCTTGTAATATGTAGTCTTTTGTATCCGCCTCTAGACGCCCGTTGTTACATCTTTCCAGTAATTAATAGAGTTTGTCTTTGTAATTCTTTCTTTATTTTTTAAATGATTGCAAATCACACAAGTCTTTAAGAACTAAAACTCTACGTTGACTATGGAAAGGAAATAAACAACTGACATAAACTGACTGTTGACAGAGAGAAATTGATATTGGCCCTGAAGTGAATTCGGATGGCCCTTATGGATTGTTGGTATTCTCACCGAACTGTTGAGCTTCGATGACGTTTACAGAGGTTACAGAAGAGTAAACCTGGTAGGGGGCTAATCTCCGCGCCAACCGAATGTCAGGGGGTTGTATTCCCGCTTGCCTCGGTCTCTCAGTTCTGCCGTGTTGAAGAGCAGATTGCTCCTGTGTCGACTAACTGCGAAGTGTCAGCAGTCACTCGGCCTGGCTCTAGTTCAGATTGCTCTGTGTGATCCGGTTGGATCTGGAAACATTTTATCATTTTCAGTGCAGCCTAATGGCAGCCTCGTGCTGCAAGGTAGTCTCCACGTATCGTTCCGTCGGAGTGGTTAGTGGTGTACTTAACGCACTGATAAAGGGTAGACTACTACTTCCATCCGGTGGAGCCATGGTCTTCCCAAGATAAGGTTGTAGGTAGACGGTGCGTCTATTACCATGAAGTCTAGAAACAACACCTTTATCAGTTGTGGTTCTCCTGCCACTATTGCTAACCTTCTTTTTCCGATTGAGGAGCATTTCTCTCCGCTGAATCCAATTAGCGGGTAGTCTGAAAATGTCAGGTTCTCTTCTTCGAGGTCCATACTGCGGAACGCATTATAGAACAGGATGTTGAGTGAGCTCCCTGTGTCAACCAGAGCTCTCTTTACCTCCCACCTTGCGATGGAGACTGAGATGACAAGGGCATCGTTGTGCGGCACTCAGACTCCTTCGAGGTCCTTGTCGGTAATGCTCAAGGTGGGAATGGGGCCTTGAATCCTCGAGTAGCAAATGTGTATGTCCTCGTCTGCGGGTTGTGTCTGCATTTCCAGTAGAGTCTGCTTGCGGGACATGTGCGACTGGTCTTCATTCGGTCCGACTCCATGAAAGACAGATTATGCCCAGAGTCTCCTCTATTTCTTTGACTGACTCCCCCCCAGTCCCTAGATCATTATGGTCGCTTTTCAAAGTTCAGGAATTCTTTTAGCTTGCCCCTGCGGATCCAGTATTCAATCTCGTACCTCAGACTCTTGCAGTCGTTGGTATCATGGCCGCCCTTTGTGGTACGAGCAGTATTTGTTGTTGTCACGCTTGAAGGGGTCTCCGCACTGTTTTGTGGGCCACTTCAAATCCTCAGTTTTCATGGAGTTTAGTACATCCGACAGGCTAGAATTGAGGGTGTCACGACTCTGGATCCAACATAGTTGGATGCTTTTCTGGCCTGGACCGGCTAGGGTTTGACCTGTTGTCACTACGCTTCATCTTGCTTTTTTCATCCTCGCGTCTCTTCCCTCCTTGTCCTTCGGAGCAGAGGGTTTCTTCTCACATTCGGTTTCCCTCTTTACGGTCCTCAACTCCTTTAGGGTAATGTGCTTTTGGGCGCTCTTGAAGAGCTCTGTCATGTCTAAAGGGGGTTCCAAAGTGAGGTCTTCATAGAGTTTTCCCTCTATTAGGCCCGCGGTAAAAATTGTCACGACTGTGTTGTCGCTGCAACCGCCAATGGGTGTCAGCTCGTTGTTGAAGCACGCGACATACTCTCTGAGAGTCTCATTGGATCTCTGTTTTATAGAGAATATGTAATGTGGGCCTTTTCGAAAACGCTGACTCCCGACGAAACGCATCAGAAACTCTTTTGCCAGCATCTTGAAAGAGTCGATCGACCTCGGCGGGAGGCTGTGGAACCATGTTAGTGCTAACTTCTTCAAGCTAGTGGGAAAAGTCATTCACATCACCGACTCAGATCCTTCTTTGAAGACCATTACATGCTGGTAATGGCGCATGTGGTCGAATGGGTCGGTGGTTCCACTGTAGAAGTCGAGCTTTGGAGGAGTGAACTTCTTCGGAAGGACCTCATTCACAATACGATCCACGAATGGTGGGACAGAAAGACGGTACAGCACGTTTAAGTCGTGTGCCCCTCTGCCGAGGGGGTTCATAGGTCGAGCCTTTCTACCCTGGCGGTCGGCTCCGCATTAACCGCGCAACCTCCTTTAGTACAATGAAAACTAGTAGGGGCTCGACTCTTTTGTGCTTGTTCTCTGTCGTCCCCCGGAGACGGAGGTTCGTGCTACTCCTGGTCTGAGTGGTCTCTATTAGCAGATGGAAGGTTTTGTCGTGCGAGAGGCTTCACCGCTTTTGCGATCTGCTGTATTTTAGATGACAGCATATCTATCCTGGGGTCCGTCATTGTTGTCAGCGCGGGGGCGTGAGTCTGCTGCCCGTGCATAACCGAAACTGTTGAAAGCAGCGGTACAACGCCAGCCTGAGCGTTTGATGTGTCACCTTGTTCTTCGTTGTTGCGTGTTCTAGTGGTCATCGTCTCTCTGTATTTCAAAGAGAGATGATGTTAGTGATAGGTTAGGAACTTTGTCGTCCCCACGGAGGGCGCCAAACTGATGCAGTCGTTTTTCGCTCCATGTTTGACCTAGTCATGTTGACCTGTTGACCTACACAAGTAACGCACGTGAGCCACAGACCACCGTTGTGGTGGCCGATGACACTCCGATGCTAAAGTCAGACAAGGATTTGAGGAATGTGTAATGCTGTAAATAGGAAATTTGTAGCGTACCTTAGCTTATCAACCTCATGTCTTATTTATAGTGCAGGAGTCTTGGTTCTACCTAGCCATCAAAGGCGTAGTTTAGGAAGTAGATCTTCGTGGAGATCCTTCGCTAATTAAAAGTCATGTTGTAGGAGGAAACTTCCCTGTTAGCCCTGTGCTCCTAGATACGCGTGAGATAGTTATCAATCCGAGAGCAATCCGTAGAAGGAAATTTCCTTGTGTGGAATGTACTTTGGTATTTGCTTCCTAGTTGGAAGTGGAGAGTTGTTGTAGTTGCCTGTCAGAAGTTGATCCTCGAGATACTTGCCTTGTCAGGACTTACAAGTATTGAGGATCGTTGTGAGACGTGTGGGCTTTAGCAAGCTGTGAGAGTTCGGGTCTGTCTACGGATTACATTGGACGGGTTTAAAACCGCTTGGGCCGGATCAGTGTTGAGCTGACGCTGAGGCTCGTAATTCCTCGAAATCATCATGACACGTGTAAGGCTCAAGGATGTGACCGTTTTGGTGTATCATCAATAATAATAATAAAATAAAAAAATCTAAATTGAGTTGTGAAGTCTTTCTATTCCTTTCTTACTTGTGCGCTTTTTTTCAATCTTGTCCCAACACAAACCACCCTAACTACAATAGCTTCCTTCTCCATTTCAGCAAATGGCACACCTATCACTTTAAAGTATCAAGAGGAGTGAGGCAAGGTGATACCGCTTTTCTAATCCCCTTTTGTGGTTGCTCAAGGTCTGATCTCCATGGTTGGTAAAACTAAAGAGTTAAGATTGAATCATGGTTTCAAATTCAATCAAAATGCTCCTTCAATACCAATTCTTCAGTGAACATCTCTAAGTCCACGATTTTTACAGTTGGGGAAGTGCCTCAGATTGATGATAGCCCAGATGCTTAGATGCACGAAAAGTGAATTTCCATGTTCTATTTGGGTCTTCCTCTTGGGACGAAGTTCAAAAACACCAGAGTTTCGAAAAGAGTGTTGAAAGAATTGAAGGAAGATTGTGCATATGGAAGAAAATGTATATAGTGAAGACGGGGAGAACACCCTTGATAAAAAAAATTTAATTAAAAAAAAAAAAACTATTGCCAACATTCCAGTGCACGTGATTGAAAAGTGCATAAGGAGCTTCCTTTGGGGTTCAACTCCCACCTCCAAGAAATTTCATCCACTCAATCCAAAAGTGTACCACAGATGAAGAAGGCGGTCTTGGCTTCAGAAGGATAAAAGATTTCAACAAAGCCTTGCTCCTTAAGTAGATTTGGAGGTATGGAATAGAAGTTGATTCTCTATCGAGAAAGGTTATTACCTCCAAATATGGTAATTCCTCCCAAAATTGGTTTAATCTCACATCACAGCCCAAGGATGGTCTTTATGGAAGGAATTAACCCATAATGGCACAAGGATTGGGTTTTGAAATTAAAAATGGGAAGGACTGAGCTCTTTGCTACTGTCACACTTATTCAGTTGAGTTGGATGGGGGACAAGACAAATCGCTGTGACGAGGGAAAGACAAGAAATTGAGTCGAAGATGGCTATCAACAAGTGACTCCTCCTATAGAGTTCAACCTCCTTGAGCAAAGAATTCACAAGTTGCATGAGCTCATTTAGACTAAAAAAGGTCCCTCCTAGAGCTTGCTTCCTCTTTTGGACCTTTCTTAATGGCAGAATTCTTACAATAGATAACATCAGTCTCAAACTCTCTCGTACTGGTGTCTGGGTTTGGAATAGAATGTTTCATGCTTTTGTTTGGATCATGTGAAGGGAGAGAATGTGAGAAACAACAAATCTTTCATGAATGTATAGATAGTTTGTGAATAGATATTAATGTCAGCCCTTGAATTTGGGGTGTTCTTGGGGAATGTTCAAGAACTCCCACTGCTCTTGTATGTTTGAGATACTTTGCATTAAAGTAAGATATGGTGTTTACTTTTGTTCCATTCCTCAATGCTTTCATCATTGATTACTCGTTTGTCGTAATAAAATATTTTTGTTTCTGATAAAAATAATAATAATAACAATAATAATAATAATAATAATAATAATAATAGTAATAATAATAAAAGTTCTTTTGTTAGAGTTCATCAATTAGTATCACAGCAAACCTAAAAGGAGAATTCTTGGATCAAACAAGAATATTGAAAGATCTGAAAGAGGATATGGAAAAGCTTCTCGAGGTTAAACAAATAAATAAAATTTGTATCAATCGGAGAAGCATACAAGAAAAAGAGGGAATTGAAGAATAATGGGAGGGCGCACGTCGAATCAATTGATAAGATCTAGAAAGAGGAAAAGAAAGACTCGAAAAGTGGGCAGCAGAGTTAAAAACGAAACAGCCACCCCTACAATTCCCACTACTTTCCTCCTTTTGTGATCCCATATGGGCAAGTCTTGAGGCATAGTCCGAGTATGACTTCTTCCACATGCATGCAATGATGAAGATGCAATCTTGGTTATTTTTAAAGACTATTTTTCATGGACCGTGAATATTGTCGAACAGTAAAAATTAATGACTATGGAAGAAAAACAGATGTTGGTTATTCATGATCATTTTTACTTGGGAGGTTCGTTTTCAAATTTGTTCAATAGTTGGACTTTTACACTTCAAGCTTCTTCCACTAGGGGAGGATGATGGAGTTGGGAATTGTTTTCTATTTAAGTGATGGGTCGGGAGAGTAATCCAATATTTAGTAAACTAGGGTTTTTTACTAGATTAGAGGGGGCGAATCTAATCATATATCAAGCAAAAGTGAGAGCGGGGGCATCGGACTACAACATACATTAGTGGATACAAATAGTACAACTACACCGTAAACTCATACGGTACTACCGTGGATAACACATGGGAAATTTTTGCCCTATGCATACCTGGAGTGGGCTTAATATCACCAGAAAACTGTAAATAAAGCTCAAACCAACCTTTGTAGTTGGTTTTGAAATTGAAGAGAACTCCACAGAGAAATTTAGTTAGTTTTGTTGCTTTTATAGCTTTTGTTGCATCCTTTCAATTTAGTTATTTCTTTTCGTTAATTTTTTATCAGAATAGTTGTTTTGTTATTTAGAATTCATTCATATAAATAGATATAGAAATATATCCTGAGAATGCAATATGTGCAACTTAAAAAAAAAAAAAAAAACAGCAAACAGTTGAAATAGAGTCCAATCAAACAAATGATGGTATGAGATGACTGTAATGTCTAGACAAGAGAATCATTATACTGCAGTGAGCATCATGTAGTTCAGGAAGGTGCTTGGACTTCAGCACTTCTGATTGAGAAGAGAATAAAGTAGCTCCCTGCCTCTCTGTCACCTTTTTGTCCAGGACTAAAATTAGGGCAGTCTAGTTCTCATTTTCTATACTAGCCAAATGAATCCTGGGAAGGTTGTCACAAGATCATCAAGAGTAAGAGAATCAGATCGACTCTACTCTTCCTTCTCTACCACTACCAAAATAGTGCGCATAGTTAGGGAATGCAATAGAAGGTGGATCATCAAGCATTTGATGGTAATCCAGGGAGCTTGTAGTTCAATCTATAAAAAAGAAACTGCAAGATTGGGAACATCCCTTCGGAGCCAGCATAGTTGGGATGCGTGGAAATGTTTAATAATGCTATTTTCTCTAGTTCCTTCTTGTTCTCTTCTTAGATTTTTTTTTTTTTTTTTTAAATAAAAGGTTGGATTCCTATATCCCTAGCTTGCCTTCATGCAAGTAAAAGAAAGATTGTCATTGGTAACATACTCTTCAATGTCTTAACTGAATTCTTCTAATGACAGATAAGAAGATCTTAAGACTAGAAAACTTACCCTAAATTCGATCCTTTCAATGTTGAAAGGAGGGGCTTCAGCTACATCTTTTCCAAATGATATAACTCTCCCATAGTTTAACCTTTTTGTTTGAGATGCCATTTCCACACTTGCAGACCCAGCATTACTGGCCAAAACATGTGTACCATTATGTCTGTGCTTCTTTGGGTTGCAGTCATAGCCTTCTTCAGGTGACCAGTCAAGACCACCCCAAATAGTGTCCCCACCCTTTGGTATCATTGACATGGTTGAGTCCCATGTTCGAGTCATCCGCATCACATGTTGCAATGTTTGAAGACGAAATAAATCCTTATCCAAAACACCTGGTGCAATTGCCCTGTATGGTGGGAAACATTGCATTGAGGAACTCAAATTGAAAACAATGTGCATGAAACTATGTAAAATTAAGTGTCTATTAGGTCATTGTAATTGTTAGGTAAATCTTAAGGCACAAATGCCTATGCTTTTAAAGAAAGGATACAGACTCAATTAATGAATCACCACATGGCAATTACAAAAAAAGGAAATGAAAATCAATGAGATAAATCGAGTTTCAGAACAACAGAAGTAGCTGAAGTTATCAACCTAACTAAGATGCTTTAAACACGAACAAATACTAAAAAGAAAATGATCATGACAAACGAAATTCCAAGTAGAGAGAGACAAATGAAGTTCCAAGCAGAGAAAGAAGACCAAAGTTTTAAAATAGAGGGAAATGTATTTTTTCAAAGACTTGAAGTGTGTAACTTTTCAGCTAGACGGAAAAACACTCATGACAAACAAATTCCCAAAGTAAGACAACTGTCATGACAGAAGCCAATAGAATGTTTGGAGCCATTTTTTCAGAGTTTCTCCGGACTCATTGCTATAATGATATATAATCCAGTAAAGAGAAAGCTTCAACTCAAGTCTAATACGATGATATCCTAAGAGTGAAGCAGCTATTACCTGGCAACAGCAACATCCTTGGCCTCAGAAGAGAAAAGTCCACTAACTGCTTTTGGAACTCCTAAAAATGGTCCACCTATGTTCATCACTGCCTTTATATGTCGGGCGCACCAATCTGGTCCACCACCACCACCCATTGGAGTTGGTGCCTCAACCCATTTCATAAAATGCAGGAAGTATAAAACTCCCATTGAATGTGGAATAACAACCACCTTTTTCCCACCGTTTGATACCACCATGAGTTCTATATTACTCTTTATCCTGCTTAGGGTTTGATCACGCACCTGATCACGCACATAATACATGATACAAGCATCAGACATTCTTATATGACTTAATAATTTATTAGTATTTCAAGTTATGCATTTCATTTAGTTAATTAGTTTAGTAATAGTGATAACACACGATATGTATCATATTAAGCATCATCGATGGTACATATACACCTTATGATATACCGAAATAAGATAATATGGGGATGTATCATCGACGTGAATCCTTATACAAGTGACGTGAATGAATGGATGGAAGATAACCAATATTTTTCTAATATGTGTTACACAAGTATGTAATATGTAATATATGTATTTTTATATCTTTTTTCATATAATGTAGGATACACGATGTCTTACGTGTATCTTAAATTTAGGTTTCAAATATACGATACAACAAATGTTTTAATAACTATGAGTTTAGTTAGTTATGTGGTTGTGAGGAAGTTATTGTAGAGAGGTGATTATTTGACAAGTATGAGGAGATATGTATTTAAATGGTGCATTATTGGTTAAAAAAAGAGAAGAAAGATTGTTTTGTTAAAAGAAATATAAAAAAGGCTTTAGTTGAATTCCCTCGAAGAATCAGTAGGAGGAAGTTTCTCTTGAAGAACCAAATTATTTTCCATTTAAATTTGTGAATCAAGTTACAGATATGATTATATCCATGAAAACGTACACTTCTAGGTGTTAAAACAAATTCCTAATAAATTTTTTTTTACTCATCCAATGTTTCACCTGAAATTGTTATTTTATTTTAGTTCTTCATTTTGTTTGATATTTACAAAAAGCATATAAATTTGTTGGGAAAGTAAATTACTATAATTCAGAGAAGACATTTACTAAAAAATCGAGGATATAGTGAGGGGATGATTTTCATTGTAGTTAATTATGATGATGCTTATGGTAGTCAAGATGATGGCAATGACAAACATAATAGTTTTTTACGGTGGTAGCCACGTTGGTTTTTTGTTGAAGTTGGTTCAAAATTATGAGTAAAACTAGGTTCAAGAGAAATGGGCACTACGGTCCAATTGGATTGACCAATCAAGTGTACTCAAAAGTGAGTTTCTTGAAGCTAGGTAGTAAGGGCATGGATAACACCCACATGCATAGTTATCCATATTGAACGATATCGTGGTTTAAGGAAGAAGATCTTCGTAGAGATCCTTCTCAAATCAGGAGTCATGCTGTGAAGGGAAGTTTCCCTGTTAACCATGTGCTCCTAGATACGCAGGAGATAATTCTCGTTTCGAGAGTAGTCTATAGGTAGAAGTCTTCATATGTGATACATACTCTGGAATATGCTTCCTAATTGGAAGCAAAGAGCCGTTGTAGTTGTCTGTCTGAAGCTGATCCTCGAGATACTTGTCTCCCTTCCTTTCAACTCCTCTAAACAAAATCTCTCCAACTCTCACAATACATTCAATCAAAAAGCTCCCACACAAGCAAGGCTCCATGGTTAAGGATGAAAGCAAACAAAAAAATGATTAAGGAATGCGAAGATTCAGATAACATTTGCCACTATAGGATAAAAGTCTAAGGAAAATTCACATATCTCCGTTTGTTGGAATGACGGATTATCATGCTTGGACAGATGCATACGGGTATTGCAGATAGATGTGAGACACATGGGCCTAGCGAGCTAGAAGAATTTGGGTCCACTTGGCGGACGGCATTGGGCAGACTTAGAACCGCTTGGGCCGGAAGACTGTTGGGCTGACGCTTAGACCTATTTTTTTTCTTGAGATCATCATGACATGTGTACGGCGCAAAGTTGGGACCGTTTTGGTGTATCATCACACACATGTATATATATATATATTTCATCTTTCTTTCTCTAATCGCTTCACACTCTTGGTATTGACTTATGGGTAGGTATTGACGAGGTTGGGGGGTGAGGTGGAACCTTAATTTTTCTCATTTTTTTATAACACATTGCCATGGACCGATTAATTGGTGAATTTTTAAAGCGATTAATCATGAATTAATCGATAAATCAACCGAAAATCGTCGATTGCTCGGACAAGGAATTATTCAAACGATTAATTTAAAAATCGTAACACTCTATTAGCGAGAAGAGATTAATCACTGATTAATCACCGATCTAATAACATAGGTTAAGAGTAGTTTGGAGGTTTTGAGAGAAACAAAAGTATCACTCTCCCCACCTCCAAAATCAACAGAACTTTGTCCGCACAACCCGAACTTTATCCGCACAACTCGGATTGGAATTGTTTTTTAATGTTTTGTACAAGCAATTGCCTTGATGGAGTTTTTGGAAAGTATCGTTAAAGCTCATTGAAGGTAGTTTTTTTTAACTCTCTACTTCCACTCCTCTATGGGTTTGTATTTAGTATATTTTGCAAACCAAAAGGGAAGCAAGCACTTAGTCCAAGATGAATAACTAAGGCTGGACCAAAAATACATCAAGTAATTTTGTTTATCCACAATATTTACACTACTCTATGGGTTTTTATTTAGTAATTTTGCATAACAAAAAGTATTATATTAAACAAAAGGGAAGCTAGCACTTAGTGCAAGATGAATCACTTGGGCTGGACCAAAAATACATCCAAGTAATTTTCTTTATCCACAATATTTGCCAATCAAACATACAAGAGTGGGAGTCTTTTAAAATACCCCATGTATAAGACCAAACCCACAAGTTTTCTTTGATGTTGGGTGGCTATCGAATATTGGGTAGCTAAGGTCACACGTTGGAGTAAGTTGTTGCATATGGTAGTCGCAACTCTTTAGTAACTATGAACATTGGATGGCTAGGGTCATACATAAGTTGTCTTTTGGATACAAGTGACATGACAATGAACTTTTTTTACCCTACTTTCTTAAATATGGTTACTTTTGTCTTTTTATATGTTTAAATATTTTATGATGTATATATCTAGGCTTTGATGGGGTTACCAATCAAAGGATCGGAACAAGTGGCTTTGACGGTTGGATAATGATATAGGCTTTTCAATGAGATCGATGTTCTCTAAGCTCCCATTAGAGTACATAACTTTTTAGTTAAGTGCAGGGGCAGATCCATGTGTACCAAGGGTCGGGCTATAACCCGGGGTAGATTTTTGTTTAAAAAAATTACTATGTATTTTACAATAATATTACACATAGCTTCACTTGTTCCAGTAGTAACACTTTAAGGCCTGCTATATTTTAGCACGGATTCAAGTTCCATCCCCTTCATAAATTTTTGTAATTAAATGTTTTTGGACTTTCTATTTATTTATTATTACTTTTTTATTTATAGCCCGGTGTTGTAATATTTCCTAGCTCCGCCCTTGGTTAAGTGGGTTAGAAAAAGGAGAAACATAGTTTCTTTCTTTGCATAGGTAACGGTATGCAACGGTTCAGGACAAAGTCCTTTGAGATAAAATTTAAGTTATAATTTATAGGGACAAATTTCTATTACTCGCTTGGTCAACATCACTTGGTCTGTTTGTTGCCAGATGTAAGGCACCATGGTCTGCCGCAGCCTCGGCAGAACATTTTCTACATAATATAACCTATGCAGTTAAAACGATGTTATAACCTCGATATAACGTTTAACGGGGGGTGAGCCATTACGTTTTGACATTATCACGTTTGGGTATCATGGCTCCGATATAACGGCCATTATATGGTCATTATTGAGATAACGTCGTTTTAACATTTTGTTCTAATACATAAAACAAAATTAAAAAATATAAAAATTCACCCATTTCATTCTCGAGAACCAAAACCCTAGATTCAGAGGAAAGATGAAGAAAGACCAGATCTCGCCAAAGAATAAGACATTGTCAGTCAACAGAGAACGAGAAAAGAAGAAGAATAAAGGAAGAAGACGAAGAGTTGATTGCACTCTATGTTGCGATCTCACTCTCTGTTGCAATCTCACTCTCATATGAAGGGAATATGTTTTCTATTAATACATTAATGTTTTTGAATTTAATGTTATGAATATGATTTACTTGTTTTACTCTATAATACATTAATTCTTAGAGGGGGTATAAAAAATATATATTTTAAAAAATATTATGTTATATTTCATTATAACTTATAAACCTCCTGGATCGTTATAGGTTTGTTATCCGCTTTAACTACATAGAATATAACTTTTAGATTTTTACTTATTTCATATATTTTTTATCATGATGAAGTTTCAAAACGAATTAGAGAGTTTTTATTGTTCATCTTTCTGTTAAGTTACTTTTCAAAAACTATCAAGGGGTGTCTAATCCAAAGCTAGGACAAAGTGCTTTACAGAAATAAACAAAGCCATGGCCCATCCCCTAACAACATAGCTTGTCCTATGTAAGTCAAATTGTATGCGTGATATTCTGAGTTTTGTGGACAAGCATGGGTTTGTGTTGGTTTTAATCAAATAAAGAAAACAGCAACATAGGAGATTCCATCGAGAAAGGGGTCAAAAATCATAATAAGGTTGTCGGCTTTAATAGGAATTTTCATAATATAAATGCCTCAAAAAGTGAAAGGCAATTTATATGACATGGAATGTATATCTGTGAATGCATATTCACTTGGAAACAACTGGAGCTTATTGATTATGGATTAAAAGAAGATAAGGCAAAATAAAAATGGTGATGCATTAACAATACAACAAATCACAAATGAACAGTCTCAATGTGAAGATGACTGAACTGATTACCTCAGTGTTATGAAATGATATTCTCCAGTCATATGCAGCCATATACATAGTTTTCTCCTCATAGCCAATGCGTGCCAAATTTGCAATTAGAACTGCCCAGACAAAGTATCCTGGTGCAAAATAATCCGCTGCCACAAGTCCAGTGACAGGCCTAACTCTTATACCAGAAGGATCCAGCCCAGTCTCGTTATCTAGGGACATGTGTTCAACCCAACATAAAGGCCTGCAAAAAATTCTTTCAGACAATGTGACTCTAGAAAAGAAATAACAATCCCAATTTAGATTTCACCTCTAATAAGAGTTTTTTAAATGCATTTTTCAGTGACCTATGCAGATTCAAGGTATCTGCCCAAACACTTTAACAGGAAATCTGAGGCTTATCTATCTGCGGACCAAACTTTGGCTATCAATGATATTTTTTGTTACAGAAACAAGATACTTAAAATGGCCAATGGTAGCCTGGTTGGATGGTTAAGGCTGTGGTGGTTTAACCCCACGTCTTGGGTTTTATACCCATTGGCGGCACGCTTGCCTTTCAAAAAAAAAATATTTAAAAGCATCATTAATGGGCAAGTTAATAATTGCCATGGACTTCCTCAAATTCCCAGATGCCTTAAGAAAGCATAGAAACTCATAATTTAAGTTACTAAGAAGGTGAATGAGCTTATGCCCTCTACTTCCACAACACTTCTAATGGATTACCTACAAGATGTGCCCGTGAAGATGTATTTAAGTCATGGAAGCTTGAAAACTTAACTTTGTTTCTTTATTCTTGCTTAGCTTTGTACATCGTAGTCTTGGTATTCAAAAAAACCCGGACAAAAATAGTGGTTTGAACAGCATTGATGAAAAAAGGGGGGAAAAAAAAGTAAGATACTAAATCAGGGCATCGAATCGAATTCTCTCTCGTTTTGTCACATGGAAGACATAAATATGTTGATGAAAGGCAACTAGACACCCTAGTGTTACTGTCTGATACTCACTACAATCTTCCTATTGGGACTCAAGCCCACACCCGGTAAAATTCCATTCAAACGAGAAGAGAGAAGACGGATATTGTGAAATAGCTAATTAAAAAAAAAACAATTCGCTGATTGCAAGACCAAACAACTAATTACAAAAAAAAAATACAATTCACTGATTGCAAGACCTAACCCAAACAAAAATCACCAGCTCCTGTGGTTCAAGACCCAGCAAGCGATCAGATTGCCTTGTATATCATTCTGTAGAGGTCACAGTTTCAAATTTTTTTCCCGACACATCCGCTAGAACATTTTCTAGTATTTTTATGCTGAGGTGGAATGTTGGGATTCAAGCCCACTCGAGATGTGTTCAGGGGAAAGGTCAGTATTTCTCAAAGTGATTTCTCTAAGGCACTACCAACGGGCAAAACAACCTCCTACTAATATACTCTAATCTAATGAAAGTGAAACCAAAATGGTTACTCACAGCTATTACCAGAGACATATGCAAGATGAGCTAGTTTATGAATACTTGATAAGAGTGGGTATCCCAACAATAGAGAACATCTCTAACCTTTAAGATTACTACAAATGTAGCTTTTTTAAAACCTCCCCTTATCAGTAAAAAAAAAAAAACAAGACTTGAGAGAGAGAGAGAAGCCAAGTAGAAATTGTTACTTGTTATAAAATGCAAGCTAAACGATAGGAGCTAAAAATTGAGAATAATGTTTTTGATGAAAAACAAAAAAGATAAAAGAGTACCTTTTATAAACTTCTCCAAATGTGCCGCCCCAAAGCCTCTTTCTAAACAACCCCTCGGCACATTGATGGCCTTCCCAAAGCTCGAGGCCACCGGTAACTATCCCGGGAACGAAGACAACTGGATGCTTACCCTTTAAGCCCTCCTTGTGCAACTTGACACCAGGTGGATCTGGCAATGGTCCTGTTATTGCCTCAGTTACATACTGAGGAAAGGAAGCAGGCATGGCATTATAAAGAAAGAGGAGAAACCACCAAATTGAACATATAAGACCAATAAACCAACAGCAACCATCAACACAAGACCATTTCGTGCTCTTCTTTTTATCATCCCTCCTCTTATTCTTCTTTTCATCGTCTTCTTCTTCTTCTTCTTCTTCTTCTTCTTCTTCTTCTTCTTCTTCGACAAGATTAAGTTTATTATTATCCTCCTCCTTTTTTCGATTTGTAGGTTTGGAATCCTTATCAGGTTCAGCACCTCCTCCTCCCTTTCTACGTCTCAACATACCCATAATACTATTAAATGCTCGCTCTGCCTTCTCTCGATTCGATTCAATACAATTGGCGGGCGGCGCGGGAGGGCACTGCTCTTCTTCTTCACTGGTTTCAGGTTTTCTACTACTTGCTGCTCCTTTCAATTCAATCCAATAATTTAATGTTGCTGTTTCTCATCAACCCTAACCCTAATAATCCTCCTTCCAATCAATATTCACTCACGCTTTGATTTTTATTTTTTTCCTTGCTTCTTCTGGACTGACTTTCAAAGTTGGAGATTGGTTCAGGCGGACAAACTGACAGAAACAGCTGCTGGTCTGTGACTTCCTTCTGGATTTCTATAGTTGTGTGGATTGGAAAAATAAATGATGAGGAGGTGGTGGTGACGGTGAGTGAGTGATTATGATTATTTTTTTTATTTTTTATTTTTTATTTTACAATTCTAGTTTTGCTAGTATTTTTGGCAAGAGAATGGGTAAAAAAATGTAAAAACATAAAAAATAAAAATAAATAAAAAATAAAAAAAAATGCCACAAATGCTAGCAAACATAGTTGGCTAGACTTCCTCATTTGTTTTAGGTAGCGACTATTTAGCACCACATGTTATCTTTACCCACATCACTCGTCTAATTATTTCTTTCTCACATCATGCACTTTCTCCCTCATACCAATGTTCTCTTCCACACCACCTAATGCAGTCCTTTTTCGCTCCATGCTCTGACTTGTTTGTCCTGCACAAATAGCACGCGTGGCCGATGGCACTCCGGTGCTAAAGTCAGACAAAGCTTTGAGGAAGGTGTAATGTTGTAAGTGTAACGAGGAATTTGTAGCGTACCTAAGTTTACCAACCTCATGTCTAATTTATAGTGCAAAGAGTCATGGGTTAACCAAACCATCGTAGGTGTAAATTAGGGAGGAGATATTTGTGGAGACCCCTATCTAATTAGGAATCGTGTTGTAGGAGGGAAGTTCCATGTTAGCTCTGTACTCCTAGATACGCGGGAGATAGTTCACAATCCGAGAGCATTTCGTGTAAGGGAATTTCCCTGTGTGAAAGATACTCTGGTGTTGGCTTCCTAATTGAAAGCAAATAGCAGATGTGGTTGCCGGTCCGAAGAAGATCCTCGAGATACTTGCCTAAAAATGACTTTCGGGTATCGTGGATAGTTGTGAGACGTGTGGGCCTAACGTGTTGTGAGAGTTCGGGTTCGCCTGGTGGGCTGAAGTTGAGTGGGCTGAGAACCGTACCGCTCAAGCTGGATCCGTATTGGGTTGTTGCTTGAACCTGTGGTTCCTCGAGATCATCATTACAAGTATTCGGCTCAGGGGTGTGACCGTTTTTATGTATCATTAGCTACTCCCCCCGAGTTAGTGGGTCGTCATATCGGTTCGCTAAGTCGTATCTGGAAGGGATGCGTCGCTCATGATGACTGAATCTGAATCGTTGCTTGAACCGCGCGCTGCATTAATTAAACGTGTCTTGGTTTGGCAAAAAAGAGGCGGGAACCCATCGCCTATATAAGTCATTCGCAGTACAACGTACGATTCGTCTACTTTTCTTGCTTTCAAATATATCGTTTTGATTAGAAGAGTTTGTTCGTCTTCCCCATGGCCCCAGAAGATCTTCTTGATGATGTTGTCTTGGCCGAGGGCCTAGAGTTTTTTGAAGGCAAGTCGTTGTCTGAACCTAGTCTTGTCGAAATCCGTACTAGGTTTATAGTCAAGAGGATATTGCCTTTGTACCTTCTAATGGGCGACCAGTCGCCAATGTCGCCTCCTAATGGTCTTATCTGTTTACACCGGGTGATGCTTCAAACTGGAGTGTGTTTCCCGGTTCTAGACATGATCTGGGAATTCTTGAATCTGCTAGGGATTCCCCCGGCTCAGTTGGGACCCAACGGATACAGGGTTATCCTCATGATTCTGCTCTGTGCTAAGGAGGCCGACGTTAGCGTGACACCGAGGGTGATCCAGTTGTTTTCCGCTCCTCGGTTGTAGAACAATGTTGTCTGTAAGCTAAGGCCGTCGAAGTGCTTCTGCTGACTGCCTGATGACTTCAAGTTCTAGCAGAATTTTTGTTTCTTGGCCCCTGTAGATTCGAAGTATTTTCAATGCAAGGGTTGTCCAATCGAACAACAGTTCAGACCGCTTCATAAGTTCGACTCTTTTCTTGCAACTTTTATGTGCTTGATGATAGATTGAATAACCGTTGCTCATGTTTTTCTGCAGGGATGTTCCCCACTACTCCACTTACTTTGGAGGAGCGAACCACCATGGAGAAATTTCGCGACTTGCCTCAAAGGGAGGTGACTGATGTAATCAGAGTTTCCAACTTCATTCGCAGTGGGTTGTGGGCTCGTCTGGAGTACCTTGAGCACAAACTGGCAGAGGCAATGTCCGAGAAGGACAGACTTAAGCAGGAGCTGAGCCGGATATGTCAAGAATTCGAGGTTGCGCAGAAGGCTACGGATAAAACGCGTTCTAAGCTGCAATCCTTTGCTGAAGAAAGTGCTTCAAGAAAAGTCGGCTGGGCCGCTGAGAAACAACAGTTGGAATCCGTTGTGGATTTATATGCTCGAGAATCTAGGAAGGCCAAAGACCAGCTGAAAATTGGGGTGTCATGAACTCAGTGCTTTGGAGAGTTGTCTGGCCACAGAGCAATCTCAGGTTGATGTGCTGACTGGTAAGTTGGAGCTGATGGAGGGCAAACTTATTGCTGCAAAGGTGCGAGAGGAAGAGCTTCTCCAGGAACAAGATAAATGTGAGTTTCGCTGGGTCGTACATGGCCGCCTAGAGCTGTTGTCGCTGATGAAGGAGGAGCATCCGAAGTGGGACCTTGATCGTTATAAGAAGATGTCATATGTAAACTTGTCTGTCTCGTCTGCATCATCGGACGAGGAGGATGATTCAATCCCTGACGTCCAGGTTGAAGCACATATGGATGCAATTTCCGCCCCTGTTTTTACTAGGCTTAACTCTTCCTTTTCCGTGCCTTCTCCTGATTAGGAGTGTTTTGTGTACTTGTACTTTTTTTGTCTTGACCATTAATGAAAACAATGTTATCTATTTTACGCTTTTTGTCTCTATTGCATGTTTTTTTTGCTTTGCCTTATCGTCTTGCTTTGGCATAGGCTAGTTGAATCAATAGGACGTTGACTGGTCTGTTTGCAGTAAAGGGTTTGACTGCTTTGTATTGTGAATGACCTAGGTCATTGCTTGTTTGCTTGACTAGTCGGTTGCAGCTGTGGCTTGGGCGAGCTGTGGTGGCCTAGTGTTTGGCACGAGTGGCATTTTCCAATGTTAGGATGCCAATTCGTTTGAGTGTGATGGTGCTGACTTGGCAAGATTCATTTTTGTATCCGCTGGTTTAAAGGGACAGCGGAGGCCGTGTGGCGAGCTGTTTGAGACTCCCACCATCCGAATCCTTTATGACCGATCAAGGCGGACGACAGATTCGGGGAGTAAGGGTTTGGTGACTAGGCTGAAAAGCAGTGGTCTCATAGAAAGCCATCGAAATCAGTTCGGGACTGACTAAGCTTTCACCATTCGAATCATTTATGACCGATCAGGGTGGACGACAGATTCGGGGAGTAAGGGTTTGGCGACCAGGCTGAAGAGCAATGGTCCCGTGGCAAGCTGTCGGAATCAGTTCGGGACTTACTAGGCTTCCACCTTTCAAACAGTCAACGCCCTCCTCGCGCGGCAGGGGCTACGAATTCGAGTGGGTTTGGTGATCACACTGAAAAACAATGGTCTTGTGGCAAGCTGTCGAAATCAGTTCAGGACTGACTAGACTCCCACCATCCAAATTATTTACACCTGAGTGCACCAGGCTACAAACTTGGGAATGTTTCGGCAGTCGTGCTGAAAAACAGCGGTCCCATGGCAAACCGTTGAGATCAGTTCGGGATTGACTGGGCTCCCACCTTCTAGATTATCTACACCCTTGTGCTGAGGCTACAAGTCTAGGGTTGATGATTCGGCAGCCACACTAAAGAGCAGTGATCTCGTGGCGAGCTATCAGAATCAGTTTGGGACTTACTAGGTTCTCACCTTCTGGACTATCTACACCCTTGCATTGGGGGATACAAGTCCAGGGTTTGATCAGAAGCTTTCAGCGCTAGTCGTCACTAGCTAAGCTTACCTGATTAGGTTCGGCGATCACCATCCGCGAAGGGGGCAATGATCCCTGGCAAGTTGTCGTCACCAGACGTGATAGCACTTATTAGACTTCCACTTCCTAAACCGTTGATACTCGTGTTAGGCGCACTAGGTGTTGGGATGAACCAGAAGCTATCGTCATCAGTCATGGCTGACTGAGCTTGCCTGATTTGAAAGGAGGTTTCGTCTGCTAAGGGGCGTGTGAACCTGATCCATCCGCTTGGCACATGGTGTGGAGGAAGTTACCATAAACTGACTAGTGATCTGTAAGTACGATCTGTATGCCAGGTTGACTAGGATCTTCTTGTGCTCGTACCATGCATGCGACGGGGTGTTGTTTGATTATCAGGCCGGACCCATGGACCCGCAAAGGAAGGGCTAGGATTTCTTGCAAGGCGTGTTGTGTGTATAGTGTAGATCTGCGGTGAAACGTGTAAGGCACAGGTTGCGTGGCGGTTACTCCCTTTCAATTAATGGGGGTGCCTCCCATTATCTTGACTCCGCTATAGTCTTCGGAAGGGGTCGAGCAACTTTTATCTTTCCTCTCACCTGCAGACTGTTCGCAGTATGTAATCTTTTGTATCCACCTCAGGGCGTTCGCAGTATGTAGTTTTTTGTATCTGCCTTAAGGTGCATGTTGTTACATCTTTCCAATAATCAATAGAGTTTGTCTATGAAATTCTTGTTTTATTTCTTAAATGATTGTGAATCACATAAGTTTCTTAAGAACTCTAAACTCAATATTGACTATGGAAAGAGAAATAAATAACTTAAAGCAAACTAATTGTTGATGAAGATAAAATGATCTTGGCCTCTAAGCGAATACGGATAGCTTTTGCAGATCATTTAGCGGACCGTTGAGGCGTTACATAGGTCACTGAAGAGTAAACCTTGCAGAGGGGTGGATCGCCACACCGACATGATGTCAGGGGATGTGTTCGTGCTTGCCATTGTCGTTACGATTTGCTTTATGAGAGAGTTGACTGCTCCTGTATCACTAAAAAATGGTGTCCCTTCCGTTTTTAGGCCTTGCACTGGGTCAGGCTGCTCTGCATGATGTAGCTGGATCTGGGAGCACTCTAGCTGTTTCAGTGCGGCGTAGTGGCAGCCTCGTGCCATAGGTTGGTCTCCACGTATTGTCCCTTCCGAGTTGTTAGCAGTATACTTAACACACTGGTGAAGGGTGGATACCACTGCTTCCATTTGGTGTAGCCACGGTCTTCCCAAGATGAGGTTGTAGAACGATGGTGCGGCTACCACCATGAAATCAAGAAATAAGACCTTCGTTAACTGTGGCTCTCCGGCTACTGTGGCTAGCCTTATCCTTCCGACGGGGAAACACTTCTCCCCGCTGAACCCGATCAGCGGGTGCTCTGATGGCATTAGGCTTTCCTCTTTGAGGTCCATGCTGCGGAAAACATTGAAGAATATAACGTTGAGTGAGTTTCCTGTGTCAACGAGGGTTCTCTTCACTTCCCACTTTGCAATGGATACAGAGATGGCCAAGGCGTCGTTATGTGGCGCTCGGACTCCGTCTAAGTCCCTGTCCATGAAGATCAAAGTGGGAATGGGGTTTTGAATTTGTGAATAGCAAACGCGTTCATCCTCGTCTGCGAGTTGTGTCCGCATATCCAACAGAGTCCGCTTGCGGGACCTGTGCAATTGGTCTTCATTGTCCGACTCCAAAGGACGTATATTATCCCAGGAGTCTCATTTTCTACCTCTTTGACCGTCTCCCCTATCCTTGGTTGATTCTGGCTGCTTCTCAGACTTTAAGAAGTCTTTCAATTTGCCCTTGCGGATCCAGCGCTCTATTCCATACCTTAGACTCTTGCAGTCATTGGTGTTGTGGCCGCCTTCTTTGTGGTACACACAGTACTTGCCGTTATCCCTTCTGGCAGAGTCTCCGCGTGTCGTCGAGGGCCACTTCAATTCCTCCCAATTTTTCATGGAGTTGAGTACATCCAATAGACTAGCATTCAGAGGTTTCACGGTTCTGGATCCAACGTAGTTGGATGACTTTTCTAGCCTAGGACGATCAAGATCCAACCTGTTGTAAGTGAGCTTCCTTTTGCTCCGCTCCTCTTCCTCATGTGTCTTTCCTTCTTTCTTATCCCTTGAAGCAAAGTGTTTTCTGTCTCCGTCGGTTTTCCTCTTGGTTGTCCTTGATTCCTCTAGGGTGATGTGTCTCTGAACGCTCTTGAGGAGCTCCGCCGTGTCCAGAGGGAGCTCCAAGGTGAGGTTCTTGAAGAGTTTTCCTTCTCTGAGGCCTGCGGTGAAGGTCGTCACGGCTGTATCGTCGTTTCACTCGTCGATGAGGGTCAGCTCGTTGTTGAAGCGTGTGACATACTCTCAGAACGTCTTGTTAGACCTCTGCCTTAGAGAGTATGTAGTGTGGGCCTTTTCTGACGAAGCGGGTTAGGAATTCCTTCGCTGGTGTTTTGAAATAATCAATTGACTTCGGCAGAAGGATGTGGAACCACTTCAATGTGGGGCCTTTGATACTAGTAGGAAAGGTTTTGCACGTGTCGGATTCAGATCCTTCCTTGAGAGCCATCACGTGCTGGTAGTGGCATAGATGATCGAAGGGATTAGTGGTCCCATCGTAGGAATCTAACTTCGGGGGAGTGAACTTCCTTGGGAGGGCCTCATTCATTATCTGGTCTACGAATGGCGGGATGGAGAGGCAATATAGGACGTCAGGATCATGCGCTCCTTTGCAGAGGGGACTCTCGAGGCTGAGCCCTTCTGTCCTGGGGCGCCCTAAAAGAAGAGGCAAAGGTGCTGATAATTCCGAATCTTCCATCTCAAGAACATAGAAATCTGCTGGGAATATCAAATGGTTAACCTGCACTAACACATCTTCCAACAAACCTCGAGGATATGCATTAGAACGGTCAGCCAATTGAATAATAACACCATCATTTTTTAATTTCCCAAGATTCATAGATCGATAAATAGAATACGACATAACATTAATTGAAGCACCTAAGTCTAACATTGCATTTTCAATTTTAGTATTACCGATAACACAAGGGATAGTGAAACTACCTGGATCCTTACACTTCGGTGGCAATTTCCTTTGAAGAACTGCGGAGACATTCTCACTTACCTTAACTACCTCTCCGTCTCGAAGACGTCTCTTTGTTGTGCAAAGCTCCTTCAAAAATTTTGCATACTTAGGCACTTGCTTAATAGCATCAAGAAGCGGAATATTGACTTGGACTTTTCGGAAGGTTTCCAAAATTTCCTTATCATGTTCATCTTTCCTAGATTTGGCAAACCTACCTGGAAAAGGCACAAAAGGTGGAACAAGATTAGCAGAAACTGAATTTGGAATACTCACCTTCTTACCTTGGAGTTCTGGTTTTTCAATGATGGATGGATAATCCTTCTGTAACTCAGCTTTCTTATTTTGACTCTGTTTAGGGACTATTGGCTCATTCTCAATCTGCCTACCACTCCTCAATGTAATTGCTTTTGCAGTTTCAAACCTGCCCTTCGGATTTGGAGTGGTAGAACTAGGAAGTTTTCCTTGCTCACGAATTTGTCCAATAAACTCAGCTATTTGTCCCATCTGTAGCTTCAAATCTGCTATATCTTTTGCTTGATTCTGCTGAGAAATAGTTAATGATTTCAGTATCTCATCATAATTAAGCGGCATACCTGAATTGTGCTGAGGTGGTTCAGGTGGTCCTTGAAAGAAATCAGGGGGTGGTCGATTCGAAGTCTGTTGTTGAGGTTGTTCTGAATTTCTCCATCCAAAACTGGGGTGATTTCTCCAACCTTCATTGTAGGTGTTTGAATAAGGATTATTCCTATAGTGATTTTGCCCTTGAAAACCTATTGCATTGACATTCTCCCAACCGCCATTCTCAATCAGTTGAGGACATTGATCAGATGGATGTCCTGCCACAAACCTGTGCAACTCCTAGCATATTCGGCTTCCCTAGGGCCTGAGTCACAAGTGAGGTAAGATTAGCCATTTGAGCTTCCAAACTAGAATTAGTACTTACCTCATTGACTTGGCGTGAAGGCTCTTCAATTCCTTCATACTGCTGGGCATTTAAGGCTCGGTTTGCAATCAAAGTTTTTGCTGCTGCTGGAGTTTTATCAACCAAAGCTCCTCCTGCCGCTGCATCTAACATCTGTCGCTCAAGAGAAAGCAATCCCTCATAAAAGTATTGAATCAGGAGCTCCTCCTTCATCTGATGCTGCGGGCATGATGCTATGAGAGTTTTGAAGCGCTCATAGTAAGCCGGATATGATTCTCCTGGACCTTGCTGTATGCCACTGATTTTCTTCCTCAATAAGATAATTTTGGAAGTTGGGAAGAATTTCTCTAGAAACACCTTCTTCATGCTTTCCCAAGAATATACTGTTCCGGAAGGTAGTTCATAGAGCCAATCCTTAGCCCTATCAGTCAGAGAAAAGGGAAATGCTCTCAACTTTAGGATGTTTTCATCCACATTTATTGGTGTCATACTGGAGCATACTATTTCAAATTCCTTTAAATGTTTATTTTGATCCTCCATAGAAAGACCATGATACTTCGGAATATGATGAAGTAGGCTGGATTTCAGCTCGAATGACTCAGTCTTGCCCTGTGCGGCTAATGGGTACTGAATGCATAAGGGTGCAACATTGTCCAAGGTGGATGCCGAAAGTTCTTTAATAGATCTATTATCTCCCATGTCGAACTCTTCAGATTCAGATTCAAAGCTAGATGTTTGTAGTTCTTTTGTTTCTCTTCTTCGTCTTCTAAATGTTTTCTCAGGCTCTGAATCGTATTCTACTAAGTTTTCGCTGGATCTCCTATTGTGCATGAACTGGTACCTGAGATAAAGAAAGAAAGAAAAAATCAATAAAAATAAAAATAAATAAATAAAAACTAATTAAGTAATCAACAACTTTTCTAATCCCCGGCAACGGCGCCAAAAATTGATGCGCTATTTTAGTAGCACACAACTTAATACCCTGCTTTGTGATTTGTAGTATAGAATAAGTAGGGATCGTTTTAGACCGGGGATTAGAGGGCTTGTTAATTACACTAATAATAATTAAAAGACAACTAACAACCTAATTAATTAAATAAAAGGGGATTGGATTTTCTAAATTAAACTATGAAAATAACTACGAAAATTAATGTAAAGATAATAAACTAAAGAGATGGCAAAGATGAGAAATTAGCTAAGGGTTTATCTCCACACACCAAACATATGCTTATAAATTAATCTTCAATAATCACTTGCTAACTCGTGAGAGACAATGCTCAAGACTAACCGTGACCGCACTGCATTAATCTTATTATTTTCCCAAGTTCGTTGAATTAAACTAAGCGTCGCTTTCAAACTATTCTTATCATGCTATCTAAACAGGAATCGCAAGTTAAATAGCAATCTAAGATCATTAAGTTTTGTGGAAAATATGAACACTAACTAGGCAATCACAAGTATGATCAGCATCTTGTTCTTGCCTAGGTTTTGACTTAACCTTACCAACGTTCCTTGGTATTTACTACTTGTACAGAATCATAACAATTAGGTGAAACTCTCCTATACTCTAGCCCCAAATCCTAGTATGCTTACTAAGTTGGCCACCTTAACAAACATACAAAGAAAAGTTCTCTATAAAGCAGTTAAGCAAAACACAATCACTAATAGCAAGGAAGATTAAATTCAATTAATTTATAAAGCACATGTTCGGGGCTTTGAATCCACCCTTAACTAAGAGGAGTTTAGCTAGACATATTAATTATGTTCAAACAGTAATCCATAATCAATAATCAAACTAAAATTAAGAGAAAGAGATGTTTAGAGATGAAAACAAAACACTGATCCGTGGTGGTATTGAGCAGAAGTGGGGTGCGAATAACGCGAGCTTATCCTTCACCCTTCTTGCTCACTTCGCGAGCTGCTCCTTCCTCTTGAATCTGTTTCTTCAACTCCTGATCCAGTGAGAAGGGGATGTGAGTGAGGGGACGACGAAGTTGGGTTGCTGGCAGAGAACGGGAAGAAGGGACGAAGAGGGAAGGACGAGGGACTGAGACGGTGGCTAGGGTTTGGCGAGGTGGTTCTTATGGTGATGGCGATAAGGGACTGAGAGAGAGAACTGAGGTGAGGGTTTTCGTGCGAGGAGGTTCTGCTTGAATGAAGAGAGGATGATGAAGGGCTATCGCGAGGATGAGGGATCTGTGAGAATGGGGTTTGATTGGGTTTGATGGAGGCGAGGTGGATGGCTTGCGTTCAGGACGATGGAGATGGATGGTGGGTGACGGCGGCTAGGGTTTGTAAGCGTGGATGCTGTGTATGGATGCAGTGGATGGGATGGGTTGTTGTATGGTATCGATCAAAGCCAGGTATCTTCCTCCTTTTATTCTCGTTTTCCTTGTTGGTGTGGTTTCCTTGCTTATGTGAATTCCTTGTGCAATTAGTATTCCTAAATTGCCAAGTTGCTTCTATTTTAAAATATTGTAATTGAAAACCTACACAAACATGAAAATAGCAATTAGTACCATAATTAACAAGTAATAGCTAAAAATATATTTAGAAATATGGTACTAAAAATAGCCTAATTATGCCCCTATCAGTTCACAAATTCAATCACACCAAACCTATAATATCATATTGAAAATTTAAGACTGACCATTAACATATGTAAAGAACTCAGAAAAAAAAATGGAGGATGGAGGATGATAACTTTATATCTTTACCAAAAAAAGATATACTAGGATAGTTTTTCAGTAAAATACCAGACCTTTCAAGTACTCTACCCAGTGCTCATAATTTGACTGCTATAACTGTAAACATCAAGCCACTTGTTAAGAAAATGAACTTGATTCAACTCCAACTCTCCCTGCAATAACTGTCACCATAACAGACAATTACATATATTGATTTCATTAACAAAATTAATGGAAAATTAACATACATACTACCCTTTTCATTGAAACTACCTATCATTCCTCCATCTTTTCATCCTCACCTTGTCACCCTCTCCTCCTTGTTCATTCTCATTATCAATTACTTCTCTGTCATCGACATTGTCATTGAGTTTCGCAACAATCTCCTCATACTCTGCCTTTAGCTCTTTATGTCTGTCCAAATAAGGTTGCTTCTTCTGTTATGCCACAAGCGTAAATCACCCATTTCAGAATCCAAACTGATTAACTTACTAAACTTAAAACACATAAGCTTGATCTACATACCTCATCTCTCATAGACTTCCACTTCTCTCCAGCTTCCTTTGCAACCTTTAATTCAATTTAGAATAAAATAAAAAGAGTATTATCAAATGTACACACAACAACAATAACAACAACAACAACAACAACAACAAGAAAGTGTAAAACTAGGTGTAGAGATTGTGTATATTACCACTGCAATACCCTTCTTGTCTGGATTTGATTCTTTGAATGAATTTCTAAAATCATCCCTACAACAAAATTCATTCCAGTTAGAGTTGAAAACAATGTTCTTAGCCAATGCAATCTATCAATGAAATACTTTCAGAAACAAAAAGTAAGCAGTCTGAGGACGTTTTGGCATGTTGGGGTCTTTTGATTTCCTACTCTTCTTTGCTTTTGATGTTGATTTCACTACATTCGCATTCCCTACCTTGGCTTTAGTCCTAAAAAAATTTCGCACATGTTAAAATTTTCATCAAATATCTCACACTCACAAAACAGACTATAGCAGAAGAAAAGCCTACTTGGTTTCTGCAGCATTTTCAACAACAGTAGACTCTGAAAATCAAATAGAAATAGAAAATTAGAACAAAAATGTTCAATAATAGTGATAAAAGTAGAAGAAGCAGAAATTAATAGAATGAAGAAATTGCCAAAAAAAGAAATTATACCCAAATTCATCCTGATCTTAGAATCAAGGCTGCGGCAGTGCATATCAATAAGAACCACTGGTACATCTTTGTTACATTCTTCAGTGTAAACAATCAACACAAAAACATAAGAATCCTATTCAATCTAACAAATTAATAATAGTCGATTCAGATCAACAGAAACAGGGAATTGAGGCAACTAACACTACAACACAAATGGTGATAGATAGCACATGACAATAGTGTTTTTTTAGAAAGTACTATGAAAGGGACTTTGCTCAATTGTGAAATGCTATCAAATGTGGGCGGGAGTAATTCGCTGGGGGCGCCAAAGTGCCCGCTCGATCCAAACCAAAAAAAAAAAAAAGAAACAAAACAGAACAGAGAAAGAAGGAAGGAAGGAAGCAGAAGCCGAAGCCAAGTCTCATCTCCCTTTCCGTCTGCTCTCATCTCCCTCTCCCTCTCTGACTGCCCTCTCCGACTGCTCTCATCTCCCTCTTCCTCTCCCTCTCTGACTGCTCTCATCTCCCTCACCGTTCTGCTTTCCCTCTTCGATCGTTCTCCCTCTCCGATTGATCTCCCTGTGCTGTCAATGCCCAACTTGTTTCGCCGTGCTCTCCCTCTCCAATGTGCTCTACTTCTCGCCGTGATCTCCATCTCCGTTTCAGGTCTCTCATTCTCAACACACTCACTATCTCTTGCTTTGCTTTCACCGCAAACCCTAACAAATTTTTTTTATCAGTTTTTGAAGTAATGGATGTTATGGATTGGTAGATTGAAGGCTTTGAAGGATCAATTTTTTCAGATAGGTAATTGTCAATGTTTTTAGGGGAGAGGAATTGTAAATTTTTATTTTTTCCTCTTTGATTTTGTTATGAATTGCATTTTTGATGTTTAAGGCATTTTTGTTGTTTTTTTTTAATCTTAGAAAATGAGTTACTTTTGAGTTGGGGATTTACATAGTTACTAAGGACTGCATTCCTAATTTGCTTGATTCATTTTGCTTCGGTTGGAAGATGATGGGAACTTTTATAAAGTCTGATAGGCAGAGAATGTTGTGGGAAATGTTCTGAAATTCTAATTTGTGCATGATAAAACTCAATAGTTGTGCCCTTTAATTTATTGATAATATTTTAGACTTTTTAAATTCAGTACAATACCTGCAGAAATGCTTTTTAGTTTGATCTTTGGTGGTATTGATGAAATACATGATGGAATTATAACTCTAGATGTCTACATAAACAGTAATGTAATACCTTCTATGGTATAGGCTGAACTCTTTTGTTCTAATGGCATGGCATTGTAGTGAGAGTTTTTTTGTTGTTGGAATAGATTGTTCATATATTCTTTTCCTTGTGTTTTATAGTATTGTATCTATATCTACTTGATTTGTTCAGTTAGAATGTTGGAAGATGTTGAGAATAGTTTCATTCTATATCTTAGGCATTCATGAGTAGGTTAGAGGATGGGAGGAATCCTTCATATCTTTGCCATAATTTTAATGCTTTTTGATAGTGGCATGATTCTCTGCTTTTCCATTTCTTGATTAATTAAGGCTTCTTTTATTGTCAGATACGTTGGCACATATAAGTTGTAGGTGTTGTTGATAAACTAGATGATGTATTAACTAATGTGGTACAATGACATTGTTTTGGCTCAAATGATTCTGGGTGACTATTGTCATTTTCATTTGGAAAGAGAATTATGTGTAATTCCTTCCTCGGTTATTTGAGATATTATTAGACTGATTTATGAAAGAGGGGTGCTATTAAGTGCATTATGAAATGAGAAAAATGGCTCATGTTCTTGTGTGTAATATAGGTTATTTGATTTTGTTATCTTAATTAGATTTTATTTTTTTTAAATCATTGGACTCGTCCATAGTAAATACTGAGTAGTATTAGGATTTGGGTTAGAGTTTTGTTTTACCTAAATAGACCCAAATCTTTATAGTGTAAGTTTTTAGAAGCCAATTGAAATTGAGTTTTGAAGCTTTGTCTAATCAAGCTTAGGTTGTTTTATCTGCTTCTGCTAGTTTCCAACATTTTATTAGTGACGCATGTTTTTCAAATTTGTGATGATGATCATGTTCCTAGTTCTTACTGCTGGGTGTATGTATGTTAGGTTTATTTGTATTAAACATGACCACTGGTGTACACGCTGTAATGCTAATGTTGTGGTTGGATTTATTTTGCCAGAAAGGAATTATATTTAAACATTACTGTTTTTGAAATGGTTGAAAATCTTTCTTGAACTTAGTTTATCAGAAAAAAGGAGACTAAAACTACTTAGTTTCATACACTTATTGTCATTTCTCCTGTTGGTTGTGTTTACCGATGTAGCATTTTTGATGACTTTTTTTTGTACCATGCACAGGTTTTATGGCTGCAATGGGAAGAAGGGAACCACCTGGCTGGTAATCTTTGTTTACTTGTTTCTTTTATCAATAAAACTGCAATGAAAAAAGAAGAGGGTGTATATTGATATTCATTCAAAAGAAGAAAACTAAAATGGCTAGGATATAATAGGCAGATTATAGGTGAAACCAACATGGCTAGGGTCTAGATCTTTGTTTAGTGATGAAGGAAGAAAATTGTAAAGATGGTATGTCAAAAATTCTATAAAATACATAACATTTTATAATCTATAGTTTTATCTTGGAATTTTTTTTTCCACCTTCCTCCCATACATAAGAAGATACTCTTAAAGTATATATCGTCATGTTTTTCAAAGACGGTGACTTTGATTTTTATGTTTAGTCAATGAAAAAGATTTTGTAATTAAAGTGAATTTTCTATAGATGATTATTATTACATAGAAAATACTCTTCTAAACTTAATAAGATTGTTTGCTTCTTCTCTTGAGAGATTTTCTTTCGTTTTCAAGTATTGCTTCCTTGTTAGTTTTCTCTATATACATACAAGAAACTTGAACTTTCAATCGTCAATAATGATTTCTAATGTATAACTTCTTTCCCAATTCACACTTTTCTTAGAAGCATCATCTTCCTTCTTATTTGTATATACTTATCAACTATACCGGCCCCCCTTCTTAGAAAATCTCAAATAATCCAAGATAATCTCAAACTTGTGCTTATGTGATCTTTCTTCCACTAACCTTCTTAGATTTTGATTCCTATATAAGATTTATTTATAATGTGTTAGTAATGACAAATGTAGATTGCCATAAAATAAACGGCACTAGAAAGCAAAATAAAAAATGTTTTGATGATACGTATGGTCAAAACTTGCAGAGGGAATCAAACTAAAGAAACATGTCAGTTGGATCCATCAGAGCACAGACAACACCAGATGTGAACCAAGCTAGCTTACAAGGGAAAAAAACATTGAGACAAGGCTGTGTGATAGTCACTGGAGCCTCATCAGGCCTAGGTCTAGCCACAGCCAAGTCTCTTGCTGAATCAGGAAAATGGCATGCAGAGACTTCCTCAAGGCTGTGTTTTAGACTTTTCGTCAGTTATATTTTTACTTGACCATACTTCGGTTATCAAGTTATAGCCACTTTGTCTTTCAGTGATAGCTCTAACAATGAGGCTATTGTGGTTGAAGACACTCTCACAGAAGATGAAAAGTCAGCTCTCAAGGTAAAATAGTTAAAAACTGGCTGCAATCTCTTTCCCCTCCTAATTGTGATATGTTTGAATATTTGATTATGCATTTGTCTCATCTTGTGTAAGCCTTAAGGCATCTATTATCTGTGTCCTCTAGATTACCTAAGCATGATACCATAGGGTTTGTGTGTATGGTGTTCAACTTTTCCATTCTCCCTTTCCCCCTTTAAGAGAAACAACACGGTCTTCAAAGGGAACAGAAAAGGGTGGTAAACTATCTACAATGAAATCAAAGCTCTGGTTTGGCTGTGCGGCAATACTTGGGGTATTATATCTAATATTGAATTTCATGTCTGTATGTTTGACTGGGGTAGTCTATTTTCGGTACCCCCGCGCGGCGTTGTGACCTTCCCAGTCACATTGGCTTTTCATTATCAATATGTATGTGTTTTATTGATTAAAGGAAATTGTAATCCGTTGGTTCCGCTGGCCCATTGTGGCATACACATATGGAGTGTCTTTTTTTAGTATTTGTAATCTAGTGTTGAAACTATTGGTATTGGTGGTGATGATACCTGAAATTCCTATCTATCTCAGACTAGGCTACAGCAGTATGAGGCAGCTCTTAGCATGTCACCGACAGATCCAGCTGCTCTCGAAGTGAGTGATAAGCTACATAGTTGTTATCATGCTAATCATGTTACTTTCTGTACCCTTTTTTTACTTGAACAGTATTTCTAACTCTGAGCTTAATCACTAATCAGTTTTAACTTTTGCTGGTGATAGCATTATTTGAAGGCCTTAATCCTTTTGAGGTTCTGATTGTGTTAATTTCAAAGTTAGCTCTTACTACCAATAAAATAAAATAAAAAAAATTAAAATGAAAATGAAAGTTTATGTGAATAGTAATGCATATAATAGATTTAGAACCTGACTTTTTGCCAATCAAATAGGCCTTAATTGGCTTCTTGCTCGAGGAAGTACAGTGCACATAATGGTTCATTTCCAAAACCTTTTGCATGAGATCATTAGGACTCTAAATTCATACACCATTGAATTTAGAAAACAATTTACTACACAAAAATAGTTAGGGTTGCACAAAAGACTGAATATACCACAAATAACCGAATTAAACCAAAATCATTTACAGTTAATGAAAAATAGGAATTAAATGAAAATTTTACTAATAAAATGGGGAAGATGATTATTTGTCAGTTCAGTTCATTTTGGTATTTAATAGCATACAAATATTGGTTTTATTCGGTTTTCAGTTATTACATTCGATTTTGGTGTCTGTTTTGTAATTCCAATCAGCTATCTGGATAATCCATAAACTACCATATGGTGCATACCATTTCTAATGATAAATTTTAGTTTAGTTTGGTTCATCTTTAAGCAACTGGTCTAGATAGATGACTCCACCTTTTCCCAAATAATGGCTTTGCAGGGTGCCGCTGTAACTCTATCCGAATTGGGAGAATATAGTCGAGCAGCTTCCTTACTTGAGACATTGTCCAAGGTTTGCTGTGCACTTGTTCGTCATTATGTCTGATGAGTAGTTGGATATGCCAGTAACAAGTTCTGGAGCTGATATAAATTTTAAAACTGGCTTGATAGCAAAAAACGAGTGACCCTGAAGTTTACCATTTACTTGGAGAAGTCAAGTACAAGCTCAAGGATTTTGAAGGAAGTGCTGCTGCATTCAAGAGTTCTGCATCTGTCAGTAATTACAGTATTCGAGTTACTATCGTTTGATATTTGAATCAAGTTGAAATACTCAATATCCAAACAATTTTTTTAGTCTCGTGTTTTTCCAGAACTTACATCCTAAGGCATGGAGTTATTTGTTGTCATTGATGTTAGTACTAAAGGATAACTATTTTGTATATGATGTCATAAGCAAGGATTTCCAAAAACGGATCATTTTTTTTTGGAAGAAAAAAAAACTTGTTTCTGACTTATATTCTTTTTGTCTATGTCGATGCATATTCTACTTTTTGCTTTGTCTTTTGCCTGAAATTTGTATTTTGATTTCTAACAGGTGACTGAAACTATTGATTTTGAAGTCCTACGCGGCCTTACGAATGCATTACTTGCTGCTAAGAAGCCAGATGAGGTCTGTTATCAGGCTTGTGGGATTCATATAGTCTTGAGTTGCTTCACCGTTTTGTCAAATATTTTCATTTAGATCCATGTCTAAATGTCAACTAGACATACCTAAACTGACTGTTGGCACTTGCACAATTGTGGTTACACTGAGAGTTAAATAGATCAACTCCCTACAGTCTGTTACATTACCTTATTTATTTTCCTCCTTTCCTTTGGGGAAGTGGGGAAGCAAGTTGGTTGGGATTGGGCACACCCTTATTAGATTTTTCTTAACTCAAAAGAAGTAACAGACTCGTGTCACGTGTCAGCATGATGATTGGCATTAGGGAGACAAACTCTCTCCGATATGCAATCTGAAGTGGGAATAAAGAAACTTATTCCTGCTGGATCTGAAAGGTAGCCAGGTGGTTCCCACCCGTGTTGGTCTCTCTAAACACATTTTTGGGACCTTAACCCATTCGCAGATATGATTTAGTCAATTCTGAGTTTTTGTTTGCATAAGTGGTTCCTCAAGTATCCCAGATACAGAAAATGGAGTTTTTACATAGCAGGGGAGAGTTATGCAGGTACACGCTGAGCATTTTAGAACCAGTCCATAAATTCATTTATCTATTTGATAAATCTGGAAGAGGTAACTTTGCTTCTTTAATTCCAAGCTATATAAATTTCAAAAAAAAAAAATTCCAAGCTATATACATCTCATTGAGGGTACGTAATCCTTCTCTATGTAATGTACCACCTGGGTTTCTTTAGACTGGTAAATATTGTGTTGTGCATCGACTTTTAATGTTCATGTTCTGTGCTTGAATGGAACAAACACGTACAGTATCCATGCTTGACCTGTGTAGTAGCTTTCTAAGATTTGTAGTATCACTGTGTACACCAATTGTTGGTATCTTCAGTTTCTATTCAAATTGTGGCTCTCCCAATTGGAAAGTTCATGGTTGCAGTACTTCCAAGCAAACTCATAAGAATCCCAATGACCAAGTGGTCATTTTCATTGAATCTTGGACCATTCAATTTAAAAGAACATGTCTTGATCACCATATTTGCGAGTTGTGGGGCTAGTGGTGTTTATGCTCTTCACATCGTCACAAGTGTTACAGCTTTCTATCACATGGACATTAATCCACTCGCTGCATATTTGTTGGCAATGACCACTCAGGTATGACTTATTGTCTATTTTATTTACCTAATTTATTTACTAGAAGATATTCAGCTAAACTGCTTGCATTAGAACTCTTTGTATGCTTAGTACATTTTATAAAAGTTTGTAAATTTAGTCCTCAAATTCACCAAGACACATGATCCAAAATATATAAAGACCCAGAAACCCTGGCAAATATCTTCGATCAAAATTTACTTGTCTCTTCCACGCCTACTGAACACTGCTCTATATTCTGTACTCTTCCTCGCCTACTGAATACTGCTCTATATTCTGTATGCTTAATACTTTATTTTTTGAATTTTGGAAGATATATAGATTTCTAACTGTAATCAGAGATTAAGAGAATACTCTTTTTCATATATTATATTGAGAATATAGCATGTATTTATATACAAACTATTGAGGCTATTCTAGGAAACTATATCAATTTAGAATCTCTACAATTAACCTAATTGACAGCTATATACACACACTGTAACACTCCCCCTCAAGCTGGAGCATAAATGTTAATCATTCCCAGCTTGTTACAAAGATAGTCAACCCGAATCCCATTTAAAGCTTTCGTGAAGATGTCCCCTAGTTGTTCTCCAGTTTTTACATATCCTGTAGAAATCAAGCCTTGTTGAATTTTCTCACGAATAAAATGACAATCAATTTCAATGTGCTTAGTCCGTTCATGAAACACAGGATTAGAAGCAATATGAAGAGCAGCTTGGTTATCACACCACAATTTCGCTGGTACTGTAGCTTTAAGTCCTACTTCAGTCAAGAGCTGATATATCCACATTATCTCACACACAGACTGTGCCATAGCCCTATATTCAGACTCTGCACTGGATCGTGACACAACGTTTTGCTTCTTACTCTTCCATGAGACCAAATTCCCGCCAACAAAGATACAATAACCTGAAGTGGATCTTCTATCCATTTTGGAACCTGCCCAATCAGCATCTGAGAAACATTCAATATGAGTGTGCCCGTGATTTTCATACATGATACCTCGTCCTGGTGCTCCTTTCAAGTAACCCAAAATTTGCTTTAACGCTGCCCAATGATGAATTGTCGGATATGACAGAAACTGACTGACAACACTGACTGAGTATGCAATATCTGGACGAGTCACGGTAAGGTAATTCAACTTCCCAACCAACCTTCGATATCTTTCAGGATCTTCAAATGGTTCCCCATCACCGGTAAGTTGCACATTTGGAGTCATTGGAGCACTACAAGGCTTTGCTCCCAATTTAACTGTCTCAGTTAATAAGTCAAGAACATATTTTCTCTGAGATGGAAAGATACCTCGTTTACTCCAAGTGACCTCAACTCCCAAGAAATACTTTAACACCCCCAAATCCTTCGTGTGAAACTGAGTATGAAGGAAAGATTTAAGAGATGAGATTCCTCTAGTATCATTCCCAGTAATTACAATGTCATCCACATACACAACTAACAGAATGATACCAGCTGCTGATCGTTTGTAGAATACAGAATGGTCAGACTTGCTTTTCATCATACCAAATTTCTCAACAGCCTGACTAAACTTTCCAAACCAAGCACGAGGACTCTGTTTCAAACCATATAAAGATTTTCGAAGACAACAAACTCGCCCTGACTCCCCCTGAGCAACAAAACCAGGAGGTTGCGCCATATACACCTCTTCCTGAAGATCGCCATGAAGAAAAACATTCTTGATATCAAGCTGATGTAAAGGCCAATGATGGGAAGCCGCCATGGAAATAAATAACCGAACATAGGTCAACTTTGCAACAGGAGAGAAAGTGTCAGAGTAATCCACCCCATAGGTTTGAGCATAGCCCTTAGCGACAAGACGAGCTTTCAATCGGGCAACTGACCCATCCGGATTGACCTTAACTGCGAAGACCCATTTGCAACCTATAGCCCTTTTTCCTGAAGGTAAATCGACCAAGTCCCAAGTACCATTGTCATCTAAAGCATTCATCTCCTCTATCATTGCATTATGCCAACCAGGATGAGATATGGCTTCACGAACAGTTTTAGGAATAGAGGTAGAATTAAGGGAAGCAATAAAAGAACAAGAGGAAGACGACAAGTTATTATAAGAAACAAATGAAGAAATAGGATAAGCACACTGGCGTTTACCTTTGCGTGATGCAATAGGAAGATCATTGCTCGGGACTAGATCTGATGACGAAGGAGCAGGTGCAGGACATGAATCAAGAGGTTGACGCCTGGAGTAAACCTGAATAATAGGAGGCTTGACTGGAGCTGGTTTCGAGACAGGAGCTGGTGCGGAGACAGGTGCTGAGGATGTGATAGAATAGACCAACAAATCATCATCCTCCCCCTGGCGAGTGGGAATGGGCGAAGACGGAAAATAAGGTGTGTCTTCCAGGAAGGTAACATCAATTGAGACCAGATATTTGTTAAGATTGGGACAATAACACCGATAACCTTTCTGAAGACGAGAATAACCAAGGAAGACACATTTCAAAGACTTGTGATCTAATTTAGTGACATGCGGACGAACATCCCGAACAAAACAAGTGCTACCAAATATCTTCGGGTCAACAGGAAACAATGACTTATTGGGAAAAAGGATTTTGTAAGGTATCTCACCATGAAGAACAGAGGATGGCATGCGATTAATGAGAAAATATGCTGTAGACACTGCATCGGCCCAAAAAGGTTTAGGAACATGCATTTGAAATAAGAGAGCTCGTGCTGTGTCAAGAAGATGTCTGTTTTTACGTTTTGCCACACCATTTTGGGATGGGGTATCAACACATGAAGTTTCATGAAGTATGCCATTCTGAGTCATATAAGACTGAAATAAAGCTTGTGTATATTCTTTAGCGTTATCACTTCGCAAGGTTCGAATGGAAACATTAAATTGAGTTTTAATTTCAGCACAAAACGCACAAAACAGAGAAAACAACTCAGATCGTTTTTTCATCAAATATAACCAAGTAGCACGAGAATAATCATCCACAAATGTAACAAAATACCTAAATCCAGGTTTAGACAAAATAGGACAAGAACCCCAAACATCAGAATGAACTAATTCAAAAGGAACACTAGCACGTTTATTGACTCTAGGACTCGAACTAAGACGATGATGTTTTGCAAACTGACATGACTCACAATTTAATGAAGACACCTTATTATATTGAGGACAAAGCTTTTTGAGTAGAGGGAGAGACAGATGACCCAACCGACAATGAGCCTCGAAAGGAGACGTGACACTGGAGCAAGCAATAGAACTCGGTACCGATGTATCAAGAATGTAGAGGCCTCCAGACTCATGTCCTTTACCAATAATCTTCTTCGTCATAAGATCCTGAAATAAACAATGATCAGGGTAAAATGAGACACAACAGTTAAGATGACGAGTAAGCTGGCTTACAGAGAGCAAATTAAAGGATAAATTAGGTAAATGTAAGACAGAGGACAGAGATAGCGAGGGGGTAGGATTGATGGTGCCAGACCCGCGAACACAAGATGGTGACCCATCGGCTAAAGTGACGGTAGAAGTAAAAGCATTGGATTGAAAAGAAGAAAATATACTAGAATTACTTGTCATATGATCTGTGGCACCAGAATCAATGACCCACTTGGAGGATGATGAAAGAAGACAAACATCGGGTTTACCTGAATCGGCAATAGCAGTGACAGAAGGAGAGGAAGACTTGAGCGATTCCTGATACTTTGAGAACTTGGCAAATTCATTAGTAGAGATAAGGACTAATTTGTCAGAGGCATCAGAAGTGATCGCAACATGAGCTGAGTGTTTTTGCCGATTTTTAAACTGTAGCTTTCTACAGTCAAACTTGGTATGACCCGGCTTCTTACAATAGTTGCAAATAATACTTTCAGAATTCGGCGTGCGAGTTTCAAACCCTTGTGAGCAGCCTCCTTTGTGTCCACTGTGATTAGACGGTCTCCCAGGTGCATAGCTGTTATTTCGACTTATCAAAGCACCACTAAGCGGAACAGTGGGAGTATTCTCGGTGTGGAGAACACGACTAAAGACATCTTGTAAAGAGGAGATATCAGACCCAGAAAGAATTTGTGCCTTAGCAGAATCAAATTCAGGAGAAAGCCCTGCTAGAAAACTCATGATAGCCATTTGCTCTCGTTCGCGTTGTTGAACCTTCACATCAGGGCTAAATGGCAGCAACATATTAAGCTCCTCATACGTTTTCTTAAATGCCATAAAGTAGTTGATAAGGGACTGATCTTGTTTTTCCACACGGTAGAATGCTTGGCAAACCTCATACATGCGAGAGAGATTCCCTTTCCCAGAGTACAAAAATTCCAAATAATCCATTAGTTCTTTAACAAATTCACAATGATTGATCAAGCCAATTACCTCACTATCAATAGAATTCCGAATCTGAAGGAACAAGCGAGCATCTTCCCTGAGCCAGGTCTGCCGTGAATCCTCAGGAGGATCATTAGTCAAATGGTCATTTTTGTCAATACTTCGCAAATAAAGACGAACAGTCTTACTCCAGTCGTGATAATTCGAACCATTTAACTTATGGTCTGTAATTTTAGACATCACAGGAACCAGATCAGATACAACTACTGACTTTTTCTCAGCCATAACAGGTCAAATAGGTCAGAACTCGGAATTAAAACCTCCAAAATCAAATTTTACAAATGGGGTTGTCAGAAATCGTGCAAAATCTCCCCCAAATCAAGAGAAATCGGGAAAGAGGCTTGAAAAGCAGACAAGCAGAGGATGGATCGACTGGAAGAGCAGCTTCGATCGACTGGAAGCGTCGATCGACTGGAAGAGTCGATTGGAAGCAGACAAGCAGAGGATGGATCATCTGGAAGCGTCGACTGGAAGAGTCGATCGGTGACTGGAAGGGTCGAACGGCGGCTGGAAGGGTCGATCGACGTCGAACGACTGCTGGAAGGGTCGATCGACTTCGATCAATGGCTGAAAGAGTCGATCGACTTCGATCGGTGACTGGAGGGTCGAAGTCGACGCCTGTTGGAGGGTCGAACGGCTTCTAGGAGGGTCGAAAGACGCCTGTGAGAGTCGATCTGTTGCTGGGAAGGTCGAACGATCTTTGACCGGTGCCTGGGAAGATAGATCGGTGGCCTGGGAGAGTCGATCTGTTGCTGGGAAGGTCGAACGGTCTTTGACCGGTGCCTGGGAAGATAGATCGGTGGCCTGGGAGTTCGAACTGCGGTGAGAACCAAACTTCAAACTTCAAACTTCGAATATTAAGCCTAACTTCAAACTTCGAATCTTAATCTCAAACCCTAAGTGGCTCTGATACCATGTAATCAGAGATTAAGAGAATACTCTTTTTCATATATTATATTGAGAATATAGCATGTATTTATATACAAAGTATTGAGGCGATTCTAGGAAACTATATCAATTTAGGATCTCTACAATTAACCTAATTGACAGCTATATACACACACTATAACATTAACCATCTCTGAATATTAGGAAAAAATTAGCAATAGCCTTTTGTAAAATATATACATTTCATGTTAATGATGTTTGTCATATAGATGTTGGGATATGGATGGGCTGGCATAATTAGAAAGTACCTTGTGGATTCTCCCTATATGTGGTGGCCTTCGAACCTTGTTCAAGTTTCATTATTCAGGTACTTTGCCTCCTCCCTCCGCGCGAATCCTCTAGTCCTGCACTCCTCTTTTGCTCTTCCAATTCATCCTACTCATTATTGTTTGATATGAATGCAGAGCATTGAATGAGAATGAAATTAGGCCTAAGGGAGGAAAAACAAGGATGCAATTCTTCCTCATTGTTATGATATCAAGTTTTGCATATTACCTCATCCCGGGTTATCTCTTCCCTTATCTCAGTGTTGTATCATTTGTTTGTTTGATATGGAAGGATTCAGTCACAGCACAACAAATAGGTTATGGCATAAAAGGTATGGGAATTGGTTCATTTGGTCTTGATTGGTCTACTATAGCCAGCTTCTTAGGAAGTCCGCTATCCTACCCAGGTTTTGCCATTGCAAATATATTTGCTGGGTTTGAATTTATAGTCTATATCCTGACCCCAATTATGTATTGCAAATATATCCTGACCCCAATTATGTATTGGGGTAATATTTGACGTCTTTGTTTTATTGGTATAGAGACAACTATTGATGAACTCCCCGGTCTTAATAAAGCCAAGTTTGATGGTGGGATGACTGCTGAAACTTTGTTTCTTGATGCTTCAACTACTCAATTTGATTATGAAGAAATGAAGATAAAATATGAAAGAGCTTCTCACAGATTTAGTTGTAATGGACTTCGTGTTCAACATAAGGGTAAACTTTTTGTTGTGTTTGCTCCTGACTTGAAGGTAACTCCCAAATGATAATACACTTTGCAATTTTTTTGGTACATACCCTTCTCGAGTTACACTGTCATTATTGTGTTTTTTAACCAGTTAACTAGTGTTCATTCATTTTTTGGCAGATACAATCTTTGGAATTTTGTGCAGAAACACAAGAAGAATTAACATCTCATCAGTTGGTAATGCCGCAGGTAATGTATGTCGGTTTATTTTTTTGTATTTTTTTCCGTATATAAATATATCTTATATAGGGAAAAAAGTGCATGTTAGTTTTGTCAGGTGTTCTTCTCAATCTTCTGTAAAATGTTCAACAAAAACAAAACTTCCTGGGAAACAAATAATTTACCGGAATGCCAAAATATTTAACTGGTTTGTGTGGGGCAGAAATTGCAAACATCATTGACTTGACGAATAACAGGTTACCTGAAAGACAATTCCCAGGCTACAAGGTAGTCTTGGACATTTCTATATTTGTTAGACTGGTAGTCAAAGCTTAATTCAATATACAATATGATTTCTTTCTTCTACTACTCTCTTGCTTACTTCTGTTTTTTTTTATCTATTAAACAGATGTATACAGGGGTAAATAGTTTGCGAGACTTGACAGGTTCAAGCCAGCAACACAGCAATATGCCAAATGGTAATTATTTTGTTTTTGAGAAGGAGTTCTTATCAGAACTGGGGACTATTGGTCATGTTCACCATCCAAATGTGTCTTCTTTGATGGGTTGTTGCATTGACAATGGACTATATTTGGTTTTTGAGTTCTCTCTACATGGCTCAGTTGCTTCTGTTCTTCATGGTAGAGTAGAGCCAGTTGAAATTTTGATCGAATTTAGGCAAGTGTCGGTGTGGTGGTTTATCTAATTGTGTGAACCTTTTGTGTACTAGATGAGAAATCACCACCAATGAGTTGGAAAATAAGGCACAAGATCGCGGTAGGAACTGCGAGAGGACTTCATTACCTACATAAGGGACGCCAAAGGAGAATAATTCATAGAGACATTAAGGCTTCAAACATTCTCTTGACTTTAGATTATGAACCTCAGGTGTGATTTTGTCTTGAACTATTAGTGTTATTGTTCTTCCTTTTGATGGTTGTATGTAGAGTTTGAGAAATGTGGTTATCTGAATGTAATAGATTTTGGATTTTGGGTTGGCGAAATGGCTTCCAACCGAATTGACTCATCACTCAATCCATCCAATTGAAGGGACATTGGGGTATGTGATTTCTCCTGTCCATTTGAACTTGGTTTTGAAATGAGGGAGATAGGCTCATTGGTGTGTTTTTGTGATGTGTACGTTGTTTTGACAGGTACTTGGCTCCTGAGTATTTCATGCATAGAATTGTTGATGAGAAGACTGACGTATTTGCATTTGGTGTTTTTCTATTGGAGATCATCTCCGGACGAAAACCTGTCGATGGATCTCACCAGAGCTTAGTTAGCTGGGTAAATATTTCATACTTTAACACCTTTACTTGTTAGTGTAAAAAATTAGTTGAATGTCAATAGATTAAGCTTATAATATGTAGAGTTTGAGAAATGTGGTTGTCTGAATGTAATAGATTATGCAACCATGTAATGCTAGGTCCAGTTAATAGATTAAGCTTGATTGTCAATTAGTTCGTGGTGAGACTGCATATACCTAGTCCTTTATGACATTGTCATGAAATTTCTTACAAGACAAGTCCCGTTGCTTTTATAAAACTTGTTGGTTGCTTCTTCAGATTTTTGTTTAGATGCTTACTTTTGTTACAAAATTTTCTATTAACTTTTCCCTTAACTATCTGACAGTCTTATACATATTTTCGGGGACTTTGCTGATTGAGCGAGGCTGGCAAGAGGCGTTGTGATCAAGTTGCTGATTGGTCGAGCTCCTGCTGGAAAATGGAGCGCTCTGTTGAGGTGGACTGATGAAGATGACTGTGGTTCTGTTGAGGTGGTTAAGGTGTTAATACAGGGAGCTGTGGTACTTTATATTTAATTTTTTATTTAGGTTTTGAAAAGCTGAAAATGTTTTGTGACTCAATGTAATACAAAGAGCTAATTTTTATTATTAATTTGATAGATTTTGTGACTCGATGTAATACATTATCTCATTAATTATATTACTTTGCCTCCATTCATGGAAATGTTTAAGTTTGTCACATTAAAATTTTTATTTTCTAGAAATAAAACTTATAAGATGTAATAAAGAGTCATTTGATAGCAAAAAAAAAATTAAAAAAAAATGCTATGTATACTTACAATAGCGTTTTTGAAACGCTATGGTAGACTCTACCATAGCGTTTTTGAAACGCTATAAAAGGCCAACTTACCATAGCGTTTTAAAAACGCTATAATAGACCTTGAGTCTATTACAGCTCCGGCAGACACAACGTTTTCTAAAACGCTATGGTATCCTACCATAGCGTTTTTGAAACGCTATTAATGGGCATTTTTCTTGTAGTGTTAAAACTAATACTCAGATTCATATAATAAAGTGAAAATCTTCAAAAGAACTAGATAAACAAATAAACCCCTATTATGTGTCCACTAGCTCTTTGTTGGTGCTTTAATCACTTTCTCTCGTTCAGTTTTTATATCTACCTCCTGTAAAGTCGAGCATCAGTCATTAGTTTATACATTTGGTCAATTTTTTTTAAATCAATGATCAGCAAACTGACCTGTATGCTTGAATCTGTGCAGCCTATATAAAGCTTTCCTTGTACTACAGATGCGCACTTGATATGCTTCCTCTTTCATATACATTTGATTGTTCTTGATGCATCGAATACCTGAAATAATGATTTTTCTCTACATAATTTAAAATGTTTATCTGAAAAATAGTTAGAAAATTCATATACTGTTTTTTTTCAAATCAATGATCAGCATACTGACCTGTATGCTTGAATTTGTGCAGCCAATGTTAGAAAATAGTTCAAAATTTTCAGCCAATGTGGAGAACAAAGAATGTGCATTTTAACAGCTGAATGGAGATGTTTATTCACCTCGGGCACTTCAGATAAATCTTCTGAAGTGATGTTTACCACCTATTTTGAACAAGTAAAAAATATCATTTGTATTTGAACTCAAACAACTTTTGAAATTGCATATGATTAAATAAATGTATAGATTACCTCTATGAAATATGTTGCCAGATTTAGTTGGACATGAATTGGTTTTGCTGCAGAGCGACAGCCATAGAATCCTGCTGTTTGGTTATGGAGATGATCATAAAAATGACCTGTAAGACCAATCTGAGGATTCTGAGTCTTCCATATTAGAACGCCCATATAATTTGTCCACATACGAGAAGTCCATCCCTCCAGCAGAGCTCTATACTGGATGTAGTTAACAAGTTGTGCCTAAGACAATAATCAAGCTAAAGTGAGAACAAGAACAAGGGAGAAATCATGAACAAATGCAGGCAAGATGAAGATATTTGTTGTTTTACCTTCTCACAAAAATCATCAAAGTCGACACTGCTTCATTAACATCATTGGGCAAGTCCCTACATCAACAATTCACAATATGGATCAGATTATGAAAACCCTTTAAACAATAAGGCACAAACTGTCGTTGAATGTATTGGAACTTTGGAAGTCAAACATAATGAACAAATAATGTAATAACATATTTCAACCAACTTTTCACATTCTTCTAGAAAGCCAAGTAGAAAGAATGAATACAGTAGCCCAACCACAAAAACTAGACCTCAAACTTAAATTCATTACTTAATTTGAAGATCCTACCTATGTTTACGGATGTAAGGTAGGTTGATAATGACGAATTCACAAAAATGATCAAGCAATTCATAGCATCCCTTAAGCTCCGATCTTTGGAGTGTTGCTCAATCTGTACAAGAAGACCCCAATCTTTGGAGAGTGAGCTTCCATATTAAATCATAGAGGTTTCATAATTCATTTATCAAGCTAAAGATAAGTATTAGAGCCATAAAATTAGCAAACACACAACAACGCTGATAGATGATGTGAAATACTCCTCTGAACATATTTAAAATGTCTTAACATCACAAGATTTCCGCAATTTTACCAGAATCAGTACGACATTCAGTGGATTAACTCCTTGTCAAACACTGAAAAATTTCTTAGTTTACGACATAAAAGACTCAAACTGATCCAGTCAATGCTCCAAATTAGTACAACGCACTCATTCGAAACAAAGACACAAACTGATCATTTTGCTTATAAACTAGCAACCCCTTGATCCGAAACTATCAATATATTACACAGATCATTCAATTTTTGATTCTTCTCATACCCAATTTCAATTTCGATCAATTCATGCTTACTTCATCCAAACACAAAACAAACAAAACCCATACAACAAAAAACCACAATCACAAATCAAAAATCAATAAACCAACACATAAGTCAGAAGTTTTGAAGCAAACCCACCCTCGAAAACGCACTCTTTGCATACCCATCTCTGATCAGCTGAGCAATATCATCTCCCAACTGCCTTATGATGGATTCTCTCTTGTTCCTCAGCAGCTTCAAACGACACTGTACATACTTGATCAATCTCTTACTGCAACACCCACACACAAAAATAGAGAAAATCAATGAAACCCAATACAAGAAAACAACTCGATTTCATCCAAACATAGAACATAACACAAGCTTACCATCTGGAGGCTTTTCTCCAACCAAATAAAGCCTCAAACATGTTATTGAACTTTGCTGCAACTTTGCATGAACATGGTGTGTACACTGATAAGGAAAGCGATGGAGAGACAAAGTATAAGAATACCCAAATTATTATGGAAGGAGAGAATACCCAAACTATTATGGAGAGACAGATAACAAAGAATACAAATGAGATGTATAGATGAAAACTTCCTCTTCATGTAAGACTTACTCTTTAGCCTCTCCCAGTACCATGCATTAGATTAGTGTTGCAGATCCCTCACCCAAAATGGTAGGTAAGAACGCAATCGAGAGGTCTACTTGCTATATGGATTTATTTTATTTGCTTAAACTGTAAATTTTTGAAGACATAAAACTCCAAGTGTTTTGTTTATGGGGAAAATTTTAAATTCCATAGAAAATCTAAGTGTTTACATCAATTAGGGTCTTTGTAGTAACAACCAACAAGCAACACAATTTTTTTTTTTTTCTTTTTTTTTAACTCAAATATTTTGTGGCATAAATAAGCAATCCACATTGCGCAATTTCAAGAATCCAATTAGAACCTTAGATTTCATTCATCAAAATCAATATCTTAAAACCCAAAAAATTTCACTTGGAGCTGAAGAGGAAGAGGGTTGTTTCCTGACAAGAATATCAGTCAAGGTGCTCTCCTTTGGCAGCGAAGTCAGTATCGGCGTTGCCTAACACCAATTCAAATACCCAAATCAAAACCCTAATCTGAATATTCACAAAAAATGACCAAAATTCAAATAAACTAAAAATTGGAAAATTTTAAAAATAAATAAATAAAAACCCTTACAATTTTGAGTGATTTAAGGCGCGGTAAGAGTGGATCAACTCCTTCAACTCTCTCGGAGATGGTTGTAATCTCGTCTCCAGGCTTTGATCAGCAGAAACACAGACAAATAGAGTTAGAGGAAACGTAGAGATTTGGTGAACACGAAGAAGAAAAACAAATGAAAATTTGATACACACAAGAAGAAGAAGAAAGGCGAAACCTTTGAAGAGGAAGAAGAAGAAGAAGAAGAAGAAGAAGAAGAAGAAGAAGAAGAATAAGAAGAAGAAGACGAGGTTGATGAAAGTGTGGATTATGAGCTACCCATTGTTGTTTGTGTTGTGTTAGTCGCAGTTATACGGACAAACCCAACTGTTCTAAGCTCATTTGAGTTGTTCAAAGGGAACTGTTCTGAGCTCAATTGAGAAATGGAAGAAGCAGATAAATAGAAAGGAAAAGCTAGACAAAATGGAGAGAGTAGAGAAGAAGACAGAGAGATGGATAGACAGAATGGGAGAGAGGGCAACAACATGAGCGATAGGGAAGGAAGGAGGGAGGGAGTGAGAGGGAGCGCTGTGTTCTGTTTTTTGCTTTTGGTGAAAAGAGAGGAGCGGTTTTCCAAAAATTTTGAGCAAAATTATAGCGGTGTCATTTTTTCAATCTCCCGCTAGTTATTCCATAGCGTTTTAATAATGCAATGTGATTAAAACTGCTCTTATCATAGCACAAGTACTAAAAACGCTATAGTCAAATGCTATTAATAGCCAATTGTGTGTAGTGTTGCCAGACAGACCCAAACTCTTACAGCATGCTAGGCCCACACGTCTTACAACTATCCTCAATACCCATAAGTCCTACTAAGGCAAGTATCTCGAGGAACAGCTTCAGACGGGCAACTACAATAGCTCTCTGCTTCCAACTAGGAAGCAAATACCAGAGTACATTCCACACAGGGAAATTCCCTTCTATTGATTGCTCTCATATTGGGAACTATCTCTCGTGTATATAGGAGCACAAGGCTAACAGGGAGCTTCCCTTCTACAGCACGACTCCTAATTAGAGAAGGATCTCAACGAAGATCTCCTTCCTAAACTACGCCCTCAATGGCCTGTTAGAACCAAGACTCCTTACACTATAAATATGACATGAGGTTGGTAAGCTAAGGTACACTACAAATTCTCTATTTACAGCATTACGCCTTCCTTGGATCCTTGTCTGACTTTAGCATCGAAGTGTCACCGGTCACCACAACGGTGGTCCGTGGCTTACGCATTACTTGTGCAGGTCAGCAAGACTAGATCAAAGCAGGGAGCGGAAAATTACTGCATCAACTTGGTGCCGTCCGTGGGGACGACAGAGTTCTCAACATTTCATTAGCGTCGTCTCCTTTTAAAACCCAGAGAGATGGTGACCACTAGGTCACGTAACAACGGAGAACAGAGGGACACATCAAACTCTCCGGTTGGCGCAACACCGTCACTTTCAGCAGATCCGGTCATACACGGGCTATAGACTCAAGCCCCCGCACCAACGACAACAACAACGGACCTTCGAATCGATAGGCTGACATCTCAAATACAACAGATAGCCAAGGCGGTGTAGGCTCTCATGCGACCAAATCCACCACCTGCCAATGGAGACCAGGAGCATTACGGGTCTCTGTTTCCAGAGGATGGCAAGGAGCAAGCACAAGAAAGCCAAGCTCCCGCCAGCTCTCATTAGACTAGGGGAAGCTACTCGGCTGATGTTGAGCCCATCGCCAGGACAAAGAGGCTCGGCCCTGGGAGCCCCCCTTCGCAGAAGGGTGCATTATCCAGACGTACTATACTGCCTCTCCGTCCCGCCATTTGTGGACCGGATCATGAATGAGGCCCTTCCGAGGAAGTTTACTCCCTGAAGCTCGACTTCTACAATGGGACCACCGATCCTTTCGATCACCTACGCCATTACCAGCACGTAATGGCCCTTAAATAAGGATCTGAGTCTGTCATGTGTAGAACCTTTCCCACTAGTATGAAAAGCTCAACACTGACGTGGTTTCACAGCCTTCCGCCGAAGTCGATCGACTCCTTCAGGACACCGGCAAAGGAGTTCTTGACACATTTCGTAGGGAGCCAGCATTTTCGAAAAGGCCCACATTACATACTTTCTCTAAAGCAGAGGTCCCATGAGACTCTTAGAGAGTATTCACGCGCTTCAACAACGAACTGACTCTCATCGACGGATGCAGCGATGACACGATCGTAACAGCCTTCACTGCAGGCCTCAAGGAAGGAAAGCTTTACGAAGACCTCACCTTGGAGCCCCTTCTAGATATGACAGAGCTCCTCAAGAGCGCTTAGAAGCATATTACCTTGGAGGAGCTGAGAACCGGAAAGAGGGAAATCGAAGGCGAGAAGAAGCCCTCCGTTCCTAAGGACAAAAAGGAAGGCAAGAGATGCGAAGATAAGGAACGAAGCAAACGGAAGCGTAGTGACAACATGCTAGACCTTGGTTGGTCCAGGCCGAAAAAAACATCCAACTCGTTGGATCCATGATTGTGACAACCCTCAATGCCTACCTATCAGACGTACTTAACTCCATGAAGAACTGGGAGGATCTGAAATGGCTCCCAAACCAGTGCGAGGACCCTGCCAAGCATGACAATGGCAAGTATTGCGCGAAGGAGGGCAGCCATGATACCAACGACTGCAAGAGTCTGAGGTATGAAGTTAAGTACTGGATCCGCATAGGCAAACTGAAAAAATTCCTAAACTCCGAAAAGCAGCCAGAACGAATCGGGGACAGGGGGAGTCAGTTAAAGAAATAGCGAATAAGACTCCAGGGATAATATATGTCCTTCATGGAATTGGACCAAATGAAGACCAGTCGTACATGTCTCGCAAGCAGACCTTACTGGAGATGCAGACACAACCCGCGAATGAGGACAAACGCATCTGCCACTCAAAGATTCAAAGCCCCATTCCCACCTTGACCTTTACGGACATAGACCTCGAAGGAGTCCGAGAGCAACATAACGACGCCCTAGTCATCTCGGTTTCCATAGCAAGGTGGGAGGTAAAGAGAGCTCTGGTGGATACAGGTAGCTCACTCAACATCTTGTTTCTACAATTCGTTTCGCAGTATGGACCTCAAGGAGGAAAACTTGACTTCCTCAAACTACCCGCTGTTTGGATTCAGCGGAGAGAAGTGTTTCCTGGCTGGGAAGATAAGGTTGGCAATAGTGGCAGGAGAGCCGTGGCTAAGAAAGGTCATGTTTCTGGACTTCATGGTCGTATACACACTGTCAACCTACAACCTTATCTTGGGAAGACCATGACTCCACCATATGGAGGCAGTAGTTTCCACCCTTCACCAGTGTGTTAAGTACACTGCTAACTACTCAGAAAGGACGATACACTGAGACCAACCTATGGCACGAGGCTGCCATTATGCCACTCTGAAACAAATAGAATGTTCCCAAATCCAACTACACACCGCAGGGCAGCCTGAACCAATGCCAGGCCAAGCAACAACGGGGGCATCACTTTCAAATAGTGTGGGAGCTGTCTACTCTTCCGCCTAGTGAAATGGAGAGACCAAGGCAAACAGGAAGACATCCCCTCGACGTTCTGTCGATACAGAGATTGACCCCTCTACAAGGTTTACTCTTTAGTAACCTCTGAAGCGCCTCAACAGTCCGCTAAATGATCCACAAGGGCAATCCGAACTCACTTCAAGGTCAAGATCAATTCCTCCCGCTCAACAGTTAGTTTGCTTTTAGTTGTTTAATTCCTTTTCCATAGTCAATGTAGAGTTTTAGTTCTTACAGAATTATGTGATTTGCAATCATTTAAGAAATAAAGGAAGAATTACATAAACAAAATCTATTGATTATTGGAAAGATGTAACAAGTGCCCTGAGGCGGATACAAAAGACTACATACTACAAGCATCTAAGTACAGTGCGACATGAAGTAAAAGACTCTCTTAGACGATATAACTACGTAAAGGTGTTTGAAGGACCACATCCAAGCTATTTGCAAGTGACAACAAAGACATGCGAAAGAACTTCGCTCGACCCCTTCCCAAGATAAAGACAAAGTGCCAGAGGGGATTGAAAGGACTGAGCGGTCAATTGGTCCGTCAAATCACCCCAAAAAGTGACCGTACAACAACGTTGTAGACCTTACAATGGCTGCTGATTTCTTCAAGAGACATTTCACCCCCTTACAGGCTTCCCCAAACGGTTTTCGGCCTCCAAAGAGGGGGGGTGGAAGAACGCAGATGAGGATGACCACAAGCGACCACGTCGACAAGGTCTCCTAGTGTTGTCAAGCGAGGCCACTTTTCCCATGTGTGATACTAGGAATAACTGAGAGCTACAATACCCGGAAGCATCGCACAACGGCTAACACTTCAATCAGCCATTGGTTAGCAGCGAGGTACACAAAAACGCGGGCACAAGTGGCACACCTTTGGTAGGTAATTCGTACTACTCCGCAATATGAGAAGAAATTATGAGATCTCAGCAGGCCAACTACGTGCCCACCCACAACATGTGACCATGCATAACATCGATTATGATCGTGCATGATCGGGGAAAATGTCAGAACATTCGGAGACTTCGATAATGGAGATTCATCTTCAGCCTTTGGAAAGCCCAAAACATTTTCTTCAAGCAAGAACATTGCAGGAGATGAGCTCTGCAAAATATAGTGCCTACAACGATTGGAGAACACCATTATATAGGCGTAATGGTTCACCAAGCGAGCCTTCTGCATAGAATATTGTGTGGGAAATGAAGAGATGGCGGTTCCTAAGGAAAGTGTGCAGACCACGTTCGCTTAATTAATGATGCTGCACGCAACCCCATCAATTCAGGGGGAGTAACCGACACTTAAGCGTCCTGTAGCCTACGCCGTACATGTGTCATCGTGCGATCTATGCCATACACGTAGTTCAACCGTACATGAAACCCTAACTCTTACTTTGCGGGCCCAAAATCTCGATCCACTCGGCCCACCATTCAAACAGTATTCTGCTACATGCTAGGCAAGAGAGCAAATCCGAAACAACCTTGATGCACAGACTGTACCTATGGATCAATGTTTGTTTTAAGGTAATGTTGTTCACACAATGCGCGACAGTAGCGGACATGGGTTCTCACGCCCTCAAACAGGCGGAACCCCTCCCCAACTGAGCAAGCTTAGTCAGCCTAAGCTGATGACAATAACTTCTGGTATCACCCGACACCTAGTCCGCTTAGCACGGATCTTGATGGTCTAGGAAGTGGGAGTCTAATCAGCGCTATCACGTCTGGTGACGACGACTTGCTAGGGATCATTTCTCCCCTTCGCGGTCAATGATACCGAACCCAATCAGGTAAGCCTAGCTGGTGACGACTGGCAACGAAAGCTTTTGATCAAAGCCCAGACCTGTAGCGCCCACTGTGCGGGTGTATATGGTTTGGAAGGTGGGAACCTAGTCAGTCCCGAACTAATTCCGACGGCTCGCCACGAGACCATTGCTTTTCAGAGTGGTCACCAAATCACCAACCCTTGACTTGTAGCCCCCATTGCGCGGATGTAGATAGTTTAGAATATGGGAGCCTAGTCAATCCCGAACTGATTCCGACGGCTTGCTATGGGACCACTACTTTTCAGCGTGGCCGCTGAATCACCAACCCTGGACTTGTAGCCCCCATTGTGCAAGTGTAGATAGTCTAGAAGGTGGGAGCCTAGTCAGCTGCAAACTGATTTTGATGGCTTGCCACGGGACCACTGCTTTTCAACATGGCCGCCGAAAAATCCCAAATTTGTAGCTTGATGCGCATAGGTGTAGATGATTTGGAAGGTGGAAGCCTAGTCAGTCCCGAATTGATCTTGACGGCTTGCTATGGGACCACTGCTTTTCAGCCTGGTCGTCGAACCCCTTTTACTCAAACTTGTAGCTCCCACAACGCAGGGTGGGTGTAGATGGTTCGAAAAGTGGGAGAGTAGTTAGTCCTTAACCGATGTCGATGACTCGCCACGGAACTACTGCTCTTCAACGTAGTCGCCAAACCATCACTCCCCGAATTTGTAGCCCACATTGCTCGGGCATAGATGGTTAGGAAGGTGGGAGCCCCAAGAAGCTCGCCACGCGACCACCACTCTCTTACAGCGATCGCAAACATGAATCTAGCTGAGTCAGCGTCTTCACTCTCGAACGAACTGACATTCCAATATTAGCAAAGGCCACTAACGCCGATACAAAGATCATACGGCTAGTGCCCAGATAAATGCTACTTAGGATGCCAACCCGAGCTTATGGAGCCTGACTCGGCATGAACGCTCTAACACATACGCTCGGCCATTGCAACTTGCCCATAGCAGCAGCCGCAACCGACCGATCAGACAAGCAAGACAAGCCTCAAGCAACTTACTTTGGGGACAAGACACAACTCAAGCAACTCAATCCTTAGCTAAACTGTCCGCAACATGCCTACTATCGAACACAACTACACAGCGATGACCCTGAGTCATTTGCAATGCAAAATAGTCAAGCTCTCTATCGCAGACAGACCAGTGAACGTCCTATTGATTCAACTGCCTATGCCAAAGCAAGATGACAAGGCAAAACAAAAAACATGCAATAGAGACAACATGCACGAAACGGATAAAACTGTTTTCATTAATGGTCAAAACGAAAAGGGGTACAGACACACAAAGTTTACTCCTTATCAGGAGAAGGTACAGAAACAGAAGAGCTAAGCCTAGTGGAAGAAGGAGTAGGAGTTGCGTCCACACGTGCCACGACCTGGACATCAGGGCCCAAACTGTCTTCCTGGTCTGATGAGGCAGAAGTAACAGACAAGTCTACAAACGATATCTTCTTATAAAGGTTGAGATCCCACTCCGGTTGCTCCTCCTTCATCAGCGCCAGCATCTCCAATTTGCCATGTGCAACCCAGCGGAACTCGCATTTTCCTTTTTCTCAAAGAAGTTTTTCTCGCGCACCTTCGCATCAACAAGTTCACGCTCCAATAGCTCCAACTTGCTAGTTAGCGTGTCGACTTGAGAACTGCTCTGTGGCCAGACTGCTCTTCACAACACTAAGCTAATGCCACTCCAATTCGAGCTGGTCCTCGACCTTCCTCGCCTCTCGAGCATAGAATTCCACATTGGATTCTAACTGCTGCTTCTGAGCAACCCAATCGGTCTCCTTCGAAACATTCTCTTCAGCAAGACACCACAGTTCAGAACGAGCCTTAGCCGCAGCTTCCTACACAACCTCTACATCTCGGCGGGTCCGGTCCAACTATGTTTCAGCCTTTCTCTCTTGAACACCACTTCAGACAGATCACGATCAAGGACCTTCAGACGAGTCCCTTGAGTCTCAACAGTCATGGTTGACTGATCCAGCCTCTTCTCCTTAGCCTGCTTCTGTAGCCGATCAATTTCATCAGAATACAACACCTGCATTTGCGAGAAGACACTCTCCAAGGTGTATACCCTCTCATGAGCCGCCTCGACTTTCATCCCAGCAACGACCACGTGGCTCAAGTGAGACATACCCAGCATAAGGTACTTCAAGTCCTTGTCCATACACCCTTCTAGCATATCCTCCTCAGGCTGTGGAGCGCAATCCTCAGCCAACTGTGATACCTGCTTATATGCTTCCTCGAAGCATACTCCACGTCCACCTCTTGGTGCCAGACCGTGAACTCATTTTTACCAAGTCTGGTGCAAACAGGCTTATCCACGCATCCGGATGAAGCTTTCCCGGATCATAAATTATGCCAGCACCACCCTTTATGATTACCACTGTCCTCAGGCTTTATTCCGTGGCTTTTCCCTTGTCGACAGCAGCCGACCCTTTATTGCGAGACGGCTCAACGGGATCCGAAGGGAGAGGAGGAAACGAATTATACAGAGACCCTCCAACACTTCTAGCTGTGGCCTGGAACGAGACGGTGAGCAACGCAGACTACATGAAATTTGGCCTGTGCCACCACGGCTACTTTCAAACTACACGCCAGCCAAACGATCAAATTCTACAACCTCAGGCAAATCCTCACAGGAGCCTTCTATCAGAACAATCCCATTCAAATCATCACCGACAAAAGCCGCCATAGCGACCTGCACCAGGCAATCATTCAAAGCTTCGACTTAAACGTCGCTAAGGTTCGACCTGTGTACAACTCATGCGAACCGCATGTAATCTTTCTCCAAGCCGGACTGTGATACCCTTGTGTGGGCGGACTTGAGGGGGAGGGTGAGGGAAAGGCCCGTGATGGCGAAGCCCAACAGGCCCGTGGATCCCAAGAGGGGTTGGGCAAGCTACCAAGGGGAATTATAGTTCCACATCGCCTAGGTGAGGGAAGGGGATGTGCTATATATGTACGAGTTTGGATCTACAAAGTACTATGCGTTTTAAAGCCGTGCGGGCCTTGGGCCCAAAGTGGACAATATAGTACTCTGTGGATCGGGTCGTTACAGAATGGTATCAAACCGGACCTAGCCGGAAGTGTGCCAACGAGGACGTTGGGCTCCCTTAGGGGGGTGGACTGTGATACCCTTGTGTCGGCGGACCTGAGGGGGAGGGTGAGGGTGAGGGAAAGGCCCGTGATGGCGAAGCCCAGCAGGCCCGTGGATCCCAAGAGGGGTTGGGCAAGCTACCAAGGGGAGATTATAGTCCCACATCGCCTAGATGAGGGAAGGGGATGTGCTATATATGTACGAGTTTGGATCTACAAAGTACTACGCGTTTTAAAGCCGTGCGGGCCTTGGGCCCAAAGCGGATAATATAATACTCTGTGGATCGGGTCGTTACACGGACACATTAGTCTCTGCCCCAACAGGCTTAGCAGACTCACACTCTTCTCTCAGTAGAGCAAGTCGTGCTAAAGGCAACCCAGTTCTAACACGGGACCTCTTTCTCACAGAAGTGGCAAGCATTTCAGATGACTTCTCCATGCCAGACAGGAAAGGAACTTTGGCCCCAACAACCTTCCTCGTCCTTGAAGGGCCCCATCTTCCAACTTAATTTGCAAAACTCGGTACAAAGTGGGGGTAATGTGCCAGTTGTCCCACAACCCAATACGAATGAAGTTGGAAACTGTTATGACATCGACCACGTTCCTCTTTGGCAAGCCGCAAAACGTCTCTATGGTGTTTTGCTTCTTTAAGGTAAGAGGAGTAGCGGGAAACCTTCCTTGGAAGAAACACAAGCAACGATTAGCCAGCCCGCAATCAAGCATATCAAAGTAACAAGAAAAAGTCAAACTTACGAAGCGATCTGAACTCTCACTTAAACGGACGACCCTTGCATCGAAAATATTTCGAATCCGCATGGGCCAAAAAGCAATACTTCTGCCAGAACTTGAAATCATCAGGCAGAATCACAAAGCAAGTCAACGACGTCATCTTATAGACAACATTACCCTTCAGCCGGGGAGAAGTCAACAACTGAATTATTTGCGGAGCCACGCTGACACCGGCCTCCTTAGCACTGATCATAATCATGAGGATGATCCTATATCCATTTGGCCTCAACTGGGCCGGGGGAATTCCCAAGAGATCCAAGAATTCCCAAATCACATCCAAAACCAGAAAACACACTCCATTTTGAAGCATCCCACGATCCAAGCAGATGAAACCCGCCGTTGGCAACATTGGCGTTTGGTCACCCATCAGGACATACAACAGCATGTCCTTAGGGACCCCAAACTTCATACGGATTTCAACAAGACTAGGCTATGACAACAACTTGTCTTCGAAAACTCTAGGCCCTTGGCCAAGTTTGCATCGTCAATAAGGTTTGTTAAGCCATGAAGAAAATGAACAATGTTTTTTAATCAGAGCGGTATCTTCAATAGAAAAGAAAGTAGAAGAGTCAGACTCTACACTATGGATGACCTAAATAGAGATTGGGTTCCCGCCTATTTTCCGCTGGACCGATCCACATTCAATTAATGCATCGTGCTGCTCAAGCAACAATTCAGATTCAATCATCATGAGCAGCGCATCCCTTCTGGGGGGGGGCGGGTAGCTGATGATACATAAAAACGGTCACACCCCTGAGCCGTACACATGTCAAGATGATCTCGAGGAACTACATGCCCCAACATCAGCCCAATACTGATCCGGCCCAAGCGATTCTAAGCCCGCTCAATTCAGTCCACCAGACAGACCTGAACTCTTACAACATACTAGTCCCACATGTCTCACAGCTATCCTTAATACCCATAAGTCCTATTACAACATCTATCTGATTCCAACTAGGAAGCAAATACCAAAGTACATTTCACACAGGGAAACTCCCTTATACGAATTGCTCTCGTATTGAAAACTATCTCCCGAGTATCCAGGAACACAAGGCTAACAAGGAATTTCTCTCCTACAACACGACTCCTAATTAGAGAATGATCTTCACGAAGATATCATTCCTAAACTACTCCCTCGATGGCCTGGTAGAACTAGGACTTCTTGCACTATAAATAAGACATGCGATTAGTAAGCTAAGGTACGCTACAAATTCCTTGTTTACATTATTATGCCTTTTTCGAATCCTTGTCTGACTTTAGCATCGGAGTGCCCTCGGCCACCAAAACGGTGGTCCGTGACTCACATGCGTTACTTGTGCAGGTTAGCAGGTCAACAGAACTAAGTCAAAGTAGGGAGCAAAAAAACGACTGCATCACTAAGATTTCACAATATATTTTAAAAAGATGCAAGGCTTCCATGTAATCTCATTTGAAATAATCATAACAATTTCACAAACACCCATCTGAAGCCCGTTTGCACAAAGGGGTGGGTGGGGAAGGGCAACCCTCATATTCCTTATTTCCTTTCACTGTAATAAGTGCAGTTGCTTGGAGAGAGGGAGTGTTCTTTTTAATAACAAAATCAAAATGGAGAGAAGAAGAAAATAGTTGGTTGGTTGGTGAGGATGTCGAGTGTGCAAAGAAGCAAAATCCTAATACACGTGTTCTTTGTGCTTTCTCCCACAATAAGCAAATCCAAAACTTCACAAATTCTCTCTATTTTATAAACTAAACTAAACACTAGTCTCTGGGTTTCGGATTGAGGGGGGCTCCTGCGCACAGTGGGCAGGATGAGCTCCTGCGCAGGCGTCTCAGCCGTTGGATCAGAATCCAACGGCTCAGATCATTTGGATTTGAAATCCAGATTTTATTTAAAAACATTTTCCCGCCAAAAACCTCTCTCCTCCCATATGATCTGAGACGTTGGATTCTGATCCAACGGCTGAGAAGCCTGCACAGGAGCTCATCCTGCCCACTGTGCGCAGGAGCCCCCCTCGATCCCTGGGTTTCTCTTGTTTTTTACTGCAGTTGCTCTCTACCATGTTTCAAGAAACCCAAAATTTAGTTCCTGTACCCAAACACAAAGCCTTCCCCAATGACTTTTGTTACTCAAATTGGAAGACAATGGTGAAATCTTACCAATCAGATGTATACACACAGTGTATATGGTCAGCAAGTTTAGTATTTCAATCTTACTGAATATGAAAGGCACAAGGTTGAGGAACAAAGGTACGCTACATAACCCAATTTACAGCATTACACATTTCTCAAGCCTTTTCAGACTTAAGCATTGGAGTGCCATCGGCCACCAACACGGTGGTCTTTGGCTCACGTGTGTTCCTTGTACAGGTTAAGGTCAAGGAGAACATGAATTGACACCAAAGGTTTGGCGTTGTTCGTGGGGAACAACAAAGTTTCTAAGAAAACAGTGATAACACCCCTTCATAACAGTCCAGAAGGATGGTAACCACGAGATCTCGTAATAATGGAAAAGTCACCGAGCCCTCAAACACTCAAATAGGCGCAGCGCCGCCAGCTCCGGTGCTAATGATCCCATCGGGAGAACAACCCCAGACCCCCACGCCGACAGCAGCCGCAACAAGGAGGATCAACTGACAGCCCAAGTGCAGCAAATTGCACAAGCGGTAGAGATGCTCACTTAGTAAAACCCATCACTTGCGAAAGGAGACAAGCAAACGAAAAGAGCAGTGTTCTCAGATGACAACGGAGAGCGCGTTCAGGAGAGTAACTATGTCCCCATTAACTCTCAATGGACCAAGGGCGGAGGAGCGGCCTATGGAGACTCGACGTCTAAAGCCGACAAACCTGCTTCGCAAAACCCCCTCCAGCTTGGGGCTACCAATCCGGACGTGCTGTATAACCTCACTGTCGCCTTATTCACGGATCACATCATGAACGAGCCACTACCAAAGAAGTTCAACTCACCAAAGCTGGAGTTTTATGATGGGACAACGGACCTGTCCGACCACTTATGCCATTATCGCCATGTGATAGCACTAAAAGAAGGATCTTAAGCAATAATGTGTCGGACATTCCCACATGTTTGAAGAAATCAGCACCGACCTGGTTCCATAATCTCCCTTCAAAGTCTATCGACTCGTTTCAGACACTAGCCAAAGCGTTTATCACCCGCTTTATTGGCAACCAACAGATCAGGAAGGGCCCACATTATCTTCTCAGCCTCAAGAAAAAACCAAATGAAACACTGAGAGAGTACATCCCTTGCTTCAACGATGAGTTGACTCTGATCGATGGCTGCATCATTGACATCTCAGTCACAACCTTCACCTTGGGCCTAAAGGGAGGCCAATTCTACAACTTCCTTACCCTCAAGTCTCTGATTGACATGGCGGACTTGGAAGAACGCCCAAAAATACATCATTATTGAGAATATGTTGGCCGCCAAAAAGGAGGGAGAAGCTGACAAAAAGTATCCCTCTGGTCCCGAAACAAACAGGAGGAAGATGACAAAAGTAAAAGGAAGTGGAGTGACAGCAATCCAGACTCTGGCCGAACGAGGCAGAGCAAATTCTCCATCTTCGTCAGATCCCAATCCTTCACTCCTCTCAACTCCAGGGAGATCCCTCCCAGCTAGACAATGGCAAGTACTGCTCATTTCAAAAGGACAATGACCACGATATTGAAGACTACAAGAATATCGAAAGCGAGGTTGAACACTGGATCAAGAAGGGGAAACTCAATGAATTCCTGAGCCCAGATAAGCAACAAGACTGAGCGAAGGAAAGAGAAGAAGAATCCATCAAATAAATTGAAGAAAAGGTGGCAGTTTTATATATGTCGTGCACAAAGTATGTCCGAAAGCTGAGCAGTCCAACAGGTCCCGAAAGAAGGTGCTCCGCGAGATGCGAACTCAGTCCACCTATGAAGACAGACAAGTGTGACATGCTCGTATCTGACTTTCTCAGATGATGGACTCTAGGGCATCCAGTCTCATCACAATGATGCCTTGGTTATTTCAGTCCTCATAGCAAAGTGGGAAGTGAAAAGATCCTTGGTAGACACCGGGAACTCCTTATATGTTTTATTCCTTACCGCGTTCCACAACATGTAGCTCAAATAGAAAAACTTGACACCCACCAGTCACTCATGATCGGGTTTGGCGGAGAGAAGTGTTTTCCTATCGGGAAAATCAAACTAACGATAGTGGGGGGAAAGCCACAACTGCATAAAATCATGCTCCAGGAGTTCATGGTTGTCGATGCCTCATCGACCTACAACATCATTTTGGGAAGTTGCTGGCTTCATTAGATGGAGTTGATCATTTCCACTTTGTACCAATGCATCAAATACCCTGCCAATCAGGCAGTAGGCACCATTCGAGAAGACCGGCCATCAGCAAGAGACATCCACTACGTAGCACTGGAGCAGCTTGGCAACTAGCAATTACAGTCCGAGTTCGCGGCTCAGACATCTCAGAGCTCGCGTCCAAAAAATGAAGAAGAGTCTCCTCATTTAGATGATGAAACTTCAGTTAGTCCGAGGGGAAGACCAAATGTTGGCCAGCCAGAGGAGGAATCAGTCACAGTCTACCACGACAACCAAACTAACAATAGAGCCACCAGGATATGTTCTCGCCTAAACAAAGAATTAGCAGAATGCTGATAAAGTTATTGCGGCATAATCATGATATCTTTGCCTGAACGTTGTTGGAGATGGTGGGAATTGACCCCTCTGTAATCACTAATCGACTGGAAGTTGACCCTGCGTAGAAAATAGTCAGGCACAAGAAAAGACCTATGGCCCCCGTATGAAACTAGATCATAAACATATAGGTACTGAGGTTACTCAATCCTGACAAGATCAAGGAGGCACGATACCTAGATTGGCTGGCAAATATCGTCCTAGTAAAAAAGATAGTTTTTCACTTTCCTGCATTGATCAGTTCATGGACGCCACGTCTGGAAACAACCTTCTGAGTTTCATTGACGCCTATTCCAGATATAACCAGATACATATGCACCCCCAGACCAAGATAAGACATCTTTCATAACTGAAATAGGGATATATTGTTATATGGTGATGTTGTTTGGCTTAAAGAATGCAGGAGCAACGTATCAACGACTGGGAAACCGGATGTTCAAAGAATAAATTGGTAAGACAATGGGGGTCTATATAGATGACGTGCTTGTCAAAAGCCTCTACAATCCAGATCACATCACTAACTTTGTCGAAGCATTCAATTAGCTCCGCAAGTATCGGATGAAGCGTAATCTGCAAAATGCACCTTTGGGGTTGAGTCGGGTAAATTCCTAGGTTGTATAGTGAATCAAATAGGGATAGAAGCTGAAGTAGATTCAGGCTCTTTTTGACATGAAGTCTTCGACCACCGTCAAGGAAGTTCAGAGCCTCACTGGGAGGGTGGCAACACTCAACAGGTTTATTTCCAAATCATTCGACAAATGCCTCCATTTTTTAAAATTCTAAGAGGAAGTAAAGGTTTCAAATGGGATGAAGAGTGTGAGCGAGGCTTCCAAAGCCTGAAAGCATACATAGGAAGTGCGGAGCTACTTTCGAAACCAATACTAGGAGAGACAATTTACTTATATCTATTTGTCTCATAGCATGCTGTCAGTTCAGCTCTTGTGCGAAACGATAAAGGAGTACTAAGACTAGTGTACTATGCCAGCAAAACCTTCATGGAAGTAGAGGCAAACTACCCAGACCTAGAGAAGTTAGTTATAGCGTTGGCCGTCTTCTCCAAGAAGTTGCGGCCCTACTTCCAGGCTCATTTTATAATGGTCTTGACCAAACATCCACTCCCCACTGTACTACACAAGATGAAATTATCAGGTAGGATGGTGAAATGGTCAATTGAACTAGGGTCCCGAGAACAACCATGAAAGCTCAAGCGTTGGTAGACTACATCGCCAAACTTACCGGCGGTGGGGAATATGAGTCAGACGACCAAAAGCAGAGGTCAGACGGCCAAGGGTGGATCCTACGCTTTGACGGGTCATCCACAATAAATGGAAGTGGGGCTGGAGTCACTCTCCACTCTCCAAGCGATTTTACTTTGAAAAAACTTTCAAGTTCGATTTCCCCGCCTCACAATGAAGTAGAATACAAGGCCCTCTTGCTTAACTTAAAGCTTGCCAAGGGGATCGGAATAGATAAATTGACCGTGTACAACAACTCTCACCTGGTAGTCAACTAGGTCAAAGGGGAGTTCACCAGCAAATATCCCAGAATGATGGCCTACCGCGAAAAAGTGATCAACGCATGAGCAGATTCAAAAGGTTAGAGCTCCTATAGTGTCCATGAGATGACAATGAAAGGGCTGACACACTGGCCAAAAATGCCTCAGCTACGACTATGATTTCAGACGGGCTGATCGAATTCCAAGAAAAACTGAGTATGGAAGAAGAAGAGCCCAACGATGTATGCGTGACGGATGTAGAGACAAGCTGGATGAGTCTCATTATTGAGTACATCAAGAATAGAGTCCTCCCAGTGAAAAGGTAAAAGCCAGAAAGCTAAAAAATAGGGTAGCGCGGTATACTCTCTTGACCGACAAGCTATATAGAAGGTCAGCCACGGGACCCTTACTCAGATGCCTGGCCCCCTCAGAGGCGAGCTATGTCTCAAAGAGATTCGTGAAGGCATCTGTGGGAACAACCCAGGCGAGAGAACTTTGGCACACAAAGCCCTAACCTTAGGGTACTATTGGCCGAGGATGCAGCAAGACACCAAGGACATAGTCCAAAGATGCTACAAATGTCGGAGGTTTACATTGTACATGCACATGCCCTATCAACCCTTGACTCTAATGACTAGCCCATGGCCTTTCGTGCAATGAGGAATGGATATTGTTGGACCGCTCCCTATCTCCGCCAATAAGAGGTTCCTTGTCGTAAGCGTGTATTACTCCACCAAATGGGTTGAAGTGGAGCCCCTGTCCAAGATAGGCCAAAATCAAATTGAGGATTTCATATGGGCCTCAATCGTCTACAGATTCAACATTCCAAGGGCACTAGTCAGTAACAATGGAACTCAGTTCGAAGACAAAAAAGTTGAAAGCTATGCCAAAATCTTGGCATCAGCCACCACTTCTCCTTGCCAGGCACCCCCAAGCCAACGACTAGGCAAAAGTTACCAACATGACGATCTTGGAAGCGCTCAAAACAAAACTCGATGCAACAAGGGCTGGTGGGATTCGGAGCTACCGGGAATCCTTTGGGCATATTGAACAACCAAAAGAACTCCGACTGGAAAAACACCGTTCGCCCAACCTTATAGATCGGAAGCAATGGTCCTAATAAATCTAGAGTTGTCGACATTCAGAACATAGGAGTTCAGGTCAAAAAGCAATGAAAAAAGCCTTGCGCGTCGGATTAGACCTCCTCGAGGAAAGGAGAGATGAGGCTTCCACAAAGATAGTCGCCTACCAGCAAAGAATGGCTCAGTACTAAAATAAGAAAGTCAAGCCACGAGATTTCAAAGTGGGAGACTGGGTGCTTAGAAAATCCAGCAAAACACCAAAGAACCAGGCACAGACAAGCTAAGCCCAAACTGGGAAGGGCCTTACAAAGTGATTGAGGTCAACAGGCCAGGAACCTATTGGTTAGAAGAAATAAACGGGGAGAGCCTTAAGTGGCCATGGAATGTAGAGCACCTAAAAAAATATTATCAATAAAAAGGTATTTGCTTTTACTAAAAGTTCCACTGTTGTTCATCAACTCTAGCTGGGTATCCAATCAATCTATTACGATCTGATTTTGATATCAGATCCGCTTATTCAGTCTCCATGTCGGACCATTGAGTGGATTACATAAGTTAGGACACCTAAGTTAGACTTATTTAACTTGACCAACGTTTAGTTAGAGCTCATGGAACCTGATCATGGTGGCTTGTCAGAGATCATTTTCCTACCATAGACAATGTTGGTCGAACTTGACTAAAGTTTAGTCAGCTCGTAAAGACTGATGAGAACAACTTCTGGTCTGCTCTAACGCCTTTCCCGCCAATAACGGATGACGATGGCTTAGAAAGTTGGAGTCTAGTCAAAGCTCATGGAGCTTGATCACGATGGCTTGCCAGGGATCGTTGTTCTACCATAGACAACGGTGGCCAAACTTGACCAATGTTTAGTCTGCTCGTAAGACTGATGACAACAACTTCTGGTCCGCTCTAACGCCTAGTCCGCCAAGAGCGATGACAATGTCTTAGAAAGTGTGAGTTTAGTAAGAGCTCATAGAGTCTGATCACAATGGATTGCCAGGGATCATTGTCCTACCATAGACAATGGTGGCCGAACTTGACCAAAGTTTAATCAGCTCATAAATACTGATGACGACAACTTCTGGTCCGCATTAACACCTAGTCCGCTAAGAGCGGATAACGATGGCTTAGAAAGTGGGAGTCTAGTCAGAGCTCATGCGGCCTAATCACGATGACTTGCCAGGGATCATTGTCCTACCATAAACAATGGTGGCCGAACTTGACCAAAGTTTAGTCAGCTCGTAAAGACCCATGATGACAACTTCTGGTCCGATCTACAGCCTAGTCTGTCAACAACGGATTAAGATGGCCTAAAAAATCAGAAGTGTGATAACCCGTGATATCTTATGATGATTACATGTCTAAAGACCAATGAAACGACATGGCAATACAGAAAAGACTTGGTAGATAAATTCTAAAAAATACAAGTATGAAATACTACATAACAAACTTTCTTTCGGTCATAACTTAAAGATTACATCTATTGTGGAGGATTTGCTCAAACGGCCAAAGAGCCAATTACATTAGAAGAGATTACAGAGGATGAGTTCGCGGCGCCAGGAGTCTGTCCCAAATTCCTAGTTAAAGGCGGTTGATCAGAAGCTTCTTCCTTGAAAATCTTCACATAAGCAACTTTTTTGTAGTAAGTGAAGCCAAGGTCAAAGTCAGGGTGTTCGTCTTCAATCAACTCTAGCAGCCCCAGCCTATCGTTGACAACCTCGGTGAAATCTAGAGTCGCCTGACGTTGACATTGACGGGCTTCAGACTTTGCCAGGTTCTTTTCCGCCTTTTTCAGCCTGTTTGCAAGCGTAACTGCTTGAGATTACTCTTCTACCAATTGCTGCTTTAGCGGGTTTAGCTCATCCAAAGCAAAAATGAATCGATCCTCCGCTTCACAGACATGACGAAAACCGTCAGCAATTTTGGACTCAAGCTTCTAGCGTGATGCATCCCATGCAGACTCAACTTGCTCCCTTTCAACGACTTGAGCTCACAGATCAACTTGTGCTTTATCCGCTACCTCTTACGCACGCCTCAACTCCTCCTGAGTGCGCCCTAGCTTTGCTTCGACGGACACCAAGCTAGTCTTGGAAGAATCCAACCCTGCTCTCATGGCCCCCAGCTTGGCTTCAGAATCAGCCCATGTTGCCCACAATAACTCAGAGTCTGTCCCAGCACCAGATTTCCCTAGTTGCTTGTTCAAGGACTGGATCCGATAAAGTGCATCAGAATACGACTTCTGCAAACTAGCAAAAGTCATCTCCACAGCATACACTCTATTACGCACGAACTCCACTTCGACCGTAGCCATTGTAGCTTGATTCAGCAAAGTCATCCCTAGTAGTAAGTGCCTTTGGCTCTTATCGGCGCACTCTCCCATGGTCGTCTCCTCGGACACCGGCTCCTGAGCGCTCATCGACTCAAACCACTTGCGGATCTTTCATTCAAAAGTAGCTAGCGCATCTACTTCCAGGTGCTGGCCTTGCTCTCTTGACTCTGGGCTCGGGATACCGATTCAGCCATTAGGGTGCAACTCACTATTATTAAAAAATATGCTAGATCTGCCCTTGGACGTAAGCATAGTACCAAGAGGGCGCTTTGAGGATTTGCGTTCCTAGCCGAAGCCTTCTTAGCTTGAGTCTCAGTTAGATGCCTTGCATCAGGGTCTGAGGGCGGGAGAAGGGAAGGAGATCCACTTCCTAGAATGACCACTTTAGAAGGACAAGGAAGAGGAGCGTCAGTAACTTCGGTGGCAGGATCTATATCTGAGGGCCCGACTAGGTTGCGAAGCGTCGACACTACCAGTGCACGCCAGCTCCAAATGATCATCTTCTAAGTCAATGACGGGGGCATGAAACTTGGGATAAACACCCTACTCTTCCAGAACCATCTCCTGGGTGGACTGATCATGCTTAGGCTTCACAATGGTCACCTATTCCTCCAGCGAAATAGGCGGATGAGAAGAAGCGGTCTTAAAATTAGCCCGCTTTCTCTTGGGCTGGGTAACAGGTGGCAGAGCTGCCTCCAACTCATCCTGCCTTGTCGGGCTAGGCATTGTCAATTTTCTTTTCCTAGAATGACGATCGTCGAGCTCCTTAGTTGACGTTCTGAATAGAGTGGGAGCTTCATGAAAATTGTCAAATAGCCCACTCCACACGATGTTTCTCGGAGTCATAACCTCTTCAATGGACATAAAAGTCAAATCATTGAACATTTTTAAAATCACCTCCTCCTCCTCCTCAAAGAGGGTTGGAGTCAGAAATTTTTCTGCAGAAAAAATAAGCAGTGATTCAAGGCAACATCCACAATAATTGGATAAGAAAAAAAAACATTATGTTTACTGTTAGCCAATTTGAAACCTCTGTAAAGCTGATGACCTTCCAACTTAAAGTACAGAGATTCAAAAAAAGCCAAAAAAGAAATATTTCTACCAAGACTTGAAGTCACCCGACAGAACCCAGACAAGCTGGTGTGCTCAACTGGCAGGCACAATGCGCGATCAAACAAGGGGACGTCAGTAGATGACTCACCTTTGGAGTCACTCGAAGGTCAGCGTCCTTCACCCTTAGGTTTTGAACCCATTCAGAACCATCTGGGACGGAGAAATACGAAGATACTCTAGAAAGAGCCAGATATCTTTTGGGACCAAAAATCAGAGTCCCGATTGAAACATGCTCTTATGCAAGGCGATAAATCCTTTCAGAGGCCTCAACGGGTATTGACCATAACCCAATGGGACTAATTCCAGGTCCTCAGGAATCCGGTATTGATCCCTGAGACTAGCCAGATCAAGTTTATCTACCAACCTGTCCCAAAAAAACTCATAGCAAGCGAGGGACAACACCTGATCAAGATTAAGTTCGCCCATATCCGCAATAGAAGAAGGTACGAGCTTTCGATTGCACTTGCAAAAAAGAAGCAAAAATGCGGAAGAAAGAGAGCAAGAAAAAGTTTCAGAAAAGTTGCAAAAGTAAAAGAAACCTTCAATGTAGAGAAGAAAGCTTAAATAAAAATGAGGATTCGCGCCCTTTTTTAGCAGTCACATACTCAATTAATGACGTGCACCACTCGAGGAAACGTTTCAAACTCAGTCATCATGGCTGTACAGTTCTCTGAAGAAGTGACTTAGTGGACCGGCAGGCTGGTCAACTAACTCGGGGGGAGCAGCTGATGATACACCAATCATCCAATAATTCACACCGTACACGTGTCATGATGATCTCGACAATAGAGTAAAGCGGGCCGAGATGAACAACCAATCTGGCAATGCTCAGATAACACTAAGCCTACTGAGGTAGGGTCCAGGAGGTTGGACCCAATCGACAGTGCCCTATTGAGCTCATAAGTCGTATGGTCAAGCCAAGTACCCGTAAGACCTAATAAGGCAATTATCTAGGGGATTGACCTAAGATAGGTAGGCCAACAATACATTGACTCATATTAGGAAACAAATATCAAAGTATAAGTCGTGCATGGATACTCTCCTACATGGAAAACACTTCGCAAGGGAAGAATCTCCAACAGATTAGAGTACAAGTCATGTATGAAAACTCTTCTACATGGACGACTCTCAACAAGGAACAGATCTATCAACATATATCTTTCCCTAAACAACGCCACCAAAGGCATAGCCGAACAAGGACTCTCGAATTTTGCTCTTTTGTTGTTGCATGCATTACAGATGGCTAAGAATGATATTGAGGGTTTGTACCCCAAGCCATTTCTCCTCCCAGAAACTTATTCGACCTCCATCTAATGCTTCAATATGATGCGGTTCGCAAGAAGATGTGTGACTCATAATACTCATCCAAATCCACTTGATGAGAATAGCCTTGTTAAACTTCATCATTCTTCTAATACCCGAGCCTCTTTTATACTTTGGTCGACACACCTTTTCCAATTGAGAAGAAGATATTTTCTCTGTGGGAGCCATAGAAGTAGGAATAGTGCAAAGAGAAAGCATATGAATGGGAATGCTAGCTGGTGCTTTTGATCAAATATGTTTTCCCTATGCTATATATTTCTTCTTCCATGTATTAAGCCTCCAATCAATACGCTCAAGAGTTTCCTCCCAAACCCTTGTGTATTTTTCTTTTACACCAAGGAGGAGACCTAAATATATGCAAGGAAAAATCCAGTGTCACAACCAAATAGAAAAGCCACTGACTGGTTTGAGGAACCTCTCCCACTGCAAATAGTTTAGATTTAGCATAGTTCACTTTTAATCCTGAGCACACCTCAAACCATAGAAAAATATCTTGGCCAACAAATCACTTCATGCATGTCTGCCTCAAATAAAATGATTGTGTCATTAGCATGCTAAAGAATAGGTATGGAAGGGGCAAAGTTATTTACTCTGAAACCACAAATTGTACTCACCTCCTTTGCATTTAGTAGAAGTGAGACCTTCGGCTACCAAGACAAAAAATAAGGGATAGAGAGGATCTCCTTGCCTTATACCCCTAGTTGTCTTGAAGTGTCTCCAACATTAACTGATACAAAAAAGGAAGCAATAGATAATAAGGTGTGCGCCCAACTGTTCCATTTGGTTCCCATGCCAAATTTCCTCAAGGAAGAAACTCCAAGACAGACAAAGTATCAAATGCTTTGTAGTATCTTGAGCTAAGACTGGGTCTTCCTTGCTTCAATCTCATATTTCCATGCAGGAGACTTTTAGGGAAACTACATCAAGGAAACACTCTTATAAGTTCGAGGTTTTTGTTCTGTGAATCCAAACTATTAATGTGATCCTTTTTTGCAAAGAACCCATACTCATACTCCATATTACTTGAAGTTGTCCATACTAGGTGATGTAGTCGATTCTTGTTATCCTTCCTTACTGCTTACCTAGACCAGCACAAGTAGCACACGTGAGCTAAGGACCACCATGTGGCGGCCGATGGCACTCCGATGCTAAAGTTAGATAAGGCTTAGGAGAGGCTTAAAGTTTTAAATTAGGATTATGTAGTGTACCTTAAGTTTATCGACCTCATCTCTCTTTTATAGTGTGGGAGTCCTTGTTCGCCTAGGCCTTTGGTGGTATAGTTAAGGGAAAAAGATCTTGCTAGAGATCCTTTCCTAGTTGGGAGTTATCCATGTGGGATAGTTTCCCCACACGACTTGTGTTCCTAGATCTGCGAGAGAGGTTTCTCTTCATGAGTGTTCTCCATGCATGGAAGTTTCATTGCCCGACTTATATTCTAGTATTTGTTTCCTAGTCGGAACCGATGTACTGTTGGCTTGTCTGTCTTGGGTCAATCCCCTAGATACTTGCCTTATCAGGGCTTACAAGTATTGGACTTGACCGCGTGATGTGTGGGCTTAGTCGCACATTGCAATTCGGGTCCAAAGTTCTTGAATCTGCCAATAGTGGGCTTAATAATGTCTGGGCCTCGCTAGATTGAGTATGCAATAACGCCTGCTTTGTTCTGTTGACGAGATTATCATGACACATGTACGGTGCTGATCAGAGGACGGTTTGATGTATCATCAACTACTCCCCTCGAGTTGATGGGTCATCTTAACGGTCTACTAGGTCAGTTAATAAAGCAATTGTGCAGTCATGATGATTGAGTCTGAGTTGTTTCCTCGAGTGATGAGTTTCATTAATTGGGTGTGCGTCAGTTCGAAAAAAGGAAAGGTGGGAATTCTATTTTCTATATAAATCTCTTGCATATAGAATATAGCCCATTTACTCTTTCGATCACAGAGATTTTTCTTTGCCGTATCACCTTCTGTGCTTTTGACTTCGCTTAACCTTCGTATTCGAAAGCTTATACTATTTTTCATGGTTGGCCGAAGTCAACTTTCTGAAGAACTGCTCACCAAGGATTGCAAGTTTTTTTAGGAGAGGTTGCTCTCTAAATCGGATCTGGAAGTCTTCCATAGCTCATACGAGATTCCTGATGATCTGGTGCTCTGCACTTTGGATGCCGATCTGGCGCCATTTTCCCCTCCTGAGGGGTTTATCTGTCTTCACCGAGGTATGCTTCAATTGGGTGTCTATTTTCCTGTTATCAAGGAGATTTGGGAGTTCATAGCGTACCTCAACATTACAGCCGCTCAACTTCTGTCGAACGGGTATAGGACTGTGATTGCCATTCTGATTATGCTAAGGGCGCTGGCGTCCGAGTATCTTCGAGGGCAATGCAATTGCTTACTTCTCCTCAGATAAACAAGCACGTTGTGTGTGTATTGATGTCGCTGGACTACTTCGTCAACCTGCCTTATGATTTTAAATCCTGGCAGAAGTTATGTTTCATGGCTCTTGCGGACTCGGCGTTCTTTGAGCTTGTCGGTCGTCCGGTCAAGCGTGATTTCAAACTACTGAGTAAGCTCGATTTTTTTTGGTCTAGCTTGTGTTAACTGCATATTAGATTGACCTTTGTGGTTTTCATAGTGACATTCCCAACTTCATCGCTTTCTGCTGAGGATGAAGCAACTTTGGATTTTTTTCGCGACATGCCTTGCATATCGGTAGAGGGTGTCATTGAGTCTTCTAATGTCGAACGCAGTGGACTGTGGGCTCATTAGCATGTGGCTCCTAATCTTTTTCGGGTAAATAAGCCAAAGCCCGATGGTGCATCTGCTTCGAGAAAGAGGAAACTTCACAGGATTAAGGTTCCAAGCACTTCAAGGAAGGTAGAAATAAATGAGGCACTTCCTTCTCCTGTGCATCTGAAGAGGTCTAATGTTTTTCCTAGACCTGTCCGCACGCGCTTCGCCTCATTCGAGGGACGTGATACTATTGGACAAGTGTCTGATGAGACTGCTATTTCTGAGGGGCATGATGCTCAGGCCAAAGCCCCTATTTTCCTCCCTAAGTTGGAGATGGAGTATCTGCAAATGGTGGGCGTGGAGGATGTAACCAAACTGAGTACCAAGTAGGCAAAGTTTCTTAGTAAAATGCTGGTACAGGTGGGGTGGAAGCTTCATCTGGTCGTCCCTTTTCAATAAAGGACTTTAAGCTCCGCCTTTTTCTCAATCGTGAACCCGTTGAAAAGTCGTCCGATTGTCAACATTATAGTGAGAGGTCTCCTCCTCATCGATCGTACTGTGCTCCATCTCGTTCCCGTCCTCATATTGAATTGACAATGGGTCCAAGGAATAAATCACTTCCCTCTTCCCCGTCAACTGATTATGAATTGGTGCTTGAAAGAGAGTCGATTGTTGTGGGCAAAGTAAAAGTCGTTGATAAGCTGGGGTGATTTGATTCCAAAGAATTTTCATCTGGATGCTTGGATCAGTGTTTTTGCTCCAGACGTAGTAAGTATGAAAAACAAGCTTGGCATCAAAAGGTTGACATTTCTTATGCTTCGAGGAAGCATATTAGTAGGTGGAATGGCTGGCTGGCAAACTGTGCTCCGGAGCTAGTGGGAGAGACGCTGGGAGAGCATATGGATAAAGAGAAGAAACATCTCGTGTAGAGGATGTCCTACCTGAATCAAGTGGCCGCAACTGGAATTGAAGTTGAGGTCACGCGTGAGAGAGTGTATACTATGAAGCGGGTCTTTGCAAACTTGCAGAAGTCATACTCTGACGCTCTCTACGAGATTGGGTCATTGAGGAAGCAACTTAAATCTTACTCAGATACTGAAGCGGAGTCCTGGTGCATTAGTTCAAAAGCTCAGAAGGTTCGCTTGGAAATGCTTGAGTCTGACTTAGCAGGGGCAGTGTCCACGAGGGATCGGTTCGATAATGAATTGAACCTTGTCTGTCGTGACTTGCAACTTGCCCGTGAGACTTTGGTCAGAGTGCAGGCTGAACTACAGGCTCTGCATGCCGAGAGGGTCAAGAAAAAGTCTGAATGGACTGTCCAATGTTAGCAGTTGGAGGCCGACGTTGATTTTAATTCCAAGAGTGTGCAGACCGCTGAAGAGCAGTTCCTTTTGGCACAGAATGAGCTGAATATTGTTAATGATTAGTTGGGTGTTTAGCAGTCAAGGACTGACATGCTGTCAGGCGAACTGGAACGGGCGCTCGCTACATCAAGAGGGTGTGAGGAGAAACTTCTTAAGGCCCAAGGCACGTTTGAGTTCAACAGAGTCGTGCATGGAAGGTTGGAACAGTTGCATGTGATGAAGGAGGAACATCTCGACTGTGATCTCTCCTATTATAAAGAGATTGCATATGCAAAGTTTGGAGTGGCCTCTGATTCGTCTGAAGAAGAAGGCAGCACGTACAGATGTATATCCCACATCTTCCTCTGCTAAGTTTGCTTCTGTCATTTTCCGACACTTCTCCTGATGTGGGGTGAGTCTTGTATTTTCTTTTTGGCTGGCAAATGAATAGTACTTTCACATGTTTGTTTTCCCTTTGCTTTTTCTACTAGCATTTACCTGATTTGTCTTATTTCGACATTAATTGTCAGGCGGTAGGCTCTGCTAGGCCAAGAAGCTTTATGAATGATCTTCTAGTAAGAATTCTAATTTCTTGTGTGCACGATAGTTTGTGCAACTCTGGTAAGAATCTTCTTAGAGATAGAAGAATGTAATTCACCCTTTGTCTGGCAGCTTGGTTGTCTATTGAACCAACAATTCTTATTACTGTTATAAGTGAATTAGTCAGACTGTGGTAACCTTTGTAGATGATTGGACAATAGTCCTCACGAGTCATTTGGATCGAGCTTCAAAAACTATGACTGAACTTTTGACTCGTCTTTACTTGCTATTCGTAGAATAGGCTTAATTGGACCGGGGGTAGTTATCGGCAGTTTTAACTGATTAAACCGATGTCAAGTTTCGGAGACCAAGGTTGTCCCTGGCAATCCATCTTGATCATGCGTTGAGGGCACTGAATAGGCTCCAACTTTCCTACCCATCTTGATCTGTTCGTGGCAAACTAGGAATTGGAGCGAGCCAGAAGTTATCATCGCCAATAGTTCTAACTAAACTTTGGCGGGGTTCGGCGATCATTGTCTGTAGTTGTCCAATGATATTTGGCAAGCCGTCTTCACTAGGCTACATGAGCACTGACTAAACTCCCACTTTCTATGCCATCGTAATCCACACACAACGAACTAGGCTTCGAGAAGACCAAAGCCATCGTCATCAACGGCCACTGACGAAGCTTTGATCAGGTTCCGCGATCATTGCCTATGTATGAGTAGTGACCCCTGGCAAGCCATCTTAATCAAGCGTCGATAGCGCTGACTAGACTCCCACTTTATAACCATCAGAATTCCTTATTTGCGGACTAGGCTTCGAGCAGATTAGAAGCCATTGTCGTCGGTCATCAGTGACTAAGCTTTGGTCGGGTTCGGTCACTATTGCCCTCGTTTGGACAATGATCTCTGGCAAGCCGTCTCGATCAAGCATCAATGCTCTGACAAAGTTGCCACTTTCTAAACCGTTGACACCTGTTTAGTTTATCGGACTGGGCATTAGAGCGTACCAAAAGCTATTGTCCTAGGTCGAAACCGACTAAGCTTTGGTTAGGTTTGGCGACCATTATCTATAGTTGGACAATGGTCCCTGGCAAGCCATTGCGGTCAGGTATTATAAACACTGACTAAGCTCCCACTTTCTAACCCATCATCATCCGCTTTTGGTGGCTACGTGTCAAAGCGGACCAAAAGCTATTATAATCAGTTGGAACTGACTAAGCTTTGATCAGAATAAGATTTTGGGCATGTAAGTCTGACTTGGTTGTCCTGACTTACTTAGTTTGCTTGGCAGTCTGATGCCAGAGTTAGATCAATTGTTCGGACTAATAATAGATTGATCGGCTGTAATGAACATCAGTGGAATAATAAAGGAGTTGATGCCTTGGATTTAATGATAATACTTTGTAGGCACACTCCTTATTCTGTGGGCACTTAAGGCCTTTGCATGTGTTAGGCCAAATCTGGCAGGGCATAAGCTTTGGCCTACTATTGGAGGGGCCCAATTAGAAAAAATCTTTGCGGATCAGCGTTCTAGGGATAGGCACATATTGCGAGATGGTTTAGTATCAATTACCCCCCCCCCCCCCCCCCGTTAATGGGGCTGCTTGCAGGGTCATTAATTCAAAAGAAGTGGACTTGTGCAGTTTGCAATTGGAACCGTCATTTTCCCGATTTCCCGTACTGCATTTAATGTTGAAGTAATTGTTGGCTGACGCTACTTCGTAAACCATTACGCCTATATATAGGCTGGATATTATGCGTTCAAGCACTACAATGAGATTAGTAGATAATGTTAATCAAATGCATCTTACTAGAGAATTTATTTTGAGTTTTCCAAAGGCTGGAGGAAGATCTCCCTGACTGGAGTCTTCGGTTGTTCTGATATTTGCACCAATGAGTCTTGATAAGACTTGCTATTATGCGGTGCCGCCTGATCTGTGTGAGCACCTGATTGATCACATGAGATATTGTAGTATCTTCTTATATTTTGAATAAAAAGTCCTCTTTAGGGGATAGGTCTATCCCATTCGCTACTGTTGTTGGGCAATAATACCTACAACTAGTTTGTTACGGTTATTCCCTTTGTATCTGCTAGGCTTCACACGTGACATCACAGCCAGAAGGCAGGTTGGTGGAGCAGAGTTCTGATGAATGTGACCTTCTTTCCAGGGACGTTAGCTCAGCCACATCCCAGACACTTCCGTCTTGAGGGTCAACCTCATGTTCGCCTCCTTCTATTCCAATTCTCTCATCGTAGGGCAAGTCGGCGGGTTGAAGACGTTTGCACTTCGTTTCGAGGTTCAAGTTGCCACCTTCAAATTATCCTTGTAAGTTGATTCGACGGAGCAATGAATTGAGTGCATTCCTTCGCCTTATGTTGCAGACGATTTACTTTCACCACTTTCTCTTCTGGAGGCGGATTAGCGAATCGGAATCTCTACCCTTGTTTCAGCGGATAGATACTTGCATCGGACTTAGATACTTGTAGTTTATAAACTGATGTACTAGTTGGTCGGCAAGCTTTGTAATAACTCTCATTGCAATCAATAAAATCTGTTTTATTTCTAGAATGTGTCTTGTACGAACAATTCATCTAAGCTAAAATGAAAAACAAAAAAGGAAATCAAAGCAACAAATAATTTAACTCCGAGCAGGGACTAAGCTAATCCGGCCTTGAAGGAGGCGCAAATGGTCCTGGCTCAGATTGCATGGTCCCTCTAGTGAAGTGTTTTTTTAAAGCTAGCAAAGTTACTGAACAATGGATTTAATGCTGGCGGGCAGTTCCTTGCTAATTAAAAGTTCTTAGAGTAGGTGCTCGATTGCTGAATATCGTTTCTTAGCTTTTTATTAGTCTAGATTGCATTGCTAGCTCTGACTTCTGGCTCTCCGCATAGCTACATTTTGGTTATCGGGGCACCTCCGCCCTAATAAAGTGATTATCCTCTTTTGTCTAGGCCTTGTGCCTGGCATGTTGATTCTGTGGGCCCGAGTTGCAATTGGCAACAATTCAGCTGCTTTAGGGCTGCATAATGGCAGCCTCTTGCTGCAGGTTGATCTCCTCGGATAGTTCCTTGTGCTTGGTTGGCTGTATATTTTATGCATTGGTTCAAAGTAGAAACCAATGCCTCCCCACGACCATCCCAGAATAATAATGTAAATGGACGAAAAGTCAACCACCATGAACTCTTGGACAAGGTACTTTTGCAATTGTGGCTGTCCTGTTACCACCATTAGATTGATCTTTCTGATGGGAAAGCATTTCTCTCCACTGAATCCTGGGGTGGGTGGCGGGGGTTAAGTATCTTTCCTTCAGTTGCATGTTGCAGAATGCGCTAAGGAACAAGACATTGAGTGAGCTTCCTATGTCACCAAGGCCCGTTTTACCTCCCACTTAGCAATGAAGATGGAGATGACCATGGCGACATTGTGACAAAAATGTACCCCCTGGAGATCCATTTTCGTAAACATCAGTGATGGGATTGAGCTGTGAACTCGTGCATGTTGCACTTATCGGTCCTCATACTAAGATGGTGTCCGCATCTCGGTCAGTGTCCTCTTACGGGACCTGTTAGATTGCTCCCCTTCGGGACTAACCCTGTGGAGGACATAAATGATGCTACGAACTTCTTTTTTAATTTCTTTGACAACGTCTATTCTTTCTTTTGCTCAGCCTTGCCTCATGTCCGAGCCTAGGAACTTCTTGAGCTTTCTTTTCCCAATCCAGTATTCGACTTCTTCTTTGAGGTTTCTGCAATCCTCGGTATCATGTCTGCCTTCCTTGTGGTAGGTGCAGTATTTGTTGTTGTCGCGCCGAGCGGGGTCTCATCGGTGCTTAGGCGACTACTTCAGCTCTTCCCAATCCTTGTTGGAATCAAGGATGTCGAACAGACTGGTATTGAGAGGTGTGACAAAAAGGCCTTGTCCAGCCTTGTGCTGCCCAAATCGATCTTGTTGTCTGTGTGTTTCCTCTTGTTCCCGTCATCATCCTTTTCTTCTTCCCTTTTTTCCTATCCATAGAAATAGGGTTTGTTTTCTGACTCTGCTTCCCTCTTGGCGACTAGCATTTCGTCCAGAGTGATATATCTCTGGGCATCCCTGAGCAACTTAGTGATATTGGTTAGGGGTCCAAGCTAAGGAAGTCGTAGAACTTGCCTTTTCTCAGACCTAAATTGCAAGCCATAATGCCAGTGTCATCACTATAGCCATCGATGAGGGTCAACTCATTGTTAAACGAGTGACGTACTCCCTCAACGTCTCATTCTATTTTTTCTTTAGAGTCAGCTGATAATGCGGCCCTTCTTGAGTCGTTGGCTGCCCACAAAGCATGTGAGGAACCCCATCGCCAACATCCAAGATGAATCGATAGATTTCGGAGTGAGGTTGTGGAACCACGTCAGTGCTGATGTCTTCAGGCTGACAGGGAATAATTACCACATCAAACCCTTCCTTGAGCACAATAACGTGCTGGAAGTGACGCATTTGATCGGACGGGTCTTTTGTCCCGTCATAAAACTCCAGCTTCGGTGATGTGTATTTCCTTGGCAGTGGTTCGTCCATGATATGATCCATGAACGAAGCGACCCTGAGATTAAACAACATGCTTGGGTTTGTGGCCTTGTTACGTATGGGATTGTGCGAGACGTGCTTGTCTGCTCTGGATGTTGGGTCTCTATTGGCCGTTCCTCCACTTCTGGTTCATTGAGAAGTTGTTGGGGTAGTGCGACTCTCTTGAACATGTTCTTTGAAACTCTGTGGGGACTAGGCCCTACGCTGCTCGCGGTCTCCTTCCACAGGTGGAGGATTCCGTTGTTTGAGTGTCTCCAGCGCTTCTAAGATTTGTTTCATCTCGGTTAAAAGTAGATCCACCCTTGGGTTTGTCATGGTTGCCACCGGCGTGAGACTCTGAGGAGGTTCCTCCTGTGGCAGTGGTGGAACGAGCGGCGCTCTACCGGTTTGAGCCTTCGAGGGTTCTGCAACATCTCCATTGTTGCGAGACCTCGTTGTCACCATCTCCCTGGTTCTCTGGAAAATGTGGTACTACTTTTTCTAAGGAATTTTGTCGTTCTCCACAGATGGCGCAAAACTGATGTAGTCAGTTCTTGCTCTCCTTCATCGCTACTTTCCTAGACCTACACATGTAGCACACGTGAGCCAAGGACCACCGTGTGGCTGCCAATGGCACTCCGATGCTTAAGTTTGATAAGGCTTAAAAGAGGCTTAATGCTGTAAATTGGGATTCTATTGCGTACCTTAAGTTCATTGACCTTATCTCCCTTTTATAGTGTGGGGGTACTTGTTCGGCTAGGCCTTTGGTGGTGTAGTTTAGGGAAAAAGATCTCTCTAGAGATCATTTCCTAGTTGGGAGCTGTCCACATGGGATAGTTTTCCTACACGACTTGTGCTCCTAGATCTGCGGGAGAGGTTTCCCTTTCTGATTGTTGTCCATCCAAGGAAGCTTCCTTGCCCGACTTATGCTCTAGTATTTGAGTCCTAGTCGGAATCGATGAATTGATGTCCTACCTGTCTTGGGTCGATACCCCAAATACTTGCCTTATCAGGGCTTACTCTTGCCTTATCAGGTTTTACGAGTTTTGGGCTTGACCGTGTGACGTGTGGCTTGCCTGTCTTGGGTCTATTCCCCAGATACTTGCCTTATCAAAGCTTACTCTTGCTTTATAAGGGCTTACGAGTATTGGGCTTGACCGCATGATGTGTGGTCTTAGTGGCACATTGCACTTCGGGTCGAACGTTCTGGAATCTACCAATATTGGGCTTAATGTTGTCTGGGCCTCGCTGGATTGATTATGATATCGGACATGCTTTGTTCTGTTAACGAGATTATCATGACACGTGTACGGTGTTGCTCAGAGGACGGTTTGATGTATCATCAATAGGAATTTGACATATTTTGCACTTTGATAACATGTTAATGCTACTATTCTCTGTCTCTTTCATACCACGAAGATAACGAGAAAAAAAATCATAAGTGAAAAGCAGAGGAACTAATAATAGAAGGTGAAAATGAGAGAAACAGATAAATTATTTAGGAAGAATAAGAGTGTATTAGATTCGTAAATCTTTTTTTGTAATGTTATTTGTACTTTGTGATTACCATAAGTCAAACTAGAGCGGGTGTCTCAAGTGCAAGGACTGTGATTTCGCGAAATCTCGCCGGGTATTTCGTTTTTTTCAAAATACAAAAATAAAATATGAGAATTTCATAATTACATTTTTTTGCTGGAATTTTTCGTGAAATTCTTGGTTTTTTCGCAAAAAGTACAGAAAACATGACCAAAGTTACCTTTTTCGCTCGAATAATTTCAAGTCGTGATTTCGATGCTCAATAATTTCGACGCCTAGAAGAAACTCCATCATCTCATCTCTGAAGAAGATCTGAATCGAGGAGATCTGAAGAACTGACAAAAATCTAGTCAAATCGATTGAAGAAGAGTTGATCTATTGGAGAAGATCTAAAGATCTAATCGTTTGTAGAAGATAGGAACTGAATCAATTAAATCGATTGAATCGATTGAAGAAGAAGAAAATTTGAAGAAGAGGAAAAAGGAAATCTGAAGAAGAAGAAGAAGTAAATCTGAAGAAGAAGAATAAGAAACGAACTAACCTGAGAAGAAGAAGAAGAAATTTGATTGCTCCAAGCCTCCTCTTTTCTGTGGCTGTTGGGTATGTGATTTTGATAAACATCAAATCTTTTGTTTATTTAATTAGGTTTAGGTTTGGTTTATTTAACTTGGGCCTAGGATTTATGTATTTAGGGCCACGTGATTTAGGGCCTATAACTTGGGCCTAAGGTTTTTTTAATTAGGTTTAATTTATTTAACTTTGATTTAATTAATTATGATTTAATTGATTCTGATTAGTTATTAAATCTATTGAAATTTAAGACAAAAATCCAAATCTCGAATTGTGGAAAATTGGAGTTAAAAAAGCAAGATCCCATAAGGTATTTTAAATCTTTTCCATGTCATTTTATTCAATAAATTAGTACTTATTTAATTTGAAGCGGTTTATGATTGACCACATTTAGTAACACGCAAAAATTTAAATTTTGATATAATTAGATAAATTTTGCACAATAGAGAGTGAATTATCCATGACTTCTCTAGTAAAAAAAATTTAGAGAAAATTTTGAACTTTTTTATGCATTCTTGACTTTCGTATTTAACAAATTAATACATAACTACATATCTAATATTTATTAGATTTATCTTCAACTTTTTGGATTTATTGAAAGTTTGGATGCATAGTCTCATCCATTTGACTTTGTGAGTTTTCTCTGTTGTTAATTTTTTTTTATGGACATAGTCATCATTTATTTTATACAAATATGAAATTTTATATTTATCAAAATTTGTATGTGAACAGTCATCATGCCACCAAAGCTTAGAGATATTGCTTGGGACCATGGACAATCACTTGATGGGGGAAAAATCAATTTGCTATTATTGTCATAAGCAAATGAATGGCGGGGGCGCATCAAGATTAAAACATCACTTGGTTGGTGAATACAATGATGTTGAAAAATGTCCAGATTGTCCAAAAAAAGTTCATAGATTGATACAAGTATTAGAGAAGAATATCACAAATAAGTTCCAAATCAAAGATGCATTTGAGAAGTTCAGAGAGTCGGTTATGGCGGCGCCTGAAAGCCATAATTCATCTAGTTCTGAAGAGGATGATGAAGTCCACCGTGCTCGACATCAACATCGGGCAACAGAATGGGAAAGGAAACAACTTCAGAGGATGGGTAGTACTGGATTAAGTCTACATGTGCAATCATCCAAAAACAAGGTTGGCAGTTCTTCTGGTGGTTCACATAGTTTGTTTAGTCGCTCAAAGAGTACGAAACATGGTGTGAACTCCTATCGGTATCATCCTGAATCTAGTAAGAAAAAAAATATCGCGAGATTCTGGGGGAATGCAAAAGGTAATATGTCAGGCAATTAGCAAGTTCTTTTACTTTAATGTTATTCCACCGCATGCGACAGAAAAATGTCTATTATCATACAATGGTAGAGGCAATTAAAACAGCTGATAGACATGCACAACCACCTTCTGCATGGGAATTGAGACACAAGTTACTTGATGAGGAGATAGAAAAATTAGTGGATTGGATTGGGCGCCTAAAACCAAAGTGGTCAAAGTATGGGATCACAGTAATGTGTGATGGTTGAACAGGTCCTACGAGGTTGAGCATTATCAATTTTATGATATATTGTGATGGGGTGACCATATTTAGAAAGTCAGTAGATGCTTCAAATAAGAAAAAAGATTACAATTATCTTTATGGATTAATGAAGGAAGTGGTTGACTATATGGGTAAAGAAAATGTTGGGCAGATTGTAACTGATAATGGAAGCGCATTTTTTAAAGCAGGAATGAAATTGATGAATAAGCCAAGATACAATTTGTATTAGACTCCATGCGCATGCCATAGTATTGACTTAATGCTATAGAAGATTGGTGACCTAACACTAGTTAAGAGTGTTGTGGAAAAAGTGAGGAAGATCACTAATTATATTTGCAACCACCATAGAATCCTAGTGATGCTGAGGACTTCTTGTGGGGGTGACATCATTAGACCGGGTCTTACTTGATTCGCTACTCATTATGTTGCCTTAGAGAGCTTGTTTGAAAGGAAGAATGGACTTAGAAAAATGTTTGCAACTATGAATGGAATGCATTTGATCAACGTAATACTTCTAATGCAAGATTTGTGGAGGGCTTAGTAGTAGGGCTGAAAACCGAACCGACGGTTCGGTTTTTCACCTAAACCGTGAACCGAACCGACTTAGGTCGGTTTTAAAATTTTCAAACCGAAACCGAACCGATTCTAATTTATGCAAACCGTAACCGAACCGAACCGACTAAAATCGAATCAAAACCGAAATAAAACCGAACCGACCGACTATTTTAAACATATTGTATTATTTATATATAAAATATATATTATTTATTATATATATTCGGTTGGTTCGGTTTGGTCGGTTAAAATCACATAGAAACCGAAAACCGAACCGACTACTTCAGTTTTGAATTTTTTAAAACTGAAACCGATCCGAACCAAATTTAAACCGAACCAATCGGTTCAGTTTAGATCGGTTCGGTTGGTTTAATCGGTTTTTTGGTCAACCCTACTTAGTAGGAAGTCTAAGCTTTTGGAACTCCGTACGTGAAATTGTGGCGATCATAAGTCCTATTGTTAGAGTGTTGAGAATGGTGACAAGAAACCTACTATGGGTTATGTATTCAATGCAATGACAAAGATGAAAGAACTAGAAAAAAATAGTGGTCGACAACATGGTTTATTTCTTCAAATCATTCAAATAAGGTAACAAAAAATGATACACCCGCTCCACCTGGTTGGTACGTTAAGAATAACTTTGTTTCTTTATAAGGTATTAGAATTATTTATCTTCATTATTAAATTTATTTTCATCCTTATGCCAAATATTATTTATACCATTGACAACTTATTATCTCAGCCCAAAATTTCAATACGATGATAATCTTGGAAATGATGAAAAACTTGAAGAAACGGTGGAAGATGTAGTGATGAGATTAATTTCACGTATTGATGATCCAGCATTGGACCTGCAAGAGGTAAGCTCACAAATATCAATTCATATATTCAGGGATGTGTGTATTAAAATATTAATTTTATACGAATATGACATTCTACGATTTTACCTACAGTTGAAGCCTTTTAGAAAAGCTATGGGATCATTTTCCACACCAACAGCTAGAGGAGGGAGACATAATACACAACCAGGTTAATTTTCCCTTGTAATTTATATATTTTAATATTATGTTAACCTATTTCACAATTATAAAATTGTATAAATTAATATTTGCAGCTAAATTGTGGCATTTATATTTATAATTGTATAAATTAATATTTGCAGCTGAATGGTGGCATTTGTATGGGAGATCGTCCCTCAACTTGAGAACTATTGCAATGAGGATCCTTTCTCAGACTTCATCATCGTTGGGTTGTGAAAGAAATTGGAGCAATTTTGGCCTTATTCATAACAAGAAAAGGAATAGACTAGGCAATGAGAATTTGACGAAATTTGTATTTGTTCAATACAACATGAGGTTGTGTTTGAAATATATGGGTGAAGATGGTTCTACAGTTGAAAGTAGAAAACCAATTGACATTGATTTGATTGATATATTTCAAGATATCGAGGATGATGAAGAACCAATCTACTCATGGGTAAAAAAGCTTGGTGAACCACTATTAGATACACCACAGGGTAAGCCAGATCTTTGCATTGTTTGTAGGATAAGGGAAGTTGAGGGAATGCAAGGTGCGAACGTTGGCAGTGAACCCGTATTGCCTACTCGAGATGGTGAAGGGATGTATTCTATATATGAGGATGACCAAGTCAGTGATGGTGGTGGTGTTAGTGATAGTGATGATAATGGGAATGATGATGATGGGGGTGATGGTGATGTCGGTCATTATGGAGGGAGTGGTGGTGGTGAACCAATCACAGACACGGGTGATGCAATAGAACCGTTGGTATTTACATTCGAGGAATCACAATTTAGAAACAATTTTGAGCCCAAGATGTAGACCATGGTTCACGTTCTAAGAGGGCGAGAAACCATGCATATATGCCGATAGTCAATGAGAATGAGATTGGCCAAACCTATTCACATGGTTTTGCTGACATTGGAGTTGATTCCCTTTCATCCACCTTCGACAGTATGAGTCTTTCTGGATCGACTAAATATGGTTCATCTTCTGAGAATAGTCAGAGTCAATGGGGGAATGATGGTTTTTTTCCAACAACAAAGAGGGTATGCTTCATCGTCTACAGAGGATAGTCACAGTCAATGGGGTGTGATGGCTTATCATGGGCAAAGTACACAAGCTTTTGAGCCTGAATTTGTTACTTATCTCATTATTGGCCATTTGGTAGGAGTTGATTGTGAGGGATACATCATCCATGTGAACACATTTATAAACTGTTACAGTTTTAATATGTCATGGGATCAATATTGTCATCAAGCGACACTCAATCATGTTACGTTTGAACCAGCTAGGAACACATTTTGGTATTGATAGTTTATTATGTAATATTATGATAAAATTTTATCTTGTATAGTATGTAGTTTGTCTGACAACATGACTATTGTCAGACTTTTGATGTAGTATATGTAAGAATTTCAATGATTATTAACTTGGATTTTATAGTTGTGTGTGTGAAATTTGTAATTTTTTTTATACAATATTGTTAATTATGTGATGAATTTAAGAAATACTTGGTATAATGTGTTTAATAGGTTTATTTAATTGCATCTTAATTTTTTTTACATATTTCATATACCTTCAAAATTTATTATATATTTTTCCTGTATCCTCGAAATTTTTACGTTTTTTCTTTACATATCGAAATATTTCTTAAAATCAAGATACCGAAATTAACTCAAAAAATGAAATCACAATCCTTGCTCAGGTGTAGTTTGATTTGATAGACATGAAGGACCTCTAACAATTTTTTTCAACACCCCTTGCAAGTTACAATGTCTCAAATACTCACGAGCTTTTGCCAAATAAGTAAATAAAAAAATGTTTATGTGATAATTGGTTTGGTTTGTTAGAATTGACCATACACAATATGCAAGTTGGTTGACTTCTTGTGGGCTTGATTACCTGAGTTTTGAATGCTAGTGGGCAAAGATCAACACGTATTTTAATCCTTTGATGTGATGTGCAATTTATGACTACACAATGCTGCCATTATTCATCAGAGACTTGACATCATAGTGTATTTAATCTGCATATTTGTATTTGATTTGATGATACATCAAAATAGACCGTCATCACAGTCATACACGTGGTATAGAACATCCATCACGGAGATCTGGCGTCTCATCTATTGGGCTAGCTCGTAACCCCTCCAAACAAGATTAAAACCAATTATAAAGGCCCAAACTAAACACATTAAAAGAAGACGTAAACAAATCCCAAATCCAACCCAGCACAAATCAAAGCCCAAATCCAGACCCGATACGAGTTCTCTCATAAAGAAAAGGAACGTTGCACTAAAAGTGTCATGGAGGGAGTTCCGCCTCCACGGATGCGTCTCCATAAAGGAGGAGACTGTTACAAGAAACATCTCATTCCGTTGCGCATCACATGCTTAAGTCACGCAGAGAGTTAATCGCGACCATTATAAAAGGTAAGGGAACATTCGACAAAAGTATACAACTTTAACTGAGTTTTGTCCATATTCATTTCCTTCTTCAAACAGAGTCGTTTACTTAAGCATCAGAGTGCCTTCGGCCACAAAAAGGTGGTATTTGGCAGTCTAACATCTGTTTTGCAGGTCAAACTCTCAAGAGGACGAGATTTGGATGCATCAGTTTGGCGGCGTCCGCGGGGAACGACGAGTTTCCTTTCTAAAAAGAAGATCCACAGTGATGAAGTTCACCAAAATTGATAAACGATCAACGAGCTGTCTGAACAAATGACACACTCTACAGATCCTCAACCCAGCGACGATCACAATAACCTCATACTGGCGATAATGTATCACAAGCTGCTCGCGAACAAGACATCGCTTAGATCATTGGGCCAATTGCACTCGACAATCAAGATCCACAGCATGCAATAGCTCAAACAACCCAGACATCCGGCGACGCTACCACGGATCCTCGGGCAGACCTGCTTATGGTCAAGATGAACCACATGACGAATATGCTAGAAAAACTCACCCACGAGCGCATTCAATTAGCTAATCCTATCCAAGCGCCACCCTAGCAAAACTCCACTAACCGAACTTGAGAGAGCGACGAAGTTTCAGCAAAACCTCAACAGGAAAACCTCGAGAGCAATGAACTTCCCCAGGGTAAGACTCTTAAGAGCAACGGAATGCTTCCTGAAATCCCATTCAGAATCGGAGTCATTGATCCCAACGTATTGTACAAACTAGCCAAGTCGTGATTCTTCTCCACCCTCATGATAACTCCCATGCCAAAGAAGTTCACTCCACCAAAGTCTGAAGTATATGATGGCACCAACGACCCAACAGATCACTTGAGGCACTTCCACCACATGATGGCATTGAAAGAGGCTACAGTGTCAATCTTGTCCAGAACATTTTCGACTAGTATTACAACCACAATAATGAATTAGTTCAACTGGCTACCACCGAGGTCAATATACTCCTTCCAGGTGTTAGCCACCACCTTTCTCACAATATTCATTGAAAAGTCAGCCAATGAGGAAAGGACCCCACTACTTCCCCCATATCAAGCAAAAGCTCTAGGAGACGATATGAGAATACGTCACTTATTTCACCTATGAACTGACAATGATCGATGGATGCAACGATGACATAACCAACGCTACTTTCACCGCAGGGCTGAAAAGATACCTTTTTTTATGCTCTCAACCTGGAACCTCCAAAAAGCAAGGCGGTTATGTTGAAAACAACCCAAAAACACATTTCTCTCGAGGAGATAAAAGTTGTCAGAAGGAAAAATGACCAGGAAAAGGAGAATCATTCAAGGAAACGGGAAAGGAGGGAGGAAAGAAGACGAGATGACGGGCTCCGGGAAGATAACATTCATTCAAAGAGGCATCAAAATAGCGAAAGAACTGAATCGAACCAGCAAGAGTCCGAGAAGCTACAGTCAGCACGACCCCGACACGAGCGAGTAACAAGTATGCTAAAGAAGACATACAAACCATAATCGACCTTGAAAACAATCTGGGCCAATATACTGAAGCATATAGAGAACTGGGATGACATCAACTGGCCACTTAAGATGAGAGGAGACCCGGAAGGAAAAGACAAAAGCAAATATTGATCCTTCCATAAGGACCATGGGCACGATACCGAAGATTGCTACAATCTAAAAGATGAAATTGAGCACTAGGTTCAGAGGACGACTCGACGAATTCATCGGAATGCCAGACAAGCAGCTCAATGGGAAGGAAAAAACAGATACCACTACAGGATCAAAAGAACAACCTAGAGAACTAATATATGCCCTACACTGCAAGGCTAGAGGAAACAAAACGATCAACCCAATTGAAGAAGCAGCCAAGCATACCTCCCACTCGAGCTGATTTATATCGAAGCAGGTGTATTAACGAAAGCATACGAACCATTTTACCAATGCATACACATGGAAAAGTTTTCACCTATCAACTAACACGATTCAAGGACCCTACCGATGGATGCAAGCACAACCCGAATTACCAACGACACAATTGATGACAACGGACTCGACCAAACCTTGACAGTTGGTGTCGAGCCCAGTGCTAACATGAACATGATTGGACAGTTTGGCACTGATGTGAGCATGATTGGACAGTTTCGCGCTAATGTGAGCATGATTGGACAGTTTGGCACTAATGTGAACACGATCGGACAAATCAATATTGCTCAGCTACGGATCGGAAAGCACCCAAGTCTGTTAGCTGCAATAACATATACGACGAACAAGCGAAGCATAACCATACGGTGAATGAAGAAATAGACTATACGAAACAAAGCCACAAAAACATAAATCTTTAGCACGAGGATCGACATCAACCAAGCAAAGATTAAGAAGAAAAACAAATCACTTTTCAATCTAGCATAACTGCTCCAGAAAAACAACCTTTAGGGTTGGTCAGAATATCCAAAAGGAAGATCAATAAAATTACAAATTCGGAATCCCCAACTTATGTATGGACAACATGATAAATGCATTAAAACTCAGCCACACAGAGCAATCAACATACCAAGACAAAAGAAATCAAGACACAAGTTAGATATATATAATAAACTTCTGGTTGGATCAACCATGAAGTAAGAGTTGGACGAACAAGTCAACTTAATTCAAAAAACTTCGAGTTGACCGATGCATCAAACCAACGAAGTAAAAGTTGGACAAACGAGTCAACTTAAGTAAAAAAATTACTTCGAACTGACTAGTACGTTAAACAAACAATGTAAGAGTTGGATGAATGAGTCAACTTAATTCAGAAATCTTTGAGTTGACTGATGCGTCGAACCAACGAAGTAAGAGTTGGATGAACGAGTCAACTTAATTCAGAAAACTTCGAGTCGACCGAGGCGTCGAATCAACGAAGTAAGAGTTGGACAAACTCGTCAACTTAATTCTAAAAACTTCGAGTCGACCGATGCATCGAACCAACGAAGTAAATGTTGGACGAACGAGTAAACTTAATTCATAAAACTTCGAGTCGATTGATGTGTCGAACAAACAAAGTAAAAGTTGGACGAACGAATCAACTTAATTCAGAAAAGTTAGAGTCGATCGATGCATCGAACAAACGAAGTAAAATTTGGAAAAACAAGTCAACTTAAGTAAAAAGAGACTTCGGGTTGACTAGTACATCAAACCAACGAAGTAAGAGTTGTACGAACGAGTCAACTTAATTTGGAAAGTTTCGAGTCGACTAGTGAATCGATCCAACAAAATAAAAATTAAAGGAGCAAATTGACTTAATTCAAAGAGCTATGGGTGGACCTATATGTTGAACCAACAAAATAAAAATCGAGGCGAAAAATCAACTTGCTCGAGCAAGCTCCAACGCATCAAGAATGAAGGATAAAGACAACCGATCTCAAGGCAACTAATGTATAAAAGCATGAAAATAAACATTAAGAAATTTGAAGTGAAGTCTGATATGCAACTCACACGACTACAACTGGACTAAAAATAAACAAGCAACACACAACGAGTCGACAAGATAAACTACGAAAACATACAATACCAAAAAGGAAGCTCTTTTCATTAACAACACTATTTTGTTACATCCGGAGAAGAAGACGAAGGACTAGGAGAATAAATAGAGGCAACCACAACATCGTTAGCAACATCATCTACGGGAGAGGGCGTAGTTCCCTCTTCAGAAAGAAATGGAAGCAATGGCTCTTCAACCACTGGAGTGCTCCCTGGGCAACTTCTTCACCATCATCATCTTTGAAAACTTAATCAACCAAGTGGTGGTACCTGGATAAATCCACACCAAGCCCCTCGATATAATAAAAAAGCTCAACCTGCCCATCAACAACTCGCTTCCAATCTTCAGCCTCTACAATGTGAAGCTTGTCCTTGGCAATGGAGAGTTTGTTTTTTTGCCACGGCAAGCCGACCCTTAGTAGTGGTAAGCATAACGGAAGTATCTACTTTGACCTCATTGAGTGCCGCTATCAACAGTTCCACCCTCCTTTCAGCAATATCACAATTAACAAATTGTTCAATCTCAGCACGTGAAGTCTCATCATAAGCTACCTTCTCGGCAGATAACTTCTTCTCCACATCACGTAAACGGGCACAAAACCCATCCAACTTGGCCTTCAAGGACTCAAGCTCAGTGGCAGACTTATCTTACACACTTTTCGCCTCAATCAATGAAGTTCGAGCAGCCCTGGTAGTTTTCTCCGACTCTACGCATTGTGCTCTCAACACGTTGAATTGGGAAAGGATATAAGAAAATGCCAACAACAGTGTTGCCAACTTTCTCTCCAAATAAACCACCCGATCACAACCATCTCGATAAACCGAGCCCATCACCCCGGCATAAGTGAAATGATTCATCCCGTCCATTATCTGTTCAAGACCATAATCAAGGTGATCACTTGGATCCAATACGGGCATCGAAGGTCTTTCCACTGACCGCCTGTGCCATTCATTTCTTAACCTGTGTGCACCATCTTACACGGAAAGCTGAGTAAACCAGCAAAACTTACCATCTGATTTGATACGGACATCTTTTGAGCTAGGCTCAGCACAGCCAACTCGTGGATGCAAAACACGGGGATTCAGAAGCACTGAGAAACCACCCCCAACAATGGAAGGGCAAGAGGAATGACAGTGACAACAGAAAAACCACTCTTACCTTTCCGGCGCGGAACAACCATAATAGGAACGGGACTAGCAGTGGCGGCAGAAGTAGGAGAGTCCAGCCGAGCAGGAGCAAGAGAGTCCAGATGAGCAAGAACATGAGAGTCTAGACGAGCGGGAAAAGAAACTAAGAATTTGGCTGCATCACTGATGTTATTAGAAGGAGAATGAGGAAAATGAACTTCAAAACTCTGACCACCACCGACAACCTCTTTAGACTGCTCCACCACCAACTAAAGCATTTTATCATCAATAGCTCGGGGATCATTATTAGACCAATCAACAACACTTGAAACACCATAGACAGAGAGAAGCCTCTTTTCATTATCGTCCAATGGACGAGTAGTCTCTTTCTCGCTCCTCTCCAGCACCAGCCTCATCTCCTCATCCTCCTCGAGAGATGCACAATCCTCTTTCATGACATCATTGCAGGAAGGACTTGAACGAGGGGTAACTTCCGTAACATCCTTGACAGTACTCTAAAGGGATACAGTTCGAGCAGAACCACGAGTAGAAAGTCGTTTCTTCCTTGGCACCCAACCAAAATCTACTGACAATCACCTCGATGGACTAACGGACCTCGTAAGCTTGCTCTTTCTGGAGGCTGAGGCTACAACATTGACAGGACCATCGAGATCCATAACGCGCCTGCCCGAACTCACTTCCCAATCAATGCTAGCACCACTAATGCCAGCACGAGTAGCGCGAGCAGCGATATCCTCAACATGGGATTCAGTAAGGAAGGCCCACTCCGCTTCGTTCATGGTGTACAAAACACTACGAACCAAGATGTCCTCAGAAAGAAATACCTCCACAAGGAACTAGGGAAGCTTCAAGATTTGGTCACTGATCCTCCGCGGTCAACTGAAGATCCTTTCATTTGTTAGGAACTCAGAACAATAGAAAAATTAGATGACCTCGCAACTGGAAGTAGCCAGAGTTAACAGAAGCATACAACTAGAACCTCGACCAATCGTGGATGTCATTGTTAAGCTTTGTAAAATGAGCAGGAGGACGGACGAAGCAGATATCCTTGGTTACCATAAGACCAACCACCATATATAGAACCCTCACAGTCAAAGGAATGCTAGACAGAATAACCCTTGCATAACAAGAAGCCATGACTCTCCAACCATTAGGACCCATTTGAGCAAGAGGAATTCCAAGAAATCCGGATACTCCCAAAACAGCTCTGGAACTAGGAATCAAAAGCCAGAGGAAAACATGCATGGATACAGCACAATGTACTCAGACCCTAGACGACAAGGATTGTCCTTTTGTCTAAGCAAAACAATCTCAAGGTCGGGTGGAAAATTATAGTCAGAACAAAGGTTGTCCAACGTCGCTTGAGAAACTTTGTTGGGAGAAAAATAAGCCTCAAAAGTAGCTAGCGATTTACCGCTTAATTGATCGCTGACATACATCGTTAAAGAATGAAGAAACAAAGAAAACGAAGAAGACGAAGGAAGAAAATAACCCTAACTTCAAAGATAGCGTAAAGAGGGAAAACAAACCCATCACATCCCCTTTTATAGAGCCAAGCAACAAAGGTATTGCACATGGGACAGCGTGCTAGATATGATGGCTACGTGAAATCAAAAAAATGTGCTCAAAATGAACGTGCAAGCAAGAAATCGAGACACCAACCGAGAAAAAGTTGTTGACAACATTAAATACAAGGCAATGATGGAATTGAAAGACCAACCACCACGAAGTTAGTGGCCATGTCAGCATACCCACTAACTAAGGGGGTAGCTGATGATACATCAAAATAGATCGTCATCATAGCCATACACGTGGCAAAGAACATCCATCACGAGGATCTGGCGTCCAATCTACTGGGCCAGCTCGTGAAAACCAAAAAAAAGTATAAAACCAATTATAAAGGCCCAAACTAGGCCCATTAAGGTAGACGTAAACGAAGCCCAAATCTAGACCCGATATGAGTTCTATCATAAAGAATAGGAACATTGCACAAAAAGAGTCGTGGAAGGAACTACGCCTCCACGGACGCGTGTCCTTAAAGAAGGAGACTGCTACGAGAAACATCTCCTTATGTTGCACCTCACATGCTTAAGTCACCCAGAGAATTAACCGCAACCATTATAAAAGATAAAGGGAACATTTGACAAAGGTATGCAACTTTAACTGAGTCCTGTCCTGATTTATTTTCTTCTTCAAACAGAGTCGCTGACTTAAGCATCGAAATGCCTTCGGCCACCAAAATGGTGGTATTTGGCAGTCTAACATCTGTTTTGCAGGTCAAACGCTCAAGGGGACGAGATTCGGATGCATCAAGATTAATTGACTATTTTCTAGGTTATGCCTATAAAAGGTTTGCATTCCAATGTCTGAGCATCCAAAAGAAAGACTGACATAAAAATAACATGTCCTAGCTACACTAGGTTTCGAAAAGGGACTATTAAAAGTTGTGGACTGTATTAATACACTTAAAGGATGCAGTGTCAAGCAGATGCACTTGATACCATAAAAGTGGATTATTATTGATGATACATCAAACCGTCCTCTGATCAGCACCGTACACGTGTATTGATAATCTCGTCTACAGAACGAAGCAGGCCCAATTGCACGCTCAATTCAGCAAGGCCCAAATAGCAGTAAGTCCATCATTAGTAGAATCCAAACAGTCGGGTCCGAGTTGCAATGAGCCAGTAAGCCCACACGTCACGCGGTCAGACATAATACTCGTAAGACCTTTAAGGCAAGTATCTGAGAGATCTACCCAAGACAGGCATGCCAACAACACATTGGATCTGACTAGGAAACATATATTAAAGTATAAGTCGGGCAAGAAAACTTCCTTGCATGGACAACACTCAGAAAGGGAAACCTCTCCCGCAGATCTAGGAGCACGAGTCGTGTAGGGAAACTGTCCCACATGGACTGCTCACAATCAAGAAAAGGATATCAACAAGAAGATCATTTTCCCTAAAGTATGCCACCAATGACCTAGCCGAACAAGGGCTCCTTCACTATAAAAGGGAGATAAGGTTGATGAACTAGGGGTATGCAATACAACCCAGTTTATAGTTTTAAGCCTCTTGTAAGCCTTATCAAACTTAAGCATCAGAGTGCCATCGGCCACCACACTGTGGTCCTTCGCTCACGTTTGCTACCTTTGCAAGTTTAGGTAAGTAGCAAAGAAGGAGAACATAAATTGACTACATCAGTTTGGCACCGTCCGTGGGGAGCGACAGAGTTCCTCAAAAAAACTGTAGCTCCACCTATTCTAGAGAATCAGTGAGATAGTGACGACAAGATCTCGCAACAATGGAGATGTTGCCGAGTCTTTGAATGCTCAAATCGGCAGAGCGCTGCCAGTTCCACCATCGCCACGGGAGGAACCTCCTCAGACCCCCATGCCGGTGGCGGCTGCAGTAGACCCAAGGGTGGACCTATTCTCAACTCAGATGCAGCAAATCGCTAATACACTAAAGGCTCTCAAGCAACAGAATCCTCCACCTGTAGAGGGAGACTGTGAGCAACGAAGGGCTCGTTCCCATAGAAAGTTTCAAAGAGCATGTTTAGGAGAGCGTGCAGCCCCTACAACTTCTCAAATGACAAGAGGCGAAGGTATGACCCACTAACCTAGATGTGTTATTCAGTCTCACGATCCCTCTGTTGATGGACCATATCTTGGATGAACCGTTGCCCAAGAAATACACCCCACCGAAGTATGAGTTTTATGATGGGACTGGAGACTCAACCGATTACCTGCGCCACTTCTAGCACGTTACGGCGCTAAAAGAAGGGTCTGATGCAATAATGTGCCGATCATTCCCTGGAAGCCTGAAGATGTCGGCACTGGCGTGGTTCCACAACTTTCCTCCGAAATTTATTGATTCATTTTGGACGTTGGCATGGCGTTCCATACACGCTTTGTGGGTAGCCAACTGCTCAAAATGGGCCCGCATTATCTGCTGACCCTAAAGAAAAAATAGAACAAGACGTTAAGAGAGTATGTCACTCGTTTTAATGATAAGCTGGCCCTCATCGACGATTGTAGTGATGACACCGTCGTCACGACTTTCTCTTCGGGTCTGAGAAAATGCAAGCTTGATGACTTCCTCACCCTAAACCACCAAGAAAATATGACAGACTTGCTCAGAGATGCCCAGAGATACATCACTCTGGTCGAAATGTTGACCGCCAAGAGAGAGCCGGAGTCAGAGAAGAAACCCTTTGCCCCAAAGAATAGGAAATATGGGAAGAAAAAAGAGGACGATGACAGTAACAAGAAGAAGCATACAAATAGCAAGACTGACTCGGGCTGCCCCAGGCAGAACAAGGCCTCGAATTTCGTTTGGTCCAGGTCAGTCACCCCTCTAACACCAGTATGTCCGACATCCTTGATTCCATCAAGGATTTGGAATAGTTGAAGTGGTTGCCTAAGCAGCGAGAAGACCCTATGAGGCGCGACAACAACAAATATTGTGCCTACCACAGGATAGGCGGACATGACATTGAGGATTGTACAACCTCATAGGAGAAGTCGAGTACTAGATAAGGAAAGGCAAACTCAAGGGGTTACTAGGCTCGGACAGGAGGCAGGGCCGAGCAAAGGAAAGAGTGGACGTTGTCAAGGAGATCGAAAAGGAAGCTCTTGGCATCATTTACGTCCTCCACGCGGTTGGTCCCGAGGGAAAGCAATCGAACAGGTCCCGCAAAAGCACAATGACCGAGATGTGGACACCATCTCAGTATGAGGACCGACAAGTGCAGCATACGAGCTCACAACCCGATCCCATCACTGACATTTATGAAAAGGGATCTCCAGGGGGTACATTCTCCTCACAATGATGCCCTGGTCTTCTCCGTCCTTATCGCTAAGTGGAAGGTAGAAATGGCTTTGGTCGACATTGAAAGCTCATTAAATGTCATGTTCCTCAGTGTATTCGCAGCATGTAACTACAAGAAAAGAACCTAACGCCCGCCAACCACCCTATGGTCGGATTCAGCAGAGAAAATGCTTCCCCATTGGGAAGATCAATCTGATGGTGGTGGCAGGAGAGTTATAGCTACAAAAGTACCTTGTGCAAGAATTCATGGTAGTTGATGCCTCATCCACCTACAACATCACTCTAGGAAGGCCCAGGCTACATCATATTGAAGTAGTGGTATCCACCCTGCACCAGTGCATAAAATATACAGTCAACCATGCTCAAGGGACTATCCGATGAGATCAACCAGCAGCAAGAGACTGGCATTATGCAACTCTGAAGCAGCTTAATTGTTGCCAGTTATAGCTCGAGAAAACCAACATGTCAGGCATCGGGCCTAGACAAAAGAGGTGGATTACTCTATGAGGGCGGAAGAGCCCAATAATCAAGGAACGACCATGCAGATATATAGAAGTCAAAGCTAGCGAAGCAATCCAGACTAACAATGAGCTAAGTAACAATACTTCAGCAAATGAACACCAACTCCAAGAGTTGTTAATGTGCAAGGTGCTGCCCTCCAACACGAAGTCCACTGTTCAGTAACTTCGTTAGCTTTTTAAAAAAAAACATCGCTAGAGGGACCATGCAATCTGAGCCAAGACCATTTGCGCCTCCTTAAAGGCCGAATTAGATTAGTCTTCGCTCGGAGTTAAATTATTTGTTGCTTTGATTTCGTTTCTTGTTTTCTGTTTTTCATTTCAGTGTAGAAGAGTTGTTCGTATAGGACACATTTTAGAAATAAAAAATATTTTATTGATAGCAATGAGAGTTATTACAAAGCTTGTCGACCAACTAGTACATCAGTTTATAATCATTTATTCGCTAAAACAAGGGTAGAGACTCTGATCTGCTAATTGGCCTCCGAAAGAGGAGGCGATGAGAGTAAAGCGTCCAGAGCAGAAGGTGAAGGAACACACTCAATTCATCACTCCATCGAATCACACCAGAAAGATGTTTCAAAAGTGGAACCTCGATTCAATTTGCTTCATGAAGAGGAGCAGAAGAAAGTACCAAAAAGCTGGCGAAAGCGTCCCCGGATGAGCGGACGGTTGAGGTTTCACAGTGCTGCCAAGCAAGGGCGACTCTCAGACATGTAATGCCTGCGGTAAGGCAGAAGTGCCACCCAGGAATGAGAGTCATGACCTCCAACGCTCCCATCAACCATAAACTAGCTGCGAGGACCATCCCTTGACAGTTGTAAACGGATGAGAGAGTGCTTGAGCCACTACACCAAAAGGCTTGATTAGCTACACGGAGATGGCCACGGCTCAAAATCGTTAGTTTATTTGCCACGGCCTATAAAACCGTGGCTAAATAATCTACCATGGCAAATGTAAAAAAATGGCTTTTGAAAAAGTGTTTTGAATGGCCAAGGGCCTAAAACCGTGGCTATAAAAAGAAAATGCACCTGTGTTGCACGTGCCTGTGTGGAGAACTCACATCCATTTCACGCTTTGGCGAAAACATGCGCCATTGCGAAAACACTTCCGCGGTATTGCGAAAAAAATTGGCGCTCTCGCCTCCTTCCATTTTCATTTTAGGGTTTGTTAGAAAATCAAATAGTTTATTATCTTCAGCCAAAGAATCGCTCCATTTTCGTTTCAAATCAGAGTGAGAGAGAGATGATTCTAATCAAAAGCAGAGGAGAGTGTGAAGAGAAAGAAGAAGTGAAAGAAAGCACAAACTCAAGGTAATTTTTGCTTGTGAGATGATTTATGTGTTATTTGGGTTTTTTTTTTTTTGATATTGTTTATTATCTCGCTTTCAAGACTCTGCAAGAAAAATTGGAAGATTAGGCAACAGGGGATTTTGTCATTTTGAGGGTTGAAATCGTTGGTAGGGTATATATACATCAGAGTCCGAGTATTATTTGTAGATACTTCAAGTCGAGAATCTGATATTACTCTCATGGTCATCTTGTTAAAGTCCCAATTTTGAAGATCAACTTCACTAACAGTGTGATTTATGGGGTAGGAATAGAATAAGGTCACACTTCCTGTTGAGTTTCATCTAGAGTTTTGAAGCCTGCAAGAGAAGGAAAAGAGCAATGAATCCAACTGCAGAGATTTTTATTATATTTTTCCTCTTTTTGTTTTCTTTTTTATTTTCACTTCAGTTCATCCCATTGCCGAAATGATTGGGAGAGAAAGTAGCCTAGTGGAAGAGCAATGTTTTGATTGAGATGGTGGATTAACTTCCAATGCCAGCTGCTATGGCCAGCATTACGATTTGCTACATTCCACTCTTTGCACTCATCATGTCAGTTTGTGTAAAGAAACCTGTTGGGAGGCTCCTTTGTATTGGGTGATTTTAGTCCATCAAATTCCACACACCATCTGATGGGACCTTCTTCCATGCATTCCTAAAGGAGCTGGTGGTGGTTTCTCCTTCCGTGCATTCCAAATGGGTTGGGTTTTTCGACATTAGAAATTTTAAGCAAATGAACTTAACATTTGGAGAGTGATTGAAGCTTAATATGATGAGTATGGGCAACTCTCTCTTCTTCCTTATGGGCTGGTACCCAGTTTTTCCTTCTCTGAGTGAGTAAGCTGAATCTGAGCCTAATTTTGTCTTCTCATTCTTCCTATAAGCATCTGTTTTGTTGATTTGGGGTTTTGGTTTGATTACAAATTTTATGTTCACTTTAGTGTTTTACCTAGGACTTTGAAATGTTATCTATGGTCATTTAAACTTGTACCTCATTTGTGTTGCGATAAATTAGTATATTACCCATGCCGTTGGCACTACTACAAAGTGTCGACTATTTTCATCGCGGATTGTGTTTTGCGTTGCCTCTTAATAGATTGACATTTGGTGATTGAAGTTGGAGTTTCTGATCCTGAAGTTTGGTAATTGGTGTTATTGGTACAGTGGTACCTTAGTTAGTTTGATTACAAAGATGGGATGATCACTTGCAAATAGCCACCAAGGGCATTTGGTCTAGTGGTATGATTCTGGCTTTGGGTGCGAGAGGTCCCGAGTTCGATTCTCGGAATGCCCCTTTTTAAAACTAGAATCGATGTTTATTTTAGTCCATGGTCCAAGGGTGATACCCAGGGCAATTTCCAGTGAGCAAATGCACCAAAATATAGTAATATTATGCAGATAGCTTTTGCTTTTTTGGTTGAATCCAGAAATCAAAGGGACTGAAATATGGCATCACTACAAGACATGAACATGAGAAGAATGCGAGATAGGATTCGAAATCTTTAGCATGTTTCAACCCAAAAAGTAGGGTTGTTCATGGTTTGATTTGGTTTTGGGTGGAACCCGTCAACCAAATCAGTCAGTTTGATAAAATGACAAATGAAACTGAACATCAAGAAAGTCGAAGCCAAACTAATTTTAATTTGTATAAACCGCAAACCAAACCGATTGCCTAAAATATTACTCAAACCGAGTAAACTATACATATTATATGATTTTTACATATCATGTATATTACTAGTGTAATACCCGTGCCGTTGGCACTATTGCAGATTACATCCTACATTCACGGCTATGTCGAAAGAGACATGCACACAATATCATTATATCCAAAAAAAAGTCATTTTTTGAATAAAGTAATTTATCTGAACATGTCATAAGAAAATATACTTCACATAAGTGACTATAATGACAATCAATGTCATGAACAATTAAAAAATCAAAATTTCGACAGAGTTTCCTCTGTATTTTTCAATATTGAAACCTGTCTGAACCTGTCATAAAAAATTACAATGGCAATCAATGCCATGAACACCACATAATATCTCCAATTGCAATTGGGTTTTTACGACTATTGGAGATTGAGAGACGCTGCATGAATCTTACGACTATTGAATCTCTTTGAACCCATTTAAAAAAAAAACACCAAATTAATCTCTACGATACCCAGTACGCTATAGATATTAAAGCTGCATTGCATAATATCAATAAGCAAAACAACTCAAATATGAAAATTGTCGTGTCATACCTATTGGTGCACCAAAAGCAGCAGGTGGCAATGGATCAAACTCCATCCCAAGTATCGACCCATCTTCTCTAACATGCTCCCCTAACTGTGCATCAACAAACTCTATAGCTCTTGCTTCCGTATTTCACCGACAACTCCGCCCTCAACGATTCCGGCGGATAAGTCTTCACTGTTTCAAATTTAAAACACACAAATCAAAACCCTAAACAAACAATCAAATCAAAAACATAAAAACACACAAAATCAAAACAAAATCTTCCAACACATGAAAATGTACAACCATCAAACAATTGGAGAAATTTATAAAAAAAAATACAATTTAAACTGTGAAGATAATGGACTAATGCACAGACACCACTTTAATTTGAAACTATCTAATGATAAGAATATTCCAACAGAGTTGAGTAAGTATATGTAGCTCAAACCATAACCCCAGACATGCTAGTGAAGCATATCAATAAAAATAATGAAGACTGTGGTTTTCAATTTTATCCAAGTGTCACGAAAGGATCTGGAGATCTTGCACAGTAGTCGAGTATATAACAAAGTCCTGAGCTCTTAAAGGAATGTTTCCATGGCTGAGATTTGAAAGTAGGTTGGAAGCTCTACCTATTTCCCCAAACGAAGTGCACTAACAATTTGAGCTTGCAATGACCCTGTGATTGAACCCGCACCAAGTTCGACGTGATCAAACCAAACAACAACCACAAAAACAAAAAAAACTCACTCCAACTTCAAAGCTCTAGATACAAATGAAATAGCTTGATGTGCAAGGAAACTCAAACACATCATCTAATTCATAAGCTTGATGCATACAAACATATCTTGCAAATCAACAAAAACCCCCCAAAACATGCCTAATTTAATCATTTAATGTCAGTTAGAACTACACCAAAAAGGCAACCCAAAAGAGAAGGATGATCAAAATGCTTGATACAATTATTTTGGGATGAGAAAAATATTCATGCAGTATAGAATCATGAATATCAAGCAATAAAAGATCACATAACATAAGAGGCATTAAGCCCAAAACAGAGCTTGAGAAGAGATTGGATAGCGAAACTGTCTGGCAAAAACCCATCTTTTCTAAAATGTGCAAAGTGCATAAATGTGTAGTTCTCTATACAGATCAATTTATGTTTATCAGTTAATTAGTCAATTGTCAAGAATTAGGATTTATAGAAGGTTCAGAGACATATAATGAAATCCTAAGTTATTTTTGCAAAAATCAAGTTGATGAAATCGAGCAAACCAATCCTAAACACTAATAGTACATCTAAAAAGAACAGGAAATCAAAGAAAGAAATGTAAACATACCTTAGTCGATTTGGAATTCTTCAAACTTGTCGACTTCTTCAAAGAGATCAATATTCGCAGTTTCAATTTGCAGAAATCGGAGATCGAAAACTCGATAGAGAGACAGATGGAGTAAATCTCTTGCTCCTCTTTCCCCAAACAAAGTGCACTAACAATTTGAGCTTTCAATGACCCTGTGATTGAACCCGCACCAAGTTCGGCGTGAATGGAACCTGAAACATCGTAGTCACTAACTCATCAAACCAAACAACAACCACAAAAACAAAAAAACTCACTCCAACTTCAAAGTTCTAGATACAAATGAAATAGCTCTATTTCATTAAAGCAATCTTAAGAGAGTGGGGAGAAGAGTGTGAGGGTCATTGCAATCTTCAACCAATCAATAACTCACCAGTGTAATACCCGTGCCGTGGCACTATCGCAGATTACGCAATGTCGAATACTCACAGTTGGAGTATTATTTATATTTAATAAAAAAGGTTCAAATTTTTTTATATCTACCAATCAAATATGACAAACCATCAAAATATAAATCCAGCCCACAAAATTTCATTATCTCTGCTTTGCTTGTTGTGTTGATCAACCCCAAGTGTGTGTCTTGCTTGTTGTGTTAATCAACCCCAACCCCACACTTCAGTACACACAATCACTCAAAAAAAGTAACAGAAGCAACAGTTGGTAATTCAGATTGTCAAATGCAAATCAACCTCTATCAATTGAATGAACCCAAAGAGTAACTGCAGGAAGAGAGACTCTTGGGAATTCGGATTCAGTCATGGAAATCAAAGAAAGCCCCAATTCTCTCTTGAACAGCAAAAAGTCCAAGATTTAAGCATCCCAAATCCCAAAACATAGAAAGAAGCAACAGAATTAACATGAGTAGAAGAAGTTAATTAAAAAAACAATTCAATGGCCTTTTGGGGTACCTGAATTGTAATCAAACAAAAGCTTGTGTTGGTTGAAGCAAAGCCTCCGCCAACTCCTTATCTGGATGCGCGTGAATCGACAAAGTTTTCCATACCGAAAGCACCTTAGCAACCACAAAGCATTTTTTGATTAAAATTCCCAAATGAGAATCAGTGAACTAAAGCAACCACATATAATCACAAAAACCATAAAATTGAACAACATTTAAAGTACCTTGGAGACAAAAAAGGCAACTCCTTTCCGAATTTCTCCAAAACCCCATCACCAAGAACACTTGGCTTCTCCAAGATCCAAAATATATTCACCGACAGCTCCGCCCTCAACGATTCCGGAGGATAAGTCTCCACTGTTTCCAATTAAAAACACACAAATCAAAACCCTAAACAAACAATCAAATCAAAAACTAAAAACACACAAAATCAAAACAAAATCTTCAACCAATCAATCACTCACCAGCTCTATTTGCGAAGGCGTCTTCATTTTCCTCTTCAGATTCACCTCTCCTCCTCCACCGAATAGAATAATGAAAGGAGAGAGTGAGGAGAAGAGATTTGAAAAAAAAAAAATTAAGAAGAAGGATCTTAAGAGCGAAGAGATCTGAAAAAGAAAAAAAAAGCAAACTGTGTGTTCTTCAGATGTGAAGAAGAAGAAGAAGGATCTTACTTTTCCTCTTCGGCTTCACCTCTCCTCCTCCTCCTCCACCGAATCGAAGAATGAAATGAGAGAGTGAGGAGAAGAGATCTGGAAAAAAAATACGACCAAATCAAGAACACTTTTCAGCTTCAAATTTCATAGATGAAAAACTCATCAAGAACACTTTTTTTCGAAAGACATCACAAAATACTTGCCACTTCCAGCCATGGAAGAGAAATCAGGGCCATTTGGATGTCATTGTTGTGGATGGTAATCACCGTTTTCCTGCAAAAAAGAAATACACGCCAGAATCCAAAATTAAAACTTTAGAACAAAAAACTTGTTTAGAATTTGAGAATTCAAGAGATTGGAAGTGATTGAGTGAGTGAAGAAGATGGATCTTACCTTCTTCGAAATCGATTTCCTGGAACTCTCGTACACCCTGCAAAACCCTAACTTGGCGTAAAATAGATCTGAAGAATCTGAAGAAGATTGTTTAACTTACATGCATCTCGAGGCATTTTGTAGGCAGTAGAGCCCAATTTGTAAAAACCCAACATGCATCTCGAGGCATTTTGTAGGCAGTAGAGCCCAATTCGTAAAAACCCCACACCAAGGCACGACAGGTGTCTTTAGGTTTTTACGTAATGAGTTTGTATATATCACTCAACATAGAAGTTATCAATTTAAATGAATAAGTTAGATGTTTGATAGCTCTCTGGATCAACTTGACAGGTTGAAGGTAGCTTCATCAATGTAGTTTGTTTGGTCTTCTTTTTCTTCTCATATTAACACTTAAACTTTCCTAACTACAGATTCAATGCAAGTATCTTTTGGAAAGAAGTCGAAATGGTCGGATAGTATTTGTAGGCAAATCAATAGGTAGGAACTAATGGGAATCTCTAGTATGCATGCTTGCTCAAGCAGTCATAAACCAATCAAGAATCTATGAAGTAAAAGGGAAACCTATAACAAAACATAAGGGCTACCTTTCCATGCGATTCCATGACTACAATCTCATAGTTGAATACTACAGGGTTCCTTTTTGTTTTCATCTTCTTTCATTCATATGAAGTTTCATATTCATTCCAAGATTACACATACATAGCCTGTAATAAGGATCATGTTCTATTGATACCCAGAAAAGCTTCCCAAACCATCACAACCAACACTCCCTTCTTAGGCTTATCTATTTTACACCATTAGTGGCCACTTTGCCTCCTAGAAGGGTAAAGTCGGATGTTTGGTCGCCTGCAACATCAAAACAGTCCCATTGCATCATCCATGAGTTATCTTAACATTGCTAGGGGTGCAGGTTAACACCCCATCAACTCAAGGTCAATCAACCCCACTTTGAGTTTGAAAAACCCCATGATCCAAGTGAACGTCAAAGGTCAATCAACCCCTCCTTGAGTTTGAAGAACCCTAGATTTGATGAAGATATCAAATCACAAATTTTTAAAGAGCAATGCAATTCAAACAAACCATATATAGCAAAGGAACCATATGCACTTCAAAGAGGACACGCAAAGGAACCATAGTTTAAAGAAGACATCAACTTATAAAAAACATTAAAGAAGACATATTTAAATTTACACTAAATTGTTATGGAAACTTATGGAAAGTTGATGCTAACTACTTAAATTTACACTAAATTCTTATGGAAACTTGATGCTAAATTTACAGATTTACCCTAAATTCAAATGGAAACTTGATGCTAACTACTTAAATAGGCAATTATAGATCAAACAAAACAATTAAATCAATTACAGATCAAGCAAAACAATTAACTTGATGTTGTTCTTATGGAAAGTAAATATAATCATTATAGAAAGTTGCAAAACAATTAAAGAAGACACATTTAGGATTTACGTTTTTTCAAGGGGCATAAAAATAAAAATGGAAATACCTGGTGCTTGGTGAGGTGTCTGCGGATGGCATGGGCCTTCTTGCTTTCTGATTTCTGCTTCCCTTATTGCCGATTTCTGCTTATGGAAAGCATTCAAGAACCAAATAATCAACTTATTTCTGCTTATGGAAAGCATTCAAAACCAAATAATCAACTTATAGAAACAAAAAAGAAGACATCAACTTATACAAATTTAGAAAGCATTAAAGAAGAAAGATTTAGGATTCATGTTTTTGTTCACTATCAGAAAACTCATACAAAACTCAATCAAAAGAGGGGAAATTTTGCTGCAACTTCCACAGTTAAGCACACACTTGCTGGGTACTGTCCAGTATCTGATGATCTCGAGCCATGTCGCTGGGAAATCTTGTCTACATCCGGTTCTAATTGAAAAGTTAAAAAGACCCTTTTTTAGTTATCTATAGTATGTTAATGGGGTTAAAAAAAAACATACCCAATCGAAGAATCGAAAAACATTAAAAAGAGAGTGAATAAATTACCTGATTGGAGCAATGGGTTTGAACCCTAATCAATGTTTGATGATGAAGAAGAATCAATGGTTGAACAATAATCAATTGAAAGCAAGGGTTTTGGCTGTAGTATTTGCAAAAATTCCAAAACCAAATGAAAGAATTGAAATAGGGAAGCACCGGATAGAAAATCGAAGTTGATGTCGAAGAAGAAGGTTGTGCGAAGAAGAAGGAAGTCAGATCTGATTTCTTTTCAGCCAGATCTACTTTCTTTTTCAATCGATCTGCTTTCTTCTTCAGTCAGATATGTTTTCCTCTTCAATCGATTTTAGATCTGCTTTCTTCTTCAGTCAGATGTATTTGGATCAATCCCCTTTTTATCAACTTCACTGATTTAAGGCTGGGAGCTAAGTGGAGGAAGATGAAGGCAGAAGAACCCACTTGGGCGGTGGTGGTGGCGGGTGGCAACCTGAAATCACAGAGGATCACAAAGGAGGGTGAGAGGGAGATAACCTCGTGGAGGTGTGGAGAGAAGAGGAAAGTATCGAAGGTTTAAATTTTCGCTTAAGTTCTGCCAAATACATAACATGCGCCACGTAGGACATACAGACCGTGAACACTGTTCATGAACAGTAAAAAGCCCATTTGAATTGTAAGATAGATATATACTCGGTCGATTTGGTTTTCTTGGTTAAAATCAATTAAGAATCGAAAATCGAACCGATCAGTTTGGTTTTGATGAGTTCGATCAGTTCATCAATTTATTCGATTTTTTGTTCAACCCTACCAAAAAAACCCGATTTTTGGTCAATACAAATTGACACGACTAGACCCATTTGTAAACTAGTTTGGTAATTAGTGAGAGGGTTAAAAAGTGGAAGTCCAAAATTGGCGTTCCATATAAAATAGAGAGGACTTACCTTGCGATTGTTTTTGGCCTTCCCCCTATAATTGCTAATTCAGAGGGTCAAGAGAGTTATATCAGGGGATTATAGATTTATAATCCGTTTGTTTTGTTGTTGGTGTTGATTTCGTGTGTGGATATGTTTCAGTTTTCGCTGCAATTTCTCTCTTTCGGGAACAAGAGAGTGGAAGAGGTTCTTCTTAAGGTAGGGTTTGTTTAGAAATTGGTAAATGTTTTCTTTGCAATAGAGAGTTGGTTCACAAATTTGTTTCCCTCTCGACGAGTTAAGGTTTCAAAATTGTTTTCCTGTTATTATCTGTTTCTTCTCTTAAAATCATGAGAGATTTGTTTCCCTCTCACTTAATTTATTTCCTCTCTTAAATCAAACAGGTTGAAGGGAAAAGGGCTTCAATAAATTGTTTGGTTGGGGAGCTAGAAAGTGAATTTCAGGTATGTTCTTAGTGAGATTCGGTGTATGGAAGTTGATTTGAAGTCAAATTAAAGAGTTTCTTTTGTGAATGCTTCAACAGTGGTTGATAGATTCCTCGTGGGCTTCGTTTGTGGAGATTTTAGAGCTTACTGGAGTTAATTGTTACTGATCGGGTAAGTGAAATCATATATTTAATTCTGATTTTTGGATCTTTGTCTCCTGCAAGCTTGCATATGCGATTTTGAAAATTTTTGGCATCGTCCTTCACATTCATGTTAAAAATTTTAAAATTTGAGCTTACTTATTGTTGTATATGTATTTGCATGTTTGAAATTAGTGTTTAGCTTGTGAGATAAATGCTATGTGGAGGTGTTTTTACTATGTGTTAGGAGAGTAGAGTTGATGTGAATTGGACACCAAATTTGGCTTGAATATTCAAATTTTTTTTTATAGTAGACGTGTTGCATTTTAGTCAGAATTTGAAATAGTTAAAAGCAATGACAACTTAGAACATTTATTTTGGTTTCTTTTGAAGATGCCACTGTTAGTTTTGGAAAAGCAGATACAAGCTAGCAGGAAAAACACAAGAAGACAAAAAAAGTTCAAAGTACTATTCATTTGCAAACTTAAATACAAGATTCACCCTTCGTCAAGAGGAGAGTCTACAATAGAACTAGACTTAACAGGGGAAGAAGCAGGAGACACATCTGTTGGTGCTACCTCTCGACCCCCTTATCAGAGCTTCCTTCCTTTTCAGACGAATCAGAGGTCGCTCCAAACTCTGCATATGCAATATCTTTATAATAAGAGAGAACCCAATCGGGGTGCTCCTTCTTCATCTGATGAAATAACTCTAGCCTTCCATGCACGACTTTGCTGAATTCAAATGTGCCCTGGGCCTTGAAAAGCTTCTCTTCACGCCCTCTTAACTTGGCGAGCTCCCGCTTCAGTTACTCCAACTCGCCTGACGAAATTGCAGTCTTGGACTGCTCAGCATTCAGCTTATCATTGGCGATATTCAGCTTACTCTACTCCAGAAAGAACTGCTCTCCAGCGGTCCGCGCACTCTTTGCACGAAACTCAGCTTCGACCTCCAACTGCTGACATCAGATAGTCCACTCGGACTCCTTAATAATCTCAGCATGCAGAGCCTGCAATTTAGCCTACACTTCATCCACAGAATCCCGAGCAAGCTGCAAGTCACGACAAACAAGGTTAAATTCTTTTTCGAACCGATCCCTCACGGACACTGCCCCCGCCAAGTCAGACACAAGCGCTTCCAAGTGAGCTTTCTGACCTTCCGACCCAATGGACCTGGACCCCATTCCAGTATCTGAGAAAGCTTTGAGTTGCTTCCTCAACTACTCGATCTCCTGAAGAGAATCAGAGTATGACTTCTGCAGGTTTGCGAAGACTCATTCCATGGTATACACCCTCTCACGAGTAGCCTCGACTTCAATTCCAGATGCGGCCACTTGATTCAGATATTACATCCCCAGCACAAGGTGTTTCTGCCATTTATTTAAACGCTCTCCTAGCATCTCTCCCACTGGCTCCGGAACACGGTTCATCAGCCTGTCATTCCACCTGTTGATATGCTTCCTCGCAGCGTAAGAGATGTCAACCTCCTGATGCCAAGCTTGGTTGCTCATCCTTATTACATCTGGACCAAACAGACTAATTTGTTCATCCGAATGAAGATCATTCGGAACCAAAATTGCTCTAGCATTGCCCTTAGCCATCTTCGCTTCATCAGGGCCCTCATAAATAACTTTTCCTTTGCTTACAACAGTCGACTCTCTCTTACGTGCTAGTCCATCTTCAAGGGAAGAGGGAAGCAAGTTATTCCTCGGACCCGTCATTAGTTGAATATGAGGACAGGAACGAGATGGAACATAGTATGGGCGACAAGAAAGAGAATCTTAACCACAAATCAACAAGTTCATGATCCAGAGAGAGGCGGAGCTCGAAGTCATTTATTGAAAAAGGACGACCGTTTGAAGCTTCAATGCCCGCCTGCAGCATCATCTTATTCATAAAGTATGTCTGCTTGGTGCTCAGTTTGGTAACATCGTCCACGCCCACGATTTGCAGATATTCTCTCAAGCTCAGGAAGAGAGACAAGGGCCATGACTTAAGCATCACGATCCTCAAAAACAATAGTCTCACCAGGCTTTTTCCTTATAGCATCATGTCCTTCGGACGAGGCCAGATGCTTGTGGACGGACCTAGACAAAGTACAAGATCTCTTCTTATGCACAGGAGAAGGAAGCGCCTCATCTATTTCTGCCCTCCTTGAAGGACTTGGAACCTTGAGCTTGGGAAGCTTTCTCTTCGGCGAAACAGACGCGCCTTCAGACTTTGGCTTCTTCACCCGATACACAGTGGGAGCCACATTCATGCTAATAAGCCCACAGACCGCTGCGCTCAACATTAAAAGGCTTGACTACATCATGTACCTCCAGACGAGGCATATCGCAGAACGCATCCAAAGTTGCGTTATCTTAAGTAGAAAGAGGCGAAATAGATAATCTCCCTGCAAAAATTACAACATGTCAATCTAATATGCAGTTGACACAAGCAAGCCCGGAAAAGGAATCAACTTACTTAGTAGTCTAAATTCACGCTCGACCGGACGACCAGCAAGCTCAAAGTATGGAGAGTCTGCAGGATCCATGAAACAATATTTCTGCCACGATTTACAATCACCAAGCAGTTTGCCGAAGCAGTCCGACGACATTAGCACACACAGCGTACTCATTTATCCGAGGAGAAGTGAGCAATTGCATCGCCCTCGAAGACACTCGGACACTAGCGTCTTTAGCCCTAATCAGAATGGCGATCAAAGTCCTATACCCGTTCCGCACAAGTTGAGACGGTGCAATGCCGAGGTACACCAGGAACTCCCAGATCTCCTTGATAACAGGAAAATGGACACCCAATAGCAGCATACCTCAATGAAGACAAATAAACCCCTCAAGATGGTACAATGGCGTCAGATTGATGCTCAGAGTGTAGAACACCAGATCATAGAGAATCACGAATGTCTTATAAATGACTTCCAGATTATATTCATATAGCAATCTCTCTTCAAAAAACTTATGGCCCTTGATGAACAGTTAATCAGAAAGTTGATCCTGGCCTGCCATGGAAAAAGCACAAGCTTTCAAATACGAAGGTTGAGCAAAGTCAAAAGCACAACAGAAAATACAGCAAAGTAGAATCTCTAAGATTGAAAGAGTAAATGAGTTATACTCCACATGCAAGAAATCTATATAGAAAGTTGAGCTCCCACCTTTCTCGCTTTCAAGCAGGCATGCGCCTAATTAACGCAATTCACCGCTCGAGAAAATCTCTCAGACTCAATCATCATGGCTGCACAGCTGCTTCATGAAATGACCTAGTAGACCGATTAGACGACCCACTAACTCGGGGGGGAGTAGCTGATGATACATCAAACTGTCATCTGTCAGCACCATACACGTATCATGATAATCTTGTCTACAGAACGAAGCAGACCCGATTGCACGTTCAATCCAGTAAGGCCCAAACAGCAGTAAGTCCATCATTGGTAGAATCCAGACAGTCGGGTTCGAGTTGCAATGAGCCAGTAAGCTCACACATCACGCGGCCAGGCCCAATACTCGTAAGACTTCTAAGGCAAGTATCTAAGATATCTACCCAAGACAGGCAGGCCAGCAACACAATGGATCCGACTATGAAATATATATTATAGTATAAGTCGGGCAAGGAAACTTTCTTTCATGTACAACACTTAGAAAGGGAAACCTCTCCCGCAGATCTAGGAGCACGAGTCGTGTAGGTAAACTATCCCACATGGACAGCTCCCAATCAGGAAAGGATCTTCACAGCAAGATCACTTTCTCTCAACTACGCCACCAAAGGCCTAATCGAATGAGGACTCCTTCACTATAAAAGGGAGAAGGTCGATGAACTAGAGGTACGCAATACAGCCCAGTTTACAGTTTTAAGCCTCTCCTAAGCCTTATCTAACTTAAGCGTCAGAGTGCCATCGGCCACCACATTATGGTCCTTGGCTCACGTTTGTTACCTGTGCAGGTCCAGTTAAGAAGCCAGGAAGGACAGTGAGAATTTTGTCTGAGACATCCATGGTTTATGGAAAATTCTAACTGTCGAGAGAATGGGCAAGGAAACCAGCGAGGGATGGAGGGTCCTCCCCCCTCCCTCGCTGGTTTCCTCGCCATTTAGACTGATTCATGGTTTATATGCACCAAGAGAGACATTCCAACTCAATTCTTCAGGCCACTTAAGTTAATGGATTGGTAATTTGGGTGTTGTCAATATTTCCATGCCTTTTTTTGGATCCATCTGATAAAATCTTTGTAATATATGTCGTACAGGAAGATGCTCATTAATATGATAAATAATGTCCCAACCATATATGAAATTGTGTCTGGAACTGTGAAGAAACAAGTAAAAGAGAAGACTCCAGTTTCAAACCATAGCAGCTACAAATCCAAGCCAAATCCTAAAATGGTAAGTGCCAAATTTTTTAGTAGCCTAAATTTATCCCTGTTTAATCTGGGTTGGTGAAAGCCTAAAGCATTGCATGGCTTTTGTTTTACCATTGATGGTTAATATTAGTTAGCTAAGATCTGTACCTCAAGGGGAAATGAGTAGTATAAAGTTAAATTATGTTTTATAGCTGAGAAGCTAGTTGCCTTGTAACTGAATATTGATTAATGATTCTCATCCCATTCCTAGACTTACGATGTTTGCTTACTTAAGTCTTCAGTCCTCTAAACAATAGCAGAAGGTTGGTATTGAACACTTTGCAGACCTCTTAAGTTCTTTGGGCGTTGCTTATTTACTCTTTCGTCTAATGAACCATTGATAGAAAATGTTGGGTAAACTAAAGCTACTATGTGAGGATTTTCTAAACTTCAAAACAATAGATCCTTCCATGGGCTTCTGAAGCGTGTTGCATTATGTAATTGATGCGTGCAAATTCATCTTCTATGACTTTGACCTGCAAAATGAGTAACAGTGAATCAAGGACACTGTGGGGCAACCAAAGGCACTCCGATGGTAAAGTCAAGCTCTGAACAAGAACGTGAATTTGGTTGATAAAATTAAGGTTGCATACCTCAATCATCTTTCTCGTTCACCTTAAATAATGAGAGCATTTATCTCCTTCCTTGATTCTACCTCTGACTGCACAATAGGGGAGAATATCTTTTTCATAACCTCCTCCTATCGAGTTATGTCCTTGTAAGGTCATTTCCCTTCCATGACTTAATCTTCTTTGGTCTTTATTTTCCTTTTGGATTCAATGTCCTTAGTTGGACTAGGAGAGTCCAAACAGGTATTGCACTACAAAAAATTGAGTTTTAGTGAAGAATGTTGTTCCTCACTAAAATATGTTATATTTCGTCACAGTATTCATCACATAAAAGACATTAAAAAAAGTATTATGTGACGAATTTCTTACTCGTCACAAAAATTCAGCTTATGCGGCGAGTAGTTACATAAACTTAGTGAGCAAGTATACAACAATAAAATGGATGACGAAATTTTCGTTACTCTACAATTTTATGGGTGACAAAGTGCAAGGGTCACATGTAACTTTCTTTGAGGAATTTTTCCTCACTTATGTAATTTTTAGATTCCTCACTTATGTAATTTTTACGCGAGGAACTGTTTGTCAAAGTAGTGATTTAATACATTAAAAATATTTACTTGTGACGAATTTTTCCTCATACTTTCATTATATTTGTGAGGATTTGTTCTTCATACATTTATTGTAATTTTCCATTGGCACATATTCTCAAATGGGACCACACACAAATTTTTTGTGTCATGCACAATCTAAAAATTAAAGTAATCGGATTTCCATTCATCACAAAACTGCATTCATTCATTGCATATGCGAAGTTACCTAACCGAATACATCAAACAAGTCTACGAAAGTTTAATATGATATAAAGTTACAACATGTTAACGTCCAAACAAAAACGGAGTCTACTATAGTAAAACTAAGCTTCTTAACTCGTCAACATCTATTCATACCCACAACCTCCTAGAATCATTCACCATCATCACCATCACCATCATGGTCACCAAGTTCATCAAAATAAGGATTATCTGGATTTACGCCACTACCATCAGAATTGCTTGGATCATGGCTGTAAGAACTACTGTTGGAACGACCTTGCACTGTAGTTGCCAAAAAAGCCTGCATTCGACATTGAAAAGTAATAAGTGTTAACACAAATATACATACTAATTAATCTTTAGAACACATTTTTTGAAATATATGATTTTTTACAAAATCAATAGTGATCAAGTATTTTAGTCTAAAATAAATAATGTCAAGAAAAAAAAAAGTTGCATATCCTATTGATTTATTATATATGCTTGCAGATAGGGCTATATTAAATAAATAAAATAACAAATCAGTTTGGAACTTACTCATGTTACTTGAGTACCAATATTATGCTGCTATGAATCCAATGCATTGATTTTATAGTAGAAATAAATACACTAGCCTTTCAGAGACGAGAATCGAAAATGCCACTTTATGCTGGAAGTATCAACCAAATTGTTTCAAGCACAGAGCAATACTAAAAATAATAAGACTGAACAGAAGACAAATCAGAAACCCAAAAAATACTGAAAGAGAACTTTTATTAGAACCAAACTGCTGCTACTACATGGAAAAGGCCTATAGATGACAGTGACAACAGACCTAGGAAGCAATTTTCACCTAAAGGACACTAAATAAACATCACTCTGAACTAATGAATTTTCACCTATAGAAGACCATCTAGAAGAATATTTTGGTTTTTTTTTCTTCAAGTAAACACGTGTAGGATTATATTCATGTATAAGTTCTTGAAAAGTAAACAATTTATTTCAAAAAGAGAAAAAACATTGCCAAGTCATTGAAGTCAAAAAATTCCTAAACAAGAAAACATAATTTTGTGATCGTTTGTAGCATAACTTTATGATTCACTGATAAATTTACATACAAACCAAAACCATCTATTTGTCTAACTGTCACCAAACATTCAGCTGCATTGTTAATCTCTCTTTTAGATTCAGTGGTGATTATATCAGCAATAGACATCCTCAATAATTAGTGGCCTTTCTCGCAACATATTCAGACACTTGAGAGAGAGAAACATCTCACGTCATTGTTAAGTTGACCTGTAAATCAAACTTACGAGACAAGGCAAAATGTATTTTTGCCTTCCATGGAAAACGTACAATCCGCACAAAATTTTGCTTGGATGGAGATTTGTCCTTTGGTTCTTTCAAAGAGCAGAATCTTTATAAGAGAGAAACCAACTCATCCATTGACTTCTACCTACAGCTCATGCTAAACATTTCTTAATAGTCTGTTATAGAATATTTATGGTCTCCACAAAGTTGATATAGAAGTTAACAAAAAACATTAATACAAACTTCTCCCTTGTGATATTCTTGGATATGCATCTGACCTCTCTAGTAGCTATCACTCACTATTACTACCATGGCGTAAAAAGCCAAATCAGCCATTCAAATATTCGGTAAAGACAAGCAATATCATTGTAATTGTGGATAAACTCGAGATGCCTAAGCAGAAATTTTACCTGTGATATTTCTATAATTTTGTTTAATATGCCAACTCTCATTCACTCAATAGCAGTTGGTGTAGTTGAACAGTTTGAATCATCCAAAAACATTTTCCTACAAAATGGAAAAAAGAAGACTAATCTATATAAGCAAGACAATTATAAGAATGAATCAAACACTGCATAAAGTTTAAAGATGCGAGTCTTGGTAAGCATATCCCACTGTTCCTTTGGGTCATTCTTTAAACGGACTCATCTTGGAGAAGACAGCCAGTCCATTGAGTGTTATCCCCATTTTGTTGAAGCCTTGGCCTGAAGCAAGACTAGTACAAATTTTTTATTCTGTGAATTCTTTTCTGATACTGTGGGTGAGAGCACCTAACACCAATAAAATATTCAATCAAAATAAAAGGAGGAATGACACAAATCCAAGTTTAGGACATTCCGTCCTATGACAATGAGATGTAACATTGTCTTTGTCTGATCAAGGATTCCTACACATTCCATCCTCTGCCACTTCTTTATTTCGACCATTAACATCGAAAGATACCAACAGTGAACAACAACCTAAATCCCTGACATACAATTTCTTACAAACAATGGGTCATACTAAATCCCTTACATGCAATGGGGTCATCCCAAATCACCTGCTGATGAGACACCACCCCATCACTTGTTGCTCCTCTTCTACTACTAACATCAGAACTTGTCATCGACATCACCCTTCCATCCATACCCAACATCTAAACTCAACTCAACCGAACAAAACCCTTTGACCTTCACCCAAAACCAAACCACCCCAAGTCCTCAATTTCCAAATCAAAATGCTATATCAAGAGCAACAACTTCCCAATCTAAACATACCTGCAGAATCGGAACTGGAGGGCTTTACCTTTTTTTTAAAGTATGTATGTGCTTAGTTTTTTCGCCTGATTCACCAATCTTTTGGAGTCATAGGGAATTGTTTCAAAGTAAAAAAAAGTAATGCACAAAGTGTTACATACAAAGTTTCACTGCTAATTGTTTCAAGAAGATTCGTATACATAGAAACAAAACTACCACAAAGAAACAAATGAAATGAAAGAGGCATTTATTCTAATACCTTGTGTCAATGAACGTCATTATTCAACCACCCCATTTAGCACAATATTTGGGTACAATCTAAAAGTCCAAAAAATGGTAAGCAATACAGTAATAGAATATAGAAATTAAAAGAGAAAATGGAAGTAGAGGAGTACGTTCTATTTATTTTGAAATATGAGAATCAAACACAACATAACCTGTCCAAAGCCCATGAAGATTTAAGGAGTTTAACTTCAACCCAAATTGATGAAATTGGAGAAGCTTGAGCAAATCCCTTTTATAACGTGTTTCCATAGAGTGGCGTGAGTGGAAGAATTGTCTATGAGGATGAAAAATAGAGGTTGATAGGTCTAATTGAAGATATAGAGATAAATTGAAGACCAAATAAACTAAAACCCTCCAATCCAAAGGGTGGAATCTGAAACCAGAAATAGATTAGAAAACGAAAATAAATTCTATTTATGGAAAAGGGAAAAGAGAAAATCTAATACCTAACTTGCATTGCTCTTCTGAAAACCTAGCTAACTACACATATTAAACCAATAAACATTCTCCATAGACAAATCAAACCAAAAACTTCATTAAAGTCATCAACTTAGTTCTTTGTTTGGAGCCCAGAAATCGAATAAAAACATAAATTGGGTGAAACTGATGATACCCAACAATCAAAAGTAACATAAAATACGGTTTAAAGGTTTAAAAAAAAAAAAAAGGTTTGTACCTTTGAGTTCAAACTGGGACGAACTGCTTCTCTCCTTCTCGTTCGCCTTCGTTCTTCTTCGTCTTTGCCCAGAAACATTTGAGTCGATGTAGAGAGAGGAGGTGTACAGGCCGTCATGGAAGCGGGGAGTCAGGCATAGAGGCGAACTGGGTGTGAGAGAGACGATGGTATCGAGGGATTACGCGGAGATGGGATGGTGTTCGGGGAAGAAATGGATTTATATGGGTTATTTATCCTTACGCCTGTAGAAAAATATTTACTGAGAAACGTTTCGTCACTTTTAGGTTGGGCTTTGGATGAAATGTGAGGTGATACTTTTCTTCGTAAAATGCTTTTAATTTAAGCCCTAATATTCACGCGGTCTATTATGTGACGAGGAAAATTCTAAATGGCGAGGAAATGGGCGAGGGGGGTGGGTAATACCACTCATCCCCCTCGAGATGCGTGCATGTGCCTTCGAGATGCGTGTCTGCACGAATCTCGAGGGGGATGAGTGTTCATACCCACCCCTCGCCCCTTTCCTCAACAGCTAGAATCACTCATGTGACGATTGCGAAATGTTTATGTAAGGAAAAAAAACTAAATTTTTACTTAAATAAATATGTGGCGACTCGTCAAAATTCCTCACATAAACTCAAAAACGGTGACAACTTGCGAAACATCACATATAATTTCATCACCTAATGTCAGATTTCTTGTAGTGTTGGGCTTATTATAGCCCTAGGGTTTGTGTTATGGCCTTTCTGTCCTGAGTCAAGCTCCTAGATCTCTGCCACATTGGGTTTGTGTAATTTGGGCTTGTTCTCCTGACTTATAGCTGGATTTGGCCTGACTGGGACCTAACCTGGGCCCGACTATCTGCCCATGCCATCTTCCATCAGGGTTGTTCGTGCCACGTATGAGGCTGTGATCAGATGACTATTCGATGGTCTCATCAGTTACTCTCTTTAGTTAGTGGGTCGCGTGCGGATCCATTAACTTGTCATACGTGGGGGTTTGTGCTATGCCATGATGGCTTTTGATTAGGGCATGAAAATGCACTTTTTACAGAGTTAATTTTTTTTTATAAGAGAACATAAACAATCACAATTTATCATTACAATTTTTAGAAGAGAAAACAAACAATTTTTGTTAGACTTTTAGGAGATGTATTGTCGACTAGGCTATTCTCCAAGCAATGCGAAGAGATGAACTCCTAGATGTATAATAGTATTTGAGAATTTTCCCTTTATTTATTATAGAATTATGTTTTCATGTGACAGCCGATTATGTTTTTTTTCTTCCATAGATTCTTTTAATTTGTTGATTGTTTTCTTCTTCTCCATATAAGTCTAGTCATGTACTTCTTATGTGTGAAATATTATGGTTAAATTGGTTTCGGTAGATTGGTTATATGTGATTGTCTTTTACTGCGTTATTGTCTCCAGATATATCGTCGATTTAAGATATCATATATGACAAGTCTTTGTGCTTTCTAGAAAATATAAATTCTCATATCTATTTACATTAGAATATAGTGGCACTTTAAAGATTATTTTCCGGTTATGTTGTTTGGGATGTGAAACACATAATTGAGTTATCATAACCGAATCAATGGAAATTGAAGCGGTGAAATCTAAGAGAGATTCTTGGACCCTAGTGGTTTTTCGTTCACCTAAATTCAATTGCTTCTTTTTCTCAAGATTTTCTTAATTTTAGTTCCTTGTTTTGTTGGTATTACTTTGAACTTATTTTGTATATCGTTTTTCTCGTGGGATCGACACCCCATTCTCTACTGCATTGACCGCGTGTATTGTTTGGGCGTAATCAAATTTTGGCGCCGTTGACAGGGATGCATCATTCTACAATGAGGTTTTTGGTATTATCCTTCTAGCATTTTTTTTTTTTGTAGTTTTCTTGGATTTTAGGTTTAGTTTATTTTTCTTTATATTTCTTGTTTAGTTTTCTTTAAAAATAAATTAGTGCTTAGTTTTCTTTTTATTTCTTATTTTTTAGAATACCCACCGAATTTCTAAACAAAAATAAAAAGTTTAGGTCTAGTTTATTTTTAGTTTTTTTTTCTATTTTCTTATTTTTAGAATACCCACTGAATTTCTTAGTTTTCTTTCTATTTCTTATTTTTAGGTCTAGTTTATTTTTGTTTAGTTGTTATATATATATATACATATATATAATTTTTGTTGTTTAGTTTATTTATCTTTTTATTTCGTGTTTAGTTGTCTAAAAAAAAGAGAAAAGACACAAAAAAAAGTGTTGGGGGTGTATGAGTTGGAATAAAGATAAACAAGGAAGACTAGTTAGGGTCACATAGTTATAATACCAACAGGATCACAATGATAGCAAAACAAGTCCTAGCTCCAATTCTAACGCCATGAGTAATACAGAGACAATCATGTTCGGTCCCTTAAAGACTATTTTCACCCCACGCGCACTTGTACACCATCATGTATTATGTTCGCACCGGACATACCACAACTAGATTTTTAAGCGAGGCATGATACAATTATTAACCACCTTCCATGGTCTAGAGAGTGAAAACCCTTATGTTCACATTAAGGAATTTGAGGAAGTGGTGGCCACGTTTCACAGCAATATATGATGCTGCAGACTCGGTTAGATTGAGGTTTTTCCCATTCCCTTAAGAAAAAAGCGAAGAGTTGACTATACTTTTTGAGACCGAGATCTATAGGTTCATGGGAGGAGATGACCCAAATATTTTTTCATAAGTACTTCCCTCAACACAAAATCAATGGTCTGAAAAGACAAATTTCTACCTTCACTCAAAAGGATAGCGAGACATTATATCAGGCATGGGAGAGGTTTAAGGATTTATTGAATATATGTCCACACCATGGGCATGACAGTTGGCGCTTAGTCAGTTATTTCTATGAGGGGCTTACAAGTAGAGAGCACCAATTTGTTGAGATGATGTGTAATAGACCTCCATAAGGACTCGTACGAAGCCATTGAGTACCTGAATGACTTGGCTGAGAAGGCCCACACATGGTCCGAGCCGAGTGCTACTGAGAGAACAAACATAGCACTAACAACTGGTATCTACAAACTTAGGAAGAAGACAACCTTAAAGCCCAATTAGAGAGAGCGAATAGGGAAATGGAATTAGAGGCACTTAAGACCAAGGATGGTAGACACACATATTGTTGCCACAATCGAGTCACAAGATACCTATTTTTATTTGCGGGGGGTGGAACATCCAGCATAGGATTGCTCGACCTTGACTGGGATGAGAGGGGTTTATGAGGAACAATGTAACACCTTAGGGATGTACAAGATGCATTACTCACCCTTCTCTGATACTTATAATTTTGACTAGAGGGATCACCCAAACTTTGGCTGGAGGTCCGACTCGAACCAACCCGCACACCCACATGCACAACTACCTAGGCCATACCATGCATCTTCATACGATGCACAACCTAACATAAATTCCTTAGCGGATACATTACATGCGTTTATAGAGGAATAAGGCAAAACTAATCAAAATTTTGAGGTTGCATTGACATAGGTGGTAGAATAGAACAAGGATGTCAAAAGCCAGATCACCAAGCTGACAAGTTCTCTCACAGTGCAAGAGCGATGTCAATTTCCATCCCAGCCACAAGCAAATCCTAAGGGGCAACATATGGCACGAACCTCCACTTCAGACCTTCAGAACATCAAAGAGGTCAATGCCATAACTACTCGATGTGGTAAGATACTAGATGGACCAAGTTCGTCAACCACTACAGGCACCTCTCCGAGTAGTAAGGAAAACACCCCTGAGGATGAGCCAAACAAGAACATTCCGGTCCAAGTCCCTTTTCCCAAGCGCTCTGACGTATTGGAAAAGTTTGGAAATACATGGTGAGATCCTAAAACATTTGAAACATGTTAAGATTAACTTACGTTTGCTGAATGTGATTAAACAAATACCAACTTATGCGAAAGTCATCAAGGATTTATGCACCATTAAGAGGAAGCATCATGTCAAGACAATTGTTTTCTTGACTGAGCAGTTAAGTGCGGTGATCGAGCAGAAGACACCACTCAAGTACAAAGATCCAGGGTGTCCCACGGTCACCTACTAGATTAGGACTCATGAGTTCGACCAAGCTTTGTTGAATATAGGAACAAGTGTGAATTTAATAACTTATTCTATCTAATTGCAACTGGGTCTAGGAGAGATCAAATCCACATCTGTGGTATTCTAATTGATCGATTGATCAACTAAGAAGCCAAGAGGAATAATCGAGGATATATTAATACAGATCGGGAAGTTCTATCATCCCGTTGACTTTCTTATTTTGGATACCCATTCCATGGTTAATATGGATTCTATAGTTCCAATCATTCTAGGTCGACCTTTCATTGCCACAACTAACGCTTTTGTTAATTGCAGGAATGTCAGATGAAACTGTGTTTTGGAAACATGACTCTAGAGGTCAGCATATTCAACACTGGAAAACAACCACGTGACAATGATGAATGCTATCACACCGATGTGATGGACACATTGATACCAAAGGAGACGCTCTTACGCGAAAATTATGAATATTTATAGTATCTCGTTCGTGTTTCCGATTTTGAGAGTTCACCTTATCCTGACAATGTTTTTTATATTTCTTTTGTTCGAAGTCAAGGATGAAGGAGGACAACAACGCCAACCATGCTTTGAGGAGTTGCCCAGAAAAATAGCGATACCATGACCATCCATCGTGGAGATCCCAAAAGTCGACCTAATTCCACCGGGGAGTTGCATAAAAGAACTGTGGATGCTTGCCCCTATCTACTTGGATTGATGTTTTCCACTTCTATTCGTATTTTAGTTTTTTTTTTTAGTTTAGGTTATTACTTTCTAGTTTAGGTTTATTGTTTTCGTTGTTTGCTTTTATGTTTTTCTTCGAGTGTTTTAGGTTATTTTAGGTTTAGCTACTAGAGTCACTCAGAGCCAATCACCCTCATGTGTTCATCTTTCCTGTCAGTGTGATTTTCTTATCTTTGGTGACTGTGAGGACACTGTCAGTTTTAGGTTGGGGTTGATAAAAACATATTTATGCTACTTTATTGTTGTATTTTCTCCATACTTTCTTAGCTATTGTGTGTTATTTTTTGCAAGGTAGTCAAAACGTGAAGCGAAGGCGAAGCAATTTGCCATGGCTTGACTTTAAGCAAAAAGTGAAGCGCGAAGATGACTTTTCGCAACTAAAGCAACCCTAAAAATGATTTTAATATTATATAAAAAAATGTAAATATATGCATTTTGTTTGTATCTAAGCTTCTAAATATATGCATTATGTTTTTCTACTAGATTTAGAGGTGTTAGCTCAAGTCAATGTAAGTGTTCATATTGCTTCCTATGTTATGATGTTTGTTACCATTCAATGCAACACCATACTTCCAACCAATTTCTTCTCGAGTACTCTCCTTGGCCCCATAGTTTTCTTCCATAATCAATCATCTCAATCACCATACATAGATAATCAATGTATAGATGTGGGTTTATTCTTCGGAGTCATGACGGTGGAAATTTCGGTGAAGCTCTGTTGAAGGTAAGAAGATTTGTACCTCAAACAAGATCTCCAAACTCTTGTTATTTTGAAGCTCTCTGATTCAGCCATGAAGTTCTAAAGAGATAAGAAGAAAGAGAAAAAAAAAATACGATAAGAAGAAAAAGACAAATTTTTTTTTTTTTTTTAATAAAGCCTGGCTTCACGCTTCAACAAAAAAAAGGCTAAAAATGGAGGCTTTTTTGTGGCTTCAAGGTAGTGGCCTGGCTTTGACCAAGGCAAAGCGAGATGTCATGACTTGGCTTTTGGCTTTAAGCGGTGGCTTTGGATGACTTTGACTATACTAATTTTTTGTAGTAATTCATGTTTTTTCGTAGGTTGCAATAACATAATGTCAAAATATAAGTAAAAAATGTGCAAATTGGTTTGAATTAAGAAGACTTACTATAAAAGGAAACTAAGGAAAGAATGAAACCTAGAGAAAACGTCTATAAAGGGAACAATACTTGCTCGAGAGAGATCACCCCGCTCTCAATTTCCTTATCTTCCAACAGCAACCACAACAAGCCACCAGAGCCATCCATTTTCCTTATTAATTTCATCGCTCACTCATCGTCCCTCTCACAATCCAACAATCATAAAGTCAACCTTCTTCATCCACTCAGTCTTTCATACCACCGTTGACCCCATTATCATCATCCTCTTCTCGCCACAGACACGCCAGACCCTTTATCCGATCGCCACCCTCGCTTTGTCACCCTGCTCCTCTCCCCCTCTCTTGTTGTCTAGTATTTCTCACTGGTTCCAAAATCGAAGGAGTATTTTATCTCTCATCACTCTGCTATTCACATCCAACAGCTTCTCTCCACCACCACGCGCAAGCAACATTGTTCTATCTCTTACTTTCTCTTATTTAGTTTGATATTTGATTATGGATTATTTTATTGAATATGATTAATATGTCTAACTAATCCCCCTTTTAGTTAGAGGTGAATTCGAAATCCCGAACATGTGTTTTATGAATTAATTGAATTCAATCTTTCCTTACTAGTTAGTGAATGTGTTTTGCTTAACTGCTTCATAGAGAACTTATCTTTGTATGTTTGTTAAGGCGGGCAATAGGATTTGGTGCTAGAGTATAAGAGAAATTCACCTAATCGTTATAATCTTATATTCATTAGTAAGTGCCAAGGAACGTTGGTAAGGTTAAGTAAAAACCTAGTTTAAGAACAAGATGATGTTCATACTTGTAGTTGCCTAGTCAGTGTTCATATTTTCCATAGAACTTAATGATCTTGGATTATTTATCTAACTTGAGATTTCTGATTGTATAGCATGAAAATAATAGTTTGAAAGCAACGCGTTTAATTCAACAAATTTGGGAAAATGATAAGATTAAAGTAAGTGTGGTCACAGTTATATTAACCATTGTCTTTCACGAGTTAGTAAAGAAATTATTGATTATTAATTCATGACCATATTTTTGGTGTGTTGAGATGAACCCTTAGCTAATATCTCATCATCTACTTCGCTTAAGTTTTACTAGTTTTATAGTAATCTTATTAGTAATTTTCTTATTTTAAAATTAGAAAAATCCAATCTCCCAACATTTTCTTATTTAGTTTCTTAGTTGTCTTTTAGTTACCTTTAGTGCTAGTTAGCGAGTCCTCTAATCCCCGATCTAGAACGATCATTACGTATTCTTTACTATGACTACAAAGCAGGGTATTAAGTTGTGTGCTAGTAAAATAATGCATCAGGGGTGGTAGTGTATTCATGGTTGTTGCTATTTATTGTTTTGTGTGAAATTGTCATAGCATATTCGTTTAGTTTTGAGTCTTTTTGAATTGTTGATGCATGATTACAGTATTGTTTTCTTTGAGGTCCAATTATACTATCTTGATCAGAGTAGTCAAACCCATGGCTTTTCACAACTTAAAGCCAAAAGCTAGGCCAAACCATGACATCTCGCTTCGGTCAAACCCTGGCCACTATTCTGAAGCCACAACAAGCCATGACTTTTTGCGCTTTTTTGTCAAAGCCTGAAGCGCCGAAAGCGGTGGATTCATGTTAAAGAGCGTCTCCAAATTTTTTTATTTTTTTTTCGAATTCTCTTACTGATTTTCTTTGATTTTGGTCAGAAAAAAAGAACATAAAATGAAAGGGAAGGAAGAGGAATAAGATATGAGAAGATTTAGGCGAAGAAACTAGCTGGATTGCTTGGATGCATGCGGAGGGGGAAAAGGAAGAAGATGAACTTATGCAATTATCTTATTGATTTTCTTTAATTTTGGTCGGAAAAAAAGAACGGAAAGGGGAAGGAATAAGAATAGAAATGAAGAAGATAGGAAATGATTTTAGGCGGAGAAACCCATCGGATTGCTCGGACGTAGGCGGAGGAAGACAATGAACAATACACATGGGAGGGGGAAGACGATGAACAGTACGCGCAGGGGGAGGGAATTATGTTTTAAACTTTAGTGGCTATTCGCACCCACTGCATTTCTGAGGGCACCACGCCTAGAAAATACAAAAAAAAAATTAAAATTTTTGATTTAATTAACATTAACACTATGTAATTAATATAGAATTAAGGAAATCATGGTTTTAATTTTTCAGAGCAAATTATGCATTTTTTAAATATAATATGAATTGTTTCTTAAGGGTCGTTTCACTTGCGTAAAGCCACCGCTTTTTGCTTCGCTTTTTGAAAAAAAACCAAGCCATCGGATTTCACTTTGACTTTGCTTCACGCTTTTGACTACCTAGATCTTGATTGACATTGATTAATTTTTAGAAACTCACTTTTGTGCACTGGCTAATCTTTGTGGATCGATTTGGAGAGTTGATGCATATGATTTTTTACTTTGACCATGTCTGAAGTACATTATTCTTGATTGAGTGGAGAGTTTGAGATAACTGGCATTGCGAACTTTTATTACTCATTGGAATTTGTTTCGTCACCATTTGAGATATTCTATTTGGTTTACCTTGGATGTGGAGAAATGTTTTGGTTAGTCTCTAAAGCCTCTTAGTCCATCATTGACATTTGTGTTAATTTTTTTATCGTCAACAACATCTCGAAAATCCTCCTTCTTCTATCAGTTTATTTTCATTATAATTAGTCTGTTCGTAAGACAAAAAAATTTGTCAAGAGAAAGTCTCAAAGTTTTTGTTTTTGTTTTCGCTTTTGATTCAAAAGAAGGGAGATTCAGCCGCGTAAGGAAGATATGCATCTCAGTCATATTTAGAAGGGAAGAGCTTCAACATCAAGGCTTTACTGATTAACATATGAAAATTCGAGGCATAATTATGGTAAGCTTGATCAAGTGTTTTGAATGGTGTGACTAGCCTATCCTGTGATCAATTTGATCACTTGTTTGTTCTAAATCATTTGACATTTTCTATAAGAGTTTTACATTGATTTCCAACTCAATGAGTGATTTTTTTTTTTTTTTTTGGGAAATTGAGCAGGGGTTTATTAAGGATCCCCAAACCTAGAAAAAAAAATATTGTTACATTAGTAGGTACGTTTTCCCTATACTATCTTCAAAAACAATTTTCTTTAAGTCCTCCGCAAGAGAGCTAGGAGCAAACTCTACAAATGTCTGATTAGGATATAACTTAGCTAGGAAATCTACTGTCTTATTTGTCTTTCTATAATGGTGACTTATCTTGTACTGATCTAATTGCTCTAACTCCCTTCTAATCCTGTCATGTATATGTCTGAGGTCCCAAGACACTTTTTGTGGTTTGTTAACTAGAGAAACACATTGTGTGAATCAGTGTTGATTTCCAGCTTTGAAACATCATGAATTCTGGCTAGCTTAAGTCATGCCTCTAGACCCTGTAATTCATGCTTGATCACTGACTGGGCTTGATCACCACCTGCACATGCTGAAATAGTTACTCCAGTCACGTTACGAATGATAGCACCATAGCCCCCTCTCATGCCACGCTTGGAACCATCGGAGTTGAGATAGATCCACCCTTGCGCCGGCCTCGCCCATGCACATATGATTGGTCTTGGTGGTAATGCATGTCAAGCCCCAATCTAGCAAAAAGCTGTATGTTAGGCTTTGTATCTTCTATTGAGTACTCGGCACTAAATCTCAATCTCACATCAGCATAAGTGCGCCTTACTATGTCAATGCCTAGTGCATATGTCTGCTGATACAAGCGTTTGTTCCGTTCAGCCCAAATATGGTAGATAGTGGCATTAAGTGTCACTTTCTTTATCAAATACGAAGTGCTACTACCCCGAAAGTTCTGCACACACCATTTCAATTCATCTTCCCGGCCAGTGATAGTTATAGTATAGCAAAGGTAATAGAGCATATACCTCCAAATAAATTGGGAATATGTACACCTGAAGAACAGATGATCCTCTGTCTCTGCTTCACTGGAACACAGAGGGCATAGATCAGACTGAGCTTTACCCCATTTCTTGAGTTTAATGAGAGTTTTCAGAGCTCCATTAGTCGAGATCCATGTTATAAAACTATGCCTAGGAATGTTTCCTTTGTACCATATCACTGCAGCCCAATCTACATGTCTGTTCTTGCTCCTTAGAGCTATAGAAAGCTGTATATATTCTAATTATAGAAACATGTATATATTCAGGATATTCTAGAATATATTCTGTAAGATTGTTAGGTAAGAATATATATTCAGGATATTCTAGAATATATTCTGTAAGATTATTAGGTAATCTAGAATATATTCTGTAAGATTGTTTCTTGTAAGTCAATAAACCCTATTGTATATATACCCCTATTGTGGGATGAATCAATAACACACAAATTGAAGTATTTCTTTCTACATGGTATCAGAGCCATGTTCAATCCTTTGAACTTGTTTTGCATATTTTTCTCTTTTTTTGAATCTCGAATCTCGAAGAACACCACAAAACCGCTGCATACTACAACTAGTGAAATCAAACCATCCCCGAATCCTTGAATCTCAAACCTGAATTCCTCAATGGTCGGATCTGTAATTGATGACAATCAATCAAATCCCGAAAATTCAATTATGCCAGAAACTCAATCATCCTCACAAGTCATTCATCACCACTACACCCAACAAGACAACTTTGTGTTTCCAAAAACTATTTCATTGGATGAATCCAACTACACCATATGGGCTCCCCTCATGCGGATGCACATTGGAGCACGAGGAAAGATTGGTTATTTGACTAGCGCAAAGGTTGAACCCCATATGAATACTCCAGGATATGATATTTGGGACCTCTCTTATAAACCGATACATTCGTCTTCCTACTGTAAAAGATATTTGGGAAGCTGTGGAGAAAACTTTTTATGACGACTCTGACGAAACTCGGATCTTTGAATTAAAAAAGAAGTGTTTTGAAGCAAAGCAGAATGGTCGACCTATTCCTACCTACTACAAAGAATTGGTGGCCATGTTCCAGGAGATTGATCAAAGGGTGACCTCTCACAATAATAATGTTGCAGGTGTAGTCCATGAGACTTCAATGATGTCACGATTGCGTGTTCATATGTTTTTGAGTGGACTAGACTCAGAGTATGATCAGGTACGTGGAGAGATCCTGCGCAAGGAACCTAAATTCTCCTTGGAACAGAGCTATGCTTACATCCGCAAGGTGCAATCTGAGAAACAGGCTATGGGGCATTTTGTATCTATTGAATCCCTTGTTTTGGCTATTCAGAGCAAGGCAGTTACTCCTCCAGGCTTGTCCGATCCTCCTTCTCGTCGTCCTACAGGTAAATCAAATCCATATGCAAATAAGAAGTGTAATGTTTGTGGAGAATTAGGCCATAGCAAGGAGAGATGTTATGAAGTGATTGGTTATCCTGATTGGTGGGACTTCACCAAGAAGCCACGAAAGAATATAAGCAAGGCTGCCATTGCTACTGCTGGGAATGAACATCTAGACAGTGCTTCTGCTAATGTAGCACAATCAGGTATGAATGATAAAGTTATTTCGAATAATACATGGATAATTGATTCAGGTGCATCTGATCATATGACAAATGACCCTAACCTTGTGGAAAATCTTAGAGCTTCCCCTCAAAATGTTGTCTCTATTGCTGATGGTACTCCAACTCTGGTTAGCGGAGAAAGTTCTATTGTGTTATCTGATACCCTAACTCTTGAATCTGTCTTAGTTGTTCCATCACTAGCTTATAACCTCTTGTCTGTCTGTCAAATTACTCTAACACTTGCATGTATTGTGACGTTCTATCCATCTTTCTGTGTATTTCAGGACATTTTGACTCGGCAGATTCTTGGTTATGGTGTTAAAAGGGGGAAATTGTACTACTTGGATCTGACATAGACTGGAGACAAACGCAAGAATCTCTTGGGGCAAGCTAATCAGGTCATAAGGGTCGATAATGCGAAGGAAGTTGTATGGTTATGGCATCATCGTTTAGGACATCTGTCTTTTAGTTATCTTAAGAAGTTGCAGCCTCATTTGTTTTCGGTTGTTAGTGATTCAGAATTTCATTGTGACATTTGTGAACTGGCCAAGAGCCACCGTATTCCATATTCGCCAAGAATTAATAGATGTCATGTTCCCTTTATGAAAATTCACTCTGATGTTTGGGGTCCTGCAAAAATTCCTTCATTTTCTGAAGCTCGATATTATGTAACTTTTATTGATGATTGCACTCGGATGACCTAGGTGTCATTACTGAAAAGTAAGAGAAATGTATTTGGAATGTTTACTGATTTTTACAAAATGGTGGCGACACAGTACCAACAATCCATCAGAGTGTTTCAATCTGACAATGGTGGAGAGTTTGTAAATGGCCTTATGTCTGAGTTTTGCTGGTCAAATGGAATTCGTCATCAAACCTCCAATTCTGGTTCTCCTCAATGGAATGGTTTAGCAGAATGAAAGAACAGGCAGTTGTTGGAAGTTGTTCGTGCTTCCTTGTTTGGCATGAATGTACCTCGATCTTATTGGGGTAAAGCAGTGAAATCTGGAGCATATGTTATCAACCGTACTCCCTCACGAGTAATTGAGTTCAAGAATCCTCATCAGAAGCTTCATACACTTTTGTCCATCCCATCTATGCCTAATTTGGAGCCCCGAGTGTTTGGGTGCACAACTTATGTTTACATACCAAAACCACAACGGAGCAAGCTTGATCCCCGTGCAAAGAAATGTATTTTTGTGGGTTATGCAGAGCTCCAAAAAGGGTACAGATGTTATGACCTGCTCACTGACAGAATGCATATATCTCTTGATGTCTCATTCCATGAATCTGAGCCATATTACTCAGGGGGAGGTTCTCAGTCTTCCCTTCAGGGGGAGAGCGATAGTGAAGGGAATCCTCGTTCTATTGCTAATATTGATGTCTTTGAAGAATTGGAACACTTGGAGGAACAATTTGAAGTTCCTATAGCAGCAAAAATTGTTCCCACAGCAGCAGAAAATGACTTGTCTCGAGAGATAGACACTTCCAATGGGCATACAATTGACCACTTGGTTCCTAGCGATCAATTCCCTCATGAGACAGAAGCAAATGATCAAAATGTATCTGAAACTCACACACACGACATTCCCCCTTCTACATCAACAACTAAAGATCTCGCTCAGAATGATCCACCTCATGTACCTTTAACCTCAAATGAGGTATTCTGTGTTAGAAAGTGTTGAACCTAGGAAATCACAAAGGGTTACTAAGGGAGTTCCTAAAAAGCAATATGAACCAGACATCAAAGCCCAAGCTAAATACCCTATAGCTAACTATATGTCTAACCATAAGTTTTCTGAGTCACATGCACTTGTTATTAATCAATTATCTACTGTATCTATTCCTAGTAACGTGCAGGACGCATTGAAGGATCCAAAATGGACAACAACAATGAATGAAGAATTGGAAGCTCTTCAGAAGAATGTCACATGGGAGGTAGTAGACAAGCCTGTTGGAAAGAAGATTGTTGGATGTCGTTGGGTGTTTAATGTGAAACTTAATGCAGATGGAACTATTTATAGATACAAGGCAAGATTAGTTGCCAAGGGATATACACAGCGCCATGGAATTGATTATGAGGAGACTTTCGCACCTATGGCAAAGATTAATACTGTCCGAATTTTAATTTCACTTGCAGCAAATAAAGATTGGCCCTTGCACCAACTTGATGTGAAGAATGCATTTCTCAATGGAAATTTGTAGGAAGAAGTGTACATGGATATGCCTCCAGGCGTGAAGAATAACCTAAGAGACGCTGGTAAGGTGTGTAAATTGAAGAAGTCTTTGTATGGCCTGAAACAGTCTCCAAGAGCTTGGTTTGGAAGATTTTCGAAGTCCATGAGAGCTTTTGGGTACAAACAAAGCAACTCTGCCCATACCTTGTTTATCAAACACAAGAATGGTAAGATTACAACTCTAATTGTGTATGTTGATGACATGATCGTTACAGGAGATGATCCGAAAGAAATAAATGATTTGCAAAAGTATTTGTCGAAGGAATTTGAAATGAAGGATCTCGGGCAACTGAAGTATTTTCTGGGTATTGAAGTTGCAAGGTCGAAGAAAGGGATTTCACTTTCACAAAGGAAGTATGTTCTTGATTTGCTCGCTGAAACAGGGATGTTGGACTGTAAACCAATAGAAACACCCATTGAGATGAATCATGGACTTGTTATTCTTCCTGATCAAGTCCCTACTGATAAAGGGAGGTATCAACGCCTTGTAGGAAGGTTAATTTATCTTTCTCATACTAGACCTGGCATTGCTTATGATGTGAGTGTTCTTAGTCAGTTTATGCATTGTCCTAGTGAAGAACATATGAATGCAGTCTTTCGTATCTTGAAATATCTGAAGATGGCGCCTGGTAAGGGATTATTGTTTGAAAAAAATGAATTGGAAGTTGTTGGATACACAGATGCGGATTGGGCTGGTGATAAAATTGATAGACGCTCTACATCAGGGTACTTCACTTTTGTTGGTGGGAACCTTGTAACTTGGCGTAGTAAAAAACAGAAAGTTGTTGCTAGATCAAGTGCAGAAGCTGAATTTCGAGGTATGGCACATGGAGTTTGTGAAATGTTGTGGATCCGTAATGTCCTGAAGGAATTGGGTTTCAAGCTACAAAGGCCTATGGATTTACATTGTGATAATACAGCTGCCATTCATATTGCACATAATCCAGTTCAGCATGATCGAACAAAGCATGTGGAGGTTGACCGCCATTTTATTAAAGAGAATCTTGACAGGAAAGTTATTCGCTTTCCATTTGTAACCTCAGAGGAGCAATTAGCTGATGTTCTTACTAAAGGGGTATCTCAGAAAGTGTTTGGCAACTCAGTTGACAAGTTGGGCATGATAGACATCTATGCACCAACTTGAGGGGAGTATAGAAAGCTATATATATTCTAATTATAGAAACATGTATATATTCAGGATATTCTAGAATATATTATGTAAGATATTCTAGAATATATTATGTAAGATTGTTAGGTAAGAATATATATTCAGGATATTCTAGAATATATTCTGTAATATATTCTTTTAACTTTAGGTAATCTAGAATATATTCTGTAAGATTGTTTCTTGTAAGACAAGAAACCCTATTCTATATATACCCCTGTTGTGGGATGAATCAATAACACACAAATTGAAGTATTTATTTCTACAAGAGCTTCATAAGTAGCTCTCATCTGGTACGTGACATTAGTTCCATACAATTTCATCATTCTTACTGACATCTATTTCAACATCATTCAGGTATCTCTGAATCTCAGTGATAGAGGGTCCAATTCCTTGTGGTACATCCCATTCACCATTATGGATCAATGCACTAACCTTGGCATCTTTGTGGAGTGTTGAATCGTATAATAGTTCTTGTGAAAATCTATCCATAAGCAGTCCTAGAGGATGCCATGGTTCCTTCCAAAAAAGTGCAAGCTCACCATTACCAATCAAATGCAAAAGAAGAGAAGAAGCTTTGGTTATGCATTCCAAGATTCGTCGCCAACACCTGGATGCTTCCTGGGGGGTGTTCATAACCCAGAATTTTGTACGTTTGAATGAGTGTTTTCTAATCCAATGAACCCATAATGTGTTTTTATTGGTAACAATGTTCCAAATATGTTTCATGTTTGCAGCTTCATTCCCAATACTGATGTCTCGAATGCCCAAGCCTACCTCTTTGCAAGGATGACACACTGTGTCCCATTTCACCATAGCCTTCTTGGATGAGGACTGCTCCCCAGACCATAAGAAGTTTATAGCTTTGAAAATCTGTTTAGGCAAACCGTAGCAGGACGTCCAGTATATGTGCATACTTGCTACCATAGACTTGATGAACACAATTCTGCCTGAATATGAAAGGAATCCGTTTTTCCATGAATTGACTTTCTTCTTTATGCGTTCAATAACTGGGGCACACTGCTGATGTGAGAGAAAAGAAGATTTCATTGGTAAACCCAGATACTTGACTGGCAAGCTCCCCACTGAGAACTGAAGATGGTTCTTAATTGCTATAGTTTCCTGCACTGAGACACATGACAGAAATAAAGAACTCTTGTTACAGTTCACTTCTAGTCCATGGCACTGTTTGAACAATTGAAGCATGTCTGCTAGTGCTGCTACTGATTGGCTGTCGTCATGAAAGAAGGCCACTAGATCATCAGCAAAGCTCAAGTGTGTTATTTCTGGGTTGTTGCATCTGTAGTGTAACAAACTCCAAACTCCAACAATACCCCACATTTGTATAGTAAATATACAAAGTTGTCTTCTGGAGAAAAACTTAGACATAATATGCATCGGGAGAGGTGTCTTTTGGACTTGAACATTCCTTAGTGAATACTTATCGGATTTACCGGTGACGTAGTGTGTATAGGAGACATTGAACTGTTCACCATGTTTAGTAAACCAAGACAATGAGCATCACACATATTATATCTTCACATTTTTCAATTCATACGGTTGTGTTCATTTTGGTCTTGAACAAATCCCGGATTCATGAGAGCTTTAGAGAACTCAGCCATATCATTCTCATAAATGCTACCCACATTTACTCCCATAAAGGTGACACTAAGATTATTAATACTCTGTTGTATTCATCTTATCTCTCAAGAGATTAGTGTCATTAAGAATAAATAAATATTCACCCTAAATAAATATTCACCCTGACCATCACAGGTAGTATACATTTCTTCTCATAGGAATGAGTAAGTGTGTACACTCTATTCTTTGAGTTTCACCTAACTAGTTTACTTTTTTTAACCTAGGCCTTGAAATTTCATTTGGCTAGGTTAGGCTTCCTCCAGGTATACTCCTCATTGGATTGGCTTTAAGCCCATTCCCCTAGATAATTTTAACACTTGCTCTTTTGGTATACCTTTTGTAAGTTGATCCGCAATATTCTCCTTTGACTTCACATAATCAATTGAAATGATCCCAGTTTTGAGCAATTGTTTTATTGTGTTATGCCGCCGTCTTATGTGTTTAGACTTGCCATTGTAAATGTTATTTTTCGCTCGCGCAATGGCTGCCATGCAGTCACAGTGAATACATATGGCAGTCACAGGTTGAGGCCATAACAGAATATGTTCTAAAAAAATTATCAACCAATCTGCTTCTTCAGCAGTCTGATCTAAGGCTATAAATTCAGATTGCATTGTGGAACGTGTTATACACGTTTGTTTTTGTGATTTTCACGACACTGTTGCCCCACCAAGTGTAAATACATATCCACTTGTCGATTTTGCAGTTTTACCGGATATCCAATTAGCATCCGTATATCCTTCCAAAACTGGAGGATATTTTGTATAATGTAATCCATAGTTGATTGTGAATTTCAAGTATCACAATACTCTGACCAAAGCTACCCAATGGTCCTTGGATGGTTTGATAGTATATCTAGCCAATCTATTTACTGAGTAAGTAATATTCGGTCTAGTACAATTTGTAATGTATTGTAGTGTCCCAATGATACGTGAGTATTCCAATTGAGAGACACTTTCTCCCTTATTCTTCTTGAGATGACAACTTGGATCATAAGGTGTTTTAGCCGGATTGCTATCAAAATGACCAAATTTTCTCAAAATTGTTTCCACTTAATGTGATTGGGTAAGTATGTAGACATCATTATTTTTTAGAATTCTTATTTTCAAAATTACATCAGCTTTACCCATATCGTTCATATCAAAACTCGAGTTCAATAATTTCTTAGTTGAGTTTATGATATCCAAGTTTGGTCCCTTGATGAGCATGTCATCAACATACAAGCATACAATGACAATAAAACCATTGTCAAATTGTTTGATGTAAACACATTTATCACATTCATTGATCCGAAATCCATGTGATATCATTGTATGATCAAACTTTTCATGCCATTGTTTAGGTGCTTGTTTAAGTCCATAAAGAGACTTTATAAGCTTACAAACATTTTTCTCTTATCCTTTTGCCACAAAACCTTCTGGTTGTTCCATATAGATTTCTTCATCTAATTCACAATTTAAAAATGTTGTTTTTACATCCATTTGGTGTATCTCCAAATTGTAAACAAAAGCAATTGCAATTAGCATCCTAATGGATGTAATTCTAGTCACGGTGAGTAAGTGTCAAAGAAATCTAGCACTTGTTTTTTACGGTATCCTTTGGGTACTAGAGGAGCCTTATATTTTTCTATTATACCATCAATCTTTAACTTTCTTTTAAAAATTCATTTGTAACCTATTGGCTTACAACCTGGAGGTAAATCTACTAATTCCCACGTATGGTTTTTTAAGATAGAATCAATTTCAATATTTATTGCTTCTTTCCAATAAATAGATTCAGGAGAGGTGATAGCTGCTTTGTAGGTTTGTGGTTCACCCTCAGTGAGAAACGTTAAAAAGTCAGGTCCAAAATTTTTAGCAATCTTGACTTTTTTTTCCCTCTCCTTGGCTCTATTTGTTGTTCTTGGACAACCGGTGTAGACTCATTTGGTTCCAAGTCTTTATCTTGAACACCGGATGATGAAGCGTCATTAGCATGATTAAAATCATGTGCTTTTCTTTTATTTCCAGTAAGCCTATCATTGTAAGGAAAGATATTCTCAAAAAATTCAGCATCATTGGACTCAATGATAGTATTCGTATGAATATCTGAAATTCCCGATTTAATGACTAGAAATCAGAATGCTGCACTATTATTGGCATATCCAATAAACACACAGTCAACCGTTTTAGGTCCAAGTTTAATCCTTTTTGGAAGTGGTACTTGAACCTTTGCTAGACAACCCCACACTTTCATATGGAGTTTGATCACTTTTCTTTGGTGGGATTCTATTCAAGATGTTGTTTGCAGTAAGCAAAGCTTCACCCCACATTTTTAATGACAACCCAGAAGTATTTAACATGGAAATAATCATGTTTTTCAAAGTTCTTTTTTTTTACGCTCTGCAACCCCATTTTGTTGGGGAGTGTATGATGCAGTCGTTTGATGAATAATTCCATGTGAAGCGCAAAATTCTATAAAGGCATTGGAGTCATATTCTCCTCCTCTATCTGATCTTAGAATTTTGATTTTCTTGTTTAATTGATTTTCGACTTCAGCCTTATACGTCTTGAACATATTCAAAGCCTCATCTTTGGTATGTAGTAAATAAACATAACAATACTTACTGTAATCATCATGAAAGTAATGTAATAATTCTTTCATCCACGAGTTGGGTTTGATTTGAAATCACCCAAATCTGTATGTATTAATCCTAACAATTCATTTGATTTTTCTATTACAGACTTATAAGATTTACTGGCAAATTTTGATTCTACACAAGTTTCACATTTATGTAAATTGTCAGTTGTACATTTAGGAAGTAAGCCAAGATTAACCATTATACATAAAAATTTAAAATTAACATGTCCTAATCTATCATGCCATAATGTAGAAGACTCAAGCAAATAAGTAGAATTATTATTTATATTATTACTAACATCCAAAAATAATACATTGAGTTTAAAAAGCCCTTCAGTCAAGCGCCTTTCCCAGCAAATGTTCCCCTTTTAGTAAGAACGAACTTGTCAGATTCAAATACAAGTTTAAAGCCTTTTTGGCTTAGAATAGGACCAGACACAAGATTTTTAGTAATTTGAGGAACATGCAATACATCCATTAGGGTAAAGTCCTTGCTAGATGTAAAGAGACCACTTTCCCTTTGCCAGCAACACTTGCAGTAGATGCATTGCCCATGAACAACTTTTCTTCGCCGTTGATAGGAGTGTAGGTGACAAACATATTTCGGTTTCCACATATGTACCTTGTTACACCAGTGTCAACCCACCAATCCTTACTATCTGTCATCATATTGACTTCAGAAACAACACCAACAAAGTCTTCAACAATATTGGCTTGGGTTTTATTGTTTGTAATAGGATTCTCCTTCTTGTGGCGACAGTCTTGTGCCTTGTGTCCAGGCTTTCCACATACCCAACATGCACCTTTAATTTGTTTGAAATTCTTCCCTTTTGGATCAAGTGCATGTGAGTGTGGGTGTTTTCCATCATACTTGTTTTTCTTTTTCTGAATTTTGTACTTAGGCTTGGACTTGTTTCCATCCTCAACAACATTGGCTTTGGCGTCGAACTTAGAAGTGTTCACTCCCTCACTCTTGCGGTGATCTTTTTGAACCCTTAATTTGATAACCAAATCCTCCATTGTCATATTAGTCTTCTTATGCTTGAGATGAATCTTGAAATCGTTCCAAGATGGAGGCAATTTCTCAATGACAGCCCTGGCTGCAAATTGGTGTGGCAATTCCATTCCCTCTTAAACAAGTTCTAGAATCATAATCTGGAGTTCCTCTACTTGGTTCACAATAGTATTTGAGTCTATCATTTGGTACTTAAAAAAATTTCGATTGATAAACTTTTTTGAACCAGCATCTTCAATTTTATATTTATTCTCCAGAGAATCCCAAAGTTCTTTTGTTGTTTTGTATGATCTATAAACATCATACAATGTATCATCGAGACTGTTTAGGATATAGTTCCTGCAGAAAAACTCACTATGTTTCCATGCATCAATTGCATTAAACTGATTTGTGGAAATATCATCTCCTTCAGTGACAGGAACATCTTCCTTGACAATATGAGCAAGGTTCAAGGTTGTTAGATAGAACAACATCTTCTGTTGCCAGCGTTTGAAATCCATACCCTTGAACTTGTCTGGTTTCTCAACATGGGGTTTGACGTCATTAACTGATTGTTCCATAGTTCTGTCTATAGATTGTTGGAGAACAATCAGAACAATGTATATATTTGTTTGAAATAAATAATGTAAGAATACAAATACTATTTGTATAATAAATTGATTACAACAAAATCCAATAAAATAAATAAATCTACTAACTTGTATTTCAGATAGAGGCTTGCGAAATTACTATCTTGAATTGGCGAAGTTGGTATGTCTTGATATGTAGATAGAGACTAGCGGATACGCTATGTCCTATAGACAGAATTCACCCCTACTCGGTGTTGTAGTTCTTTAGGCGTCTGACTACCAGGATTCAACTATCTAATACCAACACTGTAGCACAAGGGTATTGGCTCAGGCAAATTTACCGAATGCAATCTCTCTCATAAGTGAAGAATAATGAATAACTCTAGAAAATTAATGTGTTTGAAGAACTTGATTTTCTCTTCAATATATAGATAACAAAAGGGTGTGTTGATCAGACACATCCTTTCTTAAAAAACACATCTTTTGTCTTCAAGTGCAAAAGAAACCTTTCTTAAAAGACAAAAGACACCTTTCTTAAATCAAAAGACACATCTTTTGTCTTTAATGTTGGTTATTTGCTATACAAACTCCAACAGCTTGTACGTCCCTTCTTGCACTTTTTATTGAGTAATACATGAAGAATTTCCATCACCATTACAAAGAGGTAAGGGGACATGGGACACCCTTGGCGTATCCCTCTTATGGCTTTAATATACCCCTTTGGCGAGCCATTAATGCATACTGAGAACTTTGGTGTGGTGATGCACTCTCGAACCCAACTAATGAACAAAACAGAAAATATGAGCTTAGCAAGTAAGTGTAAAATAACCTCCCATCTGACCATGTCGTTTGCTTTAAGGAGATCTATCTTGGTTGCGTCTCTAGGAGTGCCTTTGTCCCTATGATTGTTACGCACCAATTCATGTGCTAACATAACATTATCTTGGATAGGTTTTCCCTGAATAAATGTAGACTAGGAGGTGCTCACAACTACCTGGACTACTTCTTTCATGTGATTTGTAAGTATCTTAGTTATACATTTATACAAAACATTGCAACAGGCTATTGGTCTATATTCACTAAACGCAGAAGCATTGGTAATTTTAGGGATTATATCTCCTAAAAATTATTGATTGCCTTGGTGAAGTCGTATCCGATGATTCTCCAAGTTGACTTGAAGAAGTAAGAGGAAAAACCATCTGAATCTGGTGTTTTAGTGGAGTTGATTGTTGCTAGAGTTTCAATAATCTCATATCTGGTGATTTGTTTGATAAGCTCTGCTCCCGTGGTCTCTGATAGGATGTTGCTCAGCTCCAGTCCTTCAACAATGCTATTGTCATACTCTTGATCATATGTACCCATGGAAATGTTGCAAAATTAGTTGAGACACTCAGCTTCAATTTCCTCTTGGTCTTCTAGTTTAACACTTTGACTATTGTGTATGCTCAATATTTTGTTTAACTCCATGAGTGAATACTTTGCATGTTCCAATTGATAGCCACTTTACCTGTGAGGACAATGGAGTTGAGGCTTTTACATGGTTGAATTACTGGTTTGTGGTAATAAAGGTTGTGGCCTACTGCACACGCTCATTGTTTATCAAAAGTCACGATTTGGAGATCTTGTTAGCATCTGTGAGCTTTGGTTAACGTTTGTTTGAGTGCTAGACACTTTTGCAACTTCATGGATTTTTACCTACATGCTATGCACATTTTCTTGCTATTTATTTCGCTTGTATTGCTTGGTACTAGCAATGAGCTAGTCGGGGGTTGTGATTAGGGCATGAAAATGCACTTTATACAGAGTTAATTATTTTCACTTGTTAAGATTATTTTGATAATTCCTTGAATTACTTGATAAATGTGGTGTTTTGAAGAATTTTGTGTTTCAGTGTGTTTTTCAGGTAAAAGGCCTTCAAAGATATGATCAAGGTCATCCATAACTTCTGGACCAGCCCAAGACAGTCTGAAGCAAGCCCATGTGTGCATCCAGCTCAAAACAAAGAAGAGAAAGCAATTTGTCCCACGCTGGCTGTGTGCATGGTGTACCATAAAAAAATAGGAAACTTTAGGGTTTCCTTAATCTTTTCTTTATTTTTTTTGGTGGTTTCCTCCCTCCCTCTTTTCATGTTTATAAAAGAACACAAACAATCACAATTTATCATCACAATTTTTATAAGAAAAAACAAACAATTTTCGTTAGACTTTTTGGAGATGTATTATCGGCTAGACAAATTCTTCAAGCAAGGCGAAGAGATGAACTACTAAATGTAGCTGGTTTGATTTGTATTTGATTCAAATTTCACGATTAAAAATGGTATTTGAGAATTTCCCCTTTATTTAATGTAGAAATTATGTTTTCGTGTGATAGCCAATTATGTTTTCTTCTTCCATAGATTCTTTTAATCCGGTGATTATTTTCTTCCAATCCATATAAGTCTAGTCATGCTCTTCTTATGTGTGGAATATTAGGGTTCATTTGATTCCGGTAGATTGGTTATATGTGATTGTCTTTTACTGCGTTATTGTCTCGGATATATCGCCGATTTAAGATATCATATATGACAAACCTTTGTGCTTTTTAGAAAAAAGGAATTCTCATATCTATTTATATTAGAATATAGTGGCGCGTTAAAGATTATTTTCCAAATATGTTGTTTGGGATGTGAAACACATAATTGAGTTATCATAACTTAATCAATACAAGTTGAAGCGGTGAAATTTAGGTGGGATTCTTGGACCCTTGTAATTTTTCGTTCTTGATTTTTGTTCACCTAAATTCAATTGCTTCTTTTTCTCAAGATTGTTTTAGTTTTAGTTCCTTATTTTGTTGGTATTACTTTGAACCTATTTTGTAGATCGCTATGAGATCGACTCCCTATTCTCTACTACATTGACCGCGTGTATTGTTTGGGCGTAATTAGCTTTCTTTTGCGTCTCTTAGAGCATCTCTAATGGATCCCCTAAAATAGCCAAAAAAACTATTTTAAGGGTCTCATGTGAGAAGTTGCATGCTCCAATGGATCCCCTAAACCATTCCTCATTTTAACTTCACATTCAACTTCCCCCCTAAATTTAGGGGTAACCAACCATCCCCTAAAATCTGAAATATCATTAAAATGTTTCAAATCTTTAATTTTCAACTCTTTTAATTAGTCAAATTTAAATTTAAATCTTTAAAAAATCTTTAATTTTTTTAAAAACTCCCAACTCTTTTAATTAGTTAAATTTAAATTAAGTTGAAAATTAATAATAGTATAATTAAAAAAATATCTAGATAATAGTATAATTGAATTTAATAGTATTATATGTTTAAGTTGATATTAATAGTAGTATATATTTAATAAAATTACATTAATATAACTGAAATTAATAATAGTATAATTATATTAAGTTGAAATTAATAAGAGTATAATAGTATAATTGAAATTAAATTGATATAGAAAAGTGGAAGATATATTTAAATAATAATGAAAAAGTTGAAATATGGGATGTAGTTGGAGTGTTGAAGAAATAGGGAGACCCCTAAATTTAGCTTTTGGTTAAAATGAGGGATGGTTGATCACCCATTTTAACTTTTACCATTGGAGATGCTCTTAGGACTCTACGCAACATTTAATGCTAGTGCGACTGCTTGGTTGTTGCTTCGCCCACCTGCCAAGCCTATATAATTCTGGTTTTGGGGAATTTGATTTCTTTACATCCCCGAAACTTCCCGAGCTCTTCACTGTAATCTATTTTCAAGCCCTCGACTCGAATTCAGAACAACTTTATCTCTACCAAATAATGTCTTGCAAAAAAAAATGTTTTCATCATCGAATGTTCGCCTGCCTCGACTTCTTTAGGATGTCGTTGTTGATGGAGGTGGACTTGGTTGATCTCCAACGACAGTACCAGATCAGATGATTTGTAACTCGTCGTTCTAGGGCCAGACGACTTCCCTACCCAGCCGAAGAAGGGTTTCGTCTACCTATACAAGGTCGTGTTCAAGGCTGGCATTCGCTTCCCTGTTTCGAACGCCATCTGGCATTTTTTGTCGTACCATGGCATCCCTCTAGCCCAATTGGCGCCCAATGTGTGGAGGACCTTGATAGCAATTTTGATCAAGGTGAAGGAGTCTGGGTTTTGTTTGTCAACAAAGGTGTTGTACTCGCTGACCTCCATCAGGATGAATCCCAATGAGATTTGTTCTCTGAAGAAACCTGTTTGTCTAGACGAACTCCCAAGCGACTTCAAGAATTGGCAGAAGTATTGTTTCCATGCTTCTGTCAAATCTAGGTACTTCTCATTCGATGGCAAGGTTGTCCTCCGCACCTTCTGGAATCTGAGTAAGCTCTCTTAGTTCCATTTCTTCATTTTTGCTTTGATATAGCTTTTGTTGTTGACTGACTAACTTATCGTTTGTCTTGTAATCATGGGACTTGCCTCCACTTACCTTCAGTGCTAGAGAGAAGGATGCGAGGGCTCAGTTCCTCAAGTTGCCAATTAGGGCCATTATCGATGTCCTAAATCCGGAGAACATCAGGCAGAGTGGCATATTCTTGTTGCGAGGCCATTATCATTGCAGACTCTTGTTGCTCTTGGAGGCTCGTCTTCAGGGTCCAATGGCTGAACTCCAGAATCATCGAAGAAGAAGTTTCGATCGGTGAAGACACCTAGTCCTTCGAAGATGAAGGCTTTAGTGGGGTTGGTCTCTCTAGTCTGTTTGGCCAAAAAGGCCTAGTCTGGTGCTACTTCGGTTGTTTTCATTGCTTCCCTAATCTCCCCGGAAAGGGCATTTGTACAGTTTGTTGGGATTGATGATCCCAATCAGACTAGTGAAGGAGTGGTTGAGATCGAGTCAGACAGCCCACTATGAATGGCGTTAAAATCTTTTGCTGCACTTGCTCATCCAACTCCTCATGCTCTGTTGTCCTCTCTGAAAATGGATTTTTCGTAGTTTGTTGGGACTGGTGACCCCATCCTGATCTGGAGGACCCGTCTCTCTCGAATCCTCAACTCGCTTCTGTGGACAAAGGGAAGGGGTTTGCTAAGTTTCCCTCTTTTGACATCGCAAAATGAGGGGCGGATCTGATTCCTGGTCCCAAGGTCCTTCATTCGGACGCTCGGGTTAGTCTTCTTGTTTCGGGAGTTCTACACTTTGGCACTGATGGCAAACATTTTTGGCATTATGATGTGAACTACTGAGAGGGCTCTCACCAGTACATCAAGAATTGATACCACTGGCTAGTCAATAGTGCACCTCTGTCTGAGAAGACGGTGGGGGATCACCTTGATCATGAACAAAAATACCTGATGTTGGTAAGTCTGCAACTTGTGCTTTGACTTTTGTTTTGTTTTGCGCTAATAGTTTTGCATGCATTTTTCTGACTAGGGAATAGCTCACCTGAGCTATACTAGCATGGTGGGAACTGAGGTGGAGGCTGCTCGAAACAAGGTTTATGCCTTAGAGACGATGTCTGTTGAGCAACAATTAAAGTTCTCAGATGCTCTCTTTGAGGTAGATGCTCTGAAAGGCAGCTGGCACCCAGCCTAGTCTAGGGGGCAGCTGATGGAGGCCTAGGAGAGCTTGGACAAAGCAGTCATTGAGAAGACTGCAATGGCTGATGAGTTGGAGTGTTCTCAGAAGGTTGTTGTTGACGCTTAGATTGCTCTGCGAGAGGAACAAGTTAAGTCTACCTATTAGAGGGTTATCATGAAAAAGGCTGAGGTGCAATTGTTATACTTGAACCAGAATTCGGTTCTCTTGAAGGAATAGCTTGAGTCCAAGAGGATCGGGAGTGATGAGGTTGTCCATAGTCTGGCAAACTGCGAAAAAGAACTGGCTTGGGCTAAGGAGGAGCTGACCACCCAAAGGCACAGTGGGAAGCCAGAAAGAATGAGCTCCTTGAGGCTACAGAGACTTTCCAGTTCAGCTGGCTTGTTGAAGGGAGGCATGAGATGTTTGATCTGACTGGGTTGGAACATGAAGATTGGGACATTTCTGCTTACAGGACGATGGCCTATGGGTATTTTGAGGAGACGAATGAGCCCTTCCCTTTCTCGCATTCCTTAGATGATCCTGAGGCTACCCCGGATGTCCCAAAGTCTACTGCTATTGATTCAAGGTCTTTTTTGGCTTCTTCCTAACCTTTATCTTCTGCCCCAGCTAATTCTGTTCATGCTTCTGGAATGAAGCATGTTGTACACAAACCTTGATATGATCAATAAAGTTCATGTTTTTTTTTCATACTTGTTTTGTATCTGTGTACTTGACTGAATCTTCGAACACCAAATTTAGCTAAGTTCTTAGTCTCTGTTCAAACTAAGCTGTGTAGGTAAGTCATTTTAATCAAAACTATTAAGTTCTACTAGACTTAAATAACTTAAGTCATTTTATCCATTAATTAGACTAGGCTGCAAGGAAGTCGTCTCAGTCAGAAGTGGCTAGACTTAAATAACTGAGGCCATCTTGATCCTCAATCGGACTAGGCTGAAATGAAGTCATCTTGGTTAGAAGTGACTAAAATTAAATAAGTTAGGCCATTTTGATCCTTAATCGGACTGGCTGAAAGGATGTCATCTTGGTCAAAAGTGACTAGACTTAAATAACTTAGGCCATCTTGATCGACAATCGGTCTAGGTTACTTACATTGGGGACAACTCATCTTGATCAGGCTTAATGAGCTCTGACTAGACTTAGTCACTTCAAGCCATCTAAATCCTCAATCGGACTAGGCTTGGACACTGCAAGACATCTTGATCCTCAACCAGACTAGGCTATAGAGAAGGGCCATCTTGATCCTTAGTCGGACTAGGTTTCCCCTTTTTTTCTTTTAAAATCGTTTTTGCACGTTCTCATAGATATGGAAAATGACTTTTAAAGAAGGTACCTTTGTTTTATTGATAATATTTATTCAAGTGTTCCACATTCTAGGGTTTCTTTACACCTTCCTTCTCAACTCAAGGTTTCTAACCGGTAGGTTCTTGGCCTTTTGATCTTTGTCACCTTATAAGGCCCTTCCTAGTTTGGATTCATCTTGCCTTCCCTTGGTTCTTTCTTGTTTAACTAGACTTTTCTTAGTACCCAACTTTGAACTCTCAGGGCTTGACTTTCTTGCTATAGTACTGAGCCATTTTCTGTTGGTAGGCTGTTATTTTGATAGAAGTTTTGTCTCTTCGAAAAGGTCTAGTCTGACTCTCAGAGCTTATTCATTATCCTCCAACCTGAACCCCTCCATTCTGAAGGTTGGCATCCCGAGTTCCACTAAGATCATTGCCTCGATCCCATAAGTGAGGAAAATTTGTGTTTCCCTTGTCGGGGTCTTCTTTGTGGTCCGATAAGCCTATGGTATTCCTGGCAATTCCAATAGCCAGAGTCCTTTAGTTGCTTCGAGCTGCTTTTTCTTGATTGCATCTAATATGATTTGTTTGGTGACTTTCGCTTGTCCGTTGGCTTGGGGATGTCCTGGCGCTGAGTAGTGGTGACTAATGTTCAGATTGACACAAAACTTCTTCACGTTTTTGCCTTCAAATTGGGTCCCATTATCACTGACCAACGTTATCGGAATATTGAACTTGCATATGATGGACTTCCAAAAAAAATTCTCGATTTGATTTTCTCCTATTTTGGACAACGACTCAATCTCTACCCATTCAGGAAGTAGTCCACAATTACAAGGAGGAATCTCTTCTTATCGAAGATGAGTGGGCCTATAATGCATGTTCCCCAATGTGCAAAGGGCCATGGGCTGGTAATTGGGACTAGGTTTTGAGCAGGCATATGCATGTATGGGGCAATACCTTTAACACTTATCACATTTTCGGACCAAGTCCTTAGCTTCTTACTGCATCTTGGGCTAGTAATACCTTAGGGTAGGGCATTATGGGTCCATGTTTTTCCTCCGGGATGGTTCCCGCATATTCCTTCATGGATATTTGAGGACATAGTTTGCTTCACTAGGAGTTAGGCATCTGAATAGTCATCTGTTAATAATCTCTTGTATAGTTTGTCGTTGAGGAGTGTATACTAGGGGTGGGTACGAGATCGGATGGACCTCATCCATGTCACATCCCATTGTTTTATCTTTGAGACAGGATATACTTTATCCCAACCTCGTCCCATCCCAAATGGGTTTGGAACGGGATGGGATGAGCATGGTTCAAAGACCATAAAAAATTGTTAAAATTTTATATCAAAAAATAAAAATATGACTTTTTATTCCAATGAAATTAAATATCCAAATTAAGAATATAAATTCATTTTATTATCGAATACCCAAATTAAAAATAACAATTCCTTTTATTATTGCAAGGATATAACAATGTGGTATCCAGTTTTAATTATATGAGACAAAAACAAACTATCATTGACAACATAGTATCATTATTGACCAAAATGCTTATTCATATCAATTGTTTGATAATGCAAGACAATTGGGGGAGATTCTTCTTTATGTGCATATTAATGAGAAATCATGTTTTTCATTAGGGTATGATGAGAAGTGTCATGATATTTCTTCCATAAATTAAATGTCCACATCTCAATAAATCACATTTAAAATAAAGGGTATTCTTAGTTATTATGTTTTTTGGTTGTTGGAATAATAATTCCAAACTTTATATCAAATTGACTTTTCTTTCAGTTATAAAGTTAAAATATTAAAATTAATAGTAATAAATGTTAAGTAAATAAGTTCGGGATGGGCGGGATTGAAAATCTCCATCCATCCCACTCTAGATCGGAACGAGACAAGAACGGGATGGGTTTGATCAATCCCAGAAGGATCTGAAAAATTGGGACAGGACGGGATCGGGATCGCGGGATGCGATGCCCACCCCTAGTGTATACCATACCGCCTTGTTATTTAGCTTACGAATTTCCAGTTTTTCTGTTGGGATGTGGAGTAGCCAACAGCTAATAGTTCCTGACAGCTAAATACTAAATAAAGGATGGTCAATACTGATTGGAGTAGCCCTGACCATCCTTCCTGACAGCTTTGGCTTGTGCAATACTGATTGGAGTAGATATTCAGTAATGAATGTTATTGAGTGAGCTTGAAAGTAAGGTCTCAGATTTTTGAATGAAATAACTAGTGTAAGGCCAATTTCTCTAAGCTAAGGTAATTAACCTATGCCTCAGCAAATGTTTTTCTGACATAGTAGAATGGATTTTGTACAAATAAAGTGTTTCTCCCAGAATGGGCTTCGAGAACAGCTCTGTGCTCCCCATGTACGCTTTCAGACTCTGGAAGGCCTACTCGCTTCCTTCATTCCATTTGAATTCCTTGTTCCCTTTAAAATTTTGAAAAAGGGAAGGCACTTATCTGAAGATTTGGAGATGAACATGTTCAAGCCTGCCACCCTTCCAGTCAGGCTCTGAACTCCTTTGATATTCGTAGGTGACCTCATGTCGATAACAACCTGAATCTGTTTTAAGTCAGCTTCTATTCCTCTTTAGTTGACTATGTAACACAAACACTTTCCATACTCTACTCCGAAGGTGCATTTTTTTTAACTCAGCTGCATTCGATACTTGTGGAGTTGAGATAAGGCATCTTTTAAGTCTGCAATGTGGTCAGAACTATGGATGCTCTTTACGAGCATATCATCGATGTAAAACTCCATTGTCTTCCCAATTTGCTCTTTGAACATGCGATTGACCAGCCTTTGATATATTGCTCTTGTATTTTTAGTCGGAATGGCATCACCCAGTAGCGATGTGTACCCCTTTCTGTTATGAAAAAGGTTTTTTCTGGTGTGGTGGGTGCATCTTGATCAGATTGTGTCTAGAGTAAGCATCCAAAAAGCTCAGGAGGTTGTGTTCGGAAATTGCATCAATGATCTAGTCAATTCGGAGGAGTGGAAAGTTGTCTTTAGGGAAAGCCTTATTGAGATCTGTGTAGTCCACACAGACTCTCCACTTCTCGTTCTTCTTTTTCACCAGGACCGTGTTTGCCAGCCACTCTGAATAGTGTGACTCTTTTATCATGCCGACATTCAATAACCTTTGCACTTATTTATTATTGGCCCAATTGCACTCAGGGGCCATCAACCTACTTTTTTGTTTGACTAGCTGCAGGTCTGGATTGACTTCCAATCGATACAAGATTAGGGAGGGGTCAATTCCCACCATATCCTTCATTGTCTAGGCGAACACATCTTGGTTCTTCTTCAAAAGTTTTATCAGCTGGTCTGCCAGTCCCTTACTGAGGTTGGAGCCTATCTGGACAACTCTAGTGTTATCATTGCTATCCAGATAGATGATGACTAGTTCTTCTTCTGGTTGTCAAATGTTTGGTCTTCCTCTCAGACTAGGCGATGTTTCGCTGTTTGATTATGGAAACTGGTCATCTGATTTCGAGTTTGGGATTTCCATAGATAACTTCTCCAGCCCAGACTGTGATTGTTATTTGTTTGTTAGCTTCAATGTTGCATAATGGCAATCTCTAGCAGTGGGTTGATCTCCCTTGATGGTCTCCACCTCATTATTGGCGGGGTACTTGAGGCATTGTTGTTGTGTGAAGACTATTGTTCCCGTGTGATGGATCCACGACCTTCTCGAAATTAAGTTGTGCATAGAGGGGTTGTCGACGATCATGAACTCCATTGGCATGACCTTTTGCAAGTTTGGCTCCCTGCTCCAGGAAACATCTCTCTCCACTAAAGCCAATCACAACGTGGTTAGACGATGTTAGCTCTTCTTATTTTAGTCGCATTCTGTGGATTGCTTCTAAGAACAAAGGATTGGTTGAACTCCCTGTATCTACCAAAGATCTTCTCACATCCCATTTCGCTAACCAGATCGAGATAACTAGGGCATCATTGTGGGGGGAATCCTTTCATGTCCACTCCGTGAATGTCAAATTCAGAACTATGTGCTTTATTCGAGAGTGCTAAACAGGGCAGTATTCATAGTTAAATCTAGTTTTCAGCTCCCGGACTGATCTTTCCTTGATCGGTTGGTCTGTCCCTGATCTTTACACGCACCATGCATGACATATATGACGTTTGGGACATTCCATGATCTCCTTTACCGACTTTTTTTCTTTCCCTCAGGACTGTTTTTCTCCCTAGCCCACGATTTTTTGCGTCATCCTTTCTGGACCCAGTATTTGATCTCATTCCTGAGGTTCTTGCAATCCTCAATATCGTGGTCATTATCCTTGTGGAAGGAACAATACTTGCTCCTATCACGCTTCAAAGGATCTCCTTTGAGCAGCTTGAGATGCCACTTAATATCCTCCCAGTGCTCCATGGCAGAGAAAACTTTAGACAACTTGAGTGTAGGGGTGGTACCTAGAATTGACATACTTGGAGGACTTTTCGGATTTCACTTTGCCTGACTCAAGCTTGATGTCACTCCGTCTCCTCTTGGGCCCGTCTTCATCTTCTCGTTTCTTTTCCTTTCTCCTATTCCGTGTCTTAGAGGAATGCTTGGTCTCGCTTCCGCCTCCTTTATTGGCTGCCCACATCTCCTCCAGGGTGATGCATTTCTGCGCAATTTATAGCAAGTCTGTCATGTCTCTTTGGGGCTCAAATATCAGAAAATTATAAACTGGCCTCCTCTGAGGCCAGAGGTGAAAGAAATGACAGATGTGTCATCACTGCAGCCATCAATCAAGGTTAGCTCCTCGTTGACTGTGTCATGTACTCTCTGAAATTATCATTGGGCTTTTGTCTGAGGTTGAGTAAATAGTGGGGACCATTTTTGATCCACTGGCTTCCCACAAATTGGGAAATGAAAGCCTTTGTCGCCTTTGCCAGCATTTGGAACGAATCAATTGATCTTGGCTAGAGGCTGTGGAACCAAGGCAAGGTTGCCTTCTTCAAGCTAGTGGGGAAGGTCCAACACATGATGACCTTGGATCCCTTCTTTAACGCCATCACATGGTGATAATGGCTTAAGTGGTCATGGATATGTCAGTTCATCGTAAAACTCTAGCTTCAGGGGGGACTTCCTGGGCAGAGGCACATTCATGATCTACTAAAAACTCCAAGAATGGAGGGATTGTGAGGTTGTATACAATCCCTGGATCCGTTGCTCCGTGTCGAAGTGGATTTTGGACTACAGTCCTATCAACCCTTAATGCATAGTCTTCTCAAACTCCCTTATCCCTCAGGTTTCCATCAGGGTTAGCCCTTCGGTCCCCAATAGTGGTGTTGTTGCTTTCGTGAGCGCGTTCTCCGTTCTCTTGTTGAGTATGAGACCTCTCTAGGTCTGGATTATTTTCTAATGGTAGAGGAAGCTTTTGGGCAAACATCTCCACCACCCATATAAGATGATCTATTCAAGCAAGGATCTGGTCTACACAGGATCCATCGCAATTGTTCCAATAGCAGGGCCTTGCTGTTGTCATGATTCGGTTGCTGGAGCAAGTTGGCTCGGTGGTGGGACTCTGTCGGTTTGATAGTTGGATGGATCAATGTTCCCGCCATTGGCACAAGATCTTGTGTTGGTTACCATGTTTTAGGGCTTTTGGTTTTGGCAAGGCGTGTTTGTGTTTTAGGGTTTGAGAAAACTGTCGTTCACCACGGACAGCGCCAAACTGATGTGCGCAAATTCTTCCTCCTCGACTTTGATTTGCAAAATGAGCAACAGTGAACCAAGGACCATCGTGTGGCCGCAAAAAACACTTCGGTGGTAAAGTCAGACTCTGAACAAGAAGGTGAATTCGACTGATAAAATTAGGGTTGCATATGTCAGCCCTATTTATTGTTCACCATATATAATGAGAGCATTTATTTCCTTCCTTGACTCTATATCTGATTGCGTAATAGGGGGAGAAAATCTTGTTCACAATCCACCCCTATTGAGTTATGTCCTTGTAGGGTCATTTCCCTTCCATGACTTAATCTTCATTGATCTTTGTTTCCCTTTTGAACTCAATGTCCTTACTTGAACTAGGAGTGGTCCAAAAGGGCCTTGGATTTATTCTAGCCCAAGGGTTTGTGTTCTGGCCTTTCTATCCTGGGTCAAGCTCCTAAATCTCGGCCACATTGGATTTGTGCAATTTGGGCTTGGTTTAGGGTTGAACAAAAAACTGATCAAACCGTTTAAATCAACCGACCGACGGTTCGATTTTGGTTCGGTTCGGTTCGGTTTTAGTTTCTATGTGATTTAACTGAAAAAACCGAACTGATGGAATATATATAATAAATAATATATATTTTATGTAAAAACATTATAATATGTTTAAAATAGTTGGTCGGTTCGGTTTTATTCCGGTTTAAGTCGGTTCGGTTACGGTTTGCATAAATTAGAATCGGTTCGTTTTGTTAATGGTCGGTTCGGTTTTTGTTTGAAATTTTTGAAACCAACCAAAGTCGGTTCGGTTCACGGTATAGGTGAAAAACCAAACCGTTGGTTCGGTTTTCAACCCTAGCTTGGTCTCTTAACTTATAGGCTGGATTGGGCTTGACTAGACCTGACCTAGGCCCGACTTGGGCTTGGTCTGTCCATACCATCTTCCATTAGAGTTGTTCGTGCCACATGTATGATTAGGATTAGATGATTGTTTGATGACTCATCAGTAATGTTTTTAATAATTGAAAGAATCTTAGTAATATACAAATTAACAGAAAAATAAAGGGTCACAATGATTCTTACACTCCAATAAGCTCATAATATTATGTTGGTCAACTTTTTTGTTTATTTGAGATCTACGGCTAGGTGATCATCCCTGCCAAAAATCATGTCATTTTGAAACATCTAGGTTAGACATAATGAAGTATGGGATCTAAACTATGAGTTTGTCGATCTTGACCCTTGTCTATATAAGTTAACTTCAGTTTTCTTATAAAACACAACAGAGAAATATGGAACCTCGGGGAAAGTATTCCAAGTCACCACCACAGCCAAAAGAAGACGAAGAGCATTCAGAAGAGGAAGATGATGATGGGCATGGGGAGACCTTGTGTGGTGCTTGTGAAGAGAACTATGGATAAGATGAGTTCTGGATATGCTGTGATATCTGTGAGAAATGGTTTCACGGGAAATATGTGAAGATTATTCCATCAAGGGTTGAACATATATAGCAGTATTGTTAAGTATAATTAGCTAGATAGGTTAGATAGGTTGTTAGCCAGATGTGTTGTTTGTTAGTCTGTTATGACAGCTATTCATGCACTTTAGATGCCTATATAAGCATTGTATGATGTACATTTTACTGTCAAGAAATACAACAGAAATCTTGTTCATATCTTCTCTTAGAAGTTATCATGGTATCAGAGCCACTTCATTGCTCTTTTTCTCTTCTTTTTCATTTCAACTTTTCTCAGTAGTGTTAATGGCGGATTCAACTTCACAAATGCTGCGTCACTCACCAACTCTGTCATGGCAGAGTCTAAACCAGTAATGTTTACTCATGCTTTATCTGTAAAACTGGATCAACACAACTACTTGTTGTGGAAACAACAAGTGTTGGCAACAATCAGAGGTCACAAACTTCAGAAGTTTATTGAAAATGCTTCTTCTCCTCCAAGATTTCTATCTGCTGAAGATGAAGCACACAACAATGTCAATCCAGAGTTTGTCAACTGGGAAAAGCATGATCAACTACTGTTCTCATGGCTTCTTTCATCTATGACCGAGTCATTACTCATAAGGTTAGTAGGCTGTGAAACATCTGAACATGTCTGGAAGATCCTTGAAACCTTCTTTAATTCTCAAACTATTTCAAAAATCTCTCAATTTCGAACTCAGTTATAGAACCTCAAGAAAGGAGATCTTTCCATTAATGGCTATTTGCTGAAAATAAAGTCCATCATTGATAAATTAGCATCTGTAGGGCATCCACTTTCTCCTAAAGATCATATTAATAAAATTTTTGATGGATTACCACAGTCTTATGATACATTTGTGGTCTCAGTGAGTTCTAGATCAGATGCATATAGTTAGCAGAGATTGAGTCACTTTTTCTTGCTCAATAATCAAGAATTGAAAGAAATATGAAGGATCTTGATGTGTCTAGTTCTGTCAATGTTGCTCACACTTCATACAAACCTTCTCCTAGATCTTTTGCTTCAAACTCACATTGTTGGAGACCTCAGTTCAGATCTCCATCCAATTCCTTTTCATTTAGAGGTGCAAGATCTGGATCTGGGAGAGGTTTTAGGCCCTCTGGTCATCAATCTAATTGACCTCAGTGTCAAATCTGTGGAAAACTTGGACATCTAGCATTCAAGTGCTATAACAGGTTTGACAATAGTGTTCCTAATCCATGGAATTCTCCTCAACAGACTTCATCTTCTGGTCCATCTTCAGGCATGCCTTCTCAGCCACCTCACAATGTCTTATCTGTTTCTTCCAGTCAATCTACTCATCCTAGTTGGGGAACTGAATCTGAGTCTCAGATGCAAACGTTTGTTGCTTCATCTACACCATCTGATCGTAGGTGGTATCCTGATTCTGGAGTGACAGATCACTGCACTCAGAATTTGACATCTTATGTTCCTTATCATGGCAATGAACATCTTTTTGTTGGAGATGGCACTGGATTACAAATTCAAAATATTGGTCAGTCTACTTTACAATCTTCAAATTCTTCAAGAAAGTTGTTTCTTAAGAATGTTCTTCAAGTTCCTAAACTCACTCAAAACTTGTTAAGTGTGTCTAAATTTGCAAGAGATAATGGTGTTTTCTTTGAATTTCACCCTGATATATGTTTTGTTAAGGATCAGGTCACCAACCAAATTCTCTTGGAAGGGAAGCTTAACAATGGTCTCTATGTCTTTCCATCCACATCTCTTGCTGCTTCAAAGTCAGATCCTTCCCGTTTCAATCAAATAATTTCAGTCAATACAACTACTTCAAGTGATTATTCATCTTTGTCTCTTTGGCATGCTCGATTTGGTCATCCTTCATTGCCACTTGTGCAAAAGATCCTTACCAGATGTAAAATTCCAGTTTCATATAAGAATGATGTTGATTTTTGTTCCTCATGTTGCTTAGGAAAAATACACAAATTTCCTTTTCCTAGTTCTTCTACTGTGTATAATAAACCCTTAGAACTCATTCATACTGATCTATGGGGTCCTGCATCTACCGTGTCTTCCTCTGGTTACAAATACTATATTCATTTTATTGATGCATATAGTCGTTTTACTTGGGTGTATCTGTTACAAAACAAATCAGATGCTTATCCTACCTTTCTTAAGTTCAAGTCACAAGTTGAATTGGAGTTTGGTCTTCCCATTAAGTGTATCCAATCTGACTGGGTGGGGAATAGAAACCTTTTTCAAAAATTTTAGCTCAACATGGTGTCTTTCATCGCCTGGCTTGCCTCACAACACATCAGCAAAATGGAGTTGTTGAGCGGAAGCATAGACATATCATTGAGTCTGCCTTAACTCTTCTTGCACATGCTTCTCTTCCCATGAAGTTCTGGGATGAAGCGGTAAGGACTTCAGTCTACCTTCTTAATCAGGTTCCTTCATCTAATCTAAATGGCATCTCTCCATATGAAACCCTTTATCACAAGGTTCCTGATTATACTAGTCTTAAGGTCTTTGGTTGTTCATGTTTTCCAAATACAAGACCATATAACTCTCATAAACTTCAATACAAGTCTATTGAGTGTACATTTCTTGGTTATAGTTTACAACACAAAGGGTATAAGTGTTTGTCCCCTACTGGCCGCATCTATATTTTCAAGGATGTTCTGTTTAATGAGAACTCCTTTCCTCATAAAAGATTGAGTCTTACTTATCAAATGCCTACTCCTCTCTCCACTGCACCTACCCCTGCATCTATATCAATTTCTACTGCACCTACTGACAGTAATGCATCTTTAATTCATGCTCCACACAACCCCATTGCTTCTACTGACAGTAATGCACCTTTACTTCATGCTTCACCTTCTAGTCAAGTGATTTCTTCTAGTTCAGTGGTTCCTTCTTCTAATCCAGTGCTACCTCCTACTGCTGCTCCTGGTCATCAGATGATAACCAGGTGTATATATAAACCCAAGGTGTTCATGGCTTCAGTCGAACCATCTAGCTTGAATGAGGCCTTAAACACTCCTCATTGGCTTTCTTCTATGCAAGATGAGTATATGGTACATGGCAAAGGATGAATGTCCATCTTGCAGTAGTAACAAAAGAAGCCGCCCTTGATGATCAAACTTGTAACTCTACATGTTCTTGTATGGTACATGGCAAAGGACGCGAAGCTGTGTCGTCTAATAGTTTCTTTATATATATATATATATATATATATATATATATATATATATATATATATATATATATATATATATATATTATATTTCATGTTCATCTCGTTGCCACAGTTGTATTATAACATCCATTTATGGGATTCCTTATACTTTTTACCTTTAGGATGGAAATATTTGTATCTTTGGATTACAAAAAATAGGATTTTGTATTCGATGCATGCCTTTCAGTTTATAGTTTGTTCACAAACACTGGGTTTGTCAAAAGCAGCAGGTGGGAGGGTCTCTTCAAATGCAGAGGATTTCAATGGATTATTCTTTCAAATAGTATAGTTCCAGAGCCCTTCTTTACAGCGCGGGAGTGGACGAGGGAAGAGAGCGAGGGATGGGTATACCTCGCTCTCTTTCCCTCACCCATTTCCTCGTCGTTTAGAAAAGGCGATAGTTCCATGAGTGAGAAAGGCAAAATATCATGTTTTTTCCCCAATGCCTAGATGCATTTAACATTTTGTTGACTCCTGCATTGGGTTCAGTGCTTGATGCTTGATGGATTTTCTACCAAAATTTAGCCAATAATGGCTACCATTGTTCACAAAATAAATATTTCATCAATTTTGTTTCACTTTAGAGCACACATAAATAGCCTATCTCTGCACTTATAAACTAGGAAACCAAGACGCACGCTATCATGTGCTACATATGTAAATGTGTAATGTATTACACTTTTAAATTGAACAAACTCCATCTCCTTGGTATAAATTGAACAGTGATATTCATAGTTTCATGGATATTATTGTAGATTGTTGTAGATGAAAGATTATATCCGCATGAATAAGACTATCTTATTCTCTCTTCATCACGTTAAATATATATTCTTATTCTACATATATATACAAGGATCAAATAAGGACTAATTCCCTAATATGACAAGGGAGTTACACATGTTTGCATAGTTTCATGTGGATGACACATCTATACTAAAGAAGGAGGTGGTGTGACACTTCCTACTTGGTGCAGCTCATGCTTAGTGGACATTCACTATCTTGCACAATACCCCCTTGGATATCCACCAATATGTTGCCTCATTAAAATCTAGCCAGTAAAATTCAGTGGGAAAAACTTGGACGAAGGAAAAAGAGTACCACATGTCTAGTATCGGTCTAGCATACTTTCGGAGGCTCTGATCGAGTAAACTTCCGGATACTCCCCCTGATAAGGACTCCTTGTTACACTTAGTTATTTTTATGATTCAGCCGATGCACACCAATCTCGTAGCTTAATTTCTAAATGTTGACTTAGGAAGTGCTTTGGTGAAGAGATCAGCAAGATTGTCAATAGATCGAATCTATTTGATGTCAATCACATGATTCTTCTGGAGTTCATGCGGATAGAAGAACTTGACTTGAATATGTTTTTATTTGCTCTCCTTTGATGAATCCTTCATTCATTTGGACGATACATGCAACATTATCTTCATTTATTGGAGTCGGTTGATCAAGAGTTAATGGCAATTGACAGTTATTTCTTATATGCTAAGTTCATGAGCATAGCCAGACATATTATAAGCTTGCTTCACGCGGAGCAATAATTTCACAGTGACTTGAGGAGGTAGCCACTAAGTCTGTTTAATACATAACCTTTTGGGAACAACCCTTATGGGGGTCAGATAAATAGCTTGAATCTGCATAGCCAACTAAATAAGAATGGTTAAATAAATCACAAGAATAAAACAAACCCATTCAAGTGTATATCTTTGAAACTAAGTAAGTTTCTTCTAGATTGCTGGAATATAAGCATTCTGAATAAATAACTAGGTACCATTTGGTAACACCAGGTGGGCTCGGCCAGAACCTTCCATAATTTACACATAGCCAGTTATGGTAGACACCTCTTGTTGTTTCCTTTCTAGTTGTGAGAAAAATTTGTGAGTTTTAAGTAGTGTATGTGTAATAACACTATCAATCAAGCATGTATCATCGTCCAACCGTGACATTTTGTGATCCATACCTTTAAATAATAAACATATAGGTAGTCAAACAAATTGCATAGAAAATTAAATAAACGGTGCATATCTTACATTTAAAACAAAGTGACAAGTAGCAAAATAAAAAAATATATATTACATCAAGTGACAAGTAGCAAAACATATCCTACAGGATGAGACCATATTACATTGATACTTTGTCAACATCTTGGAAAAAGTCAAAAGCTTCCAATTGAGTAACAGTGACTAGATGTTCAGATGTATTGTTTATCTTTCCAATGCATCAAATGTGTCTCTGTGGTTTTAATGGAAGCTCAATCTTTCTCTACTTCTTTTTTTGGTGCACGACAGACACGTGACAAAATTCCATGTTTACCACACCGATGACAAGTATCATCCCGAGAAAAAGTTGCAGTATCCGTTGAAGGAGTTTCATTATTATCGTGGGCCCGAGCTTTTGATCATTTACGGTTACCACTTCTGCGTCAGTAATTACCTCTAGCGTAACCACCTCTGCTAGAGTAACTACCTCTACTAGAGTAGCCATTGTGGTTATCTCCTCCAGAGTTATCACCCCTTCTGGAGTATGTATTCCTGCCATGTCCTCTATCTCGGCCTCTCTGAAAATAGTAGTTGGCATTTGCTTCAGAAAATATCATGAAACCTGATGGTCTTGCATTATGATTTTCATTAAAACCTTTGCATTTTCTTCTCATACGAGTAAATGCATCACTAATTCAGAATAATTAGTAAAGTGACGTTATCGATATTGCTGCTACAGGAGTACAAATGATTCATGAAAGGTAGATAATGTTTTCTCAATAATCTGAGCATCTAACATATTGCCTCCATAACATTTCAGACGAGAAACAATATTAAACATGGTAGAGTTATATTCTGACATTGTCTTAAAATTTTCAAATCTTAAGTTTAACCATTCATTTTAGGAAACATGGTATATGACCGCCTTCTGATCATCATATCTGTCTTTGAGAGACTTCCACAAAACTAAAGAGTCTTCGTTAGTGAGATATTCATTTTTGAGGTCATCATGAATATGATGATGCAAGAAAATGAGTGCAGATGTTTTATCTTCTACAAGCATTGTGTTTTCTTCTTTAATTCTTTCCCCTAATTTTTTTGCTTGTAAATGGAGTTTGGCATCAAACTGTCATGACATATAGTTTCCTCCATTAATAATAAGGGGTTGAAACTCAAGTTTTTCAATACTCGACATCTAAAAAAAATGTATAGATATACATGAATTAATATATGAAAGATGTAAAATATATCATGAAGTTTCATATTTAACAACTACTATATGATCTTATATAATATGTGATCAAAAAACTGGAGTTTCATATTCTTTATCTAAACACATAGTTTCACATTAAAAATGATACAATGAGCAATAAAAATACCATAGATGCGTGTATATGTCGTAATAATAATTATGTTCAGGGTACTATCTATGTACCCTGCATGTTTGGTTTCTAGAAGTAAATTAATGCAATCAATTGAATAACATTTTCAGTGGGAGGAAATTGATTGTTGGACATAAACATAACTTTTGAAACATAGCTATTGAAGAAGGTAGTATATTCAAACATAGTTAATAGAATAAGACAGAATAATAGTTTACTATATATAAAAGGATGCTTAATAATGTTCCATACTATCATAATGATTATGACTAACATTGTTTTACACCACTCTCATATACTCTTTCTTTCACTTACAATAAGACATACAATAAATACGAACAAAACAACCTTATGCATTTTCCTTCCATTTCCACCCAAAACTATATTGAGAGTATACAAGACAGCCTTAGTCAACAATAATACATGGTACACCTGCTCATAGCCATATGACCTCAACAATGCCACCTTTTTAAAATCCCAAAAACCCTCTCTTCTCCTTAACAACATATCACTGTTTTGTTACTCCTTTTAAACATACTGTATGAATGCTTTGGTATACATGCTATATCAAAGTGTGAAAACAACATGTGTTACACGTGTTCAGTGAATTATATATATACATACATACACACACATATATATATTGGTTATTAGATTATATTAACTTGTGAATCATTTTATATAAGTGCATAAAACATTTTCTATTCATGATATGGAATGCAAATCAGTCAACATGTATGTTATATAGAAATTTCGAACAAAAAAATCAAATATGATATAATATGAAAAGTAATTTCGAGTTATAGCATACATCTGATGCGCACAGATTGAAGGGAAATATCAAATCAACGATAATATCCGTCTAAAAGGAGAATATCAAATCCTCGATAATATTCGATCGCTCGGGAGCTTCAACGTATTGTATATTATTGTAGCTGAAAGATTATATCCACATGAAAAACACTATCTTATTCTTTCTTTATCACAGTACATATATATTCTCATTCTCTCATCACACATTCTGTGTTTTTGTACATATATATACAATTTTTCAAATGATGATTAATTCCTAATATGACAAGGGAGTTGCACATGTTTGCACAGTTTCATGTGGATGACCCATCTGTACTAAAAAAGAAGGTGGTGTGAGACCTCCTACTTGATGCATCTCATATTTGGTGCACCTCATGCTTGGTGGACATTCACTATCTTGCACAATAGATATGTGTTTCTACAACATGCCAGTGTTAGATTACAATGCAATATTATATTAAGTCAAATTATTAATTCATACCAGATGATCTACAACAAATTATTAAGCTCCACATACCTGTTTGAGACAATAAAAAACGAAATCATGTGCGGGAAGTGATGGCCACTGATAATGGGAGACCATATTTAGACTAAGGAAGACCCCGTTTAGGCTTGTTTGACCTACCTCCATTATTAACATTAATTAGAGATGCATCCCTCGTCTCTTCTAACTCTCATCACAGTTAGTTTTGATTGTGACTATTAAACCTCATGACTGGCCTTATCGTGAATGTCAATGCTTCACAGCTTGAACTAGCCGTGTGATTTGTCTAACTATGATTGTTGAATTTTCACGGTTTGGACGGAACGGGTGAACTAGAAACAAATTAAACCATCTTTTTACTTCACGTTTTACAATCCTGATGTGCAATGACACATTTTCTAAAGACTCGGAAGAATTAGTATATATGCAGACTTCCATTGCACTGCTCTTTCAACTCCAAGGTTTGTCTTCATTCCTGGTGAAATCAAGCGAGAGATGGGGTTTTCATGTATAGTGAGTGAGGTAATTTGCATTTGGAAGAAGAAGAAAGTGGTTAAAGTTCAAAGACTTATCGGGGAGGTAATTTGGGTTTGACCAATAATTAGGGAAGGAGATCCAAAAATAACCAAGGTTATGGGGAGGTATGAGAAAATAAGTAAAAATGGGGGTATGTCTTAATCCAAAAGGGGTCTCCATCAAAACCACCATTTTAAAAGGTGAAACCTATTCGCACCTCACAAAAACTTTTAAAAAATGCCTGAGCGGACCCAGGCTCGTAAAGGGCTTTAGCGCAGTCCCGAGTGGACCCTTGCGTAAGACTATTGTTCTACCCATAAGTCAGGCGTCCATACCCAAGACACGCCAGCCCCAGAGGCACTGGTCTTAAGGCTTAACCCGGGACAATAAGGTCCGAACAATGAATTTCAGAGTTGTCAAAGACCTGAGATCTACTCGCACGAAATCAGCTCTAGCCCAATCAAGCATTAGGTCCTAAACAAAGCCAAGTGTCGAAGAACTCAGTCATGCACATGTAAGATCTTATGTGTTCCTCCCTTCATCGTGACCTCGATCACAAGGACAATTGGGAAGGGAACAATCGTTGTAAGAATCAGTGAAAGGAAGAAGAAAGGTACACACTGCAATTTACATACAGTCTTCACTCTTTGTCGAACCAATATCAGACTTAAGCATCGGAGTGCCCTCAGCCACCATAACGGTGGTCCTTGGCTTAACCGTTGTTTATTTTTGTAGGTTCAATATCATCAGGATTAGTGAGGTCAGATCTGAACGCAACAGTTTGGCGTCGTCTGTGGGGAAGACGACAACAAGTTTTCCCTGAAACGAACATACGAAGTTCTTTCTAACTGAACAAAGCATCGAGAAATGGCCACAGGTACCATATCTCAAGCCAAGCCAGACGAAGCTTTGGTCGGTGAAGCCCGGCCACTGAGCCGAATCGATTCGATTGAGGAGGCTGAATAGCCACACAATCTAGCTGAGGAGGCGACCACGGCTTCCCCTGACATGAGTTGGTGCTACTCCACCTAGACCACTTAATGGAAATGTGGAAATGATGACTCGAGAATGATAGTAGCAATCTGAGGCCAACGGAGATCCGGGATGACCTCAGATCCAAGAGCACACTTACGAGGGCAACCCCCCCCCCCTCCCGAGCAAAATAACAGAGATTCTGTCCAGAAGGAGGCCCGGAAGAGGGTTACGGAGACCACGCCTCGAGGATTAACAAGGCCATGGTCGAGAACACACTCCAACTAGGGGCGTCCTACCCTGATGTCCTATATGATCTCATAGTCCTGTCATTCTCAGAGAAGATCATGAGTGCCCCTCTGCCTAAGAAGTTCGTCCCACCCAAGCTTGAGTTCTATGTAGGAACGTTAGATCCGTCAAACCACTTGCACCATTATCACCACATGATGGCGCTCAAGGAAAGTTCAGAGGCCATCCCGTGTCAAACTTTCCTATCAGCCTAAAGAAGGTTGCGCTGACTAGTTCCACAGTCTCCAACCCATGTCATCAGGTCATTCTAGGACCTGGCGAAGGCATTCATCACTAGATCCATCAAGAGCCAACGGATCATGAAGGTGCCTCACTACCTACTGAGCCTCAAACAGAAGCAGGGCAGACCCTCGGGGATTATGTCACTCGTTTCAATGACGAGCTGATCTTGATCGACAAGTGCAGCGATGACACATCAGTTACTATTTTCACCTCCAGCTAGGGGTGGGCATCCCATCCCGCGATCCCGATCCCATCCTGATCCCGTCCCGTCTCGTCCCGATTTTTTCGGGTCTTAATGGGATTGAATAATTTCATCCCGATCCCGTCCCGTCCCGATCTAGAATGGGATGGTATGGGATGAAGATTTTCAATCCCGCCAATCTCGTCCCGTCCTGAGCTAATTTTTTAATATTTATTATTAATATTTTATTTATTTATTTTTATTCATATAAACTTACAGATGACTGACAGAAATTCATGGTGTTTGCATTTGAATCCTTTCTGGGATCTTCATCTTTTGATGTTCAAGATTGCATTTGAATTTCATTTATTTTATTTTGGGTTTTATATATTATGTAATATCGATATAGACTATATATTAGTGTCTCTTGAGGCTATCATTTCTGGGTTTATCTGAAGTTTCAAGGAGAAAACAGATGAAAACAAAAGCAAATTGAACTCTCCCAAACATCCCAACTAGATTAGCATTTGAGGGAGGTTTGCAATCAATTACGTGTTTGTTACGTATACAATGTTATGAGCATCTTGAGAGACATATTCAGACATGTCTTTTTTATCCATTATTAATTTGGTTTAAGACTAAAGCCTGCTAGGTAATATGCTACTCACCCTCGGGCAATAGGAGTTATCTTGTAGTGTCAGAGAACGTATATTCAAGAGCTGATCTGGTTTACGAGACCTTGGGTTTCCATGGGTCGTCTCTATATTGATGGGTATTTCACTGTTTAGGTGTTATCCATAACTATTTCCAGATTCCTGCAATGTGCTTGTAGGTTTAAGAAAGTTATCAAAGGTATTTCACTGTTTAGGTGCTGATCCCGTCCCGTCCCGTCCCGTCCCGTCCCGAACCCGTTTGGGATGGGACGAGGTCGGGATGGGATTTTTCACATCCCGTCCCGTTCCGATCCCGTATGAATGGGATGGGATAGGGATGGGTATATCTCGTCCCATCCCGTCCCGTGCCCACCCCTACCTCCAGCCTCCGAGGAGGTCAGTTTTGTAATTATCTAACTTTGGAGCCACCAACAAATATGGCAGGATACTAACGAGTACCCAGAATTACATCACCCTAGAAGAAATGTTGGTTGCCAGGATGGGAGGAAGCGAGTCAAAACACTCCTCCAAAGCCAAGGACATGGATGAGAAAGAGGACAGTTCCAAATGAAAACGAGGCGAGAACTAGAGGAGGCTTGGCCAAGCAAAGTTGTTCAAGCCCAGTGGCTCCAGGTACCCCTAATACACTCCACTCAAGTCTGCCTGGCATTTTGTCCACCATGGAAAAATGGGCAGACATCAAGTGGCCATCAAAACTCAAAGGAGATTCTTCAAATCGTGACAAGGGTAAGTACTGCTCTTATCACAAGGAGATGGGCCACGACGCCAAATATGGCAGGAGCCTCAGAGATAAGATCCAGTATTGGATCCAAAGAGGACAACTACAGGAATTCATTGAACTCGGGGACACGCATCCTCAAGGCGAAGGAACGACACAGGAAGCGACATGCATGACTCCTGACATGGTATATGTCTTCCACTGGACAAACGAGAAGAGATAACTCAAGTTCACTCAAGAAATCTGTATGGGAACTGCAAGTCAAGTCGCATTACCAAGATCAACTCGTACAACACATACGAGAGGAAGGAAAATCCTCGAGTTTAACGTTCACAGAACGGGACATGAAGGTTGTCTGCTTCCCACACAATGACGCTCTAGTCATCTCAGTAGGGATAGCGAACTGGGAAGTGAGAAGATCACTTGTGGACACAAGCAGCTCTGTTAGGGATGGCAACAATGCAAATTTGGGCATATCCGGACGGATCCTTGAATCCGCCAGAATATTTGTTTATACAAAATTACAAAACCGTCCCCAATCCGGACGGATTGACAGATATTCGCCCCGCCTGAATATTCGTTTAAAAAAACATGTCTTCTTTTCAACATCAATACCATATCATATCGGTAAACATATAAGAATTACAACAATACCAGATCAGATCAATAATGAGATTGGTTACATGATGTCTACAAATCCTCATATACAAAGATCAAGAAGTACATATCTGATATCTAAAGATCTACATATCTTTTCGCCAATTTGTAGTCTCGCAAATCGAAACCCTAATCAAGAAACAAGAAATCGTAACCTGTTGAGCTGAGATTGATTGGTTTGTGATTTAAAGTGGCCAAACAACAACATGCCCTTTCTTCTTTAGCCGGGAAGCGTCTTCACTATGACTATGGTAAAAAAAAAACCCTAATTAGTGAAGGAGTGACAACAAACACTTGGTTTTAGGTTTTTAGATTTTGGGAGTAGCCAAAATACAGAGATTTGTTGATTTCTCCTATGTCTCTCTCTCTTCGTTCAGCTCTTCAAAACCCTCTTTTGCTCCTCTTCTTTCTTCGTGGTCGTTTTGGTCTTCCATCAGTCAAGCAAACATGGGTGATGCTTATTAGAGGTATGATGCAGCAACAGAGGCCAGACAACAATAGGCCCTTCAATTCCTAGCCAGGAAGCGTCCTCGCTCTAACTATGGTAAAAATGCCCCCTAAGAATCAAAGCAGTGGTAGATAAGTTCATGAAGGAGTTGAAGGAAGCTTTGGATGCAGACATCCAAGACATAATCTTGAAGGAGAAGGAGTTGCAGAGCTATATCGATAAGAGAGAAAGAGGGAGGTTGTTGAACGAGAGGTTGCTTGGAAGGTGGGGAGGGGAGAGGAGAGGGAGGCGGCCGGGAGGGGTGGTGGTTCTTTTGAAGCAAAGATATGGAGGTGGGGAGAAGATTAGCAAAAGAGAATGAGAATAAGGAAAATATATTTCATGTATGGATATTGGAGGAAAGAAGTTAGGTTTAGGGTTTTTAACTCTGGAAAGAAGTTAGGTTTAGGGTTTTTAACTCTTTTAAGTATTGAAGGGTATTTTAGTAATAACATGGGATAAACGAATATATGTGGGGCGAATATGGCCAAATCCGTATCCGCCCCGAATATTCAACGGATACTATTTGGATCCCCGAAACCCCATTTAGCTACATCCAAATCTGCCCCATTCGGATTGGGTGGAGTGAATATCCGTGGAAATCCGCCCCATTACCAACCCTAAGCTCCGTCAACATATTGTTCCTAAACGCAATCCTGAAAATGCAACTGACAAGAGGAGAGCTGAAACATTCAAATCAAGCCATGTTTGGCATCAACGGAGAGAGCTGCTACTATGTCGGTAAAATCACATTGCCGGTAGTCGCAGGGCAGCCAGACCTATAGAGGATCCTAATGACAGAGTTCTCGATCGTAGAGGCCCACTCCGAATACAACGTAATCTTGGGCTAACCTTGGTCACACCACATGGAGGCAATCGTCTCCACCCAACATCAGTGACTCAAGTACCCCTCTGACAGAGAGGTAGGGACAATCAAAGGAGACCAGGCAGTCATTCTGGAATGGCACTACGCCTTAGCGAGACAGCCGGATAACGGAGCACAAAGACACAAACAACAAGATTTAGACGAGGAAACTCGAATCCAGATAAAGAGGGCCCACCTCCACCTTCAGACCTAGAACCTCCATCTAGCCCGAGGGGAAGGCCGAACATTGGGCAATCGAATGAAGAAGCCGTAACAATATACCTGGACAACCTAGCTAATACAAAATTAGTCTAGATAGGCTCTAACCTCGACAGAGCGCTAACAGACCAGCTAGCATCGCTCTTAAAAGATAACCATGATGTCTTCACCTGAACAATGAAACACATGGTGGGAATCGATCCCACAGTAATCACATATAGACTGGCAGTCAATCCCAAATTCAAGCCAGTCTGAAAGAAAACAAGTTCAATAGCGCCCAAGTGCAACCAGGCCATCAATGAAAAAGTGCAAAGACTTTTAAACGCCGACATGATAAGGGAGTCTCGCTATCCAGAATGACTGGTGAGCACGGTTCGGGTGAGAAAAATGAAAAGTGGAGTGTCTACATGGACTACACCAACCTTAATAAAGCATGTCCAAAAGACAACTTTCAACTTTTTTGAATATATCAGATCGTGGATGCGACATCCGGACACAGCCTACTCAGCTTCATGGACACGTACTCTGGCTACAATCATATTAGTATGGACCCACCGGATCAGGAGAAAACCTCCTTCATAATGGACAGAGGCACATACTGCTATCGGTTAATGCCTTTCGAACTAAAGAATGCGGTGTCAACATACCAGCGCTTGGTGAACAGAATGTTCAAAGGGAAAATCGCAAAGACCATGAAAGTTTACATCGAGGACATGCTGGTAAAATGTCTCCACAAGGAGTGTTCTCTCAACTCAGAAAGTATGGAATGTAGCTCAACCGCAAAGATGCACTTTTGGGGTGCAAGCAAGGAAATTCTTAGGCTACAAAATCAACAAAAGGGGGATAGAAGCTGATCGGAAGCAAATTCAGGCTCTTCTCGACTTGAGACCACCCACAAACATTAAAGAAGTTCAGAGTTTGACTGAGAGGGTGGCAACCCTAAACAGGTTCATCTCCAAATCTTCAGACAAATGTCTCCCTTTTCTTTAAAATTCTAAAAGGGAACAAAGAACTCCAATGGAGAGATCAATGTGAACAGAGCTTCCAAGATCTGAAGGCATACATGGGAAGCATGAAGCTTCTCTCAAAACCTGCCCCAGGTGAGATGATCTACCTATACCTCTCAATCTCAGACCATGTTGTCAGTTCAACTCTGGTTTGAAAAGAGAAAGGAAAACAGAAGCCCGTCTACTACATTAGCAAAACATTCAATGGGCGGAGGCTCATACCATAATCTAGAAAAACTGGCCTTAGCGTTGATGACTTCCTCCAGAAACAAAGACCCTACTTTAAGCTCACTCAATAACAGTCTCAGTTGAATGCCCACTCCGGTCAGTATTGCACAAGCCAGAGCTATAAGGAAAATGATCAAATGGTCAGTGGAGCTGGGACAGTTTGACATCCACTACGCTTCGAGAACAGCCAATACTGGCAGACTTCATCGCTGAGTTTACTGGGATAGGAGAATCGAGACTGAAAAACTAGTAAGCAAACAAGAACCCCAAGTTGCCCATAGGGATTGATCTTGCGATGCAACGGGTCATCCAACATGAATGGTTGCGGAGCGGAGATCGTCTTGTACATCCCTAAAGGGGTCACCCTCGGGAAGGCTATCAAATTCGGTTTTCGCACTTCAAACTATGAAACGGAGTGCGAAGCCATCCTAGTCGGGCTAAAACTAGCCAGAGGAATCATAATAGAAGAACTCATGGTGTTCAACAACTCCCAACTAGTGGTCAATCAGGTGAACGATGAATTCTTTGTCTAAGAACACTAAATGATGGCTTACTGCGGCAAAGCAATCAATGCCAAAGGGTGGTTAAAAAGGATATTACTCCGCCGCTGCTCTAGGGCAGACAACAAGGAAGCCGACGACCTAGCCGAAAAGGCCTCGTCCACATAGAACGACTCCGACACACTCATATGATTCCAGGAAAAGTCAGCACTAGAAGAAGAAAAAGGCTTCCAACGAAACTCTTTCCACTGATGTGGAGACCAGCTAGATGAGCCCCCTGATCAGCTACATAAAAGGCGGAGCCCACCTAGCGAATAAATTAGAGGCTCGCAAGCTGAAAAATAGAGTGATATGGTACACTCTCTTCAACGAACGGATGTACAAGAGATCAACGATTAAACCTCTGCTCTGATGCCTGACCCCCAAGGGGGAAATCAAGTCTTCCTCGAAATCCATGAAGGAGTCTGTGGGAACCACTCCGAAGGAAGGACACTAGCTCATAAAGCTCTGACACTAGGGTACTATTGGTCAAAAATGCAGCAATAAGCCAAAGATTTGGTTCGCACACATATGCTTGTACAGAACATGGTCCTAATGACCAGCCCGTTGCCCTTTGCTTAGTGTGGGATAGACATCGTGGGCCCATTCCCCATCTCCAAAAAGTTTCTACTTGTGGCAGTCGACTACTTCACCAAATGGGTGGAAGTGGAGCCTCTCTCAAAGATAGGTAAGAATCAAATCATGAACTTTCTTTAGAAGTCTATCATCTACAGGTTCGAAATACCGTAAATCATGTTAGCGACAACGGAATCCAGTTCAAGGGTGGCAAAGTCAAGCAATTTTGCATCCAACTGGGCATCAGTCATCACTATTTTACGGGCCGGGTCACCTCCAAGCTAATGGAGAAACAGAAGTCACCAACCGAACTATCCTTGAAGCTATCAAGAGAAAACTCGATGCAGCCAAAGGGCTTTGGGTCTATGAACTTCCAGGCATCCTCTGGGCATACCATACCACAAAGAGGACTCCGACTAGAGAAACACCATTTGCACTGGCCTATGGATCTGAGGCAATGGTTCCAGTAGAACTAGCAATACCTACATTCAAAATGGAGGAGTTCAGGATGGAAGATAACGATGAAGCTCTGAGAATGGGCTTAAACTTACTCGAATAGCGGAGAGGTGAAGTTTCCGTCAGAATTGTAGCCTATCAACAAAAGATGAATCAACACTTCAACAAGAGGATCAAACATTGAGAATTCAAAGTAGGCGATTGGCTACTGAGGAAGACCCAGCCGAACACAAGAGATCCAAAAGAAGGCGGGCTAAGCCCAAACTCGGAAGGTTCCTACAAGGTGACAACAATCAAAAGGTCAGGAACCTATTGGCTAGAGAATCTGGATGGAAAGAATTTGAAAAGGTTGTGGAATGTAAAGCACTTGAAGAAGTATTATCAGTAAATGTACTCTCTTTAAAGATTCACATTTCATATAACTCCATGCGCAAAAGTTGGCCATTAAAAGTGAGTGACCTTTTTTTTCTTGGAGAGTCAGGCCATTTTTTTTATAAAGGTAGAAAGATATGGAGCCTCATTAGGGGTGGGCACAGGATAGGATGGACCTCATCCTTATTCCATCTCGTTCATTTGGGATCGGGACAGGATAGACTCATCCCGACCTCGTCCCATCCCAAACAGATTCGGGATGGGACGAGACAGGATCAACATGCAATAATTTTTATTTTTTTATTTTTTTTGTAAATTTGCCAAACATGTGTTCATTTGTACAAGTTGTGGAAACCAATTTGTTGAATATTTTGTATACTTAACTTGTAGAGACCAATGGAAATAAGAGCCAAGCATTCAGTTTTCTAACAATGTGCCAAAGAAAGATATACTCCAAGATGACGTTTATATCTACAACCAAATAAGCAGTACAACATGTAAAATATTGGAAAATAGATGTTAGAAAAAGGCAATGGACAAATGTGAATGAGAGAGAATATATTGGTGATATAATCAAATGATCAATATGTATCTTAGAATGCTTATATCATCATAGAGTGACTTATGCTTATATCATCATTGAGTGAATATGTATCTCAAATAATCAATATGTATCTTAGAATGCTTATATCAAATTATCAATATGTATCTCATAATCAAATAAAGAATTACACTCCTAAAAATATATTAAAATTATTAATAATAAATATTTAAAAATTCAATTAGGGACCGATGGGCGGGATTGAAAATTTAATCCCGATCTCATCTCACTCTAGATCGGGACGAAATGGGATCAAGATGGGATTGATCAATCCCAATAAAATCCAAAAAAATTGGGACGGGACGGAATCGGGATTGCAGGATGGGATGTCCACCCCAAAGCCTCATTACTTTTCCATTCTCAAAAGCACTTGGTTGTAGGTAAGTATAAGGCTCTTTCAACGCAATATGGGTATTAAGAGTTACATAGTTTGTTGGCGTAGGGTGTTCTTAGAATTTAGGGTTTGTATTGTCATGGTTCATTAGACGATATTGCCGAACTTGTAATTTTTACTCCTAATCGATTTTGTTTTTTTTTTCATATGTTTTGTAGACTGCCTTAGCTGCCTCCTGAGTCTTGTATGTTCTTAATTGTATTTTTTTTACTAGTAGAAAAAGTATTCAAATCAGTCAGTAGCAAGGGAAGTTTGGATCACTGACAGTCGAGATGTGGGTTACTTAATCACCAAGTATTGACTACTTACGCTAGTTAGCTATATACACTTGAAAAAAAAAACAATTAGATGCCTCAAACCACATTGCTTCTTAACATCGTCATGCCACATTTTTAGTGTGTGTATACCTTGTATTTAAGCATAGTGGTACGGATGAATTCAACATATTGAAAGATGCTACTTAAGTGATAACATATACGTCTTTTGACAATTTTTTTTATTAAGCCTTTCAGTACCTAGGATAGTGATCTTTGAAGGAGTTAGCCCATTGCATATCTACAAAGCATGTTATTATTCCTACAAAATTTGCTTTTAATTTAATATTTTATGTCCATTGTTTATTTTAGAGGCAGACATTGAAATTAATAAACTAAGAAGATGTTAATTATATGTCCATGTAACTCATATTAACCTCTCATTACACCATAAAAGGTTTTTTGTTATAGCTCTTACATGTTGCTAAAGTGAATTGTAACACTTCTGTGCCCATACCAAATGAGGTGATGCTAATATTTGTATCACCAACCAACAATTACTAATGGAATACTTGTATCATCAACCAACCCATACTAATGGAATAATTGCAACATGATAAAACTAATACTAAATTTTATATAGTTACATACACTAGCTAATACTAATTTCAAATGAAGTTGATACTCAATTTTGTTTTGTATCATTTAAAAACTATAGCTAATTTCAAACATTTTCCAAATTAAAAAAAAAAACTAAAAATGGATAGTACACATCCAAAATCTTCATAAACTACTACATTTAAATCTCAGAGGTACATATAGCAAAACCTATATTTTAAATGAATTTCAAAGCAAACAGGTAGTAAGAAAATAATGTGCCAACAGAAGTCATATAAAAGAATGTATGTGCTCTTATTGAGTCATCAATGTAATCGAATGAAACATGTAAAAGAATGGACATTAATCTCTAAATCCAAAAAAAAAAAAAAAAAAAAAAACGAACTAGCTTGGTACATTTTGCTTATGTTGGCTACATATTAGCAATTTAACACCTAATTAATGTTTAAAAGAACAAAATTGAAACTGTCATTAATGAACAGATAAGGCAGTTGATCCAGTGAGCTAATCCAGTGAGTTGATCTAGTGAAACTGCCATTAATTAGCAGATAAGGCAGCTGATCCATTGAGAAAGCACGCTGATCCATTGAGAAAACAAGTTGATCTAGTGAGAAAGCAAGTTGATCCAGTAAACAAACACAAGATAAATTTGGTTAAATGAATCATATTATTGCAACAACAAATTCTTCTGTCTCAAATGGTGAAAAGCAAAAATCATCAAAATTAGACAAGCCTCAGCAAGAAGCTTTGCTCAAAGATCAAGGTACAAACGAAGAAGAACATTCAAACCATTTGATTTAGAGGTAATTAAGGATGAGTCCAGTGAGAAAGATGTCATGCTAAAGTACGCCAAACTGCAAAAGCAAGTTTAGTAACACATGTTCAAAGACACAAAGAAAGCCAAAAACTCTTAAATAATAATATATTTTTTTCTTCATTTTCAACAAAAATGTTTGATTAAATTTACACTTTAGTAACACATCTAAATTGGGGTAGAAGTAAAACAACATACAAATCATTATGACAAAATATTTGTTCATAAAATTGTTTTGCACATCAGTTCATTTTTTGGGTGTTTGTCACAAATTTTCTATCCAAGCAAACAAAAAAAAAAGCAAATTGTTGTAGCTTTAATGGAAAGAGTTGGATATTCCAACTCTAAATTAAAGAATTGAGATCAAAAAATGGTAAAAGCAAACATGAGCTACTAACCTATAGATATTTGACCGATGCCTTCAACCACACTACAAAGCCACCCTCGCCAATGTCTCGAAAACAGGTCACCACCTTGTTTCCCCAAGTATAAAGCAACATTGTAATTTATTATCTCATCCAGCAACACTTTCTCTTCCAGCTCATCAACTTCGTGTCCACAACAAAGTTCACGAATTCTCATTTTCATCATCACAGCCAATTATCTCCAACAAAAACAAGTGACACTCAAAATTTAGTAATAAAAAAATTGAATATAAGCTTGACGCTCACCATGATTGATCCGATATCTTCTGGGACAGTTCCATCTTTCTTAGTATGAGCTTCAACCCAAACATCTGTGCGTGTGATTGGTTTTGTACGAGTTGGCCATTTCTTTTTCTGCAAATTCAAATGATATTAGACAATCACAAAATTTTTGCTCAAGGTTCTTTAATTTTAATCAATCTTCAATTAGGCAACTATTACCAGACTATCCCTAGAAGTAACTACATTTCAGCAATATGCTGGCATAATCGCTAACATCCGCATTTGCACAACCTCATCTATTAGCGGTACTGCAAAAAACAGCATAGGCTATAAGAAAAATGAATTTGAAACACTACTCACATGCAACTACAAAAAAAAAGGTAAAATGAAACACACAAAACATTTAAGCCCAAAGAAAGAAAGGGCCATAAAATCTAACCTTGATGAAACCAATTTCTGATGCATTACTGCGGAAGCATTGCCGACAACACATCAACCCATACTTTATGATTAACCCATGGGGGTTGCCACAAACACGGCTGTAAAAAAAAAAAAAAAAAAAAAAAAAAACCATATTTATCAGTGAAAACTTTTGACACTGAAACTTAATTAGTCTTAAATCAAATTTGGTAAATACTTTATTTCATCCACATTGAAATATTCAATGATTCCAATCATGACAGGCTGGCATGGTTAAATATAATATGATTGACAAACTGAAAACATTTTAAGTTCGCCATTAACATGATTGGGAATTTTATGGATGAATGTAAATTGAATCCTTGGATCGTTTATATGCTAGAGTAACCTAAGGAGAAAATGTAAAAGTTTTTAGTAATGTTGTAAAATAGCAATCAAAATACTAAAATGTATGGAGAGTTACTATTTGATCACCTTCGAATTACAAAAGAAAAAGGTGTTATCAGTGAGACTTCCCAAAAATTGGTTTTGGCCTCCCATGAATTAGACAACCAAATCGGTAGTTTTGCCTGGGATTATGAAGGTCATTATTGGACAATAATAATAATAATGATAATACTTATGTGATGTATTCCAATAAATCATCGACAATGGCCAAATATTTGAACTAGCATTCCATCTCTTAAAATTAATTAGGAATACTAAAACAATGTATGAAAATATACTAGTAGACCACCTTTGAATTGAAAAACAGAAAAGGTGTCATCAGCGAAACTTTCCAGGGATCGTCGATGTTGGCCTCCCATGAATCAGACAAACACTGTTATGATTTTGGCTAGGATTATGAAGGCTCAGTGCTACGCTATAAAACTTATAAAACCATTAATTTCAAACTACGCTTAGATATGTATGGATCAAGATCATTTTAAATTTCAATCTTTTCAAACCCATTGTTAAAAAAAAAAATGGATGAGTTCAATAAAGAAAAACAGTATCATCACATGTACGCAGAGATTGTATAACAAAATTAATAAAATTATCAAAAACATTGTAAAAATCTTACCCTTATATCAGTCCAAATGTCTTCTTTGTAGTTTTTTGGCACATATTTCCAATTTGTGTAAGTGATTGGAATGTGAGTCCGAACAAGCCTGCCAAGTTTCATTTTCAGTTTTCCTGCATTATCACCCACCACTTGGCCACGCTCATTCAACTCAACCTGGATTCTTTATTGGGAAGATGATCTGGATGCTGCACTAGAATAAGTATTATGTGCTCCAAACATTTAGGTTAAGGTCAATGATCTGCAACAGAAAAAATAAAATAAGAATAAACTTTATGATTCTAAATAATAACAAAATAATGACAAGCAGACATAAAAAAAACAGCTAACATAACATTCCAATTTAAGATGCTGCATAAATTAAAGAATACAAATAAAGGAGTATACAACTTTTGTCTACATATACGAAAAGTGGAACCTGACCTCTAGATAATGATATTAGAATTAAATTAAAGAATTGATAGCTACTATAGCAAGTCACGCACTGTAAAGGAAAAAAAAAAAAGGTAAAAGCCTATACTCCATGAACTGCACCAGGAACTAGTGATTCACCAGCACCAGGTGGTACCTATTTAATTGGATACAGCCTGGACAAGGAAGAATATCCCACTAGAATGCATCCATGAATGTCTATAAATTGAACCCAAACTCTCGATAACAGTCCATATCCTAACATGAAAACGAAAAAAAAAAATGAGGCACAATAGGTTCTATTTCCATTAAACTGTTAATCAAAGAACTAAAGCATATAGATGCCATTTATCATAGACAGACAGAAAAGCATACAGATGCTATTTATCATAAAGACAGATAAGCATACAAACAGAGAAGCCATTTATCATACATACAGACAGAGAAGCATATAGACGCCATTTATCATTAGGACATGTAGAACCCAATAACATAAATTCTATGATGAAATAGAGAATTGGAAGTAGAACCCAATAACATAAGTTTTCTCATAAAACTCTTAATAGATTCTTCAAATTCTCATTATCATCAAGCATAGACTGATAAACGGAAGGGACCTCCACTTCATCAACACTCTTAGTCAATCTCTTCGGTGTATGTAAGATGACATGCCATTTATCTTCTTTTATATCCTTGGAATAGAACACTTGTATGGCTTCGGAAGCAAGAATGAAAGGTTGATCACCAATTTTATTTTTGTTCTCCAACTTATCCAAATTTACCTGAACCTGCATAATCTGGCTGAAGAGATTTGTCTGTGTTGATAACAACGCATCCTTCATTAGGAAGTTGCTAATAGCAAGTAGGTTCCTCCACTCCACTTGGGGTGACTAGGCCTAGCTTACAAGACTAGCACAAACACAACAGAAGCACGTGCACAACAATCTTTTAAGTTTCCTATTCAAAATAACACTCGCTAAGTAATGCAACAAAAATATCATGGTGTCATGGAGCTAGAAGCATATGGAGATGCGTCTATGACCCTGCAAACATGTTTTTTTAGTGCTGGAACCAGCTCTCAAGTTTCACTAGACATTGAATCTCGCTATCTATGAGACCATTTATGAATAATAATTTAATCAAGCATCTTGGTTTGTACATGAACCCCTAGTTGCTTATCCTATTTTCCAAGTGACAATTCATATAATTCTTTCAAACAGTGCTTGATCAAGTTCTATGCTTGTGCCTTTGCTCTTTAGAAATAATGGTTCAAATTCATAAGCTGGAGGGAGAGACGAGTTGAAGTGCAAAGCAGACAACTACTTTTAACATGTTTAAAACTAATTTCAAGCAAATCCATCAACTATAACATGTTTAAAACTAATTGAAATCCTCCAACTATAACATGTTTAAAACTAATTTCAAGCAAATCCTCATACTATAACATGTTTAAAACTATCTTGCGCATTTTCATTTGAAATGTTGCAAATTCATTACAGGAAGGGATAATATTTTGACTGGAAAGGGGAAAATTGAAGTAATGCATGACATGAATATGATCACAATCCTCATTATGGGAGGAACTGCTACTGATGACCTATATTAGACTTTGGTAACTAAGTTTTCAATGTGTACCAAGGGCAAATGGGAGCTCAGGGAAATGGTTGTTCCTATATGAAAAAGACTATAGTAAGAAAGTTCCTAGTCCAAGTGCCTATCTGGATTTGGTGATTGTGATCTCAAACAATATCGATGTTTAATTTCCTTGTCAAAGGATAGACGATAAAGATCTACGTGTGGTGTGGATGCAGAGCTAGAAGCCTGTATGTCTCAAGTGTTAATTTCCAGGATATGAACCAAATCCACAGCTTAGATTCTAGTTTCGTATAGTCAAGTATGCCGACGATTTTTCTTGTGGTGCCCAATTCTTCAACTGAAATCGATTTAGATGAATAAATGAAATTGAACAGCAGAATAATATTGTCCATGCTATTAACTTTATTTGCAAGGGGGTTGCCTGATTGTCTGCTCAAATATTGTCTGAGGTCAAACATAAAAGAAATCTAGACGGACCACATTGAAAACAAGAAATAACATTCCAATAGGGAGATATATATTGGTCCAGAAGATCTCTACAACAAAGAAATTTCACCAAGTTACATTATACTACTTCTAGTAAACAGATGTTGGGTGAAGATGTGCTTATGCTTACTAGACCAGCTTAAAACATTATCCATCTCAGCAAATCTGAAGAGCAAAAGGATTTAATTTATGAGCATAATAACACCTCTCGTGCTATTTTCTTTGTTTGCAAGGGGGCTGCCTGATTGTCTGCTCAAATTGACTAACGAAAAAACAGTAAACAAGGAAAACCAAAAAATACCTAGTAACCTAGAAGAAACTTGACTACCAATCTAATGCACAAGTTAAACTTGAAAGTAAACTAGATTAGCCCACACAACACTATTCAAATAATGATCATGTGTACGCACAACAAATTCCTTTATTTTTTATACAAACAAATAATGTGTACACAATCCAACTATAATGTAAAGTGAAAGTATAGAGCACAGAAAAATTTGTCCCTCACAAAGAAGGTTAAGCAAGTAATGAGGATCACAAAAGAAATAACAAGTTTAAGAATCAACAAATACATATACATCAATCAATCTAATAAACGAAAATAAATAATTTTTAAGCAAAGTATCAACATACCCCGACATGTTTGCAGTTCAAGGATCTGAAACAAGAACTCCACTGATTTCTACAATAAAGAAGAAACAAAATCAATTCATAAACAATCATTCACTGCACCAACTAAATATGTAATATTGCTCAAAAATCAATTTTACATAACAGGGGTTTTGTTGAGTAATTAGGCTCAAATAACCCCATTAAAGATCTAAGCCTTAGGTATTCATCTGAGTGAAAACCGAAGAATCACTTACAGTACAGAGATATCAGAATCTCTCTCTGTAGCTTCGGATGAGCGAATCGATAACGCGAAAAAGTATAAACAATCAAACTACTAGAGTGTAGATTACGGTGAACTAAGGTGTGAAGTTGAAGTAGATCTACAAGTTCAATTTCATTTGTAATATCTTACAACTAGAAATCGAACATGACTGATTGAAAACAATGACGAAATCAAGAAAGACATAGGAGGCGAGAGGTACCTTTTAGGGTTTGCGTTTCGAGAGCAGCGTAGGCGATATAGAAGCAAATGCAATTAGATCTATCTTGTAGTTAATGAATATCGTGGATTATAAATGCTAAAATGTGTAAAATGTTATGAAGTTCCATCAAGTTTAGCTTATTTATATATTTATTTATTATTTGTTGTTTACTATTTTATTAATTTGATAGAAAGGATGACAATAATTATAATCTAACATGGGATCAATGGTATACAAGATCAAGAACAAGAGCTCATTGATAGGATAGAAACTAAAATGGAAGATGGATTTGAAGATTAAGGCTGAATCAAAAGTGCAAAAACCACTTTAATGAAATAAATCCTAGGACACCTACTAAATATAATGTAAACAAATGTTAGACATTTGATAGAGGATTTCAATTTATCTTTCATTTCAATATACATACATTCATATATAATATAAGCATGAAGTTGGAGAACGTGAGAATCATAACTTTAAAACTCTATTTATTATCACAAACATACCATTTCATGTTTGATACGAAAATAAAATCGAGTGATGAACTAGTTTCATTCTATCATTGATATTAAAATAATTAGACAACGTCGCTAATATGTCGAGGTCATTTTTCATGTGCAATTACATATTTCTGCATCACCATTAGACCTATATCTAATAGTTTTGAGGGGTTTTTCCATGAACGAGATATAAACTCAACGGACAACAAAATAGTTTGCAAGACTTTGATGGTGACGAAATAATATAATTTAATATATTGCAATGTTCATAAGGTCATTCAATGTGCCATATTATCTTAATGTACTAATATAAATACTGATGCAGTCGATTTCCACTCCCTGCCTTGACTTAATTCCACGGACCTGTTGACCAGCACAAGTAACGCACGTGAGCCATGGACCACCTTGGAGTGGCCGATGGTAAAGTCAGACAGGGATCTGAGGAAGGCGTAATGTTGTAAATAGGGAATTTGTAGCATACCTTAGCTTACCAACCTCGTGTCTTATTTATAGTGCAGGAGTCCTGGTTCTACCAAGCCATCGTAGGCGAAGTTTAGGAAGGAGATCTTCGTGGAGATCCTTCTCTAATTAGGAGTTGTGTTGTAGGAGAGAAGTTCCTTATTAGCCCCGTGCTCCTAGATACGCGGGAGATAGTTCCCAATCCAAGAGCAATCCGTAAAAGGAAGTTTCCCTACGTGGAATGTACTCTGGTATTTGCTTCCTAGTTGGAAGCAGGGAGCTGTTGTAGTTGTCCGTCCGAAGCTGATCCTCGAGATATTTGCCTTAGTATGACTTACGGGTATTGAGGATAGATGTGAGACATGTGGGCCTAACATGTTGTAAGAGTTTGGGTCCGTCTGGCAGACTAAATCAGGCGGGCATAGAAGTGAAGTGGCATGAACTCAATGCTATAACAAGCAGTCTGGCCATGGAGCAGTCTCAGGTTGACGCGCTGATTGGCAATTTGAAGTTGTTAGAATGTGAACTTGCTTAATCGAATGCGCGAGAGGAAGAGCTTCTGCAGGAACAAGGTAGATGCAAATTTCGTTGGGTTGTACACAGCATGTTGGAGCTACTAGCACTAATGAATAGGAACATCCGGAGTGGGATCTCAGTCATTACAAGAAGATGTTATATGTAGACTTATCTGTTGCCTTTGCGTCGTCGGACGTGGAAGACAGTTTGGATCCTAATGCTCGGGCCGTGGTGCGTGCTGACGCAGCTCCTGCTCCTTCTTCCGTTAAGCTTAGCTCTTCTATTTCTGTACCTTCTCCCGATAAGGATTAAACTCAGTACTTTTTTTACCCATTTTGTCGATCGTTAATAAAAAAACAGTTTCATCCATTTTGTCTCTATTGCATGTTTTTCATTTCACCTTGTCGTCTTTTTTTTACACATGCTTGTGAATCAATAGGACGTCGAATGGTCTGTCTGTAGTAGAAAGCTTGACCGTTCTATATATTGAATGACTCGGGATCATTGTTGTGTAGTCACGTCCAGTAATGGGCATGTTGCGAACAATTTAGCTGGGGTCGAGTTGCCCAAGTTGTGTCTTGTCCCCAAGGTAAGCTGTTTGAGGCTTGCCTTGCTTGTCTGATTGGTCGGCTGCAGCTACTGCTATGGGCGACTTGCAATGGCCCAGCGTATACGTCAGAGCGTTTGTGGCGAGTCAGACGTCGTAAGCTCGGGCGAACACACTATGTAGTGTTTATTTGGGCATTGGCCGTACGATCTATATATCGGCTCAAGTGGCCTTTGCTGGTAATAGGGTGCTAATTTGTTTGAGCGTGAAGACGCTAACTCAACTAGATTTGTCTTGGCGACCGCTATTTTGAAAGAGAGTGGGGGTCGCTTGGCGAGCTGTGTGAGGCTCCCACCTTCTGAACCATCTATGTCCAAACGACGTGGACTACAGGTTCAGGGAGTAAGGATATGGCGACTACACTGAAGAGTGGTAGTCCCATGGCGAGCCGTCGACATCAATCGGGGAATGACTAGTCTCCCACCTTTCGAACCATCTACAACTGCGCGATGGGGGCTACAAGTTTGAGTAAAAAGGGTTTTGTGACCAGGCTGAAAAGCAATGGTCCCGTTGTATGCCGTCAAGATCAGTTCGGGATTGACTAGGCTCCCACCTTCCAAATCATCTAAACCTGTGCGCATCAAGCTACACATTTGGGAGTTTTCGACGGCCACGCTAAAAAATAGTGGTTACATAGCAAGTTGTCGGAATCAGTTCGCAACTGACTAGGCTCCCACCTTCTAGACTATCTACACCCGTGCAATGGGGGCTACAAGTCCAGGTTGGTGAATCAGTGGCCACATTGAAAAATAATGGTCCCATGGCGAGTCGTCAGAATCAGTTCGAGACTAACTAGGCTTCTATCTTCTAAACTATCTACACCCGGGCAGTGGGGGCTACAAGTCCAGGGTTGGTGATTCAACGGCATGCTGAAAAACAGTGGCCCCATGGCGAGCCGTGGGAATAAGTTCGGGACTGACTAGGCTCCCATCTTCTAAACTATCTACACCCGCACAGTGGGGGCTGCATGTCCAGAGTTGGTGATTCGGCGGCCATGCTGAAAAGCAATGGTCCAGTGGCGAGCCGTCGAAATTAGTCTAGGACTGACTAGGCTCCCCTTTCAAACCATCTACACCCGCGCAGTGGGGGCTACAGGTTTGGGCTTTGATCATTATCTTTCATTGCCAGTCACCAGCTAGGCTTACCTGATTGTGGGTTCAGCGATCATTGACTGCAAAGGGGGCAATGATCCCTGGCAAGTCATCATCACCAAGCGTGATAGCGCTGATTATACTCCCACTTCCTAGACCATCGAGATCCGCACTGAGCGGACTAGGTGTCAGGAGATACCAGAAGTCATCATCATCAGCTTAGGTTGACTAAGCTTGCCCGGTTAGAGAGGGGTTCTGACTGTTTCAAAGCGCGAGAACCCAAGTCCGCTAGTGTCGTGCACTGTGCGGACATCATTACCTTAAAATAAACAGTGATTTGTAGGTACGGTCCGTGCATCAAGGCTGATTTGGATTTGCGCTCGTGCCAAGGATGCAGCAGAATATTGTTGGAATGGTGGGTCGAGTGGATCGAGTCTTTGGGCTCGCCAAGGAAGAGTTAGTGTTTCTTGTGTACGGCGTAGGCTATGGGACTGTTGAGTACCGGTTACTCCCCCTGAATTGATGGGGTTGCATGCAATGCCATTAATTGAGCGAACGCGATCTGCATATTTTCCTTGGGAACCACCATTTTTCATTTCCCACACATTATTCTCTGTTTAGCAGTTAATGCAGAAGGCCCGTTTGATGAACCATTACGCCTATATAATGGTGACTCCCAATTGTTGTAGGCACTATCTTTCACAAAGCTTATCTCCCGAATGTTCTTGTTTGAAGAAAATGTTTTGGGTCTTCCAAAGACTGAAGGGAGGTCTCTAGCAATGGAGTCATCGAATGTTCTGACATTTGCACTGATCCTGGCCTTGAAGTGAATTCGGGTTGCTCTTATGGATCGTTCAGCAGACTGTCGAGGCGCTTCAGAGGTTACTGAAGAGTAAACCTTGAAAAGAGGTCAATCTTTGTACCGACAGAACGTTGGGAGGATGTGTTCCCACTTGCCATGGCCTCTCTGCTTCGCTGGGCGGAAGAGCTTGTCACTCCTGTGCCACTTAAATGTGACGTATCTACCGTCGTTTTGCCTAGCACTGGTTCAGGCTGCTCTGTAGAATGTAGTTGGATCTAGGAGCATTCTATCCGTTTCAGTAAGCGTAATGGCAGCCTTGTGTCGTAGGTTGGTCTCTACGTATTGTCCCTTTGGAATGGTTAGCGATGTACTTAACGCACTGGTGAAGGGTGGAGAGACTATTGCTTCCATCTGGTGGATCCATGGTCCTCCCAAGATAAGGTTGTAGGTTGATGGTGCATCTGCTACCGTGAAGTCCAAAAACATGACATTTCTTAACTGTGGCTCCCCTGCCACTGTTGCTAGCCTTATCTTTCCGAGAAGGAAACATTTCTCCCCGCTGAATCTGATCAACGGGTTATCCGAGAGTGTCAAGTTTTCCTCCTTTAAGTAAATGTTGTGATACGTACTATAAAACAGGACGTTGAGCGAGCTACCTATATCCACCAGAGCTATCTTTACCTCCCACTTTGCTATGGAGACCGAGATGACTAGAGCGTCGTTGTGTGGCGCTCGAACTCCTGTGAGGTCTTTTGTTAGTAAAGGTCAAAGTGGGAATGAGGCTTTAAATCCTTGAGTGGCAGATGCGGTAGTCCTCGTCCGCGGGTTGTGTCTGCATTTCCAGTAAGGTTCACTTGCGAGACCTATACGACTGGTCTTCATTCGGTCCGACCCCATGAAGGACATAGAATCCCCGAGGTGTCATTCTCTATTTCTTTAACTTACTCCCCATGTCCCCGGTTCGTTCTGGCCGCTTTTTAGAGTTCAAGAATTTGTTCGGTTTACCTCTGTGGATCCAGTACTCAACTTCACAACTCAGACTCATGCAGTCCTTGGTATCGTTGCCACCCTCCTTGTGGTATGCGCAGTACTTGCCGTTGTCACGCTTGGCAGGGTCCCGACGCTGATTCGGGGGCCACTTCAGATCCTCCCAATTTTTCATGGAGTTTAGTACGTCAGACAAACTGGAATTGAGGGGTGTCACATTCCTGGATCCAACGTAGTTGGATGTTTTATCTGGCCTAGACCGACTAGGGTCTGACCTGTTGTTATTGCATTTTCTCTTGCTCCGTTCCTCGTCCTCGCGTCTATTTCCCTCTTTCTTGTCCTTATGAGCGGAGGGCTTCTTCTCGCCTTCGATTTCCCTCTTCACGATTCTCAGCTCCTCCAAGGTCATGTGCTTTTGGGCGCTCTTGAGGAGCTCTGTCATGTCCAGAAGGGGCTCTAAGGTGAGGTATTTGTAGGGCTTTCCTTCCTTGAGGCCCGCAGTGAAGGCTGTCACAGCTGTGTCGTCACTGCATTCGTCGATGAGAGTCAGTTCGTTGTTGAAGCGTGTGACATACTCTCTGAGAGTCTCGTGGGACCTCTCTTTTAGAGAGAGTATGTAGTGTGGGCATTTTCAAAAATGCTGGCTCCCCTACGAAACATGTCAGGAAATCCTTTGCCAGTGTCTTGAAGGAGTCGATCGACCTCAGCGGAAGGTTGTGGAACCATGTCAGTGCTGACTTCTTCAGTCTAGTGGGGAAGGTATTGCACATCATCTACTTTGATCCTTCTTTTAAGGCCATTACGTGCTGGTATTGACGCAAGTGGTCGAATGGATCAGTGGTTTCATCGTAGAAGTCGAGCTTCGAAGGAATGAACTTCCTCGGAAGGGTCTCATTCATGATCCGATCCACAAATGGTGGGACGGAGAGGCGGTACAGTAGGCTGGGTCGTGCGCCCCTCTGTGGAGGGAGTTTTGAGTGTCGAGCCTCTCTGCCCTGGCAGTAGGCTCCATGTTAGCCGAGTAGCCTCCCCTAGTCCAATGAGAACTGGCGAGGGCTTGGCTTTCCTGTGCTTGCTCCCTACCATCCTTCGGAGATGGAAGCCCATGATGCTCCTGGTCTCCATTGGCAGGTAGTGGATTTTTTTCGCATGAGGGCCTCCACCGCCTTGGCTATCTACTGTATTTGAGATGACAACCTATTGATCCGAGGGTCTGTCATTGTTGTTTTCAGCGCGGGGGCGTGAGTCTACAGCCCGTGTATGACCAGAGCCGCTGAAAGCGGCGATGCTACGCCAGTCGAAGCGTTTGACGTGTCCCCCTATTTTTCGTTGTTGCGTGACCTAGTGGTCACCATCTTTCTGGGTTTTGAAAGGAGACAACACTAGTGAAAAGTTAAGAATTTTGTCGTCTGCACGGACAACGCCAAATTGATGCAGTCGATTTCCGTTCCCTGTTTTGACCTAATCCCACTGACCTGCTAACCTGCACAAATAATTACGTGAGCCACGGATCATCGTTGTGGTAGCCGATGGCACTCCGATGGTAAAGTCAGACATGGATCTGAGAAATGTGTAATGTTGTAAACAAGGAATTTGTAGCATACCTTAGCTTACTAACCTCATGTCTTATTTATAGTGCAGGAATCCTGATTATACTAGACCATCGTAGGCGTAGTTTAGGGAGGAGATCTTCGTGGAAATCCTTATCTAATTAGGAGTTGTGCTGTAGGAGGGAAGTTCCATGTTAGCCTCGTGCTCCTAGATACGTGGGATATAGTTCACAATCCAATAGCAATCCGTAGAAGGAAGTTTCCTTGCGTAGAATGTATTATGCTAATTGCTTCCTAGTTGGAAGCAGAGAGCTGTTGTAGTTGTCCGTCCGAAGCCGATCCTCGAGATATTGGCCTTAGTAGAACTTACGGGTATTGAGGATAACTTTTTAGATGTGTAGGCCTAGCATGTTCTAAGAGTTCGGGTCCATCTGACAGACTTAATCAGGCGGGCTTAGAACTGCTTGAGCCAGATCAGTGTTGGGCTGACGCTGGGGCCCATAATTCCTTGAATCATCATAACACGTGTATGGCTCAGGAATGTGACCATTTTTATGTATCATTAAATACAAAATAGCGATTATTTACTACCTTAACAAGCCATTGGCATGCCTATTTATTAAAAAAGAATGGTGTACAAGTTGAACTCATTTATCCCAAACAAAATGGTGTACACAAAATGGTGCATTGAGTTTTCTAAGTTTGAAATCCATAATTAGCAAAAAGAGCTTGAGCCAACAATAATCTTGACTATAATATTTTTTTTTTGGGAATCCTCATAGTTAATAAGTACTTTCACCTAAAAAGATTGAAATCTTTTTTTTCTTACATCACCTCTTCTTATTTCCCACTACTACGAGCTTTATATTTAATGATTTTATGCATTTTTTTTTGTAATAGACAAATTTCGTCACTAAACATCTTCACAAAACACGCCTCATCTAAAATCCGTACAATGATTAAAAAAAAAAGTAGCACCAAAGGTTATAAATGAATTGAGTAGCTCCCTTTGGAACACTTTTCGCTTCATTTTATAATTTTTTAACACTCATACTTTGCTTAGCCATCTCCAACAATGTTTTTTTTTAAGAGATTTACATCTACAAGGTTATGTAATGTACGTGCTATACCTCCAAAATTCATTAATCTCACATTGGTTAAACTTGTTTTCTGTTTAAATCAGTTGGTCTAGCTTCTCAAAAGTCATCTGACCAAGTATGGCAATATGATAAAAATGTATACCATAATGTAGATGTATAAGGGGTGGTATAAGGTTTATTCCACAAATTGGAGACGATGTTTGTGTATAACTTTACACACATCCTACTACCATTTAATTATATGTAAATTGCCTAAATAGCCCTTTTACGTCGAAAGTTATTAATATGCTTATTCAAGGCAATACATTTTAAGATTCGACATGATCAAACATTTAAATAAGGCCCAAACTATTTGACACCACCACCCCCACCTTTCTGTCTAACACCACAACCTTTCTATCCCACACCACAACATAATTTTTGACACCACCACATGTTTTGTGTTTTCTTCTCCACAAAACAACAACGGTTGCTTCTCTCCCACTGTTGTCGATACTACTATCGTCGTCGTTGTTCACCTGTCCTTTTTTTCCTTTATTGTTTTCTTCCTCTCTTCCCTCTTTTTTATTCCCTTCAATAACAGGTTGCAATAACAGCAACAACTGTTGTCAGCCGCTTACCATCATCCCCTCCCCCATTTATTTTCCTTTCTCCTTAGATCTCGCTCCAACCTCTAAAAGAATGGGTTAAAATAAAAGAGAAGGCTGCAGCAGCCTGCAGTTGAGATGAAAAGATAGGGAAGAAATAGGAGAAAAAAGAAAAAAGAAAAAAAGGAAGGGAGGGGGCAGATAAGGGCGGTTGAGAACTGGGAGGTGCAAGGAAAGGCAGTAATGGCAGTGACGTTGTTGTTTCTACATGTTGCTGGGAAGAGATCACAGTGGGAGAATGAGAGAAGATAGGGAAAAAATGCTTTTATTCGTGGTGTACCTTAGTAGGTTGAAAATGGGGTGGTGGTGTCAAAGTAGGGAATTGGTTGTGTCAAACAATCGCTGCCTTTAAATAAGTAGTAATTTACAAATTCTAGGGTTCATTTACTACCTCTCCAAAGTGTCAATGTCGAGTTTTGGTGTGTGCATGCGTGTAACAACCTCGTTCAATCTTGTGTAGGATGCCCAAATGATCATTTAAGGTCCTTAGGTTTTTTAGTTTATTATGTGGAGAATGAGCAAGATTCTAAAAATCGTTAGGCGGTATGCCGAGGCAAGCAAGGGATTGGCACTCACCTAGGGTTTTTTTTCTTCGTATTATACTTTTATAATTTATAAAAGTTCAGCATAATAGCATTATAATTTACTTCCAATTCACTGTCAAGATAAATATGGAAAATGTATAAAATGAAAATTAAGCATAATAGCATATATATAGATATTAATGAGTAATACGAAAATATAGTCTTAATTTTTAAATTTTTTTGAACTGGAAATAGTTTTTTTTCAAAAATCCGCCCAGACGGCCGTCCAGCCTGCCTCGGCGTTTCCTTGCTAACTAGCCACCTAGGCCGAATTTTAGAACAGAGTGTATGAAAGCCCTTATATATATATTGGGATTCACTTGGTATGTTTGAAATAAAAGGATGTATCTAGAAATTCTTCCAACTCATGCACCACCACCGCCACTATAATATTAATCATTGAATAATGAATCGCCAGATGATTAATTAAATGACGACTCACAAGTCAAAACTGGGTTTTCATCAAAGGTCTCTTCCAGTGCTTCGTTTTCATCTTTAGACAACAATTGGACTTCTTTTTCTTCAACATTCCAATCTATATCTTCTTTTTCTTTTATTTCCAACATTATTTTTGTGTGTGGATTAAACATTGATGTTAAATAAATCCACTTTATAAGTAAAAAACATTAATGGGATCCATTTATTTTCCAATAGATGCATTAAGTGGACGATTTATCAAGTTGGTCAAAATTTTGTTTGTGGGGTCTCTTAACTAAAATCCTATGTGTTGCATCCAAGAATATAATGATAACATAAAATAGAAATTTTCATATGGTGCCTCTAATACCATGATGCAGATGCCTTTACCAGGTGCCTAAGTTTATTCAACTCTTCAAATGTGCAAGGACTAGAGACCCTTTGACGGACTCTAGAAGTCCAACTAGTGAAGTGCATCATGCATAGTCCATGGAGTAAGGTATTAGCCCAGCCCTAACCAAAGTATGTATGGATCGAGTTTAGGGCAAAGGAAAATAACTTAGCTCCCATTAGCGTGAGCAAGATTAGATCTCTCAGGTTCTATTTACCAACACATGTCATTGGGAACCACAATAATAATAAGCCTATTGTTTCTCTCCTAATAGCGTATTACTTTTCCTTTTCTTTATTTCCAAATTTCTCTTTTATCTTATGTTTATGCATTCTTTGTTAACCAAATTAATGGAGACGAACGAAGTTAGAATAAATCTCATTGTGTTTTCAAACTCTAATTTTTTTTTTATGTATTCATCAAAACTAATGTTCGATAAGTTTATGAAATTTAACTTGAAAAAATATCTCCAACATCCTCACATTCCATTATACTTTTTTGGGGCCATTTTTTGTTTCTCGTGTGAAAGCTTTTGTTCTTGAATAATATAGTGATTTTGTTACTTCCGACTTTGATTTATTTCATTCAAGATTTTGTGCTTTCTTGGTGGTGATATTTTTATGCGTGATTTGTTGTTGAAGTTCATTTTTCATTCCATATATTGGTTTATGATTTTGTGTGCCCTCTTGACTCAGTTATCACAGTGCCATCTTGATTCATTCAATATTTTAGATTCAAGGCTTTTTTTTGGTGATCCATTGAAGACTTTGGCGTTATTTCCCTACAATTTCAGTTTGAGTTTGATTTATTCAATCAAGCCCAAATAATGACAACTCATCCAATAAGAAATTGTTTAAAACTTTTGTTGATTCCCTCATCAAAATAATGGAAAATTTTAGGTTTTGTAGAGTTTGATTTATATAAGCAGACTGACTTAGGATTATCAAACCAATAGAATTGTTCTTTGTGTGATTCACTTTTATATATCTACTATTGTGAATTTAAGAGCTTTCTTCCTTGTGGATTCAAGGTTTGGTTTGTCTTCTCTTTCTTCAATTGAAGAGAAAAATGCAATTGATTTGATAATCAATTGAATAAGGAGAAGACAAAACAAACCTTGAATCCACAAGAGAAATTCATTTGATAATTGATTAGAAATCTTGTTTTTTGAGCTTTTTATATAGATAATTCCATTAGAACTTTCTAGATCCTAATAGAACAAGGAAAATAATTTTCCTAGTGTTGTTTTTGTGGTGTTTAAGGGATGTGAAACAAACACATGTGGTGGTGGGTTGGTGGCTGGGAATTGATGCGGAAGGTGGCTGGAACATGGCTGAAATGGAGGTTGCAAAGTGGCGGCTTATGGGCTGAAATGGAGGATGCAAAGTGGGGGTTTGTGGCTGCGAAACATGGCTGCAAAGTGAGTGATTGTGCGTTGTGAAACAGGGTTGCGAGGTGGATGTTTTATTGGCTGAAACAGAGGACGTGGTGGCTAAATCATCCTAAAATGTGCTTACTTCATGCTTTTCTTCAACACTAGAAGCTTCAGACTCAGACTATTGTTCAACCTTCTCTTTCAATCTTTTCTTAGCAACCCAACCTATTATTATACTCTTTTTTCTTCAAACCCAATGTCTAGAAGTAAATAAATTTTCATGTTACCTCCATAAACTATATACCCCGCACAATAAATACCAAAATTTTATGCAAATAAAGCAAAATACCTTTAGATGATTTGAAAAAAACTTATCTATCCGACTTGGAAGAGCTACCCAAAGCAAGTCGAGCAATAGATCGACCAAAGGAAGAAAAAGGTAACACTAGGGGCCTTGAAAAGCCCTTGTTGTATCTTGTTGGTCATCTGGGCATCTCTGCAGAAAAGTCAAAAAAGCAAAATAGATGATTTTTCCACAAATTACGCAAAACCCAAACCCAAACCCTCTAATATACATACTGCAATAATAAAACTAGTGAGGTGCTTGAGAGGTTTTGAAGTGCGAACGAGTTACCTGTAAGAATAATAGTTTCTGAGATGAATGCGCACGAAAAAGGTTTTCAGTTTTGTGGGTTTGTGAGAGTTTTTGATGTAAAAATGGAAATTTGTTGAAAGAGGGACGTTGATTTGGTGATTTTAGTAGAAGAAATAAGATTAAGAAGATATGGGATTCACAGAGGTTGAGAAAAGAGGCTAGGATTTTAGTGAAGCAACTTTAGTAGGTGTTAGATAAATGAGGTTGTTACTCTAAATTGCACGACACATGTGAGTCAAGTGGGATTGGTAGTTCAGAAAATATGAAAAATATAGATGTCACATGTGAATGGGTTGTGCGTTTTGTAAGACAACACAATTTTGTTTGACCTAAAAGTGAGGGCGCCACTATTTTTTTTTTTAACAATATGGTGTGTTGCTAATTAGGCCATTATGGTGGGGGGGGGGGGGGGGGGGGGGGGTCCCACTAAATCACCCTTTGAAAAACCACTTTGAAAGTATTGTTTTTTAAAACCCAATGTGGATCTTTAAGTGGGTGTGGAAAGGGATTCTCTTTTGGCTAACCATTTTCCATGGGAAGTCGAATCAATTCTCCATGTTATGTGGTTTTCCGCTATTTGGTTGTGTATTTAACGACAATAAAAGAATTCTCCATGTGACTAGTTTTTCATCTCTTATGGGATTCCAAATCTTTGGTCTCCCATCGAAAATGAATTTCATGGAAACAATTCCAATTCCCATGTCCAATTTTCCATTCTACCAGACATACTCAAATTTATACAAAACAATGGTGGGGGTTGCCCCATATTTCTTCCTCCATCAATCTCTTTATAGACCCAAAACTTACAAACTTCTTCAAACCAAACCAAACCCACCATGGGGAACTCATCAAGCAAAAGAAGAAACACAAATTTCTACCAAACCCACATGCAACACAACACACCTCTTCATTTCCTTCACACCACCACCTCCTCCACCTCAAACTTTGTTTTGTGCAAACGCCCCATACCCATCCCACCAAACTCCTTATTATCAACCACAACCATCTCCTCAGCCTTCTTATTACCACTACAACACTTCGCAACCCTGTTTCACAACCAACAAACACCTGATTCAACCCCTGTTTAAGCCACCATTCGCACCACTAAAATCCCCTACGATTGGTGGATGAAACATGGGCTGAAATGGAAATTTTTTCGGCTGCAAAACAGGGATGCGAGGTGGTGGTTTGGTAGCTGCAAAATGTTGTTTTTGTGGCTGCAAATTGATGGCGTTTAAGGGATGTGAAATAGACACATGTGGTGATGGGTTGGTGGCTGGGAATTGGTGCAAAAGGTGGCTGGAACATGGCTGAAATGGAGGTTGCAAGGTGGCAGCTTATGGGCTAAAATGGAGGCTGCAAAGTGGGGGTTTGCGGCTATGAAACATGGCTGCAAAGTGGACGATTGTGCGTTGTGAAACAAGGATGCAAGGTGGATGTTTTAGTGGTTGAAACAGAGGATGTGGGGGCTAAATCATCCTAAAATGTGCTCACTTCATCATTTTCTTCAACACTAGAAGCTTCGGACTCAAACTGTTGTTCAACCTTCTCTTTCAATCTTTTCTTAGCAACCCCAACCTATTGTTTTATTCTTTTTTCTTCAAACCCAATGTCTAGAAGTAAATAAATTTTCATGTTACCTCAATAAATTATATACCACACACAATAAAAACCAAAACTTTATGCAAATAAAGCAAAATACCTTTAGATGATTTGAGAAGAACTTATCTATCCAAATTGGAAGAGCTACCCAAAGCAAGTCGGGCAATAGATCCACCAAAGGAAGAAAAAGGTAACACTGGGCCTTGAAAATCCCTTGTTGTATCTTGTTGGTCGTCTGGGTATCTTTGTAGAAAAATCAAAAAAACAAAATAGATGATTTTTCCCCAAATTACGCAAAACCCAAACCCAAACCCAAATCGTCTAATATACATACTGCAATAACAAAACTAGTGAGGTGCTTGAGAGGTTTTGAAGTGCGAATGAGTTACCTATAAGAATAACAGTTTCTGAGATGATTGCGCACGAAAGGGGTTTTGTGGGTTTGGAAGAGTTGGCGATGTAAAGGTGGAAACTTGTTGAAAGAGAGACGTTGATTTAGTGATTTTAGTAGAAGAAATAAGATTAAGAAGATATGGGGTTCACAGAGGCTGAGAAAAGCAGCTAGGCTTTCAGTGAAGCAATTTTAGTATGTGTTAGATAAATGAGGTTGTTACTCTAAATTACACAACACGTGCGAGTCAAGTGGGATGGGTAGTTCAAGAAATATAAAAATATGGATGTCGCATGTGCATGGGCCGTGTGCTTTGTAAGACGACACATTTGGTTTGACCAAAAAGTGAGGGTGCCGCTACTTTTTTTTAACAATTTGGAGTGTGATGCTAAGTAGGCTATTATGGTTGGGGGAGGCTCCCACTAAATCACCACTTTGAAAGTATGGCTTTTTAAAACCTAGTGTGGATCTTTAAGTGGGCGTGGAAAGGGATTCTTTTTTGGTTGGCCATTTTTCATGGGAAATCGAATCAATTCCCAATGTTACGTGGTTTTTTGCTGTTTGTTGTGTATTTAACGACAATAAACGAATTCTCCATGTGACTAGTTTTTCCATCTCTTGTGGGATTCCATTGGAAATGGATTTCATGGAAACAATTTCAATTCCCCTGTCAATTTTTTCCATCGTACCAAACATACCCAAATTTGGAGAAAAAAAACGGTGGGGAGTTAACACGAGAACTCGGCACCATTGATAGGGTCTTGGGCCTAACCCGGCCCATTTCCCAGCCCTAACCCAACATCAATGCATGAGCTCCACTTGTCACATCAAGTGGTAATTCTAATCTAGAGATTGTAATTAACATTGGGCTCTCAATCCAACTTGAAAGCTTTTTCCTTTCTTTTCTAACAAAGCTTTCTCTCTAGTCGGACTCACAATCCCTCTATTCTATAGAGAGAAGTACAGAGACCATGCAGTGTTCGATGATGGGTTGAATGAATGAACCATTTGGGTCTCTCTAACTCACTGTAAGGATACGGCAAACCCCTCTTTCAACAATCTACTTTAACCCCTTTATTTAATTTGATCTCTCACGCGAAGTTTGTCCAATTCTGACTAGGGTTTTGTTATCTTGAATTCACTCTGAATGATTTGGGTGGGAAAGACAACAACTTTCGCTTCTCTGCAACGAATTACCCTTCAAAGGTAATAGTTTTACTCGAACTGCTTCGCATTTGATGAGGGTTTTTCTTCTTCTTGGCTGAATTTGCATAATTTTTGCTTCAATGTGGTTGTGCTACTGTTGTTTGAACTGATTTGTGTCATTAAAACCCCATATTTTGGTTTTTGAGCATAGGGGATTTTAGGGTTTTGCATGTATTGTTGAGTGAACAATGGGTTTTACCTGTTGTGGATTTGCTTGGCTTGTTGAGTTCAATTGATATATTTTCTAGACTAATATACAAATGATGGTTTGGTTTCATTGAGTACCCAGTGTATATTAGTTATTCAAGTTAATCCTATTAGCCAGGCTATGGATGGGCGTCATCATGCGGAATCTGCGACATACCATAGAAAACAAAATTTGATTTTTTTTTAAGAAATTCGTTCTTGGATTTTCACGAATCTGAAAATGTGTCATACCATAGATCCCTTATAGAAAATTTGAAATTCTCAAGGATTGGACTTAGATGAACTGACAGGAGCATAGGATATAAAATTTTAAATTGAAAGACACTGTACAAATATGTAGCTAAATCATTCAACATTGAAGAGAAGGTGTGTCATGAATGTCAGCATGTGTGCAACATAACATATTAAAATCTTGGGGTGTGTTTGATTCGAAGGAAAATTTCCCATAGGAAAATTACAAAAGGAAAGAAGAAATAGGAGTGGAAGTGGGAAAAAAATGTCCATGAAGTTAAAGATATGATTCTATTTTTAGCAAATAATTTCTTAGCTCTCTCCTAAGAGAACATTTTCCACTACTTGATAACAAAGCAAGAGGGTAGTGATCATAACAAAGTTCATGTAATTCATTCGGAAAAATGGAAAATTTTCATGGTAAAATTTTCTTTGAAATCAAACACACCCTTAATGGAAAACCATCATTACTGTTTTAATGATATTGTCCATCGTTTTTGAAAATATTCATAATCCCGCCTCTGAAAAATTTGATACGTATCTTATGGGTTTATTTTGTGTTGGTTGTTGGTTTTTATTTATTTATTTATTTTTATTGTTGCAGTGGTGGGAGTTGAAGGGACACAAGTTTATGTTTGTTATATGTAAATGGCATGATCTTGTAGGCTAGATGGGCATTCTTCTGGTCTTGCAGTAGTGGCCATTACTTGTGCTCGTTGTCTTTCCTCGTGTCAGTTAAGGTTTTCAAGTCATTTTGTATGAGATGTCTTAAAAAGTTGGGTCCAGACCCAACCTAATAAGAATCCGAGTGGATCGACAGAATTAGTTTCAACTCAAATGTCTGATACAGACCCGAATTTAAATTTATAATTTTCTCAATGTTTTTATTTAACATTATCCTTATATGTTGCATATGTCACTTCAATTTTAACACAATAACAACTTGTTCACTCATGTAGCTCCATGGAATTGGGACAAGTACACACCTTAACTGATGAACTTTTAAACCCAGACCTGTCCATTGTTCAGCCCTACCATAAGAGAATAAACTTGACATCATTATTTCAGTTATTTAAGTCAGAAAATTCTATTAATCACAAAAGAGCATGGTAGTGAGTGAGAAAGTCGCTGTGCTCCCCCCAAAGTACAAATCTTCTAATAATACTTGTAATCATTATATACATGAGTTCCACTTGTCCCATAGAGTGGGCATGCTAACATAGAGATTGTAGTGGATTTTGGCATTTTGGGTTCTCAATCCAAGTTGTAAAAGGTTCTCTTTTCCCATCAACAAAGCTAATAACTCCATTTGCGTTACCTAGTATAGAGTATTGATGTGTAGTCTTCTAAGATGGTTGAAGGGTTTTGACCTCTTATTATAAGGGTACACGTCAGACTCTTTCAAGAAACTAAGTACTTGAACTGAACTCCATCAGTTTCATCTCTCAAGATTTTAATCCTGTTCTCTGATTCGTACTAGGGTTCTATTATCTTCAATTCTCTGTGACGGTTTTGGATTGAAAAGACGAGGACTTTTGCCTCTCGAATTCCCTTTCTAGGTAAAAACTTTACTCTAACTTTATAGTATTCACATTTGTTTAGGGCATTTTCTCCTTCGTTAAATTTGGGTAGTTTTGCTTGAATGTGGTTATGCGATTGTAAATTTGTAGTCTGCATTCTTAGCAATTAAATCCTTCAATTTTCTGTGTGTATTTTTTTAAAAAATTTTTTAGGGTTTTTTTCCACAGGATTTTAGGGTTTTGGTGCTTATACTGTTTGTATGGATTGTTTAGTATAAATGGGGTTTTACCCATGTTAGATTTTCATGCTCAATGCATAAATTTTTAGATTATAAGAACGATGTTTGGCTTCAGTTTCATGGTTAATCAATAATTGAACTTAGATGAACTGATAGGACAACACAGCATAAATTTTAACTCAAACGACACTTCTAAATGCTAAGGAATGCAATGCTGTGCAGGTGTGAAGCAAAATAGATAAAAGTGGAAACACATTGTTTTACTGATTTATTTTTAATTATTCATGATAACTCATCAATGATTTTCCATTGTCTTTGAAAAAGTCAGAAAAAATTTAAAAGCTATCTTCTGGGATGTTATTTTATTTTATTTGTTTATTTATTACTTTTGTATGTGTGTGTTGGGGGGGGAGGGTATTTAAATGGTAGGGGTGTTGTTATGGGTATGCATTTGTGGCCATCACTACTTGCTGTCTTTCCTTTCATTAGAGCTCTCACTTCTTTTCATTGATAAATAATTACCTTTTATTTATTTTTATCAGAACAACATAAGGATGTTATTTGTGTGCCAAAACAGGAGCAATTCAAGGAGAATGTCCTCTCTCAGATCAGAATTACCTAGGATATTTGACTTTTATGCGTAGCTACCAATACAAAAACGGGAAGTTGATAAAAAAATCATTCTGTAAGAGAAAATGAATTATATGTGAAAATAATCTATTTTAAGGTACATTAATTTGAAATAGAACAGAAAAATAAATCTTATGATAGAAATTTTATATATTTATATGAATCAACAAAGTACATAATAACTATTTTCTTAATTTTTATTTTTATTTTTATTTTTATTTTTATGTATTTCTCCAAACTATCTTTTTTACACATTAGATTATAAAGTGAGCTCAAGGAAGGGTTGCAATTACCAAATAGAAGAGAAATCAAGACGTGTTAGGTTACTAGTTTCAACATAATATCATATCTATGTCTTGCTGAAGTTTAAAATGTGATAATCCAAATATACGGGTGTTAGTGTTTTATAACAAGGTTTTATTTTTTATTTTTTATTTTTTCATGATTACATGGTTTAAAAAAGGGAACTTAAAAGTAAGATGGAGAAAACTTAGTGACAATGCTTTTATGTCATTCCCTGCGTTGTCCTCCTTTTGCATTTGTAGTCATAACTCACACTGGTTGTCTTTCTTTTCATTAACAAAAATGCCTACTTTTTTTCTTTGATAGATTTCAGGTTTTATTATTATCACTATCAATTAATTATCATAACAACAGAAATTTTCTTAGTAATTTGTGCCAAAAAGGAATTTGTGAAAGAGAAGTGTCACCCCTATGTCCAAACTTTACCTAGAAACTTTTAAATTTTATTGGGACAAAAATCAACAAAGAAAAAAACAGAAAGATTTTTGTGCAGAATTTCAGATTGGAAAAATCTTATAGCTTACGACCAAATATGGTTCCGATCTCTACTTCCTTGCCATTGTCACCATCACCGTCACTAGCACCACTGCGATTATCAACACATACTTAGTTTTTGTTAAATGCTATAGAACTAGATAAAGAAATATGAGAGAAAAGATAAGGTGATAAACTATGTAGTGGAGAAATGAGCAAGGCTTATTCATTTTTATAATGTGGTTACCAAGTTTTGATATGATCTTCTCACTCATTTTTCTTTTTAATAAAAAATATTGTTTGTTTGATTATAAAAAAAAGAAAAAAAATCCTATAACTACAATTGAATAGTCATAAGTACACCTACATAAGTAAATTATACGAAGCATACATAAAGTATATTATTTTACACAATAAAACATAGAATTTATATAATAGAATTCCAAATGAAGGAGAAAACAAGTGAGTGAGAACTAAGAAGTTCAAAGATCACATAGAAACCATTACTAACATATTTGAAGGAAAATTTTGAAATAGATCTAATCTCCTAAAATGATGTTAGCTCAATTGCAAAGGACTTCTGGATTAGGTTTTTCTGTGCTCATGTTTCAGTTGGTGCCATGGTATGACCATAATCTTGATCACATTGCAGATGGTGTGGTTTTCTAATTTCTTGCAAGAGAAGATGTGATTGTTCTTTTTCCATAGAACTCATAACACAACAATGAAAAGTATCTCCCGATTTCATTTCCCTCGAAGAGGTAGATTCTATTGTGTTATTGGTTTACCAATACCCTAATTGAGAACTCCATCTAGATATGTCCGCAATAGAAGTCAACACTACATTAGTGAATCAACAGAGAAGCGATGGATTTGCTTTCAACTTCACAAAGGGCACAACTATGTAACTATAAGAGTTTTTTTTTTTTTTTTTTTGGGGGGGGGGGGGGGGGGGGTGGAGGGGGGCAGGTAGTCAAGATTTAGGGATTTGGCATTGGTTTGGTAAGGTGGGGTTTGCTTTCGCTAGAAAATAATAACATAGAAATTGAACTGGGATCGAGGGTTTAGGTCCATTACCAGCGAAGTGGGTTAGAACTTGTTTTCTTCCCCATTAAAAAGTTGTCATCTCTCTCTTTCTGTTTTTTTTTTTTTGCATCTCATTCATGCAAAACATCCACAAACGATTTCCCAACTAGCAACTAAGTTTCCAAAGGGAGCCCATGGTATGATGCCAAAATAGCCATAGAACTTCCATGTAACTAAGTTTCCAACGGGAGCCCATGGTATGATGCCAAAATAGCCATAGAACTTCCATGTTAACTTCTGCTTTCAATAACCTCATTGTGGAATTCTGAATTGTTTTGTTGTAGCAAAATGATCCGAGATTTATCATGAATGCATTTTTAGAGACATGAAAGCAAAAAGCCTATGAGGTCATTTCTGTAATTGGATAATTAATACTGCATTTCAAGGTTCAATGATCCCAACCTTGTTGAATATTGCTTCATTAAGAGCTATCCGGTGAAGATTTAGGTTTGCTTCTTATAAAACGTATCATTAATACAATTAAAAGGGTTTTGATGGGTGAATATAGATACTTGTTTGAGTCGAGCTCGTTGGGATCCCTTTTGTAGTATTTCTCACCATGTCTTCTAGATGATGATTTTGGTGTCCTCTTTGTTTTTCCAGATTCATTGTACCAACAAAACTTTACTTTGCAAAAGGAAGAAAAGGTTTTTAGCAAAAAAAACGTTCATGCCCAGACATAGTTTAACTGTATATGTTTGTCATTGAGCCTAATCACAACAAAAAACCTCTAATGGTAATGATTTCAAGAGTATATGAAAATAATGATTTCAAGAGTATATGAAAACAATCTTTTGCGAGATACCCTCTTGATGTATTAAGAATGGAGGGAAAATAATCTCTTTCCACCGAGTCTAATGGTTGTATTGTACAAAAAAATCTCCTTTTATGTAAACAAGACTTCTTGATGTCTATATAATCTCCTTCTTGGCTTTGCAAAACAAAGAAAAAGAAAATGGTTGTGTTGTAGACAATCTAATAACATTAGTATAAAATCTCATATCTAAAAGAGTGGTAAATTTATGTTGTGATTAGTTTTTGATAAGGATATTAAATAGCAAAACAACCATTTTGTTTTGCATAAAGCTTCATAAAGAAATTTGTAGGTTTATCAATTTGTGAGCAGCTACAAATCCAAGAAAATAGTTGAGAATGATTGAATTGTTTGTTTGGTTTCGGAAATGAACCTTCAAACCATCGATACTACATGGGTCGCTCCTATGGATGATAATGCCATTGATAGGAATGAGGACAAATTGGTTGTATGCCATTTCCCCTTTGGTTGTTTAATTATAATTATTATTATTATCATTATCGTTATTTTATTTGAAGGCCTTCTTAGTCTATGTTGCTTGGGGCACAGGGTGGGACGAGGCACTGACGTTGCCCTGAAGCCCAAGAGTAGTAGTGCAACCCTAATAAAAAAATAATTTGTGATTCCATTGTTTGGGTTTCATATATATTTAGTGTATACATTATAAAAATAGCATTAACAAACTTTATTAGCCATGAGTACTTCATAGTACCCCTAGATGAGGCGTTGTATTAGTGTAAGAAAATAGCATTAACAAGTTTTTTGACCACGAGCACACCATATTACCTTAGATGAGGCACTGCGTTGTTCCAAGACAACCCAAGGCCGAGGCGAAACCCGTGCAGCTAAAACGACGATATAACTTCGCTATAACACTTAACGGGGTGAGCCTGTACGTTATGATATTATCACATTATGGTATCTCCGATATAACGGTGTTATATGACCGTTATTGAATTAACGTTTTTTTAATAATGCCATTTTAATGTTTTGTTAAAAAAAATCACCAATTTCATTCTCGATCAAACCAAAACCTTAGATTCATAGGAAAGAAAGAGAACCATAGCTCTCGACAGAGAACCAGACCTCGCCATTTGACAGTGAACGAGAGAAGAAGGAAAAAAGACGAAGAGTCGATCGCACTCTCTGTTGCGATCTCACTCTCATACGAAGGGAAGATGTTTTTATTAATTTTTTATTTTATTTTTGAATTTAATGTTATGAACATGATTTACTTTTTTGACTCTATAATATATTAGTACTTTGTGGGAGTATTAAAAATATATTTAAAAATTATTCTGTTATACATTGTTATACCCCGATATATCTCATTATAACCTATGGAGCATTATAAGGTTTGTTATCCGTTTTAACTGCATAGGGCGAAACACTATTTTAGAAAACAACTCCCGGCAAAGCTAAGGGTGGAACCAACTTGAACTATCAAGTAGTAATTGTCAAATGGGACTTGTTGATTTATCCATTTGTAAAAGGTGGATTTTTTTAAAAACAATCTACTGTGGCAGAAAGATAAAAAAAAAAAGAAGCCAAATAATCTGTGAGAATTCTCCAAGTAATGAACTTCCACAACTATAATCTTTCACCTCCTTTTGTGCCTCCAGGAGCCAAAATGATTTAGATGTCTGGCAGTTTAAAACTATTTACAATCTATTATTTCCTTCCTCGGACAAAGGCGCCACAGATTTTGTGCTCGACTTTGACAAATCATCAGTCTTTTGCCGACTTTAACTTTAGATACAATGTTATTTGGTTATATGCACTTCGAACTGAAATAGTAGAAAAAGACATTATAAAGATTTTTATAATTTATTAATAATATGTTTAGTACCTGGACAATGCAATATGTACATTAGAAAATGACAAGAGTTAGATAAAGAAAAAGGAGGTTTGAATTTGGAGTCTAAGGTAACCTTGTCCAAAATGTACGAATTGTTCTTATCTGAGAAGCATCGCAAGTAAGAAAAGTCAGTAATTTATATCTAGACTCGTTGTTAAGTTTTCTTGTTTAAGTGTCTATAATAATCCTTCATATAAGCACTTCTTTAGTATTTCGTGGATAGGAACTAAAATATTAACCTTTTTCCTTAATAAGTTGTTTCACTTATGCCGACAAAACTTGAAACTCTCCTAGTTAGGGTCGGACTTGCTTTAATATCATCTCAATGCTTGGTAGTCGTGAGTGAGGGTATGATATACGGGTAGAGAAGTGGTGTTCTGACCTTCCTTTGAAAGTTCTTTTTTGAGGATGTTTTCAATGGAAAAAGAATGGCCTATTAGAGATTTCTCGGTGATGGATATCCCAACTCCTCCAACATGGAATTTTGGATTCGTAGGAGAATCAAAGATTGGGAAGAATCATCAGTGGCTGTGTTCATTAGTATTTTAGAGAATCAGTCTTTGGGAGAAGGCAAAGATAGATTAGTGTGAAATGGTGAGTTGGTGGGATTTACGGTGATTGATTTCTACGACTTGCCTGATGCACATGGGTCAGTTTTTTTTGTATGGACAGGGGTTCAAGGGAGAATCTTAATTATTGATATCTGAAATGGTCGGGGTATGCAAATTATCAATCATGTTTGTTGCCTTTGTTAAGGAGAGGAATTAGTGGAGCATTTACCTTTGCATTCCAACTTTTCCCAAACTTCTGGTCCAAATTCATGGCAGTTTCTATATCAATTTCAGGCTTTATTTGTGATTGCTCATTAATTGGAAGTTCAACAACCTTGCGCTTTTGGGAGATTGAATATGGTATAGGGGCCGTCCTATATTTGGAAGGAGAGGAATGCTCATATTTTCGGAAAGGAAGATTCCCACAGAGAAGTAACTATTTTTTTCTTATTAGAATGTCTCTTTGGAGATGGGATAGCTCATGAAAGCAATTGAGTGAAGTGTTATTCTCTTCTTTCATGTTTGATTGGTATAATCTTGTGGTTAGATAGCTTCTGTATTTTTCTTTTTCTCTTTGCTCGGTGATTGTCACACTCATTGTGTATATCTTTTCTTTTCTCTCTTATTGAATTTTTGAATTCTTGTTCGACATTGTTCATAAAAAAATGTATGGTTCATTGCATTGCACAAATCCCATATTGACCATGCATATTAAGTTTCACATTCTGTAGGAATTCATTTCCCAACCTATTCATGACCAAACCTAAGAATGGAAAACTTTCTAAACTGAAAGTTGATGCCTGATCTCTTGTGTTGCATGCTTGCATGCACTAACTGAGGTATGATTGCCAGTCTCAGACCTGGGCCGAGTGTCTGATCCAAAAGAACTGTATTTGCTGGACATCATTATGCATTGAAATTTCTATGTTATCTAAATTTCGAGTAAAAAGTTTGAATGCTGTTAATAAATATTCTTGTTGGAACTTTAAAAGCAGAGTTTGTTTACTAATAATACAATGGATAACACTGAACACTTTATTTCATTGTTTTTCGTACATGCCATTTCTCTGATTTATTTTTATTTACTTTACTTTCTTTCATTTTATTATTACATGCCCTTATATTTAAGTTAATTGTTTCAGATCAAATAGATATAGTGTCTGGGCAAGGCTTGATCAAATGAATCTGGTTCACTCATTAAATTCTTTGATATTGGATTTTCATTGTTAGGTGAAGTTCAAATTAATTAGACCAAGGAAGGAAAAATAAAGTCACTGAAAAAAAACATAGAAATGGAGGTTGAGTAGACCACTCTCTAACAATCCCAGTCCCATCAATCTAAGGTATACTCAGACCATCTTAGTCACTTAAGTCTTCATAAAAAAATTTGAGTAGAAAAGATTTAGACATAGGGAAGCTCTTAGACCAAACAAATTTAAGCTCCCAATGCTATGTATACATCTTTTCGTGACAAATTAATTAATTTTTCATTTCCTTCTATTTTCCAAAAATAAATACGTACAAGAATACTACATAAATTACGAAGAAAAGAAATCAATGACCCAAAATCTAAAAAATAGTCGATCAACCTCATAACCTACAAACACAATGGGTCCTGTCTGATTTGATTCAAAAGCAGTGTGACCCACCCTCTAAATTACTCCAAAATAAGAGTTTTGGTGGTCATGTTCACTTATAACTCATTTCTACCACCCCTCGTTCTTTACCATATTTCTCGAAGTTGGCAAATGTACAATATTTGTTGTTACCAGTTCCTGTGATAAATTTTTCCCAACTTATGCTGGAATTGTGTCAATGGAAACTCTATCCACCATGTTGACGAACAAATTTTTCGACAAGTTTTGTCACAGGTTTACCCCAACAAATAATAAGGGTTAAAGATGCATAATCAAACATGATCGGGATAATTAATTTTTTCTCATTTTGTTCATGATCACGTTGAAATTGCCATATCTAGGCTTAATGCTCCATAGGCTCTCAGTATGAAAACTAAAAAAATGGACACCTAGTGAGAATAATTGAATTGGGTGTGAATAGGTTGAAAGAGAAAAAGAAATGCCATGTGTAACATTCTCAGAAAATTCTCCCACTTGAGTTAAATGCCACAACAAATGACAAGTTTCCATTCCAACAAAAAATTTGGGCGGTCATTTACTAGTCATCTACGATTGTTTTGAATCAACTACAACCATTTTAGGAATGAAGGTGATAAATGAGAACATGAAAGGGGAATTTGTGGTTGCATTTCTTTATCCTCATACGAGTCCCAATACTGTTAGAGACTTTCTTATTGCATTGGTATCAAACAATAAAGCTCCTGTGAGATATAGTATGCCCCTAAAAGATCTTTGTTTGGAAACAACGATGCAATTGGATGAAATATATTTAGTTGCTATTCACAATCTTGTTGGGGAACCACAATTCCAAACCAATTTGGCCACGCTGACCTTTTTCTATTGAAAAATGAAACTATGTCACACAAACATATGGTCTCGAGGTTCCCCAACAAGATTGTGAATAGCAACTAAATACATTCCATCCAATTGCATTGTTGTTTCAAACAAAGATCTTGTTGGGGAACCTAGAGACCATATGTTTGTGTGACATAGTTTCATTTTTCGACAGAGAAAGGCCGGTGTGGCCAAATTGGTTTGAATTATTTTTACTCTATGTTGATGGTGTTTTGTCTTTTAATTGGTTGAAAGTTCTCAAATTTCGGCGATTTTGGGGGGTTGATGAAGCTATTTCGGTCGCTCGCCCATATGTTATCTTTTGGAATTTATGGCATGATAGTAATAATAGAGTGTTAAAGAAGCTATGGAAAAATAGTTCTAACATGAAAGTTGTGGGGACAATGTGGAATGTGATTTGAGCTTGTAGATGTCAATAACCTTGTTTCATATGTTAACATTTCATAGAAGAATGCTTCAATAACCTTGCCAATGGTAGCCTGGTTGGATGGTTAAGGTTGTGGTGGTTTAACCCCCACGTCTTGGGTTCTATACCCATCGGCGGCACGCTTGCCTTTCAAAAAAAAAAAAAAAAACACATTTCATAGAAGAATGCTTCAAGTCTATTGTGTCATCTTTTCGGGTACTTAATAGGCTACTCTTGCTAAATGTTGTTCCCTTTTAGTATTTCTTGCAAATCACTAAAAAAATGGAACCAAAACCTAATGTTGCTACAATATTTTCTCGATATTCAATGATGGAAAAATAAAGTGAAGCACATGCTGACCAACATTGTGACCTCCTAAGAAGGATAAAAGTGATGAGAAAGCCAAATTAGAAAGTGTTGTGTGCATAAGATTATCTTGCTTGATCTTTAAAAAGATTTTTTTAGGAGTTAGTTAGGAGGGAGCCACTAACGGTTTGATGTTATTATCTTTTAGTTTTTTTGTGATTTTCTGTAATTTTTTCAAAGGTAAATGACCTTGTAGAATTAGTAAAGGGCCAAAGTGGGTCCCGACACAATAAGCTAAGGCATGGGCATAAAAACAAGACTTATACATAACACAAATATACTCTTTAAGTCATCAATTGGAATATCGAAATTCAGAACTAGTGCAACCAAGACGGGAACTGATAAGATCTTGGTTGGGTGGGATTGACAACTATATGGACAAGGACAATGATTGCATGGGATGTTAGATTTTTAAGATATACGGATTCCTAGGACATTGACAACATGGTATTCCTGATTCATGGAATGGACTTTGCTCCCGTGCATAATGAATGTTAAAATCATCATCATTTTCAGATGCCTTTGTAATGACCCAATCCTGAATGCTAGGTCCATCGCCCTAACATCTAGTATTGTGTTCCAACACTGTCGCTCTGGTCATATATATCTCCATAAGCTCCGCAGAGCGCAAGACATTCATATACAGAGCGCACAATTTTCCAGATTCAAACCAAGAAAAAAAAGAAAGTACGATTTAAAAGCCAATTAAAAGGTACAAAAGAAAACCCAATTCTTTGACTAACAATAATCTTTGACTAACAATAATCTTTAACCCAACTCAAGTCCAAAGGAAAGCTAAAGCTACTATAAGCAACATTCCTTCACTTTGACTAACAATAATCTTTAACCCCAACTTAACAATGCAAATAAACTTAATTAAAATTAAAAATAAACCTTCTACCATGAGCACCTGTCACCTATCACATACTTTACTTGAGGTCCAAGGTCTCCTCGATGGTTCCTGCGTTCTAAGACATGGAATGAGGGTTTAAACCTCAGCTAGCAAATGGAACTTCAGGCCACGCCACAATTTCACTACTCAGGAATCCAAAAACTAAAAAATATATGGGGTGAATATGTATAACCATCAATCCTACTAAATAAATTGAAACATACAATAAATCAATACAGATATACCTAACACCTAATCTGGCTACTACTGTACTGGTATAGGAAATAGGATGGTCATATACTTTCAAATTTATTAGGAATTCTAAAGTTTACTTATTTTGTTAATTTCCGTTTCTATTATTTAGGTTATTATTAGAAGTCCTTAAGATTGTCCTATTCGTGTCCTAATAGGTTTTGAAGGTTGCTATTATATTATAGATAGTTTAGGAAAATAATTTTCAATATTTAAATAGGTATTTAAGTTATTTTGATGGAATTATTTATATAAGGAGCACCAAACTAGATATGTATTCACTTGTCAAATCAATAATATTGTTCTTTGCATTATTTAATTTTATTTCTTCTTTTGTGGATTTAAGAGTTCTCTTTCTTGATTTTCTCACATTGTTTTCTATTTTACCTTCTTTGTTTTCTCAATCCCCCTTCTTCTCTTCTATTGAAGGATTTCCGAATCTTCCTCTTCTTGCAAATACTCTCCTTCATATACAATAGCTCACTAGTACAAAATGTGGTTATTTATCTATGACCACTATTTCTACGATTGTATAAAAATATACATATTATGTCAATACTTAGAACCCATGCACTAGTAAGTACTACCACCCCCATAACCCATGCACTTGTACCGCCCCTCATACTCATGCACATCTTCACTATTACCACCCCCATACTCATGCACATCTTTTACGTGTCTTTTGTAATTTGTATGATACATCAAATTTGCCCCATGACAGCAGGGAAGTTAGGGCTGAAAACCGAACCGACGGTTCGATTTTTCACCTAAACCGTGAATTAAAATTTTCAAACCGAAATCGAACCGACCATTAACAAAACCGATCCGAAACCGAACCGATTCTAATTTATACAAACCGTAACCGAACCGAACTGACTAAAATCAAACCTAAACCGAAATAAAACCAAACCGATCGACTATTTTAAACATATTGTATTATTTATATATAAAATATATGTTATTTATTATATATATTCGGTCGGTTCGGTTTGGTCGGTTAAAATCACATAGAAACCGAAAACCGAACCGACCACTTCGGTTTTGAATTTTTTAAAACCGAAATCGATCCGAACCGAATTTAAATCGAACCGATTGGTTCGGTTTAGATCGGTTCGGTCGGTTTAATCTGTTTGATCGGTTTTTTGTTCAGCCCTAAGGGAAGCTCACGCATGGAAGTCCTCATCACATCGAAGTGTGAATGCGATATGTAGTGCTTCTATGGTACTAACCGCACTTTCCCATTCAACGTGATAATTTGTATGATACATCGAATTTGCTCCATGACAGCAGGGAAGTTCACGCATGGAAGTCCTCATCACATCAAAGTCTGAATGCGATATGTAGTGCTTCTATGGTACTAACCGCACTTTCCCATTCAACGTGATGAATAACATCCGTGTTAACTAGGCTTATGGTCTATAATACACCAACATACAGTAGACACATCGCATAAATAAACATATTCATATTAGGTATAATGAACCTTGTATTTTTCTGAACTAACAAGTTATGAATTTGGAAGGGTTTTTTAGACATACCCTCCTATTCGCTAATTGAAATTTGACATACCTCCTTAACTAATTGAAATTAAACATACTCCCTTAAATGGAAGGAATCCTTTTAGAAGCTATCAAAACTTTTTTAATGTGACCAAATTGCCTTCACATGATTTACACACACCATCCCAAAGAAACCAATCTAAAATTTTCTTAATATTTTGGCACACATCTCGAGCAAAATCAAGGTCATGCTTCATCTTCTTCACCACACACCTCACCTCTTCCTTTCCCCTTTATCTTCTTTCTTTTAGTTTATCTTAAATGGAGGGTAATTTGGTCACATTTAAAAAAAATTGATAGCTTCTGCAAGGTTTCCCTCTGTATAATGGTGTATATCCAATTTCAGTTAGTTAGAAGGGTATATCAAATTTCAATTAGCGAACACGGGGCATGTCTAAAAAAACCCAATTTGGAATCTTTCTAGAGGTTCAGTTAGGTACTAATTTGTAACCTGATTTAAACAAAACAAAAATAATGTGCCAATGGTATTTAACATAAACACCTGCCTGCAAATATAAAACATCAAAAAAAAATAAAAATTGACATGTGGGTTCAAACATGGTCATAGCCTCTCTTATTTGCTGCCTAAAAATCTTTGACTACACCGTCACTTCGATCTAGTCTGTATTAAGCATTTTGAAATTGAAACCAAGGAAACGATAACAATGGTCTTGCGCCTTATTTGCCCAAGCCCTTTTTGCTAACTTACAATACTGACAGGCCATTGTAACAACATCAACTAACAGCTACGTATATATGTTTAATTCTAAAGTGTACACCTATGACAGGGGATAGATGAGATTGATTTCATGGAAAGACACAAATTTCCTGCAACATATAAATTTCATCATCATCATCAAAGCCCATTTCCGATATTTTCGGGGTCGGATACATGGATTTTGGTTCTCCAAGCAATGCGGTCTTCTCACATATCCTCGCCTAATCCAAGCTCAATGATATCTTCATTCACTGCCTTCATCCATGTTTTCAACGGTCGTCTCCTCCGTCTACACCCTCCATTAATTTGCCAATCTAGACATTTTCTAATTGGCGCCGTACTTGGTCTTCTTCGCACATGACAAAATCAAGTTCAACGTCTTTCTCTAATTTTGTCCTCTATGAGTGCTACACCTAAGTATCTCCTAATTCTTTCATTTCTAATTTTATCCTTACGAATTTTACCACACATCCACCTTAACATACGCATTTCTGCTACTGCCATCCGATGATGATGATATAAATTTAGGTAGCAAGCTATGCAAGATGGTAAGAATCTGATTTCTAATTCATGAGGTAATGTACAAGTACAACTACCTGGAACAATTTCTAATAAGAATTATGTTTCTAAGCAAGGTCATACAAATCAAAAGCTGCAATCAATTTATTGAAGGCTTTCTAACACTAGATCAAGGGGTTCTTGCTTCAAATCACGGGATTAAGGAAAGGAGAACCATTTGCCTGTTCTATGCGGGAAATTGGGCTTTGAATCGTCTCTAAACCGTTGTTCCAAGTCTCTCCAAGGCCGCCTCTTCTTCTTGCTCTCAAGATTGTCGATGGTTCTCTTTCTATTTCCCTCAACAATAAGTCAACTTCCCCTTTTTGCTTATTATGACTTGGCCTAGTCAAAGTTATTTATAACCAAGACTTTTGGGTTGCTAATCGTATCCCAAATAGTTTTCCTAATTTCACACAGTCTAAAGCAAGATACAACTTTTAAGTTAAATAAGTTAACTCGAGAATTAAAAATAATGTAAAGGAAGATACAAATTATTTAGTGTTCAAATATATAATACTAATCAATAGAAAATTTGGAACCACGGACACAGATGTGAACAATGACACGATACAACACAAATACGACGACATGAGGAATTTCAAAAAGTAGGATAATGTTCCAAAATCATATTCGGATAAGGGTTAAGTCCAGAATATTTAAATAATTTGCATATCTCAAATTTACAACTCATAAGTTAAAATGTTACCATACTGACATTAATGTTGAATTGTTCATCCTTCAAGATGCTTCATTCTTTCAGTTACACAATCCGTTATACTAGTTATGACCAATAAAGCTGAATGAAACATGCATGATGTAACATGCACAATTTTACTTTATTAATTACATTTTTGACAGATCACAAGTTGTTAAAAAAAAACACCAAAATCCGCCCTAGTTAAAATAAGAAAGTGTCCAAACGCTGTCCAACCAATGTTTAACTTGCATTTGACCGCCAATGGCATGACAGCTCAACGGTTAGAGCTTGGCGGATGGTATCACTAGGTCATGGGTTCAAACCCAGCTTGCGACATCTTTATGGGTTCTGGGATCCTATAAAAACTCTGCTTGCCTTTAAAAAAAAAAAAACTTGCATTTGACCTGGTCAAACATTTGACTTTGACTTGGTGTTTGAGGCATGTTGGAGCATGTTAGAGCGGCATGTGAGTACGTTTAACGATGTTAAGGAAAATTGGTCTCCATCATACTCGACGTGGCGTCAACGAATGGAAACGAGTGAAGTGTGGGTCGTCAAAGTGGGGGAGGATGAAACCCGCTCCTCAACTCTTTAGAGTTTGTTTTATATTAAAGTTAATATTTCTCTCATCATTTTTGTGGGCCCATAAGCATTGAATCTCAACAAAGAGATAATATATAGGATTACACTTAAGTGTCCGTTGGACCTCAACAACTTGAAATCAAAGTTTTATCCCTTTGTTATAATTCGTTTAGTATGATAAAATATTCATAAGGAGGGTTGTCTCTTAGAGATGTTCATAGAAATGTCAGCAGACCAAAGTGAAAGTTGAACTAATCATTATAGATTCAAATTAAGGTATAACAAACCAAAGTGAAGGTTGAGCTAACCATTATAAATTCAAATTACGGTAAAAAAAAACTTGCTGCAAGACATGTCCTAAATAATCATGGTGCTTTGAGGAATGAATAAGGTGGTGTTTGTTTTTGTTCAAGGGGAAGCGAAGAGTCTTAGCAATAAGTATATCACTTTTAATAGGTGTTGGTTTTGGCTTCCAAGAGAAGTGGTCCATTAAAAGTGACAGGCCACTTCTTTTCTTGTATAATCAGGTAGTTTCCTATAAGGGTTGAAAGCTTTGGAGCTTCACTTCTTTACCATTTTCTGAGTCATTGTAGGTTAATGAAAAAGTCTTTCAACAAAACATGGACGAGAAAGATAGGGTGATTATGGATACTAAGAGCTATATATATATACGTGTATATAATTTTGTTGGTATTGGATACTAAGAGCTATATATAAACATACATATAATTTTGTTGGTATAGGGTGCTCTTAGAATTTAGGGATTGCACTTTCAATGTCCACTGGATGATAGTGTGGACTTGTAAGTTTTGCTCCAAGGCGATTTTTGTTTCTATTTTTTTGTATATGTTTTGTAGACTACCTTAGACTCCCTCTTGTGTCTTTTTGTTGTTAGTGACAAATTTGCTTTACTAGTAAACAAAATATTCAAATTCAGTTAGCAGCAGCAAGGGAGGTGTGGATTCCTGATTATCGAGATGTGGGTTACAAGATCACCAAGTGTTGGCTACTTAAGCTAGTTAGCTTTTCATTTGCACGAAACATTGGAACCCCCTCCCCCTCCCCCTCCCAATAAGATGACTCAAACCACTTTGCTTTCTTAACCCACTAATACACCATTTTGTTGAACCGAACATTTATGATACCAATACTTCCAACAATTAAATTTAGGCTGCATAATCTATATTCTCAAGAACGATCCTAATAACATCCTGATGCCACATTTTTTTTTCTTTTTTAATTTGTCGATGGCATGAACAAGAATAATACTATCTTGCTTTTAGGCAAAAAGTACAAAAAGGGTACAGTCAAATTCAACACATCAATGGACATTACTTAAGTGACAACATATATGTTTTTAACAGGTTTTTATTAAGCCTTTCTAGACCCAGGACACTGGTGCAACACTGAAATTGTTCAAGGGGATATCTCCTTGCATATCTGCAAAGCATGTTATTCCTACAAATTTACTTTCATTTTAGTATTTCATGTCCATTGTTTATTTATGAGGCGGTGATTGAAATTACTAAATTCAGACTATGTCGAGGTTAATCAGATCTTTATAGAACTCATACCCACCATTTTCCTGTAGCTGATTTGTATACCATGGACTTTAAATGCTCAAATGTGTAAAATGCTATATTCAAAAGTTTGAACCTAAGAAATTTCATCCGGTTTAGTTTATTTATTATTTATTATTTTATTAATTTGATAGAAAGGATGACAAAACACACGGTTCAGACAGTTTGCATGATCAATGAGAAGAGTTCGTTGATAGGATATAAGCTAAATTGAGACATGAAGCTAAGAGTAAGGCTGAATCTGAAGTACAAACACCACTTTATATGGAAATAAATCCTAAGAACACTTGCTGAATATGTTGTAAACAACAATATTTAAATTTCCTTCCCATGGTTTCAACCAAGATCATGATCATGACTGAATCGCCGAGAGTGTGGCAAACGTGATAGGCTGGTGTGGTTGTCATGGAGGAGCTCAATGCAATTTTCATTTCAGTATAAAAACATTAATCTATGATACACATCTACAATGTAAGCACAATTTCGTCTTTTATATGAAAATCATAATTTTCAAACTTTATGCATTATCACAAACATATCATTTCATATTTGATAAAAAAATTAAATCGGTTTTCATTTCAACTCACATTCTAGTAGGCCATCTCCAATGGTTTTAGGTTTTAGAGATCTATATCTATAAAGGTGTATATGTACAGGCCTATATACATCAAAAATCCATAATCCCACATTGATTAAGCTTGTTTTTATGTGTAAATAAGGTTGCACAACTTCTTAGAAGCCCAGTGACATGTATGACAATATGGTATAGATTTATATCATAATGTGATTGTATAATGGGTGGCATGTGGTTTATACCACCAATTGGATATGGTTTTTTGGGGTATATCTATAAAGTTATAGTCCAACTTTCTAAATGTTCCCTCCATCTCTTTGCAAGTTTGGCGACTTTATTGAGGTAGTAAACCTTGTAAATATAGTCCAACGTTTAGTTATATAGAAATTCCCTAGTATGATCATTATACGTCTATCATTATATGGAAATTACCTAGTATGGTTGTTTGAGGCATTATATTTTACGCTTCGACATGATCAAACATACAAATTAGTAATCTGTAAATTTTAGGGTTTCGCTACCACCTCTCTAACGTGCTAGTAGCAGGCTTTGGTGCATGCATCCGTGTAATAGCATAGTTCGGTTTCATGTAGGATGAGCAAATGATCACTTAAGGTCCTTTGATTTTTCGATCTATTTTGTGGTGTATGAGAGCCCATATACCCCTTAGTTCTTATCTCATGGACAAAGCATGTTCCAAGGAGATGTCTAGTAATTCTTCTCATTTTGGTCATATACCTTGTAATTCACTTGGCATGTTGGAAATGATAGGTTTATATGGAAGTGTAAGACACGTCCAAATGAATAATTAAATCTTTATTCTCTTCTTCAAATCCTGAAATAATATTCCAAAAGTAGTTACCTAAGAGTTGGGGCTTAAGCAAATATAAGGAAGTAAATAACTAAATAAATTGAATTTACATCAAGGTTCACACATCCCATGTTCATTTTTAGGCATGCATTCACACAATTTTGAACTTCAGAAATACCATCCTCAAGCTTAAAGGGTTGGAAAGTGAAAAAAGAATTTGCCAACAATGTCTAACCGCTACTCAATTTTATGTGAGAGATCATGGTCAGATCTAACAAAAATATTACTTTTTTCCCAAATATGAAAACACCTAAGGGTGTGTTTGATTTTTGGAAATTTTTTCAAAGAAAAAGGCTTTCTTTGGAAAAAAAAAGTTCACGGAAAAAACATTCAAATATTTTTTTTCACTATTTGAATTCACGAAGAAAAAATATCATTTTTATTTTGTGGAGGAATTGTTGAGGAGAAGAGATGAATTGTTCAACGAAGCTTTGAATGTTAAGACGTTGAGGAGAGAGTTGTCGGTGAGTGAAAAGATCGAATATGGAAAAGTTTTTTAGGGGGAGCCTAAGTGAGAAAACTCTCACCGGCTGAAAAATTTTCTTTTTCCATGAAAAATTAAAGGCCAGAAAACTCAATTTTGGGAAATGTTATCTTTTTCAATGAAACACCCAAAATCAAACACACCCAAAATAACCTTATTTAATGTGTTCTTTGGGCAACGATTGTAAGTGTTGATAGACTAAGAGATTAAAGTAAGCCCAAATAACCTGTGCCAATGACTTAAAATGCATGCAATTTCGGGCGTCAAGTGAAGTGAAGTGATAGGGTACCCTTTAATTACCTAGGTCTTGGAATTCTATCATCATCATCAAAGCCCACAATCGAAGCATGCATATTCATAATCCAACAACCATAAAAAATAAGTTAATTAGACAACCATAAAAAAACAAGTCTACGAGATAACAACCATATTAAACAAGTCAACGAGACAACAACCATAATACAGAGTTTAAATCTTATTCAGAACTTACAACAAAAGGTAAAAATATCATAAATCCCTCATCTTCTCCATAATTTAGTGCATCATTTTCATGAATAGGGCGTCATGCATCCTTAACTTCGTTTTCTATTTCACTCAGAGGCTTCATGCACACTATGTTATTAAATCTCTGATTAATCTCTAATTAATCTCTTCTCACTAGTAGAGCATTACGATTTTTGAATTAATCAATTGAATAATCTCGTAGCCGAATAATCGGCGATTTATGACCGATTTATCGATTAATCGCTTTAAGAACTCACCGATTAATCAGTCCATGGCTATGAGTTACAAACAATTGAGAAAAAATAAGGTTTCTTTTAAAATAAAAATTTGTTTTAACCTCATCAATACTTAGGCATGCATAAGACAATACTAAGAGTTTTGTGAAGAGACTAGAAAGAACAAAAATTAAAAATAAATATAGACATATATGAGAGGAGAGAAGAACGGCCAAAGACATAACAAGCAAAACTAAAGAATATGGAGACACCTTTATTTGATATTAAATTCTTAATTTTATTTTATTCTTTAAATTATAATAATTAATGTTTACTACCTCAATATACATTAATTTTTTTCTTTGAAGTAAATATTATTTAGAAGGATAAAAAAATATGTTTATAAAATATAGATAGATTAATTTCGATTAAACTCATATCTTTCCTTAACTGATTAGGGTTCGATTAACAACATTACATTGCACAAATGCTAGTTTTTTCCCTTTGAGCTTGAATTGTAGATGTGGGTAGACACTGCTTGTATTGCCTTTGCTTTGGCAATGGCTCATCTCCTTTGGCAATGGCTCATCTTCTTGTAGATGTGGGTAGACGCTGCTTGTATTGCCTTTGCCTTTGCTTTGGTAATGGCTCATCTCCTTGAATTTTCCCAAGAACAACATTGCATGTGGCGCTAGTCATAATTTGCACTCCTCGATTGTCTTCAATGCTAAGTGATCAAGTTCACTACATCATTCATAATGAACTTTTAGGGTTCAAGTTATTTCCCCTCTCCGAATGATTCTCATAGAAAAATGATTATATATAATAATAATAAGTTGAACTATATACTCAAATTACTCATTAGAAATAGTCTATACTTAATCGGGTAAGTAATTAAGATTCCTACCCAATATAATATATTTTGACTTACAATGTTAAACACACTCCAATTCTTCTTACACAAAGACGGAGCACATGTAATGTTAAGTATCCTATTATAAAACTTTTGAAGATGCCCAAAGTGATCTACCATTCAATTGCAAATACAATGTCAAGATTAGTTACTAGTTAGTGATTACTAACTTAAACTAGTAGTAGTTCACCACTAGCAAAACCAAAAAAAGAAAGAAAAAAAAACAACTGAACCCAACAACATTACATGGTTGCATTGTTTTCCTTTTGCTTAGCAGTTGCCATAAATCAGTTGTTGTTCATGGAAGTTCAAATACTTGGCCTTTTTTATTGTTATTTATTTATTTTTTTTTTTCCTTAACCCTCCCCACCTCATGCCGCTAGCTGGGTTCGAACTTGTGACGTGCGATTCCATTCTCCACACCTCTACCAACTCAGGTACACTTGCTTAGCGTCATCCTTTATCAATACAAAAGCCCATCAATGAATGATCTCAAACAACATGTGAATTATATTAGTATCTGTAGGCCTTAACTTTAAGCTTAACTTGTCTTTGCATGTTTCCATTACAGAAAATATATATAGCACATACATGGTTTTCCTCAATCAACCAATCTAAAAACGTTGACCAACTTGGCAAGAGCCTTAAATGAAATCATTGAACTAACCATGCATTTACTTTTGTAAGAATAAAAACTTGTATAAAAAATAACTTTAAAAAGTCCAAAACATTTGAATTATTAATATTGGTAGACCTTCAATGCAAGTAAAAAAGGTCGATTCTTTAACAGACATTGTAATTGGCTTCTCATCTTTTATCATTGGGCCATTTGCTTTTGATCCATTCGTCTCAAGCTGTGCTTTTGACCATATATCTAGCTCTGTTAAGATGAAGCTTGTAGCTAGTGTGACCCGTTTGGCTTTACAAAATTTCCGCAAATCCAACACACGTGTGTGGTTGTAAGTGAAAGTAATTGTTGCTTTTGTTTCCTTTTCAATATTGTTCACAAAAGAAAATTTTCCAATATCTTCACATATGAGATTGACACGATGTGCATCGCGTGGAGTCCAAAATATGGATGTGAGCCATCATCCCTTTCCTTTATGAAAGGGCATGAAACATTATCCCCTTAAAACTGATCTCAACAGGATTCACACCATCCAAGAATTCCAGCTACCCTTTTGGCACTGAACCCATCTCTTTATCTACATCTGAAATGAGTTGAATCAATCGTAGATGTATATACCCCAAAGGCCCTACTTTATGGCTTTGAGGCTTTAATGTAAAGTACTCTCTCAATCTTGTCTAGATAATGAATTCATTATCATTTGCTACTAATTAGGTGTTTTAAGGCTATATTCCAGAGGGTAGGTGATCTCTCCATTTTGGTGTTTGTTCTTTTTGAATAAGAGTTGGTCTATTGTTAACGTCTGGTTTTTGGTTTTGGTTAGACATTCCGTTACGTGTAGTTTTGGTTAGACATTCTTTTCTAAACTATCTTTTTTGTATAACACAATTACATTGAGGGATATCTAATGTGAGTTGTCAATTATTTGAAATAATCACTTCTCTAATTCGAGACCCTCACTTGAGCTCAAATCACACACTTTCAGCCACTGTTGAAACATTTTATCGAACGTTCAGAGGCTCCCTCTTAGATTGTACCTCTTAATGAAACAAGCATTCCTTTGTTAGTATTTCTCATGTGCATAGTGCAAGTCCATCAGTTAAGGTGCTCTATGAAATTCTTATTAGGGCTATATCACTTTATGATCTCGACTCAAGTATGTTAACCATTAACTATTAAGGCAGCTAGATGGTGTCTTTTAATTTTGTTTGAACTTAAGGGGATATCAAATTTTTCATAAACGAGGGGCTGGGTGATTTTTTCTCTTGTAGATCAATGTTATTATTCATCGTCAATTGAAATTGGTGTAGAAAACAAGATTGAACAAGTTGGGGCCTAATCGCTAAGTTGGTTGTAACTGGGGCCAAATACACCCTGGGAAAAAAATAATTACCACTTACGTATTCGAAACGAAAATGTGTCAAAAATACAGATCTCAGGAAAAAGTGATTTGTTGATCTCTAAAAAAGATTGTAATGTAGGATAAAAAAAAGAAAAGATTGTAATGTAGGAAATATAAAGATAGAAAATAATCAAAGTGAACTGGTGAGGCATAGATGATGAGAAAAGCGGAGAGGCTCAAGAGAATAAAATGAGTAGAGTCGAGACAACTGAACTTGAATTTGAGTTGGAGAAGGTTGAATGTTGCTCGAGGATGATAGCCTTGCTATTTGGCAAGGTGGTAGTATTTATCCAATATGTGTTTCCGTTTGCTCACTTAACCATCCTACTGTCTCTTATTCCTGAATTATTTTGTCTTGTTCAAAGACACCAATGATTTTATTGATTAAAAGGTAAGTGAGAAACATACATTAACAAAGGGAGGAAAAAAAAACAATGTTTTGAATAGTACCTTTGTTGGTAGTCCCATTATTTCCATATGTCCACCTTCATATAAATCATTAAGGGGTGGTTGATGAATCCCCCATCTTACTTTTGAATCTCCACCACCAGATTCAATAAGATTGATGAAGGTAGAAGGTTTGGGAGAATTTTTATCATTCTAATTTTAAAATTAATCTAGGCCGTTATTTATTCCTTGAGATAGGTATTATTTTCTACTCTTAAAATTATTTCGAGATGTGAGTTCACATTCCTCGAGATGTGTATTAGTCTCTTCGGCAAAATTTCTTTGAGAGTCGTTCTTGTTAGTCTTTTTCTCGTGATGCTTAAGTATCTCAATGCAATTATAAAGGTTTTGTAATTTGCTTTAAATTGAGGGGGTCAAGTTTATCTTTAGAAACAGTGGAGGGGCATGGCCAAAGTTAAAAATTAAAGTCGAAAAACCAAGGTTTAAAAAGTGAGATATATCCTTATTTATCGAGAGATATATCCAGATATATATCCTTATTTATCGAGAGATATATCCAAACTTTGATGCACTGATACGATTATCCATGGATTAGGTAAGGGATAAGTTTAGGATACAAACAACTGTAAATATCATTTTTTTCCGATATACTATTGGGAAAATGACTTATAAGGCCTATTTTTTATAATTATAGACCACATCATATTTTAACAATTGAAAATGCCTCAAAATGCCTTATTTTTATAATTAAAGATTTAAAAATCACAAACTAATTCATGATTTAAAAATAATTGGAAAGACATTCTTACTCCTTAACTTGAGCAATCAATTTTTAAAATTTAAATCACCTTAAAACCAATCATAAGTTTACTTTCAGATTTTTTTATTTTTATTTTTTCATTTCCAGAGTTCTAGCAAAAATTGATCAGTTGTGTTTTAAGGACATGAAACAACTTTGAAAAAACATCAAATTGCGTTAAAAGATTGCATATTTAGCTTGTTTCAATTTAACTAGAATTTTAATACATAAATAACAATACCACGTAATGTGTTTAAGAATATGGGTATATTTGTCTTTTTACATATCTTTTAGCCATGACTTAAGTTTGTGGCCTTTAATAGTCTTGAATAACAAAAAATAGGTCTTTTGAGGTATTTTTAGTTGTAAATGTCGTATGTGGTCTACAATTATAAAAATTCGGCCTTATAAGTCATTTTCCCTATACTATTCTAGATTTACCTTTCCGTCAAACCTTGGATATTGAGTAACCAACAATTTTGTGACACGTGACACATTCGACTTAATTGAATAATAATAAACAATAAAAAACTATATCTTCCATCATCTTACTTAACAAACTCTAATGCATCTACATGGCATTTTTTTGCAGCTCATTTAGGGGCCTTATTGACATGGCGATGCAAATCACAATGTCAACAAAATAAAGAGGCTTAAAATATACTAAAAAAATGACTAGATATCTTGATTAATAGTCTTTTCTGTATTTAAGGACCGCCCCTTTGGGCGATCTAAGACAATGGGCGTTGGTCGGCTTGTGTCGCGCCTAATGTGAGCCTGCGCTTCGGGATTATGATATAGAAATCCTATGTATTTGATCGAGTACTTAGCACTTTATTTTATTTCAATCCTATTTATTTGTTTTTGGCACCTAGTTTGGAATGCAACGTCAACAAGGCCTATAAAAGGGCTTCAGACGAGGCTTCGTAGACTTTTTAAACTCAATGCGAGTATAGATAATGGAAGATATAAGTATGTAGGTAACACAATTTACAATGTGTACGACAATGGTAGGCACTCTTTTCAATTATAAGGTTACTAAATTATAGTCTATGAATAATATTATCAAATTTTAATATTTTATTACTTTCTATTCCAATGTACTGTAGAAATCATTTCATTTATTTTCACTCTTACTTGCACAAGGTAATATTTAATAAAAATGCATTCTAAATTTGATATACATTCTAAAATAATTTCGATGATATATCCACATTTTCAGAAATTTTAAACACTACTAAAATCAAGGCTAGACAAAGTGGGGTTTTGGTCATAATACTGGGGCCAAAAGTTAAATAGTCATGTTATTATTTGCTAATCTGCGATGTTGGTTTGAGCGAACTCCAAGTAGAAGAGAGTTACGTTACCACAAAATTAATACTAAAATACATCGATGACATTTTAAGTTACGGAAGACCAACACAAATCAACTATACCCCTAAAACAGTGGATGCGTCAATACATTACATGTTGCACAATTTTACTTTCATATTTTAAATTTGTAAATTTTTTTCTTACTAGAAACATAGGTAGATAGATATACTTTTATTGTTTTTGTGCTTGAAAATTACTACTGGTAGTTTCTCATAATTTACTCAAAGAATTGGTATTTTCAAAAGATACAAGAAAAGTTTGATGTAAGAATCGTTTCGATTGAGTGGCCAAATGTATCTGTGTCCAACTAATGCTTTCCAGGTCGTTCCACCAATGCCACCAAGTGGCAATTATCTCTCAACATGCTTTTCCTAAATGCATGTGTTTATGAGCTTCATTTTCATGCATGTTCATTTCCTTTATCCTCATTTTTATTAGCAAGTTCTTCCTTACTTTCCTGTCAACCACACCAATCCCCCCCGCTGATTTTGTATAATTGCATGGCTTTTCTGGACCTTTAGGTAATTTTCTGATTTATTTTAATAAATTATTTCTCAATTACGTAGTTTTGTAGTTGGTACTCATTCCCATTTTTTTGGTTATAACATTTTATTTTATTATTTTTATTTATTTATAATTTTTTTTTTCTGATTTGTAGGATAAATTGTGTCTAAAGCTTGAGGAGGCCTTGATCAGGCTGAATTTAAGTCATGTGGCCCCAAAGCCAAAACAATGGGATATTCCGAGGGCATGTGATTGGTCCGCCTCTGGGGGTGTCTCAGTCTCAGTTTACTTATCTTGGGAAAATAGAAGTTCCAGTTTTCTCTAATGTTCCTAGCAATGATCTTGCGCCCGAGTCATCAAAAAAAAGGAAAGCAGAGAGTATGGGGCAACCTGGAAATGAAATGTCTGATGGTGTGTCTCAGTCAGTTTCTGAGAATTGTTGGCTTAATGAGTTCCATGAACACCATAAATTTGGTGGAATTTCTGAAATGAATGTGCAAGTGAACAATCAGAGAGTGTTTTCAAACCAACCTTTTCCTGGAGAATGTAGTATTGCGGCACCTCAACCTGCAAGACATCAATCTAACAGCCAAAATTCTCTTAATACACCAATAAGTGAAGGAACCTTCCATAATACTTCAGTTCAGAATTTGAACAATTTCTACTTAAGAATGCAACCTCCCTCTTTCCATCAGCAAGGGCCGTCAACAATGATAAATTCAGCAGCTATGAATATCTCTACTTTTCATGACATGCAATACACAGAATTTAATAAATCCAGCCAAATTGATGCATCTAAACCTCCTTATCCTTATCCTGGCAATATAAACATGGAAGGAGCTCATGTAGGCAACTTTCCAAGGAATGATGTGAATAGTGGGGGCGTATATTCTGTTTCAATAGGGAAATTATCATCTCCCAGAAAGCCTTCTGAAAGTGTGAGAAGCTCAGAAGCGTCTTACCTACAAAATGAGGAGTCTGATCATTTTGTAGAGTTGAACAGAACGACACACGTTCAGGATATGTCTTCTTTTAAATGGAATCAAAGTGGTCAAAGTATAGATTCTGCAGAAGCCAAAGATATCTCAAGAGTTAGAATGGACTCATTGGGATCTTCTGAATGCAGCCCAATGAATGAAAGGGATCAATCTTATGAAGTACGAGCAAGTATTGCTCCTGATAATGTTGCATCTGCTAATGGCAGGGATCAGAGTTTTGGAGATCGTAGTATCCAGTTAATAGAAGATAAAGAAAAATCAAGTAAGGGGGCTATGACTCACTCTGAAGAAGTTTCCCCAAAAAATGACACAGAACCATCTTGGTACTTGAATGGGAAAAGGACAGTGGTTGACAAGCTCTGGGATGGGTTCGTTCAACTAAATTCGTCTACAACCGTGTCTGCAGTTGCCTTCTTTAAAAGGTTTGTTCAACTTTCCTGTACAAACTTGTATAGTTTAATGTATCTTTTTATCTTCAAATTTTGCAAAAATATTTATGGAGTGCATTTAGTTCGGGGGTATGTAAAAAAATAAAAATAAAAGTTAATGAAACACATACACACACATAAGCAATAGCCTGCATTTCTAGAGGCCATATTCTGCTGTAGCTACAAACTGGCAGGCGAAAGCATTGCCAATGCTCTTGTACTGTCCAAAACAGTTCAGCTTAGATTTGTTCACTATGAATTAAACTTGAAACAATTCTTGCATCTTAAATAGTTTGTTCACTGATATTTGTGTTTGACAGAACAAGTATAGACGTAGAAAATTGGAAGTGTGAAATAAACTATGCATAGTATTGTTGGAAAAACCTACTTTCTTGTTACTTGGGAACAAATAGTATAACTATTATACTATGGCATGAGAAGAGGGAAGTAGGAGTGCTGTTTTGACCTCTGAAGTTTCAATTATTACAAATTACTGGATGTGCACATGTTTCACATGGTCCTTATTTACTATAATACACAGTCAAGTTAATTTTATTGATAATGAATTTGTAAATTCTAAGCATTCATAAACTTTAGAAATTGGGAAAAACAAATCATTAAGGTTTCAAATGACACCTTGGTTAAAAAGTTAGAAGCTACTCCTTTGTGAATTAAAGAGTTAACTTTCACTTTTAATTAGTCTTTACTATCTAGTTACCAAAAGGTCCCTAATATTAGAATTTGCTGTCCTATATGGGAAGGTATCGATGGAATAAACTCGAATTTCCCATACAGTGACTTGCAAGTCTTTTGATTATTATAACAGTGTAGATTCCCACAAAAAGGAATGTGATCCCTTCTCTTCCGCAACTAGATTATGAAATGGGGTGGAAGAATAATGGAGAGTTGCATTTCTCCTTAGTAGCATAAATTGTTCATTGCAATAATCGAGTTTTAGTTGTTGAGAAATGTAACCAGAAAAGAGAAAGAAGACTGGAAGAGAAAGAGAATGTTAGAGATATTTTAAGTGATTGATCACACACCAAAGTGAGCTTTCATCCAGGAATTCGTATGCCCAAAACGAAATATCAGTGAATAACTTTAAGTGCTTCTAAATAAATCATCCTGTGAAGTTTGTACTTTTGTAATCCATTATATTCAAGCACATTTCCTACCACAATAATGTCTGCCTTGGGAAAGAGGAAAAAAGATGAATATCATGAAAAGGCGAGAGAATGTTACCTTGATTTATTATAAGAATGAGTGTAATTATCACCAATGGTAAAGGAAAAGACATGGGTTATGAAATCTCAAACTTTTCATTGAATATGAAACAGGTGATATATATATTTTTTTTTTTGAATTTTAGTTTATGCACAGGCATAACAGAGCAATGCTAATTTGAGACTTCCGAAGAAGTAGAGGTTTCCGAATTTAGAAACAAGTTAACCAATTGAAGATGTAAACATTCTTTCAGAGAAACAAGAAAAGCGAGTTTCCATCTCTCATCCCTAGCGACAGTGGCTTGAAAAAATTTAAGAGTTTAGTTGTTATTTTTGCAGGCTAGCCCAACATACTATTGTTTCTTTGCTGCCTGTTGAAATGAAATTATTTTACTGACAACCCTCCCTCCAATAAATAAAAAGAAATTTGTTTGAGATAGTCAAGGCATCATATTGTTCATAAGGTTATCCCATCAAAATCAAATAATTTGAAGTGTGAAAATTTTTCACTTGATTTGGAAGATGGATGAGACCACTATAAGGATAAAGTAACCAAAGTTTCAGTTTTGAGTAATAATTCCGTGTAGGTTTAAAACAGTATGCAACTAAGGCAGTATCCTTGGTCCTGAAGCCTTCAGTCTTGAGGTGTAAGCAAGCCTCCTGTTTTGCAGTGTTGGCCTTTGATGTGTATAAGCTTTGATTTACGACTTTCAGACATTACAAGCTAGCTTGGTCTTGAGGGGCAGGCCTCACAAGCTCTTAAAAAACAGATTCTTACCCCAGGCAACTGTCAGGAATCATCCCAACTCCTATTAGTTTTGTACAATGGTCCTTGTCAATCCCTCGTTAGTCATCACCCAACAAACTGAAGTTTTGAAGGCGACGTGCCATCTTGCAAACAAGTTGATTTTCAAAGAAGAGTATGCAATGCCTAATTGATTATGGCTCTATAGAACACTTGTTGCTATATTTATATGGATAAACTCCAACTGGTGGTGGAACCTCGGCCAACATCCTTTCAAATCCATTGTCCTACTAAGAGTGGGGAGCTTCATGGAGACAAGCATTGCCTTGTCCAATTTGAGATGGGCCTTATAGAGACAAGGCTTTTCCACTCTATAATGCCTATGGATGTGTGTCACCTCTTGTTGCGTCTCAACGAAGTTCATCGACGGAATCTTCAATACCCATTCTTTCATCTATGATGTGAAGAGGATTGTCTCTTAACTTCTCCATCAAGCCTTGCCATTTCACCAAAACTTTTTGGTTGGTTAGCTTTTCATTGAGGCTTGTGGTATGGGTACATAATTTAGATGCTTACTCTGATATTTGTCCTGAGCGTGAAAAACACAAATTACCACCTCTATGACATACAACTGACTATAGGTGCCCATGTGTGTCATACAACTGGCCATAGGTCAAGGTGATAGGTTTATGGGAGAGAAGTTTCTTGTACCCATGCAATACTAAGTATCAACTTTGTTGACTCCCCAAAGAAGGGGAGTTGGAAGATGTGTTGTACTATGGTTGGATGGACTATATGAATGCTCGGTAATGCTATTCGAGGTGGAAATGAAATAATGAATCATAAGTTGCAACTTGTATGCTTAATAAGAAAATCCTAAATAAGTGTGATAAAGTATTTTTGACATAATTCCATTGAACCAAATCCTTCTTACAAAGTCCATACTATAGAGTTAAGTTCTTGTAAAACCAAATAAAATCCCAAGTTGAATCGTATGTTAGTAAGGGTTGGTTCGATGGGTTCTCTTGGTAGGGTTTTAAGCTCAAACTTCTAGCATGGAATAAGTTGATGTCAGCTAAATTTAGGGAGAGTTGAAGCTCAAATAGTCCTTTTAATGTAAGTGAAATTCATTGGTTAAAAAAAATCATAATGACTATGTTTTTTAATTGCCAACTGCCATAATTTTGAGTTTTATGATTCACGATTTTTTACAATTTGCACCAAGTTGAAACCATATCGTATAGTTTAATCAACATACGATTGTTTGAAGTTGGTGATGAATCCTACTATCCTAGGATAGTGGGATTTATACAAGATAATATCTGAATTCCTTGCCTCTAGATTGAAGTTGGTGATGCATGAGATCAAATCACCCTAATGTGCCTCAATTCTAGGGAGATAAATTAGTAATAGTCTCTTAATGGACAATGCATTGAGGAACCAACTAACATAGATACTCTTACTAATATCTTGGGTTCTGACTCTAATCCCTCCCAACTAAATACCTTGGCATCCCCCTTGGGTCCCACTACAAAGCCACTCTTGCATAGGATGAAATCGTTGAAAGGATGGAGAATAGATTACCAACACGGAAAGCCAAATAACTCGCAGAGGCTGGCAAGGTTGTCCTCATCCAATCAACCTTTGCCAACATAAGCCATGTACATCCTCTCCCTCACACCATCCCTTTTTTCTAAAGTGTGGATGGAATTAGGAAGTGGAAACTCTACATTGAAGCTTTGGAAAGTAAATGGATTAAATGGATTTGGAGATGTCACAAAGAGAGACACTTTATGGAGGACCGTAATTGTTGACATGTATGAGAAAATCATGATCCGTGGGCTCCAAAACTAGCGGTGTCGTGTCATAATCGCGTCATGTCAAAATAAAATCCCGTGTCAACTTGTCAAACCCAAACCCGACCCCATTAGTAATCGTGTCAAAGATGTCAAACCCAAACCTAGCCCATCTCTGAGCCGTGTCGTGTTGGTTGAACCGACTTGACACGTTTGATCAACGTTACTACCTTAAAGACGACGTTTTCTGATCGCGCCCAAGTCATTTTTTAAAGTTTGTACATACTTTTAAGTGCAATTTTGGCAAGGTTTTATTTTTATGACTGTCCATAACCATCCTAATTTATATAGTTACCAAAAAACATAATATGCTAATATCTTATTTATCATTAAATAATTCTGAAATAACAAATGGGTTGGTTCCATGTCAAGACCTCAAATCCAAACCCAACTCACAAATTTGATGGGTCGTGTCATACTTTTCCAAACTCAAACCCGCTACGAAGCGGGTCATGTTGGGTAACTAATTGCCACCCCTATCCAAAACCCAATATCTTTCTCAGGGTTGACACAAGCTTGGCATAAGATACAATCAATTAATGGAATTATAGATAGTGTGAAGGAATAAGATTGTGGGAATCATATTTCAAATCTGCATCAACAAGCAAAGCAAAGTTGGTGGAATTCTAAGATACCAGTGATGAATATCAGGGATAAAACTTCAACACTTATACATGAATCTAGTTTAGGATAAGGATCCTTGTGATAGCGAAGATGAGATTTTTGGCACGATAAGGCGATGATTTCTCTCGATTCTGAATGAAGGTTGTCCAATCACCACTCATGAGAACAACTTCATCTATGAACACAAGAGTAAGATTTGGATCAAATGTTGTTCCCCCAAGCTCAACTTTTTCTTGTGTACAACTACCCAAATTTTTTTTTCTAACAGTTGATAACATAAAGAAAAGCAGAAAGACGAGACTGTGGACAATCTCCTTATTAGTTGCAGCTACGCGAAAGCAGTGTGGAAACTTTTCTACAATCCAAGGATGGTTGAGTGTGTGCTAGTATCTAACCCATCCACAGTGGTAAAAAGTGGAGCTATGGTGCTCCACCAAAACTGACATGATAATTTAATTTCTTCCCTACTAAGTTTGGGTTTGAAAAAGTGGAGCTATGCCTTTGTGTTGGCGCTATGGAGGGAGAGAAATAATATAATTTCCAGAGATGTAGTAAAATTCATACACATATTGTTGATAGATATCGAAGTGTGCCTTTGGGTTTAGGGATCCTCCTGGGTGTGGGAGCATTCAAAGATTCCCAATTCTCTTGTGTGTTTGATTGGGGGACCTTGCATAAAGATAACATATGATGTATACTTTTTTCCGAGCCTTCTTTTTGGCTAGTTTTTTTGAATAAAATTACATTGTTTTACCGCTTAAGAAAAAAAATTGGTAAATGGATTTGTCAAAGAGATACTCACTTTGTGATTCGGGCTTTATGGAAAAATAAGAACAAACGGATTTTTGATGGGAAGGAATTGACTTCGAAGAATGCTTCATAACTGTCAAGGAAGATATCTAGAATGCAAAATCATTCAAATGGCATGTCTTGATTTTTTTTTATTTTTTTTTATTTTTTTTGCGTTTTGGAATATGTAAAGTGAGCAGCTCACTCGCTCATGTAATCTCTTTTGTGAATATACACGCTCAAACAAGCCACATCCCCGACAAACACTGCTTATTACTCTCACATGGTGTGTTATTTTTAATTGCTAATTTTACTATAATTTGCCTCATATATTAACACAAATTTATAAGTTGATATGTGACAACTGCTTCAATATGCATTTTGATATATTACCATACATTTCCAAGGAATCTCATATTGCTCGTAGACTAATTAGGGAGAACAACTGATGAGTTAACTACATAGGGAATTTTCCTATCACATTATTTTTAATTAAACACGAGGATGTTCATTAATAATGTGAGTGGGTTTATGCCTCTCACAAGGCGCAAATTTATTCTCATACATGAATGATTTTTCATGTGGGCGATCTTGTCATGGTCTACTTTACGAGGGAACGATGTTCTTGTCCATGTTGGATGCTTATGATGTCATATTTCTTAATTACTTTTTGTTTTGGGGGCAAGGCTGACAACATCAACCTCCCTCATGGGCTCTGCCTTTTCACATATGACCCTTTATAGGAGGTCATGTACCTCCAATAAAATCATTTGTCGATGTTTCTCTCCGTCCCGCAATAGCCATTAAATGCATTGAGGATGTCGTGGAGATCAAATCCAATTCTATCCTATGCAGTTAAAACGACATTATAACGCCGATATAACGCTTAACGGGGGTGAGTCGTTACGTTGACATTATCACGTTTTGGTATCATGGCTCTGATATAACGACCGTTATTGAGATAACATTTTTTTCAATAACACCTTTTTTACGTTTTGTTCTAATACATAAAAAAATAAAAATAAAAAATTCACCCATTTCATTTTCGATTGAACCAAAACCCTAGACTCAGAGAAAAGACGAAGAAGTACCATAGCTCGTCGTCGCCGATCGACATAGAATAAGACCTTGCCGGTCAACAAAGAACGAGAAAAGAAGACGAAGACGAAGAGTCAATCGCACTCTCTACTGCTATCTCAGTCTGTCACAATGTCACTCTCATACGAAGGGAAGATATTTTTTATTAATGTTTTGATGTTTTTGAATTTAATGTTATGAACATGATTTACTTTTTTACTCTATAATACATTAATAATTATATAATATGTTTTTGATGTTATAAAAAATATATTTAGAAAAATATTATGTAATATACCATTATAAACTATATCTCCTGGACCGTTATGGGAACATTATCAGTTTTATATTCCACAAGGCAGGGTACTTATGATGACTCTATGGTGAAGTAGCATGTTCGCCTTTTTTTTCCAGAGAACTCATGAATTTCAGGTTTCAATAGTTGAAATTTGTATTCTTCCTTTCATTAGGCTTCTTGGAGATATCCCCGACTTGAGTCTGCTCAACACAGAGACTATTGCAGTGTGTACTTGGCATGTTTCCAACACGACAACCACTTTTAGCCTTTTTATGTTATTGTGTTTGTTGACTTTTCTACCCTTGTATAGCACTGGCCTTGCGAGAGAGTTAGTTAACATTATATTTTAAGTTTCGAGTAAAAGAATAGGCTCTCAATGATGTCTTTACGAATTTCAATAACAACTATTATGTTGTGATACCCATTACTAGTAGGGAGGCACATATCATTTAGGGTTTGTTTGTTCGTTCTACTTCAGATATGTATGTTTCATAGGGTTTCTCTAAATTTGCAGCCACTTTAAGATTGTAAATCAGGCTGGTTGTAACTTGTTTCTTTGGAGAATGAAATCAGAAAAAGTTTATTTTTTGATGATATTAAGTTTATTTACATCGGGGCATCAGATTTTTAGTATCAATTCCACTATGCCCTGCAACTGATAAGCCACACAATGGGCAAAAAAAAAACCATTTGATTGACATTGATCATCGATTGGCCATAAGATGTGTCTTTGGTGTCAAGTTGGAAACAAAAATATCAACTAACAACACAACAAAGATGAATGTAATGTTGGAAGCCTTCATGGACTCCATGTGACTCCGATTAGCACCACCATGCCTCTCATCTCAAAGCTTTGAATTTGGTATCAATTACAGCCACTGGATACCCCTAAGACACACCACCATAGCTTCACCACTTTCAGGTTTGACGATGGTTTTGCCCACACCTATCACCTATCCCTTTACCTCGCACTATTGCTAAGGGGAAAGTTATTGTCCTTCATTCAAACATCTGTGATTCTATCTTTACCAACTTGGGGGGTTTTGGTGGTTTTGTGCATGCTCTGGGTGATGATGACATTATTTAGCTATGATTATTGTATGTCGAGGGTTATAGTGCAAAATAAGATATTCCGAAATGCTGATGGTGCAGTGCACTCATACACCATCCTTGATAAAATAAAAGTTGTCTGGCTTGGCTTTATTGGTGGGATTAACTTGTGAGGAAACAAGAATTTCAGGCAAAAAAAATCCAATCCAGTGTTGGTCAAAGATGTAGAAGTGAGGGGGGAATTTGTCTCTAAAAGTTATAAGAGTGAAAGTCCTGCTTCACAATATGAAACAAGGTTTAAATTTTGTCAATGAATGTACAAATAAAAAAAAATTATATTCTTGTGCTCCAGTTTGCAACTAATTGACTGCGAAGAATACAAACTGCTTTGCCAATAGGCTGCAAAAGCGAAACCATGTAGATTTAATGTTTCTGGAAATCATTCTACTAGGTCAATTCAACTACCACTACAACGTTCCCCAGTTCCTTGCCAGGTGTTCCTCTTGTAAGCTGTCTATTCCATCTTCCATCTTCCAGCTTCAATTGTTTCAGTTGTGGTGAATATTGCCACAAGGCAATTGATTGACCGAGGGAAAGAAGATAAAAACTTTTATTGTGGACAGTGTAGAACATTCAGTTGAGCCATATGGCAGCTCATGGCTCAACTGATTCCAAAAGAGCATGTTACTTCCTTGGTGGCTGAACCTGGTGTTGGGGACCTCTAAGCTCAAGGGAAAGCTTTTGAAAGAGGGATTCTTGTGACACAATCACTAGGAGAGGTTTGTCTGTTCGCTTTAGACATGTTTCTCAAGGTTGGTGAATAGAGTAAGAGGAAATTTATTTATTTTATTATATTTAGTGCATTTAAATTCTAGTGTCAAATCTGATGTTAATATACATCCAACTATCTTAATAAGTCTCAGGTCATAACAAGGGAGTTTCACTGAGTTGCATTTCAAACAAACAATAAGAGACTATGGTTGGAATGAAAGTCAAGGTTTCAGTCTTTGGAGTAACACTAGAAGTGCAAGAAAAATAAAAGTAGCTAGGGAACCTCACTTTGTTACTTTGTAGAAGTATTAGAGTATGCCCCGTGCCGTTGGCACTCCCCATAATTTTATTTTTTGCTAAATATTCTGTACAAAACACCATCACTATCCCGTTTTCGCTCTCAATTAGCATTGAAGTGTAAGCCTATTCTAAGGTAAAAATAGGTAAAAATTTAAACGCCGAGAATGAATTATCCCCCAATCTTTGAATTCGCCATAACATGAAGTTTAGGGTTTTTGTTTAAATGTGTATTAAGATGTCCAACTCATTTTTTTGGTATGATCGACCTGTTTTATTGCTTTGAAAAATATTAAAGACGTGAAATACGTTATACGTTTATATTTTTAAAATTTTAGCGCTTGTATTGATTATTGATTTTGTTGAAAAGATCTTCAAAAATGCATTTTAACGATACCAAGTTTACCAAAATCCAACGATGTACATAGTTAGGTAAATTTTTATTTTGCTAAAATGAAAACACAATATTTTCTCTCTCCGCCACATGTACATTTCACCAACTTTTTTCAAAAGTTTTTCATTATTTTTGCCCTTCTACATGTTTTATATTTACAAATATGTTATCATAGGAAATTAATCTCAATCCTCAAATTCAATACATTTTCCAATTTTCAATTCTAACCATTTTTTATCTCTAATCCTTTCGATTTGACTTTGTCCCAGTCAGCAATGAATAGTAAAACCCTTCTTTGAATTGTAATATAGATATGAGAGAGACCAAAAAAAAAAAAAATGATCCCCTGATCTTCAAAGGGTTAAAAAAATATAAAACATAATTGTATCATCAACGGTGCTCAAAGGGATTCATTTTGAACTGTTGAACTAATATTTGATGAAGCTTCGTCATCATTGTCTTTGTCAAAGCCTCTAGAGTGTGCATCAGTGGTTGTTGGGGGTGGTTCGGTGGATTCCTACCTGTTCTTTAAATTATCATTTTACAGTTTTTAAGATGTGAGAAATGTGTGGTGTTGCAGTTGGGTTACCTACTAGACCATGGAAGAAGCATGCTAAGTGGGGGAGGCAATAATCAGGGTAATAAAGAGGATCAGGACAAAAAGGGTCCAGAGGTGCTGAAATGCAAAGCTATACCATGGGGGCGAAAGGAAAGAAGTATCATGCCAAATCTTCGTGCATGTTAGAGAATATCACAGATTGATGGCAGACTGGCAGTCAATTGGCTTTGTGCTGGATTAGTTCATAAACCAATATGTAGGCTCTAACTATAATATTCTAAGATTTCTTGTAGAAGAAGAGATAAAAAAGGTGTCCATGGCTTAGGGAAAGAAAATGCCTCTTGCAACAAAGTTCCAATGGACATTCAAGTCCATAGAGTGGAAAATAGTTGGGGAAAAAATGTGATACTAAATTCTAAGTAAATTATGAGAATGAGGATGGGAGTGATCAGTGATTAGAATGGGAAAGAAAGTGATGAGGAAGAAACTGATGAAAGTAATTATTATAAGGATGCAAGCCAGGAATACGAGGACTTGGAAAGAGGAAGTAGATCATAAACATATATCGAAAAACCAACTTATAGTAAAAGTAGCGAAAAGGAGTCTGAGAGATGTCTAGTTTGAGATGATAAGCCTGAACCTACTATCTCAGAGTAAATCCTGAAAATGGAGAAAGTAGAGTTACGCCATGTTTGAGACCTATTAAGAGTGTGTCTAAACTGATAACCCAATTATAACATGCTTAGTAGAATTCTTGAAGTTCTCAAGGTTTCTATGACCTAGGGATTGGTTAGGCTTTGGCTTGGGAGTCCTTGGAGTTTTGGCTTTTGCGCGCTTTGTTTGCTTTGCATTCATTTAATAAAAAGTTTGGGCCACATAGAATCCCTACTTGCCTTGTGGGTAAAGGACGGATAATAGGCATAAAATAAACAATTGCAAGTATGCATTTCTTTTGTAAGGGTAGGATGTATACAAAGAATGTAAAAAGAATATCTTGGGAGATTTGTCACGAGATATATCCCTTGCAATGTCATGAGAATGGAGAATGCATAATGAATTTCCCAATGTTAGAAGGATCTCTAAAATGCCATTTTTAGATTGGCTAGATAGATTTAACAATTTTTCAGTTCTGAGTCGATGCATTTCAGCTTTATTAAATACCCCATTAGATAAACGATAGTCTTCCATCTCTTGTCAAAGACAACAATGGAAGACGCTGGTATGTTTACATGGTGGTTGTTTTGAATTAATGTTTGTTTCTCTGTTATCATTGTTTGCATTCACTTTAAATGGGTTTTATGCATTCTTACATTAATGGTAACCCTCTCCTCCCAATAACAATTTAACTATTGAAGGTATCCAAGCATACTCAAACACCTCTCCAGCCTTGACTTTAGACTTCAAATGTTTTTGTGGTTCTTCCATAGCAGGCTGAGGTTTGCATATGTTCTTCTCTGTAGGTTATTCCGTACATTTTGGTTTTCCCAAGTGACTTGCAATGTAACTTGAAATTAACTTAAAAACGTTACCTTCATATCTTATCCTTTTAGACATAACCATACACTGTATTCCAAATAAACAAGTTGCCTACTTCATGAGCTGCTCCCATATCCCTTTCATTAGAAAATGGAAAAATCAAGCATCCATTTGGGATTCTAACTTATACAAACCACATCTTGCACGATGTGAAAGCTATCTTTATTGTCCAAGGAGAAGCCAAAACCATTTTTTCCATCTGCTTAATCCACCAATTCCATCTGCGTGAAGAAGACATTTATCTCGCCTTCCAATATTTGTTTAATGAATTCAAGCAAGGGTGCTCCAGCTGAGCACTGGTTTTGTCTAGATTGAGCCTTCCAAGACCCAATCAAGTTTGGGAAAGGTTCAGATGCAGTGGCAGATAAGGCAGAAAGCAACCTGGAGTGAGTGGCTGAGGAGTCTATTTGCTAGTATCTTGATCAGCAGGTAAGGCAAAAAAGCTTCTCCTTTCCCTGTTGCGTGATTACTTAAAACAGAGCTCATGGCCTTGTCGGCTTCATGGGGAGTCAGAGTATTGGAAGGAGAAGCGACTGGAGGAGTGATTGCTGTTTTCCTCCCAAAAGCTGTTCAGACAAAGTTCAATGGGTAAGGTATCTGCAAGGTAGGAGAAGTCAACCCAAATGCAAACCTAACAGGAAATTCAATTATTCATGTTACCTTAGACTATCATCATCTGCCCATAGCACATCTAAGTCCTTCCCATATCATGCTAGCCCCCATCACAGTCATGGAGATTGGTAGTTAATATACTGATGGTGGAATTTAGCAATGCGACTGTTTACTTGTTTAACATTTTAGCAATTTGTTGTTTTGATGGCTGGGCATTTCTCTTTCCGGATTTTCTCCAGTGCGGTTCTTTTATATAAAAATGATGTAAACGGTATTAGTAGTATTGTGGTATTAAATTAGTAACATTAGTACTAGGGAAAAAATTGGATCTATTTAGTAAGAACCCATAATAGTTAGGGCATTAGTTTTCTAATTAGAATTAGGTTTGTTTGCTTGCCAGAGAAATTGAGACAATTGTAAATAAGGCGCATGTTCTTCATTATTAGACAATGATTGAATAAGAGAATATTTATCTTGTTTTTAATTAGGGTTTATCATAGATTTATTTCAATTCCTCGCTTAGTTGTAGTTTTAATTCTATCAATTGGTACGAGAGCAGAAGCGCTCTTTTGCATGACAAAGACATCAGACTATACGCAGATCAAGGAAGATGACGAGGAATAAATATCCAAGGCAATTGAAGCTATGGATGAATGGAAGGCTGCGACTAGTTCCTTGGATGCAAAGATTGAACAAAAGTTTGAACAGGAGAAAATTGAATATTGGAAGAACCAACTCGCTGGATTGGAACAAAGGATGGAAGAAAATATTGAGACAACCTTTAAGAGGATGGACCTGATGTTGGCGGAATTTATGGCTGGCGGCAGAGAGGCCAATGGACCCCAAACAACCCCACCGCCAATGGCAGTGCCACGAGGGCTCGCAACCCACCCCGCAGATGATAGTGACAAAGGCCTCGCAGGCACTATCCGCAGGCGGTTCAACCTAATCGATCGCCCCATTGATCAACTCCTACCAGCCACCTCCTTGATCAATTGATTCCCACCACCCACAAGTCTAGTCGATCGCAACCCCCAGGCCCCAATATGGATCGATCACCTCCCTCTTCTGCCCACAACAATCGATAGATTGTCCCTAGACAATCGACCGTTGCGATTCTTGCCAAATTCCTAGCTCGTTCGATCCCCCCCCTTCTGAGCCCCAGCCTCCACGGTTGCACCTTCCAGTCAACTCTACAGATCGATAAGCCTCTTTTGCCACCACCCCCTATCTCCTTCGATCGTCCCTCCCTCCTCCATCCCTATTAGATCGCCTCCCACAGACCTTCTCCATCCCTCTTCCTCCATCGAAACCCCTCCTCGAATAAGTCGATCGCAACCAACTCCTACCCCCAACTCGTCGCAACCATCAAACACTCCTCCCTTCAGTCAAGAGAAGGAAGAAGCAAATTGTTTAACAAAAATCCCAGCTCATTTTTTTTATTACAGTTCTTGATCTGAAATGTTCACTTAAGTCCCTCGTTCCATCAGGCTATTTACACCCAACAATCCGTTAGTACCACCACACATTGCTTACTACTCAACTTGCCCTGCCACTATTTGCAGTCGAATGGAAGGACTTGTACCACCACGAGCTACTGGTTCTAGTAAATTTTATGATCCAGTTGTTCACCATTACAAGACAACACATACCATCTGAGGATGAATTTTCGGATCCAATTTGGGTAAATTTTATGACAAAATTTGAGGAAAAGTTTGCACACAACATTCAAATCACGCAGTGGAACTACTTCGAGCGCAAGATTCCTATTGGACTTTATTTTTGGTTTCATATTTTTAATTTGATTATTTTTGCACTTCGCCTTATTTTCGTTCACCGGTTGCTTGTATTCATCGGATTTCGTTGCTTCAAGCTCGAGGACGAGCTTCTTCAACCCGGGGAGTATAATGTAAACATTATTAGCAGTATTATGGTATTAGATTAGTAATATTAGTAAATTTTATGATCCAGTTGTTCACCATTACAAGACAACACATACCATCTGAGGATGAATTTTCGGATCCAATTTGGGTAAATTTTATGACAAAATTTGAGGAAAAGTTTGCACACAACATTCAAATCACGCAGTGGAACTACTTCGAGCGCAAGATTCCTATTGGACTTTATTTTTGGTTTCATATTTTTAATTTGATTATTTTTTGTACAAGCAACTACAAAGGAAAAGTTTGAGGTTGCCTTCTGCTCGTGCACTTCGCTTATTTTCGTTCACCGGTTGCTTGTATTCATCGGATTTCGTTGCTTCAAGCTCGAGGACGAGCTTCTTCAACCCGGGGAGTATAATGTAAACATTATTAGCAGTATTATGGTATTAGATTAGTAATATTAGTATTAGGATTAATTGGATCTATTTAGTAAGAGTCCATAATAGTTAGCGCATTGGTTTTCAATTAGAATTAGGTTTGTTGTGTTTGCAAGAGAAGATAGGTCAATTATAAATAATACATAGGTTTTTCATTGTTAGGCAATTGATTGAATAAGAGAATATTTATTTTGTTTACCTGTTTTTCAATTAGGGTTTATCATAGATTTATTTCAATTCCTTGCTTCATATTTCAATTTTTACTTGGTTGTAGTTTTAATTATATCAAAAAAAATAAAAAAAAATTAAAGTACCGGAGTTCCATAGATCTGAGATCCCCCCTCTTCCACACACACACACCAACACCAATTTACAATTTTCTATATGATTTAAACAATTTTGCATGTCTGTTCTTTTTCTGCACGATCTTTACTTTATTAACTTCTTGGGTTATGTAATGGCTGCTTTAAATTTTATGCAAAAAATACTCAGTGAACTGGAACAGGTTTTTATATTCTTTCTTTTATGAAACATTTGTGCAGCGGTGAGAAAGCTCCTGAGATCAACTGGTCAAAATCAATAGAAGTTAAAGGGAAAGTAAGGTTAGAAGCATTTGAGAAATTCATTCAGGAGCTTCCTCGCTCCCGCAGTCGAGGATTGATGGTAAGCTTTTATATATGGTTGTTAGCTGATTTGAGAACTTGCTAAGAAAATAAATTATACTTTGGTATTTCATCTTTCTTGAACAAATGATTGCACCATGTACTGGTTTGTTTGGTGCGAATTCTCACCGGCACACTTGACACGTCTACTTATCTGAAAATCGTTCTTCAATGTGTTTGATGATAGTTGAGAATTTATCAATCTGGTATTTGAGAGATGCACAGTGGACTCTGTGAGTGGACATTAATTAGTTGGCTTGGAGTTTATAAATGTCGAGTAAAGGAATATTTTTTGTCTGTAAGTGGACATTAATCATATTATTGATCAGGGAATGTTAGAACTGGTGCACACATTTTAAAGACTGATAATGTCTCAAGGATGATGGTCAAATAATTTCATTTTTTTTTACTTGAATTGCAATGGCAATCAGCATATTGAGGTTGTTAAAAAGGATTGCGAAACATTGGAGAAGCATGTTTGATGGTGATAGTCTCGTTTCTTACTAAACATTACGTATTTCTGGTACATCAACAGGGGAAAAGCATGCTTTTGAAACTCTTATTGAATTAGAAGGATTACTGCTGATCTTTTTCCACAACAGGCCATCAAGGAATTTTTTTTTACATTTTTGCATTTCTTTGTTGCGTGCTCAACAAGTTTTTATTTTTCGATAATATTCTCGAACGCCCAATTCAGGGTATAAAGCAATTACAAGGATATTTGATTGCAAAAATGTACTAGAAACAACTATGAACTTGTTTTTGTCACGCATTTTTTCAGTTTGAGATGCATAGAAAGATCGTACTTGTCGGTTGTCACTGTGTTTGAAATATTTCAGTACTGTACAGATGTGGCATGTTAGAAATATAGAATGCTGAAAGACTTGAATGTTCTATCTTCAGGTAATATCACTTTGTTGGAAAGTCGGGTCTTCCGAAACAGGCCTTACTGGAATGAAGGAGGTAAGAGTGATATGAGAGAATTTAGTAGGAGGAGTATCTGGATCAGGTTATGAATTGATAGATGATTTTTTACATTATCCTCATTCCGTATACAGGTGGCCAAGGCATACAAACAAGGGAGCAGAGTAGGGTATGCCCAACCTTCTGCTGGCATTGATCTATATGTTTGTCCCCGAAGTGATACTATAATCACGATACTTGCGAAATATGGATTCTTTAAGGGCATGGCAGCAGTTGAAGATGACCAAGACTCACTAATTGGTTGTGTTGTGTGGCGGAGGAAGCACTCATCTTCAGATTCAGTTTCAATGAAGGGTGAAACAAAGAGTTCCCCCTTGTCAGAGCAACCTCTCTACACTTGCAACACAGTCATTCAGGAGACTGCAGATGCTCATACTCCACTACATACAGAGCTGGTTGGAGGTTCTATTCCTCTCAACTCTCAAAACAAATCAGCACCTCCTGGCAGTACAGGAAACAACCTAAATCAAATCTCCACAGTTGCTTTCTACCCTCAGGACAATTCAGTGAATCTTAAACCAACTCTTTCTTCAGACTCAACTTCTCGGGACAACCACATGAAGGCAGAAATGAAAACTCCTCATTTACAAAGCTCAGAACAGGGGAAATATGGTTTTAATTCAGAAATTCCAAGACCAGTTCTCCCTGTACCACTGCAAAACATTAATATGCAAAGCACGCCTGCTCAGGATGATGATGATGATGATCTTCCCGAATTTGACTTCAGCTTTGCATGTGGGGTTTCTCGGCAACCAGTAAGCAAGTCATTCTCTGGTAACAATGCTCATGTTCTAAGTGCTCCCTTGAAAAAAAATGTTCCTGCTGAAGGAGCCAAGAATGCCAATGGGCTTATCCCATCTACAATACCAGTTGCTAGCCAACAAAGTCCAAGTCTTCCACTTACATCAAACACCAATCCACCAAGTCTCCCTCCAAAAGAAATTAATCAGGGTCAATCCCCTTGGCATGGGCCGCCATTGCCACCTTGCCCTCGGCCGCAGTACCTGCAATTACCTGAACAACACCATGGTGTTGCTAAAGCAGCTAACAGCACACCGCAACATCCACCAAGGAACCATCTTTGGGATGATGATGATGACATGCCCGAGTGGTGCCCCCCTGATTTCGAGCATGGGAAGCAACCGCCATCAGTGACAAATGCAAGGACTTCTGTTTCATGTGCACCAACTCCAGCTCCCAACCCCACATCAGAAAAGCTACCACCGGGTCCATCATGGGGCATGCCACCTCTACCACATCCAATGCCTATTTGCCCACCAGTATCAGAAAGTCTACCACTAGGCCCACCTTGGCGCCTGCCTACTTCACCACCTTCAATGCCTGTTCGTCCACCCCTGCCTACCCAAGGGTTCCCTACAGGTTATCAGAATGTCCCTGTGAGGCCACAAGTAAGACCTGTTGATTTGCAGACTCGTATTGGTGCAAGACCTCCATCAGTACCAGCTCCGGACTCTACTCTGAGACCACAGGCCAACATGTTCGACATGGGACCTCCTCTGCCGCCGCCTCATATGAGACCAGCTGGTTGGAGGGGTTGGAGACCTTGACATCCTGGAGCTTGGAGTCTACAACAGTATCCTTTGCTGTATTTCTTGGATCTAGTGTTTTGTACAGAGTGTGTTTCCCTTAGGCATCAGTTCATGAGTGTTTGGAAGAAAGTTGTAAGTTCATGAAGTTAAAATACCGGTCAGTCTTCTCCTTTCAAAGTTTTGTTGTCCTTTTCAATCAAAGAAAGAATAGGGCAGGTAGTTGTGGGCTAAACTAATGCCTATTTTTTAATTTTTTTCTTTTTCTTTTATTTTTTTACTTATATTTTTAGGAAAACTAAGCAAACGAGTAGCCTTTTTATTTTTATTTTATTAAAAAAAAAATTTTGTTTTATTTTTTTAGAATTGAGATAATTGCATGCTTGTGATAAATGAAAATTGAAAAAGTCGTGCACGTGTGATAAATGTTTTATTTTTGGTAAATATAGTTAGGGTTGCTTCCTATTCCCATTTCCAAGTGTTTGATTTTAATTTGGGACAGTGAAAAGGTCATACACGTGTGGAAAAACTTTACTTATGGTTGCCCTATGATTTTTTTATCACCTCTCTCGATTAGGTCTCTCTACTTCATCTTCACCATCTTTGGGGTGATTCGACTGAGCCATTTGGTCGCTCAGTCCTTTCAATTCTCTCTGACACCTTGTCTTTATCTTGGGAAGGGGTTGAGTGAAGTTTGTTCGCATATCTTTGTTGTCACTTGCAAATAGCTTGCATGTCCTTCTTCAAACACCTTTACGTGGTCAGATTGTCTAAGTGGGTCTTTTACTTCATGTCGCACTGTATTCAGATGTTTGTAGTATGCAGTCTTTTGTATCCACCACAAGGCACTTGTTACATCTTTTCAATAATCAATAGAGTTCGTTTTCATAATTCTTCCTTTATTTTTTAAATGTTTGCAAATCATATAAGTTTTTATGAACTAAAACTCTACATTGACTATGGATAGGGAAAAAAATGACTGATAGTAGACTAACTGTTGACGGAGAGAAATTGATCTTAGCCTTGAAGTGAACTCAAGTTGCTCTTGTGGATCATTCAGTGGACTGTCGAGGTGCTTCAGAGGTTACTGAAGAGTAAACCTTATAGAGGGGTTAATCTCTATACCGACGAAATGTCGGTGGGGATGTATTCCCACTAGTCATAGCATCTCTGTTTCGTTGGGTGGAGGAACTTATTGTTCTTGTGCCGCTTAAATGTGACGATTATGCCGTTATTTTGCCTAGCACTGGTTCATGTTGCTTTGCAGAATGTAATTGGATCTGGGAGCATTCTATCCGTTTTAGTGTGGCTTAATGGCAGCTTCATGTTGTAGGTTGGTCTCTACACATTGTTCATTCGAAGTGGTTAGCGGTATACTTAACGCACTAGTGAAGGGTGGAAACTACTGTTTCCATCTGGTGGAGCCATGGTCTTTCCAAGATAAGGTTGTAGGTTGATGGCGCATCTATTACCATGAAGTCCAGAAACATGACCATTCTTAATTGTGGTTTCCTTGCCATTGTTGTTAACCTTATCTTTTCGAGGGGGAAGCATTTCTTCCCGTTGAATTCAATCAGCGGGTGATCCGAGGGTGTCAGGTTCTCCTCCTTGAAGTCCATGTTGTGGTATGCGCTATAGAACAGGACGTTGAGCGAGCTTTTTGTATCCACCAGAGCTCTCTTTACCTCCTATATTGCTATGGAGACCAAGATGACTAAGGCGTCATTGTCTGGCACTCGGACTCCTTCGAGGTATTTGTCCGTAAAGGTCAAGGTGGGAATGGGGCTCTGAATCCCTGAGTGGCAAATGCGTCTATCCACATTTGCAGGTTGTGTTCGCATCTCCAGTAAGGTTCACATGCGAGACCTGTACGACTAGTCTTCATTTGGTCCGACCCCATGAAGGACATAGATTATCCCTGGGGTGTCATTTTCTATCTATTTAACTAACTCCCTCTGTCCCTGGTTCGTTATAGTCGCTTTTCAGAGTTTAGGAATTCCTTTGGTTTGCCTCTGTGGATCCAGTACTCAATTTCATACCTCAAACTCTTGCAATCGTTGGTATCGTGGCCACTCTCCTTGTAGTATGGGCGGTACTTGTCGTTGTCACTCTTGGCGGGGTCCCCGTGCTGTTTTTGGGGCCACTTTAGATCTTCCCAGTTCTTCATGGAGTTTAGTACGTCTGACAGGCTGGCATTGAGGGGTGTCACAGTCCTGAATTCAATGTAGTTGGATGTTTTCTCTGGCCTAGACCGACTAAGGTCTGACCTGTTGTCATTGCGTTTTCTCTTGCTCCATTCCTCGTCCTCGCGTCTATTTCCTTCCTTTTTGTCCTTAGGAGCGGAGGGCTTCTTCTCGTCTTCAATTTCCCTCTTCACAGTTCCTCTAAGGTTATATGCTTCTTAGCACTTTTGAGGAGCTCTGTCATGTCTAGAGGGAGTTCTAAGGTGAGGTCTTCGTAGAGTTTTTCTTCCTTGAGGTCCGCATTGAAAGCTGTCACGGCTGTGTCGTCGCTGCATCGTCGATGAGAATCAGTTCGTTGTTGAAGCGTGTGACATACTCTCTAAGAGTCTCGTGGGACCTTTACTTTAGAGAGAGTATGTAGTGTGGGCCTTTTCGAAAACGCTGGCTCCCTACATAACGTGTCAGGAACTCCTTTGCCAGTGTCTTGAAGGAGTCGATCGACCTCGGCTGAAGGCTGTGGAACCATGTCAGTGCTGACCTCTTCAGGCTAGTGGGAAAGGTTCTACACATCACTAACTATGATCTATCTTTTAGGGCCATTACGTGCTGGTAATGACGCATGTGGTCGAATGGATCGGTGGTTCTGTCGTAGAAGTCGAGCTTCGAAGGAGTGAACTTCCTCGGAAGGGCCTCATTCATGATCTGGTCCACAAATGGTGGGACGGAGACACGGTACAGTACATCTGGGTCGTGCGCACCTCTGCGGAGGGGGTTCTAAGGGCTGAGTCTATCTGCCCTGGCGGTGGGCTCAACGTTAGTCGCACAACCTCCCCTAGTCCAATGAGAACAAGCGGGGGCTTGGCTTTCCCGTGCTTGCTCCCTACCATCCTCCGGAGATGGATGCTCGTGATGCTCCTGGTCTCCATTGGCAGGTGGTGAATTTTGTCTCGTGAGAGCCTCCACCGCCTTGGCTATCTGTTGTATTTGAGATGACAGCCTATCAATTCGGGTATTCGCTGTCGCAGTCGTCGGTGCGGGGGCGTGAGTTTGCTGCCCGTGTATGATTGGAGCCGCTGAAAGTGGCGATGCTACGCCAACTGGAGCGTTTGACGTGTCTCCCTGTTCTTAGTTGTTGCGTGACCTAGTGGTCACCATCTTTCTGGGTTTTGAAAGGAGATGACGCTAGTGAAAAGTTAAGAACTCTGTTGTCCCCACGGACGGCGCCAAATTGATGCAGTCGATTTTCGCTCCCTGCTTTGACCTAATCCCGCTGACCTGCACAAGTAACGCACGTGAGCCACGGACCACTGTTGTGGTGGCTAATGGCACTCTGATGCTAAAGTCAGACAGGGATTTGAGGAAGGCGTAATATTGTAAACAGGAAATTTGTAGCGTACCTTAGGTTACCAACCTCATGTCTTATTTATAATGTTGGAGTCCTGGTTCTACCAGGCCATTGTAGGCATAGTTTAGGAATGAGATCTTCGTGGAGATCCTTATGAGTTGTGATGTAAGAGGGAAATTCCTTGTTAGCCCTGTGATCATAGATACGTGGGAGATAGTTCTCAATCCAAGAGCAATCCGTAGGAGGAAGTTTCTCTGCGTGGAATATACTCTGGTATTTGCTTCCTAGTTGGAAGCAAAAAGTTGGTGTAGATGTCTGTCCGAAGCTGATCCTCGATATACTTGCCTAACTAGGGCTTACAAGTATCGAGGATAACTGTGAGACGTGTGAGCCTAGCACGATGTAAGAGTTCGGGTCCGTTTGGCGGACTGAACCAGGCGGGCTTAGAACCGTTTGGGCCGGATCAGTATTGGACTGATGTTGGGGCTCGTAATTTCTCGAATTTTCATGACACGTGTATGACTCAGGAATGCGACCGTTTTTATGTATCATCACATATGATCATAATCGAAGTTTCCACAAAGTTCTATAACAAGTTATTACTATTAAGGCCATGTGCTTCATCTTGGTTTCATAAACATTTACAAGACATCAACCCTAAAAAATCTTGTTAAAGGCGACACCACTTTTGATGTTTATATAGGTGATGTTACTTACATGCATCTTTGCTACTGAAGACATTAGATTTTCTTGTACCTCATTAAAAGTTTAAAATTATCGTCTCTACATGGCAATATGTATTTAGCATCTTGGAATGAACTATATATAATATTAAATTAGTGCATTTTCAAACCACTTATCAGTAACTTATTATTACCCATTTAACTTTGCACAAGTGATGTTCTAGAAAAAGTTGGGTTACCCTTACTAGTGATTTTTGGTAAAGGTTATAAGTCCTATTTCACTAGATGTGCTCTTTACCATGTCTCAAGAAATTCCTTTGGTAAGGGTACTCGCCAAATTTTTATTTGACCTTACATAATAACTCCATCTGTTATCAACTGCTTAACATACTCATGTCTTAAGATAAGATGTCTAGACTTTTCATTATAAATTTTATTATAAACTCTAGAATATTTAGGTTCATTATTGCAGTACAACAAAATTGATGGCATTGATTGTTGCCACAACTCTATATCTAACAATAAAATTTTCAGCCATTCTGCTTTTTTGCCTGCGGTTGCTAATGCTATAAATCTAGATTCCATGGTGAAGTGTGAAATAATTGTTTATTTTTTTTACGTCCAAAAAACTGCTCCACCCGTAATCCACCCTGACGTAGATTTATTATCACTTGATTTGTAATCCAACTAGCACCAGAATAGCCTTCGAGTGTTGTTGGGAATTTAGAGTAGAATAGACCCAAATAAATGGTTTTCTTAAGATAACCAATAATTCTGCCTATTGCTTACTAGGATTTCTTGTAAATCTTGGAAGTTTACAAACATAAAATGCGATGTCTGGTCTAGTGTTATGTGTAGCTTACATTAGACTTCCACTTGCACTAGCAAAATCAACTTGTGTAACCTATCTTCCCGAATTTCCAAGTCTTGATATTAGAATCATATGTCATAGGTCCTTCTTTTATATTTAAATGCTTAAATTTCTACAACATTGTTTCTATATGACGTGGTTAACAAATTGCATAACCCTCATCATGTTTCTATACCCTTATGTCTAAGATAGTGTCCACTTCATTTAAAATCTTTCATTTTGAAGTTTGAATTTAGATACTTCTTAGGGTGTGTTTGGTTGCATGGAATTCTATGCCATGAGAATTTATGAGGGAACCCCTACATTTTAGGCTAAATTGATATATCACTCCACATCCACCATTTGATTTTGTGATAATGGTGGAAATGGAAGTCCCATGAACATGAAAATTCCACTCCTTGGTCCCCCAAGGCATGTGATTTCCATGTTCATGGGATTTTCATTCCTACCATTGATCACAAAATCAAATGGTGGATGTGAAGTGATACATCAATTTAGCCTAAAATGTAGGGATTCCCTCATAAATTCTCATGGCATAGGATTCCATGCAACCAAACACACCCTTAATGTCATACACGACTTTCATGTTGGTTCCAAATATTAGTAAATCATCTACATATAAGCAAATTATAACATCATACTCGTTAGTAAATTTAGAGTAGATACATTTGTCGGCATTATTATGTCTAAAACCATTTGACAAAATTACACGATCGAATTTCTCATGTCATTGCTTTAGTGTTTGTTTTAGATCATATAGAGATTTCATTAATTTGCAAACTTTCTTTTCATTTTCAGGTAGGATAAATCCCACATGTTGTTCTATGTAAACTTCTTCATCCAAATCACCGCTTAGAAAAGTGGTTTTCACATCCATTTGATGTACAAATAAATTATATATAGATGTCAAAGCAAATAATTTAGTGGTGCATAAGTATCGAAGTAGTCTACTTTTTTTTGTTTGAAGCCTTTGGTTACTAACCTGGCCTTAAAAGTTTGCAAAGAACAATCAGTATTATATTTTCTTCTAAACACCCACTTACAACAGATAGGCTTAGATCATTGTGGTAAGTCAACTAAAGTCCATGTTTGATTTGACAATAATGAGTCCATCGTATCATCAATGGTCTCCTTCCAAAATCAACATCTATATGCCATTGTTTCATTTAGACTCTTTGGATCTTCCCCAACAGTTAACACAATGGGTATTGTGGGAGCCAAAAAAAATCCTTAGCCCAATAGGAAAAGGAAGCCCCAAGATTTGAAATGTTCTCGAGAAGCCCGAATATTACCCATGAAAGTTACAAGTAGAGAAAACCAAAGTTTGGGCCCAATGCAACTCAGCAGAACATTTCTTTCTCAGCAGAGGAGTAGTGTTCGGCACGGACCACCATGCTCAGCTGAGCACCCAAGTTTGTGGGAGAGGTGACTTAAAGCAGGAAGTTACAACCGCCAACAGGAAGTTACAACTACTTAAGAGAAGTTACAACTACCTAAGAGGAATTACAGCTGCCTGTAAGCAGATGACTCACTTATCTGCCACGTGTCCCACTAATCTACTGGAGTTACAACCACCTGCAAACAGATAACTCACTTATCTGCCACGTGTCTCACTCATCTGCTGGAGTTACAACCGCTTGCAAGCAGATCACCCACTCATCTGCCAGTAGTTTATTCGTTCTATCTCTATAAAGAGCCAAACACAAAGCCATCTGGGGGTAACTCTTTTCTTGATTCAGAATTCTCTCTTCAAATATAGAGATATAAACATTTTTTTGAAGACATTGTTCTAACTTTTGCATCGGAGTCCCCGTGGCAGGCACCACACCGGTGATTACTTCACGTGATTCTATCTTATGCAGATTGCTTTGCGTGATCAGCATGTGATCCGACAAAAATTTGCATCCACAAATTGGTGCTTTCAATGAAAGCTTGAATCAAACTCATTGCATGCTCTCTTCCATTCACAAAAAAAAAAAAAAAAAAAATCAGTTTCAATTTCATTTACAGACACTTTTATTTTCAATTCAATACAATGGTGGGAACTCGAAAACAAACTAGCAAAAATTATGTTACAAGGTATTCTGCTCGTACTAGGCTGCCATCGTCATCACGGGTTCAACCATTACCGGTCGAACAGCTACTGATAGTGGGTCTGCCACCGCCTGCTGACCATCAATTGCAACCTTCTGCCACAAGCCAAATGGAGATGACACAACAAGAAAATTTTGCAGGTCATATCGCCAATCTAACCAAAATATTTGAAGAACAAACCCAGGTCGTAGAGCGATTAGTAGCGAACAACCAAGGCAGATGACACATCGTCGTCTACCAGTAGATCATGCGCATAGAACTGGAAGTAGTCATCCATCAAAGGGAAACAATCCCTCTGGAAGCATTCATTCGAGATTAGGGCCACGAGTAAATGTGCACTCTAGGCTCGGATCTCAAACGAGAGTCTTCTCAAGGTTGGGCTCCCAAGCAACTGTGCATTCAAGGCTAGGACCGCAGACTACACCCAATATATGTGGTCAGCGCAGAAGACAAAATCTCGATGGATGCGAACAACGCAGGGGACCAGATCTAGATCACTACACTGATTTGTCCCACGTCCCATATTCAGAGGCTCGTCAAATCAAGAGGAATCTTCAAGTGAATCCTATTGAGACTCTACCTCACTCACATGCAGGTAAGTCATAATCAAATTCAGAAAATGAGGAGTCATCTACCATAGATAATCAGAATCGAAATCACCATACGGCCGATTAGCAGGATACACACAAGCCCTTGGGAGCATATGATGTGGCACGAATAGTCAAAGAGCAGTTGATGAATTTACAAGTTATGAGAAATCCAAATGATACTCTATGCAGAGAAGTGGCATTGGTAAACACTTCACCTTTTACAAATGACATTGAAGAGGATCCTCCACCAGCAAAGTTTACCATACCAACCTTTACTCCTTTCAAAAGAGATTCTGATCCTGAGAGACACTTGAAGCATTTTTGAAGTCTCATGACTCTACACGAAAATGATGACCCACTTATGTGCAAAATATTTGCAATGACTTTACAAGGAGTGACCCAAGATTGGTTTCACACTTTGACCCCTTGGTCGATCAACAATTTTGGAGAGCTCTCCCTTACTTTCACAAAAGAGTATTCATCCTATCAAACCATAAAAAAGTATGCTGACTACCTCTTCAACATAAAGAAAAAGTCAACTGAATCTCTCCGAGACTTCATCAAAAGATTTAAGGCAGAAAGGGCGAGCATAAATGGGTGTGATGACCAAATTGCATCATTAGCTTTCAAGAAGGGTCTGCCCGCAGATCACATATTGTATGGCAAATTGACCATGAAATCGGGCAAAACTCTTACCAAAATCTTTGCCATGGCAGAACGCTATGCATTGTGGGATGACGAAAAAAATATGCTAACGCATCATATATACCTGAGAAAGATAGTCAACCTGCACAAACAAATGTAGATCGGAAATAGGATAAAAAAAAGGGTGACAAACATAGAACACGCTCCCCATCAAGAGACTCCTCAGCCAGTAGAACATACACAGAGTTCACTTTTCCGATCAATCAAACTCTCTGGCGCAAAAAAATCTGATGATTGTGGCAACCGACCATTTCACAAAGTAGATTGAAGTTGAGGCGTTCTAGCTTTTTCATTTTTAACTTCTTAGAAAAAAAATGCAATGTACATGTAAGAAAAACTTGGTTGTATTTTATTTTTTTATTGTATTTTATCTCTTCAACAAGAGACTCCTCATCCGGTAGAACATACACAGTGTTCTCCGTTTCGGTCAATCAAATTCTCCAAGAGAAGAACCAACCTTGGTCAAAGAGACTGCCATCAGTGAAAGAAGACCTGCAAAGAAAAGATTTGAACAAATATTTACATATACCACAGCAGATGATACATTATTTTGCTTTTCAGCAAAAAACACACCTTCCTCAGTTGAAATAGGGAAATACGAGAATTCGTTCTATATGGCATATACAACAGAAGACATTCAGAAATACAAATATTTATGTACACCTCAGTAGAGGATGGCACTCTACGTGAGTGGGTAATTCAATGCATAAAAGCATCTTACTCAAGACTACTTAAATTCGTTTAAGTTTAGTCAATTGGTCAGCAGACCACACAAGCAAAATGCCTGAGTAGAAGAGCACACCTCAGTAGAGGATGACACTTTTCATAAGTGGGTAATTCAAAGCATAAAAGCATCTTACTCAAGACTACTTAAATCCATTTAAGTTTAGTCAAGTGGTTAGCAGACCACACCAGCAAAATGCCTCAGTAGAGGATGACACTTTTCATAAATGGGTAATTCAATGCATAAAAGTATCTTACTCAAACTACTTAAATCCATTTAAGTTTAGTCAAGTGGTTAGCAGATGATATTCACATAATTATTACATAATATATCCCTTAATTTATATATGTTAGTGTTTCGATTATTATATTTTATAATAATTATTTCGTTTTAATGTTTATGTAGGAATTTGAGCGTTAACGATGAAATGGTATTAAGGCGACAGACAATTGGTCGATTCTAGTGATGGTACAAAGCAGAGAGTCTCATATCTAACCCTAACCCTAATAAACCTAGGTCCACCTAATTTAACCTAAGCCCAAATCTAAAATTGCTAACCTAAAAACCAAAGCCCAAGATAATAAAACCCTATTTAACTCACCTCATCTTAGGGAAAAAGGATCTCTCTTAATCTCTCTTAATCTCTCTTATTCTCTCCTCTTCCACAGCCCCTCTCCCCTCATCTCTTTTCCAGCCACCACACCACCCTGCCGGCAATCCTCGCTCGATAGGAGAGCCGGCAGCGCGATAATCCCGCCATCACCCCTCATCTCGTCATCTCTCACCTCGTTCTCCGAGCCAACAACCACCTCCTCCTTCATCCCACTGAAACAGGGGCGTGACACCCTGTTTCACGTCATCACGCCACACAGCCATCACCACCACCACCGAGCACCACCTTCTCCGCCATCACCACCACCACCGCGCACACAACCTCCCTGTTTTCCACCCTGTGTCGCTCCCTCCTTCCTGTTTTCCTCTCTTCTCTTCGTCTCTCCCTCCTTCCTGACTCTCTCTCTCTGCTCCAACCTCGCCAACAGACCAAGCGAGAAGCGTCACTGCCGCGAGACAGAGCTCTCTGTTTCGCCTCCTCCTTTGTTTTCTTGCGTTAACTTCTCTGTTCTTCATCCTATCTCTCTTTTGCAGGTACCAGGGCAAGTCAGGGACCACGAGGAGCTCGCGAAGAAGCCGCAACAGCGCGGAACAGAGCGGCGTCTCGCTGGAGACGAAGGTACAGCAGCGCGCGACTTTGGCGGGAGAAAACTGTTTTTCAAACAGTTCAGCTATTGACACCCCCGAGTTCTCTAAGAGCCACCACAGTGCCTTTAGCAGTCCTTTTCTCGGGATTCGTGTTCGTGCAGAGATGAGTTGCGGCGTACCACATCACGAGGAGATGACTGCCACTACCATGGATAGCTAAACCCTTCGCCAAGGCTACGATGAAACCACAGGATTTCCTAGAGTTTGTGTATTTAGATTTATTATTTTCTTTATGCTTGAACGTTAAACACATTTGATTTATGATTTTTAATAATTTGCTTTCACCGATTATATCCTGATTAATTATCTAGACTAGTCGGTAGTTAGAAATACTCTTTGTTGAAATTCAAAAGCCTGATTTAATAAATTAATCTAAATCTGTGATTGTGTGTGCCGTAAAAAGACACGCAATGCTAGGGATTATGATTAGTTAAAATAAACCTGTGATTGTGTGTGCTGTAAGAAGACACGCAATTCTAGGGGTTTATACTTATGCTGAAATCAATTGTGAACTTAGACTAATCTAATCATATTAAATCTTGAAAACTATATTTTTGATTACACAAATCTCAAAGAAACCTGTGGTGGATTCAATGCCTTGGTTTTCCTTCTCATATTCTTTAAAACTTTATATTTTATTGTTTTTAATTTGATTTTTAGTTTAGATATTTTAATTGCTGTAACCCCATTTAAATTAGTTTAAATCCACTCTGAAATTTAATTGCAACCACAGTCCTTGTGGGATCGACCTGTACTTGCCCTTGTCTACCAGTTAGACACTGTGCACTTGCAGTTATTACAAGTAGGTTAAATTAACCTATTTATTTAGGTTAGTTAAATCTCCATCAAGTTTTTTAGTCAAGTGGTTAGCAGACCACACCAGCAAAATGCCTAAGTAGAGGATGACACTTTTCATAAGTGGGTAATTCAATGCATAGAAGCATCTTACTCAGGCCTACTTAAATCCGTTAAAGTTTAGTCAAGTGGTCAGCAGACCACACAAGCAAAATGCCTCAGTAGAGGATCACACCTCAGTAGAGGATGTCACTCCCCATGAGTGGGTAATTCAATTAATCAATCACTGAGCATAGAAGCATCTTATTCTGGACTACTTAAATCTCTTTAAGTTTTGTCAAATGGTCAGCAGATCACACAATATTTTCGTGCAATTTCCAAGATAAATAGATTTAAATCCATGATTAATTCTCTCAAGTTATGCTTAAATTCTGACTTAAGCATATTGGAAACTCATGAAAGAGACCAATCAAACTTTTGTGCCCTTAATGCAAATATTTCTAAGTCAGTTTACCGACAAACATACACAAAGTTTGGGGATCATAAAAGCAAAAAAGACCACTACTTGACATGAAGTCATCATCAACTCCAAAAGAAATTCAAAGTCTCACTAGTAGATCAACAACTTTGGATTGATTCTTGAGTAGATCAGCAGACAAATCCAGGAGAGAACCTATACATCTACTTGGCAGTTTCAAATGTAGCAGTTAGCTCAGTTCTCAACAGCGAAAAATTGGGGGCACAACTTCCTCCCAGATGTTTGCCAAAAAACTCATGAAATGAACGATAGAGTTAAGCCAATACAACTTGATCTACTGGCCGAAGACAACTTTAAAGGATCAAGTTTTAGCATAATTCATTCCCTCATCAACCAAGGAAACAAAGTCAGCCAGCAGATCAATGTCTCATCCTTCAACAAAATCTATCGCCCAAGGACAACTGTGAAGGCTCAAGTCTTCCTCAACCCGGGAAACAAAGTAAGCCAGCAAATCAGTGTCGCGTCCTTTAACAAAATCTATCGACCGATGACAACTATAAAGGCTCAAGTCTTAGCAAATTTCATAGTAAAATTCGCTCCCACCTCAACCGGTGAAACAAAGTCAGTCAGTAGATCAGTGTCGCGTCCTTTAATAAATGAAGACTCCTCAACTCATGCTGAAACATGGGAAGTTCAGTCCAAAGATATGTGGCATTTATATAGGATGGGTCATCAAATCGCCAGGATGGCGAAGCAAGACTTGTTTTATTCACCTATGGATGATCCTCTATTTGGACAAAGTCCAAGAACCTATGAAATGACTATGTATGACTCATCTGGTAGACCACCTCATCTGCACCAAAAGTTTCAACATGCAGATCATTTTGTCTTCAGCAGACTACATTTCAACAACAATAGAAGCCTCGACATGCATATCCTTTACTTGTATCAATAGAAACAGACAAGTCAACCAAATTAGGAGCATTGTACTTCTATTTTTGGCGGGGCTCATCAGTGAAAATACATCTCCTATGCTTTTAAGTAAGAAGGAAAAGAAAAACGGTCAACTCAAAAGGAAAAGAGATGAGGGCATTTGTGGGAGCCAAAAATAATCCTTAGCCCAATAGGAAAAGGAAACCCAAATATTTGAAATGTTCTCAAGAAGCCCGAATATTACCCATGAAAGTTACAAGTAGAGAAAGACAAAGTTTGGGCCCAGTGCAACTCATCAGAACATTTCTATCTCAGCAGAGGAGTAGTGTTCGACGCTGAACACCATGCTCAGCTGAACACCCAAGCTTGCAGGAGAGGTGACTCAAAGCAGGAAGTTACAACCGCCAACAGGAAGTTACAACTACTTAAGAGAAGTTACAACTACCTAAGAGGAGTTATAACCGCCTGTAAGCAGATGACTCACTTATCTGCCACGTGTCCCACTAATCTGCTGGAGTTACAAACGCCTGCAAGTAGATAACTCACTTATTTGCCACGTGTCTCACTCATCTGCTGGAGTTACAACCGCTTGCAAGCAGATCACTCACTCATCTGCCAGCAGTTTATTCGTTCTGCCTCTATAAATAGCCAAACACAAAGCCATCTGGGGGTAACTCTTTTCTTGATTCAAAATTTTCTCTTCAAATATAGAGATATAAACATTTTTCTGAAGACATTGTTCTAACTTTGGCATCGGAGTCCCCATGGCAGGCACCACACTGGTGTCAAGAATTAACTCCTATCTTATGCAGATTACTCCACGTGATCAGCACGTGATTCTATCTCATGCAGATTGCTCTACATGATCAGCACGTGATCCGACAAAAATATACATCCACATGTATTTTATTTAGAACTTGACTTCTATTTCCTTCTACCAAAAACATCATAGCTTCTAAAGAGATAAAGTTAACACCTAAGTCCTTTTCATGTCTAGCTTTTTGGCTTCTTCTAGGTTCAGAAACCATATCCGGTTGTTTTTTATCTTCTTGTTAAGAGATGAACTAGGACTTGTTTCCATATAGGTTCTTGCGTATGATCAGTAATTGTATTAGGACTAGCATAATAGAATTTTTGTTCAAAGATTTCTACATATCTAGACTCTACAATGACATCTGAACCTACATCAAGCAACCTATGCTTTAAAGTTTGATGCATATCCAACAAATATACATTCTATACATCTAGGACCCAATTTGGATTTTTTATGGTAGTTGGTTTTATAAAATGCCAAGCATGCTCAAACTCTAAAATAGTTCAAATTTGGTTTTCTTCCCTGACACATGTGTCTTCTTAGAAGTAATTCTATTTAGCTTATGGCAAGCAGTAAGAAGGGTTTCTCCCCACAATAGATAGGAACATTAGCACTTGTGAACATAGAATTAATCATACTACTCAATGTTTTATTCATTCTCTCTGCCAAGCCATTTTGTTGTGGTATATAGGGTGTAATTTTCGGATGAATGTTTCCCATGTTCTTCACAGAACGAAGAAAAATAATTCGAGTAATATTCATCGCCTCTATCACTACGAAGGACTTTGATTTTCTTTTCCTTTTGGTTTTCAACCTTAGCCTTGTATCGTTTGAAAACCTAAAATGTTTCATCTTTATTTGCCATTAATATAACTAAGTGAATCTAGAGAAATAATCAATAAATGTAATAAAATAGCAATTTTATTTTCTTGTTAATATTCCATTGAATTCACATATGTTAGTATGCACCAAGTCTAAAATATTTGTGTTTTTTCTACCTTCTTGAAAGGTTTCCTTTTAATTTTAAATTGAGCACATTTTTCACAACTTTTAATCATAATTTCTTTACAAGGAATTAGAATATGTTTAGACAAATATTTCAAAGATTTAAAGTTTAATGTGCTAGCCTAGAATGATGTATATCAAAAGAAAAATCAAAAATTTAAACAAAAGAATTCACGTTATTAATACCAAGTTTGAACATTCTATTACAAGAATAACCCTTCCAAAAAATACACCATTATTTGACAGTATAAACTTGTTAGACTCTACACAACTTTGATGCCATTGTTTCATTAGAGATCAACAAATACCAAGATTTTTCTTGATATCAGGGACATGAAAAACATTTGTCAACTTGAGTGCCTTCCTAGACCTTGATAGGATGACGATCTCCCATAAACACCTCTAGACCAAATTCTTCTATTTTGTAGGTCTTGAACTGTGTTTTATCATTGCAAACATGAATGATTGCTCCAGAGTCAAGCCACCGGTCAGAAGATATATTGGCTGCAACCATGTTCAATTTAGTGATCGTGCCAATTTGCATTTCAAATACCATAGCAATTACTATGTAAGTAGGAGTATCCTCTACCATGTTGGCCTTAAGTTTGACATCCTCACATTTCTTGAACCTGCAATCACGAATGAAGTGGCCTTTCTTGCTACAATGGTGACAAGTTGCATTTTTCTTGTAGCCCTTGGTGTTCGGGTTAGACATTTTGAATTGTTGGTCACTTTGAAGTTTTGTTTGAACTTAACATTGCTCATTTCAACGAAATTAACCTTAGTGGAGTCATGAGAAGAAAAAAAAAATCCTTTTATCGATTTCGAGTTTCTTCCTCAATTTGGATCCCCTTTAGAAGATAGTTAGAAGTTCTGAACGAGCTTCTTATTGAATGGTTTGTTTTGGTTTTGAATGGGTTACCGATTAGAAGACGAAAAATTAAAAAAGTATATGGTTTTTTGCTGACTTGAAGTTTTTTGACATTTGTGCCCACCACCACAACTGCCGCCTCTGCCACAAATCACTAGCATTAACTCCCCTTCTCCATCTACTTTCTCTCCTCAAACACCTTGGAGATCCCCTTCCACTACCACTAGAAAACACTATATAGCCCTCTCCATTTCTCGTACAATCTCAAGAGAAAAAGAAAAAAGGGAAGGAAGAAAATGAGGAGTAGGAAGAGGGTTGGGGAGGTTTGTGGCGGCACTGCTCGCATGATAGAGATGAGTTAGTAAAGAGGAGATGATCGGTGGAGAAGAGGGGTAGCACAATAGTCATTACAAATTTATTGTGTGGTTATTATTGGAATGACTTTTCATTAAGCACTCAGTGCTAAGTGATCAACACCCCTGTGGTGCTTACTCCAATTAGAACTTCAACTTCTAATCAAAACTAAAAATAAACACTCTGTTTGGAGTGGTTTTTGTTTGGGTTTATAGGTTTCAGAGTGGAATTGTCCCAATTTTCTGGTGGGAATTTGTACTATTTTATTTTTAATTAATTTATCACATTCAGTTTGTTTGGTTTATTTTGCAACAGAATTTGATTTGTGTGGATGCTCTCTCCCATCCTATTTTAAATAGATGAAATCATACAAACTAAATAACTCCAATATGAAACTCATGAAGTCTGGCGATGGATGTTTCCTCAAAGCTTACATCATTGTAGGGACTATGGACAACAATCTTGTTTTTTTTTTTTTTCATCACCCTAGCAAAGGACTCTGCAAGGGCGATGGATATAAAAGGGGTAGGGAGGGGAGCAGATGGGTCAAAGGTAGAGCTGCACTAGCAATCTTTTTTATCCATTTTCTCCTCAAAATGCATTCCGTTGGTGTTGGATACATGAAACATGTCCATGTCTACACCAAAAGTTCTACCAGTAGGCATCCTCTCACTAACAAGTTCCATTAACACAATACCCATGTTGTACACATCATTTTTTTCTGATGTAGGTTTGAGGAAAAAGAGCAACAAGCGGATGAGAAGAGGAATATAAGGAGAAGAGGAAGAAATGAGGAGAAAAATAAGGTGGGGGAGGCGGCAGGCGAGGTGGGGTGGTGCTACTACGTTGTCGTTTGTTGATGTACAGAGAGAAGATAAGAGAACAGAGAATAAAGAGAGATGGAGAAGAAGAGGAATAGTCGAGAAAGTGGGAATTTATGATGGTGGTGTTTTTTAGCACATCCAAAAAACAAAAAATGGGGTGTGGTCTTCTTAAGCAAAATTGGTGCTGTCAAAAAGTCAGAGCCTTTAGAAAATTGTCGAGGTTTTTTTTTTTTTGGAAATCTTATTTAAACCCATGAAATGATGAGGGAACCCATCAACTGGACATGGTAGTGGCGATTATTTTTAAACAAAGGGTATTACAATGGAAATCATTTTAGTGGCTGCTGAGACATCAAAACAGTAATCCAACCACTAGCATAGGTCAGGCCTAATGAAAAAATGCCTGAATAAGTTGGCCCAAGCTTGGTCCAAGTCAGGCCCAAATCAGATCCAAGTTAATTGTTAGTCTGCTTGTAAGTCATACACCCAAACCCAGATTATGTGAGCCTAATGCGGTAAGAATCTCAGAGTTTGGCCAAAGACAATAAGGCCCAAATACAAACCTCTAGACTATAGCAGACCCAAGGTCCATTTAGGCTATTCTTAGTCCAATCAAGCATTAATTCTTAAAGAGAGAAAAATGCCAAAGAAGTTCAGTTGTGAACGGGTAAAGAACCCTACATGGACATAACTTGACAAGGGAAGATTCTAAGCGAGATCTCCTCCCTCCATCACACATTCACAAGTAGAGTCAATGAATGAATTAAACACTCTCATTATATAAAGTGAACAAAATGGATGAGAAAGGTATACACATGCAACCCTAATGTTATCAGTCCATCTCCATCATTGTTCAAGTATCTGACTTTATCATCGGAGTGCCTTTGGCCGGCACAACAGTGGTCTCTGGTTCACCACTGCTTTTTTGCAGGTAAAAATCAACAAGGCCGGATTTGGACGCATCAGTTTGGCGTTATCTGTGGGAAAACGACACATTTCCTTAAAACAAAGCACGACTCTGTTGAAGTAACAGAGCTCTGAAACATGGTTACTAGCGCCAGATCTGGAACTAATAATAATAACGCCAAGCCTGCCAACGGTCCGGCCAAAAAGGTCACATTGCAGGATCAAAATGATCCAATTGCGGAAGCGACACAACCACAAGGCCCTACTTCTGAAGTGGCCACGATGATTTCTCACATAGATCATATTTTGGTCCATATGAACCACCTCGCTTAGGTGGTGGAGATACTCGCTCAGAAATGACAATCGCCATCAGAGAATGACGGGAACCCCGACAGGTTTCTGGCCCAAGAGGATGACATGGAACATGTTCATGAAAGCAAAAATGTTCCATCAAGGAACAAATAGTCAACCACGAGTGGAACCTAAGAAATGAAGTAGTCCGAGGAGACTATCCGCCAAGGGCTAATAGGATTGTAGTCGAGAATCTACTTTGACTGAGGCCTATCGACCCAGACTTCCTGTACAATCTCACGGTCCCTCCATTATCTGAGCAGATCTTGAATACGCCTCTTCCAAAGAAGTTTAGCCCCCCAAAGCTGAGTTCTATGATGGAACTACGGATCCATCTGACCACTTGCGCCATTATCACCATGTAATGGCACTGAAGGAGGGTTCAAAAGTTGTCTTACGCTGGACCTTCCCTACTAGTCTGAAGAAGGCTACATTGACCTGGTTCCAAAGCCTCCAGCCAAGGTCTATTGATTCATTTCAGGCGTTGGCAAAGGCTTTTACACTCGATTGATGGGAAGCCAACAATAAGTAAAGGGCCCCATTATCTGCCCAGCCTCAAACAGAAACATGGAGAGACCCTCAGAGAGTATGTGATTCGGTTTAATGATGAGCTGACTCTGATCGATGGTTGCAGTGATGACACATCTATCATCGTCTTTACTTCTCGCCTCTGGAGAGGTCATTTTGTTAACTTCCTTACTTGGAGCCTCTAAAGAACATGGCAGATTTGCTGAGAAGTACGCAAAAATACATCACTTGAGGAGATGTTAGCGGGCAAAAAAGAAGGTGAATGAGACCAAACAATCCTCCAAGACCAGGGACATGGGAGAGGAGAATAAGTTCAAAGAGGAAGACAAATCCAAAAGAAGGCGAAACGACAACAGGCCTGAGTCTAATAGGGAAAAACCCGACAAAGCCAGCAACTACGTCAACTCAAAGTACCATGCCTACATTCTGCTCAATGCCAGCCTGTCCAAAATCCTCTCTACCAGAAGAGCTCGAAGGATATCAATGACCTTCTAAGCTCAAAAGCAACCCTCCAAAGCGTGATAAGAACAAGTAATGCACTTGCCACAAAGACCATTATCACAATACTTAGGACTGCCAAAGCCTAAAAAATGAGATTGAATACAGGGCCAGAAGGGGAGGCTTAAGGAATTTGTTGGCTTTGGCAAAAAGTAATCTCGAGGAAAATAAAATAAAAAGTCTATGTAGGAGGTCGAGGAAAAGACTACGGATGTGATATATGTCTACATAGTGCATGACGAACTGGGACTGTCCAACTGGTTGAAGAAGAGAGCGGTTCGAGAACTGCAGACCAGGTCTCGCTAGGAAGACTGCCCTATCTAGCATTCCGAATAGAGCACCTAACCTTGGATCTGGCATTCATGAGCAAGACATGCAAGGGGTCTACTCCCCACATAACGACGCCCTAGTTATATCAATCGGGATAACAAGGTGAAATGTCAAGAGATCATTGGTGGACACATGGAGCTCAACCAATGTCATGTTCCATGAAGCATTTCGCAGGATGCAACTGAAGGGAGAAGAACTGAAGCCGCAGAAGCAAGCCATAACTGACTTTAGTGGTAAGCAGTGTTATCCGATCGGGAGCATCAGACTACCTGTGGTAGCATGAGAGCTCGACTTACAAATGGTCTCGTTGACAAAGTTCGTAATTATAGATGCCCCTTTACGTACAACATAAGACATACCTTGGCTTTATCAAATGGGGACGATCATTAATGCAAAGGTGGGGACGATTATAGGAGATCAATCTACAGCAAGGGAATGTCATTACACGACAATGAAATGACCGGGCAAATAACTATTTTAGCCTGAGCCCCTTACATTAAAACCAACGGGCCAAGGGCTTACTGGTCAAAGAGCCTAAGCGGAAAGAGTCTTTTCTTTTCTTAAAAAAAAGACAATAAAGTGTAGGCGCACTAACAAAATGTTACCAATAAAGGTACTCTCTTTTAAAAAAAAAAACTCCATTTCATATGCAACTCTACATGCAGGGGAAGCCTAGTCTATTGAGAAGACCACGATGCCGCATAGAGACCAAGTCTAGTCTTATTTAGGATGACGATGACTCGCTGCATTAAGTGACCTAGTCAATCTAAAAGACAACGATGGCACGCAGTGGCCAAGTCTAGTCTTATTCAGGATAATGACTCGCCGCACCTAAGTGACCCAGTCTGACTAGAACACCACGATGGCGCACAACGACGATGTATATTTCTATTCTGGATGATGATGACTCGTCGCATCTAGGTGACCTAGTTCGTCTATAGGATCATGATAGTGCACACGAGTCGAGTCTAGTCCTATTCAGGATAACGATGACTTGACGCATCTAAGTAACCTAGTCTGTTTAAGCCTAGTAATTTTCAGGTTTAAGATGGCTCTTATTATAAATGTCTAGTCCATCTGGTCAAGGACGACTTCTCTACAGCTTAAGTCATCTTCAAGATTAAGTTTACTTCATTATAAAAGTCTAGTCCATTTGGACCAAACCGACTTTTCTACAGCTTAAGTCCTTTTTAGGATTAAGTTTACTTATTATAGAAGCCTAGTTCGTTTGGACAAAGACGACTTCTCTACAACTTAAGTCTTCTTCATGATTAAGTTTACTTTACTATAGAACTATAGTACATTCGGACCAAGATGACTACCCTACAGCTTAAGTCCTCTTCAAAATTAAGTTTACTTTACTATTGAAGTCTAGTCCGTTCGAACCAAGACGACTTTAGGATTAGGTTTATTAATGTAGAGTCTGCTCGAACCAAGTCCTCTCTTCAACTTAAGTCCTTTTCAGGATTAGGTTAATTACTGTAGAAGTCTGGTCTATTCAAATCAAGACGAATTTTTTGCAGCTCAAGTCTTTTTCAAGATTAAGTTAACGTTATTATCAAGGCCTAGTCCGTTCAGACCAAGGGACTTCAGTTCAGCACAAGTCTCGCTCTGGATTAAGGTGACCTTAATTATCTAAGTCCAGTCATAACTGAAGAGTCTTGGCAACTTACCAATCTACCCAGCCTAGTCTGAATAGAGATCAAAATGGAAAATACGAAAATGATAACACAAACATGAGGCAAGAAAATGTGATTCTCCTTAAGGAAGATAAGATTCAATACAATAACTCTGCTCAAGGAGCAGGACTAGACCTGGAAGAGAAATACGAAGCAAGGTCGGCATCGGGCTCTAGAACTCCAAGATCAACGGCTAACTCTAGGGCATTTGGGTCATCATCGGGGCCTCCCGAAGAAGGGGAATATTCATTCACTTCTTGAAAGTGCCTGAAAGCCAGTGCCCGATAAGTAGAAATGTCCCAGTCTTCATGATCCTGCTTAATAAGATAAAAAAACTCTTGCCTCCCTGCAACAACATGACTGAACTGAAAGGTATCGGCAGTCTCGAGGATCTCTTTCTCTTGAGCTGGTTAGCTCCTCGTTAGCCCAGGCTAGTTTGTCTTCACAATTCTCTAGTTTATGATCAGCCTCTCCGCGTTTGCATGCTCAGAACCCAGCTTCTGAACGACATGGAACATCTGTACCTGAGACGCATCCGACGATCAACCTCAGCATGTTCGCTTTCCAGAGCACTCTAATAGTAAGTAGCGACCTTCAATGTAGACTCTATCTAATCAACCATCATGGTATGCTTAGCCATTGACTTGTCCTAACTCTCTTGAACCTCTTTCAGCTCTGTCCTCAGATCAGACTGGGCATCCATTTCCTTGTCCAGACTCTTTTGAGCTGAGCCCTCAAGTCAGATTGAGCAACCAACACCTTGTCTAGATTCTATAGAGCCTCATTCAGTTGATTGGGTTGGGCAGTCAACTGCCTTTCTAGAGAGTTCACCTTGAAGAGAGCATATGAGAGCTTTAGCTGCTGCTCAGCAAACACCTTCTCCAAGGTGTCAATTTTGTCTCGAGCAACTTCTGCCTCAGTTCCCACCATGCCAGCATAGCTCAAGTGGGCCATTCACTTATCGGAAAACATATAAGAAGCTAGGAACACTAAGTATAGTAAGAGCATAACATAAGTCGATCTACAAGACAATCGCTAACTTACCAACATCAGATTCTTTTGTCCCTGATCAAGATGATCCCCCGCAGTCTTTTTCTGTCAGCGGTGCTCGGGTTGACCAATCAGTAAAATTAGTCCTTCATGTGTTGGATGGAACCCACTCTGTGATACACCTCATGATGTCAAACATGTTTGCCATCTGAGCCAATATTTAGAGCGCCCGAAGCAAGAAAATTGACTCAAGCGTTAGTATGGAGAACCTTGGGGTCTGCGAATCAGTTCGGTTCCTCCTCTTGTTATTTTTGAAGAGGGGGAAACTTAACAACACTTTTCCCTTATCAGCAACAGAAGGTGGGGAGGTTGGGTGAGACAAGTCTTGCGGATCTGGATAAAAAGATGGGGGATTAGGGCAGTCGCTCAGTTCGCGGATCAACCCTAAGAATAGGGGACGATGAGCTCGACCCCATTTCACAAACCCTTGGATCCAAAGATGGATCATGGGAAATACCTCCCAAAGTAAACTGTTCTGCTTCGGAATCGGCATAAATTTTTAGTGGAGATTGGAGAACTTTGTTCGAAGCAATATCAACTTGCTTTGCACTCATCTTCCTAGGATCGTCTATCCTAGCAAGACATGATATCTCCTCCTCCATGGTTGTCAGCAGAGTAGGAGGAGCGAGAAGTGGCTGTTCAGCAGAAGCTTTCAGAGCTTTCTAAAAAGGACTATCTGACTTTGTCGTCACCTCTTCGCTCTACAACAATTTCCCTCTCTTGGGTAGTCTGGACAACTACAAACTTGATCATTTTGGACTGACGGACTGGAGAAACTAGTCTCTCTAGAGCCTTTATCTTTGAAGGTTAGGCATCTTTACCACTTTCTTCTTCTTTGGTTCAGATGCTCAGACTTCAGACTCAGAAAACAAGCCCACCCGAGCAGTTAGAGTCTACTATAAGCTACCAATCCCAATGGAAAACAAGTCATTCCGCCTGATGTTCTCTAGTTTGAGGACATCCAAAATAGGCATAACTAGTAAAGCGGAGACTTGGGCCTTCACCTCTTCCTTTCCACAAGATAAGGTTACAATGTCATGCACCCCTGATTGTGAACAATCAACAAGTCAACAATAGAAATTTTAACAAAACCAGAGGAAAATGGAAAACGGAGAACTTACTCAGATTTCTTACACTGCGTATGATCAACTGGTCATCCAAAGAGAAGTACCAGGAATCCACAGATGCAAAGTAGCTATACTTTTGTCAATTTGTCGTATGGAAGTTTAACCAGAGAAGAGGGCTTCTTTAGAATGGAGATCCCATTCTGATTCATCCTAATGGAAGTCAGCAAATACAACAACTTCGTAGACAAATGGAGCCCAACCTCCTTCGCCCTGATCATAGTTGCAATCAGGATCCTCCACCCATTTGTCGATATGTGGGCCGAGGGAATACCATGGTACGAAAAAAACTATCCAATGGCGTCAAGGACAAGGAAGCGTAGACCAACTTTGAACATGGTCTTCTACAAACAAACATACCCCTCCCTCGGTCGAGTTTGAAACTCACGTACTACAAGAAAAGACAACTTCAAATAATCAGAAATATCATATTGTCTACAGAGTTCGACTAATTCCTCCTTCGTCATCAACGAGTCCTTAAAGAAGTCAAGGCAAGCTGAATATTGATCGTGGGAAAACTTATTTTTTTAGACATGACTGGAGAAGATGAAGGTTTGCACTTGATCTGTATTGATGACAAAACACAGCTCTGGAAAGTAAAATTATCAAACTACCTCAAACCATGCTTATATAGGCTTAACGTGTAGAGGAAGAAATCACCCAACAGCCACATCAACATTAACTGCTGCGCAGAAACCGAAGAAACGCCAAAATATGCCATCATGGCATCACACAAGCCCCATGTACAGTGAGTTAGTGGCCATGTACGAGACCCCACGAACTAGGGGGTAACTAATGAGACATCAAAACAGTCATCCAACCACAACCAAACATGTGGCAAAGGTAAACCTTAATGGGAGAAGGCCCTAACAAGTTAGGCCTATATAAGGTCCACGTTAATTTCTATTAAGCCCGTAAGTCAAGCTCCCAGAGCCAAATTATGTGAGCCTAATGCAATAAGAATCTCGAAGTTTGGCCCAGGACAATAAGACCTGAATACAAACCTTTGGACTATAGCAGGCCCAAGGTCCATTTAAGCTACTATTGGTCCCATCAAGCATTGAGTTCTAAAAAAATCCAAATGCCAAAGATGATCAATCATGAATGGTAAAAAACCTACATGGACATAACTTGATAAGGGAGGATTCTAAGCGAGATCTTCTCCCTCCATCATGCATTCACAGGTAGAGTCAATGAATGAGTAAAATACTATCATTATATAAGATGAACAAAATGGATGAGCAAGGTACACACATGCAACCTTGATTTTATCATTTATCACATTCTTGTTCAAGTGTCTGACTTTATCATCGGAGTGCTTTTGACCGCCACAACGGTGGTCTTTGGTTCACCGCTGATTTTTTGCAGGTCAAAATCAACATGGACATATTTGGACGCATCAGTGGCTATTTTGAAAAATCTTGCATTGATTGGAATTTACTTACCTAAAGCTTATTTTTGCAAAATACAAGGTGAAATTTAGAGATTTGTTTCACTTTGAATAAGTTCCCTTCTATAACAGGATTTTTGTTTTTCATTGAATGATCGAGATTATGGTGGTTTTTTTTTTTTATAAATATACTCGACCTGAGAATTTAATTGCTGACATGAAATGAAAGACATTCATATTATGAAACTAATGAAATTTAAACAAAATAAACCTCATCGATTCGATGATTTCATGGTGAAAATCATCCATGTGACCATGATTTATACTTTGTTTGGTATTTCTGTAAAACAATTAGAGAAGATGATTATGATGTTAAAATATTATGAGGAATTTGCATATGGTTTTTATTGATCTGGAGAAAGCTTACGATAGGGTCCTAGAGAGTTAATTTGGTGGGTGCTTGGAAGGAAAAAAAATGTCTCAATATTATGTCGATATCATTAAGGATATCTATGAAGGGGTTGTAACAAGTGTTCATTCAGTGGGTGGGATGTGCAGTGAATTTCCAGTGTCAGTAGGACTACATCAATGGTCGGCTTTAAGTCCACACCTTTTTGCTTTGGTCGTGGATGAGTTGACGAGACATCTGCAAGAAGATGTACCTTAGTGCATGTTATTTGCAGATGATATTGTCGTAATAGATGAGACTAGTGAAGGTTTAGCTCAGAAATTAGATAGGTGGCGGATAGGGATGGCAGTGGGGCGGATATTCACGGATATCCGCCCCACCCAATCCGTTTGGGGCGGTTTTGGATATGGCTGAATGGGTTTTCGGGTGGTTTCGGGTATCCAAAAAATATTCGTTCACTATTCGGGGCGGATACGGATTTGGCCATATCCGCCCCGCAGGCCCCGCGGATATCCGTTTAACTAACGAATTTACAAAATTACCCTTTATCTATATAAAGGGATTAACTTCCTTCCTCACACCAATCGCTCCCTCACTCACCAAGCTCTCCCTCACAGAGCGACTCCCTCCCTCACTCCCTCACTCACGACTCCCTCCCTCCCTCCCTCCCTCACAGAGTGACTCCCTCACTCACGACTCCCTCCCTCCCTCCCACTCCCTCACTCACCGCACACCACCTCCCCTTCACAGAGCGACTCCCTCCCTCCCTCACAGAGCGACTCCTTCACTCACCGCACACCACCTCGCCCTCCCTCACGCCGCGAGACGCGAGATCCTCCCTGCTCCCTGCTCCCCTCACGCCGCGAGACGCCGAGATGCTCCCTACTCCCCTCACGCCGCGAGACGCCGAGATCCTCGCTGCTCGCTGCTCCCTGCTCCCCCCTCACGCTGCGATCTACCTCCCTGCTCTCGACAGAAAAGGGTTTCTTCCATCTCCCCCTTCAGAGATCAAGATCAAGAGATCAAGATCGGATCTGAGACTGAGATAGGATCTGAACTGATCTGATCAAGATCAAGATCAAGATCAAGATCAAGATCAAGATCAAGATCAAGATCAAGATCTGATCAAGATATGATCAAGATCTGATCTGATCAAGATCAGTCGAGATCTGATCTCAGAGATCAAGATCTGATCTGATCAATATCAAGATCAAGATCTGATCTGATCAAGATCAAGATCTGATCTGATCAAGATCAAGATCTGATCTGATCAAGATCAAGATCTGATCTGATCAAGATCAAGATCAAGATCTGATCTGATCAAGATCAAGATCTGATCTGATCTGATTAGATTTCAAGATCTGATCTGAGATCCTCGAATTTTTTGAAGTTGTTGTAATTTCTTTATTTTTTTTGTTAATTTTTGTATGTTTGTAATTTCTGGAATTTTTTGTTATTTTTTGTATGGTTTGTAATTTTTGGAATTTTTTGTAATTTCTGTATGATCTCACAAAAATCAAATATGTATAATGTTGTAATCTGTTATTTTTGTAAATTTTGTGGTTCGATATGTGTAAGTCTGTTTTTTTTTTTTTTTTTTTTTTTTTCCGGGTATTTTGGGCGGGGCGGATATCCGCCAATCCGTTCGGTTCGGGGATGGTTTTTACAAAATATGGTAAACGGATATTCGGGGCGGATTTGGATATCCATGATCTCTAGCGGAGCGGGGATGGATTTGTCCAAATCCGCCCCAATCCGCCCCGTTGCCATCCCTAGTGGCGGAGACATTAGAGAGTAAGGGTTTTAGAATTAGTCGTTTGAAGACAGAGCATCTAGTGTACAACTTTGGTTGTAAATCACGAGGGATGAGTAATGCAATTGAGATCGAAGGCGTGGAGGTCCCAGAGTGTGATGCTTTTCGATATCTAGGATCAATAATTCAAAATAATTGGGTTTTTGGAGAAGATGTCGACCATAGGATTAAAGCTGGTTGGATGAAATGGAGAATGACGTCAGGAGTATTATGCGACAGAATGATGCCTGCAAGGCTAAAAGGGAAATGCTATAAGACAATTGTTCGACCAGCCATGCTATACGGTTTAAAATGTTGGGCTACTACAGGACAACATACGCATAGAATGATAGTAGCAGAAATGCGTATGTTAAGGTGGATGTGTAATAAAACCCGTAAGGACAAAATTAAGAATTGAAAAATTAGGAGATACTTATGTGTAAGGCCCATTGAGGACAAAATTAGATAAAGGCGTTTAACGTGGTTAGGTCACGTGCGGAGACGACCAAGCACAACGCCATTTTGAAAATGTCTAGGTTGTCAAGTTAATGGTGTAGACGGAGGGGATGACCGTTGAAAATTTAGATGAAGGCGGTGAAGGAAGACATCCTTGACCTTGGATTAGGTGAGGATATGTAGGAGGACCGCATTGCTTGGAGAACCAAAATCCGTGTAGCCGGCCCCAAAAGTATTGAGAATGGGCTTTGATAATGATGATGATTTTATTTTTTGTAAAAAGATGGAAAAAAAATGAGAAAAAATAGGAAAGCGGTTTAATTGTGGGAGATAATCTTGAATGATGTTTTCATCTAAACTTGGTTAACCAAATGATTTCAATACCCTTAGTACTATTGGGTTCCCTCATCAATTGTAAAAAACAAGAATTTGTTTAAAAGAGTTAGGTTCTCTCACTATACAACGGGTATAGATAATAAGATTTCTCTGTTTTTTTTTTTTCAATAAGCAGTTAAAGCGGGCCAGCGCATGCATCGTAGCACTTGAAAGCTGGTACATGTTAAAAAAAAAACTTAAACTTGAGGTTGCAGTGAAAACTCATCACGGTGACCTCAACCTCAACTTGAATTCTCACTACACAATCTTGTGGTAAAAATCCTAGTAGTGGTGGCTACTATTATATTGGATGCTCTTTCATTCATCCTACGTATTTTCTTTCCTGAATTTAGATAGAAGCTCGAGCTATGTTTTTTGAGAAACAATAGAACTAATATTTGGCTCATGTGTTAAAACGCTGACCATCGTACCAACAAATGCTGATAATAAAATAACATAAAATAAATAACTTAAAAATATAAGTGCTCAAACAATTCGCGATTTGACTCATATGTGATGAGCATTTGTCGAACATAATTCAACTAAAATTTAGCATCCAATAGCCAGGGGCGGAGCCAGGATTGCTGACAAAGGGGGGCAAAAAAAAAGTTTGAAAATACCAACTTACCCCTGAACGTGGTTTTCCAAACCAAACGAAGATTTTTTTCTTTTTTAACTCCCAACAAACCAACCCTCTCACTCTCTCCACTTCTCCTTCTCTTATATTTTTTCTCCCTCACAAACCCTCCCTCACTCTGTAATCTCTCAACTCCGTCTCTCATCTCATTCCTCTTATATTTTCACTCCCAATTCGCTCAACTTCGTAGCAGTTGGCTATATCGAACCCTGAAACACGAACATATCAGTAGCAGAGATTTGTATAGAAAATGGGAGGGGAGGGGAGAACCTAAACTTTTAAAATAATCCATAATTTAATTTTTAGCGGAGTCAAGAGCCAAGATTGTATACAAAATGGGACAATCTAAACTTTTAAAGGGGGGCAATATAAAAAAATATGAGTAATTTAGTGGGATTTTTCAGAAAGATAAGGGGGGCAATTGACCCCCTTAGCCAAAGGGTAGATCCGCCTATGCCAATAGCATAGTTCATCTAGATGGGCAACTAGGTCATTCTTTGATGCGTATTTCAAGAAATGCTTGTCCAATTGAGTTGAAACTTTAAAACGTTGTTCTTGATGTGAAACGGATTAGCAAAAACCATAGTTCATGTGAAACTGTGTTGGTCCTCAAAGTGCATAAAATATCAAAGTATAGTATATTTGACATGAAAAAAAATTGGTTTTAGTTCTTCAAAGCCTATATTCTATATCTATTTGAACTACAAGGAGTCAATGAATATATACTGCAAGCAAGAATCATAGTCTTTATGCCTCGGTGTTGCAGTTATCTATTGTACATTGCATAATATTATCGATTATTTAATGGTCAAATTGTAGTCAATGCTAGTCCAAGATCGAACTTGGGATTAAGATAAACTTCAATGTTCGCTTGAGACTTTACTCTAATTTTACCATGTAAGTAGGGACCAACATCTAAATAGCCCTAAATTTTAATTTTACGCAAAGAAATTGTTTTGTACCGCAGAAGAAAATATGAAACAGAAGCGGATGAAAAAATGTTTTGTATTTTTTGTGAAACTAATTCCTTCCCAGAATAAATCAAACATTTATATGAACATAATGTAGATGCACAATGAACTATGCTTTCAAAACCAATTCCACATCGGTTAACAACTTAGGATGTTGGCAACTTAGTCAATGATGAAGGAAATAAAAAAAAAAAACTCAAACTATCTTTGTTAAACAACTAAAATGAAGTTTAAGAACCTATCCTAGTTTGAATTGTTAAGTAACAAAAATCGTAACATATAGATGTTTTTCCGGTAAGAATCAAAACTCTAAGGGTCGTAACATCTTAACCTTGCATGAAATATATTTCTATATAAACTCCCAAATTCCATCACTTCCTTCCTCATCAATTTCTTCTTCCTCATTCTCGTCACTTTTTCCACATCCTCGTCACTTTTATGTACATAACGCACATTCTTTACTTAATTGTCTTGAATAGAGAAATTCGTCTCTCCCCCAACTATCTTCCATTGTGTAGACACTATCATACTTTTCATAGACTTTTGAAACCAGACTTGAGCACCCATTTCTTGATCCTCCTCATCTACAATGGAGATCAGAACCACAAATCTATTGTCCCCCCCCCTGGTTGTAACCACTAATGGGAAGAAAGAATCATTCACTCTTTCATCATTCTGCATTGACGCCCACACACCAAGGCTTGTCCATTCTAGCTCTATCTTCTCCCTTGTTTGTGTCGTCCTTTAATGAGATGAACCTTGTTGCCTGTTTGGAAGTTGTAGAGTTGGGAAATTTGAAAATGCATCTTTTGATAATTAAGTACTTCAATTTTCATTGTACCCAAACTTCCCACGAGTAAAAAGCGGTGTTCTAAAAATCACTAGGTGGTAGGCTAGCGGTGAGCAAGAGACTAACGCCAAGAGGCCTAGGTGTTTTTTTTTTTTTTTTTTGTAATTTATAAAAGTCAAGCATAATAGCATGTAAATACTGTACAATTCAATGGCAAGATACATATGCAAAATGTATTAAAAAATAGTCTCAATTTTTTCATATTTTTCGAACTGAAAATACAAAAAAATCAAAAACCCACCCAGTAGGCCACTTAGCATCTAGGCCCCCCGCGTAGGAAGATTTTTAGAACAATGGTAAAAAAGATGATAAACCTTCAAATTCTGGTTTTGGAGTTTGAAATGCGTTAGACTTATAGCATTAACAAGTAAACGATGTTTACTCTTGAATCTGACATCCAACTTCCTGATTCTTTCATGTTTGATCTCATATACATATAAGCCAGAATGTGACTCAGGTACATAATTCTTGTATCTGAATAGTATTACTTTTCGATTGCACAAACTAGGCAAAAAAACACCAGTTTGTACAGCTTAAGCTCAAGTCCATGACAACAATTTATAGACTCAGAAGCAATTCTTTGCCGCTGTACCCAAATTCCGGTATCAAAATCTTCAATATTTACACATCTATTTCAAATTTTGAAACATGGAACATAACTGCTAAGTCCTCGTTCATTTTGAACAACCTGTTTTTGCATTCAAAAGAGGAAGAATCAAGTGGGAGTATCATTTTTTGCACCTTCTCACCACTAATATCCATGGAAAATTGTGAATTTGTGTGAATCAAACCCCAATGCAAAAACCTCCTTTTGATTAATACTGGGTCATCCCAAAAGAAATAATGTGGATAAAAAGGCCTCTCAAAGTTTTAGTCTCAAAAAGCCCTGGCAGACGCCTCTATATATTATCAGAACACTCATCAGAATCATCACCTATTTTGAAAATTCAGCAACCGAATAGATCATAATACAACTGTACCAACTTATACATATTAGATTTTGAATCAAAAGCATACTGCAATCTTCATGTGGACAGCCTGAGGGACTTGGAGGGATCCTTACAGCCTGCTTAATTACATTGTTATGATATGAAGCTTGCTTGGTGATGATCTTGAATCACACATTAAAAGGAAACCATCACATGTTGGTCCAAAGCCTTTAATTTGAACTCAACTGCCATCAATGTCAACATCCTTCTTCAAATAATGATGTATGGTGGTGGTGGAAGGAACATGAGATGGAAGTTTTGCTCATCATCCATGTCGAATTTGGCTCTGCTTTATTTTGATGATCTCCTACGAGTGAGTTAACTTTTTATCAAGGCTTAGAGAGAGTCAGGTTGTTGACATTGTATTGTACCATGACTTGAACAAGTGCCTAAATTTGGTGTGAAGAACTTCTTATGGTAGTCTACCAGGATCTTGAAGACGAAAACGTCATGAATATGCGATTTCATGATGCCCGCTTCCTTCTAACTGTGTTGGTTCATCATTGAACAATTGGTGAAGAAACAAAATTCCTTTAGAGGCAGAAATTCTTAAACTTAAGTACATGAAGAGTCGAATAGAGGAGAATAATTGAGAGGCGTTAGAGTTTAGGAGAGAAGAATTGTTTAAAAGTGCAGTAAACGAAGGTGATGAGACATCAAACATGCATCCAATCATAGACGAACACGTGGCACGAACCAACCCTGATAGATGATAGCCCGGACATACCAGACCCCAGTCAGGTCCAGTCAAGCCCGTGTCAGCCCATAAGTCAAGAGATCAAGCCCAATGTGACAGGAATCTAGGGGCTTGACCCCCTAAGAAAGTAAGGCCAAAACACAGGCCCTTGGGATAGAATAAGCCCAAGGCCCACTTAGAGCACTTCTAGTCCAACTAGGAGAAGGACTGATGCGCTATTTTAGTAGCACACAACTTAATACACTGCTTTGTGATTGTAGTATAGAATAAGTAGGGATCGTTCTGGAACGGGGATTAGAGGGTTTGCCAATTAACACTAAGAATAGCTAAAAGACAACTAATAATCTAATTAATTAAATAATGGGGGATTGGATTTTCTAAATTAAACTATGAAAATAACTACGAAAATTACTGATAAGATAATAAAACTAAAAGGATAGCAAAGATGAGAAAATAGCTAAGGGTTTATCTCCACACACCAAACATATGCTTATAAATCAATCTTCAATAATCACTTGCTAACTCGTGAGAGACAATGCTCAAGATTAACCGTGACCGCACTACATCAATCTTATTATTTTCCCAAGTTCGTTCAATTAAACTAGGCGTCGTTTTCAAACTATTCTGATCATGTTATCTAAACAGGAATCGTAAGTTAAATAACATTCCAAGATCATTAAGTTTTGTGGAAAATATGAACACTGACTAGGCAATTACAAGTATGATCAACATCTTGTTCTTACCAAGGCTTTTACTCAACCTTACCAATGTTCCTTGGTATTTACTACTTGTGAATACATGATTATAACAATTAGGTGAGACTCTCCTATATTCTAGCCTCAGATCCTAGCATGCTTACTAAGTTGGCCACCTTAACAAACATACAAAGAAAAGTTCTCTATAAAGCAGTTAAGCAAAACACAATCACTAATAGCAAGGAAGATTAAATTCAATTAGTTTATAAAACACATGTTCGGGGCTTCAAATCCACCCCTAACTAAGAGAAGTTTAGCTAGACATATTAATCATGTTCGAATAGCAATACATAATTAAATATCAAAATAAAAATAAGTAAAGAGTTAAGAGATGAAACAAAACACTGTAGCCTGATCCGTGGTGGTAGAGGGTGGAAACTGGGGTGCGAATAGCGCGATATCTCTTCCTTCGCCTTCCTCGCGCAATCTGCTCCTTCGCGATCTGCTCTTTCGCAATCTGCTTCTTCAGCTCTTGATCTCTTCAGTGAGAAGAGGTTGCGCGGGATGAGGCGAGATGGTGGTGGGGTTTTGTGTCTGTGTTGGTTAGATGGTGTGAGGGAGCTGGCGGTGAAATAAGGGCTGGCGATGATTAGGGATGAGGTCGAGAGAGAGATGAAGATGGTGATGATGGGTTTGATGGAAGAGGAGGTGAAGGTGGGTGGCTATGGTTGCAAGCGTGGATAATGATGAAAAGAAGTCTGCGATGGTGAGGAGGAGGACGATAAAGAGTCGATCGATGGTTGATGATGGGTGTTGGCGAAGAGGTTGTGCTGGATGATGAACTGAGACAGAAAAGGGGGGCTTGCGTGTGGATTTTGTGTAGGAAAAGAGGAAGACGGCTGCGGGACTGCTGCGATGATGGGTTAGGGCTATGGATGAGGATGTTATTACTGGATCAATTCCTTCAAAGCAAGGTATCATCCCTTTTATAATTGTTTTGTTTGCTTGGTTTCCTTGTTTGTGTGGTTTCCTTGTTTGTTTGGTTTCCTTCTATTTTAGAATCTTGTAATTGAAAACCTACACAAACACGAAAAATAGCAATTAGTACCATAATTAACAAGTAATAACTAAAAATATATATAGAAATATGGTACTAAAAATAGCCTAATTATGCCCCTATCAAATTCCCCCACACTTATCTTTTGCTAGTCCTCGAGCAAATCCAAGAAACAAAAATACTCAAATGACTCAATTTATACTTTCCAACATTTGTCTTAGAGGTTTTCAACGGATCATGACGTGTTAAGATTCTTTGTAAGCACTCTGCATGCATGGCAGCGACCTGAAGTTGGTTGGTTCAAGCTCAATACCGACGGTTCACTCCAAGGTAATAAAGGAGGCTACGGTGCGGTCATCCGGGATCACGAGGGACAGGTGGTGGCAGCAGCAGCAGGGTCTAGACGAGCGCAGACTGTCACCCTGCATGAATTACAAGGAATTGAGCTAGGATTTAAACTAGCACACCGACATGGCATTCAGCGGGTGGTCTTGTGCGTGGACTCAAGTAATGCATTGAAGTACATTTCTACCAACAAAGCTCCACCTTGGGAAGCAGTCCACACAACTAGACGCATCAAGGAGGAAATGAGAAAATTTGCAGAATGTCGAGTAATGCATGCAGTACGAGAAACGAACCAAGTAGCAGATAAACTGGCTAGCCTTCTACCAAATCATGAGTTTCTGGAGATCACTCCTAGTTCCTTTGTGGAGGACATTAGGAAGATTGTTTTTGATGATGCTAGAGGTAGAAAATATACACGAATGTAACTGCGATCTATTTTGTCTTTCTTCCTTCTTTTTTCAGTGGTCTGGGGAGCCCATATAAACCCCCACGCTTGCTTTTCAAAAAAAAAAATCCAGACCATTCGAAAATTAATACATGTTCATAGCAATGATATAAAAATTCACAATTAAATCAATCTAAGTGATTGTGAAACTCAAGCGCGTGCCAAGAAGAATTAACCCAAAAATCTCACTGGATGCACTCTTTTCTTTTTAACTGATTGTTTGGTAAAATCACTCTTCCTATTCTAGTTATATGTGAGAGGATTGATGTAAAAGGAAAACAAATAACTCACATATGATATAACAAGAAAGAAAGGCGTTTTCTGACTTTTTATTTTATTTTTTAGATATATGATCTCATGGAAGGAATGCTACTGCTTGAATGCAAGAACTAGGGACACCATATGCTCATACCTCATTCGAATCTCCACATCGTGACATTGCAAGACACACTCAATCAAAAGGTTTTAATTCAGATTGTAATGGGGTCAGGGGTCAATGGAAGAAAAAGAACGGATATGAAATTTTCAAATGGCTTGAAGAAATGGTGAAAGCATGCAATAAGATTAGAGACATTAGCAAAGAATCATATGGTTCAAGACATAAGTGGAAAAATGAAGAGGTGGCCCACTGATAATGAAGAGTTTCAACAATTATTTTCTATCTACTGAATGAAAAGAATTGAACTATCTGTATGGTACTGAAATACTGAATGGATATAGATAAGGACTTGTACCACTTTTGTAACTTTTTGTACAATTTTTATTTTTATTTTAATGTTTATTTTTATTTTTATTTTTATTTTTATTTTTATTTTTATTATTATTATTGTTTTATTATTTTTTATTAAATTTTTTTTTTATGCAACTCTTTCTTCTTGAACTGTCTACCACAAGGGTCTTCTGCCACACTTGTTTTTCAACATACCTTGAACCACAATAAAGTTTCTACAAATCAAATTATGCTCCATTCTTCTTATTAGGTTAGGGATAGAAAATGAGGGTAATGAAACAAAAATCTTAATAACAAGCTTAACGGGGTTAACCTAAAGGAAATATATCATGGATTAGATTTATTTGGCAATGGTGGAAACTAAGTGCCTTTATCATGTCAAGCATGTCATGCAATTCAATATGATGCTTTGAACGAAATCAATACAAGTTCTAGTGTTTAATTCTTAATTATGAAAGCAATCCAAGTAGCAACCAAAGCAAACAAAATTGAGATCATGCAACAAATTATTATTGACAAAAGAAATAAAAGATGACCTAACTAAAAACTCTCAAAATCAAAGGAATAATAGGCTCAAAACTCACATATGGGTTATAATGAGTTAAATTCAATTAAGCATGATATGAGCACCAATTATTAAGTTGATTACATGTGAATATGCATATGATAACCATAAATAAGCATTAACTAAAGAATAATATTAGATCTTAAATCATGTTTATAAATCACCTTAAAGTCATGCAATTAAAAACCAAATCTCATCATTGTGTTGGAATGTATCCTAAGACTTAAAACAACTATGAATTATTATTATTATTATTACTATTTTTTTTTTGGACTGACACTTTTTTATTTATTTATTTATTTTTTTATTAATTTTTTTTTCAAAATAAAAACAACTTTGTTCCCCCCACACTTAAACCTAACATTGTCCTCAATGTTAATAGATTATAGCATATGTAATGAAAGATTTTATCGCGGAAAAACAAACTACTAACAAACAAAAGCAAAAATAACCGAATGAAAATAAAGGGATAGAGAAAGCAAATCTGATTGGGTTACCTCCCAAGAAGCGCTTGTTTTAACGTCGTGCAGCCTGACGGTATCTGCAATTAATCCTCAGAATAAGTGGGAACATGGAGTGATACGTCCTCCACGTCATGCTCTACAAATGATTCACAATAGGGCTTAAGTCGATGATGTTTCACTTTAAACTCCTTCCCGGTTGTGCGACACTCTTAATCTGTATAGCACCATGGGGAAAAACATTAGTAATAATAAAATGACCAACCCATTCAGAATGTAACTTACCAGTTCTAAGACATGATTGGAAAAACAAGACTTTCATTCCAATGACACAAGTATTTCCATGGATCATCTGATCATGAAAAACTATGGTGTTCTCCTTATAATTGTTTTTACTATCATAAGCCTCATCCTGAATCTTTTCAAGCTCATTCAACTGAAATTTCTTCCGCTTCTTTGTGTCACAGGGAACTCCATTGCTCTCATATCCAACGACAGTAGTGATGTTGGTCTCAAGTTCATCCTCGTTTCTGAGGTCTGACAATTTCTGAGCCAAATTGTCATTCACATTAATAGAAAAACAAGAATGATTTTTAACAGGATATCTCGTGGCTTCAAAGATGTTGAAGCCAATCACATCACCATCAAATTCCATTGTCAGTTTTCCCGCATGCACATCAATATTTGTCATCGCAGTTTTCATGAAGGGACGCCCTAAAAGAAGTGGCAAAGGTGCTGAAAATTCTGAATCTTCCATCTCAAGCACATAGAAATCTGCTGGAAAAATCAAATGGTTAACCTGCACCAACCCATCTTCCAACAAACCTCGAGGATATGCATTAGAATGGTCAGCTAATTGAATAATAACACCATCATTTTTTAACTTCCCGAGATTCATAGATCGATAACTAGAATACGACATAACATTAATTGAGGCACCTAAGTCTAGCATTGCATTTTCAATTTTAGTATTACCGATAACACAAGGGATAGTGAAACTACCTGGATCTTTACACTTCGGTGGCAATTTACTTTGAAGAACTGCTGAGACATTCTCACTTACCTTAACTACCTCTCCGTCTCGAAGTCGTCTCTTTGTTGTGCATAGCTCCTTCAGAAATTTTGCATACTTAGGCACTTGCTTAATAGCATCAAGAAGCGGAATATTGACTTGGACTTTTCGGAAGGTTTCCAAAATTTCCTTATCCTGTTCATCTTTCTTAGGTTTGGCAAACCTACCTGGAAAAGGCACAAAAGGTGAAGCAAGATTAGCAGAAAATGAATTTGGAATGCTCACCGTCTTAACTGGGGGTTTTGGTGTCTCAATGATGGCTGGATCATCCTTCTGTAACTCAACTTCCCTAATTCGACTCTGTTTAGGGACTATTTGCTCATTCTCAATTTGCCTACCACACCTCAATGTAATTGCTTTTGCAGTTTCAAACCTGCCATTCAGATTTGGAGTGGTAAAACTAGGAAGTTTTCCTTGCTCGCGAATTTGTCCAATAAACTTAGCTATTTGTCCCATCTGTAGCTTCAAATTTGCTATATATTTTGCTTGGTTCTGCTGAGAAATAGTTAATGATTTCAGAATCTCATCATAATTAAGGGGCATACCTGAATTGTGCTGAGGTGGTTCTGGTTGCCTTTGGACGAAACCAGGGGGTGGCCGATTCGAAGTTTGTTGTTGAGGTTGTTCTGAATTTCTCCATCCAAAACTGGGGTGATTTCTCCAACCTTCATTATAGATGTTTGAATTAGGGTTATTCCTATAGTGATTTTGCCCCTGAAAACCTATTGCATTGACATTTTCCCAACCGCCATTCTCAATTAGTTGAGGACATTGATCAGATGGATGTCCTGACTTAGTACACACGCCACTAACTTGTGCAACTCCTAGCACATTCGGCTTCCCTAGGGCCTTAGTCACAAGTGAGGTAAGATTAGCCATTTGAGCTTCCAAAATAGAATTAGTACTTACCTCATTGACTTGGCATGACGGCTCTCCAATTCCCTCATACTGTTGGGCATTTAAAGCTCGGTTTGCAATCAAAGTCTATGCTGCTGCTGGAGTTTTATCAACCAAAACTCCCCCTGCCACTGCATCTAACATCTGTCGCTCAAGAGGAAGCAATCCCTCATAAAAGTATTGAATCAGGAGTTTCTCCTTCATCTGATGCTGCGGACATGATGCTATGAGAGTTTTGAAGCGCTCATAGTAAGCTGGATATGATTCTGCTAAACCTTGTTGTATGCCACTGATTTTCTTCCTCAACAAGATAATTTTGGAAGTTGGGAAGATTTATCTAGAAACACCTTCTTCATGCTCTCCCAAGAATATATTTTTCCAGAAGGTAGTTCATAGAGCCAATCCTTAGCCTTATCAGCCAGAGAAAGGGGAATGCTCTCAACTTTAGGATGTTCTCATCCACATTTATTGGCGTCATACTGGAGCATACAACTTCAAATTTCTTTAAATGTTTATTTGGATCCTCCATAGAAAGACCATGATACTTTGGAATATGATGAAGTAGGCTGGATTTCAGCTCGATTGACTCTGTCTTGCCCTGCGCAGCTATTGGATACTGAATGCACAAGGGTGCGGCATTGTCCAAGGTGGATGCCGAAAGTTGTTTAATAAATCTATTGTCTCCCATGTCGAACTCTTCAGATTCAAATTTAGAGCTAGATTTTTGTGGCTCTTTTGTTTCTCTTCTTCGTCTTCTAAATATTTTCTCAAGCTCTGAATCGTATTCTACTAAATTTTCGCTGGATCTCCTATTGCACATGAACTAGTACCTGAGATAAAGATAGAAAGAAGAAAAAAAAATCAATATAAAGAAAAAAAAAACTAATTAAGTAATCAACAACTTCTCTAATCCCCGACAACGGCGCAAAAAATTGATGCGCTATTTTAGTAGCACACAACTTAATACCCTGCTTTGTGATTGTAGTATAGAATAAGTAGGGATCGTTCTGAACCGGGGATTAGAGGGATAACAAAGATGAGAAAATAGCTAAGGGTTTATCTCTACACACCAAACATATGCTTATAAATCAATCTTCAATAATCACTTGCTAACTCGTGAGAGACAATGCTCAAGATTAACCGTGACCACACTGCATTAATCTTATTATTTTTCCAAGTTCGTTGAATTAAACTAAGCGTCGCTTTCAAAGTATTCTTATCATGTTATCTAAACAGGAATCACAAGTTAAATAACAATCCAAGATCATTAAGTTTTGTGAAAATATATGAACACTGACTAAGCAATTACAAGTATGATCAACATCTTGTTCTTACCTAGATTTTTACTTAACCTTACCAACGTTCCTTGGTATTTACTACTTGTGAATACAGGATTATAACAATTAGGTGAAACTCTCCTATATTCTAGCCTCAGATCCTAGCATGCTTACTAAGTTGGCCACCTTAACAAACATACAAAGAAAAGTTCTCTATAAAGCAGTTAAGCAAAACACAATCACTAATAGCAAGGAAGATTAAATTCAATTAATTTATAAAACACATGTTCGGGGCTTCGAATCCACCCCTAACTAAGAGAAGTTTAGCTAGACATATTAATCATGTTCGAATAGCAATACATAATTAAATATCAAACTAAAAATAAGTAAAGAGTTAAGAGATGAAACAAAACACTGTAGCCTAATCCATGGTGGTAGAGAGTGGAAACTGGGGTGCGAATAGCGCGATATCTCTTCTTTCACCTTCCTCACGCGATCTGCTCCCTTACAATCTGCTTCTTCAACTCCTGATCTCTTCAGTGAGAAGAGGGTGCGCGGGATGAGGCGAGATGGAGGTGGGGTTTTGTGTTTGTGTTGGTTAGATGGTGTAAGGGAGATGGCGGTGAAATAAGGGCTGGCGATGATTAGGGATGAGGTCGAGAGAGAGATGAAGATGGTGATGATGGGTTTGATGGAAGAGGAGGTGAAGGTGGGTGGCTCTGGTTGTAAGCGTGGATAATGATGAAGAGAAGTCTGCGATGGTGAGGAAGAGGGCGATGAAGGGTCGATTGATGGTTGATGATGGGTGTTGTGTAGGAAAAGAGGAAGACGGTTGAGGGACAGCTGCGATGATGGGTTAGGGCTATGGATGAATATGCTATTACTGGATCGATTCCTTCAAAGCAAGGTACCATCCCTTTTATAATTGTTTTGTTTCCTTATTTGTGTGGTTTCCTTATTTGTTTGGTTTTGTTGTGAAACTAGTAGCTAATTTGCTTCACTTATCTTCTATTTTAGAATCTTGTAATTGGAAACCTACACAAACACGAAAAATAGCAATTAGTACCATAATTAACAAGTAATAACTAAAAATATATAGAAATATGGTACTAAAAATAGCCTAATTATGCCCCTATCAAGGACATTGAGTCCTAAAGGGAAACAAATACAACAGAAGATCAAAGCATGTAAGGGTAAGAACCCTACAAGGACATAACTTGATAGAAGGAGAATCTAAATAACTTTTATTGCACAATCAGAGGTACAGTCAAGAATGGAGATAAATTCTCTCATTATATAAGGTGAGCAAGAGGAAGAACAAAGGTATGCTACCCTAATTTTACCAAGCTAAATTCCACCTTCTCGTTCAAAGCCTGACTTTATCATTTGAGTGCATTTGGCCACCCACACGGTGATCCTTGGTTCACTGTTGCTTGTTTTGCATGTCAAAGTCAAGGACGACGAATATGAGCACATTAGTATAGCGCCATCCATGGGGAAAGACAGTTTCCTTAAACCCTAAAAAACAAAACACACGCCCTGCTAAAACAAAAAACCCAGAAGCATAGTTACCAACACTAGATCTTGTGCTAACGGCAAGGACGTTGATCCAGCCAATGCTCTAACCGGTGGAGTCCACCGCTGAGCCAATGTGCTCTAGCCACTGGAGTAGGACAACATCAACGCCCTGCCCTTGGAGCAGTCGTGGTGGACCCCCGTTCGACCAGATCCTAGCTTATATGGATCAGCTCACTCGAGTGGTCGAAATGCTTACCTTGAAGTGTTCCCCACCAATAGAGAATAATAGAAACCCACGGAGAACCCTAACTCAACGATAAAATAGGGATCACGTTCATTAAAACAACCTCCCTACTAGGGATCGAAGGGCCAAATCTGAAGGAAACTAGAGGGATGAAGAAGTCTTAGGAGACCATGTATCTAGGGATGACAGAACTATCGTCCAACATCCATTCCGACTAGGAGCTACTGACCAAGGTGTCCTATACAACCCATATTCTCTCCAGTCTTCGTACAGATCATGAACACACATCTGCCAAGGAAATTTAGCCCCCCAAAGCTTGAGTTTTATAATGGAACTACAGATCCATCTGTCACCTGCGCCATTACCACAATGTGATGGCATTAAACATACCTCAATAAGACTTGCCCAAAAGACAACTTTCAACTCCCTGAATAGATTAGATCGTTGACGCAACATCCAGACATAACATCTTATGTATCATGAATGCTTACTCCGGATACAACCAAATCAAGATGCGCCCACCAGACCATGACAAAACATATTTCATAGCAGAGAAGGATATATACTACTATAGGGTGACGTCATTCGGATAAAAAAATTGCAGAAGCAACGTATTCAAAGGTCAGTCAATCGCATGTTCAAAATGCAAATGTGGAAAACAATGGAGGTCTACACCGACTATATGCTAGTAAATAGCTTCCATAGTTCTGTCCATATTGTAGACTAAAAGAAGCCTTCTCTCAACTCCGCAAGCACAAATGAAGCTCAATCCACAGAAGTGCACATTCGGAGTAGAGTCTAGAAATTTCCTGGGTAGTCAAACAAATAGTAGAAGCTTACCCGAAGCAGATTCAGGCGATTCTCGACAAGAGGTCACCTACAATATCAAAAGAATTCAAAGCATGACTAGAAGGGTGGCAGTCCTGAGCTGGTTCATTTCCAAATCTCAAGACAAGTCCTTTCCCTTTTTTCAAAATTTTGAAGGGGAATAAGGAGTTTCAATGGAATGAAGGGTGCGAGCAGGCCTCCCAGAATTTGAAAACATAAATAGAGAGCATAGAGCTACTCCCAAAACCTATTCAGGGAGAAATATTTTACTTGTACCTCTCGATCTTAGAACATTCAATCAACTTGGCCCTAATCCGAGAAAACAAGGAGATACAAAAGTCAATCTACTACGTCAGGAAAACATTTGCTGAGACAAAAGTTAACTACCCCAACCTAAAGAAGTTGGGCGTGGCGCTCGTTACTTCCTCCAAAAAGCTGAGATCGTGTTTTCAAGCTTTTCCAATAACGATCTTTACTGATTATCCATTCCGTTCAGTATTGCACAAACCATAGTTGTTAGGAAGGATAGTCAGATGGTTAGTAGAGTTGGGACAGTTGATATCCACTTTGCTCCTCCGAGTGCAGCCATCAGAGCGCAAACGTTAGCGGACGTTATTGCTGAAATATTCACTGGGGTAGGAGAACCAAAGCCAAAAAGCCAAAAGGAATAAGAGAACCACAAACCCACTGGGATGGATCCTACGATGTGACAAATCGTCCGATGAGAAAATAACTCTGGAAAAAGCCATCAAGTTCAAATCAGTGCCTCCAACAATGATGCTGAGTATGAAGCCTTCATATGCGAACTAAATCTGGCTAAAGGAATCAGAGTAGAAGAAATCACAGTGTATAGTGATTCCCAATTGGTAGTCATCCAGGTAAATGGTTAATTCAATGCTAAGAACCCTTAGATGCTGGCCTATTTTGAAAAACCAATTAGCATCATGAAGGGATTCAAGAAGATCCTACTCCGACGTTGTTCCAGGATAGACAACTAGAGGGTTGATGCTTTGGCTAACATGGCTTCATCTGCAAAAGACAACCCCGACAAATTTAAAGATCTCCAAAAAAAGTCAACTCTGGAAGAAGAGGACATCAAACAAGTGGAAGTAACCAACCGGATCATATTAGATGCAATCAAGAAAAAAACTTAAAGCAATTAAAGGACTCTGGATATTGAAGTTGCCAGGTATGCTCTGGGCTTACTGAACCACAAAAAGGACCTCAACAGGGGAAACACCATTTGCCGTCACTTAAGGGTCCAATGTAATGATCCTTGTTGTCGAAATGCCAACAATCAAAACAGAGGAGTTTAGGTTGGAAGATAATGAAGAAGCTCTGAGAGTCAAACTAGACCTTTTTGAAGAAAGAAGATAGAGCTTCCATCAAAATAGTGGCCTATCAACAGAAAATGGCTCTGTATTATAATTAGAAAGTCAAGCCTCGAGAACTCAGAGTTGGAGATTGGATACTCAAAAAATCAAATTGAATACAAAAAAACCTGGGCTGGCAAGCTTAATCCAAACTGGGAAAGGGCCTTATAAGGTGACAAAGATCAATAGGCCAGGAACCTACTGGTTAGAAAGCTTGAGTGGATGGGGTCTTAAAAGATCATGGAATGTGAAACACTTGAAGAAGTATTATCAATCAAAAAATGAGATTTCGGTGAAATTTTCATTTTTTTTAAATTACAAAAAATAGCAAAAATAATTTACATTTTTTCGAGGGTTTTTCGAAAATTTTCGAAGTTTTTTGGAAACTTTAGAAAAATTTTCATAAATTTCGTGAAAATACAAAAATCAGCTACCAAAAATTACATTTTTAGGGTTTTTTTTAAACAATTTCGGGGCTGTTTTGTAAATTTCGGGGTTTTTTGTTCTAATTATTTATTAATTTTTTAAACCACCCCCTTATATTCTAATTTTCATTTATTTTACTTATATAATGATTTTTTAAACAACCCATTGATTTTCTAATTATTTGTAGATTTCATGTTTATTTTATTTCTTGGTATTTAAGATTCATTTAATGCATTCAATAGATTTATTTACTTGCATCATAAATTTTCACCTATTTCATATACCCTCGAAATTCATTATATATATTTCATCTATCCTTGAAATTTTTACGTTTTTTCTTGACACCGAAATATTTTTCGAAATATTTCTTAAAATCAAGAGACCGAAATTAACTCGAAAAGCAAAATCACAATCCTTGCTATCAATAAAACATAAGTATTTTCTTTAAAGGCTCATTTTCATATCCAACTCTACGAGAACATGAAAAAATGACTTCAAGAAAAAATAGCCTAATCCGACTAAATATTAAGATGCTTTAAAAGGCCAAGTCTAGTCACAACATATGATGCCTGATTAAGATGACTTCTTGCCCTTCTCAGTAGCTTAATCCGATTAAGGATTAAGACTGCTTAAAGTGACTAAGTCTAGTCAGAGCGTATGCCGCCTGATTAAGATGACTTGTCGCCCTTCTCAGTAGCCTAGTCTGATTAAGGATTAAAATGGCTTAAAGTGACTAAGTCTAGTCCGAGCTTATGAAACTTGTCGCCCAATAAGGATTAAGATGGCTTAAAGTGACCAAGTCTACTAAGAGTTTATGACGCCTAATTAAGATGACTTGTCGCCCTTCTCAGTAGCTTAGTCTGATTAAGATGATTTGTCACCCTTCTGAGTAGCCTAATCTGATTAAGGATTAAGATGACTTAAAGTGACTACATCTAGTCAGAGCTTATGAAGCAAATATGACTTGTCGCCCTTTTCAGCAGCCTAGTCTGATTAAGGATTAAGAAGACCTAAAATTGTCTAAGTCTAGTAAGAACTTATGAGTTCTGATCAAAATGACTTCTATGCAGCCTAGTCCGATTAACGATTAAGATGACCTCAATTGTCTAAGTCTAGTCAGAACTTAATAGTTTTGATTAAAATGATTACACGACCTAGTATGAACATAGATTAAGATGGTAAAAACAAATCAAGTTCAACAAGGGAAAAGCCTAGTATAAATAAAGACCAAGGACTTAGCTAAATTTGGCGTCTGAGTTCAAGCAAGTACATAGATATAAGCGCAAGTATGAAAAGGAATTATAAATTTATTGATTAAACATGGGTTTAAATACATTAAGCTCCGTTCCAAGGAGCAAAATCAAAATTATAACCGGATGTCCCAGAGTAGACCTTGAATCAATGGCAGCAGACTCTGGGACATCCGGTGTAGCCTCAGGATCATCCAAAGAAATCGAACAAGTGAGGGGCTCATTCACGTCCTCGAAATATCCATATGCCAGTGTCTTGTAAGCAGAGATATCCCAGTCTCCATGCTCCTGCTTATCAAATCAAGCAGCTCATGCCTCCCTTCAAGAACCATAGCTCATTTGGACAGTTTCTACATCCTCAAAAAGCTCATTTTCTCGGGCTTACCACTGTGCCTTTGAAGTGGTCAACTCCTTTTTTGCCCGAGCCAATCCTTTTTCGCAATCTGATGGCTTACGGGCAGCCTCGTCACCTCTGGCTCGCTCGGACTCCAAGTGTTCCTTCAAGAGGCCCAACTCCTCGTTAGAGAAGAACAACTGCAACTTAGTGTTCTCAAGAAAATCCCTCCGATAGGCAGCCTTTTCTAGAGCCTTCTGAGCAGACTCCAACTCATCAGTCATTGTATTCTTCTCAGCAACTGCCTTGTCCAAGCTCTCTTGGGCCTCATTCAGGTGAGCCCCCATACCACACTAGGCAGCCAACGGGCCTTTCAGAGCATCTACTTCAAAGAGAACATCCGAGAGCTTTAATTGTTGCTCCGTGAACACCCTCCCTAAGGCATAAACCTTGTTCCAAGGAGCCTCCACCATTCTGGCATAGTTCAAGTGGGCCATTTCCTATTCTGAAAATGCATGCGAAGTTATAAAACAAAAAACAGGATGTTGACTTACCAACATCAGATACTTCTGTCCTTAATCAAGGTGATCCCCATCGTCTGGTTCGGTAGTGGTGCAAGGTTAGTCAGCCAATGGTATCGATCCTTGATAGGGTGACTAGAGCCCTCTTTGTAGTCCATCTCATGATGCCAAACATGTTTGCCATCAGTGCCAATGTGAAGAGCTCCGGGAACTAGAAGACTAGCCTAAGCGTCTGAATGAAGAACCTTGGCGCCATGAATAAAATCCGCCCCTTTTCTTGCAATATCAAATGAGGGGAGAAACTCAGCAACTCCCATCCCCTTGTCCGCAATAGCAAGTAGAGGATCGGAGAGGTAGGTTCTGCGGGTCAGGGTGGAAAGGAGGGATTCAGACAACCAATCAGTCTCCGGATCAACCGCCCTTGAGAGTGGGGCTCAAACTCGCTTTCATTCACCAACTTCAGCAGTAGGATCAACTGATGGATCATATGCGGTGTCCCTAAAAGCAGGTTGTTCTGTTTTTTGGTTGGTAGAGAACTTCAAGGAAAGCTAGAGGAAAATATTCGACGCAATCTCAACATCCTCACTCATTTTACTGGGTCATCAATCGCCGCGAATTCTAAAAGCTCATTTTCTAGGGAGGTCAGCGGAGCAAGATCAGCATATTACCTCAACGCCAGCCGAAAAAGCCTGTCTGACTCGGTCGCACTTCATTCACTTGTCCCACTGGGATCATCTATCCCATCAAACTGCAAATGCGCCTTTTCCAGGGAGGTCAGCGAAGCAGGGGAGCAACTGGAGTAGCACCAGTATTGCCCTTTTTGGACAAACAGCTTGGAGATACCAACCTCTCTAAAGCCTTCATTCTTGAAGGGTTGGGCATCTTAACCATCCTTATCTTATTCTTCATTAATTATGAAGCTCGATCCTTGGCCCCTGAAGACGAACCTCCCCGAACAGTTAGAGTTTGCTCCGAACCACCGGCCTTGGCAGAATACATGCACTCCTATTTATGTTCATCGAATGGAGGACATCAAAGACATCCATTGGCAACTTGAGGAACTGAGCCCTCGCCTGCTTCTCTCCATGAGTGAAAGTAGGTGGCTAGTCCCATGATTACAAAGAAACGACTATTCAACAGTTCCAAAAAATTAACAGCTAAAAAGGAAGAAAAATCATTAATTTTACTCAGCTTCCTAAAGGTGCGGAAAACGGTCTGGCCCTCAAACAAGAAGTATATAGAACTCACAGAAGCAAGGAACCAATACTTCTGCAGTGCTTGAAGTCGTCTAAGAGTTTGTCCAAGCAGGCAAACTTCCTCAAGGCACAAATCCCATTGGGATTCATCGTAATGGAAGTCAACAAGTGTAACTCATTCGTTGACAAATGAAGCCCAGTCTCCTTTGCCTGATCAGAATCAAAATTAGGGTCCTTCACCCATTTGGCCCCAAGTGGGCTGGAGGGATGCCATGGTACGTTAAAAAATTCCAAATGACGTCGATAATCGGGAAGTGAAGGCCAGCCTTAAGCATGGCCTTGTAGAGGTAGACAAAACCTTTCTTCGGCTGAGTAAGAAAGTCGCCAGGCCCCAAACGACTAATTCCATATCAGCATGGATCTAGTACCATCGATGGAGTTCAACCAGATCCTCCTCAGTCATCAACGAATCCTTGAAAAACTCAAGGCAAGAGGGCAATCAATCGTCAGGAAGAAATCTCTTGCCAGACATGATTAGAAAGAGATGGGAGTTGTTCTTAATTCGAGTTGAAAGCTTGAAGACAAAATACAGCAAAAAACTCTGAAAGTTTTGGGAATGTAAATAAATCAAATTCCACAAAACCAAACTTATATAGGCTTGGCGTGTGGAAGAAGCAGCCACCCAACTGTCGCACCAGCATTAAATGCTACGCAGAACCCTAAGTGCCATTGAAGAAATCCATCGTGGCATAGCATGGACCCTCACATATGGCGAGTTAGTGGCCCCGCGTGCGAACCACTAACTAGGGGGAGTAACTTATGAGACATCAACGAGTCACCAAATCAAAGCCGGACACATGGCACGAACTAACCCTAATGGATGATAGCCCGAAAGGACCAGGCCCTTGTCAAGTCCCAACTAGACCCAATTTAGCCCATAATTCAAGAAATCAAGCCCAATGTGACAGGAGTCTTGAGTTTGACCCAAAACGGGAAGGCTTGAAAATAGGCCCTTGGACTGGAATAAGCCCAAGACCCACTTAGACCACTCCTAATCCAACTAGGAGAATGACATTGAGTCACAAAGCGAAACAAATACCAAAGAAGATCAAGCCATGGAAGGGTAAGAACCCTATAAGGACATAACTTGATAGAGGGATAATCTTAAAAGATTTTCTCCCTTTATTGCACAATCTGAAGTAGGGTCAAGGAATGAGATAAATTCTATCATTATATAAGATGAACAAGGGGAAGAACAAAGGTATGCAACCCTAGCTTTACCAAGCCGAATTTCACATTCTTGTTCAAAGCCGGACATTATGAACAGAGTGTCTTTAGCCACCAACACAATGGTGTCCTTGGTTCACTGTAAAAGCAGGTTAAAGTCAAGGAAGACGAATTTAAGTGCATCAAAAGGTAATTTAATTGTAAAGATGCTACATTTCCTTTTCTACTTGAATTCTGATAAGTGGAGAAACTTGCCATTTCTATGAACTCCAAACATGATTTCGTTCAATGTATTCATTGGAATAAGAAGAAAGGATGCTGAGGAGGGTAGGGATTCGTTTTGTATTCATCCTCAATGCTTTGTGTAGTGTCTAAATTTTCAGCATCTTGACTCTTGATTGCACTTGCAAGATAAACAAATTGAAATGTTATTGGTTGAGATTGTTGGGGTAACATCAACTTTGGAGACATTTTATGTTGGATTTGATATTATAGAAGGCAAAGTGAAGAATTATGCATGTGCATTGTAAAGGCTGAGAGTTGTTAAATAACCGAAGTTCATAGCTAAATGTATTTGTCATTGATAAGCAAACTTTGATAAATGGTATGAACAATGTATTTCCAAATGCTCACACTTTATGCATTTTTCACATCTCTAAGAACACTGCAACTAATAGCAAAAAATACTTTTAGTCCAACAACAAATTGGAAACAGTTCTCGTGATGCTTCTGCAAAGAAATGAGTTGTATACCCTAATGCTCTCAAGTATATTAAAAGGGTATCTGTAACAGAATACTCTGTGCATGCATAGCTATAGAACATTAACTACTCTGGGAACACAACCATGAACATGGCCGAAAGTGCCACATCAAGGTTGAAGAAACAACTTTGCGACTCAACTGGCACCTTCCACACTTTTTTGTAGTGAACTTAACAAGATGGTAGTTGAAAAGTCAACATCCTGGATGAATCTTTCCAGAATAGTTTGAACAACCTTCAACATGTATACAACCATCATCTTTCAAACAACTGGAGACATTATGGAGTTGTTGAAGTCTGAATAGTTAAATTGATGATTATTGATGGGCATAGTTGTGTCCATGCAATATGGAGTTCAATAAGTTGGTGTCATCCCCTATTTTTATGTTTTCGAGCTAATAATTACACTTTCTGAACTAATAACACAACTTACACCAAATCTCTGAACAAAGTTTAACAATCAATAACAAAGGAAATGAAAAAACGTCAAACTATGTCCCGAAAAACTAAGGCAAACTTTAAGAGAACATATCCTAGTCGGCACTACCAAAGCAACAGAAAGACAGTTTTCCAATAAGAACCAAAACTCTAAGGGTTAACATCTTACCTGGAATATTCCCCCCCCCCCCCCAAACAAACACAACACACACACTATCTTCCATCATATTGACTTCATCATCATCATCCTCTTTGCATTCTTTTGACAGCAGAGTTGGGTACCCCTTTATTAATTTTCCACATCTGCAAGAGAGCTCAGAACCTTAAATCGGTTTTCCCCTTGTTGAGAGGAAGATCCTTCCTTGGTCTTAGAGGTAGCAACTACTAATGGGACAACAATTGTAATCACTCTTTTACCATTCTGCATAGAGATCGGATCTTCACATTTCTTGCTTCCGATGAGCCAGAAGATTTGTCCGTTCTAGTTCTATCTTCTCCCTTGCTTGAGCCCTTTGGTGAAAGGTTCCTAGTTGCTTGTATGGAAGTTGTGGAGTTACTAAGTCTGAATTCATCAAAATGCACTGGTTTGATAACTAAATACCTCCAAGCTTCATTGTATCCAAATTCCCCATAAGTAAAAAGGGATGATACCTTCAAATTCCGGGGTTGGAGTTTGAAGTGTGTTGAGGCTGCTAGCATTAACGAGTAAACATCATTGCATGAACCTAACATGCAGCTTCCTGATGATTTCAAGTTTTATCTCATAAACTGATAGAATAGAACTTGTAAAATAAGCGGAATTGAAAACAATGAGGGAATCAAAATAAAATAAATGAACGACAAAGTAAATCAACGATAAAAAAAATTAATTAAATAAACTTCTTTCATCAATCAATTGATTACAATGAACTACCTATGCTCCTATTTATAAAAAGCAAACCCTGAGACTAATAGGAAACAATGTCCTAATTGGATTGTTATTAAAATGTCCTATTACAATATCACTAAAAAATATTATTCCTAAAAGAAACATAATTACATCAACCTCCCCCTGATTGAGGAAGAAGAAATACCGGCATAAGTAGCAACAAAAAGTGAAGTGTCCAGGCAGAAGTTAACCTCGAACATTTCCTTTGTAATTGCTTGCATCATGAACAATCAAATCAAAACTTCGCTTCAAAAAATAATGTTTGAATGTAGCATATGAAACCCACTTCATAAATTAAATATTGCGCACAAACCTGTCTCCAAAATTAGCGACAAAATTAACCCAAATTGGATCCGAAAATGTATCATGTGGTATCTAATGTGCAGTCTGGCGGTGGTAAAAAAATGGATCAGAAGCAACATGTGGTGGTACTGCCAGACGGATGGGTCCTTTGTAATTGTTTGCATCATGAACAATGGATGTGGTTCGATGGAGATGAGGAAGGTCGGGAAGCGTGATTAATCAATTGTAAGTATTGTGGCAGTAGATCGTCCGGTGGAGGAGATCATGGCAGTCGATTGCCGGTGAAGGAGATCGATATAGATGATCAACTTGTGGAAGACATGACACTGGATCGATGGCCGAGAAAATCAATCGATAACAGAGGGGACATGGCAGTGGGAAGAGGAGGGCCATCAAGCTCTATTAGGTGATCGATTGCTGGGTAAGGTTGTTGGTCGTTGGCAGTGGGGCTGCCGGTGGCGGTTGCAGCATGGGTGCTAGGTTAGTCGCATGGCCCTTTTGGTTGGCTAATAGGAAGCTTTTATCCAACCACGCTTCATTGCATATCTGAATTCTCTGACTGATGCCCTCAATTCTGCGCAGGCTACCATCACTTCTGCCAAAAATTCTCAGAATAACACTTTGAAGATAAAGGGTGTAGACAAAGGAATTTGACGGAGGTTGGGTTTCGATGGAGGATGGTGGAGGGACAAAAGTCAATCAACCAATGATGGAGAGTCAGAGAGTGTCCGATCGATCTGTGGGAGTTGAGCAAGCGGTGGATTGGTCGATTGAAGACAAAGGAGGTTGTCGATTGACCCTGCCACACAAAGGAGGTTGTCGATCAACCTGGTGGCAGGGTCAATCGACGGTTGTATGATCTGTGGGGAGGTTGGAGGAGTGATATTGATCGGAGGTTCAGTCGATCTACATTTGGAGAATCAGCTCAGTTGGGCGATCTATCTATGATGGTTGATCGATTTCTGATGGTCGATCGATCTGTGTGTTTGGTTGTTCATTCGACTTCATATTGTCAAGGGTTGCGCCACCATCGACAGTGCCAAGTGTGGGCCCTTGCAGCGCTGCCGATGACAATGGTACTGCTAGGGTCTTTCCCATGTCCTTGTCGTAGATCCGATCAATGGTTGTCCTAAATTTTGCGAACTCTGCCTTCATTATTGCCTTCTTCCCTAAATTCTGCGAGAATAGATGCATCTTCTTCACAAACTCTTCGTCTATCATGATTAATCTTCAAACTTCTCTTTCTTCAAAACTTTTTTAAATCAAGTAAACTAAAATCGTTTGGCTCTGACACCAACTGGTAGAATATAACTTGTAAAATAAGCGAAATTGAAAACAATGCAGGTATTAAAATAAAATAAACGAACGCCAAAGTAAATCAATGATAAATAATTAAAAAGATAAATAAATGAAATAAACTTCTTTTCATCAATCAATTGATTACAATGATCTACCTATGTTTCTATTTATAAAAAGCAAACCCTAAACATAATAGAAAATAATGTCCTAATTGAGCTGTTACTAAATAGGTCCTATTATAACTAAGAAATATTATTCCTAAAAGAAACCTAATTATATCATAAACATATAAGCCAGACCCAGGTTCAGAATCCTTAAGCTTGAGAGTATCACATGACCACGACACAAACCAAGCAAAAGCACAAGTTTATAGAGTTTTTGCTTATGTTAGAAACATATAACGTAACCGCTATGTCCTCATTCATGTCAAACAACCTATTTTTGCATTTGAAAGAGGAAGAATCCGGTGGGAGTAACGTTTTAAGGGCCTTCTCGTTACTAGCAACCATTGAAATTATAAATTTGTGAATCAACACCGCAATGCAAAAACCTCATTTTAATATCGGATCATCAAACTGAGTGGATCGAAAGACCTCTCTGATGATTATTCGCAAAAGGCCTCTCTGAAACATATTCACAAAAGGCCCTGAAATACGCCTCTATACACTATCATCAGAACCATCACCTATGTTGAATATTTCGCAACCACCTTGATCGGCATACAAATGCACCACCTTGTACATATTAGTATTTGGATCAAAAGAACGGACACAACAACACTCTTCATGTGGACAACTTGAGGGACATGGAGGGATCACTACAACCTTCTTGGTTAGGTTATTCATGAATGAAGACCCCTTGGTAACAGTCCTGAATCCGTCATCAACAGGAAACCGTCAAATGTAGATCGAAAGCTTTGAATTTGAATCTCTAGCATGTAGAGTCTACCACTACGACAATCAATACCAGCATCCTTCTTCAAATAATCATGGTGGAAATTGTGCTCGTATTCCATATCGAATTCAGCTCTGCTGAATTTTGAATACCAATGTGTTTTGATCAGGTAAGGCTTAGCGAAGGCAAAGTTTTCCTGGGTGAAGTTGGGTGTGGACATTGTTTTAAACTGCGACTTGGATAGGTACCTAAACTTATTGTGAAGTACTGGTGGTAGTCTGTCCAGGATCTTGAAGATGACATGATCAGGAAGATGTGGGTTCATCGTCCCTTCCTTCTTCTTGCTTTGTCAATTCATCATTAACGCCATTGGTGAAGACACAAAATCGTTTGTAGAGGCAGTTCTTGTCAGAGAGAACTTTTCTGTAAAAAAGGTGCACTAAACAAACTAAATTTCCTTTTCTACTCAGAATTCCTTTTTTTTTTTTTTTTTTTTTTGGAAGGCAAGTTGGGTTTTTAGGATCCCCTAACCTATCAAAACCAAAACTAGTCAACACACCATAAAGTGATAAACATGCCGCCGGTTGGTTCTACTCAAAAGTCTAATAAAGTGGAGAAACGTGTTTCTTTGAGCTCAAACAGGAATTGTGAAGTTCCCAAAAGTATGGAGTACCCACTAGCATTTATAACAAATTTTAGGAAATAAAAAATGTGCACTATATCAAAAAAAAAAAAAAAGGTAATATTAAGGTACTAAAATAGTCACCCTAGGTTGCAATGCAGAATTCTCACAGCAGCGGAATCACAATTACCCTTCTAAATACAATGACATTAATGCAAAACAATAACAAAAATCATGATCCAATGTGGTTTCCACAATTACAAGCCTACAAGAAGGCAACTTTGCAGTGGCGATTCACAATATCCACATAGCAGAAATTTTATTTTTATATATTTATTTATCATTATTGAGGTTGCAGTGAAAATTCATCACAGCAACCTCAACCTGTTGTTGTCAAAATCACGATGTAAACTTCACAAACATAAGATATTTACATTAGGTTAATCATAAAAAACAAAATATGTTCTTTCTCCTGCTTCAATTTGCAAAGATGATGTAGCAATAAATAAATATTTATGGCTACAGTAGACAGCACGACGATTATAATGAGAAGAACTAGACAGCTAACAGCTACAAGCTTTTAAAAGTTGAGATGCTGGTTTACCTCATAACTAAGAGGGTTTGGAAGCTTAAACATACGCTTTCCTAAACACGAGCCTGTCAAAACATCCATCTGGCTGCTAATTGTGCTACTGATACGGAAACCCAACTTTTGCAACTGCACTCTTCGCCTGGAAAAGTAGTCCCAGCTCTCCAATTGCATCTCATCATCTGATCTGATAATGCATAGTTTACCAACCATGAGATTATAAACTTTATCATTGCTCATCTATCAAATGAGAAGCCAAACAAAGAGCAGTATAAATGGTCTATTGTATCAACACAGCATATATGGGAGGCATAGCTTAATCTCTCTATGTTCATCTTATGTTTTTATTTCATGTTCATAGATATGATCCGGCAGTTGCAGTGTTGGCCTTTTCACCATCTAATCTAACAGGTCGCAGTTAATTTGTCCAAGGCCATTATTGCAACTGCAAGATCATATGTAATAGAATCACATCCGTGTTGCAAGTTAAGAGTTAAACTGTTAAGAGTAAATTTGCAATGGAAACTAAGTTATGGTTACTGTGATAACCATCATCATAATTAATGATGATTTCTATTGAGTTTCACACACAAACAGGCATATGTGCGCATGATGAAATCTGCCACGAACCAGCCACCACCTCCTCCTTTGTGTCAATAAATAGTATGATAGTGTCATGACTGAATCTGCAGAGATCAAACTGAGCTACTGAAAGGAGGGAAACCAGTTTTGAACTATTAACAAACAGGGGAAGAAATGTCATTTGGCAAGAATTAAGTAATGGTGCCACATGTTCGGCCTAGATTGAATAATAACATCAATTTTTTTGGGTTTTTGCATTAGAAAAGTAATGCGTCTAGGTAGAGAAGGCATGTCTATAAGAAATGAACAAAGAGGCTCTGAGGCTCTAGCTCCTCTCCTGAAGAGCAAAGAGTGTATATGTTACCCTTTTGTTCATCTAATTCAATAATTTTCTGTTCCATTCTTGTTGTTCTACTACACTCAGTGACGGAGCCATGATTTATGTTGAAAGGGGGCGGACTAATGAGTCATAATTAATTAATGATAATATAGTGATTAATTACTTTAATAAAAAATTTTAATTTGAACAATACATAAATAACTATACAAAACATCAATTGCTAAACAAAACTCCATCTAATCTACGGGAAAGAAAATGAATCCAACAAACTACTTTGTAGGTGCACAAAAGATAAATATATGGGAGACAAATCAAATTGGTATATAAAATTAATTGGTAAAAATTAATTTCAAATGTAAAATTTGATGTGGACAAAAAAATTGGTTATTGCGATTTGGCACCTATCATAAATAGCTAATTAGAGGTTATCCTATCATTGAACATTATTACAGTCTCCCCTCAAGACTAGTAATCAACGTGCATTGACTGTCAAAATACTCATGTTGATTACCAAAATGTCCTTCAAACAATAACCCACAGATGAACCTTGAGATACAAACATGTATCTTGAGAAAAAATTTAATGGATCAAAATTTTCATGTATTTCCAGAAAAATCCTATGAATAAAATACAAAATTAGATCTCGAGATACGAATTCATCGAGAAAATACATTTTTTTAAACTTCTTCCTCAAAGAAGGAAAGAGGTTGATGTGGTTGCTGGTTGTTGATGGCGATGGTGGGAAAAACAACTAAGTCAAGCAAAAAGGGGCGATTGCCGGTGTCGCAGTAAACAAATAGAGGAAGCAAATGAGAACAGATAGAGATGAAGGGGTGGGGCAGGACGGATTCGTCGACAAGGGTGGCCATATTAAAAATAAAAAAAATTGAAGTCAGTGCCCCACTTGCCCCCATGTGGCTCCGTCCCTGATTACACATTGTCAAGCACACTTGACAATTGGTATAAGAGCGAGGCAATTGTCGGCTGTGGTAATCGTATTTGCAATGGTGTAGAGTTTAAGATAAAAGGATTCGAAAAATCTGATAAGGAGGCGAAGATATCCCACATGTTTAGTAGCAGAGAAGAAAAATGAAGAGAAATTTAAACAATTAGTGCGAATGATTGGGGAAGGATTATCCAACTTGCAGAAAAACAAAGAAAACATAGTGGAAGCTAGTGGGGCTCAGAATCCGGAAGGAACAAGAGTGGATGGTAGTCTTGCAAATGCACAAACTCTCAATTGACATCTCACCCTCCCTCCCTTCGAGTACCAAGGTATGTTCCTTCGCCAACCTAAAGTCGGTTTCCTCATTTTGATGGAGCAAACCCTAGGCTTGGGTTCAAAACTGTAGTAACATGGTTTCTATAGCTTCAATTCATCTTGAGGGGAAAGTTGTTGGTTGGTTCATGGATTATAAAGTGGGAAAGGGTCACTTAGTTGGAAGGAATTCACTTGAGATCTTTGCATTAGGTTTGAAGATGCTGCTCATGATAACTGTCTAGGCTTCTTTAACAAGTTGTGTCAATTGGGAACAATAGACGAATATGATGATGCATTTGAAGAATTGAAAGCACTTATGTTGAGTAAGAACAATCACTTAATCATGGAGTATTTTACATGTAACTTCCTCAGTGGATTGAAGGAGGTCATTAAGGCTCTGGTTCATATGTTTAAACCCCAAACAGTGGTAGAAGCCTTTCAACTTGCTAGAATGCAAGAGTCTACTAAATTGACTCACAACAGAAACATCAAGTCCCAATATCAACATGCCTCAGGCACTTCGTATTCAAACCAATCTTACACAACTCAATGGTCCAAACCATATTCCAACAACACCAATGCCACTACAAACAGTAGCCCATCATCTTCTTCCACTTCCATCAACAAACCCAACTCTTTTTCAAAACATACCCCACTGGTACTCCCTACCCCAACCCCACCCAAACATAGGGTTGGCAACTGGGCGGAATGGGTCGGACTTTGCCATATTTGTCCCCGCCCCGCCAAGAAATAACTATCTCCGCATCCGCTCCGTTTAACTATTTTTTTTCCAAGATCTTCCCCGCCACGAATTACGGATCCCTGCTTGGTTTATACCCCGTGGGCTTCTAGGGAATGGAAGATCCTTGCACTGCCCCAAAAAAGCCTTGCCTGTGTTTAGATTAAAAAACCATTCTGGCAATAACCAATATGCCCGTCCGCTATTATGGCAAAAGCCCGTCCATTTTGCTAGTCCAATGAGGCTTAATTGACAATCTTTAGGCGTGTCCACTGTCAAAAAAAATTTCGGCGAAGATATTTCCTCTTAACCAAACATGAGCTCAAAGAAAATTTCAAGTGTCTAGGCTAGTTTTATAAGAGCAAACACACAGAATGGTTGGCTTTTAGGTGATGTAGGACTATGATTATAACATGAAATTTGGTTTCTAGCTGAGTAATATGAAACTTAACTTTTATATGATGTGGGACTATAATTTGTGAATGAACAATATAAAGCTAGCATACTTAATTTGGGTTATACTTAGTATTTGGCTTGAAAATTTCTTGTTAAACCTTACTGTATTTCGTTAGTTGGTGGTGATGAAGGCAGATTTTGTGGTTGTGACATTGTGGTGGTGGTGGTGATTGTAAATATAGTTGTGGATGGTGGAGATGACGGCAATGTTTGTGGTTGTGGTTGTGTATTTAGTATTTGCCTTGGAGATTCCTTGTTGAACCTTACTCTATCTCGTTGGTAGTGATGGCAATGGTTGTGGTTTTGATATTGTGATGGTGGTGATTGTGGATATGGCTGTGGGTGGTGGAGATGATGGCAATGGTTGTGGACCTCGTGGTATCATTGGTATGGTGGTGGTGGTGATGATGATTGTGATTGTTGGTGGCGGTGATGATATTGATGGTTGTGGTTTTGTATTTAGTATTTGGCTTGGAGATTCCTTATTGAACATTTATCTCGTTGGTGGTGGTGGTGATGGTTGTAGTTGTGGTTTTAGTATCATGGTGGTGGTGGTGATTGTGGATATGGTTGTGGGTGGAGAAGATAATGGCATCGTGTGGTGGTTGTTTTTGTTGGGGATGATGATGACAATGGTTGTTAGTGATAGCAATGATAGTGATGGTTGTGGGTGGCGGAGGCGGTTGTGATTTTGGTATTGTGGTGGCAATTGCTATGACTATAGAGGTTGCGGTGGTGGTGAGAATTATGCAATGGTGGTTGTGGCATTGGTTGTGATTTGTGAATATATTGGTGGAGGTGGAGGTGGTCGCTATGGCTATAAAGGTGTTGGTGACGATTATTCTATGGTGGTTGTGATGAATGTGAAGGAGTTGGTGGCTATGGTTATGAAAGTGGTTATGATATGGTGTATGCAGTGAATGTGGAAGTGGCAGGATTTTGCTATGAGTGTTGGTAGTTATGGCTATGAAGCTAGTTATGATAATGCTATGGTGGTTATAGCAATGTGGCGATAATGGTGACTTTAAAGGTGGTGATTAAGTTATGGTGGTGCCAATTCCTCATTAGTAGTTTTCTTGTTTAGCTGATCAACGTACCTTTCATTATTATTGTTTAGCTGTATCAATCTATCTCTTACCAAACCTTCTTCTCTTACTTGTGGCCCCAGGTTAGCTGCCGCTGATCGAACTCGAAGAGGATATGGAACGAATTCTCTTACCGGGTCTTTGTCTCACACTGCTATGGGTGAGACTCTGTCCACGGGCTTGATTCACCGATAGGAAGGAAATGTCTAATGACAAACCCTCGGGGAGTTCAGCCCTCAGGTATTCTGACTAAGGTCTCGCAAAAGTGCAGTTCCCTTATGCATCCAGTCACTTCACTAATGTGAATAGGTATAAAGGGTGGGTTGGTTATATACTCTTTTGTGCGTTCCTTATTCGAACCTTTTGGTATGTATTGCCCCCTAACTACAGATCAGATCCACCGGACGAGAAACTAAAAATTCTGCACTGGACAAGAACTCAAAATTCTGCACTGCTGCTGAGTCGTCGGACTTACCCACCAAGGGATTCGTGGAATTTAAGTTTATGGATTGCATTGGGGAAAATCTACCAAAGCTACACAGATAGACTCTTTTCCTGCTGCTAAGGGAGAGCAAGAAACAAAAGAAAATGCTTGTTTTTTAACCAGTGCCCCTTTGGGGGTATTCAGCCAGAACAACCGCAAACGTCTGTTGTTAAGATTATGCTATGGAGGTCTGTCGTTAAGATTATGCTATGGTAGTTATGGTTGTGAATGTAGTTTCGCTTCATGCTTTGCCGGGTAGTTCAGCCACTAACACCCTCATGAGGTTTCATAAAACAGAGACCAATTTCTATTCTCGTAGACACAGGAAGCACCAATAGTTTCATTGACCCCATGGTAGTCAAGGAGGTGCAATGGCCTACTATCCTCACCCCTCAAATAATTGTAACAGTTGCCAATGGAGATAAATTGCTAAGCAATGCTATATACTCTCATTTGACTTGGGAAATGCAGAATCACAAATTTGAGCCTGGTATAAGGGTATTGCCCCTTGGCGGTTGTGATATGGTCTTAGGAGGGGGCTGGCTTAGGTCTTATGGTGATATTCTATTGAATTTTGAAAAGCCACAACTCTCATTCAGGAATAAAGGCAAGCAAATTACTCTTAAAGGTTCACAACCACTGGTTCTCTTTCTATTATGACTACCAAAGCTCTCAAGAAGCTATTTAACAAGCCCAACAGATTCTCTTTGGTCACCTTTATTCTATCACCTCCACTACTACCCCCCTCCTCAACCCCTTGAGGTCGCTGCATTTTTAGAGCAATTTTCAGACATCTGACAAACACAATCTTCTTTACCACCACACAGACATTTAGACCATCATATACCTCTAAAGCCTCATTCTACCTCACCTAATCAACTACCTTATAAAGTTCCATATACAATTGGTAAAAAAAATGTTGGATCTTGGATTGATACAAGAGAATCAAGCCAATGGTATGACAGCTCAATGGTTGGAGCTTGGCGGATGGTACCATTTGGTCTTGGGTTTGAACCCAGCTTGCGGCATCTTTATCAGTTTATGGTGTGTTGACCAGTTCTGGTCTTTAATGGGTTCTGGGATCCTATAAAAACCCTGCTCGCCTTCCAAAAAAAAAAAAAAATACAAGAGAATCAAAGCCCCTTTGCTGCTCCAATTTTATTAGTAAGGAAGAAGGATGGCTCTTGGAGATTTTGCATTGGTTACAAGAGGCTTAATGAGCTTACCATCAAAGACAAGGACTTAATGCCTATCATTGATGAGCTATTGGATGAACTTTGTGGTGCTACCATATTTTCGAAGATCAACTTCAGATCAGGGTATCATCCACCAAATACTAGTCACCTAGCGCACATTCATAAGATTGTATTTCAGACACATCACGACCATTTTGGGTTTAAGGTAATGCCCTTTGGCTTGACCAAATACTAATGCACCAGCTACCTTTCAAGCCTTGATGAATCACATTTTCCAACCTTCCTTCGAAAGTTTGTACTCGTTTTTTTTAATGATATCCTCATCTATACCCCTACCTTTGCCCCACACATTGAGCACCTCAATACAATTATTCTCACTCTTCAAACACACTCCCTCTTTGCTAAGTTCTCCAAGTGTTCATTTGCTCAGTCAAAATTAGAGTATCTTGGTCATATAGTCACTAGGAATGGGGTGGAAGCTGACCCACGAAAAGTTGAAGCTATGCTCTCTTGGCCAATACCCACCAACATTAAACAACTTCGAGGTGTCTTGGGGTTGACTGGCTACTATAGGAAGTTTGTTTACCAATATGGTAATACTAGTAAACTTGATAGAACTAAACTTGCAAATAAACGGGAAATTGAAAATAAAATAGAAATTGAAATAAATTGACGACAACTTAAAGACAAAATCAACCTCTTAACAATGAACAAATTAAGCTCATTTTATAGCTGACCTAACTTCTATGACAAGAAACAAATCGAAAATTTAATTGGAAACCAATGTTCTAACTATTATGGACAGTTACTAAAGAGACCCTATTACAATATGACTAATAATACTAATACTAAAAGAAACCCAATTACATCAACATCCCTGGATTGAACAATCTTGTCCTCGAGCTTGAAGTCGAAGAAGTCCAAAGAACACAAGCAGTTCTGTCACTGAGAGCACACAAGATGAAGTGCATGAGTAGAAATCAACCTCGAACTTTAGTTTTATAGTTGTTGGTATCCCAAATAATCAAATGAAAAGCCTGGCACCAAAAAGAAAATCCAATATGAATATTGAGCATGAAGTAGATTCACTGTCTAATTTGCTCCTTGTCCTTAAATGTGCCATAAAATTGACCCAAATTGGATCACATTGTTCTGTGGCGGTACATGACTCATCCTGTGGTTGTGAATAACCTCATCACTAGAACTTGATAAATCAACCAATTGCAGTGTTACTGAAAGATTGGTGGGGTGTAAATATCAATAGGGGTTCAGGTACTTGATTAAAAAATTGTGAGCATGGACTGAATTGAAATTAGAAGTAGGGACTTTTTGAAAAATGTGTTCTCCTCCCACATGACAGAAACAGGTGCAGGGGAGGGGAAGGTACGACTGGGAGGTTGTGACGAGGAAGAGGGAGGGCATTTCGACGGAGGCCGATGGGGAAAAGAGCTTGATCGACCAAGGGATTTGATAGTTGGGTCGATCGACCAAGGGAATGTTGTTGTCATTCCAGTTGTGGGGCTGCGAAGGGTTGTTGATTTAGGGGTGGGTGCGAAGGAGCCTGTTGATTCAGTTGTGGGTGCGATGGAGGTTGTTGATCGGTTTGTAGGTGCGATGGAACCTACAAAGACTCAGCGGTCTGTTAGCATGTGTCGCTGTTGTCGACAGTCTTGGGTGTGGGCCCTTGTGACGCTACCGCTGGCGATGGTGTTGTTGGGTCTGTCTTATGGCCTTGTCGAAGATCAGATCGATCCTCTCCATCCTTAGTTCCATCTTCTCTTTGAACTCTTTGAATTCTGCCCTCAAGTCTATGAATATCAGGTTCATCCCCATCACAAACTCTTCATTATTAATCTTTCAACTTTTCTTCGAATCTTCTTCAAGACAAAAAATTTCTTCAAAATAAACCAACTAAACTAATTAGAACCCTTCGGATCTGATACCAATTGATAGAACTAAATATGCAAATAAATGGGTATTGAAAATAAAGCAAAAATTGAAATAAATTGATAATAAATAAATTGACGATAACTGAAAGATAATAATTGAAAGATAAATAAACAAACAAATAATTTTCATGAATCAACCTCCTAATAATGAATAATTTACGCCTTTTTTTATAACTGACCTAACTTCTATGACAAGAAACAAACCCTAAACCTAATTGAAAACCAATGCCCTAACTATTATGGACTAAAGAGACCTTATTACAATATGAGTAATAATACTACTACTAAAAGAAACCCAGTTTCATCAAAATCTCTCACAGAACTTCTCAAAAAGAATTTTTTCACTTGGTCACGTCAAGCACAAGAAGCCTTCCAAGCACTAAAACAGGCAATGACCTCAACCCCTGTTCTAGCCCTCCCTGATTTTCGCAAACCCTTCATTTTGGATACTAATGCGTGCTCCATTGGTGTTGGTGTTGTTTTGATGCAAGATAATAGACCTATAGCGTACTTTAGCAAAGCTTTAGGTCCAAAAAACTTGGGTTTGTCGACATATGAAAAATAGCTACTTGCTGGTGTTGGTGCTCCATTAGTAATGGATTATCCGCATTAGTTATGGATGTTTCCAAGTGGCAATCCTACTTGTTGGGTAATCACTTCATAATCAACATGGATCCACATGGATCACCACGATCAAGCATTTCTTGGAACAAAAGCTCACTGTGATGATACAACATAGGTGAATTTCTAAGCTAATGGGCTACGATTATGAAATAAACTACAAAAACGAAATCGAAAACAAGGCAACGGATGCTCTCTCTAGTATTGAGCACAACGTTTTCCTTATGTTTTGCAACCAGTTCAGTCGGCCAAAATGGCTCAATGAAGTCGTGGACAATATTCTGCAGATCCACATGCCCAATTGCCCCTAATTCAGTTTAAGATATTACTCTCTCTAAAGGTCTTCTTCACACAAACCTTCTTCACACAAACAACAGATTGTACATTGGCAACACGTGACATTTGAGTGAGCAAATCATGAAAGAGATGCACTCCTCACCAATGGGCAGTCACTCGGTATTACAACAAGCTATCTTCAATGCAAAACATTTTTATTGGCTTGGCATGAAGAGTAATTCATTAGTTTCATCAACCAATGAGATACATGTCAACGTAACAAACATGATACTTCTTATGGAGGACTCCTTCAATTAAGGAACATGCGTGATAGCATATATCCATGGACTTCATTGAATGGTTGCCGCCTTTCGAACACAAGTCGGTGATTATGGTAGTAGTCAATCGCCTTACTAAATACAACCATTTTTTTGCTCTTGCACATCCATATTCGGCTTCTACCGTTGCCAAACTAATTCTTACAAGCATTTATAAGCTTCACGGACTCCCTATCTCTCTAGTATCGAATCGAGATAAAGTCTTCTTGAGTGCATTCTGGCAAGATCTATTCAAGGCATTGGGAACCACTTTAGCTTTAAGGACCGCCTATCACCCACAAAGTGATGGCAAAACTGAATGCACCAACTCTTGTATTGAAGCTTACCTTAGATGCATGACAAACCCACTCGATGGCACTCATGGTTATATCTTTTTTAGTATTGGTTTAATACTTCCTATCACACTAACCTCAAAACAACACCTTGCACTGCTTTATATGGCTACCAACCTCCACTCCCTACCCTCCCTCCAATCAGCTCTCTCGATATCTCTAAAGTTCAAGACTATATCAAGCAACAAGAAGATTTACTTCTCTTCCTTGAGCAGAACTTGGCAGATGCTCAAGCTTGAATGAAGTTGTATGCTGATAGTGGACGTAGTGAGAGAACATTCATGGTGGGAGATTGGGTGTATCGTAAGCTTCAATCCTACCGGTTGCATTACAAAGAAATCCGAAGTTGGCTGCAAAGTTCTATGGCCCTTACCAAACTCTGGACAAGATTGGGTCAGTCACTTACAATTTGGATCTCCCAACCACTTCTCGCATTCATCCCGTGTTCCATGCCTCACAATTGAAGAGAAAGTTAGGTGTCTTGCAACACCCATCTCGGCCATGGTCACTTTATAGGGAACCATATGCTTTCTTGCTCGTCGGATGATACCTCACCATAACAGAGCCGTTACACAGGTTTTAATCCATTGGTCAAATGGCACAAGGGACTCCACAACTTGGGAAGATTGAGCTTACATTTCATGCGGCATTCCCTAACTTCCATCCTTGAGGTCAAGGATTTTAAATGGGGGAGCAAATGTCATGACTGAATATGCAGAGATCAAACAGAGCTACTAAAAGGAAGGAAACCAGTTTTGAACTATAACAAACAGGTGGTGCCACGTGTTCAGCCTAGATTGAATAATAGCATCAGTTTATTAGGGTTTTTGTATTAGAAAAGAAATGTGTCATGGCAGTTGACAGAGAGGCATGTCTGTAAAAATGAACTAAGAGGCTCTAGCTCCTAAAGAGCAGAGAGTGTATTTGTTTCCCTTTTGTTCATCTAATTCAATAGTTTTTTGTTCCACTACATTTTGCCAAGCACACTTGACAGACATAGGTTACTGAACATCTGTCACGTCCTAGAACTCAAGCATGGGGCTTAAAATGGCACTACACAATTGTTCATCATTGTATAATTCATTTTTTCACATTAGCAATCGACAAGTGCACGAACACTGCCAAAGGGTCCTATCAGCTTCTGAAGAAGCTGAATTTCAATTTGAAAAGACATGTTCTGATTAGACGTCTCCGGTTCTCCATATTATACCAGCACTATTGCTCAGCATAGATGTAGAGAACATGTGTGAGTAGGACTGTGGATGAGAGGAGCACAGGGATAAAGCACCTAGCTATTAGAGTCAAGTAGTCAACAACAAAGTCTGTGGGATCTTCACAAGGATTAGTAGAAAATTGGAGAAATTAGGATTGTCTTTTTTGTCGATAACGACCCCCCTTTTTTGCGATCTCCTTCAATTTATAGATTTTTTTTTTTTTTTGTGAAAAGATTCAAATTTTCGCATTCATGATGTGTTTTGGCTTTGAAACACAAAAAACTGTATATAACAGTCTATCCTTTGTACACATCAAACAAAGGTGGCTCATCGAAATCAATGGTATTGGATTTCTAGATGCATCCGAAAATAATTGATCTCCCAGTCAGCCTCACGACGTGATTCCTCAAGGACAGCTACGTGATTCCACAAGGATAGCTTCAGGAACTTGACGAAACAAAGCGGTAGCAATCTGCTCCGAGATGTCAGCAATGACTCTAAATTCTGGCGACATCTTTCTTTAAGATTACTGCCGTGATACTGAAATTGATGGTTCGGCAGAAGCAAATAAACTAAATCATCAAACTTCTCTTGACAAAGTTTCACAAATCTCAAATTCTAATTAAAAAGTTTACTCTATGCCTTATTTAAACAAAAGTAAAACCGCAAACCTAATCCTATCGAACATTACACCTACTTGGACTTTAACATAAACCGGCCCAATTATTTAAACAATAAAAATAATATAATATTCCATCACTAAGATATTCACATTTACTACGTATGATTGAAAAAACACTTTCTATAAGTTCATAGAACCCTCTGACAAGTTAGTTTTTAAGGAATTGAACAACCACTTCAGCTATCAACTGTAGAGGACTTTGGGAACAGATCACGCATCACACATATATGTCAAAAACTCATTTCAAAGACAGTATAGTAGACGAGTACCAGACTATTTCACACTTTGGCAGCAAACAAACTGTCAGAAAAGCAATTCAACATCCTGAACAAGAATTTGTATGATGCACTTAAAGGTGTGAATGGCCATTCCAGTCCAGATAATTAAAATATAAGCAGCTAAATGCATCTGATAGACTAGAAAAGTAAAGTCTATTTGATGATTCTTCTTATTCGTTTAAAGAGATGTCAGCACATACCTCATAATCAAAGAAGACCACCCTCCATATCCAGAAGAAATGAGACTCTTTATGGTGGCATTCTGCTGCTTCTTAGGCTTCCTAGTCATTAAAATCAAAGACCACCCACTAGTTTGGAGATTTGAGTACAACTCTAGAATAAGAACACCTGCCTGAAGCTTAGCTTCCAAAAGTTCATCGGCACCAGCATACAAATCAAGACTGGGTGACAGGAAAGAATAAAAATAAAAGCACTGTTCTTATTGTGATCTTTTATGAAAGATTGAACTAAACATCAACATGGATATAAATTGAGATGCATAATACTAAATACTGAAACGTGAAATCTTATGAAAGTAACCCATAATAGCATCTCTATGGGTTACTTTCCCCTCGTTTTCAGGGTGAGGAAATTTGGGACAGGCACTTTCTCATGCTCCCATGTTTTTTTATGTTGCCCTCTTGCTTCGAGTAAGTGGAAATTTTATCTTTCCAAATTTGGGATTGTTTATACAATGTCCAGTTCCATCTTAGAAGCATGGTGGTCATGGAAGGGGAGTCACAGTGCCAACAGTGCGGTGTTGGACTCATTGGAAGGAACAGAGTCGAAGAAACTTTAAAGAGGTGGAGTTGGGTGAGGAAAGGGTATGTACGGAAGTTATAGTTCTTGTTTGGCATTGAGCAACCGCATTTCTTCGGGGTGGCTTTTGAGCACTTGTGGGCTCATTTGGATGTGCTTCTTTCCTCTCGCTAGATTCTCGTTAGTGAGATTTGTATTTCCACAGTTTCATCAATGAAACTCTTTTAACCATTTCAAAGAAATAAAAAGAAAGCATTACCACCTATGAAAGAGTGAATAGTAACTGAATAAGAGAGAAAACTGTAAAAGGTTTAAAAAGAACTGCAGTGGGGCACTTTCAATGTGAAATTTCAAAATGAGGTATTAGAATAATCCATGAGGTGCCATCCAAAGTCAATTCAGCTTCGTGATTTGTTTCTGATAAGTCATCGTAAATGTGCTACAAATCCAAGGGCTGTGAAACTAGGATGTGTCAAAGTCAAATTACATGATACCTAAATACTTCATGGACATGATACAGCGCTCGCACTTATATCAAATACTGCATCTAATAAGTCATTCCTTAGTTATCTATAAATATTTTTTTTAATGGTATGGCATAAAAATCAAAATATAGCTCACATATGTTTATAACTTAATTTATGTGTGAAAATTTAAAATTTTCTATTGTATATATGGTGTACTATATGCTGTTGTGTCCAAGTTTTTCCAAAATTCCATGTTTAAGGGAACACAAACCTTGATATAACATAACCACATAATGAAGAATATACCTGTACTGTAACGGAATGGTGCTGTAAGAACGATTTGGAGTCAGGATATCATCGATATCCATCAGTACCACATCTAAACCATCATCTTGTGGTGCCAAACTTCCGAAGTAACTCTTCGCAACTGATAAGGTAAATTTTAATTCTCTTAGATAATGACCTCCTTTGATGTATTGGATAGCATATGGCCTGCAAATTGTAGGCAAGTCATTTGCTTCAAATTTGTTAAGCTCTGCATGTAAAGCAAAATTTTTGCAATAACCATGTTCATCTATTGTTCCCGGAAGCTCAACAACTCCAGCTTTTCTATTTTGACAGGACTGTAACATGACAGTTAAGGTGGTAAGCAATGTTATAAACAGAACACCCACTGTTACAAGTGCTGCAATGAAGATTGTCACAACAAAAGATGAAACATATAGACCCGACTCCATTTGATAATCGCTGCCAACTTCTGCATACAAAAAGAATAACTTAAATAGTCATGATCTTGAGTTGTCTCATTGCACACAAATACATAAACATATTGGTTTTCATTAGACATTCCATAGAGCAAGTTCAACAGGGAGACGGGGTCACCATCCTTTATATCCTAATAAAACCATATTTTATTAATATATATAACCCCTAACTTTGGAATAACCCTTGGCTGGGCATTCACACTTAGTTTATCAACGTTTTCACATATCTTTCAAGGTTTCAAGGCTTCTAATCTTTCTACATGCTATGAATACTATAATACGGAAAGATAATATTGCGTAACTAGCAAAATTGATTTACAAGTAAAAGATGTGACTTACCAAAATGAGTTTGTAAGTAAGAAATGCAATATTTGATGTATGGGCGTGTATGAATATCCCTATTTTATTTTTTTTCAATCGATATCGCATACACCTTCTACTCATAATCGTGTGAAACATGAAACCGAGTACTTCCAAGCCTGTGTACACATATTTTAAACTCAAAACTACAATGCTACCATAGTTACTTCGTTTTAAAAGAAACAGCATAGAGAATAATCTAAGAGAACTTCTCAAAATTGAGTTCTCTGCAAGCAAAGATTCTCTGAGAAAACTCCAAAAAGACAAAAAATGAGGGTTAATTTGAATTTGACATACCAGAACCTCCTCTACTCAGATTTTGGGTAGAATTTCTATGCTCAGTTTGATCAACAAAAGATGTCATGGGGGAGCGACTAAATGAGTTCATTATTGCTCGACCAATTCAGTTGAAACTTTAATGATATTACAAAGAATTGTGAAGTTTTGCTTGAACATGACACTCTCCAACACGTTAGCCACAAATGTAAGCGAGTAAGAGTCTCCGCAATGACAAAGTCTACAAGACATATTTTCAAGGATCAGAAATCACAAGAAGCTTCAGCTCCTGGTCCGCATACTCAACATCTTTGCCTGTTATAATTCAGAAAACAAAGTCTCATGAACAAATCACAATTCCATCAAAAGGAATTATATAATTAGGTTTCTTTTAGTAATAGTATTGTCAGTTATATTGTAATAGTGACCTCTTTAGTAACAATTCAATTAGGCATTTGTTTCCAGAAGTTATACTTATACTAATAGGGGCATAGGATGTCCATTGTTAGTTGGTTGATTATTGAAAGAATATTTGATTTATATATCAGTTATTTTCCTTTAGTTTTATCATTGTTATTTGATTTATCTATCAATTATTTTCCTTTAGTTTTATCATTGTTATTTCGAACTGTTCCGTTTATTTTGATTATTGTTCTTTTATTCTACAATTGGTACCAAAGCCTAACGATTTTTATTGTTTTGTTCGATTTAAAAAAATAAAAATAAAAAAGTTTGAAGAAAGAGAAGATTGAAGATTCGAAGATGAAAGACAGAGTTTGTGAAAGAGATGAACCAGTTATTCGCAGAATTCAGAGCAGCAATCAAGGCAGAGTTTGCAGAATTTAGGGCAAATATAAATCGGATCTTTTACGAGGACAAGACCCAAGCAACAACACCGTCACCGGCAGCCTATGCAGTTAAATCAGAAAGTTGTCGCAGCGCGGTCCAAGACTGAATTACGATTAAGCGGGATTAATCGGATTTAATCGATCAATTTTTTCAAATTTTTTAAAAAATTTAATCGTCTTAGATTGCAAAAATAAATAATTAATCAAAATGGTGTAATTTGTAATTATACAACTTTACTAATTATCCGCCAAACTACTTAAAAAGAAACTAAAAGAAAATTAGAGATTGTTTTAACATCTAAGCTACAAGGACAAACATTCAAAAGAAAAATAAATGCCACACTAAACAGAAATAACCAACCTACCTATCCCACTAACCCATGAAGGTAAATCGTATTACTTTGCGCTGAAGATATTTCTAGAGGGGTCACTTTGTACAAACAAAAATACTCCACATCTAGAGGATTATGCCAATATATTCTGGACGAAAGAATAAAGGAAGTCATGACATGAGAATCTTGAGTTTAGGTTTTTTATTGTTATTATTTTTTTTATATATAGCAATAAATCGGCGAGTCGGTTGGGTCGATTAATCAGTGACTCGTCGATTTTTTGCCTATTAATCGGTGCCCGCTAAACCTCAACCGATTTCACCCAATTTGGTTCGGTCAAACCCTGAATTGCGATTAATCGGCGATTTTTTGCCGCATTAATAACTTAGCCGTCAACGCTACAAAGGCCCACAACTAGCACCACCAACGACGGCGCCAACGACTAACAGCCTCGCCTCCCACCTGCAACACTCGACTGCCCACTCCCACTCTCTTCCACAAATGATCGATAGCACCAGTCGACACTTCCAATTTAGAGACAGTCCCCGTCGAGTCAACAGGTCGTCTAATCGTCCAAGCTCGCTGACAATCGCGACTTAGATCTTCCCACGAGCTCCCAACCTTTAGCACCAGTCAATCGACCAACTCAATTGCAACTTTCAGTCGATCGACCACACCACACTCCACACACTTCCATACCACTACCTTCAATTCGATCGAGTCATTCGCTTCCTCCCTTTGCCACATCCCCTCGATTGACGTCTCTCCTTTCTTCGTCCTCAATCTAAACCTCCCCATCTTTCACATTCCGAGCCGTCGCAGCCTCCTTTTCTCTGTTTCATTTGAATTGGGGAAGAAGTATAAATACATTTTCAACCAAGTCCCTCCTATTTCCATTTCAGTCTCTGATCATAACTTTTTACTTAAGTCCTTTGGCTATTTACATCCCCTTCACCTATTAGCACCACACACATGTTTGCTCCTACCACTATTTGCAGCCACATAATTGACTATGCATCATCACGAGCTACTAGTTCCAATCATGTTTATACCACCAGACAACACCCATGCCAAGGACAAATTTTTGGATCTGCTTTGAGACAATTTTGAAGCTAATTTCCAGAAATTCATGCACACAATTACAATTTTGAAATGGATCTCCTTCAAGGTAGGGACTTCTTTTAGATTTTGTATTTGGTTGTCACTTTGGACTTACGTGTTTGGGATCAGAACAACTACAAAGCATAGATTAGAGGTCGGCTTCTACTTGGCACTTCACATTGTGTTATCTCAATGATTGTTTGTGTTCCTTGGACTTCCTCGGCGTCAAGCTCGAGGACGAGCTTCATCAACCGGGGAAGTTGATGTAAGTGGGTTTCTTTTAGTAATAGTATTATTAGCTATATTTTAATAGGACCTCTTTAGTAACAATCTAATTAGGTATTGGTTTCTTATTAGGTTTAGGATTTGTTTCTTGTTAGAGAAGTTCGTTAGTTATAAATATAAATAAGGGCATAGGATGCCCATTGTTAGTTGGTTGATTATTGAAAGAATATTTGATTTCTTAGTTATTTCCCTTTAATTTTATCATTATTATTTCAAACTGTTCCGTTTATTTTAATTATTGTTCCGTTTATTTCGATTATTGTTTTTTATTCTATCAAATCGTAGCAGAGGCAAACGATTTTTAATGTTTTGTATGATTAAAAAATAAAAATAAAAAATTCGAAGAGAAGATGAAGATTCGAAGATGAAAGACGAAGAGTTTGTGAAGGAGATGCACCAGCTATTTACAGAATTCAAAATTCAGAGCAGCAATAAAGGTAGGGTTCGCAGTTTAGGGCAAATATAGATCACATCTTCGACAAGGACAAGACACAAGCAACACCTTCATCACCGGCAACGCGACAGGGGCCACAACCAACATCGTCGACTGTGGAGCCAATGACCAACAGCCTCGCCTCTCACCTAGGGTGGAAAACCGAATTGATGGTTCAATTTTTTGAAGAAATCACGAACCGATATTTTCGGTTTCAAATTTTTCAAAACTGAAACCGATCCCAAGTTTTCAGAAACCAAGCCGAACCGAGTGATTTAGTTTTGGATCGGTTTGTCGATTTCATCAATTTACTATATCTCTATTCACAGATGATGCATGGTTGAAACAGATTATCTTAGAGTGGGAAAGGGCACCACCACCATTGAAGAAGCAGCAACAATTCGGAGCCATCATCTAGTTGTTGCTAGTAAGTGACGAGTACTGACTGTGATCTTGTTGGGGCTCGGAGAATTCTCTATCGATCTGCCTGCTAATTCTGAATTGAATTTATCTCCGTCCTCTTCTTCAACTCTTTGTGCACCTCGTAATTGTAATTGTAAATTGTTAGCTGGCATTACACAAACAATAAAACATCTGGAATAAGAGACAGTCAATCAGTGAGTCAATTATGACTCACTTTGGAAAGTAGAGTAGTTGGAATCGGAGTTAGAAAAGAGACTTATTGCGTCAAGTGAGTTGTGAGTGAGTGGTAGTTCCGAGTTGCACCTTGCCTATGCTCTTTTGTTGTTTTTGGTATGGTAATAAACTTTTCAAATAATGTTATACAATTTCCTCACATCCAAACAATATTACAAGTGAGAACTAAGTAACCAAACAATATGGAGATTTTGATGTTAATGGTGGAGGGATAGGACCCCACATCTAATTCTAAGAGTAAAATAAGAAAAATAAAGGATGGAATCCAGCTAATTGTTCTTAGAGAAATAGTAGACCTCATAATGACTTAGTTTACTTTTTGTCTCGATTAAATAAATAGTTTGCCTTTTCAAAGCCTACTTTGTTTTCATATTGACTTTGCCTTTTCAAAGTCTAGTTGTCTTTTCAATGTCTATTTGCCTTTTTCAAAGTCCAATTTGTCTTTTCGAAGTCTACTTTATTTTTCATCAAAGTTTACTTTATTTTTTCATTGAGTTTTTATATATAATATATCGATCGGTTCGGTTATTCAATTTTATTCACTTCAAAACCAAAAACCGAATCGAAACCATAAAAAAAATCGAACTTTTGTCGGGTTGGTTCAGTTCGATCGGTTTGATCGGTTATTTGTTCAACCCTACTCCCACATACAACGCTTGACTGCCCACTCCCACCCTCCTTAGCAAATGATAAACAGCACCAGTCGACGCTTCTAGTTGAGAAACAGTCCCCGTCGAGTCAATAGGTCATCTGATCGTCCAAGTCCACCGACAATCACAACTCAGATCGTCCCACAACCTCCCAACCTTGAGCACTAGTCGATCGACCACACCACTGCCTTCAATTTGATCGAATCAATCTCTTCCTCCGCTTGCCACATCTCCTCGATCGACTTCTCTCCTTCCCTCGCCCTCCATCAAAACCTCCCCCTCTTTCTCATTTTGAGTCGTTGCTGCCCCCTTCTTCCTATTTCAATTGAATTGGGGAAGAAGAAGAAACACATTTACAACCAAACCCTCATTTTCCACTTCAGTCCTTGATCATAATTTTTTGCTTAAGTTCTTTGGCTATTTACATCTACTTCACTTGTTAGTACCACACGTGTTTGATCCTACCACTATTTACAAGCATAGAACTGACTATGCACCATCATACGCTACTGTTCCAGTCCATTTAAGATAAGGTTATTTACCACCACCAAACAACACCCATTCCACAGCAGGACAGATTTTTGGATCTGTTTTGATATAGTTTTGAAGCTAATTTCCATAAATTTGCGGGCACAATTACAATTTTGAAATGAATCTCCTTCGAGTCAGGGACTTCTTTTAGATTTGGTATTTGGTGGCTCACTTTGGACTTACGTGTTTGGGATTAGAGCAACTACAAAAGAAAGGTTAAAGGTCGACTTCTAATTGGGCACTTCACATTGTGTTATCTTAGTGACTACTTGTGTTCCTTGGACTTTTTCGGCTTCAAGCTCAAGAACGAGCTTCTTTAACCTGTGGAGGTTGATGTAAGTGGGTTTCCTTTAGTAATAGTACTATTAATTATATTGTAATAGAACCTGTTTAGTAACAGTCCAATAAGACATTGGTTTCCTATTAGGTTCAGGGTTTGTTTCTTGTTAGAGAAGTTAGGTTAGTTATAATTTGGAGCGTAGGATGTCCATTGTTAGTTGGTTGATTATTGAAAAATTATTTGATTTCTTAGTAATTTACCTTTAGTTTTATCATTGTTATTTTGAATTGTTTCATTTATTTTAATTATTGTTCCGTTTATTTCGATTATTGTTCTTTTATTCTATCAAATTCACTAATTATCTCTTATATGACCCATACACTTTTGTATTATTCATTGCAAAAAAGATATATAAAGGATAAATAACCTGGGACTCAATATGTTCATCGATCACTGCAAGGTCCCATCTTGTGAAAGCCATTCACAAGAAAACCAGACCGAATTCAAATTGTAATCACTAATTCAATTCAGAAAAGAGTGACAAATTAAGCATTTGCACACAACAAACCATCATACAATTATCCAAGAAACTTTAAGTACAAACCTGAACAAAAATTGCCAAATTTTGTCATAAAATTTAAAGCTTCGTCTGTAAATCATACCTCATAAGCTTCTCTTTTTTTTCCCTTCATTGTAAATTTTCAACACGAAAGACGTGAAACGAGCTCTCTACAGTTGAATTGAAGCAAAAAAACGCTAACCTGTGAAATCGCACTGAAAATTATACTTAAAAAGTATCCATCCAATCTCAATCAAAACATACTATTTCACAGATTTCTCATTGTTCGGGCAAAACTACTCTCCAAATTTGATCTCAATAACCATGGTTAAAATTGTACCCAGAAAGAAACCCTGTTTTGTTTTGGATCAAAACCTATCGGTTAGTCAAAACACACCAATTGCTTCACAAATTTCTCGCAATTCGGAGAAAACTACCATTTCTACTAATTACAATCCCAATTTTAATCTCATCAAGAAACAAGATCGCTTACGTAGAAACATTCAAATCGTACCAACAAAGAAACACTTATCTTGATCAAATAATCGGAAATCGGACACTATGACTGAAGTATGGGGGAAACTGTACCTGAGAGCGAGATTAAATCTTGAAGGAGACTTGGGAACGAAAGAGAGAGAGACTCGGTACGGATAAATAGCTCATTTTGGGGTTAGAGAGACGAAGTTATTTGGAAGTGGTGTGTTGGCTCTGTGATGATGGAGAGAGGGTGGTGAGCTGTACAACTGTATCAATGGACAGTTATTGCTTTCTTTCTAGCGCTTTCGTATTTTTGTTTCTGGTCGTCGTATAATTAAGGCAGCTGCTAAATAATACCACCACTTCTTCTGATGAATATTACCACCCTTTTTTTTCTACTAAAAAACACCATCCTTATATAAACAAAAAAATCTAACCCTAACCCCTCTTCTCATCTCTCCCTCTCTTCTCCATCAACCCCACCATCGACACCTCTCCTCCTCTCCAACTCCTCGTTTTTCTCATCTTCCCCTCGTCCTCTCATCCTACCTCCTTCCATTTTTTTCATTTTTTTTTCTCAGTGGTGTGGTGGTGGTGGTGGTGGTGGCTAGGTGGTGGTGAAAGAGAGGACGACGACGAGGAGGGGGTGGTGGTGGCCTCCTCTTTTTTTTTCCTTCTTCCCCCTGTGGTGTGGTGGTGGTAGTGGTATGGTGGTGAAGGGGAGGAAGAAGACGAAGAGGGGTGGCGATGGCATCCTCCTCCTCTTTTTTTCCTTCTTCTCCCTGTGGCGTGGTGGCGGTGAAGGGGAGGAAAATAAGGGGGTGGCAGTGGCCTCCTTCTCCCCTTCCTTTTTTGCTTCCCTTCTCAGTGTGGCATGGTGGTGGTGGTGCTGGTTAGGTGGCGATGAAAGGGAGGAGGAGGAGGACAAGGAGGAGTGGCGATGGCCTTATCCTCCTCCTCCTCATTTTTTCTCCTATTGCATGGTGGTGGTGGGGTGGTGGTGGCGAGGTGGTGGTAGGAGGAGGAGGGGTGGCGGTGGGCTCATCCTTTTTTTTCATTATTTGCCCTGCAGCGGTTTTTGCAAGTGGGAAACCCTCACTCACAGGAATCGCTGCGAGGGCAAAAAAATTTGTCTCTCGTGGTGGTTCCTGTGAAATGGGAGCCCAAATTTTTTCAGGTGTGGGTTCCCCATTCGCAGGAACCGCAGCGAAGAACAAATTTTTTTCCCTCACAGCAGTTCGTGCGAGTGGGAGGGTAAAGGAGAAAAAAACAAAAAACGAGGAGGAAGAGGCCACCGCCACCCCTCATCCTCTTCCTCTTCCCCTTCACCGCCACCTCGCCATCACTACCACCACCTCGCCACTGTCAAGAATAAAAAAATGGAAGGATGTGGGACACTGCCACCTCTCCTCCTCCTCTTCCTCCCTTTCACCACCACCACCTCACCACAGCTAGTGAGGAAAAAAAAATAGAAGAGGAGAATAAGAAGAAAGAAAAATGGGAGGAAGTAGGACACCGCCAAGGATAAGGAGAAGAAAAAAAATGGGAGAAGGTTGGACACCTCCACTTCTCTTCCTCCTCCCCTTTACCACCACCACCTCACCACCGCCATCGTGCTGTCCAAAACTTTGTCGCCTATCTAACAGGCAACAAAAGCCAAAATATTTTCAGAAATGTCTGTTGCTAAAACTCCAATGCATCCCTGCTTGGTAGAACCAAATAAGCAAGCATCAAAGGTGACAATAATTATCCCTATCAAGGCAGAGCGTTAGAGGCCGGAAGCAGTTAGCTTGGTGTTAAGCCTGTGGATGCAGGCTGAGTGAATTTGGTCCTGGACAAGTTGTGGTGGTGTAAATATAGTTTGAGGAATAGGGACCTTTGAGGCTAAGGTCAGTGTTATAGAGGATCCGGAAGCAAGTTGTTTGTTTGTGATGGTTGTGTCAATGATTTGGGTATCGATAGAAAATGAGGTGTGGTTGTGTCTGGCCTAGTAAGGAACTATTGCTTGTACCAAAACTCCCAAAATTTATGACAATGGGACACAAAATTAATCAGGGAGACCCTGGTTTTGTTGAAAATAGTTTGATTACGCAGATGCCAGATAGTCATAAGAATGGCGGTAAACTGAGATAGCATCTCGTTAGATCTCACTGTATGGGCTTTAGCAGAATCCCACATAAATTCGAAGGATTGCATTACTAAGTGAAGGTTGAGGTTTGGGGCTGCCCACTTAATAGGGAGATGGGAGAAAAGCTAGAATCGGGAAGTGACAGGGCAAAGAAAGAAAATATGGAGCACATCCTCCTTCTGTGCATGAAAAAAGGTGCAGGTGTCCTCAATTGGGATATGGATCCTAACTAGATTGGCTCTCGTGGGAAACAAATTTTAGCTAATCTTCCATAGAAGAAACAGAGCACTGGGAGGGGCTTTGATTCTCCAGATTGATTTCAAAAGTTTAGAGCCAAAAGTGGGAGGGGAAGAAGGGAAGTAGAGCTTTCTGATTGACCTATGGTGAAAACCCGAGTTGCACTTTGACCGAGAAGAGACCACTTTTGTCAAAAGTCCAAAAGAGTTTGTCAGGATTGGTTGTGGGTCGGATTAAAATGTCTTGAACGTCCCGAGCCATCGGATTCGATAAAAGAGAGTTGATGAGATCCAAATTCTAGTGGAGGGAACCCCAGGAGAAGAATTCCAAAGGTCTCGGATAGATCGAGGAATACTAGGATCATTAGGCTCAGTGACATAGTCTGCCAATACAATATCTGGATTGAACCAGCAGTCCAGCTAGAGATCGATTTGGTTCCCAGACATTAATTGCTAAATAAGAAAGCGTCTTATTTTGAGAAGGCCAATTAGATTACCCCTCCAGGTGAAGGAAGCCAAGGAGGGGGTTTGCCTAACTGGAAGAAACTTTGTATCAAAAGTAGAGTGCTTTTAATTGGCATGTTCAGTGATGTTGATGAAAGGAGATGGCATTCCAAATATTTTTGGCCAATAATGCAAGATTTTTGTTCCTACAAAAAGGAATATTGAGATCCCTAAGAGATCAGGGCAAACAAACCCTATCCCAAGTATAGAGATGTCCGGCCTTACTATCTGTTGCCACATTCCACCAGAAATTTCTAGCTAGGTGGTCCAGAGTTGTTGAGACAGAGCATGGCAGAAGGAAAGTTTGCATAGTGAAATGGGTATCATGTTGAGAACCGATTTGATCATCACAGTGCGAATCGCTTGAGAAAGGATTTTGAATTTCTAAGAAGAAGCGTTAACTTTTTCAAAAAGGAATTGGAAGTCCTTAGAAAAAAAAAGACGGAGCCAAGATATTTATCATTAGGATTATAGTTCATAGTGCCCAAGATTCTATTAATCATTTACCATGTTTAGGGTGCACATTTGAGTTGTAGTAGACTAAAGATTTGTCATAATTTACTTCTTGACTGGAAGCTAGACAATACTGATGTAGAATATCTTTAACTGAATGAGTTTCAATTAAAGAGACTCCGCAGAAAAGCATCAGATAATCCGCATAAAGAAGATGACGGATCGAAAGGGAATGTCGTTTGGAGCTTAATACCTTGTGATGCAGTCATTTTCCGCTCCTTGTTTTGACCTATTCCTGCTGACCTGCACAAGTAACGCATGTAAGCCACAAACCACCGTTGTGGTAGCCGATGGCATTCCGATGCTTAAGTCAGGTAGGGATCTAAGGAAGGTGTAATGTTGTAAACAGAGAATTTGTAGTGTACCTTTGCTTAACGACCTAATATCTATTTATAATGCAGTAGTCCTAGTTCTACCAGGCCATCAAAGGCGTAGTTTAGGAAAGAGATCTTCGTGGTGATCTTTCTCTAATTAGGAGTCGTGTTGTAAAAGGGAACTTCCATGTTAGCCCTGTGCTCCTAGATACTCGGGATTCCCAATTCGAGAGCAATCTATTGAAGAAGGTTTCCCTGTGTGGGATGTACTCTGGTATTTGCTTCCTAGTTGGAAGTGGAGAGCTGTTGTAGTTGCCTGTCCAAAGCTGATCCTTGAGATACTTGCCTTGGTAGAACTTATGGGTATTAAGGATCATTATGAGATGTGTGGGCTTAGCAAGCTGTAAGAGTTCGGGTCCGTCTGGCGGTCTGCATTGGGCGGGTTTAGAATCGCTCGAGTCGAATCAGTATTGATCTGATGCTAGGGCCCATAATTCCTCAAGATCATCGTGACACGTGTACGGCTCAGAGGTGTGACCGTTTTGGTGTATCATCAGCTACTCCCCCCGAGTTAGTGGGGCGTTTAGTCGGTCCACTGACTTTTTGAAAAAGCAACTGTACCGTCGTGATGATTGAACTCAAAGTGTTTGTTTCGAGCGGCGCATAACATTAATGGATACGTGACTGCTCAAGGAGGGAAGGTGTGATTTGTGTTCCCTATAAATATTTGTTGTTTCGCTGAAGATTTTTCTTATTCTCATTTGCGTTGTTCTTTCAAGCAATAGTGTTTTGTGAAGTTTTGATTCATTTTTTCTACCAATGGCAGAAAATGTTGAACTTTCCTCCAAGGATCTGTTGTCCTTCACTTGCCTCAAGCTCTTCGAGGTTAGCCTAGTTGATAAAATCGAGTTAGTCAGGCTTCGCAATTTGTACCATATTCCAAGGGATTTAGACGTTCCAGCGTTTGGAGATTTGCTTCGACTACACTCCCTCAGGGGTATATAAGTTTGCACCGGGGCATGTTCGAGTTTGGGCTTCGATTCCTTGTGCTAGACAATGTTTGACGATTTTTTCTTTCTTTTTGCATGCCTCCCGATCAAATGGTCTCGAGCGGGTTTAAGATTCTGCTTGCGATTCTTCTAAGGGCACATGATGCGGAACTTCATTTGACCCCGACAGTGATTCATCACATGAGCACTGCTCGATTGGACCCCAGGGGTTTGTGCATATTGAACTGCCATGCTTGTCTTGGTTTGGTGGCGGATGGTACTGAACTCTGGGAGAAGTATTGGTTATTGGCTTTGGGGAATTTTTCATACATCAAGCTCGGGAGTCGTAGAGTTTCCCAATACTTTCAATTTGATATCCGTAAATTACTCTGCCACTAGCTTTGTGTATATATGTATATATATAACTCTGATGTTAAGTTGGTTCTGATGATACTTCTCTGTTTCAAGGAAGTTTGTTGTTCCGCTTCTCACTAAGGAGGAAAGTCGGATAGAGAGGGAGTTCCTCAAGCTTCCTTTGATATTCGTCGAGGAGGTTATAATGCCTGGCAATGTTGTGTGCAGCGGGTTGCTGCGGTGTTCTCATGATGTCCACGCCGTGTCAGGTTAACCAGCTGAAGAGGTCTTTAGTCGTCGTTCGAGGAAAAGAAGTTTGCACTGCCTAGCCAGACTAGGCTTGCCAAATTGGAAGAGAACGTGCCTCCTGTCGTTGTCCCGATGAGGAGGCAACCCTCTGTCTGTGTGACTATTCCCCCGACAGTAACCTCGGGGGATCATCGTTTCCCTCCTTATGATGCCACTACTCCGGTTGACTTAAAAGGGGAGATGTCGAGCTGCGCGTTGATGTTTCGCATCACCATGGTGCTGAGATAGTCGTTCATGCTCGAGTCGCACAACTCTATAGTGCTGCACCTCGAGGTTCAAGGGCAAGTCCTTGCTTTGGAGAAGGCTTTCGCAAAACTGCGAATGTCATATTCAGACGCTCTCTACCGAGTGGACTCCTTGGCCGGTCAGCTGCAGAGTTCTGGTAATGTCGCGAACTTGGGAGCCGTGAGGGCCACGATTTCCGCCACTGAAGCAAAGTTTGCAGGCTTGAGATCTCAACTGAGGGCGGGCAAGTTAGATTTTGGCGTCAACTCGTATGAACTGGGACATACTAGGGGTAAACTGGAGCATTTAGATGGGTTGTCGAACGACAGCAGCTGGAGTTTGCAATTGACGAGGGGCTTCACTGCGTTCTTGAGGAGGAGCTCTTATTGTCCGAGGAACGTTCGCATTGTGTTGTTTTGGTAGGTGTGATGGATTTTGACACACTACACCAAAAATACCCATTAGCAACGGTTTTGAACCGTGGGGGTAACCCATTGTCACGACTTAGAGCTGTAGAGGCGTCGCTAAATCTCCAGTAACGGCTAAAAACCGTGGCAAAACATATTAGCAACGATTTTATGCTCGAGGACGGTTGATGATTTAGCCACGGTTATAAACCGTTGCAAAAATGTTAGCCACGGTTATAAGCTGTTGCAAAAGTTTTAGCCACGGTTTTAAGCCGTGGCCAGTCCTAGCCACGGTTATAAGCCGTGGCAAGTCATGGCCACGGTTCTGAGCCGTTGCAATAATGTTAGCCACGGTTTTAAGCCGTGGCAAATTTTTTTTTTTTTTTTTTTTTGCTATCAAATGACTTTTGATTACATCTTATAGGTAAGTAAAATTCAGCACTTGCATCAAGTAAATAAAATTTAATGACTTTTTATTAAATTAAAAAACAACATTTACAACCTCTAATCAGCAAATTCCAGCAATTTCTTTCAAGCAATTCATTACAGCAGCAACATTTACAATTCATTACAGCAGAAATTTAGATCATTCACAATTCATTACAGCAGAAACAACAGCATTTACAATTCGACATTGTGTAGTCCATTGCATCCTCCTGGAGCTTTTCTTTTCTCAATTACTTTCAGAACTGCATGGCCAACAGTTGTACATACGGGATTTCCACCAAAGGTGTTGAAGTAACTACGATGCGTCAAGACCTGTGCAATCTCAGGGGTTGTAACAACAGCACCAAGCGGAATGCCATTTCCAATACCCTGAACATATCACAGCAACAAACATATTAGCAGACTGAAAGTAACATTTACAACACAAAATGTCCGTAGAAAAACTTAACAAAGATGCTACAATAAGATAAACTTACGGTACTCTCCTACCTTTGCCATGGAAACTGCATGGAAAGTTGTATGGAAACTTAGTGTGTATGTGTGTGCTTGTGAAGACTGCGGAAACCATAACCATAATGGAGTTCACTGACACATAAAAACTACTTCTTAAATTACTTGTTAGCCTTCCTTGTGATGTACCCTCTAGAATTGGAGGTGTTATAACATGCTGAAGAGTATATCATAACCATTTTGTTGATCTTAAGCTTCATTTTCAACAGTGATATCATGGAAGTATGCATTTTAAACTTAGACATGACAAAATTTACCCGGAGATAGCATTGATCACTACACGGGTCCTTGTTCTCTTCAAGTCCACACCAGCTTGATTGCTTTTCACTCTGTAAGAGAAGAACTTGATTACATGATAAAGAATCAGAGCACTTCAAGTCGATAAACAGCAGAATAACAACTGCAGCTTATTGAAGTAATTAGGCCTTGAGAACAACCATGCAGACGACAATCGAACACCTGTGGAACAAAGTCCATCAGACGAAGAACAATTTCAACGAAGAACACTAGACCATGCAGACTCAAAAAAAAAAAAAGTAAACAATAGCAGATTTTGGGACTTACTGTTTTGCTTGTACGCGTGATATACATTTAAAAGCGTCAAGTGATCCCCGTCGATGTGGCCGAACTGAGCTTTAGCTTCATCCGCAGCTTTTTGAGCCTCCCTAGGCCGGACAAAGCAATTGGGTACTAAAGAAAGAAATGGTTATCACAGAGGAGGCCCAGGGTGGTCCGCAGACATAGAGGCGAGATGACACCATTTGCTTCATGAGAGAATACTGAGAAACTGCAACTAAATGCACCAGCACTTTACTCAAAAGTTCCTACGGTACACTCCAACCAGTGGCATGGGACCTAGACAAGCTACTGCTGATGATAACCTAATTGCCTAAAATAAACTCTGCACGCATGCACATGTAGATGCACAAGCACTGTCACAGAGACAGGACTAGGCAAATTTTCTTCAAAGGCCATGCACTCAAAAAAAATATATATAACAGTAACATATAACAACACATGCCCAAAAAAATCATGCTTTCATGAAGGTTGCGGTGCCCTAAAAGCAAGTTCCCTACCTCTTTTGCAATTTTTTTACACGCGTCTTCAATCTCTTCCTCTCCTGTAAGGAAAACAAGTATGTCACCTGCAGGTTCACACATGTGTATCTGGACAACTGTTCGAATAGCAGCTTCCAGGTAATCCCTCTCGGGCTCCTGAGTATAGAAAATTTCCACTGGGAAAAGCCTTCCTAGAACTTTCATTAGCGGGGCACCACTGAAATAACCCTGGAACTTCTCAGCCTCAAGTGTGGCACTCATAACCACCAGTTTCAAATCTGGCGTGTTCCTTAATACTTCCTTTAAAAGTCCAAACAAAACATCCGTTGCTAAAATCCTTTCATGAGCTTCATCCAGAATTATAACCTTATATTGTTCCAAGAGTGGATCATTCATAGCTTCTCTTAAAAGCATACCATTAGTTAAATACCTGCCACGCATATCACATACAGAATAAGTATAAACGTAGGCGGAAAAGGAAGCAACGAATATTTCAGAAAAAAGAATAAGTTGAGGGGGAAATGAAGTTAATAGAAAGGATAAATATCTTACTTCAGAACCGTCTTAGCACTGCTGCGATCTTCAAAACGGATGCTATAGCCAACTTCTTCACCAATAGTTACATCCATCTCTTCAGCAACACGATGGGAAACAGACATTGCAGCCACTCGACATGGCTGAGTGCAAGCAACCAACTTCTTGCGTCTCTCTGGAATCTCTGATTCTCCAGTTTCAAGAACAAACTGAGGAATCTGTGAAACAAAAACACTTGTATGTTAAATCTCCAAGGTATGCCTTTTGAAACATCCTCCTTACAACTTTTCATGCAGTGCCAAAGTATATTACATTCGGAGATTCCATTTAAGTAACATAATATATATATATATATATTCATGAAAACTTACTTAACAGAAACAACCCCTTGTCTAGATCTGGAATCAAACCATGTTGGTCTTGTGCTACCATTACATAAGGCACCAATAAGAGTCATCTTTTTTGAAGTGGCTATAGCTCATGTGAACTCATCAGAAGCCTCAATTTTTCTATATTACCTTAGTTTTGAAATGGAGTCCATTGATTTTAAAAAAATAAAATAAAAAGATGAACCTATTTTGTGAACTTCCAGCAGAAGCCTGTGAGTTCCCTACATTATATTAGCCAGCCTTTTATATTTCAGAATTGATATCAAAGAACTGATTCTAGACATAACATCAATCCATAAACATATTATGATTGCATAGTTTACTGTGCAAGAAAAGTGAGAAGTACAGGAGCATTTCACATTACCACTTCCGCAGTCCGAGCATTTGTAATATCACCCTGCACTTGAATAACAACCTCAATAGGAGCCATGGGCTGCAAATCAATGGTGACAATGAGAGGAAGATCACCGTCTCTATGAAATCCGTTTACTTGGGAGATTGTTTCTTCATGGGTTCAGTACATCCGTTTACTTGTCTCGTATCCTAGTGTAACCACATAAACAAATACAGATATAAAAAATAATGTTATAAGAAAATTAATTTTTGGATCCAAGGTTATGAAACTTGTTCCAGTTATGATTTGCATGATATTAGAAGCTTTTGGGCTACATGAATAAATGGATGCAGGTAAAAGCATATAAAAAAAAAAGTTTCCATCGCCATGTTAAAGGCTTGTTATGCTATCAAAGCCCAATTGTTGAAAACAAATGTAACACAAGGAAGTATAATGAGCACTCGAAAGCTAACAGTATGCAATAAACAATACCTTCTCCCCAATAGCATCTTGAATAACACTCACGTGATTAGTCATACCAGCAATTGATGAAGAAAGTACCTTGATCACAAGCCTTGCCTACTCCTGGATTTCAGTTAGATGCTTCTAAAGTACTGAATCAGCATAATCAACAAATTGATAAGTTTAACAAAAAAACCTCTGCCTAAAGACAATGGTCTGGCCGTAGTAGTTGGTAGAGGAGCAACAATGGCTGCCCATGGGTCATCATCATTTGGTGTTGCAGCAGGTTTCAAGTTCAGAGGTTTTGAAGCTGTTCTGGGGGCAGGAGCAGCAATATATCCCCAAAGATCTTCATCTTCGATAGAAGGCAAGGAAGCCACACTTTTGGATCTTACACCGCTAGCTGAAATGCAGAAATCCTGGTTAGATTGAGGATAGGATGAATGCAGCCTGAATATTTTGTGGCATGCAGCTAAACATTTTACAGGCAGAATTGAGTGCACTCAAAGTACCAATACTTGCAAATATGCAGTGAAACAACTGCACTGTTTGCAGTATTGCAGAATTCTCTACCACACTCATTACCCAAACTATGAGCACAATAGTCTCATTGGTACGAAAGACCTCGCTGCCTATGCAAATTGAACAAAGGAAACAGGTATATCACATTTAATACCAAAACCTAAAGTGATTTTAAGGATCATTACCATGTGGCTTCGGTATTGATACAGGCCGTTTCTGAGCAGCTTGGATGTTTGTAAGAGCTGGAGGCGGCTTCTGCTCCTCAAATGGATCAACATCATCCCACCTCTTTTTGTCACTGTCATGCCCTTCATTCAGAATGCCATTGTCAAGTTCTCCCCAACCATCTGCTGATGATGTCGGCGATAAAGGGGCAGGTTGATCAGTTGAGCTAATACCAAGATTCTCATAAGGACTTGCATGATTTGGTATTGCATCTGGAGCATCCATAACTAAAATTCTCAAAAAGGCCAAGCTCAGTAACCAATTGTATGACTATGATATATAGAATATAGCCTAATACTTTTGACAGCTAAAAATGTTACGGTTACTATTAGAGAGCTTAAATTTTAATATCCGTCGATTGAGTTTACTTCGGATTGATTGTATACATACAATCAAGTCTGACAGTTGCAGAAAACTAACAAATAATCATCAGAATAAGTCAAAAGGCTTCAAAAGGATACTCATCCAAATTTTAGATTTCACATAGTAACCATTTTTAGATTAATTACTAATTAGAACAATTTCAACAAGGTTTCATTTTGTGATTTTTTTGTAAGGTAGATTTTGTAATGATACCCTTTAAGTACCAAAAACTCCACAAGACATTCCATAATTGCACTTCTGTTTGTTTTGAGAATCGTTTCTTGAATCACGATCTAAAAGATAAAAAACCACATATTTGCATTCGATATTAAAAATCCTTCAGATCTTTTGGCCACACGTCTCCAATCTGCTGATTTAATTGAATGTCAATTATTCAGAGACATGTTTTGATTGTGGCCTAAGAACTTGGTTATAAACAAAAGTTGTAGGCTTATAGCCAATTAGAATTACGAATCCCATGATGATTTGCAAATACTCTCCGATATTATTCATACGTAGTGCATAAAGAACTAAAATGGTAATTAGACGTTAGACATACCAGAGCCAGAACTTGAAGTCATAGAAACAAGTGGACTATTAACATTTGCTGAAGCAACTGGAGCTTGTTCAGAAGCTTTTCCCTTGAGCGTCAAAGAGCTCATCGCCCATCTGCACCCCACAATGAAATTCAATAAGAAAACAATTTTCCAAGTAAGAAGAACATTTACAGCAGCAAGAGGATCATTGTGTTTCAAAGTCTGACAATTCTCCATGCACTATTCCTCATTAAAATGAAAGGTCTATGAAAAATATAATATAGATAAAATTTTAAAACCCAAATACGGAAGTTGGGCGCATAATATGTATATGACCAATTCTAAAGTACAGTAAATAATCCAACGAAAAATAAAAGCAAATTAAATAGTAGATTCATCAGACACCAGTTTGATCCAATAACAATCTTTCTTATTGGTTCATTGCACAGTAAATACGAGAAATGAACTAAACTCGAATGAGGTGTGAACTCTAAGCAGCAATTAGTATGGGTTACTCTGCAACTAATTCCTGCCAACTAACCTCATTAAAGAAGTCCCAAACATGGCCTCCTAAGCACCAAGGCAATACATTTTTTTCTCGCAAATAAGACACGGTACAGTAGTCTCAACTCATGATTATGATACAAAACAACATTTGAAAGTATGTGAGGCTTACGCCTCAAGGGGGGCTCAGCTGCAACACGTAAAAGGGTTCTTACACCAAAGGTTTACGCAGTTCATACTCTTCATCGCCTATGTGTGCAACTTTCTTGGATTTTATTTTAACTTACTACATTAATTTACTAAGATATACAAACTTTATATCATTTTTATTTATTTGTGGACTATCTATCATCTTTCTTAATTCTAAATAGTGACAAACAAACACATACACACACACACACACACTTCTAAAAGGCCTATGGCTCACCCGTTTGTCCATTGAAACATATCGTGTCATGCCTCAACGTTTTAAAACCTTGGTAAAGCATGATGCAACACATGTAGTAGTTTGTTGAATGTTGTTATTCTTTCACTCTCATAGTCAACCTAATTGGTCCCAGAGACCATTCTTGGTTGCATATATACTTTGTGTTTTGGATTTTCAACTATCTTAGTACTGAAAACTCTTATACTCCATTTTATCAAAATACATGACATGAATGGCAGTTTGTATTTTTCAATGGTTAAAGTAGGATTCTTTTTTTTTAAGATCAAACACACAACATATTTCATTGAAAGGAAGCAAAGTATACTACTCACACAGAGAGAAAACATAAATGCATATATATATATACATATCACCCAGGTTTGGGTGCTTATAAGCAGTGACAATTTCCCTATGAAGACTCGCTTTCGCTACGGCTCCGCTGGGTTCCCTTAACCAAGCCACTACCTATGAGTCGCTGGCTCATTCTTCAGCAGACACGCGGTTAGAGTCTAGGCTCCTCCCACTGCTTGGGAGCTTACGGTTTAACCCCCCCCACCCCCCCCCCCCCCCCCCCCCCCCATGAATGAGTGAAAAGATATACACTATGATTCATGTGCAAGTAATTAATCAAGTGCCATGAGGAGTTGCACAAGCCATTTGCAAAGTTTCTATATATAATTCAAATAATTGATTAAACATAAATGATAATGAAGGCAACAATTCAAGTTTAAAACACAATATGCATTGTTTAATAGAAATGAATACCTCTTCAGGGAAATGAACACCATTGGCTTTCTTTATAGCTTCTGACCTGTACAAAGAAAGGATGCGGCACAACAAAGGTAGTCCAGACAAATAAGCCACAATGAAAGCATCACACCCAATTTGATTGGTCCACCTTTCCTCAAACACTTCAATTAAGCAACAAAATCAACTTACATGTCACCACCCTCACAATAGCCTATAATGATGCATACATAGCAGCCCTGAGAATACAAATATGAACATTGTCAAGGAATGCCCGAATCTACGAGAAAATGTGCGAAGAAAGATGAGATTTTAAGTAGAAATACACAACAATGCCCAATCTACAATCAGTCTAAAATAAATTGGAAGGATAAATAGTGTCAGGTGACACAGATTTTTCAAAGAAAATCAAAAGGAGGAAAAAGGAAATTGTTGAAAAAAACTCAAATTTCTGATAAAATTACAAATCAAGAAGGAAACCTTAACATACTTACTTGCTGGAAAAATAGGATTCAAGGGCTCTGTTGACAAGCCATCGACCCCTAGAAGACCAACAAACACATACCCTTTGAGCCATAGCTTCCAAAATACTTCAAAGTCACTTCAGAAAAAGAAGCAAAACTCTAAGAGGCTGTGGGACTGATTGATTTACTGGGAGAAGAAAAGTCTCACCACCTCATTGAAAGAAAATTTAAACCAACATGACAAAACAAGCCCAAATCTGAAACATACATACCTGAGACTTCCAATTGGCTTTTGCATCCTTCTTCTGCCTACTGAGTGTGGAATCGTCCTTGAATATAAAACCCCAAATCGAAAATACAACAAAACTTATCGGTTTCTACATAAATTCATTGGGGATTCAGAGATGGATAAAAACCTGATGCTGGGACGCACAAGTGTAGCTGAGAGGATCTGGGATGTCCCGAATCGAAAGAGAAGATGGGTCGGTGAGATCGATACCCCATTTTCGTGAGTAAACACACCTTGAAGAAGAAGAACAGAAGAAGAAGAAAGCTAACGATCCACTCGGCGAAGGAAGTTCGTTGCTGGAAATCGAAGAGAGGAATTAGGGATTTGGAGAAGGTGGAGAAGAATTGGAGAGGAGGTGAAGAGGATTCGAGTGAGGAGAGCTCCTTGAGCTTGCTATTTTTCCCCAATTTTTTTCGCCAAATTTAAAGCGCTAAACTTTTTTAGCCAGACCGCCAAACTCCTCTCTCCACGCACGCGCAAAACACTCGTATTTAGCCACGGTTTTAAACCGTTGGCAGTTCAAAACACGTTTTACCCACGGTTTTAACCCGTTGGCCACTATAGCCACGGTTTTTAGCCGTGGCAAATGAACCCACGGTTTTAAACCATGGCCATGGGGCAGTGATTATAGCCACGATTTTAAACCATTGGCAGTTCAAAACACGCTTATACCCACGATTTTTTGCCGTTGACCACGATATCCACGGTTATTGGCCGTGGCAAATAAAGCAACGGCTTAGAACCGTGGCCATCTACGTGTAGCTAAAAAGGCCGTTTGGTGTAGTGACATGTCGGGAAGGAGGCCGTTAATCTCGTCAGATGTCATTCGGGGCAGGTTGGAGCTTCTGGGGTTGATTAGAGGAGAGCATCCTAGTGTCAACCTTGATTTTGCTCGTTAAAGAGGGCTGCTTTTGTACCAATTTCTCAATAAGAAGGTTCTGGCTCTGCAGACTAGCTGTAGATGAGGCTATCTCTCCTTAAAATAGTTGTACCGTCCTTCCCAGGATAGAAAAATAATTTTTACCGTTTTAATGGAAGTATTGTTTTGCCCCGTAATGTCGAGTTTTCTTTAGATGCTTTGTGGATTGTAGAATTTTTACTATTATGTAGAGTACTTGTTTTTGTCAGTCAAACTCTATTAGTTTCCTTCGGCGACTGTCGTTTGTCGATGAGTTGTTGTTGCTTATGCGTGCCAACTGTGTTGAGTTGCCCTAAAGACTGTTATCTTTCGAGAAGCACTGATCGTTTGGCGGGTTGCCGCCGCTATACGTTGGCCCTATCTTTGCCCCTATGTGACCGATTAGATGTTTGGGCAGCATAAGCCATCGTCATCAGTCGAGGACTGACTAAGCTTTCTTGGTGAGTCTGGCAATCATCATGTATTGGAGATCAATGATCTCTTGGTGATTTGCCGTTATGAGCAGGCAAGATTTGATTATTGCCTGTTGGAGAGTACCGATCACTTGGAGAGTTGTCGTATTCAGCATTTCATTTTAAGCGTGCCAAAGTGGTTAGAAGTCAATTGAAGTCCATTTGTTCCCCTCAAATCCTTAGACTTCTTTATTGTAGCAAAATTGGCTTCTGATTGAGCCTACAACGTTGAAACTAGTTTTCCACTATGTTAAGCACAACCAAACTTGTTTGCTGAGTCAAACTTTTAATTGTCATTTTTAACAAATCCTAGTTCTTTCTAAACAAATCCTAGTTCTTTGAAGTCAAACGAAGTTTATTTGTTCTCATAAATCCTTAGACCCTCGGATTGCGCCCAAATTGGCATTCAATAAAGGCTAAACCGTTGAAATGAGTTTTTCCTTCCTTGTTAAGCACAACTAAATTTGTTTCTTGAATCAAGCTTGTTGCATTTCATTATTAACGAACCCAAACGATTAGAAGTCAAACGAAGTCCATTTAGTCAAATACATCCTTGGGCTATCGGATTGCACCCAAATTGAACTTCAATTGAGCTTACAAAGTTGACACAAGTTTTCCATCTTTGTTAAGCACAGGAAAACTTATTTATTGACTCAAACTTGTTGAGTTTGTCATCATTAATGTCCATGCGGCCGAAGGAAGTCCATTTGGTCACTCAAATACTTGGATTCTTGGATTTCACCAAAATTACCCCTCAATTGAGCCTACAACGTTGAAGTGAGTTTTCATACTTTGTCAAGTACCATAAAATTTGTTTGTTGAATCAAACATGTTGCATCTATCATCATTAATGTCCAAGCGGTTAAACGAAGTCCTTTTGGTCACTGAAATCATTGGAATCTCGGATTGCACCCAAATTGGCCTCCAATTAAACCTACAACGTTGAATCAAGTTTTTCCTCTTTGCTAAGCACAACGAAACTTGTTTGCTGAGTCAAACTTGTCAAATTTCATTTTAAACATACCCAAGTGGTTCTAAGTCTAACGAAGTCCAAGTCACTCAAATCATTGGACTTTCGAATTGTACCCAAATTGCCCTCTAATAGAGCCAACAACATTGAAACGTGTTTTCGCTATTTGCTAAGAACTACAAAACTTGTTGCACTTGCCATTACTAATGTATCCAAGCGGTTAGAAGTCAAACGAAGTCCATTTTGTCATTCAAATCCTTGGACTCTCGGATTGCGTGCAAATTGGCCTCCAATTGAGCCTACAATGTTGAAACAAGTTTTCCCTCTTTGTTAAGCACAAGAAAAATTGTTTGTTGAGTCAAACTTGTTGCATTTGCCATCATTAATGTCCAAGCGGCCATAAGAAGTCCATTTTGTCACTCAAATCCTTGGACTTTTTTATTGCAGCAAAATTGGCTTCTAATTGAGCATGTAGCGTTGAAACAAGTTTTCCCTCTTTGTTAAGCACATCAAAATTAGAAGCCTAATGAGGTCCATTAGGTTATTCAAATGCTTAGATTCTTGGATGCACCCAAATTGCCCCCCAATAGAGCCTACAAAGTTGAAATGAGTTTTCCCTCCTTATTATGCACAACCAAACTTGTTTGTTGAATCAAACTTGTTTCATTTTCATTATGAATGTACCCAAGTGATTAGAAGTCGAACGAAGTACATTTGGTCACTCAAATCCTTGGTCTTTGGAATTGCACCCAAATTGGCCTCTAATTGAGCCTACAAAGTTAAAACAAACTTTCCCTATTTGTTTACCACCAAAAAAAGTAGTTTGTTGAGTCTAACTTATTGTGATTTTCATTCTAAACTTACCCAGATGGTTTGAAGTCAAACAAAGTCACTCAAATCCTTGGACTCTCGGATTGCACCCAAATTGGCTTCCAAATGACGCTACATGTTGAAACGTGTTTTCGACTTTGTTGAGTTAAACTTATTGCATATGCCATTATTAACGTACCCAAGCGGTTAGAAGTCAAACAAAGTCAATTTGGTCACTTAAATCCTTGGACTTTCGGATTGCATCCCAATTGGCTTCAAAATGAGCCTACAACGTTGAAATGAGTTTTCATACTTGTTAAGCATAAGAATACTTGTTTGTTGAATCAAACTTGTTGTATTTTTCATCATTAATATCCAAGCGGTCAAACGATATGTATTTAGTCACTCAAATCCTTTGACTCTTGGATTGCACCCAAATTGGCCTCTATTTGAGCCTACAACGTTGAAACGAGTTCTCCCTCTTTGTTAAGCACAACTAAACTTGTTTAACAAGTCAAGCTTGTTGAAATTTCAATTTAAGCATGCATAAATGGTTAGAAGTCAATTGTAGTCCATTTGTTCATTCAAATCCTTAGACTTCTTTATTGCATCGAAATTGGATTCCAATTGAGCCTACAACGTTGAAACTAGTTTTCCTCTTTGTTAAGCACAACCAAATTTGTTCCCTGAATCAAACTTGTTGTAATTTATAAAAAAAATACCCAATTGAGCCTACAAAGTTGAAACGAGTTTTCATACTTTGTCAAGTACAATAAAATTTGTTTGTTGAATCAAACTTGTTGCATCTGTCATCATTAATGACCAAGCGGTTAAACGAAATCCTTTTGGTCACTTAAATCCTTGGACTCTCGGATTGCACCCAAATTGGCCTCCAGTTGAGCCTACAACGTTGAAACGAGTTTTTCCTCTTTGTTAAGCACAACGAAACTTGTTTGCTTAGTAAAACTTGTCAAAATTTAATTTTAATCATACCCAAGTGGTTAGAAGTCTAACGAAGTCCAAGTCATACAAATTCTTGGACTTTCGGATTGTTACCAAATAGCCTTCCAATTTAGCCTACAACACTGAAACGTGTTTTATCTATTTGCTAAGCACGACAAAACTTGTTGCATTTTCCATTAATGACGGATCCAAGCGATTAGAAGTCAAACAGAGTCCATTTGGTCACTCAAATCGTTGGACTCTTGGATTGCGTGCAAATCTGCCTCTAATTGAGCTTACAACGTGGAAACGAGTTTTCCCACTTTGTTAAGAATAAGAAACATGTTTGTTGAGTCAAACTTGTTCCATTTGTCATCATTATTGTCCAAGCGGCCAAAGAAAGTCCTTTTGGTCACTCAAATCCTTGGACTCCTGGATTGCACCCAAATTGGCCTCCAATTGAGCCTAAAACGTTGAAACGTGTTTTTCCTCTTTGTTAAGCACAACGAAACTTGTTTGATGAGTCAAACTTGCATTTTAAACATACCCAAGTGGTTAGATGTCTAACGAAGTCCAAGTCACTCTAATCCTTGGCCTTTCGGATTGTACCTAAATAGCCTTCTAATTTAGCGGTTAAAGTCAAACGAAGTCCATTTGGTCACTCAAATCCTTGGACTCTCAGATTGCATGCAAATTGGCCACCAATTGAGCTTACAACATGGAAACGAGTTTTCCCACTTTGTTAAGAATAAGAAACCTTGTTTTTTGAGTCAAACTTGTTGCATTTGTCATCATTATTGTTTAAGCGGCCAAAGGAAGTCCATTTGGTCACTCAAATCCTTTCAATCTTGGATTGCACCCAAATTGCATTCCAATTGAGCATACAATGTTGAAGTGAGTTTTCCCTCTTTGTTAGGCACAACTAAACTTGTTTGTTGAGTCAAACTTGTTGAATTGTCATGTTAAACATACCCAAGTGGTTAGAAGTCAAACGAAGTCCATTTGTTCACTCAAATCCTTAGACTCTTTGATTGCAGCAAAATTGGCTTCTAATTGAGCCTACAACATTGAAACGAGTTTTCCCTTTTTGTTAAGCAGAACAAAATTTGTTTGCTGAGTCAAACTTGTTGTAATTGGCATTCTAAACTAATACAAGTGGTTAGATATCAAACGAAGTTTTTATGGTAACTAAAATCGATTGACTCTGAGACTACGCGCATATTGGGTTCCAGTCGACACTACAACATAGAAATGAGATTCCTTTTCGTTAAGCAAAAATAAACTTGTTTGTTGATTCAAACTTGTTGCAATTTTAATTGTAAAAAGTTTCCATTTGGTTTGAAGTCAAACGAGGTCCATTTGGTTACTCAAATCCTTAGACTCTCGGATGCACCCAAATTGGCCTTTAATAGCGCCTGTAAAGTTGAAACGTGTTTTCCCTCATTTATTACGCACAACAAAACTTGTTTGTTGGATCAAACTTGTTGCATTTTCATTATTAATGTACCCAAGTGATTAGAAGTCAAATGAAGTACATTTGGTCACTCAAATCCTTGGTTTCTAGAATTGCACCCAGATTTGCCTCTAATTGAGTCTACGAAGTTGAAACGAGCTTTCCCTTTTTGTTTACCACAAAAAAAACTTGTTTGTTTAGTCTAACTTATTGCGATTTTCATTCTAAACTTACCTAGGTGGTTAGAAGTCATACAAGGTCACTCAAATCCTTGGACTCTCGGATTGCACCCAAATTGGCGTCCAAATGAGGCTACAATGTTGAAACGTGTTTTCGATATTTGTTAAACACACCCAAACTTGTTTGTAGAGTTGAACTTATTGCATTTACCATTATTAACTGTACTCAAGTGGTTAGAAGTTAAACAAAGTCAATTTGGTCACTTAAATACTTGGACTCTCGGATTGCATCCAAATTGGCTTCCAAATGAGCCTACAACGTTGAAATAAGTTTTCATACTTGTTAAGCCCAAGGAAATTTGTTTTTGAATCAAACTTGTTAGATTTGTCATCATTAATTTCCAAGCGGTCAAACGAAGACCATTTGTCAAACTCTCGGATTGCACCCAAATTGGCCTCTATTTTAGCCTACAACGTTGAAACGAGTTTTCCCTATTTGTTAAGAACAACTAAACTTGTTTACCAAGTCAAGCTTGTTGAAATTTCATTTTAAGCATGCCCTAGTGGTTAGAAGTCAATTAAAGTCCATTTGTTCACTCAAATCCTTAGACTTTTTTATTGCAGCAAAATTGGCTTCCAATTGAGCCAACAACGTTGAAACTAGTTTTCGTCTTTGTTAAGCACAACAGAACTTGTTGGCTGAGTCAAACCTATTGTAATTGTCATTCTAAGTAAATCCTAGAGCTTTAAAGTCAAATGAAGTTTATTTGGTCACCTAAATCCGTTGACCCTAAGATTGCGCATATTGGGTTCCAATTGACACTACAACTTTGAAATGAGCTTCATTTTTGTTAAGCAACACTAAACTTGTTTGTTGATTCAAACTTGTTGCAATTTTATTTCTATAAAATATCCAATTGGTTTGATGTCAAGGGAGATCCATTTGGTTACTCAAACAATCGGATTGCCCCCAAATTGGCATCCAATAAAACCTGAAACGTTGAAACGAGTTTTCCCTTGTTGTTAAGCATAACAAAATTTGTTTCTTGAATCAAACTTGTTGCATTTGTCATTATTAAAGTACCAAATAGTTAGAAGTAAAACAAAATCCATTTAGTCACATAAATCCTTGGACTCTCGGATTGCACCCAAATTGGCCGCCAATTGAGACTACAAAGTTTAAATGAGCTTTCCCTAATTCTTTATCACAACAAGAGTTGTTTGTTGAGTTAAACTTGTTGCAATTGTTATTATAAACTACCCTAGTGGTTAGAAGTAAAAAAAAGTTCTTTTATTCACTCAAATCCTTGGGCTTTCTAATTGTACCCAAATTGACCTCCAATTGAGGCTACAACGTTGAAATGTGTTTTCAATATTAGTTAAACAACAAAATTTGTTTGTTGTGTTTAATTTATTGCATTTCCCATTATAAAAATACCCAAGCTATTCTAAGCGAAACAAAGCCTATTTGGTCACTTAAATCCTTGGACTCTCGGATTGCATCCAAATTGGCTTCTAATTGAGCCTACAACGTTGGAACGAGTTTTCATACTTTGTAAAAATAAACTTGTTTGTTGATTAAAACTTGTTGCAATTTTAATTGTAAAAAGTATGCAATTGGTTTGAAATCAAACGAGGTCCATTTGGTTACTCAAATCCTTAGACTCTCGGATGCACCCAAATTGGCCTCCAATAGAGCCTGCAATGTTGAAACGAGTTTTCCCTTTTTATTATGCACAACAAAACTTGTTTCTTGAATCAAAATTGTTCCATTTTCATTATTAATGTACCCAAGTGATTAGAAGTCAAACGAAGTACATTTAGTCACACAAATCCTTGGCCTCTAACTGAGCCTACAAAGTTGAAACGAGCTTTCCCTATTTGTTTACCACAAAAAAAAAACTTGTTTGTTGAGCCTAACTTATAGCGATTGTCATTTTCAACTTACCCAGGTGGTTAGAAGTCAAACGAAGTCACTCAAATCCTTGGACTCTCGGATTGCACCCAAATTGGTGTCCAAATGATGCTACAAGGTTGAAACGTGTTTTCGATATTTGTTAAACACACCAAAACTTGTTTGTTGAGTTACACCTATTGCATTTGCCATTATTAACGTACCCAGGCGGTTAGAAGTCAAACAAAGTCAATTTGGTTACTTAAATAGTTGGACTCTCGAATTGCATCAAATTGGCTTCCAAATGAGTCTACAACGTTGAAACGAGTTTTCATACTTTTTAAGCCCAAGAAAACTTGTTTGTTGAATCAAACTTGTTGCATTTGTCATAATTAATGTCCAAGCGGTCAATCAAAGTCCATTTAGTCACTCAAATCCTTGGAATCTCGAATTGCACCCAATTTGCCTCTATTTGAGCCTACAACGTAAAAACGAGTTTTCCCTCTTTGTTAAGCACAACTAAACTTGTTTACCAAGTCAAGCTTGTTGAAATTTCATTTTAAGCATGCCCAAGAGGTTAGAAGTCAATCGAAGTCCATTTGTTCACTAAAATCCTTAGACTTCTTTATTGCAGCAAAATTGGCATCCAATTGAGCCTACAACGTTGAAACTAGTTTTCCTCTTTGTTAAGCACAACAAAACTTGTTTCCTTAGTCAAACTTGTTGTAATTGTAATTATAAACAAATCCTAGTGCTTCCAAGTCAAATGAAGTTTATTTGGTCACTTAAATCCTTTGACCCTGAGATTGCGCATATTGGGTTCCAATTAACACTACAACTTTGAAATGAGCTTCCTTTTTGTTAAGCAACACTAAACTTGCTTGTTGATTTTAACTTGTTACAATTTTAATTCTAAAAAATATCCAATTGGTTTGAGTCAAGGGAGGGCCATTTGGTTACTTGAATCCTTAGACCCTCGGATTGCACCCAAATTGGCATCCGATAAAGCCTGAAACGTTGAAACGAGTTTTCCCTCCTTGTAAAGCACAACAAAATTTGTTCCTAGAATCAAATTTGTTGCATTTGTCATTATTAACGTATAGAAATGGTTAGAAGTCAAATGAAATACATTTAGTCACATAAATCCTTGGGCTCTCGGATTGCGCCCAAATTGGCCTCCAATTGAGCCTACAAAGTTGAAATGAGCTTTCCGTAATTCTTGTCACAACAAAACTTGTTTGTTGAGTTAAACTTGTTTCAATCGATATTATAAACTACTCCAGGGGTTAGAAGTGAAACAAAGTTCTTTTAGACACTCAAATTCTTGGACTTTCTAATTGTACCCAAATTGGCCTCCAATTGAGGCTACAACGGTGAAACGTGTTTTCGATATTTGTTAAACGCCAAAACTTGTTTGTTGGGTGAAATTTATTGAATTTTCCATTATAAAAATACCTAAGCTATTCTAAGCGAAGCAAAGCAAGGTCACTTAAATACTTGGACTCTCGGATTGCATCCAAATTGGCTTCCAAATGAGCCTACAACGTTGAAACGAGTTTTCATACTTTTTAAGCCCAAGAAAACTTGTTTGTTGAATCAAACTTGTTGCATTTGTCTAAATTAATGTCCAAGCGGTCAATCAAAGTCCATTTAGTCACTCAAATCCTTGGAATCTCGAATTGCACCCAAATTTGCCTCTATTTGAGCCTACAACGTAGAAACGAGTTTTCCCTCTTTGTTAAGCACAACTAAACTTGTTTACCAAGTCAAGCTTGTGGAAATTTCATTTTAAGCATGCCCAAGTGCTTAGAACTCAATCGAAGTCCATTTGTTCACTCAAATTCTTAGACTTCCTTATTGCAGCAAAATTGTCTTCCAATTGAGCCTACAACGTTGAATCTGGTTTTCCTCTTTGTAAAGCACAACAAAACTTGTTTGCAAAGTCAAACTTGATGTAATTGTAATTCTAAATAAATCCTAGTGCTTCGAAGTCAAATGAAGTTTATTTGGTCACTTAAATCCTTTGACCCTGAGATTGCGCATATTGGGTTCCAATTGACACTACAACTTTGAAATGAGCTTCCTTTTTGTTAAGCAGCACTAAACTTGTATGTTGATTTTAACTTGTTGCAATTTTAATTCAAAAAAATATCCAATTTGTTTGAAGTCAAGGGAGGTCCATCTGGTTACTCAAATCCTTAGACCCTCGGATTGCACCCAAATTGGCATCCAATAAAGCCTGAAACGTTGAAACATGTTTTCCCTCGTTGTTAAGAAAAACAAAATTTGTTTCTTGAATCAAACTTGAATCATTTTTCATTATTAATGTATCAAAACGGTTGGAAGTTAAATGAAGTCCATTTATTCACATAAATCCTTGGACTCTCGTATTGCACCCGAATTGGCCTCCCATATAGCCTACAAAGTTTAAATGAGCTTTCCCTAATTCTTTATCACAACAAAACTTGTTTGTTGAGTTAAACTTGTTGCAATTGTTATTATAAACTACCCCAATGGTTACAAGTTGAACAATGTCTTTTTAGTCACTCTAATCCTTGGACTTTCTAATTGTACCCAAATTGGCCTCCAAGTGAGGCTACAACGTTGAAACGTGTTTTCGATATTTGTTAAACACCAAAACTTATTTGTTGGGTTAAATTTATTGCATTTGCCCTTATAAAAATACCCAAGCTATTCTATGCGAAACAAAGCCTATTTGGTCACTTAAATTTTTGGACTCTCGGAATGCATCCAAATTGGCTTCCAATTGAGCCTACAATGTTGAAACGATTTTTCATACTTTGTCAAGTACAATAAAATTTGTTTTTTGAATCAAACTTGTTCTGTCATCATTAATGTGCAAGCGGTTAAACAAAGTCCTTTTGGTCACTCAAATCCTTGGACTCTCGGATTGCACCCAAATTGGCCTCAAATTGAGCCTACAACGTTGAAATGAGCTTTCCCTAATTCTTTATCACAACAAAACTTGTTTGTTGAGTTAAACTTGTTGCAATTGTTATTATAAACTACCCCAGTGGTTAAAAGTTTAACAAAGTTTTTTTAGTCACTCTAATCCTGTAACTTTCTAATTGTACCCAAATTGGCCTCCAATTGAGGCTACAACATTGAAACGTGTTTTCGATATTTGTTAAACACCAAAACTTGTTTGTTGGGTTAAATTTATTGCATTTTCAATTATAAAAATACCCAAGCTGTTCTAAGCAAAACAAAGCCTATTTGGTCACTCAAATTCTTGGATTTTCGGATTGTATCCAAATTGGCTTCCAATTGAGCCTACAACATTGAAACGAGTTTTCATACTTTGTCAAGTATAATAAAATTTGTTTGTTGAATCAAACTTTTCGAATCTGTCATCATTAATGTCCAAGCGGTTAAACGAAGTCCTCTTGGTCACTCAAATCCTTGGACTCTCGGATTGCACCCAAATTGGCTTAAAATTGAACCTACATTGTTGAAACGTGCTTTTCCTCTTTGTTAAAAACAACGCAAATTGTTTTCTGAGTCAAACTTGTCAAAATTTCATTTTAAACATACCCAAGTGGTTAGAAGTCTAACGAAGCCCAAGCCACTCAAATCCTTGGACGTTCGGATTGTACCCAAATTGCCCTCCAATTCAGCCTACAACATTGAAACATGTTTTCGCTATTTGCTAAGCACGACAAAACTTGTTGCACTTTCCATTACTAAAGTATCCAAGCGGTTAGAAGTCAAACGAAGTCCATTTGGTCACTTAAATCCATGGACTATCGGATTGCGTGCAAATTGGCCTCCAATTAAGCCTACAACTTGGCAACGAGTTTTCCCACTTTGTTAAGAATAAGAAAACTTGTTTGTTGAGTCAAACTTGTTGCATTCATGTCATCATTATTGTCCAAGCGACCAAAGGAAGTCCATTTGGTCACTCAAATCCTTGGACTCTTGGATTGCACCCAAATTGCCCTCCAATTGAGCTTACAATGTTGAAGTGAGTTTTCCCTCTTTGTTAGGCACAACTAAACCTATTTGTTGAGTCAAACTTGTTGAATTGTCATGTTAAACATACCTCAGTGGTTAGAAGTCAAACGAAGTCCATTTGTTCACTCAAACCCTTGGACTCTTTGATTGTAGCAAAATTGGATTATAATTGAGCCTACAACGTTGATACGAGTTTTCCCTATTTGTTAAGCACAAAAAAATTTGTTTGCTGAGTCAAACTTTCTATAATTGGCATTCTAAACTAATCCAAGTGGTTAGATATCAAACAAAGTTTATATGGTAACTAAAATCGATTGACTCTGAGACTGCGCGCATATTGGGTTCCAATCGACACGACAACATTGAAACGAGCTTCCTTTTTGTTACGCAAAAATAAACTTTTTTTTTATTCAAACTTGTTGCAATTTTAATTGTAAAGACTATCCAATTGGTTTGAAATCAATTGAGGTCCATTTGGTTACTCAAATCCATAGACTCTCGGATGCACCCAAATTTGCCTCCAATAGAGCTTGTAAAGTTGAAACGAGTTTTCCTTCTTTATTACACACAACAAAACTTGTTTGTTGGATCAAACTTGTTGCATTTTCATTATTAATGTTCCCAAGTGATTAGAAGTCAAATGAAGTACATTTGGTACTTAAATCCTTGGTCCCTGGAATCGCACACAGATTTGCCTCTAATTGAGCCAACGAAGTTGGAACGAGCTTTCCCTATTTGTTTACCACAAAAAAAAACTTGTTTGTTCATTCTTACTTATTGCGATTGTCATTTTAAACTTACCCAGGTGGGTAGAAGTCAAACAAAGTCACTCAAATCCATGGACTCTCGGATTGCACCCAAATTGGCGTCCAAATGAGGCTACAATGTTTAAACATGTTTTCGATATTTGTTAAACACACCCAAACTTGTTTGTAGAGTTGAACTTATTGCATTTGCGATTATTAACGTACCCAAACGGTTAGAAGTCAAACAAAGTCAATTTGGTCACTTAAATACTTGGACTCTTGGATTGCATCCAAATTGGATTTCAAATGAGCCTACAACGTTGAAATGAGTTTTCAACCTTGTTAAGCCCCAGAAAACTTGTTTGTTGAATCAAACTTGTTGGATTTGTCATCATTAATGTCCCAGCGGTCAAACGAAGTCAATTTAGTTACTCAAATCCTTTGACTGTCGGATTGCACCCAAATTGGCCTCTATTTGAGCCTACAACGTTGAAACGAGTTTTCCCTATTTGTTAAGCACAACTAAACTTGTTTACCAAGTCAAGCTTGTTGAAATTCCATTTTAAGCATGCCCTAGTGGTTAGAAGTCAATTAAAGTCCATTTGAAATTTGTTCACTCAAATCCTTAGACTTCTTTATTGCAGCAAAATTGGCTTCCAATTGAGCCTACAACGTTGAAACTAGTTTTCCTCTTTGTTAAGCACAACATAACTTGATTGCTGAGTCAAACTTATTGTAATTGTCATTCAAAATAAATCCTAGTGCTTCGAGGTCAAATTAAGTTTATTTGGTCACTTAAATCCTTTGACCCTGAGATTATATTGGGTTCCAATTGACACTACTACTTTGAAATGAACTTCCTTTTTGTTAAGCAACATAAAACTTTTTTATTGATTTAAACTTGTTGCAATTTTAATTCTATAAAATATCCAATTGGTTTGAAGTCAAGGGAGGCCCATTTGGTTACTCAAACCCTCGGATTGCACCCAAATTGGCATCCAATAAAGCCTTAAACGTTGAAACGAGTTTTCTCTCCTTGTTAAGCATAAAAAAATTGTTTCTTGAATTAAAATTGTTGCATTTGTCATTATTAACGTACCCAAACAGTTAGAAGTCAAACAAAGTCCATTTAGTCACATAAATCCTTGGGCTCTCGGATTGCACCCAAATTGGCCTCCAAGGCCTACAAAGTTGAAATGAGCTTTCCCTAATTCTTTATCACAACAAGACTTGTTTGTTAAGTTAAAATTGTTGCAATTGTTATTGTAAACTACCCCAATGGTTAGAAGTAAAACAAAGTTCTTTTAGTCACTCAAATCCTTGGACTTTCTAATTGTACCCAAATTGTCCTTCAATTGAGGTTACAACGTTGAAACGTGTTTTCAATATTTGTTAAACACCAAAATTTGTTTGTTGCGTTAAATTTATTGCATTTCCCATTATAAAAATACCCAAGCTGGTCTAAGCGAGACAAAGCCTATTTGGTCACTTAAATCCTTGGACTCTCAGATTGCATCCAAATTGGCTTCCAATTGAGCCTATAACGTTGAAACGAGTTTTCATACTTTGTAAAGTAAAATAAAATTTGTTTGTTGAATCAAACTTGTTGAATCTGTCATCATTAATTTCCAAGTGGTTAAACAAAATCCTTTTGGTCACTCAAATCCTTGGACTCCTGGATCGCACCCAAATTGGACTCCAATTGAGCCTGTAACGTTGAAACGTGTTTTTCCTCTTTGTTAAGCACAACGAAACTTGTTTGCTGAGTCAAACTTGTCAAGATTTCATTTTAAACTTACCCAAGTGGTTAGAAGTCTCACGAAGTCCAAGTCACTCAAATACTTGGACTTTCGGATTGTACCCAAATTGCCTTCTAGTTGAGCCTACGACATTGAAATGTGTTTTCGCTATTTGCTAAGCACAACAAAACTTGTTGCACTTGCCATTACTAACATATCCAAGTGGTTAGAAGTCAAACGAAGTCCATTTGGTCACTCAAATCCTTTGACTCTCGGATTGCGTGCAAATTGGCCTCCAATTGAACCTACAACGTTGAAATGAGCTTTCCCTAATTCTTTATCACAACAAAACTTGTTTGTTGAGTTAAACTTATTGCAATTGTTATTATAAACTACCCAAGTGGTTAGAAGTTGAACAAAGTTTTTTTAGTCACTCTAATCCTTGGACTTTCTAAATGTACCTCAAATTGGCCTCAAAGTTGAACGAGTATTCCCACTTTGTTAAGAATAGGAAAACTTGTTTGTTGAGTCAAACTTGTGGCATTTTTCTTCATTATTCTCCAAGCGGCCAAAAGAAGTCCATTTGGTCACTCAAATCCTTGGACTCTTGGATTGCACCCAAATTGCCCTCCAATTGAGCCTACAATGTTGAAATGAATTTTCCCTCTTATTTAGGCACAACTAAACTTGTTTCTTGAGTCAAACTTGTTGAATTGTCATATTCAACATACCCAAGTGGTTAGAAGTCAAACGAAGTCCGATTGTTCACTCAAATCCTTGGACTCTTTTATTGTTGCAAAATTGGCTTCTAATTGAGCCTACAACGTTGAAACGAGTTTTCCCTCTTTGTTAAGCACAACAAAATTTGTTTGCTGAGTCAAACTTGTTGTTGTTGGCATTCTAAACTAATCCAAGTGGTTAGATATCAAATGAAGTTTATATGGTAACTAAAATCGACTGACCTTGAGACTGCGCGCATATTGGGTTCCACTCGACACTACAACATTGAAATGAGGTTCCTTTTTGTTACGCAAAAATAAACTTGTAGCAATTTTAATTGTAAAAATTATCCAATTGGTTTGAAGTCGAACGAGGTCCATTTGATTACTCAAATCCTTAGACTCTCGGATGCACCCAAATTGGCCTCCAATAGAGCCTCCAAAGTTGAAACGAGTTTTCCCTTTTTATTACGCCCAACAAAACTTGTTTGTTTGATCAAACTTGTTGCATTTTCATTATTAATGTACCCAAGTGATTAGAAATTAAATAAAGTACATTTGGTCACTCAAATCCTTGGTCTTTGGAACTACACCCAAATTTGCCTCTAGTTAAGCCTACGATGTTGAAACGAGCTTTCCCTATTTGTTTACCACAAAAAAACTTGTTTGTTCAGTCTAACTTATTGCGATTGTAATTCTAAACTTACCCAGGTGTTTAGAAGTCAAATGAAGTCACTTAAATTCTTTAACTCTCGGATTGCACCCAAATTGGCTTCCAAATGAGGCTACAATGTTGAAACGTGTTTTCGATATTTGTTAAACACACTAAAACTTGTTTGTCGAGTTAAACGTATTGCATTTTCCATTATTAAACTACCCAAGCGGTTAGAAGTCTAACAAAGTCAATTTGGTCACTTAAATACTTGGACTCTCGGATTGCATCAGAATTGGCTTCCAAATGAGCCTACAACGTTGAAACGTGTTTTCATAGTTGTTAAGCCCAAGAAAACTTATTTGTTGAATCAAAATTGTTGCATCTGTCATCATTAATGTCCAAGCGGTCAAACGAAGTCCATTTAGTCACTCAAATCCTTGGACTTTCAGATTGCACCCAAATTGACCTCTATTTGAGCTTGCAACGTTGAAACGAGTTTTTCGTCTTTGTTAAGCACAACTAAACTGGTTTACCAAGTCAATCTTGTTGAAATTTCATTTTAAGCATGCCCGAGTTTTTAGAAGTCAATCGAAGTCCATTTGTTCACTCAAATCCTTAGACTTCTTTATTGCAGCAAAATTGGCTTGCAATTGAGCCTACATTGTTGAAACTAGTTTTCCTCTTTGTTAAGCACAGCAAACCTTGTTTGCTCAGTCAAACTTGTTGTAATTGTCATTCTAAACAAATCCTAGTTCTTCGAAGTCAAATGAAGTTTATTTGGTCACTTAAATCCTTTGACCCTGATATTGCGCATATTGGGTTCCAATTGACACAACAACTTTGAAATGAGCTTCCTTTTTTTTTTAAGCAACACTTAACTTGATTGTTGATTTTAACTTGTTGCAATTTTAATTCTAAAAAATATCCAATTGGTTTGAGTCAAGGGAAGTCCATTTGGTTACTCAAATCCTTAGACCCTCGTATTGCACCCAAATTGGCATCCAATAAAGCCTTAAACGTTGAAACAAGTGTTGCCTCTTTGTTAAGCACAACGAAATTTGTTTCTTGATTCAAACTTGTTGCATTTGTCATTATTAATGTATCTAAACGGTTAGAAGTCAAACGAAATACATTTAGTCACATAAATCCTTGGGCTCTTGGATTGCACCAAAATTGGCCTCAAATTGAGCCTACAAAGTTAAAATGAGCTTTCCCTAATTCTTTATCACAACAAAACTTGTTTGTTGAGTTAAACTTGTTGCGATCATTATTGTAAACTACCCCAGTGGTTAGAAGTGAAACGAAGTTCTTTTAGTCACTCAAATCCTTGGCCTCTAATTGAAGCTACAACGTTGAAACATGTTTTCGATATTTGAGAAACACCAAAACTTTTTTGTTGGGTTAAATTTATTGCATTTGCCATTATAAAAATACCCAAGTTGTTCTAAACGAAACAAAGCCTATTTGATCACTTAAATACATTGTCAAGTAAAATAAAACTTTTTTGTTGAATCTGCCATCATTAATTTCCAAGAGGTTAAATGAAGTCTTTTTGGTAACTCAAATTCATGGACTCTCATATTGTACCCAATTTGGCCTCCAATTGAGCCTACAACGTTGAAACGAGTTTATTTTCTTTGTTAAGCACAACAAAACTTGTTTGCTGAGTCAAAACTGAATTTTAAACATACCCAAGTGGTTAGAAGTCTAACGAAGTCCAAGTCACTCAATTCCTTGGCCTTTCGGATTGTACCCAAATAGCCCTCTAATTATGCCTACAACATTGAAACATGTTTTCGCTATTTGCTAAGCACGACAAAACTTGTGGCACTTGCGATTACTAACGTATCCAAGCGGTTAGAAGTCAAACGAAGTCCATTTGGTCACTCAAATCCTTGGACTCTCTGATTGCTTGGGATTTGGCCTCCAATTGAGCCTACAACGTGGAAACGAGTTTTCCCACTTTGTTAAGAATAAGAAAACTTTTTTGATGAGTTAAACTTGTTGCATTTGTCATCATTATTGTCCAGCGGCCAAATGAAGTCCATTTGGTCACTCAAATCTTTGGACTATTGAATTGCACCCAAATTGCCCTCCAATTGAGCCTACAATGTTGAAGTAAGTTTTCCCCCTTTGTTAGGCACAACTAAACTTGTTTGCTGAGTAAAACTTGTTGAATTGTCATGTTTAACATACCAAGTGGTAAGAAGTCAAATGAAGAACATTTGTTGACTCAAATCTTTGGACTATTTGATTGTTGCAAAATTGGCTTCTAGTTGAGCCTACAACGTGGAAACGAGTTTTCCCTCTTTGTTAAACACAACAAAATTTGTTTGCTGAGTCAAACTTGTTGTAGTTGGAATTCTAAACTAATCCAAGTGGTTAGATATCAAACGAAGTTTATATGGTAACTAAAATCGATTGACTCTGAGACTGCGTGCATATTGGGTTGCACTCGACACTACAACATTGAAATGAGCTTCCTTTTCGTTACGCAAAAATAAACTTGTTTTTTTATTCAAACTTGTTGCAATTTTAATTGTAAAAAGTATCAAATTGGTTTGAAGTCAAACGAGGTCCATTTGGTTACTCAAATCCTTAGACTCTCGGATGAACCCAAATTGGCCTCCAATAGAGCATGAAAAGTTGAAACGAGTTTTCCCTCTTAATAACGCACAACAAAACTTGTTTGTTGGATCAAACTTGTGGCATTTTCATTATTAATGTACCCAAGTGACTAGAAGTCAAATGAAGTACATTTGGTCACTCAAATCCTTGGTCTCTGGAATTTCACCAGATTTGCCTCTAATTGAGCCTACGAAGTTGAAACGAGCTTTCCCTATTTGTTTACCTAAAAAAAAACTTGTTTGTTCAGTCTAACTTATTGCGATTGTCATTCTAAACTTACCCAAATGGTTAGAAGTCAAACGATGTCACTGAAATCCTTGGACTCTCGGATTGCGTCCAAATTGGCGTCCAAATGAGGCTACAATGTTGAAACATGTTTTCGATATTTGTTAAACACACCAAAACTTGTTTGTTGAGTTAAACTTACTGCATTTGCCATTATTAAACTACCCAAGCGGTTAAAAGTCAAAAAAAGTCAATTTCGTCACTTAAATAATTGGACTCTCGGATTGCATCCAAATTGGCTTCCAAATGAGCCTACAAAGTTGAAAGGAGTTTTCGTACTTGTTAAGCCCAATAAAACTTGTTTGTTGAATCAAACTTGTTGCATTTGTCATCAGTAATGTCCAAGCGATCAAACGAAGTCCATTAAGTCACTCAAATCATTGGACTCTCGGATTGCACCTAAATTGGCCTCTATTTGAGCCTACAACGTTGAAACGAGTTTTCCCTCTTTTTTAAGCACAACTAAACTTGTTTACCAAGTCAAGATTGTTGAAATTTCATTTTAAGCATGCCCAACTAGTTAGAAGTCAATCAAAGTCCATTTGTTCACTCAAATCCTTAGACTTCTTTATTGCAGCAACATTATCTACCAATTGAGCCTACAACGTTGAAACTAGATTTCCTCTTTGTTATGCACAACAAAACTTGTTTGTTGATTCAAACTTGTTGTAATTGTCATTCTAAACAAATCCTAGTGCTTTGAAGTCAAATGAAGTTTATTTGGTCACTTAAATCCTTTGACCCTGAGATTGCGCATATTGGGTTCCAATTGACACTACAACTTTGAAATGAATTTCTTTTTTGTTAAGCAACACTAAACTTGTTTGTTGATTTTAACTTGTTGGAATTTTAATTCTAAAAATAATCCAATTGGTTTGAAGTCAAGGGAGGTCCATTTGGTTACTCAAGTCCTTAGACCCTCGGATTGCACCCAAATTGGCATCGACTAAAACCTTAAACGTTGAAACGAGTTTTCCCTCCTTGTTAAGCACAACAAAATTTGTTTCTTGAATCAAACTTGTTGCATTTTTCATTATTAAAGTACCCAAACGGTTAGAAGTCAAACGGAGTCCATTTAGTCACATAAATCCTTGGGCTCTCAGATTGCACCCAAATTGTCCTCCAAATGAGCCTACAAAGTTGAATTGAGCTTTCCCTAATTCTTTATCACAACAAAACTTGTTTGTTGAGTTAAACTTGTTGCAATAGTTATTATAAACTACCCCAGTGGTTAGAAGTCAAACAAAGTTCTTTTAGTCACTGAAATCCTTGGACTTTCTAATTGTACCCAAATTGGGCTCCAATTGAGGCTACAACATTGAAACGTGTTTTTGATATTTGTTAAACACCAAAACTTGTTAGTTGGGTTAAATTTATTTCATTTGCAATTATAAAAATACCCAAGCTGTTCTAAGCAAAACAAAGCCTATTTGTTCACTTAAATCCTTGGACTCTCGGATTGCATTCAAATTGGCTTCCAATTGAGCTTAAAACGTTGAAACGAGTTTTCATACTTTGTCAAGTATAATAAAATTTGTTTGTTGAATCAAACTTGTCGAATCTGTCATCATTAATGTCCAAGCGGTTAAACGAAGTCCTTTTGGTCACTTAAATCCTTTGAGTCTCGGATTGCACCCAAATTGGCCTCCTATTGAGCCTACAACGTTGAAACGTGTTTTTCCTCTTTGTAAAGCACAACGAAACTTGTTGCACTTGCCATTACTAATGTATCCAAGCGGTTAGAAGTTGAATGAATTCCATTTGGTCACTCAAATCCTTGGACTCTCAGATTGCGTGCAAATTGGCCTCCAATTGAGCCTACAACCTGGAAACGAGTTTTCCCACTTTGTTAAGAATAAGAAAACTTTTTTGTTGAGTCAAACTTGTTGTATTTGTCATCATTATTGTCCAAGCGGCCAAAGGAAGTCCATTTGGTCACTCAAATCCTTGGACTCTTGGATTGCACCCAAATTACCCTCCAATAGAGCCTACAATGTTGTAGTGAGTTTTCCCTCTTTGTTAGGCACAACTAAACTTGTTTGTTGAGTCAAACTTGTTGAATTTTCATGTTAAACATACCCAAGAGGTTAGAAGTCAAACAAAGTCCATTTGTTCACTCAAATCCATGGACTCTTTGATTGCAGCAAAATTGGCTTATAATTAAGCCTACAACGTTGAAACGAGTTTTCCCTCTTTGTTAAGCACAACAAAATTTTTTCGCTGAGTCAAACTTGTTGTAATTGGCATTACAAACTAATCCAAGTGGTTAGATATCAAAAAAAGTTTATATGGTAACTAAAATAGATTGACTCTGAGACTGTCCGCGTATTGGGTTGCACTCGACATTACAACATTGAAATGAGCTTCCTTTTTGTTACGCAAAAATAAACCTGTTTGTTGATTAAAACTTGTTGCAATTTTAATTGTAAAAAGTATCCAATTGGTTTGAAGTCTAACGAGGTCCATTTGGTTACTCAAATTCTTAGACTCTCGGATGCACTCAAACTGGCCTCCAATAAAGCCTCCAAAGGTGAAACGAGTTTTCCCTCTTTATTGCGCACAATAAAACTTGTTTGTTGGATCAAAATTGTTGCATTTTCATTATTAATGTACCCAAGTGATTAGAAATCAAATGAACTACATTTGGTCATTCAAATCCTTGGTCTCTGGAATTGCACACAGATTTGCCTCTAATTGAACCTACGAAGTTGGAACAAGCTTTCCCTATTTGTTTACCACAAAAAAACTTGTTTGTTCAGTCTAACTTATTGCGTTTGTCATTCTAAACTTACCCAGGTGGTTAGAAGTCAAACAAAGTCACTCAAATCCTTGGGCTCTCGGATTGCACCCAAATTGGCGTCCAAATGAGGCTACAATGTTGAAACGTGTTTTTGATATTTGTTAAACACACCCAAACTTGTTTGTTGAGTTGAACTTATTGCATTTGCCATTATTAATGTACCCAAGCGGTTAAAAGTCAAACAAAGTCAATTTGGTCACATAAATACTTGGACTCTTGGATTTCATCCAAATTGGCTTTCAAATGAGCCTACAAAGTTGAAACGAGTTTTCATACTTGTTAAGCCCAAGAAAACTTGTTTGTTGAATCAAACTTGTTGGATTTGTCATCATTAATTTCCAAGCGGTCAAACAAAGTCCATTTAGTCACTCAAATCCTTGGACTCTTGGATTGCATCCAAATTGGTTTCCAATTTAGCCTACAACGTTTAAACGAGTTTTCATATTTTTCAAGTACAATAAAATTTGTTTTTTGAATAAAACTTGTTGAATCTTTCATCATTAATGTCCAAGCGGTTAAACGAAGTCCTTTTTGTCACTCGAATCCTTGGACTCTCGGATTGCACCCAAATTGGCCGCCAATTGAGCCTACAATGTTGAAACGTGTTTTTCCTCTTTGTTAAGCACAACGAAACTTGTTTGTAGAGTAAAACTTGTCAAAATTTCATTTTAAACATACCCAAGTGGTTAGAAGTCTCACGAAGTCCAAGTCACTCAAATCCTTGGACTTTTGGATTGTACCCAAATTGTCCTCCAATTGAGTTTACAACATTGAAACGTGTTTTCACTATTTGCTAAGCACGACAAAATTTGTTGCAATTTCCATTACTAATGTATCCAAGCAGTTAGAAGTCAAACAAAGTCCATTTTCTCACTCAAATCCTTGGACTCTCGGATTGCGTGCAAATTGGCCTCCAATTGAGCCTACAACGTGGAAACGAGTTTTCCCACTTTGTTAAGAATAAGAAAACTTTTCTGTTAAGTCAAACTTGTTGCATTTGTCATCATTATTGTCCAAGCGGCCAAAGGAAGTCCATTTGGTCACTCAAATCCTTGGACTCTTGGATTGCACCCAAATTGCCCTCCAATTGAGCCTACAATGTTGAAGTGAGTTTTCCCTCTTTGTTAGGCACAACTAAACTTCTTTGTTGAGTCAAACTTGTTGAATTGTCATGTTAAAAATACCCAAGTGGTTACAAGTCAAACAAAGTCCATTTGTTCACTCAAATCCTTGGACTATTTGATTGCAGCAAAATTGGCTTATAATTAAGCCTACAACGTTGAAACGAGTTTTCCCTCTTTGTTAAGCACAATGAAATTTGTTTGTTGAGTCAAACTTGTTGTAATTAGCATTCTAAACTAATCCAAGTGGTTAGATATCAAAAAAATTTTATATGGTAACTAAAATCGATTGACTCTGAGATTGCGCGCATATTGGGTTCCACTCGACACTACAACATTGAAATGAGCTTTCTTTTTGTTACGCAAAAATAAGCTTGTTTGTTGATTAAAACTTGTTGCAATTTTATTTGTAAAAAGTATCCAATTGGTTTGAAGTCAAATGAGGTCGATTTGGTTACTCAATTCCTTAGACTTTCGGATGCACCCAAATTGGCCTCCAATAGAGCCTCAAAAGTTGTAACGAGTTTTCCCTCTTTATTACGCACAAAAAAACTTGTTTGTTGGAACACACTTGTTGCATTTTCATTATTAATGTACTCAAGTGATTAGAAGTCAAATGAAGTACATTTGGGTACTCAAATCCTTGGTCTCTGGAATTGCACCCAGATTTGCCTCTAATTGAGCCTACGAAGTTGGACGAGCTTTCCCTATTTGTTTACCACAAAAAAAACTTGTTTGTTCAGTCTAACTTATTGCGATTTTCATTCTAAACTTACCCGGGTGGTTAGAAGTCAAACGAATTTTCTCAAATCCTTGGACTCTCGGATTGCACCCAAATTGGCGTCCAAATGAGGCTACAATGTTGAAACATGTTTTCGATATTTGTTAAACCCACCAAAACTTGTTTGTTGGGTTAAACCTATTGCATTTTCCATTATTAACGTACCCAAGCGGTTAGAAGTCAAACAAAGTCAATTTGGTCACTTTAATAGTTGGACTCTCGTATTGCATCCAAACGAGCCTCAAACTTGTTGCATTTGTCATCATTAATGTCCAAGCGGTCAAACGAAGTCCATTTAGTCACTCAAATCTTTGAACTCTCGGATTGCACCCAAATTGGCCTTTATTTGAGCCTACAATGTTGAAACGAGTTTTCCCCCTTTGTTAAGCACAACTAAACTTGTTTACCAAGTCAAGCTTGTTGAAATTTCATTTTAAGCACGCCCAAGTGGTTAGAAGTCAGACGAAGTCCATTTGTTCACTCAAATCCTTAGACTTCTTTATTGCAGCAAAAGTGGCTTCCAATTGAGCCTACAACGTTGAAACTAATTTTCCTCTTTGTTACGCACAACAGAAAATTTTTTGTTAAGTAAAACTTGTTGTAATTGTCATTCTAAACAAATCCTAGTGCTTTGAAGTCAAATGAAGTTTATTTGGTCATTTAAATCCTTTGACCTTGAGATTGCATATATTGGGTTCCAATTGACACTACAATTTTGAAATGAGCTTCCTTTTTGTTAAGCAACACTAAACTTGTTTATTGATTCAAACTTGTTGCAATTTTAGTTCTAAAAAACATCCAATTTTTTTGAAGTCAAGGGAGGTCCATTTGGTTACGGATTGCACCCAAATTGGCCTCCAATTGAGCCTACAAAGCTGAAATGAGCTTTCCCTAATTCTTTATCACAACAAAACTTGTTTGTAGAGTTAAACTTGTTGCAATTGTTATTATAAGCTACCCCAGTGGTTAGAAGTCAAACAAAGTTCTTTTAGTCACTCAAATCGTTGGACTTTCTAATTGTACCCAAGTTGGCCTCCAATTCAGGATACAACGTTGAAATGTGTTTTCGATATTTGTTAAACACCAAAATATGTTTGTTGGGTTAAATTTTTTGCATTTGCCATTATGAAAATACCCAAGTTGTTCTAAGCAAAACAAAGCCTATTTGGTCACTTAAATCTTTGGACTCTCGGATTGCATCCAAATTGGCTTCCGATTGAGCCTACAACGTTGAAACGAGTTTTCATACTTTGTCAAGTACAATAAAATTTGTTTGTTGAACCAAACTTGTTAAATCTGTCATCATTAATTTCCAAGCGATTAAACGAAGTCCATTTGGTCACTCAAATCCTTGGACTCTCGGATTGCACCCAAATTGACCTCCAATTGAGTCTACAACGTTGAAACGTGTTTTTCCTCTTTGTTAAGCACATCAAAAAAAATTTTCTAATTGAAACTTGTCAAAATTTCATTTTAAACATACCTAAGTGGTTAGAAGTCTAACGAAGTCCAAGTCACTCAAATCCTTGGACTTTCGGATTGTACCCAAATTGCCCTTCAATTGAGCCTACAACATTGAAACGTGTTTTTGGTATTTTCTAATCACGAGAAAAATTGTTGCACTTGCAATTACTATCGTATCCAAGCAATTAGAAGTCAAACGAAGTCCATTTGGTTACTCAAATCCTTGGACTCTCATATTGCGTGCAAATTGGCCTCCAATTGAGCCTACAACGTGGAAATGTGTTTTCCCACTTTGTTAAGAATAAGAAAACTGTTTTGTTGAGTCAAACTTGTTGCATTTTTCATCATTATTGTCCAAGCGGCCAAAGGAAGTCCATTTGGTTACTCAAATCCTTGGACTCTTGGAGTGCACCCAAATTGCCTTCCAATTGAACCTACAATGTTGAAGTGAGTTTTCCCTCTTTGTTAGGCACAACTAAACTTGTTTGTTGAGTCAAACTTGTTGAATTGTCATGTTAAACATACCCAAGTGGTTAGAAGTCAAATAAAGTCCATTTGTTCACTCAAATCCTTGGACTCTTAGATTGTAGCAAAATTGGCTTCTAATTGAGCCTACAACGTTGAAACGAGTTTTCCCTCTTTGTTAAGCACAACAAAATTTGTTTGCCGAGTCAAACTTGTTGTAATTAGCAATCTAAACTAATCCAAGCGGTTAGATATCAAACAAAGTATATATGGTAACTAAAATTGGTTTACTCTGAGACTGTGCGGATATTGCGTTCCACTCGACACTACAACATTGAAATGAGCTTCCATTTTGTTACGCAAAAATAAACTTGTTTGTTGATTCAAACTTGTTGGAATTTTAATATTAAAAAGTATCCAATTAGTTTGAAGTCAAACGAGGTCCATTTGGTTACTCAATTCCTTAGACTCTCGGATGCACCCAAATTGGCCTCCAATAGAGCCTACAAAGTTGAAACGAGTTTTCCCTCTTTATTACGCACATCAAATCTTGTTTGTTGGATCAAACTTGTTGCATTTTCATTATTAATGTACCCAAATTCTTAGAAGTCAAATGAAGCACATTTGGTGACTCAAATCCTTGGTCTCTGGAATTGCACCCAGATTGGCCTCTAATTGAGCCTACGAAGTTGAAACGAGCTTTCCCTATTTGTTTACCACAAAAAAACTTGTTTGTTCAGTCTAATTTATTTCGCTTTTCATTCTAAACTTACCCAGGTTTGTTAGAAGTCAAACGAAGTCACTCAAATCCTTGGACTCTCAGATTGCACCAAAATTGGCGTCCAAATGAGGCTACAATGTTGAAACGTGTTTTCGATAGTTGTTAAACACACCAAAAATTGTTTGTTGAGTTAGACTTATTTCATTTGCCATTATTAACGTACCAAAGCAGTTTGAAGTCAAATAGAGTCAATTTGGTCACTTAAATCCTTGGGCTCTCGGATTGCATCCAAATTGGTTTCCAAATGAGCCTATAACGTTGAAACGAGTTTTCATACTTGTTAAGCACACGAAAACTTGTTTGTTGAATCAAACTTGTTGCATTTGTCATCATTAATGTCCAAGCAGTCAATTTAGTCACTCAAATCCTTGGACTCTCGGATTGCACCCAAATTGGCCTCTATTTCAGCCTACAACGTTGAAACGAGTTTTCGCTAATTTTCTAAGCGCGACAAAACTTGCTTGTTCAAATAAAATTGTTGCATTTGCCATTAATAACGTACCCAAGTGGTTAGAAGTCAAATGGAGTCCATTTCATCACTCGAATCCATGGAGTCTCGGATTGCGGGAAAATTGGCCTCCAATAAAGTCTACAACGTTGAAACGAGTTTTTCCTCTTTGTTGAGCACATGAAAATTTTTTTGTTGAGTGAAACTTGTTGCATTTATCACCATTAATTTCCAAGTGGCCAAAGGAAGTCCATTTGGTCACTCAAATCCTTTGACTTTTGGATTGCATCCAATTGAACCCACAATGTTGAAGTGAGTTTTCCCTCTTTGTTAAGCACAAATAAACTTGTTTGCTGAGTCGAACTAGTTGAATTTTCATGTTAAACATACCCAAGTGGTTAGAAGTCAAACAAAGTCCATTTGTTCACTCAAATCCTTGGACTCTTTGATTGCAGCAAACTTGGCTTCCAATTTGGCCTACAACGTTGAAATGAGTTTTCCTTATTTGCTAAACACAACTAAATATATTTGCTGAGTCAAACTTGTTGTAATTGGCATTCTATACTTATCCAAGTGGTTAGAATTCAAACGATATTTATATGGTAATTAAAATCGATTGACAGTGAGACTGCGCGCATATTGGGTTCCAATCAACACTACAAATTTGAAATGAGCTTCCTTTTTGTTAAGCACAACAAAACTTGTTTGCTTATTTAAACTTGTTGTAATTTTCATTGTAAGAAGTAACCAATTGGTTAGAATTCAAACGAGGTCCATTTGGTCACTCAAATCCTTGGACTCTCGAATTGCGCCCAAATTGGACTCTAATTGAGCCTACAAAGTTGAAATAAGCTTTCCCAACTTGTTAACCACAAAAAAAATAGTTTGATGAGTAAAACTTATTGCGATTGTCATTCTAAACTTACCCAGGTGGTTAGAAGTCAAACAAAGTCACTCAAATTCTCGGACTTTTGGATTGTACCCAAATTGGCCTCTAAATGAGGCTACAATGTTGAAATGTGTTTTCGATATTTGTTAAACACGCAAAAACTTATATTTTGAGTTAAACTTATTGCATTTGCCATTATTAACGTACCCAAGGGGTTAGAAGTCAAACAAAGTCAATTTGGTCACTTAAATCCTTGGACTCTCGAATTGCATCCAAATTAGCTTCCAAATGAGCCTACTACGTTGAAACGAGTTTTCATACTTGTGAAGCTCAAGAAATTTTTTTTGTTTAATCAAACTTGTTGCATTTGTCATCATTAATTTCCAAGCGGTCAAACGAAGTCCATTTGGTCACTCAAATCATTGGACTCTCGGATTGCACCTAATTTGATCTCTATTTGAGCCTACAACGTTGAAACGAGTTTTTCGTCTTTGTTAAGCACAACTAAACTGGTTTGCCGAGTCAAACTTGTTGGAATGTCATTTTAGACATGCCCAAGTGGTTAGAAGTCAAACGTAGTCCATTTATTCACTCAATTCCTTTGATTTGTTTATTGCAGCAAAATTGGCCTCCAATTGAGCCTACAACGTTGAAACGAGTTTTCCCTTTTTGTTAATCGCAACTAAATTTGTTTGCCGAGCCAAACTTGTTAAAATTTTATTTTAAACATGCCCAAGTGGTTAGTAGTCAAACGAAGTCCATTTATTCACTCAAATCCTAGGAATTTTTTATTGTAGCAAAATTGACTTTCAATTGAGCCTACAACGTTGAAGCGAGTTTTCCGTCTTTGTTAAGCTCAACTAAACGTGTTTCTTAGTCAAACTTATTGTAATTGTCATTCTAAACAATCCAAGTGGTTAGAAGTCAAAATAAGTTTTCTTGGTCAATGAAATCCTTTGACACTGAGATTGCAAGCATATTGGGTTTCAATTGACACTTCAACTTTGAAATGAGCTTCCGTTTTGTTAATCACAACTAAACTTGTTTGTTGAGTCAAACTTGTTGAAATTTTCATTCTAAAAAATATCCAATTGTTTTGAAGTCAAACGAGGTCCATTTGGTGACTCAAATCCGTAGACTCTCGGATTGCACCCAAATTGGTCTCCAATAGAGCTTTCAACGTTGAAACGAGTTTTCCCTCTTTGTTAAGGACAACAAAACCTGTTTGTTGAATCAAACTAATAGAATTTTCATTATTAACGTACCCAAGTGGTTTGAAGCCAAACAAAGTCTATTTGGTCACTCAAATCCTTAGACTCTCAGATTGCACCCAAATTGGTCTCTAATTAAGCCTACAAAGTTGAAACAAGCTTTCCTTGTTTGTTTAATACAACAAAACTTGCTTGTTGTGTCAAACCTGTTGCAATTGTCATTGTAAACTTACCCAGATGGTTAGAAGTCAAATGAAGTTCTTTTAGTCACTCAAATCATTGGACTATTGAATTGTACCCAAATTGGCCTCCAATTGATCCTACAACGTTGAAACGTGTTTTTGATATTTGTTAAACACACCAAAACTAGTTTGATGAGGTAAATTTGTTCATGTTAAAAATCATACAAAGTCCATTTGGTCACTCAAATCCTTGGACTCTCTTATTACGCACAAATTGGCCTCACGTTGAAAAGAGTTTATACACTGTTTTAAGCACAAAAAAACTTGTTTGTTGAGTCAAACTTGTTGAATTTTATCATTATTAATGTACCCAAATAATCATATGAATTTAATTTGTTCACTGAAATCCTTGGACTCTCGGATTGCGCCTAAATTGGATTTTCCAATTGAGCCTACTACGTTGAAGCGAGTTTTCCTTCTTTGTTAAGCACAACAAAACTTGTTTGTTGAATGTTGTTGCATTTGCCATTATTAACGTACCAAAGCGGTTAGAAGTCAAACAAAGTCCATTTTATCACTCAAATCCATGGACTCTCAAATTGCACCCAAATTGGGTTCCAATTGAGCCTACAACATTGAAATGAGTTTTCCCTCTTTGCTAAGCACAAGAAAACTTGTTTGTTGAGTCAAACTTGTTGCATTTTTCATTATTAATGTACCCAAGCGGTAAAACAAGAGTCCATTTGACCACACAAACCCTTGGACTCTCGGATTTCACCCAAATTGGCCTCCAATTGAGCCAACAACGTTGAATCGAGTTTTCCCTCTTGGTTAAGCACAACTAAACTTGTTTCCTGAGTCATACTTGTTGTATTGTCATTTTAAACATACCCAGGTGGTTAGATGTTAAATGAAGTCCAATTGTCCACTCAAATGCTTGGTCTCTTTGATTGCTGCAAATTGGCTTCCAATCGAGCCTACAACGTTGAAACGAGTTTTCCTTATTTGTTAAGCACAACTAAACTTGTTGGCTGAGTCAAACTTGTTGAATTTTCATTTTAAACATACCCAAAAATTTAGAATTCAAACGAAGTCCATTTGTTCCCTCAAATCCTTGGACTCTTTGATTGCAGCAAAATTGGCTTCCAATTGAGCATACAACTTTGAATAATTTTCTCTATTTGTTAAACACAACTAAACTTTTTTGCTGAGTCAAACATGTTGTGATTGTCATTCTAAACTTATCCAAGTCGTTATAGCTCAAAGAAATCTTATTTGGTCACTTGAATCCTAGGACTCTGAGATTGCACGCGTATTGGGTTCCAATTGACACTACAACTTTGAAATGAGCTTCCTCTTTATTAAGCATAACTAAACTTGTTTATTGATTCAAACTTATTGCAATTTTCATTCTAAAAAATATCCAAGATATTCATTATTAACATACCCAAGCGGTTAGAACCCAAATGATGTCAATTTGGTCATTCAAATCCTTGGACTCTCGGATTGCACCCAAATTGGCCTCCAATTGAGCCTACAAAGTTGAAACGAGCTTTCCCTCTTTGTTAAGTACAACAAAATTTGTTTGTTGAGTCAAACTTGTCGCATTTTCATTATTAATGTATCCAAGCGGTTAAAACCCAAATGAAGTCAATTCGGTCACTCAAATCTTTGGACTCTCATGCATCCAAATTGGCCTCTAATTGAGCCAACAAAGTTGAAACTAACTTTCCCTATTTTTTTTACCACAACAAAACTTGTTTTTTGAGTCAAACTTATTGCAACTGTCATTCTAAACTTATCCTGGTGGTTAGAAGTCCAAGAAAGTCCTTTTAGTCACTCAAATACTTGGACTCTCGATTGTACCAAAATTGCCCTCTAATTGAGCCCATAACGTGGAAACATGCTTTCGATATTTGTTAAGGACAAAAAAACCTATTTGTTGAGTTAAACTTGTTGCATTTCCATTATTAACATACCCAAGCGGTTAGAAGTCAAACGAAGTCCATTTAGTCACTTAAATCCTTGAACTCTCGGAATGCTTCAAAATTGGCTTCCAATTGAGGCAACAACCTTGAAACGAGTTTTCACACATTGTTAAGCACAAGAAAACTTGTTTGTTGCAATTGAAATTCTAGACTTACCCAGGTGGTAAGAAGTCAAAGGAAGCCCTTTTAGTCACTCAAACCTTGGACTCTCGGATTGTACCCAAATTGGCCTCCAATTGAGTCTACAACGTTGAAACATTTTTTCGCTATTTGTTAAGCATGAAAAAACATGTTTATTCAAATAAACTTGTCGCATTTGCCATTATTAACATACCCTACCGGTTAGAAGTCAAACAAAATCCATTTTGTTACTAAAATCCTTGGACTCTCGGATTGTGCACAAATTGGCCTCTAATTGAGCCTACAACGTTGAAACGAGTTTTCCTTCTTGTTTAGAACAACAAAACTTGTTTGTTGAGTAAAACTTGTTGCATTTTTCGTTATTAACGTACCCAAGGGTCAAAAATTCCGTTTGGTCACTCGAATCATGGGACTCTCGGATTGCACCCGACTTGGCCTCCAAGTGTGCCTACAACGATGGGACGAGTTTTGCCTCTTTGTTAAGCACAACAAAACTTGTTTGTTCAATCAAACTTGTTTCATTTTTCATTATTGAAGTACTCAAGTGGTCAAACGAATTCCATTTGGTCACCCAAATAATTGGACTCTAGGATTGCCCCCAAATTGGTTTTTAATTCAGCCAACAACGTTGAAACGAGTTTTCCCTCTTTCTTATGCGCAACAAAAACTTGTTTATTGAGTCAAACTTGTTGCAATTGTAATTATAAACATACCCAACTTGTTAGAATTCAAACAAAGTCCATTTGGTCACTACAATCCTTGGAATCTCAAATTGCACCCAAATTGGCCTCCAATTGTGCCTACAACGTGGAAATGAGTTTTTCCTCTTTGTTAAGCACATAAAAGCTAGTTTTTTGAGCCAAACCTATTGCATTTCATTAATAACAAACCCAATCGGTCAGCTGAAGTCCATTTGGACATTCAAATCCATTGACTCTCTGATTGCAACCAAATTGGCCTCTAATAGGGCCTATAACGTCGAAACGAGCTTTCCTCTTTTGTAAGCACAACAAAACTAGTTTGTTGAGTAAAACTTGTTGCATTTGTCGTTTAAAATGTACCCAAGTGGTTAAAAGTCAAACGAAGTCCATTTTGGTCACTCAAATCCATGGACTCTTGGATTGCGCCCAAATTGGCCTCCAATTGAGCCTACCACATTGAAACGAGTTTTCCATATTTGTTAAGCACAAGAAAACTTGTTTGTTGAGTCCAAATTGTTGCATTTTTCATAATTAATGTACCCAATAGGTCAAATGAAGGCCATTGGGAAACTCAAATCCTTGGATTGCACCCAAATTGGCCTCCAATTAGGCCTACTAGGTTGAAGTGAGTTTTCTCTATTTGTTAAGCCCAACTAAACTTGTTTGTTGAGTCAAACTTGTTGAATTGTCATTTTAAACATACCCAAGTAGTTAGAAGTCAAATGAAGTCTATTTGTTCACTAAAATTTTTGGACTCTTTGATTGCAGCAAAATTGACTTCCAAATTAGCCTACAACGTTGAAACGAGTTTTCCATCTTTGTTAAGTACAAAAAAACTTTTTTGTTTAGTCAAATTTGTTGCATTTGTCATCATTAACTTACCCAAGTGGTCAAACGAAGTCCGTTAGCTCACTCAAATCCTAGGACTATCGGATTGCTCCAAAATTGGCCTCCAATTGAGCCTACAACATTGAAACGAGATTTTCCTCTTTGTTAAGCACAACGAAACTTGTTTGTTGAGCCAAACTTGTTGCATTTATCATAATAACGCACCCAAGCGGTCAAACAAATCCATCCGGACATTCAAATCATTGGAATCTTGGATTGCACCCAAATTGACTTCCAATTGAGCCTACAACATTGAAACAAGCATTCCTTCTTTGTTAAGCACAACAAAATTTGTTTGTTGATTTAAACTTGTAGCAACTGTCATTCTAAACATACCAAATTGGCTACTCATATTGCACTAAATATACCAAGTGGTCAAAAATCCATTTGCTCACTCAAATCTCAAGATTCTTAGATTGCACCCAAATTGGCATCCAATTGTGCCTGCAACGTTGAAACGAATTTTGCCTCTTTGTTAAGCATAACAAAACTTGTTTGTTGAGTCAAACTTGTTGCATCTTTCATTATTGACGTACTCAAGTGAACAAACAAAGTACATTTGGTCACTCAAATCCTTGGACTTACGGATTGCACCCAAATTGGCCTCCAATTGTGCCTTGAACGTTGAAATGAGTTTTCCCTCTTTGTTAAGCACAACAAAACTTGTTTGTTCAGTCAAACTTGTTGCATTTTTCATTATTAACATACCCAAATTGTCAAAAATTCCATTTGGTAACTCAAATCTCAGAAATCTCAGATTGCAGCCAAATTGGCATCCAATTGTGCTGACAACGTTGAAACGAGTTTTGCTTCTTTGTTAAGCACAACAAACTTGTTTGTTGAGTTAAACTTGTTTCATTTGTCATTATTGATGTACTCAAGTAAACAAACAAAGCACATTTGATCACTCAAATCCTTGGACTCTCGGATTGCACCCAAATTGGCTTCCAATTGTGCTGCAACGTTGAAACGAGTTTTCCCTATTTGTTAAGCACAACAAAACTTGTGTGTTGAGTCAAACTTGTTGAATTTGTTATTATCAATGTACTCAAGTGGTAAAAAAAGTTACATTTGTTCACTCAAATCCTTGGACTCTCGGATTGCACCGAAATTGGCCTCCAATTGTGCCTGCAACGTTGAAAGAGTTTTCCCTTTTTGTTAAGCACAATAAAAACTTGTTTGTTGAGCCATACTTGTTTCCTTTATCATTTATAATTTACCCGAGTGGTCAAACAAAGTCGATTTGTACATTCAAATCGTTGGGCTCTCAATTGCACCTAAATTGGCATCCAATTGAGCTTACAACATTGAAACAAGCATTCCCTGTTTGTTAAGCACAACCAAACTTGTTTGTTGAATCAAATTTGTTTCCATTGTCATTTTAACCATACCCAAGTGGTTAGAAGTCAAACAAAGTCCATTTGGTCACTAAAATCCTTGGACTCTCAGATTGAACCCAAATTGGCCTCCAAATGTGGCTACAACGTTGAAACGAGTTTTCCCTTATGTTAACATCAACAAAACTTGTTTGTTGTGTCAAACTTGTTGCATTTATCTTTATTAACATACCAAACAATCAAAAGTCCATTTGGTCACTCAAATTTTGGGATTCTCGGTTTGCACCCGAATTGGCCTCTAATTGAGCCTATAATGCTGAGACGAGTTTTGCCTCTTTGTTACTGATGCATATTTTACTAACCTAAATTAATAAGCTAATAAATCATACTTGTTATACCGCAAGTTCACAACTGTTTAACTAGTAGACAGTGGCAAATACGGGTCGATCCCATGAGGATTGACGAGACAATCAAATTCTAAAATCTATTTAAACTAATCTAAAGTGTGGGTTATAGCAATTGAGAATTCCTAAATTAATAAAACTAAATTGAGCAATAAAGAATTTAATTAATAAGATAATGAGGGAATAGACCGAAGCATCGAATCCACCACAGGTTTTTTGAGACTTGTTTTACCTAAATTATTGTTTTCGAGAACCACTACGACTAATCAAAGGATTAATCCACATTCACAATTAATTTCAGCAAAGGTCTAAACCCCTAGCATTGCATGTCATTCTACGACACACACAGTTAAAGGTTTAACATAATTAATCAGCAGGCTTCAAATATAGACAAAAGGGACTCTAACTACTTACTAGTCTAGATATTATACCGGATATAATCGGTGAAAGGAAATTGTTAATTCAGAAATCAATTGTATCTAACATTGAAGCATAGATAAAAAAATAATTTAAATGCAACAAATTCTAGAAACCATGTGGTTTCTTCTTCGCCTCAGCACGGGGTCTAGAAACCCATGGTGGTGGTGGTCGCGGAGATTACGAGGGCAAATATCTCCTCATGAATGAATGCTAAGTTGTGTGGTGGTACACAGCAAACAAGCTGGGTACGAATAACAAACTATTAAAAAAGCAGTATGCCTTTTCTTTTTTGTCCTCAACGAGTTCGTCCCTGCTTCATCTGCACGAGCTACTCCAGTACTTGCAAGACAGAGAAATCAGGGAGAAAAAGATAGAGAGGGACAAAAGAGAGATGGAACGAAGAGAGATAGCGGAGTGGGGGCTAGACGGTGGAGTGCGACGGTGTTGGTTGCAAGTTGTTTCTCGTGATGGTAAAGATGTGTGATGTTGATTCATTTGTGATGGTGGCCGAGAGAGGGGTAAATAGAAGATAGGGGTAAGAGAGAGAGGAAGAAATGGGACGTGAACGAGCAGGGGAGGAGAAGCGACGAGGAGGTGCAATGTTGCAGTAGAAACAGGGAGATGGCAACTCTATTAATGTTGGATGGTGGCTGTGAAGGAGAAAAGCAGTGTGCAAAAGAAGAGATTGGGAACAGAGATGGAGTAGGAGACGTGGAACAGGGGAATAAGGAAAAAAATGAAGGGGAATGGGGAGTGTCGGTCTTTCTTGCGAGCGAGAATCACCGGCACGGTGGAGGTGAGGTGGTGTTTCGTTGCGAGTTATTGTGGTGAGCTACTCCGGCGATGGGTTGCTGATGAGATGATGAAGTCAAGCGATGGAACAGGGTGTTGTTGGTGGATGAGGCTGGTGGAGGGTGAGGCCATGATGGAACAGGGGATGTGAGATGGTGATGATGGCGAGGTTATGGTGGTTGCACTACCGGTCCTTCTATCGAGCGAGAATCATCGGTAGGCGATGAGATCGAGTTGGTGGCTGGAAGAGGAAAAAAAAAGATTTGGAAAGATAGCTGATAAAGGAAAAGGGAGAGGGGAAGACTAAATAGGGCTTTCTCCCTTTCCCCTAGTTAGGTTGGGTTTGGATTTTTAGGTTAGCTTTTAGGCTTGGGCTCTATTATTGACTTAACCATCTGCACCACTTTGGGTTAGTTCTTTCAAACTCCTTGCGTTAAGGCGATTTCATTGTTTAAGCTCAAATTCCTACAAAAACATGAAAATAAAATATAATATTCGCTACACTTACAAATATAAATTAAGGGATATTTTATGTAATAATTATGTGAATATCAAATTCCCCCAAAACTATATTTTTCTAGTCCTTGAGCAAAACAAGAAAAATAAAATCCTAACTCACTTTCGTAGGAATCATCGATTGCACTTACCTTAAACGTGCAACAAGATTTTGAACCCCTTGATTACCTCTAGTGGACGAATTATAGTCTCGTGAGGGTTTGTAGAAATGTTACACACAAACATTACTGACTCAATCAATTTAAAAAACATGGTCACTTGGTCACTCTATTTATTATCCTCAGAGTAATAATCTAATTGCCAAACATTTCAGAAAACAACTAGCAGTGCCACAGTAATATATCAAAGAGTTTAACAACGATTTAATAGTATCTAAAGGTTAAATAAATTTCATCAATTATTCTCTACTCGAAGTGTGTGTGTGCATGGCCTTATCAACATAACTCTCCATTGCCTTTCAAAAAAAACATAACTCTCCATTTCACAGTAAAGATATGACTAGATCACCTTTAAAAAGTACGTTTCGACTACAAATCTCGCTTGTCACTCAGAAATGAATCACTCAGAGATTGGTTATTTATCACTCAATTTATATGTCAGGAAAAGAATAAATTATGGAAACACAAAAATCTCACATATAATTATCATGAAAAATGAAATTTTCAAAGAATAAAATGAATATGATCTCATGGAAAGGAATATCAATTACTTTGAGAATGTCGAATCACACACCATAGTTATTGTCTATTCAATCTCCACGTCTATGAACCGGAGCTTTACTTAGGATTAATTGGGTTTTCATTAGGTTGTAATGAGGTTAAGATTATGGCTAACAAGAATGAAAAGGGATACACAAAAATTCTCTGCGAATGAATACACTCTTTAATAAACTCAAGGGCACTGAAGAATAAACCAATATTATACACCATTAATTTTTCTTCCCTAAAAATTATTCTTCATAATTTTTTTTTGAAAGCATCAATATATTTTTATATGACATCTTTTTCCCTTTCTGCACAATGAAACATTTCAGCCTTGAGGATTCATTGAATATTTAGTTTCCGCTCTATCAATTTGCCCATTCCAAAACTATATCAACCATACACATTCTCAGAGAAATTGGGTAAGGATAAAAATATTATGTGATATTACTACATAACTAGGGTAGGTAATGGAGATGGGGTTAAAATAGAAAAAGGCTATTCAAAAGGCTCAAAGAGTTGCAAACAAATATTTATTATTAGGTAGGCTAAAGAATGGTTCAAAAAAAATGTTTATATCACTTCGTAAGCTCTAGTCAGTATTATAACATCTCACCTAAATAAACCAAGAAGTTCTAGTGTAATAATTCAATTTGAATGTCATTCTCAAAACAATCAATAAAGGAAACAAGAATAATGAGATCATCAACGAGATAATGCGGACTCAAGAAAAGTCAGAGTTTATTCAGTAATCCTCAAGAAAAATAGAATGTTTCAAAACTCACAAGGGTTAAGTCTCCACTATTATTCTAAAGCTTTCTAGTTAATATCTTACTCATCAACTTCAAATTATGCTAACTTGGCTTATAGTGCAAGAATAGTCGAGTTGAAAAATCTCATGAAATATATTTAACTTAAAGATAATATCAAACCTTATGTTTTCCAATTAATTTATCAATGTGACAAGTAATAGCATGTATTTTGCAAATTCAAAAGCATACTTGAAAGCACATTCTCTTAATCGGAAAGGAACTCAGATTTTGAATGCATTTTCAAATCGAAATTTTGCATTCAATGGAGATTGAGTAGAATACAATAGTCAGTTGTGAAATACATTTCAGTTAAAAATTTTGAAAAATGCATAAAACTCATAAAACCTCACCCCACACATAAACCAAGCATTGTCCTCAATATATAAAAATAAGGATCGTGATGAATAAAGGAAAAGGAAAAGATGAGGGTTAGAGTGATATTACCATGGTGAAGTTTTTACCAATTTTGATGAAATCATCCACCAATGAACGCTAAAAAACATAAGAACTGTGGACTCATCATGAGAAATTGATAACAACACATAATGACACAAAAGAATGCACAAAAGAAAAAATTACATGTACCAATTGTGAGTGAAAATTGTTACGGAGCTAACGAGTATGAGTGGAATGCAACTAGAACGAACTCAAAAATCAATCCAGGATAACCATAATGAAACAACTGAAGTTGGGTTGCCTCCCAAGAGCGCTTGGTCTAACGTTGTCAGCCTGACACATATTTTTCTTCATAAATGATGTACTATAAAATGACAAGGAAGAACATAGCAAACACCCCCCAAACCTAGACACTTAGTCCACAATGTCAACTGGATCATACAACAACAACCTAAAAAGTTTAGCATCAATCCCACACATATTAACAACTACATACGGCAAAATAGAAACTAACGGACCCCTAAAACTACATAGGCGCCATGCAAAATCACAAAAAAAATGCAAATGAAATCGCAGTTGCAGGGAATCCATAGGGATCTCACGCATAAAGGTGTCATAGTGGTATCCAGCAAATGACTATTGCCTACTCCTAGAAAGGGGCATCCTAAGTCTATGTCAAATAAGAAGATTGAATGTGTTGCACAATAGGATGGTCAAAACAATAATCATCCCTTAAAAATAAGGGATCCACATAAGTAGAGTCAACTAATATTGAAGGGATGCAAAGAGGTATGTCTATAGATATATCGGGTGGTACATGCTCATCATAACAAAATGAATTACACAAAGATGATGAGCTAGGCAACTCAACAACACCCCCAAACCTGGAATCAACACTACCTATGGGATATAGTCGCTCCTTAGATGCGTCTTTCGATTACGACCTGACTATTTCTTGAATTATGGTATCATTCGTATCATGAAAATAGTCGAGGCAAAACTCCAAAGAATATGGAGAATTAGACTTTATGCAAGAGTCACTAAGAAGGCATATGTCGAATGGATCATCATGAAAAGGTGGGGAAGGGAATGGGTCGGAAAGCACAATAGTCTCAACAGAAGAGGTCAGTTTTGACTCACTGAGTAGAAGGAGTTCACTTTAGGCTTCCATGTGTAACCTGAATCCATAGTTGGGGCTGAATCAAGTAAAGCATTCACTTCCCTAATGGAATTAGCAATATCAAAGTCTAAGCCAAAGTGAGTCAAACATGCCACTAAGGGATCATCTAATGTAGACTGCAAGAAGGAATTCTCCACTGTACTCTCAATCATATTAACTTCACAAACATCCTCAGACTCAAGAGGTTGTTGTCTTAAATTAAAAACATTGAGTTCAACGGTCATGTTGCTAAGTGACAATTTCATGATTCCATTCCTACAATTAATAATAGCATTAGATGTGGCAAAAAATGGGCGACCCAAAATAACTGGAATATGACTGGAAGGATTGTGAACATGTTGTGTATCAAGAACTATGAAGTCCACTAGAAAATAAAATTTTTCAACCTTAATGATAACATCCTCTATAACACAGCAGGGAACTCTGATTGACCTATCTACCAGTTGCAGTGTTACTGTAGTCAGTTTAAGCCCGTCGAGACCTAATTGCTCATAAACAAAGTATGGCAACAAATTAACACTCGCCCCCAAATCTAACAATGTCTTATCAATCATATGATCACCAATAACACAAGAAATAGTCGGGCACCCAGGATCCCTATACTTAGATGGAGTTATGTGTTAAATAATTGAGCTTACTTGCTCGGCAAGGAAGGCTCCCTTTTGCACATGTAACTTTTGCTTATATGTGCAAAGATCTTTCAAAAACTTGGCATAGGTAGGAACTTGCTTAATAGCATCGAGCAATGGAATATTAATGTGAACTTGTTTAAAAATTTCCATTACATCGTTAGCATTTGTTCCTTTCTTTTCCGGAGCTTACTGTGATTGAAATGGTGCCCTAGGCAAATAAGATGCCTAAGTGGGGTCAGAGTCAAGATGAACATCTTTGAAAGGTGAGGCTTTATCAGCCTCGTTGTCAGATAGAGATGCAACCTGCTTTGACTTAGACGAAGATGCAACGACACTCGAATCGATCACTTGTACTCAATTGTTAACCTGTTTTCCACTCGTAAGGGTAGTAATAGATTGGACAACTTCATGGCATGACTCAGATGTACTACCAACTGCGAACTGACCCTTTGGGTTTGGAAAAGGTTAACTAGGAGATCAACCTGGATCTCTCTCAGATAATGACTGAGCAATCTTACTCACAGCTATCTCAAGTCTATTGATGGCGCCAATGGCATAACAACTCAATGGTTAGAGCTTGGCTGATGGTACCACTAGATCATGGGTTCGAACCCAGCCAACGACATGTTTATCAGTGTATGGTGTGTTGACCAATTCTGGTCTTTGATAGGTTATGGGATCCTGAAAACCCAGCTCGCTTTCCAAAAAAAACAAAGTCTATTCATGGCTTGAGATTGGTGTTGAGTAATGGCTTTCAACTTTGATATATCCTTATAATGTTGCTCAAGTATACTCTTTGTGCACTGCATAAAACGATTAATCATTTCCTCTAGATTAAATGTGTTGGATGGAGGACCTTGGTTAAAGTGAGGCCTAATAGGGTTAGGGGCTTGAGGAGCCTGGGAGACAACAACAAGTCCCCCTTGGTGTGGGCCATGGGCCCAGGAGAGATTTGGATGCTTGGTGACCCCTGGATTATAATAGTTAGGTTGTGGATTATTACTAGGTTGTTGCATAACATTAAAAGAATTGACTTGCTCAGCATAGTATGCAGGATAATCGTTTTGCAAATCACAGTAAAATATGGAATGACTAGGAATCGAACATGTAACACAAGCCTCAGATGAAATATTCGTGGGAGGTGTAGGTTGTGTCATATTAAAAAATGCATCAATTTTATGATCCATAGTCATAACAACTGCTTCTAGCTTCAAGGTAGAATAGGAGTGAATGGATGTATCTCTAACCTCATATATACCACCCTTACGCCTATCAGAATCCTTTCTCAAATAATTCCATTACTGAAAGTTTTAGAAAATCGTTTCAAAGAACTCCCAAATCTCATTACGCTCATCTTCATTAGTAACCCACCACTAGTGGCATCAATCATACGATGGTTTTGAGGGGTTAAACCGTCTTGGAAGTATTGAACTATCCGCCACTTCTCAAATCCATGATGGGGACACTTAACAATGAGTTTATTGAACCTTTCCCAACATTCATAGAAATGTTCACCCTCTTTTTGTTGAAAATTAGACATATCTCATAGGAGGGCATTCATTTTATGAATGGGAATAAATGGGGAAATACTTGGACAACAACTTTCTTGACAACGCATCCCACATTGTGATGGATCCCATCTCTAATAAATTTAACCACGATTTCACCTTATCTTTCGAAAAAAATGGAAACAACCTAAGATTGACCGAATCATCAAAAAAATTTTGGTACTTCAGGGTAGCGGAGATGTCAAGAAATTCTTTGACATGAAGATAAGGGTCTTCTTTCTCAAAACCATAAAAAGAGGGTAATAGATGAATAATAGATGGTTTGAGTTCAAAACTATTTGCAGTTGTCTCAGGTAAGACAATACAAGACGGGGCCCTGCTGGAAAGAGGGGAGAACTAATCCTTAAAGGCCTTCTCCTCAGCCATCTCATTGGTCTCAGTCGAAAAGGAGAATGAACCTAAATAGGTGATGGGGACTTCAAAAAACTCCTCGAAGTCTTTTCAGACAAGCCTACTCTTAGAATCATGCACCCAAGTACACAAACTAATGGACACCGAAGTTTCAAAGTCAACACTCCTAAACAGGGTTCAAATATTTTTTATTTTTTATTTTTATGCACGCCTAACTTCTATATGAAGATGATTTTAGTTCTAAAAAAATTAAAAACAACGAAACCCTAAATGAAACCTAAATAATGCACAAACAAAATGAATGGCCGATGACCATAGAGCTTTGTTACTAATGCAGGGCTGGAATTCAAATCAATTTACCTAATCGTGGGAGAGGCATGGTAATTTCCTATCAATCCGCCACTACAGAGTTGCTCCTACCTCTTTTTCGACTTTCTAGCTCAAATTGAAATGCCAATTCAAGAACTATTCCCTGATAGGATATGTTCCTTCACTAGACCACTTTAAGCTATCAAACTTTCAAAGAGGGTCCCAATGTGCGTCAAACATGTCCTAGACAATTATCTTGCTACAAATTTTAAACAGCAAAGGCTTAGGTTCCTAACCCTAAAATAAATGGTGGTTGACCAATCCGTGGGAGAGGGCACGAAAGTTGCAAATCAATCCTGCTACTATTCAAAATTTGCATTCAATGCTACCTGAAACAACCAAAATACAAGTGATCACACAGAAATCACATGTAGATGCGGTGGGTAGAAGTTACCTCCGGCTTGAACCTCTTCCGGGTTACTTGCAACGCCAGCTAGAAGTCGAGATGTCGTCGATCAGAAGCACTATCCACCTGACAGCTCGCCGACTTCTGCTTCCTCCCAAATCTCAATCTGAAAAGGAAAATTCACAATGCAATAAATATGTATTTATTTTTTGCATTCCTTTGTTTTGCTATTTTTTATCCTTTCTGTTTGTGTTTCGCGATGTCTACTTTTCAATTCATTCCCATTTGAGCTCCTATGTGTATGACCACTTGCAAAATAAATGCAAAAATAAATAAAACTCAATCAAATAAAACAAATAAGAAAGCGACTCCTAACACTATTCCTAAACAAAGAAAATTATACCTAATCTATAAACTAGTAAAAAAAAACCCTAGATTTCGATTGTACCGTTACGATCCCCGGCAACGGCGCCAAAAACTTGATGCAGATTTTACTAACCTAAATTAATAAGCTAATACCTTACTTGTTATACCGCAAGTTCACAACGATCTAACTAGTAGACAGTGGCAAATACGGATCGATCCAATGAGGATTGACGAAATAATTGAATTATGAAATCTTTTTAAACAAACCTCCTGTGGGGTTAAAGCAATTGAAAATTCCTAAATTAACTAAACTAAATTAAGCATCAAATCCACCACAGGTTATTCGAGACTTGTTTAACCTATATTACTATTTTCGAGAATCACTACAACTAATCTAAGGATTAATCCACATTCACAATTAATTTCAGCAAAGGTCTAAACCCCTAGCATTGCATGTCTTTCTACGACACATACAAACACAGGTTTAACATAATTAATCAAAACAAGCTTCGAATATCAACAAAGGACTCTAACTACCGACGAGTCTAGATATTATACCGGATATAATCGATGAAAGCAAATTGATAATATTCATAAATCAATTGTATCTGACATTGAAGCATAGAGAAAATAGTAATTTAAATGCAGCAAACTCTAGAAACCCCATGGTTTCAACTTAGCCTCGGCATGGGGTCTAGAAACCCATGATGGTTGTGGTCATGGAGATTACGTAGGAGAACATCTCCTTTTGAATGGATGCTAAGATGTGTGGTGGCACACAAAACAAGCCAGGTATGAATAACAAACTATTTCAAAAAAAAGTTATTTCCCTCCCTTCCTTTGCATTTTCTTCTTCGTCCTCAACGAGTTCGTCCCTGATTCATCTGCACGAGTTGCTCCGATACCAATAAGATAGAGAAATCAGGGAGAACAAAAGAGAGAAGGACTAGATAGAGATGACGAAGTGATGGCTTGATGGTGGCGTGCGATGGTATTGGTGCCAGGCTTTGTCTCATGATGGTGGAGAAGTGTGATGCTTGTTCATTTGTGATGGTGGCCGAGAGAAAGGTAAATAGAAGAGAGAGGTAAGAGAGAGTGGAAGAACAGGGACGTGAAGGAACAGGGGAGGAGAAACGTCGAGGAGGTGTGACGTTACTGCTAGAAATAGGGAGATGGCAACTCTGTTAATGTTGGATGGTGGTTGTGAAGGAGAAAAATAGTGCATGAAAGAAGACATTGGGAACAGAGATGGAGTAGGAGATGTGGAACAGGGTAATAAAGAAGAAAATGAAAGGGGACGGGTGGTTGCCGGTCTTTTTAGTGAGCGAGAATCGCCAGCACGGTGGTGTATCGTTGAAAGTTATTGTGGTGAGCTGCTCCGGCAATGGGTGGCTGATGAGATGATGAAGTCAGGAGATGGAGCAGGGTGTTGTTGGTTGTTGAGGCCGGAAGAGGGTGAGGTAGTAATGGAACAAAGGATGTGAGATGGTGTTGGTGGCGAGGTTATTGTTGTTGCATTGCCGGTCCTTCTATCAAGCAAGAATCACCGGCAGGAGATGAGATCGGGTTGGTGGCTGGAAAGAGGAGAAAGAAAAGAGATGTGGAAAGAGAATCGATAAAGGAAATGGGAGAGAGGAAGACTAAATAGGGTTTTCTCCCTTTCTCCTAGTTAGGTTGGGTTTGGATTTTTAAGTTAGCTTTTGGGCTTGGGCTCCATTATTGACTTAACCATTCGCACCACTTTGGGTTAGTTCTTATAAACTCGACGAGTCAAGGCGATTTCATCATTTAAGCTCAAATCCTACAAAAACATGAAAACAAAATAATTAAAATAAAATATATTATTCACAACATTAACAAATATAAATTATGGGATATTATATGTAATAATTATGTGAATATCAGTTACGCAACAACAAACCTTGTTTGTTGAGTCAAACTTGTTGCATCTTACATTATTGACTACTCAAGTGGTCAAATGAATTCCATTTGGTCACTCAAATCCTGAGACTCTCGGATTGTCCTCAAATTGGCCTTCAATTGAGCTTACAACATTAAATCAAGTGTTTCGTCCTTGTTAAGCACGACAAAAAACTTGTTTGTTTGAGTCAAACTGTTGCAATTGTCACATACCCAAATGGCGAGAATAAAACAAAGTCCATTTGGTCACTAAAATCCTTGGACGCTCGATTGCACCCAAATTAGCCTCCAGTTGTGAATACAACGTTGAAACGAGTTTTCCCTATTTGTTAAGTAGAACAAAACTTGTTTGTTGAGTCAAACTTATTGCATTTTTCATTATCAATGCACTCATGTGGTCAAATGTCCATTTGGTTGCTCGAATCTTGGAACTCTCGGTTTGCACTTGAATTGGCCTCCAATTGAGCCTATAACACAGCGTCGAGTTTTGCCTCTTTGTTAAGCACAACAAAACTTGCTTGTTGAGTCAAAATTGTTGCCTTTTACATTATTGACATATTCAAGCGGTCAAATGAAATCCATTTGGTCACTCAAATCCTGGACTCTTGGATTGTCCCCAAATTGGCTTTCAATTTAGCCTACAATATTAAAACCGGTTTTCCCTATTTTTTAAGCACGATAAAAAACTTGTTTGTTGAGTCAAACATGTTGCAATTGTCATTCTAAACATACTCAAGTGGTTAGAAGTCAAGCAAAGTCCATTTGGTCACTAAAATCCTTGGACACTCGGGTTGCACCCAAATTGGCCTCCAATTGTTAATACAATGTTGAAACGAGTTTTCCCTCTTTGTTAAGTACAACAGAGCTTGTTTATTGAGTCAAATTTTTGCATTTCTCATTATTAACGCACCCAAGCGGTCATAAATTCCATTTGGTCGCTCAAATCTTGAGACTCTCGGGTTGCATCCGTATTGGCCTGCAATTGAGATTAAAACGCCAAGATGAGTTTTGCCTCTTTGATAAGCACAACAAAACTTGTTTGTTGAGTAAAACTTGTTTCATTTTACATTATTGATGTACTAAAGTCGTCAAATAAATTCCAATTGGTCACTCAAGTCCCTGGACTCTCGGATTGTCTAGAAATTATCCTTTAATTCAGCCAACAATGTTAAAACGAGCTTTCCCTCTTTGTTAAGCACAACAAATGACTTGTTTGTTGAGTCAAACTTGTTGCCATTGTCATTCTAAACATACCAAAATGGTTAGAAATCAAACAAAGTCCATTTGGTCACTAAATCCTTGGACTCTCGGATTGCACCCAAATTGGCCTCCAATTGATAATACAACGTTGAAACGAGTTTTCCCTCTTTGTTAAGTACAAAAAAATTTGTTTGTTGAATCAAAGTTGATTCATTTGCTTTTATTAAAGCACCCAAGTGGTTAAAAGTCTATTTGGTCACTCAAATCTTAGGACTCTTGGATTGTACAAAAATTGGCCTCCAATAGAGCCTACAACTTTGAAAGGAATTTCCCCTCTTTGTTAAGCATAACAAAACTTGTTAGTTGAGTAAAACTTGTTGCATTTGTCATTATTAACATAACCATAATTGGGTTCCAACAGGGCCTATGCGGTGAAACTATGACAATTTTGACATTCAAATCCTTGGACTCTCGAAGTTTATTTGGTCACTTAAATCCTTTGACTTTGAGATTGCACGAAGATTGGCTTCCTATTGACTACAACTTTGAAATGAGTGTGTCGTCTTTGTCAAGTACAACTAAACTTGTTTCTTGATTCAAACTTTTTGCAATTGTCATTGTAAACATACCCAAGTAGTTAGAAGTCAAACAAAGTGTATTTGGTCACTTAAATTCTTCAACTCTGAGATCGCAAGCAAATTGGGTTCCAATTAAATCTACAAATTTGAAGTGAGCTTCCTCTTTGTTAAGCACAACTAAAATTTTTTGTTGAGCCAAACTTGTTAAAATTGTCATTATCAAAATATCAAAGCTGTTAGAAGCAAAACGAGGTCCATTTGGTTACTAAAAATCCTTGGACTCTCGAATTGCACCTAAATTGGCCTTCAATAGAGCCTACAACGTTGAAACGGGTTTTCCATCTTTGTAAGCACTACAAAACTTTTTTGTTGAATAAAACTTGTTGTATTTGTCATTATAAGTTAAACGAAATCCATTTGGTCACTCAAATTCTTTGACTCTCGAACTGCTCCTAAATTGGCCACCAATTGAGCCTACAACGTTGAAACAAGTTTTCCCTCTTTGTTAAGCACATTGAAACTTGTTTGGTGAGCCAAAATTGTTGGATTTATAATAATAATGCACCCAAGCGATCAAACAAAATCCATCTGGACATTCAAATTATTGGACTCTTGGATTGTACCCAAATTGGCCTCCAATTGAGCCTACACATTGAAGCATTCCTTCTTTGTTAAACACAACTAAACTTGTTTGTTGAGTCAAACTTGTTGCAACTGTCATTCTTGATGTACCCAAGTAGTCAAAAAGTCCATTTGGTCACTCAAATCTCGTGACTCTAAATTTGCACCCAAATTGGCTTCTGATTGAGCCTACAACGTTAAGACGAGTTTTCCCTCTTTGTTAAGCACAACAAAACTTGTTTGTTATGTCAAACTTGTTGCATCTATCATTATAGATGTACTCAAGTGCTTCCCCGAAATATATTTGGTCACTCAAATCCTTGGACTCTCAGATTGCACCCAAATTGGCCTCCAATTGTGCCTGTAGCGTTGAAACGAGTTTCCCTCTTTGTTGCACAACAAAACTTGTTTGTTGAGCAAAAATTGTTGCCTTTATAATTTATAACGCACCCCAATGGTCTAAATGAAATCCATTTGGAAATTCAAATCCTTAGATTCTCGAATTGCCCCAAAATTGGCATCCAATTGAGCCTACAACATTGAAACAAGCATTCCCTATTTGTTAAGCACAACCAAACTTGTTTCTTGAGTCAAATTTGTTGCAATTTTCATTTTAAACATACCCAAGTGGTAAGAAGTCAAACAAAGTCCATTTTTTCACTCAAATCCTTAGACTATTTTATTGCAGCAATTTTCATTAAAAACTACCCTAGTCGTTAGAAGTCAAACGAAGTCCAAGTCACTAAAAACCTAGGACTCTCGGATTGCACCCAAATTGTCCTCTAGGTTTGACTACAACATTGAAACGAGTTTTCCCTTTTGATAAAAACAACAAAAACTTGTTGCATTTGTCATTATTAACATACCAAAATGGTCAAAAATTCCATTTTTGGTCACTCAAATCTTGCGACTCTCAGTTTGCACCCAAATTGGCTTCCAATTGAGCCTATAAAGCTGAGAAGAGTTTTGCCACTTTGTTATGCTCAAGAAAGCTTGTTTGTTGAGTAAAACCTGTTGCATTTTACATTATTGGCGGACTCAAGGGGTCAAACGAATTCCATTTGGTCACTCAAAATCTGGGGATTCTTGGATTGTCGCCAAATTGGCTTTCAATTGAGCCTACAACATTGAAACGAATTTTCCCTCTTTGTTAAGCATGACAAAAACAAAAAACTTGTTTGTTGAGTCAAACTTGTTGCAAGTGTCATTCTAAACATACCCAAGTGGTTAGAAATCAAACAAAGTCCATTTGGTCACTAAAATCGTTGGACACTCGGATTGCACCCAAATTAGCCCCTAGTTGTAAATACAACGTTGAAACGAGTTTTCCCACTTTGTTAAGTATAAAAAAACTTATTTATGGAGTCAAACTTGTTGCATTTGACGTTATTAACGTACCCAAATGGTAAAAAAATCCATTTTTGGTCACTCAAATCTTGGGACTTTTCGTTTGCACTCGAATTGGCCTCCAATGGAGCCTATAACGCTGAGACGATTTTGCCTATTTGTTAAGCATGACAAAACTTGTTTGTTGAGTCAAACTTGTTGAATTTTACATTATTGACATACTCAAGTGTCAAATGAAATCCATTTGGTCACTCAAATCCTTCCACGTTAAAACGAGTTTTCCCTCTTTCTTAAGCACAACAAAAAACTTGTTTGTTGAATCAAACTTGTTGCATTTGTCATTCTAAACATTTACAATTGGTTAGAAGTCAAACAAAGCCCATTTGGTCACTAAAATCCTTGGACACTCGGATTGCACCCAAATTGACCTCTAATTGTGAATACAACATTGAAATGAGTTTTCCCTCTTTGTTAAGTACAACAAAACTTATTTGTTGAGATAAATTTGTTGCATTTGTCATTATTAACTCACCCAAGTGGTCAAAAAGTGCATTTGGTTGCTCAAATGTTGCGATTCTCAGTTTGCACCCGAATGGGCCTCCAATGGAGCCTATAAGTCTAAGACGAGTTTTTACTTTTTGTTAAGCAAAACAAAACTTGTTTGTTGAGTCAAACTTGTTGCATTTTACATTATTGAAGTACTCAAGTGGTCAAACGAATTGCATTTGGTCACTCAAATCATGGGACTCTCATATTGTCCAGAAATTGCTCTTCAATTGAGCCCACAACGCTGAAATTAGTTTTCCCTCTTTGTTAATCACAACAAAATTTGTTTGTTTTGTCAAACTTGTTGCATGTTACATTATTGATGTACTCAAGTGGTCAAACAAATTCCATTGTCACTGAAATCCAGAGACTCTCGGATTGTCCTCAAATTGGCATTCAATTGAGCCTACAACGTTAAAACGAGTTTTCCCTCTTTGTTAAGCACAACAAAAAACTTTTTTGTTGAGTCAAACTTGTTGCAGTTGTCATTCTAAACATTCCCAATTGGTTAGAAGTCAAACAAATTCAATTTGACCACTAAAATCCTGGGACTCTTAGATTTCACCCAAATTGGCCTTCATTAAAGCCTTCAACGTTGAAATGGGTTTTCCCTTTTTGTAAGCAAAACAAAACTTATTTGTTGAATAAAACTTGTTGCATTTGTCATTATAGACATGCGCAAGTGGTTAGAAATCAAACGAAGTCCATTTGGTCCCTCAAATCCTTCGACTCTTGGATTGCGCCCAAATTGGCCTCCAATTGAGCCTACAACATTGAAACGAGTTTTCCCTCTTTGTTAAGCACAAGAAAACTTGTTTGTTGAGTCAAACTTGTTGTATTTTCCATCATTAATGTACCCAAGCGTTTAAAGGAACTCCATCTGGTCACTCAAATCCTTGGACTCTAGGATTGCACCCAAATTGGCCTCCAATTGAGCCTACAACGTTCAAAGCGAGTTTTCCCTCTTTGTTAAGTACAACTAAAATTGTTTGTTGAGTCAAACTTGTTGAATTTTCATTTTAAACATTCCCAAGTGGTTTCAAGTCAAACAAAGTCCATTTGATTACTCAAATTCTGTGACTCTCAAATTGCACCCAAATTGGCCTTCAATTGAGCATACGACGTTGAAACGAGTTTTCTCTCTTTGTTAAGCACCACAAAAAACTTGTTTGTTGAGTCAAACTTGTTGCAGTTGTCATTAAAAACATGCCCAAGTGGTTAGAAGTAAACCAAGTCCATTTGGTCACTAAAATCCTTGGACTCTCGGATTGCACCTAAATTGGCTTCCAATTGTGCCAACAACATTGAAATGAGTTTTCCCTCTTTGTTAAGAACAACAAAAATTGTTTGTTGAGTCAAAATTGTTACATTTTACATTATACATACTCAAGTGGTCAAACAAATTCCAAGTTTTCACTGAAATCTTGGGACTCTCGGATTGTACCCAAATTGGTCATCAATTGAGCCTACAACGTTAAAACTATTTTTCCCTCTTTGTTAAGCACAAAAAAAACTTGTTTGTTGAGTAAAAATTGTTGCAATTGTCATTCTAAACATACTCAAGTGGTTACAAGTCGAACAAAGTTCATTTGGCCACTAAAATCCTTGGACTCTTGGATTGCACCTAAATTGGCCTCCAATTGTGATGACAACGTTGAGACGAGTTTTCCGTCTTCGTTAAGTACAAAAAAACTAGTTTGTTGAGTCGAATTTGTTGCATTTATCATCATTAAATCACCCAAGTGGTCAAAAAATCCATTTGGTCGCTCAAATCCTGAGACTTTCGGATTGCACCAAAATTGGCCTACAATAGGGCCTACAACGTTGAAACGAATTTTCCCTCTTTGTTAAGCATAAAAAAACTTGTTAGTTGAGCCAAAGTTGTTGCATTTGTCACTATTAACATAACCATGCATTGAAACTAAGTCCATTTTGAAATTCAAATCCATGGACTATTGAAGTCTATTTGGTCACTTAAATCCATTGACTCCGAGATTGCACGCAGATTGGCTTCCAAATGACTACAACTTTGATTCTTCCCTCTTTGTTAAGCACAACTAAACTTGTTTGTTGATTTAAACTTTTTGCAATTGTCATTCTAAACATTTAGTTAGAAGTTAAACGAAGTCTGTTTGTTCACTTAAATACTTTGACTATGAGATCGCAAGCAAATTGGGTTGCAATGTACTCTACAGCTAAGCTTATTCTTTGTTATGCACAACTAAACTTTTTTGTTGAGCCTAACTTGTTGAAATTATCATTCTCAAAATATCCTAGCTGTTAAAAGTAAACCGAGGTCTATTTGGTTACTAAAATCCTTGGACTCTAGGATTGTACCTAAATTGGCCTTCAATAGAGTGCACAACGTTGAAATGGGTTTTCCCTCTTTGTAAGCACCATAAAACTTGTTTGTTGAGTAAACTTATTGCATTTGTCATTATAAATGTGCGCAAGTGGTTAGAAGTTAAACGAAGTCCATTTTGTCATTCTAATGCTTCGACTCTCGGATTGCGCTCAAATTGGCCTCCAATTGAGCCAACAACATTTAAATGAGTTTTCCCTCTTTGTTAATCACAAGAAAACTTGTTTGTTGAGTCAAAGTTGTTGCATTTGCAATCATTAATGTACCCAAGCGGTCAAATGAATTCCATTTGGTCACTCAAATCCTCGGACTCTTGGACTGTCCCCAAATTGGCATTCAATTGAGCTTACAACGTTAAAACGAGTTTTCCCTCTTTGTTAAGGACAACAAACAACTTGTTTGTTGAGTCAAAATTGTTGCAATTGTAATAATAAACATACCCAAGTGGTTAGAAGTCAAACAAATTCCATTTGGTCACTCAAATCTTGTGACTCTCGGATTGCACCTAAATTGGCCTTCAATTGAGCCTACAATGTCGAAACGAGTTTTCCCTTTTTGTTAAGCACCACAGCAAAACTGGTTTGTTGCGCCTAGAACGTTGAAGCCAGTTTTCCCTCTTTGTTAATCACGACTAAACTTTTTTGTTGATTCAAACTTGTTGAATTGTCATTTTGAACATACCCAAGAGGTTTGAAGTCAAATAGAGTCCATTTGGTCACTCAAATCCTGTGACTCTCGGATTGCACCCAAAATGGCCTTCAATTGAGCGTACGACGTTGAAACGAGTTTTCCCTCTTTGTTAAGCACCACAAAAAACTTGTTTGTCGAGTCAAACATGTTGCAATTGTCATTCTAAACATGCCCAAGTGGTTAGAAGTAAAACCAAGTCCATTTGGTCACTAAAATCCTTGGACTTTCAGATTGCACCTAAATTGGCCTTCAATTGTGCCAACAACGTTAAAACGAGTTTTCCCTTTTTGTTAAGCACAAAAAATCTTGTGTGTTGAGTCAAACTTGTTCATTTGTTGTTATTAACGTACCCAAATGATCAAAAAGTCCATTTGGTTACTCAAATCTTGCGACTCTTGCTTTGCACCCGAATTGGCCTCCAATTAAGCCTACAACGTTGAAACAAGTTTTGCCTCATTGTCAAGCACCAAAAAACTTGTTTGTTTAGTCAAACTTGTTAAATTTTACATTATTTCCATACTCAAGTGGTCAAACAAATTCCATTTTGTCACTGAAATCTTGGGACTCACGGATTGTACCCAAATTGGCCATCAATTGTGACTACAACGTTAAAACGAGTTTTCCCTCTTTGTTAAGCACAACAAAAAACTTGTTGCGATTGTAATTCTAAACATACCCAAGTGGTTACAAGTCAAACAAAGTTCATTTGGTCAATAAAATCCTTGGACTCTTGGATTGCACCTAAATTGGCCCCTAATTGTGAATATAACGTTGAAACGAGTTTTCTCTCTTCGTTAAGTACAACAAAACTTGTTTGTTGAGTCAAAGTTGTTGCATTTTTCATCATTAAATCACCCAAGTGGTCAAAAAACCTATTTGGTCTCTAAAATTCTGGGACACTCGGATTGCACCAAATTTGGCATCCAATATAGCCCACAACGTTGAAACGAATTTTCCTTCTTTGTTAAGCATAACAAAACTTGTTAGTTGAGCCGAAGCTGTTGCATTTCTCATTATAAACATAACCGTGTGGTGAAACTCTGTCCATTTTGGCATTCAAAACCATGGACTCTTGAAGTCTATGTGGTCACTTAAATCCATTGACTCTGAGATTGCACGAATATTGGCTTCCAAATGGCTACAACTTTGAAATGAGTCTTTCCTCTTTGTTAAGCACAACAAAACTTATCTGTCGAGCAAAACTTGTCACCCTTATCATTAATAACATACCCAAGTGGTCAAACAAAGTTCATTTGTACATTCAAATTCTTTGACTCTAAGATTGCACCCAAATTGGCCTCCAATTGAGCCACAATGAAACAAGCACTCCCTCTTTGTTAAGCACAACAAAACTTGTTTGTTGAGTCAAAATTATTGCATTTGTTGTTATTAATGTACCCAAATGGCCAAAAAGTCGAGTTGGTCACTCAAATCTTGGGACTCTCGGTTTGCACCCGAATTGGTCTGCAATTAAGCCTACAATGCTAAAACGAGTTGTGCCTCTATGTTAAGAACAACAAAACTTGTTTGTTGAGTAAAACTTGTTGCATTTTACATTATTGATGTACTCAAGTGGTCAAACAAATTCCATTGTGACATTGGAATCCCGGGACTCTCGGATTGTTCCCAAATTGGCATACAATTGTGCCTACAACGTTGAAACGAGTTTTTCCACTTTGTTAACCACAACAAAATTTATTTTTCGAGCAAAAATTGTTGCCTTTATCATTAATAACACACCCAAGTGCGCAAACAAAGTTCATTTGTACATTCAAATCCTTGGACTCTCGAATTGCACCAAAATTGGCCTCCAATTGAGCCTACAACAATGAAACATGCATTCCCTAATTGTTAAGCACAACAAAACATGCCTTCCAAAAAAAAAAAACACAACAAAACTTGTTTGTTGAGTCAAAATTTTTGAATTTGTTGTTATTAACGTACCCAAATGGTCAAAAAGTCCAATTGGGTTCTCAAATCTTGGGACTCTTGGTTTGCACCCGAATTGGCCTGCAATTAAGCCTACAACGCTGAAACAACTTTTGCCTCTATGTTAAGAACAAAAAAACTTGTTGCATTTTACATTATTGATGTACTCAAGTGGTCAAACAAATTCCATTGTGACACTGAAATCCTGGGACTCTCAGATTGTCCCCAAATTCGCCTACAATTGAGCCTACAACGTTAAAACGAGTTTTCCCTCTTTGTTAAGCACAACAAAAAACTTGTTTGTCTAGTTAAACTTGTTGCAATTGTCGTTCTAAACATTCCCAAGTGGTTAGAAGTCAAACAAAGTCCATTTGGTCACTAAAATCCTTGGACTCTTAGTTTGCACCCAAATTGGCCTCCAATTGTGAATACAACGTTGAAACGAGTTTTTCCTCTTTATTAAGTACAAAAAAACTTGTTTGTTGAGTCAAAGTTGTTGCATTTTTCATTATTAAATCACCCAAGTGGTCAAAAAGTCCATTTGGTCGCTCAAATCCTGGGACTCACGAATTGCACCAAAATTGGCCGCCAATAAAGGCTACAACGTTGAAACGAATTTTCCTTATTTGTTAGGCATAACAAAACTTGTTAGTTGAGCCAAAGTTGTTGCATTCGTCGTTATTAACATAACCACGCGGTGAAACTAAGTCCATTTTGACATTCAAATCCATGTCCTCTTGAAGTCTATTTGGTCACTTAAATCCTTTGACTATGAGATTGCACGTTGATTGGCTTCCAAATGACAACTTTGAAATGAGTCTTTCCTCTTTGTTAAGCACAACTAAACTTGTTTGTTGATTCAAACTTTTTGCAATTGTCATTCTAAACACTTTGACTCTGAGATCGCAAGAAAATTGGGTTCCAATTGACTCTAAAACTAAACTTCTTTTTTGTTAAGCCCAACTAAACTTTTTTGTTTAGCCAAACTTGTTGAAACTATCATTCATAAAATATCCAAGCTGTTAAAAGTAAACAAAGGTCTATTTGGTTACTAAAATCCTTAAACTCTTGGATTGTACCTAAATTGGGTTTTCCCTCTTTGTGAGCACAACAAAACTTGTTGCATTTGTCATTATAAACGTACGCAAGCGGTTAGAAGTCAAACGAAGTCCATTTTGTCCCACAAATGCTTCAACTCTCGGATCACGCCCAAATTGGTATCTAATTGATCCTACGACATTTAAACGAGTTTTCCCTCTTTGTTAACCACAATAAAACTTGTTTGTTGAGTCAAACTTGTTGCATTTCTTATCATTAATGTACCCAAATAGTCAAACAAAGTCCATTTGGTCACTCAAATCCTTGGACTCTTAGAATGCACCCAAATTGGCCTCCAATTGAGTCTACAACGTTGAAGCGAGTTTTCCCTCTTTGTTAATACAACTAAACTTGTTTGTTGAGTCAAACTTGTTGAATTGTCATTTTCAACATACCCAAGTGGTTAGAACTCACACAGAGTCCATATGGTCACACCAATCCTATGACTCTAGGATTGCACCGAAATAAGGCTTCAATTAAGCCAACAACGTTGATACGAGTTTTCCCTTTTTGTTAAGCAAAAAAACTTTCCTTTAAAAAAAAAAGCACAAAATTTTTTTTTTGTTGAGCCAAACTTGTTGCCTTTATCATTAATAACGCACCCAAGCAGTCAAACAAAGCCCATTTGTACATTCAAATCCTTGGACTCTCGGATTGCACCTAAATTAGCCTCCAATTGAGCCTATAACATGGAAATAAGCATTCCTTCTTTGTTAAGCACAACAAAACTTGTTTGTTGAGTCAAACATGTTGCATTTGTTGTTATTAATGTACCCAATTGGTCAAAAAGTCCATTTGGTCAGTCAAATCTTGGGACTCTCAGTTTGCACCCAAATTGTCCTCCAATTAAGCCTACAACGCTGATACGAGTTTTGCCTCTTTGTTAAGCACAACAAAACTTGTTTGTTGAGTCAAACTTGTTGCATTTTACATTATTGAAGTACACAAGTGGTCAAAACAATTCCATTTTGTCACTAAAATCTAAGGACTTCTGATTCAAACATTGTACAATTTTCATTCCAAACATACAAAGTAGTTAGAAGTCAAACAAAGTCTATTTGGTCACATAAATCCTTTGACTATGAGATCGCAAGCAAAATGGGTTCCAATTTAGTCTACATCTAAACATTTTCTCTGTTAAGCACAAGTAAACTTTTTTGTTGAGCCAAACTTAATGAAACTGTCATTATCAAAATATCCAAGTTGTTAGAAGTAAAACGAGGTCCAAATTGGCCTTCAATTGAGCCTACAACGTTGAAATGAGTTTTCCCTCTTTGTTAAGAACCACAACAAACTTGTTTGTTTTGTCAAATTTGTTGCAATTGTCGTTCTAAACAAGCCCAAGTGGTTAGAAGTCAAAATAAGTCCATTTGGTCACTAAAATCCTTGGACTCTCGGATTGCACCTATATTGGCCTACAATTGTGCCTACAATGTTGAAACGAGTTTTTCCTCTTTGTTTAGTACAAAAAAACTTGTTTTGTTGAGCCAAACTTGCTTCCTTTATCATTAATACCACACCCAAGCGGTCAAACAAAGTCCAATTGTACATTCAAATCCTTGGACTCTCGAATTGCACCCAAATTAGCCTCCAATTGTGCCTACAAAACTAAAACAAGCATTCCCTCTTTGTTAAGCATAACAAAACTTGCTTGTTGATTCAAACTTGTTGCATTTTTTGCTATTAATGTACCGAAATGGTCAAAAAGTCCATTTGGTCACATAAATCTTGGGACTCTCCATTTGCACTCGAATTGGCCTCCAATTAAGCCTACAACGCTGAAACAAGTTTTGCCTCTTTGTTAAGCACAACAAAACTTGTTTGTTGAGTCAAACTTGTTGCATTTTACATTTTACATTATTGACATACTCAAGTCGTCAAACAAATTCCATTTTTTCACTGAAATTCTGGGACTCTCGGATTGTCCCAAATTGGCTTTCAATTGAGCCTACAACGTTAAAACGAGTTTTCCCTTTTTGTTAAGCACAACAAAAAACTTCTTTGTTTAGTAAAACTTGTCGCAATTGTCATTCTAAACATACCCAAGTGGCTAAAAGTCAAACAAAGTACATTTGTTCACTAAAATCCTTGGACTCTTGGATTGCACCCAAATTGGCTTCCAATTGTGAATACAACATTGAAACGAGTTTTCCCTTCTTTGTTAAGTACAAAACAACTTGTTTGTTGAGTCAAAGTTGTTGCATTTTTCATTATTAAAACACCCAAGTGTTCAAAAAGTCCATTTGGTCACTCAAATCCTGAGACCCTCGAATTGCACCAAAATTGGCCTACAATAGAGGCTACAATGTTGAAACAAATTTTCCTTCTTTGTTAAGCATAACAAAACATGTTAGTTGAGCCAAAGTTGTTGCATTTGTCATTATTAACATAACCACGAGGTAAAACTAAGTCCATTTTGAAATTCAAATCCATGGACTCTTGAAGTGTATTTGGTCACTTAAGTCCATTGACTCTGAGATTGCACGCAGATTTGCTTCCAAATGACTACAACTTTGAAATGAGTCTTTCCTATTTGTTAAGCACAACTAAACTTGTTTGTTGATTCAAACTTTTTCCAATTGTCATTCTAAACATACCAAGTAGTTAGAAGTCAAACGAAGTCTATTTGTGTCACTTAAATCGTTTGACTCTTAGATCGCAAGCAAATTGGGTTCCAATTGACTCTACAACTAAACTTCTTCTTTGTTAAGCACAACTAAACTTTTTTTAATGAGCCAAAATTTTTGAAATTTTCATTTTCAAAATATCCAAGCTGTTTGAAGGAAAATGAGGTCCTTGGTTACTAAAATCCTTGGACTCTTAGATTGTACCTAAATTGGCTTTCATTAGAGCCTACAACGTTGAAACAGGTTTTCACTCTTTGTAAACACAACAAATCTTGTTTGATGAATAAAACTTGTTGCATTTTTCATTATAAACATGCACAAGCGGTTAGAGTTAAACGAAGTCCATTTGGTCCCTCAAGTGCTTCGATTCTCGAATTGTGCCCAAATTGGACTCCAATTGAGCCTACTACATTGAAACGAGTTTTCCCTCTTTGTGCACAAGAAAACTTGTTTTCTTGAGTCAAACTTGTTGCAATTGTCATTCTAAACAAGTCCAAATGGTTAGAAGTCACACAAAGTCCATTTGGTCTCTAAAATCCTTGGACTCTCGGATTGCACCAAAATTGGCCTCCAATTGTGCCTACAATGTTGAAAATTGAGTTTTCCCTCTTTGTTAAGCGCAAAAAAGTTGAGCCGAACTTGTTGCCTTTATCATTAATAACACACCCAAGCAGTCAAACAAAGTCCATTTGTACATTCAAATCCTTGGAATCTCGGATTGCATCCAAATTGGCCTCCAATTGAGCCTACAACAATGAATCAAGCATTCTCTCTTTGTTTAGCACAACAAAACTTGTTTGTTGAGTCAAACTTGTCGCATTTGTTGTTATTAACGTACCCAAATGGTCTAAAAGTTCAGTTGGTCCCTGAAATCTTGGGACTCTCGGTTTGCACCCGAATTGGCTCCAATTAAGCCTACAACGCTGCCTCTTTGTTCAGCACAACAAAACTTGTTTGTTTAGTCAAACTTGTTGCAGTCTACATAATTCACATACTCAAGTGGTCAAACAATTTCCATTTTGACACTGAAATTCTGGGACTCTCGGATTGTCCCCAAATTTGCATTCAATTGAGCCTACAACGTTAAAACGAGTTTTTCCTCTTTGTTAAGCACAACAAAAAACTTGTTTGTTGAGTCAAACTTGTTGAAATTGTCATTCTAAACATTCCCAAGTGGTTAGAAGTCAAACAAAGTCAATTTGGTCACTAAAATCCTTGGACTCTTAGTTTGCACCCAAATTGGCCTCCAGTTGTGAATACGACGTTGAAACGAGTTTTCCCTCTTTGTTAAGTACAAAAAAACTTGTTAGTTGAGTCAAATTTGTTGTATTTGTCATTATTAAAGCACCCAAGTGGTCAAAAGGTCAATATGGTCGCTCAATTCTTTGGACTCTCGGATTGCACCAAAATTGGCCTCCAATAGAGGCTACAATGTTGAAATAAATTTTCCTTATTTGTTAAGCATAACAAAACTTGTTAGTTGAGCCAAAGTTGTTGCATTTGTCATTATTAACATAACCACAGTGCGACACTAAGTCCATTTTGACATTCAATCACATAAATCCTCTGACTCTGAGATTGCACACTGATTGGCTTCCAAATGACTACAACTTTGAAATTAGTCTTCCCTCTCTGTTAAGCACCACTAAACTTGTTTGTTGATTCAAACTTTTTCCAATTGTCATTCTAAACATACAAAGTAGTTATAATTCAAACGAAGTCTATTTGTTCACTTAAATACTTTGACCTTGAGATCGCAAGCAAATTGGGTTCCAATTGACTCTACAGCTAAACTTCTTCTTTGTTAAGCACAACTAAACTTTTTTGTTGAACAAAACTTGTTGAAATTATCATTCTCAAAATTTCCAAGCTATTAAAAGTAAACCGAGGTCTATTTGGTTTCTAAAATCCTTGGACTATAGGTTTGTACCTAAATTGGCCTTCAATAGAGCGTATAATGTTGAAATGGGTTTTCCCCTTTTGTAAGCACCACAAAACTTGTTGCATTTGTCATTATAAACGTGCACAAGCGGTTAGAAGTCAAACGAAGTCCATTTTGTCCCTCTAATGCTTCGACTCTCAGATTGCGCCCAAATTGGCATCTGATTGAGCCTACAATATTTAAACGAGTTTTACTTTTGTTAAGCACAAGAATTTTTTTTTTGAGTCAAACTTGTTGCATTTGTAATCATTAATGTACCCAAGCGGTCAAATGAATTCTATTTGGTCACTCAAATCCTAGGACTCTTGGACTATCCCCAAATTGGCGTTCAAGCACAACAAAAAACTTGTTTGTTGAGTCAAAATTGTTGCAAGTGATTAGAAGTAAAACAAAGTCCATTTGGTCACTCAAATCCTATGACTCTCGGATTGCACCCTAATTGGCCTTCAATTGAGCCTACAACATTGGAACGAGTTTTCCCACTTTGTTAGGCACCATAAAAAACTTGTTTGTCGAATCAAACTTGTTGCAATTGTCATTCTAAACATGCCCAAGTGATTAAAAGTCAAACCAAGCCCATTTGGTCACTAAAATTGGCCTCCAATTGTGCGTACAATGTTGAAACAAGTTTTCCCTCTTTGTTAAGCACAAAAAAACTTGTTTGTTGAGCCAAACTAGTTGCCTTTATCATTCATAACGCTCCCAAGCTCTCAAACATAGCCCATTTGAATATTCAAGTCCTTGGATTGTCGGATTGCACCCAAATTGCCCCCAATTGAGCCTACAACCTGGAAACAAGCATTCCCTCTTTGTTAAGCACAACAAAACAAGTTTTTTAGTTAAACTTATTGCATTTATTGTTATTAATGTACCCAAATGATCAAAAAGTCCATTTGGTTGCTCAAATCCTGGGACTCTCGAATTGCACCAAAATTGGCCGCCAATAGAGGCTACAACGTTGAAACGAATTTTCCTTATTTGTTAGGCATAACAAAACTTGTTAGTTGAGCCAAAGTTGTTGCATTCGTCATTATTAACATAACCACGCGGTGAAACTAAGTCCATTTTGACATTCAAATCCATGTCCTCTTGAAGTCTATTTGGTCACTTAAATCCTTTGACTATGAGATTGCACGTTGATTGGCTTCCAAATGACAACTTTGAAATGAGTCTTTCCTCTTTGTTAAGCACAACTAAACTTGTTTGTTGATTCAAACTTTTTGCAATTGTCATTCTTAACACTTTGACTCTGAGATCGCAAGAAAATTGGGTTCCAATTGACTCTACAACTAAACTTCTTCTTTGTTAAGCACAACTAAACTTTTTGTTTAGCCAAACTTGTTGAAACTATCATTCATAAAATATCCAAGCTGTTAAAAGTAAACAAAGGTCTATTTGGTTACTAAAATCCTTAAACTCTTGGATTGTACCTAAATTGGGTTTTCCCTCTTTGTGAGCACAACAAAACTTGTTGCATTTGTCATTATAAATGTACGCAAGCGGTTAGAAGTCAAACGAAGTCCATTTTGTCCCACAAATGCTTCAACTCTCGGATCACGCCCAAATTGGTATCTAATTGATCCTACGACATTTAAACGAGTTTTCCCTATTTGTTAACCACAATAAAACTTGTTTGTTGAGTCAAACTTGTTGAATTTCTCATCATTAATGTACCCAAACAGTCAAACAAAGTCCATTTGGTCACTCAAATCCTTGGACTCTTAGAATGCACCCAAATTGGCCTCCAATTGAGTCTACAACGTTGAAGCGAGTTTTCCCTCTTTGTTAAGTACAACTAAACTTGTTTGTTGAGTCAAACTTGTTGAATTGTCATTTTCAACATACCCAAGTGGTTAGAACTCAAACAGAGTCCATATGGTCACACCAATCTTATGACTCTCGGATTGCACCGAAATAAGGCTTCAATTAAGCCAACAACGTTGATACGAGTTTTCCCTTTTTGTTAAGCAAAAAAAACTTTCCTTTAAAAAAAAAGCACAACAAATTTTTTTTGTTGAGCCAAACTTGTTGCCTTTATCATTAATAACGCACCCAAGCGGTCAAACAAAGCCCATTTGTACATTCAAATCCTTGGACTCTCGGATTGCACCTAAATTGGCCTCCAATTGAGCCTACAACATGGAAATAATCATTCCTTCTTTGTTAAGCACAACAAAACTTGTTTGTTGAGTCAAACATGTTGCATTTGTTGTTATTAATGTACCCAATTGGTCAAAAAGTCCATTTGGTCAGTCAAATCTTGGGACTCTCAGTTTGCACCCAAATTGTCCTCCAATTAAGCCTACAACGCTGATACGAGTTTTGCCTCTTTGTTAAGCACAACAAAACTTGTTTGTTGAGTCAAACTTGTTGCATTTTACATTATTGAAGTACACAAGTGGTCAAAACAATTCCATTTTGTCACTAAAATCTAAGGACTTCTGATTCAAACATTGTACAATTTTCATTCCAAACATACAAAGTAGTTAGAAGTCAAACAAAGTCTATTTGGTCACATAAATCCTTTGACTAGGAGATCGCAAGCAAAATGGGTTCCAATTTAGTCTACATCTAAACATTTTCTCTGTTAAGCACAAGTAAACTTTTTTGTTGAGCCAAACTTAATGAAACTGTCATTATCAAAATATCCAAGTTGTTAGAAGTAAAACGAGGTCCAAATTGGCCTTCAATTGAGCCTACAACGTTGAAATGAGTTTTCCCTCTTTGTTAAGAACCACAACAAACTTGTTTGTATTGTCAAATTTGTTGCAATTGTCGTTCTAAACAAGCCCAAGTGGTTAGAAGTCAAAATAAGTCCATTTGGTCACTAAAATCCTTGGACTCTCGGATTGCACCTATATTGGCCTACAATTGTGCCTACAATGTTGAAACGAGTTTTCACTCTTTGTTTAGTACAAAAAAACTTGTTTTATTGAGCCAAACTTGCTTCCTTTATCATTAATAACACACCCAAGCGGTCAAACAAAGTCCAATTGTACATTCAAATCCTTGGACTCTCGAATTGCACCCAAATTAGCCTCCAATTGTGCCTACAAAACTAAAACAAGCATTCCCTCTTTGTTAAGCATAACAAAACTTGCTTCTTGATTAAAACTTGTTGCATTTTTTGCTATTAATGTACCGAAATGGTCAAAAAGTCCATTTGGTCACATAAATCTTGGGACTCTCCATTTGCACTCGAATTGGCCTCCAATTAAGCCTACAACGCTGAAACGAGTTTTGCCTCTTTGTTAAGCACAACAAAACTTGTTTGTTGAGTCAAACTTGTTGCATTTTACATTTTACATTATTGACATACTCAAGTCGTCAAACAAATTCCATTTTGTCACTGAAATCCTGGGACTCTCGGATTGTCCCAAATTGGCTTTCAATTGAGCCTACAACGTTAAAACGAGTTTTCCCTTTTTGTTAAGTACAACAAAAAACTTGTTTGTTTAGTAAAACTTGTTGCAATTGTCATTCTAAACATACCCAAGTGGCTAGAAGTCAAACAAAGTACATTTGTTCACTAAAATCCTTGGACTCTTGGATTGCACCCAAATTGGCTTCCAATTGTGAATACAACATTGAAACGAGTTTTCCCTTCTTTGTTAAGTACAAAACAACTTGTTTGTTGAGTCAAAGTTGTTGCATTTTTCATTATTAAAACACCCAAGTGTTCAAAAAGTCCATTTGGTCGCTCAAATCCTGGGACCCTCGAATTGCACCAAAATTGGCCTACAATAGAGGCTACAATGTTGAAACAAATTTTCGTTCTTTTTTAAGCATAACAAAACATGTTAGTTGAGCCAAAGTTGTTGCATTTGTCATTATTAACATAACCACGAGGTAAAACTAAGTCCATTTTGAAATTCAAATCCATGGACTCTTGAAGTGTATTTGGTCACTTAAGTCCATTGACTCTGAGATTGCACGCAGATTTGCTTCCAAATGACTGCAACTTTGAAATGAGTCTTTCCTATTTGTTAAGCACAACTAAACTTGTTTGTTGATTCAAACTTTTTCCAATTGTCATTCTAAAATACCAAGTAGTTAGAAGTCAAACGAAGTCTATTTGTGTCACTTAAATCGTTTGACTCTTAGATCGCAAGCAAATTGGGTTCCAATTGACTCTACAACTAAACTTCTTCTTTGTTAAGCACAACTAAACTTTTTTTAATGAGCCAAAATTTTTGAAATTTTCATTTTCAAAATATCCAAGCTGTTTGAAGGAAAATGAGGTCCTTGGTTACTAAAATCCTTGGACTCTTAGATTGTACCTAAATTGGCTTTCATTAGAGCCTACAACGTTGAAACAAGTTTTCACTCTTTGTAAACACAACAAAACTTGTTTGATGAATAAAACTTGTTGCATTTTTCATTATAAACATGCGCAAGCGGTTAGAGTTAAACGAAGTCCATTTGGTCCCTCAAGTGCTTCGATTCTCGAATTGTGCCCAAATTGGCCTCCAATTGAGCCTACTACATTGAAACGAGTTTTCCCTCTTTGTGCACAAGAAAACTTGTTTTCTTGAGTCAAACTTGTTGCAATTGTCATTCTAAACAAGTCCAAATGGTTAGAAGTCACACAAAGTCCATTTGGTCTCTAAAATCCTTGGACTCTCGGATTGCACCAAAATTGGCCTCCAATTGTGCCTACAATGTTGAAAATTGAGTTTTCCCTCTTTGTTAAGCGCAAAAAAGTTGAGCCGAACTTGTTGCCTTTATCATTAATAACACACCCAAGCAGTCAAACAAAGTCCATTTGTACATTCAAATCCTTGGAATCTCGGATTGCACCCAAATTGGCCTCCAATTGAGCCTACAACAATGAATCAAGCATTCTCTCTTTGTTTAGCACAACAAAACTTGTTTGTTGAGTCAAACTTGTTGCATTTGTTGTTATTAACGTACCCAAATGGTCTAAAAGTTCAGTTGGTCCCTGAAATCTTGGGACTCTCGGTTTGCACCCGAATAGGCTCCAATTAAGCCTACAACGCTGCCTCTTTGTTCAACACAACAAAACTTGTTTGTTGAGTCAAACTTGTTGCAGTCTACATAATTCACATACTCAAGTGGTCAAACAATTTCCATTTTGACACTGAAATTCTGGGACTCTCGGATTGTCCCCAAATTTGCATTCAATTGAGCCTACAACGTTAAAACGAGTTTTTCCTCTTTGTTAAGCACAACAAAAAACTTGTTTGTTGAGTCAAACTTGTTGAAATTGTCATTCTAAACATTCCCAAGTGGTTAGAAGTCAAACAAAGTCAATTTGGTCATTAAAATCCTTGGACTCTTAGTTTGCACCCAAATTGGCCTCCAGTTGTGAATACAACGTTGAAACGAGTTTTCCCTCTTTGTTAAGTACAAAAAAAGCCAAAGGGGCTGTGGTCGAGTGGTTAAGGAGTTGTGGACTTGTTCCACAGATCCTTGCTTCGAGACCCACTGGAGGCATCTTTATTTCGGGGTGATATTCGACCCGTAGGTCGCATCTCGGGAGTAGGTTACGGATCCTATGCTGAAAAAACCGGCTTGCCTTTCAAAAAAAAAAAAAAAAGTACAAAAAAATTTGTTAGTTGAGTCAAATTTGTTGTATTTGTCATTATTAAAGCACCCAAGTGGTCAAAAAGTCAATATGGTCGCTCAATTCTTTGGACTCTCGGATTGCACCAAAATTGGCCTCCAATAGAGGCTACAATGTTGAAATAAATTTTCCTTATTTGTTAAGCATAACAAAACTTGTTAGTTGAGCCAAAGTTGTTGCATTTGTCATTATTAACATAACCACAGTGTGACACTAAGTCCATTTTGACATTCAATCACATAAATCCTCTGACTCTGAGATTGCACACTGATTGGCTTCCAAATGACTACAACTTTGAAATTAGTCTTCCCTCTCTGTTAAGCACCACTAAACTTGTTTGTTGATTCAAACTTTTTCCAATTGTCATTCTAAACATACAAAGTAGTTAGAATTCAAACGAAGTCTATTTGTTCACTTAAATACTTTGACCTTGAGATCGCAAGCAAATTGGGTTCCAATTGACTCTACAGCTAAACTTCTTCTTTGTTAAGCACAACTAAACTTTTTTGTTGAACAAAACTTGTTGAAATTATCATTCTCAAAATTTCCAAGCTATTAAAAGTAAACCGAGGTCTATTTGGTTTCTAAAATCCTTGGACTATAGGTTTGTACCTAAATTGGCCTTCAATAGAGCGTATAATGTTGAAATGGGTTTTCCCCTTTTGTAAGCACCACAAAACTTGTTGCATTTGTCATTATAAACGTGCACAAGCGGTTAGAAGTCAAACGAAGTCCATTTTGTCCCTCTAATGCTTCGACTCTCAGATTGCGCCCAAATTGGCATCTGATTGAGCCTACAATATTTAAACGAGGTTTACTTTTGTTAAGCACAAGATTTTTTTTTTGAGTCAAACTTGTTGCATTTGTAATCATTAATGTACCCAAGCGGTCAAATGAATTCTATTTGGTCACTCAAATCCTAGGACTCTTGGACTATCCCCAAATTGGCGTTCAAGCACAACAAAAAACTTGTTTGTTGAGTCAAAATTGTTGCAAGTGATTAGAAGTAAAACAAAGTCCATTTGGTCACTCAAACACTACACCAAAAGGCCAGTTTAGCTACGCCGAGCTGGCCACGGTTTTAAACCGTTGGTTTAGTTGCCACGGCTAAAAATCGTAGCTATAATGACCAACGGCTTAAAACCGTGGAAAAAAAACTAGCAACGGCTTAAAACCGTTGGCTTATTGGCCACAGCCAAAAACCGTAGCTATACCTAGCAACGGCTCAAAACCGTGGCTACTAGTAGCAACAGCTTAAAACCGTGGGTACTAGTAGCAACGGCTTCAACCCGTGGGTAATAGTAAAAAAACGGTTTAAAACCGTTGCAAAAAAAAAACTTGGCTGGCTAATAGTAGCAACGGCTCAAAACCGTGGCAACCTAAAAAGCTGAAAAAAAAATTGGGCGGGCTATTTTGGCGCTCGACTTAAACCTTCCCCTCCATTCGACTTCCCTCCACTCGACTCCACTTCCCTGCTCCCTCCCTCGACTTCCCTCCTCGCCTCCTTCCCTGGTCTTCCCTCCTTACTCAGCGTCTTCAACCTCCAAACCATTGCCCTCGACTTCCCTGGTCTTCCCTCCTTACTCAGCGTCTTCAACCTCCAAACCATTTGCAAAATCGATCAGCGACTGCAACCTCGAAACCATTCTCTCGTACAGGTACTCTCTCTCTCTCTCTGTTTTCTTTTTGATGAAATTAGGGTTCCTGAATCTAGAGTTTTTTTTTTTATTTAGAGGTTATGAATCTCTAGGGTTCCTGAATTGTTTTTTGAATCTGTAGGTTTTATTTAGAGGTTTTTTGAAATTAGGGTTTGTATCTGGAATTTGACGTTATTAAAGCTGATTTCAACTTGATTTCATAGTCGAGTTTGTAGTTCACAAGTTTCAATATGGTTATAGAACCTTAAAACCACGAGGGTTGCTAGAATAAGACAATGTTGCAGGTGATGATTAGCAGTGGGAGAAGTAGATTTTGGGTCCTTGACTGGACCATGTGTGATCCCAGTAGCCTGGGCTTGGTGTAATTAGGTTTTTTCTCCAGGTTTCAATTGCATTTCTGATTTGGCAAAGGTAAACAAAATCAATATTCATCGAGATTTGTGTTTCACCTTAGTTGTTTGAAATTCACAGTGAGTATGACTTGTTCATCCTCTGAAAAAGTTAATTTTGCTACAATTAGATGGTGGTCGACAAGTTTCGTTCGGTCAAGTAAAGGAGAAAAACCAAGTAAAAATGTTTCTTATAGGCCTTTTCGGTTAGGTTGTGTGTTTTCACCTACTTGGTTTTGTATGAAGCGTGGGGACTGGAAATACTATAAGGTTACTTGAATCTATTCATTTCTGGCTCAAGGTTTTAGCTAGGTTGAACCTCTTACTTAAAATTGGAGTCTCTTTCCTTTCCTTGTAGGAGAATTTTAATTATGTTGGTTGGTTATGATATTTAGAAGGGAATTCACATACATACGTGGAACAGTTGTATTTAGTATGTTATATGGTACATGACATGGTACGTCGGACCTAATTTTGAACTTGCATGGTAGCTAGTCAAATGTAGTTAGGACCACAAGTGCCACCATTTTCTCAATTTGTTCATCCATTCTCATGATTCCAACCAACATATAAAGGAGTAGATATTCTTCTGAGTATGAATGAGTACTTATCAACTCTTCCACCCTGTAGTAGTCTGAGTGTAACATCATATGAACATTCTAACTTGTAAAACACTTTGTTGGGAATCCAGGGTCTGAAGTTTGAACCTAGATTTGGATTTCTACAATAAGTATTAGTGTGTGTGATGACTCGCACCATGGAAAATCTCTAACCAACCAATGGACTATAAACTTTGTCAATATGGGCAACTGGTATTACATCTTAAATTAATCTCTTATATATCAAACTGTTATCGCTTGTAAAATGACTTTCCAATGAAAAGGCCATAAATGGTTTTCTTTCCTTGAAAATATTATTTTGTTATTATCATGTCCAAGAGCTTATTTCTTTGAACTATCACCTTTAATTAGAAAATTTGAAGGTGATGACAAACATTCATGCTCATAGAAAAAGTAATTGCCAACAAAATAATTGCTACACAACGAGCAAAATCAAACTTAATTGACATGAGAATCGGTATATTTGACAAGGATTCAATGTTTGTTTCTTTTTTATGCTTTCCATGTGCTATGTAGTGTGATTTTTCGAATTTTATTCTTACCTTGGTGATTTCTGCAACAGAGATCAGACTTTCCTTATGCTTCAAATTCAGGATTGAGGTGAAACTTTACAAGAGTGATCCACAAGGAGACATGATGGGGGATTTGGACGTTGGTGATTTCTTCGTATGGTGTAAAAATCATGTGGAACTTGATGATTGATAGTTACAACTATGTTGGAAGCAATGTAATGGTGGCAGCAAAAGAGGAGCTGAGTAAAATACACTACGGGCACGTGATTGTTCATTTTAAGGTAACTAGCTGAAGCTTAAGTGCAAGTATCTATAGACTTAAATTATGTTTGAGAACAAATTTTCAATTTTATGTCTGTATTTACTGCAGTGACCTTGCTCAGAATCAACTCACTGGTGAGATTCCAAGGCTAATCTATTGGAATGAAGTTCTTCAGTATCTGTGAGTATTCATCCATCACTACTAGTAGCTCTTAAACTATGTTTTCTGTTTAACTGAAATATTACTGTTAAGTTTGATCTTTAGTAGTCTTTTTATGCTAAAAGATAACGTATTTGCATTCTTATACAACCAATTCCCAAAATATGACAGAGAAACATAATTCCTTATGTTGCAAACTCCATTTTGCAATTGCTGACTTGTATTACCATGTATTGATATATTACAAGTTATAATATCACATAGGTTTGATTAGAACTATATGAAAAAAGGTCTAGTTGTGGGTGCAATTACTGAACATTGTAGGCTATTTCATTGACTTTTATTTGCTTGCTGACCATTAGTATTCAATGATTTCATTATTTGGAAGAACTTGCAATAATGATTTGCAAGAATTAATCAGCTTATATCTTGATGTGGAAAGTGTAGAAAGTGTGGTTGTAGTGCAAGGAAGTTGTTGTGATATGTGAAGGAAGGAAGTTTCCATGTGCGTGGGCATATCACATATCCTCCTTGGTCTATATAAATCCATCTTGTTTGAGTTGGCTTCTAATTTATTATTCCCTGTTAAGTCTTCTGCTTGACCACTTTGTTATTCTCCAAAGTTCAAACAGCTAATGTAAGTGAATGTTATTCTTTCTTGTGAAGTTGAGTTTCCTAATTTCTAAAATTGATGAGTTGTATACTTGTTTTGCTAATTTCGGACTCTTCAGGCTGATGCTGTTGTTTTATATGCAGGAGCGAGGATGCGCGTCGAGCAGGCTTGCAGCGCACCTACATACTTAACTATCTATTGTTACAAGACGACGATGAATCTGATTTATTTACCTCAGATATTGATGACGATGATGAGATTGGAACCATATTTGTAAGTCATGGATGTCATTTGGTCAAAGGGAAACAAGGTCATGCTATGGAATGTTGTTTTGCTATTTTTGATGGACATTCAGGTCGTCTTGTTGCAGATTACTTGCAGAGGCATCTTTTTGACAATATCTTAGACGAGGTACTTGCTTTTGACTTGAAGCTTGAAGCTTTCCTCCTTTTTTTGGTTGTTGTTTTTAAAGTAAAAAGTGGCTCCTTATTAACACCACTAACTAGGTTTTGGTTTAACTATTTTGCTATCAGTACATGAACCTTTCATAACATATTTGAAAATTAAAATGGATCACTGTTTTGATGTTATCACCACATTTGTATCATGACTAGCCCGATCTATGGACAAATACTGAGAAAGCAATCAAGAGGGCATATATGAAAATAGATGAAGAAATTTTGGACAGAGTTGTTGCTTCCCGTGGAGGGTCGACAACAGTTACAACAATGATAGTTGTTGTTTCACGGGCTGTAGTTCGTTGGTCATGTTCAGTTCTTGACAATGGAATTTTTATGTTTCAGATCTAGTAAATGTCTTTGAAGTGTTCCTTCCACAACTTCTTCTATACCCCATTGAATGGAGAGGCTGCAGCCTTGATGATGCGTGATAAAGCTACATTCGACCAAAGAGTGAAAGGTTGTGTTCGTATATCTTCTTTGATTATAAATGCTTTGCGTGCTAATTTGATATGATTGAAAATGCTTTTATAGATCTACTTTCATTACTCAAATCGAATAAGTTTTCCAAGTTAAAATATTTGCAGCATTGATTCTACTTACCTTCCACTGATGATGAGAAATATTTGGCGAATTGCGCTTTTTTTATTTATTTATTTTAATCTTGTGGCGCTTTCCTTTTTTTCTGAAATTTCAGTCATGGGAGAAAACAATCGATCAATTTAAGCTAGGAGAAGGAGTAATGCCAGCGAGCTTCAAAGTACTTCATGATCCTGTTAGAAATAATGAGACCTTACTTGCAGATTTTGGTGAAAGTGCAATAGGAAGAGTTGCTCCTGTTGACTCTGGATTTTGGTGGATTATATTGCTTCGTGCATACACAAAATCTACAGGAGACTCTTCCTTAGCTGATTTACCAGCTTGTCAGAAGGGCATGCGTCTCATTTTGAGTTTATGTCTATCAGAAGGATTCGATACATTTCCTACTTTGCTATGTGCTGATGGTTGTTCCATGATTGATCGTAGAATGGTGAGTTTCTCTTATCATCTTGTAATGTTCACTAGTCGTAGGTGTGTATGCTTTATGTTTTTAACTCTGCAATTTGAAATTTTGAAATAGATGAATTATTGACTCTTAAAGGCAATCTTCAATAACTTAGTTTCCTCAAGCTGAGATGTAAACCCCTTACTAATATGTTCTGTCTCTTTACTGCTTTAGGGTGTTTATGGGTATCCTGTTGAAATACAAGCTCTTTTCTTCATGGCTTTAAGATGTGCACTGCCTTTACTCAAGCAAGATGAAGAGGGTAAAGAGTTTGTGGAGAGAATCGTCAAACGCCTTCATGCACTAAGCTATCACATGAGAACTTATTTTTGGCTTGACCTAAAGCAACTTAACGATATTTATCGGTTTAAAACTGAGGAGTACTCTCACACTGCAGTCAACAAGTTTAATGTCATGCCTGATTCTCTTCTAGATTGGGTATTTGATTTCATGCCGACACATGGTGGCTACTTCATTGGAAATGTTAGTCCTGCAAGAATGGATTTCCGCTGGTTTTGCTTAGGTAACTTTATTGCAATTCTTTCATCCTTGGCAACCCCTGAGCAGTCTGCAGCTATTATGGATCTTATTGAGTCGCGCTGGGAAGAATTAGTTGGAGAAATGCCACTTAAGATTTGCTATCCAGCCATAGAAAGTCATGAATGGCGGATTGTTACAGGCTGCGATCCAAAAAACACTAGATGGAGTTTACCACAATGGAGGGTCTTGGCCAGGTAAGGAATTTGATTATCGATATTACAAGTAGTCACATAGTTAACCATATGATCCCAAGTCATGACATTTGATCAATTTATTTTAGAATATTGATTATAAATGAGATTTTGCGTTTTTTTTTTCCCTTGGACAAAGTTCTACTATGGCTCCTCAATTTGCTACTCCCTCCTTTATCAGTAAACACTGGAGATAATCCGGCGGTAACTGAAAGGGAAGGGATGATCCGAACACTGCAGCACAGAGCGCCTCCCAGGCAGGGTGCGCTGCAGTTTCAGCGTGCTCTGCATTGCAGACAGAGTGCGATGTTGATCCAGACAGAGTGCGATTCAGCGTGTCTGCTGTACGTGCTGTTTCTGGCCGCAGCGGGTTTCAGCGTGCGCGGTTAGCACACCGGTTTTGAGCTGTGGTTGAGGTCTGCTGGGAGGCTTGCGGGTTTTTCTGCACGCTGCTGCGAAACAGAGCTTGCGTTGGTGCTGTTCGGGTTGCTGGGAGCTGACTGCTTGGGCTGACTTCATTTTGTTATAGTTTTATACAACTTATTTTGTTTTGTTATCAATATGAAAGCTACAATGAGTGACATTTCCTTCTGTCAATATTTATTGAGTTGTTTTTTGTTATTGTTCAAAGTATACTTCTTTGTTTAGAGTCTTTCTGCATTATCATCTGCATTATCACCACTAACATTTTACTGATGTGTCTTATGCATCACTTACAATAAGACAGTGACATCTTAGATGGTTTATGCAGATCCTGATTTGGGATCTGAAGATAACTTCGGGATTTGGAAGATTGATGATACAGACAACAGTTTTTATACGCAGCCCTTTAGGATCAAATATGCAAGGCAGGATGTCCTGTTATCTGTTATGGTCTCTTTTGATCTCTCTCTTGGAAAACATGAGGTACATTTTTTTCTTAAACACTTCCAGTGATCTATGTAGTCATTAGAAGCTCGTGCCTTCCACTTCCTGTTCTACATAGTAAAGCCATAGTAAGCAGATTCCTTCTCCTTGTTTAGGATGTGGAAATGGGAAAGTATAAGTATTTATGAAGTGTTGGTACTATCATATTTTGAAAATATACAATTTGGCATAATACAGAGTCCAGATATCAACTATCAATGAGATGCTAAAATTGGCATGGACACTTTTCAATGCTAATGCTTACTATCATCTCAAGATTTCAGGGAATCTGCAAACCCTTTTGTAGAACAAGCAGTGCAATATGCAGTAGCAACTGCACATGCAACACTAACCAACAATGATAAAAAAGATGTACTACAGAAGCTGCTCTTGCAAGGTATTGCTGGTGCTTTTTGTTTATTAAGATTATGAACTTGTCTCTAAAGAATCTGAGAACTCATGTCTTATTCTCATTTATGGAAACTAATCTTTAAAATGCATACAAAGCCTTACTTTAAAGCCTCCAAAAAGAAAGATGAGTCAAGTGATGACTCTGAAAGTGAATCTGATGAAGAGGAGGTACATGTTTAGTATTCTTTGCTTCAAAGCCTTACTTGTTGGATTGGCGTGGCTAAAATGTATATTTGTTTCAAACCAGCCATTAGAACTGATTGAAAGTTTATGTTGTCTTTTGCAACAAAGAGTCTTATCAGAAAGGTGGTAAAAGCCAGGGACAGAGTATATTTGTTAAAGGTTTTGATACCTCCCTTGGCCATGATGAGGTAAAAATCCATACAGAGTTGATTTTATATTAAAAATCAATACAAAGTTGACTCATGAAACTCTTTTCTTGATTTTGAATCATTTACAGCTGATATTTTATATAAATAACAGTTAATAAAAGCTTAAAGAATAGTGATATGTTTATTGCAAACAAAGTCAAAGTGGCCTCTTTTCCTGAGCTCATGAACTTCAGCATTGGAGGTGTACACGTACTTCAGCAAACAAAGATCTGTTTTCCTGAGCTCATGAATTTCATTTGGACGGAGAGATGTTACTTGTTAGATGGTCTCTATTGAAAGAGTTCCATTGGTAGAAAGGAGTTTTTCCTTTTGAAGAAAAACAATGTTGTTTCAAACGAAGAAACTTGGGCTCCCTATCAGACCGGACTGTCCAATTGTGAGAACTAAATTCTGTATTCTAGTTCTTTCAATATTGAAAATTTGAAATAGCTCATTCCTTCTATTATAACTTATTTTGCAATGATTTTCGTAGATTGGATTCATAGGAAGACTGGATTATCAAAAGGGAATTGATCTGATCAGAGCTGCAATGCCAGATCTTCTGCAAGATGATGTTCAATTTGTAAGCTTATATTTTTATTATTGAGGTGTTATTTAGCTTTATTTCACCTTATCCCTTCAATAAGAGTAATTCGCTTCTCCTTTTATAGTTGTTTTTGTGCCATCCTCTATCATCAGCACTCTGCCTTCACTATTCTCATGAAATTACACAATGTAGTTATAGTCACCCAATTAGACAGCGTGGTTGTCTTTTATGTGGTTATATTAATTCTTAAACTTGCTCTCTGTCTCTGCAGTTATAGGGTTGTAGATTGTGTTCCACAAAATGTGTATTTTATTTCTGACTTGAGCTATCTTACCTTGTTCAGGTTATGCTTGGGTCAGGGGACCCACAAACTGAAAACTGGATGAGAGCTACGGAGGCTGCTTACAAGGACAAGTTCCGTGGTTGGGTTGGATTTAATGTTCCTATTTCTCACAGGATAACGGCTGGGTAGGTTACTATTGATTTTTAAAGTGCAATGTTCTCACTTCAAAATTTTCAATAATGTTAATATATTTGAAAATACACAGCTGTGACATACTATTGATGCCTTCAAGATTCGAGCCTTGTGGTCTAAATCAGTTGTATGCAATGCGTTATGGAACTATTCCTGTAGTTCACTGCACTGGAGGTCTTAGAGTAAGTTAACCTAGAAAAAATTGCATTTGATTCTGTCTTTGGCTGATTTATTTATTTATTCACTTTTCTCTGTCTACAGGTACAAAGACTCCATTACAAAGAATACCAGAGGATGGAAGGAGAGGCTGTTTTCTCAGAGCACTTCCATGGCTGATATTGGTTCAGAAGTTAAGAGAGAGGTAAATGCTGGCATTGCTAGCGTATCACGCTTAATGGAGCGTCTTGAAACCAGAGAAAATAGTGAAGCAACAGGTTCCTCTGCATCAAATAATGTGGCAGTGGATTCAGTTAGGGAGTTGGATAATCAGAGGATTACAAGGGATCATGGTAACAACCAGCCAAATAATGCTTCAGCTTCTTGTGCTGCAAGTTCAGGTCAAAATTAAGCTGTCCATTTCTTAGCAATATCAGGTCTCAGCATTTCATCTTTTAAGGTTAGTTATAGATACTTATTTTTTATTTAAATTGGGATCGTGTTGTGGTACTAGTATGATGATAGTGACAAATGAGATATTGTTCTATTATATCTAGATTTATGAACTATTTAAAATGTTTAGCATATAAATTGCATTGATCTGTGATGATTGCAAATGGAATTTTTGTTGTTTAAATTGTAATATTGGTTGGAAAGTAGAAATTTTCTCCAGTAAAGGAGTTATGGGACAGTATTGCTTTATCTTTCCTGTAGGATTTAGTACACATTTTCATATTCCTGGCAGAGATAAGACTGAGAAATGAGAAGTAACTTGAAAAGAAAAACTTAGAAAAAAGGTGATACATAAAATCTACCCAGAATCTGTTCTAAAAACACCAGATGGAAGACCACCTCTTCTTCAGACGTGGCCCTCTTACTAAGGCTAAACAAATACCCTGTTACTATCCTTCCCAATGTTTAGGGAAAAAAATTGTCACAATATTTTCAATTTAGTTCAATTCCATAGTTACAATGATACTATCAAATAGGATTGAACTAGCCATACCTCAAGATCAAAGAAGCCAATGATCGTATATGCAGTTTGTCATTATCAAAGGTAGCTATCCTGGAGATTCCTTGGAAGATTTCTTGCATGATAAACTGAACTCTAAAAGGAAGATGAGTTTATATTAAAAATAAAGTTGAGTCTAAAAGGAAGACGAGTTTATAGCAAAAATTCTAACTTCTTATCCAAAATCACCAAACAACCTTCTCATATAGATGTATGAGCTGAGTGTCCCTTAGCAACAGGACCAAATCTAATTACACTGGACAAATTTTCCTGAACCAGAAGCCTGCCAAATAAATTTTCCTGAACCAGAAGCCTGCCAAATAGAGTTTGGTGGAATTGTGGGAGTTTCCATTGGTATTTACAAATGTAAACTGCCAATTTGGTGGTGTCAGAACACTGTCATGAACTTCAAGGGGAAATTTGGAACTGAAATGTAGTTGGCTTTTTTTCTTAACGACTGGCTCACTGTAACCTTCTAGTTGTTGATCAGAAATTTGTTGGTAGCGATGCTTAATTTATCAGTATAAAACTCTGAACATGGTTATGCTTTAAATGGTTATAAAATATATTATATTTACATGATATGTTTGTACACAATTTATGATTTTTTTTTTCTCTTTCTTCCTGCATTATTTTCTTAGATGGAAGAATCCAAGAAGTTTGCTAATGCACAGCCTAGATCATATCCATCACCGACGCAAGCAGGGTTTGGACACAAGGCTGAAAACCATGGTTCATCTTTACATACTGCTCATAGGTATCCCCCAGACAGACCAAATGCTGCAGTACCTGCTGGAGCAGCTTCATCAGCAGTCCATGTTTCTACACCGGCTCCAACATCTTCATCAAATATGTTGCCTGTCAATGAAGTACAATCAGCTGCTATATCCAGGTTCCCGCCTGCCAATTCTTCAGAAAGAGGTGCATCTTCCTTACCCTTGCCTCGAACAGAGGTGCATTTCAGGTCGGATGGAAGATCAAATATGTTGACTCATTCATCGCAAGTTCAAGGTATAGAGTGCCACCCTTTGGCTATTTCATCTACATAGTAATATGAGAATGTAGAACCATCCATGTCAGCAGTTGATAGTTATGATTTTCTTTTTTACTTCCCCAGTCTTTGGGTGCTATATGTCCTAAAAATTCTGTTCAGACCAAATAAGATATAGCCATCTGTACTTTTTCACATGCTCAATTTCTCGCCATCCTCGTGCTTCTCTTTTAGTCATTCATATATGTTATCAGTTATAAAGATAAGTTAACTATATCTGATTGGTTTTTTTTTTTTTTTTTGTTGCGACATATATGTATGAAAACAAGACAACATTTAAGAAACAGTAGAAGCCTCCGTCAGAAAGACGGGAAAGCTACTTGGGAGTGAATTTTTTCTCTACAATATTTTTTCTAATTGTAGTTCTTGAATTTTAACCAAACCTCCCTATGTCCAATTGTTAGGTTAGTCATGAAGCTCCAGTGACTGGAGGTTTTGGAGCCGAAATCTCTTATTCTATTGCTGAATGCTGCTTCTTGAGGGTAAGTTCTTTCTTTTGGTTACAATACAAATATACAACACTGATCAAATAGATTCCATGGAATTGTTAGCAGTATTTCTTGGAATTTCTAATACACATTATTCCGAACAAGTCTGTTTATGATGTTTAGTAGTTGATTTCACACATTCAGATGTCTGACATGGAAATTTTGAATGCTAATTTAGAACTTAATATGTATTAATATTAGACTACATATTATTATACATGAAGCAGTGTTTGTTATGAAGCTTATGCATCAGATTTGGCTTGAATGTTTCATTTATTTTGAAGCTTGGTCGATCAAATCAAGATTTTGTTTCCCCCGTTTGTATGGTTTTTATGGATGGAAAGCATTTTAAGTTTGCAAACCTTACAAGAGGAAGCTTCAGATTTGAATAGCTAGCTGTAAAAAATGATGTATAATAGCTACAGATATAATTACTTGTATCTTTGTTTTCATCATTTTAAAAGAACATGTTTAGATATGCTTTATAACTTAAGAAACTGGCGGGGTCGCAGGTTTTATGCAAATTATAACATCTTTGCCATGTCTGAATGCAAACTTAAGAACAAAGTCTATATAAACTTCTTTTCTTGTTAGAAGGATCTCACACAGCAGCCCTAGATTTCATGAAAACATAATTTGTGTGAAGCAGTTGTGTCTGCTTTTGTCAGGACATGTGGACCTTTATGTTCAAGTACACAACACCAACCAACAAATACATTTTTCTGCATTCACCAAGTAATCTAAATTAGGGTGTTTCAGAGCTTTTGGAATGATTATAAAACATGAATCAGTCTAAACATAATTCGTCTCTTCACAGACCAGGTGCTGCATTCTCATCATTTTCAGTATATTGAACAAGCAACTACCGAAAGAAATGGGGCCTGTTCCTAAGGGTATTGTGTATGGTAAGCCTAAGAATCAAGGTATTACCCAACTGAAGTTCCAGAGGAATAAGAGATCAGTTGCTGAGGAGGGCTTGGGTTCTTCATGGGTATGCTTCTTGGGGCATTGGATAGTCCTCTGATGCAAGAACAAATGACTGCAAAAAAACAATTTGTTCATGAAGCCAATCAAATGGGGAGAAGGAGCTATAGCTCTGCTAAGACATTTGCAGTGATGGGTTTGATATTTTCAGCTTGAATGTGCAGTAGAGAAGGTATGAGAGAAATCAATTTGCATCAATGTATTTTCTTACATTATAACTAGGTGGATTTGTATTGTTGGAAAAAACATAGAGAAATTTTTTTGTTTTAGATGCGAGCGAAACATGATATAACAAGGTTCCATTTGTTCAGGTTAATCCTGTTATTGTACATTAGTGCTATGTGTTTACATGTTTTTGTTTGGCGTCAAAACTTAACAAGTTCCTTTTTACGGTTGATTTTGTATTTATCTAGCATATAGTTTGTGGAATCCTATTCGTGTCGGAGGCATGACACAAACCTTAGTAAGGACTGATTTTGCAGGTGCCACGGCTGTGATTTTGCTGCAGCAGCAAAAAAAATATATAATTTTTTTTTTCGATTATATTAATTTGCAACGGTTTCAACCCGTTGCAACAAATCAGATTTTTTTTTTTTTTGAATTTTGTTTTAACTGCCAACGGCTTAAAATCGTGGTCGTATCTTGCCACGGCTGCAAACCGTTGTCTTTCTCCATCAGTTGCCACGGCTTAAAACCGTGGCCAAGCCGTGCCACGGCTTAAAACCGTTGCTATGATGTTTGCCACGGCTTCTTTCTCCATGTTTAGCCATGGCTTACAACCGTGGCCATGTTTAGCCACGGCTTAGAACCGTTGCTATGTCGTTAGCCACGGTTTATAACCGTTGCTAATGGGGATTTTTGGTGTAGTGAAATCCTATGACTCTCGGATTGCACCCTAATTGGCCTTCAATTGAGCCTACAACATTGGAACGAGTTTTCCCACTTTGTTAGGCACCATAAAAAACTTGTTTGTCGAATCAAACTAGTTGCAATTGTCATTCTAAACATGCCCAAGTGATTAAAAGTCAAACCAAGCCCATTTGTTCACTAAAATTGGCCTCCAATTGTGCGTACAATGTTGAAACAAGTTTTCCCTCTTTGTTAAGCACAACAAAACTTGTTTGTTGATCCAAAGTAGTTGCCTTTATCATTAATAACACACCCAAGCTCTCAAACAAAGCCTATTTGTACATTCAAGACTTTGGACCGTCGGATTGCACCCAAATTGGCCTCCAATTGAGCCTACAACACGGAAACAAACATTCCCTTTTTGTTAAGCACAACAAAACTAATTTGTTGAGTCAAACTTGTTGCATTTGTTGTTATTAATGTACCCAAACGGTCAAAAAGTCCATTGGGTTACTCAAATCTTGGGACTCGCTGTTTGCACCCGAATTGGCCTTCAATTAAGCCTACAACATTGAAACGGGTTTTGCCTCTTTGTTAAGTACAACAAAACTTGTTTGTTGAGTCAAATTTGTAGCATTTTAGGTTATTAAAGTACTCAAGTGGTCAAACAAATTCTGTTTTGTTACTGAAATCTGAGGACTCTCAGATTCTCCCCAAATTAGCCTTCATTTGAGCGTACAACATTAAAACGAGTTTTCCCTCTTTGTTAAGCACAACAAAAAAATTGTTTCTCGAGTCAGACTTGTTGCAATTGTCATTCTAAATATACCCAAGTGGTTAGAAGTAAAAAAAAATCCATTTGGTCACTAAAATCCTTGGACACTTGGATTGCACCCAAATTGGCCGCCAATTGTGAATGCAGCGTTGAAACGACTTTCCCTCTCCTTAAGTACAAAAAAACTTGTTTGTCGAGTCTAATTTATTGCATTCATCATTATTAAAGCACCCAAGTGGTCAAAAAGTCTAATTGGCCTCCAATAGAGCCTACAACGTTGAAACAAATTTTCCCTCTTTGTTAAGCATAACAAAACTTGTTAGTAGAGCCAAAGTTGTTGCATTTGTCACTATTAACATAACCACGCGGTGAAACTAAGTCCATTTTGACATTCAAATGCATGGACTCTTGAGGTATATTTGGTCACTTAAATCCTTTGACTCTGAGATTGCACGCAGATTGGCTTCCAATTGACTACAACTTTGAAATGTGTCATTCCTCTTTGTTAAGCATAACTAAACTAGATTTTTTATTCAAACTTTGTGAAATTGTCATTCTAGACATACCAAGTAGTAAGAAGTCAAATGAAGTCTATACACGTATATCCTTTGACTCTGAGATCGCAAGCAAATTGGGTTCCAATTGACTTTACATCTAAACTTCTTATTTGTTAAGCACAACTAAAATTTTTTGTTGAGGCAAACTTGATGAAATTTTCATTCTCAAAATATCCAAGCTATTAGAAGTAAAACGAGGTCCATTTGGTTACTAAAATCCTAGGACTCTCGGATTGTACCTAAATTGACCTTCAATGGAGCCCACAACGTTGAAACAAGTTTTCCCTCTATCTAATCACAATAAAACTTGTTTGTTGAATAAGAATTGTTGCATTTGTCATTTAAACATGCAGAAGCAGTTAGAAGTCAAACAAAGTCCATTTTGTCCCTCTAATGCTTCGACTCTCGGATTGCTCCCAAATTGGCTTCCAATTGAGCCTACAACATTTAAACGAGTTTTTCCCCTTTGTTAAGCACAAGAAAAATTGTTTATTGGGTCAAACTTGTTGCATTTGTAATCATTAATGTACCCAAGCAGTCAAATGAATTATATTTGGTCACTCAAACCCTGGGACTCTTGTATTGTCCCCAAATTGGCCTTCAATAAGGTTAACAACGTTAAAACGAAATTTCTCTCCTTGTTAAGCGCAACAAAAAAACTTGTTTGTTGAGTCAAAATTGTTACAATTGTAATAATAAACATACACAAGTGGTTAGAAGTCAAACAAAGTCCATTTGGTCATTCAAATCCTATGACTCTTAGATTGCACCCAAATTAGCCTTCATTTGAGCATACAACGTTGAAACGAGTTTTCCCTCTTTGTTAAGCACCACAAATAACTTGTTTGTTTAGTCAAACTTGTTGAAATTTTCATTCTAAACATGCCCATGTGGTTGAAAGTAAAACCAAGCCCATTTGGTCACTAAAATCCTTGGACTCTCTGATTGCACCAAAATTGGCCTACAATTGTGCCTACAACGTTGAAACAAAATTTCCCTCTTTGTTAAGCACAACAAAACTTGTTTGTTGATCCAAAGTAGTTGCCTTTATCATTAATAACACACCCAAGCTCTCAAACAAAGCCTATTTGTACATTCAAGACTTTGGACCGTCGGATTGCACCCAAATTGGCCTCCAATTGAGCCTACAACACGGAAACAAACATTCCCTTTTTGTTAAGCACAACAAAACTAATTTGTTGAGTCAAACTTGTTGCATTTGTTGTTATTAATGTACCCAAACGGTCAAAAAGTCCATTGGGTTACTCAAATCTTGGGACTCGCTGTTTGCACCCGAATTGGCCTTCAATTAAGCCTACAACATTGAAACGGGTTTTGCCTCTTTGTTAAGTACAACAAAACTTGTTTGTTGAGTCAAATTTGTAGCATTTTAGGTTATTAAAGTACTCAAGTGGTCAAACAAATTCCGTTTTGTTACTGAAATCTGAGGACTCTCAGATTCTCCCCAAATTAGCCTTCATTTGAGCGTACAACATTAAAACGAGTTTTCCCTCTTTGTTAAGCACAACAAAAAAATTGTTTCTCGAGTCAGACTTGTTGCAATTGTCTTTCTAAATATACCCAAGTGGTTAGAAGTAAAAAAAAAATCCATTTGGTCACTAAAATCCTTGGACACTTGGATTGCACCCAAATTGGCCTCCAATTGTGAATGCAGCGTTGAAACGACTTTCCCTCTCCTTAAGTACAAAAAAACTTGTTTGTCGAGTCTAATTTATTGCATTCATCATTATTAAAGCACCCAAGTTGTCAAAAAGTCTATTTGGTCGCTCAAATCCTGGGACTCTCGGATTGCACCAAAATTGGCCTCCAATAGAGCCTACAACGTTGAAACAAATTTTCCCTCTTTGTTAAGCATAACAAAACTTGTTAGTAGAGCCAAAGTTGTTGCATTTGTCACTATTAACATAACCACGCGGTGAAACTAAGTCCATTTTGACATTCAAATGCATGGACTCTTGAGGTATATTTGGTCACTTAAATCCTTTGACTCTGAGATTGCGCGCAGATTGGCTTCCAATTGACTACAACTTTGAAATGTGTCATTCCTCTTTGTTAAGCATAACTAAACTAGCTTTTTTATTCAAACTTTGTGAAATTGTCATTCTAGACATACCAAGTAGTAAGAAGTCAAATGAAGTCTATACACGTATATCCTTTGACTCCGAGATCGCAAGCAAATTGGGTTCCAATTGACTTTACAACTAAACTTCTTATTTGTTAAGCACAACTAAAATTTTTTGTTGAGGCAAACTTGATGAAATTTTCATTCTCAAAATATCCAAGCTATTAGAAGTAAAACGAGGTCCATTTGGTTACTAAAATCCTAGGACTCTCGGATTGTACCTAAATTGGCCTTCAATGGAGCCCACAACGTTGAAACAAGTTTTCCCTCTTTGTAATCACAATAAAACTTGTTTGTTGAATAAGAATTGTTGCATTTGTCATTTAAACATGCAGAAGCAGTTAGAAGTCAAACAAAGTCCATTTTGTCCCTCTAATGCTTCGACTCTCGGATTGCTCCCAAATTGGCTTCCAATTGAGCCTACAATATTTAAACGAGTTTTTCCTCTTTGTTAAGCACAAGAAAAATTGTTTATTGAGTCAAACTTGTTGCATTTGTAATCATTAATGTACCCAAGCAGTCAAATGAATTATATTTGGTCACTCAAACCCTGGGACTCTTGTATTGTCCCCAAATTGGCCTTCAATAAGGCTAACAACGTTAAAACGAAATTTCTCTCCTTGTTAAGCGCAACAAAAAAACTTGTTTGTTGAGTCAAAATTGTTACAATTGTAATAATAAACATACACAAGTGGTTAGAACTCAAACAAAGTCCATTTGGTCATTCAAATCCTATGACTCTTAGATTGCACCCAAATTAGCCTTCATTTGAGCCTACAACGTTGAAACGAGTTTTCCCTCTTTGTTAAGCACCACAAATAACTTGTTTGTTTAGTCAAACTTGTTGAAATTTTCATTCTAAACATGCCCATGTGGTTAAAAGTAAAACCAAGCCCATTTGGTCACTAAAATCCTTGGACTCTCTGATTGCACCAAAATTGGCCTACAATTGTGCCTACAAAGTTGAAACAAATTTTCCCTCTTTGTTAAGCACAACAAAACTTGTTTGTTGATCCAAAGTAGTTGCCTTTATCATTAATAACACACCCAAGCTCTCAAACAAAGCCTATTTGTACATTCAAGACTTTGGACCGTCGGATTGCACCCAAATTGGCCTCCAATTGAGCCAACAACACGGAAACAAGCATTCCCTTTTTGTTAAGCACAACAAAACTAATTTGTTGAGTCAAACTTGTTGCATTTGTTGTTATTAATGTACCCAAACGGTCAAAAAGTCCATTGGGTTACTCAAATCTTGGGACTCGCTGTTTGCACCCGGATTGGCCTTCAATTAAGCCTACAACATTGAAACGGGTTTTGCTTCTTTGTTAAGTACAACAAAACTTGTTTGTTGAGTCAAATTTGTAGCATTTTACGTTATTAAAGTACTCAAGTGGTCAAACAAATTCCGTTTTGTTACTGAAATCGAAGGACTCTCAGATTCTCTCCAAATTAGCCTTCATTTGAGCGTACAACATTAAAACGAGTTTTCCCTCTTTATTAAGCACAACAAAAAAATTGTTTCTTGAGTCATACTTGTTGCAATTGTCATTCTAAGAATACCCAAGTGGTTAGAAGTCAAAAAAATTCCATTTGGTCACTAAAATCCTTGGACACTTGGATTGCACCCAAATTGGTCTCCAATTGTGAATGCAATGTTGAAACGACTTTCCCTCTTTGTTAAGTACAAAAAAAATTGTTTGTGTAGTCAAACTTGTTGCATTCATCATTATTAAAGCACCCAAGTGCTAAAAAAGTCTATTTGGTTGCTCAAATTCTGGGAATCCCGGTTTGCACCAAAATTGGCCTCCAATAGAGCCTACAACGTTGAAACGAATTTTCCCTCTTTGTTAAGCATAACAAAACTTGTTAGTTGAGCTAAAGTTGTTGCATTTGTCACTATTAACATAACCACGCGGTGAAACTAAGTCCATTTTGACAATCAAATGCATGGACTCTTGAGGTCTATTTGGTCACTTAAATCCTTTGACTCTGAGATTGCACGCAGATTGACTTCCAAATGACTACAACTTTGAAATGAGTCATTCCTCTTTGTTAAGCATAACTAAAATAGTTTGTTGATTTAAACTTTGTGCTATTGTCATTCTAGACATACTAAGTAGCTAGAAGTCAAACGAAGTCTATACACGTAAATCCTTTAACTCTGAGATCGCAATAAAATTGGGTCCCAATTGACTCTACAACTAAACTTTTTTGTTGAGCCAAACTTGATGAAATTGTCATTATCAAAATATCGAAACTGTTAGAAGTAAAATGAGGTCCATTTGGTTACTAAAATCCTAGGACTCTCGGACTGTACCTAAATTGGCGTTCAATGGAGCCTACAACGTTGAAACGGGTTTTCCTTCTTTGTAAGCACAACAAAACTTGTTTGTTCAATAAAATTTTTTGCATTTGTCATTATAATGTGCGCAAGCGGTAAGAAGTCAAACAAAATCAATTTGGTCCCTCAAATCCTTCGATTGTCGTATTGCACCCAAATTGGTCTCCAATTGAGCCTACAACATTGAAATGTGTTTTCCCTCTTTGTTAAGCACTAGAAAACTTGTTCGTAGGGTCAAACTTGTTGCATTTTTCATCATTAATGTACCCAAGCAGTCAAACGAAGTCCATTTGGTGACTCAAATCCTTGGACTCTTGGATTGCACCTAAATTGGCCTCCAATTGAGCCTACAAAACTTGTTTGTTGAGTCAAAACTTGTTGCATTTGTTGTTACTAACATACCCAAATGGTCAAAAAGTCCAGTTGGTCACTCAAATCTTTGGACTCTCGGTTTGCACCCGAATTGGCCTCCAATTAAGCCTACAACGCGGAAACGAGTTTTGCTTATTTGAGTCAAACTTGTTGCGTTTTACATTATTGACATACTCAAAGGATCAAACAAATTCCATTTTGACACTGAAATCCTGGGACTCTCGGATTGTCCCCAAATTGGCCTTCAATTGAGGCCATAACGTTAAAACGAGTTTTCCCTCTTTGTTAAGTACAACAAAACTTGTTTGTTGAGTCAAAGTTGTTGCATTTGTCTTTACTAAAGCACACTAGTGGTCAAAAAGTCCATGGTAGCTCAAATCTTGTGATTCTAGGATTGCACCAAAATTGGCCATTAAAAGACTCTACAAAGTTGAAACAAAATTTTCCTCTTTGTTAAGCATAACAAAACTTGTTAGTTGAGATAAAGTTGTTGCATTTGTCATTATTAACATAACCACGCGGTGAAATTAAGTCCATATTAACATTAAAATCCATGGACTCTTGAAGTCTATTTGGTTACTTAAATCCTCTGACTCTGAGATTGCAAGCTGATTGCCTTCCAAATGACTACAACTTTGAAATGAGTCTTCCCTCTTTGTTAAAAACAAGTAAACTTGTTTGTTGATTCAAACTTTTTGCAATTGTCATTCTAAACATACAAAGTAGTTAGAAGTTAAACGAAGTCTATTTGTTCACTTAAATACTTTTACTCTGAGATCGCAAGCAAATTGGGTTCCAATTGACTCTACAGGTAAACTTCTTGTTTGTTAAGCACAACTAAACTTTTTTGTTGAGCCAAACTTGTTGAAATTATCATTCTCAAAATATCCAAGCGGTTAAAAGTAAACTTGTTGGACTTTGAGATTGTACCTAAATTGGCCTTCAATAGAGCCTAAAACATTGAAATGGGTTTTCCCTCTTCGTAAGCACCACAAATCTTGTTTGTTGATCAAAACTTTTTGCATTTATCGTTATAAACGTACGCAAGTGGTTAGAAGTCAAACGATGTCCATTTTGTCCCTCTAATGTTTCAACTCTCGGATTGCGCCCAAATTGACCTCCAATTGAGCCTACAACATTTAAACGAGTTTTTCCTCTTTGTTAAGCACAAGAAAACTTGTTTGTTGAGTAAAAATTGTTGCATTTGTAATCATTAATGTACCCAAGCGGTCAAACGAATTTCATTTGGTCACTAAAATCCTGAGACTCTTGGATTGTCCCTAAATTGGCCTTCAATTGAGCCTACAACGTTAAAACGAGTTTTCCTTCTTTGTTAAGCACAACAAAAAACTTGTTTGTGGAGACAAACATGTTACAATTGTAATGCTAAACATACCCAAGTGGTTAGAAGTCATACAATGTTGATTTGGTCACTCAAATCTTATGACTCTCGGATTGCACCCTAATCTGCCTTCAGTTGAGCCTACAACGTTGAAACGAGTTTTCCCTCTTTGTTAAGAAAAACAAAAAACTTGTTTGTTGAGTCAAACTTGTTTCAATTATCATTGTAAACATTCCCAAGTGGTTAGAAGTCAAACCAACTCCATTTGGTCACTAAAATCCTTGGACTCTCTGATTACACCTAAATTGTCCTCCAATTGTGCCTACAATTTTGAAACGAGTTTTCCCTTTTTGTTAACCACAAAATTTTTTTTTTTGAGCCAAACTATATCATTAATAATGCACCCAAGCGCTCAAACAAAGCCTATTTGTACATTCATATCCTTGGAATGTCGGATTGCACCCGAACTGGCCTTCAATTAAGCCTAGAACGCTGAAACGAGTTTTGTCTCTTTGTTAAGCACAACAAAACTTGTTTGTTGAGTCAAACTTGTTGCATTTACATTATTGAAGTACTCAAGTGGTCAAACAAATTCCATTTTGTCACTGAAATCTGAGGACTCTCGTATTGTTCACAAATTGGCCTTAAATTGAGCGTACAATGTTAAAAGAGTTTTCCCTCTTTGTTAAGCACAACAAAAAATTTGTTTCTTGATTCAAACTTGTGGCAATTGTCATTCTAAATATACCCAAGTGGATCAAAGTAAAAAAAAAAATCCATTTGGTCACTGAATCCTTTGACACTTGGATTGCACCCAAATTGGACTCTAATTGTGAATACAACGTTGAAATGACTTTCCCTCTTCATTAAGTACAAAAAACTTGTTTGCTGAATAAAATTTGTTGCATTTGTCATTATTAAAGCACCCAAGTGGTCAAAAAGTCAATTTGGTCGCTCAAATCCTAGGACTCTCGGATTGCACCAAAATTGGCCTCCAATAGGGCCTACAACGTTGAAACGATTTTTGCCTCTTTGTTAAGCAGAAAAAAACTTGTTAGTTGAGCCAAAGTTGTTGCATTTGTCACTATTTACATAACCATGCGGTGAAACTAAGTCCAATTCGACATTCATATCCATGGACTCTTGAAGTTTATTTTGTCACTTAAATCCTTTGACTCTAAGATTGCACACAATTTGGCTTCCAAATGACTACAACTTTGAAATGAATCATTCCTCTTTGTTAAGCACAACTAAACTAGTTTGTTGATTCAAACTTTTTGGAATTGGCATTCTAAACATACCAAGTAGTTAGAAGTCAAACGAAGTCTATTTGTTCACTTAAATACTTTGACTCTGAGATCGCCAGCGAATTTGGTTCCAATTGACTGTACAACAAAACTTCTTTTTTGTTAAACACAACTAAATTTTTTTATTGAGCCAAACTTGATAAACTTTTTACCTTTTACATTATTGACATACTCAAGTGGTCAAACGAATTTTGATTTGTCACTCAAATCTTGGGACTCTTGGACTGTCCCCAAATTGGCCTTCAATTGAGCCTACGACGTTAAAATGAGTTTTCCCTCGTTGTTAAGCACAACAAAAAACTTTTTTGTTGAGTCAAACTTGTTGCAATTGTAGTACTAAACATACCCAAGTGGTTAGAAGTAAAAAAAAATCCATTTGGTCACTGAAATCCTTGGACTCTCGGATTGCACCCAAATTGGCCTCCAATTGTGCCTACAACGTTGAAACGAGTTTTCCCTCTTTTTTAAGCACAACAAAACTTGTTTGTTGACCCAAAATTGTTGCCTTTATCGTTAATAACCACCCAAGTTGTCAAACGAATTCTATTTTGACATTCAAACCCTTGGACTCTTGGATTGCACCGAAATTGGCCTCCAATTGAGCCTACAACATTGAAACGAGCATTCCTTCTTTCTTAAGCACAACTAAACTTGTTTGTTAAGTCCAACTTGATGAATTGTCATTTTAAACATACCCAAGTGGTTAGAAGTCAAACGAAGTCCATTTGTTCACTCAAATCCTTGGACTCTTTGATTGCAACAAAATTGGCTTCCAATTCAGCCCACAACGTTGAAATGAGTTTTCCATTTTTGTTAAAAAAAAAAAAAACACAGCTAAAGTTGTTTGCCGAGTCAAACCTGTAATTGAAATTCTAAACATATTCAAGTGGTTAGAAGTCTATTTGATCACTTAAATCCTTTGCCACTGTGATTGCATGCAAATTGGCTTCCAATTGACTACAACTTTAAAATGAGCTTTTCCTTTTTGTTTCGCACAACTAAACTTGTTTGTTGACTCAAACTTGTTGCAATTATTATTCTAAACATACCAAAGTGGTAAGAAGTCAAACAAAGTCTATTTGGTCACAAAAATCCTTTGACTCTGAGATTGCAAGAAAATTGGGTTCCAATTGACACTACAACTTTGAAGTGAGCTTCTTCTTTGTTAAATGCAATTAAACTTTTTTTGTTCAGTCAAACTTGTTGAAATTTTCATTCTAAAAATATCCAAGCTATTAGAAGTAAAACGGGGTCCATTTGGTTACTCAAATCCTTGGACTCTCGAAATGCACCCAAATTGGCCTCAAATAGAGCCAACCACGATGAAACGAGTTTTCCCTCTTTGTAAGCACAACAAAACTTGTTTGCTGAATAAAACTTGTTGCATTTGTCATTATATACGTACCCAAGAGGTTAGAAATCAAACGAATTCCATTTGAAAACTCAAATCCTTGGACTCTCGAATTGTGGCCAAAATGGACTACAATTGAGCCTACAACATTGAAACAAGTTTTCCCTCTTTATTAAGCACAAGAAAACTTGTTTGTTGAGTCAAACTTGTTGCATTTTTCATCATTAATGTACCCAAGTGGTCAAACGAAGTCCATTTTGTAACCCAAATCCTTGGACTCTTGAAATGCACCCAAATTGAGCCTACAACGTTGAAGCGAGTTTTCCCTCTATGTTAAGCACAACTAAACTTGTTTGTTAAGTCCAACTTGATGAATTGTCATTTTAAATATACCCAAGTGGTTAGAAGTCAAACGAAGTCCATTTGTTCACTCAAATCCTTGGACTCTTTGATTGCAGCAAAATTGGCTTCCAATTGAGCCCACAACGCTGAAATGAGTTTTCCTTTTTGCTAAGTACAACAAAACTTTTTTGTAGAGTCAAAATTGTTGCATTTGTCATCATTAATTAACCCAAGTGATCAAACGAAGTCCATTTTCTCACTCAAATCCTGGGACTAACGGATTGCTACTAAATTTGCCTCCAATTGAGCGTACAACGTTGAAACAAGCTTCCCCTCTTTAATAAGCACAAAGAAACTTGTTTTTTTTGTTAAACTTGTTGCATTTATTATTAATAACACACCCAAGTGGTCAAATAAAGTCCATTTGGATATTCAAATCATTGGACTCTCTCGGATTGCCCCCAAATCGGCCTCCAATTGAGCCCACAACATTGAAACAAGCATTCATTTTTTGTTAAGCACAACTAAACTTGTTTGTTAAGTCAAACTAGTTCAACTGTCATTCTAAACATACCCAAGTGGTCAAAAAGTAAATTTGGTCACTCAAATCCTAGGATTCTTGGATTGCATCCAAATTGGCCTCCAATTGAGCCTACAACGTTGAGACGAGATTTCCCTCTTTGTTAAGCCGAACAAAAACCTTGTTTGTTGAGTCAAAATTTTTGCTTTATAAACATTCCCAAGTGGTTAAAAGTAAAACATAGTCCATTTGGTCACTAAAATCCATGGACACTCGGATTGCACCAAAATTGGCCTCCAATTGTGACTACAACTTTGAAACGAGTTTTCCCTTTTTGTTAAGAACCACAAAATTTGTTTGTTGAGTCAAAATTGTTGCATTTGTCATTATTAACATACTTAAGTGGTCAGAAAGTCCATTTGGTCACTTAAATCTTTGGACTCCCGGTTTGCACTCGTATTGGCCTTCTATTGAGCCTACAACGCTAAAACGAGTTTTGCCTCTTTGTTAGGCACAACAAAACTTGTTTTGTTGAGTAAAACTTGTTTTAGTTTTCATTATTGATGTACTTAAGTGGTCAAATGAATTCAATTTGGTAACTTAAAATCTGGGACTTTCAGTCTCTCCCTAATTTGGCCGTCAATTGAGCCTACAACTTTAAGATGAGTTTTCTTTGTTTGTTAAGCGTTAAAAAAAAACCTTGTTTGTTGAGTCATACTTGTTGAAATTGTCATTTTAAACATGCCCAAGTGGTTAGAAGTCAAACAAAGTACATTCTGGTCACTAAAATCCTTAGACTTTCGGATTGTACCCATATTGGCCTCCAGTTGTGCCTACAACATTGAAACGAGTTTTCCGATTTTGTTAAGCACACCAAACATTTTTATTGAGCCAAACATATTTCCTTAATCTTTAATAATGCAAACAAATCATCAAACAAAGTCCATTTGGACATTCAAATCCTAGGACTCTTGAATTGAACCCAAATTGGCCTCCAATTGAGCCTACAACATTGAAACAAGCATTCCCTCTTTCTTCAGCACAACTAAACTTGTTTGTTGAGTCAAATTATTTGAAATTTTCATTATAAACATACCCAAGTGGTTAGATGTCAAACAAGTCCATTTGGTAATTAAAATCCTTGGACTCTCAGATTGTACCCAAATTGGCCTCCAATTGTGACTACAATGTTGAAATGAGTTTTCCCTTTTGTTAAGAACAACAAAATGTGTTTATTTAGTAAAAATTGTTGAATTTATCATTATTAACATACCCAAGTGATCAGAAAGTTCATTTGGTCACTCAAATGTTTGGACTCTCGGTTTGCACTCGTATTGGCCTCCTATTAAGCCTACAACGCTAAGACGAGTTTTACCTCTTTGTTAGGCACAACAAACCTTGTTTGTCGAATCAAACTTGTTTCTTTTTCATTATTGATGTACTCAAGTGGTCAAATGAATTCCATTTGGTAACTTAAAATTTGGGACTCTCAAATTGTCCCTAATTTGGCCGTCAATTGAGCCTACAACTTTAAAATGAGTTTTCCCTCTTTCTTAAGCTTAAAAAAAAAACTTGTTTGTCGAGTCAAACTTGTTGAAATTTTCATTTTACACATGCCCAAGTGGTTAGAAGTCAAAAAAAGTACATTCTGGTCACTAAAATCCTTAGAGTTTCGGATTGCACCCATATTGGCCTCCAGTTGTGCCTACAACGTTGAAACGAGTTTTCCCATTTTGTTAAGCACACCAAACATGTTTATTGAGCCAAACATGTTTCCTTTATTTTTAATAATGCAACCAAGTGGTCAAACAAAGTCCATTTGGACATTCAAATTCTAGGACTCTCGGATGGCACCCAAATTAGCCTCCAATTGAGCCTACAACATTGAAACAAACACTCCCACTTTGTTAAGCACAACTAAAATTGTGTGTTGAGTCAAATTATTTTCCATCATCATTCTAAACATACCCAAGTGGTTAGATGTCCAACAAAGTCCATTTGGTAATTAAAATCCTTGGACTCTCATATTGTGCCCAAATTGGCCTCCAATTGTGACTACAACGTTGAAATGAGTTTTCCCTTTTGTTAAGAACAACAAAATTTTTTTGTTGAGTCAAAATTGTTGAATTTTTCATTATTAACATAACCAAGTGGTAAGAAAGTCCATTTTGCCACTCAATCTTGGGACTCTCGGTTTGCACTCAAATTGGCTTCCAATTGAGGCTACAACGCTAAGACGAGTTTTGTCTCTTTGTTAGGCAAAACATAACTTGTTTGTTGAGTCAAACTTGTTTCATTTTTCATTATTGATGTACTCAAGTGTTCAAATGAATTCCAGTTAGTAACTCAAAATGTGGGACTATAAGATTGTCCCTAAATTGGCCGTCAATTGAGCCTACAACGTTAAAACGAGTTTTCCCTCTTTGTTAAGCTTAAAAAAAAACTTTTTTGTCAAGTCAAACTTGTTGAAATTGTCATTCTAACCATGCCCAAGTGGTTATAAGTCAAACAAAGTATATTTTGGTCGCTAAAATCCTTAAGAATCTCGGATTGCACCCATATTGGCCTCCAATTTTGCCTACAACGTTGAAACGAGTTTTCCCATTTTGTTAAACACACCAAACATGTTTATTGAGCCAAAAATGTTTCTTTTATCCTTCATAACGCACCCAAGTGGTCAAACAAAGTCCATTTGGACATTCAAATCCTACGACTCTCGGATTGCACCCAAATTGGCCTCCAATTGATCGTACAACATGGAAACAATCATTCCCTCTTTGTTAAGCACAACTAAACTTGTTTGTTGAATCAAATTATTTGCAATCATCATTATAAACATACCCAAGTGGTTAGATGTCAAACAAAGTCCATTTGGTAATTAAAATCCTCGGACTCTCAGATTGTACCCAAATTGGCCTCCAATTTGACTACAACGTTGAAATGAGTTTTCCCTTTTGTTAAGAAAAAAAAACTTGTTTGTTGAGTCAAACTTGTTGCATTTGTCACTTTTAACATACCCAAATGGTCAAAATTTCCATTTGGTCATTCAAATCTTGGGACTTTTGGTTTGCACCCAAATTGGCCTCCAATTGAGCCTACAATGCTGAGACGAGTTTTGCCTCTTTGTTAAGCACAAGAAAACTTGTTTGTTTAGTCAAACTTGTTGCATTTTACACTATTGATGTACTCAAGTGGTCAAAAAAATTCCATTTGCTCACTCAAATTGTGGGACTCTCAGATTTACCACAAATTAGCGTTCAATTGAGCCTACAACGTTAAAACGAGTTTTCCCTCTTTGTTAAGCACAACAAAAATCTTGTTTGTTCAGTCAAATTTTTTGAAATTTTCATTCTAAATACTTCCAAGTGATTAGCAATCAAACAAAGTCCATTTGATCACTAAAACCCTTAGACTCTCGGATTGCACCCGAATTGGGCTCCAATTGTGCCTACAACGTTGAAATGAGTTTTTCCTCTTTGTTAAGTACATAAAAACTTGTTTATTGTGCCAAAATTGTTTCCTTTGTCTTTAATAATGCACTCAAGTGGTCAACGAACTCCATTTCAACATTCAAATCCTTGGACTCTCGGATTGCACCCAAATTGGCCTCCAATTGAACCTACAACAATGAAACACGCATTTCCTCTTTGGTAAGCACAACTAAACTTGTTTGTTTAGTCAAAATTGTGGCAATTGTCATTTTAAACATACCCAAGTGGTTAGAATTCAAATAAAGTCCATTTGGTCACTAAAATCTTTGGACTCTCGGATTGCACCTAAATTGGCATCCAATTGTGACCACAACGTTGAAACGAATTTTCTCTCTTTGTTAAGCACATCGTTGATAACGCACCCAAGTGGTCAATCGAAGTCCAGTTGGAAATTCAATTCCTTGGACACTCGAAATGCACCCAAATTGGCCTCCATTTGAGCCTAGAACATTGAAACGAGCATACCCTATTTGTTCAGCACAACTAAACTTGTTTGTTGTGTCAAACTTGTTGTATTTGAGATTCTAAACATATGATATGGTTAGAAGTCAAATGAAGCCTATTTGATCGCTTAAATCCTTTGACTCTGAAATTGCACACAAATTGGCTTCCAATTGACTACAACTTTAAAATGAGTTTTTCCATTTTATTTTGCACAACTATTGTCGCAAATGTTATTCTAAAAATACCCAAGTGCTAAGAAGTCAACGAAACCTATTTGGTCATTTAAATCTTTTGACTCTGAGATTGCACGCAAATTGGGTTCCAAGTGACACTACAATTTTGAAATGAGTTTTTCCTCCAAGTTAAGCACAAATAAACTTGTTTATTGAGTAAAAAATGTTGCAATTGTCTAAGTATCCAAGTGGTTAGAAGTCAAACGAAGTCCATTTCGTTACTCAAATCCTTGGACCCTCGTTTTGCACCCAAATTGGCCTCCAATAGAGCCTACAACATTGAGTTTTCCCCTTTTGTTAAGCACAACAAAACTTGTTAGTTGAGTCAAACTCGTCGCATTTTCATTATTAGCATACGCAAGTGGTAAAACAAAGTCCATTTGGACATTCAAATCTTTGGACTCTCGGATTGCACCCGAATTGGCCTCCAATTGAGCTACAAAATTGAAACGAGCTTTCCATCTTTGTTAAGCATAACTAAACTTGTTTGCTGAGTCAAACTTGTTGAATTGTCACTTTAAACATACCAATGTGGTTGGAAGTGAAACGAAGTCCATTTGTTTTCTCAAATCTCTGGACTCTTTGATTGCAGCAAAATTGGCTTACTATTTAGCCTACAACATTGAAATGAGTTTCCCTTCTTTGTTAAGCACGACTAAAATTGTTTGTTGATTCAAACTTGATGGCTGCAATTGTCATTCTAAGCATAGCAAAGTAATTAGAAGTCAAACGAAGTCTTTTTCGTCACTTAAATCCTTTGACTCTGAGATTGCAAGCAAATTAGGTTCCAACTGACACAACTTTGAATTGAGCTTATTTTTGTTAAACATAAGGAAAATTGTTTGTTGATTCAAACTTGTAGCAATTTTCATTCTAAAAAATATCCAAATTGTTAGAAGTCAAACGAGGTCCAATTGGTTACTCAAATCCTTGGACTCTGGATTGCAACCAAATTGGCCTCCAATAGAACCTACAACATTGAAACGAGTTTTCCCTCTTTGTTAAGCACAACAAAACTTGTTTGTTAAATCAAACTTGTTGCGTTATCATTATTAACGTACCCAAGCGGTTAGAAGTCAAAGGAAGTCCATTTGCCACTCAAATCCTTGGATTCTCGGATTGTACCCAAATTGCCTTCTAATTGAGCCTACAAAGTTGATACGAGTTTTTTCTATTTGTTTACCACAACAAAACTTGTTTGTTGAGTCAAACTTGTTGCAATTGTCATTCTAAACTTACCCAGGTGATTAGAAGTCAAACGAAGTCCTTTTAGTCACTCAACTCCTTGGACTCTCGGGTAGTACTAAAATTGGCTTCAAATTTAGGCTACAATGTTGAAACGTATTTTGATATAGGTTGTTAGCTTACCTTCTTTCCTGTGTTGGTATTTGTTCCAAGGCTCCTTTCTGGTTATTAGTTAAGCACAACAAAACTTGTTTGTTGAGCCAAAATTGTTGCCTTTATTATTAATAACGCACCCAAACAGTCAAACAAAGTCCATTTGTTGAGTCAAACTTGTTGCAAATATCTTCTAAATATACCCAAGTCGTTAGAAGTCAAACAAAGTACGTTTGGTCACTAAAATCCTTGGACTCTCGGATTGCACCCAAATTGGCGTTTAATTGTGAATACAAAGTTGAAACGAAATTTCCCTTTTTGTTAAATACAACAAAACTTTTTTGTTGAGTCAAACTTGTAGCATGTCATTATAAACGTACCCAAGTGGTCAAAAAGCCTATTTGGTTGCTTAAATCCTGGGACTCTCATATTGTCGCCAAATTGAGCTACAATTGAGCCAACAACGTTGTAATGATTTTTCCATATTTGTTAAGCACAACAAAAAAACTTGTTGTTGTGTCAAACTTGTTGCAATTGTAATTCTAAACATACCCAAAGGGTCAGAAGTCAAACAAAGTCCATTTCATCACTAAAATTCTGCGACTCTCGGATAACACCCAAATTGGCCTCCAATTGCGCCTAAAACGTTGAAACGAGTTTTCCCTTTTTGTTAAGCACAAAAAAACTTGTTTGTTGAGTCAAACCTGTTGCATTTATCATTAATAACACACCCAAGTGGTCAAACAAAGTCTATTTGGACATTCAAACCCTTGGACTCTCTGATTGCACCCACATTGGCCTCCAATTGAACCTACAACATTGAAACTAGCATTCCCTCTTTGTTTAGCACAACTAAACTTGTTTCTTGACTCAAACTTGTTGCAATTTTGTATTCTAAATATACCCAAGTGGTAAAAAGTCAAATGAAGTCTATTTGGTAACAAAAATCCTTGGACTCTGAGCTTGCATGCAAATTGGGTTCCAATTAACACTACAACTTTGAAATGAGTTTTTCCTCCATGTTAAGCACAAATAAACTTGTTTATTGAGTCAAACTTGTTCCAATTTTCAAAAATATCCAAGTGGTTGGAAGTCAAATGAGGTCCATATGGTTACTCAAATCCTTGGACTCTTGGCACCCAAATTGGCCTCCTTTGTTAAGCATAACAAAACTTGTTAGTTGAGTCAAACTTGTTGCATTTGTCATTATTAATGTAACCATGTGGTGAAACTAAGTCCATTTTGACATTCAAATCCGTGGACTCTCAAAGTCCATTTGGTCACTTAAAACCTTTGACTCTGAGATTGCACGTAGATTGGCTTCCAATTGACTACAATTTTAAAATGAGTCTGTCATCTTTGTTAAAACATAGTCCATTTGGTCAGTAAAACCCTTGGACTATTGGATTGCACCCAAATTGGCCTGCAATTGCGCCTACAACGTTGAAATGAGTTTTCCTCTTTGTTGCACAACAAAACTTGTTTATTGATTGTTGCCTTTGTCATTAATACTTCACCCAAGTGGTTAAATGAATTCCATTTCAACATTCAAATCCTTGGACTCTTTGATTGCACCCAAATTGGCCTTCATTGAGCCTACAATGTTGAAACAAGCATTACCTCTTTGATAAGCACCATTAAACTGGTTGTTGAGTCAAACTTTCTACAATTATCATTTAAACATACCCAAGTAGTTAGAAGTCAAACAAAGTCCATTTGGTCACTAAAATCCCGGGACTCTCGGATTGCACCCAAATTGGCCTCCAATTGTGCCAACAACATTGAAACGAGTTTTCCTTCTTTTATAAGCACAAAAAAAATTGTTTGTTAAGCCAAAATTGTTGCATTTATCATTAATAATGCACCCAAACGTAAAACAATGTCCATTTGGACATTCACATCCTTGGACTCTCATATTGCACCCAAATTGGCCTCCAATTGAGCCTACAACATTGAAACGAGCTTTTCCTATTTGTTGAGAACAACAAAACTTGTTTGCTGGGTCAAACTTGTTGTAATTGAGATTCTAAACATACCCAAGTGGTAAAAATTCAAATGAAGTCTAATTGATCACTTAAATCCTTTGACTTTGAGAATGCACGCAAATTGGCTTATGATTGACTATAAATTTAAAATGAGCTTTGCCTTTTTGATTCACACATCTAAACATTTCGTAATTTCTATTCTAAACATACCCAAGTTGTAAGAACGCAAATGAAACCTATTTGGTCACTTAACTTTTTTGACTCTGAGATTGCACGCAAATTGGGTTCCAATTGACACTACAACTTTGAAATGAGCTTTTCCTCCATGTTAAGCACAATTAAACTTGTTTGTTGAATTGTCTAAATATCCAAGTGGTTAGAAGTTAAAGGAGGTCCATTAGGTCAATCAAATCCTTAGACACTCGACTTGAACCCAAATTGGCCTCAAATAGAGCGTATAACGTTGAAACGATTTTTCCCTCTTTGTTAAGCACAACAAACTTTTTAGTTGAGTCAAACTTGTTGCATTTGACATTATTAGCGTACCCAAGTGGTGAAGTGAAGTCCATTTGGACATTCAAATCTTTGGACTCTTGGATTGCACCCAAATTGGCCTCCAATTGAGCCTACAACATTGAAACGAGTTTTCCCTCTTGGTTAAGCACAACGAAACTTGTTTGCCAAGTCAAACTTGTTGAATTGTCTCTTTAAACATACCAAAGTTGTTGGAAATCAAACGAAGTCCATTAGTTCTCTCAAATTCTTGGACTCTTTGATTGCAGTAGAATTGGCTTCCAATTGAGCCTACAACGTTGAAATGAGTTTTCCCTCTTGGTTAAGCACAACTAAAATTGTTTGTTGATTCAAAATTGTTGGTTGCACATGTCATTCTAAGCATACCCAAGTAGTTAGAAGTCAACCGAAATCTATTTGGTCACTTAAATCCTTTGACTTTGAAATTGCAACCAAATTGGGTTCCAATTGACACTACAACTTAGAAATGAGCTTCCACTTTGTTAAGTACAACTAAACATGTTTGTCATTTCAAACTTGTTGCAATTTTCATTCTAAAAAATCCATTTGGTTAGAAGCCAAACAATGTCCATTTGGTTACTTAATCCATGGACTCTCGGATTGCACCCAAATTGGCTTCCAATAAAGCCTACAACGTTGAAACGGGTTTTCCCTCTTTGTTAAGCAAGACAAAACTTGTTTGTCATATCAAACTTGTTTATTTGTCATTATTAAAGTACCCAAGTGGTTAGAAGTCAAACGAATTCCATTTGATCACTCAAATCCTTGGACTTTCGGATTGCACACAAATTGGCTTCTAATTGAGCCTACAAAGTTCAAATGAGCTTCCCCTATTTGTTTACCACAACAAAACTTGTTTGTTGAGTCAAACTTGTTGTGATTGTCATTCTAAACTTACCTAGGTTATAAGTCAAATGAAGTCCTTTTAGTCAATCAAATCCTTGGACTCTCGGATTGTACCCAAATTGGCCTCCAGTTGAGGCTACAACGTTGAAACGTGTTTCGATATTAGTTAAGCACAACAAAACTTTTTTGTTGAGTTAAACTTGTTTCATTTGCAATTAGTAACGTACCCAAACGGTCAAAAGTCAAACAAAGTCCATTTGGTCACTTAAATCCTTGGACTCTCATATTGCATCCAAATTGGCTTCCAATTGAGCCTACAACGTTGAAACGATTTTTCACACTTTGTTACGCACAACAAAACTTGTTTGTTGAGTCAAACTTGTTGCGATTGTTATTCTAAACTTACCCAGGTTATAAGTCAAATGAATTCCTTTTAGTCAATCAAATCCTTGGACTCTCGGATTGTGCCCAAATTGGCCTCCAGTTGAGGCTACAACGTTGAAATGTGTTTCGGTGTTAGTTAAGCACGACAAAACTTTTTTATTGAGTTAAACTTGTTGCATTTGCAATTAGTAACGTACCCAAACGGTCAAAAGTCAAACAAAGTCCATTTGGTCACTTAAATCCTTGGACTCTCAGATTGCATCCAAATTGCCTTCCAATTGAGCCTACAACGTTGAAACGATTTTTCACACTTTGTTAAGCACAATAAAACTTGTTTATTGAGTCAAACTTGTTGCATTTTTCATTATTAATGTACCCAAATCGGTCATACAAGATCCATTTAGTCACTCAAATCCTTGGATTCTCGGAGTGCACCCAAATTGGCTTCCAATTGATCCTACTACATTGAAACGAGTTTTCCTTCTTTGTTAAGCACATCAAAACTATTATTTTGAGTCAAAATTCTAGAAATTGTCATTCTAAACATAACCAAGTGGTTAAAATTCAAACGAAATCTATTTAGTTACTCAAATCCTTGGACACTTTGATTGTAATAAAATTGGCCTCCAATTGAGACTACAATGTTGAAACGTATTTTCCTACTTTGTTAAGCACAATTAAACTTGTTTGATGATTTAAACTTGCTTTAATTTTCATTCTAAACATACCCAAGTGATTAGAAGTCGAATGAAGTCTATTTAGTCACTTAAATCCTTTGGCTCTAATATTGCACGCAAATTGGCTTCCAATTGAAACTACAACTTTGAAATGAGTTTTTTTTTCTTTGTTAAACACAACTAAGCTTGTTTGTTGAGTAAAACTTATTGCAATTGTCATTATAAGTATATCCAAGTGGTTAAAAGTGAAATGAAGTCCATTCAGTCAGTCAAATCCTTCGACTCTCGGATTGCACCCAAATTGGCCTCCAAAGTAGAAACGAGCTTTCCCTATTTGTTTACCACAACAAAACTTGTCTGTCGAGGCAAACTTGTTGCAATTGTCAATCTTTACTTACCCAAGTGGTTAGAAGTCAAACGAAGTCCTTTTAGTCACACAAATCCGTGGACTCTCGAATTATACTCAAATTGGCTTGTATTTGAGACTACAATGTTGAAATGTGTTTTCACTATTTGTTAAGCACACCAATACATGTTTGTGAGTTAAACTTGTTGCATTTGACATTATTAATGTACCCTAGCGCTTAGAAGGCAAACGAAGTCCATTTGGTCACTCAAATCGTTGGACTCTCGGATTGCACCCAAATTGGGCTCCAATTTAGCCTACAACATTGAAACCTATTTTCCCTATTAGTTAAGCATAAGAAAACTTGTTTGTTGAGTCAAACTTGTTGCATTTGTAATCATTAATGTACCCAAGCGATTAGATGTCAAACGAAGTCCATTTGGTCACTCAAATCCTTTGACTATCGAATTGCAACCAAATTGGCCTCCAATTGAGCCTACAAAGTTGAAACTAGCTTTCCCTATTTCATTACCACAACAAAAAGTTTTTGTTGATCCAAACTTGTTTCAATTGTCATTCTAAACTTACCCAAGTGATTAGAAGTCAAACAAAATCCTTTTAGTTGCACAAATCCCTGGATTCTCGATTTGCACCAAAATTGTCTTCCAAGCGGTCATACAAATTCCATTTGGTCACCCAAATCCATGGACTCTCGAATTGCATCCAAATTATCCTCCAATTGAGTCTACTACATAAAAATGAGTTTTCCCTCATTGTTAAACACAACCAAACTCATTTGTTTGAGTCAAAATTCTTGCAATTTTCATAATAAACATACCCAAGTGGTTGGAAGTCAAAGGAAGTCCATTTTGTCACCAAATCCTTGGATTCTTTGATTGCAGCAAAATTGGCCTCCAATTGAGCCAACAACGTTGAAACGAGTTTTCCCTTTAGGTTGAACACAACAAAACTCATTTGTTTGAGTCAAACTTCTTGCAATTGTCATTCTAAACATACCCAAGTAGTTAGATGTCAAACAAACTCCATTTGGGCACTCAAATCCTAGTACTCTCGAATTACACCCAAATTGGCCTCCAATTGAGCCTACAACGGTGAACCGAGTTTTCCCTCTTTGTTAAGCACAACAAAATTTTTTTGTTAAATCTAAATTTTGAATTTTTCATTATTAACGTACCCAAGCAGTTAGAAGTCAAACGAAGTCCATTTTGTTAGTCAAATCCCTAGACACTTAGAATTCACCCAAATTGATCTCCAATTGAGCCTTTAAACGAGCTTTCCCTATTTGTTTACCAGAACAAAACTTGTTTGTTGAGAAAAACTTCTTGCAATTGTAATTATAGACTACCCAAGTGGTTAGAAGTCAAACAAAGTCCTTTTAGTCACTGAAATCCTTGGACTCTCCGATTGTACCCAAATTGGCCTACAACATTGAAATGTGTTTTCGATATTTGTTAAGCATAACAAAACTTGTTTCTTGAGTTAAACTTGTTGCATTTGGCATTATTAATGTACCCAAGCGGTTAGAGGTCAAACGAATTCCATTTGGGCTCTCAAATCCTTGGACTTTCGAATTACACCCAAATATGCCTCCAACTGAGCCTACAACATTGAAACTTGTTTTCCCTTTTGTTTAACATAAGAAAACTTGTACGCTGAGTCAAACTTGTTGCATTTGTAATTATTAATGTACCCGAGTGGTTAGATGTCAAACGAAGTCCATTTGGTCACTCAAATCCTTTGACTCTAAATTGCAACTAAATTGGCCTCCAATTGAGCCTACAAAATTGAAACTAGCTTTTTCTATTTCATTACCACAACAACTTTTTTGTTGATCCAAACTTGTTGCAATTGTCATTCTAAACTTACCCAAGTGGTTAGAAGTCAAACAAAATCCTTTTAGTTGCACAAATCCTTGGATTCTCGAATTGCACAAAAATTGTCTTCCAAGCGGTCATACGAATTCCATTTGGTCACTCAAATCCATGGACTCTTGAATTGCATCCAAATTGTCCTCCAATTGAGTCTACTACGTAGAAATGAGTCTTCCCTCATTGTTAAGCACAACAAAACTCATTTGTTTGAGCCAAACTTCTTGCAATTGTCATAATAAACATACCAAAATGGTTAGAAGTCAAATGAAGTCCATTTTGTCACTCAAATCTTTGGATTATTTGATTGCAGCAAAATTGGCCTTCGATTGAGCCAACAACGTTGAAACGAGTTTTCCCTTTAGGTTGAACACAACAAAACTTGTTTGTTTGAGTCAAACTTCTTGAAATTGTCATTCTAAACATACCCAAGTAAACAGATGTCAAACAAACTCCATTTGGGCACTCAAATCCTAGGACTCTCGAATTACACTTAAATTGGCCTCCAATTGAGCCTACAACGGTGAATCGAGTTTTCTCTCTTTGTTAAGCATAACAAAAAAATTTTGTTGAATCAAAATTTTGAATTAGTCATTATTAACGTACCCAAGCAGTTAGAAGTCAAACAAAGTCCATTTGGTTAGTCAAATCCCTAGACTCTTAGATTGCACCCAAATTGGCCTCCAATTGAGCCTTTAAACAAGCTTTCCCTATTTGTTTACCAGAAAAAAACTTGTTTGTTGAGAAAAACTTCTTGCAATTGTCTTTCTAGACTACCCAAGTGGTTAGAAGTCAAACAAAGTCCTTTTAGTCACTGAAATCCTTGGACTCTCCGATTGTACCCAAATTGGCCTACAACATTGAAATGTGTTTTCGATATTTGTTAAGCATAACAAAACTTGTTTCTTGAGTTAAGCTTGTTGCATTAGGCATTATTAATGTACCCAAGAGGTTAGAGGTCAAACGAACTTCATTTGGGCGGACTCTCAAATTACACCCAAATTGGCCTCCAAATGAGCCTGTAACATTGAAACTTGTTTTCCCTTTTTGTTAAGCATAAGAAAACTTGTACGTTGAGTCAAAATTGTTGCATTTGTGATTATTAATGTACCCAAGCATTTAGATGTCAAACAAAGTCCATTTAATCACTCAAATCTTTTGACTCTCGAATTACAACCAAATTGGCCTCCAATTGAGCATACAAAGTTGAAACTAGCTTTCCCTATTTCATTACCACAACAAAACTTTTTTGTTGATCAAAACTTGTTGCAATTGTCATTCTAAACTTACCCAAAAGGTTAAAAGTAAAAAAAAAATCCTTTTAGTCTCACAAATCCATGGATTCTCGGATTGCAAGCAAATTGTCTTCCAAGCGGTCATACAAATTCCATTTGGTCACTCAAATCCTTGGATTCTCGAATTGCACCAAATTTTATTCCAAGCGGTCATACGAATTCCATTTGGTCACTCAAATCCATGGACTCTCGAATTGCATCCAAATTGTCCTCCAATTGAGTCTACTACGTAAAAATGAGTTTTCCCTCATTGTTAAGCACAACAAAACTCATTTGTTTGAGTCAAACTTCTTGCAATTGTCATAATAAATATACCCAAGTGGTTAGAATTCAAATGAAGTCCACTTTGTCACTCAAATTCTCGAATTCTATGATTGTAGCAAAATTGGTCTCCAATTGAGCCAACAACGTTGAAACGAGTTTTCCCTTTAGGTTGAACACAACAAAACTCGGTTGTTTGAGTCAAACTTTTTGCAACTGTCATTCTTAACATACCCAAGTAGTTAGATGTCAAACAAACTCCATTTGGGTACTCAAATCCTAGGAGTCTTGAATTACACCCAAATTGGCCTCCAATTGAGCCTACAACGGTGAACCGAGTTTTCCCTCTTTGTTAAGCACAATAAAAAAATTTGTTGAATTGGTCATTATTAGCGTACCCAAGCAGTAAGAAGTCAAACGAAGTCCATTTGGTTAGTGAAATCGCAAAAGTCTTAGATTGCACCCGAATTTGCCTCCAATTGAGCCTTTAAACGTGCTTTCCCTATTTTTTTTACCAGAACAAAACTTGTTTGTTGAGAAACAATTATTGCAATTGTCATTCTAGACTACCCAAGTGGTTAGAATTCAAACAAAGTTTTTTTTTTCACTCAAATCCTTGGACTCTTGAATTTTACCCAAATTTGCCTCCAATTGAGCCTATAACGTTGAAATGTGTTTTCGATATTTGTTAAGTATAACAAAACTTGTTTCTTGAGTTAAACTTTTAGCATTTGGCATTATTAATGTACCCAAGTAGTTAGAGGTCAAACGAACTCCATTTGGGCTCTCAAATCCCTGGACTATCGAATTACACCCAAATTGGCCTCCACCTAAGCCTACAACATTGAAACCTGTGTTCCCTTTTTGTTAAGCATAAAAAAACTTGTACGTTGATTCAAACTTGTTGCATTTGTAATTATTAACGTACCCAAGTGGTTAGAAGTCAACCATAGTTCGTTTGGTTGCTCAAATCCTTGGACTCTCAGATTGCATCCAAATTGGCCTCCAATGGAGCCTACAAAGTTGAAACTAGCTTTTCCTATTTCTTTACCACAACAAAACTCATTTGTTGATCCAAACTTCTTGCAATTGTCATTCTAAACTTACCCAAGTGGTTAGAATTCAAACAAAATCCTTTTAGTCTCACAAATCCATGGATTCTCGGATTGCACGCAATTTGTCCTCCAAGCGGTCATACAAATTCCATTTGGTCACTCAAATCCTTGGATTCTCGAATTGCACCAAATTGTCTTCCAAGCGGTCATACGAATTCCATTTGGTCCCTCAAATTCATGGACTCTTGAATTGCATCCAAATTGTCCTCCAATTGAGTCTACTACGAAAAAATGAGTTTTCCCTCATTGTTAAGCACAACAAAACTCATTTGTTTGAGTCAAACTTCTTGCAATTGTCATAATAAACATACCCGAGTTGTTAGAAGTCAAATGAAGTTCATTTTGTCACTCAAATCCTTGGATTCTGTGATTGCAGCAAAATTGGCCTCCAATTGAGCCAACAACATTGAAACGATTTTTCCCTTTAGGTTGAACACAACAAAACTCGTTTGTTTGAGTCAAAATTCTTGCAATTTTCATTCTAAACATACCCAAGTAGTTAGACGTAAAACATACTTCATTTGGGCACTCAAATCCTAGGACTCTCGAATTACACCCAAATTAACCTCCAATTGAGCCTACAATGGTGAACCGAGTTTTCCCTTTTTGTTAAGCACAACAAAAAACTTATTTGTTGAGAACAAACTTCTTGCATTTGTCATTCTAGACTACCCAAGTGGTTAGAAGTCAAACAAAGTCTTTTTAGTCACTCAAATCCTTGGACTCTCGGATTGTACCCAAATTGGCCTCCAATTGAGCCTATAACGTTGAAATGTGTTTTCGATATTTGTTAAGCATAACAAAGCTTGTTTCTTGAGTTAAACCTGTTGCATTTGGCTTTATTAATGTACTCAAGAGGTTAGAGGTCAAACGAACTCCATTTGGGATCTCAAATCCTTGGACTCTTGATTTACACCCAAATTGGCCTCCAACTAAGCCTAAAATGTTGAAACGAGTTTTCCCTGTTAGTAAAGCACAAGAAAACGTGTTTATTTATTCAAACTTGTTGCATTTGTAATTATTAACGTACCCAAGCGTTTAGAAGTCAACCAAAGTTCATTTGGTCGCTCAAATCCTTGGACTCTCGGATTGCATCCAAATTGGCCTCCAATGGAGCCTATAAAGTTGAAACTAGCTTTCCCTATTTCTTTACCATAACAAAACTCGTTTGTTGATCCAAACTTGTTGCAATTTTCATTCTAAACTTACCCAAGTGGTTAGAAGTCAAATAAAATCTTTTTAGTCTCACAAATCCATGGATTCTCAGATTGCATGCAAATTGTCCTCCAAGCGGTAATACAAATTCCATTTGGTCACTCAAAAATCCTTGGACACTCAAATTGCACCTAAATTTTCCTCCAATTGAGCCTACTACGTTGAAACGAGTTTTCCCACTTTTTTAAGCAAAACAAAACTCGTTTGTTTGAGTCAAACTTTTTGCAATTTTCATAATAAACATGCCCAAGTGGTTAAGCAAAATGAAATCCATTTTGTCACTCAAATCCTTGGATTCTTTGATTCCAGCAAAATTGGCCTCCAATTGAGCCTACAACGTTGAAACGAGTTTTCAATTTTGGTTGAACTCTACAAAACTCATTTGTGTGAGTCAAACTTCTTGCAATTGTCGTTCTAAACATACCCAAGTAGTTAAATGTCAAACAAACTCCATTTGGGCACTCAAATCGTTGGACTCTCGAATTACATACAAATTGGACCCTAATTGAGTCTACAACGGGGAAACGAGTTTCCCTCTTTGTTAACCACAACAAAACTTGTTTGTTAAATCAAACTTGTCGAATTTGTCACTATTAACCTACCCATGCTGTTAGAAGTCAAACCAAGTTCATTTGGTCAATCAAATCCTTAGACTCTCGGATTGCACCCAAATTGGCCTCCAATTGAGCCTTTAAACGAGCTTTCCCTATTTGTTTACCAAAAAAAAACTTGTTTGTTGAGAAAAACTTCTTGCAATTGTCATTATAGACTACCCAAGTGGTTAGAAGTCAAACAAATTCCTTTTAGTCACTCAAATCCTTAGACTCTCAGATTGTACCCAAATTGGCCTCCAATTGAGCCTACAATTTTGAAAGGTGTTTTCCATACTTGTTAAGCATAACAAAACTTGTTGTTGAGTAAAACTTCTTGCATTTGGCATTATTAATTTACCCAAGCGATTTGAGGTCAAACAAACTCCATTTGGGCACTTAAATCCTTGGACTCTCGAATTACACCCAAATAGGCCTCCAATTGAGCCAACAACATTGAAACGAGTTTCCATGTTTGTTAAGCACAAGAAAACTTGTTTGTTTATTCAAACTTTTTGCATTTGTAATTATTAACATACCCAAGCGGTTAGAAGTCAACCAAAGTCCATTTGGTCGCTCAAATTCTTGGACTTTCGGATTGCATCCAAATTGGCTTCCAATTGAGCCTACAAAGTTAAAACTAGCTTTCCTTATTTATTTACGACAACAAAACTTGTTTGTTGATCCAAACTTGTTGCACTTGTCATTCTAAATTTACCTGAGTGGTTAGAAGTCAAACAAAATCCTTTTAGTCGCACAAATCTTTGGATTTTTGTATTGCACCCAAATTGTCCTCCAAGAAGTCATACAAAATCCATTTGGTAACTCAAATCCTTAGACTCTCGAATTGCACCCAAATTTTCCTCCAATTGAGCCTACTACGTTGAAACGAGTTTTCCGTTATTGTTAAGCACAACAAAACTCATTTGTTTGAGTCAAACTTCTTGCAATTGTCATAATAAACATACCCAAGTGGTTAGAAGTCAAATGAAATCCATTTTGTCACTCAAATCCTTGGATTCTTTGGTTGCAGCACAATTGGCCTCCAATTGAGCCTGCAACATTGAAACGAGTTTCCCCTTTTGGTTGAACACAACAAAACTCGTTTGTTTGATTCAAACTTCTTGCAATTCTCGTTCTAAACATACCCAAGTAGTTAGATATCAAACAAACTCCATTTGGGCACTCAAATCGTTGGACTCTCAAGTTACACCCCTTCAAATTGAGCCTACAACGGTGAAACGAGTTTCCCCATCTGTTAAGCACAACAAAGCTTATTTGTTGAATCAAACTTGTTGAATTTTTCATTATTAACATAACCAAGCTGCTAGAAGTCAAACGAAGTCCATTTGGTCAATCAAACCTTAGACTCTCGGATTACACCCAAATTGGCCTCCAATTGAGCCTACAAAGTTTAAACGAGCTTTCCCTATTTGTTTACCAGAACAAAACTTGTTTGTTGAGAAAAACTTGTTGCTATTGTCATTCTAGACTTACCCAATTGCTTAGAAGTCAAACAAGGTTGTTTTAGTCGTTCAAATCCTTGGACCCTCAGATTGTACCCAAATTGGCCTCCAATTGAGCCTACAACGTTGAAATGTGTTTTCGATATTTGTTAAGCATAACAAAACTTGTTTGTTGAGTTAAACTTGTTCCATTTGGCATTATTAATGTACCCAAGCGGTTAGAGGTCAAACAAACCCCATTTGGGCACTCGAATACTTGGACTCTCGAATTACACCCAAATTGGCCTCCAATTGAGCCTACAACATTGAAACGAATTTTCCCTATTTGTTATGCACAAAAAAATTTGTTTGTTGATTCAAACTTGTTGCATTTGTAATTATTAACATACCCAAAAGGTAAGAAGTGAACCAAAGTCCATTTGCTCACTTAACTCCTTGGATACTCGGATTGCATCCAAATTGGCCTCCAATTGAGTCTACAAAGTTGAAATTGTCTTTCCCTATTTCTTTACCACAACAAAAAATGTTTGTTGATCCAAACCTGTTGCAATTGTCATTCTAAACTTACCCAATTGTTTAGAAGTCAAACAAAATCCTTTTAGTCGCACAAATCCTTGGATTCTCGGATTGCACCCAAATTGTACTCCTAGCGGTCATACGAATTCCATTTGGTCATTCAAATCCTTGGATTCTCGAATTGCACCCAAATTTTCCTCCAATCGAGCGTACTATGTTGAAACGAGTTTTCCATCATTGTTAACACAACAAAACTCATTTGATTAAGTCAAACTTCTTGCAATTGTCATAATAAATGTACCCAAGTGGTTAGAAGTTAAATAAAGTCCATTTTGTTACTCAAATCCTTGGATTCCTTTATTGCAGCAAAATTGGCCTCCAATTGAACCTACAATGTTGAAACGAGTTTTCCCTTTTGGTTGAACACAACAAAACTCATTTGTTGGAGTCAAATTTCTTTCTATTGTCATTCTAAACATACCAAGTAGTTAGATATCAAACAAACTCCATTTGGGCACGCAAATCCTTGGACTCTTGAATTAAACCTAAATTGGCCTCCAATTGAGCCTACAACGGTGAAACGAGTTTCCCCTCTTTGTTAAGCACAACAAAACATGTTTGTTGAATCAAACTTTTAACGTGGTCATTATTAATGTACCCAATTAGTTAGAAGTCGAACAAAATCCATTTGGTCAGTCAAATCCTTAGAATCTCGTATTGCAACCAAATTGGCTTCCAATTGAGCCTATAAAGTTTAAACGAGCTTTCCCTATTTGTTTACAAGAACAAAACTTGTTTGTTGGAACAAACTTGTTGAAATTGTCAGTCTAGACTTACCCAAGTAGTTAGAAGTCAAACAAAGTCATTATAGTCACTAAAATCCTTGGAGTCTTGGATTGTACCCGAATTGGCCTCCAATTGAGCCTACAACGTTAAAATGTGTTTTTGATATTTGTTAAGCATATTTAAACTTGTTTGTTGACTTAAACTTGTTTCATTTGGCATTATTAATGTACCCAAGCGGTTAGAGGTCAAACGAACTCCATTTGGGCACTCAAATCCTTGGACAATCAAATTACACCCATATTGGCCTCTAATTGAGCCAACAATGTTGAAACGAGTTTTCCCTGTTTGTTAAGCACAAGAAAGCTTGTTTGTAGATTCAAACTTGTTTCATTTTTAATTATTAATGTGCCCAAATGGTTAGAAGCAACCAAAGTCCATTTGGTGGCTCAAATCCTTGGATTCTTGGATTGCATCCAAATTGGCCTCCAGTTGAGCCTACAAAGTTGAAATTAGCTTTCCCTATTTCTTTAACACGACAAAACTTGTTTGTTGATCTAAACTTGTTGCAATTTTCATTTTAAACTTACGCAATTGGTTAGAATTCAAACAAAATCCTTTTAGTTGCACAAATCCTTGGATTTTCGAATTGTTACCAAATTGGCCTATATTTGAGCCTACAACGTTGAAACCTGATTTCGCTCCTTGTTAAGCACAATAAAACTTTTTTGCTGAGGTAAACTTATTTCAGTTGACATTATTAATGTACAAAAGTGGTTAGAAGTCAAACAATGTCTTTTTAGTTACTCAAATCCTTGGATTCTCGGATAGTACCCAAATTGGCTTCCAATTGAGCCTACAACGTTGAAACGTGTTTTCGATATTTGTTAAGCACAACAAAACTTGTTTGTTGAGTTAAACTTGTTTTTTCCATTATTAGTATTCCCTAGCAGTTAAAAGTCAAGCAAAGTCCATTTGGTCACTTAAGTACTTGGACTCTCAAATTGCATCCAAATTGGCTTCCAATTGTGCCTACAACGTTGAAACGAGTTTTCCCTATTTGTTAAGCACAAGAAAACTTATTTGTTGAGTACAAATTTTTACATTTGTAATTATTAACATACCCAAGTGGTTAAAAGAAACGTAATCCATTTGGTAACTCAAATCCTAGGACTCTCGGAATGCACCCAAATTGGCCTCCAATTGAGCCTACAAAGTTGAAACTAGCTTTCCATATTTCTTTACATCAACAAAACTTGTTTGTTCATCAAAACTTGTTGCAATTGTCATTCTAAACTTACCCAAGTTGTTAGAAGTCAAACAAAGTCCTTTTCATCACACAAATCCGTGGACTCTCAAATTGTACCCAAATTGGCCTCGATTTGAGCCTACAACGTTGAAATGAGTTTTCTTCTATGTTAAGCTCAACAAAACATTTTTGTTGAGTCAAACTTGTTGCATTTGTCATAATTAATATACCCAAGTGGAGAAATGGAGTCTATTTGGTCACTCAAATCCTTGGACTCTCGGATTGCAACCAAATTGGCCTCCAATTTAGTCTACAACGTTGAAAGAGCTTTCCGTCTTTGTTAAGCACAACTAAACTTGTCTATTGAGTCAAACTTGTTGCATTTGTCATTATAAATATACCCAAGCTGTTAGATGTCGAACGACATTTGGGCACTCAAATCCTTAGACTCTCGAATTACACCCAAATTGGCTTCCAATAAAGCCTACGACGTTGAAACGAGTTTTCCCTCTTTTCTAAGTACAACAAAACTTATTTGTGGAGTCAAAATTGTTGAATTTTTTATTCACTTACGCAAGTGGTCAAACGATGTATGTTTGGTCACTCCAAATTGTTGAATTTCCTTTTTGTTAAAAACAACTAAACATGTTTGTTGAGTCAACTGTCGTTATTGTCATTCTAAACATACCGAAGTTGCCAAAAAGTCCACTTGGTCACTCAAATCTTGGGACGCTTGGATGTGCCCAAATTGGCTTTCAATTGAGCTTGCAATGTTGAGACAAGTTTTTCCCTATTTGTTAAGCACAACAAAAAAACATGTTTATTATTAAAACTTGATGCAATTGTCATTCTAAACGTACCCAAGTGGTTATAAAACAAACGTTGAAATTGGCCACTAAAATCCTTGGACTCTTGGATTGTACCCAAATTGGCCTCCAATTGTGACTACAACGTTGAAACGAGTTTTCCCTCTTTCTTAAGTACAACAAAACTTGTTTGTTGAGTCAAATTTGTTGATTTTGTTATTATTAACATACCCAAGTGGTAAAAAAATCCATTGGATCACTCAAATCCTGGGACTTTCGGATTACACCCGTATTAGCCTCCAATTGAGCCTACAACGATGAGACAAGTTTTCCTTCTTTGTTAAGCACAACAAAACATGTTTGTTGAGTCAAACTTGTTGCATTTGTCATTATTGACATACTCAAGTGGTCAAACAAATTTCATTTTGTTACTTAGATCCCGGGACTCTCAGATTGTCCCCAAATTAGCCTTTGAGCCTACAACGTTGAAACGAGTTTTCCCACTTTGTTAAACTCAAAAAAAAAAAAAAATTTGTTGAGTCAAACTTGTTGCAATGGTCATTCTAAACATACCCAAGTGTTTATAACCCAAACAAAGTCCACTTGGTCACTAATATCCTTGGACTCTCGGATTGCACCCAAATTGGCCTCCAATTGTGCCTACAACGTTGAAACGCTTTTTCCCTCTTAGTTAAACACGAAAAACTTGTTTTTTGGGCCAAACTTGTTGCCTTTATCATTAATAATGCAACCAAGCGGCCATACAAAGTCCATTCGGAAATTCAAATCCTTGGACTCTCAAATTGCACCCAAATTGGCAACCATTTGAGCCTTCAACATTGAAACACGCATTCCCTCTTTGTTAACCTCAATTAAACTTGTTTGTTGAGTCAAACATGTTGCAATTGTTATTTTAAACATACCTAAGTAGTTAGAAGTCAATAAAGTCCATTTAGTCTCTAAAATTCTTAGACACTCGGATTGCACCGAAATTGGCCTCCAATTGTGACTACTACGTTGAAACGAGTTTCCCTCATTGTTAAGTACAACAAAACTTGTTTTTTGAGTCAAACTTGTTGCATTTGTCATTATAATGTACCCAAGTGGTCAAAAAGTCAATTTGGTCACTCAAATACTGGAACTCTCGGATTACACCCAAATTAGCCTCCAATTGAGCCTACAACGTTGCTACAAGTTTTTCCTTTTTGTTAAGCACAAAAAAACATGTTTGTTGTGTAAAACTAGTTGCATTTATCATTATTGATGTATTCAAGTCGTCAAGCGAAATCCATTTGGTCATTCAAATCTTTGGATTCTTGGATTGTCCTCAAATTGGCTTCCAATTGAGCCTACAATGTTGAAACGTGTTTATCCACTTTGTTATGCACAACTAAACATACCAAAGTGATTAGAATTCAAACAGAGTCTATTTTAACACTCAAATCCTTTGACTTTGAGATTGCATGCAAATTGGCTTCCAATTGAAACTGCAACTTTGAAATGAGTTTTTTTTCTTGGTTAAACACAACAAAACTAGTTTGTTGAGTCATACTTGTTACAATTCTCATTATAAACATATCCAAGTTGTTAGAAGTCAAACGAAGTATATTTCGTCACTCAAATCCTTATACTCTAAGATTGCACCCAAATTGGCTTCCAATTGAGCCCACAACATTGAAATGAGTTTTCTCTTTTTAGCTCAACAAAACATTTTTGTTGAGTCAAACTTATTGCATTTGTCATTGTTAACATACCCAAGGGGTCAAACGAATTCCGTTTGGTCACTCAAATCCTGGGACTCTCGGATTGCACCTAAATTGGTTTCCAATTGAGCTTACTACGTTGAATCGAGTTTTCCCTCTTTAGTAAGCACAAAAAGCTTGTTTGTTGCGCCAAACTTGTTTCATTTATCATTAAAAGTGCTCCCAAGTGGTCAAACGAAGTCCATTTCGACATTCAAATCCTTAAACTCTCGTTGCACCCAAATTGGCCTCTAATTGAGCCTACAACATTGAAACAAGCATTCGCTCTTTGTTAAGCACAACTAAACTTGTTTGTTGAGTCAAACTTGTTGCAATTGTCATTCTAAACATACCTAAGTGATCAAAAAGTCCATTTGGTCACTCAAATCCTAGGACTCTCGGATTGCACCCAAATTGGCCTCCAATTGAGCCTACAACGTTGAGATGAGTTTTCCCTCTTTGTTAAGCACAACAAAACTTTGTTGTGTCAAAATTGTTGCATTTTTCATTATTGACATACTCAATTGGTCACAAAAATTCCATTTGGTCACTCAAATCCTGGGACTCTCGATCCCCAAATTGGCCTCCAATTTAGCCTACAACATTGAAACGAGTTTCCCCTCTTTGTTTAGCAAAACAAAAAACTAGTTTGTTTAGTCAAACTTGTTGTAATTCTCATTCTAAACATACCCAAATGGCTAGAATTCAAACAAAATCCATTTGGTTACTAAAATCATTGGACTTTCGAATTGCAACCAAATTGGCTTCCAAGTGTGACAACATTGAAACGGTGTTCCTTTCTTTGTTAAGTACAACAAAACTTGTTTGTTGAGTCAAACTTATTGCATTTTTCATTATTAACATATCCAAGTGGTCAAAAATTCCATTTGGTAACTCAAATTCTGGGACTCTCGGATTGCACTCGAATTGGTTTCCAATTGAGCCTACCACGATGAAACGAATTTTCCCTCTTTGTTAAGCACAATAGAACTTATTTGTTGAGTCAAACTTGTTTCATTTGTCATTATTGACGTACTAAAGTGATCAAACAAATTTCATTTGGTCACTCAAATTCTGGGACTCTCGATATGTCCCCAAATTGGCCTTCAATTGAGCCGACAATGTTAGAAGTCAAACGAAGTTTATTTGGTTAGTTAAATCCTTTGACTCTGAGATCATACGCATAATTGGTTCCAATTGACACTACAACTTTGAAATGATATTCCTCTTTGTTAAGCACAACTAACAAAGGTACAACATGGTATACCCATGGATTGGCTAGTTCTTCCATCTCCAAGCTTAGCTCAGACATAGCTCTCTTGTTTTTGGGTGTGAAGCAGTGTCAAACCAAAATACCCAACAAGCATTAGATTTCCCTAAAAAGGAGGTGATCTAGCCACACCTTCCACTATGGTTACATTGTTATGACTTCACTCCTGTCACTACCCCTGCCTTAGACATCCCCCTCGTTGCGGTTACGGCAACAACTTCAGGCATGACCAGCTCCCATAGTGTGACAGGCGGCGTGTACAAGGCTCAGGAATGAATTCACCGCCGTATGGCTTACCGGCAATTATTAGCGATTTCGACTTCATCCAGGCAAGTTGCAGCCTGCAATACGAATTGAGGATAGGTTTTTGGGGTTAGCTCACCCTCGTGGGATAGCAACCCTTTGTCCACTAGGAAAGTTAGAATAGGAGAGCACTCATTTTAGGGTGGGGTTACTACTTAGATGTTTTCAGCAGTTATCCATTCCGCACTTGGCTACCCAGTGTTTACCGTGGGCACGATAACTAGCACACCAGAGGTGCGTCCTTCCTAGTCCTTTTGTACTAGGGAAAGGTCATTTCAATGCTCTAATGCCCACTACGGATATAGACCGAACTATTGCACGACGTTCTGAACCCAGCTCATGTACCGTTTTAATGGGCAAACTGCCCAACCCTTGGAATATACTATACTATAGCTCAAGTGGCGAAGTGCTGACATCAAAGTACCAAACCTTCCCGTCCATGTGAACTCTTGGGGAAGATTAGCCTGTTATCCCTAGAGTAACTTTTATCCGTTGAGCGATGGCGCTTCCACTCGACACCGTCAAGCAGGATGGAGGATAAGCTTCATCGTCAAGAGGAAAATAGCTCGGATCACCAGCTAAGGTCCCTAAATGATTGCTCACTGATAAAGGGTGTAGGGGTGCAGAGAGAGCCAGGAGGTTTGCCTAGAAGTAGCCACCATTGAAATAGTGCATAATAACTCATTGATCGAACATTATTGCACCGAAGATGAACAGGGATAAGTGATCTGTTGAAGCTGTGGGATGTAAAAATGCATTCGTAAGGGAACGTCAACCTACCCTTGGGAAGGGAACAACAACTGGAAATGGATACTAATACTCCATAGGCTAAGAACAAAAGAAGGAATCTGCCCGAGGAGGGGCTCGCGTCTGATTAGCTAGTTGGTGTGGCAATACCTTACCAAGGCGATGATCAGTAGCTGGTCCAAGCAGATGATTAGCCACACTTGAACTAAGCCATGACCTAGACTCCTACGGGAGGCAGCAGTGGGGAATTTTCTACAATGGGCAAAATCCTGGCAGAGCAATGTCGCGTGGAGGTAGAAGGCCAGCGAGTCGTGAACTTTTTTCCCAGAGAAGAACCAATGACAATATCTTGGGAATACGCATCAACTAACTCTTTGCCAGCAACTGCGATAAGACAAAAGATGCAAGCATTATCCGAAATGATTGGGCATAAAGTCCGTCGTCAAATCCCAGGCTAAACCCTGGATAGGTAGTGGAAACTACCAAGCTGGAGTACGGTAGGGGCAGAGGGAATTTACGATGGAGCGGTGAAATGCATTGAGATCCAAAAGAACACCAACGGTGAAAACACTCTGATGGGCCGACACTGATATTGAGAGGCGAAAGCTAGGGGAGCGAATGGGATTAGATACCCCAGTAGTCCTACCCATAAACGAGGGACACTAAGCGTTGTGCGTATTGACCCATGTAATGTTGTAGCTAACGCGTTAAGTATCTCACCTAGAAAATACGTTAGCAAGAATGAAACTCAAAGGAATTGACGAGGGCCCGCACAAGTTGTGGAGCATGTGGTTTAATTTGATGCAAAACAAAGAACCTTACCAGGGCTTGACATGCCACTAATCCTCTTGAAAGATAGGGGTGCCTTTGGAACGCGGATACAGATGGTGCATAGCTATCGTCAAATCGTGCAGTAAGGTGTTGGGTTAAGTCCGCAATGAGCGCAACCCTCGTGTTTAGTTGCCACCATTGAGTTTGGAACCCTGAACAGACTATCGGTGATAAGTCGGAGGAAAGTGAGGATGACGTCGATTAATCATGTTATTTATGCCCTGGGTGACACACGTGCTACAATGGCCGGGACAAAGGGTTGTGATCCCACAAGGGTGAGCTAACCCAAAAACCCATCCTTAGTTCTGATTGTAGGCTGCAACTCGCCTGCATGAAGCCGAAATCGCTAGTAATTGTCGGGCCTTATACACACCTCCTGTCACACTATGGGAGTTGTCCATGCTCGAAGTCGTTACTTTAACTTGAAGGAAAGGGATGTCGAAGGCAGGGCTAGTGACTGGAGTGAAATCGTGACAATGTAGTCGTACTGGAAGGTGCGGCTGGATCACCTTCTTTTCAGGGAAAGCTAATGCTTGTTGGGTATTTTGGTTTGACACTGTTTCATAAGGGAATAACTTGCATCAGTATGTCAATTTCAATTCAAACATGGGTTTGATTCACATTCCATCTTCTGATAAATATTTACGCGCCGAAAAGAGGAAAAAAAAGTTTGACTAAAGAAATGCCTTGAGAAAGGGCAGATAAATAGAATCTTTAAACGAGCAAATCTCTCAAAAAATGGAAGTTGTTCCAAACATATATGCCATGGTTTTTTACTTCGACAGGATACAAATATCTAACTTCAATAGGGTACAAATTTCTAAATTTCACCCTTTTAGATACTTTTCAGACCTATTGTCAATACCAATACGAAGTAGCATTCAAAATTTTGTATCTTTTTCATAATATTATGGATATATCATGTCGAATTCCTCAAAAAATATGAGCGATTCTTCCACAATGAAATCGAATAAGTGAGATTTCGAGAAAGTGTTTACATAGTCTTCTTATGTTCGAAGAAATGAATCATCGAAATAATAAGTCACCCCTTCCATTGGCATGGGCACATCTGGGATCACCAAGTGCTCGAGAGTTCTTCTATTCAATCCTTTTCTTTCTTGTTGTTGTATATCTCGTTCGTACACTTCTTCTTTTTGTTTCCCGAGCCTCTAGTGAGTTACAAACAAAGTTTGAAAAGATCAAATCTTCGATGATTCCATCATACATGATTGAGTTACGAAAACTTTTGAATGGGTATCCTCCATCTGAACTGAATTCTTTCATGTTAAATAATCTTATTCTAGTTGCTCTAAAACAATTATGATATTTTCTAGAAGCAATATGGGGTTCTGCTTTTGGCAGCAACATGCTGTTGGGTGGTGGTCCCGTTTATGGGGTCAAATTAATACACTCTAAGAAGAAATATTTGAATATCAATCTCATCAATATCATCGATTTCCTAAGTCTTATACCAAATCCCATCAATCGAATAACTTTTTTAGAAATACGAGACATCTAAGTCGTATAAAAAAAGAAATTTAATTATTTATGTTATCTTATCTACTAAGTTTATCTTATCTCTTAGGGAAGGGCAGATGTAGCCAAGTGGATATAGGCAGTGGATTATGAATCCATGATGCGCAAGTTCATTACAATAGTTCGCCCATAATATCATTATACTCATCAATCAAATTCCTCCTATCTTTTTTTTTCAATGAAAATACAATAAATGAATAGTCATTCGACGAATAATCATTTGAATATTTCCTTTCAGAATAAGCATATAGATCCAATCACTAGGATCAATAACCAATGACATGTGAGTATTGACTTAAACGATTCCCTTGGGGGACTTAGGGGAATCGAGGTATCGCTTCATTATATATGATGGACTCCCTTCTTCGATTTTTAATATTTTTAATATGAATATGAAAGAGAGATTTCTCCCTTGTCGTATACAAATTTTCTCTCTTTCATATTAAAAATTGCGTAGAATATTAAGTTTTTTTTCTATTGCTACACGGAACGAAAAGGACAATACATGGAAGGGGTTGAAAGCGTTGTGTTCTTTAGCTCAATCCATGATTTTAAACTACAGGATATAAATATCACAATCAAAAAATTTCCCAATCCCGCGGATCCATGGGATTCATTTTCAATCCAACAATAGAAGCATTTTAGTGGTTTATCTTGTATTTAAGATCTTGTCTATCTAGATCAAGTAGATGTATTAGATACAAAATCTATGCATTAGGTGATTCATTATTTATTTGGCTCAATCCTTTTAGTAAAAGATTGTGCTGAGTTTAAGAAAAGGAACGGTAATTACTAGATTACAATGTATCCATTGCTTCAAATTCAAATTTGATTTCCTTCCAGACCTCACAAGCAGCAGCTAGTTCAGGGCTCCATTTGCAAGCCTCATGGATTATTTTATTACCTTCACGAGAAAGATCACGTCTTTTATTATAATCTTGTACACATGCTTTTAGAGCTACTCGATTAGCTACGACACCTGATGCATTTCTCCAAGGGTGTCCTAAAGTTCCTCCACCGAACTGTAGGAAAGATTTCGGTCAGAGCAAGCATATGCCAAACATGAATACCATATAATGCCACGGGTAGAACACCTGGTAGAGAGACCCAATCTTGAGTAAAATAAATATTGCGACTTCGAACTTTTTCAATAAAAATCATCATGCAATAAATCAACAAAACCCAAGGTGATATCTCTTTCTCCTTCCAGTTTACCTATTACGATACCAAAGTGAATATGATCTCCACCAGACATACGTAACGCTTTAGCTAATACACGAAAAATGTATACGATGATTCTTCTGTCTATCAATAATTGCATGCATTGCGTGGTGGATGTGAAGAAGTAGACCATTATCTCGGCAATAATGAGCCAAGCTAGTATTTGTAGTGAACCCCCTTCCCCGCGTTATGTATTCATGCATTACGATGGGTACTCCCAACTCTCTGGCAAATACAACCTTTTTTTATCATTTTTTTTGCATGTACCTGCAGTAGCATTTAAGTAATGTCCTATGATTTCACCTGTTTCAGCTTGTGCTTTATAAATTTCTTTGGCACAAAATAGGAACCGGTCATGCCACGCATAAATGGTTGGGAGTTCACGTTTTCATCATCCTTGGTAAAATCAAGTTCACCACGGAGACAATCATAAATCATTTTACCATAGTTCTTAGCGGATAATACCAATTTTGGTTTAGTGGTACATCCTAAGGGGGATGACCATACTTGTTCAATTTATCTCTCTCAACTTGGATGCCATGAGGTGGACCTTCAAAAGTTTTAACATAAGCAGTAGGACGGATCCTCTAGATGTAGGGCGCACAACGCTTTGAACCCAAAAACATTACCAAGTACAATTGATATAGTTGAGGAGCAGTCAAAATATGGTTTTTGGGGGTGGAATCCATGGCGTCAACCTATTGGGTTTATGGTTTTTCTAATTTCTTCCCTAGCAGAGTGTGAGAGATTACCATTTGATTTACCAGAAGCAGAGGAAGAATTAGTTGTGGGTTATCAAACCAAATATTCCGGTATAAAATTTGGTTTATTTTACATTACTTCCTATCTAAACCTACTTGTTTCTTCATTACATTAGCTAAAGCTTTTTTGTTCTTATTCATTCCTATCACAACAAGGTGGACTTTACCTAGGATGAGAATGGACCAACTATTGAATCTTGGGTGAAAATTTCTTTTACATGTTTTTTTAGAAAATCTATTAGTGACAACTCCTTCTCAACTGCTTGCACTATGAAGACATAGGATATTTTCATTTCAAAACTTTTCTAAACCAAGAAAAAGAAACATTATATTATTCATACATATTCACGATATGTTCCCTATGGTCACCGGGTTCTTGAACTATGGTAAAAAAATTGTCTGAGCAGTAAGGTATATTGGTCAAAGTTATATGATTACCTTATCCCGCGCAAATCGTTTACCTATAATTATTTCAATATCCTTATGAAAAATTGATTACATTGAAACGTTTCACCAGCCGTTTTGATTCTTCGGCACAATTCGATGAATTTTGTAGATCGTTTTAAGAGGTCCCAATGACTATAGAACGAACCTATCCACTTTTTATAGTGAGATGGTCGGTTGTTCAAGGACTAGTTGTACCTACCATTTCTTTTTTGGAGTCAATATCTGCAATGCAATTCATCCTACAATAAACATAATCCAAATTATAGAGCTATGACACAATCATATCCGAACGAACAAAATGTTGAATTGAATAGTGCCAGTATTTATTGGGGATTATTACTAATTTTTGTACTTTTTTTATTTTCCAATTATCTCATTCGAAAGATTTTATCTCATAATCCATGACTGTTTATGTCTGTAACATGACCACTTGATGAAATGTAGAGGGAAGTGGGGTAAATGGCCAATATTACTGGAAGGATTCCTCTTTCGCTGATATAGGTATTGTAGCTAGTATTCTTATAACAAGTCACACACTCATATTCCGGAAATACTGAAATAAAGGAATTTCACGATCGAACTGCCAGAATGACCTAAAAATCCTAGTCCTAAGTAATTCACTTTGGATTGAAAGGACAATACTTCACAAGTCCTTTGAACCTAATTCATTACAATTCCATCCACTAAAATGGAAGAGTTAAATCTCTAAACTAATATATAGGAAAACCGTGAAGAAAGCCATTGTGACACCCATCAATGGGGTAGTTCCCCATCCAAGCGCTACTTTACCATATTCCAAAATAAACAATCTCAATAAACTTCATAGACCAGTTTGTCTTGGTCTTGGACCAGATCTCGAATTATTCTCAATGATATGTGTAGCCATAAATCCTATTGCATTGATTGAATTTTTTTAACTTTGTATATCATACCGTTGTAAATAACTGATCTTATCATAAATCCATTGTGGTCTTAAAATTTTATAATAATAGAAATAACAACCCTAGTCGCCATATTTATATACGGTTTACTTGTAAGTTTTACCGGGTACGCCTTATATACCACTTTTGGGAAACCCTTTCAACAACTAAGAAATTCATTTGAAGAATGTGGGCACTAATTGAAGTCAAGTAATGAGCCGCCATGTTCGGCGGCTCATTACTTTACTTCAATTCATTAGTATTTCTAAAGTAACATTATACTTTAACTATAATTGAGATAATCAAAAATCATTTTTTAATCGGAACCTTAGGCGATTCTCGAAAAAAAATAGCAAAAAAAAATGATTCCTAGGCTCAAGACTAAGAGGAATGTCTAAACCAATGCTTCCATAAGTTCGATCGTGGTTTACAATTATAGCTTCCACACCTGTTCATTTGGGAGCATCTCCCAAATAAAGAAAAGAAAAAATCAAAGAAAAGGGCGATTAAATTTTCTTTGGTAATCTATGTAGCAAGTGAAATAAAAACATCTAACAAAAGCGAAAGATACCACATCAAATCAATGTTTATCAGATTGCTTGTCTCCTTGTAGTGGGATGCCCAAGTTTTTGGAATGCTCCAAATTCTACTTGAGCATCCAAATCTGGATCAATCCCCTCAAAAAAAATCTTTGAACAAGGTTCTAGCACCATGTCAAATATGTTAAAAAAAAAAAAAGCAAAGCAAATGAATCATGCCCAAATGTGAACCAACCCCTCGGACTACTACGAAAAATACCATCAGATTTCAAAGTAGAACAATCAATTCAAAAAATTTCACCTAACTGAGTGCATCTAGCATATTTTTTCACAGTTGTAGGATCACTGTAACTGATTCCGTTAAGTTCGCCACCATAGAACTCAATAGTTGCCCCTAGTTGCTTAACATTATACTTTGATTCCGCCCTTCTAAAAGGAACATCGGCTCTCACAATTTCGTCTCCATCTACCAAAATACTAGAAATGTTTCAAGAAAAGTAGGCATACGACAGACAAAAAACTGAAACCCCTCTTTATCTCTAAATATAGGGTGCCCTAACCATCCAATAGTTATTCCGTCCCAGTTATCCATTGAGCCCGCTCTGAATAATCCCCCCTTTGCTTGATTATTGCCGATATAATCATAAAAAACTAATTTTTCAGGAATTTTAGACCAGGCTTCTAAAAAACTCTGATTTTCAGCTAGTTCGGCACCAAGCCTTCAATAGATTTCTGCTGGAAGCATCCCTAATCCCAATGATAATGAGTGGTAGAGTGGTCGGATGTTAACTGATTGGTTGTAGGTTCGAATTCTACTTGGGAAGATTTGATTCATTCTGAATTTCATTTAAATTTCATTCTAAATGAAATTAAAGAATACATAATGAAAGGGCACACTTTGACCATTAGGAGTAGGTAACCCATTCCTTGTCTTTGTTTCTATTGCATTTTATCTCATCTTATCACATTTTATTATGCGATATTTGAGAATCACATAAATATCTCGGTGTAAATCCGAGATAATCATTTGTTCCAAAGCCTTGAAGCTATTTACAACTAGCCAATTAAGTATTATCAGATGTAGTAGTATTAGCAATGCATCAAAGATGCAGTCATCGATTCTCCCAAGAGGCCACAATTACCACGAGCAAACATATTAATTACGAGTAATGAAGTTTGCTATGCTACTAATACTTGTACTTGCTCTGCTATTCGGCCCAAGCCTGGCTGAGAAAGAGTTGCGTGGAGTAAAACAAACAAAAACAATATGCAGATTCGATTCGTGCATACTCTAATTTTGAATTAATTAAATATTAATAATAAATAAAAAGTGAGACCATTCCATTTCGACAAAAGACCCACACCCAAGTTCCATAGCTTTAGGTTCATTATTCCAATCATGATTTTCCTACCCCTAAAGGTAAAAGTCCTTCCCTTTTTGGAAGGTCGTGGGTGAGGAGAGATTTTAACCCCGGTTCATAGCCACGTGCTCTAATCCTCTGAGCTACAGACCCTACCCCGGCTCCACTAAATCTATTCCCGGGGGTACCCTTAAAAAGGAACATTTCTTCTCCTCGACCATTTCGGGTTAAGTTAAGAAGATGTGAAAGCGCGTTTCTCTCTTCTCTATAAGAACGGTGCCTGAGAGAGAAGGGTTGTCATAATTGGGCTTTTGAATAGGATGACCCTTTCTTTTCATTTTGAATTTTTTTCTTTTTTATATTGAATAAGTAATAAGAATGAGAAGTGTTAAGCTTTTTATCATCCTGGTTTCGAGCTATTTTTTCGCAAGACCTCCCCTACAGTATTGTCATCACAGTAGAGTTTAACCACCAAGTTCGGGATGGATTGGTGTGGTTCCTCTACGCCTAGGACACTAGAATATCGAACCATGAACAAAGAAAGGCATAAGAGAAAAGCATATTGGTTAATGATTGTGAGGCCCCAAACTCTTTACTTGAGGGGACACTAAAGGCCTCTACCCTTCCATCCCTTGGATAGATAGAGAGGGAGGACTACAATTTTGAAGATGCGTTACTCATTAGCGAATGTATGATATATGGAGATATTTATACTTGTTTTCATATAAGGAAATATGAAATTCATACTCATGTGACAAGCCAAGGCCCTGAAAGAATCACTAACGAAATACTGCATTTAGTAGCCCATTTACTGTGCAATTTAGACAGAAATGGAATTGTGATCCTGGGCTCTTTGGTAGAAATGGGTGATATTTTAGTAGATAAATTAACGCCGCAAATGGCAAAAGAATTATCATATGCCCCAGATGATAGATTATTATGAGCCATACTTGGCATTCAAGTATCTACTACAAAAGAAACTTGTATAAAATTACCTATAGGTGTTAGAGGCCGAGTTATTGATATGAGATGAATCCATACAAAAAAAAAGGGGTTCTAGCTATATGTTGGTAATGATTTGTGTATATATTTCATAGAAACATGAAATCAGAGTAGGTAATAAAGCAGCTGGAAGACATGGAAATAAGGGTATCATTACAAAAAAATTGTCGAGACAAGATATGCCCTATTTGCAATATGGAACACCCGTTGATATGGTCTTTAACCCTTTAGGAGTACCTTCACGAATTAATGTAGGACAAATATTTGAATGCTCGCTCAGGTTAACAGGGGATTTGCTTGATAGGCATTACCGAATATCACCCTTTGATGAGAGATCTTCTAGTGTATTCTTAATTATATGAAGCCAGCAAGCAAATAGCGGATCTGTAGGTATTTGAACCTGAATACCCAGGAAAAAATAGAATATTTGATGGAAGAACGGGAGATCCTTGCGAACAAACTATTATAATAGGAAGTCTTATATCCTGAAATTAATTCATCAAGTCGATGATAAAATCCATGGATGTTCCAATGGACCTTACGCATTTGTTACACAACAACCCTTTAGATGAAGAGCCAAGCAAGGGGGACAGCGGGTAGGAGAAATGGAAGTTTGGGCCCTAGTGGGATTTGGTGTTGCTCATATTATACATGAGATGCTTACTTATAAATCCGATGATATTAGAGCTCGACAAGAAGTACTTGGTACTACGGTCATTGGAAGAACAATACCTAACCCTGAGGATGCTCCAAAATCTTTTTGACTGCTCATTCAAGAACTGCGATCTTTTGCTCTAGAACTGAACCACTTCCTTGTATCTCAGAAGAACTTCCAGATAAATAGGAAGGAAGCTTGATCGGAATGAATCAAAAATTTTTCTATGATCAATCGGTGTAAACATCAACAACTTCGAATTGGATCAGTTTCTCCTCAATAGATAAGTGCTTGGGATCCTACCTAATGGAAAGATGGTTGGAGAGGTGACAAAGCCTTATACTTTTCATTACAAAAGCAATAAACCGGAAAAGGATGGATTATTTTATGAAAGAGTTTTTTTAACAATGTGGTGTTGAATTTGTTGATTCTCAGGTATGACGATATCAAATGGGATACATTAAACTAGCATGTTCAGTAACTCATGTGTGGTATTTGAAGTGTCTTCCTAGTTATATTGTGAATCTTTTAGATAAACCCCTTAAAGAATTAGAAGGCCTCATAAAATTAGGAATAATTTCTTGTCGCAAATATTCACTTGTGGCATACTATATCTCAATGGATTGACGTAATATTTCTATCGTGTGTACATTCCCATAATGATGGTGTTTTTCCAAAATCAAACTTTGTTGTTCAGCATCTTGGACTAGCCATCCCTTAGAAGGTATTGTTAAAATATCATCAATTCCTAATGAAATGGAGGTAGCAATGGCTTTTTGGAACCCAAAGTCTTTATTTGATCCAAGATATGTGATGTATATGTCATTCCAAAGTGATCTATTCATCTACTAATCAATCATTTCATGGTAGTTTCGAATATCGCATTTGGAGGAGAAGGGTGGATTGTTAGTGTGGACGATTTAGAAGATATAATTGGAGAACATGTATGGTTAGGTTCCATTTGTATTTGGTGGAATCTAGCATATCTTAACCAAACCCTTTGTTTGGGCTCGACGAGCACTTGTATGGTCTTGAGAAACATATTTTTTTTATAGTTTGGTTGCTTTATCAGTCTTTGGTTTCATCACTTGTTGCTTTGTATGGTTCAATAATATTGCTTATCCTAGTGAGTTTATACGCCCATGGGACCAGAAGCTTCTCAAGCTCAAGCATTTACTTTTCTAGGTAAACCGGCATCTTGGAGCTAACATGGGATCCGCTCAAGGACCCACTAGTTTAGGTAAATATCTAATGCATTCCCCAGTCGGAGAGGTCGTTTTTGGAGGAGAAATTATGCATTTTTGGGATCTCCGTGCTCCCTGGTTGGAACCTCTAAAGGGTCCCAATGGTTTGAACTTATGTAGGTTGAAAAAATACATACAACCTTGGCAAAAACGACGTTCAGCAGAATATATGACTCATGCGCCCTTATTCAAACAGAAAAGCGATTATAGATGTTATGAGTAAAAAAACAATTCTATCATTTTTGGCTTAGTTTTGGAAATCCACCAATATTTCCATATCATCATCCACAAAGAAGCCGAATGAAATAAAAGTTTCATGTTCGATTTTGAATTAGAGACATTAAAAATGATGAATTGACATTGACTATAACCCCTAGCCTTCCAATCTAATGATGCGGGTTCTCTCACAACAATGATGTGTGTATCATTAATATTAAATTAAATGTGAAAAAAACTAAAAGCATATCGTTATTCCTTAAATTCTCTCACATACAATCTGATTATTATTTTTTCTTTCAAATAGGGGATAGAAAAGGAAAACAAATGCAAAATAAAAAACTTGGAATGACTGAAATGAAAAGTGTCTATTGTCTAATGGATAGGACAAAGGTACTCTAAACCTTTGGTATAGGTTCAAATCCTATTGGACGCAAATTTTCCCATCCATTTTTTAGGTTTATTTCTAAAGAAAGATATTTTTAATGATTTGAACGGAAGACCTTTATCAACTATCAACGACTTCCCTTGTATTGCATACTACGACTAACATATGTCTTTAAACTTCTTCCTGGAGTATAAACTGCTCCATCTGTTCCTAAATAGCTTCCTTCAAAAGGACTTATGCCTCTTTGTTGAATGTCTTGGTAGCAGATATGATTTCTTGGAACTGAGGTTTATTAGTTTTTAAGTAGGTATGTAATTGAACGAGAAAGTTTTTTACTTGTCCTATCTTTAACGAATCAAAATATACTTTCATTTTTTGAATAAATCATCACTATTTGTTCTTTCATTTGGCAATAAGCTTGTCCCTGTTTGGAGGGACCACCATAAATGATTAAAGTATGTCGTTTATGATACATAATATTCAGTCAGAAATGCTCTTGTATAAGGAGCAAGGTATTGTAATGAAGCAGACGAGTCGGTTGTTTTGGCTACCACAATAGTATATTCCATCACCCCCTTTCTTGGAAAGTAGTCACTGGAGCCACAAAAGATTTTTTTGCCCAATAGCTACATAAACACATATTACATTTTGTCCTTTTGGATTGAGAATAGTATATGTGGCTACTGTTGTCTGACCGGTCTGTCTATCCCTAATAATTAATTTTTGCTGACTTCGTCCTATAGGGATCATCAAATCAATAGCAATAAGCTTTATTTGCATAAGCTCATAAATGGAACGTCTTGCAATAATACCAGGAGCAGGAGATTCACTTAACCGAGATTCAAAAGATGAAATCTCACCTCTACCATCAATGGTTTAGCTAGAGCATTTATAACACGACCCAAATAAGCCTCACTCACTGGTATCTGGGCAATTTTTCCTGTTTCTTTTACAAAACGTCGCTCTTGTATCGTCAAACTGTCACCCATTAATACAACACCAACATTATTTGATTCCAAATTAAGAGCAATGCCTATAGTAACCCTCTTCAAATTCTACTAATTCACCTGACATTACCTCATCAAGACCGTGAATACGAGCAATGCCATCGCCTACTAGATGTACGGTGCCGGTATTGACAACCCTGCTTTTGTAGTACATTGCTCAATACGTTCGCGGATAATGTAACTAATTTCGCAAGCTCGAAGGTTACCATGAGTCTTTCTTAATTATTTTTCAAAAGGAATGGAAAAACAAATAATGCTTACAATAGAAGGATTAATCTCTTATTTCATTCATCGCCTCCAAACATCCCAATATTAACAATGATGGTTCGTAAATGTAACTTATAATGGGGTCTTGAAAAACAAGTAATTTCTTCTGGGCCTGTATCATTTTTTTAGGTACACTAAGGTTCCCATTGGTGGGAACTTCTAGTTATCTTGGTTGAAATTTGATATCCATATTCCGTCTCAGCAAATCATTTTTTTTCCACAAGGGATCGTGATGTCTTCCTATGGGATCACATGTCTCTTCATTAGCTCCTATTTGTGGTGTAAATTTTGGTGGAATGTAGGCAGTGGTTATGATCAAGTTGATAGAAAAGGAGTAGTGTGTATTTTTCGTTGGAGATTTCCTAGAAGAAATCGGCACATCTTCCTAAAATTCCTTATGAGAGATATCAAGTAAATTAGAATAGCAGTTAAAGATTGTCTTTATCCTCATCACGTACTTTATATGGAAATTAGAGGACTAGGGGCCCATCCACTAACTCGTGCTGATGAGAATTTGACTCTGCAAGAAATTGAACAAAAAGCTGTGAAATTGGCTTATTTCCTGTGTGTACCAATTGAAGTATTTTGAAATAACCGAAAAATGAGTTCTGCATTGGGGAAAGATCTCAGTAATCCTTCTTGTTATAGAATTCATATTGTTATTTCATTTCATAAAAACAACAGATTGGATAGAATTGAGCAATGAAGTCGTTTCATTACAAATTTACAAATTCAAAATTACAAAAAAGAAAGCATTCCCCTTCCTCCCATATCTTGCATCTATAGTATTTTTACCTCAGTGGATATCTTTCTCATTTTAAAAAGAGTCTAGAATCGTGGATCATTAATTGGTGAAATACTAGCTAATCCGAAGCTTTTTTGAATGATATACAAGAAAATAGCGTTCTAGAAAAATTCATCGAATTGGAAGAACTATTTCTTTTGAATGAAATGATAAATAAGTACCCAGAGACACATACAAAAGCTTCGTATAGGAATGCACAAAGAAACGATCCAATTGGTCAAGATGCATAATCAGGGTCATATCCGTACTATTCAGTGTTCTGAAAAACGGCCTAGGCGCTAGGCAAACAAGAAACGCCCAGATTAATGGCTGGGCGAGGTGAAAAACCGGGTAGGCTCCTAGGTGAATTTGGGGCGGTCTGGGCGAGGGGTTATTTTCTTCCTGGTTGCAAAAATTTATGTGAACAAGGAGTTGAGATTGGTTGTTCTCAGGCCGACGAAAGAGGATGCTGTGACTAATTTGAATAAGCCTGATTGTGTTCATATTTTTTTTTCCCTTTTTTTGGAAAGAAACAATTTAATTGTTTTTTATTCTGTATATGTCTGAATGTAGCAAAGGATGATTACTTAATGAAATATTCAAAGGATCTACTGGTACCAATTTTAGTAATGTAATTTTTATCAAACATGACTGAGGTCATTCATGCAATTTGAAGAAAAATAAAATAGTAGGTTTGGATATTTGTCCACAAATTCAACTTTGTATAAAGTACCCATCATGACCAACTTCAGTCATTTGAGTTTTAATAAATTTTGTTCATGATTGTTAATTTTTCATGTTTATAAATTTTGCATATGTATCTTGGCATTAAATTGGATGTAATTGATAAGGTATTATGCTTAACTTTTGTAAATTATTAAAGTTATAATACAAAACCTAAAACCGCCTAGGCGCCCACCTAGGCCCCTGGGCGCTAGGCACCCGCTCGCCGCCCGCCCACCGCCTAGCGTTTTTTTAGAACATTGGTACTATTTTGTACTTCTCGACAAATATATTCAGTTTTGCTATTCTAAGTGGTTATTCTATTCTGGGTGATGAAGAACTTGTCGTTCTAAATTCTTGAATTTAGAATTTCTCTATAATTTAAGCGACACAATAAAAGCTTTTTTTATTCTTTTGTTAATTGGTTTATGTATTGGATACCACTCGCCTCATGGTTGGGAACTAATGATTGGTTTTGTCCACAAGGATTTTGGATTTGATCAAAATGATAAAATTATATCTGGTCTTGTTTCCACTTTTCCAATCATTCTAGATACCATTTTTAAATATTGGATTTTTTGTTATTTAAATAGTCTATCTCCCTCACTTGTAGTGATTTATCACTCAATGAATGACTAAAGAGAGATCCACTGATATGAATCCAATTAGAATGTTTCTTACTTCGGACATAAACAAATTTGTAAAAATATTACTCACTCTTTATGTTTCTCCTCATCCAGGGGATTTTTGCTATATTCCAGTGAACTTCTTCCAGAATCATGGATAGGAAACTATACTAGCAACCTACCAAATTTATTGTATAAATCTCGGAGATGAATGATTGGACTATGTAAAATAGTAATACCTTTTTCTTGGGTAAAGGAGCAGATGACTCAATCCATTTTTGTATCGATCATGATGTTGATATATGTAATAATTTGAACATCTATTTCACACGCATATCCTATTTTTGCACAATAGAGTTATGAAAATCCACGAAAAGTAGCTGGATGTATTGTATGTACCAATTGCCATTTAGCTAATAACCCCGTGGATATTGAGGTTCCACAAATGGTACTTCCTGATACTGTATTTGAAGTAGTTGTTAGAATCCCTTATGATATGCAACTAAAACAAGTTTTCTCAAATGGGAAAAGGGGTCTTTGAAATGTGAGGGCAGTTATTATTTTACCTGAGGGATTCAAACTAGCCCCTTCCGGTCCTATTTCTCCCAAAATGAAATAAAGATGGGAAATCTATCTTTTTAGAGTTATTGTCCGACTAAAACAAATATTCTTGTGATAGATCCTGTTCCGGGTTAGAAATATAATGAAACCACATTTCCTATTCTTTCCTCAGACCCTGCAACTAAGAAAAGATATTTACTTTTGAAAATATCCTATATACGTTTGGTGGGAATAGGGAAGGGGTCAAATTTATCCCGATGGGAGGAAGAGTAATAATATAGTCTATAATGCTAATGCGGCAGGTATTGTCAACAAAATAGTACATAAAGAAAAGGGTCGTTTTGAAATAACTATAGTGGATGCGTCGAATAGACACTAATCCCTTGATATTATACCTCCAGGACCGGAACTTCTTGTTTCAGAAGGTGAGTAGACTATTCAAAATTTTCACATTTTATTTATGAAATAATTGATAATAAGGAATTCAGAAAATCTAAATAAAAAGAAAAATGAATTGATGAAATGTTGGTTGGTCCTGGTTGGACGCTTGAGTAAGGAATAGATCTTGGTTGGGTTAAAAAAAATTAAAAGCTAGAACCCCTTCTTTATCTTTATTTAGTGTAACTATTTGAGCCGGATGAGAGGAAACCCTCATGTCCGATTTTGAAGGGGGAAATCTTATTGTAACATATCTCAATTTTTCTTTTGCTAGGTCATAGCTAAAAAACATATTTTCTTTTGAATATGAGGTTCATTCGAATATGAAATACAATCTTGGAAATACAACATCCCCTTTTTTTACTACCCAAGGTTTCAATACATTTCGAAATAGATAAACCTTGACAGAAGTTGGTGCTATCAGACCACAATTAGCCGACATAGACTTGCGACTTATTATAGATTCTTCATTGGTCAAATGGAAAAAATTAGGGGAAGAATGACCTATCGGTAATGGATGGGATGGATAGCAAAATTGGAGGAAGAAAGGATTTTTTGCTAATACGCATGGAATTACTAAGTATTTTATTTGAACAAACATAGAACCAAATTGGATGGTTTTGTGCCTATTACCGGTTCTTCCTCCCGAACTGAGACCAATCATTCATATGGATGGGGGTAAGCTAATGAGTTCGGATAATAATGAACTCTATAGAAGAGTTATTTATCAGAACAATACTCTTACCGATCTATTAACATGTAGCTCTACACCAAGGGCATTGGTAATGTGTCAGGAGAAATTAGTACAAGAAGTCGTGGATACACTTATTGATAATGGGATACGCGGACAACCAATGAGGGATAGTCATAATAAAGTTTATAAGTCATTTTCAGATGTAATTGATGGCAAATAGGGAAGATTTCGCGAGACTCTGCTTGGTAAACGGGTCAATTATTCGGGGTGTTTCGTCATTGTCATGGGCCCTTCACTTTCATCACATCTTTGTGGATCACCTCACGAAATAGAAATAGAGATTTTCCAAACATTTGTAATTTGTGATCTAATCAAACAACATGTTGCTTCCAACATAGGAGTTGCCAAAATTAAAATTTGGGAAAAGAAACCAATTGTGTGGGAAAAACTTCAAGAAGTTATGCAGGGGCATCCTGTATTGCTGAATAGAACACCTATTTTGCATAGATTAGGCATACGAGCATTCTAACCCATTTTAGTGGAAGGATGTGCTATTTTTTTTACATCCATTAGTTTGTAAGGGATTTAATACAGACTTTGATGGGGATCAAATGGTTGTTCATGTACCTTTTATCTTTGGAAGCACAAGCGGAGGCTCATTTACTTATGTTTTCTCATATGAATTTCTTGTCTCCAGCTATTGGAGACCCCATTTTCATACCAACTCACGATATGCTTATGGGACTTTATGTATTATCGATTGGGAATCATCGCGGTATTTTTGCAAAGAGGTATAATCCGTGTAATCACAGAAACTATAAAATTGAAATAATGCATAATAAGAATTATAAGTGAGCAAAACAACCCTATTTTTGTAGTCCCTATGATGCACTCGACGCTTATCAACCGAAACGAATGAATTTAATAGTTTTTTGTGGCTCAGGTGGCGACTAGATCAACGTGTTATTGCATCAAGAGAAGTTCCTGTCAAAGTTCAATATGAATTTTTGGGTACCTATCATGAGCTTTATAGGCACTATTTAATAGTAAGAAATATTAAAAAATAAATCCTTTGTATAGATATTCAAACCACTATTGATCATATTTCTTTTTATCGAGAAATAGACGAAGCCATACAAGGGTTTTACCCGGGCTTGTTCATATGATACCTAATCTAAGTAATTATATGATACATATGGGAATTCAATTTGAGTCTTTCCATCTCAACTAGTATTATAATTGCTGAATAGCTACGCAAATCAAGATCGGGTAAAGGACGTATTCGAATCACTGACTCAAACCTATTGTCACATCCTACTCATCGGAATCAGGAGGTACTTATGGCAGAACGAGCCGATCTGGTCTTTCACAATAAACTGATAGATAGAACTGCCATGAAATGACTGATTAGCAGATTAATAGATCACTTTGGAATGGCATATACATCACTTATCATGGATTAAGTAAAGAATTTGGGGTTCCAACAAGCCACTGCTAAATCCATTTCATTAGGAATTGATGATCTTTTAACAATACCTTATAAGGGATGGCTAGTCCAAGATGTTGAACAACAAAGTTTGATTTTGGAAAAACACCATCATTATGGGAATGCACACGCAGTAGAAAATTACGTCAATCCATTGAGATATGGTATGCCACAAGTGAATATTTGCGACAAGAAATGAATCCTAATTTTAGGATGACTGATCCTTCTAATCCAGTCCATATAATGTCATTTTTAAGAGCTAGAGGATGAGAATCAGGCCTTAATGAATTCAAATATGCAACGTCAAACAGTTCCGCTTTCTCGATCTGAGAAGTGCATTATTGGAAATGGACAGGAACGCCAAGTGGCTCTGGATTCCGAGGTGTCTGATATAGCCAAACACAAAGGAAATATCATTTATAATGATACTGACAAGATTATTCTTTGGTTATGTATCAACGCTCGAACAAAAATACTTGTATGCATCAAAAGCCCTGGGTTCTGCAGGGTAAACGCATTAAAAAGGGACAAATTTTAGCGGATGGTGCTGCTATAGTCGGTGGCGAACTCGCTTTAGGAAAAAACATATTAGTAGCTTATATGCCCTGGGAGGGCAACAATTTTGAAGATGTGGTACTCATTAGCGAACGTCTGGTATATGGAAATATTTATACTACTTTTCATATACAAAAATATGAAATTCAGACTCATTTGACAAGCCAAGGCATGAAAGAATCACAAACAAAATACCGCATTTAAAAGCCCAATTACTTCGCAATTTAGACAGAAATGGAATTGTGATGCTAGGCTCTCGGGTAGAAACGGGTGATATTTTAGTAAGTAAACTAAAGCCGCAAATCACAAATAATCATATGCCCCAGAGGATAGATTGTTACGAGCCATACTTTGCATTCAGGTATCTACTACAAAGGAAACTTGTCTAAAATTACCTATAGGTGGCAGAGCCTGAGTTACTGATGTGAGATGGATCAATAAAGTAGCTATAATCCGGAAATGATTCGTGTATATATTTCACAAAAATGTGAAATCAAAATAGGTGATAAGGTAGCTGGAAGACATGGAAATAAGGGTATCATTTCAAAAAATTTGTCGAGACAAGATATTAGGGATGGAAGTAGGGCAGATTTTTATGGATATCCGCTCCGCCCATTCTGTTTGGGACGGTTTTGGATATGCCTAAACGGATTTCAGGGCAAAAACAAATATCCAAATAGCATCCGTAAAATATTTGGGCCAGATACGGATTTGGCCATATCCGCCCCACGGATATCCGTTTAAGTAATGAAATTACAAAAATACCCCCTATCCTTTAAAAAGAAAAAAAAACCCTAGATCTATCATTCTGAATATCTCTCATACTCTCACACTGCCTCCTCTCTTCAGTTCTCTCCTCTCACAGATCCAAGCAACAAGCTTCAATATAGAAGCAATAACACCCAATATTCACACAAGATTCAGCCCCAACATACTTCTCAGATACTTTGCAGCAGCGTTGATGGCGGAAGAAAGACGGCGGCCGATCCAGCGAACATTTCAACAACCCCGCCACCGACGGATTGTGAAGTGGATCTATGAAGTGGATCACTGAGAAAATGAAAACTAAGCGAAGAGAGACGAAGAGATGGAAGGAGAAGCAAACGATTCAAAGAGTCTCAAACTCTTGAACGGGTCTTCTTCATCTCCACCACCTTCACTGTCTTTCGACAACCTTCTTCTTCCTCCCACTCGACGACGACGACGAGAGTGAAAAGTGAAAATAAGATAAGAACAAGCTCAAAATGGCATAAACGAAGTATCGCAAATTAACGACAATGAAGACGAAGACAAAGACGATTTGAATCAATGGACGAAGCAAAAATGCAATGTCGAAGTTCGGAGGGATTGCTCGTACTTAGATACAATCAATCGCAAGGTGGGATCTTAGTAAGCTTTTTCAAAGTGATGTTAATACTATCATCAAAGTCATCCTGCATTGTACAGAACATAAGAAGACAAAGAAGATGGTCGAGTTTCTAGAAAATTGACTGAATAGTTTAGTTAGCTTGATTGGATAACCGCGTTTGATTAGCTGGAAATGCAAAAACAACTTGCAATTAGACCTTTGCTCAAAGTCCATTTAATTGTTTAACTAGATCTGAAGACCAGTGAAACGAGGGAGATTCTGACTTCATCATTTCTTAATAGCTCCAAAAACTGATAAGTTATACTATAGAGCTCACTAATTAGCTTTTCTATGAAACTTATTAAGTAAATTGTTATGAAGTAGATCCCACCTTATGTGCATCCAAACCACATTTTACTTCACTTCACCCTTTATCATTGTGATTTTTGGATTTTTCAATTTCAAGGTGTTTGAAGAAATTGGGTTCAATGTTTTTGATATCTGTACTGACCCATCAGCGGACAATTGTATTTTGCAGGTGCTGGACTTTGATTTTGAAAAATTTTGCTGAGAAAATGATTTTTTGCAGGAACACATACACCTCTCTTCTGTTAAGAAGTTTTTTTTTTGTTAAGCGGTTATTTGGGTGGGGCGGATATCCATAAATCCGTCCAGGACGGGGATAGATTTAAAAATTTTGTATAAACGAATATTCGGGGATCCGTGATCTCCAACGGGGCGGGGATGGATTTGCCCAAAACTGCCCCAATTTGCCCCGTTGCCATCCCTACAAGATATGCCCTATTTGCAAGACGAAACACTCGTTGATATAGTCTTCAAGCCATTAGGAGTACTTTCAAGAATGAATGTAGGACAAATAGTTGAATGCTTGCTCGAGTTATCGAGGGATCTGCTAGATATGCATTATCAAATAGCACCCTTTGTTGAGACATATGAGCAAGAGGCTTCGAAAAAACTAGTGTTTTCTGAATTATATGAAGCAAGTCAGCAAACAACGAATCTGTGGGTATTTGAACCTGAATACCTAGGAAAAAGCAAAATATTTGATGGAAGAACAGGGGATCCTTTCGAACAACCTGTTATAATAGAAAAGTCTTATATCCTAAAATTAATTCATCAAGTTGACAATAAAATCCATGGATGTTCCAGTGAACCTCGAGGAATTGAGAGGAGAGGTGGAAAAAAAAGGCTCGGGATGGACGCGCTTGTCACACAACAACCCCTTAAAAGAAGAGCCATGGAAGGGGGACAGCGGGTATGAGAAATGGAACTTAAAAAAAAATTGGATAAACACCAATACCTATTATGAATAGAAGGATACAGATCGAAACAAATAATTCTCGTGGTCCAGAATCTAACAAATTTGATATTGGAACATTAAATTGCTTGTATCCATAAAAACAATTTGGTGTAACATTGATAATAAATAAATAGGAGTTCATATCATTCCAAAATAAAGATGCTTCAAGATGTAATTGAATTTTGTCAGATACAATTTGAAGGATACAATTTGAAGGATTTTGTAGATTCATTGATTAGGGCTTGATTGAAGAACTTTATAAGTTTACAAAAATTGAAGATACAGATCATGAAATTGAATTTCAATTATTTGTGGAAACATATAACTTGGTAGAACCTTTACTAAAAGAAAGAGATGTTGCGCGTGAATCGCTCGCATATTGTTCTGAATTATATGTACCCACGAGATTAATTTGGAAAACGAGTCGGGATATGCAAGAACAAACCATATTTATTGGAAACATTCTTCTAATGAGTTCCCTAGGAACCTTTATAGTAAAAGGAATATACAAAATAGTTATCAATTGAATATTGCAACGTCACGGTATTTATTACCATTCATAATTGGACTACAGGGGAATTCCGGTCTATAGCGGTGCCATTCGGGGAGGAAGATCAGAATTAGAGATTGATAGAAAAACAAGGATATGGGCGTGTGTGAGCAAGAAACAAAAAAATATTTATTCTAGTTTCATCATCAGCTATGGGTTCGAATCCAAGAGAAATTATAGACAATGTATGCTACCCCAAAATTTTCTTGTCTTTTCCGAATGATAAGGAAAAAGAAAAACTTGGGTAAAAAGAAAATGCCATTTTGGAGTTTTATCAACAATTTGCTTGTGTGGGGGGATCCAATATTTTTTGAGTCCTTATGTAAGGAAATATAAAAGAAATTTTTTCAACAAAAATGTGAATCAGGAAAGATTGGGTGACGAAATATGAATCAGATACTTAATCTTAATATACCTCAGTGCATTACATCACGTAATCGAAATGAAATTTGGAATGGGTACACTTGATGATCTGAATCAGTTGAAAGATAAATGTATTCGTTCTGTAGCGGATATTTTACAAGATCCATTTGGATTGGTTATGATTCGTTTAGAAAATGCGTTCAGGGAATTATAGGTGGAGCGATTAGGCAAAAATTGATATCGACTCCTCATAATTTGGTAAATTCAACTCCATTAACAACCACTTATGAATCCTTTTTCCGCCTAAACCCCTTATCTCAAGTTATGGATCAAACAAATCCATTGACACAAATAATTCATGACTGAAGATCAAATGATTTGGGTCCTGGGGGGTTGATAAGGAGAATTGTGAGTTTTTAGATACGCGATATCCAGTGTTCTAAAAATCGGCCTAGGCGGACGCCTAGGCGCTAGACGGTAAAAAAACCGCCCAGATTAATGGCTGGGCAAGTTATGGGCAATCTGGGCGGGTCTAGGAAGTCTGGGCAATTTTTTTATTTTTTTAATAAGGTTGGGCACCTGCTCGCTGCTCGCCGCCCGTCCAGCGCCTAGCGCTTTTTAGAACACTGGCGATATCCATCCTAGTCACTATGGGCGTATTTGCCTAATTGACACATCCGAAGGAATCAATATTGGACTCATTGGATCTTTAGCAATTGATGCGAGGATTGATAAATGGGGGTCTTTAGAAATACCATTTTATGAAATTTTTGAACACTCAAATGGGGTACGGGTGATTTATTTATCACCAAACATAGATGTTTTTTTTTTCCTTAACCCCTCCCACCCCAAATGTCGCTGGCTGGGTTCGACCCCATGATCTAGTGATACCATCCGACACTGCTCAACCACTGAGCCATCACACCTTTGGCCCAAGCATAGATGTATAATACATGGTAACGACCGAAAATTGTTTTGGCATTAAATCATGGCATTCAGGAAGAACAAGTTGTTCCAGCTCGCTATCGTAAAGAATTCTTGACTATTGCATGGGAACAGATTCAACTTCAAAGCATTTTTCCCTTCCAATATTTTTCTATTGAAGCTTCCCTCATTCCTTTTATCGAGCACAATTATGCGAATCGGGCTTTAATGAGTTCCAATATGTTACGTCGTGCAGTTCCGCTTTCTCGATCTAAGAAGTGCATTGTTGGAACTAGGCTGGAACGCCAAGCGGCTCTGGATTCGGGGGTGTCCGCTATAGCTGAACACGAGGGAAAAGATTGTTTATACTGATACTGACAAGATTTATTTATACAATGGAGCTCCTTCCCCATTCAATCAATGTTATTAGTAACTTGTACAGTTCACATTCTTTAACTCTACCCATGAATTATCCAATAATAGATCTTTTCACAATGAGATCTACTCATACAGTAACGCCATTTAATTATGAAAGTTGGCTAGGTAGCTGACCCAGTTAGTCCTTTCTTGAAAGAGTGAGAGCATAATTTTTCTGCTTCCTAAATACTAATTCCCTTGCTTAATGGATAACGAATTGCTACCACTGGGAGTTGCTTATCATCTACAATTAAGGTGATTGGATTTGCACCAATGGAAAACATAAATTTCATACACAATGTAGGTCTTTTGTTTGATAGTAAATGGAAAAATTCCATCCTATTCATTGGTACTGGTCATTTATACTGGAAAAAACGTTTTCATTTTTTGTTCCAGCTTATCTTATGATTTGAACGGGTCACACATACACCCTAGTACATGTTCCTTGACGCTGAGGACATCCCCAAATAGCAGGGGATTTTGCGACATTTTTGAGTGGTTTCTCGTGTTTCTAATAAGTTGTTTAATAGTTGGCATGCTGAATCGTATACAAAATGGGTTGGTTTAGATCTATCCTAACCGGATTATTATGTATTTTTCCTTCTATTTAATACTAAAAGAAAAAGAAAAATAAAACATAATCATCCAGTTAGGAATTGAACCTACCAACTATCCTTATCCCCTCCTGATAACCCTCCCCCAAAAAAAATCAATTTATGAAATTAGAACTCAAAATCCTTGAATTAAACTCATCAGTAAAAAGTAATAACAATAGTTTTTATAATCTTTTTCATAAATGAAATCAAATGGAAGAAAGAAATATGTCGATAAATGAATTCCAATTTGTTGAGCATTATTTATCAAATCATGCTTTATAATTTGATTTGATCTTGTGGTCCAAATAATAGTGTACCATGACGTATCTGAAATAGTACTAATTAGTGAAACTAAAATACTTGTACAAACTAGTGAAGTGATCCCATCTCCAACAGTCCAAAGATGGAAATCGTTATAATATTCTGAGCCATTCATGAACATTACAGCAAATACAATTAAGGCATTAATGGCACCCACATAAATAAGAAGTTGTGCAATAGCTACAAAATGGGAGTTTGATAGAATATAAAATAATGATATACACAGCAGAATCGATCCCAATGAAAAGGCAAAAGAAATTGCATTGGTAAATAATACTACTCCTAAACCGCCGACTATAAGACCCACCTCTAAAAATATTAAAAGAAAAGCATGTATTGGCGCAAGTAAATCCATTATATGTAAAATATGAAATAATTTAAATCGAAATATTTCATGACATTATTGACCAGACAAGGAAAAAAGACATTACCATTTTTTTTTTTACACTCCTAATAGAAATTGAATTAAATACGATACTGAAAGGGTGTTGGTTATTGTAGATATACTTATTCATTTTAATTGCATCATGTTTTTCTATACGAAAAAGGGTCGTTCTGAATTGAATTTCATGATTTTATACAAATAAAAATACAAATATAGAGTAGATTTTTCGATTTTGAAATCATCACAGAACAGATATATGAATATATTTTCTTTTCAATACAAAGCACATCATGTGAGTCTCACCAATTTTGGTTAGCATTATGAGTTAATGACTAAAAAAATGAAAGAAGTTTCGTTTCTTTAGAGCAAAACATAATTTTAAGAATTGATAATTGTTATTGAATCGAGAGTTTTCCTCGTGGTTTTTTATTCGAGTTGAATTCATAATTGTTTGGATTGAGTAATCTCCAATCATTGACATAGGTAATCGACCCAAATCAATTTGATTATAATTCAATTCGTGACAATTATAAGTAGAAAGTTCACATTCTTCAGTCATTGATAAACAATTTGTTGGACAATACTCAATGTTGTTACCACAAAATATACAGATTCTGAAATCAATACTGCAAGTAAGCAATTGTTGCTTTCGAATATCAGTTTCCAATTTCCAATCAACAGCCACGAGCGGTACTTCCTGATATTGTATTTGAAGTGGTTGTTAGAATCCCTTATTATATGCAACTGAATCAAGTTCTTTCAAATGGTAAAAAGGTATCTTTGAATGTGGGGGAGGTTCTTATTTTACCTGAGGGATTTGAACTAGCCCCTCCCAATCGTATTTCTCCCAAAATGAAAGAAAAAATTGAAAATCTGTCTTTTAAGTGTTATCATCCGACTAAAATAAGTATTCTTGTGATAGGCCTTGTTCCTAGTAAAAAAATATAGTGAAATCACATTTCCCATTCTTTCCCAAGGCCCTGCTTCTAAGAAAGATATTTACTTTTTAAAATATCCTATATACGCTGATGGAAACAGGGGAAGGGATCAGATTTATCCCGCTGGGAGGAAAAGTAACAATACAGTCTATAATGCTACAGCAGTAGGTATTGTCAACAAAATAGTACGTAAAAAAAAAGCGCAGTTTTGAAACAACCATAGTGGATGCGTCAGAGGGACACTAATCCCTTGATATTATACCTCCGGGAGCAGAACTTCTTGTTTCAGAAGGTGAATCCATCAAGCTGGATCAAACATTAACGAGTAATCCCAACGTGGGTGGGTTTTGTCAAGGAGATGCAGAAATAGTAATTCAAGATCCACCACGCGTCCAAGGTCTTTTTTTCGCGCAAATTTTTTTGGTCTTCAAAAGAAACAGTTTGAAAAGGTTCAATTGTCAGAAATGAATTTCTAGATCCATAGGTTTACCAATAGTAAGTTGATAAAAGGAGCCAAATTCTTGTTGATCGATGCAATTTTGTATGGTAAAAAAAATCATAGTTAAATAAAATATGAAATTTTTAAATAAATTAAATAGTCAAATTATAGAATATAAATTACTTGTCTTATTTATTGTTGGTTGACACAATAAAAGGGATTTCCCTTCTGTCTTGTGTTGTTATTAAATAACAAGAAATTTTGATCTTGTTCATCAAAGATTATTTTCTATTTTTCTAGGTTTATCGGAACTTTTTCAATGAACTTCTATCAAAAAAATATATATATCTTCATTTGAACATCAGAACAAAGTACCCGTTTGTCATTTATAAGAATAGATCATCTTGGTCCGAATGAACTAGACTTCATAATACAAGCTAACTTAATCCTGATAGGACTTAAGCTGCAGAGAAGTCATCTTGGTCTGAACGGACTAAACTTCATATTATAAGCTAACTTTATCCTGAATAGAACTTAAGTTGTAGAGATATCATCTTGGTCCAAACGGACTAGACTTCGTAATACAGTTACCTTAATCTTGAATAGGACTAGGTTAGAGCGGACTGGGTCACTTAGATGCAGCGACTTTTTGTCATCCTAAATAAGATTAGACTCATCTGTTGTGCGCTCCCATGGTCCTTCAGACAGACCGGGTCACTTAGATGTGGCGAGTTGTTGTCATCCTGAACAGGACTAGATTGTCATTGTGCGCCATTGTGGTCCTCTGGTCGGACCAGGTTACTTCGATGCGGCGAGTTGTCGTCATCCTAAATAGAATTAGACTCAACCATTGTGTGCCACTGTGGTTCTTCAGACAGACTAGGACACTTGATACAGCTAGTCATCATCATCCTGAATAGGACTAGACTTGGTTGTTGTGCGCCATCATGGTTTTTAAGGCAGGCTAGGTCACTTAGATGTGGCGAGTTTTTGTCATCCTAAATAGGAATAGACTCAACCGTTGTGAGTCATTGTCTTCCTCTTGTCAGAACAGGTTACTTAGGTGCGGCTAGTTGTCATCTTGAATATAACTAGACTCGGTCATTGTGCGCCATTGTGTTCCTTCAGATGGGTTAGGTCAATTAGATGTGGCAAGTTGTCATCATCCTAAATAGTACTAAACTTGGCCACTCTGCATCATCGTCGTCCTCTAATCAGATTATGCTTGCCCCTGCATGTAGAGTTGTATATGAAATGAAATTTTTTAAAGAGAGTACATTTATTGATAATACTTCTTCAAGTGTTCCACACTCCATGGTCTTTTAAGACACTCTTCACTCAGGTTCTCTAACCAATAGGTTTCGGGCCTATTGATTTTCGTAACCTTATAAGGCCATTTCCCTGTTTGGACTCAGGTTGCCATCTCCTGGGTCTTTTGTGTTCCACTGGGTTTTTTTGAGCACCTAATCGCCAACTTTTAATTCTCGAGGCTTGACCTTCTTATTGTATTACTGGGCCATTTTATGGTGGTAGGCCACCATCCTGATGAAAGCTCCATTTCTTTGTTCGTTGAGACGATCTTGACTCTCAGCTTCATCATTTTCAACCAACTTGAATTCGTCTGTTCTGAATGTTGGCATCCCTAGTCCTATTGGAACCATTGCCTCGGACCCGTAGGAGAGGGAAAATGGTGTTTCTCTAGTCGGAGTCTTTTTTGTGGACCGGTAAGCCCAAAGAATGCTTGGTACCTTAGAAACCTAGAGCCCTTTAGCTGTTTCGAGTTTATTTTTATGGCTTCCAATATGGTTCGGTTGGTGACCTCTGTTTTTCTATTGGCCTAGGGGTGTCTCGGTGCTGAATAGTGGCGACCAATGTTCAAATTAGCGCAAAGTTTTTCACATTTTTGCCTTTGATCTGGGTTTTGTCCAATATAATTTTTCGAGATCCCAAACTTACAGAAGATGAACTTCCCGAGGAAATTCTCAATTTGATTCTGTCCGATTTTGGAAAATGGTTCTACCTCTGCCCATCTAGTGGAGTAGTGACGACTACAAAGAGTAATTTCTTTTTCTCAAATGTGGAGAGCATGCATGAAATGTTCACTCCCCACTGTGCAAAGGTCCTTGGACTAGTCATCAAGACCAAATTCTGAGCGAGCATATGTGTGCACGAAGCATATCTCTGATACTTATAACATTTTCGGACCAAATCTTTAGTCTTTCGCTGCATCTTGGGCCAGTAATACCCTAAAGTTAGGGCTTTTTGTGGATCAATGTACTCCCTTCGAGATGGTTCTCGCAGATTCCTTCTTAGATATATCTGAGGACATAGTACAATTCATAGGGAGTAAGACATCTGAACAGTGGGCCAGTTGTTGATTTTCTGTATAGTTTTTCATTAAGGGGTGTGTATTGTACCGCCCTATTTTTCAGCTTACAAGCCTCCAATTTTTCTACTGGGAGGACTCAGTCTTTGATGTACTTGACTAGGGGACTCATCCAACTAGTTTCCTCATTTGTAAGAAAGTCTCGTGGAGTTCCTTTTCCTCTAGAGATGATTTTTTGTGGAGCTCTATAAGATTGTTGAAGTTGTCCATTGCATAAGAGGCCATTTTACGCCCTTAAATCCTTTCTTTGTGTCAACTGCTTTTTCACAATAGGCCAGCATCCAAGGGTCTTTAGTGTTGAATTCTCCATTAACTTGGTTGACCACCAATCAGGAATCACTAAGCATTGTGATTTCTTCTACTCTGATCGCTCTAGCTAGTTTCAGCACGGCTATGAGGGCCTCATATTTTGCTTTATTGTTAGAGGTGTTGAAGCCGAATCTGATAGTTTTCTTTAGGGTGATCCCTTTTGGGGTATAGACAACAATCCCAGCTCCACTTCCTTTATCGTTGGATGACCTGTCACATCGCAAGATCCACCCTTGTGAGAGTGGTTCGTAGTTCTCATTCTCTTCATGGCTTTTTTACTTTGGTTTTCCTGCTCCAATAAGCTCAAGGATGAAATCCACTAGCACTTGCACTTTGATGGTTGTTCTTGGAATGTACTAGATATTGAATTGTCCCAGCTCCACCAACCATCTAACCATCCTTCCTGATAGCTTTGATTTGTGCAATACTGACTGGAGTGGGTACTCCATAAGCATTGTTGTGAATGAGCTTGGAATTAAGAACTTAGCTTTCTTGAAGAGGTGACTAGCACTAAGGAACCAATTTCTCCGGGTTGGGGTAGTTAGCCTCCGCCTCAACAAATGTTTTGTTGACGTAGTACACTGGCTTTTATTTTCGCTTGTCTTAAGGGGTCAAGTTTGAGCTGACTTTGTGTTCAGATACTAAGAAATACATGTAGAGTGTATGTCCCAGAATGGGTTTTGAAAACAACTTTGTGTTTCCCATGTACGTTTTCAAATCCTGGAAAGCATGTTCACATTTTTGCCCTATCGGAATTCCTTATTCTCTTTCAGAATCTTGAAAAGGGGGAGGAATTTTTCTGAAGAGTTAGAGATGAATTTGTTCGGAGCTGCCACCCTTCCAGTCAGGCTATGAACTCTTTTGATGTTTGTATGTGACCTCTTGTCAAGAAGAGTCAGAATCTGTTTCGGGTCAGCTTATATTCCCCTTTGGTTGACTATGTAGCCCAAGACTTTTCTCGATTTACACTGAAAGAACTTTTGTGGGTTGAGATTCATTCAATACTTGTGAAGCTAGGAGAAGGCCCCTTTGAGGTTTGCAATGTGGTCGGGAGTGTGGAGGTTTTTTACCTGCATGTCCGTTATGAATGAAGTTTTCTTCCTGGTTCGGCGAGTGCATATTGATCTGATTTTTTCCAGAATATGCATCCATGAAGCTGAGGAGGTTGTGTTTAGACGTTGCATCAAAGATCTAGTCTATCTAGGGGAGTGGAAAATTGTCTTTCATGTGAGCCTTGTTGAGGTCCGTGTAGTCCACGCAGACTCTCGACTTTTTTTTACTAGGACCGTATTCGCCAGCCGGTCTGGATAGCATGACTATCTTATCATGCCGGCTTTCGGTAGCCTTTTCACTTCTTCGTTAATGGCCTGGTTGTGCACAGGTGTTATCGATCTCCATTTCCGTCTGACTAGTTTCAGATCTGGATTGACTGCTAATCTGTGAGTGATTGTGGAGGGGTAAATTCCCACCATATTCTTCATTGTCAAGGCGAATACATCCTTTTTTTTTCAAGAGTGTGGCTAACTGGTTCGCTAACACCTTGCTGAGATTGGAGTCTATCTGGACAGCTTTGATGTATCCGGACTATCCAAGTAGATGGTGATGGGCTCTTCCTCTGGTTGTCCTGCTTTAGGTCTTCATCTTGGGCTAGGAGGCGTTTCATCACCCGAGTGCATAGACCGGCTTTCTGATCCCGGACTCGGGACCTCCATAGTGGAGTTCTTTGGTTTGAACTGTGGTGGCCCCTCATCTGACTGCTTAGCCGCAACATAGTGACATTCTAAAATGCTAGTCTGGTCTCCTTTGATTATCCCTACTTCATTGTCCAAATGGTACTTGAGACATTGATGTTGCATGGAGACAACTGCCCCCACTTGATGGAGCCAAGGTCTGCCTAGAATCACATTGTACACAGAAGGGGCATCTACGACCAATAACTTTATCAACATAAAACTCAAGCTTTGGAAGGTTGAACTCAAGCTTTGGTGGTAATGGCGCAGGTGGTCCGATGAATCCATAGTTCCAACGTAGAACTCAAGCTTTGGAAGGTTGAACTTCTTTGGTAAAGGCACATTCATAATCTGCTCAGAGAATGGGGGGACTGTGAGATTGTACAGGACATCTGGATCGGTAGGGACGTTGTCACTCTCGTGAATGTGCTCTCTGGTGTTCTTTTGGGCCATTGTCCTATCTAGGTCTCGTCATTCTCTGGTGGTGGTTGTTGATCATAGGCAAGTTTTTTCACCACCCGAGCGAGATGATTCATGTGAAGCGAAATTTGATATATGCGGGTATTCGTCATCGCTGCTTCGAGATCATGTTGTTGTCCCACTTCCGCAGTTGGATCATTTCAACCCTGCAGTAGGGCTCCTTAGACTAGAGCATTGGCAGGTTCAGCGTTATTTTTATTCGCACAAGATCTGGTGCTCATAGTCATGTTTCAAGACTCTATCAATTTAACAGAGTTTGTTTTGAGTCGAAGAAAACTATTGTTCTCCCCATGGACGACGCCAAACTAATGTGTCAAAATTTGTACCTGTTGATTTTGACCTACAAAAATGAACAACACTGAACCAGAGACCATCGTTGTGGCGGCCAAAGGCACTGCGATGGTAAAGTCAGGCACTTGAACAAGGATGGAGATAGACTAATAAAATTAGGGTTGCATGTGTGTACCTTTCTCGTCCATTTTGTTTACCTTACATGATGAGAGTGTTTTACTCCTTCATTGACTCTACCTATGAATGCGCGATGGAGGGAGGAGATCTCGCTTAGAATCTTCCTTTATCAATATATGTCCATTTAGGGTCTTTCACTTGTCCATAACTAATCTTCTTTGACACTTGGCTCTCTTTAGGTCTCAATGCTTAATTGGACCTAGAATAGCCTAAATGGACCTTGGTCTCAATCAGCCAAGTTCTATATCGTGACATTATTGTTCTGGGCCAAGCTCCAAGACTTTCGTCATATTGGGCTTACGTTATATGGGCTTGATCACTTGACTTACGGACTGGACTGGGCCTAACTTGGACCTAGCCTAGGCCTGGTCTATCCTTGCCCCTTTTTCATTAGAGTTGATTTGTGCCACGTGTTCGATTGTGATCGGATGACCGTTTGGTGTCTCATCATTAGTTGTCCATATGTTTATTTATGTAGGGTTTTTGTTGTTGATATACCCCTTACTCATTTGGTTATCTTGTGGTTGAGTTTCCTTCAATACATGAGTTTTGAGATAGGTTTTTCTTTGTTGTGTTGTGGGTGGTAACCGCAAAAGAAGTGAGAACTCAAAGAACAGTTTTGGAGTTCTAAACCATTTGCCATTTGTTTTTATTGTGTGAAATTTGCAGATTGGAGTTAGAGTTGGGTTATCTAATAGATGACTTAATAAGTGAACTCTTCACTAAGATACTAAAAACCTAAAATGCAACATGTGGGTAGTGATGGTGTACAGTTATAGAGAATCGAAGTGACTTGACCATACATACTCTGTTTTAGGTTTATTAGTTTCTGATTTAAGAGTCTTAGTTTTTTATTGTTGTGTTTGTATGTTTGGGGAGTGAGTGATCTCTTTGGAGCTCTAGCTTCTGATCAGCTTTGTGTTTCAACATTTGTGCCATATAGTTTTAATTTGGTAATACAAATGATTGCATCTCCACTTAGTTATGCAGAAAAGGTTGAGAGGAGGTTAATGAGTGGCGACGTGTGAGAGATGAGGAGTTTGAAAACCGCCATTATTGTTGTAGAGTGAGAATAGTCGAAAGGGGTGAAGAAAGGTTTTAGCCCCTTTTGTGATCTCTCTGAAACGAAAAGCACCTAGATCAAAATTGTGGTGGTGATGGGCTTCAAGTTGATTGAGGCCATAAATGTAACAAAGGCCCAATCTAGGGAAATTTTGATATTGGTCCAAAGCACACGCATTGGATCATTCAACAAGTTAGAAAAACTCCCTTTTGACATTCAAAATCAACATTCATTTTGACATTATGATGTAGTATATGAGATTCTTATTGCCTCACATTTTTTGATTATTTTAATAAATGTGAGCCAATGAAAGCATGCCACATCTGTTGCCACATCAGAATGTAAAAATGAATGCAAAGTTGAAATATCACAATGGAAACACTTTTCAAGTTATGAGCCCAAATAAGATCAATGTCCATGTCGGATGTAGGGTGGAGGGTCCTTAGTTAACAACAAGGGCGTTTGGGTTCCTGAATTCATATATGTATTTATGTAGGGTTTTTCTTGTTATATAGCCATTTCTTGTTTGATTCTATTGTGGTTGAGTTTAACTCCAAATTCATGAATTTTGAACTAAGTTTTTTCATTGTTGTGTTGAGGGTGGTAATTGGGAAAGACGCGAGGACTAGAAAGCAAAGTTTTAGGGTTCTAAACATTTGTCTTTTGTTTTTACTGTGTGAAATCTGTTAGATGCCCTAATTAATAAATTTTTCGCTAAGATACTAGAAACCCAAAAAGGCAACATACGAGTAGTAATGGTGTACAACGATATAGAAAATGAAGTGAGTTTCTCAATTAATTATTTCTAAATTCAAAGTAGTAGTTTCTTATTGTAGTGTCTGCGTTATGGGGGAGTGAGAGATCTCATTGGAGCTCTACCATTAGTTGTATTTTAGCATATGTGCCATTTAGTTTCAATTTGTAATACAAGTGATTGCATCTTCATTTAGTTATGCCGAGTTGTCATTATGTTAAAATATGTTTGTAATTTGGAGTTACATTCATGGTTATTAATGCATCCAAATTCGTCTATGCTGATTTTGAGCCTGCAAAAATGAACAGTAGTGAGCCAAGGACCACCATTGTGGTTGCCGAATGCACTCTGACACTTAAGTTATGTAACAGTGCAAGGAAGAATGAAGACTAGATGTAATTAGCAATGTGCATGACATTTCTTCTTCCCTTTGTTCACCTTTTATAGCAAGTGTTCTCTCCTCAATTGTCCCTGTTATCGAGGGCGTGATGGAGGGATGAGATCTCGCCCAGAATCTTACATGTGCATGACTGAGTCTTTTCAACACTTAGCTCTGTTTAGGTCCCAATGCTTGATTGGGCTAAGAGCTAATTTGTGCGCGGGGTCTCGGACCTATGACAGCTAGCTCAAAGACTCGTGTTCGGGTCTTATTGTCTTAGGCCAAGCCCCAAAACCTGTGCCTCTTGGGATGGTGTGACTTGGACTTGGGCGTCTGGCTTACGGGCTGCATAGCAGTTTAAGAATTGATCTGCTCGAGACCACGTTGAAGCCTTTCTTTTGTTAGGGTTGACCCATACCACGTGCATGGTTGTGATTGTATGACTGATTGATGTCCTATTAGTTATGCTTGAGCACAATTTCGGGTCTTGATTATACCCTTTTTCAAGTTTGGAGAAAACAATGAGCAACTTGAGTAAAATGGAAGCTTATGGTTTCAAAAAGTGACGCCATTACTTTGCCTGCCCTAAGGATGAACTCATTAGCAAACTTTGCTTTTGAAAAACAGTAGAGAGGCAACAGATAGAAGAATGATGAATCGATAGGAAAAAAAAGGAGAAGTCAACGAAAAGAAGAGTGAAAAAAAGGAGAAGATCACGACAAGAATAAGATAGGGAGAAAGAAAGAGAATAAGGGAACGTGATGAAGAGATAGAGAAAGAAATAAAAAAAAAATGCGGGAGTATGAGAGCGAGAAAGAAAGAGATGAATGGAAGGAGATGAAGTGGTGGAGAAAGAAAGAAACAAAAGATAAGGAGGAGAAAACAGAAGGATGGGAGGGAGAATGAAAGGAATAGAGAGAGAATAAAAGATTGGGAGGATGAGTGGGAAAAGGAAAGGAACGGAGAAGCAGAAGAAAACCAGGGGAAAAAGAAAGAAACAAAGAGAAAAGAAGATAACAAAATTGGAGGGAGAAAGAAATAAGCAAACAGAGAAAAAGAAATTGGGAGGATGTGAGGGAGCAGGAAAGGAATAGACAAAGAAGACAAATAGATCGAGGGGGAGAGAGGAAGAAAGAAAGAAACATAGAATCCAAAAAATTAAAAAGGGAAGGGGAAGAAGGTCAGAGAGATGATTGTGGACAAAAGACAGGAGATATTCCATTTTCCGACTTCTTTTGTTGATCATATTTGATGTAGTCAATTCATGCTCATTCATCGCCGTTACCTAGACTTGTACAAGTAGCACACGTGAGCCAAAGACCACCGTATGGTGGCCGATGGGACTTCGATATGGGAGTTGTATAAGTAGAAAATTTTCCCTACACGACTTGTACTCCTAGATCTGTAGGATAAGTATCATGTTCTGAGTGTTGTCCATGCAATAAAGTTTCTTTACCCGACTTATACACTATTATTTGTTTCCTAGTCGGATCCGATGTATTGTTTGCCAGTCTGTCTTGGGTTGATTCCCCATATACTTGCTTTATCATAGCTTACTTTTACCTTATCAGGGCTTATGAGTATTGGACTTGACTGCGTGATGTATGGGCTTACTAAGGTACTGCAATTTGGGTCCAACGTTTTGGAGTCTGTCAATAATGGGCTTAATGTTGTTTGAACCTCATTAAATTGAGCATGTAATCAAACCTGCTTTGTTCTGTTGATGAGATTGTCATGACACTTTACGGTGCCGATCGGATGAAAGTTTGGTGTACCATCAGCTATTCCCCCCTAGTTAGTGGGCCATTACGTTGGTCCACTAAGTCGCCTTTTAGATAATTTGTACAGTTGTGATGATTGAACCCAAAATGTTGTCTCGAGCGGCGCATCGTCATTAAATGAGTATGTGACTACTCATTAAAGGAAGGGGCACGACTCTCTGGTGCTTATATAACTTGCTGCCTCTACAAGGGAGAGTTTGTTTACTTTTGCATATCTTTTGCCTCGGTTTTGTTTTCTTTATTTTGTGTCCCTTGCTGCAACTCTTTTTGAAAGTTAAAACTTTCTCTTCATGGCAGACAACATCGAATGTAATCCTGGGCAGAATTTGTTCTATGTCTGACATAATTTTTATCGGGAACAGAAGGGATCCAATTTGGCTCAATTCCGAAACGACTATCAAATTCCTGAACAACTTGAAGTTATCCCATTGGGTGCTACCCATAGTCCATTGACGTCCTTGCAAGGGTTCATAGCTTTGCACAAAAGCATGTTCCAGGCCAGGCTTTGCTTTCCAGTTTCGGAGGATAATTTGATGCTTCCCAGCGCACCTTCGCATTCCCCTAGCTCAAATGGTGCCCAACGGATTCAGAACCTTGATTGTTGTCCTTATCAAAGCAAAGGATGTTGGCCTTCGGTTAACTCCGCGAGTACTCCATTGGCCGACTTTTCCTCGGCTAAATGCCCACGAAATTTGCTGGTTGAGTACTCCAAAGTGCCTGGGCTCCTTGTCTGATAATTTCAAGTTTTGGCAGAAGTATTGCTTTCTGACCTCTTCTAACTTACCTACTTCAAGGTGGATGGGCGGCCGCTTGTCAGATATTTTAATTTTGATCTCAGTGAGTGTAATGCCCCTTTTCATTGTTTTTTTATGTTGTGTTTCCATTTTGTTCAGGTAAGTTTGTTACTCCAATTCTTACTGAGGAGGAAACGGTGAGAAGGGCGTTTAATGAGCTTCCTTTGATCGTTGTTGAGGTCATAGCTTCAGACAATGTCGTGTAGAGCGGGATGTTCGAATACTTCCATCTAGGCCCACTGTGCCCAGGTCATCACCGAAGGAGACTGGTAGTGGCCGTTCCAGGAAGAGGAAGCTCATGATACCAAAACCTTCAAGGCAGGCTGAGTTGGAAGCGGCCGTGTTGACCATTGGTCAACCCAAGAAAAGGCGAGCTAGTAGCAAGACTGATCCTGCTAGATAGGGAAGTGGCGATCAAGGAGTTTGGGCTCGATCACTCTACTCGAGAGATGGTTCTAAGGAAAAGGAGTGTATGTCTGGAGCCTCATACTCTTGTGGTTGTACTGGAAGGGAATTGTTCAAAGACGGCGGATGCTAGCAAAGTTGATGTTTCCACTGGTGATCTCCGGCTTGTTGAGGTTGTTATTCTGGGAAGCGGTTATTCTCTCTTGCCTCATGAGCCTGATGTTGAGCGTCAGGCTGATCTTTCAGTTGATAAGGCTTTGGGTGTGGAACTGGTGTCTCCCAAAGGTCCCTTTGGATTTTTTTCATTGGTTTGGGGTGATCTACACCCTGATGCTCATAGTATCGTTCATGCTTTGGAGAGGGCTTTTGCTGAGCTTTGTAAGACGTATTCGGATACGTTTTATCGATCAGACCTTTTAAGTAGCTGGAGGATGTGGCAGGCATGGCGCAGGCTGACCTGCGAGCACAAACCACTGAACAAGAGAGATTTGAGTCTTACTTGGCTTCTTTGCACCTTGAGTTTGAATCTGAGCTGGCTGACGGGTGACACCGAATTCTGGTGATGATTTTTTGGCCTTGGCTCTAATTGGAACTAGTTTATCCTATTACAGACCTAGAAAAATATGTCATGGGCAAGTGTTGTTATTCGCAATCATGAATTTGTGTTCTAGAGTGATATCATTTTTAACAAAAAAAGTTTTATGCTATAATAGACTCACGAGAAGATGTTTTTGTGGTGGAAGGGCTTGGGCTTGATGGTCATTTTCGAAGTACCTCGTTTATATCAAGTGATCCTCCAAGACATCCCGTATGCAACTCTTATCTGGTGGAGTCTTGTAACGAATTGTTTAAGATATTAATATATAAAACATAACTAGTATCAATGTTCAAAAGCTAGACTTTAGTAATGGGTGTGAGTGGGCAAAAATCGAAGATCTAGGTGATCGTGCATTGTTGGTAGGTAGTTGTTCCTTTTCATGTTTTGTTGGTAGGTGATAATTGTTCCTTTCGTATTTTGCGTTGGATTGTCCAATACTTGCAAGAACTTCCGTCTACTACATTGTTGATGAAAAGCCCAACCTTCGCATTTTTGACATGAAGAATCGCAGTACTCAGAGACCTTCTTCTTCTAATGATGATGATGATGATGAACCAAGAGATGAATGGAAAGGTATATGGTTTCTGCTTAGTTGGATTCCCACTTGGATTCGTGCAAGATGATTTATTTTAGCCTCTTAAGATGCAGATTCCTTGCATTGGCATTAAGATTTGAATTTTTACTACGTCGTTCATGTCTCTTTGTCTAAGTTATGATCGTACTAACATAATCTTAGTTTTGCACTTTTGCTAATGCCAACTTCCTTTTTTGTGGGCAATCCTTATCAACGGTATATATTGATTAACAAATCATATGGCGGTTCCCCTTATTTTTCCCATCTCTTTTGTGTTTCTTTTATGATGTTTGAGCTAATAATCAATATAAGCAACCCGTCATCCTTTTTGAGATATTCTAATAACTTTACTGAACTTACTTATGACGTTATTCGTGAGCTTCACATCCTTTTGGTCCAAGCAGAGTTTCATTTGTTGCCATTGTTGTTGGATTCAATATAATTTCTTAATTTTTCCTATTATCCCTATATTATGCCACCATTTACCATTGGTTTTACTTGTACAAGGTCGATAGCAATAAACAGACTAAAATTCTACCAATCCCGCCTACGAATTATGCATGGATATGAATCCATTTGGTTTCGTTTGACTCACTTTTTTATGCTCTTGTATGCCTACTGGGTTCTTTGGGATAATAGTATGCCCACTAATCTTACCAAGTGTTTTAATTTTAGCTAATACGGCTACTCAAAGCATGGGGTATGACAGCACCCCGAGCCAAGTATAAGGTCGTATGACTAGTGAGGTTAAAGGCGTCAGTAAGAAAAAAAAACTATTATAGCTTCCTGAAAGGCTTTAGTGTTCAAAGTTTTGCCATCACCTACGCACCAAAAATCTTTTATTGAAAGCACATCGTTTCTTTGCCTCATTGGTATTATCCCAGAGCATGTTACCACTACTTATTCACCCAAAGCAGTTGAACAAACGGATGAGATACACAAAACCAACAAAAGAAGAAGATGAACAATTGAAACTGTTAGGATGCCAATCCTATTTAGTAATTACTTGAGATTAGAATATCTTAGTTAGAACAATATTCTATTTAGGGAATATTAGCTTGTTTTGAATTAAGAGTTATTGTTTTATTAGAATTAGGTTTGAATTCAATTAGGAAGTATTATTTTTGCTTTCAGTTATAAATACATATGATGTAATAGAGTTTAGGCAAGCAATACAAGTTTTTATTTTAGTTTATTGGTGGCTGATCCCCAATCAAAGGATCTAGGTGGTTTGATCTCCAATCAAAAGGTCAAGGTCTCTATTATCTTGTATTAGAACATCATCGATTCTGAGCCAATTTTTTTTTCTTTCTTGTTACTTCGTTCTTAATCCAAAAAAAAAAAATACTTGTTCTTCAACACCATCGTCAGCAACCATCTTCAATACCATCATCAGCAACTTACCTGTTCTCTCTTCTTCATCGCCAACTCACCGTCTCTTCCCACCTATTCATCGCTTCAATCCATCTCACCACAGGAAATCTCCCTCCAGTTCATCGCTTCAAACCATCTCACCACAACAACTCGACATCTTCCTCCTATTCATCGAAATCTCACCACAGCAACTCAAAATCTCACAACAGCAGCAGCAACCGTCGTCCAGTCTCCGCCTCACCATCGCCATCCTCGCAAACAACAACTCGAACCCATCTCCCTCCTGTTCATCGCAGTCATCTTCACCTCCAGGAAATCTCGCACCTCGCCATCCAATTTCAGTAACAACAAGTCGTAATCCACCTCAAGACCTTCCAGATCGTCGTCTCGTCTCCACCTCTTCTTCAAGACCGTCGTCCAGTCTCCACCTCGCCATCCACCTTCACTCTTCTTCAGTAGCAGAGATTTCACTCATCTTCAGTCCTCTTCTTCAATTAGGAGTGACGAAGAGAGATTTCACCCATAGGGACGAAGAGAGATTTCACACCACGTTATTTGCACCCATAGGGATTCTACCCAGTCCGTCCCTTCATTTTTTCGGATTTCACACCACACCAACAACCCTCTTTATAATGACTGTTGCTGAATTACAAGAGAAAGTCAATGAGCTTACTGCTCAAGTTATAGGGATCTCATCCCACCTCCACACATTTGAGACCACTAATGCCACTATTCTAGAGGCATTAAGGAATCTCCAGCCATATCGCCCGGCACCATACGTTCAACCGGATCACCAACGCCCAATTATTCCTATTTCTGGCAAGGGCCTCCATATTGATTTACCCCGTTTCGATGGAACTTATTCGTATGGTTGGTTATTTCAGGCCGAGCAGTACCAGGAACTCAACGGCCTTTCCAACAAACAGATGCTTCCCATTGATGTTCTTCACCTTCAGGGTGATGCCAACTCTTGGTACCGATGGATTCGCCAATCACTAGGCACATTACTTGGCAACAGTTTTCAAAAGCTCTTTGCTCTCACTTTGGCTCTCGCGAACATATTGATCCGTGTAGTTCCCTTTCCAAGTTAATACAACGAGGCACAGTTCACTCATTTATTACCGAGTTCGAGAAGCTATCTAATTTGATGCCAGGTTTGTCTGAATCTCATCAAATTAGCATTTTTCTATCGGGTTTGCGTGTTGATATTCAAGCAGGAGTTAGGATGCTACACCCTACCAGTATTACACATGCTTTCGAGTTGGCTTTATGTCAAGAAGATGCCATTAATGCTACTCAATCTAACGGGTCTGTCCAAAATTTTGCTAACCCTATGCCTGCTGCAAATCCTTCAACGCCTGTTACTAGTATCCCACCAGGTGTTAAACGTCTGTCATGGGCTGAACAACAAGAACGTCGTGCCAAAGGACTTTGCTTTAACTGCGATGAAGTATATAAGCGTGGCCATCGTTGTCCTCAGCCCCACGTTTTGCTCCTCGAGGGTAATAAGAAAGACGAAGACGATTCTGATGTTGAGCCTCCTGTTCTGGATCATACTTTATCTGAACCTCCTCTAGGGATTTCTCTTCATGCTCTTCTCGGGTCCCCATGGCCCGAAATCATGCGTATCACTGGATAATTAAAACACAGGACTGTCACTGTCCTTATTGACTCTGGTTCAACTCATAATTTTTTGCACCCGTCTTTTGCCAAACAATGTGGGTTTCCAATCCACAAAGATGGTGTTTTACGCGTCATGATTGCAAATGGTGGCCAATTGCATAGTCTAGGCTCTTGTCGGGATGTTTCCCTTAAATTACAAGATTATGAGTTACACGACCACTTCTTACTTCTGGGTATCACTGGATGTGATGTGGTTCTAGGTGCTGAATGGCTTCGCTATTTGGGTATTATTACTTGGGACTTTTCCAAGCTGATTATGACATTCTCGGTGGCAAATCGTACCTATACATTAATTGACGACAATTCTCCTATGGTCATGTTCATGGATGGTACCCCGGTCCATCATTTTTTACGACAGGAACGTTACGGCATTCTTTTACAGTTAACTCAGGAAGTTGACCTGGGCGCTTCCATTCCAGCTATCGTTCAACCACTATTTGCTAAATTTTTGGATGATCACCATATTATGATTTTACCAGATGTTTCTCCAGTAAATGTTCGGCCATATCGTTATCCTCACTTTCAAAAGGCCGAAATTGATAAAGTTGTATCTGAATTAAAGGCTACAGGCCTTATTCGAACCAGTACCAGCCTTTATTCTTCACTGGTTCTCTTGGTTAAAAAAAAGGATGGTTCTTGGCGCATGTGTATTGACTATCGAGCCCTTAATATAATCACTATTAAGGACCGTTTTCCAATTCAGCTTGTGGATGAATTATTGGACAAATTGCATGGCACATCGGTGTTTTCTAAGCTCGATTTACGCTCAGGTTACCACCAAATTTTGGTTCATGAACCGGATATTTCTAAGACGGCTTTTTGCACATATGATGGTCACTATGAGTTTTCTCACATACTTGATCTTCCGGTTGCGTCTCGTATCCACCCCTTCCATGTTTATCTTTTAAAGAAGAAGTTAAGTAATGGTATTACTCTGGACCCAACTTTCCCTACTCTTGCCAATGAACCCTCATGGGTCCCGGAGAGACTACACGTTGGCTTATCAAGTGGACCGACCGTCCTGTGGAAGAAGCTACTTGGGAAGACTACGAGCAGTTTCGTGTATGTTTTCCAGATTTTTAGGCTTGTGGACAAGCCTTGTTTCAGGCAGCGTGGGATGTTATGATGCCAATCCTATTTAGTAATTACTTGAGATTAAAATGTCTTAGTTAGAACAATATTCTATTTAGGAAATATTAGCTTGTTTTGAATTAGGAGTTATTGTTTTATTAGAATTATGTTTGAATTCAATTAGGAAGTATTGTGTTTGCTTTCAGTTATAAATACATGTGATGTAATAGAGTTTAGGCAAGCAATACAAGTTTTTATTTTAGTTTATTGGTGGCTGATCCCCAATCAAAGGATCTAGGTGGTTTGATCTCCAATCAAAAGGACAAGGTCTCTATTAAAAACCCACATTTCTTTCCTCTAACTCTCTCTTGCCCGCTTCTCATAACAACACACAAAAAGAAGAATGAGATCTCAAGTGTCGATCAATGTGTGTTCAATTATGCTTTATAAACATTGAGCAAAGAAAAGGAGAAATTGACAAGTTTTTACTTACATTACTGGTCTAGTCGAGTCTGGTGTTGATCTCTCCCTTTCGATTTCACTCGCGGCTAACTTCGCTTGTAAATTGAAGAAATCAAGCAAAAAGATAAACTAAAGGATGATGTTGAATAATAGCTGGAGATAGGCAGAGAGTCGGTCCCCCACCTCTACTTCAATCTGACAGATGGTGTACTTGGAACATCGACACTTGCTCGAGAAAGAAAACGAGGCGATGAAATAGGGAATGATCAAAAGAAAGGCTGGTGAGATCTCTGTGGCAGTGACGATTGACATAGAATGAGAGATTAGCAGAGGAGGAGGCGGTGACGATCTCTGTGGTCAGTTCACTGTTGGGTGGCGATGTGGCGAAGAAATGGTTGCGAGTTAGAGAAAAGATGCTGGAACCGAAGCATTTAAATACAAACAATCATATTAAGACACGTGTATATGTATTATACAAACAAGTTGGAACCGAAGCATTTAAATACAAATATTTGGAACTAGACTCAAACCGTTCCACAACTTATCCATACCGTTTCTTAATTTACACAATAAAATTCGGATCGTTTGGGGCAAACCTGTCCAGTTCGATTTGGATCCATGGTTCCTCGACTCGTATGCCCATCCCTACCAAAAGCATTTCTTCCACTTTGAGTTTACAAATATTTTATAAGTAAAAAGGGGAAAACAAAATGGAAACCCACTTGGGATTGTGAAAAGTGATCTATCATCAACCCATTTTCTTCATTTAATTGTAATGCAAGGAAAGGAAACTAAAATTAAAGATATGTACCATGTTAAATCTCTATTCACTCTATAAACCCAAGTCACAATAAAAGACTGAATCTATCCTATATCCATTAGCGAAAGCTCATGGGGGTCGTTTTTTACAAATTCTTCTTCACATAATAAAAATGTTATTGGATGGCTAGTGCGATCTTTACATAATTTGTATCTCATAAATCTCAATCATAAGTAATACTGCTTTGTGACACAATTTGGAAAATGACAATATATGCATTGTCCCAAATATCAACTAGTATTCAACAATGTTGAGGATGATAATATGCCCTACTTTCCTGCTCTTAGTTCAGTAGCAACAAAGCTATCTTCAAGGTTGAAATAAAAGGAATGAGATACAAGCAACACACCGCACTAGTATGCAAGGAATGTAATTTCGTTTTTCGAGGTAATTTCGGTAAGTTGATTTTTAAGCAATATTTCGTTGTCTATAGAAAAAGGAAAATTTTTAGTTTCATTTTGAAGTAATCTATATAATTTAAGCATTTTTTACTCTTGCGTACGATATAAAGAGTTAAACAAAATTCTTAATGTCATACAAACTGCAAATTGCATAAGAATCACTTATATAAATTAATTTTAATAGTAAACTACTATTGTAACGGGTTAAAATGTATAGAAATTGATATTGGTTTGATGAAAGAAATAAATATTCGAATTTCGAAAGAAATTTCGGTAACTCAAAAAAATAAATATTTCGTGCAATTTCAACATTTTTCGAGAAATCACATTCCTTGCTTGTATGTTTATTGCCGAGGGTCGTCAATGCAAGGACAAATCACTCGCTTTCGCTAGATCTTAAATTTATAAATTAAAATAATCCATAAAAGTAAATTTATAAGTAAAAAAAAAAACATTAACAAAAGTAAATAGGTCTATTTATCCAAAACAATCATGTGATAAACTATACCTACAAGTACACTTGGCATATAAGTAGGGTTGGCCGACTAAACCGTCTGAATCGATCAAATCTAAATCGATCAATTTGGTTTAGGTTCGATTTCGATTTTAGAAAATTAAAATCAATATGGTCGGTTTGGTTTTTATGTGATTTTAACCGCAAAACTAAACCGATGAAATATATATAATAAATAATATGTATTTATGTAAAAATAATACAATATGCTTAATTTAGTCGGTCGATTCGGTTTTATTTCAATTTTAATCGATCGGTTCAATTTACAATGTACATAAATTAAAATAGATTAGATTTTCTTAATGTTTAGTTGATTTTAATTTGAAAATTTTGAAACGGACAAAAGTAGGATCCTTTTTGACTCACCCAAAAGATAAATTAAAACATCAAAATCAACTTAATTTAAAAAAAAAAAAAAAAACTGAAGCTCAAAAAGTAATTAATTTTATTTTGGGAATTTCAACCCATAAAAAATCAAAAGGCTCGACATTCCCTTCTATCATCGTCACCATCACATTCTTGTCTTCTCCTCCTTCCCCATGCCTTCCTCCTCCTTCGTCTCCCCTTCTCGCCAACTCTGAAACTCAATCAAATTCACCCCATACCCCAACAATGTCTTGGCTTCCAAACCCCTTCAAATCCCAACAACAAGAACAAGAACCCCAAATCCCAGAACAAGAAGAAGAACCCACTCAAGGTCGTGGTGTCAAGGAGGAGTTATCAGAGCTTGGCAAGACAATCTCTCGCCAACTATGGGGTGTGGCCTCCTTCATGGCCCCTCATCCGCCTTCCACCGCCTTTACCACTCCTCCCACTGAAACCCCAGAGTCCCCTTCACAGACCCTTTTGGGGATTCGGAATGATTTTGCGGAGATCAGTGGGAGTTTAAAGTCTGGGTTGTCTTTGATCTCCACTACTAAGGCTGTGAATGAGATCTCTAAATTAGCTTCCAACTTTTTGCAATTGGAAGAAGAAGGGAATGATGATATGGATGAGAATGATGAGGATGATGGGGAAAGTTCGGAAGGTGTTGGCGTTGTTGGGGTTACAGAGGAGGTCTTGGAGTTCGTTCGAGAGATGGCTATGAGGCCCGAATGTTGGATTAGTTTCCCCTTGTCTTTGGATGGTACAGGTACTTAATCGAATCAAGTTCACGTTTTTGTTTAGTTTAGTAGTTGATAGATTATGGGATCCTATAAAAACTCAGCTTGCTTTCCAAAAAAAAAAAAAAAAATTTCACGTTCTTGTTTAGTTTAGTAGTTGTACTTAATGTTTGATTGATAATTTTGTTGTGAATGCTAGTGTTGAAGTAGCAACTAGAGAATGTTTAGGTTGGAAATTTGTTAATGTTGATTTTAGAGTTGTTAATGTTGATTTTAGAGGACAAAAAGGTTTCATCTTTAAAGTGTTTGGAAAGTTCAATTTGTTGGTGTTGTGAACCAACCAATTCTCCCAAAAGCCCGAGCTGTCCAGGAGGGGAAGGTTTATAGACAGCTCAGGCTTTTGGGAGAGTTGGTTGGTTCATAACAATTGGTATCAGAGCCAACCTCACATCCAAGGTTCGATTCTCGGCAGGGGCGACCTATAGGCTGGATTAAAATAATTTAGAATTATGTTTGGGCATAGTGCTAAATTGTTGAATACTGGTAATTGAAAGAAGGCTCACTGGGCCAGTGTCGATAGAGTGGGCCGACGAGGACGTCGACTTTGCAAACGTTGGGGCAGTGTCGATAGAGTGGGCCGACGAGGACGTCGACTTTGAAAACGTTGGCTCTGATACCAATTGATATGATCTGAATCCAAGCAATGCAATTAGGAAGCAAAACAACACCAAGAATAGAATCTAGATCAGAACTGTGATGTATTATTGATGTATTATTGAAACAGGTTGTTCGAGAAACCTGGAAATCTCCTTTTGAGCAACTGTCCTTGTACAATTGAGTTACAGATTGAATGAATCAATTTTCCATCTCATACATCTCTCTTTATACAACTCTTGCTAATTACAGACTGTCAACAACTTGCTAAACTAACTACTTGCATATATGCCACTTGCACAGTCAACTTGCTACCCCTACTTACTTGCTGACATTGGACCACATGCTGATCTTGAATATTACAAAACACTAATATTGAATACCAATCCAAAGCACTCACATAGCATTAGATGAATCCTAACAGAACAATAAGAAACTGTCCTCTAAGCTTAAACTGATGTCCTGCTTTCCTGCTGACCCTTAGAATGTTTTACTGATCCTTTGTAATCCTTTGTAATCACTAGTTCACTGCAGTGTAGTCTACCTGGTAATCCCCTGTTGCCTTGCTACTTGTACTTACGCCTCTGATACTTATGGTAGACTGGAGGTCTATCAATTCCTCCCCCCAAAGTAATCACCTTGTCCTCAAGGTGAAATTGCGGAAATTGTTGCCTAATTAACATATAATCTTCCCAAATCGCTTCAAAGACAAATAAACCCTTCTATTGAATCAAAACTTCATATGGAAAAAGCATCTTGTAATTGCATTTTTCAGCCCTCTGATTTCCCCACCCCATTGTGCCGTGTTTTGAAAATTTATAAACTTTGAACTGGTGAACCACTTTCCACACTGAGGTATTTGAAACAGCTCTAGCAGTTGGTGAAGTTGGTGAAGAGTCTGAATCAGCTGACACTCTATTATCATTGTCAACCACAGGAGACTTCACATTTGGACTGTGCATTTTCTTATTGAGCTTGGGTGTATCTCTAATTATTTCTTCTGTTAGAAAAGCTCCAGATGAAGACATTTTATTCCCCGAGGCAGTAGGATAGACCCCATCAGACAAATGATCCTCCGTTTCTTCACTGGATTGGGGAGAATCGTTGTGAATATTATTTGCAGCTTCATTCGAGTCAAAAGTTCCCTTCCAAAAAACATAACTTTTAGTACATGAATTAAGAATCTTGGAATCATTAGAAATATGTCTGCTTGAAAAGTATAGAAGAATGTTGCCAACAAGTTCAGACACTGGAACCTTGATGCCATCTTTGGCAATCAAGAAATTTCTATTCCCTGAACCCCAATTTGACTCGAGCGTTTGCGCTTCAAGTTTGGCCCATCTCGAATGGAAAAACTCCAGAAATTGCATCTCCTGATCTTCCCCAATGAAGTTCTCCATTTCCCACAACTCCATCGAATTTAGAAACGAATTTTCTGTATTTTCTAAGAATGAATCTACTAGACGTATCAACTGTTCCCAAAACTTGCCAATGTTGTCGGGACTTTTCAAACCGATAAGGTGTATTGTCTGTCCCCCCTAAACTGAAAATATCTTCAATTTTGGACAACATTTAAGCAATGTCAAAATGCCATCAAACTCGATAGGCAAGAACCCTGTCTTTAGTTTCAACTGTGTGACGTTGTCAATTGATAACCCAGATTTGCTCCAAGATCCACACGTTGTATATTCTTTTAGAAGCCCAAAGTCAAGTTCACCCTCTTGTAGAATATCCATATCGCCTAGGTGAAAATTGCATCGAGGCAACCCATGATACTTGAATGTTTGGAAGGTTGCTGACCTAATATACGATCCATTTATGATGGAAATACAATCATCAATGCTTAAACTCCTCAGCCTGCAGCGACCAACTGCTGGAATGTCTATTGCATCGAGATTTCTACACCTGTTCAAACTAAAAACCTCAAGAAACTTGCATTTTGAGATCAACCACTCCAGGGAATCACTTGTTAATTCAACCAAACTCAAAATAATATGCCTTACAGCCAAAATTTTTTGGAACTTGAAAAAATCGAAACTAGATGCTGAAAACGTCTCCCAAAGAGACCTATCAAACCGCCCACCATGATCCGCCGAGAACGGTAGCATGTAATGGAAAGGAGACCAAAGTTGCTGCCTACAAAACCCAGGGTAGAATTTTGACAACATATCCGGAGGAGGAAAACATGCAGTCTTGAACCTCTCTAACAAGATTTGTGAAACCTCATCTTTGTCACTTCGAGACTTGGGAGCATCACTAAAGATAATTGGCACAACTTCCTCATTGAATTTCTCAACTGGTCTGACATAACAATTATCTTCAGTCTCCAGACTTCTACAATAATCTTCATCTAGTTCTGGTGATCCAACATTTTGGTCAAAATTGCTTCCAGGATCAGTAAACTGTAAATCAATGCTTGGAGGATTACATTCTTTCCTGTGGCCATGAACACCACCCCTTTCTTCCATCATGGGTGCTTTAGGTCTTAAAATCATTCCTTCGGTTTCCTTGGATGCTCCGAAGAACGAGCCATCTTTGAAAATTCCTCATACAACTTTGTTAAATGCTCTAATTTCTGCACAATAGTGTTAATATCTCCCCTGATCGAAACATTTTCCCGCTGCACTGTTTCAACCAATCCTTCTAACAATTCAAATCTTGCTGTCACATTAGCGGTGCCTACCTGATTTACTGATTTCCCTGTCATTCCAGATCAATACTCTGATACCAATTGTTATGAACCAACCAACTCTTTCAAAAGCCTGAGCTGTCGAGGAGGGGAAGGTCCATAACAAGGATCGTAACAGTTGGTTTCAGAATTAGGAATGTGTTCATTGTTGATTTTTATTTATGTCTTGGATATAGTTTCACTAGATGTGTTTTCCCCGAATCCATGCTCTCTGAATACCTTATCCTTTTGGAACCTTACATCCGTCTATGAATGTACATTTGATCGTTGTGCTTATTGACGAATTTTTCAATTCACTTTTTCAAATGTGCCAAGTATGGAACTCCCATGATGATTAATTTGGTACTTTGGACAGATTCGGTTCAGTACCCCTTATTATTTTGTGGTAATCCACTATTAGGTAATTATGTGTGAGATGAAGTTAAAAAATTTGCTTCACTTATCTTTTTTTTTTTTTTTTGGAATTTTTATAAATAGGAAGTATTGCAACAATTGCGTGCAAGTGATGAAATGAATTTTACTTCTTACAACTTACATTACTACACATACCCACTTTGAGTGGGTATCACCATGCAATGAAAACTAGACTGGAAGTTCGCTTGAGAACCTGTGGGTATTAAACTAGACTAAGAAATTAGAAAGTTCATTGTATTAAGAAGTCATTTACTTCTATTGTATTTTTATTCTCCTAGGATTTGGAAGTCACATTTCACAATTATCTTAATGTACCATACATAACCTTCATACACTGGAATATTTGTATTATTTTATCGATCTTTTACTTACCAAAATTGTCCCTATATTCTCTTCAGTTTTGTGATTTGTTCTTGCAGATTTTCATTTGATTAATTCTCAAATGGAGCATGCTTCAGCTGTTGAACAATTGGTTCCAAGTTTAGATGCTCTAAGGAATAAAATTTGCCCGAGTCGCATGAGTGAAGACCACTTTTGGATGGTATATTTCATTTTGTTATATCCAAGGCTGAATGATTATGAAATGGAGCTTCTATCAACTGACCAGGCAAGACTCTGTATCCATGCTGCATCACCTATTACTTTTGGATAGTATATTTATTCTTTTTTCATCTATTACCGAATAAGTATGACTCTGCTTCAATTGTATGATCATTCCTCTACTCCAAGTAAGATCCTCACCTTCCTTGTTGTTTGTAGGAATGAGCCAATAGTTATTTCATCAACTTCCCTCAGCACAATGGGATCATGAGCTATCGATATGGTGTTTTCATTCATTTCCTTCCTTCTTTGCTTCAACTTCTTGTTGCGTTGAATGAAAACAAGATCATTCAACTTTGCTTGCAGTAGACAATTCCTCTTTTTAGAATGCAACTGATGAAAAAAGAATTAGTATAATATTGTTCACAAATAATTAAAATAACTGTGAATTACAATAACATTTGACATATTAATAATAATTACTTACATGGTCAAATGTACTCCAATTGGGCTCACATGGTGACGCGCTACATGTGACGAATAAAACCCTTACAGCAAACTTTTAGAGGATAGGAGCTTCAAACCCATAATTGAACCACCATTAAATTATTCAATAAGATTAATAAAATCTATTAGTAAAAAAAGAATAGCTTAGTGAAATAATACTATAATTTATAAATCTAAATTACTTATTAGGTGCAGTGTAGTTAAGGCGGTCGCCTAGGCGCGCTTCGAGACGTTTTTGCAGAGTATCGCCTCAAAATGTGGCAAGGCGGAACCGTGAATTGAGGCGTCCGCCTCACGCCTCCAATGCCTCAGCCCAAAGAACAACCTAAATCCAAAAGCCCATTTGAAATATATTAGGGTTTAGAGGGTTAAGACAAGAGAATGAGTTGCTTGGGTTAAGACGAGATTGGCTGCTGCTGCTCCTTCAAATCAGCTTCTCCTTCAAATCAGCTTCTTCTCTCCGAACTTCTATTCCTCTGATCGTTTCTCTTTTTTCTTCTTCTCTTGTATTCTTATTTTTCTGCTGCCGTTTGGTTTTTTTTTTTGCTGATTTGTTCTTCTGCCTTCTTTTCTCTTTCTGCCACCTTCTTATCTTGTATTCTTCTTCTCTTCTCTTATCTTTTTTTTTTTTTTTAAAAAAATTATTGTTCTCGATTTGATATGATTAGATGCTGCCTCGTTCTGCATCTCAAGGCATACCAACGTGTTGAGATGCAGTTCACATCAGTTTAGCTTTGTATTTCACAGTATGTTAAAATCGACTGTCATTGTGAAATTTCAACAAGGTGGTGTTTAATTGAAAAAAAAAAAACAAGAAATACTCAAAGCAGATGGAGTAAATGTGTTTGTTTTCTTTAACCTGGAGATGTTAAAATTTTCTTTTTTTCCTTCAAATTCTTTCAAACAGCCTAATAGTCAATGTTTCACTCAAATTCTTTCAAACAGCCTAATAATCAATGTTTTAAAAGCCTGATAAATGTGAATTTTCTCAAAATTCCATGTGAAAATTGGCAGATTGTGTAGATTCTCTCTTTTGCTTTTCTGAACAAGAAAGAACAATATAAGAAGTAAGTAGAAATCCGTAGAGTTTAAGCAACTATTTATTCCTCTAAACATAAACTGCAAATGCATAAATCAATTATATGAGGTATAATTTGCTTTCCCATTTCAACTTCTCATCATTTTTCCTATTTTTACTGCACTTTTGCTAATCTCTCATGCATTTTTTGTTTTATTTCCCCTTAGAATGTAAGATTACTGCTTATAGAGAATGAAGATTCATTCTTACAAAGAATGGATCTGTCCTTCTCTTCTCCCCCTCTTCCCTTCAGAGCAGAGGGATGGATCGATCTCCTCTTTCGTTGTTCTTCACTTCTTCAATTCTTTCCTCCTCTTCTTCTTCCCTCCTCTTTTGCTATAAAATTAGGGCTTCAATTCTGAAAAATTGAAAACAAATGGGATCATATTTTTTTATGTACACTAAATAACATTAAAACAACATTATGCCAAAAAAATGTTATATAAATAATGACCATGATAATACCGTTATCACGTTTGCCGTTATACCCTGTCGTTATATGCCTCAAGTCCGTTAAGCGATATAACGCCGTTTTAACTGCACAAGTGCAAATAACATCGCTGGACTGCCACAAAACTTCATAATTTGGGATTGTTCTGCAATTTTATGAAATTTGGCTCAGGGTGTGCTTAAGCAAACAACTTAGCACCACTGAGCTTGACTGGACAGGGACTAGGGGCTGTTCTGATAATTCAGAACCATCAGAACCAGGGACCTCCTTGTAAATTGCAAAGGACCTATCCAAAAATTTAAAAAAAGAAGAAATTTGGTTTTCTTCTCCAACACGAACAAGAACCCAAAAGGGTTATTTGCAAAGTTCTTTAGAAATGTCATATCAACACGATGGAGATGGTGGTGCTAAAAACACTTCTCATTTTTGTTCTTTAACAAACAAACTCGTAAAAAAGTCTTCGATCTTATCCTTTCTACTCCTTGTCCTCTTCAAAGTTTCTTCCTTTCCCAGAGCGAACTCGGCTTTGATGCCATTTTTTATGGTAATTGCAGAAACAATCAAATACCACAAAATCCTCACAACTTGGGGTTCGGGGTTCGTAGACAAAATCCCATTCACAAGAAACTACATCTTTATTAAATCTTCAATCTTTATTCAATCTTCAACTTAATTTCTAAACTTCCTAGTACATTGGCCAAAGCCTTATTTATAACTGAAACATCTCTCTTAGACTCCTCACAGGAGGACACTACTTCACATGCCTTATATGGAAGTAGGCCATTTAGTTGGTCGTGCCTAAGAAGGCAACAACGAAGACTGGAGTCATGTTAACAATCAAAGTAAAGTTCAACATCAACACATGTCTTCACAAGCATATAGTTCACTCTAATGGAGCTTTATCATAATTAAAAAAATTCAAGATATTCACCTGCTGGGTGTCCTAGCAAGCTCCCTCTCTCTGGCTCTGTCTAGCAAGCAAGCAAGTTGAGTTTCTCTGGCTCGATTTCTCTCTTTGCTTGATTTCTCTTTCCCTGCTCGATCTCTCTCAGTCGATCGATTGATATGTGGTTCAACTTTCCAAACTGAGTTCGATTTGTGGTTCGATCTCTTCCAATCGATCGATCTGTGGTTCTTCTCTTTCTCATTTTCTTTCTCTGGTGAAAATGGGGATGAAAATGGATCTAGGGTTAGGTTACTCTCTCTCAGTCGATCGATCGATATGTGGTTCGATCTCATCTCAATTCGATTTGTGGTTCGATCTCTTTCAATCGATCGATCTGTGGTTCTCTTTCTCATTCTCTTTCTCTGGTAAAAATGGTGAAAATGATCTAGGGTTAGATTAGGATCGAGGGAGAAAAGAAAAAATGAGCTGCTATTTGTACCCATTGGTTAGTTATTTGCAACCACGTGTCTGGACCGTGTCCAAGACTAGTTGAAAGCAGTCAACGAATTTTTACCATTGACCATGTGTCAAATACGTGTCATGCGCGTGTCCGTGTCTGACACGTATTTGACACTTGATACAGGGGATTTTCGGAGAGTCGGTGCAATGGAGTTGACAACCAAGAAACCTTGAGAAAATGACTTTACACTAGCATGCAAGCTTGATCAAAGAGAAAATTCAGAAATTAGAGTTTAGTAGAAGTCCTAATCACTTGAAACATAAAATTTGTCCCTCCAAAAGCTGCTAAACAAGAATCTCTACGAACCCTAAGCTCCCATGACTAAGATCCACCCTAAAAGCACCCAAAAATTCCTTGAACCACCTCAAGTTGCTTCGATTTCTCTCAGATTAGACTTGGCCCTCTCCCTTTCATCTCCAGTGTGAAAGAAGAAATGGGTTTGGGTCTATATGTACTATTTGCCTAAATTGTGCACCATACTTATTAAACTTTGAAAAATAAAGTGTCTTGACTATGTGTCAAGACCAAGGAATGTGATTTCTTGAAATATGTCGAAATTTCACGAATTATTTCCTATTTTGAAGTACGGAAATCTTTTCGAAATCTGAAATATGTCGAAATTTTCCTGAGGAAAGAAATAAATATTTTAATCTTCGTATATTTTAACATGCTATATTGTTATTTTAATATCAAAAGTTTGTTATGCGAGTATTTTTATGTAATATGTACTCTATATGACACTGCGAGTTGTATGAGATTTTTTATATAGTATTTAAGAGTTTAAAATGCACAATTTATATTGTTAAATTCGAAATCATAACCGAAATTTTTACGTTTTTTCTTCTCAAAACAAAATATTTCTTAAAACCACAGGACCGAAATTAACTCAAAAAATGAAATCACAGTCCTTGGTTAAGACATCCCAAAGACACGCACATTGTCTGCTCACTGAGCAAACCGATGTGCAACAATCTAAGGAATATAAAGATAAAAAAAATACACTAACGAGAGGAAGTAACGGATTTCACTAATATGCATCTCATTTGGAGTGTTTTGTGGTGTACTAGAGAGTGTTCCTTGTGTTACCTAAGCATTCGGGCAGTTTTTTGGTTTTGGACGGATTGAAAGACATGCTTTGGTGAGTGATCACGATGAACCCTAGTAAGTTGGGAATCATGGTTTGGAAGTGTTCTCAACGGCTTGGTGTGTGTGAAAAGAAGTTTAGTACGTGTTTCGCTTATTAATCACAATCTGAGTGTATGATTTGGCCTTTTTTTTTTTTTCTTCTTGTTCTCTTTGTCATGGGAGCTTGAGACGTGGAGGGATTCTTGTTTATCAACTTTTGGACTAATAGGTTGTCTATTTCAAGGGAGTAAGACTTCTATTAAACTCAGGTTTTTTGAATTCTCTCTTTGACGAGACTTGCATTTTAGTGTAGAGACATCTTCTTGAGGTTCTTGGCTTGCATGTCTATGACTTGGCAATGTGTATCATTTGACATTCCATTTGCATGTTTGAGAATCTGATTTAATTCAAGTTATTTGCATAGTTTCCATGTATTGCATGCTATGGTTTAAATGATGAATTTGGCATAAAATCCATGAATTGGTGGATTATGGTGTTGATAGCAAATTAGAGGTAGATAACTGGAACATTTGAGAGTGTTAGAACTGCAAGAACTACCAAGAAATTGGTTTTAAAATCTGAAGTTCAATAATGTTTCAAACCCACTTTAATGTTTACTTGGTTTTGTTGTTTGTGCATAATTTCAGCCGATAATCTTTTTTATAATTAAATCTGAGAATTGATGGGGTAAATCTAGATGATGAGCCATAACATTCTGGATTCGCATCAAGTCCGGTTTTTATACCTTTTTATGGAAACACATTTGGATTTTTGTAAATGGAGTTATAGCCTCCGAAGTGTCAAGGTAGTCGATTCTGTGTATGTATTACAAATGATCTGATTTTGTTTTGAAAACTTATTTTTCTTGGAAATCTTTAGGGGTGAGACCTATGATGTTAGTTTCGTATTCAAGACTACTTTTTAATGTGCTCTTTAATTCAATTTTGAGTTGCGGAATGGGGGTTATGCACATTTGAGTGACAAAATGATAGTTTGTCATGACAAGTTGTTTGTTTTGGGCTGATTTAGTTGGGTTTTGTAGCCGTGATGTTTTTTATTACGTTTATATGGATTAATAAGTGAGCTTGAATTCAACATAGTAGAATTATGACCTTTTCTTTTGCAATTAGAATTAGGAAACTAGTTGCTTGTAATAGACAATTTTACATATTGAATTGAATAAGATGTAGTTTTTTTAATTGTATTGTGCGATTAGGGCTTTGCCTATGACCCCTAGATTGTGAGAGATTTGAGTTTTAGTTGAGTGTTTGTTTCCGCTGCAAAGACAATCGTTCATGTTGTGGGACTTAGCTTTAGCTTTAGTTCGACAATATTGGCCAAGTGAGTACAATATTGGTGTGCACAAGGGTAGTTGTATAGTTTGGTATCAAGATCGAGGATGAATTTATTCTTGAAGTGACTATACCAAAACAAAAATAATGGTTTAAATGACAATTCTGCCATCAACCATTCTTCTCTTATTAATGTTCAAACTTCATTACTTTTCCAAAACTAAAACAAAAAAAGTTCATCTTATACGATCCCATATTGAAGAAGCGCCCTCAAATACTCTTTTGTTTCTTTCTTGCATGAATTATAGCACAAGGAATGAGAGATTATGACTCTTTTCCGATCTATCTAAAGTTACACATTCCCACGTGAGCAAGAACTCCACAAATAATTGCAGGCAATGCTTAAAAAGGAGACGCCTTTAGTAACTTCCTAAGAATATTATCAATTTACTATAAAGTCCTCCATATAACTTCCTAAGAATATTATCAATTTACTATAACTATTATTTGATCAGGGAAGACAATGCAAGTTTAATTGATAAGGAAAAAAGGCCATTTGTGACAGACATTTGCTAATGACGATTCAAGAAAGCGTAAAAACTAAGGAGATGAAAGGTTTTAACATCTGAACATAAAGTCCTCCAATCAAAGGCAACAGAATGCAGATTGGTGCACTGGACATCCTGGAGTCCACTGACCTCTTCCTTCTCCATTGCTCTCTAATGAAGGAAGCATGGTGCCATTTCCTTAATCTCTTCAGTACTAATTGGACTGTAAAGCCTTTTGAAGTTATCAGCACTTTTGGACTATAATCCCTTTCGCCTTATTTTGGTGCATTTGCAGGTTGTGAGTTTTGAGTTTTCCCGTGTTTCTAATGTTGTAGTCCGTTTTTAGATTTGTATATTTTGTTTACAGTCCTTGTTTCTTGATACACACACGATAAAAATAAAAACAAAAAATAAAATTGATAATAAAAATAAAACCTTTTAACTTCTGTCTTGGAATTTATGAAATTGTAGAAGTGGGTGAATTCTGTGAAGGATATTTGAGATGATTCAAATATGTTATATATTTAACTTGAGTCTCTCTGCTTCTTTGATTATTTTTGGGTTCAATTTCTTAAGTAAAGGAACATTATCCAAATCTTAATCCCGAGTCTTGTATGTAATATTGACTGTATTAAATGATATTAAGAGGTTCAACTTCACAGATTGTGGAAGCAAGAGACACTCTGCTGCATAATCTGCAAAAAAGGCCAAATGAACAGATGCAAACATCAAGAGCCGACGTTGATTTATCCTCAGAGGTGAAGGATAGCAGTAACACTTACTATAAGACTATTGTTCAGGAGGAGGTTTTAGCAGAAACTGTAAACTCGTTAGATAAGGACGATGCAGATGTTGATCAATGGTTGGAAGAAGATGATGAGACATGTACTTCTATAGGTGGTAGAAACCAGCTTGGAAATGAGCAGGATGTATCCTTCAGTGATCTGGAGGATGATGATAATGATACCTCAAGTCGACAAGGAAGATCAAGCCCAGAAAAGAGTGGACAGGCTTCTTCACCCAATGGTTCTAGTGGATGGGTTCAACTGAATGAAAATTCTGACGCTGGAGGTGGCAAGCAAAAGAAACTATCACCAACTTCTAAGAAGAAGGATTCTGAAGGAGAGGAGTCCAATGAATGGCTTAAAGTTGATGATTTCGATTAGCTACCATATATCTATAAAGTTATTAATACCATGCACGGTCACTCTTAACTTGCTAAATAAACTCGTGCTTGGATAACAGTCCAGATCAATTCACGTAATGACTTGACTTCTCATTATGCTGGATTTGGTTGTTGCAGATCCTTTTTGCTGTAATATTGTACTCTTGTACATATTCTGTTTCTGTCGATATTCCTGGTTGAAGTTATAACAGGAATTGTGAAACTTTCTGCTACTGAAAATGTGTTTTGAAGATAAAATACCTGTTTTTTCATTTCTTTCTCATTGCCGGCTCTTTTACCTATGCCAACTTGAAAATGTGTTTAGTTTTTGTTATCCTTACATCTCAGAAGTTTAGTTACGGCTTTACCATTCTGCATTAGACTTGGTAAACAACATTGAAATATTTTTTAAATTAAAGATTAATGTATTACAATCTACCTATTTGAGTGAGAAGAATGTATGATTACTTATAAGTTGAATCTCAAACAATCATTGTGAATTGGTCTACGATTCATCGGTGGTAGAGAAGTTTTATATGAAAATTTAGAGTGACATGGTGTACAATGTTTCAGAAAATTTCTTCAGAGAGCCCAAACAGATAGATCGGTGTACTAAGCCAACAGACTTCGTGACCATTCAGTCGAAAGGAAGTCAGGAAATGGATCACTTGCAAAATTAACCGAAGGCCAACATCATTCGCCCTGATAAGAACAACTATCAAGGTCCCGAATCCGTTCGACACCATCTGAGTGAGAGGAACGCAAAGATATGCCCAAAAGCGCCAAACATCTTACGAAACTGGAAAGCAAAGCGCGGATTGAAACATGCCTTTATGCAAGGCGATGAAACCTTGCAGAGGCATTAACGGACTTTGGTTAGCACCCAAGGGAAAAAGTTCCAAGTCTCTAGGAATCCGATACTCATCCCGGAGCTTAACCAAATCAGATTCACCAACCTTCTACTCCCGGTAAAATTTTTAGACAGGCATGGGACAACTCCTATCTAGGGGTGAGTTTGTCATTGTCCGCCATGAAATAAAGTGTAAGCTTTCGAATGTACTTGCAGCAAGAACACAAAAGCAAGAAAGCAAAAAGATGTTTCAGAAAAATTACAGAAGTAAACAAACTCTCCTATGCAGAGACAACAACTTATATAAAGCCATGGATTCGTGCCCACTTGTTACGAGCAAGCACATACTCATTTAATGATGTGGGTCGTTCGAGATGACGTTTGGGGCTCAATCATCATGACTATATAGTTTCTCAGAAGTGACTTAGTGGACCGATGTGATGACCCACTAACTCGGGGGAGCAGCTGATGATACACCAAACCATCCTTAAATCCACGCCGTATGCGTGTCATAATAATCTCGTCAGCAGAGCAGAGCGGGCCCGACGGCCCGCTAGATCTTGCAAGGCTCCGACAACATTAAGCCCAATTTGGCAGAATCCAAGTTGTAGCGCCCTATTAAGCCTACATGTCACATGGTAAAGCTCAATACTCACAGGCCTGATCAGACAACTATCTGGGGGATCACCTAAGATGGGCAAGCCAACAACACATTGGTTCCAACTAGGAAACATATACAGGAGTATAATTCGTGCATGGAAACTTCCTTACATGGACAACACTGCAGATCTAGGAGCACAAGTCGTGTAGAGAAACTTTTCTACATGGACGACTCCCAACTAGAAAAGAATCTCCAGCAAGATCTCTTTCCCTAAACTATGCCACCAAAGGCCTATCCGAACAAGGACTGTTGCATTATAAATAAGACACAAGTTTGACGAAGAAAGGTTCGCTACTGAACCCAATTTACAACTTTAAGTCTTTCATTGCCTTGTCTGACTTTAGCATCGGAGTGACATTGGCCACCACAACGGTAATCCTTGACTCACATGCGTTCCCTGTGTAGGTTCAGGTCAAGATCAAGGAGAGCATGATTCGACTACATTAGCTAGCATAATTAAATTCAATTGTAGAGTGAAGTTCATTTACATACATTATATATACAAAGCTGATGCTGAAAAAACTTATCTATGCTGAACTACTTAAGTACCTCATTAACAATTTGATATCCATATCCCCTTTCACCTTATTGGCACAAAGTTTTGGGAGAAGAGCTCGATCTGTGATTTAAGCATGTCAGTTTCTCAGGTGAGCTTGGTCTGGAGGCATTCTTCACTTCGAGAGCAAGCGGCTCCATCTCTCTTCATTGACTCAACTATGTCCGTATCGACTTCCTTTCCTGATATATCCCTTCCATAAAATGTGTTCATTGCTTTCTCTCCTTTTGTAGCCACATCTGCCCAAACAACAGCATGACCGTTCTCGCGAAGAACCATTGTGGTATCCGAAAGCAGCCCTACCCTATTATGTGCACATAACTCTAGCCGGACACCCTGCCAACTATAAAAGAAACTCATCAGAAAACTAAAAAATGATCTCTGTTTTAGAAAGTCAAAAGTAAAGAAATCAGGCTTAGGTGCAGTGCTCACCTCACAGACCCTGCATTCTGTAGCAGCATGTAAGCATTTTATGATCATTTGTTTCTCAGTTTTTGTGTTCAAGGTGCAACCGTCCATTCGTCCGATGTCGTCTCCTGGGGTCCATTGTTCATATGAAAATGAGGATTTTGTAGTGCTTTTGAAGTGATCATATGTTTAGAAGAACTTGAAAATTTTGTTGCCATGTACGTACCTGAAATGCCCAATCTCCTTGAGACCTGACAGCGGCATGCAATACTACATGTTGCATGTCAGTAAGTGTGCATACAGTATTAAATATGAGCTTCTGACGATCTTTACACTATATTGACAACCGAATACCCCTTTTCTCTACGACTCTCAATTGAAACAGTTGTCTTCTTCCCCTCTTCTTTAAGATATATTGCCGGAAATGATAACGACCTGCGTATTTCCCGGGCTTATTAAAATCGTGGACAGATTGCATGAGCTGGTGCAACCTCCGCTCAGTGTTTGTTGTTGTTTCGTCTCCTCCAGGAAGCCCTGCTGTTTCCACCCCATTTTCACTATGCCCCCCATCAGAATCCGTGGAAGTGTTGGCATTGATGACTATGGAGAGATGATCTTTGATGGTAACCAGCCGATGAGGGTCGATGCAGCTTGCAGTTGATGGATAGGAAATGTATACAACACAGTGAGGCAGCCATTATGGCTCCATGCATGAGCTTCTACAATGTTGCATCGCAGGTCAGTGAGAGCTGCAAATATATCAGAAAAGAGACCCAGACAGTTGATCCCCGTCAACTCTATGGCTGTGTGCTCATTTGAATAATCTCAGCACCCAGTGATTTGGCAGTAGGGGTCTTCACAGTACCAGAGTCTTGAATCACCAACCCTGGATTTGTAGCCTTCACTGCGCGTGTGTAGATAGTTTAGAAGATGGGAGCCTAGTCACCCTCGAACTGATTCCGACGGCTCGCTATGGGACCGCTGCTTTTCAGCGTGGCCGCCGAATCACCAACCCTGGACTTGTAGCCCCCACTGTGCGGGTGTAGAGAGTTTAGAAGATGGGAGTCTAGTCAGTCCCGAACTGATTCCGATGGCTCGCCATGGGACCGCTGCTTTTCAGCGTGGCCGCCGAATCACCAACCCTGGACTTGTAGCCCCCATTGCGCGGGTGTAGACAGTCTAGAAGGTGGGAGCCTAGTTAGACGCGAACTGATTCCGACGGCTTGCCACGGGACCACTGTTTTTCAGTGTGGCAGCCGAAAACTCCCAATTTGTAGATGGTTTGGAAGGTGGGAGCCTAGTTACTCCTAAATTGATCTTGACGGTTTGCCACGGGATCACTGCTTTTTAGCCTGGTCATCAAACCTTTTATACTCGAACTTGTAGCCCCCATCGCGCGGGTGTAGATGATTCAAAAGGTGGGAGACTAGTAGTCCCCGACTGATGTTGATGACTCGCCACGAGACTACCGCTCTTCAGCGTAGTCGCCAAATTTTTACTCCCCGAACCTGTAGTCCATATAGATCGAACATAGATGGTTCGAAAGGTGGGAGCTCCACACAACTCGCCACGCGACCCCCGCTCTTATTCAAAACAATGGTCGCCAAGACAAATCTAGCTGAGTCAACATCTTCATGCTCAAACAAACTGGCACCCTATTACCAGCAAAGGTCACTCGAGCCGATACACAGATTGTATGGCCAGTGCCCAAATAAATGCTACATAGTGTGTCCACCCGAGCTTACGATGCCTGACTCGACACAAATGCTCTGACGTATATGCTCGGCCATCGAAACTCGCCCATAGCAGCAGCTGCAGCCGACCAATCAGACAAGCAAGGCAAGCCTCAAGCAGCTTACCTTAGGGACAATACACAGCTCAAGCAACTTGACCCCTATATTGTCCGCAACATGCCCATTATTGGGCATGACTACGCAACAATGATCCTGAGTCATTTGCAAGATAAAGTAGTCAAGCTCTCTACTATATACAAACAATTCGACGTTCTATTGATTCAACCAATCTGTGTCAAAGAAAGATGACAAAGCGAAATGAAAAACATGCAATAGAGATGACAAACATGCGACATAGGTTATGGGATCCTTGAAAACCCAGCTCGCCTTACAAAAAAAATACTCTTTTTTTTTCAGTGGTCTGGGGAGCCCATATAAACCCCCATGCTTGCCTTTCAAAAAAAAAAAAAAACACCAAACGGATAAAACTGTTTTTTATTCACGGTCAACAAAATGGGTACAAAAGTACAGAGTTCACTCCTTATCAGGAGAAGGTACAGAAGCAAAAGAGCTAAGCTTAACAGAAGGAGTAGGAGCTGCGTCAGCATGCACCATGGCTTGGGCATCAGGATTCGAACTGTCCTCCTCGTCCGACGACGCAAAGCCAACGAACAGGTCTACATACGACATCTTCTTGTAACGGCCGAGATCCCACTCCAGATGTTTCTCCTTCATTAGCGCCAGCAGCTCCAGCCTGTCGTGTACAACCCAACGAAACTCGCATCTGCCTTGTTCCTGCAAAAGCTCTTCCTCCCGCGCCTTCGAGTCAGTAAGTTCACGCTCCAACAGCTCCAACTTGCCAGTCAGCACGTCAACCTGAAACTGCTCCGTGGCCAGACTGCTTTTCACAGCACTGAGCTCATGCCACTCTAGTTCGAGTTGGTCCTTGGCCTTCCTTGCCTTTCGAGTATTGAACTCCACCTCGGATTCCAATTGCTGCTTCTGAGCAGCCCATTTGGCTTCATTCAAAGCATTCTCATCAACAAGATACCACAGTTTAAAACATGCCTTAGCTGCAGTTTCCTGCGCAACCTCTACGTCTCAACAGACCCGGTTCAACTCCTACTTGAGTCCATCTCTCTCGGACACCACCTCTCCCAGATCGTGCTCAAGGGCTTCTAGATGAGGCCTCTTAGTCTCGACAACCACGACTGACAGCTCCACCCTCTTCTCCTTAGCATGCTTCTGCAGCTGTTCAATTTCATAGAGCGCATCAGAATACAGCTCCTGCATGTGCTAGAAGATACACTCCATGGTATATACCCTCTCACGAGCCACCTCGACTTCTTTCCCAGCAACGACCACCTGGATCAAGTGAGACATACCCAACATAAGGTACTTTAAACCCTTATACACCCTTCCAGCGTATCCTCATCGGGTTTCAAAGTGCAATCCATTAACCAACTGTGACGCCTGCTTATATGCTTCCTCGAAGCGTATTCCATGTCAACTTCTTGGTGCCAGACCGGAGAACTCATCCTCACCAAGTCTGGTGCAAACATACTTATCCGCGCATCCGGATGAAGCCTTCCCAGATCAGGAATCACGTTGGCACCACCCTTCGCAGTTGTCGTTGTTCCCAGGCTCTCCTCTGCAGCCTTTCCCTTGTTACGAACAACCGAAGCTTTAGTGCGAGATGGCTCAACAGGGTCCGGAGGAAGAGGAGGAAGTGAATTATACAAAGGACCCTCCAACACTTTTAATTTAGGCCTAGAACGAGACGACAAACAGTGCGAACTACAAAAAACACGGCCTGGGCCATGGCCACTTTTAGACGGCACGCCATTGGGACGATCAGATTTTACAACTTCAGGCAAACCTTCGTTGAAGCCTTCTACTGAGACAGTCCCGCACGAATCAATACCGGCAGAAGCTGCCATTGCAACCCGCATTAGATGCTCATTCAAAGCTTCGGTCTGCGCATCACTGAAATTCGACTTGTCTTCAACCCCTACAAACCGCAAGTAGTCCTTCTCCCTGTCGAACACATCAGTCTTCACCCCTGACAAGCCAATCAGACTCCTGTACTTTCCCCTGGAGCAGGTCGTGCTGAAGGCAACCCTGATCGGACACGAGACCTCTTTGAACTCATAAAAGAGGCAAGCGTTTCAGACGACTCCTCCGCGTCAGACATAACGAAAACTTTGATCCCAACAACCTTCTTCTTCCTAGAAGGGACCCCATCCTCTGACTTGACTCGAGACGCTCGGTAAACAGTGGGGGCCACGTGCCAGTTGTCCCACAACCTACTACTAATGAGGTTGGAGACGCTTATGACATCTACCATGTTTTTTGTCGATAAGTCGCGAAATGTCTTCATAGTGTCATGTTGCTCTAGGGTAAGGGAAGTGATGGGAAACCTTCATGCAAAGAAATATCAACGATGATCAGCTAGCTTGCAATCAGACATATCAAATTCAAGAGAAAACGTCGAACTTACGAAGTGGCCTGAACTCTCGTTCGAGCGAACGACCCTTGCACCGAAAATACTTCGAATCCGCAGGGGCTAAGAAGCAGTACTTCTACCAGAACTTAAATCATCAGGCAGATTCATGAAACAAGCCGGTGACATCATCTTACAGTCAACATTACTCATCAGTTGAGAAAGGTCAGCAACTGGATTACTCGCGGAGTCACGCAGACGCCAACCTCATTCACCCTAATAACGATGAGAAGGATGATTCTATATCCATTAGGCCCCAATTGGACAGGAGGAATCCCTACAAGATCTAAGAATTCCTAGATCACATCTAGAACAGGAAAGTACACTTCGGTTTGAAGCATCACCTCGGTGCAAACAGATGAACCTAGCTAGTGGCGACATTGGCGTTTGGTCATCCTCTAGGACATATATACAATGGCAAGTCCTTAGAGACCCCAAACTTCGTACTGATTTCAGTGAGGCCAGACTCAGAAAGCAACCGTCTTTGAAGAACTCCAAGCCCTTGGCCAAGGTAACGTCGTCAAGAAGATTTTGTTGAGCCATGACAAAGATGAACAACCCTCCTTAATCAGAAAATGAGCAGAAAGATAACTTCGAAAGGATGGAAAATAGAAGGGTCTGATTCTGCACTACGAATGACCTAAATAGGGATTAGGTTTCTGCCTCTTTTTCGCTGAACCGATGCACATTCAATTAATGCAGCGTGCGACTCAAGCAGCAACTCAGACTCAATCATCATCATGAGTATCTTTTCAAATAGATGACTTAGCGAACCGATGTGACGGCCTACTAACTCGAGGGAGTAATTGATGATACATAAAAATAGTCACATCCCCGAGCCATACACGTGTATGATGATCTCGAGGAATTGCGGGCATCATCATCAGTTCAACACTGATCCGGCCCAAGCGGTTCTAAGCCCGCCTGATCTAGTCCGCCAGATGGACCCGAACTCTTACAGCGTGTTAGGCCCACACGTCTCACAACTATTTTCAATATCCGTAAGCCCTATTTAGGCAAGTATCTCGAGGATCAGCTTGACGGGCAACTATAGCAGCTCTTTGCTTCCAACCAGGAAGCACATACCAGTACATTCCACGCAGGGAAATTTCTTCCTGAGGATTTCTCTTAGATTGGGAACTATCTCCCAGGTATCTAGGAGCACAGAGCTAACATAGAACTTCCCTCCTACAACACAACTCCTAATTAGACAAGGATTTCCATGAAGATCTCCTTCCCAAACTACGCCTACGATGGCCTGGTAGAACCATGACTACTGTACTATGAAACTACGCCTTCCATGGACAGTTCATCGCAACTTGGTGAGTCCAATCCATGGACGACTCACCGCTCCTAAGATAACCCGGTCCGACTACGGGACCATAATGGCCCACATTTGCCGAGCCTAGTCTTATTCAGGATTCAACAACTTGCCACATAAGTGACCTAGTCCGCCTCAGGAGCTAGGCAACACACATGTTGACCGAACCCAGACCATGGATAGTTCACCGCAAGTGGGCTAGTCCAGTCCATGGAAAACTCACCGCTCCAGAAATAACCTAGTCTGCCTCAGGAACTAAGGCAGCACACATGCGGACCGAACCCAGTCCATGGACAGTTCACTGCAAGCGGGTGAGTCTAGTCGACGGACAACTCGTCGCTTCTAAGATGACTTGGTCTGACTATGGGGACCATAACGGCGCACATTGGCCTACTTTTCAGGATGTTGACAATTTTCCACGTAATTGACCTAGTCCGCCATAGGAGCCAAGGTGGCACATATGTGGGCCGAACACAGTCCATCGACAATTCACCGCAAGCTGACGAGTCAAGTCCATGAACGACTCACTGCTCCTAAGATAACCTGGTCCGACTACGAATACCATAATGGTGCGAATTGATCGAGCCTAGTCCTATTCAGGATGTCGACAACTTGCCACATAAGAGACCTAGTCCGCCTCAAGAGCTAAAACAGCACACATGCGGACCAAACCCAATCCATGGATAGTTCACCGCAAGCGGGCGAGTCCAGTCCACAGACGACACCGCTCCAGAGATGACAAAGTTTGCATTAGGAACTAAGGCAACACACACGCGAACTGAACCCAGTCCACGAACAGTTCACTGCAAGTGAGCTAGTTCAGCCCACCGATGACTCAACGCACCCAATTGTTCCAGTCCATATTGACCAAGGCAATGCCCTGACCACCAAGACTCAACTAACAAATGAGGGGTTATGATATGAAAACTAGTTTTAAGATATCGAAGCAATTTCTCTGCCACTTCAGTTCTACACAGAATTGAGTAGGAGTACTTCGACAAGTTGACACCTACTCAAGAAGCAGCCAATCCGCAAGGCGCAACTCACTACACAAAGATCACTCTTAAGTGATCTCCCATGATTGACGAATCAAGTTATTTTGCTAAGGGAACTACGCAAGTGGGGTTAGGACTGCACGCATCCCTTTCAGACAAGGCCAGCCCAGTCCCTGATCAGAGTTGGATTATCTTACACAACAAGGTCCTGTCTACTCAGATAGTCATGACTTTCTCAGTTTCAGATTTGTCCGCACAAAGCTAATATGACTCACATTCACTCAAAGCATACAAAAAAAGAAGCGATTAAGATAAACAGACTTTATTGATTATCAAAAGTTATTACAAAGCTTGAACGACTGATCAATTCAAAGGTTTACATGATGCAAAAATCTAAGCTTGGTGGAGAGCAATGTGCGAGCGAAGGTCTACAGAACACATATTGGAACTTTGCTCTGCCAATCTGCCCTTTAGAGGAGGAGGCTTCAAGTGTGAAGCCAAAAAGAAGTAGTGGGAACAACCATCCAACATTGGCTGCTGGTGTTATCTGCCAAAAATGGCGAAAGACGCCGTGGGAGCACCAGAAGATGGAAAACAAACTTGGGCTCTAAGGGGAAGTCCATACTTCTTCTTCGCAATGTAAGAACAAATTCAGAGGTCCATGGAACAACTAGAAGCACACTCAAACCGGGTGGCTCCAATAGCAGGTCTTATTGAGACCCATCGCTGCAAGTATCAAAACATTCGAAGACTCGACCAATGGGGCCTCCCCTAAAGAGGCCAAAACAGAAACACAAGCTCTAAAAGGGTGAATTTGAAAAAATAGGTTATGCGAAGCACATGGTAACACCTGGCCATATAAGAACTAGTCTATGTATAGGCACAATGTTTACAGAAGAAGGTCACCCAACAATCGCGTCGACATTAAATGCTATGCAGGGGAATGAAGGGGTGATGGTTTCAAGTACAACTGCGGCTGTCCCCATTCATTGAATTAATGGAACTGCACACAACCCCATTAACTAGGGGGAGTAATTGATGAACTTCAAACAGTCACTCGATCAAACTTGTACACATGGAATGGGCCAACCCTAACACGAAAAAGGCTTCAGTGCAGTCTCAAGCGGACCCATACATAAACTAATGTTTAGTTCGTAAGTCAGGTGCCAATGCCTAAGTCGCACCAGCCCAATAGGCACGGGTCTTGGGGCTTGGCCTAGGACAATAAGGCCAGAACATGATTCTCAAAGTTGTCATAGGCCTGAGATCCACTTGCACGAATCAACTCTTAGCCCAATCAAGCATTGGGTCCTAAACAAAGCCAAGTGCTAAAGAGACTCAGTCATTCACAAGTAAGATCTTGGGCGAGATCTCCTCCCTCCATCACGCTCTCGATCACAGGGACAATTGAAGAGTGAACACTCGCTAAAAAATGTGATGCAAGTAAAGTAGAAAGGTATGCATACACTTTGCAATTTACATCTAGTCTTCCCTCTTCCTTGCATCATTACCTAACTTAAGCATCAAAGTGCCTTCGGCCACCACAACGGTGGTCCCTGCTAACCGCTGTTAATTTTTGCAGGCTCTAGATTAGCTAGGACGGATTTGGACATAATAATGTTCATACTTTTATTAAGGTACAAACAAACAAAAGTGAAACAAAAATAAATATCAAGATTAAAAATAAAAATTGGGGTTCTACAATATTCACACCTCAAAAGGAATCTCGTTCAGAGATTCAATGAAATAAAGACAGTTCTAAAATTTTCTGAACCCTTTCTCTCGACCATATCTTCTTAAATTCATATCAACTTCCACTCACCCATATCTACATTTTGAGGATCACATAGATTCTAGCCTAGCTGATAAGTCCGTAAATGAGACATTTTATTCCCCTCAATATTCAATTGTTAAGTATAATTATTTAATAAAAATATCTCATTACGTGTACTTTGTGTATTTTGTAGAAATTAAAGCATTAATCTCAAATCATTCACAAATTGGCACAATAAGGCTAAGTTCAACAACTAGAAAGCCTATTCGAAGTTCACACATGCATTGTCAATAGGGTTGACAGTACGGCTAGGCATGGATCTAGGGGATCAAATGGGAGCACCTGCCCCCATTGACTTTTGATTTTTTTCAATTTGCCGATCCTGCAACACCGACAATGCCATCCCGCCCCACCTCTTCTTTTCTCCCTCTATTCTCTATGACGCCAACAACTCCGCCCCGCCCATTTCTTCTTTTTCACTCCCTCTATCTGTTTATTGCGAGACCGACAACCGCCTCGCCTCCTCATCTCTTTGTTTCCTTCCTTTTTTGTTTAATTTCTTTTTCCACTATCACCACCAACCATCAACAACCTCAACCTATTTTTACTGCTTTGAAAAAGAAGAAGGTTTTTTAAGTATTTTCTCGAGATGAATTTGTATATCGATGTCTTGTTTTGTTTTTATTCATAGGATTGTTTTGGAGATACATGAAAATTTTGACCCATTAGTTTTTTTTTAAGATATATGTTTGTATCTCGAGATTCATTTGTGGGTTATTGTTTGAAGGGCATTTTGATAATCAACGTGAGCCTTTTGACAGCCAATGCATGTTGACTGCTAGTCCTGGAGCAGACTGCAATAGTGATTAATATTCGGGGTATGCCAATGGCATGACAGCTCAACGGTTAGAGCTTGGCGGATGGTACCACTAGGTCATGGGTTCAAACCCAGCTTGCGGCATCTTTATGGGTTCTGGGATCTTATAAAAACCTTGCTTGCCTTTCAAAAAAAATAAATAAAAAAATAAAAAAAATATTCGGGGTATCCTCTAATTAGCAATTTTTATAGGGAAAAATCGCAAATACCCTAATTTTTTTGTAAACATATAATTTTACATTTGAAATTAATTTTTAACCCTTAAATTTATACACCAATTTGATTTGTCCCCCATATATTATCTTTTATGCTCCCACAAAGTAGCTTGTTGGATCCATTTTTCTCCCCATAGATTAGATGGAGTTTTTGTTTAGCAATTGGTATTTTGTATATATTTATGTATTTTTCAAATGTTAACAAAATTATATTAATGTAATTAATTATTATATTATCATTAATTATTATGTTCATCACTTCGCCTCCCTTCAAAAAAAATCCAAGCTCCGTTACTTATTATATTATCATTAATTATTATGTTCATCACTTCGCCTCCCTTCAAAAAAAATCCAAGCTCCGTTTCTGAGTAGCGCAAATATTCACTAATATTCGCCCTACGCCGAATGGGGCAGATTTGGGTTCAACTTGATGGAATTCGGTGTGGATATCAGAGAGCCAAATTGTATCCGTCACGGATTTGGGGCAGATACGGATTTGGGCATATCAACCTCAGATATCCGTTTATATAGAAGTTCTTACAAAAATACCCTTGTAACAGTAAATCCTATTAAGACCCTAACCCTAATTCATGTCAGATACCTCTCTTCACTGAGTTCTCTCCATCCACAGAAAACTGCCAATCCACACCTCCACTAGGACCACATTCTTTCCTTCGTTGCCCACAGCCGATCCACGCCTCGCAGGTACTTCCTCTTCTTCTTTTCGATTCATTTATTCTTCTTCTTAGTCACCCACCCCTCTCGTCCCCTATGCAATTATCCTTTTTATTCTTCTTCTTTTTCTTCACAACCAGTCATCTACCTACCCCTCCCATCCCTTGCGCATTTGTGTTTCTTGAATTGACAAATATGATTATGCAATTATGTAAGTTGTAGTCCCTTGATTTGATCTGATCTGATCTGTTGAAGATCCCAGCATGTGATTTGGAATTATCCTTGTGTAAATCAATGGGAAAAAATGGATTTTATGTTTCTCTGTGTTTGGTTTGATTTAATGGTTGTGTGCTTCTATGTGTTCTTGCATTGTTGTAGATTTGTTTCCACATAGTATAGCCGGACTGTCGGAAGACAATCGGAAAACACAACACAATCTCTGAGCGGGAAACCGTTATCTACTAGAATCGCAGCAAATAAACAGATAATTGGGGCTGGGCGGATATCCCCCAACCCGTGCGGAGCGGAATGATTTTTTAAATTTTAAATAGTTATTCGGGGCAGATTCAGGGATCGGCGATCCCGAGTAGGGCGGGGACGGATTTGGGCAAATCCGTCCATTGCCTTCCCTAATTGGCCCATGACCCCTGAAGTCAAGCCCAAAAATCACCACCATCTACGGATCTTGAGGAAATTAACATGAAGATTTTGACAGCCAATTTTATTATAGCAAAAAAATATTTACAAACTCCAAAAGTGTTAAGTCAAACTCCACTATCCATTATCACCTTTTTACTCATTCCCTTATTTGCATAATTTACATCCAAGTTACTTTTCTTTATTTCATTTCATCACTTTTATTTTATTTCACTCCGTCACTTTTACCCTTTTTCCATATTTTATTCCGCCTTCCACGTGCACATTTGTTATTCTCATTCATAAACAACTCTCCATTTGAAATTGAAGCAGAATGTGTGGACTACTTCCAGGGAAGCACAATGAACCTTATGACGGCACCATTTTGGACGGCTTAGATATGGAGACAGTTATAATAGATGAGATGGGAGTTGAATTAATAAAACTAGTCACAAGAGATGAAATCACAAAAACTATATCAGACATTGATTCAGACAAGGCTCTTGGCTCAGATGGGTTCTCTTCTTACTTTTTTAAAGCTACATAGAGAATCACAGGGGATGACTTCACAAAGCAATAATGAATTTCTTCAAGAACTCAAAACTTCTCGGAGAGGTAAATGCTACACTAGTTGCTTTAGTTCCTAAAATTACTAACGCCTCTTACTTTAGTGATTATAGACCTATAGCATGTTGCAATGTAATATACATGTGTATTACAAAAATACTTACTTCAAGAATGAAGACTGTGGTTCAAAAAGTAGTCAGCACCAATCAGTCTGCCTTCATCAAAGGACACTACATCCAGGACAATATTATGCTTGCACATGAACTTGTTCGGAACTACCACAGGGATCATGGGCCCCCAAGGTGTGCTGCAAAAATTGATCTTAAGAAGGCGTACAACATGGTAAGGTGGGATGTTATTCTGCATGTACTGCAGAAGATAAAATTTCCACAAGCTTTTATCCAATGGGTTCAAGTTTGTATTTCCACAACAAAATTCTCCATTAATTTGAATGGATCCCCAAAGGGATACATCCATGCTACCAGAGACATAAGACAGAGCTGCCTTATGTCACCCTACATGTTCGAAATGGTGATGGAAGTGCTGCATTTACTTCTCAAGAAGCAGGTTCAGAATGGCCACTACAAACTATACTATAAGTGTAATGACTCTGTTATCACCCACCTAAGTTTTGTGGATGACTTACTAGCATTCTTTCATGGAGATTCTGACTCTGCAAAAAGCCTAGAAGATGTGCTAAACAGTTTTAGGCAATGCACTAGACTAGAAGTCAATTGCAGCAAGAACAAACTTTTCCTATCAGGGGTTCTACCTAGTGAAGTTACAAAAATAAGCTTTCACCTACATTTTGAAGTTAAGGCTCTGCCTGTGAGTTACCTTGGTCTGCCATTAGTTTCTGCAAGATTATCCCATCTTAATTGTGCTCCAATTATAGAGAAAATTAAGAAGGTTGCAGGTCAAGTAGTCTGATCAAATCAGTTTTTTCCAGTATGCATTTGTACTGGACCACATGCTATGGACTGCCTAAACAAACTCTCAATACTATCAATGCCATCCTAAGAAGCTTCCTATAGTTTGGGGATGATACAAACACCAGGAAAGATTTGGTCAGCTGGAATTCTGTCTACCATCCATACACTAAAGGTGGGTTAGGAATCAAAGATATTGAAGTAGGGAATGAGGCAGCAATCATGAGTCATATTTGGAGCATTGTAACTAAGAAGGATACTCTGTGGGTACGTTGAGTACATAAGCATCTCATTAAAACAGAAGGATTTTTGGCTCATGGACTCACCAAGAGAAGCCTCATGGTGCTGGCGTCGCATACTGGATTGTAGAGAAGCTGCCTCTAATCTAGTAAAACACTCGATTGGGAATGGTGAGAAAACCTTACTCTGGAGGGAGCTTTGGCTTCCCCTGGGGATTCTAATGCCTTACTTCCCTCAAGTACCGCTATATGATTCTACATTACACAAGAATGCCAAGGTCAGTGCAATTATAGCTAACAACAATTGGAGTGTTTTTCAAGGTAGAGGAGGTAGTATAAGTGATATCACAAGCTACTTAGAAGAAGTGGAGCTGGATGACAGTTGTGAGGATGAAACTCTGTGGTGTGCAAGTAATGACGGTGCCTATCAGATGAAGCCAACTTATGAAATGCTCAGGAATCGAAAACCAAGAGTAGGATGGGTCTCTATGATTTGGTTCAAAGGGAATGTACCTAGGCACAACTTCATTACCTGGATTCTCACCAATGGAGCTTTAAAAACCCTGAGTAAACTAAAAATGTGGGGGAAGGTCCAAGCTGATACATGTCCACTATGCCATCATGAGAGTGAAACAGCTCAACACATTTTATTTGAATGTGTCTACTCACAGTTTGTATGGAAGAAAACTTTGTTCCAGCTTTGTTACTCTCATCAGCCACTCGAATAGAATGCTGAGCTGCAGTGGTGTTCTATGCATTTCAAGGACAGCAGCAAGAGTATTATCTTCAAGAAAGTAGCTCTAAATGCAGCAGTCTATCACATATGGGCAGAAAGGAATAGGAGGCTTTATAGACAGAAATATGCACTTGGAATAGAGATAGTAAGACAAATATATGAAAATGTGCGACTAAAGTTCGGTAGCAGTGAAATCACAGACCAGGATACTGGACAGAACAGAGAACTATATGCAAGATGGCAGCTGTATATTAATCTCAGACTTCAGGTTCCTATTATGTGTGCATGGAGGAAACCTGCAGTTGGGTGGTTCAAACTCAATACAGATGGATCACTAAGGGGAGTTCGAGGAGGATATGGAGCCATCATCAGGAATGAAGATAGTGATGTAGTTATTGCTTGTGCAGGAAGTACACTACGACACACCGTAAGCAAACATGAGATACAGGGTGTCCTTGCTGGTCTGCGTTTAGCAAAGCTTCACAACACTCCTAAACTAGCTATAAGTACTGATTCCTCCACAGTACTAACACAACTGACAAAGAATGATCCTGCCCCATGGGACCTATGGCAAATTATCAGGAAAATTAAAAGAGAACTGTCACAGCTTGAGATGTATACCATCAGTCATGACAATAGAGAAACAAATTTTGCAGCAGATAAGCTAGCAAGCTTATACCCGAGTACAAAATTCACTAAGATTACTGAGAGCTCCTTCGCAGAAGATTTGAAGAAAATAGTATTTGAGGATAGAATAGGGAAAAAGCATCCAAGAATGTAATATTGCTCCTCTTTTATTTAAGGATTAGGGATCCTAAATAACACCTGATCGATTTCCAAAAAAAAAAAAAACAACTCTCCATAATTTCATCAAGCACATGTGCATGCTCAAAATACAAACTACCCCATTATCCCTAAACATCTTCATATTATAAACTTCACATATAAATACCCCAATATTTAGAAATACTTGAACACACATGATCACACTTTGGAGAACACTTTAATGAGAGAAGTAGTTGTAGTATTTGTAGTGTTTAGAGAGAAATAAGTGGAGTGGAGGCCTAAAGCTTACTGTGTTTGGCTAACATCATACCTTAGGGTGTGGGTGAGCCCATGGGAGGATAACTCCAAGATGGCTCTTTTATATTAGTTTCTTTCCATTTTCATGTATTAGATAAATATGTTTAGTTAGATTGATCTTGTCACTTGGTTATGTCATGAACTTATGAGGTAAGTTAGATGTTTTGTATTTCATTATATGAATTCAACTCATGTTTGATTCTTCTACTTTTTAAGTTCAAGATTAGATAAGTTTCTATACTTGCAATTTCTCTAATAAGCTCCTAATTACAATGTCTACATATTGTTAGTCTAAGTGTCTTTATAAATTGTTAGATATTGGGTATTTCACCTTGGTGGATTTCTAATATGCTTTTAAATCCATATTTGATTATTAAGTTCATAATAAAACTTAGGCTTGTAATAACTTTGCTTCTAATGTCATATTTTCCATCCTAAGGTGAGATGAGAGTTTAACTTATGATGTGTTATTGAATTTGGAAAAAATTAATCCAAGAGTGGCCTAATGGTGCCATCAACTCATGATGATAAACCCAAAGTCCCAACTTTCACATTTAGCTTTTACTTTGCATTTTTATTTCATTCAATTCCATTTTATTTTTTCATCAATAACTCTTTGTTTTACTAGGTTAAGTATTTCATGTTTGATTTTGTAACAAATTTTCCAACTTCTATTATGCCCTCTATATGGGATTCGACCCATACTTTTCGGTTTCTAACTCAATAGACAATCATGCACTTGGGAACGCCATTAATATTTTCATCCCTCGCCAATGAGTAGGAGGTACCTCTCTCAACCCACTTTGAATCCCATGCAAGAAATGTTTTTGAGTGTTTAAATTTTTTCGAGATATCAAAATGTGCTAAACTACATAAGAGACCTAGCTAACTGCAACGAAGTGAGACTTGATTACTCACCTCATCACTCCAATGCACGTTCAAACTTGGCCAAACTAATTAAAATGACCTCAGATAATTAGAGCCATTTACAACGGTGTTCATAGGATCTCAAAAAAAAAATGGACTCTATCGAACTCATTCGAAGCAAGGATGTTTTAGTGACGATTGGCATGCGTCGATAAAGACCAGTGGGCTGCACTATCATTTCTACCTTTTCGCTTAAAGAGTTGTGTTTTAATGGAGTTTTGCACAAGAATAATCTTATTGTAATTAGGAAGACAAAGGTTCTTGAAAGTTGGTAAGTAGTAGCTAGTTTTGTGAAAATTCTTTGGATCTTAAAATCGCCTTTCAAAGGCTCAACCAATTCTAGCATACCAAACAAGGTAAAACTGGCTAGAACGTGTTTCTGCCTAGTATGGTTGTCTAGGGATTTTTATGTAATTACTTACAAGACATTTGGACAAATCTAATTAGGGGGGGAAATTGACTTTTGAGGCGCTCAAAATCATTTTCCACTTCAATTAGATTGGGTTTTTAAAAGCAATCGTCCCTTATACTTAATTGAAGATAATCAACTTGTTGATCACTAGATGGATGGATGAATAGATAGTAATTAATTGAGTTTTGCTTGTGTGTCCTAGTTAGTGTCCTCCTTTAGGTGCATTTGCATATTGCAATTAGTTTAGGACATATCATCTTAGGTTGCATTAGACTTTAATTTCAAAAAAAAAAAAAAAATTAAAAAAGTTTGATTCAAGTTCATTTGTCAAGGAGTTTCTCTTGTACTAAGAGCCATAAAGTTAGGATTTTCATTGGGAAGATCATGTTAATGCTTAGGTAAATTACTTTGCCTTAGTAAACCAATGTCAATCCTTAGAATTAAGTTTTGCTTATGCTAATCTTTTTTCTCAAAATGGATATGAAAACTAATCATCTTGGAACCAACACCAACCCGATTGGGGTTATGAACCTTTTAGGCCCACACCATCCTTGGATACCTAATATGTGCATATCAATGTCTTACCTTAGTTATCCTACAATGCCTTTGGTAGAGACTAATCCATGCAAGTTCATGCATATTATGCAGTCCACATCATCCTTATATCCACATAGGTCATGGGAGAAAACTAACAATTCTCCTTCATTTCAAGAAAGCCTAGATCACTATATGCATTCCTTAAGTCAGTCAATACGAGATACAAAACAATGTCAGTAGGTCACTGACTAACTTTTGGCTGAGATTTGGATTATAAGGCATCAAAATGATGCATTGATGAGTGTTAGAGAGGAATGTGAATAAAGTCTATTAGAGGAGAATGGGGGATTTGATGAATTATGCCACATTGATATACCTGTATCAACCCCTAAAACACCCCAGGTAAAACAAGACGAGTGGATGAAACATGTGAGCAATGTGATGTAGAATGATTGTGGATGAATCACAAGTTTGTGTTCAAAAGGATAACATTGATAAGTATGGTGATCTTGTAGAATGTTCTAGTCATTCCTTAGCTAACTCTTTGTTTACTGATGTTATTCTGTCATCCATATTGATCATACCACTTTAGGGGTTGACACAAAAGGAAGATCCAATTAAGCCATTATGTGATCATATTCAAACCATTGTAAGAACATTCATGTCCAATACAAAAGTAAAACCTAACCCATGGCCTGTCCTAAATCAATTGCATCTTATTGTCCAATTGCATCTTATTGTCCCATACACATATGTGTGGGTTATTATTGTATGATTCATTGTTAGATTAAGATTTTAGTGTAAATATTTAGTCAACTGAATTTTAAAAAATAAATTTAATTTTTTTTAGTCTTTTAGAAATCACTTAGGCTATGATTTGATAGGAGCCATAATTTATTTTTTGGATATTGACAGAAGTCATTTGAGCACTCATGTAATTTATCGTAAACCATTTTTATTTTTTACTTTATATTGTCTTTCTATTGTTCATTGTCGACTCACATTGTCATAGTTATGAACATTGAAGACAATGTTTGGTTTAGGTTTCGCAATGACTTCACAAATAGAGGTGTCTCATTTGAATAATTTTCCAAAAAAATTTCATTATCAAAAAATAAAAGTTTTTGTAATCTGAATATTTATTTGTGCTTAAAAGTGTTCTTGTAAATCTTAGTTACATATAAATAGGTATAGAGGATTCAAACTTTGAAGTTTAGTACTCAGTCAATAGTTGATAAGACTATCTGATACCTATTTGTTAGACATTTCATGCTAGTTTACACCAAGAGGTGTGTTTGTGTCTTAAATATTCATATTTTAAGTTGAAAGTGAATTGATTCTCTCAAGAACTTAAAGAATACTAGTGGAGACTTGAACCCTGTGGACTTTTCTAGTGTTTCTTCATTCTGAGGGTTATAAACTAATTCTTAATTTCTTGAGTCCGACATTATTTCGTTACATGGTCTCTATACTTCATTGTTTATCTATCAGATATTTAGAATAAAATCAAAATTGAATCATTTCACCACAATTCCTTGTAAAGTTTACCCAAGGCATATAACTCATACTAATTTAAGGAAATGAAGATAGGTTTTTCTTGTCTAGTTTGAGCCTTGTTGCTTACCTTATTTGTTCTTCACCATTGAAACTAGTTTGAAGCTGGTAATGTTAGCCTTTTATTGTTTAGCCCACTAACCGCCAGTTCAACCCACTAATTATCCAATTATGTCTACCATGTCTTTTACTTTTGAGAAAAGGTTAGGGATGAGTTGTCAAAGAAAAATAAGTTTCATTGTCGAATATTATATTCCATAGTACCAAATTTTTTTACAAAGAGCCTGAAGATCCAATGCCATTTTATGTAGTGTAAAAAAAGGAGAGGTATTACTTCTTTACCATCAATAAGAAATTTGGACGGCACCAGCGAAGGAGTTGAGTCAAGCTTTGAAGACATCCTTACACTTATCTTAGAAGATCTGTAACTTTTTCAAAAGTTTTCTTTATCCTTATCCTTTCTTGTTTATTCTTGTCCTAAACACTATTACAACCTAGTCAAAATCCTACTCTAATCCTTAGAAATGTATCACCGTAATGCAGAGGCTAAATTAAGAAAAGTTGATGGTGAATGAAGTCAACATTCTCAATGGATGATATTTCTACTAGAGATCATATTTTATAAACTCTTAATTGTTCGTCCTTCATAAAGAATGTGAAGTATTTCAAAATTATTATCTCATCATATTCACATATATTGAGAGAATTGGCCAAATCTCTGAGTGATTCATTCTAAGATTATATTACCTTTTGAGATTTGAAGTCGAAGTGACTTTCTAAAAAGAAATCTAGATATCACTCCACTTTGAAAATAGAAATCTGTGACAAATAAGAAATTCATACTCTTAGTGGTAACTTCCATGATAAGTTCTATATCTAATGGGTAATACTTACTAATATCTATTATTGACTTTATACTATCTAGAACAGTTTGATGAATATGCTTCCTAGGACTTATGCATTTGAGTGTGAACTAAATAAATAAAGAAATGATTGCATAGAGCATGGTTTAGAGATTCTTAAGATGAGATGCGTATTGACAATAGGATGATGGTGAATTGAACTTCCCGTTTGTTTAACAAACTAAACTCTTTTATATTCTGGACACTAAGTTCCTTTATACTTCACAAATTGAATCCCCTTTTAGCAAAGACAACCATCTATGAAAACTAAAACCACCATGGATTATTCAGATCAGACCATATATGAAAAACATCTTCATGGATTTCTAACAACCTCCTAGTTCTCTCCACCCACCTTAATGACATAGTGGCGGCTGATTGGATAATCTCATGTTACCTAATAAACCAATTTATCTTAATCATATCAATTTTTTCTAAAGGAGGAAAAATGTATCGAATGGTGGAAGAAATATAAGGTGTATGTTTTGGGGTGCAGAAAAAGAGAGTGGTGGTGGTGGTGGTGATTCGACGGAAAAGTGTTTCAAAGAGAGTCGAAGGGAGGGTCGGTAGTGATTGGATAAGAGTTGGTGAAGAGGAGGGAGGAGGTGGAGCATGTGCAAAGTGTTTTCATTTAATGTAGGAGTAGTTTTGGGTTTAATTGAAATATGGCTGGTCAAGATGAGCCAATTGGATTGATTTAGCATTTTGGATCCCAAACTGAAATAATTTTATAAAATAGATGCCAAACTTAATTATGATAAATTAAATGGACCCCAAAATAAAAATAATCCTAAAAAAATATAGCTGAATGAGAAAGGGAAATATTGAATTAGCTTGAATCAAAAGTCAAAATGCTAATAAAATCTAGAGTATATGAATGACCAATAAAATCTCAAAATACACACTTTGCCTTGTTTCTTCAATCGGTTGAAGGTTTCAGAGATCCCGAAAGTGGGAGCAAGTAGGGCAACAGTGAGAGTGTGAGAGATTTTTTTAAAAAAGCAAAAAATTGATGTTGGTCTCTTGTACTAATAGGGTAAATGACTTTAGTTCTTTTATAAATTTAATTTGAGCCTGGTCCATCGCTATCAATTGATAACCGTTATCTTATGCATATGACTCTCACATGATGTGAAAAAAAAAAATACATGAACTGCCTTAATTTTAAGGAGAGGGATAGAAATGGTAATCCAACATGAACAACCTTATCTCAAACAAGGGTAGTCTAGTTTTTTTCACATCACGTGAAAGTCACATGCACAAGATCACGGTTAACTGGATGGTCAACTAATGGTGAGGGACCAAACTTAAATTAAATTTATAAAAGGGACTAAAAAATCATGTTAGTACAAAAGACCAACATCAAATTTACCCAATAAACAATGAGTTATTGAGTAGGGACAAATATGATTTTGGGTTAGGGTCTCTTTGATTGCATGAATGTGGTTGATTTCAATGCAGTAGCCTTTGCGGGCACTATGAAATCTACAGATGAGATAGATCTTTACCTATTTCTTCAGTAGCATCAACGATAGCATCGATTTCTTGTGTCTATTCCCTGTCTGGTTACATCCTCGTCAAGATAGAGTTTCCATTCTAGTGGGGTTATCCCCATCGAGCTGATACACATATTTGAAAAATGGACGCGAAGGGTGACTTACTATTGAAGAAGCATATGAAGGTGGCTCAACTATGAAGAAGCACTAAATCTAAAACGGATAAAAGGGATGGAAGGTCAAATTCAATGAGCCATTCAATGAAGGTTAGAGGAAATTTCATATCTGAATGGAATGAACAAAAAAGAGGAAAATGCTTAAACGAAATAGAAAAAGATAAGAAGTTAAGTTAGGCTTTCTCACATGCTTGCATGAGAAAGATTAGGATTCACAAGTGTATTGGCTAATAGTTGAGATAATTTTTGAACTTCCATTTACATACGTAGTATAGATGCGCTGTAAGATGCATGCAAATTCAGTGCCAACCAAAATTATGATAAAATTTGGTGGTGACTTTTTGACACCACTAAATCCCCTATTTGACAACACCACCCCCACCTTTCTGTCTAAAACCACCATCTGCTATTTGACACCACCCACATAAACCCGAAAATTCAAAATTTGTTGTCCATCATCTCGCCATCTTCTTCTTTTTCCTTTTCAATACAGCAACAACGACGGTGTCACTGCCCCCCACCTTCCTTTCCCCCCCCCCCCCCCCCCCATTCCTTATTTCCTCCTCTGTCATTTCCTTTCTCTCCTCTCTTCTTCTTTCTATCATCCTTTCATCTCTCACCCAAATCTCGCAGCTAAAGGGGTAAGGGAGAGGGCGACCACCAGCCGCACCACCCTTCCCACTCCTTTTTTTTGTTTTTTTTCTCCTTTGCCCTCACATTGGCATCTGTGAGTGAGGAACCGGTTCTCGCAGAGTCCTCCGCAAAGATGGATTCCCCACTCATAGATGGCAATGCGAGGACCAAATTTTTTTACCCTCGCACCGGCTTCTACGAGGATGAAATCCATCCTTGCAAAGACCTGTGCGAGGGCGAATAAGGAAAAAAATAGATGAGGGGGAGGGGCGGGGTGGTGCAATTGGAAGGTGGGGGTGGTTGTTGTTGCTTTGTCCCTGTTATTGTTCCTGAGAAGAGAGGATAATAAGAGGAAAAGATGAACAAATGAGAAGAGGAAGAAAGGAAAATAAGAAGATATGAGAAGAAAAAGAAAAGGAGAAGAGATAAAGACGGCGGGGAAGGGCAGTGCAGCCGGCGGCGGTGTGGATGGTGGTGTGCAAAAAGTAGATTAGAAAAAAAAACATGGGTGGTGTGGGGTGCAAAAGTAAAATTATCATGACACAAAAGTTTTATAATTGAAGAGTAATTCTATATGTCGAGGATTTGGGCGAGGTTTTGGGCGAGGGAAGTGCAACGCACGCGAGCGGGCTGACGTGGTGAAAAAAAAAAAAAAAAAGTTCGCGAGGGAAATGAAATTTGGGCGAGAAGTAGGAGGGAATGGGGAGAGCTCTCCCCATTTTCATTCTCAAGCTACCTCAGACCTCCCTCTCCCTCTCCCCATTTTCATTCTCGAGCTAAAGCTCAGACCTCCCTCTCGCTCTCCCCATTTTCCATCTCGACACCCTCTCCCCCAACGAAGAACTCCAGAAACCCTAAGATTTAATTGCTCTAGCAGCGAAGATGGATCAATGGAAGCCAGATGAGTTTTGTCCGTCGATTCAAGCAGATCTCACCGTCGCAGATTTCCATCATCAAGCCCTCAATTTCGATCTCTTCGTGCCCTCAATTTCGATCTCTTCTCTCGTCTCTCCCATCTCCTCTATCTCAGATCCCAGTCTCTGCGATCTCTCGTCTATGTGATCTCATATTTGTGTCTGTGATCTCCCTTCTCAAATCTCCTCCCTCATCTCTGTGATCTCCTCTATCTCAGATCTCCTCTCATTCCTCTCACTTTCTCTTATCTAAATCCTCCTCTCATGTGTGAGCTTCAAAAGGAAAGAGCCTGTTATAATCTTTCAACCCAATTTGTAGATCAATGGATCAGAGTTTCTTCTTCAACTATCTCTTAAAACCTAACTTGGATAAGGAAGAACACAGATAATCTCTCTCGAGGTATGTTTTAGTTTACTTGATTTGTTGTTGTAATGGTTTGATTGGGTGAGATTTCAAATGGGTTTATGGGTAAAGATTGAATCTTTTGTGTGTTGCACTGTTGGTTCGTTGAAATTGAAATTGAGTGTTTTGGAGTTTTGATTGAGTGTAAAATTTTGAATTTTGTGTTTGTAGAAGTTAGGATTCATTCATGTGTAGTGGTTCTAAGAGGACTTGGTCTTAACTAGCTAGGAAAGTGTGAACTGAATAGATTGAACTACCTATTCTGACCGAAATTTTGAATTTCCCTGTTGTTTTCTTCTCCAAAACATATTAATGAGTATTACAGTCACTAATATTGACCATAATTTTATATTATCATTTCATACTTCTGTTAAGTATCTGTTGCATATTAACCCTTCTTGTTTGTAATCAAACTTGTTTGGTACTTGTTATTGTATTATACTTTGTTTCCTTTGGATTCTTATCTGGATTTAGTTTAGGAGATTATTAGGTTTTAGTTTAGCTTTGTTAGAAATGATTGATTGAGTTTTTGTTTACTAAAATTGATGTCTTGGGGATGGTTTGAGCTGTTTGAGATTGTGTTTTTCAGATGAAGTTTTTTTGTGGATTGTATTGAGTTTGAGCAATTCTAGATGTCGAGGCTTTACTGGATTTACTGAGACATGCTAACATGATAGGATTTACTGGATGGTGGGTATGCTAACAAGAAGCTAAGTTGTGCTTGATGCACGAGGCAATCACGTCGAAGGATGTATTTAGATTTGTTGATCCAACTGAAACAGACAGATGGGAAACACAGTAGAAATGAGTAAATGGCTTTAAGATTTGATGATTCATATGCTAGTTCAGCTTATAGCTCTTTCGAATTTAAGTTTGAGCTGCCAACTCCAACTACAGTCTGTGTACATCCACACTAGATCTGACCAGTTGTCTATCCTACTTCCTTAATAGCCCATTTTTGTCTCACTAAAGTCTTTGTTTTAGTATGTTTTTGCATGATGGTCAGTCATTAAGAATTCTTTTTTCTAATCTACTCATTCCATCCATATTTCATTTTGCAGGCGACGATGTACCTATGTCAGCATTTAGCATGACAAATGTGGGAGAATGGGATCCTTTCCGGAATATTGACATGGATAAAGAGGTTTGCTACTTTTCTTTCCATGGCGTGGCATGATGCAGCATTTATAAGAAAGTCACATGTGAGATATTGCTAATAGTGAACTTGATTTTAAGGGAACTTACCATCTTTAATTTGGTACCTTGAATCAGCCTGGGTTATATGAAATTGTTTCCTTTTGTGTTTTGTGTTATGGATTTTTATTGTTAATGCACTTTTATTCTGCTTACACTTTACGTATTTTATATTTTGGGGAAGTTGGAATTTCTCAGGTGGACACTCTTAAGAACATGTTTTATATGTGGTAATGGGATTTCCTGTTGGTTGTAGGCTGGCACTTCTAAACCGAAGAAAAGCCGTGTTGATGCAGAAAAGATGGCTGCACTGAGTGCGTGGCATAGAGTAGATTGCCGAACAAGAGAGTGTTATGGTCTGACTTGTTCTTGTTGTGTTCTGCAGAAATGAAGCACTTCACCTCAGATTTCCTTGGCAGCAATCAAAGTGAGATGAATGGAATCCTACATTCTCAGCAAACAAAATGCTAACAGAGAGGTACAAGAAAGAAAGATGATTATGCAACTCCAATGCAGAGAGTGGTGATGACAAAAAAAGAATTGTATTGAATGATATAGAATGTTAAGAGGCTATTCGAGATGCCTTAATCTCCTATAGAGCACTTGCTCAGTGTACAATTGTTACAATGAATGAATGACCTATTTGCTCCAACTCTAGTTCTATTTATAGCACATTGTCTATTTGTATCTATCAGACTTAAATCCCAATTGCAGCCAGTTGTATTCAGTTATGCAACCTGCATTCTGTTTCAGCACTCAACACTTGCATATTTCGTAACAACAATTATCACCGACTGTCCTCTTCAGCAACTTGTATAATAGCAGCTACCATCACTTACTGATTCCTTGTTGCATTCTTCTTCCTTGAATAAGTAAATCTAATTGGGGGCCTATCATTACCCCCGCTCCAAAGACGCACCTTCTACTACAAGACTACAACAAGGATGATCACCGCATTCCCATGTTGGGCACAAAACAGACACCAAACAGGAACAAAGATTCAATATTACATATATATTCAATTTTATTTTTACGTATAGATGACTACAAAAGCATCTCATTTCTTGTACTGAAATCATCCGAACTTTAATCAGCAACCATTCAACTCAATATTACATATAGATTCAATTTTATGTATAGATGACTACAAAGGCATCTCATTTCTTGTATTGAAATCATCCGAACTTTAATCAGCAACACCATTCAACTCCGACAAGCGATACAAAATTTGAAGATAACCATAGAATGAAACCTTAAAAATATGATGGATAAGAACTAACTGTTGAATTATCAATCAACTTCTTAGACATAAAAACTCAAATAAATTAAACAGAAACATCAAAATCAATTTAGTATGTTGAACAATTCCAGAATATTTGATATTCCTCTCTTTGAAGATGTCCTAAAAAACTTCACCACTGATTCTACAAAAACTACAGCAACAATTGCCAAAATAACTCAAAATTTTTCCCCGAGTCACTAGTCGTTTCTCCTCCAAAATTTAACCTATGTCAATCCCAATTAAGTTGCAGTAGACTGTGCCTGTGCAGATTCTAGTACAAGGTTTATGTATTTGTAAGTTCGCAGGGAGAGTTGCTTGGTAGTCTCTATGATCTGCTCATACCTGGCATAGAGAATATAAACATGTTTCATATGAAGAAAACATAAAATGAATACTTGCAAAAACAAATTACAAAAATATGAGTATGATCCATAGAAGTATGCTCTAATGAAACAAACAAAAAAATCCATAAACTACTTGCATTCAATCATCTCTACTAATAAATATGCAAAGAAACAAATTTAACCAAAAACAAACAAACAAACACAAAAATGTGATCAATCCCATGCATCAAATACAATTCATACAAAGAAATGAAAATCCCAAAAACCCAAATGACCCCAAACATCAAAATCAAACTAACATTCATAAAAACCCTAGCTTTACACCAAAACTTGCACAAAATTACTCAATTTCAGAATCTAGAACCACTTACGTTGCATCATGGTTGCTGATGCATCTAGTTGCTGATCCATAGTTGCTGATGCATCTAGCAATGCATCATCTCAAATGGGTGCAACATGGTGGCTAAGCTCCCCTTAACAAGCCAATAGTTACCACAAAAGAAAATTAACAAAATACTCTTTCATGCAATATCTTCTCTCTTTCTTTATTGGATTCCACCAAACATATCTCCCATTTTTTGCAGTCCACAACATCTTGAAATGAACCCATCAATCCTCATACATCAACTTAACACCCCATCAATACCCTTTCTCCTACAAAAACAACAAACCCTCCTTTCTTCTACTTTCCATAATTTTATAGCACAACAGGAACATCTCCAACTGAACTATAAACTCAATACAATCCACAAAAAAACTTCATCTGAAAAACACAATCTCAAACAGCTCAAACCATCCCCAAGACATCAATTTTAGTAAACAAAAACTCAATCAATCATTTCTAACAAAGCTAAACTAAAACCTAATAATCTCCTAAACTAAATCCAGATAAGAATCCAAAGGAAACAAAGTATAATACAATAACAAGTACCAAACAAGTTTGATTACAAACAAGAAGGGTTAATATGCAACAGATACTTAACAGAAGTATGAAATGATAATATAAAATTATGGTCAATATTAGTGACTGTAATACTCATTAATATGTTTTGGAGAAGAAAACAACAGGGAAATTCAAAATTTCGGTCAGAATAGGTAGTTCAATCTATTCAGTTCACACTTTCCTAGCTAGTTAAGACCAAGTCCTCTTAGAACCACTACACATGAATGAATCCTAACTTCTACAAACACAAAATTCAAAATTTTACACTCAATCAAAACTCCAAAACACTCAATTTCAATTTCAACGAACCAACAGTGCAACACACAAAAGATTCAATCTTTACCCATAAACCCATTTGAAATCTCACCCAATCAAACCATTACAACAACAAATCAAGTAAACTAAAACATACCTCGAGAGAGATTATCTGTGTTCTTCCTTATCCAAGTTAGGTTTTAAGAGATAGTTGAAGAAGAAACTCTGATCCATTGATCTACAAATTGGGTTGAAAGATTATAACAGGCTCTTTCCTTTTGAAGCTCACACATGAGAGGAGGATTTAGATAAGAGAAAGTGAGAGGAATGAGAGGAGATCTGAGATAGAGGAGATCACAGAGATGAGGGAGGAGATTTGAGAAGGGAGATCACAGACACAAATATGAGATCACATAGACGAGAGATCGCAGAGACTGGGATCTGAGATAGAGGAGATGGGAGAGACGAGAGAAGAGATCGAAATTGAGGGCACGAAGAGATCGAAATTGAGGGCTTGATGATGGAAATCTGCGACGGTGAGATCTGCTTGAATCGACGGACAAAACTCATCTGGCTTCCATTGATCCATCTTCGCTGCTAGAGCAATTAAATCTTAGGGTTTCTGGAGTTCTTCGTTGGGGGAGAGGGTGTCGAGATGGAAAATGGGGAGAGCGAGAGGGAGGTCTGAGCTTTAGCTCGAGAATGAAAATGGGGAGAGGGAGAGGGAGGTCTGAGGTAGCTTGAGAATGAAAATGGGGAGAGCTCTCCCCATTCCCTCCTTCTTCTCGCCCAAATTTCATTTCCCTCGCGAACTTTTTTTTTTTTTTTTTTTTCACCACGTCAGCCCGCTCGCGTGCGTTGCACTTCCCTCGCCCAAAACCTCGCCCAAATCCTCGACATATAGAATTACTCATAATTGAACTCATTTCTCTCCTATTCGTTGCCAAGCCCCACTACAACTCTCTTTTAATTCCTTGGCAAGGTGACTAGCATCCTTAAAGCTTCATTAACTCTACATGGGATTCACCTAGCCAAACAATATATCTATCTGATGTTGATAAGATTACCAAGTGATCATGTTTTCAAAGCCTTTTTTAACATCATCATTGGAAACGCGTGGCGGAACCCTCTACAGTGTGCGCATCTAGTTTCTCAGACCAATCATTCTTAAGAGTCAGGGAGGCGCGCTAGAGGAGCGCAAGGGAGCCTCCCTGGCACGTGTTTATGAAAGAGAGGGAGGTTAAAAAATTATGTGGATCTACCTAGCACATGACGGCCGTTACCCCTTCCGTTATCCCTTCCCTAAAAAAAGGACCCAAGCGATTGTGTTTATTTCCCCTCCCCCCAAAGCTCTTCTCAAAAAGCGATAAGTTTTTCTCTAGACGATTTCTCTGGTTCTTCGTCTTCGATTCTTCTCTAGTTCTCAAAAATCCCTTGTTCGTTGCTTCGATCGAAGTTCTTCGATAGACGTGTTGCTCTTCGATTTCGATTTCGATTTCGAAACCAGATCTAGGGGTGATTGTAAGAGTCCATTGCTCTTCACTTCGATTTCGCATTCGATTTTGCCTTCGAAACCAGATCTAGGGTTTTCAGACAAAGGTTTACCATATCTAGGGTTTCCAGATCTATCCCAACTCTCTCAGGTAAACACCCTTCTTTTCCATATGTGTATTATTTCGATTGTTCTTTGCTTCATGTTCTCGGGGTTTTTTTTTTCTCCACTTCTTCTCTCCAATTTTCTTCACTTTGTTGGATTATGTGGTGGTGGTGGTGACGTTGATTGGGGTTCACTTTGGTCACTGACTGTGATGTTTTTTTCCCATTGTTTATTTGTGTGCAGATTATGGAACATCATTATCTGATGTTGTTCAAGGTTTGGAACATGTACTTGAAACTCTAGGTTCAGACCAAATTTCAGCACCATCAAGTTTCAAATATAGAGATGCACTTGAGAAGCAGGTAGGATCAACATCTCCTTATTTTATATCAAGCTTTACATTTTGTTTTCTTAGATTCATGCTTATTAATCTTATTTTGTTTTGATATTTACAGCTGACCTCATCAAACTTGCATGTGCTTGGCCTTGCTTCATGTAGTGATGATGAACTTGTCTACGAGTTCCTTGTCAAGGTGAGTAATTTTTTTGGTATTACTTGGGAATTTTCAGTAAACATTTTGAGGTTTTGGTATCAGTTTCTGAGGTTTATATGAAGTTGTAACTTCATATTTAGGCTTTGTAAGAAAGTCTAGAAAGTTCTTGCCCAAGCTCGCTCTGTCTAATTGCTAGTCGAACCTGTTAAAAGAAAGAGAGGATAAGTTTTGGGTTTAGGTTATTTCACATAAGGTCTCGAACTTTATTGATTCAGTTCAAAGTTCAAGTTCTTTTCGCCAAACGAAATTCAAGATCGCCTTTCTTATAAGATTATATATATCAAGTAATGCAAAATTTTATGTTGCTTATGTTCATGTGAAATAACCTTTACATTTGCACCACTTAGCGTAAATGCACCATACGATATCAAGTCAATGGATAACGATATGTGAAGATTTTTCTCCTTGTAGGTTTACTTGGAGTGTGTTGTGCTTAGTTCTAACATTTTGTCTTCCGATTTATACAGAAAGCATCTTTCTTGGAGGACTGGCTCAAGTCACTCTGTTCCTCACTTGAGGATATCAGTAATCAACCTGGGGAAGAAACTTGTTCAGTTGAAACTGTAAAGGATGAGTCCCCAACAATCATGCAGAGGAAAGAGATCCTACAAGACTATTGGGTCACTAATCGAAATCTACAGGCATAGTAATCATCAGAGAATTGCCCGAAGGTTTGAAAAGTCGATTGATTTTGACCCCTAAATGTATATGCTTTGGCATCTTCTATTTCTACATATTGTGCCATGGGTGTTCATCTTGTTTCCATCTGAAGAAAAAAGTTCCCTTCTCTCTAGCAGTTGTTTGTGCAAGAGATCCATTTCTTGGGAATTGACGGTTTAGGTGAAGATTTAGGAGCCATGCTAGGGGGTGCAGCAAATTTTATACATTGTAGCATTAATTCGGGCATTTGTGCAATGATATCTGTTGTTAATTTAATGGTTCTGATCAACAGTTGTGTTCTTGTTCCTTGGTCCGTAGGGGATGAAAACGAAGCAAAATGTGGATCATCCATGTGTTTAGTCCATTGACAATTACCGTTCAATGGGTTTGATGAGTTTTTTAGTCCATTGAAAATTTCTATTATGTAATGAACTTCTTGTTGCATTGAATGGTGTTTGCATGAATAAAACACAGAGATTGAACTTGACAAAGATTGTAGAGAATTTCTAGCATTTGTTGATTTATATGAACTTGACAGAGATTGTAGAGAATTTTGGTTCAAGGCTAACAAGTCTGTTTTATTCACACTTTTGAGTGACCTGACACAGATTATGTTCTTTGTTATGATGTTGCCTCATTACAGATGATTCATATTCTTTGTAAACAAACTGAAATCTCATATGTTATTCTTGTGCTTCATTCTTGCTTGAGTAGTAGCTTTGGGACCTATATATGCAACTTCTTTTTCTCCATCTTTGCACATAAAAATATACCTCAAAATCCATTGAGTGACCTAAACATAAAAATGCAGTAAAATGTTAGAAGTTTTTATGAGCTGCTCGACTTCACTTCTTCTCCTATCCAATTCCTAAACTGGTATTGCAATTGACTTCTTCGTCAATTTTTTGGGAAGAATCTTAACAATTGATAACCTTCCTAAAAGGGGTCTGATCATTACCAACTGCTGCCATATGGTGATATTATCTTCAATTGTGGGGGATCTATTATGTCTATAACCTGAACTCGACTTTAGCATTCATTTACAGCATTTCAAAGACTGAACTATCACTGAACCTATCACCTATTGCAAAACTGAACCTGATTCATTTACTGAATTCATAATTTGAACATAACCGTTACATAACCTGCACATAAATTACAGCATAACCTGAACTCGACTTCATCATTCATTTACAGCATTTCAAAAATGAACCTATCACCTATCACAAAACTGAACCTATCACCTATCACAAAACTGAACATGATTCATTTACTGAATTCATAACCCGAATATCATTTCAATAATATTTGAGCCTAAATTCCAGCAGCAGCAGTATCGTTTCAAAATGACCTATATATAGTTTGTAAAGTCCATGTCGTTGCTTGAAGCTGGTGGCTGCAAAAATAAATAATAAAGATTAACAATGTATAGTAAGCAAACATACAAATCACGAGTTTCATCCTTCAAGACGACAAACAGAGAATGAAAACAGTGAAAGGTGTTTCACTGTAATAAGGGGTTTCGCCTGAATCACTAAGTATGCAAATACAAATCACAATTTTCATCTCTTACTCACTAAGTATGTTGACCAAACTATTTTATCTAAACAATAATCACTAAATATCCATGAAACTTCTAGCAATATACTTTTCATCATAACTACTACTTGGAGATGTAAATTTCTAATCGATCAAACTGCACAAATTCAAAGCAAAAATTTACATGAAAAATTCCATGAAACTTCACTAACTATTTTCATCGATGGAATGTTGTTGCCACCGTTATCTAAAAACCCACCCAAAAAAAATCCCAGAAAAGAAAAACCCACCAAAACGACCCCCTATTGAAAGCACATTTGTGTCCACTATTTGAGAACTAAGTGAGATTGAAGCACAGAGTGAACAAAAATATATAATGATGTACTGATCTATGCCAAATTCCAACCAATGGATTAAAAAACATTAGATTATGCATTCAGACTGATAAAAGTGCTAACCATCAACCAAGTCAAAATCATCAAGATGCACTCCAATTCCAACAAATGGATTAAAAAACAAACTACTTTGCTCTTTATCTATTTTGCTCTGTTAATTCGCAAACTAACAACCAATTCAGATTCCATAATGGGTGCTGTTGAATTACTACCAAAGGAGTATGGGTATGTTGTTATTGAGATGGTTCTACTTGGAAACCCATCTCAATATTTTGATGGATTAACAACCAAAAAGAAATACGAGGTCTTCTACCTAACCTTTATGCATCTGAAGCAAAGACAAAGATGCCAAGGCTCTTCAATTGGATTCAACTAATCCACCCGCCACCCTATTTTGATTTTTTTGGGTTTTCATTGAGGATTTTGAGATCTTTTTTTTGCGAATTGGTGGGTTGGGTTTGGTTTCCATGGTTGATTGATTGATTCCTATAATTTAGGCTCATTCCCAATCAAGCTCACCACCACCACCACCCCTATACCAACCTACTGGCCACCACATCCCCGTCACCACCACCACATATACCAACAAAGTGAAGAAAATTGGATAGAACAAGTGGAAAAAAAAAACGTGAAGCAAAGAACATGAAGATTGGGAAGACATGAAACAAAGAACATGCCCATACTACTTGATGAGCAACATGGAGAAGAAGGGTGTTACCTGAGAGAGTTGGGACAAAACCCTAGATCTGGTTTTGCTTCTTCACTGACTTCTCTTCAAGGTCTTTCAATCACCACCAAATCGAACACGACGCCTTTGAATTAATACAGAATCACTGAAAAACCCTAGATCTGGAAACCCACCATCAGAAATCAACACGAAACCCACTGAGAAACCCTAGATCTTAGGCTAGAAAGCTCTTTGAAGGGATGAAAAAGCTCTTCTCAAAAGTTTTCTTTGTCTTCGAAGGGATGCCAAAAGCTATTCTTCGTTGTCTTCGAAGGGATGAAAAGGGGAGCAAAAGTTAGGGACTTCTTCTCTTCTTCTTTGTTTTCGAAGGGATGAAATTGGTGCGCAATCGTTTTTGGGGCTTCTTCTGTTATTTTTTGGCTTCTTGGGGACGTTGGCAAAGCTTCTTGGGGCGAGCGATGCTAACGCCTGTCACCATGTGTTTGCATTTACAACTGACTCCCTCTCTATAAAAAAACACGTGCCACTGCCAGGGAGGCTCCCTCGCGCTCATCTGGCGCGACTCCTTCGCTCCCTAGAATTGTTGTTCTCGGACCCAGATCGGGGACCCAGATCGATCAAACTTATCGTGCTTCCACGTAATAATTGGGTATCCATCCAGGCGCAGGCTCAGGCACGTGCGAGCTGTCCGTTTCAACTCAGTTTCGCAGACCTGGGCCCACATTCATCTCGTCTCACGTATCAACCACAACACTACAAAGCACGAACATCTGCCTCTCTCCACACCCACACCCACACCCACACCCACACACCAATGGGAGTACTAAAACTTGTATACGCGATGCCGAGACTAAAACATTCCGTTATTCAAGCCAGCGAATGGGAGCAATTCTACATGGCCCGTGGTCATGGCCAGTCCCATGGGACGGACCCTCCCAGGCACGTGCCTTTGGGAGGGCGTCTCGCACGTGGAGGAGGAGAAGGGTTTGCTTGCCAAAAAATTTTCGATTTTTTGTTCTTCACTTCAGCTTCTTCACAGAGCAAGAGAAACCATTTTCCCTTCTTCATCGACTCCTCCTCGCCAACTTCTCGCCTCCTCACTGCTCCTCCTCGCCAACTTCTCGCCTCCTCACTGCTCATCGACACTCCTCATCGACTCCTCCACTCCTCCTCGCCAACTTCTCGCCTCCTCACTGCTCATCGACACTCCTCATCGACTCCTCCACTCCTCCAGATCTACGATTTCGACTGGGTTTCATCGCCTAGGGTTGCTTCTCTGTCCCAACCCTCTCCGGTAACAGCCTTCTCCTCCCCATCTCATCTTCTTTGCTTCATATTTTTTGCTTCATCTTCTTTGCATATTTTTAGTATAGCAATTTTGGGGCAATTTTGTATAGCAATTTTGGGGTAATTTTGTTTAGCAATTTTGGGAAGTAGAAATTGATTGAGCACTATTGTATGGCAATTTATGTGCTTTACATTTCTACATCAGCAAAAACATCAGAGACTTGTTGCACGCTTCCTTGGACGAGTCTATGCAAGAGCTACAATTATGCTTGCTTATAAACCCAATAGTTAATAGACTTACCTCTGCAGCAGATATGAATCCATTTTGGTCTTTGTCAAAGACTTTGAAAGCTTCCTTTAGTTCCTCTTCAGAATCAGTGTCCTTCAATGTGAGGGAGTGAAAGTATTTGTCAGTGATGCTATACTTAAGTGAAATGTCATGGTCTTGATGAAACCCCATGACATTCCATTCAATTTCCCATTCCATGAGATCAAGTTATGTATGATGTTCATGTGTGATTTTTTTTTTTTTTTGGCAATTTCTTAGAAATACTTCAGTTCGTTATGAGCAAATTATAACCGTTTTATTTTGTTTTCTAGACTCGGGGCTTGATGTGGATGAATTGCTCGAAAGTGTAGCTATTCTGCCTCTTGTCAATGCACCTAATTATCTTAGGCACTAATGATGGATGAGACATTTACAAAGATACAGAAAGAAGAAGAGGAAGAGGTTTCACTGTGTAGCTTCAACAAGGATACAGGATTAGAAGAAGAGGAAGAGGAAGAGTCCATGCAGTACTGGACTGTTTGGCATCTCTTGTTTGGCATTGGGGATCAGTGAAATTGATTTCCATGCAGTACTGGACTGTTTTAGTCAATCTGTAATAGGCTTTAGGTTCTTTTGTTGCTTCTTATGATACATGAAGAGAATGTGGACAATTGCTTCCTGTTTGTACTCTTTTGTTGCTTTTGAATGATACATGAAGAGAATGTGGACAATTGTGTATGTTGTTAAGATCAGTGAAATAAGTTGTTAAGACAATGAGGTTTTATAGTTTTCAACAGTCTTGATAAGTTGCTAAATAAAGAGTCAGTTCTAGCTGTATGAAGGGAAATAAGCTTTAGAAATATGTTTGTGTCAGAGAAATTTACGTGATGCTTGAGAAATATGCCAATGCAGGAAACATGCCAATGCAGGAAGGACTGACTGACATTACTGATGAATGCAAGGAAGGACTGACTGACATTACTGATGGATGCAAAAATGCCGGTTGCTATTGATGAAGTAATACTATGATTAAGAGATGCAAGTGGATGCTGTTGTGGAGTAAATGCTGATAGGGGCAAGTGCTATGGGGACCAAGTGCTATTACAAGTGGATGTTGTTAATAAGAAATGCTGATGGGGATCAAGTGCTATGACTAAATACAATAGAATGTTGTAACAGAATAATATGTGCAGTAGGGACTATAAAGAATAGAAGAGAGAATTGATTCATTGATTTGTAATCTCTTTGTACAGATAGCATTAGCTGTCTAGGAGTTTCTTGAGCTTCTCGAATAGCTCTACAAGGAGATTGGCACTCTCTAAGTTGCTATGTACATTGTTTGTGTCCTACTTCTATCTTTCTAATACAAAATCATTTTTCTCCTTCTGCTACACTTCTCTGCATTTCCACATCAGTTCATTCTAAACAGTCTGTTCATATATCATTTTCCCTGCTTCTCTTTGTGAATCACCATTTGACAAAAGATGTTCTCTGAAGTATAGTTGATTCTGATCAATTGAATTTGCATTCAAGCTCCAAATCTGCAAACAAGAATCAAAATAAAGGTCAGTGTCTATCACCAACCAACAGTTCAAACCATAGGAACACTAGTAAATCTCAACCTCACCAAGCAAATCACCTCCCCAACCTCTGACATGTTATATAGGATAATCAGTGCATGCAAGCATCAAACAAACCACAGAATACATCAGCAACAAAAATATAAAGTCACATATATTTATTCAATGTGAATGTCTACAAAATGAAGCATTGAGCTTCAAAATTTCCAGAAACTAATGCTAAATATCTTACTGCTAATAGCAAAACAGTAGCAACTCTGAACAAAATGGAAACCTAAATCTATTCATAAGTAAAAAAAACATAATCTGAGCAAACCTAAATCTATTCATAAGTACATTACAAAATGGAAGTTCCTAATCCCCAATTCCTACTCACTGTTGAACTCTTTTCCTACTCACAGTTGTAATCTTTTCCTACTATACAAAATTGCTATACAAAATTGCTCTATCAAAATTGCACAATCAGTTCCTATTTCCCAAAATTGCTATACAAAATTGCTCAATCAATTCCTACTACCCCAAATTGCCATACAATAGTGCTCAATCAATTTCTACTTCCCAAAATTGCTAAACAAAATTACCCCAAAATTGCTATACAAAATTGCCCCAAAATTGCTATACTAAAAATATGCAAAGAAGATGAAGCAAAAAATATGAAGCAAAGAAGATGAGATGGGGAGGAGAAGGCTGTTACCGGAGAGGGTTGGGACAGAGAAGCAACCCTAGGCGATGAAACCCAGTCGAAATCGTAGATCTGGAGGAGTGGAGGAGTCGATGAGGAGTGTCGATGAGCAGTGAGGAGGCGAGAAGTTGGCGAGGAGTGGAGGAGTCGATGAGGAGTGTCGATGAGCAGTGAGGAGGCGAGAAGTTGGCGAGGAGGAGTCGATGAAGAAGGGAAAATGGTTTCTCTTGCTCTGTGAAGAAGCTGAAGTGAAGAACAAAAAATCAAAAATTCTTTGGCAAGCAAACCCTTCTCCTCCTCCACGTGCGAGACGCCCTCCCAAAGGCACGTGCCTGGGAGGGTCCGTCCCATGGGACGGGCCATGACCACGGGCCAGCTAGAATTTCTCCACTGTAAATGAGCTACTCCTCGTGCGCCCCACTAAACTCTCATATCCACCCTCCATTTTCATGAAAAAGCTGCTTAACGCGCATCTCGACAATAACAACTGTTACTCATCCTCCGACCAAACCAAACCCACCAATGAAATTAAAAAAAAGAAAATAGGATATATATATTTATCTCTCCCTCTCTACTATCTCAGCTTCTCTTCCCTTCTCTGCTCTGCTCTGCTTTGGTTGTAATCATCATCACAAATCCATATTTTCTCCAATCTATTGCCAAAAGCTTACCTCAAGTTTCCTTCTTTTATTTTTTCTCCCCCCGCCCCCATAAAGTCCCATTCGATCCACAATTTGTCTCCTTTCCACCCGGACACCCATTTCCCAGATTCTCAAGGTTCAGGCCAAAATTTCTTTGTTGATTTAGTTCGGAGAGCGGCTCGAGCTGACGATCTGTTTCGTTGAAGGGTTCAGATCTTGTTTTGAGGTGAGATTTCTGTAAAGTTTGCACCTTTTTAAGGTGATTTACATAACTAACTTGGGGTTTTTATATGTCTAGTGAGTTGATTGACAATTGTTTGTGTTTAAGTTGGAGTTATGGCATTCACGGGGACACAGGAGAAGTGTAAGGTATGTAATAAGACTGTGTATGTGATGGATCAGTTATCAGCTGATGGGGTTTCTTACCACAAGTCCTGCTTCAAGTGCACTCACTGCAAAGGAACCCTCAAGGTATCTTTTTTTTTAAGCTACCTCTTTTGTAAATTCTTTTCAGCAATCTGCTCTTTATTGTTGCTTTTGATTTCCGCAAAATGTTTTGGTATCTTGTACCTGTGAATGTTCTCTTGTTAGTGGAATACTGAGTTTCTGTGGTTCCTTTATAAAGATTTGGCGCGAAAGGAGACTCCTTTCTCAACAGGCATATGGTAAAAATGAAGTCTTTGTGTATGTCAATAGCACATTCATGTTCATTCTCTGCGTCCAAGGGCTACATTTTGCCTGGAATATGAGATAGTTTTGGAGTGCAAGAAGCATCTGACTTTCAAAATAAAATTTTAATTGTTGTATCTTTGTCACAAAAAAGTGTTTTGAAACTAGCTAGAAAATGACAATTTTAACAATACTCATAGGAAAAGATTATGCACTTACCGCGGTGAAACTTTTCGGTTAGATAAGACCCGCTACACACGTGGATAGATTTCTGCAGGAAAATGCTTCTGCTCATATATTTGAAGCTTTGTTTGTGAGGGTCTCAGGAACGTCAAGTGGAAATGTAGCCCTCATCTAATTGCTAGTCTGCCTAACCTCAAGTTTTTGTATATGCACCTCAATTTGTTACTTGGAAGCAACATAAACATCTGGTTCAAATGCCAACGAACATTACTTCGAGCATCCAATGGGAAAGCTCAAATGCCAAATATGAGTTTCATTTGAGCTTTCAGAGTGGTTTTTCATGCTCCAATGGAAAGCCTAAAACTCAATGGGTTTGAGGTTTCGGTCCAAATAGTTGCTAGAAAAGGGTATGGGCCGGATGGATTCGGGCATAGCCGAGCAAAAAAAATAGTTCTATGCATGCGTCTGGCCCAAATGACTATTTGGACCCTCTAATCCCATATGCAATAGAATAAAATTACTTTTTTTGCCCCCTAAAAATTACTTTTTTTGGTTAGTTTTTTAAGATTTTGTTGAATGACCCATTGGAGTACACCCACACTCAATTTCAAATTGGTCCACCTTTTTGAATTTGAGGTTGAGCTCTCCATTAAAGATACTCTTAGGCTGTGTTTAACAAAAAAGATTCCTACGGAAAACAACATAAAATAGAGAAGATACTTGTGAGAAAGAGGCTCTAATTGACATTGAAATGACCACTTAGTTTGAGAAAATATTCCTTGCTCCCATGCTAAAAAACAGAGTTCTACAATTCTGTTGATAAACATGAGGGTTGAGGTCATCATTAACTTTCTATTTCGAAAGTCTCCATCTTTTTATCCTATTGTTGGCAAAATTTCTTGGGGAAATTTTCTTTTAAAATAAACATAGCCTGAAAAGTATTCAACTTTTCTCGTTATTATTTTAAAAAATAATAATTATTGATTCATCTAAATCTTCATAAGGCTTCCAAGTTCTTGCAGTCAGTAAAATTTATTCAGATTTTGGCTTGCTTCCATTATAATTCTGATTCTTTTCTTTAAGGGTATCATTGACAGTGACCATAAATTTTATGAAGGAAAGATGCAATGTCATCCCCTCCCTTGATCATGTAACATTTCATTATTGTTTGTTTGCAGCTGAGCAACTATTCATCTATGGAGGGAGTGTTGTATTGCAAACCTCACTTTGACCAGCTCTTCAAAGAGTCGGGCAGCTTCAATAAAAAATTTCAGTCGCGTATACCCTCTCACTCAATTAATTGAATTTCTCTAGTTAGTTCAAAATCATCTAAGTTTCATGTGTACAATCCATTTTGTTTTTCAGCAGCTGAAAAATCAGTTGAGAAGTTAACTCCACAACTGGTAATATGACTCAATTTATTTAGTAGTTGTATTGAGTTGAAAAAAAAAAAATTGGTTTTTGTTGGAAGATTGCACAGTAAAGACACAAATTCACAGTTATGTAACTAATCTTCAATATATCGCATGAATATCAGACAAAGTCGCCTAGCAGAGCTGCAGGCATGTTTTCTGGGACACAAGAAAAATGTGCCACTTGTGGTAAAACAGCTTATCCACTGGAAAAGGTACATCTCTGCAACTTGATGTTTAAAAGAGTGTGATATACCATTTGCAGCTATGTTATTAGGTTTGTCATCTAATTGCATAAAATGGGGTCCAGAGTTTATTTTTACCCTTTCTACTCTGTCTTGGAAAGTATTGTACGAATTTAATAATTTTTTATGAGTGAAAGTAATTTATTTGTGATTATTATTTTCTAGAATTTTCTTGTTGTGAGAGTTGTCTTTTATTCCAAAAGACACTAGTAGTCTATGGAAAGACACTTGTGTTGTAAGGGATCACCATTTGATTATAGGGAGTCGCCTTGGTTTGCGAGTGTCATTGGTGGTTTATATAAGCCCTCCTCTCTCCAAATGTTTTGAAGACAATTGAGTTTTATATTTTACAGAGATCTTATTGAGTTTCAAATATTTTACTAATGTTTTGAGTCATGTATTATGGCACAAATTTGGTATGACAGACGCATAGACTCATAGTGTGATTGATTGTTGTATCTTGGAGACAAGATGCCTATTAGAACTGTAAGCACCTTGGCGGGGGCAAATCTGTCTTAAGGACAATGTGCTTAGCACATGCCTCGATCACCACCAATTTGGATAAGTTCTTGTTTTTTTTTTAATCTTATTAAACAATTTGATTGTTATTGTTATTTGATATTTATATCTGAATTGCGTTATCACTAAATCCATTTCCCTCCTATATTTGTCTAAACACTCTTTAGATAATATTATGATTCTGAATGTCATAAGGTTCCAGATTTTATTTTGAAGCATGTCAGGGACAAGGTCAATTATGATTAGAATTTCAATAGTTATAGGAATGCAAGTGAGAATTCTTGAGTGCAGACTAAATGAGATTGAGGACTAATGTTTTTCTTGAGCTGAGCTTCAGTCAGATGGTTATTGCATGATTTAGATATTTTTTCACAAGTTATTGTCTTTTATTCACAGGATACTTTCATTTTAAATTACGTATTAGCTTTGTGTTTATTTGTAAGCTTTAAACATTTAGCACGGGCTATGTAATTCTAACCCCAGAGAGCTGATAAAGCTTTTTAGAGGGAAAATTTTGTGGAGTTTTGTCAGTGAGATTGCATTTTCCTAGATGTAATCGTTAACTATTATTGAATAAAGGCCACAGCTTGTTGAGGATACAAAATTTGGGACAGGTGATTTCTCTGAATTCAGCAAGTGGGAACTAAGGGATTACAGACATGTATGTCTTTGTTTTTAAAGTAAAAATGGCGTTGGTAGTTTACGTTACGTCATCTTTTAATTTGGAGCTACTGTTTGGATTGTTTTTGCTTGGGAAGGAAGGGTATAACGAAGGGAAGGAGAGTAGAAAGATTAACTTATTATTAATTCTTGGCGTGACTTTACAGGGTGGATGTTAAACGTTTTACAAAATAATATCCTAGAATTTATAGGATGAGAGGATTGGATCAACTTATTCTTCTTTTAGTATGGTGAGGTGCACTCGAGCTTTCATTGCCTTGGAAGGATGAGGTGGTTTGAGAATTTGGTTTTGAAGGTAATGTGACTTTTGAATTGAATCTCCTTCTTAGGCGGGATCTTTGGGAGAATGAATTTGAAGAGGTGGGATGATCATTCTTAATTGAGTTTCTCGCTCGGTTTTAATGCAATGTTGTTTTCTTGATTAAAAAACGTGATTTTTAACCGAGTCCAATTTAAGGATAAAAGAGATAATGGAAATGACTGAATTATGGAAGGCGAATTCTCACTGCTGGGTATCCAAATATCCATCATGAATCACCTCCTCTGGCTTCCTTCCTTCAATGACTTTCCAGTGGCTTTGCTTTGGAAGAAGGATATTTTGCACTAAAGTAAGGTTCTTTATTAGCCTTTTCTACAGAGATGTTTTGATGAGAAAAGTAGACACGTTTTCAGGAGAAAAGTGATATGTGGAGGAGATTCATTTGGGGTTTGACAGGTGGGAGAGAAGAGACCAACTTTTTGTTTGGTGCGACCTCAAAAGAGTTCTGGAATCACTTCATTTGGAGGTTTGGAGGAGAAAAGGGCCAATTACGGGCCACTAAGAAGATTGACTCCAAAATAACAAAAAGAAAAGATGTTTCCCAATAAGACTTGCCATTGGTTCGAACCAGGGGAAAAGCCCCAATATCCTTGAGCAAAAAAAATTGTAATTCCTGTTTGCAAAGTCCATGCTCAAGTAAAGTTCTGCATTGCTAATTAATGCTGCTTCTGATTGTAGCTCACCTACAGTGAGAATGTTTATTTGAGGCGTGTTTAAATATTTTACATTAGAACTTAACATGTCAGAAGTGAATTTGTACTTCCTAAGAGAAGCAGAACATTCCACTTGTGTATCCATTGGAAGAGAATCATTTTTAATAATTTGCAGCCACATATTCTTTTCAAGTTGAGCAAAAAGTACTTTCATGTTAAATCATGCACGCAATTTCGAAATAGCAATATTCAAGTATGTTCAAGTCGGTTGGTGGTTGATAAAGCTTGTATTTAAACATTTTCTGGTTTGTTGTGCTAAAATCTGACAGGTAACGGTTGAGAGTCAAGTGTATCACAAATCCTGTTTCAAGTGCTCTCATGGTGGTTGCCCACTCACACCATCAACCTACGCTGCTCTTGAAGGTATTCTCTATTGCAAGCATCATTTTTCACAACTTTTCAAGGAGAAAGGAAGCTACAACCACCTGATTAAATGTGCTTCAATTAAGCGCACTGCTGCCACCCCTGCGCCAGATGCTTGAGATCTAATTCCTTATTTTCCCACCAAAGGAATTAGTTATTTTCTGATATCTCTTGTTTGTATGTGTTTTCCTTCAATTTCCCTTCATTCTCGCTTTACCAAACTGTTCAATTTCGATATACTCTTGTATTTCCCTCAACCCAACTACCGGGTTGGTTGCTACTGTTTAATTGATTCGTACACGTGTTGAAAGATATGTGAACCATAATTGTTTCATGAATGGAGATTTGACTTGCTGCATTGGATCCTAAAAGGTTCCCTTGATTATTTCTTGGAGCTACATGAAAATTCTCTATGGATATCAGAACTAGTCTGAAAATGATACTGGGCAACTGATCCAACTTAAGTTTTCTATGAAAGAAAATTATAGAAGAAAGATGAAAGATGAAAGATGGGAGAGATTAAGAAAAAAGTTTTCTACCATTAAGTTGACTCTGTATTTTGATCCCCCAAAACATTTTCCAGAATTTTGGAAAAACCCAGTAAAATTTATGAATATTAGATCAGATTTCAGTAATCCATCATCTAACTAGATTGATTTTAAGGTTATTTCCAGTTGTGTATTGGAGCGGACAAGGAGACGGATTTGCCAATCTAAATATAGTTAGAAGCATGGTTCAAATATCTTTATCACAGATATATATCAAAGATATATCGATCTCGAGTAGATAAATCAAAGAAACTTCGGAAAAATTTGTTGGTCTAAAATCATAGATAATTTGGATATAAGATAACTGAAATTGTCATCAATTTTTCGGTAGCTATAATTTATCTATAGATAAATCCATTATATCATATTTATCGAATAAATCGCTAATATCTTCAGATAAAAAATAGACTTTTCAAAAAGGAAAATTTTAGGAAAATATCAGGAAAATAGACTTTTAAATCGAAATATCAGGAAAATTCTTACATAAAAATTCCAACATATTTTATAAACATAAATAAAAATATTGTCACTTACAACATAAGTTTTACTTGCATCATTAGCTCAGCTATTGTTTCTTGTAAAATCATTAAAAAAATGTATTTTTGCTTTTAATTGTCTTGTGCGTTCATATCTACAACTGAATGTTAGATTTATAAAAATATTCCTCAAATGTTTTTGCTTTTACATGACACATATATATGAAACAAAACTAAAATTGGTAAAATCCAACATGACATCAAATGGCTTGAATTTTTTTTAATTGTCTTTATCATGTCTTCATTCACATCGTTTTCTCCGTTTAATTCACCTATATATATATATATATACAATTTTCCATCTACACACTTCATTGTAATCCAAAACTCCTCACTAAAAGCTTGTCGTAATCAAGGATTGTGATTTCGTTTTTCGAGTTAATTTTTGTCTCCTGATTTTAAGAAGTATTTCGTGAAATAGTTCGTTTTGTGTAGAAAAAAAAAGTAAAATTTTCGAATTTAACAATGTGAGTTATGCATTTTAAACTTGTAAATACTACATAAATAGTCTCACACTACTTGTAGTGTCATACAGACTACATATACGAAGAATCACTATAACATATACTACATAAATAATGTTATAACATGTTTTTTTTTTGAAAGCAATGTTATAACATGTTAAATACTACATGATGATACATAAAAACAGTCACACCTCTGAGTCGTACACGTGTCATGATGATCTCGAGGAACTACAGGCCCCCACATCAGCCCAACACTGATCTGGCCCAAGCGATTTAAGCCCGCTCGACTTCAGCCCACCAAGCGGACTCGGACTCTCACAACACGCTAGGCCCACACGTCTCACAACTATCCTCAATACCCGTAAGCCCTCCTTAAGCAAGTATCTCGATGATCAGCTTCGGACGCGCAACTACAGTTGCTCTCTGCTTCCAACTAGGAAGCAAGCACCAGAATATCTTCCACACATGGAAACTCCCTCCTACGGATTGCTCTTGGATTGTCAACTATCACCCGCGTATGTAGGAGCACAGAACTAACAAGGAACTTCCCTCCTACAGCACGACTCCTAATTATAGAGGGATCTCCACGAAGATCTCCTCCCCAAACTACGCCTACGATGGTCTGGTTGAACCATGACTCCTTGCACTATAAATAAGACATAAGGTTGGTAAGCTAAGGTACGCTACAAATTCCCTATTACAGCATTACACCTTCCTCAGAGCCCTGTTTGACTTTAGTACCGGAGTGCCATCAGCCACCACAATCGTGTCACCGCGTAATCTACACCCTAGAGGCAACGCACCATGCAGGTAAACCCTAGCCCTTCCTCTGCAGGCCCATGGGCTCAGCCTATCATTCAAACAACACTCTGTCACGTGCTTGGCACGAGCGCTAGAGATCCTAGTCAACCCTGACATACGGATTATACCTTTAGATCACCAGTTGATTTAAGGTAAGTTCAACCACTCCATGCAACGTGCGATGAAATTACCAGCTGATTTAAAGTAATTTCATCCACTCTCTAGTAGGCAGAACCTCTATTCAAACCAGACAAGCTTAGTCAGTCAAGACTAATGACGATAGCTTCAGGTTCATCCCGACACCTAGTCCGCTTAGCGCGGGCATCGATGGTTTAGAAAGTGGGAGTCTAATCAGCGCTATCATGCCTAGTGACGACGACTCGCCAGGGATCATTGCCCCCTTCGGGGTCAATGATTGCCGAACCTAATCAGGTAAGCCTAGCTGATGACGACTAGCAACGAAAGCTTCTGATCAAAACCTGGACTTGTAGCTTCTACTGCGAGGGTGTAGATAGTCTAGAAGGTGGGAGTCTAGTCAGTCCCGAACTGATTTCGATGGCTCGCCATGGGACCACTGCTTTTCAGCGTGGCCGAAAAATCACCAAACCCGGACTTGTAGCCCGCGCTGCGAGAGTGTAGATAGTCTAGAAGGTGGGAACTCAATCAGCCACGACCTAATTCTGACTGTTTGCCACAGGACCACTGCTTTTCAGCGTGGCCACCGAACCTTCCCAAATTTGTAGCTTGGTGCACTCAGGTGTAGATAATTTAGATGGTGGGAGCCTAGTCATTCCTGAACTGATTCTGATAGCTTGCCACGAAATCGTTGTTTTTCAGTCTGGTCGCCAAACCTTTACTCTCCAAATCTCTAGTCCGCTCTGCTCGGACATAAATGATTTGGAAGGTGGGAGCCTAGTCAGCCCCGAACTAAATCCGACGGCTTGCCACGAGACCACCGCTTTTCAGCCTGGTCGCCGAACGGGAATCTAGCTGAGTAAGCATTTTCACGCTCAAACGGACTAACAATCTAACACCAAGCGAAAGCCACTCGCGCCGATACAAGGATCGTATGGCCAGTGCCCAGATAAAAGCTACTTAAGATGCCAACTCGAGCTTACAACGCTTGACTGGGCAAGAACGCTCTGACACACGCGCTCGGCCATCACAACTCGCTCACTGCAGCAGCTACAGCCGACCAGTCAGACAAGTAAAGTAACTGTCAAGCAACTTACCTTGGGGACAGGGCACAACTCGGATGACTCAACCCCCAGCTAAACTGTTCATAACATGCTCGCTACCGAACATGACTACACCGCGATGAGCCCAAGTCATTCACAACACAAAGTGGTCAAGCTATCTATCGCAGATAGACTAGTCAACGTCCTATTGATTCAAACATCCTATGTCAAAGCAAGACGACAAGGCGAAACGAAAAACATGCGATAGAGACAACGAGTACGGAACGGATAAAATTGTTCTCATTAACGATCAAAGACAAAAAGAGTACAAGCACACAATTTTCACTCCTTGTCAAGGGAAGGTACAGAAACGGAAAAGTTAAGCCTAACGAAAGGAGCAGAAGTTGCGTCCACACACGCCGCAGCCTGGACACCAGGCCTCAAATTGTCTTCATTGCTCGACGACGTCAAGGTAACAAACAAGTCCACATACAACATCTTATAACAGCTGAGATCCCACTCCAAATGTTCCTCTTTCATCAGCGCCAGCAGCTCCAGCCGTACATGTACAACCCAAGGGAACTCACACTTGCCTTGTTCCTGAAGAAGTTTTTCCTCCTGCACCTTTGCATCAACAAGTTCACGCTCTAGTAGCTCCAACTTTCCAGTCAGTGTGTCGACCTGAGACTGCTCTATGGCCAGAATGCTCTTCACGACACTAAGTTCATGCTGCCCCAATTCAAGCTGGTCCTCAACCTTTCTCATTTTTCGAGCATAAAACTCCGCATCGAATTCCAACTGTTGCTTCTCAGCAGCCCAATTGGCTTTTTTCAAAGCACTCTCTTTAGCGAAAGATATCAGTTCAGAACTCGCCTTTGCCACAGCTTCCTACACAACCTCGACTTCTCGACGAATACGACTCAACTTCTGCCTAAGTTTGTCCCTTTCAGACACCGCCTTTGTTAGATCACACTCGAGGTCCTCCATACGAGCCCTCTGAGCCTCAGCGGCCACGATTGACTGATCCAACGACTTCTCCTGGCTCTGCTTCTTAAGCTGCTTAATTTCACGGAACGCATCAAAATATAGCAGTTGCATGTGCGAGAAGACACGCTCAAAGGTATATACTCTCTCACGAGCCGCCTCGACTTTTGTTCCTGCAACGGTCGCATGGTTCATGTGAGACATACCCAACATCTGACCCTTATCCATACATCCTTCCAACGTATCCTCTTTGGGTTTAGGAGCATGATCCATCAACCAGCTGTGATGCCTGCTTATATGCTTCCTCGAAGCATACTCTATGTCCACCTCTTGGTGCCAGACTTGTGAGCTCATCTTTACCAAGTCAGGTGCGAACATGTTTATTCGCGCACCGGATGAAGCTTTCTCGGATCAGGGATTTCACCAGCGTCGCCCTTCGCGATCGCCATAGTCCTCAAGCTCTCCTTCATGGTCTTCCCTTTGTCGCTAACAGCTGCCCCTTCATTGCGAGGTGACTCAATGGGATCCGGAAGAAGAAGAGGGAGCAAATTATCCAAAGGAACCTCCAACACTTCTAGCTGTGCCCTAGAACGAGACGGTGAGCAATGTGGACTACAAGAGACGTAGCCGGTACCGCGGCCACCTTCAAGGGAATTAGTAGTAGGGCAATCAAATTCTACCACCTCAGGTGAATCTTCACAGGAGCCTTCTACAGTCCCACACGAATCAGTACCAGCGGAAGCTGCCATTGCAACCTGCACCAAACGGTCATGCAGAGCCTCAACCTTCGCGTCACTATGGTTCAACTTGTCCATGACTCCTGCCAATCGCAAGTAATCTTTCTCCAAGACGGAAACGTCAGTCTCCGCCTCAACAGGCCTGGCAAATTCGCACTTCTCTCTCATTGGAGTGGCTCTTCTCGAAAACGGCCCAACTCTAAGGCGATACCTCTTTCTCACATAAAAAGGAAGCGTCTCGAATGGCTCTTCCGCATCAAACAAAACGGGAACTTTGGCCCAAGCAGCCTTTCTCGTCCTAGAAAGGGCTCCATCTTCCAACTTAATATGTGACTCTTGATACATAGTAGGGGCGACGTGCCAGTTGTCCCACAACCCACTACGAATGAAGTTGGAAACTCTTATGACATCAACCGCCTCCCTTTGCGGCAAGACTCAAAACATCTCCATAGTGTTTTTCTCCTCTAAAATAAGAGGAGTTGTAGGAAACCTTCCTTCAAGGGAACACAATTAATGAGCAGTCAGTCCGCTACCAAGCATATCAAAATTGCAAGAAAATGGTTGAACTTACGGAGCGACCCGAATTTTCGCTTGAGTGGACGACCCCTGCACCGAAAATACTTCGAATCTACAGGAGCCAAGAAGCAGTACTTCTGCCAGAACTTGAAATCATCAGGCAGTTTACCGAAGCACTTTGGAAACTTCATCTTACAAACAATATTGCTCTTCAGCTGGGGAGAGGTCAGCAACTGGATCGCCCGCGGAGTCACGCTAACACCGGCCTCCTTAACACTGAGCAAAATCATGAGAATGATCCTATATCCGTTGGGCCCTAACTGAGCCGGAGGAATCTCTAAGAGATCCAAGAACTCCCAAATCACGTCAAGAACCGGAAAACACACTCCAGTTTGAAGCATCCCAAGATATAAACAGATGAAACCGACAGGAGGTGACAAATGCGTTTGGCCGCCCATTAGGAAATATAATGGCCGGTCCTCGGGAACTCCAAACTTTGTACGAATTTTGGCAAGACCAGGCTCGGACAACTTGTCTTAAAAAAAATCTAGGGCCTCAGCCAAAACAACATCATCAAGAAGGTTTTCTCGAGCCATGAAGAAGACAAACGATCTTTTCAGAACAATATCTTCGAAAGCGAACAAAGTAGAAGAATTAGACTCAACACTAAGGATGACCTAAATAGATGATGATTTTCCGCCTCTTTTTCGTTGAACCAACACACATGCCATTAATGCGACGTGCGGCTCAAGCAACAAATCAGACTCAATCATCATGAGTGGCGCATCCCTTCAAGAGATGACTTAGCAAACCGATGTGACGACCCACTAACTCGAGGGGAGTAGCTAATGATACATAAAAATGGTCGCACCCCTAAACCGTACACTTGTCATGATGATCTCGAGGAACTACATGCCCAAGCATCAGCCCAACACTGATCCGGCCCAAGCGGTTTAAGCCCGCCTGACTTCAGTCTGCCAAGCGGACCCGGACTCTCACAGCACGCTAGGCCCACACGTCTCACATCTTTCCTCAATACCTGTAATCCATCCTTAGGAAAGTATCCTGAGGATCAGCTTCGGACAGGAAATTACAACTTTTCTTTGCTTCCAATTAGGAAGCAAACACCAGAGTATCTTCCACACAAGGAAACTCCCTTCTACGGATTGCTCTTGGATTGAGAACTATCTCCCGCGTATCTAGGAGCACAGAGTTAACATGGAACTTCCTTCCTACAGCATGACTTATAATTAGAAAGGGATCTCCACGAAAATCTTCTCCCTAAACTACGCCTACGATGGCCTAGTTGAACCAGAACTCCTTGCACTATAAATAAGACATGAGGTTGGTAAGCTAAGGTACGCTACAAATTCCCTGTTACAACATTACTCCTTCCTCAGAGCCCTGTCTGGGTTTAGCATCGGAGTGCCATTAGCCACCACAATGGTGGTCCGTGGCTCACGTGTGCTACTTGTGCAAGTCAATAGGTCAGTAGGGAGCAAAAAATGACTACATCACTACATAAATACTACAAATACTACAAAAGAATCATTCATATAACATATTTTTGATACTACATTATACTACACTAGGGTGTTAATGCGCTTGCGCGGATATTTAGTAATTTTTAAAAATGTGTAATAGTATTTTTCATTTGTAAGGGCCTCTTTATAATTTATAGATTATTGAAGAGCTTCAAATAAATTATGTTAGGGGCTTAGGTGTAATTAATAAATATTGAAAGAGCTGGATTTGATTATAAATAATTTGAATTTGGGAGGGCAAAAGTGTAAAAATATTTGTTAGTATTTTTTTTCTATTAAAAGACACAAATACCCTTGAAACTATTCATTGGTCTTTGGTTTTACATGTAATTATTATGAATAGAGGAGGACAAAATTGAAAAGTAAAGTTAGAGTTGAAGACATAGTTTTTACTATTCATTTGGAAAAGCGGAGTTATAGAAGTAGAGATATAAAATATAACATTATACTACGTAAATCACTACATTAACATTACGACATTATACTACATTACTACCTTATACTACATTCTACTACATATAACATTATACTACATAAATCACTCATATAACATTATACTACATATATTACATTATCCTACATAAATCACTACATTAACATTATAACATTATACTACGTATACTACATAAATACTACAAAAGAATCACTCATATAACATATTTTTGATACTAAAATAATGTTATAACATGTTAAATATACGAAGATTAAAATATTTATTTCTTGTCTAAAGAAAATTTTGACATATTTCGGATTTCGAAAGAGATTTCGGTAAATTCAAAATAAGAAATATTTCGTGAAATCTCGACATATTTCAAGAAATCACATTCCTTGGTTGTAAGTTAAATTTGGGTGTAAAATCGATGAAAGTGGGAAAAAAATGTTTAAGTAAAATTAATGATAAGTTTGGCTATATCAAATATATCTAATATCAATGGACTGATTGGTTGCCACATTTTAGTTCATTGTTGTCCGATAAAGTGAGTATTGTCCCCTAATATCGAGTTATATCTTATCGTGGTATATCTTGATAAATCTAAAAAATTCATCTATTTTGACATTTTTCAGTTCATTTTCAGGAGGATATATCCTACAATATATCTTGTCAATAAAAAAAAATATATCAAGATTATTCTAAACCATAGTTAGAAACATGGCTCAAAATATCTTTATTGAGGAATAAATTTGTCCTGGAAAAAGATATATATCGAAGATATATCGACTCCTGAGTAGATAAATCAAAGAAATTTTGGGAAAAATGATTCGTCTAAAATCAAAGATAACTTGGATATATCAGATATTAAGGATTTTTCATGAATTTGTTGATGGTTATAAGTTATCTATGGATAAATCCATTATATCATATCTATCAAATAAATCGTTAATATCCTTAAAAGTGACTTTTCAAAAGCGAATTTTTACATAAATGATAAATCCCAACATTATTTCATAAACTCAAATCAAAATATCATCCCTTACAACATGAATTTTACTTAATATCAACTTTGAGTGAAAAAATAGTTTTAAGAAATTATTTTGTAGAACTTTGGGAACATCTAACTATTTCAAGATGAGGGGGCAAAAGGGGTTAAGAAGTGTTTTTATAAATAAGAGCCTGCGCACATGCGATAGGTGGATTGTGGAGGGGGGTAGTTGCCTCTGGGTTGTATGTGGCTCCGCTACTGCTGATGGAGAGGGTAATCTAGTACATGACAAACGAGATGTCTTAAGGAGTTGACATTAGAAAACATAGACAAAGTTGTAATTAGTCGTATTAATTTTACTGCAATGGTTTTCTTTGTTTATTTTTTAAAGTATAAATTTTATAATATAGCATCCACTTCAAACTTTTTCCCCGGTTAAAAAGCAAATAGGTAAATGCATTGCGTGCAAATAGGTACGAATACCTAATAAAAGTCTTTCGAAAAAAAGACCTTACGTTACACATGTATTGAAAAAAAATTGTCAAATCTAAAATGACATCAAACGGCTAAACTTTTTTTTAATGTATTTATCATTTATTCGTTCACCTTCTTTTCTCAGTAATTCAACTTCTATAGATGATAATATATGCATAAGTTTTCTTTTACGTACTTCATTGCAATCCAAAACTCCTCTCTAAAAGCCTGTGGCAATTTCTAGAATTTAATAGTAATAACATTTTGTTTAGGTGTATAACATTATGGCTTTGAAACCAAGTTTCCTAGAGATTAATGAAATACTCGAGTTTTTCCGAAAGTGAGACCGCAGCGGTCATGTCCAGTACCCGCTGGATTGCTTGACTGTAGCCAGGGTAACAAAAAAGAATTAGCTATAATCAAAATGTGGGTGTAAATCGATGAAAGTGAAACAAAATGTTTGAATAAAATTAATGATAAATTTGAATATATGGAATATATCGAGATAAATATGATATTAATAAATTGACTTGTTCATACTTTTCAGTCAATTGTTGTCTGATAAAACGAGTACTATATCTCTTATTATCGAGCTATATCTTATTGTTATATATCTTAATAAGACTAAAACATCCATCCATTTTTTTTACCTTTTTTATTTTTTTCATTTTCAATATCCTACAATATATCTTACCGAGACAAAAAAAAAAATCTCGATATTTTAAACCATGGTTAGAAGTGGTTTATTAAATGGAACAACGAAAACGATGCTCAGCTGAATCCATCCATAAGGAAATTCAACCTGATAAGGAGAGTTTTTGAAACAACAAATTCATGAAAACTTTTGTGAATAATAATGTGTTAAACTTAGGTTTTGTGGGAAACAACAATAAAAATAACAACTGCAATAATGCATGCAGTTCACGTTCATAAGACTATCACTTTCAACTTCATCACTAATCCCAGATGATACGGTGGAATTGCCATGGTGGTACCTCCCCTAGTGAGCAGTAAGAAAGAGCAAGTTGATGTGCATCCCGCCAATATTCAATACCACTCATGGTGAAGTTGGTTCCAAAATCATTTTTGCCTGGCACTTTGAATGTTTCAATCTGTTGATGGCCAATGCTTGCGTAGTCCAACATCTACCTCCAATCTTGATCCAGTATTTGCTTCTAGTCTTCAACAGTTGACATTCCTAAATCATGGCCACCTGATACTCCTAACTGATCAAACTGCTGATGTAGTGGGCCTCGTTGCTGATGGCTGGGAGGCAATTCATTGTAGAGGTCATAAAGCTTATCCTTGGGCAATGGATGCACTTCTTCGTCTAAATCTAGAGATTGCAAAAACTCTTCAGGGTCATAAGACAAGTCATTTTCGGAGTTTAGAGATTACCGGAACACTTCTGAATTATAAGGAAAGTGAATCTCCATGGATGCAAGGGCCATCACGGTAGCGGGATCATCAATAAGTGTTTCTTCATCGTTGCTGCTGTTGCCACCTTGATCTCCAACTTACGTGTTTTTTTTTTTGTTTTTTTTTTGAAAGGCAAGCGTGGGGTTTTATATGGGCTTCCCAGACCACTGAAAATAAATAGGTTTAGATTTGTTACATTCGTGCATATTTCCTACCTCTAGCATCATCAAAGACTATCTTCTTAATATCTTCCGCAAATGAGCTTGGAATGATCTCGACAAACTCATGATTAGGTAAGAGCTTGGCTAGTTTATCCGCTACTTGGTTTGTTTCCCGCACTGCATGCATGATCCTGCATCCCTCGAACTTATTGATTTTCTCCTTGATCTTTCTAGTTATGTGGATCGCTTCCCATGGAGGTGCTCTGGTAGTAGTTAGGTACTTGAATGCATTACTGGAATCCATACTTAGCTCCACACTGTGGATGCCATGTCTCTGCTCTAGAATGATTCTCAATTCAATCCCCTGTTGCTCATGTAGGAGGACGGTCTGTGCTCTTCGACTCCCTGCCCCAGCTGCCACCACCAAGCCTTCATGGTCCTTGATCAATGCTCCGTAACCCCCTTTAGTTCCTGTTAGAGATCCATCTGAGTTAATTTTGAACCATCCTTGTTCAGGTCGCTGCCATGCATGCAGAGTGGTGGTGAGCATATGGAATTGAACTCCAATTCTCCATTTCTCAAAGAGCAATCTATTGTCAGCATTGTCTTCTACCTGAAGGTCCAGGACAGCAACACATAACTTGACATCTTCAATGATCTTTGGTACAACTTCAATGGCTGCTCTGAATTTGGACTGAAATATTCTGTAATTTCTTTCTGTCCAGAGATGATAAGTGGTCGCATTCAAAGCAAGTTTTTTTAACACACTGCTAGGTGAAGAGCTAGAGAATTTCATCTCACACCATTTCCACTCTGCTGCCCAGTCCATAGGTTGGTGTCTGTAGCCTAATTGAAGAAGGATACGTGACCAAACAAAGCTAGAGTACCTACATTTGAAGAATAGGTGCTCTTCACACTCGGGCTCATCACTACATAGTGAGCATAAGGAGTGGTCAATGACTCTCCACTGATTTGAGAGTCTTGTGCATTGCTAGCCAAGAAATGAAGCCATGCCTGGGTACCCTTCCTGTAAACCACACTAACTTGGACCACGATATTGCTTGTGATCTTTGTCTCATTGAGTGATATGCACTCTTGTTAGAGAATTCCCCATCTTGACCCCCCATCCATATGATTTCATCTTTGTAATCAGTGTCTATTTCGACTGATCCTAGTTATTCATAGATATCATCAATAGTCACTCTGTCATGGCTTCTGAAGTCCCATTTTTTTATCTTGAATAAGCGCACTCACTGTTGCATTGCGGTGAAGTGAGGAGTGGTATGTTAGGTGCTAAGGGAACCTATTGAGTAGGATACCCAGAGGGTGCCATGGGTCTTTCCACAACAGAGTATCATTTCCATCTCCAATAGAGTGTACTATGAGTGAACTAGCCTGAGCTTTACACTTTAGAATATTGTGCTAGCACCAAGAAGCTTCACTCGGAGTGTCCATTGTCCAAAAATGTTTGTCTTTGATTATGTTGGCTTTAGTCCTCTGTACCCACATATTATCTTTGTTCGAAACAATGTTCCACACATGCCTCATCATAGTAGCTTTGTTAGACGTTTCAATGCATCTTACGCCCAATCCTCCCTCATTGTAGGGACTGCAGATACGTTGCTAGTTTACCATAGGTGTCTTAGTGTAGTTATCAGAGCCTGACCACAAAACATTTCTCATAATTGTTGTTATACCATCTCGTACTCTTGTAGGCAGAATGAAACATGATGTCCAGTAAACATGGAGACTATTCAGAACTGCTTTGATGAGGGTGACTCTGCCTGCATATGAGAGGGTCCTATTCTTCCATGATTGGACTCGTTTACGGACTCTATCTATCAATGGTAGGCACTGATTATATTCCAAGCGAGAGGAGATCAATGGAAGTCCCAAATATTTCACTAGAAGGGCCTTTAGGTTGAACTCAAGACACCTAGTAATCCAAAGAAGTTCCTCACTGGGAACCCCAGCAGCAAACAAGTTACTCTTTGAACAGTTTATAGCCAACCCAGTGCATGATTTGAAAATTCTCAAGGCACTAGATAGCGCCGCTGCTGATCTGATGTTTCCCTGGAAGAAGGCGATTAAATCATCAGCAGGGCAAAGGTGGGTTATTTGTGGATTGCTACACTTAGGATGCAAACCGTACTCTCATTCTTCCACCTTTTGCTTAAGTATTAAGTGTAGGATCTCCATCACCAGGACAAATAAATATGGCGACATTGGACACCCTTGTCGTATGCCTCTCTTGGCCTTGATATACCCTTTAGGAGAACCATTAATAGAGATGGAGAACCTAGGTGTCGTGATGCATACCTTCACCCACTCAATGAACAAGTCAGTGAATTGCAACTTCCTCATGACATGTTCAATTGCTTCCCACCTAACCATATCATAGGCCTTCCTAAGATCGATCTTTGCTGCACATCTAGGGGCTCCCTTGTCTCTGTGATAATTCCTGACCAGTTCATGAGCTAACATCACATTGTCATGAATGTATCTGCCTCATATGAATGCTGACTGGTCTGAGCTAACCAATCGATGGATCATTTTCTTCATCCTATTTGTCATGATCTTGGTGATGCATTTGTACAAGACATTGCAACGGATATTGGTCTGAAATCATCCAGATAAGAAGCATTAGTAACCTTAGGAAACAAAGTTATACACATAGCATTTACCTCCCCAAGCAACTTCCTATTTTGAAAAAGTTATTTACCGCCTTTGTAAAATCGTTGCCTATGACCCTCCATGCTGTTTTGAAGAACATTGAGGAAAAGCCATTTGGGCCAGGGGCCTTATCTGAGCCAATAGAAGCCAATGCTTCTATGATTTCATTCCTGTTCACCTCCTGGATTAGCTCTAAGGCCTCTGCTTCATTAATGGTACGTTCTGCTTGCAAACTATCTATGGTTGTTGTGTCATAGTCACCCTGTTCACCAGCAAAAATACCTTCAAAGTACCTGATACATTCAGTCTCTATATCCTTTAAGTCTTCCAGCTTCTCATTCTGAGAATTGTAGATTGATAGCATCTTGTTTTTTGACCTCCTTTCATGCAAGTGCTGATGGAAGTATGTTACATTTTCATCACCTGATAGCATGTGCTTTGCCTTTGATTTTTGCATCACTTCTGATTCGGAATTCCGAGCTGCAAGTGCATACTTCTTAACTGCCACTTTTTCAGTATCTACAAGTGTAGGATTAAGGGGGTCCAACTGAAGTGAGCTCTGTGTTACCTCCATGAATTGTCTTGCAGCAATGACACCACTACTAGCATTAACAAAATTGCTTTTTCTCCACTCTGTCAGACGGGCTTTTACTCTTTTTAACTTCTGTACAAAACAGTAGGTTGCATTACCATTCACAGTTTGGCCCCAAACATCTTGTACCACCTCCATATATCCCTGCTCATGCACCCAATAGTTGTAAAATCTAAAGGGGATAGGACCTGGATTTCTATGTTCATAGATAGTTAGAATGACTGGGGAATGGTCTGATACACCTGGGTTGAGGAAATCCACCTCAGAGTTAGGCATATCTACTAACCACTCCTGGTTAATCATTGCTCTATCTAGCTTGGACATGACTCTATTGTCACAACTTTGTTTATTACTCCATGTTAAGAAGCATCCCTTATACTGACAATCAAAGAGGCCTGCATTCAAATCACACTCAGCAAAGTCTATGAATTGTCCTGGCCTTATCTCCTCCCCACCTATTCTTAACCTGAAACATTGATAGCATCGAGTTGAAGTCTCCCAAAACTGACCATGGTAGTTTGTTATTGACTGCAAATGTTTCAAGTTCGAACCATAATCTCTTCCTGATATTGATGTAGTTGCTACCATATACGAAGGTTAATATACAAGAGAAGCCATTAGGCCAAATAGCATTAAAAAAGATGGTCTGCTCTGATCTTGATACTACACTGATGTTCACTGCTTGAGGGTCCCAAAGAACCCAGATTCTCCCTCCCTGGACTATGTCATTGTTGTCAATTGCTAACCAATCACGTACCAGTTCCTTTTGGATTTTTTTTTTCATTACTGACTTTTGTAAGAAGAGGGAAGATCACTTGGTGACCTTTGCGAGTGGGCGTAATAGAAGTCAAATTGATTATTTTCTTGTGAAGAGACACGATTTAGGTAGGTGTAAAAATTGTAAGGTTATACCAGGGGAGTGTCTGACAAACCAACATAGGCTGTTAGTTCTCGATTTTTGTCTTAAGAGTAGGGGTCGTATTGCTATAGAACAGGTTAGACCGAGAATTAAGTGGTGGACATTACAGGGAGATGTGTGCCAAAGATTTAGAAAGAGGATTTTGGGTGGCCAGTCAGTTTCAGAGGGTTGGGAGAATCTAGAAGCAAAGGATCGGACTAGTAGCGCGGATCTTTTTGAACATTTGGCAAACCGAATCAGAAGATGTGCGAAGGAAGAGTTAGGACAGGCCAAAAAAGGAGGTTTCTATGGTAAGGAGACATGGTGGTGGAACGCGGATGTGCAACAAACCATTGCGGAAAAAAAAGATGCTTTAAGGTGTGGCAAAAAGATAGGTGCCTAGAGTCTTATGAGCTTTATAAGCAGGCTAAGAAGTTGAGTAGTAGAGCAGTAGGGGAAGCTAAGAAGAGAGCGTATGATGCTCTTTGTAATAGGCTAGGTACGAAGGAAGGGGAGAATGATATTTTCAAGATAGCTAAAGCTAGAGAACGAAAGACTAGGGACTTGAGTCATGTTAAGTGTGTTAAGCATGAGGATGGAAGAGTTTTAATGCAGGATAAAGCTATTTTAGATAGATGGAAGGATTACTTTTGGAACCTACTCAATGGAACACATGTAGGGGAGTTAAACTTGGAGGGGTATGCTTCACAGGAAGGGAGAGATCGAGTGTTCCATCGCAGAGTTAGTGCCACAGAAGTGAGAGAAGCTTTAAAAAGAATGAAGACATGGAAGGCCGTTGGACCGGATGATATCCCAATTGAAGCATGGAAATGTCTGGGAGAAGTTGGGATTCAATGGCTAACTAAGCTCTTTAATAGGATTTTGGAAACTAGAAAAATGCCAGATTCATGGAGACATAGCATTGTGGTACCAATTTATAAGAACAAAGGGGATATCCAGAATTGCTCGAACTATAGAGGGATAAAGCTTATGAGCCATACAATGAAACTTTGGGAGAGAGTTATAGAACAAAGACTTAGGAGTTTAACCACGGTTTCGGAGAATCAATTTGGATTTATGCCGGGTAGGTCTACTACGGAGGCCATCTTCCTGCTTAGGCAAACTATAGAAAAATATCGAGAGGCACGTAAGAGTTTGCATATGGTTTTTATTGATCTGGAGAAAGCATATGATAGGGTCCCTAGGGAGTTAATTTGGTGGGTGCTTGAAAGGAAGAAAGTGTCTCAATGTTATGTCGATATCATTAAGGATATGTATGAAGGAGGGGTTGTAACAAGTGTTCGCTCAGTAGGTGGGATGTCTAGTGAATTTCCAGTGTCAGTAGGACTACATCAAGGGTCGGTGTTAAGTCCATATCTCTTTGCTTTGGTCATGGATGAGTTGATGAGACATCTGCAAGAAGATGTACCTTGGTGCATGTTATTTGCATATGATATTGTCTTAATGGATGAGACTAGTGCAGGTTTAGGTCAGAAATTAGTTAAATGGCGGGAGGCTTTAGAGAGTAAAGGTTTTAGAATTAGTCGTTCGAAGACGGAGTATCTAGTGTGCAACTTTGGGTGTGAACCAAGAGGGAGAAGTAATGCAATTGAGATCGAAGGTGTCGAGGTCCCAGAGTGTGAGGCTTTTCGATATCTAGGATCTATAATTCAAAAGAATGGGGCTATTGGAGAAGATGTAGACCATAGGATTAAAGCTGGTTGGTTGAAATGGAGAATGGCGTCAGGAGTATTATGCGATAGAAGGATGCCTGCAAGGCTAAAAGGGAAATGCCATAAGACAATTGTTCGACCAGCCATGCTATACGGTTCAGAATGTTGGGCTACTACGGGACAACATACGCATAGGATGGCTGTAGCAGAAATGCGTATGTTAAGGTGGATGTGTGGTAAAACTCGTAAGGATAAAATTAGAAATGAAAGAATTAGGAGATACTTAGGTGTAGCGCCCATAGAGGAAAAAATTAGAGAAAGACGTTTAACTTGGTTTGGTCATGTGCGAAGGAGACCAAGTACGGCGCCAATTAGAAAATGTTTAGATTGGCAAGTTAATGGAGGGTGTAGACGGAGGGGACGACCGTTGAAAACTTGGATGAAGACGGTGAATGAAGATATCATTGAGCTTGGATTAGGCGAGGAAATGTGGGAATATCGCATTGCTTGGAGAACCAAAATCCATGTAACCGACCCCGAAAATCTTGGGAATGGGCTGTGATGATGATGATGATGACTGACTTTTGTGGTCTCTACCAAACTTATAATACTGACATTATGCTTGTGAATTAGTTTCCGAACTTCACTTTGTTTGAAGGAGTCATTAAGGCCCCTAACATTCCAGCATGCTGACTTAATCATCTAAACATTCAGCATTTGAGTGTCCTCCCCCCACTGGGTTAAATGCATCATGTCCTGTTGTCTGCTTAGGATTCCTAGTCGCATGAGTCCCTTTGGCTATTGCAGGCTCAGGCCCTTGCTCCATTATTTGTAGGACATCAAATGGGTTGTTTTTGCTTCGCAGATTGTGAATTCTAGCATGGGTTGTTGGTTGCTTTGAACTACCTTTATGACTCGAATGGTTCATGTTTGTAGTCTGCATCCTCTTGTTTATGCCTCCCTGAGAAGGCTTTGATGTTGTTTCCTTGCAGCGTCCAGTATCTCTCACTGTGCTAGGTGCACTTGGATCCTGGCCAACCTGGCTAGATGATGAAATCGATGCCTTATCAACCTGACTAGATGATGATATAGTCCCTGGTGGTTGAATTGCTATTATCTGCATGTCTGCAACCACAGCTTGCCCATCAGCTGCTATTGCTTGCATTTCATTTGCCAAGTTAGGTTGTCTGTCTGCTAGTACCTCAACTGCTGTGTTATTCTTGCATTCACTCAGGATTTCAGTTTGTGTCTCATTCTGTAAATCATGTGCTTCATTTGGCACACCACTAGCACTTTCCACAGTCTGCATAACAGTTAGCACCCCATCATGTTTAGCATTCTGCACCTCAGTCAGGTTCTCATTGGTTTGATCTCTTTGTATGTCATTGTGTATCTCAGTCTGGGTTCCCTCTTTAGGTATATTCTTTGTCTTGTTATGTTCACTAGTATCCTTGCGCCTACTAGTGACTGTTGTCCAACCGTCTGATGTTTCATCAGTTCCCTGCTTTTTCATAGTTTCTTGCGGCTTCCTTCGCATTTGGAGAAGTAGTCTTCTTTTGTTTTGGGCATTTAACAAGGTTATGTCCAAATCCCACACAGTGTTTGCATCTCTCCGGTTTCCAGGAATATTCAACTTCCGCTCTAGTGGTCCTTCCATCATCTGAAACCACCCGTATCTCAGACGGGAACGTGTTATTTGAGGTCATTTCTACGCATACCCTTGAAAAGGAAAGCCTAGTCCGTTGCTCAGTTGCTTTGTCTTAGCATGAGGGGTACCCCTATTGCACTGGCTATGGACTGCAATCCTTCAGGACTCCAAAGAAAAAGTGGAACTTTCCTCAAGTTTACCCAGACAGGGACTGAGTTAAGCACCTCAACATCATCTTCAATGTATGGGTTCCATGGCCTGATAAGAAACAGTTTGCTTGCTATGTGCACAGGACCCATTTCTAGAGCCTGTATCTTGTCTGTTTCATTAAGAAACTTAAATACAAACTCCTTTTCACCGTAAACAGACATCTCAAATCCATGCTTGAAACCCCAAATACGCTTCAAGCTTTCATTAACAAAACCATATGCTAGCCTCTTACCAACAAAGTTGCCTATTATGTATTGTTCACATTCAGCCATTCTTTTGTTATGCTCTGCAACCTTGATTTGCACCACGGCCTGGCCATCAACCATGGATGGAGGGACGTAGGGCAACCTAGTAGTCCCTTGTTCTTTGCGACTAGCAAACAGCGAAGCCCAACTAACTTGTTTTGGGGCTATAGGGATTGCATGGTTTCCACCTGTAGCCGCTGTCGCATCTAATATCATTAATGTTGTTGAATCAGTGTTAGCATCCATGGTGCTATGTTCCAGATCTGTTCCATGTTCAGTCTTACCCTTTGCATGTCCCCTCTCAATCTCAGATGCATCTCCACGAGGGGCAATGGAGACTCTGTTATCCTGGGGAGGGGATGGTTTCATCTTTGTGCGATCAAACCAGCATACATCATTGGAAAAAAAACACGTTCAAAACCCTGAGCACAAACCAAGAAACCCTAGATCTCAAAATCGCCTAGATATGATTCCTATCTTTCTCTCAGAATCGCTATCAAAATCTTAGTGTTGCTTCTCCAACTTACGTGTTGCTCATGCTACTAGGAACAATGATATTTGTAGTAATTGGTTTATCATTATCAGTAGCATTACCTTGACATGACGACGATGTTGCAATTCTACTAGAAATAGGAGTGGTACGAGCAGCAGCACTAGTACTAATGCTAGTTTTGCCATGCTCATGGATACTACATAGTACCCAATTACCATCCGCCTTGAGATGAGGTAGTGCATATTCATGCATAATCCAATTTATTTTAGTTTTACCTTGTGCTTTAATTTTACCTTGGTAAAACATCAAAGCCTTTTTATTACCGATTAGATGGTTACTGTCAGGAGTAATGCTATTTGGAAGTGAACTGTTGGGACTTTTGGCAATCTAATGAGTGAAAGAATACCATTAATTCTCGTCCACTCCATACTTGTAGATGTATTAGTTTTTGTGGATTATACTTGTAAAGATCAACCTCTATGATCTTATTTGATGGTGGTACTTCTTGATTTTCTGACTTTATTGAGGAGAAAAACGTTATGAGTTCCTTGTCCAGTGGCTTGAACCTATACCTGGGAGGTAAGGATGGTGGCTCATCCACCTCCACTGCCACGACCTCCGTCTTCTCGTCTTCAAACTTCTTTTCCACCTCAAAGGTCAGGACCTCCGTCTTCTCCTTTTCAAACTTCTTGGACATGAGTTTCTGGATGCCCCTGCTAAATAACACCACCAACACTTTTTTTTAATATACTAAAGGACACCACCACTATATAATAAAAAATGGATCCTTTTCTTTTCTCCCAAATCCAGCGACTCCTTCTTTCCCACTCGCACGAACTGACCCCTCTCCAACCATCTTCTCCTCCCAATCTCACTGGAAATATACCCGTTGGCCACCGTCTTCAGTCCCATTTACATCTCTTACTCGTCTTCATTCTCCCTCTCCCCTCTCTACTGCTTATTTTGCTTTCTCTCGTGAAAAAACAACTCTTCATCCCTCCTTCATATTCCATCAAAGTTGTCTTCCATTCCAAGCTCATCGGACGAACCCAACACCGACTTCTCTCCCTATCTTCTACATCTTGTCGTCTGGTCTCTTTGTTCATCTTCGTTTGTTAGGGTTTTGGCGAAGTTTGTATATAGAAATGGATGAGTTCAGTGAAAATGGTGTTGGTATGCTTCAAGATGATAATGTTGCAGTTGAGAGTTAGCATTGCACTACATTTATGGGTGTGAACGAAGAAAATGAACATTTGCAAGACGGAGAACGACCCATTCCACTCGAGGTACACTCACAACACTCTCAACTTGAGATGAGTTTGCATGGGTTTTTTTTTGTCATTATCTTAATATCATGTTTAATTTCCTTTTTGGTTTATTTGAAGCAACTTTGATATTTTTAGGATTAGTTGTTAATATTTGAACCCTAAAATTTGCTTATTTGTAGAGTTAGTTTGATCGTTGTTGTTGTTATTTTGTGCACAGAATGTCATCGCCGATCTAATCGATTTCGAGATACCTTCACATAATCTAGAGGACTCGGAGGCACTTAAAGCATATTTGGAAGATACACACCTTCTAGAGGTAAACTTTGCCCTTAATGATTTTATTCATTACCTTGCTTAATATATGATTAGAATAACAAGTATTTTTATTTACTTAATGTAGAAGGATGATGATGATGTTGAAGTGAATGATGAACAAGCACTAGAAGAAGTAGTTGATGATGGCTACTTGTTTATGATGGAAGAGGTAAGGTTAATTCTTGCAGGCATGGCATTATTTAATCTTATTTCACAAGTTGATTGATTAGTGTTCCTAAGGTTAGTATGCATTATTTTTTTGTAGGCATTCTCATCAAAGTCATCTTAATAGCTTGGTGTCAAGGTATTGGCAAAAGAATAACATTGTTCTCATTATCACAAATTCGGAACCTGCTGATAGCAGGCGCAAAGGAAGGCTCCACATGGGATGTGAGAGGGGAGGGAAGATGAAGAAAAATTACAAGAAAAAATTGGAGGTTGGTTGATCAACACATTCAAAGAAGTGTGGGTGCTCATTCCAATTGAAATGGGTGCCACAAGGTATGATCGTTGGAAGCTACAAGTGACATGTGAAACCCACAATCATCCACGATCAAAATGTCTTATTGGCCATTCCTTTGTTGGGAAACTGAATGAAGCTGAGATGGATTATTTGCATAACATGTCCACATCTGGTGTAGCCCCTCGATACATATTGTCTGGTTTGAAAGAGATGTTTCCAAACAACGGGTTATATTTGAAAATTGTTTACAATCATTCACCAGCTAAAGACACTCCAACTTAAAGGCATAACAACTTTGCAGGTCACAATGCACTTGTTGAGAATGCATTTGTTGAGCGAGAATAGTAATATTCAGTGGCATACAATAAATAATCAGAATAGAGTCACAAATATTTTCTGGTGTCATCCCGAGTCAATTCTACTGGCTAAGTGTTTCCCAATGGTGATGCTTATGGACTGCACCTACAAAACCAATCACTACAGGATGCCGCTATTTGAGGTTGTAGGTGTGACATCAACCGACATGATTTTCAATGTTGGTTGTTACTTTATGTCGTCTGAAATTGAACAGTCATACACTTGGGCATTAGAAAAGCTACTAGGAGTGTTTGAGCTAGAAAACTTGCCAAAGGTGTTTGTGACAAACAAGGAGCTTGGTTGATCAAAGCCATTGGGTGAGTCTTTCCAGAAGCAAAGAGGTTGTTGTGCAGATGGCACATAAATACAAATGTGGAAAAGAATAACAAAAAGAATTTGAGAATAATGAAGGATGGAAGGAGCTTATTGGATTTTTTTCGGACTTATATACATCAACTATAGAAAGAATGGAACAAGGACATTATTGAGTTTGAGATAAGATGGGCATCACATCCCAAGTGTTTTGATTATCTGCGGACTGGTCGATATTCGCATAAGGAGTTCTTTGTGAATGCATGGACCGACAATTTCATGCATTTTGGCCAACGGACAACTGGTCGCGTTGAAGGCGCACACTCTAGGTTGAAGATGTTGGAGAATTTCCAATGGACATTTATAATGTATGGACAAAAATGCATGACATGATCCAAGTCCAACTTGTAGAGATTGAAGCACCCCTCAGAAAAAGTCTCACGAAGGTCAAGAAAGAGCACATTGTTCCATTATTTGAAAAACTTCATGGGTTCGTGTCTCATAAGGTTCTTGACTTGATGCTATCTGAAATTGGTAGGTCTGATGCTGAATTTGTGTCCGCCGACCCAGTCAAGTGTCTATGTGTGCTGAGAACCACTCATGGGTTGCCTTGTGCTCATGAAGTGGCTCAATATTTCACTCCTAATGGTCAACTTTCACTGTCTATGTTACACAAGCACTGGATGCAACTTGGCAAAACACCTCTTCATGCAACTGCGGATTTGATTATTGATCCAGTGGTAGACGCCATCAAGCAAAAGTTTTTATGACATGTTTGGTTGCTAAATGGAATGGATTTGACCATTGTAATGGTAATGACATTACAATATTTTAAGCCATTCATGTGTTTGGTTCGGCATAAAAGTGGTGTAATGGGAATGACCATTACAAATTTCATTGTAATGGGCATTCCTTTTCAACATCCTATAAATCCCCATTGTAATGGTCAACCCTCCATTTGTCTTATTTTCCCTCCTTTCCTAACATAGACAACTTCTTAAGTTACGACGAGAAGATTGTGGATGCAGATACATAGACAACTTCTTAAGTTACGACGACAAGATTGGTTGGAGGCAAGTGAGACATGAGCTACTATTGGAGCTGGAAGGTAACCATGACTTGTGGATTCGAATGTGGAAGGACGGAGAGGTGAAGATTGTGAAAAATGCTCTGACAATTCTTGAAGGCACTGTACGCATTGGTGATGAAAATTTGTTGATTCTACCAGATATGTTAGAGCTGGCGGCCAACCGTTATAGTTGTGTATTTGTGTGTTATGGAAATCAGAGCAGTACATGTTTTCCATACATTCCACCGCTGTCAAACTTGAACGATGTACGGATCTATTTCATGGAACGCCTTCCACAAAGTGAACACTTCGTTTTGCTTCATATGACACCAAGACCACCACTGTCTCAGATAGTGCCGACTCGGTCTTCACGCATGTTCCCAGAAACAGTCTCATGGAAGATTTCGTTCGATGACCAACTGCAGATAGGTGAGGTGATGGTTAAGAAATACAATGCATCAAAAGCAAAAAAGAAGTTGAAAGAGGTTGTACTAGATGATTGAAGCAAATTTTGTAAATTTTTTGGCATTTGTAAATGACATTTTGTATACATACGATGATCAAATTGTAAGAGATGTCAACTTTTTGTAGTTTTGACTTATATCTTTTTGATCATTAAATATCAACAAATTATATTTTATATTTCATAAAGATTTGTATTGGTTTTTTATTTTATGGATGCATAGTTTTATGGATGTTTTATATCATGTTAATGGGTAAAAGTAACTGTATATTAACTTAAACATGAGCAAAAAATTCAGAATGCAAAATGGAAGGCAAAAGAAGAAAAAAATTCTAGACTTTGAAAATTTTATGTTGTAAATTTTTTTTTTCCAGATTCCAATCGCACGAGCCGCTGTGAGTATCACAAACATATTTTTAGCGACCACTGTGGTCAGAGTAAAGAAAATACAAACTAAATTGCAATTGGGTCCTGAAAATTAATCAACATCAATTGACAGCAAATGCAACAGCTCGTGCGAAGCTAATAATAAGAATCGCAGTGGTCACTGCAAGGATCCATATCCCATTCGCAGTAATTTGTGATTTTTTTATTTGAATATTTTTTTGCCTTTTTTTCAATTCCTATGATTTATTGTAAAACTCCACTTTTGACTTTTTCAACTTGAGATGATCAAAAGTGGGGTTTAATAATAAATCAAATATGCCAATAGTGTATCAAACCCATAAGAATTTAAAAAAAATGAAAAAGATTCAAATTCAGAAAATCAAAATAATGGATAAAGTTTGTTTTCTGTCCAAACATAGCGGTCACTGCAAATGAGATATGAATCCTTGTAGCGACCGCTGCGTTTGGACAGAAAACAGACTCTGTCCAATTTTTTAAAAATGAATTTTTTTTTTCAATTCTTTGGGATTTGATACACTATTGACATATTTGATTTATTGCAAATCTCACTTTTGACCTTCCCAAATATGCCAATAGTGCATCAAACCCATAGGAATTGAAAAAAATGATTCAAATTCAAAAAATTGAAAAACTGGACGGAGTCTGTTTTCTTTCCAAACGCAGCATTCGCTACGAGGACTCCTATCTCATTTGCAGTGATCGCTGCGTTTGGACAGAAAACAGACTTTGTCCATTTTTTTTTATTTTTTGAATTTGATTTTTTTTTTCCATTTTTTCAATTCCTATGAGTTTGATATACTATTGGCGTATTTGATTTATTCTTTTGACCTTCTCAAGTTGGGGTGTTCAAAAGTGGGGTTTTGCAATTAATAAAATATGTCAATTGTGTATCAAACCCATAGAAATTGACAAAAAAAAAAAAAAAAAAAAAAATTCAAATTCAAAAAATTGAAAAATTGGACAGAGTCTATTTTCTAACCAAATGCAGCGGTCACTGCGGGGGTGATAGGTATCCTCGCAGTAACCGCTACGATTCCCTTTTTTAGCTTCGTATGAGCCTCTTGTTATGCAATTATGAACCTAAATAATAAGGTTATAATTGTACGTTTTACTCGCACGTGCACAAGATTAAACAAATGGTATGTATGCCAAGAACGAAATCATTCCCATGAGGATTGGTTCAATTATGTTTAAAATAATTTTCCTAATAATATTATTTCAATGAAATCTAATAATTAATTGAATAAGAAAATATAATGAGAAAAATTAAATGTAAGACTAAATTAATTCAAATAGTGAGAAAATATGTTAAGAATTCGATATCCGCCACTAGTCATCGTCATTTGAAGAATAACATGCACAACAATACAAACCAAATTTAAATGCTCAAATTTTGCCAACTTAAGGGCATGGGTATCTACTCCTTAAGCTATGGATTTTACTAAACAACGAATTAGACATGGGTGTTTACTCTAACTCTTCTCATTCTAAAGGTATCTACTAAGTTGCACCTCAAGAATGCATAAATAATTGAAATCGACAAAAACATAAAACCCAAAACATGGTATCTATTTCGATCATCTATGTTGATTAATTCAAAAAATCGGTCTTACTTGGCTATTTTTGTTACTCAGCATAGGCACAATACTCGGTCATCTAAATTTACCTATGTAACTATCATCATAAAAATCAAGCATAAACAAAATTAATATGAATGGTGAAATAAAATCATAAATTAATCAATTGAGCATAGTAAAAATAGTGTAACAAGGCATGTCAAAATTCTAAAGAGTCATAACTAATACTTCAATCTATTCCTAACTAAATTTCTTAGCTGCACATACTTTAGGGAACATTGATATTCAAATAAAACATTGAAAAGGAGAAAAAATAAACAAACTGTGTGGGTGGTACAAATTGAAGTCGGTGGTGCAAATAGCAAAACCTTTTCCTCCCTTCTCCTTCACACGCACTGTGACAGCAGAAGAGCAGCTCGCACAACAGCGAATTGACGCAGCAGCAAACGTGGAATCTCCTTCCTTCCTTCCTAATCTCTGCTTCTTTTTCACGCAACTTCAGTTCAAGAACAGAGCAGACTCGTCAGCAGCTGATTGACGCAATAGCAGCCAAAGGATCACAAATTCGCAGCCCAAAAGAAGGTCGAAATCGCATCCAAGGAGATGACAAATTTGCAGCCAATAGAGACCCAAATTCGCAGCCAAGAGAAGTGAATTCGCAGCCCAAAATACAACAAATTCGTAGCCAAGAGAGGTCTCAATTCTTTGTCTCTTCTTCCCGTTTTAAAACCCTTTATTTCCTTTTTAATTTTGGCCCTTTCCTAACGAGATCAGACATAAATTTCTTTGTGAGATTGAGTTTCCTCTTTAACTAAGGCTTCCTATTTTATGATCCGACCTTGCGCATGGCATTAGGTTTTTTTTCCATTAAATTACCAACCAAAGCCAAAATACATGTAACATACTAAATAAAAAAGTATTACAAAAAATTATTGGAAGTATTAAAAAATCTAACAATTATACTTAGAAAAAGCAATGTTCAATAATGCACTTTTATGCACTCATCACACCCCCAACCAACTTATTGCTAGTCTCTAGCAATTCAAGCGATCCAAACTTAACTAAACCTGAAAACTGAAATAAAATTCCTATTTATACCACTTTCGCTGGCATTTTTATTTTTTTTTATTTTTTTTGCATTTAGCGAATACAACAAGCCTTTAAACCCCTAGGTGTCCCTAGTAGACGAGTTATAGTCTCATGAGGATTTACCAAAGTCGTACCACAAACACTGTATTATTTTCAACAAAATTGTTTAGTCTTGACTTCTAATTTAACAAATATCACAAATTGTCAATGAGAGTAAAGTATAACAAAAAATATTTGGTTCTCATTCATTAGCAAATTTAAAATAATAAACTTCAAAATAAGGTACATCACTTATAAATGACTAGTAAAAAACCACAAGTTCTCGTTGGTGTAAAGTGAACCAACACATAATTATGGAGCTTCAAAGTAATTCCTATATGCATGACTTACTTCCTCAAAATTCATTGGAATTTCTATTTTATGAAACAACCAAGGCAATGAATACTAACACAAATTAATACATTTTTTTTAATTATTTTTTAAGGATATTTGTGTGGACTGTGCAATGTTTAACTCCCTTAAGTTTTCTAATTGACCCATATAATGAGCTTTAGACCAATGACTCCCAAACCAGATGGCTTTAGGGCATTAGGTGTATAAACGCTCCTACGGATTTACTAACTCGAGTAAAAAAGAATACGAAGCTAAATTAGTTTATTTATACATTAACATTATGTCAAGGTTACTCATCCAACAAATCTCCTAATTTTTCCTGAGATATAAGCATGCATATTTTGTTTCACCTTTTCATACCCCACATTATGTGTTAGTGTGCATGTGTTAAATTCAAAGTGAAACAAGTGGAATACTCACTAACAAAAAATAAGTAGTACAAATTTAGATTTCTTAGACATATGATCATATGTTCACAATTTTAAACTCGCTAATGAATTTTGAATCAAAAGTAAAGTACAACAATACTCTAAAAAAAACAACTTAATCCATCATTGAGTTCAGCCTAACCATACCAAGACATCATTGCAATTTTTTTTTTGAATTATTGTTTATATATATATATATATATATATATCATTGCAAGACATCATTGTTTTGAATTATTGTTTCTATATATATATATATATATTTTTTTTTTAAATAAAAGAAAATCAACCTTTCTACACCCCCCCCGACCTACATCGGACATTGTCCTCTATGTTAAATCAATCGGTTATAATGAGGGAAGAAAGAAAGAAAATATAAATAAAATTGATCTAACAACCTAGCAAAAACAGAATACGATTATAATAAAAAAGTAAGCAAGGGAGGGACTTAACTAGATTTCTATAAAGCGTGAGTGCCTTAGCATAAAATTCTCCTCTGCTCTTTGGATTACCTCCCAAGTAGTGCTAAGTTTATAGTCTTCAACCAAACTGGATGACTCTCATGCCATGTACTGAATAGAGTGGAGAGTCAAGTCTTCATCTCTGGGCTCAAAGCTCATCTCAATGTAGGGCTTCACTCTATATCCATTCACTTTAAATGTTAGATTTTCTTCCTTGCTATGAACCTCTACTGCTCCATGAGGAAAAACATTGGTCACAATATAAGGACCATACCACCTAGATTTGAGCTTCCCAGTAAAAAGTTTCAGTTTTGAATTGTAAATCAACACTTTCTGTCCCACATGAAAATCCTTCCTAATAAGGTTCTTATCATGATATGCCTTGGTCATTTCCTTATATAGCTTGGCATTCTCATAAGCATCGTGCCTCAATTCTTCTGACTCATTCAACTGTAGCTTCCTTTTGTCACCCGCCTGTTTCATATCAAAATTGAATTTCTTGATGGCCCAGTAAGCCCTATGTTCCAACTTTACCGGTAGGTGACATGTCTTCCCAAAAACTACTCGATATGGCGACATGCCAAAAGGAGTTTTGAAAGCATTTATATAGGCCCACAATGCATCATTCAAACGTAGTGACCAATATTTTCTTTGAGTATTCACTGTCTTCTCTAGGATGTTTTTGATCTCTCTATTACTTATCTCCCCCTGACCATTGGTTTGAGGATGACATGGAGTGTCAACCTTATGTGTAATCCCATACTTTTTCATCAAGAAAGAAAAATGTTGGTTATTAAAATGGCTACTTCCATCACTTATTATTGCCCTTGGTGTCCCAAAACGATTAAAGATATTATCCTGCAAAAACTTCACAACAACTTTGTGATCATTAGTCTTTGAGGGGACAACCTCGACCCATTTAGACACATAATCCACACCCACAAGAATGTATAAATAACCAAATTAGTTAGGAAATGAACCCATAAATTCAATACCCCACACATCAAAGAGTTCCACCACTAAAATGTTCTGCGGTGGCATCTGATTCCTAAAGGAGATATTTCCTGTCCACTGGCATCTATCACAAGATCTGCAAAATGAAAAAACATCTTTAAACACACTAGGCCAGTAAAAACCAGACTGGAATACCTTCAGTGTTGTGCTGATGACAATAGCGTAAGATACTCATATGCTCCTCTTCTGGAACACATCTTCGAATAATCTGGTCAGGACAAAATTTGAACAAGTATGGCTGGTCCCAATGGTAGTACCTCGAAGTTGATATCAACCTTTTCCTTTCCTGGCTAGAAATCCCTGGAGAGAAAACTTTAGTAGTTATATAATTAACAATATTTGCATACCAAGGAAGTGATACCTCTACTGTGAATAACTGCTCATCTGGAAATGATTCATTCAAGGGAAGCTCATTCCCTTCTTCTTCATGAAGTAACCTGGATAAATGATCTGCCACCACATTATCACTACATTTCTTGTCCTTAATCTCAAGGTCAAATTCTTGTAACAACAATACCCATCTGATAAATCTAGGCTTAGCATCTTTCTTAGCAAACATATATCTCAAAGCAGCATGGTCAGTAAATACAATAACTTTAGAATCAATCAAATATGACCTTAACTTCTCTAAAGCAAATATGACAGCTAGTAATTCTTTGGTAGTAGAGTAATTAAGTTCAGCATCATTTTAAGTTCAAGAAGCATAATAAATAGCATGAGGTATCTTAGCAACTCTTTGACCTATAACTGCACACAGGGAAAAATCACTAGCGTCGCACATAATCTCGAATGAAAGGTTCCAATAAGATGCCATCATAATTGGTGCAGACGTGAGTAACCTTTTCAAATCAGAGAAGGCAATTGTGCAATCTTCTATCCATATAAACTCAACATCTTTAGTAAGACACGCACAAAGAGGTCTAGAAATATTGGAAAAGTCTCTTATAAATCTTCTATAAACCCCTGCGTGCCCTAAGAAGCTTCTCACCCCCTTAACAGATGTAGGAGGTGGTAATTTGGAGATAATGTGGATATTTGCCTTGTCCACTTCAATGCCTCTACTAGAAATGACATGACCTAGTACAATGCCATGTTGTACCACGAAATGACATTTTTCCCAATTCAACACTAAATTGCAATCTTCACATCTCTTAAGGACATGCTGCAAATGGTGAAGGCATTCATCAAAGTTATAACCAAAAACACTGAAATCATCCATGAATACCTCGATGAACCGCTCCACCATGTCTGAGAATAGGCTCATCATACACCTCTGAAATGTGGCAGGTGCATTACATAACCCAAATGGCATCATTCTATAAGCAAATGTGCCAAAAGGGCATGTGAAAGTGGTTTTCTCCTGGTCCTCTGGCGCTATAGCTTTCTGATTATATCCACTATACCCATCTAGGAAACAACAATGACTACGACCCACCAACCTTTCTAACATCTTATCAATAAAATGGAGAGGGAAGTGATCTTTCCTGGTTTATTTATTGAGCTTCCTGTAGTCAATGCAAACTCTCCATCCCGTGGTCATTCTGGTAGGAACAAGCTCGTTCTTCTAATTTTTCATTACTTTGATTCCACTCTTCTTAGGCACTACTTGAATTGGACTCACCCAATTGCTGAGATGGGTTAGATAATGGCCACATCCAACAACTTCATAAACTTTGCTCTGACTACATCCTTCATGTGTGGGTTGAGTATTCTTTGTGTATTTCTGGTAGGCTTTGCATTGTCTTCCAGAAGGATCCTATGCATGCACTTAACTGGACTTATTCCCTTGATGTTAGCAATGGTCCACCCTATTACAACTTTGTGCTCTCTGAGAACTCTCAAGAGCTTCTATTCTTCCCCCAAACTCAAGTTTGCAGCTACTATCACTAGTAGTGTTTGGTCCTCTCCTAGGTACGTATATTTCAAGTGGTCGGACAGCTGCTTCAATTCCACATTTGGTGTCCTGACAACGGAAGGGACAAAAGTAGTATTAGTAGGCATAAGAGTTTCAAATGGAGGTGCATACTTACTTGAATGAGACTTAAAAGCCTCAAAAGAGTGTACGACTTCAATGATGTCCCTCATCACACTGTCATCTCCCTGTTCAGGATTCAACCTTGTGAAATTATGAGTGATGGTAGCCTCCAATGGATCAATGCTATGTACCTGATAAACATGCTCAATGACACTCTGAACTACATCGATATTAAAACAATCATGTTCATCCTGTGGTAATTTTAATGCATCAAATACCTTAAATTCTATCTTTTCACCATTTACTTTCATGCTTATAGTACCAAATTTTCGTATCAACAGTATGCTTTACCTGAACCAAGACATCCTCTAAAATACCTCTAGGTCTTTTGATGCTTTTGTCTGCCAATTGTAATGAAATTGAGGTTGGTTTAAGTTCTCCCAACTTCAACTTCTCATAAACTATGTAGGGCAACAAATTGATACTAGCTCCTAAATCAAGCAGAGCACGTTCAATTAATTGATTACCAATTCTGCAAGGGATAGTAAAACTGCCTGGGTCTTTTAGCTTGGGCGGTAACTTTCTCAACAAAACCTCACTTACCTCTTCAGTCAATGCAACTTTCTCATATTCTTGAAACTTTCTTTTGTGAGTATAACAATCATTTAAAAACTTGGCATAAGATGGAATCTTTTGAATTGCATCAAGTAAAGGAATATTAATTTCTACTTTTCTTAAAGTTTCAAAAATATCACGAAATTGGTTATCTTTCTTTTGTTTGACTAACCTTTGAGAGAGCGTGGCAATATCACATTCTCTGCCTCACTTACCTTTTTGGAGTCTGTGGTACCTGTTGGATGTGCTTCCACTTTTTCTTCCTCATGCTCATTCGTTCCCACCTTGTTGTCAACAACTTTACCACTCCTAAGAACTGTCACGGTCTTGAGCTGCTCGTGTCCTCTCGAGTTTGGTATGGTTTGTGCTGGAAACTCTCCTTTTTGTTCTCTCACTCAACTCTTTGGCCATTTGTCCTACCTGTGCTTCCAATTTCTAAATGACTTGACTGATTTGAGCATTGGTCTGTTGTTGCGTACCAATTAACTGAAGTATGGCACCTTCAAGACCATCTTTCTTCTACTAAGGATTTGGTTGTACCCCTTTGTGGTGGAGGCTGAAAATTATTTTGTTGTGGAAAATTTTTCTGCTGCCCTTGTGGATCTAGATTGTTTTAATTTCCACTCCAAGCAAAATTTGGGTGATTTCTCCAACCTGAATTGTAAGTGTTGGAATAGGGATTGTTCTTGGGAGGATAGTTGTTTTGTCCCACGTAGTTTGCATACTCATGCTCTGTAAAAGAAGATATAGGATAAGTCTTAGTAGTATGATTAGAATGAGAACATATAGCACATACCTCTACTTGAGCAAATTGTTGAAATGGAGAGATGTTTTGGCTTGACATTGCTTTCACAATCATATCTACTTCCTTTCTATTTTCGTCATCTGAGTTTGGATTCCAACATTAGCGCTTACCTCATAAACACCCTTACCTTTCAATCCCGACCTCCCTCTTGATGAGAATTGCTGAGAATTCTCACTTAGGGTCTCAAACAACTCAATAGCTTCCTCACTGTTCTTTTCCATAAGTACACCTCCACAAGCAGAATCAACAAGACTTTTGTTAGTATCATTTAAACCTTCGTAAAAAGCTTGTACCTGATCATCTTAAGATAGATTGTGGTGTGGACATTTGAGAAGTGGCTCATTGAAATGTTTCAATGATTCAAAGAAAAAATCACCATCTTTCTATTGGAAAGTTTGAATTTCCCTTATGAGTTGCCTTGTCTATTGAGCTGGAAAGAACTTCTTTAAAAATTTAGCAGCCAACTCCTCCCAATTATTTATGGAACCTGCAACCAAAGAGTTTAACCACAACTTAGCATTATCTTGTAAAGAAAATGAAAACGGGATTAACTTGATTCCTTCTGGATCTAAGCCTTGGATATTCTGAGTCTTGCAAATATCAAAGAAATCCCTAATGTGTAGATATGGATCCCCATAAGGTGTGCTTCTGTAATATGGCACCATGTTAAGCAAGTGAGGAGATAAATTGAAGTTTTGTTTTGATGTTGGCTGGAATGCAATGCGTGACGGTTGATTGAAATTTTGTGGAATAAATGAGCTCTTCATTGGCTTCCACACTGGTGAATTTCCTACTTGGTCCATTTCTTTTTTAGATTCTATCTTCACAACTTGCTTTTTAAGCTGTCTAAATGTTCGTTCAATCTCTGGATCGTATACACTGATGTTTACGACCTGAAACCTACGACCATGCATAAACAAGATTCAATCCTGCAAGACAACAGTACGAAGTAAGTGTTTCGTGAAGAATATATACTAAAGAAATCAAAGGGAAATTGTTGAGCAATTTTTTTTATATAATAAAAACAACTAAGCTAAAGGAAAGAGAATTAAACACAATTTAGCGCAATCCCTGGCAACGGTGCCAAAAATTTGTTGTGCAATTATTAACCTAAATAATAAGCTTATAATTGTACATTTTTCTCTCAAGTGCACAAAATTAAACAAATAGTATGTATGGCAAGAACGAGATCATTCCCACGAAGATTGGTTCAATTATGTTTAAAACAATTTTCCTAATACTATTATTTCAATGAAACCTAATAATTAATTGAATAGGAAAATATAATGAAAAAAATTAAATGTAAAACTAAATAAATTCAAATAGTGAGAAAATAAGTTAGGGATTCGATATCCGCCACTAGTCATCATCCTTTGAATAATAACATGCACAATAATACAAATCAAATTTAAATGCTCAAATTTTGCTAATTTAAGGGCATGGGTGTCTACTCCTTAAGCTATGAATTTTCCTAAACAACGAATTAGGCATGAGTGTCAACTTTAACTATTTTCATTTTAAATGTATTTAGCATGGTATCTACTAAGTTACACCTCAAGAATGCATAAATCAATGAAAATCGACAAAAACATAAAACTCAAAACATGGTATTTGTTTCGGTCATCTATGTTGATTAATTCTAAAATCGATCTTACTTGGCTATTTTTGTTACTTAACATAGGCACAAGACTGGGTCATCTTAGTTTACCTATGTAACTATCCTAAAAAAAATCATGCATATGGTGATCAAGTATAAACAAAATTAATATGAATCGTGAAATAAAACCATAAATTAATCAATTGAACATAGTAAAAATAGTGCATCAAGACATGTCAAAATTCTAAAGAGTCATAACTAATACTTCAATCTATCCTTAATTAAATTGCTTAGCTGCACATACTATAGGAAGATTGATATTCAAATAAAACATTGAAAATGAGAAAGAATAAACAACTGTGCGTGGTGGTACAAATGGAAGTCGGTGGTGCGAATAGCGAAAAAGAAGTTTTTCTTTTTCATCCCTCCTCCTTCACACGCACTGTAACAGCAGAAGAGCAGCTCAAACAGCAGCGAATTGACGCAGCAGCAAATGTGGCCTCTCCTTCCTTCCTCTTCTCTGCTTCTTCTTCTTCACGCAACTTCAGTTCAAGAACATAGCAGCTGATTGACACAATCGCAGCCCAAATGATCACAAATTCGCAGCCAAAAATACAGCAGATTCGCAGCCAAGAGAGGTGAATTTGCAACCCAAAATACAGCAAATTCGCAGCCAAGAGAGGTCCCAATTCTTTCTCTTCTTCCCCTTTTAAAACCCATTATTTTCTTTTTAATTTCGCCCTTTTCCTAACGAGAATAGACATAAATTTCTTTGTGAAATTGAGTTTATTCTTGCTTCCTTTTTTATGACAGGCTTTGCACGTGACATTTATTTCTTTTTTTTCTTCATTAAATTATTTGCCAAAACCAAAATACACATAACATACTAATAGAAAATTATTACAAAAAAATACTAGAATTACTAAATAATCTAACTATTACACTCAGAGAAAACAATGTTCAGAGTGCACTTGTATGCACTAATCACCGTTGTGTTTGATGTATTTGTTGTAAGATTAGTTTTTAGGACCCAAACATAGCGGTTACTGCGATCATTTAAATAAGCTTTGCAACGGCTCGTGTGTTTGCAGACAGAAATGTCAGATTTTGTGTTTTAGGTGACTGTGTCAAAAATTTCAAATTATTTGATAAAATTTGTTACTTTTACTTGGACTACAGTTAACATTAGAATGATTACTGAGATATATATAAATACTAATGCGAATTAGGGGTGGGCATCCCATCCCGCGATCCCGTTCCGTCCCGTCCCGTCCCGATTTTTCCGGGTCTTAATGGGATTGAAAAATTTCATCCTGATTCCGTCCCGTCCCGATCTAGAATGGGATGGGATGGGATGAAGATTTTCAATCCCGCCAATCCCGTCCTGTCCCGAACTAATTTATTAATATTTTTATTTAATTATTTATTTAATCAGTCGGCATCATGTAGAATTTCGTAAGAAATACAAAAGGATGGTGACTGATGCAATGTGGACTGGCACCAATAACTCTTCATGAGTATCTCTTAGTCCTTGTATCAATCTTCTTTTGATCCATGTCACATAAAATGCTGTCAAACAATAGTTGAGCAAATCACAATATATGGATGTTGACAGACAATTCTTATCTACTGATACAGCAGTGATGGTAGCGACTTTAGAACAAGTTCTTCATTGTAGGTTTGTTTTAGGTTGAATATGTAGGATAAATTCTTCGTTGTAGGTTTGTTTTCTTTTTGTGCAATTTATCCTACATATTCAAGTAAAACCAGCAAAAAATTGCTTATCCATTGACAACCAAACTCATTAAGGAGACATGGGTACAATCAATAACCACTCGCCATAACTAATTATTCATTCTATCAGTTTTATCCAATAAGAAGCAAAAGTTAGCGAACCCATTAATTTTTATTTTTTGTCGAGTGCAATAACCTAGTTAGAAAAAAAAAAAAAAGGATTGCAGGCAGAACTCGAAGTAAAAACGGAACAGAGAATCAAGGAGTATAAAGAAACGTGTATAAAAAAACCAGATGCTATTTTGGTTAACTGAAAGATATGTCCAATCAAAAAAATCTTCTTCAGGTGTAAGGAATTCAAGCAGAATGAATTAAATCATGAAATCAATAAGATCTAGCACTAGAGCAAGATGGCAGTAAATGAGTTTGGAGGAATAACTACGGTAGTTTACAGAAATGAAAAGAACAGTCCTGTAATTGTTGATTGTTGACTTAACTCGAGTCGTGACCTTTGAGCTACGGAAAGTGATCAAACAAGGGGAAATCCTAGTAACAGGCAAACAACATCTCAATTTTAAATTGATAAACCTCAAGATCATAGTATACAACTAGATTTATTGGTATGTAGACACTTGACAAACTCAGATTTGATAAACAGCTATATCTAAAAATCACTACTTCAGACCAAAAAAATAATTGAAAACAGACCGATGACGATGATAATGACTGAATACTTTCAAAGCCCTGATTGAAAAGCTCAGGCAGCCAACCATATTATTAAAAAAAAGACCTGATAGCTAAAAACAACATTTCACACATTCAGTAGCAAGTGGAAATTGTAACTATAACCATACCTCATACACTAATAGCAGTAGAATTCAGATCGCTGCTACATAAAATATAGCTGCTACAAACAAGCTAGCATTACGCCCGAGCACTGAATGATTCTTCACAAGTACAGTTAGTTGAACTTAGATCTGAGGAGCACCAGAATGGTACAGGGTTCAAACGGCAAAAAGGGAATCTCCAGATTAGCACGCTGATCCCGTCCCGTCCTGTCCCGAACCCGTTTGGGATGGGATAGGGATGGGTATATCTCGTCCCATCCCGTCCCGTGCCCACCCCTAATGCGAATCATAATTGTGAAATCATAAATGATTGCATAAACATAAAGTCATTACATTTTCACTGTTAACTACAAAATACAACAAACAAAACTGTTGCTCAAAATTATACATTAATTCCTTTTAGTCTTTTTCCGAGGTTCAATTTTAGTCATATTCTTCTCATGCCTCTTCTTGGTTCAGCCCTCAACGCCACCACTAGCAAGAACTTCTTCACTGTCTTTAGCACCACTACCACCTCTCCTTCCCCTTTCTCTACCACCAACACCAGCACCACCATCACCCATTCCTCTACCTCCAACACTAGCACCACCATACCCCTTTCTCTACCACCACCATACCCCTTTCTCTACCACCACGAGCAACAACAACACCACCCCTTCCCCTACTACCACCTGCAGCACCACCACTTGGAGCAACACCACTATCACCAGTTCGACTAGTTTGTTGTTCTTCCTCATTATTTCTTAAGGAGGAGAAATGCGTAGACATTTGTCTTAGCATGTCACCTACTATCTTTTGCCTCATGAGCAACACAACCTTATCCACACTCCCTCATTCTTCAATAGAGGCGTTCACCAATTGAAGGGTTTCATCAATCAACTTGTTCTGCAAGGAAATTATTGATCTTAGTAAAAAAAAAAGTTTTTTTGAGCTTGACACTCATTAGTTTATACCTATTAGAGTTTGGCACTCGTTTTGAAAACTATTTGAGTCTAACCCTCGTTTTATGATGGAACCGCTAAGTCCACCTCATTGACCGGTTAATTTTTATTTTCGGACCCGTTTGTCGTTACCTTTGGTTAAATTTATTTACACAATGATTTTTTAACTAGTTTAGTTTGAATGCCCATCAAGGTCAAGCTATTTCTTTCAGAAATTTCGGATTGGAAATTGTGGTTCGTTTTGTTTGAAAAATCAATCTTCAAACTCTCTCATCTCTACCAACTAGAGATACTTATTGTTTGTTTAATTGGTTGAGATAAAATAGGACCAACCTAGTTTTTTGTCTTTTTACTAGGTACGACTGAATTGATATTAGAGACTGATTGCATTTGATTACTTATTTGAAGCTATTTGTTTGAATAATACTAATCAATTTGTTGTTGGGATGAGGGTGATTCACTGCCAAGTCCGAGGACTTGGTTTTCAAACTCAAGGGAATTTTTTGCTATTTATTTGTGTCACAATTGGACATGAGACTGAGTGTAAAACAGAACAATGGTGAAGAGAAATGAGAGAAAGAAAAGAAAGACGTATAAAAAGGAAATAATTTATGAGATATGAGACTGGTGTTTGGTTGATTTGTACAATGAGATCTAAGAAAATGACTGGATGGGTATGACACCAATTTTTCTCACTGTTCAAGGTGGAGGAAGAAGTGGGGATGGTGGTGGTGGGGCTACGAAACAGAGGAGAAAAGATGCCATAAAAAAAGGAGGAAGAAGGGAGAAGGGTGGTGATGGGGGTGCGAAACAAATAAGTGATGGTTTATTGTAAGGTAAGGAAAAAAGGGTCCAAAAATAAAATTTAACCAGTCAATGATGTGGAGTTAATGGTTCCGTCATAAAATGAGAGTTAGATTCAAATAATTTTCAAAACGAGCGCCAAACTCTAATAGTTATAAACTAATGAGTGTCAAACTAAAAAAACCCTAAAAAAATCAATTACGTATTTCAAATAAGAGCAAATTTGTTAAACTACAGATTAATTACCCGATTGTGAGATATGAACAATTGATTTTTTAAGGGATGTGTCCTCCTCGTCTTAGGTGGTTAGATGAACAGATGGTTAATCTCATGAAACCACTCCAAGTAGTCTTTTCTGCAATCCCATGGAAGCTTCACTGGCGCTCATTGATTTTCAATTGACACGAGATGATTATGCGAACTTGCAGCAAACAAATACAGTATCTCGTGCTTCACTGAGTAATTGTGGCCAGATCGACTTTTATTCTTCATTTGGGCTTGAATGGGGGGATTTGGAATGACTTGTACGATTCCCACCTGTCTCACCACCCGATATGGGTGATATGGTTCTTCAACATGAGGGCATAACAAGCAGCCTTGGAACCATGTAATGTTGTGAAGTAAAATTCTTCGCTTGGATTTTGCATAAGGATCCTAAATAACCTGACAATACAAACATGAACTTATTAAAATAACTTAGATGAAACATGAACTTAAATGACCAACTTTTACATCTTCATGAGACATGTCATCAAGATTCTCCCTAAGGATCAAAATTTCTTCACTCACGACCCTGTTAAGTTGGGGGCAATCCCACTTAGCCATGGTGGGGAGGCGATCCTTCCACGAGGCTTGAGCCGTACCCCAAAGGCTAAAGTGATCGTATATCCAACACTACAAAAAATTAAATATAAAGAATCAATATCTGAAACACTAAAAAGATAATTAACTGAATAATTAACTCGAAAATTGTACCTCCAAAAGCGATGGATATCCAAATATTTGTTGGTACCCACTCTGATAGCACAACCAAGTTGACGATACAAGAACGCCAAAATACCAACTCCTCATGTGAACTTTCCAATATCATCCACCTTCATTAGCAACTTCAAATAATCAGTGAGCACCTTGCTTCCAGTCTTATTAGCAAAGATCTTCATGCCCAAAATAAATAAAAAGTAAACCCCTTGCAACTTGTTGTTTCTTTTGAAGAGAATCACTTGTGCTCACTTTTCCACAACAATGATCCTTAATAAATTTCAGCTCCATGAAACTCTGATACTTCTGGACATGCTTTTGTGTTTCGCTATTTTGAATCAACGAACCATTCACCAAAAGTTGAACACACTCATCTGTCTTCATTTGAGTTTTCTTCACCATAATCAGCTTATCAACAATCGACAAATGAGTGATACAATAGACATCATTGATGGTAATGGTCATTTCTCCAAAGGCGGGTGAAAAGTATTGGTCTCAGGTTGCTAACGCTCGATGAAAGCACAAATTGTGACCCTATCGATATGATCCTTAAATGGTCTATCAATAGTAGGAGACCACTCTTATAGACCATTGAAATAACTTCGTTCGGCTCGTCACGCAACCTCCAAACTATAAAATTCTTATACTGATGCCGACATCTCAACTCCATTCGTTCCTACACAATAAGAACAACTAGTCAATGTCCAAATAATGTAAAAACAATACGTACTGCATATTGAAAATAATTTGTAAATATTATAAATACCTCATGACCAGCCCAAATAGAGTAAACAACATGGCCATCATAATCCTCTAATATGGATGCATCTTTGAAACCACCAAAATAAATAAAAAAATAAAAAATAAAAATAAACTTTGCCAAGTTCTAGATCTTCATCGGAACCAGGTTCTACAAAAATAACTGGTGACTCTCGACCCTTCGCATCACCCTGGGCCTCCGCATCCCCCAAACCATGCTGACCCTTTCTTATCCCCTTGAGCCTTCGCATCCGCCCACGTTTGCTCACCCTCCTCATCCCCTCACCATTATCCGCTTCCTCAACATCAAGAACCACACTACGTTGACTTTGAAATAACAATAGGAGTGTCGCCGCTTCATCCGCGGCAAACAAATCACTCCCCATTGCATATTCTCTCCTCTTCATCTCATCTTCTCTCCTCTTCGTCTCCTTTTCTTCCTCCTCTGTTGTTGGATTTTTTTTGTTTTTTTTTTTCTCTTCCATCATTTCTTTATTTTTTACGGCTATGGTCTTTCTCAAAGACGCCGTCATTAGTCGTCTTTCAATTGGATGATCCCCACCAACACTACCACCACCATCACCTACATTACCACCAACACTACCACAAAAACCACCACCTATACTACCGCCAACATCACCACCAACACCACCACCAATAACACTTGCAACAACACCACCACCTACACTACTGCTAACATCACCACCACTAACAATACTACCAACAACACCACCACCAACACCATCAGCAACATTACCACCAACACCACCAGCAACCTCCAAGACAACATCTTTGTTTGTCTTTTCCATACTAAATATTTAAAATAAATATGAAACAATTAAAACAAAAACAATTGAACATAACGAAGGGAAGGAAAGAAAAGTTTACTTGAATTTGTTTGGGTTTGGTTGAACAATCAAACACAATGAATACCACGCACCAAATCAACCAACTAAGCCCTAGAATCGCACACAAACGCATTGATCCTTCAGCAGGTGGTGGTGTCCTTTAGAAAGGTGATGATATCCTTCATAAAGGAGGGTGTTGGTGGTGTCCTTCAATGAAAATGGTGGTGTTATTTAGCAGGGCCTTTATAGATTGAGAAACATATCTTGTCCTCAAGACTGAATTAGGTTTCTCAATTCTTTTGTAACTAGACTAAGTTGTTTGTTTGGACATATATAATTCTAGTTCTAATCCGACTAGGAACCACTGGGATACTTATATTTCCAATTCCTTATTTAGTTAGTTACGATCCCAACTACAAATTCTCTAATTAATTATTTCTAGTTCTATTACCAAAAAATTATTTCTAATTCAATTATGATTGGGATATTGCTTGCCTCAGAGACCATTATAGTGATTTTAGCACTTTTTATCATACACATAAATAATATATTACAAAGAAAAAAAATTAGATAGTCAGGTCAGAAATTGGTATTTTAATCTAATATTTTGGTAAGGGGACTCAACATTATGTATACTAGTTTTCATGCACTTGTCCGAATTTTAGAGGCTCAATACAAATAAATTAAATATTAAATAAAACTTTGATCACATAATCCTTCACCCTTTGTCCTACTTGAAAAACTTCTTGTAGACATCAGCAAGAAACTAAGAAGTGAATTTAACGAAATTGTATGATTTATTTTCCTTGGGCTAATCTTACATAGTACTCGTGTGTATACAATATTCTTGTAGTCACATAATACTCTTGCAAAATCCTTCAAGGTTAGAGAACTAAGGGTGTGTTTGGTTGCACCCATTTCATGGGAATAAGAATCCTATTCCCACTTGGAATAGCATTTTGGGTGTTTGTTTGAGATTTTATTGGTGGGTGAGGGATGCCAGCACGTGCCATAGATTCCCACCAATGGTGGGAATTAGGGGTGGGCATCCCATCCCGCGATTTCGATCCCGTCCCGATCTAGAATTGGATGGGTTGGGATGAAGATTTTCAATCCCGCCAATCCCGTCCCGTCCCGAACTAATTTTTCAATATTTATTATTAATATTTTTATGTATTAGTTGGAGTGAGTCAATTTCCGTTATTCTTGAGTTTTATCCTATCACTGTTGCATTTTGTTCTCTTTATTTTTGAAAACTGCCGCTACCTGTTATTACATATTTTATTAACCTTATATAGACAAAGTGATTGCCTTCTGACTTTTCCATGGGTTTATAAGCTTGATACAAGCAAAACACAGTCTTGAGTCCTGATTCAAAATGGTGTAGAGATTTGGTCATTGAAAAAGAAAGAGCGGCCTCAGTTTTTTTTATGCTGAAATGACATGGATGGGTTGAAGTTCCTTTTGAAACATTGAGCTTATGTTATGTGTTGTGGTGTAAACAATCTCAGTACTTAATCAATTTGGACTTTAGGGTAGAACTGTTGTTGCATTGCCTAAATCATTTTATTTATATAGCCAACTTTCCAAGTAAATGGTTGGATTGCCGGACCCTTGTCGATGATAATCTTCACAGTAGTCACAGGCAGCACGCTGATCCCGACCCGATCCCGTATGAACGGGATGGGTCTATCTCGTCCCATCCCGTCCCGTGCCCACCCCTAGTGGGAATCGGACATTTCACTCACACTAGGAATACGCTTCACGGGACACAAAACCTCTCGTCTCCTCGTCTCTCTCCAGCATCAGATCTCCATGGAAGACCTCCATTGAAGATCTCTTTCTCCTCGTCTCTGTCCAGCATCAGATCTCCTCGTCTCTCTCCAGCATCAGATCTCCATTGAAGACCTCCTCATTTCCAGCATCAGAGACTCACAAAGATCTCTTTCTCCTCGTCTATGTGAAAGGGATGATCAAAGACCTCTCATCTCCGCGAAGACTCCATCGCATCAGAGACTCACGAATATCTCTTTCTCCTCTTTGCATCTGTTATAATCACGAATAAACTCCTTTGTATTTCTCTGTTTTCACAATATGGTCTCTATTTTGCAGAATGATGAACCAGTTGTTGAAGACGTGAAGGAAGACAAAGATGAAGACGATGATGATGACGAGGACGAAGACGATGATGACAAGGAGGATGGGCTTGAAGGTGAAATCCTCTGTTCTATGTCATTTTGAATCTCTCATTCTAGGGTTTTGATTTTGGTATTGTCGGTTGGATATTTTCTGTTTTATATATTATTTTGTTTGATTGATTTATGGGTTTTGTTTTGATTGTTTGATTGAATATGGGTTTCTCTTGTTTTAGGTTTTGGATTGGTTATACTTGAGATCTGTTAGAGGGTGTGTTTTGTTTACTAGTTTTGATTGTGAGCTATGTGTTTGGTTTGGTTGGTTTTGCTTGTTGATGAAGATTGGATGAATTTGGAACCAATATCCAAATGTTTGGTTATGTGAATGATGCAGTGTTGGAAAATGCTGTGGCGTTTGGTCATCAATGAGTGTTGGAAAATGCAGTGCTTTGTAACCCCGTATTTCTTTTGCGTGTAAGTACCTATGTAAATTACATTTGATATCAGTGTTTGCTATCAGAAAATTAATACTGAATGGTTTTAAAACTTGACATCAAAATGCTAGGTGTTGCTTGATAGCTCCCACACGGCGTATGTTCATCATGGGGATGAGCAGACGTATTTTTTTCCTCAGATCTCCACTCGAAGCTCCATTGGAAGCTCTCTCCATCCTCGGATCTCCATTCAAAACTTGCAGCTGCTTCTTTGGCCTTCAGAAGATGTGACCCAACTTACTCCAAGCTTCTTATCAGAAGAGCCATCTCTGTAAGAGAACAAAACAACTAAAACACTCCTTTGTGTTATTTGCTCTCCCTTTCTTCAGATTTTGACATTTTTTGACTCAATGTTTTGGTGGTGTAGGTGTTTGGGTTTGCTGATAAGTACAGAGGATCTTATAGTAATGGCTTGAAGCCCTATGTTTGATCATTCTACTGTTTTTACTCTGGTTATCAAGTAAGCAAATTTTACTTATTTTAGAACTTAATTTTTTGGTTCAGTTTCAGGGTGGATTTCTAATGGGTTTCAATTTGTTGTTCTAATTGAAGGATGAGTTGTTGTGGGGTGCTGTTTGGCTTCACAGAGCAACCAAAAACCCAACTTATCTCAACTACATTCAAGTTAATGGCCAGACCTTTGGTGCTGATGAGTCTGACAATACATTTGGTTGGGATAACAAACATGCTGGTGCAAGGATTCTCCTCTCCAAGGTTTCTATTCTTTTTTTCTTTCACCACATTTTTTGGTTCCCTCTCCATGTTTAGAGAAATGTGTTTACCATGGATTTAGATTTTTGAAGACATCTACACATATAGATTTTGTAATTGCATATCATATATATATGTACATATTTCATGAATAAAACATTTGTATTAAAGACAGCGGAAACAATTACAAGAGAGCAAGAAGCTTAACATAAACAAAGTAAACAGAAAAGGAAAACAGGCAAATAACAGGAAACCCAAGTAAAGTGACCCTTATAAACCATATGTATTTGTGTATCATATATTAATGCATTTAAATCATTTGATGCAATCCCTATTAGTGTAAGTATCTTGTTTTGTCATCTGACCGTGCATGGGATTGTGTTTTATGGTTGATGTAGAGTTTCGCTGATCCATTCTATGTTGATGTTCCAATTAAATAACCGGAAAGTGATGTGCTATTGAGGCTTTGAAGAAAAATTTAGAGTTTCACAATTCTAGCAAGTTGAGCAAGCATAAATGTGATCATTAAACAGTAAACATTCTGACGATACCATAGTCCAATTTTGGACTCAACGGATGGAGAACTAAGTTGCTCTTAGTTGTTTTATTTAACTTTGTACATGTAACGCTCATCTTTTTTATCCACAAAATTGTACCATCTAATACAACAAAGTAATTTCATTCAGTCATTTGCCACTTTTGTTTTGCAATTTAACATCGACATGGACTCCAAAACAACGATCATTCATACAGGAAATAATAAAGAAGGGAAGAGTTCGAAATCCTCACTGATGGAGAGTTGCTATGAAGTATTTGATGAGAGATCCGATTGCAGGCTTCTCAACTTGACAAGAATTAATGGTACGTGCTTCACTTTCAAATAGTCTTCTCCTTTATCTTTTTCAAGTCTCCTTGTGAAATCTATAGGCATATCGATAAAAAAAGAGCTTTGAGATTGGTGAGGTGAGTTATGATTGGTGAGCTCAACTTGTACGAAGAGCTTGTAGTCCACTACCTCAAGAAGAAGGCTTCCGACATACCTCTTCCAGTTACTATCATAGCCGAAGTAGATCTTTATTAATTTGATCCATGGGAATTACCAGGTAATAACAATAACAACTTGTGCACCATAGTTTTTGTATATGTATGGATTTCTTGATTAGTAGTAATATGGTGAGATTGAATTGTGAAGATAAAACGACTTTTGGAGAGCAAGAATTGTACTTCTTTAGTCCAAGAGATCGAAAGTATCCCAACGGAGTGAGGCCTAATAGAGCAGCAACTTCTGGTTACTGGAAAGCAACCAGGACTGATAAGCCGATACTGACCTCTTGTGGGACTCAGAAGGTTGGGGTGAAGAAGGCGTTGGTGTTTTATGGAGGAAGGCCTCCGAAAGGTGTGAAGACTAGCTGGATAATGCATGAGTACAGACTTGCTGATAATAATACCTCCATGAAGCCTCCTCCTGTTGCAGCTGATATGGGTAGCAAGAAAGGTTCTTTAAGGGTATGTTTTAATCTTGAATTTGATCTTGCGGATTAGAGGATAATATATAGTATGTGGGGTTAATTGATTTGATTATGTTTTTGCAGCCTGATGAATGGGTACTCTGCCGGATCTATAAGAAAAACAACTCGCAACGGCCTGAGAAGGAAGATTCAATGGATGACATGAACTCAACAATTGGGATGCAGAATCATAGGACGATGAACTCCGGGGCTTTGTTGAATAACGCGGAGAATCTGTTTGATGATTTATTGGATCAAGATGGTATGAATGGCAATTCTATGAGTTCTCAATTGGCTTATTCAAGCTCTAAGCCTTTCAATATGGTATCATCATCAGGATCAGGTGATTATTCTCTTAAACGCGCTCTACCCACGCCTTATTGGAGCGAACCAAATGGATCAGCAAAGAGATTCAATGCCAATCAAAAGAGCATGGTCATGGATGGAAGCAGTACAATCACAGGTCTGCTAAACCAGTTTCCACAATCAGTACAATATAACCAACAAGCGCTTCTTGGGTCACTTGACGATAATGTTTTTGGATCACCATATCCAGGCATGAATTGGAACTCTCAATAGAACTGTTGAGTACAAGTTTTTACAGTAGCACTATCCAAAAGTTGAAATTGTGTCAGATATATTTGCGTAAACGACATGTGGCAGATTACGAACACTGCCACCAAGGGTATGGACTACTTTAAGCAATTTTATTGGGTAACAAAGATTCTATCTGTCAGAGACTCCTGTACGGATTTATTAAGAGGAAAAAAATGAAGAGAGTAGTATTACTTGCTTGCAGAAGATTCAGGTATACGGAAGACGTTGTCAAGATTGTTGATTCCTTCCCTGGCCAATCCATTGGTAAGCTTCACCATCTAGATGGGAAATGTTGTAATGTTGTAAATTGTAATGCAATAAGTATTGTTACAGTGAGTGTACTGTGAATATTGTTAGTGACTGCGCTTCTTGGCAGTGTTTTAGTTGACATCAGCAAATTGAGTATGTAACAATATATTCTTGGTAATGCTTTAGTTGCAATTGCATTAGCAAATTGCAGTATGTAACAATACATTCTTAGCCAAGTTGGCATTGTTACAGTGAGTATGGAACAGTATATTCTTGTTATTATCGGCATTGTTACAGTGAATATTATTACTGTTATTTTCGGTATTGTTACAGTGAGAAACTTGTATAAACAAGAGATGAAACCTTTAACGACATATGAATCAATACCAAGAATATATTCATATATTCATTTTGAAATCGGACCGTTCCAAACGGTTCGAGTTACGTTCGGTCTCAATGTTCAAAATGAGGGAATCCAGACTGGACCGATTTCATTAAATTTAAACGGTCCGAGTTAGGTTCCTCAAAATTTGGAACCGATTCGGACCGTGCTCACCTCTATTTCTCATTGAAAGATTTAAGCAGACGTCGGATTTAAAATTATACTATAAGGATATTTTGCAAGAAGCAAAATCAAAAACATATTCTAGTTTATATATAAAATTAGAATTGTGGGATCTTCATAATTACAAAAAAAAAAAAAAAGATTCTCATGATTAGTTTTAGGCAACCAAACACTCACAATAGGAATTGGAATCCAATTCCCATGGACAACCAAACATCAAAGTCGGTCAAGTCCATGGCATGGGATGCCATGACATCCCATGTCATGGAATGAGATTCCAATTCCCACCTTAGGATTCTATGCAACCAAACACACCCTAAAACTCCATCCTTTCTTTTCTCTATTTTAAACATTTTTCTCTGTCAAATTAATCACAGTTTAAACACAAGAAGACCCAATGAGAGCTTGTGATTCTTGCATTGTACCACCTAGTTTGCTGTATACCATCCTTGAGAGGTTAGGATGTGCCCTCTGTAGTTGGCACATGGCAAGTTGGATCCAGATTATCGATTTCATTAGTAGTAGTTAGGTTCTTCCAGACTTCCCAGATGTCCAGCTCGAATCGCAAGCAATTCAATTTGGTTCACACCCACTAGTTAGCAAAGCTGATAATATGACCCTCAGCAAAAACGTTGACATGCTATTGGTTGCAAACTTGATGTGCCAATTCCACGTGTCATGGTATAATACTATCTGTGATACAGCGTGATGTGAAGTTATTTTAGATAATCATGAAAGGAAGCTCTGAACACATTTTACAAACAAAAAATACAGATCAATACTAAAATTTCTACAACGTAAAGCTATTTTCATTACCATCACCAATCCTTTCATTTACAACTAATTGTTTCATAAGTTCATAACTGTTATATCATTTCTCACTGAGAAGTTGATCATAGACTACTTTCATAAGTTATTAACATAAACTTTTTTTTTCTCTAGAAACTGCTATAGTTTATGGGTGCTACCTTGAAACGGAATTTGCATTAATAAACGATTTTACTGGAAAACAAATAAAAACAAGCAGTTCATAAAACCAAAATCCCAAAGTAAAACTTTTTATTTTTTGAAAGGCAAGCAAGGTTTTTATAGGATCCCATAACCCATAAAGATGCCGCAAGCTGGGTTTGAACCCATGACCTAGTGGTACCATCCGCCAAGCTCTAACCGTTGAGCTGTCATGCCATTGGCAAATCCCAAAGGAAAACTCTCTTATCCCTCTTTAATTTTCACATGTATCTTCAACCAAAAGTTACATTGAATTCTCTTAAATTGTTCAGGAGTTTTTCTGTCATATGTTCTAATGATCAGCATCAGGAATTCTCTGAGAAGAATATAATTTAGGCGAGAGCAAAGATTGTGATTTCGTTTTTCAAGTTAATTTCGATCCCCTGATTTTAGAAAATATTTCATTTTATTTAGAAAAAAACGTAAAAATCTTGATTGTGATTTCGAATTTGACAATATAAGTTATGCATTTTAAACTCTTAAATATTACATAAAAAAGTCTCACGCTACTCGTAGTGTTATAAAGATTAGATATAACATAAGAGTTACTCACATAACAAACTTTTAATACCAAAATAACATAATAACATGTTAAAATATACAGAGATTAAAATATTTAGTTCTTTTCTCAGGAAAATTTTGACATATTTCAAATTTCGTAACTTCAAAATATTAAATATTTCGTGAAATTTCGACATATCTCGAGAAATCACATTTCTTGGGCGAGAGAAAACCTAAAATGCTAGATACAAGCTGGAGTATATAGTACTGGAGTGGGGGAGGAGAAGATTCCATGAGAGAAATCGTGGCACCTACAGTATTGCTTATACAAAACATAACATGAATTAGTAATTTCTTCATACTGAAAATCTATCCATATACATGATAAGAAATCATTAAGGCCTTTTGAATGATATAAAATTTTTTGCCACAACCCCCAAAATTGAAACAAAATCATAATCCAATTAGTAGTTTTACCCTATACATTGAAGGCAGAAAAAATGAAAAACAATGAATAGACATAGGGCCTAATTTCATTGGGTGATATGTTTTCACCTAAAGATGAGAAAACATGTGAACAAAAAGATGAAGAAAAAGAAAACAAGATAGAGATTTGACTAATCAATATGAAACAAGTTTAGAAACATTTTTCCATGTAAATTTACAACAAAGTTATGGAAGACATTATTTTTACCTACTCAGAGCTATAAGAAACTCCGCCCGTTGCAAGGGTTGGTAACTCCGTCCATTGCAACGGCTGGCCCCAAGCCCGGACAAATGAGGAGGGTTAATGTTAGGCTTGTGACAGCCAACTGTAAAAAATTGCCACATCCCTTTTCATAAAATTTGGTTCAAAAAGATTAATGTAGAAAGATAGGGTGTCCCTCGCTATAAGCGACGCACTGCACTTACGCTCGAGTGTAGTGACAAATGAGCAAGGCGCGCTGCAGCGGCGCCTGGCTGTAGTGTTAAATAGGCATGGGTTCTCACACCATTCTGGACGAGGGCGAGTAAAGAAGCTAGTCCAGGTTAGAGCTAGAGATAGAATGATTAGATTAGCCTCTTGAAACATAGGAACCTTGACGGGTAAGTCAATAGAATTAGTGGATGCCCTGCGTAGGAGGAAGGTAAACATAGATTGTCTCCAATAGACAAAGTGGAAGGGGAACAAGGCTAAGGATTTAGGAGGAGGGTTCAAACTTTTCTATTCTGGAAAAGATGGAACTAGGAACGGGGTGGGAATAGTGGTAGATAAAGTTTTTAAGGATGCAGTAGTCGATCTTAGGAGGTTTGGAGATAAAATCACAAGTATTAAATTAGCTTTAGAACTAGAGATAGTGCATGTTATTAGTGCGTATGCACCCCAAGTGGGTTTAGACGAGGAGACTAAGAAGAGTTTTTGAGACTCTTTAGAGGAGTTAGTTCTTGAAATTCCCTCTTTCGATAGGGTTTTCCTAGGCGGGGATTTGAATGGCTAAGTCGGTAAGGATAGAGTTGGGTATGAGAGGGTACATGGAGGTCAAGGCTTTGGAGATCAAATCATTATGGGGATTTCAATTCTAGATTTTGCTTTAGCTAAGGATTTTGGGATCGTGAATACTTTTTTATAAGAAGAGGGAAGATCACTTGGTGACTTTTGCAAGTAGGCGTAATAGAAGTCAAATTGATTATTTTCTTGTTAGGAGACACGATTTAGGTAGGTGTATACTAGGGAAGTGTCTGACAAACTAACATAGGTTGTTAGTCCTCGATTTTTGCCTTAAAAGTAGGGGTTGTATTGCTATAGAACAAGTTAGACCGAGAATTAAGTGGTGGACCTTACAAGGAGATGTGAGTCAAAATTTTAGAAAGAAGATTTGGGTGGCCAATCGGTTTCAAGGGGTTGGGAGAATCTAGAACCAAAGGATATGACTAGTAGAGGAGATCTTTTTGAGCATTTGGAAAAACGAATAAGATGTGTGAAGGAAGAGTTAGGAGAGGCCAAAAGAAGAGGTGTATATGATAAAGAAATGTGGTGGTGAAACACTGATGTGCAACAAGCCATTGCGGAAAAGAAAGGATGCTTTAAGGAGTGGCAAAGAGATAGATGCCTAGACTCTTATGAGCTCTATAAGCAAGCTAAGAAGTTGAATAGTAAAGCAGTAGGGGAAGCTAAAAAGAGAGCATACGATGATCTATATAATAGGTTAGGTACAAAGGAAGGGGAGAAGGATATTTTCAAGATAGCTAAAGCTAGAGAACGAAAAACTAGGGACTTGAGACATGTTAAGTGTGTTAAGCATGAGGATGGAAAGGTTTTAATGCAAGATAAAACTATTTTAGATATATGGAGGGATTACTTTTGGAACCTACTGAATGGAACACATGTAAGGGAGTTAAACTTGGAGGGGTATGCTTCACAGGAAGAGAGACATCGCGAGTTCCATCGCAGAGTTAGTGTCACGAAAGTGAGAGAAGCTTTAGAAAAAATGTCTGGGAGAAGTTGGGATTCAATAGCTAACTAGGCTCTTTAATAGGATTTTGGAAACTAGAAAAATGTCAGATTCGTGGAGGCATAGCATTGTGGTACCAATTTATAAGAACAAATGAGTATTCAAAATTGCTGGAACTATAGATGGATAAAGTTTATGAGTCATATGATGAAACTTTGGGAGAGAGTTATAGAACGAAGACTTAGGAGTTTAACCATAGTTTCGGAGAATCAATTTGGATTTATGTCGAGTAGGTCTATTACGGAGGCCATATTCTTGCTTAAGCAAATTATAGAAAAATATCGAAAGGAACGTAAGAGTTTGCATATGATTTTTATTGATTTGGAGAAAGCTTATGATAGGGTCCTCAAGGAGTTAATTTGGTGGATGCTTGAAATGAAGAAAGTGTCTCAATGTTATGTCGATATCATCAAGGATATGCATGAAGGGGCGGTAACAAGTGTTCGCTTAGTGGGTGGGATGTCCAGTGAATTCCCAGTGTCAGTAGGATACATCAAGGGTCGGCCTTAAGTCCATACCTATTTGCTTTGGTCAAGGATGAATTGACGAGCCATCTGCAAGAAATGTACCTTGGTGCATGTTATTTGCAGATGATATTGTCTTAATTGATGAGACTAGTGAAGGTTTAGGTCAGAAATTAGATAGGTGGCGGGAGACTTTAGAGAGTAAAGGTTTTAGAATTATTTGTTCGAAGACAGAGTATCTACTGTGCAACTTTGGTTGTGAATCACGAGGGAGGAGTAATGCAATTGCGATCGAAGGCGTGGAGGTCCCAGAGTATGAGGCTTTTCAATATCTAGGATCTATAATTCAAAAAAATGGGGCTATTGCAGATGATGTAGACCATAAGATTAAAGTTGGTTGGCTGAAATGGAGAATGACGTCAGGAGTATTATGTGATAGAATGATGTCTGCAAGGTTAAAAGGGAAATGCAATAAGACAATTGTTCGACCAGCCATGCTATACGGTTCAAAATGTCATGCTACTACGGGACAACATACACATAGGATGGCAGTAGCAAAAATGCGTATGTTAAGGTGGATGTGTAGTAAAACCCGTAAGGATAAAATTAGGAATGAAAAACTTATGAGATACTTAGGTGTAACACCCATAGAGGACAAAATCAGATAAAGACGTTTAACTTGGTTTGGTCACGTGTGGAGGAGACCGAGCACGACGCTAATTAGAAAATGTCTAGATTGGCAAGTTAATGGAAGGTGTAGACGGAGGGGACGACCATTGAAAACTTGGATGAAGGCGGTGAATGAAGACATCCTTGAGTTTGGATTAGGTGAATATATGTGGGAAGACCGCATTGCTTGAAGAACCAAAATCCATGTAGCTGACCCCGAAAATATCGGGAACGGACTTTGATGATGATGACTCATGACTATAAGAAATTGCACTAGTTTACAGAAGATCAAAATATTACCCATTTCCGAGTCTGACACCGCAATAGAAATATTCATGAATCATCAAAATAAATAAAAAGTAAACAACATTTGTAATCATAAATTTGTGACTACACTTCAAGCTTAGAAAAGTAGAGAACTAGTGACTAAGCTAAAGGAATCCAAAGTTAGATTGTCTTAGATAAGTTTGGCAGAAGAAAATGTATTCGAGATAGATAGCTAGAGCAAATAGAAGCTTTCCCATAATGGTCTAGCATCTCAAAAGTGAAACTCCCTTGTTAGAAATCTTTTTCCTATTTATAGGCAACAAAGAGTACATATTCCCCAATAACATGACAATTGTTCGCATAGTTTGTTACAATCATTCCATCCTAGTTATAATTTGTCACAATTTAGATTTACTTTCAAGCCGGGCTTGCTACTTCAAACTTGGGGTTCGTTCATATTGTCCATAACTTGGACTTGGATCTTTGGGGCTAAAACCCTAAATAACCCCAAGCTACATAGTTCAAGCTTAAGATTTTTTCCTTGCTTGTTCATATTAAATAAACATGGACTAAAACAATAAATATAGATTTTAGGTAATTACAATTGCCCCACTCTTTGCCTGCATGAGTATTTTTAAGAGGGGAAGGAGTAATGCTTATTTCATCTCTAATCTAAAAACGAACTTTAACACAAATTGTGAATGATTGTGCTTAGGTGTGAATCAAGGGTTATAAGGAGTGATTGGATAAGTTTGATAACTAATGTACTTTACCAAGTATAAGTTGTGAATAATGATTTGTTAAAGAATAAGTTTTGAACGTACTAAAGTGAACTTTGTCCTTGCTTCATGCGAGTTCTATCCAAGTTCCACTTCACTAAATTGATGTTCTGCAAAAAGAAGCTAGTTTGATCTAGAATAAGCTATTCAGGGAAAAGGGTTGTTTTCGTAATTGAATTTCTTGTTTGGTTCTAACATTTCTCCATGGCATGAGATTGCGGGGCAAATTTGAGTGAAATCCATATTGTACCAAAAATGTAAACTTATATCCTTTTAATCACAAAGACTTTACTCGGCTTCTCGTCTTTAATCAATCTATTCAGGGAAAGAAATATATTCATCTTTGATTCATTTTCTCAGCTTCCTTATTTGATTTAATCTCTATAATTGGATGGATGAGTATTTCCCCTGGAATATAAGCTATATGAAGCCAATATGGTTATAATCCAAATAAATTGAACTGAGAGGTATGTCTAATTGAATAGGATTTTCAAGTGCAAGAAAGAACATGTCTTAATCATATTGCGATTTAATCTTGTATGTGACTTGTCTAAGACATGGTCATTGTCCATTTTGTAATATTGGGATTAGGATTGAGCCAATGGCCACCTGCTTATCATGTTTTTCTCTGTGTCCTTGAGTTCGTGAATGACATATTGTAGCTGCAAACTTGTTTATGAATTATATTATACATGTGGGTGCATTGTCTTAACAATGGCTTGTTCGTGGTGCCTTGATAAAATGGGGACTTGATGCGATTCAACGAGGGTGTGACTATAGCCTTGATTCAACACAAAGTCTTGTTTGTTACCTCAATTTGACAATGACTTGATGCCTTGATTCAATAAGAATTTGTTTGGTGCCTTAGTTCAACAAGGAATTGTTTGTTGTGCCTTGATCCTACAAGGACTTGTTTATTGCCCTAATTCAACAAAGATTTGTTCATTTCTTGATTCAATAAAAGTTGTCTGTGATGCCCTGATTCAATAATGGTTTTTTTGTGATGCCTTGATTCAACAAAGGCTTGTTCATGATGTCTTGATTCCAAAAGTATTTGTTCATTACCTTAAAATACTAAGGACTTGTTGTGGCATTTAATCAATAAAGAACTTGGTCATTGCCTTAATTCAACAAAGAACTTATTTGTTGCCATGATTCAACAAAGGGTTTGGTTGTTACCCTGATTCAACAATGACTTATTTATCTTTCCCTAATTCAACTAGGATTTGTTCATATCGAATTGATGTTCTGCAAAAAAGAAGCTAGTGTGGTCTCGAACAACCTATTTAGGGAAAGGGCTTCTTTTTGTAATTGAATTTCTTGTTTGGTTCTAACATTCTCCATGGCATGACATTGCGGGAAGAATTTGAGTGAAATCTGTATTTTACCGAAAATGTAAGCCATATATCCTTATAATCACAAAGATTTTACTCGCTTTCTCATCTTGAATCAATTTGTTCAGGGGAAAAAATATATTCATCTTTGATTCATTTTCTCATCTTCGTAATTTGATTTAATCCCTATAATTAGGGTCATATCTAGTATTCAAAGTTTGCCTAGATTTGGTATCGCTCTCGTTTAGATGGCTGGCTGGGAAGGGTAGTAGCTGGCGGCTGCTGGTATAGATCCGCTGGTCCTGCTCCTTCCACCTTTAATCTCAATCTCTAGCGAGCAAGTTTTGCTACATTTATTTTTACTAAATCAACCGTTGAACCAAGTGCTGCAAGTAGGGTGACTTCCTCTGCTTATGCTATTGGTTCAAATGTTTTTTCTCCCACTTTCTATTAACCCTCACCTAGATTGGTGCTAGCTCTTCCCCAGTGATGGGGCAATTCACTCTTTATTCCTATTCTTTTTCCCACTCATTGGCAAGTTCGGATGGTTGGAATGTTGACCACAGGGTGAGATGATCTTAGAATACGAGGATGAGTACATTTTCCTTGCATTTAAAGACCCTTATACCCCATCTATCAATACTAGAAGTAATGCAAAAGTTCAAAACACCCCTAGATTTGGCAAGCATCTAGAATAACTAGTGAATTACAACTCTATTGCTTGCTTCTGATTCAAGCTTTTCTCCGGTGGCTTTCGATTATAAAGCATCTCCAGTGGATGATGAATATGTTCTCCCACTGTTGGGTCTGGTCAATTGGATGAAATGTGACTATGGGGGTGCTTCTAGCTATGCCCTTAATGCTTATACCTGATAATATCCAAGATTCTTGTGGCGAGATTAAAGCCCCTTTTGCATAAACTCATCTACGTGTTGCAAGCAGCTTTTGTTCCCAATCGTACCATTTAGGAAAATTATATCCTTGTGCATGAAATTTTTCATACCATGAAAAATAGGTATGAAAAATAAGCAAGGCAGGGGTGGACTAATGGAAATTAAAAGAGATATGGAGAAAGCTTGTGACAAAATGTCATGTACTCGCCCTAACGGGCAAGCGTATTTCATAACCCTTTACTTTATCCTGAGACTGATGAAATGTTTTGGTTTTAGTCCTCAATGGATTTCTCAGTGCATGTCGACTTTCTTTCTACCCTGTTCTTCGGATGCTTTCCACGAATCAGGGTCTTAGCTAGTCCCTTTCGAACGATCTTCCGCCGCCTTCTAAGTTTTGGCCATAGACCTTGTCTTTTGAGTTGTCTTTTCAGCCAATTGGAAGAGGCATCCCCAGAATGGCCAAAACAAATTCTTTATGCAAGAAAGAACGTCTTAATAGATTACAATCATATTGAGATTTAATCTTGTATGAAACTTGTCCAAGACATAGTCATTGTTCATTTTGTAATATTGGATTTAGGATTGAGCCAATGCCCCCAGCTTATCATGTTTTTCTTTGTGTCGTTGAGTTCGTGCATGACATATTGTAGTTGCAAACTTGTTTATGTATTATATTATACTTGTGGGAGCATTTTCTTAACAATGGCTTGTTCGTGGTGCCTTGATAAAATGGGGACTTGATGTGATTCAACAAGGGTGTGTCTATAGATTTGATTCAATACAAAAACATGTTTGTTACCTCAATTTGAAATGACTTGTTGCCTTGATTCAATAAGGACTTGTTTTTGGCCTTAATTCAATAAGGAATTGTTTGTTGTTCCTTGATCCAACAAGGACTTGTTTATTGCCTTGATTCAACACTGAGTTGTTCATTGCAAGATTCAATAACAAGTTGTTCGCGATGTGATGATTCAGTAATGATTTTTTTGTGATGCCTTGATTCAACAAAGGCTTGTTCATGATGCCTTGATTCAAAAAGTATTTGTTCATTGCCTTAAAGTACTAAGGTCTTGTTGTGGCCTTTAATGAATAAAGAAATTGGTTGTTGCCTTGATTCAACAAAAATTTTATTTGTTGCCATGATTTAACAAAGGGCTTGTTTGGTACCTTGATTCGACAATGACTTGTTTATGGTTCCTTAATTCAACTAGGATTTGTTCATATCGAATTGATGTTCTGCAAAAAGAAGCTAGTTTGGTCTCGAACAACCTATTCGTAATTGCATTTCTTGTTTACTTTGTTTGATTCTAACATTTCTCCATGGCATGACATTGCGGGACGATATTGAGTGAAATCCGTATTGTATCAAAAATGTAAACCTTATATCCTTTTAATCACAGATACTTTGCTCGGTTTCTCATCTTGAATCAATCTGTTCAAGGACAAAACTATATTCATCTTTGAATTTTCTCATTTTTGTAATTTGATTTAATACCTTTAATTGGATGGATGAGTATTGCCCCCTGGAGTATAAGCTATATGAAGCCAATATGGTTATAATCCAAATAAATTGAACCAAGAGGTACGTCTAATTGAGTAGGATTTTCAAGTACAAGAAAGATTTTGTCTTAATAGATTACAATCATATTGAGATTTAATCTTGTATGGGACTTGTCTAAGACATAGTCATTGTTCATTTTGTAATATTAGATTTAGGATTGGGCCAATGCCCCCAGCTTATTATGTTTTTCTTTGTGTCGTTGAGTTCGTGAATTACATGTTGTAGTTGCAAGCGTGCTTATGGATTATATCACACTTGTGGGTGCATTGTCTTAATAACGGTTTGTTCATGGTGCATTGATAAAATGAGGACTTGATGCAATTCAACAAGCGTGTGTTAATAGCCTTGATTCAACACAAAGACTTGTTTGTTACCTCGATTTGACAATGACTTGATAATTAATTCAATAAGGACTTGTCTGTGGCCTTAATTCAACAAGGAAATGTTTGTTGTGCCTTGATCCAACAAGAACTTGTTTATTCCCTTGATTCAACAATGAGTTATTCATTTCTTGGTTCAATGAAAAGTTGTTTGTGATGTGTTGATACGGTAATAATTTTTTTTTTTTGTAATGCCTTGATTCAACAAAGGCTTTTTCATGTTGCCTTGATACAAAAAGTATTTGTTCATTGCTTCATTGCCTTAAAGTACTAAGGACTTGTTGTGACCTTTTTAATCAATAAAGAACTTGGTCGTCGCCTTGATTCAACAAAAAACTTCTTTGTTGCCTTGCAGAAATTCTAGGGGGCTTGGGAACCATGCCTGGTTTCCCTGCCTGGGGGGCAAAAATACAATGTTGCCCCCCTCTTTAAACACACTCTCCAAAAAGGTGTTTAAAGAGGGGGGCAAAATTGTATTTTTGCCCCCTAGGCAGGGAAACTAGGCATGGTTCCCAGGCCCCCTAGAAGAGTTGGTGGCCTTGATTCAACAAAAGGCTTGTTTGTTGCCCTGATTCAACAATGACGTATTTATCATTCCTTGATTCAACTAGGATTTGTTCATATTGAATTGATGTTATGAACAAAGAAGCTAATTTGGTCTCGAACAACCTATTCAGGGAAAGGGCTTATTTTTGTAATTAAATTTCTTGTTTGCTTTGTTTGGTTCTAACATTTCTCCAAGGCATGACATTGCAGGAAGAATTTGAGTAAAATCTTTATTTTACCAAAAATGTAAACCTTATATCCTTTTAATCACAAAGAGTTTACTCGGTTACTCATCTTGAATCAATATATTTTGTGAAAGAAATATATTCATTTTTGATTCATTTTCTCATCGTCGTAATTTGATTTAGTCCTTATAATTGGATGGATGAGTATTGCCCCGTGGAGTATAAGCTATATGAAGCCAATAGGTTATTGATGGTGTCACATCTTGTTTTCCTTGACCTTGACCTGCACAGAGAACACACGTGAGCCAAAGACCACCGTTGTGGCAGCCGATGACACTCCGATGCTTAAGTCAGATAAGGCTTGAGAATGTGAATGTTGTAAATTGAGTTATGTAGCATAAATTTGTTCCTCAACCTTGTGGCATATTTGTAATGCGAGAGTCCTTGACTGGCTAGGCCTTTGCTGGCCTAGTTTAGGGAAATATATCTTGCTATAGATCCTTTTCTTTTTAGGAGTCGCCCATGAAGGAGAGTTTCCCTACACGACTTGTGCTACTAGATATTCGGGAGATTCTTCCCTTGTGGAGTATTGTCCATGCAGGAGAGTTTCCATGCACGACTTATACTCAGATATTTGTTTCCTGATAGGAGTAAGTGTATTGTTGGCCTGCCCGTCTTAGGTCGATCCCCCAGATACTTGCCTTATTAGGTCTTACAGATATTGGGCTTGACCATGTGACGTATGGGCTTAATAGGGCGTTGTTGTTTGGGTCCATCCGCCTGGACCCAGCTCAAGTGGGCTTCGTATTGTTTGGGCTTTGCCAAATTGGGCATGCAATTAGGCCTGCTTTGCTCTATTGACGAGATCATCATGACACATACATAACGTAGATTACAGGATGGTTTGGTGTATCATCAGCTACTCCCCCGAGTTAGTGGGCGGGCTCGTCGATCCACTGAGTCATGTCATGAAGGAACTAGGCGGTCATGATGATTGAGTCTGAATCATCTCCTCAAGCGGCTCACATCATTAATTGGGTTTGTGACTGCTCAAAAAAGGCAAGAATCCTTGTTTCTATTTAAATCCTTTTCTTTGCAGAGTTTAGTTTCTTACTCCTCTGATTCTAGAGATTCTGTTTTGTTGTTTCACTTTCTTCGCTTTTGGCTCTGTCCAACTTTCGTAATCGAAAGTTTGTACATTCTTCCATGGCGAGCTAGAATTAGCTTCCCGATAAACTATTCGCTAAAGGCCTTAAGTTTTTTTAGGAGAGGTCGATCTCTGAGTCGAATCTGGAAGGCCTTCGCAAGAAGTATGTGATCCCTGATGATCCGGTGCTCTTCACATTGGGCGCTAGTCAGACACCATTGTCTCCTTCGAAAGGATTTGTGCTTGCACAAAGGTATGCTACAATCGGGCACTTGCTTTCCTATTATTAAGGAAATTTGGAGCTACTTGGCATACCTCTGCATTTTGCCCGCTCAGCTAGTGTCAAACGTGTACAGGACGCTAATCGTCATTCTCATTAGGGTGAAGGACGCTGGTGTCTGAGTGTCTTCGAGGGTGATCCAATTGCTCACCTCTCCTCGGATAAATGGGCACGTTGTGTGCCTGTTGAAGTCGCCAGCTTGTTTTGGCAAGCTGCCTGATGATTACAAGTTCTGGCAGAAGTATTGCTTTATGGCTTTTGCGAACTCGAAGTATTTCCAGCTTGATGGTCGTCCGATCAAGAAAGAGTTCTAACAATTGAGTGAGTTTAATTCTGTTCTCGATCCCATTTTTGTTGATTGCATATTGAATTGTTATCCATGCTTTCTATAGAGAAATTCCAACGACTCCCCTTTCTCCTGAGGACGAATCAGTCATGGATAAATTTCATGACATACCTCGATGTGGGTGGAGGATGTCATCCAGCCCTATAACATCAAGTGCAGCGGACTGTGGGCTTACTGGCATGATGTTCTCACTCTTTTTAGAGTCCCGAAATCAAAGCCTGAAGGCGAACCTTCTTTGAAAAAGAGGAAACTCTCGAAGGTTAAGATCCCTAGCCCATCAATGGGGGCGGAGTTGAATGAAACCCTTTCTTCTTCTGTGCTTTCAAAGAAGCCTCGCACTGCGCCTAAGCGTGCTCCTGAGCGGTTGGCATTTTCAGAGGGGGCGCAAAGTTGCAGGGCAAGATCTTGACTCGTCTGCTGGGGCGAAAACTGTTGTGCTCGAGGGGCATGATGTTCGGGTGAAAGCCCCCATTTCCCTTCCCGACTTGGAGAAGGCATATCTAAAAATGGTGGGGGTTGAAGATGCAACGAAATTGAGCACTGAGCAGGCGAAGGTTATGAACCTGTTGTTGCAAGCGGGTATGGTAGCTTCATCCGATGCGGGTCAGACTCGTCCTTTTTCATTGGAAGATTTTGAGTATAACCCCTTCTTGGATCACGAGTCTCGGTTTGGTGAAGAGTCGCCTAACCATTTTTCCTATGGCAAAAGGTCCTCTCGACATTGCCCGTATTATCCTCCATCTCGATCTCGACCTCAGATTGAAGTAACGACAGGTCTGAGAGATAATTCCCTTCCTTCTTCCCTGTCGACTGCTTTCGAATCGGCTCATGAGAAAGAGCCGATCATTGTAATAAGGGGAAAGCGATGAAGGAGGGCCCTGATGCGGTAAAGACGGAGAAGGGAAGTGCTGGCGTGATTTCGGTCCCAATGGACCTCCACCCAGATGCACAGATCAGTCTATTGGCCCCGAATGTGGTAGAGATGAGCAACCAAGCCTGGCTTTAGGAGGTTGACATTTCTTATGCCTCCAATAGGCATATTAGTAGATGGAATGACTGGCTGGCGAATGATGCTCCAAAGCCAAAAGGTGATACACTAGGAGAGCGTATGGATAAGGGGCAGAAACATCTCAGGCTAGGGATGTCGTATCTGAACCAAGTTGCCATCACTGGGACAGAAATTGAGGTTGCTAGTGAAAGGGTATACACCATTGAACGAGTCTTTGCAAATTTACAGAAGTCATACTCGGATGCTCTTCACAAAATTGAATCATTGAAAAACAGCTTGAATGTCAGAGGCCTGCTCAATCATCTGTTGATTTGGAGGCCTGGCAGACAACATCGAAAGTTCAGAGGGCCCGCTTGGAAACGCTCGAGTCCAATTTGGCAACGGCGGTGTTCGCGAAGAACATGTATGAGGAAGAATTGATGTCAGTCGTGACTTAAAACTTTCTCAGGAGACTGCAACCAAGATGTAGGCTGAGATGCAAGCTCTGAGATTTGAGAAGGCCAAGGAGTCCAAGTGGACTATCCGATGTCGGCAGCTGGAGGCTGATGTTGATTTTAATGCCAAGAATGTGAGGACAACAAAAGAGCAACTCCTCCTGGCGCAAAATGAACTTTGTGTAGTCAAGGAAAATCTGAGTACTGAGCAATCCAAATCTAACGATTTGTCAGGCAAATTGGAGCAGCTAGAGCGAGAGTTTGCAGAGTCAAGAGTACGCAAGGAGATGCTCATCAAAGCCCAGGGCACGTTCGAGTTCAGCAGAGTTGTGAAAGGAAGACTAGAGTTGTTAGAGCTAATAAAATGGGAACACGTTGACTGGGACCTCTCCTGCAATAGAGAGGTGTCATTCGCGGAGTTTGGAGAAGCCTCCGATCAGTCAGAAGAAGAGGATGACAAATATCAAGTTGTCGGAGCGACAACGCTTGCGAACACATCCCCTGCTTCTTCTCTTGCCAAGTTAAGCTTCACTATATTTAAACCTCCTCCTGACAAGGACTAAACTTTGTAATTTTAGGATCATCAATAAAAAATGATATCTTGAGTAGCACTTTATGTTTGTGTATTTTTCTTGATTTTTCCTGTTAGCTCTCTCAAGAGATTTTGCTGAATCAGGAAACCGTAGGGTTGATCTGCTGATCAGAGTTCTGACCGCTTATATTGCGATGGTTCAAACAATCTTGGTCTGTATTCTTTCGAGATCGAGAAGTTGTCTCGGCCAAATCTTGTAAGTTGGCTAAACTTTGTGTGAAGGAATAATCTTGGCTAGCGATAGATCATTCGGACTCGTCATGCTTTTGATTCCTCAAGCCATTGTAATCCGCCCTTAGCAGACTAGGCAGTAGATCGGACCAACACCTGTCTTCACCTGTCTTCAAGCGTGTGCATCACTGTGAGTGGAAACAGTGATCCTGACGAGTTGTCTGAGTTAAGCTTCATGAGCTCTGACTGAACATTCACATTTCAAACCATCTTTGGCCGCTCCTGGCGGACTAGGTCTTGGATCGGATTATAAGTTATCGTCGTCGGTCGTAATTGACTAAACTTTGGCAAGGTTCGGCGATCATTTTCTGTGGTTGGACAATGATCCCTAGCAAGCCATCTTGATCAAGCGCTGTGAGCGTTGACTAGACTCACTTTCTAAGCCATTTTCATCCATGCTTGGTGAACTACGGTCTTAGAGCGGACCAGAAGGTGTCGTCATCAATCGAAACTGACTAAATTTTGGTTGGGTTCAGCGACCATTGTTTGTAGTTGGACAATGATCCCTGGCAAGCAATCTTGATCAGGCGTCGAGAGCGCTGACTAAACTTCCACTTTCTAAGCCATCTTCATCCACGCTTGGCGAACTACGGTCTTAGAGTGGATCGAAAGCTATCGTCATCAGCCGTAACTGACTAAACTTTGGTTGGGTTTGGCAATCATTGTATGTAGTTGGACAATGATCCCTGGCAAGCCATCTTGATCAGACGTTGAGAGCACTGACTAGACTCTCACTTTCTAAGCCAGCGTCATCCACTCTTAATGGACTAGGCATTAGAGCGGACCAGAAGCTATCGTCATCAGTCGTCGCTGATAAAATTTTGGTCTGGTTTGGCAACCATTGTCTATAGTTGGAAAATGATCCCTTGCAAGCTATCTTTATCAGGCATTGTAAGCGCTGACTAGACTCTCACTTTCTAAGCCATCTCCATTCGCGCTTGGAGAACTACGATCTTAGAGCGAACCAAAAGCTATTGTCATTAGCCTTAGCTAACTAAACTTTGGTCGGGTTCGGCAATCATTGTCTATATTTGGACAATGATCCTTGGCAAGCCATCTTGATCAGGCGTTGTGAGTAATGACTAGACTCCCACTTTCTAAGTCATTGTCATCAGTTTGTCGCGGACTAGGCGTTAGAGCAGACCAGAAGATATCGTCATCAAATGGAACTGACTAAACTTTGGTCGGGTTGGGCCACCGCTTGGCCTTGAGCGTGTAAGTCTGACTTGGGTATCCTGACTTGCTTCGCCCAATAGTACGACACGGGGGTCGAACTAGCAAATTTGATTCTGAAGTCAGGTCGCAATAGATTGTTCGGACTGAATTTCAACCAAATTTGATGAACAACAGTGGAATTTTAATAGAGTAGGTACCTTGGATTTATTGACAGTATCTCTGTAGGTGTGCTTCACACTCCATGGGCGCCTAAGGCTTTCGTCGCTTGCGTTTGAGTATGTACTAGGCAAGGACTGTGATTTCATTTTTTGAGTTAATCTCGACATTTTCTGATTTTAAGAAATATTTCGATGTGTAAAGAAAAAACGCAAAAATTTCGAGAATACATGAAATGTATATAATAAATTTCGATAGTATTGGATACATGTGAAGAAATGAGAGGCAATTAATATATTCCACATTAAATGAAGCCTAAATACCAAGAAACGAAACAAACATGAAATCAATATATAATTAGAAAATTAGGGAGCGATTTCAAAAATCTATATATAAGTAGATAAAATGATAATTAGAAAATCAAGGGGTGGTTTTAAAAATCAATAACTGATTAGAAAGAAAAAACCCTCGAAATTTACGAAAAAACTCTTGGAAAAATGTAATTTTTGGTACTTGGTTTTTGTATTTTTACGAATAAATCTCGAAATTGACAAAAATAACTCAAAATTTTCCGATATAATGTAATTATTTATTTCGCTCTTTTTCTTTTCGTAATTTCAAAAAAAATGAAATTTTCTGTGAAATTTCACGAAATCTCATTCCTTGGTACTGGGCCATTTTCCGTCTTTTGAGCCGTTTAATTGGGGCCACTAGTTGGATGTGTGTTTGCTTGGGCCCACTAGTTGGCTGCACGTTTGCTTGGGCCAACTAATTGGCGGGGCCCTGTTGGCAAGATTGTCGTGCCACGTGTACAATTTGGTATTAGCTACTCCCCTCAGTTAATGGGGCTGCGCGCAATGCCATTAATTCAATAAATGTTGACTCATATAGTTGCAATTAGAACCGTCGCCTCCTTATTTCTTGTATGACATTTACTGCTGACTTAACTGCTGGGTGACTTCGTTTCGTGAACCTTCGCGCCTATATATATGCTGATTTTCACCATTTCAAGCAATGCCATGAACGTTGTAGAGCATGTTATTCAAATACATCTTTCTATAAAACACGTTTTGAATTTTCCAAAGGGTGAAGGAAAATCTCCGTTGTTAGAGTCTTCGAATGTTCTAACATTTGCAGTGATGAGTCTTGACAAGACCTGCAATTAGGTGATGCCACCTGGTTTGGATGAGCATCCAATCGATTCCATGGGACCTCATAATTTATTTTTACATTGCGAAGAAGAGTTACGAACTCCCCCTTAAAGGTCAAGTTTGTCTTCCATATTCCGGTGCTCCCTTGGCGTTTCAGCCATCCAGTCTGGGAAATAACATCTGCAACCAATTTTGAGTAATTGTTCCTACTGCTACTTCCTGGGTCTCGCGCGTAATGCCACAACCAGAAGGTATATTGGCGGAGCGGAGCTCCTGGGGACACGACCTGTGTTCCTTGGGTGCTAACTCTACATCACCCCAGGCATCCCTTTCTAAGTGATCGCCTCCGCAGCCTGGCTTGGCTACCTCTGCTACCACTTTCAAATCATCCTTGCAAGGAAGATTGGCGGGGCAAAGTATCTAGCGCGTACCTGCAACCTACTTCGGGTACTTTTGCTTTCATTTTTGAATCTTCTTCTAAAGTCAGATTGATGAAACGAAGTCTTGACGTGCGTTTCAACGGATCCATACTCACGCCGGACTTAGATACTTGAAGTGTACAAATTTTTGTACTAGTCAGTCGGGCAAGCTTTGTGAGCCAATGGTGTTATGGTCAAGTGGTTAGGGCTATGTGGGTTTATCCCCCACGTCTTAGGTTCAAGACGCGCCGGTGGCATGGTTACTTTCTTATGGTGTTGACCTGTAGGTCGCACCTTGTTGATAGGTTATGGGATCCTATAAAAACCCAGCTCGCTTTCCAAAAAAAAAAACAAAAAAACAACTTTCTTAGTAATCAAGTCTTTTTTCTATAGTTCGCGTTTTATTCCTTGAATGAATTTGTATCATATTGGCTTGTGCGAACAATTCTTCTAGAATGAAAAAAGAAAAGAAATCAAAACAATAAGATAGTTTGACATTGAGCGGAAACTAAGCTTATCTGACCCTGAAAGAGATGTGCATGGTCCTGACTCAGACTATGTAGCTCCTTGGCGAAGTGTCACATTTCACCAATGATAGTGAAGTCACAGAAAAGTGAACTTCGTACGAGCGGGTCGTTCCTCACTGGTTGCCAGCTTTTGGAGTAGGCGCTAGTTTGTCAAAGTATTGCTACTTAGCTTTGTATTGAATTGGAGTGACAGATGGGTGGTATTTCCAGTGCTAGATTCTGACTCGTCGTATAGTTGAGTCTCAGTTATCAGAGCTTTGTCTTTGTTTGCAAGAGTTGGGTCGTGTTTAAAGGTGGCTTCCACACTCCATCCATGTAAGGTAGTGGAGGTTTGTTTTTTTGGACAAGCCTTGCCATGGCTCATGCAATCCGCATGAACTCCCCATTTCTCGTGTTTCGTTTCCACTGAGGTGGCACTAGCCAACCATTTTGGCTGGCGGACATTGGGTCTTCCCCTTAGACTGACTAGAGTTTTTTCGTCCATAAGGGGTGATTTTTCCCTCTCATTTGCACCTGGTCTCTAATATGTCTGTCCCGCGGGCCCGAGCTATAATTGCTAACAATCCAGCTGTTTCAACGCTGCGTAGTGGCAGTCTCTCGCTAAAGGTTGGTCTCCTCTAATGGTCTCTTCCACCTAATTGGTCGTGTACTTGATGCATTGGTGAAAAATGGAGACTACCACCTCCATCCGGTTGAGCCAAGGCCTTCCCAAGATAATGTTGTAGGTGTATGGGGCATCAACCACCATGAACTCCTAGAAAAGGAGTTTATAGTTGTGGCTCTCCCGCCACTACTGTTAGCTTGATATTCTCGATAGGAAAACACTTCTCTCCGTTAAACCCGATCATCGGGTGACTAGCAAGTGTCAAGTTCTTCTCTTTGAGATGCATGCTGCGGAATGTGTTGAGGAACAAGACATTCAAAGAGCTCCCTGTGTCTACCAAGGACCTTTTCACTTCTCATTTCGCTATGAGGACCAAGATGACCAGGCCGTCATTGTAAGGAGAATGGACACCTTGGAGGTCCTTGTCCATGAAAGTCAGCGACAGGATCGGGTTCTGAACACGAGCATGTTGCACCTGTTGGTCCTTCATTTCATGGAGCGTCTTCTTTCAGGACCTGTTGGACTGTTCAGTTTCTGAGCACACTCCATGCGGGTACAATGTCCGCCACCTTGTCTTAAATTTCTTTGATGGCTTCTTCTCCTTCTTCCGCCCAGTCTTGTCTCTCGTCTCGGCTCAGGAATTCTTTGAATTTCCCCCTCTTGATCTAGTGCTCAATATTTCTTTTGAGATTTTTGCAGTCTTCGGTATCATGTCGCTGTCCTTGTGAAAGAAGCGGTATTTTCCATTGTTCCGCCGAGAGGGATCTCCCCGGAGTTTGGCAGGCCACTTCACTTTTCCCTAATTCTTAATGGTATTGAGGACATCGGACAGGCTGGAGTTGAGGGGAATGAAGGATTGGGATTCGACGTAGCTGGAGGCTTTATCTGGCCTTATGCGGCCAGAGTCTGGCTTGTTGTCATTCCGCTTCCTCTTATTTCTGTCATCTCCTCCTATTTATTTCCCTCCTGCAAGTGAAGGGTTCCGCCGAGTATTTCCACCGCTTGTGCGATTTGTTGAACTTGGGTTGTCAATCGATCCATCCTTAAGTCCGTCGTTGTTGTCGTCGGCCTGGGGGTCCGAAGTTGTTCCCCACGCGAGGCCAGTGCCGCCGAAACTGGTGGCGCTCCGCTGGTTCGAGCGTTTGAGAGCTTAGCGATTTTTCCAATATTGTGAGATCTCATAGTTACCATCTTTATGGACTATAAGAAAAGGGTGTCATCGCTATTTTCTTAGGAACTTTGTCGTTCCCCACCGACAACACCAAACTGATGGTGTCAAATCATGTTTTCCTTGACTTTGACCTGCACAGGGAATACACGTAAGCCAAGGTCCACTGTTGTGGCAGCCGATGTCACTCTAATGCATAAGTCAGACAAGGCTTGAGAAATGTGTAATGCTGTAAATTGGGTTCTATAGCGTACCTTTGTTCCTCAACCTTGTGGCATATTTATCATGCGAGAGTCCTTGTTCGGCTGGGCCTTGGTGACGTAATCTAAGGAAAGATATCTTGTTGGAGATCATTTCATTTTAGGAGTCGTCCATGTAGGAGAGTTTACCTACACGACTTGTGCTCCTAGATCTACTCATATTCTTCCCTTGTGAAGTGTTGTCCATGCAGGAGAGTTTCCATGTACGAATTATACTACAGTATTTGTTTTTTGATAGGAGTCAGTGTATTGCTAGCCTATCCATCTTAGGTCGATCCCCTAGATACTTTATTAGGTCTTACGGATATTGGGCTTGAACATGTGACGTATGGGCTTAATAGGGTGTTGTTGTTTGGGTACATCCTCATGAACCCAGCTCAAGTGGGCTTCAAATCGTCTGGGCTTTGCCAGATTGGGCATAATTAGGCCTGCTTTACTCTGTTGGCGAGATCATCATGACTCGTATACAACACAGATTACTAGACGGTTTGGTGTATCATCAGTTATAATCCAAATAAACTGAACCAAGAGGTATGTCTAATTGAGTAGGATTATCAAGTGCAGAAAAGAACATGCCTTAATAGATTACAATCATATTGAGATTTAGTCTTGTGTGGGACTTGTCTAAGACATAGTCGCTGTTCTTTTTGTAATACTAGATTTAGGATTGAGCCAATGCCCTCGGCTTTTCTGTTTTTCTTTGTGTCTTGAGTTCACGAATGACATGTTGTAGTTGCAAACTTGTTTATGGATTATATTATACTTGTGGTGCATTGTCTTAACAATAGCTTGTTCGTGGTACCTTGATAAAATGAAGACAATGCGATTCAACGAGCGTGTCTATAGAATTGATTAAACACAAAGGCATGTTTGTTACCTCGATTTGAAAATGACTTGATGCCTTGATTCAATATGACTTGATGCCTTGATTGAATATGGACTTGTTTGTGGCCTTAACAAATTGTTTGTTGTGCCTTATATCATACAAGGACTTGTTTATTCCCCTGATTCAACAATGATTAGTTCATTACTTGATTCAGTAAAAAGTTTTTATTCATGATGTGCTGATTTAGTAATGTTTTTTTTGTGATTGATTCAACAAAAGCTAGTTCATGATGTCTAGATTCAAAAAGTATTTGTTCATTGTAGGGATGGCAATGGGGCGGATTTGGGCAAATTCATCCCCGCCCCATCAGTGATTACAGATCCCCAAATCCGCCCCGTCAATCTGTTTAAAATTTTAGACAAAAACCATCCCCGCCCCGAACAGATTGGCGAATATCCGCCCCGATCCGCCAATCCGTTAAAGAAGTTTTAGTTCTAGTGGGTTGATGGTTGCCTGCCCTGATCCGTCTCGCCTATCTATTTTGGGCCAAAAATCACCACCACTTCGTCCTCTTTAAGTTGCAATCTTTTCTCTTTCCACCCCTAAAACTGAAAGCAAAGCAGTGAAGATGTTGCAGAACCACCCATCACCCTACATTCCCCGATCCCTAGCAAGATTAGGCCTCCAAAATCCTAATTCCCCCTCCCTCTCCAACCACCACCCCCAAACTCTCTAAATCCCAATCCCTTCACTACCAATCCCACCACCACCACTACCCTCCTTTCTCTCCTCCCACCACTCTCCCGAACCCAAACCCTCCTCTTCCACATGGCCTTCTTGGCCAACAAGTTCTTCCAACTCTCCCCAAACTGATCCATCTGGCTCTCCTCTTTCCGTGGCTCTCTCCTTTATTTCATCCCCATCCAATCCAAAACCCTGACCCTAACCACACCCCTCTCGATTCCAATCCTTCTTCCAACAAAGAAATTATCACCCTTTTCACTTTGCAAACCCAGCTCTTCGAATCCGTCGCCCAGCTTCAGGAGAATCTTGATCTCCAAGATGCAAAGAATACAGGCTAAAGATACTATTATGCTTAACCTCGCCAATAAGCTCAAGGAGGCTGAGCATGTTCTTGATGTTCTTGTGGACGATTACTCAATGAGAAGAAGAAGAAAAAAGAAGATAAGACTTACTCACAGTCTCTGATCGAATGAAACAAAGAAGACGGATGAAGATTTTAGAGAAGGCAAAGATTTGAGCGAACCTGATGTTCGTTGTGGCAAGATCCGAACGTGAGAGAGTCTTTGAAAGAGGCATAAATTTTAGGGTTAGGGTTCTATGTTTCCTTTTTATAGGCTAGGGGTATTTATGTAATCTCTTCAATTAAAAAGATATCCGTGGGGCGGATATGGCCAAATCCGTATCTGCCCCGATTAATAAACGGATACAGTTTGTATATCCGTATTCGCCCCAACTTCCATTTAGCCATAACCAAAACCGCCCCAAACGGAGTAGACCGGGTGGATATCTTTGAAAATCCGCCTCACTACCATCCCTAGTTCATTGCCTTAAAGTACTAAGGACTTGTTGTGGCCTTTATAATCAATAAAAAACTTGATCGTTGCCTTGAGTCGACAAAAAACTTCTTTGTTGCCTTGATTCAACAAATGACTTGTTTGTTGCCCTGATCCAACAATGGCATATTTATGGTTCCTTAATTCAATTAGAATTTGTTCATATCGAAATGATGTTCTGCAAAAAAAAAAAAAGCTAGTTTGGTCTCGAACAACTTATCCAGGGAAATGGCTTGTTTTCGTAATTGAATTTCTTATTTGCTTTGTTTGATTCTAACATTTATCCATGACATTGCGGGAAGAATTTGAGTGAAATCTGTATTGTACCAAAAATGTAGACCATATATCCTTTTCAACACAAAGACTTTACTCGCATTCTCATCTTGAATCAATTTATTCAGGGGAAAAATATATATTCATCTTTGATTTTTCATCTTCGAAATTTGATTTAATCCCTATTATTGGATAGGTAAATATTGCCCTCTGGAGTATAAGCTATATGAAGCCAATATGGTTATAATCCAAATAAATTGATAGAGTAGGATTTTCAAGTGCAAGAAAGAACACGTCTTAATAGATTACAATCATATTGTGATTTAATATTGTATGGGACTTGACTAAGACATAATCATTTTTCATTTTATAATATTAGATTTAGGATTGAGCCAATGCCCCCAGCTTATCATATCTTTCTTTGTGTTGTTGAGTTCGTGAATTACATGTTGTAGTTGCAAACTTGTTTATGTATTATATTATACTTGTGGGTGCATTGTCTTAACAATTGCTTGTTCGTGGTGCCTTGATAAAATGGGGACTTGATGCGATTCAACCAGTGTGTGTCTATAGCCTTGATTCAACACAAAGACTTGTTTGTTACCTCGATTTGACAATGACTTGATGCCTTGATTCAATAAGGACTTGTTTGTGGCCGTAATTCAACAAGGAATTGTTTGTTGTGCCTTGATCCAACATGGACTTGTTTATTCCCCTGATTCAACAATGAGTTGTTCATTGCTAGATTCAATAAAAAGTTGTTCGCGATGTGTTGATTCAGTAATGATTTTTTTTTGTGATGCCTTGATTCAACAAAGGCTTGTTCATGATGCTTTGATTCAAAAAGTAGTTGTTCATTGCCTTAAAGTAATAAGGACTTGCTGTGGCAAAACTTGGTCGTTGCCTTGATTCAATAAAAAACTTCTTTGTTGCCTTGATTCAACAAAGGGCTTCATTCGTTGCCTTGATTCAACAATGATTTGTTTATGGTTCCTTAATTCTACTAGGATTTGTTCATATCGAATTGATTCTTTTGAACTTGAGTTACCTTGATTCAACGAGAGTTTTTTTGTTGCCTTGATTCAATAAGTACTTGTTCATTGCCTTAAATTAATAAAAAATGTTTGCTACCTTAAATTAATAAGGATTTGCTTGTTGCCTGATTCAATCAAAAACTTGTTTGTCACCTTTAGGGCTGAACAAAAAACAGATCAAACCGACTAAACCGACCGAACCGATTGGTTCGGTTTAAATTCGGTTCGGATCGGTTTCGGTTTTAAAAAATTCAAAACCGAAGTGGTCGGTTCGGTTTTCGGTTTCTATGTGATTTTAACCGACCAAACCGAACCGATCGAATATATATAATAAATAATATATTTTTTATATATAAATAATATAATATGTTTAAAATAATCGATCGGTTCGGTTTTATTTCGGGTTTGGTTCGATTTTAGTCGGTTCGGTTTCGGATCGGTTTTGTTAATGGTCGGTTCGGTTTCGGTTCACGGTTTAGGTGAAAAATCGAACCGATGGTTCGGTTTTCAGCCCTAGTCACCTTGATTAAACAATGACTTATTCCTTGCCTTAAATCACTAAAGACTTGTTTATTGCCTTGATTTAACAACGACTTATTCATTCATGCTTTGATATAACAAGAACGTGTAATTAACTAGGATGCGTTTATTGTCTTAGATCAATAAGGACTTGTTCGTTGCCTCAATTTAACAAGGACTTATTCGCTGTCTTGATTTAGCAAAGACTTGTTCGCTGCCTTGATTTAACAAGGACTCATTCATTGCCTTGATTTAAGAAACGCTTGTTTGTTGCCTTACATCAATAAGGACTTGTTGCATTGATTTAACAAGGACTTGTTTGTTGACTTATTCATAGTGCCTTAAATTTAAAATGGACTTGCATGTTGTCTTGGACAAGGAGCCTTGATTTAACAAGGACTTAATTCATGATACCTTGATTTAACAAGGACTTGTTTGCCACCATGATTTAACAAGGATTAATTCATAATTCCTTGGTTTAACAAGGACCTAAAAAGTTGGATCAGAAAATAGGAATTAAGTTGAATTTTGTACATATTACAATCTTTGACTATAAGCACAAGAAATTTCATTATTTTTAGTAGGGACGGACACAGGATGGGATGGACCTCATCCCCATCCCATCCCGTTTTTTATGGATTGGGACAGGACGAGACGGGATAGACCTCATCCTGACCTCGTCCCATCCCAAACGGGTTCGGGACAGGACAGGATGAGCATGTACTAAATTTTGGATTGAAAATTTTGGATATACAAAACATGTAACTCTAAAAACAACTATATAACTTTAGGCCATTGATTATTATTGGTCAATTTCATTAGTTTTTACTCCTTTTTTTAGAACCACTATTGAAGATAGCCATTTTTTCGTACATTGCTAAAGAAAATTATCAATGGGTTTGTCATTTAAATACTACGATGAACACACATTGTTGTTGTCAAGAGTTAGGAAGAGGAAAAAAAGAAGGGAGAGGGTTTGAGTTATTTAATTATCTAGATGAGTCACATGGAAGCTTGTGAGAATAAAATAGTCATGTTAATAAATAAAACAACAAATAAAATAGTCATGCCAATAAATAGTTTCATACTACATAGTTCATACTAAATATTAAGAAAAATCGGTTCGGGACGGAACCGGATGGGTGGGATTAATCAATCCCAATAAGACCCAAAAAAAAATTGAAAAGGGACAGGACGGGATCGAGATCGCGGGATGGGATGCCCACCCCTAATTTTTAGTCTTCAAATTGTTCGGTCTAATATCGTATGCCATTCGGACTTGAGCCACTAATCAAATACTCTTATCTTCGACTTGATTTTGTCTAGGCCACATGTTCAAGACAACCTGCTATTTGAAATAATTTGGCCTGATCGAAGCCGTTGAGCAAAGTCTTGAAATTATTCACCATCACATATTTTTATCTTAAATAAATCATGAACCTCTTTCAAGGACTTGCAATTACACATAAATTGGTCTATGAAAGGTTTGCACATGGTTGAACCTAGTCGGACTGAACTAGACCATTTAAATCTCGAACTGAACTAGCGATTCTGATCTCGAACAAAATTTCAATCTTGGATTAAACTCGTGATTTTGATCTCAAACACGATTTCGATCTCGCACGCGATTTTGGATTGAAGTCATTGAATAGAACTAAATACGAAGTCGTAGGCATGAGTCTCAATAACGATACTAAGCAGCATGAAGCAAGGACATACCTAGCTTTCCTGTTCAAAACTTCCCCTTTGCCAAGAACTTCAACTTTATTAGAAAAGTTGTACTTGGTAGAGACCTGAACGAAGCAAGGACAAAGACACATGTACTTTAAGCTTACTTTAATACATGAATGAAAAAAAAATAAAGGTGTTCTTCAAAACTTGTGGTGACTCTTGTCAAAGACATGATAAAAGTGGTTGTCGGTTTAGTGAAACATGGACGACGCCAAAAATGTACTCAACTAATCACAAATTTAAGACCACACTTCAAGCTTAGAAAAGTGGGGAACTAGTAACCGAGCTAAAAGAATCTGAAGTTTGTTTGTTCTAGACATGTTTGGCCAAAGAAAGTGTATCCGAGATAGATAGCTAGAGCAAATAGAAGTTTTCCCCAAATATTCTAGCCTCTCAAAAGTGAAACCCCCTTATAAAAAATCTTTTTCCTATTTATAGGCAACAAAGAGTACATATTCCTCAATCACATGATGACACTTGTCCTTATAGTTTGTTGCACTTATCCATCCAAGTTATAACATTTTCGGTTTAGTTATCAAACTTGGCTTGCTACTTCAATCTCCGGCTTCACAAAATTGGACTTGGATCTTTGGGGCTTAAACCTTAGATAACCCCAAGCTACATAGTTCAAGCTCAAGATTTATTCCTTGCTTGTTCATATTAATTAAACATGGACTTCAAATAATAAATCTAGATTTTAGGTATCTACAACACTCATCAAGCATGTTTTGTGCTTACATGAAAGGAATACAACATAAATCAGTGAGATCAGATACAATAGCAACTGTCTTGAAAATTTGAGCACATAAGCAACTCTCCATTATAAGTAGGTTTAAAATGAAGAACAAAATTATGATGCTGTAAAAATCATTGACATTTTATAGAGATCGAAGCAGACCTTGAAATGTGACCCTCGCTCTTGAACATTGAGTCAGGCCTTGTTCATTCTCATGATTCCGTTGTTCTGGATTCATTGTTCTTCTATGATCTCATTATTGTTTCATTTTCCTTTCCCCTAAGGTTTCGAGTCTAGAAAAGGGAAGAGAACCAAAGATTGAGGGGGTATTGGGCAAATGTTGATTGCAAATGCAGAATATAGTTAAAAAATAAAAATTAAAAAAATTAAAAAAAAAAAAGGGAAAGAGATGTAAATTTTCATTTTGTAATTTGTATTTGCTTTCCACTCAATTCTCTAAACCATTGTGAAGTCAAGAGATTTAGAGAGGAGAAGAAAATGTTTGAAAAGAAAGGAAGGGGAAAGTTTGCAAGAAAAAAATAAAGTGTCTCTTAACCAATATAGGGGTAAATAACACCATACAGCCAATGAAATAGCTAGAAAAGATTTTGAATGCAGAGAAATAAAAAAAAATTCTTAAATATCTTACATCCTATGTAAATTTTTAGAAACCCATAAAATAGATTTCAACAAATAGTTTTAAGGGGTAAAATTTCTTAGATCTGAGAAATCTCAGAAAACATAAAATCAAATAGAAGTTCCGCAACTACTTATGACTCCATAACCTTTCTGTAAATACAATCTTCGTAATTCTCAAATAGCATTGGAGTTGTATGGACAAGAAGCAGATTCGCAAAGAACAGAACTGAAACAATGATCAAGCAAGTCCAGAGTATTATGACACTTACTGGCAAAACTAATCAATCTTGGTGTTAATACAACTTCACTCTATAGGATTCTTCTATTTGGACATGCTTCTATGCTTCACTCTTTTTTTATCCTCAAACCATTCGCCAACAGTTGCACACATTCCTTTATTTTTATTTGACTTTTTTTTCACAATAACCAGCTTACCAACAGTCGGCAACTGAGTGATACTATAGACGTCATTGATGGTGATAGTCATATCTTCAAAAGGGAAGTTAAATGTCTTGGTCTCAAGTTGTCAATGCTCGATGAAAGCACAATTACTTCACTTGGTTACCCTATCAACATGATCCTTACAATAATCGATCGAGGGACATAGACAACTCTTATAGACCATAGAAATTACTTCACTTGGCTACTCGCTCAACTTCCAAACTAAATTTTTTATATTGTTGTTGATATCTCAACTCGCCTAGTTCCTAAATACAATAACCAATAAGCAATAATAAAAACTAGTCAGTGTCCAAATAATATAAAAACAATAAGTACTGCATATTTTAAGAACTTAAAAGTATTATAATTACCTCATCACCAGCCCAAATGAACTGAGGAACATGGTCATCATAATCATCTACTATGGAGCCATCTTTGGGACTACCAGGATAAAAACTTTGTCATATTATTCATCTTCATCGGAACCAGGTTATTAAAAAATAATTCATCTTCACTTTATGCCTCCTCATCTCCCTCACCCTCTTCATTTTGAACATCCACATCTCCCTCAACCTCTTCATTTTGAACCTCCTTATCCCCATCACCCTCTTCATCCCCTTCATCCTTTTCCATTTCCTCAACCTCATATGCAACACCATCACCAACCACACCACGTTGACTTTGCGATAACTTTTGGAGCGTCGTCGCTTCATCCGCGTCAATCAAATTACTCTCCATTTCATCCTTGTTGTCGTTTCTTTATTTTTATTGCAACAACATTTTTCGTAAATATTGTCATTGGTCATCTTTGAGTTGGATGATCCCCACTACTACCACCATCGCCACCACCAACACTAACCAAAAAAAAAGAAGACGCAACGTCTTTGTTTGTTTTTGTCATACTAAACATTTAAAACAAAAATGGGACATGACATTCCTTGCTTAGTTCAATGAAGATTTAGAGTTTCGAAATTACCTGAGTTTGTGGGTTTGGTTGAATGTATACAATTGATGAAGATGAAGAGGAACCCCTACAACAACAATCAAGCAGAAAAAAAAAAACCAAAAAAAATATGATGATGCAGCAATTCGCACACAAAATTGCCCCCAAATCGCAGCAAATAAAACACCAAAACGACCTCAAGTCGCACACAAAAACCCTAGTTTTGTATTGCACAGTGAGAGAAAGTGGGTGAGACAACATAGCAGATAGTAATGGTGAGAAGAGAGTGAATGTGAATATTCAAATTTTGGGGGAGTGAAAAAGAAACGTTCATGGGAAAGTGAATGAAAATAAAGATGGATTGTGGAAGTTCAAGGTTTATATTGGTGGTGTCTTTCATTAGGTGGTGGTGCAATTCAGAAAGGTGGTGATGTCCTTTAGAAAGTAGGACAATTGTGATGACCTTCAGCAGAATTGGTGGTGTCGTTTAGTCATTGCCTTAATTAAAAGACAAATGAGCATTGATTTCATGAGGTTTAATTTCATGCAACGGTGGAACCAATAAGGACAAAATTTCAAGTCCATTATGGAAGACCTGAGGGTTACTTTTTTCTTAAACAATTTTTTTTACACTAAAATACCCAAATTTGAAAAAAATTATTTCTGAAAATAAAATAAAATAACAGTAATATACTATTCATTGCTGACTGGGACAAAGTCAAATCAAAATGATTGGAGATAAAAGATGGTTAGGATTGAAAGTTGGGAAATATATTGAAGTTTGAGGGTTGAGATTCATTTTTTATGATGACATATTTGTAAATTTAAAATATGTAGAAGGGCAAAAATAATGAAATTTTTTTTAAAAAAAGTTGGTGAAATGTACATGTAGCGGAGAGAGAAAATATTGTGTTTTCCTTTTAGCAAAAAATTTTTTTATCATAACTATCTATATCGTTGTCGGATTTTAGTAAACTTAGTATCGTTGAAATGCATTTTTGAAGATCTTTCAAACAAAATCATTAGTCAATACAAGTGCTAAAATTTTCAAAATATATATTTTATAATTAAAAAAAGCATATAACGTATTTCACGTCTTTAATATTTTTCAAAGCAATGAGAGGGGTCGATCATACTAGAAAAAATGAGTCGGGCATCTTAATGCACATTTAAACAAAAATGCTAAACTTCATGTTTAGGCGAATTCAAAGATTGGGGGAGAATTTATTCTCGACGTTTAAATTTTAGTCCCAGCTAGTTCAATTTTGACCGAGTCTAACCCTAAAATTTATAATATATATTTTTATCTTAGAATAGGTTTACACTTAATACTTACTCAGAGCGAAAATAGGATAGTGATGGTGTTCAGTACAAAATATTTAGCAAAAATAAAATTATGTGGAGTGCCAACGGCACGGGACATACTCTAGTATATATATAAGTGAAAAGTTTCAAAATTGATGTGTTGTTGTGTCAACTGCAGCCAGAGCTAAGAGATGCACCACTTCCCTTTTTTGTGCCTTCTTCGTCCTTCTTCCTTCTTCTCCCCTTGATCCTCGCTAAACATACATAAATAGTTCATAAGAAACACCTTATATACGCGCACGTAGAGCACATATCCAAGCACACGTCGACACCCTAGTCCCCTTTAAAGTACGTTTTTCCTTTCCCACCAAACGTACCAACCCACCCCTGCGCATTCTAAGACCAAACCATCCACTATAAAACCTTCCCTCCCAACAATTCCTTCAAAACCAAAATTGAGGAACACACTATTCTTCCAAGAACCCGCCATATCCCTCTCTTCGTCTTTCAATTGGCATCACAACCACCAACACAAACACACAACTCACAGACCCAAATGGGCTTCTCTCTCTTCTCCAATCACTCGAAATCACCACTGTCAGTGTCAGACTCCCGGACCCCACCCAGACACCATCAAAACCTTGTCCTTCTCTGTGGTTTCTCTCCTCCCCGAATTCACTTTGAACCAATCAAAAGCCCTTTGATGCTCAATAGCCACGCTACACAAGTAAGTATTTCATTTCTTCATTTCCTAGGCCTCTCATTCATACTTCTTAGCATTTCTACCGAGAATCCAGTAGTCTGATCCATTTTTGTTTCCATTAAAACTAAGGTTAAATGATGTTGTTGCAACAGCGTTCTTTGTGTTTGCCCTCATTACACAAGTAACTAAAACAAGATCTAAACCAGCAACAATAAACAATAAGTGAAGGATCAGGTAACATGCCTCTGCAGATTGAGAATTAGGACAGTCAGGTAAACATGTCAGTTGGGAACGGGTTACATGATAACCTTTTCCAAAACATGTTGCACTGCTTCCTTGAATACCAAGAACTCGCTCTGACATGGAAATGTCATTAAGAAAGAGTGGGAAAAAATGCGTGAACCAGTGTACATGCACTAAAGCAAGGAAATCTTCCACGTAAATAACAAGCAGCTAATACTGGAATGAGATGACTTGCTGTGTTTTCAAAGATCATCTACATCTCCGTAATAAAATGAGTAATTCAACTGCTCACTGACTGTCTTCAGTAAACTATTCTACTTGGAGAACAAAACTTTGTATTTGTTGCTTCTTATAAAGTTGAGCTCTCAAAACAAACCATGTTATAAAATGTAACATGCATAAACATCAACGAGTTTAAATGGAAAGAAAGAACAGTGTGTGGCAGAAGTAACCAAATGTAGAAGCTCAAACCCTTTATCACATAACAATGGTATAATCTGCAGCCAGTTCAGCCCCACAAACTTGCAAAACCTTTATGTTCTTCTACATCCTTCATTGAGTATTATTCACACTTCTTATCTTGAGTACCAGTTTCACTGCTGCCTGGTGATGAAGGAACCTTTGTTTCAGAGTTGACAGGGGGGGGGGGCGCTGAAGAAACAGAAGGAACATCAACTTTTGGATTTGCAGGGTTAGGATCCATCAAGCTGGCTGCTATTGCAGCTTTCTAGTCCTCATCTTCATCATCTGGATAAGGTTGAAAAGCAGTGGTGTTTGGGTAAGGTTGAAAAGTATTGGTTTGGTGTGCAGAGACATTAGTTCTGTGCGGAACAGACTGTTTCTCATTGCAAGATTTTGTGATCCTCTGTGCATCATCAGGTGACAGCCACTGCCCATAACCATTACAAGCTTCGGCAGATGACATTGGACACTCCTTTGGAAAGTTCCCCCGGACAAGGAAGATGCTCCATCCATAGCCTCTAAGAGTGTCAAGGTAAGCAGCAAGGTAGAACTTGGAGAGATGTTCAGGGGCAGCATAGAGACTGTCAAAGTTATACTATTCCCCATTTACTTTCCTGATTGAAAACCAGTGGTCCTGCAAATGACAGATAAATGCATTCTCCATTTCAGGGTCGATTTGTGCAGGCTCTGCAACGGGGCAATTTAGGGGAATAACTTGCAAATCCCAGACCTCCAAAGCTTTCTGTAAAACCTGCAAGTGAGAAAATTCCAATTAAAGTGGGATGAGCAGTAATAAATCAATGAGTGCAGTGGATACCAAAATCACGAATGTAATGCATAAGTCTAATCCTTTCTCAGTTAAAATAAGAGTGATAGAAGAAACAGTTATCTGAAAATATCAAAATAACATAACATACTGTATCATTAGCAGTCCATGACACTTCTTTACAGGGAAGCACAAGTCTATTCTGTTTTTTTTCTTACAACAGAGTGTCTTCTTCTTCTCTGCCTTTGCACATCTTCTTCTCTATGCTTTATCTTCGAGTTTTTTTCTACTTGCAACAAAGATGAAGACACTCTAGTAAACCACTTTTATTAGATTATTGTTTTTGTTTATACGACTTATTAAAAAAAAGTATGATGTATCGACGTGTCCCCTAGTCTTATAATTTGGAAAATTATCGAATCGGCGTGTTGTGTTTGTATCCAACACGACGCGTGTCCGTGTCCATGCATCCTTGCTTTTGTATACCCTCGCCCATGACCATGCAATGTAAATATATTTAATTTTTCTTAACTGATGAATTAGCTTCATGTTCCTCTTAATGTAGTTTGGTGTCTAGTAACAACAAATACACAACAACCTTTCCATTCCAGGCAAGCCTCAAGGTAACTGTAGGACACCTAGATTGAAATGAAGCCAGCAAGACATCTAGCCAAATCCCTCAATGACCAGTGTTTGGAACACAATCAATCATCATCAAAGCCCATTTCCGATACTTTCGGGGTCGGCTACATGGATTTTGGTTCTCCAAGCAATGCGGTCTTCCCACATATCATCGCCTAATTCAAGATTAAGGATGTCTTCATTCACCCCTTTCATCCAAGTTTTAAATGGTTGTCCCCTCCACCTACACCTTCCATTAACTTGTCAATCAAGATATTTTCTAATTGGTGTCGTGCTTGGTCTCCTCCACACGTGGCCAAATCATGTTAAACGTCTTTCTCTAATTTTATCCTCTGTGGGCACTACACCCAAGTATTTCCTAATTCTTTCATTCCTAACTTTATCCTTACGGGTTTTACCACACATCCATCTTAACATACACATTTCTACTACTGCCATCCTATGTGTAAGTTGTCCCGTAGTAGTCCAACATTCTAAACCGTATAGCATGGCCGATCGAACAATTGTCTTATAGTATTTCTTTTTTAACCTTGCAGGCATCCATCTATCACATAATACTCCTGACGTCATTCTCTATTTCGTCCAACCAGCTTTAATCCTATGGTATACATCTTCTCCAATAGCCACATTCTTTTGAATTATAGATCCTAAATATTGAAAGTTGCACACTAAATATTCTGTCTTCGAACGACTAATTCTAAAACCCTTACTTTCTAAAGCCTCCCGCCACCTATCTAATTTTTTACCTAAACCTTCGCTGGTCTCATCAATTAAGACAATATTATCTGTAAATAATATGCATCAAGGTACATCTTCTAGCAGATGTCTCACCAACTCATCCATGGCCAAAGCAAAAAGGTATGGACTTAAGACCGACCCTTGATGTAGTCCTACTGACACTGGGAATTCACTGGAGATCCCGCCTACTAAGCAAACACTAGTTACAATCAATGAATGCAATAAATGATAAGTTCTGTGCAACATGGACATATCATATCCAACAACGTTAACATAAACATCTTGGTGCCCATCACCTCCCTTCCCCTCCCCCCACCCATCCCCAACAATCACCTAGTACCAAACTTTAGAAGATATCAACTTTTATCAGTGATTTAAAACAGTATCATATAGATCAGCTAGAATGGAAACTACAAAACTCCAAGAAGCTCTATTAATCAAAACTTCTTCAATTTAAAGGCACAAACCAAAATTGCAGTTAAATCATGCAAATGCATGGAGAAGCAGCCAACATAAACAAAAGTAAGACAAATGTTCACAATTTCAATCGATTTGACTGTCACTAAATTGCCTACTCTCAACTAGTTTCAAAATGATATTATTTTCCGTATAACGTCAAGTACTATAATTTTGTCAATTGCAACAATCCATAAGGAGGTATTAAAAAGCAACAAACTTATAGGTAGCAAACCTAATCATGGTTCAAAATATCCCAATATCTATACATGTTTAGGTGAAAATATCCATGATATATCTGGATATATGCCGATATTAAAGAAACTATCCACAATATCAGCGATATCTATCACTTTTCCAAGGGTCGATATATACTACCGATATTGATATTTTAAACCATGGACTTAATAGTGCTTCAAGTTGGTATAAAAGAAAAAAAGCAAAACCAATAACAAGATACAACCCTCATTGATCTTGCCTAGTTAAGACCAACAGGAAGTTGGTCAATGCCATTAATGATTCCTTTTCCCAGCCTGTGTCATACTAATGATTCCTTTTCCCAGCCCGTGCTACAGGTGTCATGCACCAAGGAAGGTTGAGGTTAGGAACTTGGGATGCACCAGACAGTTGGGATCAAGGTCTACATAGACCATTTGATTGGATTACCCTAATGATCAAACCATATTTTCAGCAAGTCACGAGAAGAAATGAGGATAGAAATATGTTCATTAAGAAACTGGTTTAGTCAACCTCTGTGCTTCTGGCAAATAGCAGAAAACCAACAAAGAGCAGAAGACCAACAAATAACAAGGGTGAAACCATATTCCAACTCTTCCTTCAATCTCCACCCACTCGTGATCTGAATCTGTTCCACTAATGAATTGGGCAAAGAAAATTAACAACAATAATAGATGGAAAAAATATCAAACCAAACAAGTAGTAGGACACAATGTATGCGGTATCAAGAAATTGCATCGACTTAGTTTTCTGACCTTTTTTGGTGAAATCATAAATTTTACTGAACTACGTAAAGGCAAAATGAAAATAAATTTGGAAGTCAAATAGGATTAATAGCATAATACCCAGCAACTCCAACTTCACAATGGCTCGTAAATGCTAAGAACAAGGATGCAAAGACTCTTCGGAAAACTTGCCGTATTTGTGTCTGACACTTGCTCGACACACCTTTGACACGTGTCAGACACTTGGTCTACGTGTCAATATGGTCAGACACATGTGGTAAACATGTCAGACACACCTCCACATACCCAAAACTGGGCCAAGACACAGTTAAGACTCGATAACCAACTTTATTTTATTTTTTATTTTTAGAAGCGAGAAACTTTCAATTACGATTTAAGAGTCAAGATAGAAAGGGCGATGAAAAGTCACTAAAGCATAAATGTAGTCTATGCTTCTTCTTAATCTTTGTTTATTCTTCTCTCTTCCACTTCTTTACTTTATTTTTTTTCTTGCGATAGAGTGTCTTCTTCTATACTTTTATACCTCTTCTTCTTTTTCTATATTGTTCTTTTCTATTTTTTTCTACTTGCAATAGAGAGATGAATGCATTGTTTGTATTTCACTTTCATCTCATACATTTTATTCTTTTCTATTTAAACTCTTTTTTATTGAATTGTTGTTTATTTTCATATGATTTAATTGAAAAAAGGTGTGACGTGTAGTAGCCAAGTCCTAATTTTTTGAAAATTATCGAGTCGGCATGTCGTGTCCGTGTTCGTGCATCCTTGGCTAAGAATATATATAATACTATTCATTAATATCATCTTAAGCTCAATACAGTATCATACTCATAAGACAAACTGTACCCATACAACTCAAACTTGTTTACTTGGACAATCTATATTTCCCGTTCAAGTAATAAAGTACGTATCAATCAAAATAAAGAAAAGATAGCTCAGAATAGGTAAGTATCAAATTTTTTGTATATTATGTTTTACCCTCTCAATTCAACCAAAAAAAGTAGAATTGATGGAGCACAACTAAATTAGGATTATCCGATTCAAATGATTTTCTTAAATCAAAATGTAAGGGATCCTTTAATTAGCATGTGTCATATTGCATCCTGTCCTTCCCTTCTATTAAGTTGATCAAAAAAATATATTTCATAAGCCTGTTTTGTCATAAAGTTGTCTTCTTTGCAACTCTACTTTTCACCATTTTCTATCATTAATGTCAGTATTCACATACTTTGTCTGCAATTTTCATACTTTGTCTGAAATTTTCTCATACTTTGTTTGAAATTTTCATAGAGATAAAGAGGTTAGCTACTAGCTAGCACTTCTTTGATACAATTTCCAAATTTACTAAAATGATAATTCCAACAAATGCCTCGTTAATGTTTTGCTTCAATTTCACTTTCCCCCTAGTTTAAAATGTTTGTACTATCAATTCACAATTGACAGGACATATTTGTCGGAAATCTCTTTCTTAAATATTTAAAACAACGAGACTTCCTCTCTGGCCAATAACTAAGATCCCCGTGGCGTAATGAAAATGCATGAACCAATCCTTTAGCTTTACGGAAAAGCCGGTAGATAGTGTATCCACTTTTGATTGGGAAACGTATAAATCTATTTCAAGTATTAGTAGATGATCTAATCATCTCATGGAAAAGAAGTAAAAGAATGTATCAATAATTTCATAGGCTCCTGTAAACTAGAAGAGCCATGCAGTATAAGCTTTTGCATGAAAGCAGAAAAACTCATACAACCAAAACAAGAAAAGGCAGCTAATTCTCAATTGAACAAAATGTTATTCAAATTCTCAAGTTAGGGAAAAAAAACAAGTCGGAAGAAATTGGTTAATGTGATAAAGTGGTGAAATTGAATCTCAAGAAAGATGACAAGTTGGGGAAGAAAAGCTTTACCTGTATACTAAAATCACCATCCATGGAAACATTATGTGACTCTTGGGACCCGAATCGAAGCAAATCATGGGAAGCGAGCCCAGTCCCCTTAAGCATCATCTGGCGCTCCTTCCGATCGAGATCAGAAGCGAGTGCAACCAAATCGAATTCAGATAAGAAAGGACCTTGCAACACTGTGTTGACGCAGTGTATGGCGCAGAGCTTCGATTCTTGCACCTCGTGGTACAACATCCCTCCATTGCTCGCCCCTTCCATCTCTCTTTGAAATCGATCCAATTTGAAAAAGGAACCGGAAGATCAAACCCTTTTAGAATTTGTTCTTAATCTTTGAGTGTGTTTTGTGTTCATGAACAACATGAAGAAGAAGAAGAAGAGAGAATGACTGCGGAGGAGTAGCGGATTTTTTTTTTTTTTTTTTGGAAAGTGAGCTGGGTTTTTATAGAATCCCATAACCTATCAACAAGGTGCGACCTACAGGTCAACACCATAAGAAAGTAACCACGCCGCCGACGGGTCTCGAACCTAGGACGTGGGGGATAAACCCACACAGCCATAACCACTCGAACATACAGCCTTAACCGTGGTAGTGATGATGGTTAAGAGAGAAGAAAAGATATTGTTTTGGTCACCGATTTTGCCAGTTAAAGCTTACTTGCTGACGTGGATATTACACGTGTAAAGAGAGTAGGTGGTCATTGGGGTGCATTGTATATGCTGGACCTATGCTGAAATGCGTAGATTGGTGCCTCGAGATTCGATAGATCCAACGGCGAAGAATCGAACAAGTAATTCGACAGCCTTCTTTACCTATTATTGGTTCCTGCTAAAAAACACCACCATTTCCCACTGAAAAACACCACCGATACCCTCCTTTCTAAAGGACACCACCACCTTTCTAAAAGGACACCACCAATATAAGCCCTTAACAAAAAAATTTCTCTTTCTCTCCCACATCAAAACGGTCTCTCCCACTCCAAAAGTTTGAACTTCGTACACTGTTCTCGCCGTCATTCTCCCTCTACTCTCTACTCTCTGTTATTTCCCTCTACCGTTACTGTGCGATATAAAAATTGGAGACTTCCTTGCGATTTTGGGTCTTTTGGTGTGCGATTGAGTTTGTGTGCGATTCTAGGGCTTAGTTGGTGTTGATTGGCATGTGGCCTCTTCATTGCTTAGTTGTGTTCGATTGTTTAACCAAACCCACAAATTCAGGTAAACTTGTTTCTCCCTCCGTTGTGTTTGATTGTTTTATTTTAATTGTTTCATATTTATTTTAAATGTTTAGTATAACAAAGACAAACAAAGATGTTGTGTTGGAGGTTGATTGTAGTGTTGGTGGTGGTGTTGGTGGTAATGTTGGTGGCGGTGTTAGTGGTGTTGTTGGTGGTGGTGTTGATGGTGATGTTGATGGTGTTGTTGGTGGTGTTGGTGGTAGTGTTGGTGGTGGTGGTGGTGTTGGTGTTGGTGTTGGTGGTGGTGGGGATCATCTAGCTAAAAGAGTACAAATGACGACATCTGTGAGAAAGACCGTAGCCGTAAAAAATAAAGAAAAGATGGAAGAGAAAAAAAACAAAAAAACAACGAAGGGATAAAAAAATGAGATGAAGATGAGAGAATATGAAATGGGGATTGATTTGATAGCCGCGGATGAAGCGGCGACACTCCCGTTGCTATCGCAAAGTCAATGTAATGTGGTCGTGACGTTGAGGAAGCGGATAAGAATGAGGGGGACGAGGAGGGTGAACAAATGTGGGGGGATGCAGAGGGTCAAGAGTCACCAATTATTTATGTAGAACTTGGTCTTGATGAAGATCTATAACTGATAAAAGCATAATTATGCTATTTTAGTACTATATTTCTATATATAATTTTGACTATTACTTGTTAATTATGGTACTAATTGTTATTTTTGTATTTGTATAGGTTTTCAATAACAAGATTCCAAAATATAAGCTAAGTGAAGCAAATCGGTTTGAATTAGAAAGACTTATTGCAAAAGGAAACTACGCAAATAAGGAAACCTAGAGAATACGACTATAAAAGGGACAATACCTAGCTTTGGAGAGATCGTCCATTCATCGCAAGCACAAACCCCATCATCACCCAGCTCCTTGCAATTCATCGCAAGTACAGACCCCTCACCATCGCAACAACAACCACAACCATCCTTGCAATCACAGCCGCCATAGCCTTCATCCATCGCAGCCACATAGTCTTCATCGCCACGTACCACAGTTTCGCAATCAGCTCCCTGTGGTTGTTGATCTCCCAGTCACAGACCCATCTAAGCCGAACCCCCATCCTTCACACCCATAAAACGCATAGTCCTTCTCCCTTAGTAATGATCGCACGCCCAACACCATATCTCCAGCAGCCTCGTCAGCCATCAACCTCTATCTTTTCTTCGCATCTTCTTCATCTTTTACTCGCTTGCTTCATCTCTCTCTCGGCCGATCGCTTCCAGCAGCAACGCATCAAACATCCAGTCACTCTGTCCAATCCCTTCCTCACCGTTCTCTCATCACCACACACAGAGAGGGGAAAATCAGTGAAGAAGAGAAGTGAAGGAGAAATATTTGTATCTCTTTCCTTCGCGTTATCCGCACCCCAGAAGTCCACTTCGTATCACCACGCAGGTGACAACGTCTACCCTTTTTCTTATTTAGTTTGATATTTGATATTTGATATTTGATATTTGATATTTGATTGTGGAATATTGTTTGAACATAATTAATATGTCTAGTTGAATTTATTTTTCGGTAGGGGTGGATTCGAAGCCCCGAACATGTACTTTATGAATTAGTTGAATTTAATCTTCCTTGCTGATTAGCAATTGTGTTTTGCTTAACTGTTTTATAGAGAATTTTTTTTTGTATGTTTGTTAAGGTGGCCAACTTAGTAAGCATGCTAGGATCTGGGGCTAGAGTATAAGAGAATTTCACCTAATCGTTATAATCTTGTACTCACAAGTAGTAAATACCAAGGAACGTTGGTAAGGTTAAGTAAAAACCTAGGTAAGAATAAGATGTTGATCATACTTGTAATTGCCTAGTCAGTGTTCATATATTCCATAGAACTTAATGATCTTGGATTGTTTATCTAACTTGCAATTCTTGATTAGATAGCATAATAAGAATAATTTGAAAGTGACGCTAAGTTTAATTCAACAAATTTGGGAAAATAATAAGATTAATGCAGTGCGATCACGGTTAATCTTGAACATTGTCTTTCACGAGTTAGCAAGTGATTATTGAAGATTGATTTATGAGCATATGTTTTCCCTGTGGAGATAAACCCTTAGATAATTTTTCACCATATATATCTCTTAAGTTTTATTATTTTCTTCTTAGTTATAGATTCTCCTCTTTCCTTTCTATAGCAGGTAAAAAATACCAGTTTCTTTGGTAGAATGACAACGAAATTTTGAAAGTTTTCATTATCAGTATCTACTGTTGAGACCTCTTGAAATGCTCTTTCATGTGATTTCATTTTTAAAAATTTTATGCATAGCTTTCTTAGTTTAAATTAGAAAAATTCACTCCCTTAATATTTTATTAGTTAGGTTGTTAGTTGTCTCTTAGTTATTCTTAGTATTAGTTGGCAATAACAAAATGATCCTTACTTATTAGAGATTATGATGACCATCCTTACTTATTAGAGATTATGATGATCATCCTTACTTTAATCCCCGATCCAAAACGATCCTTACTTATTCTTTACTACAATAACAAAGCAGAGTATTAAGTTGTGTGCTAGTAAAATAGTGTATCGAGAACCTGGCAAAGTTTTTTTTATACTGGTGGTCCCAAAGCTGCATCCATATTAGAGATTATGATGACCATGTTTCTCAGTCCATTTGGACTAGTGAGGAGGTATTTATAATATTTTCAAGTTTTTTCCATATGCAATACTTATTCTTTTTTCATATTTAGACACTGATTTTTGTAGGAACGAGGCGAGTTGAAATGTCGGCATTAGTACAAAAATTTTATAGTTTGGAGGTTGAGTGACGAGCCGAAAGAAGTAATTTCAATGGTTTATAAGAGTGGTCTCCGACCGTTGATAGACCATTATAAGGATCATATTGATAGGGTCACAATTTGGGCTTTCATCAAGCCTTGGCAACCTGAGACCAACACTTTTCACCTTCCTTTTGGAGAAATGACCATCACCATCGATGATGTCTATCGTATCACTCATTTGACGATTGTTGGTAAGCCGGTTATAGTGAAGAAAACTCAAATGAAAGAAGATGAGTGTGTTCAACTTTTGGTGAGTGGTTTGGGGATTCAAAAGAGCGAAACACAAAAGCATGACCAAAAGTATCAAAGTTTCGTGGAGATGAAATTTATTAAGGACACTGTTGTGGGAAATTGAGCACAAGTGATTTTCTTCAAAAGAAACAACAAGTTGCACGGGGTTACTTGTTATTTCTTCTGGGCATGACTATTTTCGCTGATAAGACTGAAACTAAGGTGCACACTGAATAATTGAAGTTGCTGATGAAGTTGGATGATATTGGGAAGTTCGCATGGAGAGTTAGCACTTTGACGTTCTTATATCGTCAACTTGGTTGTGCTAGCAGAGCAGGTACTAAACAAAAATCTGGATATTTGCCGCTTTTGGAGGTACAATTTTTGGGTTAATTGTTCAGTTAATTATATTTTTAGTGTTTCATATATTGATATGTTTAATTCTTTTGTAGTGTTGGATATACGATCACTTTAGGCTTTGGGGTACGACCGCCATGGCTAAGTGGGATTGCCCCCAACTTAGCGGGGTCGCGAGGATAATCTTGATGACATTTCTTCTAAAGAGGTAAAAATTAGTCATTTAAGTTCATGTTTCATCTCAGGTAATTTAATAAGTTCATGTTTGTATTGTCAGATTATTTTGGACACTTATGAAGAATCCAAGCGAAGAACTCCACTTCACAACATTACATGGTTCCAAGGCTATTTGTTATGCCTTGATGTTGAAGAACCCTATCACCCAGATCGAGTGATGAGAGAGATGGGAAGGGTACAGGTCATTCCAAATTTCTCCATTCAAGCCAAAATGAAGAATAGAGGTCGATCTGGCCACAACTACTCGGTGAAGTACGAGATATTGTCTTTGTTTGCTACAACATGGTAGAATCATCTCATGTTAATTGAAAACCAATGAGCGCTAGTGAAGTTTCCATGGGATTGCAACAATGAATACTTGGAGTGGTTTCATGACATTAGTCATCCATTCATCCAACTACCGAAGACTAGGAGGATACATCCCATAAAGCAACTCGAAAAGCTAAAACCATCCTCCATTTTAACCAAAAGCTAATTTTAAGGGTTCCCCTATTTCTTCATCACTCCAACCAAAGTTGATCATCGTATGTATACAAAATTTTATTTACAAAATGTCCAAAAAGTTACAAATTTCAATCATCTAGTAGAACGACATCTTTCGACTTCTTCTTTGCTTTTGATGCATTGTATTTCTTAACCATCACCTCACCTATTTACAGTTGGTCATCGAACAAAGTCTTCCATGATATTGCTTTTGGAAACATGCGTGAAGGCCAAGTTGGTACTTTCCGAGGTAGTGATGGTCTTGGTGTCATATGAAGCAAGAAGAAGTGTTCACTCTAGGGAAAGTGTGCCACGAAACATATCCGTATGTTGTTCAAGTTTGACGGCTCTAGAATATACGAAAAACAAGTACTGTTCTAGTTCCCATAACACACAAAGACACAACTATGATGGTTGGTTGCCAGTTCTAACATATTCGGTTGAATAAACCATTTTTCCCTTGCAATGCGTATAGTGCCTTCTGGAATTGTCAGAGTATCTATCACAATCTTCATACCTCTGTCATTCCACATTTGAGCCCACAAGTCATTGTTACCTTCTAGCTCCACTAGTAGCTCGTGTCTCACTTGCATCCAAACAATCTTCTCATCGTAGCCTAAGAAGTTGTTTATGCATCTGAATCCACAATGGCTATCGGCGAGTACATTATGAATGTCCTGAACATAATCTCGAATTCATAGAGGAATTTGCTCCATAAACATAGTTTTCCACTTCGATGCCTTCTGTTTTGGCTTAGAAACACTATATTTACTTCTAAGCTCTTTTTGTGTCTTCACATACTCATGACCAGAAGGGTCCCTTCTGGTGGACTTCTTATGCTTAGACAATTTCTTATTTTTAATTAAGTCTCTCTTTGTCCTTTATAGGTTTAGTTGGTTCAATCATGACACGTGAATCATGGCAACTCAAATCTAGCAGCTACCTCTTCAACACCAACTGCTGATTAGGAGTGGATTCTAAGAACCTTTGCTTGACGGTGACTACCACTAGATCTATAATCACATCCGCAGTTGCACAAAGATGTACTTTGCCAAGTTGCATCCAGTGCTTGTGTAATATAGACGGTGGAAGTTGACCATTAGGTGTTAAATATCGGGCCATTTCATGAACACAAGGCAACCCATGAGTGGTTCTCAGCACACATCGACACTTGACTGGATCGACGTCCACAAATTCAGAATCAAACCTACCAATTTCAGATAACATCAAGTCAAGAGCCTTATGAGACACGAACCCATGAAGTTTTCCAAATAATGGAACAATATGCTATTTCTTGACCTTCGTGAGACTTTTTTGAAGGAAGCTTCAATCTTACAAGTTGGACTTGGATCATGTCATGCATTTTCGTCCATAGATTATAAAATGTCCATTGTGAATTCTCCAACATTTTCTTCAACCTAGAGTGTGCGCCTTCAACGCGATCAGTTGTCCATTGGCCAAAATGCATGAGATTGTCAGTCCATGCATTCATAAAGAATTCCTTATCCAGATACCAAACAGTCCGCAGATAGTTCAAACACTTGGGATGTGATGCTCATCTTCTCTCGAATTCAACAACGCCTTTGTTCCATTCTTGCTTTGTAGCTGATCTACACAAGTCTTAGAAATATTCAATATACTCCTGCCATCTTTCATTACTTTTAAATTCTCTTTTGCAATTCTTTTCCACATTTGTATTTATGTGCCATCTGCACAACAACATCCTTGCTTCTGGAAAGACTCGCTCAATGACCTTGATCAACCCAAGGTCTCTGTCGGTCAAAAACACCTTTAGCAAGTTGTCTGGCTTAAACACTCCCATTAGCTTTTCTAATGACCAAGTGTACGACTGTTCAATTTCAGACGACATAAAGCAACAACCAACATTAAAAGTCATGTCGGTTGACGTCACACCTACAACCTCAAATAGCAGCATCCTGTAGTGATTGGTTTTGTAGGTGCAATCCATAAGCATCACCGTTGGGAAGCACTTAACCAGTAGAATCGAGTCGAGATGACACTAGAAAATATTTGTGACTATTCTAATCATCTAGTGTATGCCACTCAATATAACCATTCTCGCTCAACAAGTGCATTGTGGCATGCAAAATGTCTTGCCTTTTAGTTTGAGTGTTTTTAGCTGCTGAATGACATTGTAAATAGTCTTCAAATAAGACACATTGTTTGGGGACATCTCTTTCAAACCAGACAATATGTACCAAGGGACTACACCAGATGTGTACATGTTATGCAAATAAGCCATCTCAATTTCATTCAGTCTCCCAACAAAGGAGTGGCCAAAAAGAAATTTTGATCATGGATGATTGTGGGTTTCACCCACAGGTCACTTGCAACTTTCAACGATCATTACCTTGTGGCACCCCTCTCAACTGAAATGGGCACCCACACTTCTTTGAACTCATCGATTGACCAACCCCCAAATTTTTGCTTTTGATTTTCTTGATCTTCCCTCCAATCTCACATCCCAAGTGGATCCTTTCTTTGTGTCTGCTATTAGCAGGTTCCGACTTTGTTATATGAGAACAATGTTATTCTCCCTGCCAACACCTTGACACCAAGCTATTAAGAATGATTTTGATGGGAATACCTACAAAAAATAATGCATCCTGACGTTAGGAATACTAATCAATGAACTTGTGAAACAAAATTAAATAATGTCATGCCTACAAGAATTAACCTTACATCTTCCGTCATAAACAAGTCGCCATCATCAACTACTTCTTTCTAGTGCTTGTTCATCATTCGCTTCATCATCATCATCATCCTTTTACATTAAGTAAATAAAAATATTTGTTATTCTAATCATATATTAAATAAGGTAATTAATAAAATCATTAAGGGCAAAGTTTACCTTTAGAAGGTTCGTATCTTCCAAATATACTTTAAGTGTCTCTGGGTCCTCAGATTATGTGAAGGTATCTTGAAATCGATTAGATCGGCGATGACATTTTATGCACAAAATAACAACAATCAACAACCACAACAACTACAAGGATCAAACTAACCCTACAAATAAGCAATTTTTAAGGGTTCAAGTATTAACTACTAACCCTAAAATAGCAAAGTTGCTTCTCAAAAAGGATATTAAACATGATATCATGATAATGACTAAAAACAAACCCATGCAAGCTCATCTCAAGTTGAGAGTGTACCTCAAGTGGAATGGGTCGTTTTTCATCTTGAAAATATTCATCTTCTTCGTTCACACCTATAAATGGAGTGTAATGTTGACTCTTAACTGCAACATTATCATCTTGGAGCCTACCAACATCATTTTCACTAAACTCGTCCATTTCTATATATAAACTTCACCAAAACCCTAACAAAAAAAATGAAGAGAGAGACAGACAACGAAAACCTAGAAGAGAGGGAGAGACGTCTGTGTTGGGGTCGTCTGGCGAGCTTGGAATGGAAGACAACTTTGATTAAAAATGAAGGAGGGAGGAATATGTGTTTTCTTGCGAGAGAGAAAAAATGAAGCAGTAGAGAGGGGAGAGGGAGGATGAAGACGAGTAAGAGAAAGAAATGGAGGATGAAGACGGTGGCTGGTGGTTATATTTTCGGTGAGATTGGGATGATTAGAGGTTGGGAGAGGTGGTCAGTTCGTGTGAGTGGGAGAGGAAAAATCGATGGATTTGGGAAAAAAGAAAAAAAATTCATTTTTATTATATAGTGGTGGTGTCCTTCAGTAGATTCAGAAACAAACAAATAAAAAATAAAAAACGGTTGGCGGTGTTCTTTAGTGAAATTAATGGTGTTATTTAGCAGGGGCCTTACCTATTTCATTGAAGATTGATGGATGTGTTATTACATGTCGGCTTACGATCCACGTGTCTATCAGCGGAGACAATTTGAATTCCTAAAACGGATAGAACTACTAAAAGAACCACCTTTATAAAGAGGGGCATGAGCATATTTCCACCCTTACAATTTGTATCAATCACCTTTTGGCATCCATTGTCTTGGATGGATCAAGTTCAAAATACCATTTCAATTGTTTAGTAACTTTCTAATTATGACATCAATAGACTTGGGCAAAATAGTTATGCACATATAAGCCATTTGTAACTTGTGAGTTGTGAGTAGACCCCAACCTTAATTTGAAAAGATAAACAAAAAATAAAATAAAATAAAATAAAAAACCACAACTTCTCTTCAACATAAGGGCTGAGAAATTTCAACTCGCTCAATAACCATGTTGGCCTAGAAATGAAGTACAACTTCTTAGAATCAATGTTTTATCATGTTAAATTATCCTCTATTATAAACGTTCAAGCTATTAGATTATGCAATATTTCATTTATTAAGTGACGAATCTCATCTTATAACATTGTAATAATCATGTCAGAAATTATTGAGTATCTCTAACAAGTGGCTCGTTGGAGTTTATGTGCCAAGTTTAACAAGGAACTCAATTTCTTACATCTCCAACACTCACAATAGTTTTTCATACATTTTATTTTTCAATATTTTCATAATTTTTTAATGGACCAATACAAAATTTCCTATAGTTGTAAGAGATATCCAATTCCATATATTATAGAAAATATTTAAAACAATCTAAACAATTGTATTGATCAAATCTTGATCATGAAGAACATATAATGTGCAACTCCTGATTATCGGTTCAAACCATTGGATGAAGAGCTTATAAATTGCTATGATTTTACTTCTTTTTTGTTTCCTCTAATATTTCGTTTTGATGATAGTGTCTAATTAAAGAGGCGAGATTTTACAAACCAATGAGTTTTTAAGTAATGAGGTGGCCATATTGTATTTATATTTGCAAATCATCCCCCAAAATTGAAGTAGCTCCATAATAATTTCATGAGTTACAGGTTTGTCAAAAGTGTATGATATTGGAAAAAAAAAAGTGATAGGTGTGTCAATGCTTCCCTTTCAAGAATTATTACAAATGATTGAAGGATACATTAGATTTAAGCAAGCACAAGGATTGTGATCTCGTTTTTTGAAGTAATTAAGTCTTTCGATTTTAAGAAAAATTTTTAGAAATATTTCGATGTGTAAAAAAAAACGTAAAAATTTCGAGCATACATCAAACATATAAATAAGTTTTGAGCGTATATGAAATATGTGAAAAAAAAAAAGATAAAAGTAAATAAACCTATTAAATACATTAAATGAAGCTTAAATAACAAATATCTCTTAAATACATAACATAATTAACCATATCACAAAAAAATCACAAATTTCACTAATTTTTCTCGTTAAAATGAAATCTAATGAATTTCTATAATTCCATCCAAATCCAAAAATGTAGGCAATGAATGCCTTCGCCAATTTTTTTTTTCCAAGCCCAACCATCCCAATTCCCAACCTAAATACTAATGACCATCTTTATCTCATTCATCTTTATTGAGCACAGAGCAGATGGAGCAAGAGATCGAGTAGAGCAGATCCAAACTTCAAGAGTTGAAGATTCTCAACCGAAAAAAATGAGATTTTGGTTGTTGATGTTGGTTTATTTGGACAAAAAAGAGAAATTTATGAAAAAATCCCGAAAAAAAGTTCGAAAAAAAATTCACCAAACTTTCGCAAAATCTTATTCCTTGAACAAGAGTGGCATAAAATCAAAGCCCATCTTCTTCTTGAATGTTGCAACTTACGAATAGTAAATAAAATATTTATGGACAATATTAATTGCTCATACAACCTCAAGTTAAAAAGATGATCCCATAGTCGCCCTACGACTTCTTCTTATAGATATTTTTAGCTTAATTAGGGTCGAGTTCAATTTTACTATGTAGCCTGATTTTGTTTTTTATTTGTTTGGAATTTTTATTGTACATATGTCGTTCATATTTCAGTTTTTTAAGGAGGTGTCGCATGTAGGAACTTTGGTATTTTACATCGAATTTAGCGACCCTAGTGTTAAGGTCTTGCATTTATGCCTAGGACATTTCGAAGATATCCCTTAATATGTTCACTTTATTGGATATAACGAGGGAACCCCTTGTAAAGGCTGAACTGTTTTGTCACATCTCCGAGAGATCCCTTCTAACTTTACCACTTAATAATATTATTTTTTAACAGATTTTACAACTTATCGAAGAGGGATGAACTTGTTAAATTGTCTTACAAGTTACAAGATTATGCCAAAATGTTGTCATGATGATTACTTCATTTTTTTTTATAAAGGATGGAAACCTTGGGTAAGTATATGGGATGTGACATGTGAGAGTATCTAAAGGTTATTGATTTATGGATTGAGTGGGGCTCATGTGCACTATGCACAAAACCCCCTCATGTGCATCAACTCGAGCCATCGGATTCAGGTAAAAACAATCTAACAGCTCTCTCTCTCCACTAAATTATTACAAATTAAATCACACATTACTTATTACAAATTAAACCACATTTTTCACTTACTTTTTTTCACCAAAATGTACACAATTCAACACACATCTCGAGAAAAATCAAATGGTTCAAATTTAATAGAACACACATCTCTAAGTAAATCTAACGGTCCAAATTTAATATTACACTAATCTCGAGAAAAATATAACGGTCCAAATTTAATGGAACACACATATCAAGGTAAATCTAACGGTTCAAATTTAATAGTACAAACATCTCGGTCCATATTTAATAGTACATACATGTCAAATTTAATTATGCACTCATCTCAAGAAAAATATATGATTCGACACGTACCTCGAGAAAATCTAACATTTTGCACGCATCTCGAGAAAAAAATAGATGGTTCAACACTCATTTTGAGGAAAATAAATGATCCAAATTTAATAGAACACACATCTCTAGGTAAATCTAACGGTCCAAATTTAATAGTACACTTATCTCAAGAAAAATCTAACAGTCCAAATTTAATAATACACTCATCTCGAGATGTGTGTTGAATTGTGTAGATTTTGGTAAAAAAAAAGAAGTGAAAAATGTGGTTTAATTTGTAATAAGTGATGTGTGATTTAATTTGTAATAATTTAATGGAGAGAGAAAGAACCGTTAGATTGCTTTTACCTGAATCCAACGACTCGAGTTGATGCACATGAGGGGGTCATGTGCATAGTGCACATGAGCCCCCCTCAATCCTCAATTTATTGTATATGAGGGATTAACACAATATTAGGGATCCCCTTTTTTGTTTAATTCCCCTTTTTTGATGAGGTTGCGTGCAACGCCATTAATTGAGCGAACGTGGTCTGGGTATTTTCCTTAGGAACCACCTTTTCTTCATTTCCCACACGGTATTCTATGTTTCGCAGTTAATGCAGGTGGCCCGTTTGGTGAACCATTACGCGTATATAGTGGTGTTTTCCAATCGTTGTAGGCATTATCTTTCGCAAAGCTCTTCTCTTGTAAATGCTGGAAGGAAATGTTTAAGATCTTGCTTGAAGAAAATGCTTTGGGTTTTCCAAAAGCTGAAGGTGAATATCCATTTTTGAAGTCTCCGAATGTTCTGACATTTGCACAAATCTTGCACAATCATAATCGCTGTTATGCGTGGTCACCTGTTGTGGGTGAGCACATAGTTGATCTACTGAGATTTCGTAATTTCTCCTCGTATCACGGAGAAGTAGTACGGATTCTCTTTCAAGAGAAGAGTCCGTCGTTCACCTGCTGGTGCCTTATCGTTGTTCCTGAATGTTTAATTTAGAGATAGCGTTAGCAGGCATTGTCCGAGCGCTTGACCCCACCATTTTTTGATTAACTTCGTCTCTTCGCCTTGCGCTGGAAGTCGACATTTAGGTTGAAGTGGAGTTCGACATGGCCTATCGGAATAGGCCATTGATTCCCAACTATTCCTGCTTCCCTTGCAAGGGAAGGTATATGCGATGATACTTGTCCCAATCTCTCAGAGTGTGTGAGTTGGGCTTACAGTTTTTGTCAGTGCTCCCGATTGCCAATTTTGTACCCTCTCAGACCATATTTGAGGGGTATGTCTGTGGAAGCATTTGAACATGATTATTTCATCCTGATCTTGCTTAGTTCAATCTTCTTCGGATGCCTCTCGTAGTAGAATTGTTTAGACAAGTCTTTTACTTCATGTCATACTGTACTCAGATGCTTGTCGTATGTAGTCTTTTGTATCCGCCTCATGGCGTTTGTTGTTACATCTTTCCAATAATCAATAGAGTTTGTTTCTGTAAGTTTTCCTTTATTTCTTAAACGATTACAAACCACATAAGTCTTTAAGAACTAAAACTCTATATTGACTATGGAAAGGGAAATAAACAACTGAAAGCAGACTAATTGTTGAGCGAGAGGAATTGATTCTGGCCTTGAAGTGAATTCGGATTGCCCTTGTGGATCGTTCAGCGGATTGTCAAGGTGCTTCAGAGGTTACTGAAGAGTAAACCTTGTAGAAGGGTCAATCTCTGTACCGACAGAACGTCGAGGAGATGTATTATTGCTTGACTTGGCCTCTCCGTTTTGCTGGGCGGAAGAGCAGACAACTCTCGCATTGTTTTAAGGTGATGCCCCTGTTGTTGCTTGGCCTAGCACTGGTACAGGCTGCCCCGCACTATGTAGCTGGATCTGGGAACATTTTATTTGTTTCAGTGCCATAGGTTGGTTTTCGCGCCATAGGTTGGTTTTCGCGTATCATCCCTTTTGAGTGGTTAGCAGTGTACTTAACACATTGGTGAAGGGTGGAGATCACTGCCTCCATCTGGTGGAGCCATGATCTTCTCAAGACAAGGTTTTAGGTTGACGGTGCGTCTACGACCATGAAGTCCAGAAATAGGACCTTTCTTAGCCGCGACTCTCCTGCCACTGTCGCCAACCTTATTTTCTTGACCAGGAATCACTTCTCTCCGCTGAATCCAATCAGTGGGTCGTTTGAGGACATCAAGTTTTCCTCCTTGAGGTCCATACTGCGGAATGCGTTGTAGAACAGGACATTGAACGAGCTACCTGTATCCATCAGAGCTCTCTTTACCTCACACTTTGCTATGGAGACCGAGATGACTAGGGCGTCGTTATGTGGCGCTCGGACTCCTTCAAGGTCTTTTTCCGTAAAGGTCAAGGTGGGAATGGGGCTCTAAATCCTTGAGTGGCAAATGTGTTTGTTCTCATCTGCGATTTGTGTCCGCATTTCAAGTAAGGTCCGCTTGCGAGACTTGTACGACTAATCTTCACTCTCACTCCCTCGCTCCCTAGAATCAGGGCTAAAAGAATAAAGGCCCCAAGATTACATTGTCGCAATTGACAAAATAATACTCGAAGAACATTGCTCAAGATGGGTTGGCAGATATCCAATATCTCAAAGAAAATTTTCATCACTACAATATCCCAAAGAAAATTAATTTCATCACTACCCAATTCTTATCTAAGGTCGTGCTTTTAAAGATTCTCAAAATGTGTCCTTTCCAGATGTCCCAACATATGGCATAAGCCAGAAATTTCTAAAGGAATCTACACTTGATAAGCTTGAGATTTCGAGGATCCTAAAGCCACCCAAACCACCTTGAAGGGAGATCCATAAGTGATATCGAATCTCACTAACCTATGTGATAAGTGCAAAACTAGGGAGAGTGAGGCTCCTAGAGATATTATCTTAAAAAAATCAACTTACATAGTCATCAACACAAAATTTGGTAACCGTTTTAGGCCGTCATGTTTTGTGCTAAGGCTTTATGGAAGCATTTGAAATTATTGTAATATTCATCATCTCAGAGCTAGGGCGTTAAATGTCTGTTGTAATAGGCCATTCTATAGTACAATTTGTTGGAATGAAGAGCTCCATGACCAGGCGTTCACCACCAGCCACTGCACATCGTCCAGTAACTTCCTTCACTTCACTTCTTATGTATTTTGATGATATATCAAAATAAATCGATCATCACGACCGTAGACGTGGCATAGAGCATTTATCACGAAGATATAGCGCCCATTTTATTGGGCCAGTTCATAAAACCTAAGAAGAATAAAGCCAATCACAAAGGCTTAGACAAATCCCACCAACGAAAAGACATAAACAAAGCCTGAATCCATGTCCGAACGAGTTCTCTCATAAAGCAGAGGAACGTTGCACTAAAAAAAGTTGTAGAAGGAGTTACGCCTCCATGGACGCATCTCCATTCCACATGCTAAAGTCACGCAGAGAATTAATTGCGACCATTATAAAAGGTAAAGGGAACATTCGACACAGATATACAAATTTAACTGAGTTTTGTCCATATTTACTTCCTTCTTCAAACAGAGTTGCTGACTTAAGCATCAGAATGCCTTCGGCCACCAAAAAAGTGGTCATTGACAATCTAACATCTATTTTGCAGGTCAAACTCACAGGAGAACGATTTTTGGATGCATCAGTTTGGCACCGTCCATGGGGAACGACGAGTTTCCTTTCTAAAAACAAGATCCACAATGACAAAGCTCACCAAAATCTGATAAAAGATCAACAAGTCGTCAAAGCAAATGACGCATTCTACAGATTCTCAACTCAGTGATGATCATGAAAACTCTCCTACTGGCAACAATGCATCACTAACATCTCACAAAGAAGCAGCCCGAATCATTGGACCGATGGCACCCAAGAATACGGATCCACAACACGCAGTAGCCCAGACGACCCAAACATGCACTACAAGAAAAGTCCTCATTTATAGCATATGTTTATAGCGTTTTTGCCCAAAATTCTATAACTACACCACAATTCCTATTTGATGACATTTCATAATAGCATTTCTTTCTAAAAACGCTATTACAACTTTGGCGGGATTTTAAAACGCCCAAATGTTTGATAGTGCGTGATTCTCTCTCGCTTCTTGAAACCTAAATATTCTCTGCTACTTGCCTCTCAACCTTCTCCTCTGCTACTCGCGTTCCTTCTCCTCTGCTACTTGCCTCTCTTCCTTCTCCTCTGCTACTCGCATTCTCCTCTACTATTTGCCACCTCTCCCTCTTCTGCCCGCCTCTCTCCCGCTCTGTCTACGATTTTTGTCAGCTCCCCTCTCTAATCCGTCTCTTTGCTCGCCCCACTCTCGCTCTCTCTGCTGGATTTGATTCCTAGGGTTGAGGTTTCTTTCAATTTTTATGGTTTCGATTCCTTGGGTTATTTACATTGATTTTGGGGCTTCTTTCACTTTTTTGTGTAATGGTTTTTTTTTCTCTAGGTTTGAATACATGGAACATGATTTGGCTGGACTCGCTACAAGCCCAAGTATTAAGTTACAGTGCCTCAGGTGAGGTTAGGAGAATGTCGTTTGACTGATTAGTTTTATGGGGTATTGTTAAGATATGACTTATTTATTTTCTTTTCTTATTATGCATTTGATTTGGGCAGGTAAAATGTTATATGCATCAGTTATTGTCTGAGCTTGAACACTGCCACAATTGTAGTGTATTGCATCGTGATATCAAGGGGTCGAATCTCCTTCTTAACAATGGAGGAATACTTAAAATTGTTGATTTTGGATTAGCAACATTCTTTGATCCTAACCACAAGCATGCCATGACTAGTCGGGTGGTTACTCTCTAGTATCAAGCCCCAGAGCTTCTTTTAGGGGCTACTGACTATGCTGTCGGTGTTGACCTATATGGAGTGCAGGATGCATTCTTGTTGAGTTATTGGCTGAAAAGCCTATCATGCCTGGACGTACAGAGGTAACTCCTAGCTATTTCTAAATTGTTCACTGATAAAAAAAGAATCTATGTTTCATTTTTGTTACTCTTATATTTGATACTATATATTTTGGCTCTAATTATCTTTAAATGTCTAAATCAAGATATTATTAGTTATTATAGGTCCCCAAGAATCATAAACTCTTCTAATGTTTGAGTATGAGTAAAAGCTTTATCATATTCCTCAACTTCTTTCGTGACTGGTTAGTGGATGAATCAATTCCATTATTCTTAGATTAAGAAAAGGGAACAGCTCAAAGTTCTTTTGGATTGTCATAGAAGAATATGTTGTGGTTTTAGTATGCTCTATAAAGGACTGTAATAAATGATACAACTTGGACACTCAGTTCTCATGTTTCGATGAGATTATGGTTCCTCTGTGATGCTTAGGTGAATATCCTATATCGAGTAATGCTAATCTCTTAGCAAGCGTAAGTGGTTGTTATAAATGGTGATCCAACCTTAATTTGAATATGATCAATAGCTATTTATGTGTTGTCTTAATTCAGTGATTCATTGTACATATATTGTTTGCAATTCCAATTTTTCTCAACTTTGCCAGTCCCCAATTTCAAAATTTGTGGTATAGTGAAAGAGTTCTTGTTTATATATTCGTCATGATTGACTCCACTAGCAGTTAACTCTATGATGCAATGAACTACAGACCTCTGCTACCTATTAAATTGTTGGTGATTGTTTTCCATTCATTCAGGTGGAGCAACTGCACAAAATGTTCGAGCTATGCGGTTCCCCTACCGAGGAATACTGGAAAAAGTCAAAACTGCCACATGCAACCATATTTAAGCCCCAACAACCATACAAGCGGTGCCTAGTGGAGACATTTAAAGATTTTCCACCATCCTCTTTGCCACTAATCGAAACTCTCCTTGCAATTGACCCTGCTGAACGTAGAACTGCCACAGCTGCATTGCGGAGTGAAGTAAGATTTTATTTCTTATCCATTTATCAACCCTTTTTGATAAATATTGTGTGTAAAATATGAACAATGTGTCTACTTCCACTTAAGGTTCCCATGTGTAAAATATGAACAATATGTACTAAATGTCAGACACATATTGTGCATATAATATATCATATTGGAGTATGCTTGGATGCGCCGTGTTGGGTTACATACGTCAATTTTTTTCTTTGGGTACAATTTCTATAACATTCATTCAATGCCTCTTGCCCCCATTCTTAAAACAACACCTCTTTTAGCAACTAGGTAGGAAAAAACAAGCTTCTGTTATGAGACATAAAAATACATACATCTATTTTTTTTCTTTGGGTACAATTTCTATAATTCATTCAACGCCTCTTGCCACCATTCTTAAAACAACATCTCTTTTAGCCACTACATAGGAAAACAAGCTTATGTTATGAGACATAAAAATGCGACTATATAAGTATGTAGCGATTAGAGCCAACAAGTAAAAGTTTCTGGTCTTGGTGATTACATAAAATAAGTTTACATGTGTATGTTTGGGTGGACAATCATATTGTAAACTAGATGGGTGTAGGCTTTTGTGAGGTTTGAACTTTGTGAGGTCCTGCCTCACTATAGTTGTTTTCTCTTATGAATAAAGATTTTCAAATTTGCAGTAGGATTATCTTAGTGAAGTTTTGAACTCCTCCTTATGTTTTTGCCTTTATAATATGTAGGACTAAGACTAACTTAAGTTGCTCTTATTCTCAATTCATGCAACCAGACCAACTTAGCGTTGGTTACCTGCATAAACCAAAGAGTAGTAGTGTTTTGATGGAATTGAACTATTTAAAAACTGTATTTGACAAAAACTCAGATCTCATCAATGAATGTCTCTAAGGATTCAACTTTTGCCTCATGTCCTAATTTATATCTATCGTGAATGCCAAGGCTTCCTTCACCGTTCTATTTTGTAGGGAAAGGGTATCAGCTTTTGAAGGCCATTTAGCAGATATATCAAGTTAAATACATTATTCAAAACAATTTCTATTGAATTTATTCGTTTATCTCAAAGAATTTGGCTACTGCTTGGTGATTCTAATAGCTTGGCACATATTGAGGCCAAATGGTCTAAAAAGATCCACTTCCAAAGCAGTATTATATAACTTTCAAATATCCTATGCAATACCAGAACCACTTATAATTATGTTATGCAGTTCGTCACAACCAAACCTTATGCATGCGAGCCATCGAGCCTCCCGCAGTATCCTCCAAGCAAGGAGATGGATGCCAAACTATGAGATGAAGAAGCCAGAAGGTCAGTTGAATGCAACATCAATTTTTCTTCGCTCCTTTTGTATGTCATTTTTACTGAAAGCATAAGATAGACATAATTAAGCCAGGGAAGACCTAAGAACTTATATTTAGCGGTGGCTGAACTGCATATTTGGAGCATCGAAAAACTCAAATGCTATCCCGGGGTTACTATTATCTTGGTTGTTTTAAGGTTTTATGAAAACATTATTTTGCACTAGGCTCCTTTTAATGAAAAGTTTTGTGTTAATCTTGTTGATTTTATGATTTGACTTGATAATTAATTGTTGTTTAGGTTGCGAGGGGTTGGTGGAAAAGGCAATGTTGCTGGTGTAAAGAAAACTCGAACACGTGATCGATCTGCAAGGGCAAATCATGTTCCAGACGCTAACACAGAGCATCAAGCTAATCTAGATGTATGTCATCTGTCTCATTTAACTGCCCATTTTCATTTGTTTACTGTTAATATGACATAAAAATAGCTGAAAATCTCCTCCTTTATTATTTCTTCATTTTTTTTAATTTCTAATTTCTTTCATTTTTTTAATTTCTAATTTCTATAATTTTCTTTTTTCAAAAGACTAATTTGAGGAAAATAACTGGCAGACAACTAATGTCAATCTCTTAAAATATTCTTGATTAATCAGATTTCTAGAATGAAATACAGGATCTGGATCTAATTTTTCAACTTATAATTATGTTCCTAATAGTTGTTTTCCACGAAATACCTGTACTAATAATTTCATTCATCTTGTTGAGTATCTAATCATTGTATGTTTGGTCTACATTGCAAATTCCACTTGAATCTATTTGGTAAAGAGGATTCTTGATACTTTGGATAGCATGTCATTATAATGTCATTGCAAGCGGTAACCAATACAAAATTTCTTTGTCCTTGAAATGAGCATGCCATATTCGTTTCTCTCTTTATCTTTTACTGATGAGGAAACTGCTGAGTGATTTGATAGGTAGTATCTATCCATTAAGCATCTCGTGTTTCTCCTTTATTGTCTACTTTTATGTGTAGTTCTCCAAGATAAAAAAAATTTACTGGTAATTAAAGTCGAAGTCAAGCATAAAAATAAGTTATGCAGATGTTGATTTCATAAGTTGGTCCTGATTTCTTTAAACATGAATAAGGAACAAAATCTGGTTTTCATATATTCTGTTTTTTCCCCCTAGACTTGTTTATTGTGGTCCCTAAATTGAGTTTCAATCTATCTATTGAAGCATGTCAAATACTTTGTTTTCAAATGCCCTGAGAGGAAAGGTGTTGCAGATTTCTTGCAGAAAGTAAGCATCACAAACTGATCTAATTGTCTTAAATTTGTTTGAATTGAAAAAAAAAACCCAGCAATAGATGTCTTCAAGAAACTAATCTTACTTGATTTTTTTTTTGTATCAGGTGACGTCGAGAAAAGACCAGTAGCAGTACTGGGCTAATAGAGACGAACCATATGCCTATGTTTTTGTCCAGGAGTTTGTAGATGCATTTCAATCCTTCCATGTTGGTCGCAAGCTAGCAAGCGAACTGAGCACCCCATATGACAGAAAAAAGAGCCACCCCGCAGCTTTAACAACTTCAAAGTATGGAATTAGCAAGAAAGAGTTATTGAAAGCCTGCTTTTCAAGAGAATGGTTGTTGATAAAGAGGAATTCTTTCGTCTACGTCTTCAAAGTGATGCAAGTGAGTAAAATATGAATATGCAGAGATCATTTTTATCAGCCGATTTTTTTTGGAATTGGTTCGTCTTTTTTAAGCGGTAATCAGTTCTAACATACTCTGTCTTGTTTTCAACTGGTCTTTATAGCATGCATTGCATTGTCACTCTTCTTCCGAACCGAGATGAAACGTAACAGCATACAAGATGGAAATGTCTTTATGGGTGTTATGTTTTTTGGGATTGTCACTATTTTGTTCAATGGATTTGCCGAACTCTCATGACCATTGCAAAGCTTCCGGTATTCTACAAGAAAAGGGACCTCCTCTTTTATCCTTCATGGGCATATGCTCTGCCTTCAAGGATACTCAGGATTCCCATCTCCTTTATCAATGTTTTCATCTGGGTTGGCATGACTTACTATGTCATTGGTTTCGATCCCAACATTCAAAGGCGAGACTAATTTAAGCAAGATTGATTGAAACAATACTCAGTGAATCTGCATTATGAAACCTTGCTGCACTACTATTATCAAATTAAGGACTTCTTTAATTTGTTTATCGTCCATTGGTCTTTCAGATGATCGACAGAAGAAAGGTGACTCAGATGAACCTATTGTCGAACATGAGCAGCAGGAGACAAATGATGCATACCCTGTAAATGATGTCCCTCCGAATCCTGTAGTCGTGCATGAGCAGCAGGGAACAAATGTTGCGCCCCTTGTAAATGACATCCCTCCTTATCCTGAGAAGCTTTCTAATTTTCAACCTATGAGTGCACGACCACGTGTATGGAATCTTAACTACTGTAACTATCGATGATCATGAAACAAAATGATGATTATTTACATGGTTCTTGTTTAATCATGTAGGAGTCTTTTGATCGTATACCCAAGGCTGTTTTGCTTGATCAATTAAAGGACGAGAACTTGAGGTATTGGTTTCATTTTTGCTTGTGATACTCTTAATAACTTGTTAATTCAATTTGCAATTGGCCCTCCATCCTCACAGGACATCATCCCTAAAGGCCTAAACCTGTATTTTTCAAATCTGCATGAGGGTGTTTTACACATGTATTCTCTAAAGACATCCCTTGTTAATGGGTGCTCACTTTCTACTAGTCTTTTAGATTCCTGTAACCACACCTAACATGCTTTCTTGGAGTTAACATACATTGTTTTTATATTATGACAAGTTGTTGGCATGTTGCAGATCAATCAAGCTGTAGAGACATTGAGGGGATTGTTTGCTCATTGGTTGGTCAAGAGAAGACAAAGATCTGGATCACAGACTTTGGTAAATGGTGACATTCTATCAGGGATTAGACATCATTCGCATGCAAGAATGGTGACATTCTATCGCTATGGACTGTTTTGTGGCCGCGTTGGCTGCTGCGCTGAGGGCGTAGTGCTGAAATTGTCGTTGAGCGCTGATTGGTATGGTGTCTTGGGCAGAGTTTGTATAGGCTTTTGGGTCGATGTTTGGTTGTTTACCATGCTTCAACTAAAATAAATGTAATCTGATCTTTCTTATTTGATAGATTTTGTGACTCGATGTAATACATTATCTTATTAATTACATTAGTTTTCCTCCGTTCATGGAAATGTTTAAGTGTTTGGCACATTTTGGTTTTTATTTTCTAGAAATAAAACTTATAAGATGTTATAAAAAGTCATTTGATTGCACTTGATGAGTGCTATAGAAAAAAAGGGCCTTGAGAAACGCTATAGAAATTAATACAATAGCATTTGTTAAATGCTACGTGAGAGAAGACAATAGCTTTTCTGAAACACTATTGGTAACTATACAATAGCGTTTCAGAAACACTATAAATAGTCAACTTACAATAGCGTTTTAAAAACGCTATAATAGACTTACTATAGCGTTTCAGAAACGCTATAAATACTGTTACCATAGCGTTTTAGAAAAGCTATAAATAGTCAACTTACAATAGCGTTTTTAAAACGTTATAATAAACTTACTATAGCGTTTCAGAAACGCTATAAATACTATTACTATAGCGTTTCTGAAACGCTATAAATAGTCAACTTACAATAGCGTTTTAAAAACGCTATAATAGACTTACTATAGCGTTTAAGAAACGCTATAAATACTGTTACCATAGCGTTTTAGAAAAGCTATAAATAGTCAACTTACAATAGCGTTTTTAAAACGTTATAATAAACTTACTATAGCGTTTCAGAAACGCTATAAATACTGTTACTATAGTGTTTCTGAAACGCTATAAATAGTCAACTTACAATAGCATTTTTAAAACGCTATAATAGACCCTGTATCTATTATAGCTTCGGCAGACACAGCGTTTTCTAAAACGCTACTTTATTAATGAGCATTTTTCTTGTAGTGAAACATTTTTCGACGCTGCCACGGATCCTCGGGTAGACCTGCTCATGGCCCAGATGAACTACATGACAAAGATGCTGGAAAAAATTACCTAGGAGTGCATCCAGCCAGCTGACCCTGTTCAGGCACCGCCCCAGCAAACTTTCGCCAACCAAATTCAAGGAAGTGGCGAAGTCCCAATAGAACCCCCATGGAGAAACTTCGAAAACAACGAGCTCCCCCAAGGCAAGACTCCATTGTGTGACAGAACGCCTACCGAAATCCCATTCAGAATAAGGGTCACGGATCCCAACATATTATTCGAGTTAGCCAAGCCGCCATTCTCCGACGCCCTCATGAAAATAGCAATGCTGAAAAAGTTCACTCCACCAAAGTTCGAAGTGTATGATGGTACTGCTGACCACCTTGATCACTTGAGACACTTCCACCACATGATAGCCCTGAAGGAAACCACGAAGTCATTCTTGTGCAGGACATTTCCGACCAGCCTCACCTCCACAACAATGAATTAGTTCAACAACCTACCACCGAGGTCGATAGACTTTTTCCAAGCTTTAGCTACTATTTTTATCACCAGATTCATCGGGAGCCAGCAAATGAGGAAAACACCACACTACTTCTTGCATATCAGGCAAAAGTCCGAAGAGACAATACGCGAATATGTCACTCGCTTTACCAATGAATTGACGATGATCGATGGATGTAGCGACGACACAGCCGCTGCAACATTTGTTGTCGGACTAAAGAGAATCCTCTTCTTTGATGCCCTTAACCTGGAACCTCCAAAAGGCATGGCGATCCTACTGAAAATAACACAAAAACACATCTCCCTTGAAGAGATGAAGGCGGCCAGGAGAAAAAATGACCAAGAAAGATAAAGTATTTCATGGAAACGGGAAAGAAATGAGGAAATGAGACGAGATGACGGACAATGGAAAGGTAGCATCCAATCGAAGAAACGTCGAAATGGCGAAAGGAGTGATTCGCAACAACAAGAATCCGAAGCTACAATCAGCGTGACCTCGACATGAGTGAGTAACAAGTGTGATGAAGAATACATACAGACCATATACAACCTTGTTAACTAGTCGAGCCAATACACTGAAGCACATAACAAAATGGGATAACATCAACTGGCAGCTTAAGATGAGAGGAGACCCGAAAGGAAGAGATAAACAAATATTGTTCCTTCCATAAGGATCATGGGCACGATACCCAAGACTGCTACAATCTAAAAGACAAAATCGAGCATTGGTTTAAAAAAGGACGACTCGATGAGTTCATCGGAATGCCGGATAAACAGCTCACATGGAAGGAGAAATCACACAACACTGCAAGATCGAAAGAACAACCCAGAGAGTTGATATACGCCCTGCACCGCATAGCCGGAAGAAGCAAAACACACAACCTAACAAAAGAAGCGGCAAGGAAAACTTCTTACTCGAACTGATTTATATCAGAACAAGAGTACTAACGAAACAAGACAAGCCATTTCACAAAGGCACAAAACATGGAGAAGTTTACATCAACCAACTAATACGATTGACGGATGTAAGCTCGACCCGAATCACTAATGACAAAACCGTCAGCAACGGACTTGAACGAACCTCGGCAGTTGACACAAAACACGGAGCCAACATCAGCATGATTGGACAATTTGGTGCAGATGTGAGCATCATTGGACAATTCGGTGCTGATGTGAGCATGATTAGACCGTTTGGTGTTGACACGGGCATGATTGGATAGTTTGGTGTTGAGCATGATCGGACAGTTCAATGTTGACGAAAGTACGATCAAACAGTTTGGTGATGACGTGAACATGATCGGACAAGCTAACACTACTCAACCATTGAGTAGAAAAACACCCTGAGTCTGCTAGTAACAAAAACATCAATCTCTAATACGAGGACCAACATCAAGCAAAGGGAGACAAAGAAACAAAAAACATCAATCTTTAATATGAAGACCAACATCGAGCAAAGGAATACAAAGTAAATTGTACTTCGAACCAACGTAAATGCTTTAACAATAAAGGCTGATGAGAACATCTACAAGGGAATATCAATAAGTATATGAATTCAAAACCCACATTTTTTGCATGGACGATAGAATAGATACGTCAAAGAATTAGCCATACAAAGCAATCAACTAATCTAGTAACAGGAAATCACGACAAAAGTCGGATATATATAAACTTTTGGTCTGATCAACCACGAAGTAAATGTTGGACACTCGGGTCAAGTTAACACAAAAACTTTGAGTCGACCGAGATGTCAAGTTAACGAAGTAAAAGTTGAACAACCCAGTCAACTCAACACAAAAACTTTGAATCAACTGGAATGTCGAATTAACGAAGTAAAAGTCCAACACCCGAGTCAACTCAATACAAAAAATTCGAATCAACTGAAACATCGAGTTAACAAAGTAAAAGTTAGACACCCAAGTCAACTTAACACAAAAACTTCAAGTCGACCGAGATGTCGAGGTAACGAAGTAAAAGTTAGACACTCGAGTCAACTCAACACAAAAACTTTGAATCGTCTAAAATGTTGAATTAACGAAGTAAAAGTTGAACACCCGAATCAACTCAACACAAAAAGTTCAAGTCGACTAAAACGTCGAGTTAATGAAGTAAAAGTTGAACCAATGAGTCAACTCAACACAAAAACTTTGAATTGACTGAAATGTCAAGTTAACGAAATAAAAGTTGAATAAACTAGTCAACTCAACACAAAAACTTCAAGTCGACTGAAACGTCAGTTAACTAAGTAAGAGTTGAACAAACAAGTCAACTTAACACAAAAACTTCGAGTCGATCGAGATGTTGAGTTAACGAAGTTGAAGCTCAACGAACAAGTTGACTTAACACAAGAACTTTGAGTTGACAGACACGTCGAATCAACGAAGTGAGATGAACAAATCAATATGATTCGAGGAACTACAAGCAAAAACAAACTCTTTCTAGCAAATCAAGAAGGATAACGCTAGCTCACCATTAGACGAATGATGAGCCAAAGCACGAAAGCGGCTACAAAGGGATTCAAATCAAAATCCAAGACAACTACAACTGAACTGAAAAGAAAAGAAATAACAAAGTTCATTTCAATGATATTACTACTATGTTACATCCGGATAAGGAGATAAAAAAGTGCGAGAAGAAATGGAGGCAACTACAAGATCATCATTCACGGAAACAGGGGAAGGACTCTCTTCAGGAGAGGGAAAAAGCAATGACTCTGGGGCGTTCGAGGGTAGAGGATGCAATGGCTCCTCAACTACAAAAACAGATTTTTCAACATTGTCGTCCTCGAAAGCTTCATCAACCAAGTGACGGTACCTGGACAAATCCTCGCCGAGCCCCTCGATATAGTCAAGAGACTCAACCCGTCCATCCCACAACTCGTTTCCAATCTTCGGCTTCGACAATACAGAGCCTATCCTTTTAGAAACGAGTTAATTATTGGATGCGACAAGCTGCCCCTTAGCGGTGGTAAGCATAACAAAAGTATCTGCCTTGACATCATCGAGCGTAGATTGCTCAACTTTAGCACAAGAAGCTTCATCAAAAGCTGCATTCTCAGCGGATAACTTTTTTTCCACATCACATACATGGGTGCGAACTCTGTCCTACATGGCTTTCAAAAAATAAGCTCAGCAGCAGATTTATCCAGCATACTTTTTGCCTCAACCAACGACTTTCGAGCAGCCCCTGCACTTTCCACCGATTTCGCGTATTGGACTCTCAACACGTCAAATTAGGAAAGAACATGAGAAAACACCAGCAACAGTGCCGCCAACGTCCTCTCCAAAGAAGCCACTTGATCACGACCAGCTCGATAGATCGAGTTCATCACCCCTGCATAGGCAAGATGATTCATCCCATCCATTATCTGCTCAAGACCAAGATTGATGTGATCAAATGGATCCAGCACGGGCATTGAAGGCTTTTCCACTAATCGCCCGTGCCACTCATTTACCAACCTGCGTGCACCGTCTTGCATGTCAAGCTAAGTGAACCAACAAAACTTTCCATCCAAATTGATATGGATATCTTTTGGGCCAGGCTCAGTCCAACCAACCCATGGATGAAGAACACTAGGATCCAAAAACACTGAAGAAGCACCCCCGACAGCTGGAAAGGCAGAAGGACTAGCAGTAACGACGGGAGTAGGAGAATCCTGGCGGACATGAGAAGAAACTAAGACCCGACCATTTTACTGACATCAATAGAAGGAGAAAAATAGTGAACCTCAAAACTCCGACCGCCACCAATGTCTTTAGACTGTTCCACCACTAGCTGAAGTATTTTATTATTGATAACTCGGGAATCATCATTAGACAACTCAACAGCATCCGAGACACCATGAGCAAAAAGAAGCCTTTTTTCGTTATCATCCAACGGATGAGTAGTCTCCTTCTCGCTCCTCTCCAACGCAAGCCTCAACTCCTCAGCCTCTTTAAAAGATTTGCGATCCCCTTTTGCAACATCATCATGGGAAGGACTTGGGCGAGAGGCAGCCTCCATAACATCCCGAATAGAAAGTCGTTTCTTCCTCGAAACCCGGCCAGGATCTATCAACAATCGCCTAGACGAACTTGTGGACCTCGCAAGCTTTCTTTTTCTGGAAGCAGTAACTGTGACATTAACAAGAGCATTGAGATCCATAACACGCCTATCCAAACTCACTTCTCAATCAATGCTAGCATCACTAACGCCATCACGAACAACAAAGGCCTCAACACGAGACTTAGTAAATAAAGCTCGCTCCGCTTCATTCATAGTGTACAAACCACTACTCTCAAGGATGCCCTCGAAAAGGAATGCCTCCATAGGAAACCGGTGAAGCTTCAGGAAGCAATCACTGATCCTCTCTTCCAGTACAGTCAATTGAAGATTCTTCTGATTATTGGGAACTCAAAATGATCGAAAAATCAAACGACCTCGCAGGTTGAAATAGCTAGAATTCACAGAAGCATAAAACCAAGACCTTGACCAATCACGGGCGTCATCATTAAGTTTCTCAAAACAAACAGGAGAATGGAGGAAGCAAATATCCATGTTCACTAACAGACTAACTACGAATGGAAAACCTTCACAGTCAAAGGAATGTCAGACAGAATGGCCCTCGTGTAAGAAGAAACCATTACCTTCCAACCATTAGGACCCATCTGAGCAGGAGGAATGGCCAAGAATTTCAAATATTCCCAGAACAGCTCCGAAACTGGGAACCAAAAGCCAGAAGAAAACATGCATGAATATAGTGTGATGTATCCAGCCTTTAGATTACAAGGACTATCACTCTGTCCAGGCAAGATAATCTCGAGGTTGGGCGGCAAATTATAATCAGAATGAAAACTGTCCAGGGTCGCCTGAGAGGTTCTATTGGGAGAATAATGAGCCTCACACAGAGCTAGCGACTTACCACTTAGTTTATCACCAATGGACATCATTGAAGAACATAGAAGCAATGAAAATGAAGAAGGCGAAGTAATGAGCCAACCCTAATTTCAAAAAAAGCATAAAGAGGGGAAACAAATTTGTCACATCTCTTTTTATAGAGTCAAGCAATGAAGGGACGGCTCATTGGACAGCGTGCAAAATATGATGGCTATGCGAAATCCCAAAAATGTGCGAGAAAATGAACGAGCAAGCAAATAATCAAGACACCAATCCGCAGAAAGTTACCAACATCATTAAATATAAGGCAATAATGGAATTGAAAGGTTAACCGTCACGAAGTTAGTGGCCATGTTAGCATACCCACTAACTAAAGGGGGAGTAGCTGATGACACATCAAAATAGACCGATCATCACGGTCGTACACGTAGCATAGAGCATCCACCACGAAGATATAGCGCCCAATCTATTGGGCCAGTTCATAAAACCAAAGAAAAATTAAGTTAATCACAAAGGCCCAAACAAAGCCCACCAAGAAAAGACATAAACAAAGCCCGAATCCATGACCGAATGAATCAGAGCCTGAATCCAGGCCCGACACGAGTTCTCTCATAAAAAAGATGAACGTTGCACCAAAAAGAGTCGTAGAGGGAATTACACCTCCACGGACGCATCTCCATTAAGGAGGAGACTGTTATGAGAAATATCCCCTTCCGTTGCGCCTCACATGCTTAAGTCACGCAGAGAATTAACCGCAAACATTATAAAAGGTAAAGGGAACATTCGACACAATATGCAACTTTAACTGAGTTTTGTCCAGATTTACTTTCTTCTTCAAACAGAGTTGCTAACTTAAGCATCGGAGTGCCTTCGGCCACCAAAAAGGTGCTTCTTGGTAGTCTAACATTCGTTTTGCAGGTCAAACTCACCGGAGGACGATTTTTGGAGGCATCATATTTCATAATTTTGCAACATGTACGTTATCTAATATCTAATATTTAGTCAGATTCGATGGTTGTTTCCTCACATGGTTTGGTAAAGTCTTTCTTGTTCATTTTTGTTGGAGATGAATTCGAACGATCAAATGCTTAAAAGTCTAGAACATGTTATTAGTTTTAAAAGATATAAATCTCCAATAATCTATTTCAAAACATTACAAGGTGATTTAAAAAAAAATTTAATTATGTTATTTTCTTAAACTCAATGTTGTTATGGCACTTTCTAAGATTTAAAAGAGCACTGAGTTTTTTTTATTTATAACACAACTGATGATATTTTAAGGAAAACATCAAGTAATTATGCGTTTCTCTATAACAACCTTACACTTTCTTCTCATGATGATGAAAGGTCGATCACAAGAAAAATGAAAGGATACCATATTTGGTACCCACAACAGCCTTTTCTTGGTAGTATGAGAGAATTACCAAAGGTTATCGGACTATTAAGAACTTATCCGAGCACTGATGGCTGAGAGCGAGTATATTGAAGACTGTGAATACTGCCTAGAATGAACAGACTGGAGACTAAGTGTTCAACACTAGTTGTAACGACCCAATTTTCTAGAACTACCTAAATTAATATTTACCTCTATGTTTGAAGTTCGACAAATTTTATATTTTATTGATGTCATATGATTTGATTTAACCAAAGTTTATGTGTACATAAATAATACATGGATTACCAAAATTAAAATTTTGGTGGCAGATAAATATTAATAAACACAATATTAAGCTCTTATTAATGCTAGTTTTTATTAGTTATTATGATTAGCTTATAAAGTTTAAATAAAAAGAATTGGTGCAAATATTAGGTTAAAACCTAGTTATATTGGGGGTTTTGAGTTTTGACCAAAACCCATCATTTTTTGGGAGACATCAATAGTGGAGGTTGGTTGTGCCATACAGAGAGGTACAGAGAAAAAAATAATGAAAAATGACCGGAAGAAGAAAGAGATGAAGAAATGACAAAATGAAGAGAATGAAGAGAAGAAGAAAAAAAATGACGAATAAGAAGAAAATGAAGAAAGAAATAGAGGAAGGGAATGAGAAGAAGAAACGAGAAAAAATAGGAAAGAAAATGAAGAGAAGAAAGAGATGAAGGGAAGGAGAAATAGAAGAAGAAAAGAAGAGAAAATAAGAAGAAAGAAATAAAAAGATAAGAGAGATGGAGAATATGAGTGAGTGCACAGATTTGCATGTTTTGCAAGTGCCCGTGTGTGCGCGTGTGTTCGTGTTCGGTGCTTGTGGTTTGAGTTTTTGGATTGTGTTGTTCCAATTTGATAGGAGTATTTGATTGGAGACTTTTGAAGTATTTCCCACTAAGTGATTTGCAAGTATTTTTTACTATTTATATTACTTTTATTCTAAATATTTATTTGTGAATAATATGTATAAATTGTGAATTACAAAAAAATTATTCTCTATTTGGTATGTTTTTTGTATTGAAATTTAAATTTTTTATTGTATATATGTGGATTGAATAATACAATATGTTTAGAACTAAAATAATTATTATGAGGTAATTTTGTGAGTTTTCTCCTTTCTTGTATGATATTTTATTATGATAAGTAAACTATATTTTAAAAGTTGTTAGATATTGAAAGTGAGTATTTCTTACCTTTATAATGTTTTTGATTAATATTTGATTGATCGAAAGTTATTTATCAAATCAATATTTTTTTATATGTTATAAATGTATGCGATATTTGAAATTATGCCATGTGTATCGTTTTAGTTTTATACTACATTTAATATATATAAATGTTCGTTATTGTTTGATATTATAGTTAGACAAAATTCTATATTACCATTATATGAATGTAGCATATTTCTATGAGTTTGACGACATTGTCAAACTAGTTATTTTGGGATTACAGGTTATATATTGTGTATGATAAATGTGTTTGCATTCATGCTTATGTGGATGAAGTTAGTATGATGTGATTAACAACATTTAATGAATGTTTGTGTTGGTTAAGTTATATTGATTTGTATGCCAAAAAGTGCAATATTTGATGTATCCAAAACTGTCCTTGTTGATCTCGAGCCTGCGAAAATGAACAGTAGTTAGCTAGGGACCATTGTTATGGTGACCGCACTTCGAGGCTTAAGTAAGGTAACAGTGCAATGAATAATGATGACTAAATGTAATGACAAAAGTGTATGCGTACATTTCTTTTTCCCTTTGATCACCCTTTATAGCAAGTCTTCCCTCCTCCATTGTTCCTGCTATCGAGGACATGATAGAGGGAGGAGATCTCGCCCTGAATCTTACCTATGCATAACTGAGTCTATTCGGCTATTGGCTTTGTTTAGGACCCAATGTATGATTGGGTTAGGAGCTGATTTGTGCCAGTAGATCTTGGGCCTAAGGTAGCTCATATATTTGTGTTCCTACCTTTTGTCTTGGGCCAAGCCCCAAGACACGTGTCTCTTGGGCTAGCGTGACTTGGGCTTGGGCACCTGACTTACTAGCTGAAAAACTGTTTATGAATGAGTCCGCTTGGGACCGCGTTGAAGCCTTTATGGTGTTAGGGTTGGCCTATGCCACGTGTACGACTGTGATCGAGTGACTATCGATGTCTCATCAGTTACTCCACAGTTAATGGGGCCGCGTTCAATTCTATTACTTCGATGAATGGAAATCATTACCCCTTCATTCCCCGCATAGCATTTAATGTCGACCCGACTATAGGGTGACAACCTTCTATGGACATTGCGCCTATATATAGGCTAGTTCTGATAGGGTCAGGTGTTACCTTGTGCTTTACAAAACCTGTTCCTCAAATGTACCCTTTTTGGAGAGCTTGCTTCTATTTTGTCCTTTACAAAGGACAAAGTGGGGCACCCATTGATGGAGTCTCCAAATGTTCTAACATTTGCAGTGATGATTCTTAACAAGATCTGTTATTAAAGGAAGCCATCCGGTTTGAATGTGTTTCTAGTTGTTCCATGGGACCTCTGAATTTGTTCTTATATCGTGAAGAAAAAGTGCGAGCTTCCCCTTTGGGCCCGAGTTTGATTTCCATTTCTAGTGCTTCCACGGCGTCTTCCATCATCTTTGGGAGATAACAGCGGCATCCACCTTTGGTGGTTGTTTCCACTGCTTCTTCATTGGCTTCACTCATGATGCCTCCTCCGAAAGGCAAATTTGATGGAGCAAAGTTCCAGTAATGCTTCTGGCATATCTTCACTCGCACCTTGCTTTCCATCAAGCTCAGATTCTTGTAGCGTGTAAACCTTCGAATTGATCAGTCTTATTTTATGTATACTCTAAGTGAATGCGAGTCATATTGGCCTTGTGCGTACAAATCTTGGATTGTCTAAAAAGTCACGACTATTGAGTAGATAAGACCCTACGGTGTAAGACAATTCAACTCTTATCAGGAATTGGGCTAACCCAGTCCAAAAGGGGATGCGTGCAGTTCTGATCCCTCTTGCGTAATTCCCTTCACAGAATAACTTGATTCGTCAATGGTGGTGAAATCACTAAATAATGATATTCGTGAGAACGGGTTGTGCCTCGTAAGTTGGTATTTTCATGAGAAGGTGTTGGCTTGTCAAAGTACTGCCATTTGATCTGGTAGGACTTGATTTGTACCACAATTCGACTCACTTTTTAGTTGAGTCTTGGTGGTCGGGGCGTTGCCTTGGTCCATATGGACTGGAACAGTTGGGTGCAGTGAGTCGTCTGTGGACTGGACTTGCTCGCTTTCAGTGAGCAGTCCATGGACTGGGTTTGGTCCGCATGTGCGTTGCCTTGGTTCCAAAGGCGGACTAGGTCACTTATGCGGCAAGCTATCAACATCCCGAATAGTACTAGGCTTAGACGTGCGCCATTATGGTCTCTGTAGTTGGACTAGGTTATCTTTGGAGTGATGAGTCGTCCGTGGACTGGACTTAGGTCACTTATGTGGCAAGCTATCGACATCCTGAATAGGATTAGGCTCGGTCAATATGTGCCATTACAGTCCCTGTAGTCGGACCAAGTTATCTTTGAAGCGGTGAGTCATCCATGGACTGGACTCGCCCTCCTACAGTGAATTGTCTGTGGACTGGGTTTGGTCCGCATGTGCATTTCCTTGGTTCCTGGGGTAGACTAGGTCGCTTATGCGACAATTTGTTGTCATCTTGAATACGCCTAGGCTCGGCCAATGTGCGCCATTATGGTCCCCATAGTCTAACTAGGTTATCTTTGGAGTGATGGGTCGTCCGTGGACTGGACTCACCTTCTTACGGTGAATTGTCCATAGACTAGGTTCAGTTAGCTTGTGTACACTGTGGTTTTGTGGTCTGACTAGGCCATCTAGGAGTGGTGAGTCATCTGTGGACTGGACTCGCCTGCTTGGGGTGAACTTTCTATGGACTGGGTTTAGTATGCTTGTGTGCCATCGTGGTCTTGTGGCCGGACTAGGCATGTTTCTTTGCATGGAGTCATAGGAAATGGGATTCTTTAAAGAGAGTACCTTTATTGATAATACTTCTTTAAGTTCTCTACATTCCATGCTCTTTTTAGAAGCTCTCCACTCAAGTTTTCTAACCAGTAGGTTCCGGGCCTTTTGATTGTTGTCATCTGATAGGGACCTTCCCAATTCAGACTTAGCTCGCATTCTCTTGGGTCTCTTGTGTTCGACTAGGTTTTCTCAGTACCCAATCACCAACTTTGAAGTCTCGAGCCTTAACCCCATATTGTAGTGTTGGGCCATCTTTTTCCAATAGGCAGCTATTTTGATGGAAGCTCCTCTCTACGCTCTTCGATTAAGTCTAGCCCGACTCTCAAAGCTTCATCGTTGTCCTCAATCCTGAACTCCTCCATTCTGAACGTATGCGTTCATAGTTCAACAGGAACATTGCCTAAGACCCATAGGCCATGCGAATGGTGTCTCTCCAGTCTTAGTCTTTTTTGTGGTATGGTATGTCCAAAGGACCCCTGGAAGCTTAGAGACCCATAGCCTCTTGGTTGCTTTGAGTTTTCTCTTGATAGCCTCCTAGACCGTTCGGTTGGTGACTTATGCTTGTCCATTGGCCTAGGGTTGACCAGCCTGCTGAGAAGTGGTGACTGATGTTTTGGTCGGTGCAAAGTTGTTGACTTTCTTGCCTTCGAATTGAGTCCCATTATCACTGACCAGATTTTCGATATGCCAAACCTACAGACGATAGATTTCATAGAAAGTTCTTGATTTGACTCTCTCCAATCTTAGAGAGAGGCTCTACTTCTATCCATATGATGAAGTAGTTGATAGACATGAAGAAGAATTTCCTCTTTCCCGGAGATAGGGAATGGGCCTACAATGTCCATCCCACATTGCGCGAAGGGTTGATCATTGGGACCAGATTCCGTGCAGGCATATGTGTGTACGGGGTGTACCTCTGAAACTTATCGCATTTACGGACCAGGTCCTTGGCCTCTTGCTGCATTTTTGGCCTATAGTACCCTAGCGTGAGGGATTTATGAGCCAGTATCCTTCCTTCCGAGTGGTTCCCACAAATTCCTTCATGGATTTCTCAGAGGACATAGTTTGCCTTTTTGGGGGTTACACATCTGAGCAGAGAGTTAGTTGTTGATCTGTTGTACAACCTGTCATTTTGAGGAGCGTGTACTGCACCACACTATTTTTTAGCTTGCGAGCCTCTAGCTTACCCGCTGGGAGGACTCCATCTTTTATGTAGCTGATTAGGGAAAACAAGTAGGAAATGCATAACCATTTGAGGAAACGAGAAAAGGAAAGAAGAAAGAAGGCAAGGTGATGGATCATGGGAGGATAACAATCATTCAAAGAAACATCGAAACGATGAACGAACTGAGTCCAACCAGTGGGAATCCAAGAAATTGCAATCGGCATGGCCTAGTCATGAGCGGATAACCAGTGTGATAAAAAAGGAGTACAAACCGTACACAACCCTAACGACAAACCGGACCAACATCTTAAAACACATGGCAAATTAGGAGAACATCAATTGGCCACTCAGGATGAGAGGAGACCCGGAAGGATGAGACAAAAACAGCTACTGTTCTTTTTAGAAGGATCAAGAACATGATACCAAGTATTGCCACAAGTCGAAAGAAGAAATTGAGCATTGGGTCCAAAGAGGACGACTGGATGAATTCATCGGAATACCAGACAAACAATTCAAGGGAAAAGAAAAGGCGGATACAATCGCTACAGGATCAAAAGAACGATCCAAGGAAATGATATACGATCTACACTACATCCACCCCAGCAAAGAAGCATCTCCCGCTCGAGCAGATCTATATCGAAGCGAAAAAAGTCAACACCTTGAAGACAGTTGCACTAACCGACTCGAAGACTCTACCAGCAGATACAAATTCAACCAAAGTTACTCACAAAGGAATTAAAAAAGACAAACTCTATCAAGCCTCAACAAACAATGCCAAACGGGGAGCAATAATGGGCCAAGCAAAGGAGGTCATTAATTAAAAAAGAAGGAACAACAGAGGCACAAAACACCAACGTAGAGATAGACATCAGTCATGCAATGATAAAAAATCACTTCACACTGTAACAGAACTGCTCCAGAAAAATGACCACTAGAAATGGTCAAGGCACCCAAATAGGTGAATCAATAAAGTTTCAATTTCTGAATTGACATCCCACAATGACAAACAACTTCAAAACAAAGCTATGCGAAACAATCGGCATATAAAGCCCAAAAAGAATCAGGACGCAAGTCGGATATTTACAATAAACTTCTGGTCTGATCAACCAAAGAAGTAAAAGTTGGACGAATGAGTCAACTAAGTAAAACGACTTCGGGTCGACTAGAGTGTCAAACCAACGAAGTGAAAGTTGGACGAACAAGACAACCAAGTAAAAACTTTGATTCGACTAAAACATCGAGGTAACAAAGTAAAAGTTGGACGAACGAGTCAACTTGTAAAACAACTTTGGGTCGACTAGAGTGTCGAACCAACGAAGTAAAAGTTTGATGAACAAGTCAACCAAGTAAAAACTTAGAATCGACTGAAATGTCGAGTTAACGAAGTAAAAGTTGGACGAACGAGTCAACTAAGTAAAACGACTTCAGGTTGACCAGAATGTCGAACCAACGAAGTAAAGTTGGACGTACGAGTGAACAAAGAAAAATGACTTTGAGTCGACTGAAATGTCGAGTTAACGAAGTAAAAGTTGAATGAACAAGTCAACTAAGTAAAGTAACTTTGAGTCGATTGAAACATCAAATTAATGAAGTAAAAGTTGAACGAACGAGTCAACCTAGTAGAAACTTCGAGTCGACTAAAATGTCGAGTTAACGAAGTTGATGATACATAAAAACGGTCACACCCTTGAGCCAAACACTTGTCAAGATGATCTCGGGGAACTACGGGCCCCAGCATCAGCCCAACATTGATCTGGCCCAAAAGTTTCTAAGCCCGCCCAATTCAGTCTGCCATACGGACCCGAACTCTTACAGCATGCTAGGCCCACACGTCTCATGGCTATCCTCAATACTCGTAAGTCCTACTAAGGAAAGTATTTCGAGGATCAGCTTCGGAGGGGCAACTACAACAGCTTTCTATTTCCAACTAAGAAGCAAATACCAGAGTACATTCCACACAGGGAATCTTCCTTCTACTGCTCTCGTATTGGGAACTATCTCTGTTGCGGGTTTAACCGGCCTAAATAAACAGGCTAATTTGACCCACTTGTAATAACCGCAAGTGCACGGTGTCTAACTGGTAGACAACGGCAAGTACGGGTCGATCCCACGAGGAAGGTGGATTAAATTGAATTTAATAATTTAATTAAACTAATTTGGAGAAAATGGGGGTTACAGTGTTTAAAAATCCGAGTTAAACAAAAGTAATAAAAATAACAATAAATAAAAGAAAAGAGTTGGAGGGAAACCACAATTTGCAAAATATTTTTCAAGCTCCTAAAATTATATTCAATTTTTCTTATTATTCCAATTTCAAATAAATTACTCTAGCAATGTATAAACTCCTAGCATTAATTTTCTTGTTAGGGCACAATTAATCACAAGTTTAATTATTCAATTAAAACATGCTTGATTTATAACATAATATTTTTCTAACAACCTAAGATGCATGACATATTAGGTGAAAGTAAAATATTATAAATCGAGAATCAATTAATATTAATCATGGAATAATAAAGTAAAATGAAATTAATTCTAGAGTTTGAGACTTAATTCACTGTGGTGTTACAGAGCATTCAGCAGGGTGCAAACAGGAACAGATCCAGTGTGGCTCAACAGATCCCAGTGGGTGCAAATAGTTCTGATCTTTCTCAGCCGAGGTGCTCTCAGCAAGGTCCACTGGGTGCCACTAGCGTCAACTTGATTTAAGTCTCTGTGGTGGTGTGTGGTGCAGCCGGTGACGGTGGTTGAAGATGAAGTGAAACAAGGTTGTCACGCCCCTGTTTCGATGGAGTGAATGAGAGAAAACAGAGATGGATAGGCTGTAGGTGGTGATTTTGCTTGGTTGGGATGGTGATGAGAATCACAAATTGTGAAGAAGAGGTTTTGGTATTCTGTAATTTTTTTCTTTCCCTTATCTTCTGCCCCTTTCTTATTCATTTCTATTGTATTTATAGAGAATTAAGAAAATGAACTTGGACAAGTTAAGGGGAGGGTTCAATGAGTGATTTAAGGCTTAAATCAAACTAGAATCTTGGATAATTAACAGAATATGCTTTGGGTTTGATTGGGTTTGGCATTGGGTTTGGGTTTACGGATTTGGTTTTGGGTTTGGTTTTGAGTTTAGGTTATGGGCTTAGGCTATTCTCACCTCCACTTCCTCTGAAGTCACCGTCTGTGATTTATTCATTGCATTTTTCTTTGATTTCTTCGTTATTGCTCCGAATTCTAGAAAAACACAAAAATTTAATAATTAATTTAAAATAAAATAAAACAAGGATTAACAAAAATATAATAGGATGTAGAAAATGTTATAATTATGTGATTATAAAATACCGCCAAACCTATATTTTGCTAGTCATCGAGCAAAACAAGGAAGAAAACCAAAAAGAAAATTCTAACTCACTTTCGCAGGCATCATCGATTGCACTTACCTTTGAAAACGTGCAACAAGGCTTTGAACCCCTAGATTACCTCTAGGGGACAAGTTATAGTCTCGTGAGGGTTTTCAGAAAATGTTACCCACAAACATTACTGACTCAACAAAACTTGGTCAAACAGTGTTTATTTTAAAACTTCAAGATATGCAAGAAACCAACAGTGTCATTTTCGTGTATCAACAAATCTCCAAATAATTTAATATTCTCCAAAAGTAAGAAAAAATTCATAATCATCCTCAACTCAATGTGTGTGTGTGAAAAGCACTATCAACATAACTTTTCATTTCAAAGTAAAATAATGACTAAATCTCCTGTAGAAAGTTTGTTTTGACTTCAAACCTCTCATGTCACTCACAATAAATCACTCAGAGATTTGGTATTTCACTTAGTTTATATGTGAGGAAAGAGTAAATAATGGAAAACAATCATCTCACATATAGTATTATGAAGAACGGACTTTTCAAGAATGGAATGAACATGATCTCATGGACAAGAATATCAATTACTTTTGGGAATGTTGAATCAAACACCATAGGTCTTGGTTATTAAATCTCCACATCTACGGAACCAACCTTTACCTAAGATCAACTAGGACTTTGTTGGGTTGTAACGGGGCTTGGGTAATGGTTAATAAGGAATGTCAAAGGATTCTAACAAAAATTTCTAGGAATGTATACACCCATTCACGAACAATTAGGGATGTCAAGAATAAACCAATGTTGCGCACCATCAATTTTTTCTTCATTCTCACATCTTTATCCTCATTGAGGAATCAAATTTTTTTTTTTCAAATAGAGGATTTTTGAAATATCTCATATTTTGCTCTTTAATGCCCTTTTTACACCAAGTATATCCATCCATACACATTCCCAGAAAAGTTGGGTAAAGGTTAATGGGTTAACAAATAAAAGTTATTCTAAGGCTCAAAAGGCTACAAAAAGGTTAATGTTATGGGTAAGTTAAAAGGCTAGTTAATGATCTAAAGAAAGAAAAGGAAAGAAAAATGCCTAGATCATTTCCTAAGTTCAGGTCAGTATTATGACATCTCAATTGAATAAGCCAAGAAGTTCTAGTGTAATAATTCAATTTTGATGTCATTCCCAAAGCAATTGATCAGAAAAATGAGAATAATGAGATCATCAACGAGATAATACGGACTCAAGAAAAATCAGAGTTTATGTATAACCCTCGGAAAAATAGAAAGGTTCAAAACTTTCAGGGTTAAGTCTCCACTATTATTCTAAGGTATTCTAGTATATACTTCACTCATCAACTTCAAGTTATGCTAACATGGCTCATGGTGCAAAGATAATCGAGTTGAAAAATCTTATGACCTAGATCTAACTTAAGGATCATACTAAACTTTCAGTCTTTATCAATATACCAATATGTCAAGTTGGCTTGCATTTTCTTGAGCATAAAACATTTAAAATCCATTTTCATAATCGCAAAAAACCAAGTTTTCTTGACAGAAAAGCACAAATATATATATATATATATATATATATATATATATATATATATATATATATATATATATATTTATTTATTTATTTTAAGAATAAGAAAAGAAAACACTACAAAAAATTCACCGACTCATGAACCATACCCCCAAACCTAATCCAAACATTGTTCTCAATGTTTAACAAAATAATTCTGACAAATGAATGAAATAAGTACATGAGAGGAGGTTAGAAAAGTAATACCACGGTGAAGATTTTACCAATTTCCACAAGTAATCCACCGATGATAGCTCAGAGACAAGAATTGTGGATTAGTTAATAGAAATAGATAAAATACACACTCAACATGCACTCTTACAACAAAAGGTGGGATGTCTCCCAGTAGCGCTTGGTTTAACGTCATTAGCTCAACAAACCCCAAAAGATCCTCAATTCTGATACACAGGGTCCTCTAATAGAATCACATCAACCTCGACTTCTAATCGAGGTAACTCTAAGAATGGCTTAAGTCGTTGACCATTTACCTTAAATACATGGCCATCCTTAGGGTTAACGATCTCCACAACTCCATGTGGGAACACTGCTTTCACAATATAAGGTCCAGACCACCGAGATCTCAACTTTCCAGGAAAAAGTCGTAACCGAGAGTTGAACAACAAAAATTTTTGAGACGGTTCAAAGGACTTACAAAGAATGGATTTATCATGAAATATCTTCGTTCGTTCTTTGTAGATTTTGGCATTGTGGTACGCATCATTTCGGATCTCTTCCAACTCATTAAGTTGAAGCTTACGATGCGATCCAGCCTTGACCATATCAAAATTGAATGTCTTGATGGCCCAATATGCATGATGTTCCAATTCCACAGGCAAATGACATGTTTTTCCAAAAACAAGCCTATATGGAGACATTCCAATCGGGGTCTTAAATGTTGTTCTATAAGCCCAGAGAGCATCACTCAGATGTTGAGACCAGTCTTTACGATCTGGTCTGACTCTCTTCTCTAGAATGTTTTAATCTTCCGATTGGAAATCTCAACATGCCCACTTGTTTGTGGATGATAGGGGGTGCCAACTTTATGAGTGATGGAGTATTTTTTTACTAATAGCTCGAACGATCTATTGCAAAAATGAGAACCACTGTCACTTATAATGGCATGCGGAATACCAAAACGAGAAAAGATATTATCTTTCAAGAATCTTACCACAACCCTGTGGTCATTCGTTTTACATGGTATCGCTTCTACCCATTTGGACACATAATCCATAGCAACAAGGATGAAAAGATTGCCAAACGAAGACGGGAATGGTCCCATGAAATCAATACACCAAACATCAAAATTTTTGGCTAGATAATACTTTTAGGTCGAGCACCATAAAATTTTGGCTTTGTCAACTTCAATTCCCTTGTGTGAAATTACATGTCCAAGAACAATGCCCTGTCGTACCATCAAATGACATTTCTCCCAATTTAAGACAAGATTTTTCTCCACACATCTATTTAACACTAAAGTTAAATGATGTAGACATTCATCAAATGAATCACCAAATACTGAGAAATCATCCATAAACACCTCGAGGAACCTCTCAACCATATCGGAAAAAACACTAAGCATGCACCGCTGAAAAGTAGCAGGTGCGTTACACAATCCAAAGGGCATTCTCCGATATGCGAAAGTACCAAAGGGACAAGTGAATGAGGTTTTCTCTTGATCCTCGGGTGCAATGGGGATTTGGTTATAACCGGAATACCCATCAAGAAAACAATAGTAATCATGTCCGGCTAACCTTTCAAGCATCTGATCAATGAAAGGAAGAGGAAAGTGATCCTTCATTGTGACCAAGTTCAACTTACGGTAATCAATACATACTCGCCACCCCGTGGTCATGCGGGTGGTACTAATTCATTCTTGTCATTCTTGATTACCGTTACCCCTGACTTCTTTGGGACAACTTGAACAGGACTGACCCAAGGACTATCCGAAATTGGGTAGATTATACCCACATCCAACAATTTGAGGACTTCGGCTCGGACAACTTCCTTTAGATTAGGATTAAGTCTACGTTGCATTTCACGCGATACTTTGGCATTATCTTCGATATGAATGCGATGCATGCAAACAATTGGACTTATTCCTTTAATATCCACGATAATTTGAAGATAGGTTACTTTCTTAACCAACCTTGCTGAGATTCGTACGAAGTTTGGGGTTCCCGAGGACCTGCCGTTGCTTGTTCTGAAGAGCGACCATACGCCTATGTCGCCACCTGCGGTTCATCTGCTTGCACCGGGGGATGCTTCAAATCGGAGTATGTTTTCTCGTTCTGGATGTGATTTGGAAATTCTTGGACTTCCTTGGGATTCCTCCGGCCCAATTGGGGTCCAATGGATACCGGATCATCCTTCTCATTCTGATTAGGGCGAAGGAAGCTGGCGTCCGCGTGACTCCACGAGTGATTCAGTTGTTGACTTCTCTTCGGTTGAAGAGTAACGCCGTTTGTAAGATGACGTCGCCATCTTTCTTCACGAATCTGTCAGATGACTTCAAGTTTAGGCAGAAGTATTACTTCTTAGCCCCCGCGGATTCAAAGTTCTTCCAGTTCACGGGTCGTCCGCTCGAGCGGGAGTTCATACCACTCTGTAAGTATAACTTTTTCTTCTGGTTTCGTTGCACTTGATTGCATGCTAATCGTTGCTCGTGCTTTTTTGCATGATACAATGGAGACGTTTCGTGGCTTGTTAATAAGGAACGTGGTGGATGTTATATGCGTTTCCAACTTTGTTCGCAGTGGGCTGTGGGACAACTAGCACGTGCCCCCAACTCTTTATCGAACATCGTGAGTTAAGCTTGAAGATGGGGCTTTTTCTAGGAAGAGGAAGGCCACTGGGGCCAAGGCTCTTGTGTTGTCCGACACGGAGGATTCGTCTGAGACACTTGCCTCCTTCATGAGTTTGAAGAGGTCTTGCATCTGAACTGGGTTGTCTTCAACACGACTCACTCCAGTGAGTGAAGAGCACAAGTCTGATCGGCCCATCAGGGCGGAGGCTAATGTATCTGGCTGGGAGAAATACTACTTGCGATTTGCAGGGGTCGACGACATGTCAAATCTCAGTGTTGCACAGGCAAAATATTTGAGTGAGCGGTTGATGAGAGTTGCAATGGTGGCCTCTGTCAATGCCGATTCACGCATGACTGCTTTTATAGAAGGTTTCCGTGAAGATCTGCCTGATGTTCTGGAGCCTGAACGTCCCGTTGGTGTGCTGCCTGCTTGATAGTGGCTGTGGTGGCATAGGCTAAGTTTCTTGTAGTCTGCATTGTTCACCCCCTTGTTTCAGGCCACAGCTCGAGGTGTTGTAGGGTCATTTGGATAACTCACTTCCTCTTCTTCCTTTGGATCTTGTTAAGTCGCCTCTCACTAAAGGGTCAACTATTCGTGACAAGGGAAAAGTTGCAGAGGAAAGCTTGGGAACAGTGGCGACTTCGAAGGGTGGTGCCAGTGTAATTCCTGATACGGAGGAGCTCCATCCGGATGTGAGGATAAGCCTGTTTGCACTGAACTTAATAAAGATGAGCACTCAGGTCTGGCATCAGGAGGTTGACGTGGATTATGCTTTGAGGAAGCATGTAAATAGGCGTCATAGCTAGCTGATGGATTACGCTCTAAAACTCGAGGACGATAAGCTAGAAGGGTGTATAGATAAGGGTTTAAAATACCTTATGCTGGGTATGTCTCACTTGAGCAAGGTGGTCGTTTGTTGGAACAGAAGTCGAAGTGGCTCATAAGAAAGTGTACACCATGGAATGTGTCGTCTCACACATGCAAATGCTGTATTCAGATGCGCTTTATGAAGTTGTGCGGTTGAGGAAGCAGGCTGAAGATAAGAAGTTGGAGCAGTTAGCTATGGTTGCTGAGACTTAGAGGGTTCTTCTGGAAGCCCTTGAGCGTGATCTAGTGGAAGTGGTGTCTGCAAGGGACAGATTCAAGCAGGAACTGGATCGGACCCGCAAGACATGGAGGTCGCATAGGAAACAACGGTTGAGGTGCGTTCTGTACTGCACTCTCTCGCTGAAGAAAATGCTTTAAAGGATGCTAACTGGGTTGCTCAGAAGAAAAAATTAAAGTTCGATGTGGAGTTCAATGCTCGGGAGGAAAGGAAGGCCAAGGACCAGCTCGAATTAAAGACGCACGAGCTCAATGCTGTGAAAAAATAGTTTGGCCACATAGAAGTCTCAGGTCGATGCGTTGACTGGCAAGTTGGAGCTGTTCGAGCGTGAACTTGCTGATTCGAAGGCCCGTGTGGAAGAGATTCTGCAGAAACGGGGCAAGTGCGGGTTGTACACGGAAGGTTGGAGCTGCTAGCACTGATGAAGGAGGAGCATTCGGAATGGGATCTTGGCTGATATAAGAAGATGTGGTATGTAGACTTGTCTGTTGCTTTTGCGTCGTCGGACGAAGGAGCGGTTTGGATCCTGATGGTCAGGCCGTGGCGTATATGGACGCGACCCCTACTCCTTCCTCCGTTAAGCTTAGCTTTTTCTGTTTCTGTACATTCTCCTGACCAGGAGTAAATTTTGTGTACTTGTACCCATTTTGCTCCATCTGTTAATAAAAACAGTTTTATCTTGACTCATTCTGTACTTGTTTTGTATTCATTGTTGCTATTGTGCGTTTTTTGTTTCACCTTGTAATCTTACTTTGGCATAGGCTGGTTGGATCAATAGGAAGTCGAATGGTCTGTCTGCTGCTGAGAGCTTGACCATTTGTGTTGCGAATGACTCAGAGTCACTATTGCATAGTCATGTTCGATAGTGAGAATGTCGCGAACAATTTAGCAGAGGGTTGCGTTACCTGAGCTTTGTCTTGTCCTTAAAGTAAGCTACTGGAGGCTCGTCTCGCTTGTTTGATTTGTCAGCTGCGGCTGCTATAGGCAAGTTGTGATAGTCGAGCGTACGTGTTGAAGCGTTTGTACCGAGCCAAGCGTCGTAAGCTCGGGTTGACATTCTATATAGCATCTATCCGGGCACTGACTGGATGATCTATGTGTCGGCGTGAGTGGGCTTTGTTGATAATAGAATGGCAGTCTGTTTGAGCATGAAGACACTGACTGGTCTAAGATTTATCTTTGTGGCCATTGTTTTGAAGAAGAGCGGTGGTCATGTGGGGAGTTGCTTGGGGCTCCCACCCTCCAAACCATCTATGCCTGAACAGAGTGGACTATAGGTTCGGGTAGTAAGGATTTGGCGACCATGCTGAAGAGCAATGGTCTTGTGGCAATCTGTCGACATCAGTCAAGGACTGACTAGTCTCCCACTTTTCAAACCATCTATACCCGTGCAGTGGGGGCTACAAGTTCGAAACGAAGGGGTTCGAAAACCAGCCTGAAAAGTAGTGGCCCCATGGCAAGCCTTCGGAATCAGTTTCGGACTAACTAGGCTCCCACCTTCCAAATCATCTACACCTGTGCGCATCAAGGTACAAATTTGAGGATTTTTGGCGGCCATGTTGAAGAGCAGTGGTCCCGTGGGAAGCCGTCGGATCAGTTCGGGACTGACTAGGCTCCCACCTTCTAAACTATCTATACCTATGCAGTGGGGGCTACAAGTCCAAAGTTGGTAATTCGGCGGTCAGGCTGGAAAGCAGTGGTCTCGCGGCGAGCCATTTGAATCAGTTTGGGATTTACTAGGCTCCCGCCTTCCAAACCATTTACGCCCGTGTAGTGGGGGATACAGGTCTAGGGTTGGTAACTTGGTGGGCAGGCTGAAAATTAGTGGTCCCGCAGCAAGCCGTCAGAATCAATTCGGGACTGACTAGGCTCCTGCCTTCCAAACCATCTACGTCCGCACAGTGGGGGCTACAGGTCTGGGCTTTGATCAGAAGTTTTTGTTGTCAGTCGTCACCAGCTAGACTTACCTAATCAGGTTCGGAGATCATTGACCGCAAAGGGGGCGATGATCCCTAGCCAGTCGTCGTCACAAGGCGTGACAACGCTGATTAGACTATCACTTCCTAAACCACCGGGATTCACGCTAGATGGACTAGGTGTCGAGATGAACCAGAAGCCATCGTCATCAACCTTGACTGACTAAGCTTACCTGGTTGGAGAGAGGTTCTGTTTGCTAGAGGGCGTGTGAACCTACATCCACCAGCATGGTGTATTGTGTGGACAAAATTACCTTAAATCAGCTAGTGATCCGTAGGTACGATCCATGTGTCAGAGTTGATCAGGATTTCTAGTGCTCGTGCTGGACATGTGGTAGAATATTGTTTGAATAGTAGGTCGAGCCCATGGGCTCGTAGAGGAAGGGCTAGGGTTTCCTGCACGATTGTGCTACATGTACAACTTAGATTGTGCGGTGGCACGTCTACGGCGTAGGCCGCGGAACGGTTGAGTATCGGTTACTCCCCCTCAGTTTAAGGGGTTGCGTGTAGCACCATTTATTGGACAAACATGGTCTGCGCAGTTTCCTTGGAAACTGTCATTTCCTCATTTTTGTATTCAATGCTGGCATTTATTGCTGAAGCGCCCGCTTGGTTAACCATCATGTCTATATAATGGTGTTCTTCAATCGTTGTAGGCACTATCTTCGCAGAGCGTATCTCTTGTAATGTTCTTGCTTGAAAAGAATGCTTTTGGGCTTTCCAAAGGCTGAAGGGAGATCTCCGTCATTGGAGTCTTCGAATGTTCTGACATTTGCACTGATCGGGCACGATGATAATCGTTGTTATGCATGGTCACCTGTTCTGGGTGGGCACGTAGTTGATCTGCTGAGATCTCGTAATTTCTTCTCATATTGTGGAGAAAAAGTACACTCTCTTCCAGGAGAAGAGTCTGTCGTTTATGCACTGGTGCCTTGCCGTTGTTCTATAGTGTTTAATCTCAGAGATAATACCAGCGCCCAACTCCAGAGTGGTCGCCTCCACCACTTCTCGATTAACCCTGTTGTCACAACTTGTGCTGGAATTCGGAATCTCGAGTCGGAGAGGAGTTGGACATGGTCCACTTGATTGGGCCATTGACTTCTGGATGCCCCTCTCATCCCTGTAGCCGGAAGTTGCATGCGAACTGTGCCAGCCTGATACTTGTCCCAAGTTCATCTAGGTGAGCGGATCGAGCATGTGAGTTGGCCGTCAATTTTCTCGATGCTCTTGGTTGCCGATGTTGTACCACCTCATACCATATTTGAGGGGTATGTGGGTCGAGGCATTGAAGTGAATGTAATGTTTCATCCTGTTCTTGCTCATGCCAATATGATCGGAGAGGTTGCGGAGCAAAATCTTCTTTCGATACCTTACATAGTTGGATTGTCTATCTTTACTCCATGTCGTACCGGATTCAGATGTTTATCGTATGTAGTCTTTTGTATTCACCTCTAGGTGCTTGTTGTTACATTTTTCTAGTAATCAATAGAGTTTGTCTTCGTAATTTTTTTCTTTATTTCTTAAATGATTGCAAATGACACAAGTCTTTAAGAACTAAACTCTACATTGACTATGGAAAGGGAAATAAACAACTCACATAAATTGATTGTTGATGGAGAGAAATTGATCCTGGCCCTGAAGTGAATTTGGACGACCTTGTGGATCGTTGGTATTCTCAGTGAATTGTTGAGCTTCACTGACGTTTACAAAGGTTACTAGAGAGTAAACCTTATAAGGGTGTTAATCTCCACGCCGAAAGAATGTCAGGGTTGTATCCTCGCTTGCCTTGGTCTATCCGTTCCGTCGTGTTGAAGAGCAGATTGCTTATGTGTCGCTTGACGGTGATGCGTCTGCAGTCACTCGGCCTGGCCCTAGTTCAGATTGCTCCGCGTGACCCGGTTGGATTTAGGAACATTCTATATGTTTTAGTGCAACATAATGGCAGCGTCGTGCCATAGGTTGGTCTCCACATATCGTTCATTCAAAATTGTTAGCAGTCTATTTAACGCATTGGTGAAGGACAGTGTAGTTAAGGCGTCGAGGCGACGGGGAAGCGGACGAGCCTGAAAACGCCTCAGAGGCGAGGCGGACGCCTCACTTCACTGAGGCCGTCTTTATCATTTTTTAAAGATTTTTTTATTATAATAAATTGAAACATATTTAGATAAGTAATATTCATCATCATTTTGATAACTTGCATAAGCCAATATGTACAAAAAGTCATATAACTATTTAGAATTGAAATGGAAACATAATAAAGTTGCATAACATAGAAAAAGATACACTACATAAGTGTACTTCACATGCCAACATTCACAAAATCACTAAAAAATAAACAAACAATAAAAACATCAAAGCATATTACAAACTAGTTCACAAAGTCACCAACTTCTCATTTGTCATTATTTCACTCTTCTTCCTCTTCAATACCCAATTTCTGATCTTCATTTTCTACAATTCCTTCAGCATCCACTTCAAAATTTTAATCATCTTCAAAATCAGCCATGTCTTCCTCTAAATCTAACAATCGCAATGGCATAGACGCAGATGTACATGCAGGTGCTGATGTAAAACCTCTTCTTGAGTAGGTTGTAGGAGTTGTACTACTTCTAGAATTTCTACGTGGTTGTGATGATCCTTCACCAATTCCAGCAGCTTATGCATATTGACCCCACATCAAGGAATCATTGGGAAATACCAATTCATCCTCTGCATTTATTTCCTCCTGCATCTTCCCAACTAACCACTCATTGCAATCATCAATGTCAGACAAGGAAATAGGATCAATCGTATCACGATAGGCATAGCGACTCTTAAGCTTTTGATTGTACTTGATGAAAACCAAATCATTCAGACGCTTTTGCTCCAATCTATTCCTTTTTTTTTTAATGGATCTGAATGTTATGCAAAATAATATAAATATAAGCACAATATATAAGAAAATAACCAATTAATATTAACCATATTATAATACGATATACTCATTACTCACGTGCTCAAATATACTCCAATTGCGTTCACATCCACTTGCACTGCATGTTAAACTAAGAATGTGAATAGCTAGTTGCCGCAAAGTTGGAGCCTCTTGCCCCCATGAATGCCACCACTCAGCTGTATTATATTATAAATCAATTATGTATTATAGAAGGTTTAGTACTTTAGTTTAGGACTAACATAAATTAAATAGACATAAACATACCTGGTGATAAGATTTTCCTTTGCCTCATTGCCATTTCATCCCCAAATAAGCCTTGGGCAGCCTTATAATAAGACAACTCAACACTAATCTTGTCTTGGTCTCTTTCATTTGGTACAAGTCTCTTAACAGAAGCATAAAAACCGTTCATCACATTTGCATTTGCTTGAATGGATGAATCAGAATAAAAGTACTCTGGATTCAGGGAGTAACAGCAGCATAAAGAGGACGATTGAGTTGAATATTCCACCTTCTATCAATAATCTCCAATACTTCTTTATATTTATCGTCATTGTAATTAAATGAAGCCTTAATGGCTTCCTTAGCCCTATCAATAGCCTCATATATATACCCCATAGCTGGTCTTTTCTCACCATCCACCAATATGACCACACGAACCAAAGGGGATGTTATCTTGAGAGCGTAGGTGATTCCATTCCAAAATGTAGGTGTCAAGACTGTGGTTTCTGCCACCTTTCCATTCACTTCCTTCACCCATTTACTTGACCTCCACTTCTCATCATTAAACATGTGCCTCAAGGCCTGCCTATGTTTATACAAGCTTTGAAAAATGAGAAATGATGTGGCAAATCTAGTTTTTGCAGGCCTAAGCAAATCTCTTTTCTTTGTGAATTGTCGCATCAAATTTAGAACACCACTGTGGTTGTAGATATAACCACTCAATGAAACTGCCCTCTTGATCAACTTGTACATCTTAGGCATCATCCCAATATCCTCTAGCATTAGATCAATGCAATGTGCAACACAGGGGATCCAAAACAAATTTGGGCGTTTGGCCTCCAACATTTTACTTGTTGAGTTTTGAATGTTAATTGTTAACTTATTATTTAGATTTTTAATAGCACAAACACAAATATGCAACACATAAAATTATATATTATAAATCTTTTGTCACTAACCTGCAAGCACATATGCTGATGCATTGTCAGTTATGACTTGTACAACATTCTTTTCTCCAACCTTTTCTACAAATCCATCAAGTAGCTCAAACAATCTCTCTCCAGTCTTGGAATATGATGAGGCGTCAACTGATTCCATGAAGACTGACTCTTGAGGAGAATTCACCAAGAAATTGATTAAAGTCCTATCTTTTCTATCCGTCCAACCATCTGACATTATCGAACATCCAGATTTAACCCATTCCTCCTTGTGGTTTTTCAACAAATTTTCAGTATAACCAATTTCTTTTTTTAAGAGAGGCACCCTCAACTCATGGTAGCTTGGACCTTTCATACCCTTCCCAAACTCTCCAATTTCTTCAATCATTTTTTGAAAACTAGGGAGGCGAGCAATATTAAATGGAATGCCAGCTTGATAAAACGATCGAGCAATGTATTGACATGTTTCCTCTCTTTTATCTTTCTTAACTCTGTCATCGATTGTAGTTTGCTTAAGTTTTCCCTTTCTTTGTGAACTCGTAGCTTGTTCTTTTCTAAAAAATGATTCAATAGCACCCCTTTTTCGTGATTGGGCAGAATTAGAATTTGTTGAAGAAGGAGTGCTGAGACTTTTTCCATAACTGATCTCAGCCCCAAACTCATCAGAGTCTCTCATAGTATCATCATCATCCAAATACAACTCATTAGATGACGAATCCCTATATGAAGTTATGCTCTTTTTTTGTTGCATATAATTTCGCACCAACTCTTTCACTTCATCTAGAACTTTTGGACACTTAGCTACATTGTGCCCCACATGAGCCAAATGTTTTTTGTGCCTATATATTCCACCCCTTGTAACCTTCTCACAGAATGCACAAACAACGTTGTTTCTGTTGAGTGGGTTTTCTAATCGACCATATCGCCATCCAATATCTTTGTTTGATTCGTCGTCCATTTCAAGTACTTAAAGCTGCATAATTACATTATTACATATTCACATAGCAATTACCAAATAAAGAACTATTGGTTACAAAAACAAAAACTTGTATGAAAACTTCAAACATAGTAGAAAAATAACTGAAATAAAAACTTTACTAATCTTACTGATTTGGTTTCTGCAGGTACGTCCTAGAGTTTATTCACGAGCTCAAGCTGGAATCTAATGAACTCCTGAAAACAGATGGTGACAATCATAAAGTAAAGAAAGTAGATGAAGGGAAAATCCAAAAAAATGAAAGCAAGAAAAGAAAGCAGTTGAAAAAATGGTAGCAAATGTGCAGGCAACAGGAGAAGAAGACAGCATGACCTTATATATTGAATAAAGTCTATTAATTTTTCTTACTAAATGAAGTCTGTCTATTCTTACTAAATGAAGTACGTTGAAAGTATTCTTATGAATCTTATCTCCAAATATATGAATCTTATCTCCAAATATAGTGCAAAAGTGCATGACGTCAAAACTCTTCAAAATGAAGCAACTGTACAAACATTTCAAAGTAGCATTTGTTTCCTTCAATCACAAACAAATCAAAGCAAACGCAACGCGATTAAGTCAATTCTATTGGACTCATCCATCACAATTTACAATTTACAGCTTACAGGAAGACCAAATCCGAAGGCAAAGCCAAACCAATTCAAAATTCCAATCTTTATTTATTTATTTATTTTTTGTACAGAAACAGAGGAAACCGGGCAGAGACCAAGCAACCAACTCCTGTTTTGTTCCTACTTCATGAATTCACTCTAAAACAAACAAACGAAACAGATTTTGCTGTTTGTGGGGGTTATTTATTATTTCGAAACTTGGGTTTCTTTGATTCTATATTAACTCAAACCCCATTCAAGGATTAGTGTTGTGTTTTTGTATTTTTTTGTGTAATGGATTAGCTTTGAATGATTTTGCTGTTTTGGGGTTTGAAAGTTCGATTTTATTTTTCATTTTAAGTAAAGAAAAAGGAATGGAATTTGATTTGGGGTTTTGAAGAAGAGGAAGAAGATTAGAAGAAGAAGAACAACAACAAAAAAAAACGCAGCAGTCGGCCTCTGCGAACAGATCATAGAAAAAAAATGCAACATATTTGAAGAGGGAAGAAGATTAGAAGAAGAAGAAGAAGAGGCGCTGAGTTGAAGTAAGCAATGAGAAGCCAAGCCATCTCTTTCTCGACCCCTGAAAATTAACCCTACCCCAAACATTTGGGCATTTTGGGTTTTGGGCTTTATTTGAGTTTTGAGGTCTAAAAAGCCTGAGGCGGGATGAGGCGGATCGAGGCAGACGCCTCACTTTACCGCTCTGCCTCGCCCCATTTTGAGGCGCTCCTTTGCCAAACCGCCTCGAGGCGCGCCTAGGCATCCGCCTTAACAACACTGGTGAAGGGTGGAGACTACATTTTCCATCTGGTGGAGCCATGGTCTACCCAAGATAGGGTTGCAGGTAGACAGTGCGTCTACTACCATTAAGTCTAGAAACAAGACATTTCTCAGTTGTGGTTCTCCTGCCACTACTGTTAACCTTATTTTCCCGATCGGAAAGCATTTCTCTCCACTGAATCCAAACAACGGGTAGTCTGAAGATGTCAGGTTTTCCTTCTTGAGGTCCATACTACGGAATGCATTGTAGAACAGGACGTTGAGTGAGCTTCTTGTGTCCACCAGAGCTCTCTTCACCTCCCACCTTTCAATGGAAATCGTGAGGACTAGGGCGTCATTGTGCGGTGCTCGAATCCTTCTAGGTCCTTGTCCATAAAGGTCAAGGTGGAAATGGGGCTTTGAATCTTCGAGTTACAAATGTGTTTGTCGTCATCCGCAGGTTGTGTCCGCATCTCCAGTAGAGTCCGCTTGCTTGACCCGTGCGAGGTCATCATTTGGTTCGACTACATGAAGAACATAGATTATGCTTGGAGTTTTCTTTTCTATTTTTTTGTCTGAATCTCCCCGGTCCTTGGATCGTTCTGGTCACTTTTCAGAGTTCATGAATTCTTTTAGCTTGCCCATGCGGATTCAGTATTCTATCTCGTACCTCTGATTCTTGTAGTCGTTGGTATCATCGTTGTCGTCCTTGGAGGGGTCTCCGCGCTTTTTTGGGGCCACTTCAGATCTTCCCATTTTTCATTGAGTTTAGTACGTCTGACGGGCTAGAATCGAGGGGTGTCACGGCTCTGGATCCGATGTAGTTGGATGCTTTCTCTAGCCTGGATCGACTAGAGTCAAACCTGTTGTCATTACGTTTACTCTTGCTCTTTACTTCATCATCGTGTCTTTCCCTCCTTCTTGTCTTGCAGAGCGGAGGGCTTCTTCTCACCTTCGGTTTCCCTCTTTAAGGTCCTCAACTCTTTTAGGGTAGTGTGTTTCAGGGCGCTCTTGAGGAGCTCTGCCATGTTTAAAAGGGGTTCCAAGGTGAGGTCTTGGTAGTGCTTTCCCTCCTTTAGGCCTGCAGTGAAAGCTGTCACGGCTGTGTCGTCGCTACATCTGTCAATGAGTGTCAGCTCATTGTTGAAGCGCGTGACATACTCTATGAGTGTCTCATTGGATCTATGTTTTAGAGAGAGTATGTAATGTGGGCCTTTTCGGAAACAATAACTCCCGACGAAACGCGTCAGGAACTCCTTTGCCAGCGTCTTGAAGGAGTCAATCGACCTCGGCGAGAGGCTGTGGAACAATGTTAGTGCTGACTTCTTCAAACTAGTGGGAAAAGTCCTGCACATCACTGACTAAGATCTTTTCTTGAGGGACATTACATGCTAGTAATGGCGCAGTTGGTCGAATGGGTTGATGGTACTGTATAGAAGTCAAGCTTCGGAGGAGTGAACTTCTTCGGAAAGGCCTCATTCATAATACGATCCACAAATGGTGGGACAGAGAGACGATACATCACATCTGGGTCGTGTGCCCTTCCGCGGAGGGGTTTTTGAGGTTCGAGCCTCTCTGCCCTGGCGGCCGACTCCGCGTTAACCACACAACCTCCTCTAGTCCAATGGGAACTAGCGAGGGGCTTGACTTTCATGTGCTTGCTCTCATCTATCCTCCGGAAATGGAGGCCCGTGTTGCTGGTCTCTATTAGTAGGTGGAGGGTTTTGTCGTGCGAGAGCCTTCACCGCTTTGGCGACCTGCTGTATTTGAGATGACAACATATTTATCCTAGGGTCCGTCGTTGCTGTTGTCGGTACGGGAGCGTGACTCTGCTGCCCGTGCATAACCAGAACCGTTGAAAGCGGGGTACAATGCTAGCCTGAGTGTTTGACATGTCCCCTTGTTCTCTGTTGTTGCGTGATATAGTGGTTATCATCTCTCTGTATTTCGAAGGGAGACGATGCTAGTGAAAGGTTAGGAATTTTGTCGTCCCCACGGACGGCGCCAAACTGATGCCATTGTTTTTCGCTCCCTGCTTTAACCAAGCCATCGATGACATAGTTTAGGAAGGAGATCTTTGTGGAGATCTTCTTTAATTAGGAGTCGTGTTGTAGAAGGGAAGTTCCCTATTAACCCTGTGCTCCTAGATACATGGGGAATAGTTCACTATCAGAGGGTAATCCATAAAAGGAAGTTTCCTTGTGTGATATGTACTCTAGTATTTGCTTCCTAGTCGAAAGTGGAGAGCTGTTGTAATTGTCTGTTCGAAGCTGATTCTCGACATACTTGCCTTAGAAGGGCTTATAGGTATTGATGTTAGCTGTGAGACGCGTGAGCTTAGCAAGATGTAAGAATTCGAGTCCATCTGGCGGACTGCATTGGGCAGGTTTAGAACCGCTCGAACCGGATCAGTATAGGGCTAACATTGGGGACCGTATTCCCTCAAAATCATCATGACACGTGTATGACTCTGGGGTCTTCCAAGTCAGCTTTAACTTCCATTGGGAGGATGGTAGACTCCTGAAATTCATAAGTTCCTTCATTCATCAAAGGATAGAAAAAGTAAATGAACAATTGAAAGATGTCAAGCTTCATACCTGCAGGTTCATTGTAAAATAGGTATAAAGTTGTTGCTATTTGTCTTATAGCACTAAGCATATATATATATATATAAATAACTGGGTATCCATAGGGCAAAGGGTAAATCCATATCTACCGAGAAATCCGTTAAGCTAACACCCTATTCACCCCATTTGGAGCGGGGCACATATCTGTGAAAATGGATATATTTTATCAACCCTATATAATACTAATGAAAATAATTTCAAGAAATATTTGAGAATCACCTTGTATTGTTTTAAAATAGATTATTGTAGAGATTATTGGAGATTTAATAGACAATTAGACTTCTAAGACTGATAACATATTGCAGACTTCAAAGCATTTACAAGGGGACAAATGTAATAAAGAGATAGATGTGGCAACAACTTAGATGAAAGCACGTAGAAAATCACACATAAAGATAATGAATGTATTAACTATACATTTGACTATCCACTATACAAAACCAAAGGATCACTGCTCAATATCCCCATCAATAATCGACAAGGATTACAAGGCTATGTCAGATACACGATATGCTGGCCTCACTCCCTCGAGCAGTAGTGACGAGTGAGCTGGCTCATATAATCCTGATAAAGTTCCAGCTAGTGTTTAGGATCTCTAGTATAGAGGAAGAAAAAGGGGGAGTTTGTCAAAGCATCAAGGAAAGGATTGGTGAACGTAGAATCAGAGATCAAAGCATGCCAAGCCTTGCAAACTCGCCTTAACGCCAATATGTACTTGTTAGGAATCTTCATATATCTCAAAGATCATATCATCAGGTAATCCACATAGTTGCAGAGCCTCCAATGCCTTTCCATTCTTTTCTTTTTTGTCTGACCTCGATGCACCAATCTCATTTGGAAGTTGAAATTGTTATAGACCTTCTGTTGTGTTGCTATCATTTTCTTCACTTAGTTCACCATCCTCTTCTTCTATGTCTAACCTTAATTCAGCATGGCCTGCGCTGCCATGTTATTCTCTTCTTCCCTTAATTCACCTCTCTCTCTATACATTATATATATATATATATATATATATATAAACTTGTGCATTCCCCCTGCTGTTGGCAAGATTACATTTTTTTTTTTTTTTATCACTGTGCATATTCGTGCCTTCAACACTCCCTAATGTAATAACATTTATCTCATTAATATAATGTAATATGATAGGTTAAACGAAAGCTTACAAACCAAATCATAAATGAAACTTGATAAAAAAAAAATTTCAACTTCAATATGTTATCAAAATCAAAACGAAAACTAAACTAATTACATTAGCCCAATGGCCTTAATTTATAATTGACCTAAGCTTGCTAAGCAAGTAGCTAGTTTCCTAAACAAAATGGAAATCTTAACTCCTACTTCAATTGAATTCTTAATTCTAATTGTAAAAGCAAAAGTCTTAATTTTAATTCCTATTGGACTTGTATTCTTAGTTGGGCATTAACATGGACTTTCACCATAATAACAATAACTAATACTAAATAAACATTAATACTAATATACAACCTAGTATTACGTCGTCCTCCCCCACTTCGAAAAGCTTGTCCTATAGCTTTGAGGATGATATCTCCGCAAATTGCAATACTAAGAGATGGTCTCGAACTTTTCCTTAGTAGTTGCTAGTACATCGAACAACAAATAAAAATTTGGCTACCAAATATAACGTCCAAAGCAAATCCCTGGGACATAATACATCCATTTCATAATAATATTTCTATGCGCAAACTTTCTTTCGAACTGAGTTTCAAGCATGTCCCAAATACATTCCGACGAATTGGGGAAATTAGGGTTATCATCTTTGTTTGTGACCCCACCCCCCCCCCCCCCCCCCCCCCCCCCCCCCCAATTCTTGCAAATTTTTTTTGGCTTTCAAACTTTCATTTATGTGAAAATCTACATAAATTTCGTGATGTGTTTCGACCTCACAATACAATGACTTGTCGATAACCATATACCCTTCATACACATCAAACACGGGTGGTTTCTTCCAAATAACAACAGTAGGGTTCACATTCTACATTTCAGATGAATCTGAAAAGATATCATCTCGTTGTGAAGCCTTGCGATGCGACTTTTCGTGGATAGCTTGAGGTTTTTTACTAGCCAAGACAACAATCAACTGCTCCAAGACGTCTGCAAGAGTTTTCTCCACGTACTCCATCCTTGTGTTAGTGACTCTAGTCCTCTTAGGCGGCATCTTTGTCCAAAGAGTTTACCGTTCTGATATGAAATTGATGGGTTCAGCGGAAGCTTATATACAAAATCATATACGAAATTTGATAAACAAAGTTTTTCAACTTCAATGTAGTCTCAAAATCAAAACTAAAACTAAACAAAATATTAAGTCAATGGCCTTAATTTATAATTGACCAAAACTTGCTAAGCAAGCAACTAGTTTCCTAAACAAAACATAAATCCTAACTCCTTGAATTCAATTCCTAATTGTAATTGCAAAAGCAAAAGTCTTAATTTTAATTGAGAATGGACTTGTACTCTTAGTTGGGCATTAACATGGACATACCCAATAATAATAATTAATACTAAATAAATAATAATAACTGTTGATACACAAAAACGGTCACATTCCTGAGCCATACATGTGTTATGATGATCTCGAGGAACTACAGGCCCCAGCGTCAGCCCAACACTGATTTGGTCCAATAGGTACCAAGCAGGTCTAATTCAGTTCGCCAGACGGACCCGTACTCTTATAGCATGCTAGGCCCATACGTCTCGCAACTATCCTCAATACCTGTAAGTCCTACTAAGGCAAGTATCTCGAGGATCAGCATCGGACATGCAATTATAACAGCTCTCTTCTTCCAATTAGAAAGCAAATACCAGAGTATATTTCTCGTAGGGAAACTTCCTTCTACGGATTGCTCTTGGATTGAGAAGTATCTCCCATGTATCTAGGAGCACAAAGCTAATAGGAAACTTCCTTCCTATAGCACGACTCCTAATTAGAAAAAAATCTCCACGAAGATATCCTTCCTAAACTACACCTTCGATGGCCTGGTAGAACCACGACTCCTGCACTATAAATAAGACATGAGGTTGGTAAGGTAAGGTATACTACAAATTCCCTGTTTACAACATTACACCTTCCTCAAATCCCTGTCTAACTTTAGCATCAGAGTGTCATTGGTCACCACAACGGTAGTCTATGGCTCACGTGCGTTACTTATGCAGATCAACAGGTCAACGTGACTAGATAAAAGCAGGAAGCGAAAAATGACTGCATCAGTTTAGTGTCGTCTGTGGGAACGACAAAGTTCCTAACTTCTCACTAGCATCGTCTCCCTTCAAAACACAGAGAGATGGTGACTAGATCACGCAATGAGAAAGAGTGAGGGGAAGCATTGAGCACTCAGCCTGGCGCTGCTTCACCACCCTCGATAACACAGGCTTTGTCAATGATGAAGATGCTCACATCAATGAAGCAAAGGCCTGATGAGACACTAAAGGTGTATTTGACCTGCTTTAACAGTGAGTTAATCACCGTCAATATGTGCAACGACACAACAACCGTCTTAGCTTTCATTAACGGATTGTGGAAGGTCCTACAACTTTCTGACACTAGACCCTCCGACAAGTATGACAGACCTAACAAAGGAAACGTAGAGCTTCATCGCCCTAGGAGAAGAACGAGCAGCCCAAAAAGAAACTGAACCCAGGGAACAACCGTCAACAAAATATGCGTGCTTCATGGAGCCCATTCCGAGTCCGAACTATCCAACGGGTCTAGGAAAAGGGTTCTCCGAGGTATGAGGATCCAAGCGATACGCGATGATCAGCTGATACCGCATGATCAGAAGAAAGGCATCTTCGCGCCGCTAGTATTTACGAAAAAATATCTCCAAGGCATACAACTCCCGCACAATGACGCCCTGGTGGTAATAGTTTCCCTGGTAGGCTGGAAGGTAAGGAGGTCCTTAGTAGACACAGGAGCTCGATGAACGTCCTGTTCCTCCGTACATTCAGCAGCATACTACTAGAAGAGATAGCGTTCACCCCTGATAATCGTTCGATGATCGACTTCAGTGGCGAGAGACGGTTCCCTGTGGGAAAGGTATAGCTAATTGCAACAACAGGGGAGGAATCGGTTCATAAAACCATGTTTCATGAGTTCATAATAATTGACGCGCCTTTGGCATATAATGCGGTCCTAGGGAACTCTAGATACACCAGATGGAAATGGCGGTCTCCAAGCGTGGATCTTGCGCTGCGACGGGCCCTCCACTAGGAAGGCAAGAGGAGTTGGGATCACACTCCGCTCCCCCAACGAATTCACCCTAAAAAAAGCAATCAGGTTCGGCTTCCCCGCTTCAAACAATGAGGCCTAATACGAAGCTTTCATGTCCGGCCTAAAGCTAGCATTAGGGATCGGTATAGATCGCCTAATGGCATACAATGACTCAAGACTGGTAGTCAACAAGGTCAAGGGGGCTTCAACAACAAAGACCCCCACATGGTAGCCTTCTGCAATAAGGTATTTGGCATAATGGGCAGGTTCAAGAACTACGAACTCATACAGTGCCCCCGAGACGAAAAAAAGGCCTGACGCGCTAGGTAGAAAAGCCTCGGCCTCCGACAAAATCTCCAGCGGCATCATTGAATACCAAGTGCAACCAAGCCTCGACGAAGAAGAACATAAAGATGTCTGCGCTACAGAAACGCAACCAAATTGGATGACTCCTATACTGAAATACATAGCAACTAGAGCCTTACCGACCGATAAGGTCGAAGCAAGAAGAATAAAAAATAGAGCAGCAAGGTACACTTTCCTAAACGACAAGTTATACAAGAGATTAGTGACTGGACCCTTGCTACGATGTCTATCACATTCAGAAGAAAAGCCAGGTCTTGGGAAGCATCCACGGCGGTATATGCGGGAATCATTAGGGTGGGAGAACCCTCGCCCATAAAGCCATAACTCTAGGGTACTATTGACCGACCATGCAGCGAGACACCGAAGATATTGTCCGCAAATGCAACAAATGTCAGAGGTCAGCGCCATACACACATATGCCGACCCAACCACTTACTCTGATGACTAGTCCGTGGCCATTCACGCAATGGGTGAATGGACATCGTCAGACCGCTCCGGCATCAATGATAAAAAGTTTCTTTCTTGTGGCCGTCGACTACTTTACTATGTAGGTCAAGGCCGAGCCCCTATCCAAAATCAGGCAGGTCCGGATAAAAAAATTCATATGGGCCACCATCGTCTGTAAATTTGGCATCCCCAGGATATTGGTCAGCAACAACGGAACCAAGTTTGAATGTAGCAAGGTCAAGAAACTGTGCAAAAGGTTGAGTATTGATCACCACTTGTCCTCGCCAAGGCATCCCCAAGCAAACGACAAAGTAGAGGTTACCAACCGGACGATCCTAGAGGCCATCAAAAGAAAGTTTGACGCAACCAAAGGGAAATGGGTTCCAGAGCTACCGAGAATACTTTGGGCGTATCGGACAACCAAAAGAGTCCCTACCGAAGATACACCTTTCGCCCTAGCATACAGGTCAGAAGCTATGATTTTGGTCAGTGTTCTAAAAATCGGTCTAGGCCGCCGCCTAGCGCCTAGGCGCTAGAAGGTGGAAAACCGCCCAGATTAATGCCTGGGCGGGCAGTCTGGGCGGTCTGGGCAGTCTGGGCGGTCTGGGCGGGTCTAGGCGGGTCTGGGCGGGGTCTAGGCGGCCTGGGCGGGCTAGGCGGTCTAGGCGGCCTAGGCGGGGTCTAGGCGGACTCTAGGCGGTCTGGGAGATTTTTTTTATTTTTTTATTTTTTTATTTTTTTATTTTTTTATTTTTTTATTTTTTTATTTTTTTATTTTTTTATTTTTTTATTTTTTTATTTTTTTATTTTTTTATTTTTTAATAAGGTTGATTGTATTCTTATTTTATTTTTCTTTCCTATTTTTTAGAAATAAACTATTTAATTGTTTTTTTAGAAAATCTCGGAAATGGGCTTTGATGATGATGATGATGATATGTCTAAATGTAGCGAAGGATGATTACTTAATGGAATTCTCAAAGGATCTGCCGGTACCAATTTTACTAATGTAGATTTTATCAAACATAACTGAGGTTATTCATGCAATTTGAAGAAAAATAAAAGATTACACAAATTCAAATTTATATAAAGTACCCATCATGACCAACTTCAGTCATTTGAGTTTTAATAAATTTTGTTCACGATTGTTAATTTTTCATGTTTTTAAATTTTGCATATGTATATTGACATTAAATTGGATGTAATTGATAAGGTATTATGCTTAACTTTTGTAAATTATTAAAGTTATAATACAAAACCTAAGACCGCCTAGGCCCCTGGGCGCTAGGCACCTGCTCGCCGCCCGCCCAGCGCCTAGCGATTTTTAGAACACTGATTTTGGTAGAACTCAAAGTGCCAACCTTCCGAATGGAGGAATTCAGATCCAACGGTAATGACGAAGCCTTGCGCGTAGGGCTAGACTTCCTCGACGAAAAGCGAGATCTAGCCTCCACAAAGATAGCTGCCTACCAACAACGAATGGTGCAATATTACAACAAGAAGGTCAAACCACGCGAGTTCAAGGTGGGAGATTGGGTACTCATAAAGAACTAGCAGAACACCAAAGAAGTCAGTGCAGGAAAGCTAAACCCCAACTGGAAAGGACCTTACAGAGTCACCAAGGTCAACAGACCGGAAACGTACTGGTTGGAAGATGCAGATGACGGGCTTAAACGATCATGGAATGTAAAGCATCTAAAAAATATTATCAATAAAATATTTGCTTTTACCAAAACTTCCACTCTTGTCCGATACAACCCTCGACAAGCCCGACTTCGACCAAACTCGAATATCATCCCGACGCCTAGTCTGCTGTGCGCGGACCACGACGGTCGTGGGAGTCTAGTCAGCCCTTGTCCGTTGATGACGACGACTAGCCAAGGGATCATTTCTCTATAACAGACAATGATCGTCTAACTTACAAGGTAAGCTTAGTCAGTTCACGACTGATGATGATGGCTTTTGGTGCCCTGTGCGCGGACCATGACGGCCAAGGAAGTAGGAATCTTGTTAGCGCTAATCCACTGATGATGACGACTCGCTAAGGAATCATTATTCTCCAGCAGATAATGATCGCCGAACTTACCAGGTAAGTATAGTCAGTTCACGACTGATGACGATAGCTTCTGGTGCCCAACGGCTAGTCCGCTGCACGCGGACCATGACTGCCGATGAAGTGGGAGTCTAGTCTGCGCTTGTCTGCTGATGACGATGACTCGCCAAGGGATCATTGCTCTCAAACAAACAATGATCGCCGAATTTACCAAGTAAGCTTAGTCAGTTCGCAACTGATGACGAAGGCTTCTAGTGCCCAATGCCTGCTGTGTATGGACCATGACGGCCGAGGAAGTGGGAGTCTAGTTAGCGCTTGTTCGCTGATGATAATGACTCGCCAAGGGATCATTGTTCTCCAATAGAAAATGATCACCGAACTTACAAGGTAAGCTTAGTCAGTTCGTGACTAATGGCGACGACTTTTGGTGCCCAACGCCTAGTCCGCTGTGCGCGGATCACGATGGCTGAGGAAATGGGAGTCTAGTCAACGCTTGTGCGCTGATGAGGACGACTAGCCAAGGGATCATCGCTCTCCAGCAGACAATGATCTCCAAACTTACCAGGTAAGCTTAGTTAGTTTGCTACTGATGACGACGGCTTCTGGTGCCCAACTCCTAGTCCGCTGCATGCGGATCATGACAACCGAATAAGTGGGAGTCTGGTTGGCGCTTGTCCACTGATGACGATGACTTGCCAAGGGATCAATTATCTCCAATAGACAATGATCGCCGAACTTACCAGTTAGTCGATTCACGACTGATGACGACGACTTCTAGTGCCCAACGCCTAGTCCGCCATGCGCAAATCACAACAACTTGAGGATGTGGGAGCCTAGTCAGCGCCTATCCACTAACGACTCACCAAGAAGTTATTACAGATAATGATCGAGAGAGAATGGTCAACCTTTGACCAATGCCGATTTTGGTTGATTAACCCCTAATCTGTCACGAGGTCAACGACAACAATCCAAAGCAACAATATATTTCCACTGACAAAGACATGCATTTCGCCCAGTAGTACAAGCTCTATGATCTTCAAAGCAACCAAAAAAATGCTACAATACGGGGAAAAATAATAACTTCATTCAAAAAATATTTGTATGTCCAGGAAAGGACATTACAACCATTTTAAGGAGAAGCATCCTCCTCAGCAGCTAGTCCTGCAGTGCTCGAGCCTTCCCTTCGATTAATCGATCTGAAAGTAGCCCTCCTATAGTGAGCAAAATCTAGATTGATGCCAGAATGCTCTCCCTTGATTAGCTCCAGAAGCTCCAACCTACCCCGAATAACCTCGGACAAGATCAACGACCTCTTTCCTAACATGACAAAGTCCACCGCACTCACTAGGGCTGCGTAGTGCGAACGCTCCTCCGCCAATAGTCACTCTGCCTCACGAACACGGCGAAGCCCTCGTCAATTGCAAACTCTAGTTGCTGTCATTCAGCGGCCCAATCCGCATTCGCCCGTCTCTTCTCGACCTTTTGGGCCTCCAGATCAGAAGACCATCTGTCCACGACTGCATCCAGACGCTCTACTTCAGCCCTAGTTCGCCTAAGTTCGACACGAGTAGACGCCAAATCAAACTCAGCCGCCCTCAGTTGAGATCTCATACCAGCAAATTCCACTTTTGTGACAGAGGTTGTGGCCCCACGGGTCCGAGGTTCTCGGCAGTACCAGAATTCTGTAGCTGACCATTCAGGGAATCCACCCGATAGATGGCATCTGAATATGACATTCGTAGATCCGCAAAGGCCTTCTCCAAAGCGAGAAATCTCCCGCGGGCTTTGGGGTGCAGCGAAACAAGACTGTATAGCTCAAGGGCACGAACAACCATCTCAGGAGCACGTTGACGCAATGCTTCAACGTGCGGTCCAACTTCATCCCTTTTTGAGTCAACAAGGGAAGTAGAAGCATTTGGAGGGAACCTACGACCTCCGCGAGGTGTAGCCTGTGCAAACCTCAACGTTCCAATGGGAGAAGCTGCCCGGCCAAAGGGTTCCATCTTCCTCGAAACAATGACAGGAAACACAATTGCCTCCAATTTGGCAAGCTTGGGTGGGCTGGGCATGGCCAGACTTCTCTTCCTCGTGCGAAGATTGACAACCCCCTCAGCTGATGAACCTATAACATGGTGCACACAATGAGAACACTGCAACAATCCACTGTACACAACACTGTCTGGCATTACGACCTCCTCAATGAATGTCAAAGGGAGCTTGAGAAACTCCCTCTCCGTTTACCTCTCTTCCTTGATAAGAGACGGAATAAAAAATTTCCCTGAAACAAGGGAATAATGTCAGAACCAATGTCGCATAATGGAGATACGAAAATATATATATAATACGCCGGCAACTAAGAAACTCACCAAGATTAAATTGAAAGTATCGGGACACTCTACGACTCCCAAGCTTGAAGTACGCAAAATCCACCAAAGCCAATAATCAATGCTTCTCCCAAGATTCAGCGCCATCCACCACCAAGCGCAGACATGAAGGGCAATCTAATATGCAAAGACCCCTGGAGTCCAATCGAGCAGTGGTCATGTGATTGATCACCACCGGGGTCAAATGAAAACCAACGTCATGAGCCCTAAAAAAAATAGTGTAATATCTGTAGTTGTCTTAAAAAAAAATTCATTGGAGGGTGGGGTGTACTCAAAAAATTTGGTGGGGGCACATAGCCACCCACACCTTAAGAGAAAAACCCCCTCTATTCTTCTTCCTTCTTTTTCTTTTTTTTTCTTCCAGGGAGTTACTCCCTTCGTTTCCTCTTCTTCTCCGGCAAAATTTCGCTTGATTTGTCGATTTCTCTCCCCGAATCTCATCCCCTCCTCATTTTTCTTCCTTTTTCTCCCTTATCCTTCTTGCTGAGTTTTTCGCTTTAAAAATCAAAAATTTAAGGGTGTGTGGCTTGTTCGGAGTTGTCATTGTCGGTGCTAGAAATCTGGCTTTAACCATTCTCTTAAATGGTGGTTGGGGCGTCATTTGGAACCTGTAAACCCCACATGCAAGGGTGGTTTAAGGGTTGGTCAAAATTTCTAAAAACAAAATCAGTGTGCATGTCCGTTAGGAGGTTCTTCAACGTGAATCTGGCTTTGGGCGCGAGGGTGAGCTGCAAATTCGTAATTTCAGTTGTTCTTGGACCTATTTTCGGTCTGTTGTGCTGTTCGAAAGCGATTAGGCCGGAATAGGGTGGGTTTCTTTGAGTTTTCGCCGAATTTTGGGTTTCGTCGGGGTGTTTGCCGGATTTAATTTGTCGGTAAGATTTTATTTCAGTCACGCACCGGTTGTAACTTATTTCTTTTTCTATTTTTCGGCTAGTTTGCTCACTTTTGAGTCCGCCTTGCAGTTTTTAAAAAAAATCCCTTGGTCCCGCATTCGATGTTTTGCGAGTTGGGAGCTTCGATCGGTAGGATTTGGGTTTCGAAAACCCATTCCGCTCAGGTGAGTGTAACTATAATATTTACCTTGAGAAATATTTATCTTAAATTTTGAATTTAACTTTTATATTATGCCGTCGATTGTGTATAATTGAATCCAAGTTCAAAATTCGGGGTTTTTGGAGATTTCGATGGTTGTGTTGGTTTTTTTGTGAATGAATTATGTATTGAGTTTTCTGAAAGCATGATATACAATAATGAAGTTGAATAGTGGTTGAATTTGGGTGTGATTAGGCTTTGGTGTAATGGGATTGGGCTTGTATGCTGCATTTTCGAGTTTGCATAGTATGACACGGTTAGATTATTGTTCCAGTTTAATGACCTGATTTTTAATTGCAAAATTGAATAGACTCAATATGTCATGTTTTACCGTAGATTGTCGAGTCTTGAGCATGTATGATAGTTCGACTCGAATGACTTTATTGTGGTGAATTGGGTCATGTTGGGACCCTAACGTAGTCGTGGATTTATGAAAATTGCCTAGCTGATTATGGTTACACATCTGTTATATTAGATTCTGTATAGATTCGTTATACATGCATGCTGATATTAGTGTAAGTGTCTTTATTCCGTTGTAATGCCTGTTGTGCTGATGCTTAGGAGCTTGCTCACATCGTGAGTTTGGTGGTGCTTGAGATGACTCGCACCTACAGACATTGAGGACGCTATTGCATGTGGCAAGTTTGCTGAGGTGCGATAAGCTCTCTCACGCACTTGCAACTAGAGAATGCAGTAGGACGGGTCCTGGAGGACGTGCTTTGGATATTACTCGCTTTCCCTCCCAGCGCGCTTGAGTTGGATTTGTATTAGGCTAGTCATTCGGGACGTTTGTGTTTGTATCCGAGCATATGGCACCCCATTAGGATACAAACAAGCCAGAAGTGGTACTGGTGCACGTTGTGGGATGTGTCTGGGTGAGACACATTCGTAGGGTATGCGGATACCTACGATATGAGACACTTACGTAGAAATTTTTATGGTTTCGACTTTCGACTTGATTGCCATACCTAGGAGGCTATGCAGGATTACGATATTGTTTTTGCCTTCATCACTTGATATTTACCATGTTTGAATCACCTGGAATGACCGGCATATCTAGTAAATTTGTAGTTATTGTTGAATCTGAAATGTTTTAGTTGGTGCTTGAACTTAGAAATATTATCCTTAGAGACACGGTGTGATTTAGACTTTAAAACCTTTAAAGGGACACCTTTTCCATTTTATGGATCCTGCATCTAGGATTACTCACTTATTCATTATTCTGTGGCATGGATTTCTCTTGTATATTATTCTGTTATTTGTATTTAGTTCGCTCGCACCAGCTAGCTTTGTGCTTTGTTAACCCCGCAAGGAGTGTGTTTCTATTGGAGTGCAGGTAGTATTGGCATTCATGTTGATCGTGGTGCTTAGGCGTAGTTTCCAGCTGTAGGTTTGTTTTGTGTTGTTTGGTCATGTCCACCCTGTACGGGTATGTTTTGTTTCCTTTGTATTACCTTGTTAAATACTAGGTGTTTGTATATTAGTTTTGTCGCTATGACTCTGGCGGGGCGAATCAAATACTATTATTTTGTTCAATTTTATCAAAATTTTTATTTCCGTTTGATTCTCGTTTCAAGAATGTGTTATATTATGATGTTGTGGCCGGTTACGATCCGCATGTATTATGGAATTAGTTCATGCATCGGCACGCTGCGGTTCCTGTGGCTGGTCGGGGCGTGACAAATAGCAAGCGGAATCTTGAGCCCGCTCGGAGCCATTTGAGAGGGAGGCATATGGAAATTAAGAAAGAAGTGCTAGACGTCGTCTAGTACTGAAAATCGAAACCCAGACTTAAACATGCCTCGGTGCAAACTTATGTACTCCTGAGGGGGTGTAGTCAGGGCCAAACCTCCAAAGAGGGAACAATTTCCAAATCTCTCGGAATACGGTATAGACTACGAAGCCTAATCAACTAGGTTTCGTCAACCAAGCTACTTTCGAAGAACTTGATGCAAGTGAAAGATGGTAAATCCTTGGGAGAAAGTTCAACATTGTCAGCCATTGGTAGAAAGAACGAATCAAATTTCACAGTGATACTATGGCTCGAAAGAACGATGCAGATAAGAATGAGAAAATCTTCATCGAAACAACGAATATTTATAGGGAAGGCAATTCGCACTTTCCCTCATTGAGCAGTCACATACCCATTAATGTCATGCATTGCTCGAGACGAACACTTTGAGTTCAATCAACATTACGATGCAGTTGCTTTTTCAAAGAGACAGTGGATCGACTTAATGCCCCACTAACTCGAGCAGAGTAGCTGATGATACACAAAAATGTCACATCTTTGAGCCATATACGTGTCATGACGATCTCGAGGAACTACGGGCCCCAGCGTCAGCCAAACACTGATCTGGCTTAAGCAGTACCAAGCCCACCTAATTCAGTCCTCCAGACGGACCCGAACTCTTACAACAAGCTAGGCCCATACGTCTCACAACTATCCTCAATACCCGTAAGTCCTACTAACGCAAGTATCTCGAGGATCAGCTTCGGACAGGCAATTACAGCGGCTCTCTGCTTCCAACTAGGAAGCAAATACCAGAGTACATTCCACGCAGGGAAACTTTTTTCTATGGATTGCTCTTGGATTGTGAACTATCTCTCGCGTATCTAGAAGCACAGGGCTAACAGGGAACTTCCCTCCTACAACACGATTCCTAATTAGAGAAGGATCTCCACGAAGATCTCCTTCCTAAACTACGCATTCGATGGCTTGGTAAAACCAGGACTCCTGCACTATAAATAAGACATGAGGTTGGTAAGCTAAGTTACGCTTCAAATTCCCTGTTTACAACATGACACCTTCCTCATATCCCTGTCGGACTTTAGCATCGGAGTGTTATCGGCCACACAAACGGTGGTTCGTGGCCCACGTGCATCACTTGTGCAGGTTAGCGGGACTAGGTAAAAGCAGAGAGCGAAAAACTATTGCATCAATACTGATATACAACTCAATATTACATCATAATAACTACATGTATTTTCAATTGACCCCACGCAGAAAATATAGACAACCAAATTTTATATCTCAATGAGCAAAATTCAAAAAAAACAAATTACACTGAAAATGTAAATTTCAAAAAATTTTGTAAATTATGAAATGTAAAATTTTAATTAAAAGATATATAATATTATGAATTTAGTTTTTTAAGAGAAAAGGTAAAATTAGTCATTGATCACGGGAATTTACAACAAGAACCTATTCATAATTTAAAAATGGTTGGAGGGCTTTAAATACTTACGATAACACTTATAAGGAGAATTGGTTCATGAATAGTGTTTTTGTGTCCTCTAAACTTACAATTCCAAAGTGCCCTTTTAACTTTTAACATATTTCGATCTTACCACACCTACATTGTAACCCTGATTGGAACTTGGAGAGAGACGAAGACAACCAAAAAAATCTTTGTTATTTACTATAGTTAGGAAGTATTTGACAAGTTGCTTTTCTATTATTCTAAAACTATTATCAGGTCCTTGAACATAATTTATGTAATGCTCCCTAAACTTTTAAGATTATAAATAAGTTCTATGTAGAAATATTAATAATATTATAAAATCAATATATGGATTGCTGCATAAGCTTTTTAAATTACAAATAAGTTCTATGTAGATTTATTAACAATGTTATAAAATTAAGAAAAACTTATAATTTTTTTTAAGGGAATTACTATAATTCTGTAAGTTGAAAAAAATAAAATTCACAACCTTATTGGTTTGTGAAACTTTATAGAGTTCAAAAGAAAAAAAGGAGTTTTATATGTAGACATATTAAGGGAAATTGTAATACTATGTTTGATTAGACATATTCTTGGTAAATTTGTATTTCTGTAAGTTGAAAACAATAAAATTCACAACCTTATTGGTTTGTGAAACTTTATAGAGTTCAAAAAAAAAAAAAAAAGGAGTTTTATATGTAGACATATTAAGGGAAATTGTAATACTATGTTTGATTAGACATATTCTTGGTAAATTTGTATTGTTTTGTAGAAAATTAATTGGCTAGTTTGGAATGTGGTATAGGGTTGTTTCAAGTTAAAAGTCATATTGAAATTTACTTTATTTTAAAAATTCTCAATAAGGGATTTTCTCATGCAATTTTGCGAGAGGATGTCCTAAAATATGTATTTTGGGACAATTATATACCAAAATCGTTATAAAGCTGAGTTTCAAAGGCATATATGAGTATATGTCTCGATGGAGTGCCTTAGGCACACTGAATAAAGTTATTGGAATTAGGTATTGTGCATCTGGATTACATGCAAGACCAAATTTGAAAGAGATATAGATTATCTAATATCAAAAAGAGTAACATTAAATCTAATTTAAAAAAATTAGCGTCGAAGACATATCAAGACTAGACGAGTACCTAAACCATAAGATACACAAAGAGCTTATGTCGAAGTTACGTCAAAGACTACAATGATATGCACTCTACAAAGCTAGTTGAAATTTTTTATTCTAACAAATTAAGATTATACTAGGATTAGACTAGAATATTATCGCACGCTACCAACATGTAGTTCGCATACATCTATTGTGCGGGATATTCGATTGCCTAATAATTTACTTACATATTGATGATACACCAAACCGTCCATTAATCCACGTCGTACGTGTGTCATGATAATCTCGTCAATATAGCAAAATGGGCATGATTGCCTGCCCAATATGGCAAAGCCTAGACAACACTAAGCCCATCTTGGCAGGGTTCAAAAGGTTAGGCCCAAATTATAACACCCTATTAAGCCCATACATCGCCAGGTCAAACCCAATACCCGTAAGACCTAATAAGGCAAGTATCTAGGGGATCGACCTAAGACAGGCATGCCAGCAATACATTGATTTTGACTAGGAAACAAATACCGGAGTATAAGTCGTGCATGGAAACTCCCTTGCATGGACAACACTCCACAGGGGAAGAATCTCCCACGGATCTAGGAGCACAAGTAGTGTAGAGAAACTCTTCTACATGGACGACTACTAGCAAGGAAACAATCTCCAACAAGATATCTTTCCCTAAACTACGCCCCCGAATGTCTAGCCGAACAAGGACTCTTGCATTATAAATAGGACACATGGTTGATGAACAAAGGTATGCCAAAAAATCCAATTTACAACATTACACCTTTCTCAAGCCTTGTTTGACTTAAGCATCGGAGTGTCATCGGCTCCCACAACGGTGGTCTTTGGCTCACGTGTGTTCCCTGTGTAGGTCAAGGCCAACGAGAACAGGATTCGACTACATCAGTTTGGCTCCGTCCATGGGGAACGACAAAGTTCCTAAGGAAACAGTGATATTACCCTTCCATATAGTCCAGAAAGATGGTGACCAGGAGATCTCGCAATAATGGAGACATGGCTGAGCTCTTGAATGCTCAAATTCAAAAATAGCACAGCCAACTCCGGTGGCACCGACACCGTGGGGAACAACCTCGGACCCCTGTGTCGACAGCAGACATGACGAACCCTAGGGTGGATCTACTATCAACACAAGTGCCACAAATCGAACGAGCGGTGTAGATACTCACTCAGCAGAGCCCTCCACCCGCCGAAAGAGACAGGGAGTTACAAAGAGCCCCATCCCCAAAAGACACCAGAAAACACATTCAAGAGGGCCACTTTGCCATTGTCGACTCTCAATTGACCAAGGGCAAAGGAGTAACCAACAGAGACACGACGTCTAGGGCTGACAAACCTGTCACGCAGAACCCCCACCGGCTTGGGGTACCAATCCAGACGTGTTGTACAACCTCACCGTCTTCCTGTTCATGGATCACTTTATGAACAAGCTATTGCAGAAGAAGTTCTGGTCACCAAAGCTGGAGTTTTATGAAAAAACAATTTACCCGTCCAACCACTTACGCCGTTATTAGCATGTAATGACGCTCAAAGAATGATCCAAAGCAGTAATGTGTTGGTCTTTTCCCACCAGCCTGAAGAAGTCAGAGCTGACCTGATTCCATAGTCTCCCTCCGAAGTCCATTGACTCATTCCGGATGCTGGCCAAAGTGTTTCTTACCCGCTTTGTCGACAGCCAACATATCAGGAAGGGCCCACATTACCTGCTCACCCTCAAACAGAAGTTGAACGAGACACTGAAGGTTGCAACGACTACACCTCGGTCACAGCCTTTACCTCGGGTCTGAGGAGAAGAAGTTCTACGACTTCCTCACTCTGGAGCCTCCAACCGACGAGGCAGACTTGCTTAAGAGCGTCCAGAAATACATCACTCTCGATGAGATGTCGGCGGCCAAGAAGGAGGTAGAAACTGAAAATAAACCCTTTGGTCCCAGAGACAAAAATGAGGGAAAAAAACAGGAAGACAATGAAAAAACAAGAGGAAGCGGAATGACAGCAAGTCCGACTCTGGCCGCACATTGCAAGATAAGCTTCCAACTTCATCGGGTCTAAATCCATAACTATCTTCAACTCCAGCCTGTCTGACGTCCTCAACACCATTAAGAATTGAGGATAAGTGAAGTAGCCAGCCAAACAGCGAAAAGATCCCGCTTGGCGCGATAATAGCAAATATTGTTCCTTTCACAAGGAAGGCGGCCACGACATTGAAGATTGCAAAAGTCTCAGAAGTGAGATTGTGTACTGGATCAAGAAAGGCAAGCTCAAAGCATTCCTGGGCCCGTAAAAAAGCAAAGACCGAGTAAAGGAAAGGGAAGATGCCATCAAAGAGATAGAGAAAGAAGTTCCTGCCAACATATATGTTCTTCATGGGGCCGGTCGAAAGGTGAGCAGTCCAACAGGTCCCAAAAAATGACGCTCCTCGAGATGCAGACACAACCCACCTTTGAGGACCGACAAGTGCAATATGCATGTATTCAAAGCCTGATCCCACCACTGACATTCACTGACAAGGACCTCCAACACGTCCATTCTCCTCACAATGACGCTCTTATCATCTAGGTCCTCATGGTGAAGTGGGAAGTGAAAAAAGGCCTTGGTGGACACAGGAAGCTCTCTGAATGTCTTGTTTCTCAACACATTCCACAATATGCAGCTCAAAGAGGAAAACTTGACACCCGCCAGTCACCCAACAATCGGGTTTAGCAGAGAGAAGTGCTTCCCTATTAGGAAGATCAGATTAACAGTAGTAGCGGGAGAGCCACAACTACAAAAATTCATTTTCCAAGAGTTCATGGTGGTCGATGCCCCATCCACCTACAACATCATCTTGGAGAGGCCCTGGCTTCATCAGATGGTGGTGGTAGTTTCCACTCTTCACCAATGCATCAAGTACACTGCCAATCAGGCGGAAGGAACCATTCGTGGAGACCAATCTTCAACGAGATAATGCCACCACGTAGCGCTGAAGCATCTAGATTGTCAGCAATTATAGCTTGGGCCCACAGGACAAACATATCAGAGATCGGGCCCAAATAAGAGGGAAGAAACACCCTGCACGGACGAAAAACTCTAGTCAGTCCGAGGGGAAGACCCATTGTTGGACAGCCAGACTGGCTGGCTAGTGCCACCTCGGCGAAAAAGAAACGCGACAAATGGGGAGTTCATGCGGATTGATTAAGTTAAGATGAGGCTTGTCCGAAAAACAACCCTCCACTCCCTCGCATGAATCAGTGCGTGAAAGTCACCTTCGAACACAACCAAGCCAATACGGTTAAAGACAAATATCCGACAACCAAGGCCCACCTATATGATGAGTCAGAATCCAGCATTGGAGATACCATCCGTCTGTCACTCCAGTCCGGTACAAAGGTAAGTAACAACACTTCAACAAACTAACGCCTACTCCAAAAGCTGGCAACAAGTGAGGAATGACCTGTTCGCACAAAGTTCACTTTTCAGTGACTTCACTAGGATTGGTGAAACGTGACACTTCGCCGAGAGAGCTACACAGTCTGAGCCAGGACCATGCGCATCTCCTTCAACGCCAGATTAACTTAGTCCCCGCTCAGAGTCAAACTGTCTTATTGTTTTGATTTCTTTTGTTTTTCAGTCTAGAAGATTTTTTTCACACAAGCTTATAGGATACAAATTCATTCTAGGAATAAAACTCGAATTATAGAAAACAGACTTTATTGATTACCAAGGAAGTTGTTACCAAGCTTGCCCGACTGACTAGTACAAAAGTTTACACTACAAGTATCTAAGTCCAACGTGAGTATGGAACCACTGAAATGCACGTCAAGACTCTGCTCCGTCAATCTGCATTCAGAAGTGAAAGCAAAAGTACCCAAAGTAGGCTGCAGGCTGCAAGTACTCGCTTGATTCTTTGCTCCACCAATCTGCCTCGCAAATATGATTTGAAAGTAGGTCGATGGGGATGTCTTTCAAACGAGGGATGCATGGGGTGTTGCGGAGCTAACACCCCAGGACCGCGGGCCACATCCAACGAAGATCTGCTCTACCAATCTGCCTTCCAAGTAAGGCATCACTAGTGAGGCCCAATAAATACAGTAGGAACAACCATCCCAAAACTAGACGCGAGTATTATCTCCCAAAGACAGTGGTAAAAGGCAACACGGGAGCAACATAAGATGGAAGACAAACTTGACCCCTGGGGGAGTATGTACTTCTTCTTCGTGGTGTAAGAAGAAATTACAAGGTCCAATAGAACCAATTTGATGCTCACCCGAACTAGGTGACATCACATAATAGCAGGTCTTGTTAAGACTCATCGCTGCAAATGTTAGAACATTTGAAGACTCTAACAATGAAGATCTTCTTTTAGCCTTTGGAGAACCCAAAACATATTTTTTGGAAAGATGCATTTGAAGGACATATTTTACAACATTCATGTAAATGCTTGAAATGGTGAAGTCCAGCATATATATACGTGCGATGGTTCATGAAACGAAGCCACCCAATAGTTACGTCAGCATTAGATGCTATACGGGAAACAAGGAGGTGATGGTTCCAATTGCAACTGCACGAGTCCACATTCATTGAATTAATGGAACTGCACACAACCCCATTAACTGGGGGGAGTAACCAATACTAAACCATATCCCAATCTACGTCGTACAAGGCCCAACAACTAGTGGGCCCAAGCGAGTGCCCAGCCATATCCAACCCAAAAGATGGAAATGGTCCAGTACATGCAAAGACACAAACGATGAAGCCCTTATACACCCATGGAATGCAGAGCACACCTACAATGCTATTATCAATAAATCAAAGGTATCTGCTCTATTAGAATTCCTTTGTTGTTCATCAAATTTGAATGAAATTCAGTTTGGTCAATCTATGGTGATCTGACTCTAGAATTAAACTTATTGATCCGACCACCATGTCGGACTATTAGGCGAATAAAGTATGTCAGGACACCCAAGTCTAGCTTATACGCTCAAGGCCAAGCGGAGGCCTAATCCGATTAAAGCTTAGTCAGTTCCAACTAATAATAATAACTTCTGGTCCGCTCTAAGACTGTAGTTCATCGAGCGTGGATGAAGATGGTGTAGAAAATGGGGGCCTAGTCAGCGCTCTTAACGCCTGATCAATACGACTTGCCAGGGATCATTGTCCAACTATAGACAATGATTTTTGAACCCTACCAAAGTTTAGTCAGCTACGGCTGATGACGATAGCTTCTGGTTCGCTCTAAGATCGTAGTTCGCCGAGTGCGGATGAAGATGGCTTAGAAAGTGGGAGCTTAGTCAGCGCTCTTAACGCCTGATCAAGATGGCTTGTCATGTATCATTCTCCAATTACAGATAATGATCACTGAACCCGACCAAAGTTTAGTATGCTACAGTTGATGATGATAACTTCTTATCCACTCTAAGATCATAGTTCTCCAAGCACAGAAGATGGCTTAGAAGTGGGAGCTTAATCAACGCTCTTAATGCCTGATCAAGATGGTTAGGAATCATTGTCAACCTATAGATAATGATCACTAAACTCGACCAAAGTTTAGTCAGCTACGGCTGATAACGATAGCTTTTGGTATGCTCTATGACCGTAGTTGGCCGAGCGCGGATGAAGATGGCATAGAAAGTGGGAGCTTAGTCAGCTTAACGCCTGATCAAGATGGCTTGCCAGGGATCATTGTCCAACTACAGATAATGATCACCTAACCGGACTGGTCCGCTCTAACGCCTAGTTCATCTAATGCGGATGGCGATGGCTTAAAAATGGAGTGTAGCCAGTGTTCTTGACACCTGATCAAGATGGTTTTCCAATGATCATTGTCCAACTATAGGCAAAGATCCTCGAACCGTACCAAGGTTTAGTCAATTCCGACTAATGACGATAACTTTTGGTCCGTTGTAAGACTGTAGTTCACTGAGCACGGATGAAGATGGCTTAGAAAGTAGAAGCTTAGTCAGCGTTCTTAATGCTTGATCAAGATTGATTGCCAGGGATCATTGTCACCCGACCAAAGTTTTGTCAGCTACGGTTGATGACGATAATTTCTAATCCGCTCTAAGACCGTAGTTCGCCAAGTGTGGATGAAGATTTCTTAGAAAGTGGGAGCTTAGTCAGCGTTCTTATTGCCTGGTCAAGATGGCTTGCCAGGGATCATTGTCCAACTACAGATAATGATCGCTGAACCTGACCAATGTTTAGTCAGCTACGGCTGATGACAATAGCTTCAGGTCCACTCTAAGACCGAAGTTGACCGAGCGTGGATGAAGATGGCTTAGAAAGTGGGCGCTTAGTCAACGCTATTAACACCTGATCAAAATGGCTTGCCATGGATCATTGTCTAACTACAGATTATGATCACCGAACCCGACCAAAGTTTAGTCACTGACAACTGATGATGATAACTTCTAGTCTGCTCTAATGCCTAGTCAATCGTGTGCGAATGATGATGGCTTAAAAAGTGAGAGTCTAGTCAGTGCTCTCGTCACCTAATCAAGATGGCTTTCCATAGATCATTGTCCAACTACAGGCAATGATCGCCAAACCCTACCAAAGTTTAATTAGTTTCGACTGAGAGCATAATCCGCCAAGCGCGGATGAAGATGGCTTAGAAAGTGTGAGTCTAGTCAGCGCTCTAGATGCTTGATCACGATGACTTGCCAAGGATCATTGTCCAACCACAGATAATGGTCACAAAGCCTAACCTAATTTAGTCAGTTATGACTAATGACGATAGTTTTTGGTCCGACCTGAAACCTAGTATTCCTAAAGCGAACAAAAATGGTTTGAAAGTCCAGTCACAGCCCAGGAAGCTTAACTCGAACAACTCACATGGATCAATGTCTGACCACTTACAGTGGTGCACATGCTTGCACCACAGTCTGGTCAGTTCACTTAGACTAGCGATGACAGTTGTTGGTTTGATCTACAGCCTGGTCCGCCAAGTGCGGATTACAACGGTAGATTACAGCCTGATATGAATGATCTATTGCCAGCCAAGATTATCCCCTCGCACGAAGCTCAGCCAAGTTACAAAACTTGTCCGATACTACTTCTCAATCTCTAAAGAGTACAGACTGGGATTGTTTGAATTATCACAATATAAGCGGTCAAAACTCTCATCAGCAAATCAACCCTACGGTTTCCTAACTTTGCAAAATCTCTTGTCCAAAGGCTGTCACAACGATAAGACAAAACAGAAAAGTGTCTGCAGGAAAAGTCAAAGAATACACAAGTGCATAGTGGTACTTAACATATCATTTTTCATTGATAATCTGAAAAATACAAAGTTTACTCCTCGTTAGGAAGAGGTTTAGATACAAAGGAGTTGGACTTGGCAGGATAAAATGCAGGGGATGCGTCCGCACGTGCTGTCACTCGGACACCCTGATCTTGGTCACCCTCTTCTTTTGATTAATCAGAGGATTCTCCAAACTCTACAAATGACACATCTCTATAGTAAGAAAGGCCCTAATCAGCATGTTCCTTTTCATCAGCTACTATAGCTCCAGTCTTCCTTGCACAACTTTGCTGAACTCGAACGTGCCCTGGATCTTCATGAGCATCTCCTCGTGTACTCTCAACTCAACGAGCTCTCACTCCAACTGCCCCAATTTGCCCGACAAGGCATTAGCTTTGGACTGCTTAGTACTCAAGTTATCCTTGAGTACACTTAGTTCATTCTGTTCCAGAAGAAGTTGTTATTCTGTTGTCCTCACACTCTTGGCATTGAATTCAATGTCAGCCTCTAATTGCTGACATTGGACAGTCCACTCAGACTCCTTTTTGGGCTTCTCCACATTCATAGCCTGCATCTCAAACTGTGCCTTGGCTGCAGTCTCCCGAGAAAATTGTAAGTCACGACGGACATGGTTCAGTTCTTCCTCAAACTTGTCCCTCGCGGACACTGCCTCTGCCAAATCAGACTCAAGCATTTCCAATCAAACTCTCTGAGCCTTCGATCTTTTTTGTCAGGCCTCCGAATCAACATCTGATTAGGCAGGCCTCCAGTCTTCAAGCTGTTTATTCAATGATTCGATTTCGTGAAGAGCATCGGAGTACGACTTCTGCAAATTTGCAAAGACTCGCTCCATGGTATACACTCTCTCACGAGCAGCCTCAACTTCCGTCCTAGCAACGACACCTTGGTTCAGATACGACATCCCCACCGCCCCTTGTCTATACGCTCTCCCAGTGTATCGCCTTCTGGCTTTGGAGCACAATTCGCCAGCCAGTCATTCCATCTACTAATATGTTTCTTGGAGGCATAAGAAATATCAACCTTCTGGTGCCAGGCTTGGTTGCTCATCTTTCCAACATCCAGGGAAAATAGGCTGATTCACGTATCAGGATGGAGGTCCTTTGGGGCCGAAATCATGCAAGTACCACCCTTCACAGTCTTCACCGCATCAAGGCCCTCCTCCACTGCTTTCCTTTTTACTCACAACAACTGGCTCTCTCATGAGCCGATTTGAAGTAGTTGACGAGGAATAAGGAAGTGAGTTATCTCTGGGACCATCACTTCAATCTCGGGTCGAGGGAGGATTGTATGGGCGAGGTGGAGGGGACTTTTCGTTATAAGGACGACGGTCAGGCGATTCTTTAGCAAGCTGAAAAGACTCACGATCCAATGAGGGGTTATACTTGAAATCCTCCAACGAAAAAGGACGAGTCTGGCCCGCATCAGACGAAGCTGCCATACCCGCATGCAGCAACAGGTTGTTCAGAACCTTTGCCTGCTCAGTGCTCAACTTCGTTGCATCTTCGACCCCCACCATTTGCATATATGCCTTCTCCAAGTCGAGAAGGGAAATAAGGTTGGTTTTCACCCAATCATCATGCCCCTAAGCCACAACAGCTTCCGCCCTGGCGGATGAATCAAGATCTTGCCCCACAACTCTGCGTCCCCCTTTGAAAAGGGCGAACACTCAGGAGCACGCTTAGGCGCAGTACGATGCTTTTTTGAACGCATAGAAGAAGAAAATGCCACATTCAATGCCGTTCTTCTTGACGTGCTAGGAATCTTAACCTTCAGGAGCTTCCTCTTCTCTGAAGAAGGCTCGTCATTAGACTTCAGTTTTGAAACTCTAAAACGAGTGGGAGCCTCATGCCAGTAAGCCCACAGTCCACTGCGTTTGATATTAGAGGGTTGGACGACATCCTCTACCCTCATTCGAGGCATATCACGAAATTTATCCATGGCTACTTTGTCCTCAGAAGAAAGAGGCATCGTTGAAAATTTCCCTATAGACGCACGGATAACAATTCAATATGCAGTCAACAATACTTCTGCCAAAACTTGAAATTTTCAAGCCGCTTGCCAAAACAAGTAGGCAATGTCAATACGCACACAACACGCTCATTTATCCGAGGAGAGGTAAGCAATTGGATCACCCCCGGAGACACTCGGACATCAACGTCATTCGCCCTAATCAGAATGGTGATCACTGTCCTATACCCGTTTGGCACCAATTGAGCGGGCGGAATGTCGAGGTATGCTAGGAAGCTCCAAATTTCCTTGATGATGGAGAAACGGGAGCATACCTCGGTGCAAGAAGATAAATCCTTCCGGATGAGACAATGGCGTTTGACCAGTGCCCAATGTGAAGAGCACCAGATCATCAAGGATCCCATACTTCTCACAAAGGCTCTTCAGATTCGACTTGGAGATCGACCTTTTTTTGAAGAACTTATGGCCTTTAGTGAACAGTTCACTAGAAAGTTGATTCTGGCCTTCCATGGAAGAACGTACAAACTTTTGATTGCGAAAGTGGAGCAAAACAAAAAGTACAAAAATCGAAACGACAAACCAGGGTCTCTAGGACCGAAAGAGTAAAAAAACTAAACTCTATAGAAAATGGGATTTATATATAAAACATAATTCCCTCATTTTCTGAGCAGTCGCACGCCCAGTTAATGATGTTCACCGCTCGAGGAGATGATTCAGACTCAATCATCATGACCGCTTAGTTCCTTCATGATATGACTAAGTGGACCGACTAGTTGGCCCACAAACTCAAGGAGAGTAGTTGATGATACACCAAACCGTCCGTTAATCCACGCCATATGCCTGTCATGATAATCTCATCAACAGAGCAAAGCGGGCCTCATTGCCTGCCCAGTCTGGCAAAGCCCAGACAACACTAAGCCCATCTTGGCAGGGTCTAGGAGGTTGGGCCCAAATTGTAGTGCCCTATTATGCCCATACATTGTTTGGTCAAGCCCAATAACCGTAAGACCTAATAAGGCAAGAATATGAGGGATCGACCTAAGATGAGCAAACTAGCAATACATTGATTCCGATTACGAAACAAATATCGGAATATAAGTCGTGGATGAAAACTACCCCCCATGGGCAACATTGCACAAGGGAAGAATCTCACGCAGATCTAGGAGAACAAGTCGTGTAGGGAAACTCTCCTACGTGGATGACTCCTAGCAAGGAAAAGATCTCCAGCAAGATATCTTTCCCTAATCTACGCCACCGAAGGCCTAATGATAGGAGCATAATTAGGATATTTTTAGTACCATATTTCTATATATATATTTTGCTATTACTTGTTAATTATGGTACTAATTGATATTTTCTTGTTTGTGTAGGTTTCCAATTACAAGATTCCAAAATAAAAGCTAAGTGAAACAAATTGGCAATTTAAAAATACTGATTGCAAAAGGAAACCACGCAAAAAAGGAAACCGAGAGGAAAACAATTATAAAATGAATGATACATTGCTTTGGAGAAATCACCCATCTATAGCCTCCTCACGCTTTTAACCACAACAAGCCATCACCCATCATCTTTCACCTCCACAGGCCATCGTCTTCTTCATCCCACCACCGTCGAGCATCATCACACAGCCAGTCCGTCTCCATTCACCATCCATCGACTCCATTTTTATTTATCTTTGCCTGCACCGTCCAGATCTCTCTCTTGTGCACTCTCTCTTCACTCAAGTAGTCGACCTCCTTGCCTCGCATTCTAAACTTCATCTCTCTCAATCTCTCGTCACGCACATAGCTAGAGCAGCTAGCAGCAGAAGTAGAGATCGTGAGGAACAAAAACTAAATAGGAAGAAGAAAGGGAAAACCTTTCCTCTCTTTCTCATGCACTATCCGAACCCCACAGTCCATTTTGTACCACCACGGATCAGGCGACCACGTTTTTCACCTCTAAACCTCTCTTTTTCTTATTTCGCTTGATTATTGATTATGGATTACTGTTTGAACATGATTAATATGTCTAGCTAAACTCCCTTTTAACTAGGGGTGGATTCGAAACCCCAAACATGTGCTTTATGAATTAATTGAATTTAATCTTCTTTGCTATTAGTGATTGTGTTTTGCTTAACTGCTTTATAGAGAACTTTTCTTTGTATGTTTGTTAAGGTGGCCAACTTAGTAAGAATGTTAGGATCTAGGGCTAGAGTATATGAGAGTTTCACCTAATCGCTATAATCTTGTACTCACAAGTAGTAAATACCAAGGAACTTTGGTAAGGTTAAGTAAAAACCTAAGTAAGAACAAGATGTTAATAATACTTGTAATTGCCTAGTTAGTGTTCATATTTTCCACAAAACTTAATGATCTTAGATTGTTATTTAACTTACGATTCCTGATTAGATAGCAAGATAAAAATAGATTTGAAAGTGACACTAAGTTTAATTCAACGAACTTGGGAAAATAATAAGATTGATGCAGTGTTGATCACGGTTAATCTTGAGCATTGTCTTTCACGAATTAGCAAGTGATTATTGAAGATTGATTTATGAGCTATGTTTGGTGTGTGGAGATAAACCCTTAGGTTATTTATCATTTTTGCCATCTCTTAAGTTTTATTATATTCTTCTTAGTTATTTTCATAGGTTAAATTAGAATAATCAAATCCCCAAATATTTTCTTAATTAGGTTGTCTCTTAGTTATTTTTAGTGATAGCTGACAAACCCTCTAATCCCTGGTCCAGAGCGATCCCTACTTATTCTATACTACAATAAAAAAGTAGGGTATTAAGTTGTGTGCTACTAAAATAGCGCATGACCTAGCCGAACAAGGACTCTCGCGTTATAAATAGGACACCGGGTTGATGAACAAAGGTATGCTACAAAACCCAATTTATAGCATTACACATTTATCAAGCCTTGTCTGACTTAAGTATCGGAGTATCATCGTCAACCACAATGGTGGTCTTTGGCTCACGTGTGTTACCTGTGCAAGTCAAGGTCAAGGAGAAAAAGAGTTGACTACATCACATATGTTGCGTGGAAAGTTTGATTATCTGGTAGGTTGAGTGGAATGTTCGACTGTCTGATAGTTCACACATATGTTGCAAAAGTGTTCAAATTAGCACACTCAATAGTTCACATACATTTGTAATGCAAGTCATTCGATCTAGTGCATCATAAGGTGTTAGCTATGCACGACACACTTTTTCATTTAATACTTATTTTCCAAAATTCATATTTTTTACAAATCCTAAAGTTTTAATCATTTGCATGCACATATGTTTGAAATTCAAATAATTCGATAAAGGGTAACTTTTTCCTAAGCAAATGACATAATGGTAATCAAGCCCGGTCCTGAACCAAGCACAACAATTCAGTGAATCGGGTCCCCGTAAAAGTTTAACATTTATGGCCCCTAAATGTTTAACAGTGTGTATAAATAGCGGCCTCCAAATTTCAACATTATTTAATTGTTGCTCAGTTGGTAATTGTTTGGTTGCATTTGTACATTAGTTCAAACCCCACCCCCTATACTTAAATTTTTTTTTTCTAATTTTTCGGTAGACAATACTTTTCGAGTTGGCATCCCAAAATCTCAAGGGGTAATTTTGTGTAAGGTAGCGTAATGGTCTTTTTATTCTTAGTTATTAGTCTATTTTCTTCAAGTTAAAGATATATAAACACAATTTATGAAAGATTAGGAGTACTATGGAAAATGAAAATATGACAGGATAATAAAGGTCATATTAGATATTTAGTGAAAAAATAGTAGTAATGGGAAATTAAAAGGTGAGTCTCACGCACAGTTAGGGTTAATTTGGGAAATTAAAATTTTTAGGAGGATATAAGTGGAATAGAAAAATGATAGGACTTAACAAAAATGGTTTATTTATTCGAAATGGTTATTAAACTTACCACTCGATGCTGAAATTATAAAATTATTAAATATTTGATTTTTCTTCACGCAGTATCTTGGCCATGTCGTATGGTTTATTGGGAAAGGCAGCAAATTTAGGACGTGCAGTAATTTATGGGTTAGTTTGATTTTGGCCCCCATTAATTTATGTGCAACACAATTTTACTCCCATTTTCAAAGAATAGTGGAGTCTACCCCTCATTTTCTAATAGACCTATTAGGTCATTCACGTTGACTCATCAAAGAAGATTGGTAGATTAAAATGCCTTAAACAGATAAAAAGAAACCGAAGAGCCAGACAGAGACACAGAGGAGAGGGGTTACTTTTGCGGTGAGGTATTCAAGAACGACCACAAGAAATGAGGCACTGATGCCAAGAACCAAGCGTTTCGATCCACCGAGAAATACTAGCCTCTCCCACTCGTTTCTTTGTTCCAACCTTTTCAACTTCTCATCAAAACAACACACATCAGAGCCATATCACCATGGATTCCACAACAAAAAAATATAGAAGAAGAGACCCAAAACACCGCCCTAATTGGAAGATGAAGATAAAAGATGGAGGGAGGAGGAGAAGAAGAGAACACCGACGGTGGTTAAAGCTCAAATAATCTTTTGATGCCATTTCCCCCAAAGTTTTTGTGAATCTTGCAAGCACCCAACATTTTTTTTAGTGGAGAAGAAGAAAATGAATATTTTGGAAAGAGATGAGTGTTTGGGTGGAGAAGAGAGAGTATTTGAGGAAGAGATTGAGTTGAGAAGAAGAACATTTGGGAAAGAGAGAGTATTTGGGGGAGGAGAGTGGAGTGTTTGAGTGGAGAAGAAGAGTATTTGGGGAAGAGATGAGTGTTTGGGAAAGAGAGAGGAGTAGTCGTTTTTTGTTGAAAAATTGATGTGAGAGGTGGGGTTGGTGGCAATTTTTTTATTGTTTTTAAGATAGTATGGGAGAGTTGGTGGCGTGTAACAGTAATAATAGTAGTGTGAAGTAGTGCTTGCCTATAAAGAATGGCATGTGCCCTGCGGATTTAAGGTCATGTAAGCAAGATGCATGGAAGGACTACTTTTTGAATACAGATCTTACTCTGATAGTATAGTTGCGAAAGAAACACTTCACCATCGTAAGAAACACTTCACCATCGTCATCTTTTTCGGATCCATCCATATTTTTCTCCCTTCACATGTGGAACTCTCCAACACTGTACCAACGCGTAAATCACCACCACCCGCCAATGTCTTGTGGGGTTCAAGAACATTGATTGGTGAGACAACCCATTCTCGAAATACACTTATTCATAAGACTGTACCCAACCTTATAGCTAGCTCGGCATATATCCTGGAAGGTAAGAGGGGAGAATCAGCCATGGCTTGAGGTTTTAGAAATAAATCAGGTTAGCAATTACGGGTTGGAAATAGGTTGGTGCTTTATGAGATGGGGTGGTATTGGTGGTGGAAAGGTGAAGTAGAAGAAGGGAGAAATCAAGTTTATGTGCCTTGCACCTGTTTGGTCAGTTTCCTTTGAAGCCACATGGACACTTTGGATGACACAGTACGGTAATATTTCGATTGATTCCCTCAATATAAAATAGGCAGGAAAACTGGGGCTGTGGCTGGGTTGAAGAGAAGAAAAGGACAGTTCTCCAAAAGACCTATCAATAAAAAATGATGCTTCATTGATCCACAACTGACTTTATTTTATTTCTCCCTGAATATTGGCGCATTACCCTTGATTGGGTTCATAGAAGGTTGTTACAGGGAAACACATAATTACACTTGATGTTGTTTATTTGCCTTAGACTCTCATCAACAACATTCTGTTATGTGTTACAAATCAATCATACCTTTGAAAGGCAATAGGGACAATTTATGTTTGGATTCGATAAATGCATCCCCACTACCATCATTTACCTCCTCATTACCATTTAATGGCCATACCCCTCTCCACCACAACCAGAAGCAAAATCGACCATCGGTCCTCCATTCCCGAGCAAATCACCTCCGCCAACTCTTCTTTATTGTTTTCCATGCTTATGACTAGAAGGTACAAAGGTGGGGGTTTTGTTGTTGCGAGTAGAGAGAATCGATAGTGTGAGAAGAAGGGAGAAAAAGATAAATTTGGTTGTGCACTTTAATAGGTGTTGGTGGGCTGAGGTGGAAGAAGGAGATGTGACAAGGAAGAGATGGGTGGGTTTGGGGAAGATGTCTAGATTTTAGGGTTTTTAAGCAACCATTTATTAGAAATCATAGACCTTGGATGCATCTTGGTAGGGGTTATGAGACATTCTGAGTGGGATATTTTGGTCTACAAATTTTCCTTGACTAGTCAGCCTGATTGACTTTCGGTCTTTAAAGTTAAAAATGGAGGCTCAAACTCTATTGCATATAAATTAATGAGGGCCAAAATCAAAATAATTCTAATTTTATTTCCACTCTACCAAGGTGAGATTATTGAGTTGTCTTGTCAAATACTTGGCAGAGACCACTGGAATGACCAACAGTCCACATGCTCTAGGGGTGGGCATGGAATGGGATGAGACGAAATGGACCTCATCCCATTTATTTGGAATTGTGTTGAGATAAACCTCATCCCAATCTCGTCCTCATCCCAAACGGGTTCGAGATAGGACGAAATAGGCATGTGTTAAATTGCAAAATGGATCTCAATCATCATGCTGCAAAATTCTCACAGAACTTTTCAGATACATTTCTGTTGGAAAACTTGCATTGTTACTGATGCGTCCAAAATTCGGTCTCCAATAAGTAAGACCTGCAAAACAAATGTTAGATTGCCAAAAATCAACTTTTAGGTGGTCGAAGGCACTCCGATGCTTAAGTTAGAAACTCAGTTGGAAATGAAGAAAAAACAGGACAAAACTCAATTAAAATTGCATACCTTTGTCGAATGTTTCCTTTACATTTTATAATGGTCGTTGTTAATTTTCTGCGTGACTTAAGAATGTGAGGCGCAACGAGGGGAGGCGTTATCTATAACAGTCTCCTCCTATAACAGTCTTCTTTCTCCATCTTCGTTTTCCTTGCTATTCCATTCCTTAACGATGCCAGTTGGCGATATTCTAAATGGTGAGGCGTTTGTTGCTTGTGAAGCTTACTTCTCGCCTAAGAAAGCTTCTCAGGCGACGCTGGACGATTTTCGTTCTGGCTATAATTAGCCATCCGACCTCAAGATCATTCTGCCTAGACAGAACGATAGTCCTTGAAGCCATAAAGAGTCCCAAAAAAATGAAAATGGAACCAATCTGAATACAGATTCTCCGAAACTACTTTGAATAGCAAACATCATACCTAAGAAAGACTTACAAGATCCCAAACTGGCAAAGAAAATGGTTTCAAACAAAAGAAACAATCTTACATCGCAAGAATAAATAGGGCAAGCAATCTCTTACATCAGGGCATCCCCCATATAATTCTTATTGGTATAACCGCAAAGGGAGGTACACAATACATGGAGTGAGAGGCTCAACAACAAGTAGAAAAAGTAAAATTACAGACTAAGCTAAGCCACTTAAAAATGGATTGGCATCTAAAAATCCATCGAACTTGTTTTGAAATTTCATTTTTAAGCACATTAATTGTGTTGTCTAGAATAAGTACTACGAAGAAATGATGTATTTTGGGTCACTCCAGATATGAAATTAGTAAGAACAATAATATATTCATTCTGCTTCGAGAAACATGAGGCACACATGCACTTGAATCATACTAGCAAAATGCAATGACCAGATACTAGGATGCATGGCTTGTTTCAGATCCGTGACTAATCAAATTAATGTCGTAAAGTTATAACAATGAACATTTCATGTGAATTTTAACAATTGCAATTAACTCTTAAGAATAACATATGCATGATAACTTAACTGGGAAACCTATAAAACCAAGTAAAATAATATCTATCCATACCATCAATTAGCATCGAATAAACATTATAAAGGAGTGATCAATCTTTTGTACAAGTCTTCAGACACTACCATAAGTAAATTGATTAGTTTTAACACCTTATGGAAGCATTTCCGAGAAGACTTCTAAACACTTCCTTGAATGCCCATTTTAACATTACTGAAAAATATGAAGTGTTATTTATTTATGGCTCCTGCTTTTGAAACCACCACTTTTACTGAAAAACACTACCACCCTTATTTTCTGAAAAACGTCACCACCTTTTTTTAAGGACACCACTACCTACTGAAGCACACCACCAATATATACCCTGAATATCAAATTATCTCCCTCTCTCTCTCCCACAAAAAGCTCTCTTTCCAAAATTTAATCTTCCCTCGACTCTCTACTATCTCTCCCACTACTCTCCTTTTCTATTCATTGTTGGATACAAAACGAGGGTGTGAAGCTGTGATTTGGTGCCCTTCGATTTGATTGTGTGTATCTGAAGTTGTACGAATAGGTGCATCTTCATTTCCTTGCTTGTTTGTGTTCGATTGTGGTTGTGGCAGATCATCTTCATCTTCATCAATTGCGTGCATTGATTAAACCCACAAACTCAGGTAATTTCGAACCGTAAACCTCCATTGAACCTTAAATTTCCCTTTATTTTGTGTGATTGTTTTATCCCTCATCATGGACAAAACTATGATTCATCATGCCTCAGTTTTGGCCCAATTTTTGCAAATAAATTTATTTATATCTTTTGAAGAAACATTTTGATAACATATTATTTATATAAGTTTTAAGTGTATCATAAATGTTTAATATGGTTAAGACGAACAATGATGTTTTTTTTTCTTTGGTTAGTAGTGGTGGTGATGATGGTGGTAGTAGTGGGGATCTTCCAACTGATAGAAGACCAATGACGGTGTCTAATCAAAAGGTCATTATAGTAAATGATAAAGAAAATATGGAAGAGAAAAAAAAAAAGAAATAATGCAAGAACGGAGGGAAATAATACGAGAAAATGAAGAGGAAAGATGATGAAATGGTGACAAGGTAATTATAATATTTTTCAATTCTTAAAAGTATGTAAATTTTATTATTTTTATATTATTTGAACACTGATTGTTTTTCTTATTGCTTATTGTATTTGTGGTGAATTGAGATGTCGACATCAATATAAGAGTTTTTTTGTTTGGAAGTTAAGTGAAGAGCCGAGAGAAGGTCAATGGTCTATAAGAGTGGTCTACGCCCCTTGATCGACTATTGTAAAGACCATGTGGATAGGGTTACCATTTGTGTTTTCGTTGAGCATTGACAACCTGAGACCAACACATTTCACCTCCCTTTTGAAGAGATGATCATCACCATCGATGACGTCTATCGTATTTGTCGATCGTTCGTAAACCGATTATTCTAAAAAAAAAGTCAAATGAAGCCAGAGGTACGTACGTGTGAATCTATTGGTAAATGGTTTGGAGATTAAAAGAGTAAAGCACAGAAGCATGCCAAAAATAATCTTGGTTTTATGGAGATGAAGTTTATAAGGACAACTGATGTGGAAAAGTGAAAACAACTTATTTTGTGAAAAAAGAAACAACAAGTTGCTAGGGGTTACTTCTTATTTCTCCTTAGGATGATTATCTTTGTTGATAAGACTGGAACAAAGGTTCGACTTCCATGATCAGGACTTTGATGATCTTAGGGACATATATGATGACTTCAAAGGTTACGACTCCAATCAGTTGAGGATGTTGTATAGGTTGTAGTGTGGTGTTTATTAACTTTATGCTTAATATGTACTATATTTGTTTTTATTATCCAATGAAATGAACTGTTGTTTCCGTTTATGAATATTGACAACATTTACCTAGCATTAGAATTGTTGTTTTGCTGATAAATTTTATTACAACGATGTTGAGTAAAGACTCGACTTTGGAAGTCTCGAAATATGTATGCTTGGAGAAAATGTCTGAAATGTGTTTTAGCAATAAAAGCAATTTGTTAAGAGTGTATATAAACTATATAAATTGAAAAAACTTAAAATAAAATGTCAAAAAGAAGTTGAACAAATGGACAAACTTGGGATTTCTATCCAAACATAGAGGATCCTGCGACTTTATCCATCCAATTCGCAGGATCCTTGCGTTTGGACAAAAAACTTGAGTTTGTCCATTCACAAAAAAAATTAACTTTATTTTTTTTTTCTTCTATTTCTACAGTTTATACACATTCTTAACAAATTGCTTTTATTGCAAAAACATCATTTTGACGATGTCGAGTAAAAAACACGACTTCAAAGATCCCGAAATATTGATGCTTAATGAAAAAGTCCAAAATGTGTTTTCCCAATAAAAAAATTTGTTAGGAGTTTATATAAAATTGAGAAATTGAAAAAACTTTAAAAAAATATTGTCATGCCTTGATTTTTGTGAGCCAACGAGGACGTTTGGCCCTATGGGGGGTGTATTGTAACACCCTATGTGGGCGAGCTCTGAGGCTGGTATGTTGCCTTGTGTGGGCGGGCTCTGAGGCTTGCAGCTCCATGTGTGGGTGGGCTCAGAAGGCTAGAAGACTACTTTGTGTGGGCGAGCTCAGAGGCTGACAGGCTACTAGTTTTGATATGTGCTACATATATACGAGTTTTGATCCACATGACTCAACGTGTTGTAAAGCCGTACGGGTAGTTAGGTTGGGCCCAGAGCGGACAATTTGTATCATGTGGATCGGGTCATGACAGAATGGTATCAGAGTCGGACACAGTCAGAAGTGTGCCAACGAGGACGTTGGGCACTAAGGGGGTTGATTGTAACACCCTATGTGGGCAGGCTTTGAGGCTGGCATGCTAGCTTGTGTGAACGGGCTCTAAGGTTGGCAGCTCCATGTGTGGGTTATAGTCCCACATTGCCTGGGTGAGGAAAGGATATGTGCTATATATGTACGAGTTTGGATCCACATGATACAACGCGTTTTAAAGCCGGGCGGGTAGTTAGGTTGGGCTCAGAGCGGACAATATTGTATCATGTGGATAAGGTCGTGACAAATATCAAAAATTTGAAAATTTGTACAGACTTAGGTTTTCTATCCAAATGCAGATGATCGTGCAAGTTGGGTGGATGAAGTCGCTGGATTCGCTATGTTTGGACATTTCTGGGCAGTTTTCGTCTCTGTCACATGAGCCGTTGCGAGTTTGTTTTGAATTGTGTGAAAACCTTGTTAAGTTTCATTTTCTATCTTGGGTTGACTTCGTCTCCAACTTTTTGGATATTTTGATAAATGTTATCGTGTTTAATTGTTTTTTGGTCGACTTTGTAACCATTACCATGTGGAGTCCAGTTGACCATTACAAGTTGCAATATTCATAACCATAACTAGCAATTCTAAGATGAAAACACAATAAATGAAATGTAAAATTATTCTAATTGATAGTTAATGATCACGAGACCCTAGTCATCCATAAATACAAAAGTGGTGACTTTTCTAACAACTGGATCATCCTATGTCTCAAAAAGACATACTCTTTTACTAAATCAGTATGTTGGTATACATATACATGTCATTTAGAAAATGTGTAAAAAGTTACTGTTTAAACCAATTACAAATGTAAAAAGTGCATGCATGCATCAATCTATTGTGTGAACAACCTCCTCCGAGTTCTTCATCTTCTTAAAACTCTTCGCATTGAAAGTCTTGTCGGTTGACATGACACCCACTATCTCAAAGAACGACATTTGATCGCGATTGGTTTTGTAACTACAATCTATAAGCATTACAAAGGAGAAACATTTCGCTAGTTAAATTGACGTGGAGTGCACCCAAAAAGTATTGTTTATTTTACTATCCACATCCAATGTATGTCATTCAATGTAATTATTCCCATTCAACTAGTGCGTTGTGCGTTGTAAAGCCATTTTGCCTTTTATTTGAAGCGACTTTAGGTAATTAGTGGCACTGTAAACCGTATTCAAATATGAGACAATGTTGGGAAACATTTCTTTCAAACCGGCTAAAATGAAGTGAAGAGCGACACCCGACACTACAACAATTAAGGCATTTTTCAAGAAAAATTTTCCTTGACAAAAATCAAAATTTTGTTGGAAAAAACTTTTAATAAGGAAAAAATTTGTTATTGGGTTCCTGGCGGCATCCCCGTAGCTAAAGGTTTTTACCAAGGAATTAAATTTTTGTTGGTAAAACGAATGATAAATCAAGGAAATATGGTGATGGTAATACTGACAATTACCAAGGAAATTCGTTGGTAAAAATCAAATATCTTTACCTACAAATTGTTTTGTTGTAAGCAGTGTTCTAAAAAGCGCTAGGCGGTGGGCGGGTGGCGAGCAGGTGCCTAGCGCCCATGAGCCTAGGCGGTACCTAGGTGGTCTTAGGTTTTGTATTATAACTTTAATAATTTACAAAAAGTTAAGCATAATACCTTATCAATTACATCCAATTTAATGTCAAGATACATATGCAAAATTTAAAAACATGAAAAATTAACAATCATGAACAAAATTTATTAAAACTCAAATTACTAAAATTGGTCATGATGGGTACTTTATACAAAGTTGAATTTGTGGACAAATATCCAAACCTACTCTTTTATTTTTTTTCAAATTGCATGAATGACCTCAGTCATGTTTGATAAAATCTACATTACTAAAATTGGTACCGACAGATCCTTTGAGAATTCCATTAAGTAATCATCCTTTGCTACATTCAGACATATACTGAATAAAAAATAATTAAATTGTTTATTTCCAAAAAACAGGAAAGAAAAATAAAATAAGAACACAATCAGCCTTATTACCAAAAAACAAAACTCGCCCAGATTGCCTAGACCGCTCAGAACCCACCCAGACCCGCTTAGACTGCCCAGAACCCGCCCAGCCATTAATCTGGGCGTTTTTCTAACACCTAGGCCGATTTTCTAACACCTAGGCCGATTTTTTAAAACAATGTATGAAAACTTTATTTACCTATGCTTTTTTTTCTCGAAAAAGCTTAGAATCTTCAAAGAAAATTATCATGGGAAAAATGTAACTACCTTTATCATAGAACTTTTTTGTTGGTAAAATGAGTATATATCAGACACCATTCTTGGTAGTAAGACCTATTTTGGAAATTCATATATGATTTTATTTATTTTTAGGCTCAACGGGAATCAAACTCGTGACTATAGTAAATCTATTGCAATCTTTATCAGTTGAGATATTTGAATAATTGTGTTGTGTGAAATAACTTTATAGCTTATTAAATCAAATTACTCTTCTTTTGCAATAAAAAATCATTGTTACGTATATAATAGGACCAATAAATAATATTTTGTCACTATAAATTATGACTAAATGTTTTCACGTCTATAAGTTTATGTGAAATATTTACCACTTTTAGCAATGAAAAAAATCACAATAAACCATTATAATTAGCAACAAAATAGTAATAACATTTCATTGCTAGATATGTTATTGAAATTGGTTATATCCCCAATGAAACAAAATTAAATTGTTGTAAATAAGAAAACAAACCTTAATAAGAAAAAAAAGTTCATGGAAATTTTATCAATCTTTAGCAATGAAATAAATTGTTACCCATACTATTATAATTAACAATAAAACAATATTTTATTGTTAAAGAATTTTTATTCGATTTTTCAATGACATAATATCATTGCTACTAATAAAAAATTTCAACAAACTAATATTTTTCCACTGTAAAGAAGTTAGGAGCTATAAATTTTTAAAAAATATCATAAGTAACAAAATAAATGGTTGCAATAACGTGATAATTAACTAGAAAAAAATTAGTTTCATTGTTGAAGAGACACAAACAAGTGTTATAGTGCATTTACAAAGAAAATGTTTGTCAATAATATTAATCTTTATTAGCAATGAAACAATTTAAAATAAATGGCATCATAATTACTAACAAACTAAAATTTTGTTAACATAAAAATATTTTGTTGCTAAATAATGTTGATGGAAAATTGGTTTTGGAAGGAATATTTTTCGCCACCTCTGTTGCCAACAAAATAGATTTTGTTACAAAAAGTAACAACTTTATGGTTTTTCCAATGAAATTTATTTCTGATAGAAATAGTAACATATTAATAAGGAAAATAAAATTTGTATGTAAATAACACATTTCTTTTAGCGAGTTTACCAATTTCAACAAAATAATGATTTGTCTCTATAAAATAGTTAGTGAGCTTTAACGAGAAACAAATTTTAGTGAAAGTAGTTATCACTTTTTACCTAAAAAACAATTTGCTACCAACAAGGTTATAATTACCAACAAAATCTTATTTCCTTGCTACAGAGATTTCACTAAAAAATATATTGTTTCCAACAAAAAAAAATGTTTTCAATAGAGTAACAAGTTTCAACGAAATATTACTTTGTTTCTATAAATTAATAAATGAGCTTTACCAAAAAAACTAATGGAAAAATTATCAATCATTATCAATAATGTGGTTATTGTCTAGGAAAACATATTTCCTTACTAAAAAGAGATGAATACGAGTTAATATTCCGTTAACAAGAAAAGTAATTCGTTTTTAAAATTAGTCTTTATTAGCAATAAAATATTTCATTCCAGATGATGCCATAATTACTAAGGAACTAGTATTTCGTGGCTATAAAAAATATTTCGTTGTTAAATCAATTCAGTGGGAAATTAGGTTTGGAGAGAATGTTCCCGCCACCTATTTAATAAAGAAAGAAATTTTTCTACAAAATATATTTTGTTGGAAAAGTACAAGTTTATGGCTTTTTCAATGAATTTTTTTGTTGTTGACAAATGATACCTTATTAACAAGGAAATTGAAATTCGTAGTAAAATTTTGTTGGTAAATGTTAGATTTCTTGTCACATATTATGCAAATATTCGATCTTTGCTTCGTTCAGCTTGCAAACAAAGGAATGGCCAAGAAGCAATTTTGCCCGGGGATGATTGTGGGTTCGACATGTCACTTGCAGTTTTCCATGATAATTACCTTGTGGCACCCATCTAAACTGAAATGGGCACCCACACTTCTTTGTACTGCTTGATCGACCATTATGAAGCTCCATTTTTTTCCTTTGGTTTTTCTTGGGCTTCCCTCCCCTTTCACATCCCAAATAGATCTTTCGTTTACATCTGTGACCAGTGGGGTCGGAGGATTTAGTGATAATCACAATTATGTCATTTCCATACTAACACCTTGGCACCAACTTGTCAAGGCCGACCATAATGGGAATACCTACAAAAAAAATACTCAAGTTAGGAATACTAATAAACTTGTTATGAAAATCAATAAGGTTGTGAAAAAAAATTATACAAGAATTCACCATCGTCGACTACCTTTTTCCAATGCTCTTTCTTCAGGTTTGGCCTCAGACTTAGCCTCATTGGTCTCAACATTTGTATCGATGTTTCCATTAACATCACCATCATCATTCTAAATTAAGTAAATCAAACCAGTTATAATTAAAACCATATATTAAGAAAGGTAATAAAGAAAAATGATAAAGGCAATGGTTACCTCTAAAAGGTTGGTCTCTTTCAAATATGATTAAAGTATCTCTGGGTTCTCAACATCACCCGTAGCTATCTCAAAATTTATTAGATCGATAAGAAGTGCCAATGCACAAAATAATCATTAACTTATAAGTAAAATCAACAAACATTAATAACAACAACAACAACAACAACAACAACAACAACAACAACAATAACAACAACCAACCAACCAACATTATCAAACTAACCCTATCAACAAAAAATGTAAATAAATATGAACAATCATTACAAACAAAAACAAACAATTTTTAGGGTTCAAATAGTAACAAGTAACAATAACAATGTGGCTTCAAATATAAACTAAATAGGAAATTAGACATGATGTTACAAGAATTATAAAAAAACAAAAAGATACCCATGCAAGTTCATTTCAAGTTGGGTTGTTCTTTCTCTTGAAATTGTTCATCTTTTTCGTTTACTCCTATGAATGGAGTACAATGCACACCCTCACGTCTACAACTGCCACCCTCAAGTCCATCATTATTATCTTCAATCATACCATCATTAATTTCATTAAACCCATCCATTTTCATGTACAAACTTCACCCAAACTCCTTCCAAATGAACATGAAATAGAAGAGGGGGAGAGAAGTCAACAGAGGACGAGATACATTGGTGTTTGGAGTCGTTTCAATGAGCTTGGGAGAGAGAGATCGTCACGAGTGCAAGCTGGGTTTGCCTCTTGGCTTTCATTAATTCAATTTTGGTAAAAAAAAATTGAAAATGACATTTTTTTTCTTATAATGGTGGTGTCTTTCAGCACATCCAAATAAAGGGGATAGTGGTGTCCTTTAGCAAAAGAGGTGGTGTCAAAAAGCATGAGCCTTTATTTATTTGTTTTTGTAACTATAACTATAACTAAACTAAAATTTTGTTTTAAGAAGCTCATGTATGATACAAGTATATTTATACAATTTTATTATCGAGTTTCTTTGTATTTGCTTAGCTAATTTGTGTTATTTTTGGTATTGGATTATGCTTTTGTGGTTTTGTAGGTTGTTAGTAATAGAATTCCACAATAGAAGCTAAAAGATGTAAATTGGATTGAGTTAGGAAGACTTATAGTGAAAGGAAACTGCACAAACAAGGAAATCAGGAGAAAACATCTATAAAGAGGGAACAATACATCTCTATAGAGAAAACCCCTCCTTGCAATCACATAGCTGCAAGCCTCCATCCAAAGTCACGCACAGATCTTCATCACACCCTTCTCTGAAGCCACACGAAACAATCACATTCATCCCTTCTTGCAACCACAAAGCCATCACCGTCGTCTCCTTTTCATCCCTCTCATTCGCCGTCAAGTGTAACCATCTCCATCGATTTCCATTGACCTCCATATCACTGTCAGCTCGCAATCCATCCCATAGCCCTAATCGTTCCCCTCTCATGCACAGCCAACACACAGATTTCCTATCACCATTGTCTGACCTTCTCACCGTCCACTAATCGACATACCCGATCTAAGCCAACCCTCTTCATCGCCTCTATCACATACTCACTTATGCCCAGGGGCAGACTCAGGATTTTAGTCGAGGAGGGGCGTAATGGAAAATACTTATTAATTGATAATAGTAGTTATCAATGGTAAAGCCAATTTTTTTTTTACTTGAACTAGTAACTAATAAAAAAAATACAACTATCAAAAATACATTGCATATACCAAATTGGATCCAATGTAGTCCAATTTTAAGCCAAAATAAGGTCACTATCGAAAACCTTAGCAAGGAGCAAACGAGCATAATAACTAGAATATATAACTAATAGCGCAAAATAATTAGGATAAGTACCTAGGTGAAACTAATTTTTTTTTGAAATTTGCGAACTTAATATGATCATAATACAATTTCATAGAAAAATTAGTTTATATGAGACTCAAATTTTGTACATATTTTTTAATGTTTGCAATTACTAATAAAATTGCATTGAAAATAAAATAAAAATGCACTCGAAGAGTATCGAACTCAGGTCTTTTACCAAATATAATAAAGCTACAACCACTACACCAACAAAGACATGTTAATACTTTTATAAACAATTATCATATTGTATTCTACATTATATAATCGATTGTTTTTAAGACTAATTAAGTATATATACTAAAAATATTTTAAAAGTTGAGGGGGGCAGCTGCCCCCTCGCCCCTTAGTAGGTCCGCCCATGCTTATGCCCATCTTTTTCTTCAACCAATTGACCTCTCTCTTGCACAACTCTACTCTCTATTAACAGTTGTCTTCATTCGCCCCGTCGCCGTCCAATTTTATTTCCACCGATCACCACGATCGCATCATCGTCAGCATCTAGCTCCCTGTCTGATTTTTTCTCACAGAGCACAATCGTGAAGAGGAAGAAATTTAATTCTCTTCTTAACACTATTCGCATCACCAGTTCCATTCATCACCACCGTGCAAGCTACAACAATGTTATGTTTTTTTCAATTTTTTTTAGTTTGATTTTGATTAAGGATTACTGTTTGAACATGATTAATATGTCTAGCTAACCCTTTTAGAGCTAGGGGTGGATTCAAAGCCCTGAACACGTGTTTTATGAATTAATCGAAATCATTCTTTCATTGCTAATTAGTGATTATGTTTTGCTTAGCTGCTTTATAAAGAACTTTTCTTTGTATGTTTGTTAAGGTGGCTAACTTAGTAAGCATGCTAGGATTTGATGCAAGAATATAAAAGAGTTTCACCTAGTCATTATAATCCTATATTCACAGGTAGTAAATACCAAGGAACGTTGGTAAGGTTAAGTTAAAACATATGTTTAGAACAAGATGTTGATCATACTTGTAATTGTTTAGTCAATGTTAATATTTTTCATAGAACTTAATGATCTTGGATTGTTTATCTAACATGCGATTTCTGATTATATAGTGATGGTGTCAAATCCTGTTTTCCTTTACCTGCATAGGGAACACACATGAGCCAAAGACCGTCATTGTGCAGCCGATGGCACTTCGATGCTTAAGTCATACAAGGCCTGAAAAAGGCGTAATGTTGTAAATTGGTTTCTGAAGTGTACATTTGTTCCTAAAATTTGTGCTCTATTTATCATGCGAGAGTCTTTGTTCGGTTATGCCTTTGGTGGCGTAGTTTAGCAAAAGAGATCTACTGAGAGATCATGTGAGACCTGCGTGTTTTAAAAAAAAAAAAAAAATTTAGGGCGGGGTGTACTCAGCAAAGTTGGTGGGGGCACATAGCCACCCACCCCTTAAAATGAAACGACCCCCCACTCCCCCCTTTCTTTCTTCTTCCTTTCTTTCTTCTTCCTTTCTTTTTCTTTGTTGTTCCAGTGTGCGAGGTTCCTTCCTCCTCTTCGTTTCCAGCGGTTTTAGTTGGTGATTTTGGGTGATTTCTCCCCCACAGCTCACCCCCTCCTCCTCGGTTCGTTCTCTCTTCTTTCCCTCATTGCTTTCTTTGTTGGTTTTTCAAAAAAAAAAAAAAAAAAAAAAAATCAGTTTTCATTTGGGTTTGGGGTTTGATCGGTTTTTTAGCTCCGATCAGCCGTGTTGGGGCCTTGGGAGCCCTTAGAACCGACATGCAAGACTGTTTTGGGGTTGGCCAAAATTTTTTTCAAAAAATCAGGGTGCATGTTTGTTTGGAGGGTTCCTCGGCGTGAAACCGGGCTTTGGGTGCGTGGGTGAGCCTCATTTTCGTGACTCTGAGTGTCCTTAGACTCTTTTGTGGGTTGTTGTGCAGTTTGGTAGCGATCAGACCGGAGTAGGGAGGGTTTCGGCGCGTTTTCGCCCAACTTTGGGTTTCGGCGGGGTTGTTGCCGAATTCCTATTGCCTGTAAGTTTTCCTTTCAGTCACGCGCCGCTTGTATTTATTTATTTATTTATTTCAGTTTTCGGCTAGTTTACTCATTTTCGAGTCCGCCTTGCAGTTTTAGAATTTTCGTGGTTTTGCGTGTTTGGAGCTTCGACCGGTAGGAATTGGGTTTTGAAAATCCATTCCGCCAGGTGAGTGAAACTATAATTTTTATTTTAAGAAATAAGTATTTGAAATCCTGAATTGAATTTTTACAGTATACCGTCAATTGTGTAGAATTGTACCCAAATCCAAAATTCGGAGTTTTCAGATATTTCGAGGATTGTGTTAGTTATGTGTGAATGAATTATGCATTGGATTTTCGGGAAGCATGTTATACTTGCATGGAATCGAATAGTAATTTTGGTGTGATTAGGCTTTGGTGTAATGACATGAGACTTGTATGCTTTGTGGTCGAGTTTGCATAGCATATCATGTTTTACCGTGGATTTTTGAGTCTTGAGCATGTATGATAATCGACTCGAATAATTTATTGTGGTGAATTGGGTCATGTTGGGACCCTGGCATAGTCGTGGTTCTATAAAAATTGCCGAATTATTTATGATTGCACGTTTGTACATTTGGTTATGTACAGACTTGTCATTTGTGCATGTGGATAGTAGTATAAGTGTCTTTACCCCGTTATAATGCCTGTTTGCCGATGCTTAGGAGCTTGCTCGCATCGTGAGTTGGATGGTGCTTGAGATGACTCGCACTTGACATTGTGGACGCTATTGCATGTGGCAAGCTTGCTGAGGTGCGGTGAGCTCCCGCACGCACTTGCCACTGTAGAGTGCAGTAGGACGGGTCCCGGAGGACGTGCTTTGGAGATTACTCGCTTTCCCTCCCAGCGCGCTTGATTTTGATTATGTTAGGTTGGCCGTGTTAGGCCAGTCGTTCGGGATGTTTGAGTTTGTATCCTGGCAGATGGCACCCCATTAGGATACAAACAAGCCCGAAGTGGTACTGGTGCACGTTGTGGGATGTGTCTGGGTGAGACACATTCGTAGGGTATGCGGATACCTACGATATGAGACACTTATACATAATTTTACCGGATTTTTGGTTTCAACCTAATTGCTATACCTAGGAGGCTAGGAAGAATTATGAGGTTGTTTTATTTCCATTGCTTGATATTTACCATGTTGAATCACGTGTAATAATTGACATATAATAAACTGGTAGTTATTGTTGAATCTGAAATGTTTGTGTTGTTGCTTGAACTTAGAAACATTATCCTTAGAGACACGGTGTGATTTAGACTTTAGAACTTGTTGCTTATTCATTGTTGTGTGGCATGAATTTTCCTTGTTTATTATTCCGTTATTTGTATTTAGTTCGCTCGCACCAGCTAGCTTTGTGCTTTGCTGACCCCGCAAGGGGTGTGCTTCTATTGGAGTGCAGGCAGTGTTGGAGTTCCTGCTGATCGTGGCGCATAGGCCCCGATTTTCGTTGTAGGAGCGTTTTGTGCTTTTTGGGTTGTGTCCACCCTGTACGGGTATGTTTTGCTTTCTCTGTATTTCAGATGTACTCTATTGTTAAACTAAATGTTTGTATACTGGTTTTGTCGCTATGACTCTGGCGGGGCGAATCAAATATATATCTATTTTGTTCAAACTTTACCGTAGTTTTATTTCCGTTTGTTTATCGTATCAAGAATGTGTTATATTATGATGTTGTGCCCGGTTACGATCCGCCTGTGTACGTGGTAGTTCACGCACGGCACGCTGCGATTTTCGTGGCGGGTCGGGGCGTGACAGATCATTTCCTTGTTGGGAGTCGTCAATGTAGGAGAGTTTTCATACATGACTTGTACCCCGATATCAGTTGGAAATTCTTCCCTTATGGAGTGTTGTCCATGCAGGAGAATTTCCATGCACGACTTATACTCTGGTAATTGCTTCATAGTTGGAGTTAGTGTATTGTTGGCTTGCCTGTTTTAGGTCAAACTCCTATATACTTGCCTGATTAGATCTTACGGGTATTGAGCATGACCGTATAATGTATGGGTTTAATCGGGCATCGTCATTTGGGTCCAACCTCCTGGACTCGGCCTCAGTGGGCTTTGTGTTATCTGGGTTTTGCCAGATTGGGCGCTCAACTGGACCTACTTTACTCTGTTGACGAGATCATCATGACACGTGTATAGTGCGGATTACTAGACTGTTTGGTGTATCATCATCTACTCCCCCGAGTTAGTGAGCCAGCTTGTCGGTCAACTATGTCATGTCACGAAGGAATCGGCGGTCACGATGATTGAATACGAATCATCTCCTCAAGCGGCACACAACATTAATTGGGTCTGTGACTGCTAAAATGAATCCTCTCTTCTATATAAATCCCATTCTCTGCAGAGTTTAGTTTTTTTACTTTTTTTATTCCAGAGACTCTGCTTTGTTGTTTTCGCTTTCTACATTTTTTACTTTGTTCAACTTCTGTAATCGAAAGTTTGTACATTCTTCCATGGTGGGCCAGAATTAGCTTCCTGATGAATTGTTCACTAAAGGCTGTAAATTTTTTTACGAGAGTTCGATCTCAGAGGTGAATTTGGTGGGCCTTCGTGAGAAGTATTAGATCCCTGATGATCTAGTGTTTTTTACATTGGGCGCTGGTCAGACGCTCTTGTCTCCTCAGAGAGGATTCATTTGCTTGCACAGACATATGCATCAATCGGGCGTTCATTTTCCTGTTATCAAGGAAATTTAGCACTTCTTAGCATACCTTGGCATTCCACCCGCTCAACTGGTGCCAAGTGGGTAAAGAACTGTGATCGTCATTCTAATCGGGGCGAAGGATGCTGGTGTCCGAGTGTCACTAAGGGCGATCCAACTGCTCACCTCTCCTCAGGTGATCGAGCATGTTTTGTGTGTTAAAATTTCCGGTTTGTTTGGGCAAGTTGCCTGATGATTAAAAGTTCTAACTAAAGTATTGTTTCATGGCTTCTGCGGACTCAAAATATTTTGAGCTTGATGGTCGTCCAATTGAATGAGAGTTCAAGCAACTTAGTGAGTTTAATTTTGTTCTCGATCTCGCTTGTGTTGATTACATTCTGAACTGTTATCCATGTTTTTTGTATGAAAATTTCCAACAACACCCCTTTCTTCTGAGGAAAAAGTGGTCATGAATAAATTTTGTGACATGCCCTTAATGCGGGGTGGAGGATATTGTGCAACTCTCGAACATCAAGCGCAATGGACAGTGGGAGTACTTGCATGAGGCTTCCACTCTCTTTAGGGTTCCTAAGTTGAAGACTGATGTTGAACCTCCTTCGAAGACGAGGATGCTCTCGAAGGTCAAAATCCTAACCCGTCAAGTAGGGTGGAATTGAATTAGGCACTTTCTTCGTCGGTTCCTACAAAATAGCATCGCACCGCATCTAAGCCCACTTCTAGGCGGTTGGCCCCTTCGAAAAAGGGGTTCAAAGTTGTAGGGCAAGATCTTGCTACATCTACTGGGGCGAACGCTGTTGCGTCCGAGAAGCAAGATGTTCAAGCGAGAGCTCCCATTTCCCTCCGCGATTGGGAGAAGGCGTATATGAAAATGGCGGGGGTTGAAAATGCAACGAAGCTGAGCACTAAGCAGATAAAGGTTATGAACAACTTGTTGCTTAAGGCGAGGATGGCCTTCATCCGATGCGGGTCAGAATCATCCTTTTTCTTTGGAGAATTTCAAGTATAACCCTTTCTTGGATCAAGAGTCCTCTCAGCCTAGTGAAAAATCTCCTGACCATCATCTTTATGGCGAAGGGTTCTCTCCACATCGCCCGTTGTGCTCCATCCCGATCTCGACCTCAACTTGAGGTAACGACGGGTCCGAGAGATAATTCACCTCATTCTTTCCCGTCAATTGCTTTCGAATCGGCTGATGAAAGGGTGTCGATCATTGTGAGTAAGGGGAAAGCGGTGTAAGAGGCCCCTGATGTGGCGAAGACGACGAAGGGTGGTGTTGGCGTGATTTCGATCCCAATGGACCTTCACCCAGATGCGCAACTCAGTCTATATGCCCCAGATATGTTAAAGATGAGCAACCGGGCCTGGCATCAGGAGGTTGACATTTCTTATGCCTTTAGGAGGCATATTAGTGGATGGAATGACTAGCTGGCGAATCATTTTCCGAAGTCGGAAGGGGATACGCTAGGAGAGCATATGGACAAGGGGGAAAAATCTCATACTGGGGATGTCGTATCTGAACCAATTGCCATTGTTGGGACAAAAGTAGAGGCTGCTCGTGAGAGAGTATACACCATGGAGCGAGTTTTTGCGCATTTGCAGAAGTCATATTCTAATGCTTTTCACAAAATCGAGTCACTGAAAAAGCAACTTGAAGGTCATAGGCCTGCTCAATCGAATGTTGATTTGGAGGTCCGGCAGACAAGATCGGAAGCTCAGAGGGTTCGTTTGGAAACACTTGAGTCCCACTTGGAAAAGGTGGTGTTCGTGAGGGACAAGTCCGAGGAAGCGCTGAACCATGTCCATTGTAAGTTAAAACTTGCTTAGGAGACTGCAACCACAATGTAGGTTGAGATGCAGACTCTAAGTATTGAAAGAAGGCCAAGAAGAAGTTCGAGTGGGCTGTCTAATGTCAATAGCTAGAGGCTGATGTTGACTTCAATGCCAGGAGCACGAGGACAATAGAAGAGCAACTCCTCCTGGCGCAAAATGAACTTAGCGTAATCAAGGAAAACCTGAGTGCTGAGCAATCCAAAGCTGACGCCCTGGCGGACAGATTGGAGTAGCAAGAGCGAGAGCTTGCAGAGTCAAGAGTAAGTGAAAAAAAGCTCCTCAAGGTGATGATACATTAAAATAGACCAATCATCACGGGAGTACACATGGCGTAGAGACCCATCACGAGAATATAATGCCCAATCTATTGGACCAGCTCATAAAGCCTAAGAAGAATATAGCCGATTACAGAATCCCAGATAAGGCCCGCCATCGAGAAGACATAAACATGGCCCGAATTTAGGCCCGATCGAATCAGAGCCCGAATCCAGGTCCGACACAAGTTCTCTCATAAAAAATAGGAACGTTGCAGCAAAAAATGGCTGTGGAGGGAGTTACGCCTCCACGAACGCATCTCCATTAAGGAGGAGACTGTTACAAGAAACATCTCCTTCCATTTCGCCTCACATGCTTAAGTCACGCAGGGAGTTAACCCCGACCATTATAAGGTAAAGGGAACATTCGACACAGGTATGCAACTTTAACTGAGTTTTGTTAAAATTTACTTCCTTCTTCCAATAGAGTTACTGACTTAAGCATTGAAGTGCCTTCGGCCACCAAATAGGTGGTTCTTTGCAGTCTAACGATTGTTTTGCAGGTCAAACTCACAGGAAGACGATATTTGGACGCGTCAGTTTGGCGCCGTTCGTAGGGAACAGCGAGTTTCCTTTCAAAAGTAAGATTCACAGTAACAAAGCTCATACAATCCGATAAGAAGATCAATGGAATACTCCACAAATCCTCAATCTAGATATGAATGATATGACATGCTGCCTAATATTGATCCGGCGACAACCATCAAAACAACCGTACTTGCTGGAAAAGAGCTCCAACAAGTAACAGTACAGACGTCTCTAACATGTTGGGGAATCCCCTCGGACCCCCAAGTAGAGATGCTCATGGCTCAGATGAACCACGTAATCGAGATGGTAGACAAAATCATTCGAGACCTGAAAGGCAGCAAATTTTGAGAAAAAAATCACCTAGCTTAATAAACACCGGACTAACAATAGTTCCAGATGTAATCAAGGGAAGTTCAAAAATCTACAACCAAAAAATGCCCAAATATGAGAGATCGTTATCGACTTTGATAGCGAATCAGAGCGAGATCCTTGAAGCTATGGCAGGAAGGGAATAAGTCAAATGGCCATAAAAAATGAGTAGAGATCCAGAGAAGCGGAGCAAGAACCAACACTACCTCTTCCACAATGATTATGGCCACGATACCGAAGATTCTCGCAGTCTGAAAGCTGAGATTGAATGTCATATCAGAGAAGGTCGAGTCAGAGAATTCGTCGAACTCGACAACGTAACAATCACCTCAAGGGAGTGAATAAAGGAAACGATCTATGTCTTGCACGGCGCAGCCGTGGAAAACGAACAATCCAATCTATCCCAAAAGAGTATAGTCAGAGACTTACGTACATAGATCAGATTCAAAAAATCATCCGCACAGTGTGCAAAAACAATGCAAAGGACTCTAACCTTATCGAATGAAGATGTTGATGGGATTAATTTCCCGCACAATGATGCTTTAGTGATCTCGGTCATGATATCTATGAGGGAAACTAAAAGAGTATTGGTCGACACCGGCTGCTCGGCCAACCTCTTATACCGACAGTTTTCTGAAGGATGCGGTTCACCATTGAGATGTTTTCACCTAGCTATCAATCTATGGTAGGTTTCAGTGGGGATAATGTCACCCGCTGGGAATGATTTAATTGTCGGTTGAAACAAGAGAGCCAGAGAAGTAACGAGTATTGTTGACAGACTTTCTCATCGTTGATGTTTTTACTGCGTACAACATGCTACTTGGGAAACCGTGGATACACATGATGAGTACAGTCTCCTCGACTATGCACCAATGCTTGAAGTACCATACTGACAATGGTATCGAAAGAATTGAAGGAGATCAACCAGCGGCCCGGGAATGTCATTTTGCAGCAATAAAGACTCCCCATAAATAGCAATTACTGCAACGACTGGAAGAGCCTTCACAACAGCTTGATGAAAAGAGATTGTAAACTCCAAACAGTAATATGGCTCCAACCAGTTCGCCAGATTAACCTAACACCGGACAACAAGAAAAAGAAACGATCGAGGTCTACTTAGACAACGAAGCAAAATAGGCGGTTCGAATCGGCACAAAGATTCGCCCTGAACTCACCAAGGAATTGATACAGCTGCTGAAAGATAACCAAGATGTTTTTGCATAGACAATGGGATATGGTGGGGATAGACCCATCCATCATCTCTCACAAATTGCAAGTGAATCCAGATAAAAAACCCGTTCAACAAAAAAAAGACCGGTGGTCACGGAGCGTAATCAAGCAATAAATGAAGAAGTGCATCGACTACACAGCAAAGGAATGATAAGAAAAGCTCACTACCGAGATTGGTTGGCAAACACGGTACTGGTAAATAAGAATAACATAAAATGGTGGGTGTGCGTGGACTACACTGGTCCGAATAAAACCTACCCCAAAGAAAACTTTCCACTTCCACGAATAGATCAGATAGTGGATGCAACTGTCGGACACGAAATCTTGAGCTTCATGGATGCGTACTCCGGGTATAATCAGATACAAATGTACCCTCCTGACCAAGAGCAAACATTTTTCATAACGAAAAGGGGTACATATTGTTATCGAGTAATTCCATTCAGATAAAAAAATGCGGGAGCAACGTATCAACGGCTAGTAAACAAGTTGTTTAAAGGTTAGATCGGCAAAACGATGGACATCGACGATATGCTTGTTAAAAGCTCATGCAGAGCAGACCACATCGCGAATCTTGAACAGGCTTTCTTCCAGTTGCGAAAGTACAAGATGAAGCTGATCCGGAGAAATGAACATTTGCAGTGAAGTCAGAGAAGTTCCTTGGGTACATGGTCAACCAACGAGAAATTGAAGCTGATTCAAAGCATATACAAGCGCTTTTCAACATGTAGTCGTCGACAAACATAAATGGTGTTCAAAGTCTTAACGGGAGGATAGAAGCTTTGAACAGAATTATCTCCAGATCATCAGACAAGTGTCTGCCTTTCTTCAAAATCATGAAGGGGAACAAGACATTCGAGTGGAATGATGAATGCGAGGAAGCCTTTCAAAGCCTTAGGACATACATGGGGAGCACAAAGTTATTAACAAAACCGAACACGGGAGAAACACTGTATCTGTATCAGTATCTATCAGTGTCCAATCACGTTGTGAGTTCGGCATTAATACGAGAAGAAAAAGGTGTGCAAAAACCAGTGTACTGCATCAGCAAAACACTCGCAGATGCACAAATCAACTATGCGGCCCTAGAGAAACTGGCACTCGCTCTAATCGTGTCATCAAAAAAATTGCGACCATGCTTCCAAGCACACCCAATCACCGTTATGACCGAACAGTTGCTTCTGTCGATGTTACACAAACCAGACCTGTCGGGAAGAATGGTAAAATGGGCAATAGAACTCGGATAATTAGACATCAGCTATGCCCCCAGAACCGCTATCAAAGCTAAGGCATTAGCGGATTTCATCGTCGAGTTCACAGGAAGCAACAACCAACATGAGGAAAAGGAAAACAGAAAAAAAAAAACAACCCAAACCAATCTCCGACGGATGGATCATCCGCTGTGATGGAGCATCCAACAAGGTAGGAAGCGGAGTTGGACTAGTCTTGTACAACTAGGAAGGCATCGCATTAGAAAAGGCGATAAAATTCAGTTTTAGAGCCTCCAATAATATAGCCGAATACGAAGTTGTGATAATAGGGCTAAAGTTAGCAAACCACTTGGGAATAAAAGACACTAGTGTATTTACTGATTCCAAGCTGGTTGTCAATCAACAAAACGGTGAATTTCACGTCAAAGATACTCGAATGAACGCCTACCACCAGAAAATCATAGAACAAGTAGAAGGCTTTCGAAATGCTACCATTCAACGGTGCGCATGGGCAGAGAACAAAAGAGCCGATGAACTAGCAAATGAAGCTTTGACAACAAAGGATAATGACAACCCACTCGTTATGACACAAGGAAGCTCCATACTCGAAAATCAGTCGGAAAAAGCATGCACCGTAAATCAAGAAACCAACTGGACAACTCCAATCTTGGCGTATATATCAAATGAAGAACTCCCAACAGATAAGATGGAAGCTAGAAAGCTACAAAACCAGGCAACAAGATACACAATGATCACTGAAAAACTATACAAAAGACCTGCCACGAGCCCATTACTGAGGTTCCTTGCACCAGGAGATGCCGAATACGTTCTGGAAGAAATACACCATGGCACATGCGAAAATCATCCAGGGGGAAAACAATTGTTCACAAAGCTTTCACATTAGGTTATTATTGACCAACAATGTAAGTGGATGCTCAAAAGCTAGTTCGCAAATGCAAAAAAATGTCAAAGATTCGCCCCATACACCCACATGCAGGGACAAAATCTTATCCCAATAAGCAGCCCCTGGCCATTCGCACAATGGGGAATGGACATTGTCGGACCACTCCCACCGTCCGATATAAAGAAGTTTATCCTCGTTTCAGTAGACTACTTCACCAAATGGGTAGAAGTAAAGCCCCTCACAAAGATAGGAGAAGCCCAAGTCTAGAATTTCTTTGGAGAAACATCATATGCAGATTCGGGATCCCAAAGGTAATCATCACGGACAATAGGAAGCAATTTGAAGGCAAGAAGGTTAAGGAGTTATGCGAAAATTAGAATATCCAGCAACATTTCTTCGCACCAGCTCATCCATAGGCAAACGGACAAGCCGAGGTCACCAACAGGACAATCTTGGAAGCAATTGAAAAAAGACTCGAGGCAGCAAAAGGGCTGTGGGCATCCGAGTTACCTGACGTTATTTGGGTGTATAGAATAACAAAACGAACTTCGACAGGAGAAGCACCTTTCGCCCTTGCATACGGGTCAGAAGAAATGGTACTCGTGGAGATCGGAATGCCAACATTTCGAACCAAAGAATTTCGCGCTGAAGACAACGTCGAGGCATTAAGAGTCGGGCTGGATCTCCTCGAAGAAAAGCGAGAAGCAACCTCCATTAAAACAACAGCCTACGAACAACGCAGGGTAGGATATTACAACAAGAAGGTGAGAATCCAAACATTTAACGTTGGAGATTGGGTGCTACGAAAAGTCCAACTCAACTTGAAAGAGCATGGCGCGGGCAAGCTGAACCCTAATTAGGAAGGACCGTAACGAGTAACAAAAATCAATAGACTAGGAACATGTTGGTTGGAAAACAAAGAGGGCAAAATGATACCTCGACCATGGAATATAGAGCACTTGAAAAGATATTATCAATGAAATCTTTTGCTCTCAATTTTGAAACAACAAGAATTTAATCGGGACAAAGAAGTCAGATTAAAAAACCAACTTGAGAAAATACTCAGTACGACTAGAGTATTGAGCAAAAACAAATACATGTACTGGACCAATGAGTTGACTACAAAATAATAACTTTTGCCCTGAACAACCACGAAGTAATAAAGTACCAGGACATAAGAGTTGAACTTTTATGTCGACTGTAATGTGTAACATCGTAATCCGAATGTAAAATAAAATTTTGTAAACTAGAGCTTCTACAAGACTATAACGTCGAACATCAAAGCCATTCGTAAAAAATCTGGACGAACAAGTAAAAAATCTCCCAAAATGTCGTAAATAAAAGCTAACAAGCTAGACATACTGGACACAACACATGCGAAATAAAAAAATTTCCATTTATCTTCTACAAAAGAAGATTACAAAAAAGAAGAAGCAAACAACAACTAAGAAACAAAATCAACGTCATGGGCATATCTCCAGGCATCATAGGATCGGAAGGCTCCCCGATATCCGGATCACCCAGTGAATCCGGAACAATTTCCTTAACATCATCAAATTTCTGCCAGCAAAGCAACGATACTGGGTCATGTCAAAACCTTGCATCTCAAGGAAATTTAGGAAATCATGGTGACCCTCGACCACTCTCTTCCAATCCCTAGCCTCTGCCACTTTCATCTTCTTAGTAACAATTGACAGCTCAGCTCGGATTGATGATAACTCTTTGTCAACGCCCGCAAGTTCTGCAGAGATCGCTGATTTGGTCTCGAAAAACTCAAAATTTAGCTGAGCGATTCGAATAGTAGAAGCCTTGAGCTTGGCAAAACATTCCTCAGTAGAACGAACAGCTTCATCACATTTAGCCTTTTGGTCGGACAACTCTTTATCAGCAACATCCTGACGGGATCACAACTTGCCCAATTCCACCTCGGCCATCTCAAGGTCCGAAGCAAACGTATCATGCATAGCCTCAAGTTCCCTCAGTGACACCCGCGCAGAATTCGTAACCCTCTCATGCTCTATGCATTGCGCCTTCAACAAATCCAATCGATGGAGAACATGAGAAATGACAAGAATGTGTTGTGCTAGTTTCTACTCGATGTGCGCATCCTGGTGGCGAGATGCCTTACAATCCCCTCTATGAGATGATGGAGGCCATCGTTAGTATGGAACCATGGTTGGCGTATGGTCACATGAGCCCTATTAGCCAATTGCCTGTGACAGCCACTAATTAGGTTGCGAGCACTGTCTTGCACATCAGCCTCGGAAGGCCAGATGGTCTCCCCAAGAATAGTAAGAGTAGGACGAGACGCAAAAGGAGTAGCAGGTGATCCCGAAGTCCCAGCCACAATAGAAGAAACATTGAACTTGAAATCTCGAGCTCGGGCAACAACTCGATCCTCCACTGACGGATCATACTCAAAGTCATCCAAGGTCTTGGTACCCTCTAGATTCTTTGACTGCCAAAGACCAAGCTGAAACATTTTATTCTCCACGATGCGCGAATCATCGATAGACAGACCAATAGAAGAGAGCAAACCATAAGAGGCAACAAGATCTTTTTCACGGCTGTCTAGAGGGCAGGAGACTTCTTTCTTACTCCTTTCGAGAACTTGGTTTATCACATAATTCTCCGGAACAGACAAATCATCCCTCGAACCACGACCTCCCTTCCCGAAGAGAAGCAAGGCGAGGGGGATCCCTAGCAGTGTCAAGAACTGAGGAAGCAAGTTTTTTCCTCTTCGACACACGGCCGGAACTGACAGCCAGCATGTTGGAAGGGTTGGGAGGCCTAGGAACTTTTTATTTCCTCACAATCAAACCAGCACCCCCAGAACCTCGGGTAATGATTGAAGCAACCTGACCTACGCGCTCGGTAGCATAACCCTTTTGGTGGCTGACGTCTGCATCACCAACACGCGCAACAGTTTCTTTCGAAGCGTGACCTGCTTCACCTGATGAAGATAAGATAAAATCTTCCACCGAGACCCGGGGAAGATTGCAAAAGCAACTGCATAACTCCTGCTATTCCAGAGGCAACGACAACTCGACCTTCTTAGGCTCCTGGAACGATCGCATAATCTTATTTTTGCAAAGTCTAAAGTGATTGGAAGAAAGGGATGCTTAGAACCAAGACCACAACCAGCCCCCATACTCCTCTCGCATGTCCTTGAAACAAGAAGGAGAACGCAGGCAACATGTGCAATTGGGGTTCACGACAAACCCCACCAAAGAGTTTAGAACCCTGGCTTTCATAGGGATATGAGTCGAGGCAGCCCTTTCTAAGGTCGAAATCATTACCTTCCAACCATTAGCGACGAGTTGGGCCAGAGCAATACCATCTAGATCCAAATACTCCCAAATGATCGTAGGAGCCAACAGCCTGAGACCATAGTGGAACATACCAGGGTATAGAGCAATGTACCCATGTTTTGGATGACTAGGACTGTCGCATTTTCCAGGAAGAATGATCTCCAGATCAGTTGGCAACGAATAATCATGACGAATGCTATCCAGAGTTGCATGCGTTGCCCGCTTAGGCAAAAAGAAAGCTTCACAGGCATTAAGAACATCACCGCTCAAAATCCTGGAGTTAGACATGATTACAGAACGAACTCAAGGAATCAAAAACTGGAAAATGAGGAGGTGCGAAAGGAAGTGACACGCACTCGAACTTCTTATTTTATAGGGACAAGCAACAAAAGGACCACTCTTGGAAGAACGTACAAAACTTGACAGCCGCACGAAATCCCATAAATCGCGCCAAAACGAATAGGTAGATGGAACGTCGGAGTGACAACAACAGCAACAGATAGCAAGAGCACTAAATGTGATGTAATGTTGAAATTGAAAACGAAAGCGTTAGACCGATCATCATGGGCGTACATGTGGTGTAGAGACCTATCACGAGAATATAGCGCACAATTTATTGGGCTAGCTCATAAAGCCCAAGAAGAATAGGGCCCATTACAAAAGCCCAGATAAGGCCCGCCATCAAGAAGACATAAACAAGGCCCAAATCCAAGCTCGCTCAAATCAAAGCTCGAATCCAGGTCTGACACAAGTTCTCTCATAAAAAGATGAACGTTACACCAAAAAAGAGTCGTGGAGAGACTTACGCCTCTATGAATGCATTTCCATTAAGGAGGAGATTGTTACAAAAAACATCTCATTCTGTTGCGCCTCACATGCTTAAGTTACACAGAGAGTTAACCCCGACCATTATAAAAGGTAAAGGGAACATTCGACACAGGTATGCAACTTTAACTGAGTTTTATCCAGATTTACTTCCTTGTTCCAACAGAGTTACTGACTTAAGCATCAGAGTGCCTTCGGCCACCAAAAAGGTGGACCTTGGTAGTCTAACGATTGTTTTGCAGGTTAAACTCACAGGAGGACAATTTTTGGACGCATCACAAGGCCCAAGGCACGTTCGAGTTCATCAGAGTTGTGAAAGGAATGCTGGAGTTATTGGAGCTGATGGAAGAGAAGCATGTTGATTGAGATCTCTCTTACTACAGAGAAGTGGCATTTGTGAAGTTTGGTGGTACTTCAAATTAATCACAAGAAGAGGACGACCCAGATCAGGGTGCCGGGATAGTAGTGTGCACGAAGCCATCCCCTGTTTCTTCCCATCTAAGACAAATTCCATTGTATCTTAATCTCCCCCTAATGAAGAATAAACTTTGTATCGTTCGAATTATCAATGAAATACGATTTGTTAAGTAGGAATTTGTACTTGTACTTTTCTGGACTTTTCCTGCTGAATCCTTTTTGTGTCGCCGTGCCATGGTGTTGGTCTCTAGGCAAGTGATTTTGCTAAGTCGGAAAATTGTTTAACTGGTCCGCAAATGAGAATTCTGACCGCTTATTCTACAATTGTTCAAGCAATTCTGGTGCGTACTATTTTGAGATCCAGAAGTTGTCTTGGCCAAACCTTGTAAATTGGTTGAATTCCGCATAGAGGGAATAATCTTAGCGAGCAATAAAACTTTCGAGCTCATAGATTAATTATATTTTTTATTTCTCAGGCCGTCGTAATCTGCCCTTGGCTGGCTAAGCTGTAAATCAGAACATAAATTGTCTTCGTCAGTCTGAATAAACTTTAGCCAAGTGTGTGTCACTCAGAGTAGTCAAAGCCATGGATTTTCACCGCTTAAAACCAAAAGTCAGGCCAAGCCATGACATCTCGCTTCGCTTCGGTCAAAGTCAGGCCACTACTCTGAAGCCACAAAAAGCCATGGCTTTTCGCTAAAACCTGAAGCGCCCAAAGTGGTGGCTTCATTTCACAAAGCATTTCCAATTTTTTTTATTTTTTTTAATTCTCTTACTGATTTTCTCTGATTTGGGTCAGAAAAAAGAATGAAAAAAAAGATAGGGAATGAAAAGGAATGGAAAAGAAGAAGAAAGGTGAAGATTTTAGGCGAAGAAACCAGTTGGATTGCTAGGACGTAGGCGAAGGGGGGAGGAAGAAGAGTATGAATAGTACACAATTATCTTACTAATTTTGGTCAGAAAAAAGAACTGGAAGTGAGAGGGAAGGAATAGGAATAGAAAAGATGAAGATATGAGATGATTTTAGGCGGAGAAACTCGCCGGATTGCTCGGATGGTGGCGGAGGAAGACGATGAACAATACACATGGGAGGAGGAAGATGATGAACAATACGCACAAGGGGAGGGAAATCTATTTTAACTTTAGTGGTTATTCGCACCCATTGCATTTCTGAGGGCATTCTGGCTAGAAAATTCAAAACAATTAAATTAAAATTTTAATTCAACTAACATTAACACTATGTAATTAATACATAATTAAGGAAATCATGGTTTTAATTTTTCAGAGCACATACTTCCATTATGCATTTTTTAAAAGTATAATATGAATTGTTTTTTAAGGAAGACGATTAACAGTGACACATCCGTGGTCGGGTAGTGATCCTGGCAAGTCGCCCAATCAGGCTTCATGAGCTCTTGCTGGACTTATACTTTCTACACCATATTTGTCTGCTCCTGGCAGACTAGGTCTCAGATTGGACAAAAAGTTATTGACATCAGCCGCAACTGACTAAACTTTGGTCATGTTCGGCGACCATTGTCTATAGTTGGACAATGATACCTAGCAAGTCATCTTGATCAGGCGTTGTGAATGCTGACTAGACTCCCACTTTCTAAGTCGTCTTCATTCGCTCTTGGCGGACAATAACTTAGAGCGGACCAAAAATCATCACCATCAGTCGTAACTGACTAAACATTGGTCGGGTTCGGCGACCATTGTCTGTAGTTGGACGATGATCCCTGGCAAGTCATCTTGAGTAGGTGTTAAGAATGTTGACTAGACTCCCACTTTTTAAGTCGTCTTCATCCGCTCTTGGTGGACTATGACTTAGAGCAGACCAAATGTTATCGTTATCAGTCGTAACCGACTAAACTTTGGTCAGGTTCGCAACCATTATCTATTGTTGGACAATGATCCCTAGCAAGTCATCTTGATCAGGTGTCATGAGCACTGATTAGACTCCCAATTTCTAAGTCGCCTTCATCCGTTCTTGGCGGATTATGACTTAGAGCGGACCAGAAGTTATCGTCATCAGTAATAACCAACTAAACTTTGGTGAAGTATGGCAACTATTGTATGTAGTTGGACAGTGATCCCTAGAAAATCATCATGATCAGGCATTGTGAGCACTGACTAGACTCCCACTTTCTAAGCCATCTTCATCTGCTCTTGGTAGACTATGACTTAGAGCAGACCAGAAGTTATCGTTATCAGTCGTAACCGACTAAAATTTGGTCAGGTTAGCGACCATTATCTGTAGTTGGACAATGATCCCTGGCAAGTCATCTTGATCAGGTGTCTTGAGCGCTGACTAGACTCCCACTTTCTAAGCCGTCTTCATCCGTTCTTGACGGACTATGATTTAGAGCGGACCAGAAGTTATCGCAATTAGTCGTAACCGACTAAATTTTGGTCAGGTTCGGCGACCATATGGCTTTGGGCATATAAGTATGACTTGGGTGTCCTGGCTTATTTACTTTGCCTAATAGTCCTACATCGGATTCGGATCGACAAGTATGATACTTGAGTCGGATCACAATAGATTGACCAGATTGAACCTCAACTAGATTTGATGAACAACAGTAGATCTTTTATAAAGTAGGTTCCTGGGATTTATTTATAATATCTCCGTAGGTGCTTTTCATTCCATGGGTACTTAAGGCTTTCACCGCTCGTGTTTGAGTATGCGTTGGGTCATTCTTTGCTTTTGGGCTGAATCTGACCTAGCGCTCACTTGAGGGCACTAGCTTGTCTGGGCCTTATTGACGAAATCATCATGTTATGTGTACAACGTAGATTGGGAGACGATTTGGTATCGGTTACCCCCCTCAGTTAATTGGGCAGCATGCAATTCAACTAATTTAATGAATATGGATTCGTGCAGTTGCAATTTGAACTGTCGCCTCCCTATTTCCCATACGGCATTTAACGCTGACGTAACTGTTGGGGGATCTCGTTTTGTGAACCGTTGCGCCTATATATAGGCTGGTTTTCGCCATTTCAAGCGTCACCATGAACGTTGTAGATCATCTTTACAAAAAATATGCTTTGGATTCTCCAAAGCTAACGAAAAATCTTCGATGTTGGAGTCTTCAAATGTTCTGACATTTGCAGTGATGAGTTTTAACAAGACTCGCTATTGGGTGATGCCACCTGGTTTGGGTGAGCATTCAATTGGTTCCATGGGACCTCATAATTCTTTAATTGCGTAGAAGAAGTACAGACTCCCCCTTAGGGGTCAAGCTTGTCTTCCATCTTCCAGTGCTCCAACGACGTCTCGGGCCATCAGGTTTGGGAGATAATACCGCAACCAACTTTGGGTGGTTGTTCCATTGCTCCTTCCTGGCCTTCACGCGTGATGCCTTAGCCGGAAGGCAGATTGGCGGAGCAGAGCTCTGATGGACGGGGTCTGCGGCCCTGGGGTGCTAACCCTTCTTCACCCCAGGCACCCTTTATGCGGGATCACCTCGTAGCCCACCTTGGCTACCTCTGCTTTCATTTTCAAATCCTCTTCTCGAGGCAGATTGTTGGAGCAAACTATCAAGTGCATATCTGCAGCCTACTTTGGGTACCTTTGCTTTAACTTCTAAATCCTTTTTTCAAGAAAGATTGGAGGAACGAAGTCTTGATGTGCGTTTCAGCGGATCCTTACTTGCACCGAGCTTTGATACTTGTAGTGTACAAACTTTTGTACTTGTCAGTCTAGCGAGCTTTGTAACAACTTTCTTAGTGATCAATAAATTCATTTTTTATAATTCATGTTTTATTCCTTGAATGAATCTGTATCATATTAGCTTGTGTGAACAATTCTTCTAGACTGAAAAAAAAATCAAAGCGATGAGATAGATTGACTCTGAGCGGGGACCAAGGATTGTGATTTCGCGAAATTGTACAAAATTTTGCCAAATTTTTTGTTTTTTTTAAATTACAAAAAGATAATGTGTGAAAGAAAAAATTATATTTTTTTGAGGGTTTTTTCGAAAAATTTTGGGTTTTTTTCGCAAATTGATTAATGAAATTTACATTTTTCGAGGATTTTTTGAAAATTTTCAACATTTTTTCTTATATTTTGAATTTATTTTTTCTAATTATCATTTATTCTAATTATTTATTGATTTTTGAAATCACCCCCTATTTTTCTAATTATCACTTGTTCTACTTATATATTGATTTTTTTAACTACCCCTTGATTTTTTAATTATAGGTATTTTGGTTTCATTTAATGTGTTTAATACATTTATTTTATTGAATATTATTTTTTCACATATATAATATACCCTCGAAATTCATTATATATTTCATTTATCCTCAAAAAAATTTAATTACGTTTTTTCATTATATATTTTTACGTTTTTCAAGTTAAAATCGGGAAGCCGAAATTAACTCGAAAAACAAAATCACAATCCTTGACGAGGACTATGCTAATCTGGCCCTAAAAGAGACGTGTGTGGTTCTGACCCAGACTGTGTAGTTCCCTTGAGGAAATATCACATTTTCGCCAATGATAATAAAGTCACCGAAAAGTGAACTTTGTGCGGGCAACCCAATCTTGTTGGTTGTTAGTTTTCGGAGTAGGCGTCAGCCTATCAAAGTACTGCTACTTAGCTTCGTATAGAACTAGAGTGACAGATGGATAGTATTTTTAGTGTTGGATTTTGACTCATCATTTAGTCGACTCTTGGTTGTCGGGACCGTGTCTTGGTTAGTACGAGCTGGGTTGCGTTTGGAGGTGGCATTCTCACTCTGATCCATGTGAAGAAGTGAAGGGTTGCTTTTCGAAAAGCCTTATCTTGGCTCATGTAATCCACACGAACTCCTCATTTCCTGCATTTCTTTTTCGCCGAGGTGGCACTAGCTGGCCAGGCTGGCTGGCAGACATTGAGTCTTCCCCTCGGATTGACTGAAGTCTCATCATCCGTGCGGGGTGATTCTCCTCCCTTAGTTGGGCTCGAGCTCTGATATGTTTGGCCCGCGGGCCCGAGCTGTAATTACTAACAATCTAGATGTTTCAGCGCTACGTAGTGGCAGTCTCTTGTTGATGGTTGGTCTCCTCGAATGGTTCCTTTCACCTGATTGGCATTGTACTTGATGCATTGGTGTAAAGTAGAAACTACCACTTCCATCCGATGGAGCTAAAACCTTTCCAAAATGATATTGTAGGTTAACGAGGCATCGACCACCATGAACTCTTGGAACAAGACTTTCTATAGTTGTGGCTCTACCGCCACTACCGTTAGTCTGATTTTTCGATAGGGAAACACTTCTCTCCGCTAAACCCGATCATGGGGTGACTAGCGGAGGTTAAGTTCTCCTTTTTGAGTTGCATGCTGTGGAACGTGTTTAGGAACATGACGTTCAGAGAGGTCCCCATGTCTATCAGGGACCTCTTCACTTCCCATTTCACTATGAGGACTGAGATGACCATGGCGTCGTTGTGAGGAGAGTGAACACCTTGGAGGTCCTTGTCCGTGAATGTCAACGATGGGACTGGGTTCTAAATATGTGCATATTGCACTTGTCGGTCCTAATAAGTAGGGTTGAGTCCGCATCTCGCGGAGCGTCCTTTTTCGAGACCTGTTGGATTGCTCACCTCTTGAGCTTACCCCATGAAGGACATATATAATGCCAAGAACTTCTTTATATATCACTTTGACGACATCTTCTCTTTCCTTTGCCCAGTCTTGAGCTTTCCCTTTTTGATCCAGTACTCAACCTGGCTTCTGAGACTCTTGCAGTCCTTGGTGTCGTGGTTGCCGTCCTTGTGAAAGGAACACTATTTTCCGTTGTCTCGCCAGAAGGAATCTCTCCGCTGTTTGGTAGGCCACTTCACTTCTCCCCAATTTAATAGTATTGAGGACGTCGGACAGGCTGGAGTTGAAGGGATTAAAGATATGGACCTTACGAAGTTGGAGGCTTTATCTTGTCTCGTGCAGCTAGAATCTGGCTTGCTGTCATTCCGCTTCCTTTTAATTCGGTCATCGTCTTCTTGTTTCTTTCCCTCATTTTTGTCTCTGAGACTAGGGAGATGTTTCTTGTCAGCTCCTCCTTCCTTTTTGGTGGCCAACATCTCTTCAAGAGTGATGTATTTCTGAGCGCTCTTCAGCAAGTCTGCCATGTCAACTGGAGGCTCGAGGGTGAGGAAGTTTTATAATTGGCCTCTCCTCGGTCCCAAGGTGAAGGTTGCAACCAAGGTATCATTGTTGTAGCAGTCGATGAGAGTTAGCTAATCATTGAAGTGGGTGACGTACTCCCTCAATGTTTCGTTCATTTTATGTCTGTGGATGAGCAGGTAATGCATGCCCTTCCTGGTCCTTTGATAGGTGACAAAGTGGATGATAAATGATTTTGCTAGTGTTCTAAATGAGTCAATAGACTTCGGTGGAAGACGGTGGAACTAGGTCAGCGTTGCTTTCTTCAGGCTGGTGGCTAATGTCCGACACATTACCACTTCATGTCCTTCTTTCATTGCCATTACATGGTCGTAATAGCGTAAGTGGTCGGATGAGTCTGTTGTCTCGTCAACTTTGGCGACCTAAACTTCTTCAGCAGTGGCTCATTCATGATATGATCCATGAACGGGGGACGGTAAGGTTGTACAACATGTCTGAATTGGTGGCCCCAAGCCAAAGGAGGCGTTACAAGGCAGGTTTATCGACCTTAGACGTTGAGTCTCGGTAGGTTGCTCACCGCCCTTGGTCCACTGAAAGATAACATGGGCATAGTGACTCTCCTGAACAAGCTCTCAGGTGTCTTCTGGGGATAGGGCTCTTTGTGGCTCATTGTCTCCTCCCGCGGCTGGAAGGTTCCGCTGAGTGAGTATATCTACCGCTTGTGCGATTTGGTGCAGTTGGGTTGTCAGTTGATCCACCCTAGAGTTCATCGTAGGTGTTGCCGGCGTGAGGGCCAGAGGTTGTTTTCCCCCAAGGCAAGTGCCACCGGAGTTGGCAGCACTGTGCCGGTTCGAGCGTTTGAGGGCTCGACGATTTCTAGATTATTGCAATATCTCGTGGTTACCATCTTTCTTGATTGTAATGAAGGGGTGTTATCATTGTTTTCTTAGGAACTTTGCCATTCCTCACGAATTACGCCAAATTGATGGTGTCAAATCTTGTTCTTATTGACCTTGACCTGCCAAAAGAACACACGTAAGCCAAATACCGCAGTTGTGGCGGCCGATGGCACTCCGATGCTTAAGTCAGACAAGGCTTGAGAAAGGTGTAATGCTGTAAATTGGGTTCTACAACGTTCCTTTGTTCCTCAACCCTGTGTAATGCGAGAATCATTGTTTAGCTAAGCCTTTGGTGGCGTAGTTTAGGGAAAATGGTCTGCTGAGAAATCCTTTCCTTGTTGAGAGTTGTCCATGTAGGAGAGTTTTCATACACGACTTGTACTCTGATATTTGTTGAGGATTCTTACCTTGTGGAGTGTTTTCGATGCAGGAGAGTCTCCGTACACGACTTATACTCTGGTATTTGCTTCCTAGTCGGAGTCAATGTATTATTGGCATGCCTGTCTTAGGTCAAACTCCTAGATACTTACCTTATTAGGCCTTACAGGTATTGGGCTTAATCGTATGACGTATGGGCTTAATAGGGCATCATTGTTTGGGTTCAACCTCCTGGACCCGACCTCAGTGGGCTTTGTGACATATGGGCTTTGCCAGATTGGACGCTCAACTGGGCTCTCTTTGCTCTGTTGACGAGAGCATAATAACATGTATACAATGCCGATTAATTGAAGGTTTTGTGTATCATCAAATAGCATGAAAAGAATAGTTTGAAAGCGACACTTAGTTTAATTTAACAAATTTGGGAAAATAATAAGGTTATTGCAGTGCAGTCACAGTTAATCTTGAGTATTGCCCTTCACGAGTTAGTAAGGGATTTTTGGAGTTCAATTCATGAGCATATGTTTGGTGTGTGAAGATAAAATTCTTAGCTAATTTCTCATCATCTACTTCTTTGAAGTTTTATTAGTATTACAGTAATTTTCTTAGTTTAAAATTAGAAAACTCTAATCCCCCAACATTTTCTTAGTTAGTTTGTTAGTTGTCTGTTAGTTACCCTTAGTGTTAGTTAACGAGCTCTTTTATCCCAAGTCTAGAACGATCCCTACTTATTCTTTACTACGATTACAAAGCAATGTATTAAGTTGTGTTCTAGTAAAATAGTGCATCAATGTAGCACTTTATTTTCTATATGGAAACCACTACGTCATAGTAGTAGAAGTAGAGACCAGGTGGACTCAAATACAAGCCATATGATTTGTAAACACAATAATTGCTAACTAGGCATTCTAAATATAGTTGTCCAACTATGCATACAAACACACAACCGTTAGATATTAATCACTGCACAAACCCAGGATGATGAACGGATGTAAATATTTAATGACAAAGAATCCAATCATTCGAAAATTTCGAAGAAGGAATCTGGCCTGTTATAGATCCAATTACAAAAGTTATGTCAAAACAAAAAATAGTATTCTGAGAGAAATTGCAGGGATTTTAATTAAACACTATATTGGTCACCAAGAACATCCCATTAAAATTAGATAAATACAGCATCTACATATATAAATACTTTAGTCCTCCACAAATTTCCATAAAATCTTCTTTAGACAAGATGAAAGCAAACAAAGAAAAAAATCCACCAGATCCACCAAAAAATAAAGACTTTGAGTTTATTCTAGCACCTCCTGGTTTCAGATTCTACCTTCGAGATCGCGAGGCCATCACTTACTATCTTCAACAAGCGTAAGAACAAGTCGTTACCTATTAACAAGATTATAGATGTCAATGTTTATGATGACGAACCGGATAAACTCATACAAGAGTGCAAAATATATGGTGAGAATAAAAATGAATGATATTTTTCACCCCAAGGGATCGATTATAACCCAATGGGAATCGTCCCGATCGAGCTGCTTCCAATGGGTATTGGAAGGCCACTACTCCTGACCAGGATATAGTTAGTAATGGATCAGTTTCCATTCTCTTTGACCTTGACTTGCACAAGGAACAAATGTGAGCCAAAGACCACCGTTGTGGCGGCCGATCTCCGATGCTAAAGTCAGACAAGGTGTAGAAAAGGGTATATTGATTGAGATTAGGGTTATATAACGTACCTTACTTCATCAACCTTGTGTCCTATTTATCATTCGAGAGTCATTGTTCAGCTATTCCTTTGGTGGCGTGGTTTTAAACAAAATATATGTTACAAATTTTTTCCTTGTTGAGAGTTGTCCATCCAGAAGAGATTTCATGCACGACTTATATTCTAATGTTTGTTTCCTAATAGGAGTCAATGCGTTGTTGGCATGCTTGTCTTAGGTCAAACTCCAAGATACTTGCCTTATTTAGTATTACAGGTTATGGGTTTGACCATTTGAGTTATGGGTTGCAAAAGGCCATGTTCCTTGGGTCCAATTCTCAGATACTCGCCTCTGTGGGCTTGGAGTGATCTAGACTTGGTTCTCTGTCTTTTGGGCTGGATCAGATTAGACTCTTATTTAGGCCCACTCCATTCTGTTGACGAGATCATCTTGCCACGTGTACGAAGTAGATTACAAGACGATTCGGTGTATCATTAGCTGCTCTCCCGAGTTAGTGGGCCAACTTGTCGGTCCACTAAGTCACATCATGAGGGAATTGGTTAGTCGTGATGATTGAGTCTGAAACATTTCCTTGAGCGGCATACATCATTGATTGGGTCTGAAACGTTCTTCGATAAGGAGTATGATTATTTCGTTGCTTCCTTGCTTTGGTTATTTGGGAATTTAACTCATATGAGATTGAGCAATCCCAAAGTTTCTTTGTTTTAGTACTCTTTGATAACATAAATTTGGCAAAATCATTTGTTGCGTGAAACCAAAATATTTGCGACACTAAAATGAATTGCTGAGAGATATTCAGAGGTATTCCTTGATCGGAAAGATATTTTGTCTAAGCCAGCGGCGCATAATTGATTTGGTCTGCGACTGCTCAATAAAGGTGCGCCCTTTCACATCTATATAAGTATTTCTCTCTGCAAAGTTGAGTTTTTTTTACTTCTGCAATTTTTCTTAGACTCCTTTCTGCTATTTTGTTTTGACTGATTTTTGGTTTTGCAAGTGCAATTGAAAGTTCGTACATTCTGCAATGGCTGATAACAGTGAACTAAATTTTACTGATAAGTTAGCCCTCACTAGTTATGAGTTTTTCGGGGACAGGTTGATCACAAAGACTGATTTGGTTGGTCTCCGGGAAAAATATTGAATTTTTGAGGACTTGAAACTTTTCCCATTGGGTTCAGATCATACCCCGATGAGGCCGCCAAAGGGGTTCACTGCTTTGTATAAGGGCATGCTTTAATCGAGACTTCACTTTCTTGTCTCAAAAGATATATGGCGCTTCCTGGCCTATCTACGTATTCCGCCCGCTCAAATGGTACCAAACGGGTATAGAACTTTGATCTTTGTTCTAATCAGAGTGAAGGATGCTGACCTTCGATTGACTCCAAAGGTGATCCACCTATTGACTTCTCCCTGTTTGAACGATCATGGGGTCTGTCTGTTGCAGATGCCAGGGTTCTCTACTAGACGATTTTAAGTCCTAGCATAAATATTGTTTTCTGGCCACTTCGGACTCTCAGTATTTTATGTTGGATGGTTGTCTCGCTTGCTCAAAAATTCAGGCTGGATAATAGTAAGTAATATACCATTTTTTTGTCTTTCGTGTCTGATTATTGTGGATGATATGCTGAACTATTGCTCATCTTTTGGCAGAGAATTTTTCGGCTCCAGTTCTTTTTAAGGAGGAGGGGTCAATAATGGAAAAGTTCAACAAGCTGGCCTTTATTCCCAATAAATATGTTGTGCAGCCAAGCAACATCCCGCGGAGTGGGTTGTCTGAGAATTTTCATGAGGCTCCCACCCTATTTAGGACGTCAAATAGTGAGGGTGGCGATCGTTCTTCGAGGGTTGAAGATTCTCAGTCCGACCAAGAAAAATAAGTTGGATGCAACTCTGCCTCATATTAATTGTTCCAAGAAGAAACGAACTTGCTCTAAGGCCTCTCTCCCTTCTCAACCACCGATTTCTCTAAAGAAGGAGGTAACTGTTGCGGAGCCGGGGTCGACTCAGTCCACCAAGGAGATAGTTCTGGAGAAGCAAGGTACTTCACCTGAGCTTTCTGTCCTTGTTACTGACTTGGAGAAGGACCAGCTGAAGCCGGTGGGCATTGACGATGTCGGCCAACCGAGCACAGAGCAGGCCAAGCTCCTAGACACTCAATTCACGCGAATTGCAATGGCTTTCTTTTACCCCACCCACAGACGTTGATGCAGGACGTCAGGCTGCTCCTCTAACTGGGATGCCGCGACTGAGAGAGGGAAATCAATGGGCAAGGCTCTTGGCATTGTGCAAACATCCAAGGGCGGAGTGGGCATATTTGATGATTAGAGAGAGTTGTTTCCTGACGCCCGAATCAGTCTGTTTGGTCCCGATGCAGTAGAATTGAATGCACACGACTGGCTTCAGGAGGTGAATACATCAGTTGCTTCATTACAAAATATTCTCAAGTGGCATAACTGGCAAAACACCCGCGCATCGCTGCCTGAGGATGTGAAGATGGATGACCGTATTGATAAGGGTCAGAGGCACTTGATGCTAGGGATGGCGTTGCTGAATCAAGCTGCCATGGCTGGAATTGAGGTGGAATCAACACGCAGTAGAGTGTATGGAATGGAGTAGACTTTTGCTAACTTGCAGAAGTCGTACTCTTACGCACCTTATGAGATTGAATCGCTGAATGATCGGCTGAAGGAGAAGTCTGGCCAGCCTGGTGTAGAGACAAATTATGAGGATCGTTTGCAGGCCGCACGGGCAAACTTTGAAGCCAAAGCTGGAAGCTTCGAAGGTGGAGTTGGACTCTTACGAGGATCGCCTGGGTTCCGTTGAGGCTAACTTGGTTAAGGTTCAATCTGTAATGAGTTGAGAAACACTAAAAAAGGATTGAGTCATGCTCAAGGGGTGGCGGAGAAGGCACAAGCTGATCAATAAACTTAGGCTGCTGGAAGGAAGCATGTTGAGTCTAAGTAGAAGTCTTACGCCTGAAGCTGGAGTCCCAAGTCACTGACTACCTTAGCTGTGTATGAAAAGCGGAGGAGTAAGTTGTTCCTGCTCAAGACGAGCTTAGCCCGCTGAAAGAGCAGCTGATGAATGAGAAATTCAAGTTTGATGTGATTGCGGCCAAACTGGAGAATGCGGAGAAGAGTTTGGCGGAGTCTGAAGCCCGTGAGAAGAAGCTGCTTGAAGGTAAGGAAACTTTAGACTTCAGCAAGGTTGTCAAGGGTAGGCTGGAGCTGTTGGGGCCGATTGAAGACGACTACCCTGATCTTGACTTCACTTTTTACAGAAACAACTTATGCGAAGTTTGAAGAAGAAGAAGCTTCCGACCAAGCCCCTCCAAACGATGATCTAGAGAAAGCTTCTAAGATCGTTGACTCGTCCATGGGCCCTGATGTATCTAGCCTTTAAGCCACTTGAAACTAATCCTTTTATGGAGTAAAAGCTTAAAAAAAATTTGAATCATCAATGAAAGAAAGTTTGTTAAGTAACACTTTGTACTCGTATTTTTTAGACTTTTTTTGTTGAAACTTTTCTGTATTGCCTTGCCATGATGTTGGTCTTCAGACATGATATTTCATTAAGTCTCGAAATTGTCTAGTTCATTTGTTCCTCTGAGTTCTGACTACTCAACTTGTATGCGCTCTTGAAATCAAGTGTCCTTGGTTCAAACTCTTAAAAGGTTTAGAAGTTGTCTTGGCCAAACTCTGTGAGTTGGCTAAACTCTGTGCAGTCGAGTACGAATAGTCTTAGCGGATCAGAGATCATTCAAATTCATAGTTCAATTATACTTCTCATTTCTCATGCCATCTCAATCCGCCCTTGGGGGACTAAGCATTAAGCGGACCAGAAGTTGTCTTCATCAATCTTCATGAACTGACTAACTTTGGTCAAGTTTGGCCGTCATTATCCATGGTCGGACAGTAATCCCTGGCAAGTCATCTTGGTCAGGCTTCATGAGTTCTGACTAGACTTCCACTTTCTAAGCCATCTCTATTCGTTCTTGGCAGACTAGGCACTAGAGCGGACAGAAGTCATTTTCATCAGCCTTAATGAACTAACTAAACTTTGGTCAAGTTTGTCCATCACTGTTTATGGTCGGAAAATGATCCCCGACAAGTCATCTTGATTAGGTTTAATGAGCTCTGACTAGATTTCCACTTCCTAAGTCATCTATGTTCGTTCTTGGCAGACTAGGCACTAGAGCTGACCGGAAGTTATCTTCATCAGCCTTAATTAACTAAGTAAACTTTGGTCAAGTTTTTCCATCATTGTCTATGGTCAGACAATAATCCCTGGCAAGTCATCTTGATCAGGCTTCATGAGCTCTGAGTAGACTTCCACTTTCTAAGTCTTCTTTGTCCATTCTTGACGGACTAGGCATTAGCGCGGACCAGAAATTGTCTTCACTAATCTTAATGAGTTGACTAACTTTGGTCAAGTTTTCCCATCATTGTCTATGGTCGGACAATGATCCTTGGCAAGTTATCCTTCTCAAATGGTCGTGGGTGTATAAGTCTGACTTAGGTGTCCTAACTTATTTAACTCACCTGGTGGACTGACATGGAGGTCGGGCCGGCGGGTCTGATATTTAAATCAGATTGCGATAGAATGACTGGATACCCATCTAGATTTAATAAACATCAGTAAAACTTTAGTAAAGCAAATTCTTTGAATTTATTGATAATATTTCTTTGGGTGTTCTAAATTCCAAGGCCGTTTAAGGCCTTAACTGTTCATGTTTTCTAACCAATATGTACCTTCCCTGTTGACCTTAGTCACTCTATAGGGTCCTTCCCAGTTTGGATTTAGCTTGCCCGCGCCTGGTTCCTTAGGGTTTTGCTGGGTTCTTCTCAGTATCCAGTATCCCACTTTGAACTCTCATGGCTTGAACTTCTTATTATAGTACTGAGCCATTATCTATTGGTAGGAAACTATCTTGGCAAAAGCCTCACCCCTTTTTACCTCGAGGAGATCTAGTCCGAAGCGCAAGGCTTCATCGTTGCCATCCGACCTGAACTCCTTCGTTCTGAATGTTGGCATTCCTAGCTCCACTGGGATCATTGCTTCCGATCCGAAGCTAGAGCGAATGGTGTTTCCTCAGTAGGGGTTCTTTTGGTGGTCCGATATGCCCAGAGGATTCCTGGTAGCTCTAAGACCCACATACCTTTGGCTGAATCAATTTTTCTTTTGAACACTTCCAAAATTTTCATGTTGGTGACTTCTGCCTATCCATTGGCTTGGGGTTGCCCTGGTGAGGAGTAGTGGTTGTTGAGGCTAATGTTATCACATAGCTTTCTAACCTTTTTGCCTTCAAACTAAGTCACATTGTCACTGACTAGTGTCATTGGGATTCCGAATTTGCAGATGATGGATGCCCATATGAAATTCTCAATTTGATTTTTGCTTATCTTGGTCAAGGGCTCCACTTCAACCCATTTAGTGAAGAAATCTACAGCTACGAGGAGGAACCTCTTTTTGGCGGAGATGGGGATTGGCCAAACAATGTTTTTTTTTTTTGAAAGGCAATCGTGGGGGTTTATATGGGCTCCCCGGACCACTGAAAAGGAAAAGAAATAGAAAAATTACATTCGTGCATATTGCCTACCTCTAGCATCATAAAATACAATCTTCTTAATATCTTCCCGGCCAAACAATGTTTAATCCCTACTATGCGAAAGGCCATGGGCTAGTCATTTGAGTCAATGGTTGAGCGGGCATGTGCACCTACGTCGAAAACCTCTGACACTTGTCACATTTTCGAATCACGTCCTTGGCGGCTTGTTGCATCTTCGACCAATAGTACCCTAAAATCAGAGCCTTGTGTGCCAGAGTTGTCCCGCTTGGATGATTCTCGCAAATGCCCTCATGAATTTCCGTAAGAACGTAGTCCGCCTCTGAGCTGGTCAAGCATCAAAGAAGGGGTCCAGTGGTTGACCTTCTGTACAACTTGTCATTAAGGAGAGTGTACGGCGTTGATCTATTTTTTAGCCTATTGTCTTTTCCACTAGGAGGATTTTGTTCTTGATGTGATTCATCCAGCTTGTTTTTTTTCTTGTTGCACAAGCACCATTGGATTCTTCCTCTTCCAGACTTGATTTCTCTTGGAACTCAATGAGTCTATATGAGGTCTCAGTCGTAGCTAAGGCCTTTTTGGCCAGTGCGTCAGCTTTTTCGTTGTCCTCTCTGGGACATCGTTGGAGCTTTAATCTTTTGAATCCGCTTTTGGTACTGATCACTTTCTCGCGATAAGCCAACATTCTGGGATCTTTACTATTAAACCCCTTTTTTCTGGTTGACTACCAAATGAGAGTCGTTGTATGCAATCAGCTCGCCTATTCCGATCCCCTTGGCGAGCTTTAGGCTGAATAAGAGGACCTTATACTCTACTTCATTGTTGGAGGCGGGGAAACCGAACGTGACAACTTTCTTCAGAGTCACCCATCTGGAGTAGAGAGTGACTCCAGTTCCGCTTCCATGAACTATTGATGACCCATCACAGCGCAAGATCCATCCCTGGTAAACTGACTTTTACTCTTGGTCATCTGATTATTGTTTTCCACCGCCCGTATGTTCGGCGATGAAGTCCACCAATGCTTGAGCTTTGATGGTTGTTCTTGGGGCGTAGTTGATATCAAACTTCCCTAATTCGACTAACCATTTAACCATCCTGCTAACATTTCAAGCTTGTGCAATACTGTGCGAGTGAACGTTTAGTTAAGATCGTTATACAGTGGGCCTGGAAGTAGGGTCGCATTTTCTTGGAAGATACAACTAGTGCCAAGGCTAACTTCTATAGGTCTGAGTAGTTTGCCTCTACCTCCACAAAGGTCTTGCCGGCGTAGTATAATGGTATCTGAATTCCCTTATCATTTTGGACTAGCGCTGAACTTACAGCATGTTTAACAGATAGGTACAGGTAAAGTGTCTCTCCTGGTATTTGTTTAGAAAGTAACTTCGTACTTTCCATATACACTTTCAGGTTTTGGGAGGCTTGCTCGCGCTTTTCACCCCATTTGAACCTTTAACTTCCTCTTAGAATTTTGAAAAAATGGAGGCACTTGTCGGATGACTTGGAAATGACCCTGTTGAATGTTGCCACCCTCCCAGTCAGGCTCTTAACTTCCTTAACGGTGGTCGGAGATTCATGTTGAGAATAACCTGAGTTTGCTTCGGATCCGCCTTTATCCCTATTTGGTTTATTATGTAACCCTGGAACTTGCCTGACTCAACCCCAAAGGTGCATTTCTATGGATTGAGTTTCATCTGATTTTTGTGGAGCTGATTGAATGCTTCAGCAAGGTCGGTGATGAGATCTGGGCTGCGAAGACTTTTGACCAGCTTGTCATCTATATAAACCTTCATGGTTCTGTAGATTTGCTCCTTGAACATCCAATTTACCAGTCGTTGATACGTTACTCTTACGTTCTTAAGACCGAACGACATCACCCGATAGCCGTATATCCCTCTTCCAGCTTTGAAGAACGTATTATCTTAGTCTAGGGGTGCATTTCTATCTAGTTATATCTAAAATAAATGTCCATGAAGCTTAAAAAGTTGTGTTTGGACGTGGCGTCCATGATCTAATCAATGCGAGGAAGTGGAAAGATGTTTTTTTGGACAAGCCTTGTTTAGGTATGTGTAACCCTCGCAAACTCTCCACTTCCCATTCTTCTTTTTTCACCAAGACGGTATTCGCCAGCCAGTCTTGGAATCGTGCCTCTGAATCATGTCCACGTTAAGTGGCCTTTGTACCTCTTTATTGATGAACTAATTTCGTTTGGAGCCATAGGTTTCTTCATCTGCCTGATTGGTTTTTGCTCAGGGTCAAATTCCAATCGATGGATGATCACGGAGGGGTCAATCCCTACCATGTTCCGCATCGTCCAGGCGGAGATGTTTTGATTTTCCCTCAACGGTTTTATTAGTCGTTTTGCCAATGTTTTACTCAGGCGGGAACCTATCTGGATGGCTATGTTGTTATTGGGGCTGTCAAGGTAGACCGTGACTGACTCCTCCTCTAGTTGGCAGACGTTCGGTTCTCCCCTCAGACTGACGGGAGTCTAATTGTCCGAGGGGGAGAATCTTCTTCTGTTTCTGGGCCCAGGCTCTGATATGTCTGGAACGCAGGCCCAGACTGTGATTGCTAGTTATCCAGCTGATTTAATGTTGCATAATGGCTAGTCTCCTCGAATGGTCCCTACCGCGTGATTGGCAGGGTGCTTAATGCACTGATGCAAAGTTGAAAAATATTGCCTCCATCGGATGAAGCCAAGGTCTTCCCAAGATGATATTGCAGGTGGATGGGGGGTCGACCACCATGAACTTCTGGAACAGGACTTTCTACAGTTGTGGCTCTCCCGCCATTACCGTCAGCCTAATCTTCTAGATGGGGAAGCATTTCTCCCCGCTAAACCCAATCATGGGGTGACTGGCGGGCAATAAGTTCTCCTCTTTCAACTGCATATTGCAAAACGCAGGAATAGGATGTTCATGGAACTCCCTGTGTCTACCAACGACCTCTTCACTTTCCATTTCGCTATCAGGACTGAGATAACCAAGGCGTCATTATGAAGAGAGTGGATGCCTTGGAGGTCTTTATCCGTAAATGTTAGCGACGGGCTTACGCTTTGAACACGAGTGTATTGTACCTGTTGATCTTCGTAGGTGGACTGAGTCCGCATCTCACGGAGCATCTTCTTTCTAGACCTATTGGATTCCTCACCTTCGGAACATACCCTGTATAGGATGTATATAATGTCGGCTGCCTTTTTCTTTTATTTCTTTGACGACTTCTTCTTTTTCCTTCCCCCGGTCTTGTCTTTTATCCAGGCTCAGGAACTCTTTGAGTTTTCCTTTCTTAATCCAATAGGCAATCTCATTTTTGAAATTCTTGCAGTCTTCAGTGTTGTGGCAGTTGTCCACTGAGGAGGATATCCCAAGAGTTTGGAGGGCCACTTCACTTATCCCCAATTTTTTATGGTATTGAGGATGTTGGACAGAGTGGTGTTGAGGGGAGTGTAAGATCTGGATCCGATGAAGTTAGAGGTTTTTTTTTGCCTTGTCCGGCTAGATTCCGGATTATTTTCATTCCGCTACCTTTTGCTTTTGTCGTCGTCCGCCTGTTTCTTTATTTCTTTCTTATCTCGAGGGCTAGGGGAGTATTTTTTTTCTCACACCCTCCCTTTTGGCGGCCTACATCTCCTCAAGCGTGATGTACTTCTGAACGCTCTTTAGCAGATCCGCAATGTTCGGCGGGAGCTCCAGGGTGAAGAAGTTGTAGAATTGGCCTGTCCTCAGGCCTAAGGTGAAATCTTTTACGGAGGTGTCGTTGCTACAGCCATGATTCAGAGTTAACTTGTCATTGAAGTGGGTAACATACTCCTTCAACGTTTTGTTTGAGGCTGAGCAAGTAATATGGACCCTTCCTAATCTGCTGGCTACCGACAAAATGGGTGATAAACACTTTGGACAGCGTCTAAAACAAGTCAATAGACCTTGGAGGGAGACTGTGAAACCAAGTTAGCACTGTTTTCTTAAGGCTGGTGGGAAATGTTCGACACATTACTGCTTTAGATCCTTCTTTCAGCACCAAGTAATGGGTAGGTAGTCGGACGAGTCCGTTATCCCGTTATAGAACTCCAACTTTGGGGGGCTGAACTTCTTTGCAGTGGCGTGTTCATGATCTGGTATGTGAACGGGGGGGGGGGGGGGGGCGGTGAGGTTGTACAGCACATCTGGATTAGTCGCCCCAAGCCGAAGGGGATTTTGTGTATTGGGCTTGTCAGCCTTAGATGTCTGGTCGCCATAACCCACTCTGGTTCCCTAATTCCCGCATCCTTGGTCCCCTGAGAACCAAAAGGTACATTGTGGCTTTCCTAAACGCTATCTATTCTCTTGCAGAGACAGGGTCCTTTCAACCTCCTCGTCTCCACCTATAGGTGGTAGGTTCTAATGAGCAAACATCTCCACCACTTGAGCAATCTCTTGCACTTAGGCAAAGAGTTGATCCACCCTAGAGTCTGTCATGGCTGCAACCAGCACAGGGGCTCAGGGCGATTTCCCCTTGTGGCGGGCACCGTCGGAGCTAGTGGTTATGTGCCAGCTAGAGCGTTTGAAGGCTCGATAATCTCACCATAAGTATGGGATCTTGTGGCTACCATTCTTTCGGACTGTAATAAAAGGGTGTTATTTCTTTTAGCTTAGGAATTTTGTCATTCCCCATAGACGACGCCAAACTATTGGATCATTTTTCATTCTCGTTGACCTTGACCTACACAAGGAACAAACGTGAACCAAATACCAACATTATGGTGGCCGATGACACTCCGATGCTAAAGTCAAACAAGGTTTAGAGAAAGGTATATTGCTTGAGATTAGGGTTATGTAGTGTGCCTTAGTTCATCAACCTTGTGTCCTATTTATCATCCGAGAGTCCTTGTTGAGCTATGCCTTTGGTGGCGTGGTTTAAGGAAAGATATTTGTTAAAGATCTTTTCTTTGTTGAGAGTTGTCCATGCATGAGAGTTTCCATGCAGGACTTATATTCTAATGTTTGTTTCCTAGTAGGAGTCAATGTGTTGATGGTTTGCCTGTCTTAGGTCAAAGTCCTAGATACTTGCCTTATTTGGTCTTAGGAGTTCTGGGTTTGACCATTTGACTTATGTTATAGAAAGGGTCTGGTTACTTGCGTCCAATTCTTTGATACTCGCCTCCGTGGGCAGAGAGTGATCTAGGCTTGGTTATCTTCTTTTGGGATGGATCAGATTAAGCGCTTATTTTGGCCCGCTCTACTCTATTGACGAGATCATCATGACACGTGTACGGAATAGATTACAAGACGGTTCAGTGTATCATTAGTTAGTGATGGTGTCAAGATTGGATTGAGAAAGCATTTGGTGTTTCATCAAGGTGATTCTCGTAAGGCCACAAAGACGAACTGGATTATGCGCTAGTTTCGAATAACTATGGATACTTCTCGAAAACCAACTAGTCCCCAGAACATGAAGGTATCTATGCAATATCAATCATGCATGCAGCCCTCTCGATTCCTCCTTATTTAACTGATCGTCTCTTTTCTAACGAAAATTGCACGGAGGAATAGTGAAGTTGCTTTAGTGCACCAGGTCAAATTTTTTTTTCCAAAATTGCCCTCGTTCAATTGATGAATACCCGAACGTATCCCTAAACAATCAAAACCAAAACTGTCTTCTCTTATCCACAGTGTCAAGCCTAAGCACCCCAATGACGACAACTCTCGCCGCTCCAGATCTCCGCTTCTCTTCACTTCTCAGGTACCACCTTCTTTCTTTCTTTCTTTCTTTCTTCTTTCTCTTTCTCTAATTTATGGAGACTTCCAAATGTTACTTATCATGAGTTCTCATGTGTGGTGAACTAAAGAAACTGTTCATTTCCCTGTGAAAACTAGAATCAATTAAAAGCACATTTCAATGCATTATTTGATAATAACACCACAAATGTGTGAATGGTGGGTGTTGGGGGATTAATTTTGCTCATATGATGATGGGTTGAGATGGTGGTTGTAGGTGAGATGGGATGAAGGTGCTGCAAATTAGATGGGGTGAGTGTGGAGGTGGTGGCCTTGCAAGGAGGTGGTTGTGATGTTCGATGTATGGGGTGGAGGTGGTGGGGAAGGAGGAGTTGGAGGATTTCATGGACCATTGATGCTACTAGAAATATGCATTGCTTAATTTTATTTTTTTTCTAAAACAATAATAAATAACATAAAATATGTATTAATGTGGACCCATCACACAGCTATCAACTCATATTTTGAAACGGTAGCAATAATTCTTGAATAATCAAATTATAATTCGTTTCTTTGTGTCATTAGAATTAGATATAAAAGTTATTAAAAAAATACTCAGTCGTATAGATCATGCGGGTGTGTAACTATGCTTTTGAAACAATAAAAAACAATTGTGGTCGCACATAGTGCGCGTCCAGGGCTAGCCAATAAACTACAGTGCTTTGTCTTTAATCAATTCCATTTTTTGGAGTTCAAAACTGCCCTTTTATCTCATTATATCCTTTTACAAAATATTATTAATTACTTTATATATCCTTTAGTTGGCATGTGAAGAGCAAACACACTCCACTTAAGTCAATCACACTGAATTTTGAAAGAAGGGTGATTCCACAAAATAACCCGATTTATATTATTATGTTAATTTGGGGTTCTTGGATGCATGTTGTTATTTAGGAAGGTTATGGTTGTTAACTGATTGGGGCTTGCTTTTACTTGTAAGTCCATTTCGATCTCAACAGGTGTATGTCAATGTGTTTCCTCATGCATTTATATTTAATTTTTTTTAACAATGGAATAAGTCAATAAGTGCAAATTGAAATGCTAGAAATTTTTGCGATATATAAAAATTGATTTGCGAGTTTTACCAAAAACAAAAATAAATAAATAAATTGTCAAAAAATTTTAAAATGATCGTCTTTTAGCATGTGTAAAATGATCAATTTTTATCGAATTGAGGGTTTTATTTTATAATTTACAAATAGCAGAGGGTCTTAAACTATATTATGTTGAGGTATGTTTTATATACCATGTGACAAGATGTTTTTATTTTTTTAATGGTAATCCATAATTTGTTTAAGGAGTGCCTAAGGCACGACCTAAGGACAAGGGTCTGTACCCATGCTAACGATATGGGTACACACTATGTGGAAAATGTATTACCGTGTCGTAGGCATGGTTGGTACACTAATCAATATATAAATTTGTTACATCTTGTTTCGGAATACAAACTTGTGTAAGTTTCTTACATAAACACGATAACACACTAGTTACTGGAATTGCAAGTTTCCTTACTTGCTACAATTTTTGTTGTTAATTTATTTTATCATTTAGGTGTTTGCAATGGACAGATTCATATCTACAATACTACAAGTTTCTTTACAATATGTATTATTTATAGATTAATTTATGAAATTGTTGAAAGCTTTTGTAGAGCAACCAAAACACATATGCAGAATTCTTTACAAAAAGATAGTCAATGTAAATCTTGAACTATGTTTTTTATTAATTTGATAATGATTTATTTATTGAAACAAATCAAAATCAGTATTCAAATTATAGTATGTTTTAATAAAATTGTATTTTGTGCAGTTGGTGATTGGGTTTTGTAGGATTTATAACAAGAAGAATAAACCCACAAGAATCAAGATTAGTAATTGCTCAGATACTATCAAAGAAGAAGTTGAACATGAACATCAATATCAAGCAGCAGCATCCCGTGCAAATGACAAGTTAAGACCAAAATGGTAATGTTTGATGGTTCGTGAGTTCACTTTATAAGAATATTTCCTTAAGGTGGATCTACATAGTTCATATTTATTATACATAGTTGATTGTCCAACTATAAATGAGTGGTATTTGATTAGACCTGACTAGTTGTGATCATTAAAAAATAAGACTAGGATCATAAACACGTTTTTAATTACATGTTTTATGTCTTGACATGTATTACTAAATTGAGTATGGAGGTTATTTATGTGTACATACCAATTTAAGTCCCACTATAATTCAATTATTGATGATGAGTTAATAATAGAATTAAGGCTCTATATATATGGTTGAGGTCCCTACTCTAAACATAATTCTCTATCTCCTACTTTTTTCCATCTGGTTTGCGGAACACAGGAGAAAGATTTTGGAGATGGAAGATCTTTCAGCTGTGTGTTGCTAGTTCGTGAAGATTGCTACGAGGGTATTCTTCATTATTGGCGACTTCAGGTATGCATTAATTAAAGTTTTCTTCTTTGATTATTGACATGAGGTCTTGGTTTAGGATTTGTTAGATTCGTATAAGTGGTTTCAAAGCATCCTTGTAAAAATCATTGAAGAAAACATAAGGTTTATTGTTTTCTTATTATTTGATTAATTAATCAATTCTCACGTGGGTTTTACCCAAACCCTAGAAATCTATTTCGCCGGATCCGATTCTCCCGATGACAAGATTGTGGTTAAGTCGTTCAATAATCGACCACATACGAATTTTTGGGTGGTCGCTTGTATCGGAATTTTTTTTATATATTTTATTCCAGATTTTATTGTTCATTAAAAAATATAATATATGTCTAAATTACTATTTTTTCTTATCCCCTTTCACTATCGAAGAGACATTTCTTCTTCAAACCCATTCAATCAATAGTGCAATTGGGTTTGAAGATCGATTGATCGATCAGATCGCCGAGTTTGAAAAATTTGTGTTAGCGCTTGTTCATCGGTCCATCTGTGTTGGTGCTTGATCATTAGTCAATCTATGTCGCCGAAAGAAGAAATAGTGATTCGATTGAAAACCTTCAATCATCTACACCCCTGATTGCTTCATCGCCCCTGGTTGAAACCCTTAAACCGTGGTTTTGTTTTAAATCTTTGTTTCTTTCAGAGAGATGAAACTTTCTGTTTTATTGAGGAAGAAGACGACCATGTTTTTTGGGTTGTTTTTATTTTGAATGGGCCTGTTGTTTAATGGGTTGGTTTTCAGTGGGTTTGTTCGGTCCAATTGGGTTCAGATCCGGTCCTGTTGCCTTGGGTCGGTTCAAATCTAGACCGTTTTGGTTAAGACTGACTGGGACGGTTGTTTTCAGACCGGTTCGTCTAGTGAACTGGTTCATTCTGGATGGACCGATTTTGGTTATTTTAGCTCGTAAGGCCTGTTTGGGCTACCTGGCCTATTGGACTGGACCTCGGTACATTTTTTGGCCTTCTTCACTCCTGCATTTAAGGCATTTTTTAGGAGCACTTCAAGAAAATTTTAATTAGCAATCCAAAATTTAAAATTAGGTGAAATTTGTGCTACGTCACCTAAGTGACCACTTTCATGAAATTTTATTTGAATTTGAATTTAAGTTTAATATTTTAATGGATTGCATATGGTTGTGTCATGACCCATGCGAACAACAACGTCCCAAAAGAAGGTTGTTATTTTGGTCGGTTCATTGAGGGTATAAGGTAATTAATTTAAGTAAAATATTTTTGGAATTCACTTATGCATTCAATGATTGGCGCAAAGGAATGTCATTGTTTGGCTAAGCCCGATTTTTTTTTTTCTTTTCTATTAATTAGCTTTAGTTGTTTTGAGAGAACCACTTACACATTACCATGCCTGTCCAAATATTTGAGTTGTATTGGTGTGCTCAGTTTCTCATAAGGGCTTATTATTAGAGATGTAAATTTATATGTTTTATTTTTGCCCTTCATTTTTTTTTCTGCATCTTAATTAGACAAAATTTTGCATGATGATGATTACTAGTTATTTATTTTTATGTTATCTTATCAAAGCATTAAATTAAAGTTGATGGCAGTACATATATTGATGTGAGTTTGTTCTTTTGTGTTATTTTAGTGAATGTTATTTCGATATCTGCCAATTTAAACAACATTCAAGTACTTAATGGTTCAAATGTGGAAAATGAAAAGAGCATATAGTGATCGTTCTTGGGTGTATGGATTTGGATTATACGCTTCGGATTAATAAACTCACTAAGCCTAACTGATTCTAGCTCAGCTGAAGATAAGGCTTCTTATGAAAAGTGGGGGCGTTTTAATCGCATTAGTCTTATAATAATAAAGCACTCTATTTTTAAAAAATTTCGTGGTGTCATGCCTAAGGATGAAAATGCTAAAGATTTCCTACGCCGGGTTGTAGATCGATTTGTTGCATCGAAAAGATGGTGGCAAGTACGCTTCTTAGTAAACTTGTTACCATGCGGTATACTGACAAAGAAAATATAAGGGAGTACATAATGGAAATGTATAATCTTTTTCCAAAATGAAGACACTAAAGTTTGAGTTTTCTGATAATCTCCTTGTGCACCTCATTTTGATTTCTCTTCCTACATAGTTTGGTCACTTTAAGATCAATTATAATATTCAAATAAAGAAATGGACTCTTAATGAGCTCATTGCTCAGTGTGTACAAGAAGAGGAACGACTGAAACGAGAAAAGAAAGAAAGTGCTCACATGATGACATTTTTTAGTGGCAATTCAATATTTTTGTTAAAGCTAAGGGAACTACATCTTATGGTACTTCACAGACAAATGTGCAACATAAACATTAAAAGGTCGCCACATGTTGCTTTTGAAAGAAAGTAGGTCATGTGAAGAATGATTGTCTCAAATATCAAAAGTGGCTCGCAAAGAAATGTGATAATTTTAGTTTTGTTTGTTCTAAATTTAATCTAGTTGCGATACCATGCCATTCTCGGAGGATAGATACCAGTGCAACTATTCACATCAGTGTTTCCATGCAGAATTGCATAAGGAGTCGAAAATCAAATGATGTCGAAAGATTCATTTACATGGGAAATGACAATAAAGCTTGTGTTGAGACAATTATAATCTTTATATTAAAAATAGAGTTTGGCATTTATTTGAATTTGGATGAGACTGTTTATGTACCATCATTTAGGCGGAATTTAATTTTTGTTTCTAGTTTGGATAAATGCGGTATACTTTTTCTTTTGGAAAATGAAGTTTTAGTCTCTTACAAAATTCCAATGTTATTGGTACTAGGTCTCTAATTAATAATCTATATAAGTTAGACTTAGATGTAAATGAAACTTTGCATGTTATAAATTACGGTACTAAGCAAAGATTAATTGATGATAACTCTTCTATAATATGGCATAAGTGTCTAGGTCATATCTCTCGACCGAGGATCGAAAGGCTTGTGTTAATTGGAGTTCTTGGTAACCCTGATTTTATAGATTTTATGATTTATATTGAATGCATAAAGGGAAAACAAGCAAATGCATAGAGGGAAAACAAACTAACATTAGGATGTTTGGTACTCATAGGAGCTCAAGTGTCTTAGATTTGATACATACTATTATTTGTGATCCATTCCCTGCGGCTTCTTGGAATGGTCAACGGTATTTTATTACTTTTACAGACGATTATTCTCTCTATAAGTATTTATACTTAATACATGAAAAATCACAATCATTGGATGTGTTCAAGGCCTATAAAACTGAGATTGAAAATCAACATAATAAGAAAACTAAGGCTGTTAGATCTAACCATGGTGGTGAATACTATGGCAAATATGACTGTTAATGCCAATGTTCAGGCCCATTTGCGAGTGTTTTCAGCTACCAAATAATCTCCATCTCCAACAGAGTTACTGACTTAAGCATCAAAGTGCCTTCAACTAGGTTGGATTTACAAGAGACAAGATTTGGACGCATCAGTTTGGCACCGTCCGTGTGGAACGACAATTTTCTTTCATCAAAAGAGTTTGCAGTTGAAACTTCCTTAGTTCTAATCAGCGATAAAAATAAGTTTTTAGAACAAATAGAGCATTCTACAAACCTTCAACCCTGCAACAATCAAGCAAACCTTCAACTGGCGAAGATGAATTACCAATAGTGCATGCTCCAAACCCAGCGACAATCGGGTCAACTGTGTCGGATAACACAGTGTTGCAACGTGGAGCGGTAGCCTAATCATCTCAGACATCTTGCACTATAGTCGTGGATCCTCGCATGGATCAACTCAAGAACCGGATAGATCTTGTGACTAAAGTGATAGACAAATTCACTCATGAGCATGCTCAATCTGCTGACCATGTCCAAACACCACCACAATATAACTCTGCCAACCACGTTCGAGAAGACAACGGTTCCTGCAGAACTTCGACGAGTGAATCTCGAAGGTAATGAACCACAAGAAGATGGCCTCCAGAGCGATGGGATCCATGCAAAAAATTCCTTTTAGGATCGGGGTCACCGACCCTAACGGCTGTATGAATTGACTAGACCGCCATTTTCTAACGCGCTCATGGTGACTCCTCTACCAAAAAAGTTCACTCCACCAAAGTTCGAAGCATACGATGGCACCACTGATTCGACATATCATCTGTGACATTTTCACTACATGATGGCATTGAAAGAGAACAAGGAGTCCATTCTATTTAGAACATTTCCAACCAATCTCACCTCCACAGTGATGAGTTGGTTCAACAGCCTACCACCTAGGTCGATAGACTCCTTCCAAGCATAAGCCACTGCCTTCATCACAAGGTTCATTGGCAATCAGCGGATGAGAAATGGCCCACACTACCTACTTCACATCAGACAAAAGACCGAGGAAACTATAAGGGAGTACGCCACTCGTTTTAATGATGAGTTAACCATGATCAATAGTTGCAGCGATGACACGGCCATTGCCACCTTCACTTCAGGATTAAAGAGATGATCATTTTACAATTCCATGAATCTAGAACCTCCAAAGAATATGGAAACCTTGTTGAAGATCACTCATAAATACATCACCCTCAAGGAGATGTTGACCACCAAAAAGAATAATGAATCTGAAAGGGAGAACCAATCAGAGAGATGAAAGAGAAGAGAAGAAATAAGGAGAGACGACAAACCCCAGGAGGAGAATGCTCAATCGAAGAGGCATTGGACCAACGGAAGATCCGAATCCAACGAGAACCAGGAAAGCTACAATCTACAAAACCCAAAAACAAACAGATGACGAGTGTAGTAAAAATATATATATATATATATATATATATATATATAAACCATACACGGCCTTGAAAGTGAATCGAACAAACATCCTGAAATCCATGACGAAGTGGGAGGATATCAACTGGCCACTCAATATGAGAGGAAACCCAGATGGATGAGATAAGAGCAAGTACTGCTCTTTCCACAAGATCACGGGCACGACACTGAAGACTGCTACAATTTGAAGGACAAAATTGAGTTTTGGATTCAAAGAAGGCGACTCGAGGAATTTGTCTAGCTGTTAGACAAGCAGTCTAAAAGAAAAGAGAAGGTAGACACCGCTACGAGATCAAAAGAACAACCTAGATAACTTATATATGTCCTACACTACATAACTGGAAAAAAAACGATGTGACCGTTGAAAGAAACAATCAGCAATACCGCCCACTCGAGCTGATCTAAATCGAAGCAGGAGAACTGGTGTCATCGAATGAGACAAATAGAGCCACTACGACAACTCGCAACGGGAGACACAGAGAAATCTGCATTTCAAATGGAGATAAACCAGGTTATTAGGTTCGAGGGTCTCACTGACAAATGCGAGTTTGATTCCTAATCGTGGGCTCTTTATCCACATTATTTTTGACAATGCCAATGACACGTTCTCCATCACTGACAACGAAACTAACATGAACAAATCTGATTCAGTGAATAAACTTGATACCATTGCGAGATCTTGAACCAAGCCTTGGTAGCTGGCACTGATGTGAGAATGATTGGACAATTCGGTGTTGGATTCTACTCAACTTAACTTGTCACCGAGGAAATCACCAATCAAAGTACCTTGAAGAGCGCACACTCAAGGATTTGATAAAGAAGCATTCTAAATTCATTAGCTACCTCGTCGTGGCCACACACGTGACGCAAACCATCAAAATTACGAGATAACCGTGCAAAAGATAAGTCATGGTGGGAATCACTCCCCCGAGGACACAACGAAGAAAAAGGTTGTTGCAACGAATGTCCCCCTTCATTATACCATTCGAATTAAAATCGAACACAATCGAATGCATTTGGTACAGGCGAAAAATCACCAAAGCACACTTTAGGACAACATGAAATCAAAACTGATCTAAAGCAGATACAAGAAGAGCGTGCAAGAATCGACCATCTACCATCAAAAGGAATGATGTCAACAAACATCAACCAAATAACAATCAAATAGAAAGACACAACAGATGAACTGTTCACTAATGGATCACGTGCTGTAACGAAACACCCTCAAGCAAGCAAACAAACCAAGATGACTCAAGAAGTAATGAACAAGGGATATAGCAAAACACTAATAATCAGATGAGACCCCACCACACATTCAGTGTCGGCAACTAGAAGGAATACTGGTAAAAGTTAACAAACCAGGAATATACCAGGTGAAAGGTACAAAAGGGAAAACAACTACTATGATCGTGGAATGCCAAGCATTTGAAATAGGATTATCAATAAAATTACAAATTCAAACCATCCATCTTACGTTTAAACAGTCAAGTTCAGTTAAGGCGTCGAATTTGACTATGCATCTACTCGTAAAATAGCTAGTACGACCAGCATATTGAGTCACGAATAAAAAGTCAGGACATATAAGTCAGACATAAACATAAAACTACTAGTCTGATCAACCATGAAGTAAACTTACAAAAGTCTAAACATATAAGTCAAAACTCACTAATAAAACCTTATGGTCGACCAATATGTCAGACCACGAGGTAAATCTACAAAAGTTCTAGACGTACAAAAGTCAAAACATACTTGTAAAACCTTCTGGTCAACCAATATGTAGGACCACGAGGTAAATCTACAAAAGTCCGGACGTATAAGTCAAGACTTACTTATAAAACCTTCTAGTCGACCAATATGTCAAACCACGAAGTAAATTTACAAAAGTCTTGACATAGAAGTCAACACTTAATCGTAAAACCTTTTGGTCGACCAATATGTCGGACCATGAAGTAAATCTACAAAAGTCTAGACATATAAGTCAGTAAAACCTTTTGGTTGACCAATATGTCGACCACGAAGTAAATTTACAAAAAATTGGACTTATAAGTCAAAACTTAATCGTAAAACCTTCTGGTCGACCAATATGTTGGACCACAAAGTAAATCTACAAAAGTCTAGACGTATAAGTCAGTAAAACCTTCTGGTTGATCACGAAGTAAATCTACAAAAGTCTGGATGTATAAATCAAGACTTACTCATAAAACCTTCTGGTCGACCAATAGGTCAGACCACGGAGTAAATCTAAAAAAATCTAGACGTATAAGTCAGTAAAACCTTCTGGTCAACCAATATGTTGGACCACGAAGTGGATATACAAAAGTTTGGGTGTATAAATCAAAACGTACTCGGCCCGATTGACAAGGCAGAAATACAAACAAGTTTAAAATTATGAGATGCATAAAGTATGAATAACGAGATCAATGCACATTTGTTGTGTACGATCAAATATTGGTTGATCCAAAACAATAAACGAATTACGACCACGAAAAATTAAAAACACAATCTCGCAGAAAAGAAATACAAGTCAGAGAACACAAGTACAAGGAAGATAAAACAAAAGAGCATCAACAAAGAAGCACTTGTCATTCATGATTCTATTCAGTTACATCAAGAGAAGAAGAAACAACAGTTGGAGAGGAAATAGTAGAAGTGATCAAAACGTCACTGGCAGGAGTACTCAAAGAAAGATGGATAACATCATCAGTAGTAGGAGGGGACAAAACTTTCACTTCAGCAAGGATAGATGTCGGGGCAGGGTCAGAAGAAGGAGCAAACAATGGTTCTTCATCAACCGGATCACTTGGTGGATCCGGAGCACATTCTTCGTCATCATCCTCGAAAACCTGGTCAACTAAACAACGATATCTAGACAAATCAAGACCCTCCCCCTCCATGTAGTCAAGGAGGTCGATTCGACCGTCAACAACTCTCCTCCAATCCACTGCTTCCGCAATCTTAAGTTTTTCCTTGGTTGCAGCGAGCTCGTTCTTGGTCGAAATAAGTTGTCCTTCAACGGTGTGTTAACTGCACCACCTGCTCCTCAGCCACCTTGCGGCTAACAGACTACTCAATGACACAACGTATGGCCTCATCATGACCAGCCTTCTCAAAAGACATCTCCCTATCCACCTCGTTCAGCTGGTCACGAACTTCGTTCAACTCAGTACTCGAGGCCTCAAGCTCAACAACTAACTTGTCCCGCCCAGCCCCAACCTCCGTCAGAGAAGCCTGAGCAGTCCCAACTGCCTTCTTTTTCTCTACACAATGAGCCTTCAACATCCAACTGACAAAGAACATGAGAAAACACTAGTAATTGTGCTGCCATCTTCCTTTCATGAGCAGCCAGCTGACCACAAGCAGCCTGATAGTCTGACCCCATCACCCCGACATAAGTGAGGTGATTCATCCCCTCCATTATCTGCTTAAAGCCTTGGTCGAGATGACTGCTAGGCTCCTGTGCAAGTATTGGAACCCTTTCCACCAACCGCCCATGCCACCCATTGATCAAATTGCGTGCATGTCATGCACGTCAATCTCATTAAACTAGTTGAACTTTCCGTCGGACTTAATACGAATGTCTTCCGGGTTGGGTTATTTCCAACCAATAAGTGGATGAAGATCTCGTGGATCAAAGAGTATTGAAGCCCTAACCCCAGCAGCCGGAAGACAGTCGGAATAGCAGTGATAATGGAAAAACCACTTTTGCCTTTTCTTTGTAAAGCAATAATGGTAGAAGTAGGACAAACAGTAGTGATAGCAGTGACATAAGAATTAAGATGGTAGGTGGAGAAGCAGGAAGCTCCACAGAATCATCAACACAAGTAGGAGAAGAATGAGCCTCAGAACTCTTACCACGATCAGCGACCTCTTGTTTGCACAATGGATTAAAGTCGAAGTCAGCTAGGGTCTTTGTCGTATTCAGATCATTGACCGCTCCGTAGCAAGCTGAAGCATCTTATTGTAAGTAATATGAGGGTCATCATCGAACCACTCAACAAAATCGAGCACACCATGTATAGAAAAGAGTCGTTTCTCACTCTCGTCCAACGGATGAGTCACCTCCCTTTTGCTCCTCTGCAACACTTGATTCATCTCCTCAACCTCCTCAAGAGATAGGCGATCCCCTTTCGTGCCCTCCTTATAAGATAAACTCGGCTGAGGAGTAGTACAAGTAGTACCATGAGAACCAGAAAGCCGTATCTTCTTGGGAATATGACCAGGGCTTACAGCAAGCTCCTTCGACGAACTAACAGACCTTAGAAGCTTCCTCTTTATAGTGGTCGAGCCAACAACACCAATGCTAACAGGAGCATTGAGATCTGTAACAACCCTGTCAGAGCTCACTTTTCCATCAATGCTAGCATCACTAACACCAACAAGATCAGCACGAACAACATTTTTAGCAACTCTAGACTCAGTGAGTAAAGCCCATTCTGCATTGTTCATAGTGTATAAGTCACTACGCTGCACAACTTTCGCAGCAAGGAACGACTCCAAGATGACAAGAAAAAGTTTTGAAAAGCGGTCACTAATCTTCAGTTTCTCCACAGACAAGTGCAGATCCTTCCACTTGTTGGAGACTCAAAACGACCGCATAATCTGTCGACCTCACAACTTAAAATGACCAGATTTGACAGAAGCATAAAACCATAACCTCAAACAGTCCCTGTAATCATCATTAAGTTTCCCAAAACAGGTGGGGGAGCAGAGAAAATAAATATTCTTGTTCACAACAAGACCCACCATGGAATGCAAAACTCTAACAGTCAAAGGAATGCCAGAAACAATGGCTTTCGCACAAGTAGAAATCATCACCCTCCAGCCGTTGGGACCTATTTGGACAGGAGCAATGCCCGAAAATTCAAATAATCCCAAAATATCTTCGGGACCGAAAACTTAAAACCTGATTGGAACATACATAGATAAAGTGCGATGTGATCATGCCATGGACGACAAGAACTATCATCCTGCCTGGGCAAAACTATCTCAAGGTTGGATGGCAAAGAGTACTCAGAACGAACACTCTCCATCGTCACCTACGATGTCTTCTTGGGAGAGAAAAACGCCTCACAGACGCTAAGCGCCTCACCATCTAGTATTTTGTTGGTAGACATGGAAAAGGAATTGAACAATAAAGAAAGCAAAGACGAAGAGAAGAAATAAACTCTGGTCTCAAATATAGCATAAAGAAAAGAACAAAACCATCACGCTCCATTTTATAGAATCGAGCAACGAATAGACCACTAATAGAACAACGTGCGAGATATGATGGCAGCACGAAATCCCAAAAAACGTGAAGAAATGAATGGACAGATGAGAGATTAGAATATCAACCTCATTTAAAACTGCTAACAACATTAAATGCACTGCAATGATGAAATCAAAAGTCCAACCGTTAGAGTTAGTGGCCACGTAAGCACACCCATTAACTAAGGGGGAATAACTGATGATACATCAAATACGACTATCATCACGATCATATAGGTGGTGAAAATCACCTATCATGAGGATCAAGTATCTCAAGTCCGGGCCGATTCACAAAGCCCAAAAAGGGCATATTCAGTCATTAAAGCCCAAAAAGGGCCCATCAGAACAAATCACGGTCATAGGCAAAAATCCAAGCCCAACAAAAGTTCTCCCTTAAATAGGAGAAACGTTACAAAGAAAAAGAGTCATGTAGGAAGTTACTCTCTAAGGACGTATCATCATAAAGGAGGAGACTGTTACAGATATCGTCTCCCCTCATTGAGCCTCACATGCTTAAATCACACAGAGAATTAATAACGACCATTATATAAGGTAAATGGAGCATTCGACAAAGATTTGCAATTTTAACTGAGTTCTGTCTAGATTAATCTTCATCTTCAACGGAGTTACTAACTAAAACATTGGAGTGTCTTCGGTTACCAAGCAGATGATCTTTGGCAATCTAACATTTATTTTGTAGGTCAGATTTTTAGGAGACAAGATTTGGACATATCAAGTTTCATGTGTTTGGTTCGATTTTCTTGGTCTTGTCTTACTTGTTTTCTTAATTGTAGAGTTTACATAACGATGAAGTTACACTCACAACATATGTGACACCTGTCCTATAGTCAACCAAATTATTTCAATACTAGAAAATAAAATTTTTTAATAAGTAGGGATGAGTTGATCCATTTCCATGGTGCACTTTGGTTTATAATACATGTGGAGATCCTTCAACCATCATCATGGAATTAATATTTGGCCTGCAAGTCATTTGGTAAAAAAAAATCCATAAACAAATTTCCCCTCCCTAGTCAGCTGCACTTGTTTTTGTTTCGCTTGACCCATAAGGAAGTCATTTGATTGATAAAACAAGTCATTCCCTCCAGCCAACCAGCCAACCAGCCTTTGAGATTCCTAGCTATCTCCCAATCACACATTTAATAACCAACCCCAAAGGCCCTCCCACATTTAATAGCCTTTGGACTCAAATCTTACCTTGGTCACAAAATCTCTCACCTTCAATTCTTCTCTTATTAATACAAAACCCATTGAAACTCACGACTCCAATTTTTCGCTTTTCATCTTCATCATTGAATTTGTGGTTAGAGCCCAAACCCATTCAATTTCATCCAAATCCCAAGAAGGATCTCTGGGTTTCTTTCCAATCAGAGTTTGGAACAAAACCCCCAAATCAAAATCCAAACTTTGTGGGTTTCAGTCTTCTTCTTCCTCTTCAAAACCATGAATTTCAGAAACTTTGATGAGTTTTGGCCATTCTATGTCAACTAGCACTCCAAACTATCCACCAGGCGGTGGCATTTCTTTGGTACACTTTCATCTTCAATTGTGTTAATCTTTTCGATTCTCTTCAAGTGGTGGTTGCTGCTCTTTGTGCCCATTTCCGGATATGGCTTCGCCTGGTACAGCCATTTCTTTGTTGAAGGAAATGTTCCGGCAACGTTCGGGTATCCAATTTGGTCACTTCTGTGTGACTTCAAGATGTTTGGGTTAATGCTTACTGGACAGATGGATAAGGAGATCAAAAGGCTTGGAAGGAGGCCGGTCTTGCAAGTCTTCTGATTCACTCTATTGCTTTGGTGAGCAATTCTTCAATTCTTGTTTCAATCGGTTTCATTTCGATTTGTTTTACTCTCTTTATATTGGTTGGTTTGTGTTTTCTGTCAACTGCCAAGTTATGAACTTAGTAAGTGGTTTCTGACGAAACTGCTTCATTTTCTGTAAATATGTTAGTTTGTACAGACTCATTTGGTATTTTTGCGTGTATATAGACTCAATTGATGGAGTTCAGGTGAAATAAGAGTTCCCGGATTTAATTTGTTTGATTGTATGCTTTTGGCTTGGAATTGTTGGAACGCTTTTCAATTCTCATTTTTTCTTGTTTATTAGTTCCAAGACAGTTAAGACACTAGGTGACAACCCATTTGCAGTTTACATTTGATAAAATTTGCCACGAATGTGTCATGTTTACATGAAACTTCATCAATTTGCATGCACTATTCTGCTCCTCTGCATTTGATTTTTTTGGTGGATTTTACGTTGAAGTTAATTTGCATCCTTTATTTTTTATTTTACTGTTTTAGGAATATGCAAGGACTTGTTGATGTTTAAACAATCTTGTTGTTTGCATGGTTTATTTTTTATGCAATTACTTTCATTGGATCATTGACTTAATAGAAACTTTGTAACACATAGGGCATCCCCTTAGTAAGCCAGCTCGGACAGAATTATGTGTTATGGTGTTATTGATAGATTTTGGCAGATATGAAAAAAAAAACATTTTCTTCTTTATATTATAGGGGCACGTAAAAAAATTTATGGAGTAAAGTGTGAATCCAACTTTTATGTGCTATAGAACTTTTCTTGTCGACGCAAAAGTTGGAACAAAAACCTTTTCAGCTGACAATGTACACCAAGATGTTTCTACATTGAGTACTCTATACATTCGCATAATAAACACCATGAGAAAGAAAAACCAATATCAATTTCGTAGCTATGTAGGTCTAATTGAAGAAGGTGACAACTAGCTTGATGGATACAGCTTACCCTGTCATTCTCCCAACAAATTCTTATCTCGTGGATGCACTATTTGGAAGGTGAGGTATGCATTACAATTGCCAATTGCATGATCGAGGATATGGATTAACTGTATTGGCATAACAAGAGGTCAAAGCCAGTCTCGTATGTGATTCATTGTTGCATATCCTTAGAAAGGGAGATGTGAGAGGATTAGATGGTTGAAAATTCACAATTTTGTAGGATAGTCGAAATAAGCCTTCAAATGAATAGAATCCTAAGATGTTGGGGGGGGGGGGGGGACACTTCTGCTTTGGTTGGAAGTTTCTGAGGACATGGTTGGATGCAAATGCAAAACATGTAGTACATTTTTTTATTTCCTATTTCATTACCTAGGTGTTGAATAAATCACTGGCATTGAGGTCATTTTGGATTAGCCTCCATATTTTTTATAAGAGGGGTTCTCAAGAATTTTTTTTGACTGGAGTGTCTTCGACATAAAGCTACCTGATCCCTTGATCAGCAAAGGCACTGAAAACAGGCATTAAACCAACTAGTTGGACTAGATTCTTTAAGCAATGCTCATTTTGGCTTAGAGGACTAGTTAGACTGGGTTTAGGAGGTTTTCGGTCTCTAAATAAAATGTAATGAACTCTTAGAAGGATATTTCTGATATTTAAAAGATATACTATATGTGTTGGGGTCACTTTCAAGGGTAGTTTCGGTTGAGCCTATTTATGAAGTGTTATGGCAGTTGCAATAATGCATAAGGGGAGGTTTGACAGCTATAGCTACCATAATTTGCAAGTAATTATGAATCAGAAGATTGAATATACCAATTTCCAGCATTTTTGGTAATCAAAGGAGATAAAATTAATATGATATACATAGTGTAGTTAAGGCGACCGCCTAGGTGCGCCTCAAGGCATTTTTACAGAATTCTACCTCAAAATGAAGCTATGCGGTGCAATGAAATGAGGCGTCCGCCTCGGATCGCCTCACCACCCCGCCTCAACAGCCCAAAACTGGTTGCAGCCAGCCACTTACAACAAAAAGAGGTTGCAACCACTCTATAATTGGGTTTGATATTTCTTGGTGTAAAATTTGATAAATTTGATAAAAACAAGATAAAACATTTTTAAGTTTTGGTAAATTTGTCATTTTTTTATAATTTTTTGGAGAAAACATATCATGTTTTGATCAGTCTGTGATCGACATCAATCTTGATTTTTCAATGAATTCTATACTTTTAGAATATCAGTAGTGATCATACTTGTAAATTTTTACCAACCATTCCAAATTTTTTTGAACAAATGCTCAATATTCTCAAGTTTCTATTCTTTCAAGATTATTAATTTTTAATAATTTATTAGAAGTTTGCAAGTTACTTAACACTTATGTAGTGCATCTTTTTGCTATGTTATACAACTTTATTATATTTCCATTTCGATTCTAGGTAGTTGTGTCACTTTTTGTACATATTTACTTATGATATTTATCAAAATCAGTGTCCTAAAAAGCACTAGGCGGTTTTAGGTTTTGTATTATAACTTTAATAATTTACAAAAGTTAAGTATAATACCTTATCAATTACATCCAATTTAATGCCAAGATGCATATGCAAAATTTATAAACATGAAAAATTAACAATCATGAACAAAATTTATTAAAACTCAAATGACTGAAGTTGGTCATGATGGGTACTTTATACAAAGTTAAATTTGTGGACAAATATCCAAAAACGTACTCTTTTATTTTTCTTCAAATTGTATGAATGACCTCAATCATGTTTGATAAAATTTACATTACTAAAATTGGTACCGGCAGACCCTTTGAGAATTTCATTAAGTAATCATCATTTGCTACATTCAGACATATACTGAATAAAAAATAATTAAATTATTTCTTTCCAAAAAAGGGAAAGAAAAATAAAATAAGAACACAATCAACCTTATTCAAATTAGTCTCATCATCTCTTTTCGTCGGCCTGAGAACAACCAATTTCAGCTCCTTGTTCACATAATTTTTTGCAACCAGGAAAAAATAACCCGCCTAGGCGCCTACCCCGATTTTTCACATAAATTGTTGCGAGGCAAGGTGTGCGGACTGTAGGGCTAGGTGATTGTGTGGGCTAATGCTTCTTTTTTTTTTTGTCGAAAAAATAAATGGTGACGAGCAGATGGTGGTGTTAGAGAGAGAAGTGCGAGATGATGGTGTCAAAGAGTGGAAGTGGTTATGTCAAAAAGTCACTGCCAAACATATGATCTAGTAACTTTTACTTTGTAAACCAGTAAAACCACTTGTTGTGAATATGTGCATGTATCTGCGAGGGAGATCTCAACATAAGAAGCATCGGTGGTGTTGTAAGTTAATTTCCACATGCCAACTTGTTGCTGCGAATGTGTGTATATAGATGTGCGGGTGTGACTAGTGGCGAAGCCACATACAAGACATGGGGGGCAGTCCCCCCCCCCTAAAAATTTTGAAATTTAGATTTAGTATAGTGAATTGTGGTATATTTAACTAATCTGCCACTGGGTGTAACAACAGGCGGGTTGGAGTAAATCTGTTCCCGAATCAGGATATGACAGATTACATGCATATCTCATGCAGTCGGATGCTGCAGACAGTTCATTCTACAAATATTTCAACAGCCATTCGATCTAGTTGGCTCCTTCAGAAGATTGAGGTCTCAGCTTTTGCATGTTTGATAGCAGATATATAAAACTGCAGCAGGAGTGTCACATCAATCTCATGTTCTGCCCAACTCGTTAGGATACAATCCTTAATTTACTGGACAAATTAGAATAAGCTTAGTTTGATTGATTTTAATGAAACACCTAATTATCATAGCATTTAACATTGGGCATGAATTTAGAATCCAAGGGAGGAGAAGTGGGATTGTGAAAACTCAAATCTCTCAGAGATTGGGTGGTTGCTGGTTTCATTTTCAGAGTTATAAGTTGCAAATATGTTCTTTCAACCTAATTTACTTTTCCAGGAAGTAAAACTCTATTGATTTTATCATAAACAATTTATAACCTTCATGAAACATAAAAGATACAATTCTTGAGTAATTTCAAGGATAACCCACAGAATATGAATTTTATTTTATTTTTCACTCAGTATATTTACCATATAATATAAAAGATTTCTCAAAAGCATCAATTTTTAGCTTCCCAATTTGGGAATAAAAATTTCACAGCAGCCGCGATTATTTTCATTTCAGTCATGTCACACACACTCAACTCTCTGTTTCCTTATATCATGCTTTATTTTCTATTCCAAGTGTAAAGCAAATGAGAGGAATCATGCAAACCTAGAAGAGCAAACGTGGAGTAGATCACATTATAGACAGATTAATACCAAAACTTTTTTCACTGGAGTTGAAGGGATGAACGTGATGAACTATCCATGGTAATGGATCCGTAGGCGTCTTTGTATTTCACATGTGAGTTAAGCTTTAGGCGTCTGAGATGATCATTCAGAAAGAGTAAAAGAAAGGAAACTGTAACTATGACATTAATGCTGAAAAACTATTTAAGGATCTAGCTTGACATTACACTCTTCTTGAAGCACTCATAAAACAATCCTGGAGAGGAGCAAACGCAGGGCCACCAAAATTTTTGCCAAGGCATAAGCATCAGAGAACATAATTTCAAGCCTTCTCTAGGTAAGAATAACATTTCCCAAGAGTTCTAAAAGGTGACCCCAATCAGCCTTTATATTCAGGTACAGGGGAGGATGAGACTTGAGAGTATACTTTTCAAAGGTTTGTATTCCGTGAGAAGGATGGCAATGGCACCGCTGCCTGTGGCCTGAGGATGACGAGCAAACCAAACATTCCAAGCATTGGGAGGACCAGAAGCCACTTGAGCAGTTTGTAGTAATACATGTGGAATGTGAGGGAGAACTCGTCAGAGAAATGGAGTCCATTCTTGTCAACCATCTCAACCAAAACAGTCCCAGTTGTCCTCACAGGTACTGTAGGAAGTTTTATCCGGTATTTGCCAGGACTATCATAAACTTGGTTATGTGTTATCCTTCTCTCTCCTTGGTAATTCCCAGGAACCAGTAATGTTGTCTGGATTACCAAAACAAAAATCAAATAAGAGGAAAAGAATAGCCGTTTAAATAACTAATAGGTCCTATATCATTTGTAAGGTGTCTGGTAAAGGGGGTGAAGAGAGGGCTTACAGTGACATTATAAGGTGCCTGGGATCCAGATGGAAACCTATATTTGTCCACAATTTCAAATTCCATCCAGAAATTTTTGCCTTCTTCATCACGGAAAGCCCTAGATGAAGGTGTCACAGAAATTCCCTGACGGTTGTACCTGTTCGCTACATTATTCCTTCCTTGATGAGGTGATCTCCATGCCTGAAAGAAAATAGATAAGATGATATGCCGACAAAGTACAAATTGTCATTCCAAGCTAACCTTGCACTTGATATACGTCCTACCTTGAGAGGATGATGTGGTGCAGGAGTTGAAAAACAGAAGACATTGCCATTCATGGTTGTGACAATAAGATCGAGATCATCTCCTCCATCAACATTGTCTGCCAAGACCATACTATACCTGTTCAACATAACCTCAAGATTAGAAGATATTTAAGGCGATGGTGTATTTCAAGTATGTATACTTGTGTTAAGGTTTAAGCACATCTTACGAAGTCTCGCCAATATCAACAACATCAGCACATGATGTCGGTCCGTCAATCAGGTACATATAACCATCAAATGATGTTGTAACAAGAGTTAGTCCCTTCTGTTTCTCTCCGCGTTTACTTAAATCTACTAGAAGAATTTGATTCATTACTCTCCCATGAGTACGATATGGATATGGACGAATGAATGATCCATCTTTTCCACTGAGAACATATATGTTCCCTGATAGCGTTGGAACCACAACATCAGTGTGGCCATCTCCATCAACATCACCCACTGTTGGACGCTGATAAACATACAGAAATTGTATAAATTTTGTTAGTTGCAATATTGAACAAGATACAAAGGAATTAGATTATCATTTTGAAAGGTTCAATATTATTAATGAAGAGAAGAACAGAACAACGAAAAGCAAGGGCGCCTTAAAAGAATTAAGGCCCCATTAGAACCACATTGCAATGAAATACAAAGACTATTAAACAAACCCTTGAAAGAAGGCAATGAGACACCCAAACCCTAAGAGTAATAAGACATCCATAACAAGCTTTCTAAAGTCTGACGCTTTATTGTTGGACACCCTTACATTGCACTTCTTCCAAATGACCCAACAAACCGGAAAAGGAGCCAAAAGGGGCATCTGCAACCTCTAGAAAGAGACTCCACTAAGCCAGGTATCGCCAAATGAATTCCAAACAAGAAATAGAAGTGACGCCAAATCAAGGTGGCCCAAGAACATTGGAGAAGCAAGTGGAGTCGAAGTGCAGATGGGGCAATTCAGATGAATATCTATCCCTTTGTTTGCTGGCATTGACTTGATGTAATCCTATCCCAAACCACGTCCCGCATAAAGAAAACACTCTGGACACACCTTTTCTTGCACATTTTTTACAATGTAAAATTGGGAAAAGAGTCGATAGGGATGCTCTCATTGGCAAATTTATTTGCCAACTCAAAAGGCATTTGCTCTGTCATCCTTCTAGACCCACCCATCTTCCTCATCCTTCAATGACACCTCCAACAAGTCAGAGAGTACTACAAACCCAGATAACTCCTGGCTAGGCGCCTCCTCCTAAGATGGTAATTTCCAATCATCAAGTCACTGCTAATAGGCCCCAAACTCCATTGCACCCATCCCATCCCCCCCCCCCCCCCCCAAAACAAAACAAAAAACAAAAAACAAACAAAACATCGTGCCAGGCATTAAGTAAACATTATGTCTTCCAATTGATCATCTGATTGAGTCACAGAAAGTTTTCAACATCACAGATTCATAGTGAAGAAAAACTCTATCCCCTAGTTCTAAACTGGCTGAAACAAAACAAAATTGAAATATACAGGCATGTCCCCAACGTATCTTATAGAGTTTTTCGGCCGATGTGCTCGACACTTCATATCCGTGACAGATACTGATATGTAGCTTTATTCAATCCCAATCATCCTCGCAATCTATACAAATTTCTATGTTCTTTCTTATGCCCTTCGTGAAAAGACCCCCACTCACCCTTATCATGGCAGTCTCGTCCCCTTCCACGTGATCTCTTTCATGAGTCACTTTGGTTTAGGTTTTGAGAACTTGTCACACACTCCATATTCACTGCCTGCTGATGCACACTGATAGCCAGATTAAGAGCCTTAACCATCTCTCCCCGCAATCTCTTCAGATACCTCTTGGTAAATCTGAGATCCAAATATATTCTCACCCGAGCAAGACCAAACAGACATGAATCCTTTAGACTTGAATTCTGAATGAACCTCTCAGATTGAGATCCAGACTCATCAAAAATGAATTTGGGCTGGCTGACGATAGAAATCCATCTTCTCACAAGCATATCCTAAAGAAAAGTTGATTCACAAGATTAAAATTAATAGACCTTCCTTTTTACCAGTTAACTTGAATGTTAGAATTTTAAAGTACATGAAAGTCGTCTATAAGATCAAAAGATCGCCCTTTTCGGACACCGCCATTGTTTCAGCAAAATTTTCTTGTAAATGTATTTCCATATTTCGCAATTAGTACTGTCATTTTAAATGCAGATAACCATGGATAGTTTTGGTATAAATCACTAGAAAGCATTATAGTCACCCACACCCAAAAAAGAAAATGATGAAAATTTAATCGAAAATTTGTAGCTAATTTGCCTTATATTTGGTTAGACCATAAGAATGAATAACTACATTAGCTCATAGGTATTTATTCCCCAATTTCTTTGATTTGTGTAATCTAGTGTGGAGTCCTAAATCTTTCTCCACACCAAGTATGCTCGTTTTCAAATTGCCAAAAATACCAATTTTGATTGTAATTCCTATCAATGTTTATCATAGATTCTTTCATCCATAATTTTGACTGCAGTTTCATCAATTTTACAATTTTCGTACAAATTATATTCCCAAATTTTGCAACTCATGGACCTAGCCTTTTGTGGCCTTTATAACAACCATTATAATTGAATAGCTGTCACTGTGTTAGTTCTCATGTGTCATGTGTGGTTTTAAAAATCATACGATGAATGGATTATATTGGACCAGATATGCTACCATATATGATACAGGGGAAATAGGCAATGATACATTAATACCAAACCAACAAACACATCACTTGGATGATTTTTTAAGTGACTCATTTCTTCTTCGTTCTACTCCCGAACACTTTGAAAACTCCTCAAATATCCATGGCAATAAAGAAAACCAAATTTAGAGGTATTTTAAGGCTCTCTGAAGGAAACCAAGATTCTCACTCTTTTTGCCTAAGCCAACAAAGCATAATCATCCCAACAAGCATTAAGTATTGTTCCCCCTTTTACGTTTGGTTTCTACAAGCACAAAACGTCTTTCACGAGCACATACAAGAAGTATTGCCAAAGAACTCGACAATATATAGTTTTATGTATTTCTTATGATATATGAATGAGAAGGTTAGTTTGGCACACTCTTGTATATTCACATGGATTAAAAGGTTAGGGCTCGGAGTTTGTGATGATGATCTCCCAATCATGGAAATCATCCTCACAACAATTCAGCTCACTATGACATCATTAACAAAATGCAACATTATACTGAAATTTGAATAAAACAGACAACCAAGAATGATGTTAGAATGCTCAAAGCGAGCTTATTTTATATGGATGATCTCCATGTTGGAGAAATCAAATTCACAAGAAATCAACTTGCTAACTCTATTTCATGTGAGGCCCATTAGCATCATAATAAGCTTTCTCATATATGTGTGGGCTCTTAAAATACCCAATACATATGGGACGTCACAGGCTACCATGCCCACTGATATTCATATTTAAATACTCTATAACAAATAGTATACTTACCAAGTTCTTGAGTTTTGATGCCTACCATACCATTTAAGTTTTTGATTATTTATGACTGACTGCATTAGAACTTAAAGCTAACAATTCTTCATAGGTTACCATTTTGGCATTAAGAAGAAAGGATTTGGCGTAAGCTGGTTCTCTGAACTACTAAATGAATTCACTGCAAAATGCTAAAGTATCTACTCCCTATATTTGACATGACGCAAATGTTTGATGAGAAATGAAGAAACTGAATAGTGGTAACTACCTGTGGAATGAGACTCTTTACATGCATTTCCCAAATTTCATCTCCTTGCGCAGTCCATGCAGCAACATTCCCATGAGTATCAGTTGTAACCAGTTCAATCTTTCCATCATCATTTATATCGGCCGCAATGACCGATCCCTGAATTTCAGCCATCTCAAGAGGAAACTTGTTCCTAACATTCCCTGGTGAATCACAAAATATGTGATCATTTCGGGGAATCAAAACAAAAGTGAAAACATATTTTAGGTCACTAGAGGGTTGAGAGTAGCATTGCAAAGCTGATTTCAAAGGCAGAATTCTTCCAAATGGTCCACATCTAGAAACTTGTGGCTTAAGTGACAAATAGGTGCAAATAATAGCAGAATTACAGTTTCTTCTAGACCATCACCCTAAAGTCTAAAGTCTAGAAACTACTATCCATGTGAGTCACTTGTCAGTATATTGTTGTTCAGAGTACATGGACGTGAGAAAAGGCCCCTCCCACCACACCATGTATGACAACCTTAGAAGTTTCGGGCTGTGAAAACTGAAAACCAACTTTTCCTCGTTTCTAAATTTTAGTTGTTAAGGAGAGCTGTGAATAAAGATTTGCATAACAGTGTCAGGCAGAGTTAGATGGATAAAGAGTTATATATTTAACATCCAATGATGCTATGATTTCTCTTGCAGGTTATCAGGATCATAGTAATCAATGTATCGTATAAACCTCATCGATTAACGATAGTATCTTAAATACACACACATAACTTTTGCACCGTATCGATATATGATACGTTACGATAGTCTTAAATTTAGGCTATAAATGTTTCGATAACTATTGACCAAAATGAGATCAACTTTTTCTAGTTTCACTGATTCATTTTTGCAAGTCATCTTCTTTATGTCACGAGGTTTGACTATTTACTCATAAATTGGAATAACATTGTAATTTAGAGGTAGATTCCATTTTATGTTGTGTTTGGAAATTGCTATTATAATTTATATTGAAGATTCATCAAACAACCATTCAATCATTGTCGAACACGTGGCACAAATCATCTCTCATTAGGGACAATTAACAGGTCCGATCACTAAAGCCCAAAGAGGTATTAGTAATGGACCACAATCCAGGTTAAAGGCCCAGACCTCAGGCCCAACGAATCTCTCCCCGAAAGATAGAGACGTTACGAAGGAGACAAGTCATGGCGAAAATCTCTCATTCAATGACGTATCTCAATGAAGAAGGAGACCGTTATGAGAAACGTCGGCCTTCATTGCGCCATGTATGCTTAAGTCACGTACAGTGTTAATTACTCTTATAATAAGGTAAAGAAAATAGAAAAGGAATGGGTACAATAAACTTTACAACTATATTCTGTCCAAGTTCATCTTCTTCCTCAGTTCACTGACTTAAGCATATCTAACCCTGTTTCACAATAAGGTGGTCTTTCGCAATCTAACCCTGTTTCACAAATCAGGTCTCAAGGAGAACAAATTTCGACACACCATATATCGTTATCTCCTTTTATCAACAAATTTCTACCTCGATCTCCTTTAAATTTTATTTGAAAAGATTTTACTTTTAGCATTCAAAAACAGAAAATAATATGTTCTCATCTCAAACAAAAGTGGGTGTTAGCAATGTTAGTGAATCGTAAATCGTATTGTAAATCGTAACGTGTAAGATTTAGATTTAATCGTAAATCGTATCGTAAATCGTCAGATTTTTTAATTATAATATATATATATAAGGAAATAAGGGTTTACAAATGGTTTTCTTTTGGGGATCGTTTTTTACTTTAAAAGATAAAAACATTGTCTGAAAAATAAGGGTTTAAAAATGATTATAAAGTTCTTTAAGGGTTTAATTATAATATTTAATAACAAGTATTTGTTTAGGGGTACAAAAAGAATTTCTCTCAATTCTCATACACAGACAACATATTCTCAACCTTTAGAGTTCTCTCAACTCAACTCAAACACAAAGAGCAGAAAGATAAACAGAGAGAAGTTCTCTCAAACAACGTTTCAAACAGAGGGTTTAAGAAAAACAAAGAGAAGGACGCTCTTCTTCTTCTTCAACAATTTGATTATCGACTCCTTCTTCAACAATCGGTCGAGAACTTCCTTCTCTTTGTCAGAAATGAGGGAAAGAGCTCTAGATTGTTTTCGCTTCAACAATCTGATTTTTCTTCCCGTTTTCGCTTCATATTGGTGAAGGAAGTGTTTTCGCTTCAACAGCTCGAGAAAGAGCAAATCCGAGCGGAATCTGAGCTGAATCTGAGGGATTGGCCTCGACAAGCAGTAGATCTGAGTCAGAAACGAGGGAAAGAGCTCGTGTCGGAGTGGATCTGAACCGAGCTGGTAAGTGATCTTCTTCTTCCCTTTCTTTGTTCTTCTTCTTCCTTTTGTTTTGTTTTTTTTTTCTCTGTTGGATTTCTCTCCTTTAATATAAATCGAACGAGTGTCGTTCAATCGCGCTTTAACGATTTCTTTCCTAAATCGGAGACGATTCACTCCGATTTGTTTGTCGATTCACATCGTTTGCATGCCGAGTCGAGTCAAATCGCCGATTTGACTCGCGATTTGTACCGATTCATACAACACTGGGTGTTAGCCTTTAAGACAAGAAACAAAACAAATTAGAATGAATTAAAAAAAAAATCCATGATATATATTGCATATTGTGTTTGCTAGCATACTGTCTGTTTAGGCCACCCAACCACCTACTTCTAGGATAAACGTCTTAGACCTTGACGGAAGAATAGATGCTTGTAGGTGACTCCATTATCCCTACCCTAGGATGCACGGACTCGGATACGCGTGTCATGTCGAACACGGATACAACACGGCGACTCGGCAATTTTCAAAAAAATAGGACTCGGCGACACGGTCAAACTTATTTTTTTAATGTATATTTTTTTGTAACTCATATGAACATAAAATCATAAATAATAATATTGAACAATCCAAACATATCAAAAAAATGAAAAATCAAATGCATTATAAAGTCAAGCTCAAGTAATACTCATAAAGCATAAGCAACATATTAATTTTATGGCTTATTGTGAATGCTGATTTATGATAGAATACTTGTAGGGGAGTTTGGTTAGCATAAAAGAAAAGAATAGTAACTACTCGCCCCAAAAGCACCTTATCATGGCCCACTAACAAAACCACTTCACATTACCCAATGTCCCTTACTCATTCCATAAAGTTGAGGTGGAGATGTGGAGTACGTGTCAGGGAACAACTCCCGCAACCTCTCTCTTTCATTGGCTTTATCTCCCAAAACAAGGACCAAAGCAAAGAATTGGAAACGATAAGGTTTCAGACTGATTTGAAATTGCAACTAAATCCCCTAAAGAAATATGATCTCTTTCATTTGAGAGGGAAAGCAAAACCAAACCAACTGACAAAGAAAAGCCACACTTCCCTTCCTCTTTATGTTTCTCTCTCGCTCAACAATAGATAATATAGTTGGTGCCGGTTGTGGAATCTTGTGGAGCAGCAAATCTCCCTCTCACAGCAAGTCTCTCTCTCGTCCTCCGCTCTCCTTCTTCCTTCCTCTCCTCAACACACCATGGAAAGAGAAAAGGGAACAAGGAAAGACACCTGTGGCGCGATCTCTCTCTGAGGTTCTCAATCGGTCGATCCCTTTTTTCTAATTCTCCCTTTTTTCTAGGGTTTCAAATGGTTCGATTGAAGAGGATAACAAAAGGGGATGTTATTTGCACCCCTTTTGCTACCACGTGTATGGACCGTGTCCAAGACGAGTCGGTGCCAGTCAACGAATTTTGACTGTTGACCACGTGTCAAATATGTGTCGGGTGTGTGTCAGGCGCGTGTCCGTGTCCGACACGTATTTGACACTTGATACAAGGGTTTTTCGGAGAGTCGGTGCATCAGAGTCTCTACCATAAGCTTCCAGCATAGGAATCTTTTTCATCGTTGTTAATCTCCATTTTCTCCACAGCATCACCATCTTTTTAAAAAAAATTCAACTCATCACTACAAAAATCAACACCTAGTTTCAATCAACCCACCACCACCATCATCTTCTTCTCCAAACCAGCATTTCCCAACCAATAGTAGCACCTAATGGTCATCTCTATCACCAACATGATTTCTCAGTTCAAAAGTAGAAGAAATAGTCACTAGAACAAACTAACTAACTGAGGCGTTTCCCTGTAAGTAATCAACCGTTAATAGTTCAGGAAACATAAGATCAGTGCCTTGTAAACAAAAATGGAAAGAAATTAAATACAAGATTGAGAAGCAAAGTAGCCTTTGTTCCAACCATGATGAGGATTATTTTAGTAAAGTTTAAAGAATGAGAAACAAACATAAGTTCGGAGGTTACCATGATGATCCAAAACATAAAACATGCCAAAGGACGTCCCAACCAAAATGTCCAAATTTCCATCTCCATCCAAATCAACCACAGTCGGAGATGAATATATATAAGCCCGAAAATTGCCAGTGTCTGTACTAAGATCTAGCGGAGTTGTCCACTTGACCTGCCTAGTCTCGAGATTGAACACTACGATACCGCCTGCCACATACTTTCCAATATTTATACCACCTAATTCTTTCAGATGCTCTGGGTTGTCATAATACCTGTCAACTTATGAGTAAGCCAATTAATTTACAATCAGTCAGGGAAGGAGAATAACCCATAGGAAGACTTTTCTGCAACTAACAGAAAGGCAAAAAGAAAACTTAATTTGTTCAAACAAACATATGTTTCTCCATGTTTATTGGCAAGTAATGAGGACCGTGGTAACAGATATTAGATAATGTGATTTTAACCTAGATTCTCTCTTTTTAAATATGGAAATACTTTTAAAGAAACGCATTCCCCGACAAAGGGTAAATGCAATTTCTACTCAAGGCAACAATAATTCTGTGATATAAAGAACCAGATTCTTTTCTGTCTATCCACACCAAACACCTAGGATAATTGATCATCATCTCAGACATCCAAAGTTATTCTCAAACCTCAGCCTTCCTAATTCGACATTATCCATTCTCTTTTTCCAAATCAATATTTGCACAATTAACAAAAAAGTGAAGTGATAATCCTCAATACAAACTTTGATATAAATAAAACGTGTCACTAATAGAGAAAATGTATTTCTTTTAAGTTCTCTAATGAATGCAGGGAGAAGACACTGGATCTTGGTTTTGTACAAATAGCAAGCAGGTTTTTCAATACGAGTTGTTCAGAATCATGGTTGAAATCCAAAACACAAACTTCCATAGAAAATTATTGGTTGAAGAAGATTCCAATGCATCATTGGAATCCATTGGGAATGGGAAAGATCGCCAGTGCGATTGGAACACCATTACTCTGTGACAAGGACCCACTGAGGATTGAACGACATTATCTTTAGTCAGGGTTTCCATTGAATAGGGATTGACAGATAAATGTCAAACTCTCTGTTAATAAGTTGAACAGAACATGCTTGTATTGGTTTTGGCAGAGTACGCTCAGTGTTCAAAGAAATGCATGGTATGTCAGGCATTTATTATAACCAGTATTCATTGTAATTTGAAATTTTCAAATAACGGGAAAGGCATCAAATAGTAATGGATGACAAAGCTGCATTGTGCTATTGTCAAAATTGTTCAAAAATACACTTCTCCTGATTCAATTTTTTCTCAGTCCAACGACTTAATAAACACAAGGAATAAAATATTTATTTAAGCTGAGCGTTTTTCCCCTCTTTTTTTAAAATACATGTAAGCTCAACATGTATTGTCAGAATTGCTTACCAATTTATGCTAATCTTCTATTCAAAAGTTTCATCCATGCATTTCTTTTCTGGAGCAGATAAGTTTCATGCTTGGGATTATTTTGCTAGTATGTTTGAATGGAATATTAGATGTCAAGTAATTGATAGTTAGACTTTAGCATGATTAATATGGTTTTGTCCTTTGATTGTGTTTGTGGTATCCTCCTTCCTTAATAAAATTCTAATAACATTCTAACATTGGAGGATTTCTAGAAAGAGGGAGAATTATTGTTAATGTGTACCATCTGCTCATGGGGAGTTTGGACCAACTTCTCCACTATCCTTTTCACTTTTGAAGTGGGGCCTTATTTCCTGCGAATGAAGGATTCATTGGGTGATGTCATGTAAGGTGAGAGGATTTCAATATTCTCTTGGAATACTTTATTCATTTGGATTCATTTTAGCTAACCAAAAAGGTTGTGAAAGCTTATCCAATTGGCTACTTTGTGGCTGGTTCGTTGGGATATGATGAGAGAATATTTCAGGATTCTGGCCATGAGGTGGAGCAATGATATTGGAGGTTAAAAACCATTTTTTAATCGTGTAATTTGATATAAGATTTATATTATAAAGTGGAAAATTGTGTTGTGGCTGAGGTCATTTTCTTTTCTTTTTGGTCGGGAGGTAAGTTCTCATGTTTTCTAGATTGTAAGCAATCTCAACTTTTCTTGTATCTTTTATGTTTTCTTCTAGTAATTTCTTATGTTTACCGACCAAAACAATAGTAATAATACTTAAATGTTTTTCATTAAAAAAATACATATAATGCCTACAACAAAATATTTATAAGAATGCTAATTTTTTATTCATTTATTTTTATGTTATGCATTGAACCCTAAATGCCTCTCGCGGATCAACATTTAACTTAAGCCTGATTTCTGATTTTTACCATTATGAATCATGATTCATGCTTTAACAATAGTTTTTTTTCTCTTTCTTCTTTTGATTAATCAAACAAGCACTAGTATATTGATAAAAGGCAAGTCACAAGGCAAGATAGAGCATTACAAGAAAAGACAATGACATAGTAAATAAACTATCCCAATAAAATTTGCAGACATGAAAGTCTACATTAGTGATTAAACTCCAAAGATTGATGGCAAGTACAATCAGATCTACACAGTACACACAAAAGATTCTAGACTACAAATAAACTTGTTTTACTTGAATGAAAATTTACCATTATGGGAGAAAATACTAATATTGTCACATGACAACTTAAGAAACCATTGCTTGTCAAATAAATTTACAGTGTATATTCATTTAAAGCGACTTTAATAAAGAGATTCACACAAGAAGTATCAGAAATATAACGAAAATAAAACTTACTCGTGATCAAAAAAATATGAGACAGCAACAACCATTTCCGATATCCCATCATTGTCAATGTCTGCTATGACCTGAGGGTACAAAAGAGATAAACAATCATCAAAACTAAGGAGAATGAGACAGAACACATTAATAACGGACAAACTCATATACATAATATACTAACAGGAGTGCACAGGATATGTGAATCAATGTTCACATAATCCTCCAATTTCTCATGTTTTTCTTCAGTCCATTCCTCATCTCCCCACAAGGATTCGTCAACATAATCATCGTAGTCGTAATTATACTCATCGGCTAGCTCTTCATTATCACGGAATAATTCAAATGATGAATCAGCATCTGCTTCCAGACCTTCATCATTTTCAACAGTAGCAATATGTTCCATATTAGATATGGGATCAGCATGTTGTTCCCCTTTCGAATCAGAATCTGCAAGAAGACGTCTTCCAGAACTTCTTGTACTATCCACTTTGGCAGTCGAATTGTCCACTTTGGTAGTCGAATTGTCCACTTTGGTAGTTGAATTGTCCACGTTGGTAGTTGAATTATCCACTTTGATAGTTGAACTGTTAGTGCTGGTTGGCAACTTAATATCTGGTTCTGTATGAACAGCATTTAGCTTCTCTTCGTTCTCTGGCTTGGATCCGCTACCTGAGGAGCTACTGTTCGCTTCATTGGTGGAAAACACTGAAGAATCTGATCCTGGTGTACTTCCATTTTTCCCGGGAAACATATCGACACCTGAGGCAGTCAGTTTTTGCATATAGAACCAAAATAATTGTTCCTCAGAAAGGGAACATAAACTGGGCACCAAATGTCTGAAAAGATCATGATTAAAAAGTTCCCTTCTTTTTAGAAGGTAAAAAACAAAGAATCAACGATTGTTTATAAATCACTTAAGTATGATATGTGAAACTTTGGAACATATTTTATTATTTATTTTTAAAATATCAAACTTTTATTGTATAGTTCGCATTACAGAAGGAGAGATATAAGCAGAGAACATGAAAAGTAAGGCACACTAGCACCTTCCAGTTTATAAAGACCGATTCAAAAGATACTCCTCTAAGATCTGGCCATGCCAAGCCTAGTTTGAAACAGGGACAAGCATCTCCAATTCTCCATCTTTTCTTACATCTCACTCTTGGAACACTCTTCAATTCCTCTCTAGCCAAATAGTCCAACAAGTACGTAACTGCATACTGGACAAACTTCCAAACCAATTTGCCAACGTCTACAAATATTTAACCTCTCAGATCATAGAAGCCACTTGAAAACGATATAAGAAATAATTTCACGCGGCCTTTGTAAGCAGATACCTTGAGAACCAAGTAGTATATGGTATCTTCAACATAAATACGCTCAATATTCACATCCCTTCTTCTCGACATATCTCTAGTTGGAAAGAGACAACAAATGAGATTTTTTACCTCCACTTTGGATGAGACCCATACTCCAGATACATTCAGATTAAAAAAACCAAAGTTGTGAGTGTTTTCTGCTTTTCCTTGATAATTATTCAGTGGATCATCATTTATTCAAATTATTAGTTTTAGTAATATTCATCTTTTAGAATCTAAGGGGATAACAAAGACTTCTAAATATCAGAAATGCAACGTTTGTTAGTTGTTCCATAATAAGATTTACATAAATTGAAGGCAATATCCTCAATAGGCACATGCTTTTTTCTTTTTTCTTATTTTTTTTAAATGGATCAAAATCACCACAAATAGCCAATGACTTTCACAAGTAACCTTCTTGTGTCGGGTTCGCCGTGAAGAAATTGCTATGCAAATCAATCACACACAAACACCGAGATATACATGATTTGGCAAGTTGCTTACTCCACAGTTAATGATAGATCGCCGCTTGCGATTCACTATAATGGTGATGAAGATGAGAGATTATAATCAATCCCCAAAACCCTCTGCTCTATGTTGTTTTTTTCTCTTTCAAAGCCCTAGAATTCTCAATTGGTTATTGCAGAAACCTTTACAAACGCTATATATAATCCAATAAATAAAAAATGAAAAAGCCAAGAAAGACCAAAATATTGTTTAAAATTAAAAAAAAAAAAAAAAAAATTTAAAAATCTCAAAAAGTCTTATACAAGAAAATGACATAGGTTATAACCTAGTATTGAGTGGTTAGAACAATATTAACAGTTTGATTCTAACCTATATTTGCTCAAATCCTGTACAACATCGTTGTTGGTACTAACCAAGGTAAGTGTGTTATTCACAAAAAGTACAACAGGAACCTAGTTTCTAACCCCCTCAATACTAGGAGCTCATTCTTGACTTGTGACGCATAAAACTACAGAAATATCCTATCTTTCCAATCCGATGGCAAATTGTGTTAGTCACCAAAGTGTTTCACAGGCTCTTATAAAAGTTCCAACTCGTGACTAAAAATATTGGATGGTGGATAAAAAACCGGTACTTTTAGGCTGCATTAGAAGCAAGTGGTTCCAAGTTTCACCTTCTTTTGGCACAAGTGTTCCGGTTTCATTTGTCAAAGTCACATTACGGTCCAAAAGTAAAGCTATATCCGCTATTTGTTTTCAGGAATGCAAGGCTCTATTAGAGTGAAGTATTGATTGAGCTAGGGCACATTATGTCTGATCAACAAACCACCATACTTAAAGGGTAGCTCTAAGGAAGAAACTAGGCACTGAACTGAGATATAGCAGCGCTTGTCATTCAGGTTTGCTCAATTGGAGCAAAATGAAAAGACTCTTAATTGGAAGGTGTTAAACAGCTGAAGCTAAGATCACAGGAATATGATGACTCTTTTAATGTGCAAATGTGTTCGTCAATCACACCATATTTTTCATTTCCAGGAAAAGATTCTTGTTCCCATGAGTACGAAGGATGAACAATATCCTAAGTTAATAGCACTCTACCATTGCATTCATATCCAAAGTGAGTTTAACTAAGATTAAGCCACCACCAGATTCAGGACTCGAAATATCGTGCACAAATGCAAAACATCGTGAAATTCCATACATTCTAAAAATATCACTAGGACTACACTGCTTAGGATCTCTGGTTTATTTACTTAAACCAATTAAATAGTTGTGTTTTCAATCATCTTTTAACCATTTTATGATGAGGTTTTCTAAAAAATCAATTTTTTTTATTTCATTTACTTAATTTATGCACATGGAAGCTATGACGTGCAACACGTTCTTGAGCACTAGTAATACTGCAATAGTAATAATAAATACTATTCTCAGACCTATGAGATCCCATAGTACTTACCAGACATTGACTTTGTCTCAGCAGCCTGTTGAATAAGTTCATCATCGTGGACATCAGGATGAGAACGATCAATGCCATCAGCTTGTAACCCTACATACCAATCTTTACGAACTTTTCTCCGGGGTACTTCCAACTTATCCACCATCAAGTAACCTGATGCCCTAATATATAAAACCATACAAATCAGAATTCTAAAGAGACAATTACCAAAACAACAAGCACAGCACTGCCATCTAAAAGAACCATATAATTATATGCGAGATATCTACCTGAAAAATAGCACTTCACCATTGTATGTAGCCAATGCTATTTCTCTTATGCCATCCTTATCAATATCAAATAAGAGAGGACTTGCATGAACAGTTGACTGGTGAAATGCGGGCCACCCTGGTAAGACATAATACATGATGGTCACCATTCACAAATTTGATAAACTTGTCTTTTTAAGACTATTACATAATAATAGCCACATTATCATTCAATCGTGTAGTACATCCAAAGTTCAACAAAAATTAGGAGTTATTAAAGCATACCCGGCATTTTATCTCCGTCAACACCTTCTAGCACTTCCAAGTAGTGAACAAATGATGGTACCACTATATCCAGCTTTCCATCACTGAAATCCAAATTGGTCATATTTATTACAATCTCCTTTCCAGAGTAGCAATAACACTTGCACAAGTATAATTTGAAAAGGTCAAAAATTGAAAAGGGGGGATACCCATTTTACCTGTTAACATCAGCGATCAAAGGGGTTGCATGTATGCTCGAACTAACTTCAGTCTGCCATCTTAATTCCAAGCTCCGCGGGCATTGTGTGTTCAACAGAGAATCTTCATCTCTATAATTGAAGAAACAAAAAAAAAATTTGACAATTCTTGAAGTTTAAAGATGCAATACAATAAAACAAATAAATGAAGAAGTGAGAAATGATATACACAAAAAAATTTCCACCAGTTGAAATCAAGAATTGAGGGAAGGATCGAGCTTACACATTGGGATAACCGAGGGCGTCATCAGTGGCCTCTCTGGAGCGGAACTTGTTCGTCTTTGTGTCGTTGGTTTGAGACTCTCCGCATACGAAATTCAATAAAGAAGAAGAAAAAGAAGAGGAGAGAATGAAACAGAAGAGAATCAATTTCATCGACAATGACTTCATTGGATTGGATTGGACAGGATCGAAATAAATAAAATACGATCCAAAGAGAACGAAACGAACGGATCAGAGGATGACTTAGAAGGGGTTTTATGGAGAAATAGCGGGAACGGAAACCCCAAACTAAACTAATAAACTAAGGCTTTCAGAAGAGAAGAGATGGAAGACGACCTTGGTCGAGTTTAAGACATGGAGGAGTCCATTGCATTTACAACAGTTGAGATTTGGAAAGACGAGGGCAACTGAAAACTCATATTACTGTCTACACCCTATATATTATCTTTGTTCCACCAGGAACTTTTTATTTGGGTCATTTAGAGGATCCCCTCCATAATAGGCCAATTAAGACCTAGGGATGGCAGTGGGGCGGATTTTCACGGATATCCGTCCCACTCGCTCCGTTTGGGGCGGATTTGGTTAAGGTTGTATGGAGATTGGGGCGGATACGGATATCCAAACTGTATCCGTTTATTATTTGGGGCGGATATGGATTTGGCCATATTCGCCCCACGGATATTCGTTTAACTGGTAAAATTATAAAAATACCCTTAAACTATATAAAGGGATTAAACCCTAGTTCCATTCTCATCTCACATTTTCAGTTTCTTACTCGAAGAGTCGAAAACTCGAAATCAAAGATCCACTCTCATATCACATTCTCAGTTTCTCACTCGAAGAGTCGAAGTCGAAGCCTCTGCCTCTCACAATCGCGGCGTCGCCTCTCATAGTAGCCTCGAAGAGTCGAAGTCAAAGTCGAAGCCTCTAACAGCGACAGACCCAAAGCTCTCACAGTCGAAAACGAAGCCTCTCACAGCAACAGACTCACAATCGCTCAACGCTCGGCGCTCGTCGGTCGTCGCTCAACCTCTCCTCTCCTCTCTGTATATCATCTTCAGGAACTCTCCTTTCTCTCTCTGTATTTCATCTTCTTTGTGTCAAATCTTCATTCATTCTCAAATCTTCTTTGCAGTGAAATTGGGGGTTTATCTCTTCTTGAAAATAGACGCGAGTGGAAGAAGACAGGTCATCTCCACTGTCATCAGGAACAAGAGAGACCATTGCTTAACTAATCTACACAGGTAACCATTGCTTCACTGATCTACAAAAGAGCTTATTAAGTGGGGACTGATCTATAGTTAGGTTGGATTTGTTATGTTTTTTAGGTGCTTTCTGGTTGGGTTTTTGCTAGTATGCAATGGAAGGTTTTGTTTTTTGTTTATTTATAAGCTCAAGGCTTTTTTAAGATCTTCTCTTATGATCTAATGAGAATTTTTTGTATTGTTGGATCACTGAAAAAGTTCATTAAGAAATTTATTAATGTCAGGTGAGAGCTTGCTTTTAGTGTTGCAATTTTGTTTCCTTGGCACAAACACTTGTTGATTGTATAATGATGTTTGCATCACCAAGGAAGAATGAATTTGTAACATGGCCTTGAACTGGATCTTCCATGACTATAGAATTGTAGTCCAAATAACAAATGTCAATTCTAGTCTGTGAATGACCTGGTAGTTTTAGCACCATTCCAACACCAGACAAGGTAGATTTGTTGTAACAATGCACCCCAGTGATCACATTTGCTTGACCACCTAGAATAACTTCAGTATGGCTACTGCACTGTCGTTGTTAGCTAGATCAATCCCTATACCTGAAAGTAAGGTTCCAATGGGTATCTAAATAGCCTATATGAAATCACATTTTGTCCATATTGTAGCTAGGTTATTAAACTTGTTAAATCATCCTCTCGCGAAACTCAAATGTTTTTTTAGTACAATCATTTTGAGAATACCATCTTTTGAGGAGTATTTGTTTGTTTTTAATATCATATCACATTTACATTATTTAATTTCTTGAGGGACGAGCTACTAATTGAAAATAGAATGCACCAATCCGAAAAAACTGAGTAGAATAAGAAAAGTAATAATGAAGGTATATGCGCCTAACCTATATAGTTCTATTGATGCCACCTTACTGTTATGGATTTCTAGCCTAGTAAATCTTTGTGTTGGATCCAAAAGGCTGAAAACAACAGGCGAGTAATTAGTACTTGTAGGAATTGACTCTCAAAATTATAACAAGTTCACTTATGTTTTGCATAATGACTCTATACCACTTGGGCTGGCTCGACTCCAAAAGCTTCCTAATCATGAGTTTATCTTTAGTGGTTGATTTTATGTGCCACTTATTACCATTTCATCACCTAATGTTCAAATCTTTATTATAAGTTGATTGATCGCCTAAAATGTAAAAAGTTTAATATTGATCTAAACATGATTTGAATAGAGTTTAATGGTTTACCGAAATTTAAAAGTTGTATTTTGCTATGATATGAGTATTTTTTCTACATTTAAAAGTGTAAGTTGTTTAATGGTAAAATTTCTACAATGATATGAGTATTTTGCTACATATATGGTGGTGTGATATGAAAGTTTTATCATTTTTTGGATCTGATTTTTATTCGAGATTTCTCTAACTCATTTTTTCTTGTTTAATTAACTAGCATGTTTTGCCTAACAACCATTAACATCTGACATCTCCAGTATGGAACCTCAAGTCTCATTGCTTTGTGTATGACTTTGTTTATTTGATTTTTCTGTATTTTTTTTTATTTTCTTTTGGAAATAATCTCTTATGATTTCTTTTGTTTTCTTGATGTGTAGAATATGGCAGAAGAGAGTCCCAGAACATGTGAATCTCAACATTCTATTGGTGATAGTGGCTCTCATCCAATACCCGTGATTGTGAATAATTTCCAATCACCCGAGGTACAATCAAATCCCACTCCTCCCACCGATGTTAATAATAATGTTCGTGTACCACCACTACCCCCCAAAAGTAAGAAAAAGAAAGTTAACAACTCCAGCATGGAATCACTTTACATTGATAACCAAAAACGGTGAAGAAAAAGCTAAATGCAATTATTGTGGTGTTTTGCTTGGAGGGGAGACTAGGAATGACACAAGTCATTTAAATGAGCATATTAAAAGATGTCTAAGGAAGAGGGGTGGTCAAGTTGACATTCGATAATCTATATTGAGTACTTCAACATCGGCTGGGTCAATTGTTGTTACTGCTTCTGGCTTCGACCAAGAGCTTGCAAGAGAGGCTCTTGCAAATTCAATTATTTTGCATGAGTGCACCCTCTTGCAATGGTTGAACACAATGGTTTTAGAATGTTGTGAATATCTTTTTTATTTGTTTTATGTTTGCTTATTTTTTTAGTAAAATAATAACTTAGTTTTTTTATCTTATGACAGATTAAACTTTAACATCACCATATCAGAGGTCAACTTTTGAAGATGATGCAGATCCTCCTGAGGTAAATAAGTATTTAAATAAGTCTATAATAAACTAATGATATCTTAGGCTTTGCTAAAATGGATAATTTTATTTGTAGGAACAAAGTTGCATGTTGATTGAATGATCCAAAAGTTTTTAATGTTTTTTTATTTCAACGACTTGATGGAGGTAATGTAAAACAACACCAAATTTTCTACTTGTCTTCATATGCCTTTTTTTTTAAGAAACTAACTTAGAAATATTTTTTATTATTTCAGATTGGCTAAGTTCTTGCAACAACAAAAGAGAAAAAGAATGATTAATTGTCTTATGGTTTTTGTTATTTTCTTGGGTTAATGTGTAGGTTTTAAGACTTGAAATTCAGGTTTATTATCATGTTTATTATCAGGTTTTGTCCAAGATTATGTGTTTGTGGCACAGATTATGTGTTTGTCCAAGATTATGTGTTTATTATCAGGTTTTGTCCAAGATTATTATTAGGTTTTGTGTTTATTATCAGGTTTTGTCCAAGATTATGTGTTTGTGTTTATTATCAGGTTTTGTCCAAGATTATGTGTTTGTGTGCAGGTCTTGTGCTTGTGCTTGTAGCACAGTGGCAGGTTATGTGCTTGTGGCAATTTTATTATAATGTGCTGCTTTCATAAACAGCAGACCCAAATTATGGATCGGGGCGGGGAACCGACAACCCAACAACAGAACCGCAAACCCGTAAACGGGTTGACAGGGCGAGGCGGATATCCGCCAATCCGTACGGGGCGATTATGGTTTTTAATTAAAATTATAAACGGATTGGCGGGGCGGATTTGGGGATCCGCTTTTCCTGACGGATCGGGGATGGATTTGCTCAAATCCGCCCCACTGCCATCCCTATTAAGACCAAATTGTTCAAATATTAGTGGACCCCTCACTTTTTGGTTAGCCGTGGTCTCCCCATCCTGACCATTATCTTTCACATGTATCAGGCACATGCTTCCCCATATATTTTCATAATGGCATAAGTACCAATACATATGCACCTCCAATGTTATAAAAAAAAATTAGCGTCCCTCCCCCCCAAATTTATTCTTCCATCAATCAATCCCCTCTTTACAGACGCAAAAATTACAAACTTCTTCAAACCAAACCAAACCCACCATGGGAATTCATCAAGCAGAAAGAAGAAACACAAATATCTAACAAATCCACATCCCTCACAACACTCAAGTTGTTTTTCGAAGCTCACAACTCTCTTATGGTCTTATGCTGGTATTCTTGTTCATTCAACAACATTGACGCACCCTGATCCTTTGCCTCATACTTCTTGTTGTACTTGTTCAAGTTCTTTGCAATTTCATCCTCATTCTCAGCACTCAAGAAAGACGGTGGTCTTGGATGCCACAAAGTTTTGTGTGCATTAGCAAATATCTCTATCATTTCTTCATCTTCTTCTTCACTTTTTGGGTTATGTTGTTCTTGATATCATCATCATCATCATCATTTTTCTTTTCTTTATCATAGAGATGGAGATGCCAATTTGGTGCATCTACAACCATTACTACTTACTCGTCACCATGGGTAGGAGCTCTCCATTTTCATGGTAAGTGACATACAAAATTTGTTTAGAATTCATCAACAAATTAGTTTAACAAACAAAAAATGAACCCTAAGAAGAGTAAACATCGGCCGGTTAAAGGACTAGTAATTTTTGGTACCTGAAATGGTTGTAACAAAATTGCATCTCTTGGCGGGTGTTGTAGTATCTGAAGTATTGAGTGGAACGATTGTCTTCTTTTCGAATTTCCCTGACTTGGTTCTTCCATAATGCGTAAAAAATTTCATCTTTCATTAGGCTTGTATTAGTGTGACTTGTTCCTTTCGTGCTGCTGCTATGGGTCCAGGAGCCTCAAAGATCAATGCTGAAGAATAATTCAATGAAGAAGGTCCAACAATAGGAGTTGTCACAACATTGCTACTAGCACCATTAATAGAAGTAGATTTCTTGAACTTCTTTCTTACCAAAGCCGCCAACTTGGTTGTAGACTATGGTGTTAAGGACTTATCAGTGCTTGACTTCAAACCATTAGGATCATTTCCTCTCTCGAGAGCTAAAAACTTAGGTGACTTGGACTTGGGAGAAATTGATGGTGTCAATGAAGGTTTATGTTGTTATGATACAGTTTTTGTGGCGACCAAGACCATCATTGAGATGTGGATGAGAGGGTGAAGGGGGAGGTTGAAGAAGATGGATGAGAGGTTTTGATTAGAGCCTTCAAGGTCATCTTTGAGATATGTTTTCTGAAATTGAGGGTAACACTAATTTTTTTATAACAGTGGGGGTGTATTAGGGGTGGGCATCCCGTCTCGTCCCATCCCAAACTTATTTACTTACCATTTATTATTATTAATTTTTAGTATTTCAATTTTATAACTGAAGATAAGTCAATTTGACATAAAGTTTGGAATTATTATTATTTCAACAACCAAAAAACATAATAACTAAAAATACCATTTATTTTAAATGGGTTTTATTGAGATGTGGACATTTAATTTATGAACAAATATCATGACATTTATCATCATATCCAATTGAAAAGCATGATTTTTCATTACTATGCACATAAAGAAGAATATCCTCCAATTGTCTTGCATTATTAAATAATTTATAATAATAAGGATTTTAACTCCGCCCGTTGCAACGGCCGGTCCCAAGCCCGGATAAAGGAGGAGGGTTGGTGTTAGGCTTGTGATAGCCAACCGTAAAAAACCCCCCATCACATCCTTTTCATGGATATTGGTTCAAAAAGATTAATGCAGAAGGATAGGGCGTCCCCCGCTATAAGCGACGCGCTGCATCTACGCTCGGGTGTAGTGACAAATGAGCAAGGCGCGCTGCAGCGGCGCCCGGCTGTAGTGTTAAATAGGCAAGGGTTCTCGCACCATTCTGGACAGGGGCGAGTAAAGAAGCTAGTCCAGATTAGAACTAGAGATAGAATGATTAGATTAACATCTTGGAACATAGGAACCTTGACGGGAAAGACAATAGAATTAGTGGATGCCCTGCGTAGGAGGAAAGTAAACATAGTTTGTCTTCAAGAGACAAAATGGAAGGGGAACAAGGCTAAAGATTTAGGAGGAGGGTTCAAACTCTTCTATTCTGGTAAAGATGGCTCTAGGAACGGAGTGGGAATAGTGGTAGATAAAGTTTTTAAGGATGCAGTAGTCGACATTAGGAGGTTTGGGGATAGAATCATAAGTATTAAATTAGCTTTAGAACTAGAGATAGTGCATATTATTAGTGTGTATGCACCCCAAGTGGGTTTGGACGAGGAGACTAAGAAAGATTTTTGGGACTCTTTAGAGGAGTTAGTACTTGGAATTTCCTCTTCCGATAGGGTTTTCCTAGGCGGGGATTTGAATGGCCATGTCGGTAAGGATAGAATTGGGTATGAGAGGGTACATGGAGGTCAAGGCTTTGGGGATCGAAACACTGTGGGGATTTCTATTCTAGATTTAGCTTTAGCTCAGGATTTTGGGATCGTAAATACTTTTTATAAGAAGAGGGAAGATCACTTGGTGACCTTTGCGAGTGGGCGTAAGAGAAGTCAAATTGATTATTTTCTTGTGAAGAGACACGATTTAGGTAGGTGTAAAAATTGTAAGGTTATACTAGGGGAGTGTCTGACAAACCAACATAGGCTGTTAGTTCTCGATTTTTGTCTTAAGAGTAGGGGTCGTATTGCTATAGAACAGGTTAGACCGAGAATTAAGTGGTGGACCTTACAGGGAGATGTGTGCCAAAGATTTAGAAAGAGAATTTTGGGTGGCCAGTCAGTTTCAGAGGGTTGGGAGAATCTAGAACCAAAGGATAGGACTAGTAGCGCGGATCTTTTTGAACATTTGGCAAACCGAATAAGAAGATGTGCGAAGGAAGAGTTAGGACAGGCCAAAAGAGGAGGTTTCTATGGTAACGAGACATGGTGGTGGAACGCGGATGTGCAACAAACCATTGCGGAAAAGAAAAGATGCTTTAAGGTGTGGCAAAAAGATAGGGGCATAGAGTCTTATGAGCTTTATAAGCAGGCTAAGAAGTTGAGTAGTAGAGCAGTAGGGGAAGCTAAGAAGAGAGCGTATGATGCTCTTTATAATAGGCTAGGTATGAAGGAAGGGGAGAAAGATATTCTCAAGATAGCTAAAGCTAGAGAACGAAAAACTAGGGACTTGAGTCATGTTAAGTGTGTTAAGCATGAGGATGGAAGAGTTTTAATGCAGGATAAAGCTATTTTAGATAGATGGAAGGATTACTTTTGGAACCTACTCAATGGAACACATGTAGGGGAGTTAAACTTGGAGGGGTATGCTTCACAGGAAGGGAGAAATCGCGTGTTCCATCGCAGAGTTAGTGCCACAGAAGTGAGAGAAGCTTTAAAAAGAATGAAGACAGGGAAGGCCGTTGGACTTGATGATATACCAATTGAAGCATGGAAATGTCTGGGAGAAGTTGGGATTCAATGGCTAACTAAGCTCTTTAATAGGATTTTGGAAACTAGAAAAATGCCAGATTCATGGAGGCATAGCATTGTGGTACCAATTTATAAGAATAAAGGGGATATCCAGAATTGCTCGAACTATAGAGGGATAAAACTTATGAGTCATACGATGAAACTTTGGGAGAGGGTTATAGAACAAAGACTTAGGAGTTTAACCACGATTTCGGAGAATCAATTTGGATTTATGCCAGGTAGGTCTACTACGGAGGCCATCTTCCTGCTTAGGCAAACTATAGAAAAATATCGAGAGGCACGTAAGAGTTTGCATATGGTTTTTATTGATATGGAGAAAGCATATGATAGGGTCCCCAGGGAGTTAATTTGGTGGGTGCTTGAAAGGAAGAAAGTGTCTCAATGTTATGTTGATATCATTAAGGATATGTATGAAGGGGTTGTAACAAGTGTTCGCTCAGTAGGTGGGATGTCTGGTGAATTTCCAGTGTCAGTAGGACTACATCAAGGGTCGGCATTAAGTCCATATCTCTTTGCTTTGCTCATGGATGAGTTGACGAGACATCTGCAAGAAGATGTACCTTGGTGCATGTTATTTGCAGATGATATTGTCTTAATGGATGAGACTAGTGCAGGTTTAGGTAAGAAATTAGTTAAGTGGCGGGAGGCTTTAGAGAGTAAAGGTTTTAGAATTAGCCGTTCGAAGACGGAGTATCTAGTGTGCAACTTTGGGTGTGAACCAAGAGGGAGAACTACTGCAATTGAGATCGAAGGTGTCGAGGTACCAGAGTGCGAGGCTTTTCGATATCTAGGATCTATAATTCAAAAGAATGGGGCTATTGGAGAAGATGTAGACCATAGGATTAAAGCTGGTTGGTTGAAATGGAGAATGGCGTCAGGAGTATTATGCGATAGAAGGATGCCTGCAAGGCTAAAAGGGAAATGCTATAAGACAATTGTTCGACCAGCCATGCTATACGGTTCAGAATGTTGGGCTACTACGGGACAACATACGCATAGGATGGCAGTAGCAGAAATGCATATGTTAAGGTGGATGTGTGGCAAAACTCGTAAGGATAAAATTAGAAACGAAAGAATTAGGAGATACTTAGGTGTAGCGCCCATAGAGGAAAAAATTAGAGAAAGACGTTTAACTTGGTTTGGTCATGTGCGGAGAAGACCAAGCATGGCGCCAATTAGAAAATGTTTAGATTGGCAAGTTAATGGAGGGTGTCGACGGAGGGGACGACCGTTGAAAACTTGGATGAAGACGGTGAATGAAGATATCATTGAGCTTGGATTAGGCGAGGAAATGTGGGAAGATCGCATTGCTTGGATAACCAAAATCCATGTAGCCGACCCCGAAAATCTCGGGAATGGGCTTTGATGATGATGATAATAATAAGGATTTTGGTCAATAATGATACTATGTTGTTAACGATAGTTTGTTTCTGTCTGATATAACTAAAATAGAATACCACATTGCTATATCCTTGCAATAATAAAAAGAATTGTAATTTTTAATTTGGGTATTCGATAATAAAATGAATTTGTATTCTTAATTTGGATATTTAGTTGCATTAGAATAAAAAGTCTCACTCTTATTTTTTGATATAAAGTTTTAACAAACTTTTTTATGGCCTTTGAACGATGCTCTTCCCACCCCGTCCCGAATGGGTTCGGAACGGAACGAGGTCGGGATGAGGTCTATCCCGTCCCAATCCTGAACGAACGGGATGGAATAGGGATGAGGTTCACCCCGTCCCGTGCCCACCCCTAATATATCATCAAACTAAGTTCAAAAAAATATTTTTTTAGGATAACCAAAGGGTTATCATCCCAATGAAAACAATGTTATACTATTGAGTTGCAAAGGTGAAGTGGAACTATCTCTAGATGATTTTATGTTCTCATGAGGAAAATCCCATCTTAGGGTAATAATATAATAAAATCATTGCCAGTCTGATAAAAAAAATCATGAAGCTTGCACAATCAAGCGAACTGTACTAAAACATAACATCAAAAATATATGGGGGCACGTGCACGACACATGAGAAAGATAACAGACATGATCAGGAGATCACGGCTGACCAAAAAGTGGGATAATCGATTCAGACTTGGGAAGCAATTGTTATCATCAAACCAAAGTCAAAATTTTATCGGGCAATTTTTCAATCAACATATCGCATAGAAAACAAGTAATCCAAAAAATTAACAAAACAATTAGAGCTAACGGGGTTCTTGAACATGGGATTCTATCAGCAAAGATTCAACAATAAGCAAAAAAAATCATCGAAATAAAGAGATGAAAAATGAGCCGATGAAAAACCCTAGAAAGTGAGAGATTGAAAACTTGCCATCCGAATGTAGGGATTATCCCCAAGACACAATTCCCTTATAATGGGGAAATATGCACATTCTCATCTTTGTGCTTCATGATCTCTAAGCAATCTATGTGTCATAGTTTATTGTATGTTAACTAAGATTTTCTTACTTTAATTCTTCATTTAGGTAGCAAAGTAGAAGAAGAATGAAAGCAAGAAGACATTGTGATGCTCAAACCCTAAAGGAGACGAACGAGGACTGGTAGCGATACCGCGCTAGTTGTCATTTTAATACAACGACGACAAAATAGAGAGAGAATAGAAGGTGAATATAGCAGGTAACACCAAGACTTACTATATTCATACACACCTTCCACTTTGTGCCAATTGTCTTTGTCCTTATCCAAATTGGTAACAAGTGTCACCGACATACTGTACGAAGTTTATAAGTACCACCACAAGTTGAAAAAAGATTCCTAATTAATTTTCCCTAAAGAGTTTTTTGTTATTGATGCAAATTGACTCGTATTCGAATTAAGTTAATGAAAATAATAATTAATAACAAAATTGTTTTGTGGTTAAGATGTTAGGAAATCTTGATCACTGAAAAAAAAAAAATACCTTTCACACACCTAACAAAAAAATAGTTCTGAAGTGTGCCGGAAAGCATATTGTATTTAAACATCACCTAGTTTAGGTAAATAATTACTTTTTTTTTTATCAGTATTCTGCAATCTAACAAACTTCACTCGAAAAAAATTAATTGCACATTGACAGCTATAACTTCGAAAAAATCTTCACTTCAATAAAATAACTGTAAGTTCTAATATAAAATTAGCAATAGTAGAAGAACATGTTTATAGTTCCTCTAAAAGCTTTATAAACTTCTTACACTAATATTACTACCGGGATTTTGCTAAAACTCTCTAATATATATACATGTGCCATATTGTCCTTTATATTTCATCTTATGTGCTAAAACTAAAATTTGTTGAATCTTGAGATTCATTGTGCTTGTTACATCTTATATCATATACATTTGTACTTAAAAACTAGTATGCGTAGAGATACTATCTTTATAGCATTTTAAATATAAATAAAACAATATCATGATTTTTGAATTGAGTATTTTTCAGCTATTTACAGTTAGCTTTAACCTTTTTTAACTTTACTTTTAGTTTAACAAATATGTAACTTTTTTACATATATGGCTAACATGGAGGGAATGAATGAGTGTCACTGTTTGGATATCTTTAACTACCATTTCCTTTTTAAATAAAAAAAATGACTGACTATAGACATTAATTAAGAGAGAATGAATTGATATCGGCCAAGTGTTAAATTATTATTCATAATTCCATTGCATTAAAGTTCATTGATTACATTTGGGGTGAATTAATTATTGTACCCAAAATGAGTAATGTCTCCATCTAATCTCAATATATAATGCCATGTTTGAGTATCCCTTAAATCGCATTGTCTTTTAAATCCAAATTTAGTAGAGTTCACATTCCTCTTTGAGTGGAGAACAAAGAAAGTGATTCATTGCCAAATAATGGTGAATGGTTCATTTCATTTGAAGCTAAGTTTTCACGTATTGATCCTTCACTGGTGAGGTCTACATCTCTGTTTGTAAAATTTGATTCTTATTTTCTAGATTGGGTTTTAGGTGATCAAGTTTAATACACTTCAATGGAGTCTATGCCTGAGTTTGATCCAAATGGTAATCCAATTCAAAAATATTCAATGGAGTTTGTGTTGAGTTTGATCCAATTAGCAATCCGGTTCAAAACACTTCAACGAACTTTATGTCTGATTCTGATCTAATTGGTAATCCAGTAGATGGTTAAGATTCAAATATTGTCAACGTGATGTTCTCAATTTCAATGATGTAGATTACTCTTCAAACAAATTTTTTATGTTGGGGATTAGCAACCCCTGCTTGATCCAAGCATGTCATTCAACGCAGTGGTTGAACCGTACTATGGTAAATTATTTTTGCTTAGATACAAACAGTTCAACCTTTACAACGACTAGCTCTTATCCATTATTTGGTTCAAACTCCATTTCTCTAAATTTTGGGAGATCAATGAGACCAAACCCCCTTTTATGCAAATACATCATTGGCTAGTTTGAGGGATCTTATGTTATTCAAAATTGTGATTGTCTTATCCTCAATAACCATGAAGAAATCAACGTCCTTTCGTACAACAATCCAAGATTTCTATGCATGTTTGATACAACTTCAATAACTCACAACCTCAGTTTCCTGGCTCGATCTATGATTTTCAATTTAGTTCTGGTGATACCTACTTACAAGACTATGAAGGCCAATTTTCAACCAAAACTTCTTTTCCTAAGCAATACCAAAGAAATAATGCTCCATTTAACAACAACCAATCCAATTTTCAATTTAGCTTATACGACACCTAAATACAAGATTATGAAGGTCAAAATTTAAGGTTCAATGATTCTCTGAGTGATTCAATTTATTTCTCGCTCGAGAGTTATCAATCAAACCTTATTCCATTTAACAACAATCAATTTTGTCATAATTACTTGCTTCCAAGTCAGGAGTTGCTCACAAATACACCCTCCATGGCTATTGCACTTAATTCTAATTGTGTAGCACCCACAACCAATGTCCCACAACTTGGTTAGTGTGTTATTGTCGAAAAACCATATGTGTGTTCAATATGTGTATTAGTAGTTTTACCAATTCTAAAGCCTTAGGAGGGCATATAGGCTTTCATAATAGGGAAAAGCTAAAGGAAAGAAATAAACATAAGGGTGTACTGATCAGATTGGCAGAAGTGTCATTCGGTGGTAACATTTTGCCGGTCAAATTAGCAGAACAGTCAGTCGGTGGCAACAATGTGGATCTTGTTTGTTTTCTAAGTCAACCCATAGAAAAAACTCGACCTTGACATGGCTCGGGTAGAAAAATTGATGCCTCTACTAAAGATAATTCTTCCAAATGTTGTGGCCAAGATAAGAAGAATATTTAGTTAATGAGAATGTTCCTACAAAAATGAGTTTTAAAAATGAAGGGCAAAACGACAAGGATGAGGTAAATGATAAGTTTAGTTTGACGCATTTCAATGCTAGTCATTAAGGATATTGTTTATTGGTCATTTTGTGGTTATTCTCAGTGAACTATTTAAATTAATAATTAAAAGTTAAAGAATGCATCTTTTTGGTTTTATTTTGTTTATTTAATTAGTTATTTACCTTAGAAGTCATATATTTTTTCCTATTTTGGAATAATTAGCTTCAGAGATTGATAATCCCTTCAAATAAATTAAAACAACAACGACAAATAAATTGTTATTTGTTACTATGCAAAAAGTGGATAATAGCAGGATAGAAAAAGTATGGGAGTTTGAGAGAAAAATATAGAAACTAAAGAGGTGAAAGTTATAGAAAATGATGGGATGATTTGAGGGTGATGATAAAGGTTCAACAATTTTACCCCTGAATAACAAAACACTCGTGGTCATAAAAACACATGTTGTGGCATTAATTTATGATAATAGCATATAGATTTCTTAGCTTATTAAATTTTCTCATTTGTTAAGATACGCATATCATAACGATACACAATAAATTGTTTTTTTTTTCTTTTGTTTGTTCATATCTATAGTTGAACACTAATAAAGGTGATAGTTGCATTGAAAACTTCAAATGTAGCATGTCTTCTAAGGAAGCACAAACTGACAGAGAAATAATATGTTTGTTGAAAGGCATGAAAGAAATTATGTTTGTCGGTTAGTTACTCGTTATAGAGCTGAATTTAACTAATAGTGGATTTAACATGCATTATTATAAATAATACAATGTGACAAAAACGAAGGTATTCATTAACTGTAAGGGTATGTGTGATAGTTGTCCAAATATAAAATTAAGTATTATAACAATTCTTATTTTTATATTATAATAACTTTTTTCTACTCTATTAATAATAGAAAAACTTATGTTACGTTATTTACATCATTTCTTAAAGTTGTTTGATCTTACAATAAAAAAAACGTTGTTGGTCTTCTTGTTTTTTCTAGTTGGAAGAGTTCTTCCAATGAGATCTTGAATATCACAATTTACAAAACAATTCCAAAATTTGTTCAATGAATGATTGTACCTTAGATCAATAATAGTAAACCACTGAATTCATTCAACGAAAAATCTAATCAAACTAAATATGCTTCATATTTTTTGCTAATCATGGTCAACGTTTCACAAGAATTTTGATGAATTTGATAGCGAGAACAAAGAAAATGTAGTGTTTGGGTTTTGGAGTTGGATTGAGAAGAAGATCAAAACAGATGAAAAGAGAAAAATAATTTGATTTGAAGAGATTTGTTTTAGGTTGCGTTGATTCCTCGAAATAAAAGTTCTTACTTGAATCAACACAATACGGACCTCATTTGATTGAACTTCAAATTACATGGGAGCAAATTTCCCTCGTCTCTATTTTCTCAAAAGTCATCAGAAAGTTATTTTTTGGGGCATTGGAAGTTTAAGTCCCTTAAAACAAGAAATTCAACTACCGCCCCGACAGTGTGCTCACTTCTTTCTCTTATGCATATTTTCTCTCATTTTTCCTTCACATTTTTCTTTGTTTATCTTCCCCGCTTTCTACTTATCTCGATAATCCTCATTTGCCAAATGGTTGTGTGCGTGTGTGTGCAATGTTCTAATTTGCACTTGTAACTTAAGAAGGCCTTGTGAACTTGTTGTTGATTTTTTGTAAATGAAAAATTACCTAATGAGCATGCTTTTTAATGTCTTTCTTAGGCCATTCTTTTGTGTTTGATTGATGAATTTTTGTAGTGGGTTTCTCTCCTCTTACATAGTTAATGTGCGGGCTATTCATTTATTATCATTGTATTGTTATAAAAGACATCTACAACATTTTACTTCACCAATTTCTTCAATTCCACCAACTTCTTCAATTCCAAATGGGGCTGACTGAGCTTCATTCTTTTATATACTTGTAATTAAAAGATAGTTCACAAGTACACCCAAACTGAATCTGAATTGATACGAAGTTGGATTTTAACATCTGTGTGAATAGATGAGGTACGATAAATTTATCTATGATTATGAGTTGAAAATTTTACTAGAAAATTTCTATTGGTAAAAGAAGGAACATCACAAATTTCAATATGCAAATCATTAAATCTAGCGATGTACCCTTCAAGATTATTTTATCTGGTTTGGACACCTAGAAGTCGAACTATTGCTCCATGATGAGAAAGTAAAATATTGTTTTTAAATTCTCTTTAAAAAAAATTTTAAACTTGCAAAAAAAAGTGAGATAAATTTAGTGAAATGGCAAATAAAGGTGTCAAACCACTCTCAATAAGAAATTTTTTTTAGTACGTGTGATGTAATTTTGGATATGCAAACTTTCTTGCATATCGGGTACGCCGTTCCACGTGAGTTCGGTAGTACTGTAGTATTTAGAAAATACTTGTCAGGTATCGAACTTCGGGTGAGATGACATGACACTCGATGTGGCACCCCATATGGGTCATGTACACTCCGAGTGGCTTCGATGGCAAGGAAGGCACACTTGGGTAAGGTATGTTCGTCATAGGAGGAGAGTGCGATTGTGGAAAAGAAGCTAAAAACTAGGAAAATAAAGAAAACCTTGAATTTATTATAACATGAAAATGTGCATGGATTATTTTAGCATGTATTAGGTTATCATTGAATGAAGAAACTAACAGCTCATTTGATCTTAGAAGGAGAACTACCTATGTTCCTTAAGGTGAAATGCATATTATTTTAAGGATATTTAATTGTGTAGTTGTGACTTAATTTGTAAGTTTGCTCACACTAGAATTAATATACTGATCCGAATTTTGTATTGTTTTACAAATTTGGGTGCGTTCTTAATGAGCGTATCCCCAAAGAATTATCAGGGTTAGTTGGAGCGTGAAGGTAGTTCTAGCTGCGTGATGATAGCCGAGGATTTGACATCTTTTGTTAGACCTTGATTTTATTGTTTTCCTAGGTAATCAGATGTAGGGATTAGTTATTAATGCTCGAATTTTCAGTCAGATATTTACTTAGGGATTGATTAATGTAATTTTTTTTATGATATACTTTGTGGCTTAGGTATGATGATTGTGGACTATTTTAGAGGAAGAATTTTAAGAAAGTTTAATATTTTTATTGCCTTATGACAGTACCATTTAAATTGTTCTTGTCGTGCCGTGGTTTTTGGACAATCTATTAATTTAGGTTGTTTAAAAATTGGGGCGTGACATTTTTGTATCAAAACCAGACCTAGCCGAAAGTGTGCGAACGAAGATGTTGGGCTCCCTTAGGGGGGTGGACTGTGATACCCTTGTGTGGGTGGACCCGAGGAGGAGGGTGCGATAGAGGCCCGTGGATCCCAAGAGAGGTTGGGCGAGCTACTAAGGGGAGATTATAGTCCCACATCACCTAGATGAGGGAAAGAGATGTGTTATATATTTATGAGGTTTGTTCTACAAAGTACTACACGTTTTAGGGCCTTGGGCCCAAAGCGGACAATATAGTAATCTGTGGATCAGGTCATGACAGAATAGTATCAGAGCCTTTGGTTAGCCTAGATCTAGGGTAGGTCTAGGTAATCCTCGAAAGTGTGGAAAATAGGTTATTAACGTTTAGATTATTGAGTATTAATGATTATTTTATTTTCTCTTGAAGGTAATGGTGAACACTCAATCGAATGGTGCCAATGGGCAAAATGGTGATAACGGGAGGAATAACACTAATGGGCCAAGCGGTTCGGATGTTCAGGGGGAAAATCCTAACTTGGTTCATGTGGATGTGGGAGCTATGATGGTGCAACTTTTGCAGGTTGTGTAGAACAACCATCAGGATAATCATGGTGACCTGTTTGCCACGAGAAATAAGGAGTTTGGGAACCTAGGCAGTCAGAGGTTTAATGAAGAGACTAGACCTATTGCAGCTGAGAAATGGAATCGTATGTGTGAAACCGTATTCAATAGGATGCAAATGACCGAAGTGCAAAAGCAGGAATTAGCTGCTCATAATTTAGATGGTAATGCCAGGTATTGGTGGGATTTATCAAGGAGAGTATGGACACGACCATCATGACTTGGGAGACTTTCAAGTCCAAATTTGACAGTCCGTTTGTACCTGAAGTTGTGAAATCTCAGCTAGTTGCGAATTTCTTAGTATGACACAAGGTACAAAGTCTGTGACCAAGTATGTGACAAAGTTCAATGAGTGGACTCGGTATGCTCTGTATTTAGTGGATACTACTGCCAAAAAGAACCAAAATTTTATCAGGGGTTTGGATCATTATTTATCAAAGTCCCTTTTACCTTTTGATAAAGAACATTTCAATAGAGTTTTAGACTTAGCTCTCAAGTTTGAAGAGCAAGACGTCGCTTTTCGAGAGGCTAGGGAGAAGAGCAGGGGAGGTGAGTCGTCTAGAAATTCGCATTCATCTGGGAATCGAGAGCAGAACAGGTAAAATCCTTATGATCAAAATCAGCAAGGATCAGAATTTCACTATTAGTCGAGGTTCCAATCTGGAGGTCAGTTTCTGCAGAGGCCTGAAGGAAGAGTTGAGAGTCCCAGGGAGGTTTCAGGCTGCAGAGTGGCTTCAGGCCCCAAGGACAGCAGTGGCAGATACCAGCATTTCAGAACCAGGGCCTGCAAGGCCCATATCAGCAACCTCGACCTTATGTTCCTCAACATCAGGCACCTACAGCATCGCGAGGGCAGGCTCCCACTGATAGGTTATGCTACAGATGTAACTGGCCAGAGCATCTCATTCGTGATTGTCCCAGTGGGCAAGGCGCCCTGCAGGGTAGGCAGGCCCCACAAGCTCCAGCACGTGCATTTGTGGTTTTACCAAGGCAAGAGAATGTTGAAGGTACCATAACTACTCAGTTTCCCTTGCGAATATTATTTGATTTTGGTGCTTCTCATTCTTTTATTTCTCGTCAAATGGTAGAAAAAGAAAACGTTAAAATTGTGCCACTTATGAAACTTTTATGTGTTGAGACACCCATAGGAGGCACTGTCACATTATCTGAGCAATATAGAAATTTTGAGGTTTCTTTAATGGGTCGAAAACTTATCGCGGATTTGTTAGTTATGAATTTTGAGAATTTTCATGTTATTCTTGGGATGGATTGGTTGAGTAAAAATCATGTTACTATAGATTGTGTCTCGAGGACCGTTTTGATAGATACACCAGGGTTGTCGCAAATTAGTCATGTTTGTGAACCTTGTGGGGACTCAATAATGACGAGCACTCTATACTCTATGGATATACCAAAGAAAGATATTAAAGTGGTTGAGGTGGTGAAGGATTATGCAAATGTATTTCAGGAGATTCTCGGATTACCACCTAAGAGAGAAATCGAATTTTGAATTGACTTGTTGCCTGGGGCAGCACCGATTTCAAAGGCCGCCTATCGATTGGCTCCCAAGCAGTTGGATGAGATGAATATCCAACTAGAGGAATTACTCCAGAAAGGGTAAGAGATTTCTCTCGTAATGCGTTTATTATAATAGTTATCTATATGTGTATATTTGTGAGTAACTATATGGTTAATCTTTTGAGGTGTGTATACCTAGGTTTATTTGACCAAGTAATTCTCCATAGGGTGCACCTGCTATCTTTGTTTTTAAGAAGGATGGTACTTTGAGGATGTGTGTCGACTATAAAAAACTAAATAAGGTGACCATCAAGAATAAATACCCTCTTCCGCAGATAGATGGTTTGTTAGATCAGTTGAAAAGGGCGGTTTTATTTTCACAGTTGGATTTGAGAACTGGGTACCATCAGATGGGTGTTGAAGAGTAGAGCATACCTCTGATAGCGTTTCGGACTCAGTATGGGTTATATGAATTTTCAATCATGCCCTTTGGATTGACCAATGCTCCTGCTTTCTTTATGGATTTGATGAATCATATTTTTTGCCCGTACCTTGATAAATTTGTTATCATTTAATTTCATTGATGATATTATGGTATACTCCCGAAACATGGAGGATCATCGAGAGCATTTGAAAATAGTGTTGCAGACCTTAAGAGATTACAAGTTGTATGCTAAATTTAGTAAGTGCCACTTTTGGGAGAAAGATGTGAGATTTCTTGGGCATGTGATTTCTAGCGAATGGATAGCGGTCGATCTTGACAAAGTTGTAGCAGTTATAGAATGTAAACAACCCACTAATGCCAGTTAAATTCGGAGTTTCTTAGGGTTGACTGAATATTACAGGAGGTTTATTGAGAAATTTTCATTGATTGCCGCACATTTGACGAAGTTGACCCGAAAGGATGTCAAGTTTATCTAGACTAAGGATTGTAAGAATGCATTTCAAGAGTTGAAGCAAAGATTGACTACAGCTTCATTCCCACTCATGGCGGTAAGTTAGTGGTGTTTACAGATGCTAGCGAAACTAGTTTGGGATGTGTTTTGATGCAAGATCAAAAAGTAGTTTCTTACGCATCTAGGCAATTAAAGCCACACGAGATGCGATATGCGACGCATGATTTAGAATTAGCAGCAGTGGTTTTCGCTTTAAAATTTTTGAAACACTATTTGTATGGAGAGAAATTTGAGTTGTATACTGATCACAAAAGCTTAAAGTATCTATTTTCACAATGAGATTTAAACATGAGGCAACAGAGGTGGATGGAGTTCATTAGTAGTTATGATTTTGAAATCCTTTACCATTTAGGCAAAGTAAATGTGGTTGCGGATGCCCTTAGCAGGCAACATAGTGTGTTGACCGCTCTTATGGTGCAAGAGTGGAAGATTCTCGAGGTTATTGCAGCTCATGATGTTTTGACTATTCCACATACTAGGGGAGCTTATGTTTGCAGTTTGACAGTGAAACCTACCCTGATTACTCGGGTCACTTTAGTGCAACACACTGACCCATTCCTCATGAACAAAATGAGTGATTTGATAGTTGATACGTTGGATGACTGCCCTACTGATTGGTCAGTTGACATAGATGGAGGATTGCAATTTCATGGTAGACTTTGCATACTGGATATATTAGCATTAAAGAAGGAGATTATGGATGAGGCTCATCGTTCTAAATTTACTATTCATCCAGGGGGTACGAAGATGTATTATGATTTGAGAAGAAGTTTTTGATGGGAAGGCATGAAACGAGATGTTGGGAAATATGTCTCTCACTATTTCACTTGTCAGCAAGTGAAAGCGGAACACCATAGGACTTTTAGTTTATTGCAGCCTCTAGAAATACCTATGTGGAAGTGGGAACACATTTTGATGGATTTTATTGATGGTTTGTCTAGATCTCGAAGGGGTAATGAGTCAATTTGGGTTATTGTTGACCATTTGACTAAGTGTGCACATTTTATCCCAATTGGTGCATCTCGTAATACCGACAAGTTAGCAGCTATGTATATTCAACAAGTGGCAAGGTTGCATGGTGTTCCTATTACCATTGTGTCAGATCGAGATCCATTGTTTACGTCGGCATTTTGGGGAAGTTTCCAACGTGCTATGTGTACTACCTTGGCTATGAGCACTGTGTATCATCCACAAACTAACGGGCAGACTGAGCGGGTAAACCAGGTTTTGGAGGATATGTTGCAAACTTGCATCATGGATTTTGGTAGTAGTTGGAAGGATCATTTACCGTTGGTGGAGTTCTTGTTTATTAACATTTATCAATTGAGCATTGGCATGACACCCTTTGAGGCTTTGTATGGTAGGTCGTATAGATCTCCTATTTGTTGGGCAAAGGTATGTGATACAGTATTGTTGGCGCCAGAGATTGTTAGGGAGATTGCAGAGAAGATTGAGATTATTCGGGGAAGGATAAAAACTGCTCAGAGTAGACAGAAAAGTTATGCAGATCAGAAGCGAAGGAGTGTAGTGTTTGCAGTTGGTGATTTTGTTTTTCTCAAGGTGTCTCCCATGTGAGTTGTGATGATATTTGGCAAGAAAGGGAAGTTGAGCCCGCGGTATATTGGGTCGTTCGAGATTTCCGGATGTGTTGATCACTTAGCTTACAAACTTGCATTGCCGCCTAGTTTGTCGATGATTCATAATGTCTTTCATGTTTCGATGTTGAGGAAATGTGTGAAAGACCCAACTCAAATTGTTCAATCTTCCGCTATTGAACTTAATGAGGATTTGACATGTACGGTTGGGCCGATGATAATTTATCGTGACGTGAAGCAACTACGACGAAAGAAAGTCAACTTGGTCAAAGTTCAGTGGAGCGAAAAGGAGAACGATGTCACCTGGGAGCTGGAGGACAAAGTAAAACAAATGTACCCAGAATTATTTGCCTAGCTCTTATCCGACCGAATCTCGGGACGAGATTATTTTGAGGTGTGTATATTGTAATACCCGCCAAATCACTTGCCAATATAATGTTACTATCTTAGTAACTAATAATATTTATTTATTGGTAATATTTATTAATTGGTAATATTTACAATTTTTTATATATTTTATGATATGAATTTGGGACCTGGGTTTAGGTTGGTGGTGGGTAAAAGAGTAGTGGTGGTTGTGCTTAACTAAAGCTAGTAAAACCCTAATTAAAAACTCATTTAAAAGAAACCTAGCCTTCTTTTCTCTTTGGATACACACGGAAGAAAAGGAAAAACCTACGTAGAAAAAAAATGAAAGCGATAGAGCTAGGATTTTTGCAAAAACGGTGAGTAAAACTCTACCGTTCTTCAACGTTTCTTTTAGTGGCTCGTAATTGTTGAATCTCATGTTATATCATTTGGACATTTGTACATTTGTCGAATTTCATGTTAATGTGATTTGGACATTTGTGGAATCTCATGTTAATATGACTTGGACATTTGATGTGATGAATCTTGCTTGGGAAGTGTTTTTTGTCAATTGTTGAATCTCAGTACTTGTACAAAGAGCTATGCAAAAAAAAGCCAATCCTTATGGGTGAATAGGAAAAAGTGAAATCGTGAAAACTATTTAAATATTATGCCAATAAAATATTATGCAGAAAAAAATAAAAGCAGTAAGTGTACAGTAAACATACAGGTATGCATTGTCATACACACTTTGTACCCTATTCACCATTTATTTGTGAACTTGATTGTTTACTCTGTTGCATAAATATCCTAGTGTTTGTTTAGCCATTTAATTGGTTTATTGTAACTTTGCAAGTCCCAATGCAACTGGATACTTGCTATTGTTTAGCTAAAGCCCAAGTTAGAGCCACCCTCTTACTGGCGGGCCTGCCCAGTTGGATCCTCTGGCATCTAACTTTTAGCCCATTAGTCTCTCTATAACTAAAATCACAACCATTGTCCTTGATAATTCCTTTTTTTCCAAAAGTGTCCCACCTGTAACATATAATAATAACAACCTATTCCTATAACAATAGCCCATTATTTATTTACTTATCTTAGCTTTTGTTAAAGTGAATGAATGAGAGAATTGTACCCCATGTTTGAAAGTTTATTTCTTGATGGAAGTGAGGTTGTAGAGAAATAAATTTTTGTGTGATACAAATGTTTAGTTGTTAATTCCCCAACCATGAGATTGTTCAATACTCTGCTTATTATTTATTTTTTACCATGTCTTTTATTTTGGACAAATTGGAATGTAATTTCTTATTGCTTGCTACGTATTAGTTTATTTATTTGTAGTGACAGTAAACTACATTTGATACTTAATTGACATTTAAGCTCTTTTCCACAACTCCGAAATGAATTATTTTAGTATACAGACTTGCTTGTATACGTGTGATATAATTTTGGGTATGCAGACTTGCTTACATATCTGGTATGCCGTTCCACGTGAGTTTGGTAGTACGGTTAGTATTTAGAAAATACTTGCCAGGTATCGAACTTTGGGTGAGATGACATGACACTTGATGTGGCACCCCACTTGTATCATGTACGCTTTGAGTGGCTTCGATGGCAAGGAGACACACTTGGGTGAGGTGTGTTCGGCACAGGAAGAGAGTGCGATTGTGGAAAAGAAGCTAAAAACTAGGAAGATAAAGAAAACCTTGAATTTATCATAACATGAAAATGTGCATAGATTATTTTAGCATGTATTAGGTTAGCTTTGAAGGAAGAAACTAACAGCTCATTCGATCTTCGAAGGAGAACTACCTGTCTTCCTTAAGGTGAAATGCATATTATTTGAAGGATATTAAATTGTGTAGTTGTGACTTAATTTGTAAGTTTGCTCACACCAGTATTAATATACTGACCTAAATTTTGTATTTTTTTACAAACTTGAGTGCTTTTTTAATGAGCGTAGCCCCAAAGAATTATCAGGGTTAATTGAAGCGTGAAGATGGTTCTAGCTGTGTGGCGATAGCTGAGGATTTGACACGTTTTGTTAGACCTTGATTTTATTGTTTTCCTAGGTAATCAGACGTAGGGATTAGTTATTAATGCTCAGATTTAGAGTCATAGATTTACTTGGGGATTGATTAATGTAATTCCTTTTTATGATATACTTTGTGGCTTAGGTATGATGATTGTGGACTTTTTTAGAGGAAGAATTTTAAGAAAGTTTTATATTTTTATTGCCTCATGACAGTACCATTTAAATTGTTCCCATCATGCCGTGGTTTTTGGACAATCTATTAATTTAGGTTGTTTAAAAATCGAAGCGTGACAACTTCCTTTGACTTCGATCCACATGGGTATGTTAAGAATGACAAATGCAATAAGTTTGACTCAACAAACAAGTTTAGTTGTGCTTAACAAAAAGGAAAAGCTCATTTCAAGGTTATAGTATCAATTGGAAGCCTATTTGTGTGCAATCACGGATTCAAAGGATTTAAGTGCAAATAGACTTTGTTTGACTTCTAACCACTTGGTTATGTTTAAAATGAAAATTACAACAAGTTTGACTCGGCAAACAAGTTTAGTTGTGTGTAACAAAGAAGGGAACTCGTTTCAACGTTATAGGCTCAATCGGAGGCCAATTTTGCTGCAATCAAAGAGTCCAAGTATTTGAGTGAACAAATGGACTTCATTCACCACTTGGGTGCATTAATAATGACAAATGCAAAAATTTTGACTCAACATACAAGTTTTGTTGTTCTTAGTAAAGAGAGAAAGGTCCTTTCAACATTGTAGTCAGGGGCCAATTTGGGTGGAATCCGAGAGTCCAATGTTTTGGGTAACGAAATAGACTTTGTTTGACTTCTAACCACTTGGATATGTTGATAATGACAATTGCACAAAGTTTGTATCAACAAACAAGTTCAGTTGTGATTAACAAAAAGGAAAAGCTCATTTCAAAATTATTGTGTCAATTGGAACTAATTTGCATGCATTCTCATAGACAAAGGATTTAAGTGACCAACTGGCCTTCGTTTGTCTTCTAACTACTTGGGTATGTTTAGAATTAAAATTGCAAAAAGTTTGAATCCACAAACAAGTTTAGTTGTGCTTAACGAATAGGAAGCTCATTTTAAAGTCGTAGTTTCAATTGGAAGCCAATTTGCTTGGAATCTCAGAGCCAAATGATTTAATTGACCAAATAAACTTTGTTGGACTTCTAACAACTTGGATATGTTTAGAGTCTCAATTACAACAAAAGTAACTTAGCAAACAAGTTTAGTTCTGCTTAACAAAAATGGAATGCTCGTTTCACTGTTGTAGGCATAATTGGAGGCAAATTTGGGTGCAATCTGAGAGTCCAAGGATTTGAATGCCCAAATAAACTTAGTTTGACAGCTTCGGTGCATTAATAATGAAAAATGCAACAAGTTTGACTTAACTAACAAGTTTTTTTGTGCTTAACAAATGGGGGAAACTTATTTCAACGTCGTAGGCGCAGTTGGAGGCCAATTTGGATGCAATCTGAGAGTCCAAGGATTTTAGAGACCAAATTGACGTCGTTTGACATCTAACACTTGGGTATATTTATAATGACAATTGCAACAAGTTTGAATCAACATACAAGTTTAGTTGTGCTTAACAAAGGTGGAAAGCTCGTTTCAATGGTGTGGGCCTAATAGGAGGTTAGTCTCGGTGCAATCAGAGAATCCAAGGATTTGAGTAACCAAATGGACTTTGTTTTACCACTTGGGTGCATTAATAATGAAAAATGCAACAAGTTTGACTCAACGAACAAGTTTTGTTGTGGTTAGCAAAAATACCGAACTCTTTTTAGGGTTGTAGGCTCAATCGGAGGCCAATTTGGGTGCAATCCGAGAGTCCAAGGATTTGAGTTACGAAATGGACTACGTTTGAGATTTAACCATTTGGATAAGTTTATAATTACAATTGCAACATGTTCGACTCAACAAACATGTTTTGTTGTGCTTAACAAAAAGGAAAAACTCATTTCAAAGTTGTAGTTTCAATTGGAAACCAATTTGCGTGCAATCTCAGAGTCAAAGGATTTGAGTGACAAAATAGACTTTGTTGGACTTCTAACCACTTGGGTATGTTTATAATGACAATTACAACAAGTTTGAATTAACAAACAAGTTTAGTTGTGCTTAACAAGGAGGGAAAACTCGTTTCAATGTTGAAGGCTCAATTGGAGGCCAATTTTGTTGCAATCAAAGAATCCGAGTATTTGAGTGAAAAAATGGATTTCGATTGACTTCTAAAAAATTGGGTATTTCCAATGACAAAGGTAACAAGTTTGACTAAACAAACAAGTTTAGTTGTGTTAACAAAGATGGAAAGCAAGTTTCAATGTTGTAGGCTCAATTGAAAGCCAATTTTGCTACAATCAAATAATCCAAGGATTTGAGTGTACAAATGGACTGTGTTTGACTTCTAATCAATTGGGAATGTTTTGAATGATAAAGGAAATAATTTTGACTCACAAACAAGTTTAGTTGTGCTTAACAAAGATGGAAAGCTCGTTTCAGTGTTGTAGGCCCAATTGGAAACCAATTTTGCGACAATCAAAGAGTCCAAGTATTTGAGTGACCAAATGGACATCGTTTGACTTCTAACCACTTGGGTTTGCTCTGAATGACAAATGAAACAAGTTTGACTCAAGAAACAATTTTTGTTGTGCTTCGTTTTAACATTGTAGGCTCAATTGGAGGCCAATTTGGGTGAAATCCGATAGTGCAAGGATTTGAGTGACCAAATGGACTTTGTTTGACCACTTGGGTATGTTAATAATGAATAATCAACAAGTTTAACTCAACAAACAAGTTTTCTTGTGCTTAACAAAGAGGGAAAACTCGTTTCAACGTTGTATGCTAAATTGGAGGCCAATTTGGGTGCAATATGAAAGTTCATGTATTTGAGTGACCAAATGGACTTTCTTTGACATCTAACCACTTGGGTACGTTAATAATGGCAATTGCAACTTGTTTAACTCAACAAACAAGTTTTGTTGTGCTTAACAAATAACGAAAATTCATTTCAACGTTGTAGGCTTAATTGGATGCCAATTTTGGTGCAATCCGAGAGTCCAAGGATTTGTGCGAATAAAAGGACTTTGTTTGAGTTCTAACCATTTGGTTATGTTTTGAATGACAATTGCAAAAAGTTTGAATCAACAAACAAGTTTTTTTGTGGTAAACCAAGAGGGAAAGCTAGCTTCAACTTTGTAGGCTCAATTGGAGGCCAGTTTGGGTGCAGTCCGAGATTCCAAGATTTGAGTGATCAAATGGACTTCATTTAACTTCTAACCACTTGTTTACATTAATCAGGACAAATGCCACAAGTTTGACTCAACAAACAAGTTTTGTTGTGCTTAACTATGAGGGAAAACTCGTTTCAATGTCGTAGGCACAGTTGGGGGCTAATTTGGTGGTAATTCGAGAGTCCAGAGATTTGAGTGACCAATTGGAGTTCAATTGACATGTAACCGCTTGGCTATGTTTATAATGACAAATGCAACAAGTTTGACACAACGGACAAATTTAGTTGTGCTTAACAAAGATAGATAACTCCTTTCAACGTTGTAGGCTCAATTGGAGACCAATTTGGGTGCAATTCGATAGTCCAAGGATTTGAGTGAGCAAATGGACTTCCTTTGACCACTTGGGTACATTAATAATGGAAAATCAATAAGTTTGACTCAACAAACAAGTTTTCTTGTGCTAAACAGAGAGGGAAAAAAACTCAATTGGAGGCCAATTTGAGTGCAATCCGATAGTCCCTGGATTTGAGTGACCAAATAGACTTCGTTTAACCGCTTGGGTACATTAATAATGACAAAAACAACAAGTTTGACTCAAAAAACATGTTTTGTTGTACTAAACAAAGAGGAAAAACTCGTTTCGACGTTGTAGGCTCAATTGGATGCCAATTTGGGTGTAATTCGAAAGTCCAAGGATTTGAGTGACCAAATCGAGTTTGTTTGACAACTAACTGCTTGGGTATGTTTATAATGACAAATGCAACCAGTTTGAATCAATAGACAAGTTTAGTTGTGCTTAACAAACATGGAAAACTCGTTTCAACATTGTAGGCTCAATTGGAGGCTAATCTATGTGCAATCGGAGAATCCAAGGATCTGAGTGACCAAATGGACTTCGTTTCAATGCTTGATTACGTTAATAATGACAAATGCAATTAGTTTGTCTCAAAAAACAAGTTTTGTTGTGCTTAGCAAAGAAAGAAAACTTTTTTTAGCGTTGTAAGCTCAATCGGGGCCAATTTGGGTGCAATCCGAGAGTCCAACGATTTGAGTTACGATATGGAATTTGTTTCACTTTTTGATAAAAAACATATTTTTGCGACTTTATTGAGTTGTTTCTATATATATTTTTGGCTATTTCTTGTTAACTATGGTAGTAATTACTATTTTCGTGTTTGTGTACGTTGCTAATAATAAGATTCCAAAATAGAAGCTAAGTGGTGAAAGTTGGTTCGAATTAGGAAGACTTATTGTAAAAGGAAACCACACAAAGAAGGAGAGCTCAATTATAAAAGGGACAATACCTGCTTTCAAGAGATCTCTGCTTGAAGCCACAACAAGTTGTCACCATCATCACAGAACAACCAGCTCGCACACAACTCATCATCGCAATCACACTGTCGTCACCCTTCCTCCAAAGCATAGCCGCCACAGACCATTGCCATCTCCACCAGATCCATCCTCGCAATCACAGCAGCCAACCATCCTCGATCACAATCATACAGTCGTCACATAGTCAAGCAATCTTTTCTCTTGCAACACCCAAATCGCAACAGTCATCGGCTCTCTATCACCTTCACAACCCATCGCCTTCCCAAACCGACATCCATCGCCCATCTTTTCCATTATTCATCACAAATCAGAAACCCCAACCCCATCCATACAGTCATCTTCTTCACCTGCCATTTTTCCCAATCGACCAAACATAACAAAAATACTATCACCACTGTCGCTTTTCTCTCTTACTATCACTATCACTATCACTATCACTATCACTATCACAATCTCTCTTGCGCGCCTACCACAGACCAAATGTAGCAGCCAACATCAGGCCGTCAACAACCCCGTTGTCGTCCATCTCTCTCCCTGTCTGAATTCTTTTCTCACGAAGAACAAGAGCAGATCGTGAACAGGAAGAAGATGAGAAATTTGTTTCTCTTTCACTTCGCTATCCGCATCCCCAGGTTCCATCTCTTACTCTCTCTTATTTTAGTTTGATAGTTAATTATGTATTGTTATTCAAACATGATTAATATGTCTAGCTAAACTCCCTTTTTGCTAGGGGTGGATTCGAAGCCCCAACATGTGTTTTGTGAATTTATTGAATTCAATTTTTCCTTGTTGATTAGTGATTGTGTTTTGCTTAATTGTTTAATAGAAAACTTATTTGTGTATGTTTGTTAAGGTGGCCAACTTAGTAAGCATGCTAGGATTTGGTACTAGAGTATATGAGAATTTCACCTAATCGTTATAATCCATTACTCACAAGTAGTAAATACCAAGGAACATTGGTAAGGTTAAGTGAAAACCTAGGTTAAGGACAAGATGTTGATCATACTTGTAATTGCCTAGTCAGTGTTCATATTTTCCATAGAACTTAAGGATCTTGGATTGTTTATCTAACTTGCAATTCCTAACTAGATATCATGATAAAAATAGTTTGAAAGCGATGCTTAGTTTAATTGAACGAATTTGGAAAAATAATTGGATTAATGCAGCGCGATTACGGTAAATCTTGAGCATTGTCTTTCACGAGTTAGTAAAAGATTTTTTAATATTAATTTATGAGCATTTCTTTGGTGTGTTGAGATCAAACCCTTAGCTTATTCCTCATCATCTACTTCTCAAGTTTTTATTAGTAATCGTTTTAGTTATTTTTCATAGCTCAAAATTAGAAAATCTAATCCCCCAGTATTTTCTTATTTAGCTTGTTAGTTATAATTTAGCTACTCTTAATGTTAGTTAGCGAGCATTCTAATCTCCGGTCTAGAACGATCCCTACTTATTCTTTACCACGACTACAATGCAGAGGATTAAGTTGTGTGCTAGTAAAATAGTACATCAATTTTTGGCGCCGCTGCCGAGGATTAGTAAAATTACTAATTACTTCATTAGGTGTTTTATTTTATTAATTTTTTCTTTTTATTAATTTTTTTTTGTCTTTATCTCGACTACTAGTTCATGCGCAATAGGAGATCTGGTGAGAACTTATTAGAGTACGATCTGGAGCTTGACATAACTTATTATGAGTTCATTTGTAGAGCATGACGTGGAGGACGTATCACTCCTTGTTCCCACTTATTCTGACGATTAATTGGAAATACCGTCAGGCTACACAACATTAAAGCAATCGCTTCTTGAGAAGCAACCAAATCAAATTTGCTTTCTCTATCCCCTTATTTCATTTTCATTATTTTTTCTTTTGTTTGTTAGTAGTTTGTATTTTCTCTTTTAAATCTTTCATTGCATGTGCTCTAATCTGTCAACATTGAGGACAATATTAGGTTTAAGTGTCGGGGGAACAACGTTGTTTTTGTTTTGAAAAAAATTTAAAAAGTGTCAGTCCATTAAAAAAAAAAAATGTTGGTTTTGGTTTTCTTTGTTGGTATTAGTGTCAGATTAAAAAAATATTTTTATAGTTGTTTTGAGTCTTATGATATTTTCCATCACAATGATGAGATTTAATTTTTAATTGCATGATTTTAAGGTGATTTATAAACATGATTTAAGTTTAACATTATTTTTTGGTTAATGAGTATTCATGGTTATCATATGTGAATTCACATGTAATCAACTGATTAATTGGTACTCATAACATGTTTAATTGAATTTAACTCAATATAGCCCACATGCGAGTTTTTAGCCTATTATTCTTTTCATTATGAGGGTTTTTGGTTAGTTCATCTTTCATTTTTTTTGTCAATAATCATTTTTGTTTGCTTTGGTTGCTACTTGGATTGATTTCATAATTAAGAATTAAACACTTAAACTTGTATTAATTTTGTTCAAAGCATTATATTAAATTGTACGACATGCTTGACATGATAAAGGCACCTTGTTTTCACCATTGCCAAATAAGTCTGATCCATGATATATTTCCTTTAGAAGAGTGAAACATAGCCTTTTATTAAGTTTTTTTTTCATTACCCTCATTTTCCATACCTAACCTAATTAGAAGAGTGAAACATAATTTGATTTGCAAAGACTTTATTGTGGTTCGAGGTATGTTGAAAAGCAAGTTTGGGGGAAGGCCCTTATGGTAGATAGTTCAAGAAGAAAGAGTATAATAAAAAATAAAAAACAGAGAAAAAAAATGGTACATAATTACAGATGGGACACAAGCCCTTATCTATATTCATTCAGTATTAAACAAATAGTCCAGTTCTTTTAATTTTTAGTAGATACAAAAAGATGATTGAAACTCTTCATTATTAGTAGGCCGCCTCTTCCCTTTCCTACATGAGCTTATGTATCAGTGTTGCATTTATGTTGTATGTCTTGAACCATGTGATTCCTTGCTAATGTCTCTAATTTTGTTGCATATTTTCACCATTTCTTTAAGCCCCTTGTAATTTCCTTATCTGTTCTTTCTCTTCCCTTTACCCTTGGCCCCATTACAACCTGAATTAAGACATTTTGATTGGGTGTGTTGTGCAATGTCACAATGTGGAGATTCGAATGAGGTATGAGCATATGGTGTCACTAGTTCTCGCATTCAAGTAGTAACATTCATTCCATGAGATCGTATATCTAAAAAAAAACATGTCAGAAAATGCTTTTCTTTCTTGTTGTATCTTATGTGAGCTATTTGTTTCCCTTTTACATCAATCCTCTCACATATACCTAGAATAGGAATAGTGATTTTACCAAACCATCAGTGAAAAAAAATGCATCCAGTGAGATTTTTGGGTCAATTCTTTTTGGCCTGTGTCTGAGTTTCACCCGTTGTATGGATTGATTTAATTGTGAATTTTTATATCATTGCTCTCAATGTGTATTAGCTTTTAAAATAATGTGGATTTAATATTGTATTTGTGAAGAATGTTATCATGTCATGATCCATTAAAACTTTATAAGACAATGTTGGAAAGTTTAGTTGAGTTATTGAATCTTTTATTTTTGTTTCTTTGATTTGCTCGAGGACTAGAAAAAGATAAGTGCAGGGGAATTCGACATGAGCATATTTATGCGACTTTATTGAATTCTTTCAATATATATATTTTTGGCTATTTCTTGTTAACTGTGGTAGTAATAATTATTTTCGTGTTTACGTAAGTTGCCAATAATAAGATTTTAAAATAAAAATTAAGTGGTGCAAATTGGTTTGAATTAGGAAGACTTATTGCAAAAAGAAACTACACAAAGAAGGAAACCTAAATAACACAATTATAAAAGGGACAATACCTACTCTCAAGATATCGGTGCTTGCAGCCACAGCAAGTTGTCACCATCATCACAAAACAACTAGCTCGCACACAACTCATCATCGCAATCACACAGCCGTCACCTTTCCTCCAAATCATAGTCGCCACAGATCATTGCCATCCCAATCAGACCCATCCTCGCATTCACAACCGCCAACCATTCTCCATCGCCATCATATAGTCGTCACACAGTCATGCAACCTTTTCCCTTGAAACACCCAAATCGCAGCAGTCATCAGCCCTCTATCACCTTCACAGCCCATCGCCTTCCCAAACCCACATCCATCGCCCATTTCTTCCATTGTTCATCACAAATCAAAAACCCCAAACCCATCCGCACTTACAGTCATCTTTTTTCACCTGCCATCTCTCCCAATCGATCAAACACCACACAAATCCTATCGCCATTGTCGCCCTTCTCTCTCACTATCACATTCTCTTTCGCGCGCCAATCACAGACTGAGCGTAGCAGCTAGCATCAGGCCGTCGTCCCCCCCGTCGCCAACCATATTTCTCCATGTCTGAATTCTTTTCTTACAGAGAACAGGAATAGATCGTGAACAGGAAGAAGAAGAGAAATTTTTTTTTCTTTTACTTCGCTATCTGCACCCCCAGGACCCTCTCGTACCACCACGGATCAGGCGACAACGTTCCATCTCTTACTATCTTTTATTTTTGTTTGATAGTTAATTATGTATTGTTATTCAACATGATTAATATGTCTAACTAAGCTCCCTTTTAGCTAGTGGTCGATTTGAAGCCTCGAACATGTGTTTTGTGAATTAATTAAATTCAATATTTCCTTGCTGATTAGTGATTATGTTTTGCTTAACTGTTTCATAGAGAACTTATCTGTGTATGTTTGTTAAGGTGGCCAACTTAGTAAGCATGCTAAGATTTGGTGCTAGAGGTATACGAAAATTTCACCTAATCGTTATAATCCATTACTCACAAGTAGTAAATACCAAGGAACGTTGGTAAGGTTAAGTAATAACCTAGGTTAAGAACAAGATGTTGATCATACTTGTAATTGCCTAGTCAGTGTTCATATTTTCCGTAGAACTTAATGATCTTGGATTGTTTATCTAACTTTCAATTCCTAATTAGATAGCATGATTAGAATAATTTGAAAGCGACACTTAGTTTAATTCAATGAATTTGGAAAAATAATAAGATTAATGTTGTGCGGTCACGGTTAATCTTGAGCATTGTCTTTCACGAGTTAGTAAGGGAATTTTGAATATTAATTTATGAGCATATGTTTGGTGTGTGGAGATCAAACACTTAGCTAATTCCTCATCATCTACTTCTAGTAGTCGTCATAGTTAATTTTCATAGCTCAAAATTTGAAAAACCAATCCCCCAATATTTTTCTTAGTCATTCTTAGTGTTAGTTAGAGAGCTCTCTTATCCCTGGCCTAGAACGATCCCTACTTATTCTTTACTACGACTACAAAACAAGGTATTAAGTTGTGTGTTAGTAAAATAGTGCATCACTTCTAACCACTTGGATATGTTTATAATGACAATTGCAACAAGTTTGACTCAACAAACAAGTTTAATCGTGCTTAACAAAAAGGAAAAGCACATTCCAAAGTTGTAGTTTCAATTGGAAGCCGATTTGCTTGCAATCTCAAAGTCAAAGGATTTAAGTGACCAAATGGACTTCATTTGACTTCTAACTACTTGGGCATGCTTACAATGAAATTTACAACAAGTTTGACTCAACAAAAAGGTTTAGTTGTGCTTAACAAAGAGGGAAAACTTGTTTAAACGTTGTAAGCTCAATTGGAGGCCAATTTTGCTGCAATAAAAGAGTCCCTATATTTGAGTAAACAAATGGACTTCGTTTGACATCTAGCCAATTGGGTATGTTTACAATGACAAATGCAACAAATTTGACTCAACAAACAAGTTTAGTTGGACTAACGAAAATGGAAAACAAGTTTCAACGTTGTAGGCTCAATTTGATGCCAATTTTGTTGCAATCAAAGAGTTTAAGGATTTGAGTGAACAAATGGACTTCGTTTGGCTTCTAACCAATTGGTTATTTTTCGAATGACAAAGGCAACAAGTTTGACTCAACAAACAAGTTTAGTTGTGCTTAACAAAGATGGAAAGCTCGTTTCAACGAGGTAGGCTTAATTAGAGGCCAAGTTTGTTGCAATCAAATAGTCCAAGGATTTGAATGACCAAATGGACTTTGTTTGACTTTTAACCACTTGGGTACGTTTAGAATGACAATTGCAACAAGATTGACTCAAGAATCAAGTTTTGTTGTGCTTAACAAAGAGGGAAAAGTCGTTTCAACGTTGTAGGCACAATTGAAGGACGATTTGATTATAATCCAATAGTGCAAGAATTTGAGTGACCAAATGGATTTCGTTTGACCACTTGGGTACGTTAATAATAACAAATCAACAATTTTGACTCAACAAACAAGTTTTTTTATGCTTAACAAAGAAGGAAAACTTGTTTCAATGTTGTAGGCTTAATTGGAGGCCAATTTGTGTGCAATCCGAGAGTCCATGGATTTGAGTGACCAAATGGACTTCTTTTGACTTCTAACCGCTTGGGTACGTTAATAATGGCAATTGCAATGAGTTTAACTCAACAAACAAGTTTTGTTGTGCTTAACAAATAGTGAAAACTCGTTTCAATGTTGTAGGCTCAATTGGAGGGCAATTTGGGTGAAATCCAAGAGTCCAAGGATTTGTGCGACTAAAAGTACTTTGTTTGACATCTAACCATTTTGGTATGTTTAGAATGACAATTTCAACAAGTTTGACTCAACAAACAAGTTTTGTTGTGGTAAACAAAGAGGGAAAGCTCGTTTCAATTTTGTAGGCTCAATTGGAGGCAAAATTGGGTGCAGTCCGAGAGTCCAAGATTCGAGTGACCAAATAGACTTTGTTTAACTTCTAACTGCTTGGGTACATTAATAATGACAAATGCTATAAGTTTTACTCAACAAACAAGTTTTGTTGTGCTTGTCTAAAAGGGAAAACTTGTCTCAACGTTGTAGGCTCGATTGGAGTCCAATTTGGGTGCAATTCGATAGTCCAAGAATTGAGTAACCAAATAGACATCGTTTATCTTCTTACCATTTGGATATTTTTATAATGACAATTGAAACAAGTTTGACTCAACAAACAAGTTTAGTTGTGCTTCACAAAGAGGAAGCTCATTTCAAAGTTGTGTCAATTGGAACCCAATTTTCGTTCAATCTCATAGTCAAAGGATTTAAGTGACCAAATAGACTGCTTTGAACTACTTGGATATGTTTAGAATGAAAATTTCAACCAGTTTGAATCAAACAAACAAGTTTAGTTGTGCTTGAAAAGAGGAAGCTCATTTCAAAGTTGTAGTTTAAATTGGAAGCAAATTTGCTTGCAATCTCAGAGTCAAATGATTTAAGTGACCAAATAGACTTTGTTTGAATTCTAACAATTTGGATATTTTTAGAATGTCAATTACAACTAGTTTGATTTAGCAAACAAGTTTAGTTGTGCTTAACAAAGAGGGAAAGCTCGTTCAAATGTTGTAGGCTTAATTGAAGGCTAATTTGGGTGTAATCCAAGAGTCAAGGACTTGAATGTTCAAATGAACTTTGTTTTACCGCTTGGTTACGTTAATAATGAAAAATGCAACAAGTTTGACTCAACTAACAAAATTTTTGTGCTCAACGAAGAGGGGAACTTTTTTCAATGTCATAGGCACAATCGGAGGCCAATTTGGTGTTAATTAGAGAGTCCAAGGATTTGAGTGACCAAATGGAGTTCGTTTGACGTCTAACCACTTGGGTATGTTTATAATGACAAATGCAATAAGTTTGATTCAACACACAATAATTGTGTTTAACAAATATGGAAAGCTTGTTTCAACGTTGTAGGCTCAATTCGAGGCTAATCTGGGTGCAATCCGAGAGATCAAGGATTTGAGTAACCAAATGGACTTTGTTTCACTGCTTGAGTACGTTAATAATGACAAATGCAAAAATTTTGGATCATCAAACAAGTTTTGTGATTAGCAAAGGGAGAAAACTACTTTCAGCGTTGTAGGCTCAATCGGGGCCCAATTTTGGTGCAATCTGAGAGTCCAAGAATTTGGGTGACGAAATAGACTTCGTTTGATTTCTAACGACTGGGATATGTTGATAATAAAAATTGCCACAAGATTGACTCAACAAACAAGTTTAGTTGTGCTTAACAAAAAGGAAAAACTCATTTCAAAGTTGTAGTTTTAATTGGAAGCCAATTTGTGTGCAATCTCATAGTCAAAAGGATTTATGTAGCCAAATAGACTTTGTTCGACTTCTAACCACTTGGGTATGTTTAGAATAGTATTTACAACAAGGTTGACTCAGCAAACAAGTTTATTTGTGCTTAACGAAGAGGGAAAACTCATTTCAACGTTGTAGGCTCAATTGGATGCCAATTTTGCTGCAATCAAAGAGTCCAAGTATTTGAGTGAGCAAATGCACTTCGTTTGACTACTAACTAGTGTTTTAAAAAATGGCCTAGGTCGCGCTAGGCATTAGAGAAACGCTCAGATTAATGGCTGGGCGGGGTGAAAAATCGGGAAGGCACCTAGGCGGGTTCTTGGCGGTCTGGGCGAGGGTTTTTTTTTTCCTGGTTTTGCAAAAATTTATGTGAACAAGGAGTTGAGATTGGTTGTTCTGAGGCCGACGAAAGAGGATGTTATGACTAATTTGAATAAGGTTGATTGTGTTCTTATTAAATTTTTTTCCCCTTTGTTGGAAAGAAACAATTTAATTGTATTTTATCCAGTATATGTCTTAATGTAGCAAAGGGTGATTACTTAATGGAATTTTCAAAGGATCTGCAGGTACCAATTTTAGTAATGTAAATTTTATCAAACATGATTGTGGTCATTCATGCAATTTGAAGAAAAATAAAAGAGTATGTTTGGATATTTGTCCACAAATTCAACTTTGTATAAAGTACCCATCATGATCAACTTCAGTCATTTGAGTTTTAATAAATTTTGTTCATGAATGTTAATTTTCCATATTTATAAATTTTGCATTTGTATCTTGGCATTAAATTGGATGTAATTGATAAATGTATTATGCTTAATTTTTGTAAATTATTAAAGTTATAATACAAAATTTAAAACCGCCTAGGCGCTCGCCTAGGCCCCTGGGCGCTAGGCACCCGCTTGCCGCCTGCCCACCGCCTAGCATTTTTTAGAACATTGCTACTAACCAATTGGGTATGTTTCTAATGACAAAGGCAACAAGTTTGACTCAAGAAACAAGTTTTTTGGTGTGCATACCAAAGAGGAAAACTTCAACGTCATAGGCTCAAATGGAAGCCAATTTGGGTGCAATTTGATAGTCCCAGGATTTGAGTGACCAAATGGACTTTGTTTGACCACTTGGGCATGTTCATAATGACAAAAGCAACAAGTGTGACTCAAAAAACATGTTTTGATGTACTAAACAAAGAGGAAAAACTCGTTTCAACGTTTTATGCTCAATTAGAAACCAATTTGGTTGTAATTCAAGAGTCCAAGGATTTGAGTGACCAAATGGAGTTCTTTTGACATTTTTTGACATTTTACGACTTGGGTATGTTTATAATGACAAATGCAACAAGTTTGACTAAACAGACAAGTTTAGTTGTGCTTAACAAAGTTAGAAAACTCATTTCAACGTTGTAGGCTCAACTTGAGGCTAATTTGGGTGCAATCCAAGAGTCAAAGGATTTGAGTGAACAAATGAACTTCGTTTCACCGCTTGGGTACAATAATAATGACAAATGCAACAAGTTTGACTCAACAAACAAGTTTTGTCAAGCTTAACAAAGAGAGAAAACTCCTTTCAGCGTTGTAAACTACATCAGGGGCCAATTTGGGTGCACTCCGAAAGTCTAAGGATTTGGGTAACGTAATGGACTTTGTTTGACTTCTAACCACTTGGATATGTTGATAATGACAGTTGCAACCAGTTTGACTCAACAAACAAGTGTAGCAATGCTTAACAAAAAGGAAAAGCTCATTTCAAAGTTGCAGTTTCACTTGGAAGCCAATTTGCATACAATCTAAAAGTCAAAGGATTTAAGTGACCAAATAAACTTCGTTTGACTTCTAACCACTTGGGTATGTTTACAATGACAACAAGTTTGACTTAGCAAACAAGTTTAGTTGTGCTTAACAAAGAAGAAAAACTTGTTTCAACGTTGTAGGCTCAATTGGAGGTCAATTTTGTTGCAATCAAAGAGTCCCAAGTATTTAAGTGAACAAATGGACTCCGTTTGACTGCTAACCAATTGAGTATCTTTCCAATGACAAAGGCAGCAAATTTTACTCAACAAACAAGTTTAGTTGTGCTTAACAAAGATGGAAAGCAAGTTTCAACAATGTAGGCTCAATTAGAGACCAATTTTACTTCAATCAAATAGTCCAAGGATTTAAGTGACCAAATGGACTTTGTTTGACTTCTAACCACTTGGGTATGTTTAGAATGAAAATTCCAAGAAGTTTGCTCGACTACAAACAAATTTTGTTGTCATTAAAAAAGAGGAAAAACTCGTTTCAATGTTGTAGGCTCAATTGGAGGCCAATTTGGGTGTAATCCGGGTATAATCCGAAAGTCTAAGGATTTGAGTGACCAAATGGATTTTGTTTGATCGATTGGGCATGTTAACAATGAAAAATGCAACCAATTTGACTCAACAAACAAGTTTCATGTGTTAATTGGAACCCAATTTGCGTGCAATCTCAAAGTCAAAGGATTTAAGTAACCAAGTAAACTTTATTTGACTTCTAACAATTTGGATATATTTAGAATGAGAATTACAACAAGTTTCACTCCACAAACAAGTTCAGTTTTGTTTAACAAGAGGGAAAACTCGTTTCAACATTGTAAGCTCAATTAGAGGCCAATTTTTCTGCAATCAAAGAGTCCAAGGATTTGAGTGAACAAGTGGACTTTGTTTGAATTCTAACCACTTGGGTATGTTTAGAATGAGAAATGCAACAAGTATGACTCAAAAAACTAGTTTAGATGTGCTTAACAAAGATGTAAAGCTCGTATCAACCTTGTAGGCTCAATTGGAGGCCAATTTGGATGCATCCGAAAGCCAAAGGATTTCAGTGATCAAATGGACTTAGTTTGAATTCTATAACCACTTGAGTATATTTACAATGAAAAATGCAACAAGTTTAACTCACCAAGCATGTTTAGTTGTGCTTAAGAACGTGGAAAGCTTGTTTGAACGTTGTAGATTCCATTGAAAGCCTTTGGGTGCTATCCGAGAGTCCAAGGATTTTAGTAAACAAATGGACTTTTTTTGACTTCTAACCACTTGGGTACATTTATAATGACAAATGCAACAAGTTTGACTCACCAAATATATTTAGTTGTTCTTATGAAAGTGGGAAGTTTGTTTCAACATTGTAGGCTCCATTAAGACCTTTGGGTGCAATCCGAGAGTCCAAGGATTTGAGCAACAAAATGGACTAACATTTTACTTCTAACCACTTGGGTACATTTATAATGACAAATGCAACAAGTTGACTCAACAAACAAGTTTAGTTATACTTGACAAATATGGAAGTCCGTTTCAACATTGTAGACTCAATGGAGGCCAATTTGGGTGCAATCCGAGAGTCCAAAGATTTGTGTGACTAAATGGATTTCGTTTGACTTCTAAGCCCTTGGGTATGTTTAGAATGACATATTCAACGATTTTTACTAAATAAACAAGTTTAGTTGTGCTTAACAAAGAAGGAAAGCTCGTTTCAACTTTTTAATTGGAGGCCAATTTGCTACAATAAGAGAGTCCAAGGATTTGAGTAAACAAATCAAGTTTGTTTGACTTCTAACCACTTGGGTATGTTTATAATGACAAATGCAACAAGTTTGACTCACCAAACATGTTTAGTTGTGCTTAAGAAAGTGGAAAGTTTGTTTCAACGTTGTAGGCTCTATTGGAGACCTTTGGGTGCAATCCAAGTCCAAGGACTTGAGTGACCAAATAGACTCCATTTGACTTCTAATCACTTGGATGCGTTTATAATGACAAATGCAACAAGTTTGACTCAACAAACTAGTTTAGTTGTGCTTAGCAAAAATGGAAGCCCGTTTCAACGTTGTAGGCTCAATTGGAAGCCAATTTGAGTGCAATCCAAAAGTCCCAGTATTTATGTGACGAAATGGACTTAGTTTGACTTCTAACCACTTGGGTATGTTTATAATGACAATTATGCTTAACAAATAGGGAAAACTCGCTTCAATGTTGTAAGCTCAATTTATGCCAATTTTGTTGCAATCAAGGAGTTCAAGGATTTGAGTGAACAAATTAACTTCGTTTGACTTTTAACCACTTGGGTTATGTTTAGAATGAAAAATGCAACAAGTTTGACTCAACAAACAAGTTTAGTTGAGTTTAACAAGGAAAGCTTGTTGGTTTCACGATCAATGCGCGTAGACTGCTAGTCTTGGGGGTGACTGAAATAGTGATATGTGTTTTGGTGCAAATGTGTACTAACTATTTTTATTTTGGGTTTCAAATAATACTAATAAATGATCATTCATGAATGAAGCTACAATACACAATGTTTGCAAACATATTCCATACAATCATGACAATTGCAAAATGGTTGGCTACCCCACCCACCCCCACAAGTCTGGTAGTATCACGATTGACCAAGTCTGCCTCCAGTTGCCTGATTCACTAACATGCACCTGAAGTTATGGAAATGTTGGAAAATTTCTCCTTGTAACGTGATAGAAACTTCCATGGAGCTGCAAGGGGGTCAGCAAGAATATTAGGGTGTGTTTGGTTGCATGGAATCCTATGCCATGGGAATCCAAGAGGGGACCCCTATATTTTAGGCTAATATGAGATATAACTCCACATCCACCGATTAATTTTGTGATCAATGGTGGGAATGAAAGTCTCATGAACATAAGAATTACATGCATTGTGGGACTAAGGAGTGTGATTCTCATGTTCATGAGACTTTCATTCCCACCATTGATCACAAAATCAAATGTTAGATGTAGAGTGATACATCAATTTAGCCTAAAATGTAGGGGTCCCCTCATGGATTCCCATGGCATAGGATTCCATGCAACCAAACACACCCTTGGTGCACACCAAGATGAGAAAGCTAGACAAATACCATACCTTGCACAAGGCTGAACATCCTTCCAATTATGATATCTTCTCAAGTCATAAGAACCCAAAACCTTGAATTTTATGATCTGAGCAAAAACAACTATGCAGTAACAACATGATGTAATCAAATGATTAAAAATCCCTACACCTACTCCCTCATAAAAGGCTACATGCCACAAGTTTATCCATGAGGCGTGCCTTTCACTATTCCTATGAATTTTCTCAGACTTTCAAAGAACTTGCAATGCTTTAATTTAGATCCTGATCATTTAACATTGTATGCTTTAATTTAGATCTTGATCATTTAACATTCGGGTCATTTGTATATTGCCCCCTATTATAATTGAAGTTTTCAGGTTTACCCTTAGAATAAATGCGTGTTGCACTTCCCTCCAAGACTACCAGTCAACGTGCCTTGACTGTCAAAGCACGTGCTAGTTTCAAAAAGGCTATATTTTACTGTCCAAAATACCCTTAATGATCTAAAGGCTGAGATTCAAAGTTGAAGTAACCAATGCAATTAAAATCTCATAATATGAGGGTTGAGATTCAAACTTCCCATTAGCCGTTAGGATAATCCGCCTCATTCTCCTTCACCATCAACCTCTCCACTTCACCACCACTAACACTCACCTCTGCTTCTACTACTACATCTACATGTTACTTCACTATGGATAAAATATTTGAAGCGGAATTAAGCTTGAATTGTAAGTCATCTTCATCCTCTCTTAGGTCCGTTCTGTTTCAGTGGGCAACATTAAATTTAAATTTATTATATGGGATTAAGTTACTGCCAGTAATTTATAAACCTGAAGTTTAACAACACTTAGTTGATTTTCTTGCAGATCCCTTGTTGTTAGTGAATAGGAGGTTTGAAGTGGGCAAGATTTTGAAGGAGTGCGTGTAAAACACAATGTAAATACATTTGATATTCATGGGATGTTCTTGCAACAAAGTTTGACATGGCACATTGTATTCAAATGCATTAACATTTTTACAAAAACCTGATATAGCACAATGCAATTCAAACGACACAACATCCTTGCAAAACATGACATACACAATGGTCATTCAAATGATACAACATCCTTGCAAAATCTGACATAGCAATGCCACCTTCAAATGCCTTAAAATTGATGCAAACTAACATAACACAAAATCAACCTGAATTTACAAGCATTCAATACCATGCAATAACTAACAATCTGAAGTTACAAACATTCAATATTATCCTTACTTCAAGTGTTTTGTCCCCTTGCAAATTGAGTTTGTCCTTTCCCGCCCCTACCATTCACAACCTGAAACACTGGATTAATTGGTGGTCTGATTTGTGGAGGCCTAACTCCTTGTGCAAAGGCCTGAGTTGGGAGGTTTACTTCTTCCTCTTCCATTCCACTACTAGTTTTCCACCCCTTGGCTTGTTGTTCTAGCGCTCCTGAATCTAGGTCTCTTGGACTTCTTAGATGGCTTCCTTATGAACAACTTCATCTTCATCCTCATCTCTTATCCTCTCTGTGATTGATCTCCATTGGTTTTGAACTTCAAAATCTTGCATACTCCTTCAAAATCGTGTATACTTCAAACATCATATTCACTTATTTGATTATGCGGATGACAATGCAAGCATGAGATCTGCAAGGAAAACACAATTTTTTATTATATCTCCCCCCCCCCCCCCCCCCCCCTTAAAATAAATTAATGACCCCCTTATAAAAATAAATTACTGGCAGTAACTTAACCCGAATAATAAATTTGAATTTTAGAATGCCCACTGAAATAGAAAATAGTCTGCGAGAAGTGAAGATGACCTGCAATTCTCAATAAATGTCCACTAAAATGATGAAATGAAAATAACTGACTTGACTTACTTCTATGATGGTATTCTAAACTGAAATCTATGGATGGAATTACTCAAATCTAAGGTTTGTGTTACATTTATGTAATGAAACCCTAACAAAATCCTAACTTCAAAACTTGGGTTTGCTAAAGCTTTCCCAGTTCAAATATCTTTGATTTACAACAAAATAACATGTGAGGAACTCGAATTTCATGGGAAACTTTAAATTTGAATCCTTTGCTCAAGCCAACCACACTTTCATTTTCCTATGTTGAATACCTCCACTCTCCATCTCTACAAATATATAATTTTAGCAAACCATTTGGCGACATGCATTCGGCATCGTCGTTCGCAATACAACATCGTGCATTGCACGCCCTCATCGATTAGTTAAGTCTTGAGCAACACGTCATTATTCATCAACTACCTCTTGCTCCAGAACACTCAACGCATATCATTGCTTCAACTTTTTAACGACTTGCCAACGACGTTGTTGAAGACACGACGTGCAACTTAAGTCATTGTACACCTATAAGGACATGATTCGACGCAAAATGCACATTGTAGAATGCACTATACCTATAATGATCCTTGATTTCTCAACGCGTCGATGGACGTCGTTATTAGCATTAGACGACGTGCAAAGCACATTGTCATATCTTATATATGTTGTACTGAGAAATCAAAGAGCAGACGAGAGAAATGAGAAAATTGAGTAGATTGCTTGTGTTTGGGGGATTTCTACGAGGAAACCCTAAATTAAATCTACTCGAGAAGAGAGAAATGAGGTTTTCGAAGCAGTTGGACCAGGGTGGAAAAGTTTTTTTTTTTTTTAGGAAGAAGGGTTCTAAGAGATAAAATCTCTCTCTTCCATGAAAATGGATTTTTTTTTAACCTTTTTATGTGTGTGTTCTTGTGAAAAAAACAATTATGGGGGTGAGGAAAGAGGAACACGTGGACGCAAATAGTAGCTCCCGATTAATTCCCTTCAATGATAAGTTTACCATGACAAGAAAGATATTTTTTTGTAATAGGGTAAACTAACATAAAAATAAATAAAAAATAAAAAATAAAAGGTAGTTGTTTTGTAACACCACCATTTTCACTCTCTAACACCATCATTGAGTAGCTTCACCACCTCCTAACTAACACCATCACTTTTCTCCCTCTTCCCATCCTCTATTATTCTCCAACAATCCACTCAACTCTTTTTTTCTCGTCCACCCATGAACATCAACCCACACCATTGACCACCTCACTTTTTTCCGAAACCCCACCTCATCCCCCCCCCCCCCCCCCCCCCCACAACAAAAAATTAAATAAAAATCTCAGGCGATTGATTAAAAAGAGGGTCTCGCCAGATAAAGCTTACAAAAAAACATTCCTGAAAGTAACAAGAATGGTTGTATATGTCTCAAATTATCACGACACTTTAGGAACACATCCTAATCGTTATGAATGTCTCAACAACTGTTCCTAATGGGCTTTTTTGGTGTAGTATTCTATTGAGTTGTGTGTTGTAGATAATATAATTTCACACCCAAATTTTTGAAAAAATCCAGATATAAATTATCAACATTTATTTCACTGGACCTTCCCGAAAACTGTAGCACAAACTTGTTGCAACATTAAATATTTGAAGCAAAAGGACCAAGACGTACCAAAGGCAAACCAATCATCACTAATAAGAAATTTTTTACAACAATTCAACTTCTACAACTGTCCAAACTACCTATGAACAAAATAAATAACAAAAATAAAACGTTAAGAAATCTCTAGTAGGGCGCCATATACATAATTCTCTGCCCGGTCTAAAATAAAAACAGACTTAAATAATAGATAAAAGTCTCTCAATAGTGACTTGATTCAAGGAGGTAGGATATGGCTGGGATGGGATCCTCGTAAGTGTACTGTTACACTGATATCTAGGTCTGTGCAAGCTTTATTTATTCAGTTTTCTTGGCCGAATGGTGTAAACTGTGTAGTGACTATAGTCTATGGCAGCAGCAATGCGACGGTGAGACAACAGTTATGGACAGAGATTACTCAATTTTCAACTTTGAACACTCTTCCATGGGCATTACTTGGTGACTTCAATGCTATCATGCATATACAAGAAAGAGAGTCGGGTGGAACCTACAAATGTAGATATCATTGATCTACTGAATTGTGCAGTTCAGGCTGATATATACGACTGTCGTTATAGGGGCAATTACCTTACTTGGAGTAATAACCAAGTAGTATCCATCGCATAGCCTCAAAAATTGATAGAGTACTGGTTATAGTTCTTGGTTTCAAGTACTTCCTGATGCAGAAGTAGAGTTTCAGCACAATGGATTATCAAACCATTCCCCTATGGTCCTTACTATGTACAAGGACATCAACACAGGGCCTAAGCCATTTAAGTTTTTCAATTTTTGGGCATATGAGAAAGATTTCCAAAAGGTCGTAGAGGATGCTTGGCTGACTCCATTCAGAGGTAACCCTATTTTTTGTCTTGTACAGAAACTAAAGCAAGTTAAAATTGCCTTTAACAGTATGGTGTAAGGCAAGTTTTGTTAGTGCTAGCTATCAGGTGCATGAAACTAGACAACGTATGTCAAGAGCTCAATAAGCTTTGCAAAACCAACAAATCACTCATCATGCAGTCCTGGAGAAGAGGCAGGCAATGCGAGCTTATGCTTTGGCTGCTAGGAAAGAAGAGTCGGAAACCTGTCAGAAGGCCAGATCAAACTTGCTCAATTTAAGTGATCAGAATACGGAGTATTTTCATAGCATGTTGAAGGAGAGGAGGACCGTGAACAGAATATCTTGCATCTATAACTCACAAGGTAAGAAGCTTGACAAACCTGAGGATATCGCAGCTGAATGTGTAAACTACTATCAGGACATCTTTGCTGGTGCTCACAACAGTAAATATGACAGCTCCACAGTTAATAACTTTGTGTTTGATAATGTGTTATCTCAAGACATGGTTGATGAACTTGCAAAGGAAATCACCAGGAATGAGATCACTGAAGTTCTCTCTAGTATTGACTCTAACAAGGCTCCTGGGCCTGATGGGTTTACATCCTTCTTCTTCAAAGTATGTTGGCGAGTAGTAGGTGATTGTTTCATTAAGGCGATTGATAATTTTTTCAGAAGTTCTAAGATGCTGGGTCAGGTAAACTCTACGCTGGTAGCTTTAGTTCCTAAGGTTCCTAATGCTACTTACTTCAGTGACTATAGACCTATCGCTTGTTGTAATGTACTCTACAAATGCATCACTAAAATTCTTACTAATAGAATGAAGAGTGCAGTTCAGTTGCTAGTCAGCCCCAATCAGGTGGCATTTATCCAAGGTAGATATATTCTGGATAACCTATTCCTTGCACATGAGCTTGTTAGGAACTATCACAGAGATAAGGCACCGCCTAGATGTGCAGCTAAGATAGATCTTAAGAAAGCATATGACATGGTGAGGTAGGAGGTTGTGCTACATGTTCTTGAGAAGCTGAAATTTCCCTGTAAGTTCATCCAGTGGCTACGTGAGTGCATCACTACTCCCAAATTTTCTATAAATCTTAATGGCTCTCCCAAAGGATATATCAAGGCTACTAGAGGTATTCGCCAGGGATGTCCAATGTATCCCTATCTTTTTGTCATGATCATGGAGATTTTGAATGTATTGCTCAAGAGAAAGGTACAAAGCAGGGTCCTACAAGTTGCATTACAAGTGCTCAGACCCTGCCATTACTCACTTGTGTTTTGCGGATGTCTTAATTGCATTTTTTCATGGTGACACTGGGTCAGCCAAGGCTCTATATGAAGTCCTGCAGGAGTTCCGTGGGTGCACTGGCCTGGAAGTTAACTCAACAAGAGTACTATATTTGCTGTGGGAATTGCACCAACTGAGCTAGGCCTTATAGCAAATCAATTGCAGTTTTTAAGTAGGTCACCTACCAGTTAAGTATCTAGGTCTTCCATTAATCTCCTCAAGCTTATCTCATCAGCAATGTAGCCCTATAATTGAAAAGATCTGGAAACGGATTAACTCTTTGAAGAACAAATTCCTCACCTATGCAGGCAGAGTGGTGTTAATTAAAGCAGTTTTAAGTAGTATGCAAATCTACTGGACTTCTTGCTTCATGCTTCCTAAGCAAACCATCAAAACAATCAATAGCATTTTCAGGAGCTTCTTACGGTCAGGTGAAGATACTTCTACCAGAAAAGCAATGGTGAGCTGGAAACGAGTATGCAATCCATATCAAGAAGGTGGTTTGGGCATCACAAATATAGAAGTAAGTAACTTATCAGCATGTATGCGTCACATTTGGCAGTTGGTCACAAACAGTGAATCTATATGGGTCAGATGGGTTAAAAAACATTTTATTAGGAAGCGTGACTTTTGGTTAATGCGAGCTCCGTAGGAAGCTTCATGGAGCTGGAAAAGGATCCTTGACTGTCGTCCTAGTGCTTCTGGTTTAGTGTTACATTCAATTGGCAATGGACACAACACTAGCTTTTGGAAAGAGCCCTGGCATCCTATGGGAGTTCTAATGGATAGGTTTCCTCAAGAACTCTTATATGACTCCCTGCTCTATAGAGATAGCTTTTGAGAAATGGTAAGTAGATTATTCCTCAACATATTCATCCAGCTATCATTGACATTGCAAGCTATCTGACTGGTGTTGAAGTGGACTGTGAGAAGTCTGCTGAACTGGTTTGGAGTGCAGGGCCGAGTGGTAATTATAGCATGAAACACACGTACGAAACATTAACACCAAGAGAACAATTTGTTCAATGGGCGAAAGTGGTTTGGTTTAAGGGCAACGTACCTAGACACAGTTTCATAACATGGTTGTTAGCTCATTCAGCTCTCAAAACTATGTCTAAGCTCAAAAGATGGGGTAAGGCTCATCATGATTTCTATTTCTTGTGTTAGCATGAAGCTGAAACAGAGAATCATCTTTTCTTTGGATGCACTTATTCGAAGTTTGTCTGAATGCATATTTTACACTATTTGTGCTACAGCAGGCAGGTGTTAGAATGGGATCAAGAATTAGTTTGGTGCTCTCAAACTTTCTCTGGTAGTGATCCTAGTTTTGTGCTGAAAAAGGTTGCTTTCAAGGCGACCACTTACCATTTGTGGGTTGAACGCAATAGACGAGCACATGAGAACACTAGACTTTATGGAGTTCAAGTTGTTCAACGTATCTTTGAAGATGTACGTATCAAAATAGCAGGGCTGGATCACAGAACTGCAGATACAGCTAGTGTTGATATTTCCAACAGACTCAACCCAAGAAAAATTCGGTAACTTCGTTCCTATTTTAATTTGCAGCAATTGTATTTCCAACAGCTAGTACCAGAGAGGTGTTTAATAGGTGGAGACTTTATCCAGTGTATATTCACAAGCAGCCAATTAAATGCAAATGGACTAAACCTCCAGCAGGTTGGTTCAAGGTGAATTCTGATGACTCTTGGAATACACGTGGTGGCTATGGTGCCATCATAAGGGATGAACAAGGTGACGTGGCTGCTGCATGTGCTGGATCTACAACTGGACATTCGGTTATAAAGCATGAACTTCAGGGAGTCGAAGCTGGCCTTATTACAGCTGACATGCATGCAATCAAGAAACTAGTCATTTGCACAGACTCTGAAAATGTCCTTGCTTATATTACGAAGAAGATGACTACTCCTTGGGACATAAGGTATATAGTAACTCGCATCAAAAGACTTCTGCTCAGACTGGAGTATAGGGTGATACACCAATTTAGAGAGACCAATAGGGCAGCTGACCATCTTGCTAATCTGTACTCTACTAGTGAATTGATTCTTGTAATAGCTAGCTTTTTTTGCTGAGGACCTTAAAAAGAGTGTGTATGAAGATAAAATAGGAAAAGAATACGAAAGAATGTAATCGACTTGCTCTTTTCAGGTTTGGGGATCCGTAATAAACCCCAGCTCAATTTCCAAAAAAAAAAAAAAAGTCTCTCAATCCATAATAGTGTGGAAAGGCTTTTTCTTATGGAATTTTTGCTTTGAGCTAGATGTTGAATGCATCATCTTGAACAATCATTTTTTTCAAATTTTGAGCCCACAAAAATGTGAGGTATGCTATAATTCTCACTAAGATTGCATTAACACTAAGCTAATCTCGACTAGAGGGGGGATGAATAGTGATTCTTTAAAAATAGAATTTGTTTTAAAAACAAGCGAAAATATTCGAGTTGGAAGTTCTTTGCCTAAACTTATTGAAGGCTTATGTTGAGATTCAATAAGAATCAACACCACAAGGTTCAAAAGTTCAGTTGATTCATTTGAAGGTAAACACCAAATGAAAAGCCATTTGCAAAAGCCCCCAAAGAAACCCTAAGCATACAAGTTGAACATCAAACATATAAGCTATGGTAGGTAATCTAAACATGCAAGGTAAAGTAAATAAATTCAACGAGAGAAGAAAGCAAACCAGATAAAGACACTGATATAACGATGTTCACTTGAACCGGAATTTGATTGACTCCAACTAGTTACTTTTTCGGTGAAACGGGGGCTCGCAAGCCTCAAGCTTATATTACTTGATTAAATGAGAACACAACTCTCAATCAACGTTCCATACCCTCGCAAGGTCTAATTGTCGCGCTCCCATAAAAATTACCGACATGAAAGTGTTTCACTCTATGAGTCGTACGAACACCTAGGTGATCACCAATAGGATGTAACCACAACCAATTGTTGCGCACATGTGCCTGGGATCCCAAAGATACGACTTGGTTTTATGTTCGTGCTCCGCAAGACTTACCAATTTGCCAAGGATCACACCATTATGAGATGTAACACAACAAAGGCTTACAATCTACTTGGGATCACCGAGGTAACACTTACTCGTAAGAATCCACTCCATGGATTCAGGAACCAATATAAGGTGAAGGTGAATTTAGGAAAGCTAACACTCAAAGGGGTTTTCCTCTTCTAGTGTTACTCGTTTGTTGGATTGAGAGGCTACAAGTTCTTTTACGTTCACTCCCTCACTCAATGAAATATGGAAGCTTCAATTAAAAAATGATATAAAGTGGATGAAGGCTTAACAACTCTGCAAATGAGGCATACAACAATAAAAACTCCCTTCAACTCTTCTTCCTTACTAATCTTTTCTTTTCTCTTTAGATAACTAAATAGACCATGAAGAAAGAAATTTTTTTTCATAGAACATCATAGGATCTCTCACAAGGAAAACAGATGTTGAATAGGAGAATGGATCTCTTAAAGGGAAAGCCAAAAGTGGATAAAATGATGGCTTCAAAAATTTTTAAATAAAGAGAAGGCCAAAAGTGGATAACATGATGGCTTCAAAATTTTTAAAACATGATAGATAGATCCTAGTGAATGGTCTTGAGCCATATTTATAGGCTCAACTGAAAAAGGTGAGTCGACTTCACTAATGTCACAATCTGTTTTTCAAAACGGTTACTTTAGAATAGTCACTAGCTTAATTGACTTTTTCAGCGGGTGAAGTTGACTTTATCTTACCCAAATCTCTGTTTCAAATAAAAGAGATTCCCTAGTCATATGAGCAAAATACATGGCAACTACTTTGTCACATGGACTTGTCCATCAACGTGCATGTCTCATGGTAGAATATTCCTTTCTTATGAGGGATTATCATCAAATTCAAATTTGAATTTGAATTTTAAGTCTTGAGTCATTTGTAGATAATTTCATCTTTGACTTTGTTGACTTGACTTAAATTGTTTTGATTTCTTCTTGTTGGCTTGTCTCGGTCTTCAAGGTTTTGATTTATCTTCATGAGTTAACTTCAATTTTCTTTCATTTGACAATGGTCTTCTGAGTTGGATAATATTTAAATGATTTTACAACGCATAAATCTAATTCCAACACTTGATATACAATTTATAGTTCTACTATACATTTTTACATTGTCTCGACATAATTTGCAAATACATTTTCAATCTCCCCCTTTGTGAACTTATGACGAAACATGTATATTTTGCAAGTCATATTACAATTTCTTAATCCCAAAGTCCACTTCTAATAGATCAATCTCAAAGTCCAGTTCTTAGTTTGATACCAATTGTCAAGATGTTGATGGAGGTCAAAGTCTAATACTAATAAGCAATCTTCACGATTATTCTTCTCCATCCATCTATACTAAATGATATTTGTTGGATACCAAGTAAATATCAAAATGATATTTCAAAAATCCATATGATCTTCAAATCTTTGGACCTGCAAATGAAAGATGAAATCAAACCTGAATTGGATTAGATTTTCATGTGAGTGGAAAGCATTTGGAAACATCAAATATTGGGTGTCAAACATGCAAGTTGTGAGTGTAAAGAATGCAATGAATAAACACAATTATAATGAAGCTATAATCAAAACGCCTTTTTTTTCCTTTTCATAATGGTAGTCTGCTAAATTGACATCTCAAGGGCGAAATCGACTTTGCCATGCCGTTAACTTTTTTCAATAAAAAATTTCTTTTTAATCACATATGCAAAGTACCTTGGCAATTACCTAGTATCTTGGCATGGACATGTCCTTTAAGTACATGGGCATATTTGATGAGGGAATATCCATTTTCGTATGAGAGAATATCTCAAACTTGAATTTGGTTCTCCAAATTTTTTTGCCTTCAAATAGCTTTTGGCAATTCATTTAGTTTTGGCCATGCATAAGTTATTTTGGTTTTTCTTCATTAACATCATAACTTAGTCCTCCTTCTTACTCATTAACCATTTTAGACTTGTCTTCTTGAAGCTTTGGCAATGGTTAATTGGTCTTAATGTCTTTGACTTCGGTCTCTTGAATTGACTTCGTCATTGGTTGATTTTGACAAACGTGTTTGTGATGTTATCTTCTTGCATTAACGCCTTCAGTTGAGTCTTCTTGGTCGCATCTGAATGATCAATTTTCATCGATTACTCGCAACTCAATATGCACGACTTTATAATTCAATCATCAATCACTCACTCGCATTTTTACAATATCGCTCCACACAACTAATATTGGTTTTAAAAACTTAACCACTAATTATTATTTTTAATTCATAAATAATATTTTCAATGACAACGATTTATAGCACACCTAAATATAGATGAGACTCAACACAAATACAGACCAAAGGAAATGTAATATATCTCAGGTTATTTACATCCTTTCTTAACTTAAGAGCACGACCAACTTAATTAAAGAGATTGACGTGAGCGAGCTTCAATTTCTCAAAGGAGGGGGAGCACTGGAAGAAGTTCGCCATTACCCAGGCCCATGATTAATTTTAGTAAAAATGGTTGCTTGCACTTTAGCCTCCTTTAGGTTATAGGTAAAAATCACTTTGGGTGTAAAAGTTTATTGTAATTTCAGCTGAACCCCGAAAAATGGATGGAAATCGTTAAGTCAAACATATTGACTAGGCAATAAACTTTTAAGTTATACCAAAATAACATTTACTAAATGGTCAAGTGCCTTGCACATGATGCCTGAAAAGAGTGGCATGAATTTCATATCTATACTAGGGGTGGGCATCCTATCCCGCGATCCCGATCCCATCCCGATCTCGTCCCATCCCGTCCCGATTTTTCCGGGTCTTAATGGGATTGAATAATTTCATCCCGATACTGTCCCGTCCCGTCTCGTTCTAGAATGGGATGGGATGGGATGAAGATTTTCAATCCCGCCAATCCCGTCCCGTTCCGAGCTATTTTTTTAATATTTATTATTAATATTTTTTTTATTTATTTATTTTTATTCATATAAACTTACAGAAACTCATGGTGTTTGCAGTGGTAACAGAAATGTTACTTCAAGAAATAAATATTCATTAAGCAAGAGAAAGATAGCATAATGTTGCTTGGATTCCCAATAAAAGTGGCTCCAATTATTTAACTTCAAAATATTGTTAATACCCAGGTGAATATGAAAAATGACAATTAACTGAGTAATACATATTCAGAAGGGAACATTCAGGAGCGGAGCCAAGAATTTGAGATGCCCCAGACTGTAAAAATACATTTTTTTTAATTACAATATATGTATTGATGGTAAACCATTATGAATATGTTAGAGCATCACTAATAGGTCTATATTTCTTCCCTAACAAAAGATGAAATGTCATTTTGTCAAGGAACCATGAATTTTGTTTCCCACAGTAATGAAATTGTAAAATCAGTTGAGAGGCCATCACAGCGACACAATACTCTTAGTGGGTCCCATTTATCATGTCATTTTCTAAAAGTCAAGCCCACTCGACTTCATTGTTAGGGGATTTAATGGCTACCCTTATATTTGCATGCCACATCTATATCTAATTATAAGAAAATTATTTTTCATGCTCTTATATGATGATAATCTTCGCAGCAGTCAGCAGCACGCTGATCCCGTCCCGTCCCGAGCCCGTTTGGGATGGGACGAGGTCGGGATGGGGTTTTTCCCATCCCGATCCCGTATGAACGGGATGGGATAGGGATGGGTATATCTCGTCCCATCCCGTCCCGTGCCCACCCCTAATCTATACAGTTCTAAATGCCAAGCCCCATTTCTACAGTAACATGTCTTCAATCAACTCCATTCTGAATTTCCAAATTGTCCTTCTATTTCTACATAATTCAAAACAACCATCTTCAAAATTGTAGGCCCATAATAACTCAATCCAAAAGCTTTTTTCCATAAGCCCAAAAAGCCTTTTGACTTAATTATAATGAACATTTGTGTAATTATTAAAAAAAATGTTTAAATACAAATATTATTAATTATATATGTAAGAAAAATAATAAATTGTGAAATTTTCATTTTTAGACCTACTCATGGTCATATTGCATCATGTAAGTGATATTCTTTGGGTGAAAATAACTCAATTCAAATTATGAACAACTAGAAAAAAAAAATGTACAAATAACTGGAAACGATTAGTACACGCAGCTACTAGTTTTAAATATGATCAAAAGGAAATCAACTGGTTGGCAGTAAGAAGACAAAACAACTCTGATGATACATCAAACGGTCTCTCTTCTACATCGTACACGTGTCATGATCATCTCGAGAAATAATAAGCCCAAGTGTCAGTCCGACACTGATTTGGCCCATGCGGTTCCAAGCCCGCACAATGCAGTCCGCCAGATGGACCCAAAATCATTACAGCCTACTAAGCCCACGCGTCTCACAGCTATCCTCAATACCCTAAGCCCTGCTACGGCAAATATCTCGAGGATCAGCTTCAGACAGGCAAGACATCAGCACTTTGCTTCCAACTAGGAAACAAATACCAAAGTATAACTCTCATATGAAAACTTCTATCTATGGACTGCTCTCTGATTGGGAACTATCTCCCGCGTATCTAGGAGCACAAGGCTAACAGGGAAACTCCCTTTCACTGCACAACTCCTAATTAGATAAGGACCTCCATAAAAATCTTCTTCCCAAACTACGCCATCAATGGCCTGGTCGACCCAGGACTTCAACACTATAAATAAGACAGGAGGTTGATAAGCTAAGGTACGCTAAAAATTCCTTGTTTAGAGTATTACGCCTTCCTCAGATCCTTGTTTGACTTTAGCATCGGAGTGCCATCAGCCACCACAACGGTGGACCGTGGCTCACATGTGTTCCTTGTGCAGGTCAGCATGTCAAGGTGAAAGCAGGGAGCAAAATTCGACTGCATTAGTTTGACGTCGTCTATGGGGACGACAAAGTTTCTAACCTTTCACTAGCATCATCTCTCTTTATAATACGAGAAGATGGTGTCCACCACATCATGCAACAATGGAGAACAAGGGGACACATCAAACGCTCATACTTGCCTTATACCACCGCTCTCAGCGGTACCAGTGACACAGAGTAGCAGACTCATGCCAGCAACAACAATGATAGACCCCGGGATAGATTTGATGTCGTCTCAAATACAACAAATCACCAAAGCAGTGGAGGCTCTCATACAACAGAACCCTCCACCAGCTAATGGAGATCAGGAGTGGCACATGCCCCCATCTCCGAAAGACAACATAGAGCAACCACAGCAAAGTCAAGCCCTTGTTAGTTCTCATTGAACTAGATGAGGTTGCGTAGCTAACGCGGACTCGACTTTCAGGGCAGACAGGCATATCGCCTCTCTGTTCCACCATTCGTGGGTTGTATCATGATTGAGGTTCTTCCAAATAAGTTCACGACTCCAAAGCTCGACTTCTATGACAGAACTACCGACCCATTCGATCCCTTGCGCCATTACCAACATGTAATGGCACTCAAAGAAGGATCTGAGTCGGTGATGTGCAAAACTTTCCCTACCAGCCTAAAGAAGTCAGCACTAACATAGTTCCACAGTCTCCCGCCAAAGTCGATCCACTCATTCAAGATGCTAGCCAAGGAATTCTTGATGCACTTTGTTGAAAGTCATCGTCTCCGGAAAGGCCCACACTACATACTCTCTCTGAAGCAAAATGCAAAAATCTAATGGGACATTGAGAAAGTATGTCACGCGCATCAATGACGAGCTGACGCTCATTGACGACTACAGCAGTCATGACGGCTTTTACTGCGGGCCTAAAAGAGGGAAAACTTTACGACTTCCGCACCATTGAACCCCTTTTGGATATGGAGGAACTCCGGAAAGTCGCCCAAAGGTACATTACCCTGGAAGAGATGAAGACAACAATGAAGGAAATAGAAGTTGAGAAGAAGCCATCCGTTCCTAAGGACATAAATGAGGAAAGCAGGCGAGAGGATGAAGAAATGAGGAAGCGAAAACGCAACGACAATAGGTCAGACCCTGATCGGGCCAGGCCAGAGAAAGCTTCCAACTACGTTGGATCCAAATCCATGATCTCCCTCAATTCTAGCTTATTTGACGTCCTGAATTCCATGAAAAACTGGAAAGATCTAAAGTGGCCCCCAAAGTAGTGCGTAAACCCATCCAAACGTGACAACAACAAGTATTGCTCATACCATAAGGAGGGTGGCCACGACACCAATGACTACAAGAGTCTAAGGTTTGAGATCGAATACTGGATCCACAAGGGCAAGCTAAAGGAATTCTTGGGTTCTGAGAAGCGACAATACTGACTCAGGGATAGGGAAGAGGCAGTCAAAGAGATTGAAAATGAGACTTCGGGCATAATCTATGTCATTCATGGAGTCAGATCGGATGAAAACCAGTCAAATAGATCCCGCAAACAAACTCTACTCGAGGACAGACGCGTATACTACTCAAGGGTGCAAAGCCCCATCCCCACCCTAACCTTAACAAACATGAACCTCGAAGGCGTTCGCGCACCGCACAGTGACGCTCTCGTCATTTTGGTCTCTGTCACAAGGTGGGAAGCTCCCTCAATGTCCTGTTCTACAACGCCTTTCGCAGTATGGATCTCAAGGAGAAGAACCTGACGTCCTCAGATTACCCGCTGATTGGATTCAGCAGAGAGAAGTGCATCCCAATCGGGAAGATAAGGTTAGTAGTGGTGGCAGGAAAGCCTCAACTGAGAAAAATCCTGTTATTGGACTTCATGGTGGTAGATGCACCGTCTACCTACAACCTTATCCTGGGAAGACCATGGCTTCACCAAATGGAAGCATTAGTCTCCACCCTTCACCAGTGCATCAAGTATACCGCTAACCACTCGGAAGGAACAATACGTGGGGACCAACCAACGACACGAGGCTGCCATTATGCTACACTGAAGAAAATATAATGTTCCCAGATCCAACTGGAGCCCACATGACAAGTTGAACAGAAGCCAGACCCAGTAACTTCGGAAGAGTCACTCCATTCACATAAAGACGAGATCCCGACAGTAGTGGCTCAACTTAGAAATGGAGAACATTCAAACATCACAAGGGAAATCCACTCTTCAACCCAGCAAAACAGAGAAGTCATTGCAAATGGGAGCACAACTCCCTGACAGTCAGTCGGCGTAGAATAAAACTCCCACTCAAGGGTTACTTTTTAGTAACCTCAACGACATCAGTGGAGCTTGTCAGTTCGTTGAAGGTGCTAACGATCCTGGAATGGCCATACGAATTCACTTCAGGGACAGATCGACCTATCTCCGCCAACAATTAGTGTATTCAATTGTTTATTTTCCTTTCCATAATCAATGTAGAGTTTTAATTCTTAGGAGCTTATGTGATTTGCAATCATAAAAGAAAATTACGCAAGCACACTCTATTGATTACTGGAAAGATGTAACAACAATCACCCTGAGGCCGATACAAAAGATTCAAACTACAAGCATCTGAATCTGATGCAACATACAGTAAAAACTCGCGTAAACAGTCCGGCTCCAAAAGAAGACTCATGAGCGACATCAAAGGTATCGAAAGTATATTCCACGACCTCTCCGAAGAACATTTTTCGTAAGCAAGAGTAGGATGAAAAATTGGCATGAACAAGAGCAGGATGAAATAGTGCATCCAATTCAATGCCTCTATGAACATGCCCCTCAAATATGGCATGAGGTGGTACAAAATTAGCAACTCACAGGCTCGATCCGCTCAACCAGACGAACTTGGACAAGTATCAGACTGAAACATATCTAGTACACCCTCCCTTTAATGGGATGAGAGGGGCATCTAAGAGTCAATGGCCCACTCTGACAAGTCATGTCCAACTCCACCCCAACCCGCGATCCCAAATTCCAGCACAACATGACATGAAGGGGCTAACTGAGAGTAGAGGGAGGCAACCGCTCCAAGGTTGGCTGCTGGTATTATCTCTAAAACTAAGCGCTTTAGAGCATCGACGGGGCATAACAACAGACTCATCCCTTGGGAGGAAGTCTGTACTTCTTCTTCACAATACGAGAAGAAATTACAAGGTCTCAGCGAGCCAATTGGGTGCACACCAAGAGCAGGTGACTACGCATAACAACAAGTCTTATCACGATTGATCAATGTAAATGTCAAAACATTCGAAGACTCCAACGTTGGAGATCTCCCTTCAGTTTTTGGAAAACCCAAAGCATATTATTTAAGCAAAATCATCTGAGGAGGTGCGCTCTGTGGAAGATAATGCCTATAACGATGAAGAAACACCATTATATAGACATAGTAGTTCCCCAAACAAGCGCTTCAACATTGACTGTCAGCATTGAAAATCGTATGGGAAACAAGGAGACGATGGTTCCCAAGGAAGCTGCATAGGACCATGTTCATCCAATTAATGATGTTGCACACAACCCCATTAATTGGGGGGAGTAACTGATACTCAACCGTCTCATGATCTACGTCGTATACGTGTTACCATGTAATCTACGCTATACACATAGAATCTTAATCCTACGACAAACCCTAGCTCTTTCTCTATGGGCCCACGGGCTCGACCCACTATTCAAACGGTATTCTACCACGTGCTTGACATGAGCATTAAAAACCCTAGTCACCTTTGAAACATGGATCACACCCGCATATCACCAACTAATTTAAGGTACTCCTGTGTCTTAAAAGAAAAGCTCGTCCGCATGATGCACTCCACTTGCGAATGCAAGCTCATACGCCCGTAACAGGCCGAGCCCCTACCTAACCAGGTAAGCTTAGTCAGCTTCGGCAGATGAAAACGACTTCTGATTCATCCCGACACCTAGTTTTCCCAACGCGGATGATGATGGTTTAGGAAGTGGGAGTCTAATCAGCGCTATTACCCTTGGTGACGACGACTCGCCAGGGATTGCTGCCCCCTTCATGGACAACGGTCACCAAACCCAATCAGGTAAGCCTAGCCAGTGACGACTGACAACAACAACTTCTGATCAAAGCCCATACCTGTAGCCCCCACTGTATAAATAGTTTGGAAGGTGAGAGCCTAGTCAGTTCCAACTGATGTCGACGATTCGCCATAGGACCACTGCTATTCTACAGACCATGCTCGCTGAATTACCAACCCCTGACTTGTAGCTCGCTCCGCACAGGTGTAGATGGTTTGGAAGGTAAAAGCCTAGTAAGTCCCGAACTGATTCCCACCACTTGCCATGGGACCACTGCTCTTCTACAGACCATGGTCGCCAAAAACTCTCAAATTTGTAGCTCGATGCGCACGGGTGTAGATGATTTGGAAAGTGGGAGCCTAGTCAGTCCCGAACTAATTCTGATGGCTTGCCACAGGACCACTACTATTCTACAGGCCATGGTCGCTGAAGCCCCTCATCTCAAACTTGTAGCATACTCCTCACGGGTGTTGATGGCTTGGAAAGTAGGAGCCTAGTCAGTTCCGAATTGATGTCGACGGTTCGCTATGGGATCATCGCTCTTCAATAAACCATAATAATTTTCACATCCCAAACCAGTAATCCGCTCCGCGAGGGTGTAGATGGTTTGGAGGTGGGAGCCCAGTCAGCCTTGATCGATGTCAATGGCTTGCCACATGACCACCGCTCCCTTTCAAAATAGCGATCGACAAAATAAATCATAGCTCAGGCATCATCTTCACTCTCATAGTGGTTGACGTTCTATTATCAGCAATAGCCATTCGCGCTGACCTAAAAATCAATTTGCTGACACACGGACGAACGCTACATGGAATGTCAGCCCGAGCTTAAAAAACCTGACTGGGGATAAGAGCTATAGCTCAGAGACAACGCATGTGCTCGACTACCACAGTTCACTCATGCCAACAACCGCAACCAACAGTCAGATACACAAATTAAGTCCCCAGTGGCTTACCTTAAGGATGAGCTGCAGTCTGGGTAGCCTAGCCCACTGCTAAACCATCCGCGGAACACCCACTATTGGATGTAACTAAGCGATAGCAACTTTGAGACCTTACGAAAGAACATGTCAGAATCATTCACGACATAAATGATCAAACTCTCAGCAGTAAACATACCACTTGGCTTCCTACTAACCCAAACAAACCTGTGTCAAAATAAAACGACAAGGCAAAATGGAAAGCGCGAGACAAAGAGACCAGACACAATACGGGCACAAGGTGTACTCAAAATAAACTTGCTTTCATTAACAGTTGAAACAAAAAAGTACAAGTGCACAAAGTCTACTCCTTATCAGGAGGGGTATAGAAACAAGAGAACTAAGCTTAACAGAGGAAGGAGCGGGAGTTGCGTCCGCACGTGCCTCGACCTGAGCATCATGATCTGAATCTCCCTCTTCTTCTGATGATGCAGATGCCACTACTAAGTCTGTGTGTGACATCTTCTTATAATAAGCGCGGTCCCATTCTGATGCTCTTCCTTCATGGAATGTCAGACCCTTGCCACACGACCACCGCTCCCTTTCAAAATAAAGATCGCCAAAATAAATCATAGCTCAGGCATCATCTTCACGCTCATAGTGGTTGACATCCTATTATAAGCAACAACCATTTCGCTGACCTAAAAATCAATTCGCTGACACACAGACGAACGCTACATGGAATGTCAGTCCGAGCTTACAAAACCTGACTCGGGATAAGCGCTCTAGCTCAGAGACATCGCATGTGCTCGACTACCACAGTTCACTCATGCCAACAACCGCAACCGACAGTCAAATACACAAATTAAGTCCCCAGTGGCTTACCTTAAGGATGAGCTACAGTCTGGGTAGCCTAGCCCACTATTAAACCATCCGCGGAACACCCACTATTGGATGTAACTAAGCGATAGCAACTCTGAGACCTTACGAAAAAACATGTCAGAATCATTCGCTACATAAATGGTCAAACTCTCAGCAGTAGACATACACTTGGCTTCCTACTAACCCAAACAAACCTGTGTCAAAATAAAACGACAATGCAAAATGGAAATCGCGAGACAAGGATACCAGACACAATACAGGCACAAAGTGTACTCAAAATAAATTTATTTTCATTAACAGTTGAAACAAAAAGTACAAGTGCACAAATTCTACTCCTTATCAGGAGGGGTATAGAAACAAGATAACTAAGCTTAACAGATAAAGGAGCGGGAGTTGCGTTCGCACGCGCCTCAACCTGAGCATCATGATCTGAATCGCCCTCTTCTGATGATGATGCAGAGACCACTACTAAGTCTGCGTGTGACATCTTCTTATAATAAGCATGGTCCCATTCCTGATGTTCTTCCTTCATCAGCGCCAGCAGCTCCAATATCCCATGCATGACCCATTGGAATTCACACTTGCCTTGCTCCTTGAAAAGCACTTTTTAAACAGCTTTCACTTCAGCAAGTTCACGCTCCAACAGTTCCAGCTTGCCAGTTAGCGCATCAACCTGAGACTGCTTCATAGCAAGACTACTCTTAACAGTGTTGAGCTCATGTTGCTCCAGTTGAAGCTGGTCTTCAACCTTCCTTGCTACCTGAGCATTGAATTCCATGTCGGCCTCTAACTGCTACCTCTAGACAACCTATTCAATCTTTTTCATGGCGTTTTCCTCAGCAAAGGACCACAACTCAGACCGCGTCTTAGCTGCAGCTTCCTACGCAGCCTCTAGATCACAGCGGATTAGGTCCAACTCTTGCTTGAATTTTTTCCTTGTGGACATCGCCAAAATCAGACTCAAGGGCTTTCAGACGAACCCGCTGAGTCTCAGCAATAACGGCTGAATGTTCCAGCCTCCTCCCCTCAATCCTCTTCCTCAACAACTCAATTTCAAAAAGCGCATCAGAGTACAACTTTTGCATATTTAAAAGACACGCTTCATTGTGTACACCCTCTCACGAGCCGCCTCAACCTCCATCTAGCAACAGCCACCTGGCTCAAGTGAGACATCCCCAGCATAAGGTGCTTCAAACCCTTATCCATACACCCTTCCAACATTTCCTCCTTGGGCTTCGGAGTGTGGTCCATTAGCCAGCTGTAGCACCCGCTTATATGCTTTCTTGAAGCATAGTCTATGTCAACTTCCTGGTGCCAAGCCCGGTTGCTCATCTTCACTACGTCCGGAGCAAACAAACTTATCCATTCATCTGGATGGAGCTCTCTCGGATGCAAAATTACACCAACAACACTCTTCGTAGTCACTACTGCAACCAGGCCCTCATTCGCAACCTTCCCTTTGTCACCAACAGCCGACCCTTTATTGCGAGACGGATCAACGAAACCCGAACGAACAAATGGAAGCAAATTGCCCAACGGACCCTCCATCACCCTGATATACGGCCTAGAACGAAATGGGGAGCAATGCGGACTACAAGAAGGATGGCCCGCATTACCGCGACCACTGTTGGATGATCTATCGGTGGAGCGATTGGACTCTGGGATCTCAGGCATATCCTCATCAGAAACTTACAATAGAATGGTTCTGGATAGGTCAGCACTAGTAGAAGCCGCCATAGCAGCCAACATCAGCTTCTCGCTAAAAGCTTCAGCCTACTCGGCACTCAGATTCAATGCATCTTCAACTCGTTTTAACCGCAGGTGGTCCCTCTCCCAGCCGGATACTTCAACCTCCGCCCTGGCAAGCTGACCTGGTTCACGCTCCTCCCTCACTGGAGCAGACCATTTAGGAGTCGACTCAGTCCAAGTATGGGACCTCTTCGAACTTATAAAGGAGGCGAATGTCTCAGAAAACCCCTTTGTGTCAGACAAAGTAGGAGACTTAACTTTGGAAGCCTTCTTCTTTTTGGAAGGGGTTCCACCTTCGACATACGGTAAAGAGTGGGGGCCATGTGCTAGTTGGCCCACAAACCACTACGGCTGAAGTTAGCAGGAAATATGACTTCCTTCACACTCATCTTCGACATGTCACAGAATATCTTCATAGTGTTTTGCTTTTCTGGGGAAAGAGGAGTAGTAGGGAACCTCCCTGCGAAGAAACATATGCAATGATTAGCATGCAATCAACTCAACGAAATCAAAAGATGAAGCTATACTTACGAAGTGGCCTAAACTCCTGCTCCAGCGAACGACCCCTGAACTTGAAGTACTTTGAATCTGAAAGAGCCAAGAAGCAGTACTTCTGCCAAAACTTGAAGTCATCTGGCAACTTCCCGAAACAGGCTGACGATGTCATCTTAAAACTGTGTGATCAATCATCCGATGAGAAGTCAGCAACTTGATCACCCGCGGAGTCACGTGGACGCCAGCATCTTTCGCTCTGATCAAAATAAGAAGAATGATCCTGTACCCATTGGGTGCCAACTGGGCAAGAGGGATTCCGAGAAAATCTAAAAAGGCCCCAAATCTCATCAAGAATAGGAAAACAAACTCCAGTTTGAAGTATTCCACGGTGCAAACAAACAAACCCTTCCGGAGGGAACATCGACATTTGATCATCCTTTAGAGCATAAAGTGGTAGGTCCTCAAGGACCCCGAACGTCTTTCGGATTTCACCAAGACTCGACTCAGAAATCGACTTATCTTCAAGAAACTCGAGACCCTTGGCCAAAGTCTCATCATCAAGATGGTTTTGGTGAGCCATGACAAAGTTGAAGAAGTTTTCAATCAAAAAATGAATAGAACATAATCTTTAAAAACAGAGAAATGGAAGAGTCAATCTCCGCAGAAAGGAGGATCTAAATAGAGATTGGTTTCCCGCCTCTTCTCTACTGAACATACTCACACTTAATTAATGAAGTGCGCGGCTCAAGCAATGATTCAGACTCAATCATCATGAGCGACGTATTTTTTCAAAAAGTGACTTAGTGAACCAATACGATGGCCCAAAACGATCTCTCTTCAACATCGTACACGTGTCATGATGATCTCAAGAAATAATAGGCCCAAGCGTCAGCCCGATATTGATCCAGCCCAAGCGGTTCCAAGCCCGAACAATGAAGTCCGCCAAATGGACTCGAAATCATTACAGCTTGCTAAGCCCACGCGTCTCACAGCTATCTTCAATACCCACAAGCCCTGCAAAGGCAAGTATCTCGAGGATCAAATTCGGACAGGCGAGATAGCAACATTTTGCTTCCAACAAGGAAGCAAATACCAGAGTATACGTCTCAAATGGAAACTTCTATCTATGGACGACTCTCTGATTGGGAACTATCTCCCACATATCTAGAAGCACAAGGCTAACAGGGAAGCTCCCCTTCACAACACAACTCCTAATAAGATAAGGATCTCCACGAAGATCTTCTTCCCTAAACTACGCCATCGATGGCTTGGTCGAACCAGGACTCCAACACTATAAATAAGACATGAGGTTGGTAAGCTAGGGTACGCTAAAAATTCCATGTTTACAACATTATGCCTTCTTCAGATCCCTATCTGACCTTAGCATCGGAGTGTCATCGGTCACCACAACGGTGGTCCATGGCTCACGTGCGTTCCTTCTGCAAGTCTGCAGGTCAAGGTCAAAGTAGGGAGCGAAATTCCACTGCGTCAAACTCAATTAATTAAATAACACTATGACAATATGGTTACTTACATTTTGGGTAAGCATAATTTATGCATATTGCACATTGGATACAAAATGTTGGCATAATTACACATTAGGTACGAAATTAATCTTCACCGTTTGTTCAACAACGCTGACCAGACATCCCTCATTCCGTAAAAGAGCAAATACCATTAACAAGTCGTTAGTTTTTTGCATTATAGATACATATATTTTTACTATTATTGCACTTTGGATACCTTGTGCAAGTCACGATCACCAACAACTCCTTCACCCTCATCTCTATTACCAACACAACACCCAATGTCCCCATCAATTCTCCTCTTTTTGTTTTCAAAACCACCATAATAATTACCATTAAACCACCATCGTTCTTTTCTCCGCCTCCCCTTTTTTGTTCATGCAACCTAGTCCGCCGCTACCACCCTCTATTCCATCTCCTTTCTCCACCCATAACCTAGAACTTTTTCCCTTTGAACCCTCTTATTCCGCCTTCTTCTTCCCAAACCGCCACCACCCCATCTTCATTTACAACACCACCACCACCCTTTGATCCACCATCTTTCTACTTTTTCGTGTTAGAACACTCCCACCCAGCATCACCTCGCAAACACAATTTATTCTCCAACGCCGATCTGCAATCCTTTCACCAAATCAACTCCCCTCATCCTCACCCAACTTTGCACCCATTAATTACATTACCGATTAATAGTGACGCTTCATCAAATTGAATCTACTAATTTTACTTCAAATTATCAAAAGACTTAAAACAGAAAGATTGAGATGGTGAGAGAGATTAAGAAGATAAAGAGATGGTGAATCTACTAATTCTACTTCTCATTCAATTGTTACTTTTTTGAATTTATAGGGAAATAAATAGCATTTCTTGCATTGCAGAAGGTCATGAAGAGCCACGTGAAAATCACGTGTTTTTAGAGAGGGATGATTTTGTTTATAATTTTATCTTGACTAAACCACTTTTGTGACAAAACGATTTTCGTCCAAGTTGGGGGTGTTACTGACATTTTACTAAACTCTGGCACCTAAAGTGATTTACCTATAAACTAATTGGGGCCAAAGCGCAAATAACCCTAATAAAAAGGCGGGGTCATGGAGTTCCTTTGGCACATAAAAAAACCTTGAAACTAATGAAGCCTCACATAGCTCTCCATTTGCTAACAAATTATTACCTTTAAAATGAAAAACATGAAATACTAATCAAGAGTAGGAGATTATCTAGAGAAGACGAGGTTGACAGTCTAATTCTGGGCAAATGTAGTACATGCTGACATTTGTAACCTAGATTTGTGCATCTGTAATCTAGTTTGTGCAAAATTATGAATAATTTTCTTAATAGTAAGGAATAGTATTGAGTGAAGATGGAATGAAGAGAAATAATGGGAGAAGGGATGAATAGAAAGATGATAGCATAATGAAAACGATGAAGAGTTTTATAAGGAGTACAGACTATTATCTTTATTATCTGAAGATGGAATCTCACTTCTTCATTTTTTTTGGTTTTTTAGATGATATGGCATAGAGATGAGAAGATGGTAATGTTATAAATATGTCAGATTGTATAATATATATCTTTTAAAATTATCTAACAAAAAATTGAAAAAAAAAGTAAGGGAAATTATAGTTTCAAAATCATTGTAAACTCAAAAGTCCAAAATACAAACACTTCATATTCCAAAACCCATTTCAAGATATCACCTACTAAAAGGTCTTTAGAGCACATGCAAAACTTATAGGACGAAAATGTCCCCAACAAGGATTGTTTGTCTTCTCCAAATAACCAATCGATGACTCCATTCATCGCTCTCGCTCTTCTTCTCCTCCTCCTCTTCCAATGCTCTCGCCCTCCTCATCCTCTTATCTATCTCTCTCTTTTTCTCTATTTGCATCAACACCTCTCTTTTTTCTCTCTCTACTAGTATTAGCAAACAAAATCTGATTATGCTGGGATTCGCCCCATCCCGACTCTAATGGGGTGGATTGGGGATTGTTAATGTCAAAATTTTATGTATTTCCATATTTATTGAATAAGTAAGCGTACATTATGTAAACTAATTGCATAACATCCTTTGAGCTAGAAATTACTTTAGACTCATATCTAATATGTAAAGTGAGTTTAGCTTGTTTTTACCACACATGCGCCGCTGTCGTCCATTCGGCCAAGCTCAAGCCTGTGATAAGGACTTCAAACTAGCCATTTGAAATTACTAAACAATAACAAGAATTACAACGACAAGAAGTAGAGAGACAGAGTCATAGTTTACATACAAAACATGTTATGTACTTGATCTTTTCAGAGAGTTATTTATTTATATGTTCGCTTGAGTTTCTGGTCTAAAGTGTATTAGGACACATAAAAGGATATGTTATGTCTTGGGAGACTATCGACCATAACGTTTGCACTAAGACGGGTCAAATATTTTCTTAAGGACATTGCTACAGCGAGCCTCAGATCACATATTCCTCCTTTCAATTCTCTGTTACAGATTGTTACCAACAATCTTAAGACAATACTCTTCCAAAATCTACAATTTGTATCAGCTTCAAAGTTTTTTTACAACTCTATCAAATCCATCCAGAGCACATCACTCCGGTCAAAACGTGTTTGATTTATTAAATATATCCAGAGCAAAACCACTCTTGTCAAAACGTATTTGGTTTTATTTACAGACTTAAAATATGTTTTAACTACTGTTTCATACAGTAAAATTTGTACAAATTTATTAAACATATTGCTTTGTACAGTATGTTTTATATGTACAAATTTATTTCAACATACTGTTTTATATAGTACATTCAGATTTTTTATTATTTTAGAACTCTATCTATATTACTATTTTATTACAGTAATTTGTACAAATTAGATTCAGAGTTTATAAAATTTAGAATTCTGATTAAGATACTATTTTTTACAGTACTTAGTCTAATTAAATTTTTTGTGTGACAGACTTTTTTTTATTTGTATTATTTCTCATAACAACTAGTGATTGTCTTTACTGTGTGACAGAAGAAATATGGGAGATAAAAACGAAACCAGTTTGATTGATGGGGTGACCTTTGGAGTCAATAAAGTCCTTGTTCACGATAGGCCAAAGAAGTTCAAAGGAGTTGACTTTAAAACATAGCAGAACAAGATGTTGTTTTACTTAACAACATTGGGTTTAGCAAAGTTTCTCAACGAAGATGAACCAAAGCCAAAAGATGGAAAAAAAAACCCAAGAAAGTCACAAGGAAGTATGCGATTGACGCTTGGTGGAATTCTGACTTCCTGTACCGAAATTATATACTGAATTTGCTAAATGAAGTTTTTGTACAAAGTCTATAGTACTATTAAAAGTGCTAAAAACTTGTGGGGATTTGAGAAAGAAATACAAAACGGGGGATGTTGGACTAAAGAAATTTGTCGTTAACAAGAAAAAACAGAACATTGAAAGACATTATTAATACCATGCTTACAACTCCTGTCTACCCGAGAACATGTGGGGGGAGCACTCCTTATGGGAAATCGTATTTTAAATCAAGTGTCTCACAAGAAACTCGATCAATTACCATATGAGATATGGAAAGGTAGACAACCATCCTATAAACACATTAAGGTGTAGGGGTGTTTAGCAAAGGTTTTTGTTCCCCACCCAATAGGAACAAAAATCGTTGATTGTTGTTTTTTTGTTAAATGCAGAAAATAACACTGCATACAGTTTTTGGTGCACCTGAAGTCAATGATATTCATGTAAATATTATCCTTGAGTCAAGAGATGCAGTGTTTTTTGAAATTGTATTTCCTCATAGGACAAATTACATAGAATCAACACCATATATGACATCCCAGATGTCGAGTTCTCTTAAAAGAACACATGAGGTGTCAAATGAAGAGAGTGAGCAAAACTTCAATTCCAATGAAGATGGAAATGGTGACACCCTTAGATGAGGCAAGAGAGCTCGAAAGTCCAAAACTTTTGGTCCAAACTTTCTAACTTACATATCATAAACAATGCTTCAAGCTTATAAAAAAAAAGCAATGTCTACTCATGAAGCTTCTTTCTAGAAGGAAACTATATAAACAATGAGATAGAAACCATTATGCAAAACCATACTTCGGAATTGGTTGATCTTCTTCCTGAACATAAACCAATTAGATCTTCAAGCTTAAAATGAAACCAGATGGTTCCATTGAGAAATACAATGCTCGATTGGTAGCTAAAGGGTATAGTAAAAAAAGAGGGTTTAGACTATTTCGACACCTATTTTCCAGTAACAAGGATAACATCGACCAGGATATTAATTGCCATTGCAACACTTCACAATTTGGAAATTCACCAAATGGATGTAACAATTGCGTTCTTGAATGGAGAATTAAATGAGGAATTATACATGGTTCAACCGGAAGATTTAAAAAGCGAAAGACAAGATCACAAACTATGTAAACTTGTTTGATCTTTATATTGACTAAAACACGCTCCCAAACAATGGCATGAGCAGTTTGATGGAGTTATGTTGAAAAACGGATTTGACATAAATGAGTCGAATAAGTGTGTCTACATAAAGAAGATAAATGATGCATATGTGATCATATGTTTTTATGTTGATGATATGCTTATATTTGGGACTAAGTTAAGTTATTAAGTCCACCAAACTTATTCTCACTAAACATGTAGATATGAAATATCTAGGTGAAACAGACATAATTTTGGGCACCAAAATAATTTAAACACCTGTTGGGTTAGCCTTGTCTCAATCACAATACATTGGGAATGTAGTAGACAAATTCAAACAATATGGAATCAAGAAATCAATAATCTATTCTATCTATCTCAGGTGTTAGATAAGAAGACAGGTCCAAGTGTTTCACAACTTGAGTACTCTCGCATTATTGGAAGTTTAATGTATATGATGAATTGTACAAGACCTGATATAGCTTATGTTGTGAGCAGACTAAGCAGATATACATGTAATCCTAGTAAAGATCATTGGCGTGTTTTGCTTAAAGTTTTAGGATATTTGAAAAATACTTCAAACTATGCTTTGCACTATGGTAGATATCTTAGTGTCCTTGAGGGATACAATGATGCAAATTGGATTTCTGATTTTAATTCAGTAAAATCCACTAGTGGTTATGTGTTTGCCATGGTAGGCGGTGTTGTATCCTAGAATTCTTCTAAACAAACATGTATAGCTAGATCTATAATGGAATTTGAACAAATAGCTTTAGACAAGACTCGAAAGAAGTGTAGTGGTTTCGTCAATTTTTAGAAGACGTTCCATTATGACTACAACAAGTACTAGCCATATGCATACATTGTGACAATCAAACCTCTTTATGTAGAGCTTACAATTTTATGTACAACGGTCGACCACAACATATACGTCAAAGGCATTGTACCGTGAGGCAATTGCTCTCTAATGGCATAATGTCCATTGATTTTGTAAAATCAAAAGATAATCTAGCGAATCCATTTACAAAAGGTTTGTTTAGAGAACACATAGACTGTGCTTCAAGGGGCGTGCATTTAAAAACCTAATACTCAGGAATTATCATATGCGAAAATCTTACTAAATGACTGGTGATCCGATGGAGTTAATTCAAAAGGAAAACTAGTGATAGATAATTCATTGGTAAACACTTAAGATTATAATAATCCTTCCATTCCTATGAAGCACCAAGTGCAAAACAAACCTACTGTGTTCAAAAGGATGAATAATGATGCACATTGTTTTTAATGACGTCTATATCTTAAGTAAGGTATTGTAGGATACTTCTTATAGAAACAGTCACCTATGTAAGTGTGATCAGGGTCGGCTCTACGAGATTTTTATCAAGCTAAAATCTCTAGTAGCACTTACAAAACTGCCAAAACGAACACAAACGAGAACAAAATTTGAATGAAATAATGTCATGTAAAGTTTATTGTCTGATTTTACATCAACAACTGACAGTTCAAGATGAAATAGTTCACCAATTAGATAAGTAATTGGATACTCTTTTACTAAGGAATGTTCAAAGTGAAAGCTACCTATCTTGATGTAGCAATATTCCACATACTCTTGAGATCTAACGACTTTCTCAAAATGTGGGGGATTTTTGGAAATTGATGTACTTCCATATATATTGAATAAGTGAATTGTGCAATATGTAACCTAATTACATAAGGTCCTTTGAGCTAAAAATTACTTTAGGGGGGTGTATTGTATCTGGATTTTGTGGGCAATTTAATAAATTCCATGGATTCTGAAAATTCAAGTGTATTCAATTTGGATTTTAAAAAGTCCACAAAAGTCTAGGGGTATTCAATCAGGATTTTAAAAAGTCTTTTTGAAATCCACAAAGTCTAGGGGTATTCAATATGGATTTCAGAAAGTCCACAAAAGTTTTAGGGTATTCAAAATATTATTCATATTTATGGATTTGGAAAATCATGGATTCTCATGGACTTTGTAGTGTTAGGTATAAATAACAAAGTTCAATAGTTTGCCAGCCTCCATATCAAAGATTTCAACGTGAAAAAAAGTCTCCCAAAATTCTTCCTTATGCCAGCCGCGAAGAGGTTGGTTTCCATCCTCTTGTTTTCTCGATTCTTTTTCTATCTTTGCATATAAATGATAAAGTTTTTGGAGAAACAGGTATTGCATTTGCTTTTCAGGAAATACGTGGCTGAGATCCGTGATATACTGCTATCATAAATTCTTCTCCTTTCATCTTTATCAGCTGTCTAACATGTTATGCTTTATGAAAATTTTCATGGTGAAGAACTTTTTCCTTACTGGAGTTTTGTAGCTGAGGTGGAAGAAATGTCCAGAGCAACTCTCAATGCTCCCCTGAAGGTGGTATGGAATTCAACATTAATTTTTATTTTTTTGGTTTGTTTTAATTCGTGGTTATTTATAAATACCTAGTTATATAAGCTCAATATAAGTTAATGTTCTTGTTTTTTTTCCTGGCTTATTTGATATAAAGATGCGATTAGTCAGCACTCGGCAATTATAATTTTGATTTGCATGTAAGAAATTTATTGCACATTGCAGGGTGATGCAGAAACATTGAAGAAAAATTGTAGTCCTGAACTGATTGAACGCTGTCTAGCAGATCATAGAGCTTATGAAAGCCAGGGAGTTTTCTTTGATAAATGATAACAATGTACAAAAGCTTTGAATGGGGATCCTTTTTCATTTTGGTTTAATTGCTCCATGGGCTTGTAATTGCAAGTTAGTATATGAAGTACTTGGTTCTTGTTTAATATCGTCCTTTCATATGTTTGAAATTAGTTCAAGATAATTTTTATGAGTGAGTAAAGGATTGTGTGAGGTAGTTCCATCAAAAACAAAAAAAGATCAGTTTTGAAGCAAAAGTGTTTTGGAAGAAGTAGGTGGTCCAAAACTAGGGGCCTATTTGTCCCAAACAGATATGTGTTTTTTGTTTTCATCCAGAATCGATTGGCCGTATTTTCTTTCATTGTCATCTCGCTGTGGATGTTTGGGATAGAATTGTGGAAGAATGTGGGATGGCTTACCATCAGTCTTTAACAAATTTCTCTACTTAAAGGCAGTCGGTTGTGGGAAAGGCTCCTAATTGCTACACTGTGGGTGCTTCCAAGTGAATGAATGCGAGAACCTTTAAAAACAGAGTGAGAGATGCTATCTGCATTTTTGTAGAAACATTAATAGTGCTGTGGCCTTGGGGCTTGCTGGGGTTTCTTCAAAGGGCTTCCTTACCATCCTTGTATGTTTAGTTGGGTAGGATTATTGCATCTTTGTTCTTGTCCTGCTGTTTGATGTGCAGGCTTCTAATTCGCAAGCCTCACTTTATCAGTTTTATTACGTACTTGCTTTGTTTGCAGATCAGAAAAATAAAAATGGAAAAGGAATAAAAAAGAACCTCTGCTCATATTTCTAATGGTTTTCCCCAATAAATATCGGCAATGTTTGTCTAAAAAAGTTATTCTGTAGCAGTAAATAAATGCTCCGGAATCCTTACCTAAAGACAACCCAGAATGACTAGTGGCCATATGCTTATCCTGTGGATTTTGTGTCTAAATGATAATGAAGAAAGTGACCATGATCATGAAGGAGAAGAATTATCATAATACAATTTTATGGACATTTACTTCTTATTTTAAAGATGCTAATTAACGACCTTTTCTTTTTCTAGTTTTTTTAGCACATGTATGTCTCACTTTTGTTAATTATATGCGGACATTTTTTTGTTTCATCACTATTTACCAACTTCTTTTTTATCTTGCAAATAATTAGAAATCTGTAAAAGTCGTTTATACAAAGTCCATGGATTTTCATAAATCTCTAGAAAGTCTGTAGCAAAAGTCTATGAATTTAAGAAATCAGCAGAAGTCCGTGAACAATTTAAAGAGTATGTGGACAATTTAAAGAGTCCGTGGACTTTTCAAATTATTTATCAATTTCATAAGAATCCATATACAATACACCCCCCTTAGTTTCATGTCTAATATGAAAGTAATTTTAGCTTATTTATATACTATGTATTAGTTAAATAGTGCGTGCCCCAAGAGGTACAATAGGTCATTATGACAGAGACTTATTTTAAATATGAATAGCGTTAGATACAACACACGCGCGCGCACGCCACTGCCATTCGGTCAAGCCGGGCTCAGTTCCTTACACTTTTTGGACAAACAATCCTCACTGAAACAGTTATGATTGTATCTGTACATCTCTAGACCAGTAGGTGTGCCTAGCCAATTATGTCTTCTGCAACATATACGTTGTTGTTTCGTTTGTTATAAGAAGAACTTCAAACTGGCCGCTTGAAATGCATCACATGTAATTGAATTACCACTCTCCTCCGCTGGGTGGCCTCGTCATCTTAGCACAATCTCTTCCTACTGCGACCATTTCCTGAATTGTAGATTTTTGTAGTGAGGTTGGAGAATTCACCAAAAGTGGTAAGAGTTGCTTATGTGTGAAGAAATCATTGAAATGGCATGGAAAGGTTGATTATTTTGATTGGTTGGAGATTTAAGTTGTCTTTGAGAACCATTAACGAGGTTGCAAATGACAAGGTCACCAGATAGATGGTTGTGAAAACAAACCAAACCACTAGAAGCTGAAACTGGGATAGTCAAATTAATGTTACAACTGCTACTCAAGTTTTGTTTGAGAAGTGGGTAGTTGAGATTTTGAATCCAGTATCCCTTTGCAGTGTCAAAAGCAAATGACTGGTCAACCATGTGGAACCAAGGTTCTCAAAAAAGAATCTTAGAGCATGCGAGGCGGAAAGATACGGAGGCAGAAATGGAGCCCCATCTTTTGCACACTGAATGGAGGCATTAAAAAGTCGAGGTTGGTAACCATGAAAGGACCTTTTCAAGCAAGTCTTGATTCAATTGTTCCAATGGGATGCTCAACATACCATCATCATCATTATCTTTTTCTTTAGATATTTTCTCTTCCCCAGTAATGAACTCGAACTTGGCCTTTGTGAGACCCTTGTGTGAGCGGACCTGAGGGTGAGGGTTGGAGCTCAATAGGTCCAACAGGCCCGTGGATTCCAAGAGGGGTTGGGCTAGCTACCAAGGGGGATCATAGTCCCACATCGCCTGGGTGCGGGATGGTTATGTGCTATATATGTGCGAGGTTGGATCCCCATAGTAAGAGGCCTTTTAAAGCCGTGCGGGCCGGTTGGGCCCAAAGCGGACAATATCGGTATCAGAGCCTGACCCAGCCGGAAGTGTGCCACATGGAGGTGGGCCCTCGGGCAACGTGGACGTTGTGCCTGTGTGGCCAACGAGGACGTTGGGCCTTAAGGGGGGTGGACTGTGAGACCCTTGTGTGGGCGGACCTGAGGGTGAGGGTTGGAGCCCAATAGGCCCAACAGGCCCGTGGATCCCAAGAGGGATTGGGCTAGCTACCAAGGGGGATCATAGTCCCACATCGCCTGGGTGCGGGATGGTTATGTGCTATATATGTGCGAGGTTGGATCCCCATAGTAAGAGGCCTTTTAAAGCCGTGCGGGCCGGTTAGACCCAAAGCGGACAATATCTTACTGTGCGGATCGGGTCGTTACAGCCTTCGATATATTTCCATGAGGATTTGATAGATGAAATTTTAAAAGAGACGTGCAATAACAGATAGAAAAATAGGGATGGTGGTTTTTTATTATTGTTATAAGAAAAAGAACATAGAGGAAGTGAAATGGAACCAATCTATAAAACCATCGTCAAAAATGGTAACAGGAGGAGAAACAGTGGAAGTGAAGAAAGATTACTTGGAGATGAACCGAATGAAAATTACAAAGTGAGGAAAGAAATTAAAATTTAAGAAGAAAGACTTTGAATATCCAAGAGGAGCAGAATAGAAGGGAGCAGCAATGTTAAAAATAATCAATCATTTGTCGCATTCATTCATTTATTTGCACTTCATAATAATTTATTCAGAAATAAATGACACGCTATGGATTTGTGGTTTATCTTTATCCTCTTCTCCAGCTAGCCTAGCTAGAAGAAGTCTCTAGTAAAGGAATGAATTGCAAAGAAAAAATTAATAGGAAGACATAATGAAAAGGGTTATTTTCTATTTGGCCTCCATTAGTTTATAACTATTCCTATTTGACCTTCATTAGTTTTTGTAGGGCTGAAAATTGAACAATCGGTTCGGTTTTTCACCTAAACCGTGAACCGAATCGACCTAGATCGATTTTAAAAATTTTAAACCGAAACCGAACCGAACCGACTAAAATCGAACCAAAACCGAAATAAAACCGAACCGACCGACTATTTTAAACATATTATATTATTTATATATAAAATATATATTATTTATTATATATATTCGGTCGGTTCGGTTTGGTCGGTTAAAATCACATAGAAACCGAAAATCGAACCAACCACTTCGATTTTGAATTTTTTTAAAATCGAAACCAATCCGAACCAAATTTAATGGTTCAGTTTTGATCGATCGATCGGTTTGATCGATTTTTTGTTCAGCCCTAAGTTTTTGTATTCCAGTGTAACACGCATGACCGTGTGTTCAACCACGTTGACTAACAAATTTCGTCTAATATTTTTCTAAAGACAAAGACCAAGCACGACGCCAATTAGAAAATGTCTAGATTGGCAAGTTAATGGAGGGTGTAGACGAAGGGGACGACCGTTGAAAACTTGGATGAAGGCAGTGAATGAAGATATCATTGAACTTGGATTAGGCGAGGATATGTGTGAAGACCGCATTGCTTGGAGAACCAAAATCCATGTAGCCGACCCCGAAAATATCGAAAATGGGCTTTGATGATGGTGATGATGATTTTTCTAAAGACAAACTTACCCCTGCTTAGTTTTCCAAACCAAACAATTTTTTTAAACTCTCAGCTAACCCACCACCTCACAAACCCTCTAATTCTCTATAATCTCTCTCCACCTCACACTCTCACAAACCCTCTCATTATCTCTGTAATCACTCATCTTTCTCATTTTCTTGTATTTTCCCTCCCTCACAAACCCTCTCTTTCTCTAGTAAAAGGGGTTGCCAACCATGGTGGTGGCGGATGAAAATACATGAGTGGTGGCAGTGGAGGTGAATAAATGGGTAGTGGTGGCGGTGGAGTTGAGTAGGCAGGTAAGGTGGGTGATGTTGATGATGACCAAACAAGTCATCATCATTTGCCTCAAGATCTATTGTTTCTTCTAAAAGAATCTAGCGGAATTTCAGGTTCATAAGGAGGTGTGGGTGATGGATCATAAAAAGGCTTTTCTTCTATCTCTCCTATTTGAGTTGGTGTTTGTGAAATCGACTGATGAGATGGAGTGCTCGAGCTAGACATCTCTAGAAGTGAGTTCAACGCAAGATCTAAACCTAGATCCGATTCAAGACGAGGGAGACCCAAATAGATATTCAAATCCATTCTCCTAGCTCGATCTCATCCCCCGCTTTTCTCATCGACCATTCAATTGGATGAAACAAAAAATATCTAGACCTTCTTTTGCTCTAATTAGCACGAAATAATAGTAAAGGTCCAAGCTTTATAGGGTTTTGTCTTCAATTGATTTGGAGATTGATTGAATAGCACTAAAGATACGAACTTTGTGGGGTTTCATCAAAAATTAATTGGGTGAAAGCTTATGTAATAGTAATTCATTAATCGAGGATTCAATACTAGTTGTGTCTTCAGTTGAGGTTTTATTAGTTTGAAGAACACAAACCCTAGAAGAGAGAAACAAAAAAATTGGGTTTTTTAGAGGAAGAGAAAGAGATTAAAAAAATAAAGTAAGGCGGTGGGTTTTGTTGTAAGAGGGAGATAAATAGAGATTAAAAAAAGTAAGAGAGATGGTGCATTGGTAGGAGAGAGAGATTAAAAAATTGAGAAAAATAGAGGTTAGTGGAAGATAGATATTTAAAATAAAAAAAAAAAAGGTGGGTTATTGGGAAGAGAGAGTAGGTGGGATCCTCAACTTTGTGTTTTTCAAAAATGGGATGAAATTTGTTAGTCAATCTGGTTGAATATACGGTCATGGGTGTTAGATTGGAATACAAAAATTAATGAAACAAAAAATGAATAGCTATAAACGGATGAGAGTCAAATGAGAAATAACTAATAATAAACCCATGGCATGGGCATGACGTGGGGGTTTGGAAAGACGAAGAGGGGTAAACTAAACCAAAGAAATTTGGTCTTGTTTGGTTTTTTGTTTGGAAAACTATTTATAATCAATAATAATAATTATGATATGGAATTTTTTCTTAAAATGAAATTATCTCTATCTATTTAATCATTGCTTACGCCACAATAAAATTAGAACTCAAATTGATTGAGACCCTAAATAAGTAAACACAACACAACACCCCCAACCCAAATCCAAGCCCAATCCCAATTTGGTTTTATTTAGCTAATGTAACATTCGTTTAAGCTACTACATTTTATTACCTCATCTTCTCTTCTGTCGTTTGGCTTGATGTTATGACAGGCTAGGCTAGGCTGGAGGAGGAAGGCAAGAAAGAGATTGATGAAATGACCTGATAAGACCATGTTCACCTCAAACTTTTTTGTTGTTGTGTAATAGAGACGAGGATTTAATGATTGAAATTGTGTGAAAGAAGAAACCCAATGAGATTAAAATAAATAAAAAAGAGAAGCAGGACGAAGCTTCTTAAAAGAGAAGTCGAAGCTCTTTTTGTTTGCATTGACACTATGAAGATAGGAGAAAGAAAGTAAAAGGAGGAAGAAAAAAGAGATAAAGTGAGGGCAGAGGTTGGCTGGCTCATGCTTAACTCACTCATATTATGTGACAGGAGTGAACAAATATCATGTGAACCCAACCGGTTGCGTCCCTTCCATCGCTGCACTTTAGGGATCCATGCAACCCATGGGCGGACATGTAACACTAATCAACCCCCAACACTCTCCATCACATTCTTGGACAAACTGAATTTGGACAACTATTTAAATGGAGTGGATAGGAGGCCAAGATGGATAAAGTTATCCATTTTGGTCAACCAAGGGGATGGATAACTCCCACCATTCCTACAAAATGGATAATTTATCGATCTCACTATCCATCTAGTCATAAAAAAAATGTTGGTTTGGTGGTAAATGACTCATAGTTCAGTTGTATGAGGTTTGAAACTCATTTTCCAAGATTTTTATATCATTATAATGAAAAAAAATTTAACTATGTACTCAATTGTAAAAGTTCAAGTATCGAAAAAAAAAAAAAAAAGTAAAAATGGGGTTTGAACCCATGATACTTCCTCAAAATGCAATTGTTTCTACCATCAAGACAAATAAAATAGATCATTATATTTTCAGACGGCTTGTTGTTCGACCTGAAAACTATCCATGTTTTGTGAAATGGCGTTGGGCCATTACGTATATATAGGGATTAGGGAAGTATAGTTTTATCCTTATCAATCTTGTAGCGTTGGAGATAGTCTAAGTAAAGTTTTATCCTTATCTATCTTGTAGCTTTGGAGATAGTCTAAGTGTATAAAATTTGGAGTAGCACAACCATCACCACTTCATAGGTTAGGTGATTTTTTAGTGCACTATCACCCTCGACCTTCTAAAAGTCAAAGAGTGTCACAATCTTCCTAACATAGAATGAAGAAGTTAAGTTTTCAACCTATTTGTGGAGTCAAAATGAAGGAAAAAAAGATTTGGGGTGGAAATTTCCATCATTTAACCTCAAATCACGACTCCTTATGCTTGGTTTCACAACTCTAAAGCACAATGGTTCATTCGCCCACTGCTGAATGTAGCCATAGAAATCAACTTGATAATGATGCGTAGTGGTATAGATTACAACTTAGATTTGGTAATGGGCTTGAGGATTTCTCGAGATGCATTCAACACTAGAAATGGTTAGATTTGTTTTTATCTCAAAAATGTTATCATGTGCCACACATAACTCTTAGAACATGGCAATCTGGTATTTAAAAAGATTATGATTGGCTGGAGCGGGTTAACATCTCTGAGGTAGTGGTCAAGACTCGTTTTCGGTATTAAACTCTCATTTCAATTGAAAGGGTGTCGTTAAATAATTAAAATATTATTGGGTATTAAAAAGGTAAATAACCTTAAATTTTACCTTGAAAAACATCAATCGCTCAATCAATCAACATCATAGATAAACATGTGTCAAAAACCTGTTATATGGGGAACCACCATTAAACAATGGATGGATCTGTTCATTGTGGTAGTGTGCAACATCGTTAGCACAATCCTAAGAGAACAACTAGTCAACATACTCTGCATAGGTTCTAAGTATAATCATCGATGAGCCATGAGACTAAGGCATCCCCAAGGCCTATGGTTTAATCCTCATGATACTTGATTGAAAGGATATTGATCCAAGGTACTTGACTATGGCATACTAAGAACCAAACTAAGTACACTTGAATCATAAGGATACAAGATAGCTAAATACATTGAGCACGAGTAAGGCTGACATGCGCTATCAGATGGCTTCTTGCCCAGCGATATCCATATACAAACTTTACTCATATATGATAGCCTACTCCCAGTTGTCACTATAAGAATATCTTCAAATCATTCCTGAGGTTTTTAAGAACTAATGACATAACCTTTAGATATATGCATGAATAGCTCAAAAGTTGCGCCTTGGAAGGTCATCCTAAACTATAAAAATAATGCCCACTAACTAGTCATGCTAGGACATGAGCTAAGGATGAGCGTTAAACTGACAAGGTTTTCCCCTAATATAGATGTCAAGCAATTGAGCCTTTTCCTAAATGAAACAGTGAGGTTCACGATCATCAATAATTACTAGAAAGATAGAGTTATTCTAGTGATTTGCAAGGACATTACTCAATAGTTTGAGCTTTTAAACATAACAATTTAGTCAACTTAAAACATGTGTGAGCATCCTACATGCATCCATCATTGTGGTGGTGGATTCTAAAAAATAACAACCACCCTACATACAAGACTAGACTTCTTGTATGACCAAAAAGTTGAATATATATTAAGAAACCCATACTACTAAATCATGATGGTTGCAGAGTTTTTTTTTCCTCTACCATCCAAGAATCGTTTTCTTGTGTGATTCCATAGTTTCTAAATTAAGAAAACCATATTACTAAATCATGAAATTTTCTCTTTTGAAACCCGATCGTGATTTTTCAATGATGGTATGTACCTAGACAACAATGGTACGTACTTGGACAACAATAATAGACTTTAAGGCCTAAATAGATAAAGAAGAGATGCATTCATAGTGCAACAAAATGGTGATATGCCACTCGTCTCTTTTGTGTTTGATTGGCATTTGAAAAATGACAAATTGTGAGGAAAGATGGAATGGAAGAAAAAGGGAAATAAAATAAAAATAAAGTAGGGTAGCTTTGGTAGAAGGAAGAAAAACAACAGCAAGACCACTGCACACATACGTTCTAGTGTTGAACTGAATAAAAGAAAGAAGATAAGAGCCTCGTTGAGGAATCTATATATTTTTCTCTCATTCTCACCAAGAGGAATGAAAGAAAAAAGGGGTAATTTAGGCGAAACCTTACTTGGGTGCCATTAATTCCTTTTATTCCGTCTAATACCCATTTTGAATGTTGACTGTTAATTCAATGGTTTTAACTACAGAAAACCATTAGATGTTCTAAAATACCCTCACATGCCAAGCACGTGATGGGTACCGAACAAGAACTGATGGAATACTGTGGGTGCCAAATGGTAAATTTTGGCTTCAAATGTGTCTCTTTTTTCCTCCCGATCTCTCTTTGTTTCGTAACCGCGACCATCCCTTCATTTTCCCCCTCCTAACTTTCTATTTTACAACATTTCAATACAACAATGGTCTGGTAAAAAAAAATTCTCTGTTGTCAGTTAGAGCACTTGCAAATCTGGAGCTGACATTTGCTATGTGAACATGGATTGAGTCGACTGGGCAATCATTGGCAGAGTCAAGCATATTCCTTTCCTCACTTCTATTTGATTGTGTAATTAGCATTCACTAGGTTGATGCAAGTATTAGATATTGGTTCAATGATACCCTTGGTGCCCATGGCTCGGAGTAGTCTGGTGTTTAGTTCACTTGGATCTCAAAGGGATGTGTACACCAATTTCACAGACGTAATACCACCTCCTACAGTTAGTAACTGTCCAACCAGCCTACCAAGCTTATCCACCAACACTACATAAGGAGCTAGTTCCGACATAATCTACATACACAAACAAAATAATCTAGTTAGGACAACTTCTGGTTAGAACATTGTATACACCATGGAGGTAGACTTGATGAGTGGCAGAGATCAACCACATTACATCACAAAATGTCATAGATATGACAAATGCATCTCTTATGCATTTTTACCTCTGTAGGAACCATGGGAGGTTGACAGCAGTTGCAGCAAGTTTCCCTTGTAAAGCTCCAACTACAACTTGTGTTATTTCAATGGCTACATCTTCCTGGAAATTTTTTTTTTATGTTGCATTAGATAGAGATGGGCCTTCTAGTTTATAACATTATAAATCGTGCGAGTAAACGTCCATGCCAAGAATCATGTTGTAGAATGAAAATACATGAGCTTTTTTATTACTTGCTCCAAGGTGAGGCGTCACTGTGACATTCTCATGTTGCAGTAACTTGTTTTCTTTTGTTGGAGGCTCCAATGTGAAAATATTAAGTGCAGCATGTTCCACATCATAGTACCAAATAATTTCAATATAAACGAATGAAATTATTTCACTATTTTTAACAAAGAAATATAATTTAATTGTCCATCTGCAAGGATAGATGAAAAGTATCCATCCCTCTTTCCTGCCTCTAAAGGACTCCTGGATGTGTCTTACATTTAAAGAAATGAGCAATGCCAAATCTCATTCTAGATCTTCCATGAATATTCTGCCTCTAAACAGAAGTAAAGAGCATACTTGAGCTATGATCCCACTATCAAGCGTCCTAACTAAAACATCTTCGTTAATAATGATAAGCACTCAAAACATTGAATTTTACTTCCCATTTCGCTATTTATTAGCCTCAACTTGTGCTTAAAATTAATTATATATCTCTATTTGTCTCGAATTTGATTATTGTTATAATTTTTGCAGGAAATTGAGAAATGTTCAAAATTCGAAACAATTCCACCATAAATTTGCATGACCAAGAGCAATTGGAGAAATTATGAAAAGTACGAAACTCGGGGTATTGGGCACATTCATGGCTCATGTGGATCAAGAGTTTCATTTCTAGACCAATATTTATGGAAGTCAAGATTTGATTCCAACTAGTGGAGATTTATGATGGAGACATGTGATAAGTTTCAAGATAAGAACTTCAAGTGTGGAGCATGCAATCATAAAGACAACTAAAGCATCAACTCAAAGCATATTCTAAGGATCAAAGAATATTTCATTGTCTTGAGTTTTGTCTCACAATATCTACCTCCAAATAAGAATCCCTTGATGTGTCTATCCCTAATTATGAATCCATTGATTTTATATGATATGATTTGCAGTATAATCAAGGGATTTGTGAGATTTTATTCCCATTTTAGCTTTGGAGGAGGACAATATAAATACGTTCACAAACTCTTGGAGAAAGGGACATCTAGATTTTTCCATACATCATTATCTTATCTCTAGTATAGCTTAGATTAATTTTCTTTCTTTTGTTAGAGTTTTTTTTCAAATCAAGTTTGTTAGATGTAAATTTTTAGTTTTGAATTTAATAAAAGTTAATATGTTCCTTACGCATTAATTTATCTTTTAATTTAATTAATTTATCCGCTTTCTTAAGTCTACTCTTAGATTAATTCATCACAATGATAATGGTAGGCTAAACCTCTCATCTTAAGGAGATGAGAAGCCTACTTGAGTGATGTAGAGATTTTTTTAACACTAAAAAATCAATAATAAAACTTGTATAATTTCTACTAATCCTAGATTCAACCAATGAATCAAAGTTGTCAAATCGAAAGATGTCAACGAAGGATTATGCGAAATGAAGATACAAGCTTGGAAACATGGATTATATTTATTTTTCACAGTTTCTCAATTCTTAATTATAACCATTAATTGAAAAATTATCATTGAGAGGGGTGGATTAATGATGGTCAATGAGTTTTTTTTATCATCAAAAGAGGTAAGTGAAATTCTATCTTAGAAAATAATTTTCTTTTGAGAATGGGTTTTGAATTAAAAGCTAAAAGAATTTGTGCAAGTATTCAAAAACAAAAATATTTAAAAAAATGTGTTAAATTCATCTCTATAAAGCTAAGAAGTGGATTCTCCAACCCTTGTGACATTTCTTTTAATTGGTAAAATTTGTTTAGTAATTTTCATCCTCAATTTTGAATCAGAGTTTGTTTTAAAAAATAATATAAAATTTTAAAGTCATATTTATTTGATATATGGTTTACAAAATATTTAATTGATCTATCAAAAAATCATATTCTTTTCTCCAAATCTTATTTTTATCATTTCCCTTCTTTCCACCAATTCTTACTCTATTTGATCTTCTAAAGTGTTTCTAAAATTTTGAGCTTGAATCTTTTTAACTTGGTTAGTAGGACGATAACTATTACAAACAATTTTACTTGTATTTTTATTATAATTTTGCAGGTAAATTGAAAAGAAGGGAACAAAAATAAACAAAAAAGTGTTGATTTGCCTGGAGTTTTAGGCGACAAGAATTTTGAACAAATCAAATGGCATCGTTGTTTATCATCAAATGGCAAAAGGAAAGCTTAAGACATTAAAAGCATAACGAAGATCAAATTTTTTTTCTCCAACCCTCTTCTTCCCTCCCTTATACATATATGTTTTTAAATTTTATGAGAGAGTAACCACTTTTACATCTTAAATTTTATAATGCCTCAAAAAGTCGGGTGCAATTTGTAATAATTAGATGTTGCTTTTATTTTTGGTAGATTGTTAGATTTAGGATACAATTAATTCACATGCACCACCAAAAAATTAATTAAAAATATATTGGAATTTGTATTTATTTAGTTTACGATTTACACAATATTTTAAATTGATATAAAAAAAAAATCTAACTTCTTGACCAAGACCAATAAACTATCTTTGCATCTGTGATTGCTTGATTGTGTGTTCATTTATTTAGACGCCTACCGAAGTCCAAAAAATCATTTAATAAAAAAAAGTAAGATTGTATTTTGGGTCAAACTACTTCTTTTTTTTTGTGGACAACCAGTGGTGTTGTGGGGAAGAGAGTAGTTGCTTGAACCAAGGAGTAGTAGCTCTCAAGAACACTTCTCTCTACCCCACGGTGGAGATGTTGTGTCCAAACTCATAAGTTAGTAAATATCCCTTTTAGACGCGATGTTTTAGTGGCTTGGGTGCTAAGTGAAATTTGATATATTGCTTGGTGTTTGTTTATGTTTCTGCATCTTAACGAACCGTGTGGTTGCCTATGTTAATAAATTACCATAAATAGATAATGCAGACCTAGCCCTATTTTTTAAACAGGTGGGATTTCATCACCCACCTCATCACTCCAGCTGTGTGAAACAAAAGGGCATAATAAAATCAACTAAGATTAGTGTCAATTAGAACGTCGTTCATAGGACAACCAAAACTAAGGTGAATCTGCTTAATTTTCTTTTTCCAAAGTTAAACGTGACGTTGGGTTAGGTCGCTGCCACATGGGTAACTCACTTGGTACACCGAGTCACCAATAAGATGTGGACCACAGAAGAACGTGTTGCAACTAGACAGCTTTGGTTAGGAACACATAGCCTAAATGTGTATTTGACATGCATCGTTGTCATATCAATCGATCTACAAAGCGGTAGCACTAGTACAGAATGTGATCTCTTATCACTTGTGCAATAATTTGGCTTCTTGCAAGCGTAACTCTGACCTCCTGATTTTTGACTTTGTATTGTTAAATACAAGCTTTTAGGATCACCTTTTAGCACCCTATCTAATCAAGTGATAAAAGATAACAGTGTGACGCCCGCTGGTTTTAATCAATCTTGTCCCTCACAAATTCACAAGATAAAATCCATTTTCTTAGATTAGACATTTGTGTGGTTAAGCGGTGATTGTTGCTTGTGTATGCCTTCTTAGCATTCATTTAGGGATATGCGATCTGCACGTTTTGTCGCTATCATCCTTCCATGGGTATCAATACATTCTCTTGCAATGGATTACATTTCTAGATGGATAGAGACAATTGCCACTAAGACCAATGATCACAAAATTGTTGTTTCATTCATAAGGGAGTTTATCTTTAGTAGATTTGGCACCCCAAGGGTATCATTAGTGATGGAGGTAAGCATTTTTGTAATCGCGTCTTTAAGCATCGTGTTAAAAAGTATGTGGTTACTCACAAAGTTGACATTTCCTACCATCCTCAAACAAGTGGTCAAGTTGAAGTCTCAAATCGTCAAATCAAAAACATCCTCGAAAAAACTATTAATCCAAATAGGAAAGAGTGGTATCTACGATGTCTCCCTATAGATTGGTTTTTCGTAAACATGACACCTTCCTATCAAACTCCAACATAGAGTTTATTGGGCTACAAATAGTCTAAACTTTGACCTCGATATGACTAGTCAACAATGAAAGCTTCAGTTTGATGAGCTAGAAGAATTGAGGTATGATGCGTATGACTTGTCCATGAACTACAAAGATAAAATGAAGTGGATACATGACGAAAGCATCATGAGAAAAGCGTGTCATCTTGGTCAGAAAGTCCTACTCTGCAACTCTTGTCTTCACCTATTTCCAAATAAGTTAAAAACTCATTAGTCAGGTTCATTCATTGTTCGTGATGTTAAAGACTACAGTGCCATCACCGTAGAAAACCCTACTAATGGTAGTCGCTTCCAAGTAAATGGACAGCGCTGAAGCCATACCATGAACTTTCCACAAGGTCAGTGGAAATCATTCAGTTGATTGATCCTAACTATGCAGATTAGTCACGCCCACAAATTCCTACTCCACTAAGCCTGTTTGGGGGTGGTATTCACCACCCCAATTGCGTCCGGCCAATGACATTAAACTTAGTGCTACAGGGAGGCAGCCCGGTCAATTTATGCATTCATTCATTAAAAAAATTAGAGATTAACAATACCACCAATCCCTATTTGGGGGTGATTTATTTTTTGTTCTTAATACATCACTCCCACAAACTCAATCTTTTTCATTGCAAGGAAAGTATAGATGTTCACCAAATCACCTGAGGTAATAAGTTTCAATTTTTATTTCTCACTTTTAATTACATTTGTTTAACACTGGGAACAGTGTTTTATTTGTTTGGGGTGGGAGATTTATCAAAATTCATACTTCTTTTGAAAATCTTTTCTAAAAACAAAAAGTGGTGTGGTATCCTATCTATGATGATATTGGATTACTTGATTCACTATATTTAGGCAAAGAGATGTTGGAAGTTTATTACTAGAGTAAACATCGCATTTGAGCATTCAGGAACAAACATTGTTGCACAATGGCCACAGATGTAGTTTGGAATAAATAAGCAAGTAATTTCCTGAAATCTATATGAATAATAGTGGAGACTTTTAGCTTCTGAGCTATTAGACCTTTCATTTATTCAAAGAATTTTTACACAACTCCGAGTCACATAATAACTCAAATTTATTGTATCTTACATTAATTTGTTGTGAAGTCTAATTATTTTTCTTTTTGGTTGATCACCGAGGATGAATTTTTTTAGTTAAAAGAGACATAGGTCTTATAGTCTGTTTGATACTTATAATCATTAGCAAACCTTAGAAGGTAAATTAGGCATCTCGTCCATCTATACCTTCTCAAATCCATTTTGCTAACCATTCCATCCAAAACCAATGTGAGCATTTCTCTTGGTTTATTAGATTAAAAATATAAAATAAAAAAATCATTGCCCATTTATGTTTCTGAAAAAGTGTTGGGAAGTTTATGAAGAAAAGGGAACAAATACAAAGTGACAATCCAAGGTCGAAGGTATTTAAAAAAAAATGTTGTGTAGAGGAAAGGAAAATAAAATGAAGTGATTGGAGTTCCCTATAAAGCTACTTGAAGACCCTACATTTTCATAAACATTTTTTTACTTACCATCCACCCCACTCTTCCTCATCCAAAAAAAAAACTTTAATCCATATTTTTTTTCCTAGAGAAGTCATAATTAACCCTATTATAATAAGTGGAGAGTAGATGAGAAGGCACTATGGTAGGTAACTCGACATTCTCGCAAGTGATCAACAAACCTTCCATGAGATTATTATTCTTTTTCATGTCGGTTTGTTCTTATGTGCCTGTGAAACGTTTGAATTTTTACACTTTAGCTCACATGCAAGAGAGAAAATATTTAACCAATCTTGGAGGGGTCATTTCAAAGAGATAAACTAGTAGTTTTGAAGTCAAGACGATTATTCCAAAGGTTAAGTAGGGTGTACCTTACTTTGATAGAAAAATTGCATGTTGTTGGTTATTCACACACTACCTTGTTCCAAACTTGCTAAATGTAATGTGCATTTTAGTTACTAACTACATATAGTTGTCTTCTATATGTTTGAATAACAATGATATTCTCTGAGAAAAATAGGGAAAACGCCAATATTTTATTTTCAAAAAAAATAAAAATTATGTTTGTGGGTGTTCATCCTGGATAGTGTTATGCTAGTGGTTCAAGGCATTGTTGCACATTGTAAATGCAATCGAGTCATCCCAGCAAAAGTGGCCATGAGTTCTCTATGAAGTTTAGCAACAATGAAAAAAAGATTTTATGAGCTTATCTTTCTTTGCGCTTCTCTTTGCTTGGGGACTAGCAAAAGGTTATGGAAGTCAAGATTAAATTCCAACTAGTGGTGATTTATGATGAAGCATATGACAACTTTCAAGATAAGAACTTCAAGTGTGGAGCATGCAATCATAAATACAAATAAAGCATCAACTCAAAGCATATTACAAGGATCAAACAAATAATATTTCGTTGCCTTGAGTTTTATCGCATAATATCTACCTTCAATTAAGAATCTCTTGATGTGTCTATTCCTAATTATGGCTTCATTGATTTTATATGAGATGATTTTGAGTATAATCAAATGATTTATGAGATTTGAAGTATAATAAGGGATTTGTAAGATTTTATTCTCATTCTAGATTTGGAGAAGAACATTATAAATAGGCTCTCAGACTCTTGGAGAAAGGGACATCTAATACATTATTATCTTATCTCTAGCATAACTTAGATTACTTTTCTTTCATTGAAGCTTTTGTTCAAGTCAAGTTTATTACTTGTAAATTTTTACTTTTATATTTAATAAAATTTAATATTTTCTTTATGCATTAGTTTATCTTTCAATTTAATTAGTTTACTTCCTCTTCCACTAAATATGGACAATGAAGGTTTATGCGAAATGAAGATAAGGAGTTGGAAACAAATATTATATTTATTTTTCGTAGTACTTTAGTTCTTCGTAAATTATAACCATTCATTGAAAAATCAACATCGAGAAAAGGGTGGATTAATGATGGTCAAAGAGTTTTTTTTATCATCGAAAGAGGTAAGTGATATTCTATCTTAGAAAAGAATTTTCTTTTAAGCATGGGTTTTGAATTGAAAGTTAAAGGAATTTGTGCAAGTAGTCAAAAAAATATTTAAAAAAATATGTTAAACTAATCTCTACAAAGCTAAAAGGTGGATTCTCCAATCCTTGAGACATTTTTATTGTTAGAATTTGTTTAGTAATTTTTCATCCTCAATTTTGAATCAAATTTTGTTTTAAAATTTTAAAAAAGAAATCTTTTTTTTCCAAATCTTATTTTTATCATTTCCATTCTTTCCACCAATTCTTTATTTTATTTGATTTTCTAAAGTGTTTCTAAAATTTTGAGCTTGAATCATTTGGACTTGGTGAATAGGACGATAACCCTTATGAACTACTTTATTTGTATTTTTCTTAGAATTTTGCAGGTAAATTGATAAGAAGGGAACAAAAACAAACAAACAAAAAGTATTGATTTGGTTGGAGTTTTAGGCGACAATAATTTTGAGCAAATCAAATAACTCCACCCCTGGCAACATTAACAATACCTGACCATTGTTGTATTGAGATGTTGTAAAACAGAAACACGGATAGGGGGAAGGAAGGGGCGGCCAGCGGTTGCGAAACAAATAGAGATGAAGAGGAAAAGATAGACATATTAGAAACCAAAGTTTACCGTTTTGCACCCACAATATTCTAGCAATTCATGTTTGGAACCCATCACGTTCTTGGCACAAAATGGTACTTCAGGCATTTCAAACCATCTAATGATTCCCGATAGTGAAACCCATCGACTTATCAGTCAACACTCAAAATGAGTGTTAAATGGAATAAAATGAATTAATGGCACCCAAGTAGAATTTCGCCTAAATTAATAGGTGCTAAAAGGTAAATAACCCAAGAAAGAGAGAGAATATTGTCTTTACATCTTTTCTTTTTATGTACAAGTCAACATGTATGTATGCATGCATGCCAAAATCAACACTCACTCTGCACACTGCACTCCTCAGATAGAGAGATAAACATAACAGGACACAGTGGTGGAAGCGTAGCAATGACTTTTGCGAAAAACGGCAGAGGGAGCCAACATCTCCAACAATTACGACCTTTATTCTCGTGCAGTGCAATGTTGGTTCCGTACACATATCCCCATGATCTCCCACCATCTTCCACTCTTGTCACCATTCTATCTTTCCCTTTTTTTTCTCTTATATAGTTGTCCAATTCCTATTCGATGTTCTTCCTTGCATCTCTCTTTTCTTTTAGCCCACAACCCAACAATGTTGAATCTAATATGAACTTGGCTAACTGGCGAGGAAACCAACGAGGGAGGGAGGGGGACCCTCCATCCCCCTCGCGATGCGTGCGTCCCATCCCTTGCACGTATCGCAAGGGGGACCTCCCTATTTTCCTCGCTGATTTCCTCGACAATTAGAATTGGGGATCTAATATATGTTTCAAAACTCTACCATCCCAAACCCTTATCATAATAAGTTGCATAAACCCATTACTACCACATGGAGTTGATAACTCAACTAACAACATTATTAAGCAGGATGATGACGTTGTTAATAATTATACATTGGTTGCCTTGTACATACAATTAAGGGCGGAGCCAGAATTCTCATGGAAGGGGGGCAACTAATTATTATGTGAATTAGTGAAGTAATATACCAACCATTTAAGGAAATGTGAGGGGGCAAAATGGGGGTGAAATAAGAAATACATAATTTATGGACCCCACTATTAGGGGTGGGCATCCCATCCCGCGATCCCGATCTCGTCCCGTCCCGATTTTTTCGGGTCTTAATGGGATTGAATAATTTCATCCCGATCCCGTCCCGTCCCGATCTAGAATGAGATGGGATGAAATGAAGATTTTCAATCCCGTCAATCCCATCCCTTTCCGAGCTAATTTTTTAATATTTATTATTAATATTTTTATTTATATATTTATTTTAGGATTGCAATATTTGGATGCCCATATAAATTCACTGATGTATATAACATTTTAGCATCTCAATTTGTGTCTCACATACACCTCTATTTGATTATCTATTCTTCTATTGTATGTTGTTGAGCTATAGATGATTAGAATATGGTTACAACTAGGACTGGGCAGGGCCAATTAACCGGACCATTTAGCCCAAACCGAGGACCGGCCCGATATTTTAATGCTCAAAATTTTTATGATTTTGTGTTGTCATGTGAATGGGCTTTTTGGTACATGGCCATTGAATGAGATATCCGAGCAAAGTGTTTGCAACACAGCTCCTGGTGGTACAGGATTTTGCACATTAAAAAGAATAAAAACATTTACATTATATATACTTTCTCTCTAAGTGAAGTAACATACCCCATTTGGCCCGTAAATTTTTAGTTTTTCTCGTCAGATTTTAAATATTTTTCCCTCAAAGTTGCAACTTTTCATTTCAAATACCCCTAATTTGGTTTCTGCCAAGAATATCTAAACCCCACTAGTAGTGAAAATGCAGAATCTGATATGGGTTTTCTTCATTTTCTCAATTTATGGTGTGTTGGCCCAACCAATTCCAAAACCCCAATCTTGCCTTGATGTAGACAGAGCTGCTTTGCTCAACTTTAAATCCAAAATCATCAAAGACACAACAGGTGTTCTTGCTTCGTGGGTTGGTAGAGATTGTTGTGGAGGTGATTGGGAGGGCATTCAGTGCAACCCTAAGACAGGAAGAGTGACTGGTTTGAAATTACAGGCACCCTCTACAAGGGACACTGAGCTCTACATGAAAGGCTCATTGTCCCCTTCTCTAATCTTCAATTTTTGGAGTTTCTTGTGATAAGTGGGATGAAACAGATTGGAGGCATCATTCCTGAGAGCTTCTCAAACCTCACCTCACACAAATTGTCCTTGAAGACAACATTCTTCAAGGGTCCATCCCTCCAAGTTTAGGTCAGTTGCCCTTACTCAAGGCCCTCTCCTTAAGTGGGAACCATTTGAAAGGATCTCATCGCTCATTGATGAAGGACATGACAACACAACATCATCAAAATCTTCACCATGATCAAATGCCTGACTAACACCATGCAGACCGATCAAAGTTAAGTCCGGTAGAGGCAAACTTCCATGTAGAATCTGCACGACTTGTTGCATATTAGGGCGAAGATCTGCATCTTCCCGCCTCTCTCTCTCTCTCGATCTCGCTTTTTTCTACAACTTGCTAATCTGCAACTACATCAGTCTCATCTCAAGTCTCAACTCACTTCACAAACACACACTATGGGAGGTAGGAGAAGGAGAGGAAGGGAAGTTTGCAAAGAGGAGGAAAGGAAATTGAGTATGCGAGTATGTGGAGAGGAAGGAGGCGGAGAGGAGTTTGCAAGGAGGGAGAGTCTGCGAGGAGGCGGAGAGAAGAAGAGAAGGAGAAGAGGAAGAGGAGGCAAAAAGGAGGATGGGAAAATGTGAATAAAACCCTAGATTCTTTTTTCTTTGGTGATGAAGTTGGTAAGGCTTTTTAGAGACTTCATTATTGAAAGCCCACATTAAGCCCATGATTTATATTTTAATTTAAGTCAGGCCCGGTCGGTTAATTGGTGATTTTAAGAATTACAACCGAGGATCGAACCGTAAATATCGATTCGGTCCGGTTTTTGGGACCGAACAGTAAAATATTATTAAAGGACCGGCCCAGACAAGCCCGATCGGTTCGGTTTTCGGTTCGGTCCGGTTATTCGATCTAAAATGCTCAGCCCTAGTTACAACATGTAAAGGATTTGTATTCTAAATGTATCTAATTGTAATAATTAAGGTCGATTTTTTGTTCATTAAGAAAAGGTGGGCGCAATAAACACATTCCCTTTGGTGAAGTTACTTGTTGGTTGGTACGTAATATGTAGGAAAGATCCGCATAACTTAATTTGTTGACAAAAAAAAAAAACACAAAGTTGTCCAAACGCAGCACCTTTGTGCATATGTCCAGTTGTGCTCTCTTCCATGTCTAATCTTTCCATCTGACGTACACACAAACTAGAGAACATATATATATATGTATAGAATAACCACTTAATTTAAGTTATTAAATAAAGAATGCTTCTGTCATATTTGTGTTTCATAGCTATTTTCATATATTATAAGTTGTTTTTCCTCATCAATGTTGACAAAAAAAATATTGGTTTCTTTCATCAACAAATAGAGCACGCTGATCCCATCTCGTCCTGTCCTGTTCCGAACCCATTTGAGATGGGACGAGGTCGGGATGGGGTCTATTCCGTCCCGTCTCATCTCGATCCCTAATGAACGGGATGGGATAGGGATGGGTCCATCTCATCCCATCCCGTCCCGTGCCCACCCTACCCACTATTCTATAGGTAAATCAACAACATTTTCAAAGATGGGGCCTTGTCTCCATAGTGGCTTCGCCCATGCATAATGTAGGTAGAGAGCAAGCAAGCTTGACTTTAAGTGGACGCATTCATTGTGCACTTTGCATGCAAACTGGAACTTAGTTCATGGACACTGCACAAACATGATGCATCTCCCATTACTACATTGAAGAATAGCAAAAAATAGGTTTAGGCTTTGATATAGAAATTACTTGATCTCAAAATGAAATCACACATTCTTAAACCCAAGAAAAGGAAATTTACTCGATTTTAGTAAATATCCTGAAAAAACAAATAGTTTCACTTGAGACTTTAATGAAACACTTAAGAGGTGAGAGTTACCAACCATGAGAGAATTGACAAAGGATAGACCATCTAAAATTTCTCTCTTTTGCCTTACCACTACCCCGTCGAATTCGAAATCAAAATGGTAAGAGATTGAGAGAATAGTTGTAGGTAGCGACCCGTACGCATGTGATCCTCACTGATCCAACACAACAGATATCTAATTTGAGACGGAGAAGATCGTCAAGAGAAACGACCCTGCCTGATCAAGAAGAAGAGAGTTAGAGGAGATGGAAGATTTATGAGATCAGGAGAATTTATTTATGAGAGAGATGTAACCTATGGGGAGATTAGGATTCAATCGGTAGTGGTAGTTCGTTGCAAGAAACCAATCGAGAAACCCTTCTCCATTTGACAGAGTGAAATGAAAAAGAGTGGTAGAGTCTTGAGATGAAGAATCGACGGAGATTGAGGAGAGTTTTTAAGAGAGATGCGAGTGAAAGGATCATTAAGGTGGGATCAAATGAGAGTTTTACGAGAGATGTGAGTTAAAATATCATTAAGGTGGGATCAAATTAACATCAAGCGTTGGATTTGTGTTTAAACATAGGAATAAGTAAATATCTTATATGACTTGGGGGCAATTTCAGAAATCCCAAAGTTTGACTGGGGCAATTTCGTTAAAAAGTTGATATAGAAAGAGACAAAAGAGAGTCAAGTCGGTTCCAAATGCTAAAACTGCATCAAACTTAATAACAAAAAATGAAGAACAAGAACAAGAAAAAGAAGAAACACTAATTACATGAGTTGATGATTGATTAGTTGTTCAGATTCATAAACAAAATTACAACTAAAACTAACACCTTTTCCATAATGCTAAAATTCCATTCCCTTACTTAACTAGGAAATGGAAATGGCATTATTTCCATTTCAGAAGTTTGGATTCCAATTAAGGTGGCCAACTTGAGTTTGCTGATATGCACCTACTTGAGCTGCCCCAGGTGTGGCTCCTGCTGCCACGCCAACTCCGATATTGCTTCCCATGGGTGTGGCCATGTGCTGGTGGTGGTGGTTGGCCATTGTAGCTTGCTGCGAAGGATGATTGTATAGACCCGGAAACTGCAAGTGTGTTGCTTGTGCTGTTGGTGCAGCATTGAAAGAAGTGTGCCCTGTGTGTGATGGCATGAAGGTAGCAGCAGCATGTTGCGCTTGCCCTGCTATGTTGTAGTATGGCCCAGATTGCATAACTGGAATCTCCCTTGGAGTCTGAAACCATATTTCTGAAGTCTCTGCCTGTTTAAACGCCCATAAGATCATTAGAATGTAACACACGCATAGAGGAGAACCCAGTTGTGTAGTAATTATCAACTGAAACAACTGGAAACAAGAGATACATAATGCAAACACTTAATAATCACTGGTGAAGCAGTCTAATAGCAACAACACATCCCAACTTTAACACTGTTCTACAATACGGACATCATTAATCTTGTGATCCTCCAAACAGCAGTAATGTTTTGTGAATTTGTCAGGCACCTTCAATCTGTTCCTGACTGACATTATATAACTATCAACTATCTAAGCAGAACAAGCTAATTTTATGGGCAGCAAAGGCAGATGGGAGACAATTGACCATCAAAGTTCTAATAATAGCACCATGGCATTCATCTTTCTAGCTAAAGGTTCAAATTTAAAAAAATAAAACTCTGAAAGGACACTGAACTAACAAGAACCTGCATTACACCTGATGAAGAATACATATAATATCTGCCACTACTTAGGAAGCACATAATATCTGCCATTACCTAGGAAGCACAGACACGGGTGCGGACACCAAGAATCTAAAAAAAATAAAATAGGTTACTAGTGTATAACCCGTGCGTGCTTTTGGCACGATCGAAAGTGGGTTGTGACATTAGGTTTAAACTCGGTTAAAATTTCAATTGGTTGCACATTTAAAAACCGCCGTAGCAAATTCTCCCCACTTTGATTTCCCAAAATATGAAGTTAGGGGTATTTTAATGTGTCTTAAGACACGAAGTGCATTACAAGTTTTTTGTTAAACGCATATGGCGTGAAATGCATATTTAAAATTTTGAAGTGTTTGTATCGGTCATTGGTTTCATTGGAAAGATTTTCAAAAATACATTTTAACGATACCAAGTTTACCAAAATTTGACAAATACGTAGTTAGTTATGACAATTTTGAGTTTGAGCCTTTGATTTTGGGGGGTCAAAAGTTTATCTTTCTGCCACATGTACATTCCACAAACTCATTTTGAGTTTTATATCCCTCATACATGTTTTATATTTAGAAACATGTCATTGTAGAAAATGAATCTCAACCATCAACATCTTCCTCAACTTTTAATCATAATCATTGTTTATCTCCAAATTCCTTATGAATAGTGAAACCTATAATACATTACATATATATAATGTTTGATGCATTTAAGATAAGTCTTTTTAAGTAGAATGATCAATGGTTCAAAAAGAGCGTATTAAAGAAGTGAGTCAGTGAAGCAGTGTTACCATAACCAGTGTTGCCATAACCAGATGCTACCAAATGAAATTCAATAATTCACATTGCTCAAATGTTTATCCCATCTATGCCCAAATTATGACATTTTGACAATTGCATAGCCTACTATATTAGTCATCCAAAAAATGTCAAAAGGAACATGCAAGATGAATATGCCCAACATTCTTCAAAATGGTTTGTTGTGGTTTCTCTCAAGTCTCGGCTCAACCGGATTTTCTATTGGAACACGATTAGAGGTTGGAAAAGATTGATAGATCAATAAGAGGGATGAATGCAAAGAAGTTGGATGAATTTAAAAATAAATAAGTAAAATAAATAAATCAATGTGCCCACGTGTTTGGCTCAGTCAATCCTTCCAGATGTGTTGGCCATATGTTTGACTTATACTCGCTTCATTATTTGGCGGTGTCCATCCGTTAGAAACTAATACCATGTCACTAAGAAGCGAAATTGCTTGTAACACGGTAAGAAGCGGGTTTAATTGGGTGTGCGCTTGTTAGTATCTCATATAATCATATAATCCAAGTTTGATGCTCAAATTTTTAAATCTATTGGTAAAACATTTGAGACAATCAAATTACTCAGAGATGCTTGAATTTTGTAAAATAATACATGTAATGTTCAAAAGTACTTCTCATTCCTAATGACTTTGGAAGTTGGACAACTACATAAGATTAGGGCTGAAAACCGAATCGTCGATTCGATTTTTCACCTAAACCGTGAACCGAACCGACTTAGGTCAGTTTTAAAATTTTCAAACCGAAACCGAACCGACCATTAACAAAACCGATCCGAAACCAAACCGATTCTAATTTATGCAAACCGTAACCGAACCGACTAAAATCGAACTAAAACCAAAATAAAACCGAATCAACCGACTATTTTAAACATATTGTATTATTTATATAAATATATATTATTTATTATATATATTCGATCGGTTCGGTTTGGTCAGTGAAAATCACATAAAAACCGAACCGAACCGACCACTTCGGTTTTGAATTTTTTAAAACCGAAACTGATCCGAACAGAATTTAAACCGAACCAATCGGTTCGGTCAGTTTGATCGGTTTTTTGTTCAGCCCTACATAAGATTCTTCCATGTTCTCCATATTGCCAAGCGAGAATGGAGATTAGTCAAAGGCCACCTTGAAATTTTCTCTGCCCTGTCTTTTCTGACATCCGACTCCCATGGTGGTGGTGGGCAAGGATGTGCATGTCTCGCATGCTTAGGCAACCCTCCTAGGTGAGATAGTTGCACATATGGTAGGTCCCACATCATGTGGGGAAGTGGTTTATAACTAGTTGTCTACCCCTAAATTATACCAAGGCATTCTCCCCCAAGTTGGGGACAATTGACGTTGGCCTCACCCTAGATGACTTGTTATAGGTGGTATTGGGGTGTTCTATGGTAATGTGACATCATGACTCCACCAAAGGGCAAGGATGTCCATGCTCCACACACTTAAGTAGCCGTCTTAGGTGAGATAGTAGTTACACACATCAAGTGTGAGAGTAGGCAAGTAAGCCCTTTGAAACAAAATCCCACATACAAAGGCCTATGATTGGACATGGATATTTGACTAGTTCACTTGGAAACAATATCGATACAATAGTGGCCTTTGACGTTACCTCCACATGGACAAGTCATTACACTTCATCTGGATATAGTAGGTTGCCTAAGTAAACAAATTAAGGCGCATGCCATGCACATAAGTTCTCCCTTTTTTCTTGCCCCACAAAAAGTTCAAACCCTTTCGTTTTCTCAACAATAAACATGACTACAACAAAAAGGCTGAAACCCTTTTTCGCTATGTGTCCGGCACAACATAGCTTTGGAGGCGATTCATAGCATTCCAATCAATTGGGTTGGAGGAAGAGGACCCTCTTATACTTTCTTGAGGAGCGATTTTAGTTTGTACTTTGTTGGGCGGTGATTTTAGATAGACTCCCTAGTAGGGAAAATTTTAGTTCATAGGAGTATGCAAATCGTTGCATCTTGTGCTTTACATGGGATAAAAGAGTGGGAGAATGTGGCTACAAAGACTAAAGCCTGACTCTTTTTTCCTTCACTGTCACTAGGTAAGGTGACTTGATTTTTCCAATAGGTTTGGTGTTGTTTGAGTGGTTCCAGAATCCTTTGAAGTTGACGATTACATCATAATCCCATTTTCTATGGAGAACTTTATTGGGAAGGCATTTGTAGGGATCTTGAGGCATTTATGGTATTGCCGACCAATTGATAGTAAATGTTAGGAGAAACTTATTGTAAAGTAGGATCATGCTAAAATGAGCATTCCCAAACCCAATAATGCATCTTGTGCTTTACATGGGATAAAAGAGTGGGAGTATGTGGCTACAATACAAAGACTAAAGCCCGACTCTCTTTTTCTTTACTGTCACTAGGTAAGGTGACTTGATTTCTCCAATAGGTTTGGTGTTGTTTGAGTGGTTCCAGAATCCTTGAAGTTGATGATTACATCATAATCCCATTTTCTATGGAGAACTTTATTGGGAAGGCATTTGTAGGGATCTCGAGGCATTTATGGTATTGCAGACCAACTGATAGCAAATGTTAGGAGAAACTGATTGTAAAGTAGGATCATGCAAAAATGAGCATTCCCAAACCCAAGAATAATGTGAGCTGTTTTGTTTTTGGACTGTTTTTTTTTTTTTTTTTACCTCTTAAGCTCTCTTGAATGCACTCCATCAAACCAATGTGTTCTTTTTCATAGGAAGCTTCGAATCATGTTGCCTTCAATTTCAAAATATCCACATTCTACTTCTAGCATGAAAATGTGAAGGAAATATTGCAGTTCTCGAGGAAAACCAACCATGAATTTACACTTCTTAATTTTCTTGAACCCAATCATGTATGATATAATAAAAGATGCTCATTTCAATTTATAATCCGATAACACTGGCACCAGCTAAGAAAGATATGGTTCCAAGTCCAACCACACATCATGTTAAAACTGAATTTGGAAGTAGAACTATTTTACCTGTGGGTTTGGAACATAAAGATTGCCATCTTTGTACTTCATCCTGGTTGAGTCCTCAAGACTGCTAGCACCTCCAACTGTTCCCTGGGCATTGATCGCATATCCTGCTTGATTGGTATAACTTCCAAACCCTGTCGGAGTGCCTCCGTGGATTGGCTTATACTGTGTAGCTCCATACTTCAGGTTACCCGCAGACAAATGTGTGCCACCTCCTGGCATGACTAAGTAGCTATTGCTGCTCGAGGGGTGAGGATATGCAGCATGACTAGAATATCCAGGCACAGCCATAGGAGGGACATAAACTGGAGGTACTAAATGGCGATAAGACATGAAATTTGGGAAATGTGAGAGATGAACTTGTGGATAAAGCTGATGTACTGGTTGTTGTACCATTGCCATTGTTGATGCAGGGATGCTATTTGCTACATGCGAACTTAATGCCTGCAGACAAAAAGATTGCAATGAAAAACTGCCTCTTTTACTCATACATAGAAGTCAAACACTATAAGAACTTACCTCTACTGGAGATGGTAACCCTTGGCCCCTTATGGATTCATCCATCACAGGTCTGAAGAGAGGCATGTCATAGGCAGTCTGAGGATCATATGTCTGATTGAAAAAAATACATATATATATATATAATTAATGAAAGTCAAAATCCTAGCTTCCAATTTTACCAATGTGAAATATTTGGAAGAGCTTAGATCAGGAACTCGTGACTTTGTACAATAACTACCCATTGTAAATTTCAAATATAAAATGCAAATCACCAACATCTCTGACTCAAAACCCTCGAGGCCAATGGCTAGTGTTAAACAAACTTTGGAAAATAATTTCTAGGTTAGGTATTGAACTCACTGAGAAACTCAAAAATTCTGATAATGGTTCTTGCTGTTTCTGCGGTTCTGCTTGAGCATAAGACGCACTATCATTTTGAACCATACCAACATCCGCATAGTTTTCCAAATTTTGTGGAATCAAGGACTCTTTATCAGGTAATGAGTGCTCAGAAACCACAATGGATGGTGGAGAATCGGATCCAGAAATCTGAAGTTGTCCGTCTAAATCAACCTGGTTAACATCTTCACTGGAAGCTGAAGGAGCTCTAGCACTGAAAGTAAATCACCTAGCACTCATCAGCATAGTTATCAAAAGGTTTATCGTATGTTATACCGGACCTAAATTTAAGATACATGTTTCGTAACAAGATATGGTGCAAAAATCAATTTATAAATATAAGAATATATTTAAGCATATAAAAGACTTGAATAAGACTTATTAGCAAGTTATTGGTTATCATCCATTCATTCACATCACTTGTAAAAAGACGGTACATCCCTACATCATCTTACATTGGTATATCCGTATTTTTAAGATATTATATCGTATTTATCGTAAGATATTGATAACTATGCTCATCATTAACTTGGATAACTTGACTCCAATTTATCTTTAAATTCACATTGTCAATATTACCTTAAACTTGATTGATATATACATTAATAAATAGTATTTAATTTCAGAATTTTTTTACACTTACTGACACAAAAGTAAATTAAAACGTAACATGGACATCCCCATTCTACATCAACATTTATAACTTAGCGAAAAAGTAGTTGCGCTTTTAGATAATATTTCATTGAAGCAATCAAGCACCAGAATTTCATGTCAACAACAAGCAATTTTCAAAAATTTGTCCTTGTAAGAAACCGTGTCATATCAACTTATTTAACAATGATTTTTACCAAAATAACATTTTAAAATTCACAAATTATTAGGAATTTACACAGCAAACAGGTCCACACCTTTACTCAGCCGAACATGTTTGAGTTGCTCTAGCATCAATTAGTTGAAGACGTAATAATGTCTTGTGAAGAACCCCCCTGTGAAATCAATTTTCTATGTGACACTTGCAAATAAAAACTCCAAAAGTATTATGTATAATGTGTCTAGAGATTGCACGTCAAATGTATTTTCTTATAATGTTATCCTGGAGAAGCTATTTCAATTAAGAAGTTTATCATGTACATTGAGTGCAAATTTCGTGATAAGTGAGACAAGAAGTATCCAAAGTAAACACAATAACTCTAAACAGAACCAGGGCACAGTAAACAGTTCAAAAAACAAAAAAATTACCTTACAGAAGGATCACAATGCAAATTTTCTACACTTCCAAGCCCTTGGAACCTAGATGAGAAGTTCTTGGTGGGGCCAAAATCACCACCAAAACTCCCAAAGATTAGCTGTGCCCGATCAGATTCAGGGACTCGAAAATGTGCTGGTATAATTACATGTTCATTCTCAGTTGTGTTTACTTGTGCAAACTTCTCCTGCAAGTGATCAGCTTCAGTTTTGGGGTTTGGGGAATGTTCCCTGGGAGGTGAAATTGGAGGTGCAACTGTTTCTGTAAATCCAGGGCTGATAAAGCTTGGCTTTTTAGTAGATTTTGGTTTCCATTCCTTATTGGGTTGTGGAGCTGCATCGAGGAGCATAGTCAATCATCTCACAAGATCTTAAGAGAAATGTGAACTTTAAAACTAAAATGCTATCAATACACTATCATCTAGGTCCTTCGCCACCACTTTTAAGTTCTAACAGACATTCAGCTATCTTAAAGGAAGCCCAAAAGCTAGATGCTACAGGAATTGCATACTTCCATCACTTCATTATCATTCAAAAACAAAAAAAGAGAAATTTATAATTTACCCAAACAAAGTTGAAAATTTGACTAAATATCTGTCCTCAACTACCACTGCTGATATTTCCCATGCCCAAGCAAACACTTTAACTGTTTCCTAATCTTTTTCTTTCTGAACCGTGACTGCGCGTGTGTGCAAGCTGTAATTAGGCGATCCCTATCAAATATGAACCAAGTAACAAGTTCAGATTTTGAATGAAATTTTATGCATCCCTTTTCCAGAATTTTTTTGAAAAAAGGGTGAGATGTATTTGAAACAAATTAAAAAGTAACGATACAATACAGTAGAACGAGCCCTAAAGAAAAATTAAAGACCCATGAAATAACAACTATTTAAATTAGATTGTCAAAACCCACCCATTTCAAAATAGGGTTTAAGGATGCCCAAACCCAAATCCAACCAACAACATCCACCAAAAGCCTTCTAAAAATCACTTCCTCCCCGTAGATTTTTTACTTATCTAGCATTCAAGATAACCAAAATTATGGGCAAGCTCTCACAATACTTTGGGCTTCCCTTTAGCAAAGAACTTACATTTCCATAAACCAAGTTATAAACTTGAATATGGCATGAACCATGAGACTCCAAAGACGGAAAATAGCCCTAAACTCTTTTAGCAAAAAGGCAGTGAATAAATAGACAATCTCTAGGCAAAGCACACATCCATCTCCAATTGCACACATCTTCTTCTTAAAATATCCCCTGGATGTAATCAATCCCCCCTCAAGCTCTAAATAAGTTTAGTTTGGGAGGAACGTGGAATGATACATAAGGGAGCTAATATTTATTATAAGAGAAAGAAACCGATTTATTGTTCCACTTCTATATGCATGCGTCTTCCTCCTCCCTTGAGGCCTTGGAAGATGTGAGCATGGACAAGCCCACCATCTCCAACACTTTAAGGTTATTAAGATACCTCTCAGAAAATGAAAACTCCACAACAATCCACCCTTCCAACACTCACAAAAATCACTAACTAGAATCTCCAGCTATGAGAAAGCTCTAAATAGTGTCTAGGATGAGGCTTTCCAAACAGAAATTCCCCACCACATGTCAGGCCAAAACTTCAACTTCTTCCCACTACCCATGAAAAAAGACACCCTCCCAAAAATACTCCCTCATATTAGAAATATTTCTATGATAAATCCCTTGAATGCTCCAAGGTTTTTAAAAGTGGAGGCACGACACGAGGCGTTTTTAGTGGAAACACGCGGAGGCATAAGTATTAAGTATTAACACGTGAGGAGTAACCTCGAGAGAAAAATATATATAATATGACATATAAAACAAAATAACTAGCAAGGTAAAAAGAAAGAAAGATTTAATAATGATAATTACATTTCGGCAATTTTATTTTCTAAAATTTCACAAAAATGACAAATATTAATTCTCAAAGTATAAGGTATTTCTCTAATTCATGAAGATTTACTTGGTGAAAAGAAAATGAAAAGATGTGTACCCCAGTGCCACACAATCACAAGTATTTTTTAATACTTTTTTTAACCGTCACAGCTGTACACCAGCCGTACACAACCACGTCCAATTTGTCATTTCTTCAGTCGGCTAGGCTTACATCACATCAATAAAGCCATACCCATTATCTCCACAGCCGGTATAGCTATGTAGATGTAGCTTTAAACCCGAGCAATTTCATTTCCACAAAGTAAATTTGAAGATTGAAGATGAGTTCTTGGAGAAAAGGATTGAAGAAAGGTGAAGGAGAATGAAGACAATCGAAGAAGATTCAGTTTTGATTGAACAAGATTCAAGTTCAGATCGAACAAGATTCGGCCCATCGCATTCATCGAATCATCACATAATCGAAGCAAAACAGCTATATTTTACTTGGAATTTTATGTCTATAGTCTCGCACAATCCCCCCTTTTTTGTTAAAAATACACATCTTTTAAGATTTTCACAAGTTAACGCCTCAGACTGCGTTTTCGACATGAATGGATCACCTTTTTAGGCGTAAGCCTCCAACGTTTTTAAAAAACTTGGTATGTTCTACTTGAATGCCATCAAAACCACCCTAGTCTCCCTTACCATACTTTTCTGTAATAACTCCTTCCAAAGACTATCAAGGTTCTTTAACTACCTCACAGCCAATTACTAAGAAGCCCTTAATTCATTTTTTTTTATTTACGCACCACCCAGCCTCCAAGATTACACTCATTCCCACTTGACCCCATGAAAATCTTTTTCCAGCATTAAGAGTCTCAAATTAATTTTCCAGGCAACAAAACAACATATATGCTCTACCAAAACATGATTTCTGGAAGAATAGATCAAAATGAATTTCAGTCACTAAACCACAATGCGAAACAAAGATATCATGTCTATAACCAGTAATTTTAAGAGGTTAATACCTTTATGGTTTCCGACAAGTACTTGGTGTGCTTTGCCACCATTTTGATTGTTCAAGAAGGATCTATTGACTTGAATGTTGCTTGCGACAGACCCAGAAACAGTCCTCTGAATGGGTGGATCACTCTTCATTACAGAAGTAGATGCATTACCATGTGAACTCGAAACAGAACTGCTTGTAATGGACGGATGTTTAGCAACATTTTCAACAGAACTCCGGCGTACACCCACCACTCCAACTTCACGCTTAATGGCCCCAACTGTACCTGTTGATCTAGAATTTGATGGCACGTGAACTGGATCTGAAGATGAGGAATATAACCCAATTACAGAATTAGTTGATGCCGAAGTGGCAGAATGTGGATGAGAATTGTTGGACTTAGGTCCTCCCTGCAAATGAGATGCTGAATACGGAACTTTTACTCGGACATTTTCTAACAAGCTTTTCCTAAGAGTAACATTTGAGTTAGCATCCTGAACATGCCCATGGCTAGGGTGAATAAACCTATTTGGTGTTTGCGATGACTTCTGCCCTTCTATGTTTCTGGTACCTAAATGTCTTTCATCAGTAAGACTCCTCGATGGGCTGCAGAACAAGGAAACAGAAAAAAGATGAATTACTCTCGGGAATAAAGCACAACTACAAACAAGAAAATAACAATGCTAGCTTCATAACTGAGCATGTACAATTATAAAATGCACAAGTCATTAGCACAGACATAGCTGAATGGCCGACATAAATTACAAGGATATATTAATTATAGTAAACAGTTGGGTTCAAGAACAAGTGTGCACACCTCTTGCCAGAATCATTTGCAACTGCATGCACATTGGCAGAAGCTGGTGCTTGCTGTGATGCAGACCTTTCCTTGTTTGTAATTTGATCGACTCTTTTGTCTCTCACTATACGGAACTCTCGGCTGACTCCTGCAACAACCATTAATGGTTTATGGATTACCAATAAATAGCTACAGACTTGTGTGGTGAACTACGAACACAATAAAAGGAAAATGATTTCATAAGTTGGTTAGTTGAATTTGCTCTGGAACAGACCCAAAGGAAATGGCTTCCAGAAAAATAAATAATGGTAAACAAAAAATTATAAATAATTAATTAATTAATTTAAAATGAAGCCAAACAATGAGCAACAAATAGTGAACTTGTGAGGATAATGGATTGCATTTCCAATGTGAAAGATACTTTACACACAGCATTTGCCTATAGAACTTTCAGAATCGTCATCTTGTGGGTGTGGAACAAGCCAACGATCTTTTCAGTCAAGAGTTGTTTTATTTGAGCAGCTTTTTGAAGGTAGCAGTACGTTTGTTGGGCAGAATCTAGGTTTGTTGGAAAGAATCTCAACCATATTTGGATCAAACAATTCTCCCCTTGTACATGTTCCTAAGTGTGGGCAGGATGACAACAAAATCCTTACAGTAGATAATTTAAACATAAGGAGAATGGCGCTTCCAAACAGATGCATATTGTGTGAAAAGGACGTGGAGTCCAACGACCACATCTTCGTGATCTGAGACTTTTATGTAGCAGCTCGGCAGATTTTTCTTTCAGAGTTTGATACTAATATGAAGGGAATAACTTTAGTTACAAATGCAATTGTGAGTTGGGGGGATAGAGCCATATATTGTCGATGATTCTATCTACTCAAGGGACGTGGGTATGGGAGAGGTTGATTCACGTAGTGATTGCAAGATTTGGAAATCAAGGAACAATAGGTTATATGATAGGACATCAGAAAACGGTGGAGCAGATCACTGTTGAAATAAAAATAGTGTTATGGGTTTGGGGCTATAGTAAGGGTCCTCTCATGGATACTGGTATTTAAGGGTGAGGAAATGTTGTAAGCTGAGTTGTCCTTTTGTTGATGGGGCTGATGAGTAGAATGGCTCTCCCCCACTGGCCATGTTGGTTTTTGTAGCAGGTTTCTTGTTGGAAATGAATACGTATGTACCCTTCCTGATTAAAACTAAAAAATAAAAAGAGACACTTAAACCATATCCTACATTACCACGTGGAAACGAGAAAGAACGACTGTAGAGTTTCATCAAACTCCAACATTTCTTGACTAACATGAGAAAAATATGAAGCAATTATGTTGAAAAAAAATGTCAGCACTTTCCATATTACCAGATACAGCATTAACTCTTCTTCGAGCATTGCGTTCCACAAATGTATAAGATCGCGTCCCTTGTTTATGCTCGATTTGTCTTCTCGATTCTGTTGAAACACTGTATGCCGTATTCTGGTATCATAAATAAATTTTTCATTAAGCTGATTGTCAATCTATGGGAACTGCTATCTGAACTTATTAGTCATTTATAAACAGTTCCATTCCTTGAAGACCAAAGAGATACTGTCAAACTTTAAAAATGTGAAAGAGAAAAAATGAAACTCTTCTGTCAACATGAAAGTAAACGATGCACATGAATATTTTAATGGAGTTAATATTTGATCTTGATGTATTCAAAACACTTCAAGAAGAATACTGGGTCACAAAAACAACTAACAAATTGGCATCTTCAGAAAGGTAGTTTTATCGTTGGTAAAAGGATATATAAAAAGAAGTATACAAGCAAATAGTCATACATGCAATACATTAGGTAAAGACTTGCATGCCTATAAATAAATTAGCTTTCATGAGATACATGAATCTGTGAAAAGAAAATGACAATATCTGCAAGAATTGATATATAACATACCTCTTTCTTCTTCTCTTTCTTTCTCTTTACCTCATGAAATGGATCTGCACATCCATAAAACAATAACTAATATCCCATTTTTTGAAAAGATTAAAGTAACACGCGAGTACCTTGTCACAACACTATAAAGCCCATAGGGAAATTCTCATCAATTCTGCCAATTATATAACACTGAGAAGACCATTTCATGGCAAGAACTTGAAAAGTGCAGAACACAAAAATAATTAATGATCCAAGTTTCTAAGAAGAAAACTTGTCGGATAGAAAGATGCAACCATGAACTTCCCATTAGTCTAAATCGAACTAGAACTTAAGCCCATTACACTAGGATATAAGAGCAACCCAACTAGAATAAAAAATAAAATAATAAATAAAGTTTCTGAAAGACAAAAGGTCACTCATCCCAAAAAGTAACTACAACCTCATGACCACCAAGCCAATCTATGATGTCTTATCAGAGAAAATTCTACTATTCTATTATTCCGTTCCTTCCACATTGTCCAAGAGACTGCAAAAGGAATTAACTTCCATAATCATTCCCTTTTTGGAGAAATATGACTCGGAGGCTTTCAACTTTCGAGCAACGTTTCTATAGAACCAGGTATCATCCAACTCACACCAAACAATCGTAAGAAGACTGAGCCAAAATGGAAAAGAAAATGAATATACGCTAACATAAAAAATCCACTGTTATAGCTACCCGTTTTTCCATACTAGACATGGACTGCAGGCAAAAGATTTATAGCAAAATCTCGAGAAAAATACTTTAATTAAGAGCAACAGACTCATCCATATTGCACACTAAAAGAGCACTCCCGTGAAGATGGAAATCCCAATGTAACAACCGATTAATTCGTTTGTAGTCAATTATTTATGATATAGATTTCTCATGACTATAAAATAAAATTAAAAATTAAAAAGTTAGTTTTGTTTGAAAAATAGATTTTTGTAAATATATGTAGCAAATTAGAAACAACCTGACAAACTAAGCCAATAATAACAAATTTTGTATTATTAACACTTCTTTTTGTTTTTAACCATATGCAACGAACATTAAACAACAAAAAGTAAAAATATGCAGTTAAAACGGATAACGGACCTATAACGATCCAACAACGTTATAAATTATAACGGAATATATCGGGATATAATGGTATATAATGGAATAGCTTTTAAATATAGTTTTAATACCCCCACAAAGTATTAATGTATTATAGAGTCAAAAAAGTAAATCATGTTCATAACATTAAATTCAAAAACAAAAAAACATTAATAAATAAAAAATCATCCCTTGGTATGAGATCTCACAACAGAGAGTGCGATCGACTATTTTTCTTCTTCCCTTCTCTCGTTCTCTGTCAAACGATGAGGTCTGATTCTCTGTCGATTGGCAACGACGAGCTCTGATCATTCTTTCCTACGAATCTAGAGTTCTGGTTCGATTAAGCATGAAATGGGTGATTTTTTTATTTTAAAATTTTGTTATAGTATTAAAACAAAATGTTCAAACGATGTTATTGAAAAAAACATTATCTCAATAACGGTCATATAACGACATTATATCGGAGCCATGATACCATAATGTGATAATGTCATAATGTAACGACTCATCCCCGTTAAGCGTTATATCGGAGTTCTATCGGCGTCAGCATATTCATTAAAATATAGCTGGAAGGGGGTTGAACCTCCAACCTTGCTTAAATTCGCCAAAACTGTATTACAAAGCATACCGATGGAGCAAAAGGGTGATTTGTGGATGGGTGGAGCACATATTTTTATTTGCTAATGTGGCTTTGGGACTGGAGCAGTAGGCAGGCTTCCCAATCAAATTTTGTGACTACGCCTTAGCCAGTAGTTTGACTTTCCAAATACCAAGTCACTTCCTAATCATCTCCAACACTAGGAAGTCCCAAATAAATGGACTCACCCAGAAGGACAGAAGTAATCATGCCCTCATCCTGTTGTTAGCTCCATAACCAATAGCATAAACCACAATTTTGCAAAATTGATGTTCAAACCTGAACATGCCTGAAAAATCAACAAGGTACTGCAAAGTGCAGAGGAGCTACCCTCGGTCTAACTTGAGAAATCTGAAAATCGCATAACAAGTTTCTCTCTATAGCATTAAAAATTAGTAAATAAGTGCTAAGGTTGTAAAAGACATGCTTGAATTCTATTGTTGGGCCTAGCGAAGAGGTTTTTCTTTAAGGAAAGACATATTTCTAGATGGAGTAATGGTGGCTAATAAGGTTGGTAGACTCAAGTTAAGGATGAAAATATACAATTTGCAGCCATTTCCTATCAAATAAGAATGGTGCACAATCCAATGCCATATTTTCAATAAGTTATATGGTTTTAGTAGCTATGAAGTATTATCAAGCTCTACTCTCAAATAGATAGTTATAAACAACCTTATGTTGTCTGAAGTGGGCGTCAGTACAAAGCATTGACCATCGTTGCAATAGTTGCAGCACAGTAATATTTTTATAAATTTTATACATTTTGTAAACTAAAGACAAACATGACTATTAAGTAACCAATCCATAACCCCATGACACAACTACATGACCATTAACCAACTATAACAAAATATGAAGACATTTAGGGTGTGTTTGGTTGCATGGAATCCTATGCCATGGGAATTCATGAGGAGACCCCTACATTTTAAGCTAAATTGATATATCATGGTGGGAATGAAAGTCCCATGAACATGAGAATCACATGCCTTGGGGGACCAAGGAGTGGAATTCCCATGTTCATGGGACTTCCATTCCCACCATTGATCTCAAAATCAAATGGTAGTCAAATGGTAGATATGGAGTGATATATCAATTTAGCCTAAAATGTAGGGGTCCCCTCATGAATTCCCATAGCATAGGATTCCATGCAACCAAACACGCCCTTAGTCTTCCTACACGATCATATTGCAATTTTAGGGCAGCAAAGTTTGAGTTGATATTTTGGAATATATTTATATTTAAATTAGTTATTGATTAAAACACTAATTAGTTATTAATTAAACTAATAAATAATAAATAAAATAAGTATTAACAAACAATTAAAAACTAGTAATCGGCTCCCCAAAAATTGCCCACTGCAGCTGAATCACCCCATTGCAACACTGTGAAACGAAATTCAGAAGCTGCTCCTCTTTTTAGTCTGACTCCTCTGTTGCAACGGTAACGCGGTACCAGACAACATAGAAACAACCCAGTGAGCAGCAAACCAGAATAAGAGTTAAAATCGCTTGTTTCTACGAGTCAATGTCAGCTATTGGTTTTGGTGGTGAAAGATGAGAGCGAGAAGGACCCATAAACCTCATAACACAACAGCGAAACCGCATAAAATTAAAAAAAATATATTAAAAAAAAATTTTAAAAACAAACCTTGATTCAACAATTTCTGGGCAGTCTCGTTAGGATCCATGTTGGATTCTTTAAGCGTCGCATAAATATCAGAGTCGGAGTAGTTCTTGACAATCTCCTTTATAGATTGGATAGTTTTACGGACTGGGGCAGGTAGGCTATGAGGGTTTGAGGTTCCCGTTCCACCCTCCACTCTCCAACTACTAGAAACCATGGCCGAGAGAGAGAAAATCGAAACGAAACCCTCAAAGAAGGAGTTTGAGTATGTATGTATGTAGGGGTAGGGGTAGGGGTAGGGGTCTGGGTACGGGTACGGGTACGGGTAGTGGTAGGAGTAGGGTTTTGAAATTGGGGAAAAAGGGTTCGTTTCGTCTGCTTTTGCTATGCTACGCTATGTTTTGCCGACACAACTTCCTTGTCATATAGAAACACAAACGCCACCGCGAAACAGAAACAGAAACGGAACCAGAGAGAGAGAGATAATAGAGGCGGGGGAGGAAGAGGGAGAGAGGGGTGAAGAGATGGTTTTGGAGCAAGAAGAAGGGCTTTGAAATTGATTTTACTTGCCCGGAAGAAGCTACTTGCTGATTTTTCACTCGTTTTGTTGCCCGGCTAAATAACGTCACCATTTCCACTGAAGAACACTATCAACCTCCTACTTTGTCAAAGACACCACCGGTACAAAGAAAAAAACTCAAACCCTAACCTCTCTTACTTTCTGAAGGACACCATCATTTATGGAAGGTACCACCATTATAAAGAAAAAAAAAACCCTAACCCCTCTTCTCCTCTCTCCCCTTCACCACTACCACCTTGCCACTGTCACCTCATCTCCTTTATCTCCACTCTCCTCCTTATTTTTCAATCAGATCACCACCACGCCACCGCCACCTTTCCTCTTCCCCCTTTACCACCACCACCTCTCCACCGCCATCTCTCATCCCACCTCCTCTTATTTTCTTCTTATTCTCTATTTTTCTCTTTTTCTCCTCCTTTTTTTTGCTCTGTTTTTCTCCTTCGCCCTCGTTGTGGTTCCTGCCAGTGGGAACTCGTACTCACCGGAACCTCCGCAAGGGCAAAAAATTGTCTTGCAGTGGTTCCTGCAAATGGGGGAACCCACACCTGCAGAGATTTGGGCGAGTGAGGGTTCCTCACTCACACGAACCGACATGAAAGACAAAAAATTTTGCCGAGGTTCCAGCGAGTAGGGAGCCCACACTCGTGCGAAGGAGAAAAAAAAAGGCAAAAAATGAGGAGAATAAGAAAAAGAAGAAGAAAAAAAAAGGTAAGAAGAAGATAGGAGAAGGTGGGATGAGAGGTGGTGGTGGTGAAGGGGAGGAGGAGAGTTGGCATGGTGGTGTTGGTGATTGAAGAAGAAAAATGAGGAGGAGGAGGAGGAGTGGTGGTGGTGAAAGGGAGAAGGAGTGAGAGGAGAAGTGGCAGTGGTGGTTGATAGAGAAGAAATGGAGAGAGGAGAAGATGTTAGGATATGATTAAGGTTTTTTTTTTGTTTATATAGTGGTAGTGTCTTTCAGTAGATCAAAAAAAAAGTGGGTAATAGTGTCCATCAGTAGAAATGGTCATGTTATTTAGCAGGGCCTATAATTAAGGGGGTATATTCAATTAAGAACTATGAATTAAGGATTCTAGAATTAAGGGTTTAAAATAGGGAGTTTCTACGTGTATTTGACTATTTGACTTGATGCTCCCAACTTTATTTTTTAGATTTAGTTTTAAAAAATTGTTTAGTGTATCCAACCACATTCTATTAACCCTAAAACAACTCTAATTAATTACCAAGAGAAAAAGAATAATCTTGTTGTGAGGAGTTTGTAGAAAGGATTCCAATAATGAATTTTTGGATTTAGGATTTTTTTTTTTTTATTAAATACAATTTTTTTCGAATTTGTTAAAATAGTTGCAATAATTTTTTATATTTATTTATTTTTAATACATATTGTTACACATTGTACCTTTCTGTACTTTAGATTAAATGGATAGAGAATAGGGAATTTCTTTACAATGTGGTTTTAGAAGATCTTTCAAAACTTATTTCTTATTTCTATTACACAACCTACCATAGTGTTTAGTATTTATTGTAGAATTTGTGACGATGGTTAGTATATCTTTAATGTTTGTACGCAAATTTGAAAGTTAAGAATTTGTGACTGAAGTTTTATTTTATCGATACATTTACTTTTATTCTTTAGTTTAGAATAAATTAATCTTTATTGATGATACATCAAAATAGACTGATCATCACAGTTGTACACGTGGCATAGAGACCCATCACGAGAATATAGCTTCCAATCTACCAGGCCAGCTCATAAAGCCCAAGAAAAATAAATCCAATTACAGAGGCTCAGATAAGACCCACCATCAAAAAGACATAAACGGGGTCTGAATCCAAGCCTGACACGAGTTATCTCATAAAGAAGAGGAACATTGTACCAAAAAAAGTAGTGGAGAGAGTTACGCCTCCACTGACGTATCTTCATTAAGGAGGAGATTGTTACGAGAAACATTCCCTTCTGTTACGCCTCACAGGCTTAAGTCACGCGGAGAATTTAATCGTGACTATTAAAAAAGGTAAAGGGAATATTCGATACAGGTATGCAACTTTAACTGAGTTTTATCCAGATTTACTTCATTCTTTCCAAAAACGTTATTGACTTAAGCATCGGAGTGCCTTCGACCACCAAAAAGGCGATCTTTAGCAGTCTAACAATTATTTGCAAGTCAAACTCACAAGAGGACGATTTTTGGACGCGTCAATTTGGCGTCGTCAGTGACAAAGCTCACCATAACCTGATAGAAGATCAACAAGCTGTTGGAACAAATGACGCATTCCGCAGATCCTCAACCCATTAATGATCATGACAACTTTCCTACTAATAACACTACACCACTAACAACTCACAAAGAAGCAGCCCGGATCATCGGACCAATAACACCCGAAAATGCGAATCTGCAACATGTAGTAGCCCAGACAACCCAAACATCTGGCGTTGCTACCACGGACCCTCAGGTGGACCTGTTCATGGCCCAGATGAACTACATGACAAAGATGCTTAAAAAAATCACTCAGGAGCGCATTCAACCAGTTGACCCTGTTCAGGCATTGCCCCAACAAAATTCCGCCGACCGAACTCAAGGAAGTGACGAGGCCCTAGTAGAACCTCAACATGGAAACTTTGAAACCAACAAGTTCCCCCAAGACAATACCCCACAGTGCGACAGAACGCTTGCTGAAAATCCCGTTCAGAATTGGAGTCACGGATCCCAACATATTGTACGAGTTAGCCAAACGCCATTTTCCAACGCACTCATGAAAAAGGCAATGCTAAAAAAGTTCACTCTGCCAAAGTTCGAAGTGTACGACGGTACAACCAACCCAACATATCACCTAAGGCATTTCCACCACATGATGGCCCTAAAAGAAACCACGGAATCAATCATGTGCAGAACATTCCCAACCAACCTCAATTCCACAGTGATGAATTGGTTCAATAGCCTACCACCGAGGTCGATAGACTCCTTCCAGGCTTTAGCCACCACTTTTATCACCAAATTCATTGAGAGCCAGCGGATAAGGAAATGACCCCACTACCTCCTGCACATCAAACAGAAGCCTGAAGAAATAATACGGGAATATGTCACTCGTTTCACCAATGAATTGACAATAATTGATAGATGTAGCAACGATACGGTCGCTGCAACTTTCGTCGCCGGATTGAAGAGAGACCCCTTCTTTGATGCCCTTAACCTAGAGTTTCCAAAAGGCATGACAGTCCTGCTAAAAATAGCACAGAAATACATCTCCCTTGAAGATATGAAAGCTGCGAGGAGGAAGAATGAACATGAAAGGGAGAACCATTCTAGGAAATGGGAAAAGAAAAAAAAGGCGAGACAATGGACCATAGGAAGATAGCAATCACTCAAAAAAACATCGAAACGACGGAAGAACCGAGTCCAACTAGTGGGAATCCAAGAAGTCACAATTGGCACGACCCAACCATGAGCAAATAACTAGTGTAATGAAAAATGAGTGCAAACTGTACACATCCCTAAAGACAAATCAGACCAACATCTTGAAACACATGGCGAATTGGGAGAGCGTCAACTAGCCACCCAGGATGAAAGGAGACCCAGAAGGATGAGACAGAAACATGTATTGTTCTTTTCACAAGGATCACAGACATGATACCAATGACTGCTACAAGTTGAAAGAAGAAATTGAGCATTGGGTCCAAAAAGGATGACTCGATGAATTCATCGGAATACCAAACAAGCAATTCAAAGGAAAAGAAAAAGCAGATACCACCGCCATAGGATCAAAAGAACGATCCAGATAACTAATATACGCTCTACACCACATCTACCCCAGCAAATAAACATCTCCCACTCGAGCATATCTATATCGAAGCGGAAAGATCAAAGCCTTGAAGACGACTGCGCTGATCGACTCGAGGACTCTACCAGCGATACAAATCCAGCCAAAGTTACTTACAAAGGAATTAGCAACGACAAACTCTATCAAGCCTCAGCAAGCAATGCCAAACGATGAGCAATAATGAGCCAAATAAAGGAGGTCATAAATTAAACAAGAAGAAGCAACACAGGCACGAAACATGAACACGGGGATAGACATCAGACACGCAATGATGAAAGAAAAATCACTCCACAATGTAACGTAGCTGCTCCAGAAAAATGACCACTAGAAATGGTCAAGACATCCAAATAGGAGAATCAATAAAGTTTCAATTTCAGAATCAATATCCCACGAAGGGGAACAACTTCAAAGCGAAGCTATGCGAAACAGTTGGCGTATCAAGCCAAAAAAAATCAGGACGCAAGTATGATGTATACAATAAACTTCTGGTCTGATCAACCAAAGAAGTAAAAGTTGGACGAATGAGTCAACTAAGTAAAACGACTTCGAGTCGATTGAAATGTCGAGTTAACGAAGTAAAAGTTGGACGAACGAGTCAACTAAGTAAACGACTTCGGGTCGACTAGAGCGTCGAACCAACGAAGTCAAAGTGGACGAATGAGTCTAACTTCACATAAAAACTTTGAGTTGATTGGAACATCGAATTAACGAAGTAAAAGTTGGACGAACGAGTCAATTAAGTAAAATGACTTGAGTAAACTGAAACGTCGAATTAACGAAGTAAAAGTTGGACGAAAGAGTCAACTAAGTAAAACAACTTCGGGTCGACTAGAGCGTCGAACCAACGAAGCCAAAGTAGACGAATGAACCAACTTAACATAAAAACTTTGAGTTGATTGAAACATCGAGTTAACGAAGTGAAAATTGGATGAACGAGTCAGCTAAGTAAAATGACTTTGAGCTGACTGAAATGTCGAGTTAACGAAATCAGATACCCGAGCCAACTAGACACAACTTCAAGTCGACTGAGGTGTCGAATTAACGAAGCAGACTTTTGGTTGACTAGAGAATTTAACCAACAAAGTCAAAATGGAAGATCGAGTCAACTAAGTAATACGACTTCGAGTCGACTGGAATGTCAAGTTAACGAAGTCGGACACCCGAGTCAATTAAACACAAAATCTTCGAGTCGACCGAGGTGTTGAATTAACGAGGTAGACTTTGAGTCGACTAGAGCATCAAACCAACGAAGCCAAAGTAAAAAACAACTTCGAACCGACTGAAACGTCGAGTTAACAAAGTAAAAGTTGAACGAACCAAGTAAAAAACAACTTTGAACCGACTTAAACGTCGAGTTAACGAAGTAAAGGTTGAGTGAACGGTTCAACGAAATAGAAGCAACTTCAAGACAATCGAATCAACAAGCCAACTTGAAGGAGACATATTTCGTTTTTGATCAGACAAATAGAACAAACAACTGAGGAACAAGTCAGCATAGCCCAGGAGAACCTTGGATTAACTAACATACTAGATCAACAAAGTAGAAGACAAACAGACAAAACAACTTTTCACAAAAGCTTTGAGACGACAAACATAAGGTTGAGACATACGTATTGAAGCATAGGAAAATTCAAATCAGAAAATGACTGCTAAGGATATAGCTATACAAATCAAAGCTCAAATACAAATCATTATGACAACAACGGACGAACGAAATCAACAAGAAGAAAATTAAAGGAGAAAACTCATGCCCATTATTCAAATTCTATTCTATTACATTTGAAGGTAACAATAGAAGATTAAGGGGAAAGATTTATAACATCCTTAGGAATATCATCTACAAGAAGAAAAGTAGTCGGATCATCGCCAGAGATTATTTCTTCAAGAGGAGAAGGTGGCGGCTCTTCAGCCATTGGATAACCTGGAGAGTTTTCAGCACCATCTTCATCCTCGAAGGTTCGATAGACCAGATGATGATATTGAGACAAGTCAACACCAAGATCCTCAATATAATCCAAGAGCTCAGTCTGATCATCGACAACGTGCTGCCAATCCACCACCTCCATAACACGAAGCCTATCCTTAACATAAACAGGCTCACTTCTTGCCGCGATAAATTGGCCCTCATCAGAAGTGAGCATCGCGGAGGAATCAGCCTTGACCTTGTCAAGCGAAGCCAGTAATTGCTCCACCCTCTTTTCAGCGATGTCGCGATTTTTGGAATGCTTTATCCTGGCACGCACGACCTCATCATGAAGTGCCTTCTCGGTGGACAACTCTTTTTCCACATCATGCAAACGTGAATGAATACCGTCTATTTAAGCTCTTAAGGACTCAAGCGCGGCCACAAACCGTTCCCCGACACCCTCCACCTCGGCCAATGAAGTTTGAGCAATCCCATCCTCTTAAAACATCGCACTTTTAACGCGTCGTACTGATAAAAACAATATGGGAAAATACCAATAGCAGCACAAAAAGCTTCCTCTCCAGAGAAATCACAAGATTGTGATTGACCTGATGACCCAAACCCATCACCCCTACGTAGGCAAGATGGGTCATCCCGTCCATTACAAGCCTAACACCATCTTCAAGATGACTCGTTCGTCCAACTTTTACTTCGAATTCAGCACGGGCATCGAAGGCCTCTCCACCGACCGTCTGTGCCATTCATTAATCAGCTTACGCGCAGCGTCCTACATGCCAAGCTGGGAAAACCAGCAAAACATCCTGGCCGATTTGACCCAAATCTTTTCAGGAATAGGTTCCTTCCAACTGATCTGTGAGTGAAGAACGCGAGGTCTGGTAGTATGGAGGAACCACCACGCACAACCAGGAAAAAAAAAGGAACGACAGGTGAACCATCATCACCCTCTCATTGCGCAGCAGAAACGAGTGGCGGTCCCAACAAGAGCAAAAGAGCCCAAACAGGCTGTAGAAGGCGGGACCTCCACCCTTCATCAACAAAAGGTGACGAAGAACGAAGAAACTGTGTCGGGAACTCGACCATGATGGCCAAACTCCTTAGACTGGACGAAAGCCAGCTGGAGCATCTTGTCGTCTATGGATCGGGGGTCCTTGTTAGAACACTTAGCAGCATCAAGGCCGCCATAAGCAGAGAGGAACCTCTTTTCGCCATCATCCAGCGGGCGAATAATATCTTTCTCACTCTTCTCCAATGCCAACTTCATCTCTCCCGCGTCTTGCAGATAGCAGTAGTCTTCCCTCAAAGGTTCTCTATCAACAAAACCCGAGTAAAAAAAAGTATGACGAACAAAGTCAACAAGTCGTTTCTTCTTCAAAACACGGTCAGAACTCAGAAACAACCTCTTCGACGGACTAACAGGCCTCAGTACTTTTCTCTTCCTGGAAGATGAACCAGTAGTACGACTAACAGAAGCATTGAGATTCGTAACATCCGAGCTCACTTTTCGATCAATAACAACGCTATCACCTTCAACAACGGCATCACGGACGGCAATCTCTGCGACTTGCCTCTCGGTTAGCAGAGCCCGCTCGATTTCACTTATGTTGTATAAATCGTTGCACCTCGCCATATCATCAATAAGATAGGTGTCCAAAGGAACTACGAAAAGCTGTAGAAAACGCTCGCTGATGACTTGCTCTTCAGCGGTCAATTACAAATTTTGCCGCTTGATAGGAACTCAGAAGGACCTTACTATCTGTAGACCCCGTAAATAGAAGTAGCCAGAGTCGACAGATGCGTAAAACCAATCTCGTGACCAACCCCGTGATGCCAAAACACGCAAGGGAACGAAGGTTGCCAAAAAGCTCAGGGGAACGAAGGAAACAAGTACAGTTGGGTTTCATGCTAAGCCCCACCAAAGAATTCAAGATTCTAGCAGTTAAAGGAATACCAGAAAGGATGGCCCTAGCATATGTGGAAACCATAACCTTCCAACCTTTCGGGCCCATCCGAGCAAGAAGAATACCCAAAAAATCTAGATAAGACCAGAATAGCTCCGAAACTGGGAGCCGAAGACTGGCATAGAACATACGAGTGTAAAGCGCAATATATCCCTTCCTCGGATGACAAAGACTGTCATTTTCACGAGGAAGAATGATCTCAAGGTTGAACGGAAAAACATAGTTGGAACGAACTATCCAAGGTAGCTTGAGAAGCATTCTTTGGCGAAAAATGAGCCTCACAGGTAGCAAGCTATTCACCGTCCAGTAGGCAAGAAAGACAAAAATGCAATAGGAAGGAAAAAATAACACTAATAGCAAAAATGGCGTAAAGGAGGAAGCAAAGTAGTCACAACACCTTTTATACAACCGAGGAACAAAGAGTCTGCTCACCGAGTGACATACGGGACATAATGGTGCGATAAATTCCCAGAAAATATGTGCGAAAACGAACAAAAAGCAAAGTATTCGAGACGATCAACCGACCGAAAGTTATTAACAATATTAAGTTCAGTGCAAAAGTGCAATTGAAATACCAACCGTCACACAGTCAGTGGATATGTGAACATACCCACTAACTAAGGGGAGAGTAGCTGATGATACATCAAAATAGACCGATCATCACGGTCGTACATGTGGCATATAGACCTATCACGAGAATATAACGTCCAATCTACTGAGCCAGCTCATAAAGCCCAAGAAGAATAAAATCAATTATCGAGCCCCGGATAAGACCTGCCACAAGAAGACATAAACGAGGCCTGAATCCAGGCTCGAACGAATCAAAGCTCGAATCCAGGCCCGACACGAGTTCTCTCATAAAGAAGAGGAAAGTTTCACCAAAAAAGATTCGTGAAGAGAGTTACGCCTCCACGGACGTATCTCCATCAAGGAGGAGACTGTTACGAGAAACATTTATTTCCGTTATACCCACATGCTTAAGTCACACAGAGAATTATCTGCGACCATTATAAAAGGTAAAAGGAACATTCAACACATGTATGCAACTTTAACTGAGTTTTGTCTAAATTTACTTCATTCTCCTAACATAATTGCTGACTTAAGCATCGGGAGTGCCTTCGACCACTAGAAATATGGTCATTGGCAGTCTAACAATTGTTTTGCAGGTCAAACTTACAGGAGGACGATTTTTGGTCGCATCACTTAAAAACGAGAAAATTTAACCACCAAATGGTTTTTATTGATAAAAATAGTAAGTCGGTGTTACATATTTTTAAGGTTGATGCAACAAAGTCAAAACATCTCAAAATGTCTGTGCAACAAAGAGTTGGTGTAACCGAGCTAAGTAGTCGGGTACACGTAGCAACTCCCTTAACATAATACATCCAAATCTAGTGGTATCCAATATGGATTTAAAATGATTTATTTAAATTCCATAAAATTTAGGGTATTTAATTCATAATTTTCAAAAGTCCACCAAAATCAGGGGTATTCAAATATTAGTGGATTTTGATGAATTTGTTAAAGGCAACGACTTTTTAATACCACCACTTTTGCTGAAGGATACCACCACCCAATATTTTGTGAAGCATACTACCACTTACTGAAGGACATCACCAATATAAACAAAATAATCCACCATTACCTTCTCTCTCAGGGAGCAACGCCACTGTACTGCCTCGTTTCACAAGCTCGTCGGGTAGCCTCTCATATCCTCTTTTCTTCTTCTTTGAGCTCTTCTTCTCATTTTTTTCTTCTCCATAGCCAGCGAGGTGGTGCCACATGTCAGTGGAAAAGGAAAGGAAGAAATGATAAAAATAAGTAGAGCAAAAAAGAAAAAGAACAAAAAAATGAGAAGATGAAGAAATGAAAGGTGGCGGCGTGGTGCAGTCGGCGTCGGTGTAGTGGTGATTGTTCCTGAGAGAGGAGAGGAAGAAAATATGAACAATGGTGAGAAATGGGTCTATATTGGCGGTGTTCTTTAGCACATCAAAAAAATGTGTGGTGCCCTTCAGCAAAAGTGGTGGTGTCAAAAAGTAGTTGCCTTTGTTAAATGGGTGGATTTTGAAGGACTTATGAATGGTAGGTATAAACAAGGATTGTGATTTCGTGATTCAAGTTAATTTCGGTCTCCTGATTTTAAGAAATATTTCATGTTGAATAGAAAAACGTAAAAGTTTTGATTGTATTTTGAATCTAACAATATAAGTTATGCATTTTAAACTCTTAAATACTACATAAAAAGTCTCACACAACTCATATTGTATACAAAATACATATTACATAAGAAACACTCAAATAACAAACTTTTGATACCAAAATAACATTAGCAGGTTAAAATATACGAAAATTGAAATTTTCTTTCTCAGGGAAATTCCCCTAATGGTTTGTTTGGTTAACCATTTTCTTTGGGAAGTGGAATCCATTTCCCTTGTTATGTAGATTTTCGTTGTTGGGTTGTCTATTTACTGACAGAAAATCGATTCTTCATAAGACCGTTTTTCCACTACTTATGAGAATCCAAGTCCGAGGGGGAGGCCTCGGAATTGGATTCTCGGAAACGGTTTCAATTTCCATGTCTATTTTTTGTACAACCAAACAGACCCTAAGAAAATTTAAATATTTCGAATTTCAAAAAATATTTCGGTTACTACAAAATAGGAAATGTTTTGTGAAATTTAAACATATTTTGAGAAATCACATTCCATGGGTATAAATACTAAAAGCCCTTCCAAATCCAACCTTCCCCCTCGGATTCTCAATCTATTTGTCCTTCCCTTTCTCTATTTAGGGCCTATTTGGCAAGCCATTTTCCAATGGGAAACGGATTCTGTTTCCTTTGTTAGTTGATTTCCGCTGTTTGGTTGTCTACTTACAGGAAATCGATTTTTCATGAGACTAGTTTTCCTACTACTCATTGGAATCCAAGTCCGAGCTGGAATAGGAATTCACGAAAACGATTTCAATTCCATGTTTGTTTTTGTGCAATCAAACATAACTTTAGAAACATCATAATGTTTTCTTCTCAATTTCCTCTCTCGTTATCTTTTTTTTTTCTTCTTCATTGAGAACACAAAAAACCCTCACAAAACCCTATCACTCTTAGATGGCAATGATGAGTTTGGAGATCTCTATACCCAAGGATTATGATTTTGTTTTCGAGTTAATTTCGGTCTCTTAATTTATTAAGAAACATTTTGAGAAATATTTCGATGTGTAAAGAAAAAACGTAAAAATTTCGAGGATACATGAAATCTATATAATGAATTTCGAGGGTTTATAAAATATGTGAAAAAAATAAGATTCAAGTAAATAAATCTATTAAACACATTGAATGAAGCCTAAATACCAAGAAATAAAACACATGTGAAATCAATATATAATTTAAAAAAACCAGGGGGTGGTTTCAAAAATCAATATATGCGTAGAAGATATGATAATTAGAAAATCAAGGAGGGTGGCTTCAAAAATCAATAAATCCTTAGAAGAAATGATAATTAGAAAAGTCCTGAAATGTAAAAAAAAAAACCCAAATGTTTTTGAAAAAACCATCAAAAAATGTAAGTTTTGGTATCTTTTGTATTTTTTACGAAAAAACTTAAAAATATATAAAATTTTCTTTCGCCTTTTTTCTTTTTTGTAATTTAAAAAATAAAATTTTGCAAAAACACAATCCTTGTCTATACCGACATGCTCCGCCTTTCTCAGTGGCTCCAACCCCACCATCAGCCACCGCTGTAAACCCTATCCGATCTCAGCCTCCATAGCATTGATGATGAGGAAGATTTTGTATTTGGAGCTCTCGATCCCCAATTCAACTTTTCTTCGCAACACTCGGTTCAGAATCTATAAGTGAATGTGGATGAAATGGGTGGATTAGGGTGTGAAAATGGCGAGGGGTTAGAATTCAATGGAAATCCTTAGGAGATCCTCCTCCAATCCAAATCCAAACCCATCTCTTTCCATTGCCTCTACAACTACTACAACCAATGAAAGTTGATACCTTTCTCTTCTCTTGTCTCCTTCTTGAAGAGACCCCATATGTTCCCTTTCCTTTTCTTCTCCTAATTTTGGTTTCTCTCAAACTCCAAGAATTCCACCATTTCCTCTCTCCTCAACGACCCCACCAAGGATCCAAGCAGAATTCGAGTAAAGATGGTCGTGTTGATGGAGATGAGATGGCTTATCTTTTCAGGTTCACCTCTGCTTTTAATAGATTGACCAAAGGAGATTAGATGGGGTGGTTGCTCAATCATGTCACTGCCGCCAATGGGGCTTGACTTCAGGTAAAAGAATGGGGTGTTTGAATTCTCATTCATAATATTATCAAAAGTATTTTTTTTTTCAATTGAGGAGATTTTGAGTCAATTTGGTCTGCCAACAATTGGAGCATTGTCTTGTGCTTCTTTGCATGTGGCTCAAATCAGACCTGGTGGTGTAACGGGAAATCACCGTCACCATACCTGCAATGAGACATTTGTCATCTGGTGGTGTGAAAGGAAATCACAAGCACCATACCTTCAATAAAATAAATTTTTGAACACTTAAAACCCAATGCCATCTTTCGTGCCTTGCAAACCGTGTAATATACGTTTTTGAACCCTTAAACCACAATTCACATATATGGCAAATGAACAACAGGTGGAAAATGAATTCGGGTTTTCTATCAAAATCCATAAGAAGCCTTTAAATCCATCAAAATCGAATCCTTTAAAATTCATCAAAATTTATGTTGATTTTGTAAAATCCTTTAAAATCCACGATTTTGTAAATCCTTCACAATTTCTAATTTTGAATACACCCCTAATACTATTTTATTTCTTTTCTTAGGCTAAATATTTCACATTCACGTGCCCATTGAAATACCCTGTGCCAAATTTTTTTATTTAAGTTGACTAAATATATCTAATTAGTTTTCATCATTTTTCTTGTACAAAATCATAACATCTACTCCCAATAAAGCTTGCACGCCTTACGTTTGTACTACAGTAAGTATCTCGTATACCATGTATAGAGCCACATTGGTAAATGGTGATTTACGGTGGGGTTTTGAGCTTCAAATTCATAATTTAAATTCAATAAGACAATCGAAATCTAACCTAAGGATTGTAAAATAACCCCCTTCAACCATCATGCAGTTTAGTGGGGTTTATGAAGATGGAAGTGATTAAGATATAAATTGATAGGGGAAGTAAACAAGGAGTACTTAGTCCTTAGTTGAAGGATAAGTGAAGCATTTTTTAATAGGGAGAATGAGAGAACGGGTGAGACCAGTGGGGGAGTAAAGGAGAGGAAAGAGTGTGTTGTAGGCATTTTTCTATAGAAAAAAAAGATGGAGAAAACGAGTGGAGTAAAATAGAGGTGACACCCCTATCATCTAAAGAGTGTCCATGTATTTCAAACTCAACGCCCCTATCATCTACACAACTCTATTCTCAAACGTTTTCATATATCTCATACTCATTACCTTATTTAAAGAAAAAAAAAGGTGACATGTACTGGACACCCTATGCTTCAAGGATATCCATGAGATGCGTTCACATATGTCCTTATTGATCCCAATGATATCAAACCTGCAAAAATGAGCAGCAATTAAGCTAAGGACCACCGTTGTGGTATTCAAAGGCACTCTGATGCTTAAGTCAGATATCGATTCGAGAACTAGTGAAGACTGTATGTAAATTGCAATATTGTATGTGTGTGTACCTTTGTTCCTCCTTTTTACCGATTCTTATAGAGATTGTTCCCTCCCCAACTGTCATTTCGATCGAGGGCGTGATGATGGGAGGACCCAATACTTGGCTTTGTTTAGGACCCAATACTTAATTAGGCTAGAACTGATTTCATGCAATTGGATCTCGAGCCTCTGACAACTGTGAGATTCGTTGTTTGATCCTTATTGTCTTGAGCCAAGTCCTAAGACCCATGCCTCTAGGGTTGGTGTGTCTTGGGCCTGGACACCTAACTTACGGGCAAAATAGTAGTCTAGCGCATGGGTTCGCTTGGGACTGCGTTGAAGCCTTTTACGTGCTAGGGTTAGTCCATGCCACATGTATGGTTGTGATTGAGTGATTGTTTGATGTCTCATTAGCTACTCCCCTCAGTTAATGGGGTTGTTCGCAGTTCCATTAATTCAATGAATGTGGACTAGTGCAGTTGTACTTGGAACTATCGCTCCTTATTACCAGCGCAGCATTTAATGCCAACGCGACTACTGGGTGAGTTCCTTTTGTGAACTGTGGTGCCTATATATAAGTTGGTTCTCGTAGGTTCAGGCACTGCCATGAGTATCGTAAAACATGTCCTCAAATGTGTCTTTTCCAGATAATGTGCATTGACCTCTCCAGAGGATGAAAGAGGATCTCCATTGGTGGAGTCTCCGAATGTTCTGACATTTGCAGTGATGAGTCTTTACAAGATCTGCTATTGGATGAAGCCACCCGATTTGAGTGAGCTTCCAGTGGTTTCGTGGGACCTCCAATTCCTTCTTACGTCGCGAAAAATTACGGACTCCTCCTTAGGGGCCAAGCTTGTCTTCCATCTTCTGGTGCTCCCACGACGTTTTCCACCATCCAGTTTGAGGATAATACTCGCAGCCAACTTTGGGTGGTTGTTCCTACTGTTCATTCTTGTGTTTTACTCGTGATGCCCCAACTAGAGGGCAAACTGGCATAGCAGGGCTCCGGTGGGTGTGGCATGCGGCCCTGGGGTGTTGACTCTGCATCACCCTAGGCATCCCTTATTTGAGGTATCACCCTAGCAACCAAATTTGGGTCCTTTTGCTTTCACTTCCAAATCCTTTTAAGAAGGCAGATTGGGGGAACAAAGTTTCGACGTGTGTTTCAGCGGATCCTTACTCGCGCTTTGCTTTGCACCAAGCTCAGATACTTATAGTATGTAAATTTTTGTACTAGCCAGTCGGTCAAGTTTTGTAACAACTTTTTAATAATCAATAAAATCTATTTTGAATTCACTTTGTATGCACCAAGGTCAATGTTGCGGCAATCTGTCATCGTTATGAAAAGGACTAGGCTTCGCTGTTTGTGCATCATTATGATCTCCGTAATCAGACCATGTTCTTTTTGGAGCGGTGAGTCATCCGGAGACTAGACTCACCCACTTGCGGTGAACTGTCCGTGGACTAGGTTCGCTCCACGTTGGAGTTCCTTGGTTCTTGAAGTGGACTAGGTCACTCATGCAGGAAGTTGTCGTCGTCCTAAAAAGTACCAGGCTTGGCCGCTTGTTCGCCATTGTGGTCCTCGTAGTCGGACCGGGTTCCTTTTGGAACGTTTGACGTCCGGGGACTGGACTCGCCCACTTGTGGTGGATTATCCATGGGCTGAGGTCGTTCCATGCTGTAGTTCCTTGGTTCCTGAGGCGGATTAGGTCACTTATCCAGCAAGTTGTCGTCGTCCTAAAAGGACTAGGCTTGGCTGCTTGTGTGCCATTGTGGTTCCCAAAGCCGGACCGGGTTCCTTTCGACCGAAGAGCCATCCGAGTTTGGCCTCGCCCGCTTGCGGTGGATTGTCCATGGACTGAGTCTGGTCTGCGCTGGAGTTTCTTGGTTCCTGAGGCGGACTAGGTCACTTATGCAGCAAACTGTCGTCGTCCTAAAATGGACTAGGTTTGTCTGTTTGTGCGCCATTGTGGTCCTCATAGTTGGACCAGGTTCCTTAGGAAGTGTGAGCCATCCAGAAACTAGACTCGCTCGTTTGCGGTGGATGTACATAGAATAGGTTCGCTCCGCAGTTGCGCCATTGTCGTCATAAGGTCAGACTTGACTATCTTAGGACTAATGAGTTGTCGATGGACGAGACTCGCCTGCTTGCGGTGAACCATCCATGGACTGGGTTTTATTTGCATGGGTGCCATCGTGGTCCGAAAGTCGGACTAGGCATGTTCTCGCATTTAATGATCCACTATTCTACGAAGCCAAAACCAACATCCATTAAAAGTAATTTTCTTCCTTTTAAGAATTCTAGTTGAAATTAAAAAAAAAAAAAAAAAAAAACTCATCCTATTCATCCCTCAAAACATTGTAATTATTTAGGACTTGTCCTGCAATGAGTTTTATTTATTTTATACCTTAATTTAAATCTATAGTGCTGAGTTCAACTCGGGTGGCAATGGGTCGTGTCTGTCACAATCTTGTGTCAAAACTCCAAACATGGCCCATTTACTAAATGTTTCACAAAACCGAAACCCAATCTCGGCTCACCGTGGGATGGGTCAACCTGACACGACCCATTATGATACAATTATTTAACAATGTCATGATGAATCACCAATCCATTTGACACGTCTGACCCATAATCAAATTTGACACGCATGTATATATATATATGTCAGTAAATAATAATTCATACTACTTATATTTAGAAATAAATTTATGGCAACAAATAAAATTAAATGATTATAAACAAACGGGTCAACTGTGTCAACCTTGACAAAGGTTGGCACAATTAGCAGTGTAGTGTTCCGTGTCAAATGGTTTTGGGTCCCAACCCCAAACATAACCCATTAATTTCATGTGTCAGGTCAACACGACACGATTAACAATCGTGTAAGATTTTTCCAAACCCAAACGCACTAGTGGGTCATGTCGGATCACTTATTGCCAACCCCTAAGTTCAACCATAATTTAGGTTTGTTACCATCTCTAAAAGCATATCCAATAGACGACATTCCTTATGAATAATTTATTATATTTTAATGAGCTATACGAGCTAAAAAAGTGATTAATGTCCTATTTGAGTTGTTGAGGTCCACAAACTTCTTATTTAAGTTGGCTCCTTGGAGATTAATTTAATCGTATATGTTTTTTCTTTATTGAGATTTACTGCTAGTGAACCCACAAAATGATGAGAAAAATACAACTTAATCTAACAATGGAAAAGCCTACAATGCATATCTGTTGAGCAAGTCAAAAACAAATTTCATACCTTGAAACGACTTTTTGGAGATAAAAGCTGTATTTTGAACCTAAACATGTGAAATCTCACCAACATACCTTTTTGGAGTTCAATGGAGTTATGAAATAAACCCTATTTGTTTTGGTTGATAATTCTTTTGGGGTGTTTTCGCACCTCAACTCTCGTGTCACCACTAGCTAAGTCGAGATCAATGACTCTGATTGATCGCTTTTCATAGAGTTGGAACAACAGAGGAGGGTACCTACAATGGCACTTCGATGCTCAAGTTAATATAAGATTGGAGAGTACAAGTAAGAGACAGACTGATTGCATAATTTTCTTTGTGTTCAGGCTATGTATTTATCAACCCTCCTCCACTAGTCTCCCATGATTATGGGAATCCCTAGATATCCTGTCCTGATATCCGGGACGGTTGTATGCAAACCTAGACATTCTCTCAATTTAGTCCATCGTACGTCAACTCTCTTTGACTTGGTAAGTTGTGAACTCATACATCCATTGAGGTGTTGAGCAACATCTGAAACCCTAGTCAATGAAAGGACATGTCATTCAACATAGGTCAAAATTTGACTGGAGTCAACCGATTGACACCAGGCTAGGTCAGAGCGTCGTTGGAAAAGTAGGGTTGTGATCGATACCATAGGGGTCCATGGTGAAGTAAGATTTTACTCGTCATGCGTTAGGAGATACTATGGTATGTGTCTCGAAGCATGTGTAAGATGGGTATGCACAACTTCGTTGGAGAAGATGAAAAATGCATAATGGAATGTTGAGGAAGTTGGAGATACTTTTTCAAGTTAAATTCCATAAATTTATTAAACATTAGTCTTGATGAATACATAAAAAAAATGTTAGATTTTGAAAACATGATGAGATTTACTTTAACTCCATTAATTTGGTTAAGAGATAATGCATGAACGTACGATAGAAGATAAAGAGAAATTTTGAAAATAAAGAAAATGGAAAATAACATGCCATGAGGAGAGAATCATGAGGCATATTATTAACTATGGGTCCCAGTGACACGTGTTGGTAAATAAAATCAGGGAGATCTAATGTTGCTCAAGTTAATTGAAGTTAGTTTTTTTTCCTTGCCCTCAACCCGATCTATACATATTTTGGTGGTAATTGAGCTAATATCTTACTTGCACAAGTTGCAACCTTACTCCATGGACCATGCATGATGCACTTTGCTAGTTGGACTTCTATAGTGTCTCAAGGGGCATTTCAGATAACCAAAAACATGTATTCCTTGCATATTGGATGAATTGAATAAACTTAGGTGTCTGACAAAGTACCCGCATTATGGTATTAGAGGCGCCACATTAAATTTTCTATTTTATGGTACCATTATGTTATTAGATGCACCTCTCGCAAAATTTTAGTTAATCGAGTCTATTGTTAGCATATTAAAGTTTTAAAATCATACTAATTAAATCAATTTATTTTGTCGAATGATAAAAATATGATACATTAATAGCTTAAGAAAGTAATAAAATCATGTATTATACAAATGTAACCAACAAAGTTTTGTAATTGAATTATCTAAAGTCTCAATAAGATTCAAAATGTAATCACAAAATCTAACTAATTTAAGATTGTGATTTAAGATTTTTCAAAAAATTAAAACTACAATTCTAATAATAGGTTGGATACCTTATATAAGATTTTATTTCTTAGGATTTACATTCAAAGATTATTTTCACATGTTTTTACATAGAAAATGTGGGCAAAACACTAATTTCTACCTTATAAATATAATATTTATTTCATGTCCAAAACATCCGGTCTATATCAGTCCGGATCTTGCTAGATCCAGAACCATACCATTAACCATCAGATTCGAACTTAACAAACCAGATCTGAGATACAAAATCCTATCCCATAACAATTTTTATTGGTTCAGATCCGATCGGATCTGATTTCAGGTCTAATCTTATCTATGGCTACCGCTAGTTGAGCATCTACAAGTTGATTAAGTACACTAAAGTAATTCAATTTTTTAATCATATTACATATTATTTTCATGCTACACATCCATACATTGATTTAGATCGTTGATTGTATTTGTATTTGTGACCATGGATGGTCCAACTATGATAAATGTGGTGAAGGCCATACGATCCTATATTGATATTTTCAATCGACCAAATTATTTGGAGACGTCACTGACAAATCTCGATAGTTAAGTTTTGATCTCGTATAGTTATATAAGGGATAATCTCAAAAGATCTGTGGTCCAAGCGGGAGATTGTTAAAAAATTCCGTCAAGGTGGTTATTACACGTTGTTTGTCGATGATAACTAATTTGTTATTCTATATCTGCATGAATCTAGAAATTTTTGCTTGCATTGTATCATTTGAGTCTCCAATAATTACATACCCGATTTGACTTACAGACAAATATGCGAGCATACATTTCATGTTTTTTGAGTAATAGCAATGAGATTCCCTAATATCATGCTAAGAATAACTAGGATTTCTAGAATATGTCATTCGTTTGATAAGGAATATAAAAAAATTCGGGTGGTTAAATCTAAACCGGCTATTTTGAGTAACAGAAAGAAAATCAACAACTGGAGTGGGAAAGTCAAAGTTGAAAAGAGGATTCCTCACATCTTAATCTCATTCAAAACCGTGCATGTGACTTATCTCACATTGCTCCTAAGTGATAAAAAAAAGAAGATGAGATGTGATCATTAAGAAATAAGACAAAGGTCATAAACACATATCTAATTACGTGTTGTAGGTCTAGACATGTGTTACTAAATTGAGTATGGAGGTCATTTTTGTGTAGATACCAATTTAGCTTTAATATAATTATATTATTGATGATGGGTTAATAATAAAATTCTATGTATACGGTTAAAGCCCCATTCTAAACCTTATTATTGATAAATGCCATATAATATCATTTTTAATATTTTATAATGGCAGTTATAACATTATGCTTGGAAAATACATTCTATTTTCTTCGTATAGTTGCAACTTTCACATTTCAAGTGCATTTACACGTTTTAACATGATATCACAACATTATTGCAACTCGATGAAAATGCATGTCGACGTGTTTCGAAACCCTCCAAATTTATATTTTTATAGTTATCGAATTTTACAATTATACTAATAGAATTTTATGTTTTCAGGTTGGAAAAAACATGATAAGACGATTCCAAAATCATATTTGAATTTATGGGAAAATTTCTAGAATTAATCAAAGTCAAATTCCTACACAAATCCCAACCACACTTACCAATGACCTATTTGCACCATAAACCCAAGCCCATATTAATTAGAGTCCCAATATCCAACATCTCTCATTCCATGTTGAACTCTTATACTAAGACTGCTACACAAATATCTCTTCTAGGCCTCATATTTTTTTCCTATTTCAAAACCACCACTTCTAGCCATATTAACTATAGAAAATTAATAGCTAAGTTTCCTTTTCCAATCAAATTCAACCCACTCCTTAAACAATCATATTACCCAAACCCAATAAGTTGGACTCTCAAAGTACAAGACAAGATTGATGCAAATTAGAAGACTTTAAGAGTTTTATTGTTTTAGGAATTTTATCTCTTGGTGTAATTGTCTATAAGTAAGGGTTATTATCCTCTTTAGGGGAGCTTAATTGGGGAGGAAAAAAAAATTTGCTAGGAGCAAGTACTATAGAACACAAATTTGTAAGTTTCATCTTATTATTAATAAAGAATGTTTGATTTGTTTTATCATTTTTTATTTTCTCTTTCTCTAAGATGGTAGCTTCATATTTTCCCTCTTAAGGGCTCAAGGGAGAGATGAACCCACCATGGTTAAAATGTAAGTGATGTCTGTGTTATTCTATTTCTTATTCTTATTTATGTCAATAATTATTTGATAGTCTGGTAACCAAGTCTTTTAAATGGAGAGTTGGAGTGTGCAGTTTCACATCAAGATGAAACTCATATTTTTCTCTTAGGTTTATACTGCATTAAAAAAAACTAGGATGATTATTTGTGTTTGCCTAAAGTGGTAATTCATTGAATGCCTACTTGTATTTACATCTTGTGTAGAAAAGAAGTTATAGGACTTGATAGGATTAATTGATTGGTTCAACGGTAAAAGAAGAAAACTATTTTTGCTTATATGAAATCATAGTGTGATAAGAACGTATTTATGCAATTTTAATAATAGGTTAGATTTCTCCATACTTTCTTCGCTAGTGTGTGTGTTAATTTTGGTAGTAATTTATGTTTTTGTGTTTCTATAGGTTGCATTAGCAAAATTCCAAAATAGAAACTAAAAGATACAAATTGGTTTAAATTAGGAAAACTTATGGTGAAAGAAAACTGCACAAATAAGGAAACCTAGAGACAACATCTATAAAGGCAACAATACTGGACTCTCAAGAGATCACCCCTGCTCGTAATCTCGCAATCTCTCGCGACTCAGCCCTTTATAGTAGCCAACATCAATCTCCATTGCCACACATACCCATTGCCCTCTTCCCTTATCTCCATCAAACCCTTCACGCACGGACCTCGCCTCCATTAGCCATCTCGCCTGCATCGTCCCAACCAGTCACCAAAAACCCAATCGATAGCTACAACCATCACCGTCGACACCCTCTGTCTATTATTCCACACCGACACCATCTTTCTCATTTTCTTGTCAATAAATCACTCCTTCATCCATCAACCCCTTCTAAGCCTCTGTCGCACACATCTCGCTTGCAATCCTTAATCTCCTGTCACCGTCCATCCCTCTTTCACTGCATGATCGTACTTCCTTGTTCACCTCTCACCCTGTTTCATCTCTCTCGCAAACTCTTTCAATCGATCCTTTCTCTGGCGCACACAACCAGATCGCACATCAGGAGTAGATCATGTAGAAAAAAAGAAGAGAGATTTATTCTCTTCTTATGTATTGCTATCCAAACATGATTAATATGTTTAGATAAATCCCTTTTTAGCAAGGGGTGAATTCGAAGCCCCGATAATGTGTGTATGGATTTATCAGATTCAATTTTTCCTTGCTAATTGGTGAATGTGTTAGGCTTAACAATTTTATAGAGAACTTATCAGTTAATAAGGATCCTAGGATTTGAAGCGAGAGCATAAGAGAGTTTCACCTAATAGTTATAATCGTATATTAACATGTAGTAAATACCATAAAACGTTCATAAATTTAAATAAGAACCTACGTTAAGAACAAGATGTTGCTCATACTTGTAATTGCCCAGTTAGTGTTCATATTTTCTATAGAACTTAATGATCTTGAATTGTTTAACTAACTTGCCCGATTCTTAATTAGATAGCGTGAAATAATAGTTTGAAAATGACGTTGAGTTTAATGCAATGACTTTGGGGAATTAATAAGGTTAATGCAGTGCGATCACGGTAATCTTGAGCATTATCATTCACGAGTTAGTAAAACAATTATTGGAGTTTAGTTCATGAGCATATGTTTGGTGTGTGAAGATAAAACCTATAGATAATTTCGCATCATCTATTTTTCTTAAGTTTTTATTAGTCTTGCAATAATCTTCTTAGCTTAAAATTAGATAAATCCAATCCCCCAACATTTTTTTATTTAGTTGTTAGTTGTCTTTTATTTACCTTTCGTATTAGTTAACGAACCCTCTAATCCCCAGTCTAGAATGATCCTTATTGTTTGACTAAAATAATGCATCAATTTTTGGTGTTGTTGTTGGGGATTAGTAAAGTGCTAATTACTTCATTAGTTTTCTTATTTTATTTTATTAATTTTTACTAATTTTTTTGTCTTAATCTCATGTACTAGTTCATGCGCAGAGGAGAATTGATGAGAACTTATTAAAGTAAGATTCGAAATTCAAGAGAACCTTTAGGAGATTAAGGAGAAAAACAGAATAATCCCAAACGTCTTGCTCTGATTCTGAATCAAAATAGTTCGACATGGCAAACAACATGTCTACTAAAGAACTTTTGGCATCCATCTTGGACAATGTCACACCCATGTGCATTCAGTATCTAATAGTAGCGCAGGGCAAGATAGAGCCATTCGAGCTAAAATCCAGCATGATTCACCATATTTCAAAGTACCATGGCCTTTCTATGGAGGATCTGAATAAGCATCTCAAGGAATTTGAGGTTGTATGCTCCAATATAATACCAATCACTGTGGATGAGAACATCCTAAAGCTGAGAGCCTTTCCCTTTTCTCTAGCTGACAATGCTAAGGATTGGCTCTATGAACTACTTTTCGGTAAAATAAATTCCCGGGATAGCATGAAAAAAGTGTTTTTAGAGAAATTCTTCCCAACTTCGAGAATCATCTTGTTGAGGTAGAAAATCAGTGGTATTCAGTAGAGTCCAGGAGAATCATATCCAGCATACTATGAGTGTTTCAAAACTCTCATAGTATCATGTCTGCAGCACCAGATGAAGGAAAAGCTCGTGATTCAATACTTCTATGAAGGATTGTTTCCTCTTGAACAATATGTGTTAGATGCAGCAGCAAGAGAAGTTTTAGTTGATAAAACCCCAGCAGCAACAAATACTTGATTGCAAACCGAGCCTTAAACGCCCAACAAAATGAAGGAATTTGAGTGTCTTCATGCTAAGTCCATTAAATAAGCACCACTTCTAATTTGGAAGCTCAAATTGCTAACCTTACTTCACTTGTGTCTTAGGCTCTGGGGAAACTAAATGTGCTAGGAGTTGCACAAGTTTGTGGCATGTGTACTATGTCATGACATGCATCTGGTCAATGTCCTCAGCTGATTGAGAAAGGTGGTTGGGAGAGTGTAAATGTTGTGGGTTTTTCTGTGGTAGAATCACTATAGGAATAACCCTTTTCTATAGCACTCATATAAAGGTTGGAAAATCATCTCAGCTTTAGATGGAAGAATTCAGAACAACCTCATCAACAAGCTTATACTAGGCTACCCCTTGTTTATTCCAGAAGCCACGAAAACCACCTCAGCAAGGTTCAGGTACATCCCCTAATTATGATGAGATTATTCAACAATTAATCGTTTCCAATGCTTATTTGGTCCAGGGTTAGCAAAACCAAGCCAAGGACATGGCATATTTGAAGCTATAGATGGGAGAGATAGTTAAATTTCTGGGACAAATTCTTGAGCAAGGCAAACTTCCTATTTACCATTCAAAATCTGAAAGGAAGGTTTGAAATTGCAAAAGTCATTACACTGAGGAGTGGTAGGAAAATTGAGGATGATGATCACAACATTAGCCAAGCAGAGCCAATCAAAGCCGAATCCGAACAGTCCTTCTCCAACCGTTGAGTCACAAAAACCCCAATGTCAATAGGTTAGTGTTTCAAATCTGAATCCTATTGATTCTTCTTTGTCTTTTCTACCTTTCCCGCTCATGTTTGCCAAGTCTAAGAAAGATGAACAAGAAAAGGAAATCTTGGAAACCTTCCGAAAAGTCCAGGTTAACATTCTACTTCTTGATGATATTAAGCAAGTGCCGAAGTATGCAAAATTTTTTGGGAGCTTTGCCCCACAAAGAAATGATTTCAAGGTAGAGAATTGGTAAGGGTGAGCGAGAATGTTTCTGCAGTTCTTCAAAGAAAATTAATGCCTAAGTGTAAGGATCCAGGTAGTTTCACCATCCCTTGTGTAATAGGTAATACCAAAATTGAACATGCGATGTTAGAGAGGTGCTTCCATTAATGTTATGTCATATTTTGTTTATCGCTTCATGAATCTCGATGTGCTTAAAAATGATGGTGTTATTATTCAATTAGTTGAACGTTCTAATGCATATCCTCGAGGTTTGTTGGAAGATGTTTTGGTGTTGGTTACCATTTGATCTTTTCGGCGGATTTCTATGTTTTCGAAATGGATGATCCGACATTTCAGCACCTTTGCCTCTTATTTTAGGCCATCCTTTCATGAAAATGGCAAGGATAGTGATTGATGTGTATGCAGGGAAATTGACCATGGAGTTTGATGGTGATGCGATTGGCTTTAACATTTTTGAAGCAATGAGGTATCCTACTGATAATTATTCTTGTTACTTTATTAACGTGATTGAAAATTTGACCCATAAATTGTCAAACGGAAGGAACGAGGATGAACTTGAGACTTGCATCACTACTGTCGTTGGATATGTGAGCAATGGAGTTCCATATGACATAAAGAAGTGTAAGAAATTGCAACTTAATGAACTTGAAAAGATTTAGAATGAAGGATACGAGAGTAAAAGTATTTACAAGGAGACTACCACAACTTTTAGATAAGACGATATGTTGAAAGACTTTTGTTGTTTGACAGAAAGTCTTGCTTTTCCAATCATGTCTTCGTCCTGGTAAGTTATGTTTTAGATCGGTTGGTCCTTTCATTGTTATTAATGTTTTTCCCCATGGTGCTATACATGTTAAGTGTGTTACAACTGGTAAGGAGTTCAGGGTGAATGGGCATCGACTTAAGCCATATTATGAGTCATTTGTAGAACATGACGTGAAAGACATATCACTCCACTTTCCAGCTTATTATGAGGATTAATTTGACATGCCCTCAGGCTGCACGACATTACAACAAACGTTTCTTGGGAGGCAACCCAATCAGATTTGCTTTCTCTATCCCCTTATTTCATTTTTGTTGTTTTTGCTTTTGTTTGTTAGTTGTTTATTTTTCATTTTTTTTAAATATTTCATTGCATATGCATTATTTTTAAACATTGAAGACAATGTTAGGTATAAGTGTGGGGGAAACAATGTTGTTTTTGTTTTGTAGTTGATTTTGGTATTAGGTTAAAAAAACAGAAAGTGTCAGTCCATAAAAAATCAAAAAAAATATCAGTTTTTGTTTTCTTTGTTGGTATTAGTGTCAGGTCAAAAAAAGATTTTTGTAGCTGTTTTGAGTCTTAGAATACTTTCCAACATAATGATGAGATTTGGTTTTTAATTACATGACTTTAAGGTTATTTATAAGCATGATTTGAGGTTTGACATAATTATTTGGTTAATGCTTATTCATGGTTATTATATGTGAATTCACATGTAATCAATTGCTTAATTGGTACTCATAGCATGTTTAGTTAAATTTAACTCAATATAAACCTTGTGTGAGTTTTGAGCCTATTGTTCTTTGATTCTGAAGGTTTTTAGTTAGTTCATTTTTCATTTATTTGTTTTGTAATAATTCACTGCGCGATCTCATATTTGTTTGCTTTGGTTGTTTTTTGGATTGCGCTCATAATTTAGAACTAAACACTAGAACTTGTATTATTAGTTCAATGCATTATATTGAATTGTACGACATGTTTGACATGATAAATGCAACTAGTTTCCACCATTGCCAAAAAAAAAAACTTGTGCCCATAATCAATTTCCTTTAGGTTAACCCTGTTGAGCCTGTTCTTAAGCCTTTTTATTTCATTACCCTCATTTTTCATACCTAACCTAATCAGAAGAGTGAAGCATAATTTGATTTGCTGAGACTTTATTGTGGTTCAAGGTATGTTGAAAAGCGTGGGAAAAACCCTTATGGTAGATAGTTCAAGAAGAAAGAGCTGCCAAAAAAAAAGGTTTAAAAAAATTGATTAGTTCAAAGTTACTGAAGGGAAACCGTTGTTCAACAGTAAGAAAAGAACACTATTTTTTATTGTATGAAACCGTGGTGTGATAAGAACATATTTATGCAATTTTATTGTTGTACTTCTCCATATTTTCTTCTCTAGTGTGTGTTAATTTTGGTAGTAATTTATGTTTTTGTGATTCTGTAGGTTGCAATAGCAGAATTCCAAAATATAAGCTAAAAGATGCAAATTGGTTTGAATTAGGAAAACTTGTGGCAAAAGAAAACTACACAAATAAGGAAACCTAAAGAAAACATCTATAAAGGGAACAATACCTGACTCGAGAGAGATCACACCCGCTCGAAATCTCACAGCCCCTCGCGACTCAACCCTTTATAGCCATCAACATTAATCTCCATTTCCACATGGACCCATCATCCTCTTCCCTTCTCTCCATAAAACCCTTCATGCATAGACCTTGCCTCCATCAACCATCTCGTTTCCATCATCCCAACCAGTCACCAATAACCCAATCGACATCTACAACCATCACCGTCGACCCCAATGTCGCCCTGCATCTTTTCTTCCACACAATCACCATCTTCCTCCTTTTCTTGCCAACATATCACTCCATCATCCATCGACCCCTTCTGAGCCTCTGTCACACACATGTCGTTTGCAATCCGTAGTCTCCTCTTCGTCGTCGTCCAACCATCCTTCACCGCACGATCGCACTTGGCTCTACACCTCTCGCCCTGTTTCGTTTCTCTCCAACCTCCTTCAATCGATCATTCCTCAGGCACGCACAACCAGATCTCATAGCAGCAGCAGGTCGTGAAAAAGAAAGATCTATTTTTCTTCTTAACGCTATTTGCACCACCACCATGCGCAGGCGACAATGTTTTATTTCTCTCATCCATTCTCTATTCTTTTATAGCTTCATATTTTATTATGTATTACTATACAACCACGATTAATATGTCTAGCTAAATCCCTTTTTAGATAGGGGTGAATTCGAAGCCCCGAATATGTGTTTATGGATTAATTTTATTCAATCTTTCCTTGCTAATCAGTGAATGTGTTTTGCTTAACTATTTTATAGAGAACTTATCTTTGTATGTTTTTTAATGTGGCCAACTTAGTAAGGATGCTAGGATTTGGTGCTAGATTATAGGAGAGTTTCACATAATAGTTACAATGTTGTATTCACTAGTAGTAAATACCAAGGAACGTACATTTGTAAGGTTAATTAAAAACCTATGTTAAGAACAAGATGTTGTTCATACTTGTAATTACCCAGTCAGTGTTCATATTTTTCATAGAACTTAATGATTTTAGATTGTTTATCTAACTTGTGATTCCTGATCAAATGGCATAAAAAGAATAGTTTGAAAGCGACGCTAAGTTTAATTCAACGACTTTGAAAAAATAATACGATTAATCTTAAGCATTGTCATTCATGAGTTAGTAAATGAATTATTGGAGTTTAGTTCATGAGAATATGTTTGGTGTGTGAAGATAAAACCCTTATCTAATTTCTCATCATCTACTTCTCTTAAGTTTTTATTAGTCTTGCAGTAATCTTCTTAGTAATTTTCTTAGCTTCAAGAAAAATTCAATCCCCCAACATTTCCTTATTTAGTTGTTAGTTGTCTTTTGGTCAACCTTCGTGTTAGTTAGCGAACCCTCTAATCTCCGGTCTAGAATGATCCCTACTTATTTTTCACTACGACTACAAAACATGGTATTGTGTTATAGTAAAATAGTGCATCATGGTGGTGAATTCTTTTCCCTTGAGAGTTCACATCCATTGATTATTTTATTAAAATTGAATATTTTTAGATTATAGTTCACTTTAGACCAAATTATTTAAAAAATCGTATTTCTCATGTCCTTTGTTTGGATTTAAGTAAAAGTTTCTACTAGGATTTTCTATTGTTATGGTCGATCCATACTTACCATTGTTCTAGATTTTAGTATAGTTTTGCAAGTTTTATATTGATTGAAGAATCACAATGACAACTATCATAATATTTCTCCAATAATGAAATGGAGTCGTTGCCGAATCAAGTTTGAAGATTCTTGACAGTTTTGAGTCATTTTTTCTTTTCTTGTTTTGCACTTCTTATAAGAAATACTAACTAGCAGGGTTTTGCAGGAAATTTTCATCCAAAAAAATAAAAAGATTATGAAAACAACAGCTTGTAAAATTTCTCTTAAACTTTGTTGAACACTTTAAGGAAGTCAATCCCGAGAAAAAACAAGGCGACAATTGAATTTAAAGTAAAAGATTTTGATGATGGAAACTGCGCGGTTAATAAGATTTACATTCCGACATAGTAATTTCAAAATCATATTTATTGGGGTAATATTTTTCATTTAGATTATTCCTCATACTGTTAGCTTTCCAAATCATGTTTGGATTTTAAAATCCGATGTGATTTGATTTTTAAATGAGTTTTCTTTAAGACGTGCACTAATCTGGGCAGTTACTGTTAACTTGACTTTAGCAAGCAAAATTTGATTTTTTTCTTGAGGATTTTAATTTTTGAATTTTTTTAGAACACCATAGCTCTCTAAAGTATCTGTATTGGGCTTGCATGTAATTTTTTTGATAAACATTGGGTACGGAATGGATTTTTAATTGGAAAGGTGTTGTTCTTAATATTTTTTTTCAGGTGGTGGTCTTTAACAAAAATAAAATGAACTAAAATAAAATCATAATTTGTAGGTTTGACGTAGGCACAAGTAATTGCACAGAAGTCACATAGAATTGCATGATTAGTATATTTTTAATTTCACTTGTGACCAAACTCTTTTTTGTAGAGCATGTGCAATAACGTCGGAGTTAAGTTCACAACGGCAAATTCCTAGTTAGGATAGTCACCAATTTGTTTCCTTTATTATAATTTTATTGTTATAAATTGTTTGAGCCCAGCTTTATTTTGTTGTGTGCTTTAGCTTATGTATTTTTGCATTAAAACAACTTTAAGGGAACTTCACCTATATATAAGATAAGGTTGGGATTTCGTTACTCGTCCTTAACCCAAAAACTATCACCCAAGCATATAAACCCATGCACAACATAAAATAAAATTTATTAGACATTTTCTCTAGGGACTTCGAGCTCATTAGGATGGAAGCGGTTGTTAGCCACTCCGGTGAGTCTTGTCAATTTGCGGAACAATACATTTTCTGCCATCATAGTTTAAGTTTCATTTTAGGCTTAGGAGTCTCAGTTTTTATTTTTAGATGTCAATTTCTATTTTTAATTTTTAGATTTAGCTTCTTTGGCAGTTGATGTTCGTTTGGCATTGTGATGAACATCGTCTAGTTCAATCCTTGAGTGGTCCTTGTTTAGTATGTGACCCTAGGGATCCATATAGTCTTTAACCCTTTATTTTCTTTTTTGAGTCCATATTATTTACCAAGTCTAACTTCGTCTCCGAGTTCACAAATATTACACGAGGTAGATAACCGAGTCAATAAGGGATGCAATTAGCAACTTTAGAGGGAAACTGGAGGAGGAGTTTTACGAAACATGGGGAAAGTTCCATGATTTGCTAATCAGATGCTCGCACCATGGGTTTGACAAGGCCCGGTTAGTTCACATTTTCTACAAGGGTTTGTCTATCATGCAGCATACTATAGTAGAATCCATGCACAAGGGGAAATTCAAGGCACAAACACCCGACCAATGTTATACCTTCTTAGAGGAGTTAGCAGAGATTGCATAAAATTGGAACCATTCCAGTGATGAACTTTCTAGGATTGAGTTTGTTCCTAGAAAACAAGTTATGTAGGAACGACTTGAACCAAAAGTTTGACGTTTTTTTCACTCATGGCCACTACAAACAACCTCACCCCTGCCATGTATATATCACTACACCAAATCAAGGTTGTTCAAATATATCTAAACAAGCTTTGAGTGGCAGGATTATAATATATCAGACACTTTTGAGGCTCAAGTGTGTTTGCCTATAATAACTTTCAAAAACCAACCGCTAATTTGTTTAGTTAAACTTACCATCCTGATAAAAGATTTCACCCAAACTTTCAATAGAGTCCCCATTCTCCCAAAATTTAGGTGGTCCATAAGGTTTTTAGGAAAATCAAAATAGGAGACCACAACCCCAAAGGCAGATGGTTCAACAAAATCAAATTGCACCCAACCAACAAATGAGTTTTAGTAGAGATTTAGTGCCTGATCCACTCGGCAGTATTGGGACTCATCGGTATAGGTCCTAACTTACATGACATTGTTTAAATTTTGACACTCAACTTAGTCCAGTCTAATAACTTAGTCCAGTCTAATAAAAAAACTAACCAAAGATTTCAGTTACAGGAAACAAATCTGGATATTATTAGCAAGAACCATGTCCAAGTTTAGATTCAACTTGCACAGATAACTATTGCCTTACATGAGCGATCTAGAGGTACCCTACCGAGTCAACCTGAAACCAACCCTAGAGCAAGAAGAGTAAATCAAATGTGAATCCCAATTACTCTTGACCAATCTAACGACGATCTCAACTCCATTATCACACTTAGGTCTAGAAAAACAGTAGATAATCAGGTTAGCCCCATTACCCCGAAGTCACAACTACTCAAGTTGAGCCAACTAATCAAGTCCTAAAACCTTTTCAAACTACACCTACTCCATTTAGAGTTGAGAAAAAACCTATCAAACCTCAATCTAATGAGTCAATGCCAATAGTCCCACTCACCCCATTTTCCTCTCAATTAGTCATTAACAAAAGGAGTCACATTACAAGGATATGTTGGAGGTTTTTCAAAATCTTCAAATAAATATCCTCTTCTTCACATCAATTAAGCATATCCCTTCATACGCCAAGTTCATTAAAGACTTAGTTAAGAGAAAAACCAACATTTCAAATGAACCCTTTATAGCTCAACAGTTCCCCATTTCTCCAAAACCAAGTTGTGGTCAAACATAATGACCCAAAGAGCCCGGCTGTCATGTGAAAGATAGATTAAAACTTTGTTGACAAGGATTTATTGGATGTAGTTGCGAGTGTGAACCTATTACCAGACTTAATTTATCGTCAATTAGGATTGGATGATCTTAAGAAAACTGATACGCGCATTTAGTTGGCATAGATTAGTCAAGATTCCAAGGGGTAATATTGAGGATGTGTTTAGCCTGATGAAACAACCAGATGACTTCGAAACTGTCGAGGAAGTTTGTCTCCTAGAGTCCCTATATTCTCATGCCTTTGAGAACTCTTATCCTAGTGATCCCTTGCAGCAATGTTTAGAGCACTTTGGTCTCTATTTTGATGATGAAAGTTATGTAAGAGAATTCAATTCTATGTTAGACTTTGTCCAGTAGTCGATACACCTAGAGATAAGGCCAAATTTGAACCCTTAACACCACCAGTTGACACTACACAAAAGCTTGAGACTACACCACCACAACTAGAATTAAAAACCCTACCTGAAAATCTTAAGTATTCCTATTGGTGAGTCTGAAACCTTGCCTGTAGTAATTGCTTCTAACCTAACACCAAATCGGGAATCTCAACTTCTTGAGGCACTTAAAGAACATAAATAAGCCATAACAAATGATATCAAAGGTATTAGCCCTTTAGTTGTCCAACATCGAATCCACTTAGAAGATGATGCTAAGACCTTTAGGCAACCACAAAGAAGACTTTACCCGAACGTGAAAAAACTAGTTAGAGTCGAAGTCGTCAAACTTCTTGATGTTGGCATTATTTACCCAATCTCAGATAGCCAATGGGTTAGTCTAGTTCAGATGGTGCCCAAGAAGTGAGGGATCACAGCTGTCCCTAACGAGCATAATGAGTTAATCCATATCCGCGTCCGTAGCGATTGGAGAGTTTGCATAGATTATCGAAAGCCCAAAAGTGTGACTAGGAAAAATCACTTCCTCTTCCATTTGTTGACCAAATGTTGGAGAATATAGTTGGTCAAGCAATCTATTTTTTCTTATATGGTTATTCTGGCTATAACCAAATTCCTATTCATTATTGATGTAGTCGATTCCTGTTTTTCTCTTCGCCTTAACCTGAACCTACACAGGAAACACACATGAGCCAAAAACCACCGTGTGATGGCCGATAGCACTTCAATGCTTAAGTTAGATGGGGCTTAGGAGAGGCTTAAAGCTATAAATTGGGTTTCTGCAGTGTACCCTTGTTCATCAACCTTATCTCCTTTTTATAGTGCGAGAGTCCTTGTTCGGCTAGGACTTTGGTGCCGTAGTTTAGGGAAAGAGATCTTTTCCTTATTGGGAGCTTTCCATGTAGAGAAGTTTTCCTACATGACTTGTGCTCCTAGATCTGCGGGAGAGGTTTTTCTTTCGGAGTGTTGTCCATGCAGGGAAGTTTCCCTTCCCGACTTTTGCTCCAGTATTTGTTTCCTAGTCGGAACCAATGTCTTGTTGGCTTGCCTGTCTTGGGTCGATTCCCCAGATACTTGCCTTATCAAGGCTTACTTTTGCCCTATTAAGGCTTACGAGTAATGGTCTTGATGACGTGTGGGCTTCGTAGCGCGTTGCAATTTGGGTCCGACCTTTTGGATCCTGCCAATCGTGGGCTTAATCCTGTTTGGGCCTTGCTGGATTGAGCATGCAATCAGACCTGCTTTGTTCTGTTGACGAGATTATCATGACACGCATACGGTGCTGATCAGATGACAGTTTGATGTATCATCAGCTACTCCCCCCGAGTTGGTGGGCCAACTCATCGGTTTACCAAGTCATTTCATGAAGGAACTGTGTAGTCATGATGGTTGAGTCTGAATCATTTCCTCAAGCAGCGAGCTTCATTAATTGGGCGTGAGTCAGTTCGAAAGAGAAAAAAGAGGGAGTTCTATTTTCTATAGAGATCTCCTTTCTACGGAGTTTAGCTTATTTACTCTTTCGATCTCAAAGACTTTGTTTTGTCATACAGTGTTTCGTGCTTTTGACTTAATCGAAAGCTTGTATGATCTCTCATGGCAGACCTGAATCATCTTTCTGATGTGCTGTTTGGTAGGGGTCACAAGTTCTTTGAGGAAAGGTCGCTTTCTGAGCCGAGTTTGGAAGCCCTCTGTAAAAAATACGAGATTCATGAAGATCTGGTGCTCTTTACAATGGGAGTCGATCTGACGCCGTTGTCCCTTCTAGAGGTGTTCATCTGTATTCACTGAGGTATGCTTCAATCGGATGTCCGCTTTCCTGTTATCAATGAAATTTGGGAGTTCCTGGCGCACCTTGGCATTGCACCTGCTCAACTGGTGTCGAACAGGTATAGGATTGTGATTGCCATTCTGATTAGAGTGAATGACGTTGGTGTCCGAATATCTTTGAGGTCGATCCAACTGCTTACTTCCCCTCGGATAAACGAGCACATTGTGTGCATGCTGACATCGTCGGACTGCTTTGGCATTCTGTCTGACGATTGTAAGTTATGCTAGAAATTTTGTTTCATGGCCTCCGTGGACTCGAAGTATTTTGAGCTTGCTGGTTGTCCGGTCGAGCGGGAATTTAGGCAACTAAGTAAGTTTAATTATGTTTTTAGTAATGCTTGTGTTAAATGCATATCAAATTGACCTTTGTGCTTTTCGTAGGGAAATTCCCAACTTCATCTCTTTCTGCTGAGGATAAAGTGGCTCTGGACGCGTTTCACACATGCCTCGTATGTCGATAGAGGATGTCATTAAGTCTTTTAATATCAAACTCAATGGACTGTGGGCTCATTGGCACGAGGTTCCCACTCTTTTTAGTGTTTCAAAGCCAAAGCCCCCAAAGGCGTATTTTCCTCGAAGAGAATGAAGTTTCTGAAGATTAAGATCTTGAGCCCTTCAAGGAAGGCAGAACTAAGTAAGGCGCTTCCTTCTCTTGTTCGTCTAAAAAAGCCTCATGTTGTGTCTAGGCCTGCTCATGGGCATTCATCTTCATCCGAGGGACGTGAAACAGTCGAACAGGTTCTTGATTTGTCCATTAGGGCAGAGACTGTTGTGTCCAAGGGGCATAATGCTAGACCAAAGGCTCCTATTTCCCTTCCTGACTTGGAGAAGAGTATCTGCAAATGGTGGGGGTTGAAGATGTAACAAAATGCTGCTGCAGGCGGGTGTAGAAGCTTTGTCTAGTGCGGGACTGGGTTGTCCCTTTTCATTGAAATACTTTGAGTACCGCCCTTCTTTGGATCACGACCTTGCTAGGCCTGCTAAAAAGTCGCTTGACCATCGTCCTTATGGCAAAAGGTCCCTTCCACGTCGCCCGTACTATCCTCCGCCTCGCTCTTGTCCCCATATTGAGGTGACGATGGGTCTGAGGAATAACTTGTTTCCTTCTTCCCTATCAACTGATTCTGAGTTGGCTCATGAAAGAGAGTCGATCGTTGCGAGTAAGGGGAAAGCTATGGACGAGGGCCCCGATGCAGTGAAGACAATAAAGGGTGGTGTTTGAGTGAATTCGGTCCCGAAGGACCTCCATCTAGATGCACGGATCAGTCTGTTTGCTCTGGACGTGGTAAAGATGAGCAACCAAGCTTGGCATCAAGAGGTTGACATTTTTTATGCTTCAAGGAAACATATTAGCAGGTGGAATGACTGGCTAGCGAATTGTGCTCCCAAGCCAAAAAGAGAAACGTTGGGGGGGGGGGGGGGGAGTGTATGGATAAAGGGCAGAAGCATCTCGTATTGGGGATGTCATACCTGAATCAAGTGGCGGCCGCTAGGACTGAAGTCGAGGCCGTTCGTGAGAAAGTGTATACCATGGAGCAAATCTTTGCAAACTTGCAGAAGTCGTATTTTGACGCTCTCTATGAGATTGAATCATTGAGGAAGCAATTTGAAGCTCACTCAGATGCTGGAGCGGAGTCATGGTGCACAAGATCGGAGGCTCAACAGATTCGCTAAGAAACGCTTGAGTCCGACCTGGCGGGTGCAGTGTCCGCGAGGGATCGGTTTGAGAATGAACTGAACCTTGTCCATCATGACTTACAATTTGCCGAGGTGACTATGGTCGGAGTACAGGCTGAAATATAGGCTCTGAACATTGAGAAGGCCAAGAAAGAGTCTGAATGGGTTGTCCGATGTCAACAGTTGGAGGCTGATGTTGATTTTAATTCTAAGGGCGTGTGGACCGCAGAAGAGCAGCTCCTTCTGGCATAAAATGAGCTGAGTGATGTTAATGATAACCTGGGCATCGAGCAGTCTAAGACTAACATGCTGTCAGGCAAGCTGGAACAGCTAGAGCGGGAGTTTGCTGAATCAAGAGAGCGCGGGGAGAAGCTTCTTAAGGCCGAGGGCATGTTTGAGTTCAACAAAGTCGTGCATGGAGGGCTGGAGCTGTTGCAACTTATGAAGGAGGAACATCCTGATTATGAAGAGGTAGCATATGCAGTATTTAGAGTGGCATCCGATTCGTCTGAAGAAATAGGTGTCCCTGATGAGGGCGATTGAGAGGCAACACGTACATATGTGTCTTATGCTAAGTTTGGCTCAGTTGTATCTGACTCTTTTCCTAATGAGGAGTGAGCCTTGTGTTTTTCGACTTGCAAATGAATAACATTTTGTACTTGCGCAATTTTCTTTTACTTTCCCTGCTAGCTTTTATCTGTTTTGTCTTATCGCAACATTAGTTGTCAGATGAGAGGCTCTGCTTGGTCAAAAAGCTATATGATTGATCTGCAAGTAAGAGTTCTGATTGCTTGTGCTGTGATAGTTCATGCAATCCTAGTAAGAATCCTCTTAGAAATTGAGGAGTGTAATTCAGCCTTTGTCTGGCGGCCTAGCTGGATATTGGACCAGTAGTTGTTGTTGTTATTGAAAGCGAACTAGGTAGGCTATGGTCCTAGCACGTGCACCATCGTGGATGATTAGACAATAGTCCTCACGAGTCTTTCGAGTTGAGCTTCCAGAGCTCTGATCGGACTTTTGACTTGTTTTTACTTGCTATTGGCATAATAGGCTTAGTTGGACCAGAGGTTGTTATCGCTAGTTATAACTAACTAAACCGGGGTCGGGGTCAGGGTCGGGGTCGGCGACCATCATTTGTAATTGAATGGTGGTCCCTAGCAAGCCATCTTAATCAGACGTCGAGGGCAATGACTAGACTCCCACTCTCCAACCCATCATCATCTGTTTTTGGCAGATTAGGAATTGGAGTGAGCTAGAAGTTATCATCGCCAGTCGGTCTGACTAAACTTTGGCAGGGTTCGACGATCATTGTCTATAGTTGGCCAATGCTCCCTAGCAAGTCATCGCAGTCATGCGTCATAACACTGACTAAGCTCCCGCTTTCTAAGTTGTCAGAATCTGCAAGTAGGGAACTAGGCTTATAGCAAACCAGAAGCCATCGTCATCAGTGACCACTGACTAAGCTTTGGTCGGGTTCGACGATCATATCTGCGTAAGAGCGGTGATCCTTGGCAAGTCGTCTTAATCAGGCATCTAGAGCGCTAACTAGACTCCCATTTTCTAAGCCATCAGAATCCATTATTGGCGAACTAGGCTTTGAGCGAACCAGAAGCTATCTTCATCGGTCATCACTGACTAAGCTTTGGTCGGGTTCGGTCACTATTTTCCATGTTCGGACAATGCTCCCTGGCAAGCTGTCTCGATCGGGCATCAGAGCATTGACTGAGCTGCCACTCTCTAAATCATTGGGACCCGTTTAACGAACTGGGCATCAGAGCGGACCAGAAGCTATCGTCATAGGTCAAAACCGACTAAGCTTTGGTTAAGTTCGGCGACCATTATCTATAATTGGACAATGGTCCCTAGCAAGCCATAGTGATTAGGTGTTATGAACGTTGACTAAGCTCCCACTTTCTAACCCTTCGTCGTCCGCTTTCGGTGGGCTAGGCGTTAGAGCGGACCTGAATCTATTGTAATCAATCGGGTCTGACTAAGCTTTGGTAAGAATAAGATTTTGGGCATGCAAGTCTGACTTGGGTGTCCTTACTTACTTAATTTGCCTAGCAGTCTAATTTTGGAGACGAATCGATTGATTGGACTAATAATAGATTTACCAGCTTTAATGAACAACAACGGAATAATAGTAAGGTGGAAGCCTTGGAATTTTTTTGTAGGCGCTCCTTATTCCATGGGCGTTCAGGCCTTCGCCTTTTGTGGCTTTGAATGTGAGAGAGAAAAAAAGAAAATCTTTGTAGATCACTGTGCCATGTGTAGGATGCAGACTGCGAGATGGTTCAGTATCGGTTATCCCCCCAATTAATGGGGCTGTGTGTAGGGTCATTAATTCGATGAATGTGAACTCGTGCAGTTGCAATTGGAACCGACGCTTCCCTATTTCCCATACAACATTTAATGTTGACGTAACTGCTGGCTGACGCTGTTTGTAATCACCTCCTATGTATAGGCTAGTCATTTTCTATCTCAAGCATTGTAATGAGCGTTTGGAGTCTTCGAAGGTTCAGACATTTGTAGCGATGAATCTATAATACCTGCTATTATACGTTGCCACCTGGTCTGGGTGAGCATCCGATTAATTTCATGAGATCTTGTAATATCTTCTTATATTTTGAAGAAGTACAGACTCTTCCTCAGGGGACAGGTATGTCTTCCATCTTCTGTTCCTCCCGCGCTCCCATATGTCACTGCTGTTGGGAGATGATCGCTGCAACTAGTTTTTGGTGAAGTGGAACGCCATTGGACATGACTTTTGGTCCTGGGGTGGTATCTTTGCGTCACCCCAGACATTACACATTTGAGAGGCGTCCCCATCTAGCTCCCTCCATTCTTTTTCTGACTCCTCTTCGTAAGGCAGGTTGACGTAGCGGGAAGTCTGCTGAACTGGACAACAGTTTTGGGGATGGCAGCACTGTGAGACCTCAATGATCTCGTTATTTATGGATATTCTCCTCTGCCTTATTTTGCTTTCCTCGCATTCGAAAGGAAGATTGGCATAGCAAAGAATCGAATGAGTGCTTGTAGCCTTCTTCAAGTACTTCACTGTCATCACCTTTTCTGGAGTGAGATTGGCGGAGCGAAGTTTCGATGTGCGTATTAGCAAATGCATATTTGCGCTGAACTTAGATACTTGTAGTGTGTAAACTTCTGTACTAGTTGGTCGGCAGACTTTGTAATAACTTTCATTGCAATCAATCAAATCGATTTCATTTATCGAATATGTCTCATATGAAATTTTTTTCTAAACTGAAAAAGAAAAACAGAAAACAAAAACAAAATCAAAACAACAAAACAATTTGACTCCAGGCGAGGACTTAATTAACCCGACACTGAAGGAGGCATGTATGGTCCTGGCTCAAACTGCAGAATCTCTCTAGCGAAGTGTCTTACTTTTCCAAAGCTAGCGAAGTTACTAAAGAATGGACTTCGTGCTGGCGGACAGCTTCTTGCTGATTACCAACTCTTAGAGTATGCACCTGTTTGCTGAGGTGTTGTTACTTAGCTTTATATTGGTCTGAATTGAGTCTCCAACTCTAAATTTTGGCTCTCTGCATAGCTATGATTCGGTTGTCGGGGCTTTATTTATGTCCATGTATATTGATTCTCACCTTTGTTTTGGCCCGGTGCCTGATATGTCTGTTCTAGGGGTGGGCATTTAGGACCGAAAACCCGGACCGAACCGACAATCGGATCGATCGGGTCGGTTCGGATCAGTTTTAATTAATTAAAAAAAATTCGGTTGTAAAAGCCCGGCCCGAAGTTTCTAGTCTGGGCCTCGGTTTCCCTTTCTAAAATCCGTCGGGTAACCGGCCCGACCCAGGTTAAATAGATTAGTTAAATAGTTAACTTAAAATTTTTTTGTTATTGAGGATTCTCAATTTGAGCAAAAATTCTAAATGGCGAGGAAACCAGAGAGGAAAACAGGGAGGGACCTCCCATCTTCTCACCCTGCGAAGGTTGAGATCGAGCCGCCTCCCTCTCTCAGCGAAGGCGGAGATCGACCGGCTCCTTCTCTCAGTGAAGGCGGAGATCGACCGCCTCCCTCTCTCAGCGAAGGCGGAGGTCGAGCCGCCTCCCTCTCTCAGCGAAGGCGGAGATCGACCGGCTCCCTCTCCCAGCGAAGGCGGAGGCCGAGCCGCCTCCCTCTCCCCTCCCTTCCCCGCTTTTCCCTAGATCAGATCAGATCTGATCTCAGATCTTGATCAGATCAGATATCAGATCTTGTAATTTGTTGTATGTTTTTTTTTTGTAATTTTTTGATATAATTTTTGTTGTATGCTATAATTTTTTTGTAATTTTTTTAATTTTGTTGTATGGTTCCAGTATTTTTTTTTTTTTTACTGTAGAAGCATTTTTTTGCTCTTAGGACCGAGCCCGGCCCGTCAATCGGTTAACCGGGACTTCGGTTACCCGGTCAACTCGGTCCGATTTCGGTTCTCATAAACACGGGCCCGAATTTCTCGGGCCAGTTTTCGGTTTTTAGCTTTTGGGCCGATTACCCGTACTTGCCCAGCCCTAGTCTGTTCCATGGGCCTGAGTTGTAATTGATAGCAATTCAGTTATTTCAGGGCTGCATATTGGCAGTCTATTGCTGAAGGTTGATCTCCCCGGATAGTTCCTTGGGCTTGGTTGGCTATTTATATGATGCATTGGTGCAGAGTGGAAACTACTGCCTCCATATGATGAAGCCAATGCCTTCTTAGAATAATGTTGTAGGTGGACGAAGCGTCAACCACCATAAAATCTTGGATAAGGTACTTCCGCAATTGTGGCTCTCCCACCACCATCATTAGATTGATCTTCCCAATAGGGAAGCATTTCTTTCTACTAAATCCGTCCATGGGGTGAGTGGCGGGGGTTAAGTCTTTCTCCTGGAGTTGCATGTTTCGGAATGCGTTGAGAAACAAGACATTAAGTGAACTTCCTATATCCACCACAGTCCTTTTCACCTCCCACTTTGCAATGAGGACGGAGATGACTACGGCGTCATTATGAGGAGAATGTACACCCTAGAGATCCCTATCCGTAAATGCCAATGGTGGGACCAAGCTTTAAACTCGTGCATGCTGCACTTGCTGGTCCTCTCACTAGGGTGCCATCCGCATCTCGGTCAGCGACCTTTTGCGGGACATGTTGGATTGATCTCCCTCGGAACCGACCCCATAGAGGACTAAAATGATGCCAGGAGCTTCTTTTTCAATCTCCTTGACAACATCCTCCCTTTCTTTTGCCTGGTCTTACTTCCTGTCCGAGTTCAGGAACTCCTTGAGTTTGTCTTTCATGATCCAGTACTCGACTTCTCCTATGAGGTTTCTGTAGTCCTCGATATAGTGTTCGCCTTCTTTATGGAAAGTGCAATATTTGTTGTTGTCGGGTCGAGCGGGGTCTCTTCGCTGTTTGGGATATCTTTTCAATTTTTGATGGAATCGAGGATGTCGAGCAGACTGGAGTTGAGAGGGATGACAGATTTGGACCCGACATAATTGGAGGCCTTGTCATGCCTTGTGAGGCCATAGTCGGTCTTACAGCCATTGCAACATCCTATTGTTCCCGTCGTCGTCGTTCATCTTCTTCCCCTCTTTCTTGTCCTTCGAGACTAAGGTTTTCTTCTCTGATTCAGCCTTCTTCTTGGAAGTCAACATCTCGTCTAGAGTGATATATCATCAGGCATCCTTAAACAAGTCTGTCATATTGGTTGGGGGGTCCAGAGTAAGGAAGTCATAGAACTTGCCTCTTCTCAGACCTGATGTAAAGGCTGTGACGGCAGTGTCATCACTACAGCCTTTGATGAGGGTCAACTCATCGTTGAAACGCGTGACGTACTCCCTCAATGTCTCATTCTACTTTTGCTATAGGGTTAGTAGATAATGCGGGCCCTTTCTGATTCGTCGGCTGTCCACAAAGCGTGTGAGGAACGTCATCGCCATTGTTTGGAATGAGTTGATAGAACTCGGAGGGAGGCTGTGGAACCAGGTCAGCACTGACTTCTTCAGGCTGGTAGGGAATGATCGACACATTATCGCATCGGACCATTCCTTGAGTGCAATTACAAGCTGGAAGTGGCGCACGTGATCGGACGGGTCTCCCATCCCGACGTAAAACTCCAGCTTCGGCTGGTATACTTCTTCTGCAGCAGTTCGTCCATGATATGATCCATGAAATGAGGGACACGTCTTGATTTGTGGCCCCTTGCCGGATGGGGTTTTGTGAGACATGTCCGTCGGCTCTGGACTCTGGGTCTCTATTGGTCGTTCATCCGCCTCTGGTCTAATGAGAAGCTACTGGGGTAGCGTGGCTCTCCTGAAATTATTCTTTTGAACCTTCCGAGGACTGGGCTCTTCGCTGCTCACTGTCTCCTCCTGCGGGTGGATGATTTTGCTGATTGAGTATCTCAGCCACTCGTGTCATTTGTTGCATCTGGGTTGATAGTAGATCCACCCTTGGGTCCACCGGCAAGGGGTTTGAGAGGGTTTCTCCCACGGTGGTGGTGGCACCGGGGCTAGCGGTGCTGCTAGTTCGAGCGTTCGAGGGTTGAACATCGTTTCCATTGTTGCGAGACCTTGTTGTCACCATCTTTTTGTCTATCTGCGAAAGGTGGTATTATTGTTTCTTCTGAGGAACTCTGTCGTCCCCACAAACAGTGCCAAACTGATATAGTCGATTCCTGCTCTCCTTCATCGCCTTAACCTGAACTTGCACAAGAAATGCACATGAGCCAAAGACTATCGTGTGGCAGCCGATGACGATGCTTAAGTTAGATGAGGCTTAGGAGAGGCTTGAAGCTGTAATTGGGTTTCTATAGCGTACCTTTGTTCATCGACCTTATCTCCCTTTTATAGTACGAGAGTCCTTGATCGGCTAGGCCTTTGGTGGCATAGTTTAGGGAAAGAGATCTCGCTAGAGATCCTTTCCTTATTGGGAGTTTTCCATGTAGAGAAGTTTCCCTACACAACTTATGCTCCTAGATCTGTGGGAAAGGTATCCCTTTCGGAGTGTTGTCCATGCAGGGATGTTTCCCTGCTTGATTTATACTCCAGTATTTGTTTCTTAGTCGGAACCAATGTATTGCTGGCCTGCCTGTCTTGGGTCGATCCCCTAGATACTTGCCTTATTAGGGATTACTCTTGCCTTATCAGGGTTTACAATTATTGGGCTTGACCACGTGACGTGTGGACTTAGTAGCGCATTGCAATTTGGGTCCGACCTTCTGACTCCTGCCAATCGTGGGCTTTATGTTGTCCGAGCCTTGCTAGATTGAGCGTGCAATCATGCCTGTTTTGTTTTGTTGACGAGATTATAATGACATGCGAATGGTGCTGATCAAAGGATAGTTTGATCTATCATCAATTACGATGACAAAGAGAAAACCACTTTCACATGTTCATTCAGAACTTTTCCATACCGTCGCATGCCTTTTTGTATTTGTATCTTTCATGACATGGTTGAGCGATTTCTTGAAATGTTCATGGATGACTTCTCAGTATTAGGTTCATCTTTTGAGGAGTGTTTCACCATCTTTCTCTTGTGCTAAAATGTTGTCATGATACCAACCTAATTCTTAATTGGGAAAAATGTCACTTTATGGTTAAGAAAGGTATTGTCCTAGGTCATAACATCTCGAGTGCGAGAACTGAAGTAGATAAAAGCCCAAACTCGAGCTTATTGCGAACCTCCCCATTCCCAAGTCTATGAAAGACATCCAAATTTTTCTTGGTCATGTTGCGTTCTATAGACAATTTATCAAGGACTTTAGCAAGATTGCAAGACCATTGACTCATCTCTTAGCAAAGGATGTGCCCTTTTAGTTCACTGAGGACTTGTTGCCTTTCAACAATTGAGTCTTCCCTCACTACGACGCCTATTATTCGTCCACCTGATCGGAATTTTCCTTTTGAAATTATGTGTAACACATCTGATTATGCGGTAGAGGTTGTTTTAAGGCAATGAATGAATAAATTGCCATATGTGATCTACTATGTGAGTAGAACCTTGAATGATGCCCAACTCAATTACTCTACCAATGAGAAATAGTTGTTGGCGGTCGTTTTTGCCCTTGAAAAGTTTCGTTCTTATCTCATTGGGTCTATGGTCATTATTTTTATTGACCATGCAGTGTTGAAACATTTTCTTTCTAAAAAGAATTACAAACCTCGTTTGATACATTGGATCCTTCTTCATCAAGATTTTGACCTAGATATCCGAGATTAGAAGGGGTTAGATAATATTGTTGTAGACCACTTATCCCACCTCATTGTCAAATTTGTCAATGATTCTCAACCAATCTCTGATTATTTTCCCGATGGACACTTGTTTCAATTTCACAAGTACCATGGTATGCAGATATTGTCAACTACTTGTGACAAATCTGATCCCCTCCCAGTGGTTTAAGCAAGAAAAAATAGGTTCCTTGCTAGAGTTAAGGTGCACTTTTGGGATGATCCATACTTATTTAAGTATTGTCCTCATCAGATAATTTGTCGGTCTATCCCTAATATTGACTAGTCAGTCATGTCCTTTTGTCATGACAAGGCTCGTGGGAGCCATTTTAGTCTACAACAGACAGTTAGAAAAATCTTGCAATCTGGATTTTGCTTCCGACCCTTTTTAAGGACACCATCACTTACTATCGTACATGCCCTAGATGTCAACAATTAGGTAAAATCACCAAAAGGAATGAGTGGCCCCAACAAAGCATTTTAGTAGTTGAAATATTCGATGTTTGGGGCATTAAATTCATGGGCCCCTTTCTACCTTCTTTTGGATATTCTTATATACTTTTAGCAGTTGGTTATGCATCTAAATGGGTTGAAGCCTTAGCTACAAAGTCCGCTGACCATAAAGTTGTGGTTTCATTCTTAAAAAACTCGATATTGCTTAGATTTGGTCTGTCTAGAGCTATCATCAATGATGATGGCTCACTCTTTTGCAATAAAGTCATTGAAAAGGTTATGTCGAAGTATGGGATTACGCATAAAGTAGCCCTACCATATCATCCACAAACCATTGAGCAAGCCGAGGTATTCAATAGGGGGATTAGGCATATTTTAGAGAAAATGGTCAACCCTAATTGTAAGGCCTAGATGCTTGGACTCCAGGATGCGCTTTGGGCATATCGTATGCGCATAAAGTCCCTATTGGCATGTCACCTTGTTGGTTTATGGAAATGCATGTCACCTCCCTGTTGAAATTGAGCATCAAGCATATTGGGCCATTAAGGTCATGAACTTTGATTTGGATATAGCTGGTGAGCATAGGAAACTCCAACTCGATGAGTTGGAATAAATAATAAATGATGCCTATGAGAGTTTGAGAATTTATAAAGCCAAGACCAAACTAGAACATGACAAAAACATCATTAAGAAAGACTTTTTCCCTGGCCAAAAGGTTCTTTTATACAATTGTGCTTAGTGTGATTCTCTGGAAAGTTTCGATCACGATATTGTGGTCCATATGTTGTGTGCAATGTTGCATCCCATAGGGAAATTGAGGTCGAGTATCCAAAGATGGGCATACGCTTCAAGGTTAATGTGCATAGTCTTAAACCTTTTCTTGAGCTTGAGACTCATGATGTCGATGAGATCTTCCTTGTTGATCCTGATTATCATCAGTGATTTGTCTGGAGTACTTGACCACATTTGCATCTAGCTGAAGACGTTAAACTTAGCATTCTTGGGAGGCAACCCAAGCATTTCGGTTGTGTCTATGCAGTTTGTCTGGATTGATTTTCGACTACCCTAATTAGTTGCACCTCGCTCTTACTCGTTAGCTCCATGACTATTTAAGATTCACAACCACAACTATACATAGTTTGCAATTTTTCTTGTAGGATTAGTAATTATTCAGGTTTAGGGTGCAGTTCCACATTTTTGGTTTGCCATATAACTACTTGTGGTATTACATGTTTTGAGCTATAACTTGCAGAGACCGCACTTCCAAAACCTCACATCAACTAGGTATAAAGTTTTAATTTTCAGTTTGTTCCAACTCATTTAAATTATTGTTTATCATATCACGTGTCATCACAGTGTCGTAACTAAACATTGACAGTAACATCTATTTTAGATTTGGGGGTGGAAATTATAAATTTCATCGATATTTTGTTTTTATTAAAAAAATTTAAATTAAATTTCTTGGATTTTATTTAGTAACAATGCCCTTTAATGATGAAAGTTGTTTGTTTTTGGATAAGTAATAAAGTTGAACAGTAGTCAGGATATTAGCATTTGTCTAAAGATGTGTTTTTTTATGAGAATCAAGCTTGGAACCCACCATTACTACTAGCCGCGAGATATTAGTTCAAGTAGATAAGTGAACAAAATTGAGAGATCCTAAGGAATCATTAATGGAGACTTAACCCCTACGTGAGATTCGAGCCATTATATTTTTTACGAGGGTTAATATGCTATTATAAGTTATTCAATAACTCACTATTTTCTTTGGTCCATATCTACTCGTTGTTTGATTACATTATCTTTGCTTTTTGGCTTGAGACTGAGGACTATATCAAAATTGGATTTACAATAGAAAATATTCCGACTAAGGGTGGGCATCCCATCTCGCGATCCCGATCCCGTCTTGATTTTTTCCAGGTTCTTTTGGGATTGATCAAACTCATCTCGATCCCGTCCCGTCTCGATCTAGAGTGGGATGGGATGGGATCGGGATGAATATTTTCAATCCCAACCATCTCGTCCTGTCTTGAACTTATTTATTTAGTATTTATTATCATTAATTTTAATACTTTAATTAAGTCTAAAATTTTAGGAAGAAGATAGGAAGTCCGCTATGGATACCCGTTTTGCATTTTCCTCAAATACCCAAGCCCATACTTGTAGATGGGCTAAATATCTCAAGCCCAACTCATTAATAGTACTTGGTCATTTGCCTAGCCAATTGTTATTAACATGAATAAGAGCAACAAATATGGTATAAGAGCACTCAAGTGCATTAGACCCAATGTGGTATAAACTTGCCAATCTATGAAGAGTTGTGAACCAATCCAAGAAACTTGTCAAGGAAATTTTCTGTTTGAACCTTTTTCATTCTCATTTGCCTTCCACGAACATCTGTGAAGTCGTATGATACCATGATTTACAACGCAAAAAAAAAAATGGTGAATTATGTGAATCAGTGTCATATAAATGTACATGTCTAAGTTTCCATCTTACTCCAATTATGTATATATATGACACTGAGTCACTTTTGCAAAAGGAGTGCATATGCCCGAATCAAGATTTCAAGGTACCCACTAAAAGCATGCATGAGAGGGATCAATGTTTCTTTGGCAAGGACAATCAAGGAAAACAATGTTTGGTGTTTGTGTGAAGTTTTTTGTTTACATGTCACACTAGTAGGGACGTGAAGTGAAACATCCACGAACATAAACTTTGAACACAAAGAAAAAGAAATGTAAACGCAATGGTCATATTTACCATCGATTCAAATAGGCAATAATTTAAATGTTCATGAACTATAGGCAGTGGTTTAATGTACATGCTACTTCTATCAAAACAAAATATAAACACTTCTGCAGGTTCCTTCATTGAAAGGACACACTTTTGCTTAGTTTATTTTAAGGCTGAAATTCTTATAATATTGACCCAATATTTTTAAATATATGCAACTCATTTTGATATTGGTTTTGGTTGGATTCAGATGTCTTGTGATTCTTTTCGAAGATTTTTCATTAATCATAATATTAATCAATGAACTCATACATTTTCTTGTTATAATTACTTGCTTATACCGTCACGAACCTGTCCCAAATATAAAGCAACGTGATGGATCGAGATGAGGTCCATCCATCCCATTCGGTACCGTGCCCACCCCTACTTTTGACGACCAGTCAAGAAATAAAAAAAATAACCATTTGAACTTGGAAAATGGTATAGGTCTTATGTGTTCAAAATATATTCTAAGCCTTAAACCACTTATTCACACTATCAATAGTCAGCCCATTGAGCCTTTTAGTTGTTATTTGTATCCCAATACCCAACTCTAATTAGGAGTTCAACCCAATAATTATATCCATTACCTATTGTGTTTGAGAAATAATTATAGTTTTTAAGTCAAGAAATGAGTGAAATACAAGGAAACAAAGAGATATCTTATGAGCTTTCCAATGCACAAAAATGGAAATGCATCGTGGAAGAGCATATTATGAAAAAAAAGAAAAAAAGAAAGGGAAATCAATAAAGATGTGGTTTTGAAGCAAAAAAAAAAATATATTGATGGAGTATTTATCTTCAAGATAACATACCCAGTGTATCATAGAAATACACAATTCTCAAAAAATATTTGAATCCATGTTTATCGTTCATGTATAGCCTTAAACCTAGCCACATTACAACTTAAAAGTCCTACTTTGATCTTAAGGGATTGGTGGTCTATTAATGTGGAGATTAGTTTGGGAAGATCCTATAGTGATAAATCCAATGTTCTTAAGTCAACGATATTCCTTTCCGTGAAATCAATATTTTTTTCATGTACTGGTTTTTCGAAGAAAATCATATATGTGAACCATTTGAATTTTCGCTACATCTACTCTTGGTTTCACATGTAAGTATGAATGCTAAATCACTTCTGAGTAATTTTCTTCTAACAGTATAACTAGTGAGATTTGAAGTCAAGGTGAAATCTATTTTGAATGTGATAAAGGTTGTAGGTACCTTGGTAACTAAAATCTATTATCTTATTGGCTATTTACACACACAACACTCCAATTTTGATAGAATAGTGAAAGAGTTTTAGATTAAGCTTGGTTAAACATTATTGCTTTATTTTTCCAGTTTCTGAAAAGGGTAGTACTAAATAAATCCATTGTTTTATTAAAAAAAAAAATTGTGGGTACATTCACTGCAAACCATCACGAGACTAGAACTTGTCCACTAGAGGTAATATAAGTGTTCAAAGACTTGTTAAATGTTTTAAAGGTAAGTGTATTCGACAATGCATGCGAAAGTGAGTTAGGAATTTTGTGATTTCATTTTTCAAAGTGATTTCGGTCATTTAATTTGAGGAAATATTTCAGTGTGAAACAACAAACGTTCAAATTTTGAGGATATATAAAACATATATAATAAATTTTGAATTTTAAGGATAATGAAATATGTAAAAAAATGAGATGCAAGTAAATAAACATATTAAACACATTAAATGAAGCCTAAATACCAAGTATCTCCCATTATCATCACTGCATCTAATGGAACTAGAGGCTTTATGAAGTTGCAAAAATATTAACAATCTCCTTCCAAACCTCAGCAATGTTGAGCAAACAATCTTGTTTACAGGGGGCTTAATTTCAAACGAGATTTTCTTCTAATGGGCTTTTTTTGTGAGACCTTTTTTTTTAAAAAAATGAACCACCCCCATTTGGCTAGACAGACTTGAAGAGCAACATAGAGTGACAGCGAAGGGAAGAAGGTTATTATATATAAAATGGAAGGGTGACAAAGTTGAAAGAAAAAAGAAGGTTTTGAGACAAGGAGGTAGGGGTAGCATGTATACAGACACGTGGTGTATTTCTGTGACAGGTCAGATCTCTGCTCCATAGTGGGTTTCTATCTCTGTATCTATTCTCTAACAAGAACTCGAGAGGTGTGTGATTGTACGTGCGTGGTGTCTTGGAATTTCCCAAATAGCCCTCCTAATCCCAATGTATGGCCCAAACTAATACATTAATAACCAAGTGACAAAGACAAACCATGGTATGAACGGTAAATAAGTGAAACAACATGCCCATAATGAAAACGATTTGTGCTGCAAGCACGACATATTTTTCCCAACCTTAGAAACTTGACCCGGTTCCTTTTATAAAACAACCCCTCACCATCGTTTTGTTTACAAACTCAACCTCCCCCTCACCCACTTTAACCGCACATCCTTTTATCCTTTCAAAAGGTAATCTATATGTGCGTTGGGTACTCAGAAATCCCCAAAAAAACCTTCCAAATCTTTGACAATTCAAAATGTGATACGTGCACACGGTGTCTTTCGAAAATTTGAAAAAGCTCTTGCACAACTTATAAAATTTTGAAATTGCCCATACTTCTACTCAAAGCCCAATTGAATCCAAAATCTTGATTTAACCCAAATAAAACCCCAAGGCCAATGTTCTACCCAAAAAAATATAATGCATAAGCCGATTTAACCCAAAGCACGATTAAACCCAAAACCCCGATTCAAAAAAAAAAAAAAATACACACACATACAACCTAATTCAAACCAAAGCCCAATTCACCCAAAACCTTGATTCAACTAGAATAGAACTATAAGCTAATCCAAAAATTAAAATGCAAAGCCCAATTCAACTCAAACATTACCTTCTCCAGCATTAAAAAAATTTCATATATTTTTTAAACCCAACGTAAAAGAATAAAAATTTGTTGAAGCAATTTTATAAATTTCAAGTTTTTTATTTAATATAATTATTGATTTCCAAAATATGTTTTGTAAATCATATGACAAGAGGTTTGAAATTTTTTTTTTATAATGACAACCCATTATTTGTTTTCATATTTAATAGTTTAGTGACCTATTTTTTTATAAAAAACATTTTTTTTTTATAATGGCAACCCATTATTTGTTTTCATATGTTTTCAAAATATGCGAAAAGAAATGATGCCAAAGACCTGACACTGTATTGTGCCAACAACATGGCTAGTACACTAGTTTGGATTTAAAAGCCCAACACCGACTTTTCACAGTTGCTTGCCATCTTCTCAACCTTTCTTCATACGACTTTTACACTCACTACTTCCACACCCTTTTCCTCCCCATTTCCCAAGAGATTGCAGTTGCACATAGGAGAGGAACGATTTACGATTTATGTCTCTATGCGCAATTTGTTCTCATCTCATATTCTGTTTCAGCTCTTCATCCAATGGCGAGGAACGATTTGTTCATCAGTGTACTAAGTTTCTTCAAGTGCCCGATCTCACTCGACGTCATGAAATCGCCAGTGAGTCTATACGCAGGAATCAGCTACGACCAATCCAGCATCCAAGCTTGTTAGATTTTGCAGAGCAAAGACTTGGTTCCTAACCACACTCTTCACCGTCTCATCTAGATTTGGTCAAACTCAATCAACCCAAACACAAACACCTCTTCTTCGTACTTGTCTATTTCTCACCTTCAACAAATCTCCGGACAACAAGCCAGAGACTCGATCAAGATCATCGCAACTGAGGAGAGGAGTTCACAGTCACACAGAGGAGAAGAGGACATTGCAGTCGCAATGAGAGATTGAAGAGGAGATTGCAGTCGCGGCCGCACTAATTATCGATTGATCGTCGAAAAATGCGTCCGAAAAATTGAAATTCCGGACGAAATTATCGAATTTACCGTCTTAATAATAAGATTTTTTTTTTCGCATCATTTCTTTTCATAATTTCAAAAAACGGATTTTTTCTTTTCGCAAAATCACAATCCATGGTTTGGGGTGTGATAAATCCCAAATAAGGTCGTTTTTAGTATTTTTCTAATGACATTTATAACATTACTATTACAAAATATATTATATCACAATCTTATTGCACCTTGATGAAAAATGCATAGTTTTATGAAAACCCTTTTGAATATATATTTTTATAGTTATTGATTTTGCAATTATATTGATAGATATTTTGTTTATTCGGGTTGGAACCCAAAGCATAATAAGAAGATTCACTTGAAGTTATGGGCAAACTCCTCAAATTAATCAAAGTCAAATTCCTACACAAAATCCAACCACACATATCCATGACCCATTTTGCACCATACAACCCAAGCCCATATTGATTAGAGTTCCATTATCCAACATCTCTCATTCCATGTTGAAATTATTCCACTAAGAATTCTACACAAACATCTCTTCTAGGTTCCATTTCCTTTTTTATTTCAAAACTACAAGTAGGGGTGGGCAAACGGGTTGAGGAACCGCAGTTCCAAATTGAACAGGACCATTTTACCCAAAACGGTTCGATTTTTATTTTATAAATTATGAAACAATTCGGTTCGGTTCCGATCGGTTATAAAACCCCTACCCTTTCTGCTGGCAATGCACGACACTCAACTCGAGACCCCCCATTTCCCATACTCAACTCGAGATCCCTGTTTCTTCTCCTTCTTTACAAAGTCTGCAACAGAATTCACGCCCAGCAGAACAGCTCGCACAACCACGCATAGTCCTCTTTTTTCTTTCCTTCTCGTTCCTTTTCTCCCTGCTTCTTCTTCTTCTTCCTTGCTTCGGTCACGAACAAAGCTACTTCAATGAGCACACTCACGAATCAAAGTCACGACAACAAGAAAAGAGAGTTTTTTTCCCCTCACTCCTTCTCTTCACCCAAACCATCAAGCAACAACAAGGAGATCACATAACATTTCCTTCACGCAGAGAAACAGGGAGAGTAACTCGCAACTTCTCTCAACTCTTTCCCTGCTTCAGTTCATGAACAGGGCAACCATTCTCCTTCTTCACGTCTTCATTTCATGAACAGAGAGCGCCCTCTCTGATTCCTAGCGAAATCACAGCCAAAGAGAGAGTTTCAAATCAGTGTGTGTGTGTGTGTGTGTGTGTGTGTGTGTGGGGGGGGGGGGGGGGGGGGGGGGGGGGAGTCTTTGGTTGTTTAAAGTTGTGGTATGCCTTCTAAGAGCTTGGTAGAATGTTTTGGCTGAGAATGGATTTTTTTTATTTTTTTTTTGCACGAGTCATATCCATCTGAGCCAGTACACTATGGAAGAATTCTCAAATGTTGTGGTATGCCTTCTAAGAGCATTAATATTAAATTTGAGATATATAATACAGGAACCGTAGGAACCAAACCGTTGTAAACGATTCGAGTTAGGTTTGGTTCCAACGGTCAAAATGGAGGAACCGATCTGGATCGGAAACGATAAAATTTAAACGGTTCGAGTTAGGTTCCTCAAAATTTGGAACCGATCCGAACCGTGCCCACCCCTAACTTTCAGTTCTAGCCATATGAACTACTAGGGTATTCCTTGTGTCGTTGGCACGATAAAACTTTAACATGAAAAATAAAGTTTGTTTTACTTTATTTTTCTAGCATCAATACCCCATTATAACTTGAAGAAAAATATATTATTGATCACCCTTAAGTTTTCATCCTTCATACTTTCATGTCTAAATAAATATCAAAATGTTGGGTATGAGAATTGAACCCATGCACTCTTGGTGTTTTAAATTCTATGTGATTTGCTAGATTATTATATTTGGGTAAATCTCAACCTTCTTTTATCTCCAACCTCAAACACCATTCTGATTTGTAATATAGACTAGGGTATTTCCCATGTCGTTGGCACGATAAATGTTTAAAACTTGTCAAAACACGATCACCCTTAAGTTTTCATCCTTCATACGTACATGTCTAATTATCACCATCAACAATTAAAGAAAAATAAATAAATATAAAAATGTTGGGTATGAGAATTAAACCCATGTACTCTTGGTGCTTTGAGTTCTATTTGATCCATTAGATTCTTATAATTGAGCAAATCTCAGCTGTCTTTTATCTCCAACTCCAAAACTCATCCTGATTTGTCATATAGACTGGGTTATTCCCAGTGTTCTAAAAAGCGGTGGGCGGGGGCGAGCAGGTGCCTAGCGCCCAGGGGCCTAGGCGGTCTTAGGTTTTGTACTATAACTTTAATAATTTATAAAAGTTAAGCATAATACCTTATCAATTACATCCAATTTAATGCCAAGTACTTATGCAAAATTTAAAAACATGAAAAAATTAACAATCATGAACAAAATTTATTAAAACTCAAATGACTGAAGTTGGTCATGATGAGTACTTTATACAAAGTTGAATTTGTGGACAAATATCCAAACCTACTCTTTTATTTTTCTTCAAATTGCATGAATAACCTCAATCATGTTTGATAAAATCTACATTACTAAAATTGGTACCGGCAGATCCTTTGAGAATTTCATTAAGTAATCATCCTTTGGTACATTTAGACATATACTGAATAAAAAACAATTAAATTGTTTATTTCTAAAAAGAGGAAAGAAAAATAAAATAAAATAAAAACACAATCAACCTTATTAAAAAAAAAAAACTTGCCTAGATCGCCTAGACCCCGCCTAGGCCGCCTACACCGCCCAGACCCACCCAAACTGCCCAGAACCACCCAGCCATTAATCTGGGCGTTTTTCTACCTTTTAGTGCCTAGGCCGATTTTTAGAACATTGGCTATTCCCCATGCCTTCGGCACTCAAATTCAATTTGAGTATTTAGATGTGTGATGGATATATAGAATTGGCTGGGGCATAAAAGTTAAAAAACTTGTTTTTCCAACCTCCCTCTTTATGATTCGTTAGATTCTCATGTTTGGATAAATCCTAACCATCTTTTATCTCCAACTTCAAACACCATTCTGATTTGTTATATAGACTAGGGTATAAAAATTTAAAACTTGTCAAAACATGATCACCTTTAAGTTTTCATCATTCATACTTAGATGTCTAATTACCACTACCAATAATTAAATAAAAATAAATAAATATCAAAATGTTTGGGTATGGGAATCGAACCCATGCACTCTTGGTGCTTTTAGTTTTATGTGATCCGTTAGATTCATATATTTGGTTAAATCTCAACCGTTTTTTATCTCCCACCCCAAACACCATTCTGTTTTGTATGCATAATAATAATATTCACAAACATGCCATTATAGGAGATGAATCTCAACCATCACAATATTTTTCAACATTTAATCCTAGCCATCTTTTATCTCCGATTCTTTAAAACACCATTCTGATTTGTAAGATAGACTAGGGTATTCCACGTGTCGTTGGCACGATAAAAGTTTAAAACTTGTCAAAATATGATCACCCTTAAGTTTTCATTTTTCATACTTACATATCTGATTACCACTTTCAACAATTGAAGAAAAATAAATAAATATCAAAATGTATTGAATTCGAACCATGCACTCTTGGTGGTTTAAGTTCTATGTGATTCGTTAGATTCTTATATTTGGAAAAATCTCAGTCGTCTTTTATCTCCAACCTCAAACACCATCCTGATTTGTAATATAGACTAGGGTATTTTCTATGTCGTTGGCTCGATAAAAATTTAACATGATAAATAGAGTTTAGTCTACTTTAAATATCAAAATAAATAAATATCAAATGTTGGGTATGAGAATCAAACCCATGCACTCTTAGTGCTTTAAGTTTTATGTGCTCCGTTAGATTCTTATATTTGGGTAAATCCCAGTCGTCTTTTATCTCCAACCTCAAACAACATCCTGATTTGTAATATAGACTAGAGTATTCTGCGTGCCGTTGGATCGATCCCTTAAGTTTTCATCCTTCATACGTACACGCCCAATCCCCACCATCAACAATTGAAGAAAAATAAATAAGTATATAAAATTGTTGGGTATGAGAATCAAACCCATGCACTCTTGGTGCTTTAAGTTCTATGTGATCCGTTAGATTCATATATTTGGTTAAATCTTAGTCATCTTTTATCTTCCACCCCAAACACCATTTTGTTTTGTATATATAACTAGGATATTCTCCGTGCCGTTGGCATGATACAAGTTTAAAACTTGTCAAAATATGATATTCGTTGAGTTTTCATCCTTCATACTAATAAATAAATAAAAAATAATGTTCGGTATGGGAATCAAACCCATACACTCTGTGTGCTTTAAGTTCTATATGATTCGTTAGATTCATATATTTGGTTAAATCTGAGCCGTATTTTATCTCCCACCCCAAACACCATCCTGTTTTGTATATATAATAATTAGGATATTCCCTTTGTCGTTGACACGATAAAAGTTTAAAACTTGTCAAAACATGATCACTCTTAAGTTTTCATCATTCATACTTAGATACCTAATTACCACCACCCACCATTAAAGGAACATAAAAAAAATATCAAAATGTTAGGTATGGGAATCGAACCCATGCACTCTTGGTGCTTTAAGTTCTATGTAATCTGTTAGATTCATATATTTGGTTAAATGTTAGCCGTCTTTTATCTTTCACCCCAAACACCATCCTGTTTTGTTTATATAATAATAATATATAATAGTTCAATTAAAACATTAAGTTTCATTTTCCAATCAAATTCAACACAGCTTCTCTTGAACCAATCATATTACCTAAACACAACAAGTTGGATTCTCAAAGTACAAGACAAGATTGATGCAAATTATAAGACTTCAAGAGTTTTATTATTTTAGGAAGTTTATTCTTGGTGTAATTGTCCATAAATAATAGTTTTATTCTCTTCTCTAAGGGAGCTTAATTAGGGGGAAAAATGACAATTTTTAGGAACAAGTACTTTAGAACACAAGCTTGTAAGTTCCATTTATTTTATTTATTAATAGAGAATGTTTGATTTGTTTTGTTATTTTTGTTTTAGAATACAAGCTTGTAAGTTCCATCTTTTTTTATTAATACAGAATGTTTGATTTGTTTTGTTATTTTTGTTTTCTCTTTCTCTAAGATGGTACCTTAATATCTTCCCTCTCAAGGGAGAGATGCACCCACCATGGTTACTCTACTTCTATTTATTATGTATGCAAATAATTGTTCGATAGTGTTGGAGTGTGCAGTTTCACATCAAGATGAAACTCACATTTTCTTCTAGGTTTATATTGCATTAAAAATACAAGAATGATTCTTTATGTTTGCCTTAAGTGCTAATTCATCAAATGCCTGCTTGTATTTATATCATGTGTAGAGAAGAAGTTACATGATTAATTGATTGGTTCAACAGTAAGAGAAGAAAACTATTTTTGCTTATATGAAACCTTGGTGGTGTTTTCCCTTGAGAGTTCGCATCGATTGATTGTTTTTCTTAAAATTGAATACCTTTAGCTTGTAGTTGGTTTTAGACCAAATTTTTTAAAAAAAATCTTATTTCTCATGTCCTTACTTTAGATTTAACTAAAAGTTACCGCTAGCATTTTCTCTTGCTTTGGTCAATCCCTACTTACCATTGTGCTAGATTTTAGTATAGTGTTTTGCAGGTTTTGCATTGATTGGAGAATCACAACGACACACTATCATAAGATTTCTCCAATGATCAATTATCAACCTTATATTATTCCCATCTTGTGTAAGTGACATACGGGAAGGGTTTTGGAGGTACACGATCTCTCTGCTGCGATTGTTGTGCTCATGACGATTGCTACGTGGGTTTCCTTTCATCAATGGCTTTAGGTATGCATTAATTTAGGTTTTTCTTCATTGTTTTTTTACATGAGAGATTTTTTTTAAATCCAGCAATTTTCTCTAAGAAACCAACCTGTTAGGTATTATACAACATGACTTTAGTCTGTATCATTTTAGATCAATCTCAATCAACAAGACCCGTTAACCCTAGAACGAAGAATGCACAAAGCTTAAAAAAGCTGGAGTTGCAGGACAATCCTACCAATCCCCCCTCCCCCTCTCCTCTATTCTCCACAGTTCGAGTCGTCAAGTCTGATTTCAGACTAATATAGCATGTCGAGGAGGCTGTACTAGTTTTTCAGGTTTTGCTCACAGCATCCCTTCTTCTGTGGTTCGCTTTCAAGCACTACTTTGAACATGTAAGCAAGATATATGCAACATTTACTTTGCATTTCACAGATAAAATGAGTAATACAATGAGAAGCCACCATGACGATGGTGATAAATAATAAGTCAAGGGCGCAGCCAAAATAATGAATACGTTACAGATCCACCCAAAGCAATTCAAACTGACTCAAAGTATTCACTAAATGCAGGAAGGCAGTGCAAGCCCATGGCATGAAAAAGCTAGTACTATGTAAATGATGATTAAGAGGACCAATATCAATGCGCACCTGCAAAAAAACACAAGACATTCGAGTGAACTTTTATGTTTGAAACTATGGACTATTCTTGCAGTCATCTTTACTAGAAACCAATCCTCAAAAACCTACGTGTGCACACCATGCAAACCAAAAGTTTGTTAAAGAAGAGTATTTACGTGAGTTTGGCATTTCTCCACCATACATTGTTTTTAAACCGCCGAGCTTGCTTTTTGAAGCGGACCGTGTTTCCTTGCATAGTAGCAGTTTTATCAACAAGCAACTCCAGTCGATCTCCCCTCTCTAACACTTTGTCAATATTCTCTATCATGACATTGCGCACCTATTGAGTCCATACAACCATCACAAATTTGAAAATAAAATTTTTGACAGGGGCCAACCTCATACGGGAAATCATGTTCTCGACTACATTGTGGTAAAATGGCAAGGAAATGGAGTGACTTGTGCATGTTTATGTCATTATTCATGAGACAAATGTAAAAAATATATATAAAGAAACGAGTTTTGTGCATGACAAATTTAGCAGTAGAGTCTATAAATGCTCAAAACTTACTTGAGTCATTTCACCTTTCAATCGATTGATCCTATCAGCGTTAGGGTCATTTGCGTAGTAGTCCATTTGCTGGCTAAGGATCCTTGAAAATTCATCATTCATGGCATATGCAAGAGCATTATGGACAGCACGACCGTATGTCTTAACAAATCTACCATGGATATCTTCAAGAAATGCAAAAGGGATTCTCCCTGCAAATTAGAAAAAGAAAACTAAGTTATATTTCATAGTTTAATATCTTTACGCCACAGGGAGGAGCCAATGCGAACAAGAAGAAGCCTTCAATGAGACACCTTTTAAGTTCTCCAGGAAAAGCAAGGTAAAGGTGATAAACCAACTCTAAAAAAATATATAGCTTTAAGTTCTATACATCGGAAAAAAGTGTTTTTTATAAACACATCGGTGCTCTGAAATAAAGTGTAATTCTCACATTACGAACCTTCACTTGGGAATGATGCTAACCGATGTGAGACTCAATCACCCGGGACAACAATTTCCTCTCTTCAGTTAGGCGCATTCCCAGGGTACCCTGTCGGGGTGTAACATCCTCCACATGCAAAGTAACTTCAGGTACTTGTGAGACGTAACATACTTTAAGCATTAAAACTGATTTGTAATCCCACTTGTTTGATTCCTCAACTTTGAGAAATAACAACTTTACTAGTTCAATTTGTATCAAGAGTAATTAAAGCACTCCTAAAAGATTAGAATCTTAATAGAATTATTGAAGAAGTTCAATGCTCAAGAATTTCATGTATGAGCTAGACTATTACAGCTGCTAAAAAAGATACAACTATTTATTTTGAATTGTACTAAATCATGTATGGCAAACAGAAACCTTACATCATCCACATGCATTTCATTTTGAATCGTACTAGTAAGTTCTATCATAGAATCAGTAATTATATTCAAAAGCTCATTTTATTCAGTGATCTAGACACCACTTTCATGCAGCAGATATCAAATCTTGAAAATGTCAAACATAAATATTGACAATCTTACCAAGAGCTTCGAATTGAATCCAATTGGATAAAAGTGAAAACTTAATTGCTATGTTAACTCTGCTAACCAATGATATAGATAGTTATTGAACCTCTTTTTGTCCCACGTCATGGCAATGGCGTTTAAAGTGAAATTTGAAAAAAAAAAAAAGAGTTGTCAAAAAGCTGCTAACTCTCTTTGAATCCTTAGATGGATAAATAATCGAGGATATACTAATGAATGATAAGGAAACTTGATGTCTAAGGGATTATCTTTACCCCAGCATTCACCCTTTAATCAATAAGCCACAAGTCAACATGCATATCTTCAAACAATTCAAATACCATTCAATCAAAACTTCAAAACTAAAATCTTTCAACACATTTCAAGAAACCCAGATCAAGATTTCATTCAAAACAAGATAAAAACACAAAAACAAAACAACCAACGAAACACCACTTACGTCCTGCAGATTCATCTGCCATACAAAGCACAGTGAGCCCATCAGTCCTCTTAACATGAAAAATGAACCGATCTTGGGAGTAAGACACATTGCTCTCATCTTCTCCGGGGATCTTCTCGAGTATCTGACGAGCGATCGCGCTTGCATTGGTGATTGTGGAACTGAATTCTGCCAATACAACAGACCCCCTGGCGACCAGAGAATACAAGATCGTCATCTCTGGATCGATATCGACAATGGGGTTTCAGGGATTTGCAGAGAATCGATTGTTCTATTGAAAAGTTTACATCTTTATTATGAATCTTGTTTGGGGGGAATTTGGCTAAATTTAGTGAGGAGGTGGTGGAGACGGAGTGGATTGAGAGAGAGAAAACTATAAACAGTTTATTGAGTTCGGATTAGGTGGTTTTGAGAGTTGGATAACTATCACGCTTCTTGTCTTGTATGTGATCCACATGGTAGGACTGGCCCACTAAATACACGAAGACCCTGATCCTTATCGCAAGAAAAACCGTGTCGTGTGGAGTGAGTACTGGAACTGGGTATGGGACTGACAGCCCGAGCGAGAGAGTTAAGAGTCCCATTCCCAGCTTTATCGAAGGTCCTTTTTGGCCTATGGAAAATTCACTGCAAAATTTTACATTTTTGGTAATCATTAACAAATTTCCATTCAAATTCAATTTTCCTAAATTTCAATTTTTAAGAATCTCTGCAAATTGAATTCAACACTAGGAATTGTGAAAATAATTTGCAATAGTTATTTTGGTGGTGATGGTTCGCAATTTGTAGTGACGGTTACGGTGGTGGTGGTAGTTGATGAGACATCAAAACAATCATCCAACCATAACCAAACATGTGGCAGAGGTAAATTATAATGGGAGAAAGCCCGGACAAACTAGGCTTATCTCAGATCCAAGTTAATTTCTATTCAGCCCGTAAGTTAGGTGCACAACCCAGATTGCGAGCCCAATGTGGTAAGAATCTCAGAGTTTGGCCCAGGACAATAAGGCCCTAATACAAACATTTGGACTATATATAGCAGGCCCAAGGTCCAATTAAACATAGAGTCTTAAAGATAGCCAAGTGCCAAAGAAGATCAATCATGGACGGGTTTTTCTCCTCCCTCCATCACACATTCAAAGGTAGAGTCAATGAAGGAGTAAGATGCTATCATGATATAAGGTGAACAAAGCGAATGAGAAAGGTACATACATGCAACCTAAATTTTATCAGTCTATCTCCATCATTGTTTAAATGTCTAGCTTTATCATCGGAGTGCCTTTGACCGCCACAAAGAGCTCATTTTTGCGTGTCAAAATCAACAAGGATGGATTTGGACCTATTAGTTTCGCGCTATCTGTGGGAAATGATAGATTTCATTGAATCAAAACAAACTCTGTTAAACTGATACAGTGTGAAACATGGTTACTAGCATCAGATCTCATGCTAATTGATGAGACATCGAACAGTCACCCAATCGCAGCCGTACACGTGGCACAGGTCAACCCGAATCACGCTAGCCCACGTGGCACATATCTTGGAGCTTGGCCCATGATAATAAGGCCCGGACACAGATCTCTGAGCTGTCGCAGACTCGAGATTCGTTGAAACAAATAAGCTCTTAACCCAATCAAGCATTGGGTCCTAAACAGAGCCAAGTGCCGAAGAAATTTAGTTATGCACATGTAAGATTCTGGGCGAGATCTCTTCTCTCCGTCATGCCCTCGATGGCAGGGACAATTGGGGAGGGAACACTCGCTACACAAGGTGAGAAACATGAAGGAGAAAGGTATGCATACACGGGGCCAAATCGATTCGATCAAGGAAGCAAAACAGTCGCACAACCTAGCACTGACCACTGACACAGACGCGGATGACCCCCGTGTAGATCAGATCTTGCTTCACATGGATCATCTAGCACGGGTAGTAGAAAGGCTCACTTATGATCGACGACAACAACTTGAGAACGACAGAAATCAGGGGAGGTCCCATACCCAAGTGGACGTTCGAAAAAAACTTCCAGGAAAACGAGAACGTCCCCATGGAAGAGTGGAGAGTTGGCTAGGAGAGGAGCTTAAGAGATGACACAGATCATGGGGACCATGCCCTAAAAACAGACAGGACCACGTTCAAGAACCCGTTCCGATTGGGTGCGACCAATCCATATGTCCTATATGATCTCACTACCTCCCTATACTCGGAAGAGATCGTGACTGTTTTCACTTTTGGTCTCTGAGGAGGTCAGTTTTATAACTTCTTCACACTGGAACCCTTAGCGGATATGATGGTTTTGTTGAAAAACACCTAAAAATACGTCACCTTGGAAAAAATGTTGGCAGTCAAGAAGGGGAAAAAAATGAGGTAAAACACTCTTCCAGAGCCAAGGACAAGGACAAGGATAAAAGGGGAGATAGTTCCAAGCGAAAATAAAACGAGAACCAGGATGCGTTTGGCCAAGCAAAGCCAGCGGCTCCACTTACCCCTATTACACTCCTCTCAACTCTAGTCTGTCCAATATCCTATCCACTATGGAAAAGTGGGAATACATCAAGTAGTCGTCGAAACTCAAAGGGGAGCCTTCAAAACGTGATAAAGACAAGCACTGTTCTTATCACAAGGAGATAGGCCACGATACCAAAGATTGTCAAGGATGAGATCCAATACTAGATCCAGAAAGGACAATTGAAGGAGTTCATCAGCGGGAATATGCAACCCCAGGTGAAGAAACAACACAGGAAACCAAATATGTGACTTTTGATGTCGTATGTGTTCTTCACGGGGAAAACGATGAGAGAAAACACTCGAATTGTTCACTAAAGGGATCAATACGAAAACTACGAGTCAGATCACACTACCAAGATCATCTCGTCCAACACATACGAGAGGAAAAAAAGCCCCGAACCTAACATTCACGGAACAAGACATGAAGAGAGTATGTTCCTCACAACGATGCCATAGTCATCTTAGTAGGGATAGAAAATAGGACGTGAGAAGGTCGCTGGTGGACACATGCAGCTCCATTAATGTCCCATTTCTAGGCACATTCCACAAAATACGACTGACAAAAGAGGAGCTGACATCTGCCAACCAAGCCATGTTCTATTTCAACAGAGAAAACTGCTACTCGGTTGGAATGATTAAACCGCTGGTAGTTGCAAGGCAGCCAGACCTACAAAGGATCTTGATGATGGAGTTCTCGGTCGTGGACACCTGCTCCAAATATAATGTGATGTTTCAAATCTTTCCTGGCTGATCTCGAGCATGAAAAAATGAACGCGGTCAGCCAGGGACCACAGTTGTGGTGGCTGAAGGCACTCCGATGCTTAAGTCAGGTAATGGTGCAAGGAAAAATGAAGACAAGATGTAATTAGCAAAGTGTATGCATAGTGATGAGACATCAATCAATCATACGATTACAGCCATACACGTGGCATGGGCTATCCCTAACACGAGAAAGGTTTCAATGCAGTCCCAAGTAGATCCATGCACTAACTATTGTTCAACTCGTAAGTTAGGTGCCCAAGCCCAAGTCATGCCAGTCCAAGAGGTATGGGTCTTAGGGTTTGGCCTAGGTCAATAAGGCCTAAACACGAATCTCAGAGCTATCATAGGCCCGAGAATCACTTGCACAAATCATCTCTCAGCCTAATCAAGCATTGGGTCCTAAACAAAGTCAAGTGCTGAAGAGACTCAGTCATGCACAAGTAAGATCTTGGGCGATATCTCATCCCTCCATCACGCCCTTAATAACAGGGACAGTTGTGGAGGAATTACTCGTTATTTCAGGTGAGGAAAGGGAAGAAAAAAATGTACGCATACACTATGCAAATACTATCTTCACTCTTCCTTGCATCAATATCTGACTCAAGCATCGGAGTGCCTTCGGTTACCACAACGATGGTCCCTGGCTAACTGCTGCTTATTTTTACTGGCTCCAGATTAGCAAGTACAGACCAGAACACATTAGTCTGGCGTCCTTTGGGGGAATAGATGATAATTTTTCCCTGAAAGAAACATACAATGTTATTTCTAGTTAAGCAAAGCATCGAGAAATGGTCACCAGCACCAGATCTCGAGAGATCAACAACCGAGGGAGCAGAGCAGTTGCACGGCCCAACCTCAGAGGTAGCCGCGTCTGACCCCCACATACACCAGATCCTGCTTCACATGGATCATTTAGCGTGGGGGGTGGAAAAACTCACCCAAGATCGACAACAACCACCTAAAAATGGCGGAGATCTGAGGAGAGCCCACAGCCGAGAGTGGATCCAGGAAAGCGAGAACCTCCCTAGAAAGGAGCAAAAAGTTGGCTGATAGAAAAGATGAAGGGATGACAGGGATCAAGGGTGCCACTCCCCGAAAACAAACCGTATCGCGGTCAGGAACAACTCCAACTTAGGGCAACAAATATGTACGTCTTGTATGACCTAACCGTCCCTCCATTCACGGAGGAGATCATGAACACCCCACTACCAAAGAAGTTCGTCCCTACAAAGCTTGAATTTTATAAAGGAACATTAGATCCGTCAGATCATCTGCATCATTACCACCACGTAATGGCGCTAAAGAAAAGTTCAAAAGCCATCATGTGAAAAACTTTCCCTACTAGCCTAAAAAAGGCGACACTACCTCGGTTCCATAGTCTCCAGCCGAGATCTGTTGACTCATTACAGTTCTTGGCAAAAACATTTATCACCAGGTTTGTTGGGAGCCAACGAATTAGGAAGGGGCCTCAATACCTACTAAGACTCAAGCAGAAGTAGGGTGAGACCCTTAGAGAGTATGTCACTTACTTCAATGACGAGCTAACTTTAGAGACGACACGTCGATCACCGCCTTCACTTTTGGCCTCCGAGGAGGTTAGTTCTACAACTATCTCACCCTGGAACCTCTGAGAGATATGTCAGACTTACTGAAAAGTACGCAGATGTATATCACTCTCGAGGAGATACTGGCCGGCAGGAGAAAATGCGAAAATGAATCCAACTAGGCCCTAGGGTCCGGGACAAGGGAGAGGAAAAGTGGCGCGAATAAGGGGACGGGTCAAAGAGGAGGAAAAATGACAACAAAACCGGGTCTGACAAGGCCAAACTCGACAGGACCACCAACTACATCAGCGCAAGGTTCACTGCGTTCGCTCCCTTCAACTCAGTTTGCTCAAAATCCTTTATGCCGTGAAAAACTGGGATGACATCAGTGGCCTCCCAAGCTCAAAAAATGATCATTCAAGGTGTGATAGTAGCAAGTATTGTGCCTATCACAAAGACCACGGTCACATCACCCAAGACTGCCAAAGTCTTAAGAACAAGATATAGTACTGGGTTCAAAGGGGAAGACTCAAAGAATTGATAAATTATGTTGAGAAATGTCCCCAAGAAAAGGAGAAGTAAGATACGCCCCCAAAGGCCGAAGAAAAGATTGCAAACGTCATTTACGTCTTGCACAACACACACACTGGACCCAAAAAATCCAATCGGTCAAGAAATCTGGAGATTCGAGAATTGCAGACAGGTTTCCATTGCGGAGACCGCCCAGTCCAGCATGCCCCGGTAGAACTCCTACTTGACGTTCACGGAGCGGGATATGCAAGGGGTATATTCCTCGCACAATGATGCCTTGGTTATCATGATTGCAATATAGAAATGGGCGTGAAAAGATCGATGGTGGATATGGGGAGCTCGACTAATATCCTGTTCCTGGAAGCATTCTGCAGGATGTGGCTGAGAGAGGAGGAACTAAAACTAGACAACCCTGTGATGGTTGTCTTCAGTGGTGCCTGTAGTTACTCAATCGTGAGAATCAGCCTACCCGTAAGAGCATGGGAACTAATAAAGCTCCTTATGACAAAGTTCATTATGGTTGACGTGTGTATAAAACTTCTTCCCATCTCAAATCCTCTTAAAGATTGAGCCACAGGAGTACATGAACCTAGCTCGTTCGGGCAAAGATGGTTCCTCAGCAACCCAACTCCTGTTCAGGATTGAGGTATATTATGAAGTCTAGCCCAGATGGGCGTAAAAGACTTCTTTCCAGCTCAAATCTTCTCCAGGATTGAGCCAGAAAAGTATAAGAACCTAGCCCGTTCGGGCAAATATGGTTCCTTAGCAACCCAACTCATGTTCAAGATTGAGGTATATTATGAAGTTTAGCCTAGACAAACATAGAAGACTTTTTCCCAGGTCAAATCCTCTCAAGGATTGAGCTAGAGGAGTACAGGAACCTAGCCCATTATGGCAAAGATGGCTCCTCGACAGTCCAATTCTTGTTCAGGATTGAGGTATATGATGAAGTCTAGCCCAAACGGATATAAAAGACTTCTTTCCAACTCAAATCATCTCAATGATTGGGCTAGATGAATTTAGAAACCCGGCCCATTCGGGCAAAGATGGTTCCTTAGCAACCTAATTCCTATTCTGGATTGAAGTGTGTTATGAAGTTAAGCCGAGACAGGCGTAAAATACTTTTTCCCGGCTTAATTTCTCTAAAGGACTAAATCAGATGAGCACAGGAACCCAGCTCGTTCAGGCAAAAAAGGTCATTCAGCAACCCAACTCCTGTTCAGGATTGGGCTATAAATAGATGTTCTAGCCTAGACAAGAGGGAACAACTTCTTCCTAGCTCAAGCCCTCTCAAGGATTAAGCTGGATAAATGGAAAAAGTCTAGCTCGTTTGGGTAAAGGTGACTCCTCAACAACCTAACTCCCGTTTGATAGTAGGGAGTATTATTGGAGCTCAGACTAGAAGGCAGATGCAATTACCCTTCAACTCAAAGTCATCCTTAGGACTGACAAGACTGCAGGTATATGATAACGAATTTTAGTCTAACAAAATATGGTTTCTCAAGCAACCTAACCACCACAAAGGTCAGAGACCAGCAAGGAAGCACAGTTTTCAACGCGAAGACGTCTCCTGCTCAATCTCAACAACTATGGGAGACAGTAGTTACGTCACTATCCTAGCTACAACTTAACTCTCACAGAAGATTAAGTTATCATTGTTAACAAAACATAAGCTTGGACAAGCCAAGAAAGGGCCCCAATCCAGACTAAACCCCTATTTCAGGTGGGTGTAGATACACTTGTCTACTTAGCCTAATCTAAACAAGAATTGAAAATGGCAAGTACAACAGCTACAAGCACAAACAAAAGGAAAAAAAAGGAAAATTTCTCATTAATAAAACTTTCTTTAATTACAAAACCGTTTATGTAGCGGGAGTGTAGTCAGTAACATCTTCTTGCAACTTAGAATCTAGAACTGCCTCAGGGTCAGTAGCAGGCTCTGGAACACCAAGATCAGAGGTCTTCTCCGCGATAGGTGAATCGACCCCAGGGCCACCCTGCAGGGAAGAAGAGGAATAATCCTCTTCCTCAAAGCAGGCAAAGGCCACCTGCCTGTAGGCGGAAAGGTCCTAGTCCTCATGATCTTGCACAATGTAGTCCAACAACTCTAGCTTGTCAGCAACAACCTCCTTGACCGTCCATTGTGCCTTTAAGCCAGACAACTCTTCATGCTCTTTGGACAAACTAACTTTTGTAGTCTGTCAACCTGCGCTCAGCCGCAACTTAGCTTGCACGCTCGGAGTCTCATTCTTGAGTAACATGGGACACTTGTAGTAGAACAACGTCATGGAGTTCCTTCTGCCAAGAATACTCAACGCGTTCATCCCATTCCTGAAATGATGCTTCCATCCTTGTTAAACACAACTAAACTTGTTAGTTGAGTCAAACTAGTTGCATTATTCATTCTGAACATACCCAAGTGGTTAGAAGTCAAACGAATTCCATTTGATCACTCAAATCCTTGGACTCTCTGATTGAACCCAAATTGGCCTCCAATTGAGTCTGCTACACTGAAACGAGTTTTCCTTATTTGTTAAGCACAACTAAACTTGTTTGTTTGAGTATAATTTGTTTTATTTTACATTTTAAACATGCCCAAGTAATTATATGTCAAACAAAATCCAGTTAATCACTCAAATACTTGGACTCTCGGATTGCACCAAAATTGGCCTCCAATTGAGCCTACAACGTTGAAACGATCCTTCCATATTTGTTAAGCACAACTAAACTTATTTGTTGAGTCAAACTTGTTTCATTTGTCATTTTTAACGTACCAAAGTGGTTAGAAGTCAAACGAATTCCATTTGATCACTCAAATCCTTGGACTCTCTGATTGAACCCAAATTGGCCTCCAATTGAGCCTGCTACGCTGAAACGAGTTTTCCTTATTTTTTAAGCACAACTAAACTTGTTTGTTTGAGTATAATTTGTTTTATTTTACATTTTAAACATACCCAAGTAAGTAGATGTCAAATGAAATCCATTTTATCACTCAAATCTTTGGACTCTCGGATTGCACCTAAATTGTCCTCCAATTGAGCTTACAACGTTGAAACGATCCTTCCATCTTTGTTAAGCACAACTAAACTTATTTGTTTATTTGAACTCAATGCATAAATCATTCTAAACATACCCAAGTTTTTATAAGTTAAACAAAGTCCATTTGTTCACTCAAATCCTTAGCCTTTCAGATTGCACTTAAATTGGCCTACAATTGAGCTTACAACATTGAAACAAGCTTTTCCATGATTCTTAATCACTACTAATCTTGTTGCATTTGTCATTATGAACATACCCAAATGGTTAAAAGTAAAATGAAGTCCATTTGGTCTCTCAAATCCTTGTATTCTCATATTACACTCAAATTGGCTTCCAATTGAGCCTGCAACGTACAAACGAGTTTTCCATGTTTGTTAAGCAAAACTAACGTACCCATGTGGTTAGAAGTCATATGAAGTCCATTGGGTCAAACAAAGCCTTGGACTCTCGGATTGAACCTAAATTGGCCTACAATTGAGCCTACAAAGTTGAACAAGGTTTCCATCTTTGTTAAGCAAAACTAAACTTTTTTGTTGAGAAAGATTTGTTTCACTTGTCATTATAAATGTTTCCAAGCATTTACAAGTTAAGCAAAGTCCATTTGGCCACTTAAATCCTTGGCCTTTCAGATTGCACCTAAATTTGCATCCAATTGAGCTTACAACATTGAAACGAGCTTTCCATATTTGTTAAGCACAACTAAACTTGTTTGTTTAAGTCAAACTTGTTTTATTTTTCATTTTGAATATACTCAAGTAATTAGATGTCAAATGAAGTCAATTTGGTCACTCAAATCCTTGGACTATCAGATTGCACCTAAATTGGCCTCCAATTGATCCTATAACGTTGATCCTTCCATCTTTGTTAAGCTCAACTAAACTTGTTTGTTATGCAAACTCATTGCATATGTCATTCTAAACATACCCAAGAGGTTAGAAGTTAAACGAAGTCCATTTGGTTACTCAAATCTTTGTATTCTCCGATTGCACCTAAATTGGCCTCCTATTGAGCATACAACATTGAAACGATCTTTCCACCTTTGTTAAGCACAACTAAACTTATTTATTGAGTTAAAATTGTTGCATTTGTCATTATAAACATACCCAAGTGGTTAGAAATCCATTTGGTCACTCAAATCTTTGGACTCTCGTATTGGACCCAAGCTTTTCATCTTTGTTAAGCACAACTAAAATAATTTCTTGAGTCAAATTTTTTCATTTGTCATTGTGAACCTACCCAAGTGGTTAGAAGTCAAACGAAGTCCATTTGATCATTCAAATCCTTGGACTATCGGATTGGACTCAAATTGGCCTCCAATTGAGCCTACAACGTTGAAACGAGCTCTCCAACTTTGTTAAGCCCAACTAAACTTGTTTGTTGATTCAAACTTATTGCATTTATTAATTGAAACATACCCAAGTGATTAGATGTTACACGAAGTCCATTTGGTCACTACAGTCCTTGGACTCTTGAATTTGCACACAAATTGGCTTCTAATTGAGCCTACAACTTTGAAACAAGTTTTCCATCTTTCTTAAGCACAACTAAAGTTGTGATGAGTCAAATTAGTTTCATTTTTTATTATGAATCTAGTGAAGTGGTTAGAAGTCAAATGAAGTCCATTTGTCACTCATATCTTTGGACTCTCGAATTGCACCTAAATTAGCCTCTAATTGAGCTACAATGTTGAAAAGATCATTCCATCTTTGTTAAGCACAACTAAACTTGTTTCTTTAGTTAAATTCATTGCGTATGTCATTCTAAACATACCCAAGTGGTTAGAGATTAAACAAAGTCCATTTGGTCACTCAAATCCTTAGACTTTTGGATTGCACTTAAATTGGCCTCCAATTGAGCCTAAAACATTGAAATGAGCTTTCCATCTTTGTTAAGCACATTTGTTGAGTCAAGTTTGTTGCATTTGTCGTTATAAACATACCCTAGTGGTTAGAAGTTAAACAAAGTTTATTTGGTCACTCAAATCCTTTGCCTCTCAGATTGCACCCAAATTGGCTTCAATCGAGCCTACAACATTGAAACGAGCTTTCCATCTTTGATAAACACAACTAAACTTGGTTGTCAAGTCAAACTTGTTGCATTTATCATCATACACATACCCAAGCAGTTAGAAGTCAAACAAAGTCCATTTGGTCGCCCAAATCCTTGGACTATCGGATTACACCCAAATTGGCCTCCAATTGAACCTACCGACAATTCAAAATATTTTTGGAATGGAATTGGAATCTATTTGAAATATCCAATTCTCATTCGAAACTTGCCGAAATGGTTCCGGTTCGAAATTTCCTATTTGTATCAAATTTTTCTTAAATAAATAAGATGTCATTGTTTTATATTATATTCTAAGTTGCAACTATATATTTCCATTTAATTTATTAATAAAATAAATATTTATCATAATTATAAGTTATACCGATATGTTTGCATATATCATAAAAATAAAGTTAGATTATGTATTATAGATTATAAGCTATAATTATATTTTGCGTTAATCATACTAAAAATAAAATCAAATACATTATGAGCCCCGCGATCTCCAATGAAGTTAGTCTCTTATTTTTTTAAGATTTAATTAAATCATTCCTTTTTTGAGAGGTGGAGGTATACTATATTTAAAAAAAAATAAAGTCATAACTATTATATGAAATAAAACTTTGTTAATTAAAATTTTGAAATGTGAATTTCCTATAATTTTGAAAATTTTAATTAGAATCGAGTTATTATATGCTAAGTTTCGGAAATGGAAATTCCAAATTTTTTTCCAAAAATGTTTAAGAAAATCCGAAAAGTGAAATTTCAAATAATAATTTAATTAGGTCTAATCCCATTTTCTGAAAATTCAATTCCATAATTTTTTTCCCAAAAACACCCTCACAAATTCGAAAAGTGAAATTCCGAAGTTTTCCATAAATTTTTATCGGAATTTTCCGGCCTAAACTTTTGAAAATGAATTTCAGTTACGAAATTTTTTGGAACACCTATTTCCAGTCTGATCCGATCCATTCGAAAACTAGCAAACTTCACACATAAACACAATAATCTTTGCGAGTTGTTGAACAAAGGGTTAGGGACGACTTGTGATAGCAAACCTGGATCAACGATAACATAAATTGGTCAGGAAATATCATTGAAGATATGGTTTTAACAAACAAAGATGAGAACATATCCATGGCAACCTTATATGACCACTTTATGTAGAAATGTGAATCTTTTTGGCTGATTCTTTTCAACGTATTGTTGTTATTCCGCAAAAGCTATATTTTTGTAAGGCGGCTCAATAAACATGCCATAACATTGCAAGAAGTAGTAAGTTCCCATGGTAGAATTCGGTGTGGATAATAATGAATATGTTGTCATTCACTCTGTTGCAACTTTGTATAATAGATTCATTCACTTATACCCTTATCCTAGTTTCTGGTTTATGCAACCATTAATACTTCCCATTCCAATTTTGAGGGTCGGACAGCTCGTCATTCTCAGTGTGACTGAAAGTGTCACTCTCTTCCTTGCTTTTCATGGTTCATTTCCTTTAATTTTGATATTCCTTTTAGTGTTAATGCACTACAACAAAAATAGTATATAATAGCAATTTTTATGGCATTACTAAGTGAATGTTATGATATGGTTGGTTGTAAATAGCATTCTATATAAAAATGCTATCAATGCACAAAAAAATGCTATCATATAGTTGGTTGTACATAGCATTCCATACAAAAATGCAATAAACGCACAAAAAATACTATCATATAAAAAAAGAGATCACCAGATCGAATCCCAACTCCATTCTTTTAAAACTTTCTAATTTTTGGACAATAAAATAGAGAAAACCTAACTCCCTTCCCAACTCTCATATTTTTTTCCCACGTCTCGATCAAAAGCAAAGCAAAGAGAGAGATCGATAAGATATCCTCTCCTCGAGCGAGCTATAGATTGGATTTCTCATCTCTCTCTTTCGTTTATGTTGAACCCTAGCGAGCCATCGTTTCTATTTCTCTCTCTACGTTTATCGATCTCCCCATCTCCATCTACTCTCATTCTCTATGATCTCAATCTTGATCTCTTCATCTCCATCTCGCATCACTATCTCTGCGAGGTTGAACTATTGAGAGCTATCGAGGTTTAACTATTGATTTATCCTCTTCTTTGTCAAGTCAGTTTGCAAGAGCGAAGAAGTAGAAGGAGTCATTAGCTTCAGCCGTGAGGTCTCTCAAAGACTCTTGGAGATTCGACGATCCCGAATCAGTTTACTCTACTATCAAATTGATTTGTGTCATTGATTTGCGAGTTTCACTTCCGCTCATTTCAATCTTCAATTTTGATTTCGTCTTCAATTTAAGTGTTTTTTTTGTATTTCTGATTGAATGATTGCTCGTTTACGTGTTTTATGCTCTAATTCATCAATTTTGGTTTGGTTGGTGTTGAATTTGCTTATATTTGTTTCCTAATTGAAAGAATTATACTGAGAATGAGCCAATTTTGTTTAACTTCAATGAGGATATCACTTGTGTTTTTTAAATTGAGGTGGTTTCCAGGTTTAATATGATGATTTTTTTATTAGTTTGTTCCTTTTAGGTCGATTAGGTGGTTTTGCATGTGTTATCTTATTGAATTTATTTGAAGAGTTAGATGAATCAACCATGAGCAGTGGGGAGTTGGAGGGTTTGGGCATTGTCCATTATTCAATTTCTCCTTTGTTTCGTGTCCAGTTGTTTCAAATCGTACTATCGTATTGGTAAAATAAAGTGATTAATTTCTTACTCTGCCAAGAACATAAATGGCATTATCTCCCACTAATTTGGTCATCAAAATATGGTTACAGTATGGGAACCTTTATAAAGAAAAACATGTTGTGGTGGGTGGAGCTCATAATTGGGTAGTTTATAGCACGATTTATTAAGGTGGGTGTTAGGGCCCTATGGCTATCAAATGAATATTAAATTGAAGATTAGGGAATGATCTCATTCTAGTTCATGATGTTTAAGTTTGAAGATTCAAAAATTTTAGTTAATTAAAGCATTTCATAAACACTGGGAGAATATAATTAAATATCTATTTAATGTTTCTCTATGAATAATACTTGAGAAGCACATCTTTTTTCGTTTGGTCGATTCACGTACAAAGTAAGAAAGAAATCGAGTTCTTTTAGTATTAGTGATGATGTTGATGACAACTACATTAGTGGCAGATGGATCGCCTCTTTTTCATCCAGTTCCGTCGGCTATTGTTTCTTCTACTGACAAGAAGGGGAAGGTTGGTGTGTCCATCATCTCCGAAGTCCCAGTCACTACTGAGGTGACCAAGGGTGCCTCGTCTATCACCCCTGACCCTTCAGTGCTCCATCCAAAAGTCAGCTGGAAGGAGCCCATACCCGGGGCTATCCATATCAGGATGGATGTTGAGTTTTCGTGACATTTGGAGATTGATGAGCAAGAGATAGCATGCAATCATATCAAGTCATGGCATTAGTGGTTGACGAATTAGGCCCCTATGCCTGTTCGTTTTGTTGGACAACACCTTGATAAAGGTGTGAAGCATATAATGGAGGTAAAAAGTTCAACTTTTCTATTTTTTTCCCTTATTTTTTTCATATGCGCATGATTGCATTGAGTTTATTATAATCATAATTATTTCATTTTTTTGTTTCCGGATTTCAAATTTTGTTATAGCGGGGTTTCTATAAAAAGAAATTATTTGATCCTTTTATTGTTTCCATTTTGTTGTTAGTACAATCCCATTAAATCATGGGTTTATTAGAGGAACAAAACTCAAAATCCAGAGTAGATAAGCCTCTTGGAATTCGATTGGTGGAGTACATAACGAATTATTCCATCTCCTATAAAACCTACCAAGCAATGTATCCCGAATCTATAAAACTTAAAAAATTTGGATGCTCACTATGGCAAAAAAACTAATTATTTAAACATAGTTATTTAAACATGGTGATTACAGAAATTTCACAAGCGGGCTTCGAAATGGCTGGGCTCCATTTGATGGAACAAACGGTCTTCTCTTCTTGGACATATTGATTTGGCTTTCCTTGCATTCTATTCGGCCGGAATGTATTGTGCAGGGCAATTCGGGGAAGGTTGAACTTACGGGTCTTCCTTATAGTAGGAATGCTAGGAACTGGTTTGTTCACCTCACTTTTTGGACTTGGGTATTGGATGAATATACACAGTTTCTTGTACTACTTGGTAATTCAAATGTGTGCGGGTCTTTTCCAATCGACGGGTTGGCCATCTGTGGTTGCAGTAGTTGGGAACTGGTATGGGAAGAACACGCAAGGTCTAATTATGGGAATTTGGAATGCCTTCACCTCTGTTGGAAGCATATCAAGTTCCTTGATTACTTCAGCAATGTTACAGTATGGCTGGGGTTGGTCATTTATTGTTCCGAGTCTCCTTACAGTATGGCTGGGGTTGGTCATATGTGGTTGCAGTTGTTGGGTTGGTTGTGTTTCTCTTTCTTCCAGTTAGTCCAAAGACCATATGAGCCGAAATAGAAGATGAACTGAGCTCAACCAGGAAGATCAGTAATGCTTTTGGTTTGAGTGCGGTACTAGTGTTGTGCTTTTCATTAGAAAAACAACTTATACATAGTAAAAGTAGGTCAAGTGTAAATGATGGCCATAGGTGGTTTCAGTTGCTAGGTCCTGTAAATAATGAAATTCAGATACTCTGGATCCACTTTTTTGGTATATAATATAGCCATCACTTTTTTGCTTCAGTAATTTTTGTAATTTCATCTATTGTTCCATTGTCTTCAAGCCAAGATCATTCGCACTTTCTCAAAATTCAAAAATTATTGTATGCTTTTTGTTGCATAAAGCATGATAGCATAATACAACCATGACATTCACAAATGCTGCAATTGATAGCATTTATGTACATGAGATGAATAATACAACCATGACATATTCAACCATGAATAATACAACCATGACATTTACAACCATGAATAGTACAACCATGACATTTACAAACCATGCTACAATTGATATCATTTATGTGCATGTGATAGATAATTCAAACCATGACATTTACTAATGCTATGATAGATAATACAATTATGACATTCACAATACAACCATGATATTCACAAATGCTATGTTGGTATAGCATTCACAAATGCAATGTTGAAATAGCATTTTTATAGTGATATGTCAAAAAGATAACATGGGCTACTATAACTTGCACTAAATGTTATGGTACCTCTTTCATAGCATTCTTACAATGTTGTAAAAGGCCAATTTTCTTGTAATGATGTTTTCATGTGTAATTCGTGCTTCTTAGTAAGTATCAATCACGATTTGTTGGAAGCTTGCAGCAACAAGGCATTTTGTATACTCAATTTTCTTTAAAACTATGTACTTTTATTTCACAAATATATATATATATATATATAACAGAGGTTGCAAGTTGCAACATATGTCTTAATATTCATGATTAGAATCTTCTATTTGTTCATGAACCATGGAATTCTTATAATGTTCTGAACTCTTATTATTATTATCCACAAAATTTACTACTATGGTTGGACGGCGACTCCGCAATGCAGTGTAGACGATGCTAATTAACAAGGGGAGCTCATGGACAGTTTGACAACAATGTTCATGTTGTTATTGCAGGATAAACAAATACATTATTTTAATCTCGGGTATGGTGGAGCAATTATGGGATGCCAAACCTTTATTACTTGTAAAAACATTGATGTACATACTTAATCGTGAGTACTTGAAGACTTTACCTGAAAGAAAACTATACTAGCACAGTAAACAAAACTTAATTGCTAGGCTCACGGTTTCTTAGCGGCCAACAAACCAACCAAAAAGTTTTTCGCAGACTTCTTCGCTTGTTCCAGCTAATTATAACAAAGCAACACAACTCTGTTTTTATATTTGCATCATCTGATCCAGCCAATCGAAGACCAGCAAACCCTCAATTCCATTCAACTAAAACAGAGCAGCACATCTCTGTTTTTCGCCCAAGAAACCCTCGTGTTTTGCTTCGACAACTCCTTTCTCACGGCGAAAACAGAACACCATTCTTTGTTTTCTAATACCGAATACCAGAATAAGCCACATCTTTTCTTCACCATTATAGTAGCCATCCTTTAAAATGTAAATTCCCCTGTTTTTATCCATAAAAAAAATCACTACCCTTCATCATTTCTTAGTTCTGCCCCCTTTGCCTTATAACGTGTCACCCACGTCTAACCTTACCAATGCATTAGCTCTGTTAGGTAGTGACTGATTTCCAAATACTTTCCTCAACCCATCTCTTTGCGCCAGTCTAGCTAATTCATCCACCACCGCATTAACTTCTTGATACACATGAATATAAACCCATTGAAAATGATTGATGATCGAGTAAATCTGACTCCATATAGATTTCAAGGACCAAAGAATCTAAGAAAACTTCATATAGACATTCCTTTATAAGTGACAGATCAGTTTCTGTTCTTTTTTACCTTGACATGTAAGAGGAACAAACGTGAGCCAAAAACTATCGTTGTGGCGGCTGATGATACTTCGATACTAAAGTCAGACATGGCGTATAAAAGGGTGTATTGCTTGAGATTAGGGTTATGTAGTGTACCTTAGTTCATCAACCTTGTCTTCTATTTATCATGCGAGAATCCTTGTTCAGCTATGCCTTTGGTGGCGTGGTCTAAGGAAAGATATTTGTTAGAGATCATTTCCTTGTTGAGAATTCCATGCAAGAGAATTTCTATGCACGACTTATAATATGATATTTGTTTCCTAATAGGAGTTAACGTCTTATTGGCCTGCCTGTCTTAGGTTAAACTCCTAGATACTTGCCTAATTTGATTTTACAGGCTCTGGGTTTGTCCATTTGACTTATGGGTTGGATATGGCTTGGTTGCTTGGGTCCAATTCCCAAATACTCGTCTTAGTGGGCTTGGAGTGATCTGGGCTTGGTTCCCCGCCCCATGGGATGGATCAAATTAAGTGCTTATTCAGGCCTGGTCCACTCCATTGATGATATCATCATGCCACATGTACGGAGTAGATTATTGGATGGTTAGTGTATCATCAGCTGCTCCCTCCGAGTTAGTGGGCCAGCCTGTTGGTCCACTATAACACTTCATGAGGGAACTGGACAATCGTGATGATTGAGTCTGAAATGTTTCCTTGAGCGGCGCACATCATTGATTGGGTCCGTGACTGCTCAATAAATGCGTGCCCTTTCACTTCTATATTAGTATTCCTCTCTGTAGAGTTGATTTTCTTTACTTCTCCAAATTTTCAGAGACTCCCTTGTTTTGATTAATTTATGTTTTCGCAAATGCAATCTGAGGTTCATACACACCTTAATTGTGGGTCCGAATCAACCTTCTGAGACACCAACATCTGTTGAACACCTAACACGTTCTGCGAAACTGGCCTCCGAATGTTACGAATTTTTCAGGGAGAGGTTGGTTGCAGAGACTAATCTGGTTGATCTCTGGGAAAAGTTCAAATTCCTAAGGACCTGGAACTATTCATAGTAGGTCCTAATCAAACTCCGATGATGCCTCCTAAACGGTTCACTGCTTTTCATAGGGGCATGTTTCAATCAGAACTCAGCTTCCCCGTTCGAGATGACATTTGGCACTTCTTGGCGTACCTTCGTATTCCGCCCACTCAGATGGTACCAAACAGGTACAAAACTCTGCTCACCGTTCTAATCAGGGCGAAGGACGCTGGCCTTTGGTTGACATTGAAGGTAATTCATCTGATGACCTCTCCCCGGTTGAAAGATCATGGGTCTGTTTGTTGTGGACGTCAGTTTGTTTGGGTTCTCTGCCAGACGATTTCAAGTTCTGACAGAAATATTGCTTCCCGGTCTCTTCGGATTCTCAATACTTTATGCTGGATGACCGCTTGCTAGCTCATAAATTCATACTGGAGAGCAGTAAGTATGATATCCCTTTTTTGTCTTTTGTGTCCGATTATTGTGGATGATGTGCTGAATGTTGCTCATCTTTCTACAGAGAATTTTTTGGCTCCAAATTTTTCTGAGGAGGAGGGTCAGTAATGGAAGAGTTCAATGAACTCGTATTTATGCCCATTGAAGATGTTATGCAGCCGGGCAACATCGTGCGGAGTGGGTTGTTTGAGAATTTTCATGAGGCTCCCACCCTTTTTAGGACGTCAACAGTGAGGGTGGCGGTCGTCCTTCAAGGAAGATGAAGTTGGAGATGCCTCGTTCGACCAAAAAGAAGGAGCTGGATGCAACTATGACTCCTATCACTCGTCCCAAGAAAAAACATGTTGATTCTAAGGTCGTTCTCCCTTCCTAGCCACTTGTTTCTTTAGAGAAGGGAGAGACTGTTGCAGAGCATAAACTTGCCCAGTCTGCAAAGGAGATAGTTATGGATAAACTGAGTACCCCGTCTGGGCTTCCTATCTTTGCCACTGACTTGGAGAGGGACTAGTTGAAGCTGGCGGGCATTGATGATGTTAGCCAACTGAGCGCGGAACAGGTTGATGTAGTTGTGTCCACTAAAGATGGTGATGTCCATCCTTTTCTGCTAGATCATGGCTTCAATCCTTTTTCAGATGCGAGGTTGTTCCGTCCATTCTTTTTCCCCGCCCTACTGAGGCGGCTGCCCCAAAGAGTGATTCTCCTCTTTCTGCCCCGCCCACAGACCCTGAAGTAGAACATCAGGGTGCTCCTCAAACTAGGATGCCTACGGCTGAGAAAGGGAAATCGGTGAACGAGGCTCCTGGTCTTGTGCAAACGTCTAAGGGTGAAGCGAGCATATTTGCGAATTAGAAAGAGCTACATCCTGACGCTCGAGTCAACCTGTTTTGTCCCGATGCAGCCAAGTTGAATGCACAAGACTGGCACCTGGAGTTAGACACGCCAGTTGTTTCAAGGCAGAACATTCGCAAGTGGCATGAATGGTTGAACACTCGTGCATCGCTATCTAAAGGGGTGACGTTGGGGGAACACATCGATAAGGGTTAAAGGCACTTGATGCTGGGGATGGCTTTGCTGAATCAAGCTGCCATGGCTGGGATTGAAGTGGAATCAACACGCAATAGAGTGTATGGCATGGATAAAGCTTTTGCTAACTTGCAGAAGTTGTATTCTAATGCGCTTTAGGAGATAGAGTTGTTGAATGAACGATTGAAGGAGAGGTATGAACAGCCTGGTGCGGAGGCAGGTTTTGAGGCTCATTTGTAGACCGCGCGTGCATACTTTGAAGCCAAGCTGGAGGCTTTGAAGGCGGAGTTGGACTCTTACAAGGCTCGGTTGGGTTCCGCTAAGGTTGACCTGGTCAAGGTTCAGTCTGAAATGAGTGGCATTGAAAATGAGTTGAGACGCACTCAGAAAGCATTGAAGCGTGCTCAAGAGACGGTGGAGAAGGCACAAGCTGATCTGCAGACTCAGGTTGCTAAAAAGAAGCGTGTTGGTTCTAGTGGAATGTCTTATGCCAGAAACTAGAGTCCGATGTTGCTCACTACCTTAGCTGTGTCCAAAAAGCGGAGGAGCAGGTTGCTTTTGTACAAAATGAACTTAGCTCGCTGAAAGAGGAACTGGTGAATGAGCAATCCAAGGCTGATGCACTTGCAGCCAGACTGAAAGAAGGCAGAAGAGTTTGGTTGAGTTTGAAGCCTGCGAGAAGAAGCTACTTGAAGGTCAGAAGACTTTAGACTTCAACAAGGTCATTAAGGGTAGGCTGGAGTTGTTGGTGCTAATTAAAGACGACTGTCGTGATCTTGACTTCGCTTTCGACAGAGAAGCAACTTATGTGAAGTTTGAAGAGGAAGAAGCTTCTTACCAGGAGCCTCCAAGCGATGATCCACAGTAAGCCCTTGAGTCTGCTAACCCATCGCTTGTTGTCTCCCCTAATACATCTGGCCTTTCGGCCACTGAAGCTGATCCTTCCAAGGAGTAGAAACTATAATTTTTGAACCATTAGTGGAAGGAAATTTGTTAAATAACACATTGTACTTGAATTTATTAGAATTTTCCTACTTAATCTTTTCTGTGTTGTCTTGCCATGGTATTGGTCTTTAGGCAAGAAATTTTACTAAGTCTGGAAACTATCTAGTTAATATGTGCATGTGAGTTTTGATCACTTCAACTTGCATGTGATCTTGAAGTCAAGCGTTTTTTGACCGGACTCTTAAGGAGATCCATAAGTTATCTTGGGCAAACCTTGTAAGTTGGCTAAACTCTGCGCAGTGGAGTAAGAATAATCTTGGCGGACTAGAGGTCATTCGAATTCATAAGTTAATCGTAGTTTTGATTTATCAAGCCATCTTAATCCACTCTTGGTGGACCAAGCTGCAGAGCAGACTAGAAGTTGTCTTCACCAGCCTTCATGGGCTAACTAAACTTTGGTCAAGTTTGACCATCATTATCTATGGTCAGACAATGATCCCTGGCAAGTCATCTTGGTCAGGCTTCATGAGCTCTAACTAGATTTCCACTTTCTAAGCCATTTTTGTTCGTTCTTGGTGGACTAGGCTGTAGAGGACCAAAAGTTGTCTTCACCAGCCTTCATAGGCTGACTAAACTTTGGTCAAGTTTGGCCATCATTGTCTATGGTCGGACAATGATCCCTAGCAAGTCATCTTGGCCAGGCTTCATGACCTCTAACTAGACTACCACTTTCTAAGCCATCTTGGCCCGGTCTTGGTGGACTAGCATTAGAGCGGACAAGAAGTTGTCTTCATCAGTCTTAATGAACTGGCTAAACTTTGCTCAAATTTGCTATCATTGTCTATGGTCGAACAATGATCATTGGCCAGTCATCTTGATCAGATGGCCTTGGGTGTATAAGTCTGACTTAGGCGTCCTGACATTTAACTCGCTTAGTAGTCTAACATGGAGGTCAGACTAGCAGGTCGGACACTCAAGTCAGATTGTAACAGATTGACTAGATTTCAAGCTAAATTTAATGAACAACAGTGAAACTTAAGTAAAACAAATACCTTGAATTTTTTGATAGTATTTCTTTAGGTGTTCTACATTCATGACCGCTTAAGGCCTTTGTCGTTCATATTTTCTCACCAATATGGCATGTTGAGCATAGTGATTTTGTAGGGTCCCTCCCAATTTGGATTTAGCTTGCCCGTGCTTGGTTCCTTAGTGTTTTGCTGAGTTATTCTGAGTACCTAGTTTCCCACTTTGAACTCCTGTGGCTTGACCTTATTATAGTACTGAGCCATTCTCTGTTGGTAAGCACCTATCTTCACGAAAGCCTCATCTATTTTTTCCTCAAGGAAATCTAATCCGACGCGCAAAGCTTCATCATTGCCATCCGACCTGAACTCCTCCGTTTTGAACTTTGGCATCCCTAGCTCTATTTAGATCATTGCTTCTGATTCGCAAGCTAGAGCGAATGGTGTTTCCCTAGTGGGAGTCCTTTTGGTGATCTGATATGCCCAGAGAATTCCTTGTAGCTCTGAGACCCACAAGCCTTTGGCAGCATCAAGTTTTCTTTTATGCGCTTCCAAGATAGTCTTGTTGGTGATTTCTGCCCATCCATTGGCTTAGGGGTGCCCTGATGAGGAATAATGGCGGCTTATGTTGAGGTTATCACATTGTTTTCTAACCTTTTTGCCTTCAAACTGAGTCCCATTGTCACTAACTAGTGTCCTTGGGATGCCGAATCTGCATATGATGGATGTGCATAACACCAATAGAAACCATAAATTTCATATACAATATACGTGTTTTGTTAGATTTGATTTTCGCCTTGGCCAGGGGCTCAACTTCAACCCATTTGGCAAAGTAGTCTATAACTACGAGGAAGAACCTCTTTTTGGCGGAAGGGGAGAATGGCCCAACAATATCCATTCCCTATTGTGCGAAAGGTCATTGGGGACAAGGGCTGAGCGGGCTTTTGCATGTATGACTCAAATCTCTGACACTTGTCACATTTTCGTACCATGTCCTTAGCGTCTTGTTGCATTTTCGGCCAATAGTACCCTAACGTTAGGGCCTTGTCGGCTAGGGTTGTCTCGCCTGGGTGATTCCCACAGATGCCTTCATGAATTTCTCTATGAACGTAGTCCGCCTCTGAGTGGGTCAACATTTGAGTAGGGGTCCAGTAGTTGACCTTCTGTATAACTTTTCATTCAGAAAAGTGTACCACGCTGCCCTATTTTTTAGCCTTTTGGCTCTCGTCTTTTCCGTTGGTAGGATTCTATTCTTGATTTACTCAATGATGGGATTCATCCAGCTTGTATCTTCGCTTGTTGCACATGCATCACTTTCAAACTTGATTTCTCTTGGAACTCAATGAATCTGTCTACGGTCTTCATCATAACTGAGGTATTTTTAGCCAGTGCATCAGCCTTTCATTGTCCTCTCTAGGACATCGCTGGAGTTATACCCTTTTGAATCCTTTCATGGAACGGATTATTTTCTCACGGTAAGCCAACATTCTGGGATCTTTGCTGTTGAACTCCCCTTTGGCTAGCTTCAGGTTGAACAAGAGGGCCTAATACTCTGCTTCGTTGTTGAAGGCGATGAAGCCAAACCTGACGACTTTCTCCAGAGTCACTCTGCGTGCAGTGCGGAGAGTGATTCCAGCTCCACTTTCATTAACTGTGGATGTCCCATCATAGCACAAAACCCATCCCTGGCCATTTGACTTCTATTCCTGGTTATTTGATTCATGTTCTCCACCGCCCGTAAGTTTGACGATGAAGTTCACCAATGCTTGAGCTTTGATGGTTGCTCTTGGGGCATAGTTGATATCAAACTGCCCTAATTCGACCGACCATTTAACCATCCTTTCTGACAACTCAGGCTTGTGCAATACTGTGCGGAGTGGGTGTTTAGTTAAGACCGTTATAGAGTAGGGTTGCATCTTCCTGAAGGAGACGACCAACGCCACGACTAACTTTTCTAGGTATGGGTAGTTTTCCCCCACTTCAACAAAGGTTTTGATGGTGTAAGATACTGGTCCTGTATTCCCTTATCATTTCGGACTAGGGCTGAATTGACAGCAAGCTTTGAAATACATAGGTACAGGTAAAGTGTCTCTTCTGGTATCGTTTTTGAAAGTAACTTCGTACTTCCCATACATGCTTTCGGGCTTTGGAAGGCTTGTTCGCACTCTTCATCCCATTTGAATCCGTTACTTCCTTTTAGAATTTTGTAAAAGGGAGGCATTTGTCGAATGATTTAGAGATGAACCTATTGAGTACTGCCACCCTTCCAGTCAGGCTCTGAACTTCCTTAATGGTGGTCATAGACTTCATGTTGAGAAGAGCCTAAATCTACTTTCGATCGGCCTCTGTCCCTTTTTGGTTCATGATGGAGTTTTTACTAACCTAAATTAATAAGTTAATAAACCCTACTTGTAATACCGCAAGTGCATGGCTGTCTAACTAGTAGACAGTTGCAAATACGGGTTGATCCCACGAGGATTGATGAGACAGTCGAATTCTAAGAGTTATTTAAACTAATTTAGAATTGGGGGTTACAGCACATGAAAATTACTAAATTGACAACTAAAATTAAATTGATAAGATGATGAAGAGAGTGGACTGAGACATCAAATCCACCACAGGTTCTTCGAGATTTGTGTAATACAAAATATTGTTTTCAAGAATTAACACGACTAACCTAAAGATTAATCTAAGTTTGCAATTGATTTCAGCAAAGGCATAAACCCCTATCATTGCATGTCTTTCTACGACACACACAATTACATGTTTTTTTAACTAATTCAAACCCCTAGCATTGCATGTCTTCTTATGGCACACACAATCACAAATTCAAATTAATTGATTAAAGCAAGCTTCGAATATCAACAAAGGGAACTTCTAATTACCGATTAGTCTAGATAATTATTCTGGATATAATCGGTGAAAGCAAATTATTGAAATTCAGAAATCAACTGTGTTTAACGTTCAAGCATATAGAAAACAATAAATTCAGATACGACAAACTCTAGGAAACCCTGTGGTTTCATCTTCGCCTCAGTGCGGGGTCTAAAAGATCATGGTGGATGATGTCACATCACTGGTGTTGGTGGAATCCATCTCAGCACGAACACACATCCCGAGAAATAGCTACAAATGCATTTGGTGGCTCTGACAGGACCTGGGGGTGCCAATAGAAAAACTGATTCAAAAATCAGTTTTCTCCCACGTTTCTTCCTGCGTCTTCATCTCCAGTGAGAGCTCCCTTGCTTTGTTGCTTCCTTTTCGCTCCTCGCGAGCTTCTTCTTCTTCAGATCGGCTTTGGTACCTGCAAGAGACAGAGATATGGTGAGGGAGACACGAGAAAGGGAAGAAAGGATGAACAGGAGAAGAGCAGGGTTGCTTGCGAGCTCTATTTTGTGGTGGCACGGTGGTGTGTTGGACGGTGGCCATGCGTGGTCTGTTTGGCGTGATGGAGCAAGAAGGAAATAGACATGGAGGACAGGGAAATGCTATCTGTTTCGTGCGTGAGGACGTGATGGATGATGGTGGTGCTCAGTGGTGTGGCTGCTGGATGGTGGCGAGGTGAATGAACAAATACAAAAATAGGGGAAGAAGAGGGGCGATGATGGCTTCTTTGGCTGAAACGAAGGAACAAATAGGGTGAGGAACGTGACAGGGAGGTGCTCCTTGTTTTGTTGCGCGAGGACGTGATGAATGATGGTGATGTTCGGTGGTTGGTTGCTAGAGAGAGAAATAGGGGGTCGTGATAGTGGTTTGCGGTTGTACGAAACAGGGTGAGGAAGAGGTGGCAACTGATGGTGGAGGAAGAGGAGGAGGTGGTGATGGCAGGATGATGCATGGCACTGCTGGTTCTCCTATCGAGCGAGGATCGCAGGCAGGGTGGATGTGGCGTGGTGGCTGGAAAAGAGAGGAGCCCTGGGGCAAAAGAAATGTGGAAGAGGAGATCTCTTCTAGAGAAGGGAAGAAAGAAACCTAAATAGGGTTCTCCTATTTCCTTATAAGGTTGGGCTTGAGTTTCTAGGTCAACTTTGGGGCTTGGGCTTAGGTTAAATTAGGTGGACTTGGGTTTAGGTAGTAAGTGAATTTGGTTTATTTGGATAAGGTTTAGGCATGTGATATTCGACTTGTCACCCGTTACTCTGTACCGCCATTTGAACCAACCAATTGATCATTCTTCAAATTGCAGCTTTAACGCGATTTCATCGTTTACGCTCAAATTCCTACAAAAACATGAAAACAAAATAATTAGAACAAAATATAATAATCGAAACACTAACATATATAAATTAATGGATATATTATTCAATAATTACGTGAATATCAAATACCCCCAAATTGATATTTTGCTAGTCCTCGAGCAAAACAATAAAAATAAATTCTAACTCACTTTCGCAGGAATCATCGGTTGCACTTACCTTAAACGTGCAACAAGGCTTTAAACCTCTAGTGGGCGAGTTATAGTCTCGTGAGGGTTTTCAGAAATGTTACCCACAAACATTATGACTCAATAAATTTTGAAAACATGGTAACTTGATCACTCTATCTATTATCCTCAGAGTAATCATCTGATTGCCAAAACTTCTAGAAAATAACTAACATTGTCAGAATAATATATCAAGAGTCTAACAATGATTTAATAACATCCAAAGGTTAACTAAATTTCATCAATTATTCTCAACTCGAAATGTGTGTGTGTGCATGGCCTTATCAACATAACTTTATTTTTCTCAGTAAAGATACGACTAGATAACCTTTGAATAGTACGCTTCGACTACAAATCTCTCTTGTCACTCAAAAATGAATCACTCACAGATTGGTTAGTTATCACTCAGTTTATATGTGAGTAAGAGAATAAATTATGGAAACACAAACATCTCACATATAATAATCATGAAAAACGGTCTTTTAAAAGAATGAAATGAATATGATCTCATGGACAGGAATATCAATTACTTTGAGAATGTTGAATCATACACCATAGATCTTGTCTATTTAATCTCCACATCTATGAACCAGACCTTTACTTAAGATCAATTTGGTCTTTATTAGGTTGTAATGAAGCTAGGATTTTAGCTAACAAGAATGGAAAAGGATACGAGAAAATTCTCTGAGAATGGTTACACCCTTTAATAAACACGTGGGGCTCTGAAGAATAAACCAATGTTGTACACCATTGTTTTTTTCTTCCTTTGAAATTCTTCTTCATTTTTTTTCTTTTTCGAAGCATCAATCTTTTTTTTTTATATAAGATCAATGACATGCTTTCCCCTTCTGCACAATAAAACATTTCAGTCCCGAGGATTCATGGAATATTTAGTTTCAACTCTTTTTTTTATTTGCCCCTTCCAAAAATATATCAACTATACACATTCTCAGAGACATTGGGTAAGGATAAAAATAGTATGGGATATTACTCCCTAATTGGAGTAGGTAATGGAGATGGGGTTAGCAAAGAAAAAGTTTATTCAAAGGCTCAAAGGGCTGCAAACGGATATTTATTATTAGGTAGGCTAAAAGGCTAAAGAACGGTTCAAAGAAAAAAAATGCCTATATCACTTCTTAAGCTCTAGTCGGTATTATGACATCTCAACTAAATAAACCAAGAAGTTCTAGTGTAATAATTCAATTGTAACGTCATTCTCAAAGCAATCAATAAGAAAAGCAAGAATAATGAGATCATCAACGAAATAATACGGACTCAAGAAAAGTTAGAGTTTATTTAATAACCCTCAAGAAAAATAGAATGTCTCGAAACTCACAAGGGTTAAGTCTCCACTATTATTCTAAGGTTTTCTAGTTAATATCTTACTGATTAACTTCAAATTATGCTAACTTGGCTTATAGTGCAAGAGTCGTCGATTAAAAAAATATCATGAAATATATTTAACTTAAAGATAATATCAAACCATCTGTTTTCCTATTGATATATAAAAGTGACAAGTGAAAGCATGCATTCCTCAAATTTAAATGCATACTTGAAAACATATTCTCTTCATTGGAAATGAACTTAGATTTTGAATGCATTTTCAAATCGAAAATTTTTCACACAATCATAATTAACTATGTATTTAATGGAGATTGAGTAGAATACAATAGTCAATTGTGAAATACATTTCAACTCAAAATTTTCGAAGAATGCAAAGAAACTCATAAACCTCACCCTCAAACCTAAACCAAACAGTGTCCTCAATGTATAAAATGATGATCATGACAAATGCAGGAAAAAGATAAGATGAGAGTTAGAGTGATATTACCAAGGGAAAGTTTTTACCAATTTCGATGAAATCGTCCACCAATAAACGCTAAAAAAAAGATAAGAACTGTGGACTCGTCATAATAAATTGATAAAATAATACAGGACTAAAATAAAAAAATGTACAAATGAAAAAAAAATGAAAAAAAATTACAAGTATCAGTTGTAAGTCAAAATTGTTACGGAGCTAACGAGTATGAGTGAAATGCAACTAGAAAGAACTCGAAAATCAATCTAGACTAACCATAATGACACAACTAAAGCTAGGCTGCCTCCTAGGAGCACTTGGTTTAATGTCGTCAGCCCGACATTTATTCTTCCTCATAAATGATGTACCATGAAATGACGAGGAAGAACATAGCGAACACTCTCCCAAACCTAAACACTTAGTCCACGATGTTGACTAGATCATATAGCATCAACCGAAAAAGTTGAGGATCCGTCCAACATATAGTAGCACCCACATGCAGAACAACAGAAACTAGCACATCCCTAAAATGACGAAGACGCCATGCACAATCATAGAGAAAATGCAAACGAACCCGTGGTCATAAAGAAGTCATAGGGATCTGGAGCAGAAAGTTGTCACCAACATGGATATCCAGCAAATGACTCATTCCTAGTCCTAAAAAGGTACATCCTATGTCTGGTGTCAAATCAGAAGATTGAATGTGTTGTACAATAGGATGGTCAAAACTAAAATCATCCCTTAAAAACAAGGGATCCACATAGGTAAAGTCAGTCACTATTAAAGGGATGGAAAAAGGTATGTCTATAGATATATCAGGTGGTACAGGCTCATCATAACAAAATGAATTGCACAAAGATGATGAGCTGGACAACTCAACAACACCCCCAAACCTGGAATCAACACTATTTATGGGATGTATTCTCTCCAAAGAATATTTAGAATCAGACTTCATGTAGGAGTCACTAGGAGGACATGTGTCCAATGGTCATCATGACAAGGCGAGAAAGGGAATGGGTCAGAAAGCCCAATAGTATCAGCAGAAGGGTTCAGTTTTGACTCGCTGAGTGGAAGGAGTTCCACTTTAGGCTTCCATGTGTAACCTGGATCCATAATAGAGGCTGAATCAAGCAAAACATTTACTTCCCTAATGGAAACATCAATATTGAAGTCTAAACCGAAGTGAGTCAAACATGCTGCTATGGGATCATCTGATGCAGACTGCAATAAGGAATTCTCCACCGAACTCTCAATCAAGTTAACTTCACAAACATCCTCGGACTCAGGAGATTGTTGGCTTACATTAAAAACATTGAGTTCGACGGTCATGTTGCCAAATGATAGTTTCATGATTCCATTCCTACAGTTAATAATAACATTAGATGTAGCCAATAATGGATGACCCAAAATAATTGGAATGTGACTGGAGGGGCTGTGAATAGGTTGTGTATAAAAAACTATGAAGTCCACTGGAAAATAGAAATTTCCAACCTTAATGATCACATCCTCTATAACACCGCGGGGAATTCTGATTGACCTATCTTCCAATTGCAGTGTTACTTTAGTCGGTTTTAGTCCACCGAGACCTAATTGCTCATAAGCAGAGTATGGCAACAAATTAACACTCGCCCCCAAATCCAATAATGCCTTATCAATCATATGATCACCGATAACACAAGAAATAGTCGGGCACCCAGGATCTCTATACTTAGGCGGACTTCTATGTTGAATAATTGAGCTGACTTGCTCAGCGAGGAAGGCTCTCTTTTGCACATGTAGCTTTCGCTTCTGTGTGCAAAGATCCTTCAAGAATTTGGCATAGATAGAAACTTGCTTAATAGCATCGAGCAATGGAATATTAATGTTAACTTGTTTAAAAATTTCTATTACATCGTTAGCATTTGTTCCTTTCTTTGCTGGAGCTAACCATGATGGAAACTGTGCCCTAAGAAAATAAGATGCCTGAGTGGAGTCAGAGTCAAGAGGCACGTTTTTAGAAGGTGGGGCTTTATCAGCCCCCTTGTCAGATGGAGATGCAACCTGCTTTGACTTAGACAGAGATGCAACGACACTCGAATCGGGCACTTGTACCCGATTGTCAACCTATTTTCCACTCCTAAGGGTAGTAATAGATTGGACATCTTTATGGCATGACTCAGATGTACTACCAACTGCGAATTGACCCTTCGGGTTTGGAACAGGTTGACTAGGAAATCTCCTTGGCTCTCTCTCAGAAGAAGACCGAGTAATCTTACTCACAGCTATCTCAAGTCTATTGAGGGCTTGAGATTGGTGTTGAGTCGTGACTTTCAACTCAGATATGTCCTTAAAATTTTGCTCAATTATACTTTCTGAGCGCTGCAAAAATCGATTAACCATTTCCTCTAAACTTCATGTGTTGGATTGAGGAACTTGGTTAAGGTGGGGCCTAACAGGGCTGGGGGTTTGAGGAGCCTGGGAGACAACGACAGGTCTCCCTTGGTGTGGGCCATGGGCCCAGAAGAGACTTGGATGTATGGCGAACCCTGAATTTTAATAGTTAGGTTGCGGATAATTGCTAGGTCGTTGCATTGCATTAAAAGAGTTGACTTGCTTAGCATAGTATCCAGGATAATCGTTTCGCAAGTCACAATTAGCTATTGAATGACCAGGACTCGAACATGCATCACAGACTTCAGATGAAGCGTTTGCGGGAAGTGCAGGTTGAGACAAACTAAAAAGTGCATCTATCTTTTGAGTCATGGTCATGACAACCGTCTCTAACTTTGAGGCAGAAGGGGAGTGCACATGCGCATCTCTAACTTCATATATACCGCCCTTACGCCTGTCAGACTCCTTTATCGAATAATCCCATTGCTGAGAATTTTTGAAAAGCGTTTCAAAGAATTCCCATATCTCATTGACACTCATCTTCATTGTTGACCCACCACTAGTGGCATCAATCATACGACGGTTTTGAGGGGTTAAACTGTCTTGAAAGTATTGAACTAGCCGCCACTTCTCAAATCCGTGATGGGGACACCTGACAATGAGCTCATTGAACCTTTCCCAACATTCATAGAAATGTTCGCCCTCTTTTTGTTGAAAATTAGATAAATCTCGTCGGAGGGCATTCGTTCTATGAATGAGGAAGTACTTTGTCAAGAACTTTCTTGACAACGCATCCCATGATGTGATGGATCCTATCTCTAATGCATTTAACCAAGATTTCGCCTTATCTTTCAAAGAAAAGGGAAATAACCTAAGAAGGACCGAATCGTCAAAAAAGTTCTGGTACTTCAAGGTGGCGCAGATGTCAAGAAACTCTTTGACATGAAGATAAGGGTCTTCTTTCTCAAAACCATAAAAAGAAGGCAACAAATGAATAATAGATGGTTTGAGTTCGAAACTGTTTGCATTTGTCTCAGTAAGACAATGCAAGACGGAGCACTACTAGGAAGAGGGGATAAGGATGATGAACCTAAATAGGTAATGGGGACTTCAAAGAACTCCTCGAATTCTTGTCGGATAAGTCTACTCTTAGAATCACGTAGCCAGGTATGCATAAATTACTGGATAACAAAGTTTCAAAGTCAACACTCCTAAACAGGCCAAGGTTTTTTTTTATTTAAATTTTTTTTTTTTTTAAATGCAAGCCTAACCGCTATATGAAAATGGCCTAACTCTAAAAAATAAAAACAACGAAACCCTAAGTGACACTTAAATGATGCACAAACAAAATAAATGGCAGACGACCCTAGAGCTTTTCTTTACTAATGCAGGGCTGAAATTCAATTCAATTTACCTAACCGTGGGAGAGGCACGGTAATTTCCTATCAATCCGCCACTACAGAGTTGCTCCTACCTCTTTTTCCACTTTCTAGCTTAAAGTGAAATGCCAGTTCAAGAACTGTTCCCAGATGGGATATGTTCCTTCACTCGACCACTTTAAGTTATCAAATGTCCTAAGAGAGTCCCTATGAGCGTCACACCTGTCCTAGATAATTATCTTGCTACAAATTTTAAATAGTGAAGGCCTAGGTTCCTAACCCTAAAATAAATGGTGATTAACCGATCCGCGGGAGAGGGCACGAAAGTTTCACCTCAATCCTGCCACTATTCAAATTTGCATACAATACTACCTAGAACAAGCTAAACACAAGTGATCACACGGAAACTGCGTGCAAATGCGGAGGGTAGAAGTTACTCCGGCGTGAATCTCTTTCGGGTTACTTGCGACGCCGGGTAGAAGTCGATTTCTAAGAGTTTTACTCGCGAATCGCAATATTTCACTTCGTTCCCACTTGAGCGCCTATGTGTGTGACCGTCTGCAAAATAAATGCAAAAATAATTCAAACTCAAGCAAATAAAACAAATAAGAAACTGACTCGTAACACTGTTTCTAAAAAGAAAATTAAACCTAATTTATAAACTAGCAAAAACAACCATAGATTTCAATTGCACCGTTACAATCCCCGGCAAAGGCGCCAAGAACTTGATGGAGTTTTTATTAACCTAAATTAATAAGTTAATAAACCCTACTTGTAATACCACAAGTGCACGGCTGTCTAACTAGTAGACAGTGGCAAATATGGGTCGATCCCACGATGATTGATGAGACAGTCGAATTCTAAGAGTTATTTAAACTAATTTAGAGTTGGGGGTTGCAGCAGATGAAAATTACTAAATTAAGAGAACTAAATTGACAACTAAAATTAAATTGATAAGATGATGAAGAGAGTGGACCGAGACATCGAATCCACCACAGGTTCTTCGAGATTTGTGTAATCCAAATTATTGTTTTCAAGAATTAACACGACTAATCTAAAGATTAATCTAAGTTTGCAATTGATTTCAGCAATGGCATAAACCCTTAGCATTGCATGTCTTTCTATGGCACACACAATCACAGGTTTATTTTAACTAATTCAAACCCCTAGCATTGCATGTCTTCTTACGACACACACAATCACAGATTCAAATTAATTGATTAAAGTAGGCTTCAAATATCAACAAAGGGAACTTCTAATTACCGATTTGTCTAGATAATTATTCCGGATATAATTGGTGAAAGCAAATTATTGAAATTCAGAAATCAACTGTTTTTAACGTTCAAGCATATAGAAAACAATAAATTCAGATACGACAAACTCTAGGAAATCATGTGGTTTCATCTTCGCTTCGGCGCGGGGTTTAGAAGATCATGGCGGGTGATGTCACAGCACTGGTGTAGGTGGAATCCATCTCAGCGCGAACACGCATCTCGAGAAATAGCTACAACTGCACTGTGGTGGCTCTGACAGGACCTGGGGTGCCAATAGTGAAATTGATTCAAAAATCAATTTTCTCCCGCGTTTATTCATGTGTCTTCGTCTCCAGTGAGAGCTATTTTGCTCTGTTGCTTCCTCTTCGCTCCTCGCGAGCTTCTTCTTCCTCAGACCGGTTCTGGTACCTGCAAGAGACAGAGAGATGGTGAGGGTGACACGAGAGAGAGAAAAAAAGGATGATCGGGAGAGGAGCAGAGTTGCTTGCGAGCTTTGTTTCATGGTTGCACGGTGGTGTGCTGGACGGTGGTCGTGCATGGGCTGTTTGGCGTGGTGGAGCAAGAAGGAAATAGACGTGGAGGACAGGGAAGTGCTCCCTGTTTCGTGCGCGAGTACGTGATGGATGATGGTGGTGCTCGGTGGTGTGGCTGCTGGACGGTGGCGAGGTGAAGAAACAAATACAAAAATAGGGGAAGAAGAGGGACGGTAATGGCTTTTTTGGCTGAAACGAAGGAACGAAGAGAGGGAGAGGAACGTGACAGGGAAGACAGGGAGGTGCTCCCTATTTTGTTACGCATGGATGTGATGGATGATGGTGGTGTTCGGTGGTTGGTTGCTAGAGAGAGAAAGAGGGGGTTGTGATAGTGGCTTGCGGTTGTGCGAAATAGGGTGTGGAGGAGGTGGCGACTGATGGTGGAGGAAGAGAATGAGGTGGTGATGGCGGGATAATCGCACTGCCGGTTCTCCTATCGAGCGAGGATCGCCAGCAGGGTGGATGTGGCGTGGTGGCTGGAAAAGAGAGGAACCCTGCGGAAAAAGAAATGTGAAGAGGAGATCCCTTCTAGAGAAGGGAAGAAAGAAACCTAAATAGGGTTCTCCTATTTCCTTATTAGGTTTGGCTTGAGTTTCTAGGTCAGCTTTTGGGCTTGGGCTTAGGTTAAATTTGGTGGACTTAGGTTTAGGTAATAAGTGAATTTGGTTTATTTAGGTAAGGTTTAGGCATGTGATATTCGACTTGTCACCCATTACTCTGTATCGCCATTTGAACCAACCAATTGATCATTCTTCAAATTGCCGCCTTAACGCGATTTCATCGTTTTCACTCAAATTCCTACAAAAACATGAAAATAAAATAATTAGAACAAAATATAATAATTGAAATACTAACATATATAAATTAAGGGATATATTATGTAATAATTACGTGAATATCAGTTCACTATGTAACCCAAGAACTTGCCCAATTCAACCCAAATGTGCATTTTTATGGATTGAGCTTCATCTGATACTTGTAGAGTTGATCGAACGGTTCGGTGAGGTCGGCGATGTGATCGGGACTACGTAGACTTTTGACTAACATGTCATCTATATAGACCTTCATGGTTCTGCCAATTTGCTCCTTGAACATCTGGTTTACCAGTCATTGATACGTTGCTCCCACATTATTTAGACCGAACGACATTACTCGATAGCAGTATATCCCTCTTTCAGTTATGAAGGAGGTCTTCTCTTGGTCTGGGGGCATCTGTATCTGGTTATATTCGGAATAAGCGTCCATGAAGCTTAAAAGGTTGTGTCCGGACGAGGCGTCCACGATCTGATCAATGCGAGGAAGTGGAAAGTTTTCTTTCGGACAAGCCTTGTTCAGGTCTATGTAGTCCACACAGACTTTTCACTTCCCATTATTCTTTTTCACCAAAACGATATTCACTAGCCAATCTGGGTACCGTGCCTCCTTAATCATGTCAGCGTTAAGTAGCCTTTGTACGTCTTCATTGATGATCTGATTTCATTCGGGGACCATAGGTATCTTCTTCTGCCTGATTGGTTTCCGCTCAGGGTCAACTTCCAGTCAGTGGGTGACATGGAGGGTTCAATCCCCACCATGTCCCGTGTCGTCGAGGTGAAGATGTCTTGAGTCTCCCTAAATAGTTTTATCAGTCGGTCCGCCAATTCTTTGCTCACGCGAGAACCTATCCGAACAACTTTGTTGTTATCAGGGCTGTCAAGGTGTGACTGACTCCTTTTATGGCTGGCCGACATTCGGTTTTCCCCTCAAACTGACTGGGGCCTCATCGTTCGAACGGGGAGACTCTTTTTTTGTCTCTGGGCCTAGGCTTTGAAATGTCACTTTAATCTTGTTTGGTGGTAGTCTCTTACCGATGGCTGGTCTCATCAAATGGTTCTTACAGCATGATTGGCAAGGTACTTGATACACTGATGCAAAGTGGAAACTATCGCCTCCATCTGATGGAGCCAAGGTCTTCCCAAGATGATATTATAAGTGGATAGGGCATCGACCACCATGAACTTCTGGAACATGACTTTTTGCATTTGTGGCTCTCCCACCACTACCTAAGCTTAAACTTCGAGACGAGGAAGCATTTCTCCTCGATAAACCCAATCATGGGGTGACTGATGGCCATCAAGTTCTCCTCTTTCAGCTGCATGTTGTGGAACGCATTGAGTAATAGGATGTTTAGGGAGCTCCCTATGTCTACCAAGGATCTCTTTACTTTCCATTTTGCTATCAGGACTAAAATAACCAGAGCTTCATTATGAGGAGAGTGGACGCCCTGGAGATCCTTATCCATAAATGTCAACAACAGGCTCAGGCTTTGAACACGGGCGTATTATACCTCTTGATTTTTGTAGGTGGACTAACTCCGCATCTCGCGGAGCGTCCGCTTTCGGAACCTGTTGGATTGCATGCCTTCCAAACATACTCCTTGCAGGATGTATATAATGTTGGCCGCCTTCTCTTTTATTTCTCTTATGGCTTCCCCTCTTTCATTAGCCCAATTTTGTCCCTTATCTGGGCTCAGGAATTCTTTGAGTTTTCTCTTCTTAACTCGGTATTTGATCTCGTTCCTGAGATGCTTGCAGTCTTCAGTATCGTGGCCATTGTCCTTGTGAAAAGAGCAGTACTTGTCATTGTCTTGCCTGAGTTTGGATTGCCATTTCACATCTCCCCAGTTTTTAATGGTAGTGAGGATATCGGACAATCTGGCATTGAGGGGAGTGTGGGAGCCGTTTCTAGATCCAACAACGTTAGAGGCTTTTTCTTGCCTTGTAGGGCTGAGTTCCAGCTTATTATCACTCCGCTTGCTCTTGCTTTTATGATCCTCTTCTTGCTTCCTCACTTCCTTCTTATCTTGAGTGCTAGGAGAATGTTTCCTTTCATTCTCGCCCCCTTTCTTAGCGACCTACATCTCCAAGGGTGATGTACTTTTGAGAGCTTTTTAGCAGGTCTGTCATGTCCTTCGGGGGCTCTAGGGTGAGGAAGTTGTGGAATTGGCCTATCTCAGGCCTGAGGTGAAAGTTGTAACAGAGGTGTCATCACTACAGCCATCAAGTAAAGTTAACTCGTCATTGAAGCAGGTGTAACAGCCTATGTGGGCGGGCTCTGAGGCTGGCAGCTCCATGTGTGGGCAGGCTCAAAAGGATACCTTGTGTGGGCTAGCTCAAAGGCTGGCAGGCTACTAGGGGGTTATAGTCCACATCGCCTAGGTGAGGGAAGGATATGTGCGAGTTTGGATCCACATGACACAACGCGTTTTAAAGCCGTGCCAGTAGTTAGGTTGGGCCTAGAGCAGATAATATTGTATCATGCGGATCGGGACGTGACAGAATGGTATCAGAGTCGGACCCAGTCGAAAGTGTGCCAACGAGGACGTTGGGCCCTAAGGGGGTGGATTGTAACACCCTATGTGTGTGGCCTCTGAAGCTAGCAGGCTACCTTGTGTGGGCAAGCTCTGAGGCTGGCAGTTCCATGTGTGGGCGGGCTCAGAAGGGCTACTTTGTATAGACAGGCTCAAAGGCTGGCAGACTACTAGGTGGTATAGTCCCACATCGCCTGGGTGCGGGAAGGATATGTGCGAGTTTGGATACACGACACAATGCGCTTTAAAATCGTGCGGGTACTTAGTTTGGGCCCAGAGCAGACAATATTGTATCATGTGGATCGGGTATTGACAGCGAGTAACATACTCACTCAATGTTTCGTTTAGCTTTTGCTTAAGGCTGAGCAAGTAATGTGGGCCTTTCCTAATCCACTAACTACCAACAAAGTGGCTGATAAACGCTTTGGCCAGCATATGAAACGAGTCAATAGACCTTAGAGAGAGACTGTAAAACCAAGTCAGTGTTGTTTTCTTCAGGCTAGTGGGAAATGTTCGGCACATTACTGCTTTAAATTCTTCTTTCAGCGCCATCACATGATGGTAGTGGCATAGGCGGTCGGATGAGACCGCTATCCCTTTATAGAATTCCATTTTTGGGGGATTTAACTTCTTTGGCAGTGGCGCGTTCATGATCTGATCCATGGACGGGGGACGGTGAGTCTGTACAACACATCCGGAATGGTGGCCACAAGCCGGAGGGGATTTTCTATAATAAGCTTGTCATCCCTAGATATCGGGTTTCCATAACCGTTCCAGTCCCCTGGTTTTTGTCGTCCTTCATCCCTTGACAGCCAGTGAGGACATTGTGACTCTCTTGAACGCGCTCCATGTTCTGTTGTGGGGACATGGTCGTTTTTGCCTCCCTATCATCGCTTCCAGATAGTGGATTCTGTTGAGCAAGCATTTCCACCACCCGAGCAATCTGTTGTACTTGGGCCAAAAGTTGATCCACTTTAGAACTTGTCGTGGCTGCCACCAGCGCGAGAGGTTGGAGTTGTTCTCCCCTTGTTACTGGCACCACTGGAGCTGGTGGTACTGTGGTGGCTTGAGCATTTGAAGACTCAACGATCTCATCATTAGTATGGGATCTTGTGGCTACCATTTTCTCGGACTGTAATAGAGGGGTGTTACTTCTTTTTTCCTTAGGAACTTGTCGTTCTCTACAAACGGTGCCAAACTAATGGATCGATTTTCGTTCTCATTGACCTTGACCTGCAAAAGGAACAAACGTGAGCCAAAGACCACCGTTGTGACAGCCGATGGCACTCCGATGCTAAAGTCAGACAATGCATAGAGAATGGTATATTGCTTGAGATTAGGATTTTGTAGCTTACCTTAGTTCCTCAACCTTGTCCTATATTTATCATGTGACAGTCCTTATTCAGCTATACCTTTGGTGACGTGGTTTAAGGAAATATATATATGTTAGTGATCCATTTCTTGTTGAGAGTTACCCATGCAGAAAAGTTTCCATGCACGACTTATACTCTGATATTTGTTTCCTAACAGGAGTCAACGTCATACTAGCCTACCTGTCTTAGGTCAAACTCCTAGATACTTGCCTCATTTGGTTTTTTAGGCTCTGGGTTTGGCCATTTGATTTATGGGCTGGATATGGTTTGGTTGCTTGGGTCCAATTCCCAAATACGCGCCTCAGTGGGATTGGAGTGATATGGGATTGATTCCCTGCCTCGTGGGTTGGATCAGATTAGGCACTTATTCAGGCCCACTCCACTCCGTTGACGATATTATCATGCCACGTGTCCAAAGTAGATTACTAGACAATTTAGTGTATAATCAATAAGCATAGAATCAATTTGAACCACAACTTCCCGCTTTCCAGTCTCCTTACACATTATTAACCCTTATAATAAAGCAATTAACTCTGATGTATTATTGGAACCCCGACGTATAAAAAATTTGTTTAGCCATCACACAAATACCTTCCGAGTCTTGAATGATTGCTTCCCCTGCCACCAATCCATCTTTCGCTGAACCATTCGTGTTTAGGGCGCACCAATTTACTAGCAGAGGTTGCCAGTATATGACCATCGGCTTCCTAATTATCACTAGTTTGGCCTTTAAACTTAAAGCATAAATAATTCCATTTGGGTCTTTTGATCGAGTCTTTGGGATAAACACCTGAGAAACTAACTTCCCCAAAGAAACTAATTCCAACCCCTTTATCCACCAGTTAGGAAGTATTTTCGAACAACACATAACATTGTCGCATCATTTCTTTAATAAATTTTAAAGCTTCATTCTTCACTTTATATACCAACAACGGGCAAGAATCAATAGAATATTTTCTTTTCATAAACACCAACCACAGAGACTTGGATTGTAATAGATTCCATAGATATTTCAGTCTAAAAGTACGGAGAACCACTCTTAAATCTCTGACATTCAAACATCCTTCTTTGCAAGGATAACTAATACTCGCCCAACTTACCCATTTTTTTACATCTTCCTTCCACGTCTCCCTAAAAAATTAGCAATTAAACCCCAAATATTATCAATCACTTTCAATAGCATACTAGTAGCAGCCAAGGTGTAAATAGGCATCAAGTTTAGAACATGACAGATTAAAATCAGCTTACCTCTGGTAATACCACCGCCAACCGGTTACACTCAATCTTACCAATAATTTTGTACACCACACTATAAAGACTTATAGGGAAAATATCCCCAAAATGAGTTGGGGAATCTACTTTCGGAATTAGAGCTATGAAATTCAATGTAAAAACCCCTGTAATGATCTCCCTGAAATGAAACTTTTGGCTGCTTCCAAAATATTTGTTTTCACTATCTCCCAACATACCTGAAAGAAGCTGGCAATAAATCCATCTCGTCCGAGGGCACTATCCTGAGGAATACTGAACACCGCTTCTCTAACTTCATTCATCTGAGGCATTCTCACAAGATCTTAATTTTATGCCCCCGCGATACATTCAGGAATGCATTCTAAAAATTTCTTGCCTAGTACCTTGAGAGGAGAACATGTGATGCAAAAACTAATTTGCTTATTCTGTAATTTTCCTTTAGTCAAAGATAATTGTTCCATCTTGGAATGTTATTTGTGATATCGCCCTTCTTTTTTGTTTTATCTTGACTGAAGCAAAAAAATATTTATCGCATGCTTCCCCTAAAATATATTTAGTGTATGCTTCCCCTTCATTTATCTCTTTTTCACAATATTTTTGTTTCTAGTAAACTTCTTCTTGTAGCAAATTTTTTTATATTCTGCCTCACATCTATTAAAGTTTACCTTAGCCTGAGTATCTCTGGGATCAAGTAACCAAATTTCCCATATTTTCATTTCCTCCTTAATCATTATCAGATTCGTGAATATGTTTCTCCGAAAAACTTCTGTGTTCCATTTTTTTTAAATCCGCACGCAACATTTTAATTTTAAAAGCCAGGCTATCTAAAGCATCCTTACCATGAACTTTTGCATTCAGGAATTAGCAACAAATCCTACAAAATCAACATGAAGAATCCACATTAACTAAAATCTAAAAGGAGACGTACCTGATTTAGGTGATGAGGGCAACGTTACCACTAGCGACGCATGATCCAAACAGAAAACGTAACAAATGTTCAACTTGTACTAGAAGAACGGATATTGTCCATAAGGAGTTAACCAACACCCTGTCTAACTGAGCCCACACTCGCTCTAAATGACCCCTACTATTACACCACATGAACTTTGGACCCTTATAACCACAATTCATCAACTCATATGTAGATAAACATGAACCAAATTTTAAATTGGCATTCAAAACCGGAGTATTTCCACCCATTTTTTCATCTGAAGAAATTATGACATTAAACTCACCATACACCATCCAATGCAAATTACATGTCTTCCAAATCTTTCCATAGACTTCACCGCTGAAACGGGGTACATTTAGCATAGATGGTTGTGATCGCATAAATAGTTCCCAAATCTTTACAACACAATGCATTGATTGATCTGTGGCTTTTAAAACTTTAAGTTCCAAATTTTGTCCCCAAAGCATCTATTTCATTAGATGCAAAATTTAAAAGATGATTTTTTCCACTAACCTCAACATATCTTGACGATTCAATCTTAGGCAAACGAATTTTATTTTTGGCCAGTAACTTTTTTATTGGATAATTGTAGCTCTGTTTCCATCCCCTTACGTATTCAAAAAAATATTATTGTTCAGTCTCATTAATAACTCTAGCCATCAATTTTCTGGTTTGACATTTCTTTCTTCTTCTTTTTGTTTCCTTTCGGTCACTTATCCTCCTCTGAATAGCCCCTGCTTCAACATTTCGTCTCAGATCATAATGGTCTTCTTCGCCATCCGACTGAGAATAGCCAAGTTGTTTATCAATCAAAGGGAATGTTTCTAACCTCGCACCCATGAGTGTCTCATCGACTCCCACCTGCAATGTCTCATCCCGAATCAGCTCCTTCTCATCGTCAAGATCAAACAAAGATTTTGCCTTCCCCAATATCTCCACAATTGAGAGGTTAGCAATCTAGTATCGAGCCACTTCTCTAATCGACATGGATCCGACATCATTTTTATCCAGCTTCACCACTCGATCAATGCCAGATTTCTCGAAACTCTATCAAGTGTTCTTCTTTGCCAGTTATTTGCACTCTATTATCTCTCAGTTCCTGATTTCTCCCTTGACATAACTTATTACCTTTTTCCACTGAATTTATTTATCCCCAACTGTTCTATATTTTCCTGTTTCTCTTCATTCTTCCATAACTGTTTTTTGTTACACATATCCTTTTTAAAGACCAATGAACCCGCGCTGCTTGTGTAACCAGCTTCTTTCACCTCCTCCTTCAACTTACATTTTTTGGCTTGAAATGCGAAGATTTGCCCACTTCTTTAGTCCTCTTTTCTGCTAATACCACCTCATCTTTAATGTCCTTCTCCTTCTTCGAAAGTTCTTTTTTTTTTTTTGTGCAGATTCTCATCATCATCCACTTCTAGAACTTGAAAGGAGTTATTTTTCAAAATAGTTATTGGCTTCCACATCACTTCCCTTTGTAATGCAGATTGATCACTTAGAACCTCTTCCCCGCGGTTGTTCTTTCTACTACATGGCCCCCCTCCTTGGTTTCTTTGACAACCAATCTGTAAACCTTTTTAACTCCCACACCTTCTGTAGGTTTCACCTCTTGATGTAACACCGATCTTTTATTTTGTTGTTGTGCATTTTTTTCCCGCAGTATAGTTCATTATGACCAATTAATAAGCAATAACCACAATACTTAAAATCTGGGAAAAATAGTTTTTGCCAGAAACCCTTGTCGTCCATGAAATCAATCCACATTTTCAAAGGAAAAAGGGTTGAGATATCAAGTTCCACACACATCCTTGCAACATTCGATATAGTGATCCTTTTTGTGTTGTCATCAATCCTAAAAAAATCCCGAAAGAGTCCCCAAGAAGTTTCAGGATCATCGGGTAAAAAAAACATAGTGGCAACCCTGGCATCTCTACCCAAATAGGTACTTTGATCGGGTCTAGCTTCAGGTTGAAATCTTGATGCCAACGAAACGCTTTGAAGCAACCCTCCTTAATCAAATAAGAGTCTCGAGATAGAACCTTCTTCACTTCAGCTTCAGATTGAAAACGAACCAACACATGCTTGGGGTCTAACAACCCCATTGTAAACTCCCCATAGATTTCCCAAATTTCATGAATTGCTTCCAAAGATGGCCTATAGCTTGAGAACTTTAAAACAATCATGTATTTTTCCATGAATAAATCTCCTCTTCCCACGTCTGATGATGTTAACGAGACTGCGAGACTCCCCTCTTTATTAAATGTCGTGCCTTCCATTGAAGCATCGTCAATAGCTTCTATTTTGATCCTTCTTGAAACTTGCACAAAGGATATGAGAGGCGTAGAGCATGCGATAAGAGCATATTTATGCGAAATTATTGAATTGTTTCTATATATATTTTTGGCTATTTCTTGTTAATTATGGTAATAATGACTATTTTCGTGTTTTTGTAGGTTGCCAATAACAAAATCTCATAAAGAAGCTAAAAGATGCAAATTGGAAATTTAGAAATACTTGTCGTGAAAGGAAATTACACGAAATAGGAAACCTATGGAGAAAATGTATAAAAAAGACAATTCCTGGCTCTCGGGAGACCACCGCTTCCTCAAAACCCTTGCTCGAAACCTCGCGTAATCTCACAGCCATCCTCACTATCACAATCTCTGTCGCAACCACACTCAGCCAACAACCCCCATCACCTTCACACCCATCAATCGAACAACCATCTCGTTTCCATTATTCTAGCCAATCACCAACAGCCCAATCGACCTCCCTGTTGCACAACCATCACCGTCCATCACTCTATCACCTTTACAACTCATCGAACAGCCATCCATCACAGCCCTTCTCCCTCACACCCAATCATCGCCCAACACGACCTCTCTCCTATTGACCTCTCTCCACCATCTCGCTTCCTGATCACCGCCAACCGCCTGCAATCGCCGCCACAATCACTGGTCGCTTGATCGCAACCCTGATTTTCTGATCGCTTGCTCGCCACTTCCTTCTAGTTACACTTTGTCTCTTCTTCAATTTCAGTTTTTCTAATTGTCGAGGGAATGGGCGAGGGAGCCTCTCTCACACGTGCCCGACCTTTGTAAAAATAAAATAAAAAAGGGAAATCTGAATTTCGAGAAAAATTTAAGAGGGAGGGAGGGAACAGTCTCCATCTCCCCAAATACATCTCGACCGAAGCTCGACAAAGAGATTGAAATCACCCTCTCCCCAAACCCATCTCGACACAGAGAAGAGACCGAAGCTTTCCCCAAACCAGACTCGACACAGAGAAGAGAAGAAAAGCATCTAGGGTTTAGACTAGATCTAGGGTTTTTACTTTCTCTAGGGTTGATTTCAGGTGGCGGGTTTCAATATCTAGGGTTTCTAGATCTAGAGAATCAATGAATATGGACTTTGGTGTCTGAGATTTCCTAGTCTTTTATGCATGAATCACTTGAGCAGCGGTGGTGGTCAGAGTGTTCAAGGCCATTTGGTTTAAGAGTAAAACACACACAGAGAAAAAATCATGGCGAAGTCTTCTCTGCTACTAACGCTCATCCTCATCATCTGCTCCGCTTTATCCATCAAAGCCACCTCTCCACCGGGCACGTGCACAACCACCGCCAACAATGAACCAGAATCCAACAATCTCGTGCCGGAGAGGAGGGAGGTTTATGGGGGTGGAAGAATCTTCGATATTAGTCATCAATACACCTCCAATATGCCCTCTTGGGCTTTCACCGAGGGGTTGGGTTAGTTTTTGTGGCTTACCAAGAGTATGAAAAATGGGTTTGAAGCTAATTTTTCTGAGATGAAGATGCCCACACATACTAGGACTCATGTTGATGCACCTGGACATGTTTTCGATCACTATTTCGATGCTGGGTTCGATGTCGTTACCCTTGATCTTGAGGTTTTTAATGGTATTGCTTTCTTCTATCTCATTTGTTGTTGTTATTTTCATTGATTTTAAGTTCACCACCTGTTTGATGAAATTGCACTGTGATGATTTGAAGAAGTTGATTGAATTTGAATTAGGGAAGATTTTAGGATGTGTGATTGGGTTAGAGGATATCCAATATATTAGCACGTATGGATTGCTTAGAAAGAACACATATAGACTGAGATCCTCACTTATCCATTTATGAAAATTGATGATGGGAAAGTGTTTCTTGTGTTTTGGTTAAGGTGGGAAATTATTTTGGGAGTAGTATGTGATACATGAATTAATGATTAGCAATCCACCCTACGGTTATTTACTTAATTTCTTATATACTTACAAAAGTCGACCAGGAATTAAGGATTAGCAATCCACTCTACGGTTATATTCACCAGAAGTGGAAAATGGTTCATGATTCAACAACATTCTGAACTTGAAAATGCTGTACGATTTCCTCTATAGCAGAAGTTGCATAAATTTCTGAACTACACACATTCCATGAGATGGCATATGGAATCCATTTAATGCTACTGACCATTTTGTTTGTACGACTAGAGATTTAGAATGGAAGAGCCAATGAATAGATGCACCACTACAAGATTACCTCGAATTTTTATGCATTATATTTTTATGGGACCAATATAGTTGCTTACATTTTGCTTCTGCAGCTGAAGTTATGAAATCCTTGGATATACCAAAAGGAGTACATCGAGTGTTGTTCAGAACTTTAAACACTGACAGGTATTGCATTCTATCTGCAACCGGTGTTTGGTTCTTCTTGTCATTGCAGACTTATGTGATTATGAGTAAAATGGAATTATGTTGCATTCTTTCCATAGGCATTCCCAGTTCAAGAATTTCAGGTAGAAGTGATTGCATTCCTCACTATGCCATAGAAATACTATTTTTATGTCAGTGTTGCATTTATCCATTTTCGGGATATGTCGGGTTGCCTAATCATGAATATTGAACACTTGTTGGTATAGACTTCACCTGTATGTATAGGGGTATATAGTCTTCCAGAAGTACGCATCCCTAGAAATACATCTTGTTTTAATGTTTTGTAAGATTATATGTTGCTATCCAGGGTTTGAATTGGTGGATGAATTGGTTTCATTTGGTATTATTTTCTTTGGATAAGAAGAGAGCTTATAGGCGACCTGGTCTGGTTGCCTGGTGGCATGCCTGGACCCTCTTAGGCACGTGCGCGTGGATGGTCCTGGGCACGTTCTTGCTCTTCGAAATTTCTGGTGCACTGGGTTTCTGAATTCTAGTTAGTAAATGAACATCCTTCTTTGTTGCTTTGCTTTTTTTGAATTTTCAAAAAAATATTCCTTATTTGTTGCATTGCATTGCTTTTCTGATTTTTTTAAAATGCACGAATGGCATTTAGAGCATACGTTGTGTATCGTGGTCGTAAACCCGAAGTATACCTGAACTGGCCGGGATGTTTATCTGCGGTATCAGAGTATAGCGGTGCTTTGTACAAGGGGTTTATGTCAGTCGCTGAAGCTGAAGAATCATATGAGTTGTGGGTTCGCTCAGAAGCGGCGAGAAAAGATCGAGAGGAATTCAACAACAATAAAGATGTCAAAGTTAACGGTCGTGTTTTTTACGATCAAGCCGGTCTAATCAATGATCAAAGAAATGACACCCAAGGGAACAACGATCCTTGGGCTTTTACGAGGGACTTAATCAACACTTTAATAATAGTAATTATTATCTTAGTTGTGCTATTTATTCTTAAGCTCTTGAGTGAATGATGTAATGATGTGTAATGTAATATGTACATAAATATGTATTATGTGAATATATTTCGTAATCCAATCAAATTTGTGTTTCATATTGTTCTTTAGTGTGTATAGAGTTTTTTTAAAGCTCTACCTGATTACCAACTGTAAAGATTCTCGCAGAATAAAATTTTGATTGGCATTAGGTGAAACATGTGTGCATGTTGTGAAGTTTATGAGTGAGATTCTTATAGAGTACAAGATACAGCATCCATAAACTCACTGTATCCGAAACACTCACATTTGGTTTGTAATCAAATGAATATTGTGTTCAGTAAATACATATCCAGTTGATAAAAAAAACACGTATTGAAAGTCTCTGTCTCTGCATCACCTTCTTCATTGTACTTCATTAACATTTCCTAATTCCATATGTTTACTGAAATGTGATATACTGGTAGGCAGTGACATTTTTGCTTCATTCAATCATATGTTTTGGCAGATACTACCCAATGGGTGCCTTGTTGTCAAGTTTCCTGGGAGATTGGCTTTGAGAGATGCTTGTACTAACTTCTTGGCAGACCCAGCTGAAGTTGAAGCGGTGTCATTTGATACATGTAATGGTCTATTTACTGCAATGAAGTTTGGTTTGTTCGTTGGAAAGAGCATAGGAAGATCGAGGAAGAAGAAAGGCCAGATTTTCTCAGTCCAAGGTGATGGGCAACATCATGATGGTCAGACTAGTGGCAAATGGCTTCAGAATCCTGTCACAAATATGCTTTTTTGTATCCATGCTTAAGGGCATTGTTTACAGATCTAATGATCAATGTGTATATGTGTATATATGTTTATATAGTGACTGCTACTATAATGCACTCTGTAAATATTCTTTTTTATCAACTCAAAAGAATTTATGATATGCACTGGAGTTTCTCTTTATGATATGCACTGGAATTTATGACAGTACTCCGAGTGAAAACCTGTGAAATGGTATAGGAAGGTCGAAGCCATTACATTGTTTAATGTTTAAAGGCAAAGAAAGTTGTGATAGTCACCAATCAGGTTTTCATCTCCCCATAACTCCACAGGTACAATAGCATTTGTCTTCCAATTTTCTCTCGTTTTGGGTATCTAATTCACTTTTTATGGTTTGGGTTCAATCTGAAATTTTGTTTAATAGAGCTCATCTTGTCTCACAAACAAAATCAGATATATATAAGGTTTTATAATGAATAATATGGTTGATCCAAAGTATTAGAAATTTGAGCTGTAGGCTTTGCCATGAGCTGAAATTTTGATAAAATGTGTACTTGTAGATGTCTGATCATTAGATCATTAACAGGTTGTATAGAGTTTTATTAGTTGGGTTTGCCAATTGATATGAGGGATTAACATGCTTAGGATAGCACTCATTCGACATGACCTGAACCGCAGAATCCTGAAGGATTTCATCCCACAGAAACTAGTGACAATGCGGTCTCTCCTGTATTTTGTGATTAATGTATCATTACGAGTTTTAAACGAGTGGGACTAAGACAATTATGTTTTGAGCACCTAAAAACACCCAAATTTCAAGAAAATGGGGGACTGCTAATTAGTAACTTAGGGTCTGGGATTTGGTTTAATTCTTGGAGTTTTCTGACAGCCTTGAAAACAAATAAATAAAGAATATTGATTCGAGATCTATGAGTATGTTCAAGTGGATGTAAAATTTCAGTTTTTGTAATTGTCGAGGGAATGGGCGAGGGAATTGGCAAGGGAATTGGCGAGTTTTTCATGTCCTGTGCTGCATTATACCTATGATTCATAACTTCACAACATGCACACATGTTTCACCTAATGCCAATCAAAATTTGATTCTGTGAGAATCTTTACAGTTGGTAATCAGGCAAAGCTTTACAAAAACTCTATACACACTAAAAAACAATATGAAACACAAATTTGATTGGATTACGAAATATATTCACATAATACATATTTATGTACATATTACATTACACATCATTACATCATTCGCTCAAGAGCTTAAGAATAAATAGCACAACTAAGATAATAATTACTATTATTAAAGTGTTGATTAAGTCCCTCGTAAAAGCCCAAGGATTGTTGTTCCCTTGGGTGTCATTTCTTTCATCATTGACTGGATCGACTTGATCGGCAAAAACACGATCGTTAACTTTGACATCTTCATTGTTGTTGAATAACTCCCGATCTTTTCTCGCCGCTTCTGAGCGAACCCACAACTCATATGATTCTTCAGCTTCAGCGGCTGACATAAACCCCTTGTACAAAGCACGGCTATACCCTGATACCGCAGATAAACATCCCGGCCAGTTCAGGTATACTCCGGGTTTACGACCATGATACACAACGTATGCTCTAAATGCCATTCCTGCATTTAAAAAAATCAGAAAAGCAATGCAATGCAACAAATTAGGAATATTTTTTTGAAAATTCAAAAAAAGCAAAGCAACAAAGAAGGATGTTCATTTACTAACTAGAATTCAGAAACCCAATGCACCAGAAATTTCAAAGAGCAAGAACGTGCCCAGGACCATCCACGCACACGTGCCTAAGAAGGTCCAGGCATGCCACCAGGCAACCAGACCAGGCCGGCTAGAAGCTCTCTTCTTATCCAAAGAAAATAAAACCAAATGAAACCAATTCATCCACCAATTCAAACCCTAGATAGCAACATATAATCTTACAAAACATTAAAACAAGATGTATTTCTAGGGATGTGTACTTCGGGAAGACTATATACCCCTATACATACAGGTGAAGTCTATACCAACAAGTGCTCAATATTCATGATTAGGCAACCCGACATATCCCGAAAATGGATAAATGCAACACTGACATAAAAATAGTATTTTTATGGCATAGTGAGGAATGCAATCACTTCTACCTGAAATTCTTGAACTGGGAATGCCTATGGAAAGAATGCAACAGAACTCCATTTTACTCATAATCACATAAGTCTGCAGTGACAAGAATAACCAAACACCGGTTGCAGATAGAATGCAATACCTGTCAGTGTTTAAAGTTCTGAACAGCACTTGATGTACTCCTTTTGGTATATCCAAGGATTTCATAACTTCAGCTGTAGAAGCAAAATGTAAGCAACTATATTGGTCCCATAAAAATATAATGCATAAAAATTGAGGTAATCTTGTAGTGGTGCATCTGTTCATTGGCTTTTCCATTCTAAATCTCTAGTCGTACAAACAAAATGATCAGTAGCATTAAATGGATTCCATATGCCATCTCATGGAATGTGCATAGTTCAGAAATATATGCAACTTCTGCTATAGAGGAAATCATACAACATTTTCAAGTTCAGAATGTTGTTGAATCATGAACCATTTTCCACTTCTGGTGAATATAACCGTAGAGTGGATTGCTAATCATTAATTCCTGGTCGACTTTTTTAAGTATATAAGAAATTAAGTATATACACTACAAGAAAAATTCTGATTAATAGCGTTTAAAAAACGCTATTGTAGGATACCATAGCGTTTTAGTAAACGCTATGACAGCCGGAGCTATAATAGAAATAGGGGCTATCATAGCATTTTTGAAACGCTATGGTAAGTTGGCCTTTTATAGCGTTTCAGAAACGCTATGATAGAGTCTACGATAGCGTTTTTAAAACGCTATGGTGAACTCTACTATAGCGTATGGTAAGTATACATAAAAATTTTATTTTTATTTTTTGCTATCAAATGACTTTTTATTACATCTTATAAGTTTTATTTCTAGAAAATAAAAATCTAAATGTGCCAAACTTAAACATTTCCATGAATGGAGGCAACGTAATGTAATTAATAAGATAATGTATTACATTGAGTCACAAAATCTATCAAATAATATCTCAAATACAATGACACACACAAACTTAAATATCTCAAATACAAAGAAAGTGGAACAACATCATTGGTCCTCTTCTCTTGAAATTTGCATAGCTCATCCAAAGCTTCAAATATGTCAATGTTAGGCTGGTGAATGGTGCACACTACAGTTCGTCCCGTGTCCACTGTGTTTCTCACTGTTCTCATCACAATTGCTGCTGCTCTAGCGTCAAGTCCAGAGGTTGGCTCGTCCATGAATATAATAGAAGGATTGGCAACTAGCTCAACAGCAATAGTAAGTCTTCCATGGTAATTCGAGTCAGGAAAATACGCTGGATGAGATTTGAGATATGACACAAAGATAGAAGATAGGTTCAAATTAGAAAATCAGAGTGGCAGAATTACTTCTTGATAAATGAGCAAAGTCTTCCATGGTATTTTTGCTATATAAGTGACCTCTAGAAAGTGTCTTTCAGAATGAAACCACAAAAACTAGTTGAAACTGTGTAGTATTGAGCTGTAGGGTTGATTTTGATTTATACCTCTTGACATGATATATCCACCAAGTGCCAGTACCACTAGCAACACGAAGGATCCAAATGCGTTAGCTATAACCATGTCCCTCGACAATGCAGCAACCACTCGAAAGAGCCCAGATGCCATCTGGTCAATCAGTAGTAGAAAGTAGTGTCTAAACAACCTGCAGCAACACAAACTCTATGTCATTGAATTCTTAAAAGGAGAGTCAGTCCAATGTGCAATGACATCAATACAACTGGATTCATAAAGGAGAAGATAGTTGTAATGTAGGTGGAAAACTTTGGATCATTGTAGAAGTCGATCTTAATAAAAAAGATTGCAGTAAAAGATTGTTTAGTGGATGTATTAGGATGGCTACTGGAGCATTCTTTCCTGTCATAAACTACCAATTTAGAAGGCAGTGTTGTTTAATTAAGCCACTCATCTCATAGACAGTGACCTCCTCATGGTGTTTAAGAGGGAATGGAGGAAAGGATATGTGCGAGGAAATATGGATTGGTTCAATGTTAAAACATCGAAAACGTTGAGTTTATAAACATAATCCCAAGTAGAGAGCCTGGGCTTAATGATGACTACCTACCTCCTTTCATATGGCCCTTTGTATGCCCTAGTTGGCCACCATCTCTCTCGTTGTTTGTTTAAGTCGATCGATTACAGAGTGAACAAGCAAGCCAAGTTTATGCATGGGAGAGTTCATGTCTACCTACTCTTTCAAAGATTCATCTATTTCTTTCTTTTGTGTTTATGTTTAGAGGTGAAAGTAGCCAGAAGTTGTTTTTGCATTCACAGGGACCTTCACCAAATAAATTGCAGCCACAACATTTATTATAAGAGCTGCAACTTAACTGTGAGCTGGAACCGGATAAAACTTCTGAATATTGGCATGTACAGAACGACCGTAGCGTACAATTTAGAAGAACAAATCCATAATGAAGAAAATGGTAAAGTACCTAAATAGGATTTCCAGTAACACCATGTATATCAAACAATAAGAATATTAAAACCTGCGTAAAATGCAGCATGCATAAAATGAGCTCTTTTAGGATTTATTCAATACAATGAGCAATCGCGTCAAATTTGAACTGTCTTGAAAAATCAAAATAGTAACATGACATTATAATCTTCAGACTGACCTTAACAACTGAAGCAAAGTTGTGATCCACGACAATGATGTCTTGAGCTTTCCTTAGCAACTTCAGTTCCAGCAATGCCCATGGCAAGACCTACATCTGCCTAAAATCCATGATAAAGTAGAACATAGTAAAGTTAGTAACATACTATTTGATAGGATTTTATCCTAAACATAATTTGGAATTGCTATCAGAACCATATAAAGAAAGGTTTAAAATCTGAGGATAAATTAAAAGTAAATAGTTTCGATACCTTGAAACTCTCCATTTGACTGGCTCTTCCTGTGCTAGCCACTTTATTATTTGCCCAATTTATTATATCTGCATCTGTCATTTCCTTTTTCTGGGAGTGGAACCTCAAGTTCTTCAAGAGTTGAAACATATTAAACCTCATCAACTGCCATAAAAATGCTGAAACAAAACCAAGTTATTCAGCTCAGTTCAAAACAAACAGTTTTAAGAACGAAATTAGATCACTTGTACTGTATAACAACAGTGAGTAATAATTGTTATTCCAGTTTTGCGTCTTCAGAAGCTTGGAAGTAAAATAAAAGAGACGAAAAAAACAGACACCCTGAAGTGATCACCTTAATAATTTGAGAAATCAACCCAAGTACCAGATGTGGCCACAAAAACAAATAAGGTTAGTTTAAAGGCAACCAAGTCAGTAAGAAAATGACATTAATAAAACTCAATTTAGCATCCAAAATTCACTTTGGCTCACCCTTGCTTCTGAGTCTGCTAGTCGATCTACTACAAATAAACCTTCTTTCTGAGTCTGATTTTCCTTGCTGCCTCTCTATTAAAACCCAAATTGGCAACATAAACAAGTTGAAGTATATAACTAATGAATTTGTGAATATCAAAGTGTGAGAAAAATACAACCATGTCTGTTTCAGATAACTCAGGCTTTCCATCTTCAGAGTGACCACCCAGAGCCTGTAAAACCATCTCTTAAAAATATATTCTTAAACATATATACAAAGTAAGTTGGAGACTGAAGTTTCTATAACATCAATTATAACCAATAAATACATTTGGACCACGCATAATCTGTATAACAAATGAGACTCCAGCTGCAACAGTAATCATCAAAACACAAGTCCACACGAGAGATTGAGGCAAAGGAAGGATGGCAGGAAAATACCACTTTTGGTAGCCAAGGCACATCCACTGCCTCTCCTTCCTCAACTTACTTGATGTATTGAGAGAGCCATTTGAAGTCTTCACCATATCCCATCTTCCGAACGATGCTGCACATGAAGACTTCAAGTGGACGGACATTCGAGTCTGTGAGGTTCACCTTCCCCTTACCTGTGGTGAAGTTGGTCAAACCCAAGTGGTAGCGTAGCTCATCTTCTGAAGCTGCATAAGGTATGTCGATCTTGTTCCCAAGAATTAGGAAGGGAACAGTGGCTAGGGACTCATCTGATAGTAGAGCATCTAGCTATTTCTTTGATTCGGCAAACCTTTCCTTGTCATAGGCATCAACCAGATACACCACAGCATCCACCTATAACCATGACAGTAAAAATTGCAAATTTGTAATCAGCAGAGAGAAATACGAATAGAGAAAGTGGGTACAGAAATACTACCAATTCATTTAGTTGCCTAGAGTAGAAAATCATAGTCTTTCTTACTACAAAGTAATAAGGAGCAGGATGTTAAAGCTTAAAACTAGTGCAGAAAGCACTGAAATAATTTACAAGGTATGGAGGGATGCGGGACAGACAATAGAGATCCATTCCTTACAGTCAAATTAATCAAGAATCCTTCATTTGGATTATCAATATTCAAAAGATTGGAAGAAGAATGACACTTGAAAAACTGGAGATACATGAAAACTCAAAGAATAAACAAAACAATAAGAATCGAAGATAAGATAATTAAGTCAACAAAAAGTGGCATATTATTCAGTTATAAATGGATGCAGGTAAAAGCATATAAAAAAAAAAGTTTTAAAAACGTTTTCCAATGAAATAATAGAGCATGGAATAAGTTACAGACAGAACAAGGAATTTTCATGCATAGAAAAAAAGGACTATGCAAGTATATTCATGAGGCGTAGGCTCTCTAACAGTATATGTTTCAACATGCTTTGTGTTTAAGAACTGTTTTGGTAATACAAAACCTCAATCAAGCACGCTGCTCCTTCACCATCCCATGCTATGGATTTTGCAAGACCCTGCATTACCTGTACAAAAAGAGGTAAGGTAAATAGCTTTCATCGGTCACATCTCATCGACTACAGTGTCGAAATCAATTACATAAGGTTTCAGTAGAAACTCAGAGCTTTCTGATATAAAACATATTTGAGCTTAAACCCCACTTCTAATTCTGACAATGCCTAAAGAAAGTTGCTAATATGCAGAACTCACAGCATCAAGGCATGCTTGAAGCTGTCTTGCTTCATGACTGTCCAAAGAAGATATCCTGCATCATGCAACTCGGAGTGTGAGTTATGAATTACTTCAATGGTATCTGATCATTCTAAATGTTAGAACTTAATAATGAATAAATACAGGCTCATCTATTCAGAAACAACTCAAGTTGAAGCTCAAAATCTTCTTGAAGCATTGGAATTCTAAAGTCTTTGGCAATCTCCAGTTTTTGATATGGAAAGACCTTAGAAAAGTGACTCAAATACAGGACAAGATTAAAAGTGGAACTAAAGAAAAGTAAACGCAAAAAAAAAAATGGACTCACCTGCATTTTGCTGCGGATTGATGCCTACACCATCTGTGCACATAAATAAACAAATGAGTTTAGCCACAGCATAGGCAAAAACAAAGACTAAATTCAAATATCTTTTATGATGTCTAGAAAATAAATTACCATGTCTAGAACCTCCTTCCTCGTATTTGCAAGCCAAGAGCATGGCTATCACTCCAACCAACTGCAGCCTCTTTCTATCCACTGTCTGACGCTACAAAAAAGTGTCAATTAGATTGACTGTGAGGTAAAGAGTCTAATCCATGAGCTCTTACTTTTGGTGTACCTGTTAGTTCATTCAAAGAAGTCAAAAATGGAACATTAGTACTAACTACAATGCTCTCAAGGTTAAAATAACACTAACATACATTTTAAGATATACTATGGTAGGCTACTTCTTCGTAGTTTAGGATTATGCCCAGTATGTTACTCATGTTGAAATTTTCACAGGTATGTTTTTTCATTGATGGATGAATCTGCATTCCTTTTATCATGTCTCATATATCTCAAAAAGGTAACAATGTAAGAACTTTATAACAAACTAAAATAAACCTCAAATTTCGCACCATTCATGACATTTTCAAGATACGATTCCAATATAAACACTTCCAGTTCAGATCATTTCACGGAAAAGTGAATCAAACTAAAATAAACCTCAAATTTTGCCATGAGCTCTATTTAACTAAGTAGGGTCATTAGTCTATGAGAACGTGATTGTCTGGGAGAGAAGCTTTCTCGACTTTCTTATGATAAGTCTACCAATTGTTTCCACTACATCATGTCAAATCAGCAAATGCACCCAGTTCATTGCATCAAGGGAACGATAATAGTTTATGCATGAAATTGTAATACATGTGAACATACCTAAACCACATGCTGCAACATTTGTAGTTGTCATTATTGGACTCTTTCCAGCCTAAAACTCTGAGAGAACCCAATCCCTCTCTGCTTGACTCTTATCTCCATGGATTGGGAGGGCAAGCCATGACTTCGTCTGATACAGAAATATCATATTTAAACCAAAGTGATATAAAGGCAATGGATCATAAGAATTCCACCCATTCTTCTATTCGAAGCCTATGAAAGTGTTTTCCATGTGAAAGTCACCTTTTAAGGTTTTCTTGAAAGATCATCTACATCACCTAGTTACAGAGTTTCATACAAGTTTATCTTAGACTACTAAGCAAGATATGTTAAGCTCCTCATAAGGATTTTATAAGTGATAAATACTAGAATTTCTTAATGCAGTGATGGTCATAAATGTTTAGAGAAATCAGAAGCTTTTATATACATCAGATGCTATTTGCATAGGCAAAACTTGGCAAAAGGGGTGGTATCGGTAGTACAATGAAAAAAGAGCTGCCCTATTTACACAGCAGAAATGACATGAAGCTTGATCAACTTATTTCAGAATTCAGAATTCCTAAAAACTATTAATGGAATAGGAACAGTCGACACAGCAGATAAAGCTAAAGCCATTTGTAATCCTATACAATACTTCACTAACAACATGAGACCATATGAACCTTGTACGAGTCACCAATCTATTTAAGGTTATATCTGAACTAATATGGAAGTTCTCACAAACCTCACGAGTTCCTAACTGATCCAGTCGGTAAGATCCATGCATTCTCAACAGTTCCACCTGCAAAATAAAAGAACTTCCAGTGGTATATTCTACAAAGAATTTATTTTTTTCTAAATTTAATCATAGAGCAATAAGAATCAACCATTTGAAGCTAGAGAATTCCTTACCACAGTATCAAGCCAACCAACTGAAAGTGCTGATGATATCCCTTCCCAGTATTTGGAATCATCTTCAACTGCCTGCGTATGAAATTATTCTGTTCTTAATAAAATAAGCTTCGTTAATATTTCTTCATTCAGTTTAAGACCAATATGATGATATGGAAATCAAGAAAAAGAATCTAGCCATGTCAACTTCCAACATGGTAATATTTCAAAAACCAAAACTTTTTTACTATGCAGGCAAAATTTCAGGATTGTCATCATGGGAACTGTAATGTACAGATTACTGCAGGAAATGAAAAAAAAAATTTACGGTTTTTATAGTTAGACAAATAAACCAAAAATTTCTTAGGAATAGAAAAGCATAAAATCAAGTAATCGCAATTGTATATCAACATCTTGAGACTGAAATCACTGCTCACTATACCTGTAAATTGTGAAGTTCTGTTTGTAAATTCATAAGCCTTGAATGCACTGTCGTTGTTGAGGTGGACAGGAGACTATCATAATCCTGCACAGAATGATAGATTGATGAAGGGAACAATGATAATTTCAAATGCTGAAGGATACCATAATAGTTTTTTATTTTTATTTCAAATGCAAAGCCACTATAGCACTTGCATTCTTCAAAGCACCAACTGCAGCAGGCAGCAGGCTCCACACAGCAGAGTTACTAAAACAACATGTTCAGACCTGAGACAAACCTGAGACAACATGCTGCATACAACAATATAAAGCTATCATAAGCAGAAGGGAAAGACACAAGCAGAGTTACCAAAAAGGATATTACCAACCATATTTTCCATTGAAAAAAAAATTTGTTTGACACTCTGTGCAACTCATTATCAGAATACTTGAGTATTATTCATGGTTCTTCCCAACTCTTCTTCCCGGCTAGAATCCAAACTGTTGCATGCTAACACTAATCAAAGGATAGTGGATGAACATAACTGAAGGAATGAAAGTTGAACATGAATTTTGATCACGTGGCTCAATTCAAGTCATTTATATTTTATAGGGTCGCCAAACATTTCAGCCAAGACATCCTAGAATTTTGCCAGAACAAAACAAAGCAAGGTGGAAAATAGTTGAACAAGCACAAGCTGATATGGAATGTATCACTAGAAATTACAGTCTAAGGAGTGTATTTTAGATTAAAAATTGTTCAATTTTCAGCCTATTAGTTTTATAGGATGTGTATAAGATTGTGGCTAAGAATTTTCATCAAAAGCACTTGAGGGCCCATTCCTCAATGCATAAGCCATACATGCATCAACTGTCCCATCATAAATATGTGATTTTTTATCCATGAACCCTCATACTCAAACGTAACCCAATTCTAGGATCCATAAATATATTTTACAATATGAAAATATGAGAAAATCCAAAGAATTTAAGGCAGTTTAAGAACTGGAAAAAGTGAAATACCCAATCAACATGTGACTCGAATGTGGTAGAGCAGGTAGCAGAATCTTCAGCCAATGCCCATCTTTTCAGAGTTCCATCTCGGCTTCCAGTGAATAAGTAGTCACAATTGTTAGGTGCAGATGATTTCAAAACAGCCAAGCAATTTATTCCTGCACAATGCTGTACATGACATGAAAGCATAGTAAAACAAATGTTATACAAGCATAATGGGATCAGTATAAATGGCAACTGCCTATACAATTAAGTTTTGCCAAATCAGTAAGGGACATAAAGTCAATAACTAACGAGTAAATTTGTCTACTACCCCGACATAAAGTCAATGACTGGTAAATTTGTCTAGTACAGTAGTACCCCACTCTCCTCTCTTGCACATAGTGGTTGAGAAAAGTAACATAACAGTCTCAACTGTGATCTAGAAGAGTTTGAAAATTAATTGTATATTGTTTTTCAATAGCTCTACCGATGATGATGCATCAAACTTGTCACCCATATCCAACTTGTCCTTAACTACTTAAACAAGTTCCTCCTAAGGTGTATGTCCCATATCCAACTAGTCACCCAGCCATGCATCAAACTCTAAAATTTCCCTTACTTCCTAGATGATGTATCCTACACCTGTAGCTGAGCATTCATGATGCACCTAAATTTTATTTGGGTATTGAAACACAATGGTTATTGAAACAGAAGAAAATAATGACTGTATACTGAGCATAATAAGCGTTCACTCTGATTTGTGAAAGATACGGTCAAAGACTACCAAATCTTTGTTCCAATTTCAATATCTTTAACAAAACTAAACTACAATCTCTATCACAGTATTTGTCTGTGTAGATATTTATATTTCTCCCTGTCTGGTTTGCCTTGCCTCTGACTCACTTTTTATAAGATAGTTCAGTTTTCCTTTTTATAGTCTACTATTTTTTTTTTTTTGGTCTATGTCTCTGTGTGTGGATACATGATATGAAATTCCTTAATGGGTGTGTTGGCACTCACATTCCTTGTTCATATTGCAATGAATAAAACTTGTTGACATAAATAGATTTTATGCTTTTGTTGTAGCTTTAAACATTTATGAGCAACATTTTAAGATTTATGCGGTGCATCAAGGCCTAATTGACTTAAATACATGTAAAAGAAACGAGTTTTGTAAACATTTAAAAGTAAGACACAAATCTTACTAAAACTATCTAAATTAACCTACTAATACTAAAATAAAACAAATTGCAGTACATAAGAAAAACTGCAACGCATCTGACACATGAGCCTCTGTGTTCAAATACTTTCTGTATTTCCTGATTGATATCCATGTGCACTTGCATACATAACTTTGTGTTGTTGCATTGAAGAATCGCTCAGTAATTTTAATACATAATTTATACGGAAAAAATCTCCAAATCTTGGATTGAAAAGTTTGTGGCATGATGGTGAGAAACATTTTAACAAAATACCTAACAAGCTGTTTGTTTAAATAATGCCCAACAAACCCATGGACAGCTACTAATTGGTCATACCGTACCCTTTCTTAACATGTTTCAGAAGAAGTAGAATTCAAAATGTTAAACCAAAGGAACAGTCTTGTTATTTAAACCATGCATCAAGTGCATTGTTGAAAGGTGTTTTGTTTTGGGTATTTTATTACTATTTGGTATGAATATGTGTCACTTAATCGTTGTTGTGTAACTCATTTCATGGAGAAATAGCTGAATTGGAAATCAAATTAATACTCTAATAAGGAAATCAAAGAGGAAATCAAATTAATAGCTGAATTGGAAATAACTCATTTCAACCAAATTAATACTCTAATAAGGAAATCAAAGAGGAAAAAGAAAAAATTTCAAATCCAGAATTACCTATCTCAAAAATTGATCCTTCAATCAACCAAAACTGATTCAAAGACTGATCCTTCAAAGCCTTCCAAAGACTTCCACAATTACTTCGTAAACTGATACAAAAACTGATACAAATTACTTCATAAACTGATACAAATTAAAAATCGTTAGGGTTTGCGGTGAAAGCAAAGCAGGAGAGAGTGAGTGTGTTGAGAATCAGATACCGACCTGAAACGGAGAGCGAGAGCACGTACGGTGAGAAGTAGAGCACGTTGGAGAGGGAGAAACAGAACGGAGAGGGAGAGCTATCGGAGAGGGACAGCAGAATGGAGAGGGAGAGGGAGAGCGATCGGAGAGGGACAACAGAATGGAGAGGGAGAGAGAGATGAGAGCAGTCAGAGAGGGAGACACATCGAGAAGGAGAGCAACTCTTCCTTCCTTCTTCTTTGTTTTGCTTCTTTTTTTTTTTTCCATTCGAGCGGGATTCTTGGCGCCCTGCGAATTGCAAGTCCCGCCTACACCTTTCATAGCATTTTACAAATGCACAAATCAATTTGGCCATTGATAGCATTTAACAACTTTTTATAGCATTTTACAAAGTTTGCAAAGCATTTTGGTCACATTGAACAAATTAGGTTTTGACTTTTCATAGCACTTTATGGAAAAACGCTATGGTCATATGCTATTAATGACCATTTGTGTTGTAGTGATATAACGGTAGAGTGGATTGCTAATCATTAATTCTTGTATCACATACTACTCCCAAAACAAATTCCCACCTTAACCAAAACACAAGCAACACTTTCCCATCATCAATTTTCATAAATGGATAAGTGAGGATCTCACTCTATATGTGTTCTTTCTAAGCAATCCATACGTGCTAATATATCGGATATCCTCTAACCCAATCACACATCCTAAATCTTCCCTAATTCCAATTCAATCAACTTCTTCAAATCATCACAGTGCAATTTCATCAAACAGGTGGTGAACTTAAAATCAATGAAAATAACAATGACAAATGAGATAGAAGAAAGCAATACCATTAAGAATCTCAAGATAAAGGGTATCGACATCGAACCCAGCATCGAAATAGTGATCGAAAACGTGTCCAGGTGCATCAACATGAGTCCCAGTATGTGTGGGCATCTTCATCTCAAAAAAATTAGCTTCAGACCCATTTTTCATACTCTTGGTAAGCCACAAAAACTGACCCAACCCCTCGGTGGAAGCCCATGAGGGCATATTGGCGGTGTATTGATGACTAATATCGAAGATTCTTCCACCCCCATAAACCTCCCTCCTCTCCGGCACAAGATTGTTGGATTCTAGTTCGTTGGCGGTGGCTGTGCACGTGCCCAGTGGAGATGTGGCTTTGATGGATAAAGCGGAGCAGATGATGAGGGTGAGCGTTAGTAGCAAAGAAGACTTCGCCATGATTGGTTCTCTGTGTGTGTTTTACTCTTAAACCAAATGGCCTTGAACACTCTGACCACCACCGCTGCTCAAGTGATTCATGCTTAAAAGACTAGGAAATCTCAGACACCAAAGTCCATATTCATTGATTATCTAGATCTAGAAACCCTAGATCTAAAAACCCGCCACCTGAAATCAACCCTAGATAAAGTAGAAACCCTAGATCTAGTCTAAACCCTATATGCTTCTCTTATCTTCTCTATGTCGAGTCTGGTTTGGGGAGAGCTTCGGTCTTATTTGTGTTTGGGGAGAGCTTCGGTCTATTCTTTATGTCGAGATGGGTTTGGGGAGAAGGTGATTTCGGTCTCTCTGTCGAGCTTCGGTCAAGATGGGTTTGGGGAGAGGGTGATGGCGGTCTCTTCTCTGTGTCGAGATGTATTTGGGGAGAGGGAGACTGTTCCCTCCCTCCCTCTTAAATTTCTCTCAAAATTTAGATTTCCCTCTTTTTTTTTTCTTTTTTTTTTACAAAGCTCGAGCACGTGCGATGGAGGCTCCTTCGCCAAGCCCCTCGCCCATTCCCTCGACAATTAGAAAAACTGCTTCAATTTACATCCAAAAAGAAGAGGAGTAGATCAAATAGAAGGGATGGTTTTCTTCACTCCGCTATCCACACCCAATCAATTACTTTCCCTACCACGGATTAGGCGATAGTGTTTATTCTCATCCCTTTCCTTATTTAGTTTGATATTTGATTATGGATTGTTTTAAACATGATTAATATGTCTAGCTAAACCTCTTTCAGCTAGGGGTGGATTCAAATCCCTGAACATATGTTTTGTAAATTAGTTGAATTCAATTTTTCCTTGCTGATTAGTGATTGTGTTTTGCTTACATGCTTTATAGAGAACTTTACTTTGTATCTTTGTTAAGATGGCCAACTTAGTAAGCATGTTACGATTTGATGCTAGAATATCGGAGAGTTTCACCTAATCGTTATAATCCTATATTCGCAAGTAGTAAATACCAAAGAATGTTAGTAAGGTTAAGTAAATCCTAGGTTTAGAACAAGATGTTGATCATACTTGTAATTGCCTAGTCAATGTTCATATTTTCCCTTGAAATTAATGATCTTCGATTGTTATTCGAACTTGTGATTCCTTATTAGATAACATGAAAATAGTGCTTAGTTTAATTCAACGAATATGGAAAAAATTTAAGGTTAATGCAGTGCAGTCACAGTTAATCTTGAGCATTGTCCTAAATGATTTAGTAAGGGATTTTTGGAGTTTAGCTCATGAGCATATGTTTGGTGTGTGGAGATAAACTCATAGCTAATTTTTCATCATCTACTTCTCAAGTTGTAATTAGTCTTACAGTAATCTTCTTAGTTATTTTCTAAGTTTAAAACTAAGAAAATAAATCCAACCCCCCAACATTATTTTATTTAACTTGTTAGTTGTCTTTTAGTTACCGTTAGTGTTAGTTAGCAAGCCCACTAATCCTCAGTCTAGAACGATCCTTACTTATTCTTTACTACGACTATAAAGCAGGGTATTAAGTTGTGTGCTAGTAAAATAGTGCATCAATTTTTTGCTTTTGTCGGGGATTAGTAAAATTGCTAATTACTTCATTAGTTATCTTAGTTTATTTTATTAATTTTTTTCTTTTTTATTAATTTATTTTATGTCTTTATCTTAGATACTAGTTCATGCGCAATTAAAGATCTGGTTAGAACTTATTAGAGTACGATCTAGAGCCTGAGAGAACATTTGGAGATGAAGGTGAAAAACACAAGAATTACAGACATCTAGCTCTGAATCTGAATCAAAAGAGCTCGACATGGCAGACAACAGGTCAATTAGGGAACTTTTGGCATCCATCTTGGACAATGTCGCACCCATGTGCATTCAATATCCAATAGCAATGCAGAGCAAGACAGAGTCATTCAATGCATATAGATCACACCCCAACTCTATTAAATCACATTATGCTCATATCTCTCCTACTGGTGAGGTAGTTGTGACTCGTATTATTTATAGAAATTGTATTCTCAAAGTATGAGGCAATGAATTATCAGTTGATTTCTTACCTTTAGATATACATGATTTTGATGTGATTCTGGGGATGGATTGGTTGTCTTCCTATCATGCGTCTATTAATTAATTTTTCAACGAAATCATGTTTTAGATATCAGGGGAATCACCATTTGGTTTCAGTAAGGAACGCAGTATTACTCCAGGTTGTCTTATTTGTGATATGAAAGCAAGAAAATTATTGAAGAGATGATATCAGGGTTACTTAGCACATATTGTAGACACTGGGACAAATGGTGTACAGTTGGCAAAGATACATGTTATATGTGAGTTTGTCGATGTGCTTCCAGATGAGTTGTCAGGTCTACCAGTAGACAGAGATATTGAGTTTACTATTGAATTGCTTCTGGGTACACAAACTATTTCCATTGCACCTTATCGGATGGCTCCTTTGGAACTAAAGGAATAATAAATTCAGCTATAAGACTTACTTGATAGAGGATTTATTAGGCCCAGTCTTTCACTATGAGGAGCTCCGTATTATTTGTAAAGAATAAAGATTGCACTAGGAGGTTGTGTATTGAATACCGGCAACTCAATAGGGTGACTGTTAGAAACAAGTATCATTTACCTCATATTGGTGATTTGTTTGATCAGTTACAAGGAGCAAGAGTTTTCTTAAAGATTGATTTTAGATTTGGATACCATCAGTTGAAAGTTAAAGATAGTGATATTCTCAAGACTGTTTTTCGTACGAGATATGACCATTATGAGTTCTTGGTAATGTCTTTTGGTCTGACCAATGTTCTCGCAGCTTTCATCAACTTGATGAATCGAGTATTTCAAGCTTATCTTGATTCCTTTGTGATAGTTTTCATTGATGATATTTTAATTTGTTGACAAAGTGAAGAACAACATAAGGAACATTTGTACACTATATTGTAGACTTTGAGGAAGAAGCAATTATATTGTAGACTTTCAAGATATGGCATTTTTGTTGACTCTAAGAAGATTGAAGCAGTTGTGAACTGGGAGAGGCCAACTAATGTTAATGAAATTCTAAGCTTCTTGGGTCTAGCTGGGTATTATCATTGTTTTGTCCAAGGTTTTTCTTCTGTTGCTATGCCTTTGACATAGCTAACCAGGAAAGGGGTAAGGTTTGAATGGACAGATAAATGTGAACAAAGTTTCAAAGAATTAAATAGCAGAGAGCACCCGTGTTAGCTATTCCTTTTGGAAATGGAAGTTTTGTGGTTTATAGTGATGCATCTCTTCATGGTTTAGGATGTGTATTAATGTAGCATGGGAGGATTATCGCTTATGCATCCAGACAATTGAAAACTCATGAGCGTAATTATCCTACACATGATCTTGAGCTGGCTGTTATTATCCTTGCATTGAAGATATGGAGATATTATCTTTACGATGAGACGTTTGAAATTTATGTTGATCACAAGAGTTTGAAATATATATTCACACAGAAAGAGTTCAATTTGAGACTGCGAAGATGGATGGAGTTGATTGAAGACTATGATTGTGCAATTCACTATCATCCAGGAAAAGCTAATGTGGTAGTTGATGCGTTGAGAAAATCGTCGGGAAGTTTAGCACACTTTCGAGCTATTCGGCAGTGGAAATGACACAGCTTTATTGGCTACACTTATTTTGAGGCCAATGCTAGTTGAGAAAATTCTAGAGGCTCAAGAATGAAGTAGAAAATGGCTTCCAATCAGATATTATTGTTAGAAATGACAATGTATTAATGTTTGAGACTCGTTTATGTGTTCCGTATGATGATAATTTGAAAAGAGAGATTCTGGAGTTAACTCATAGTTCAACTTATGTTATGCACCCAGGTAGTACTAAGATGTATCGTGATTGACGTGGCCACTATTGGTAGATGGGAATTGATGCAGTCATTTTCGCTCCCTATTTTGGCCCAGTCCTGTTGACCTGCACTAGTAACGCACATGAGCCATGGACCACCGTTGTGGTGGCCGATGGCAATCCGATGTTAAAGTTAGATAGGGATATGAGGAAGGTGTAGTACTGTAAATGGGTAATTTGTAGTGTATCTTAGCTTACCAACCTCATGTCTTATTTATAGTGCATGAGTCCTGGTTCTACCAGGCAATCGAAGGTGTAGTTTAGGAAGGAGATCTTCATGGAAATCCTTCTCTACTTAGGTGTCGTGTTGTAAAAGGGAAGTTCCTTGTTAGCACTGTGTTCCTAGATACGCAGGAGATAGTTTCCTACCTGAGGGTAATCCGTAAGAGAAAGTTTCCATGTGTGATATGTACTCTAGTATTTGCTTCCTAGTTAGAAGCAGAAAGCTGTTGTAATTGCTTGTTCGAAGCTGATCCTCGAGATACTTGCTTAATAGGGCTTACGGGTATTGACGATAGCTATGAGATGTGTGGGCTTAGCAAGCTGTAAGAGTTTGGGTCCATTTGGCGAACTGCGTTGGGAGGGCTTAGAATCGCTTGGGCCGAATCAGAGTTGGGCTGACGTTGGGGCCCTTAATTCTTCGAGATCATCATGATACGTGTATGGCTCGAGGATTTGACCGTTTTGGTGTATCATCAGCTACTCCCTCCGAATAAGTGGGGCGCTTTGTCGGTCCACTGACTTTTTGAAAAAGTAATTGTACCGTCGTGATCATTGAACTCGAAGCGCTTGTCTCGAGTAACGCATAATATTAATGGGTATGTGACTGCTCAAGAAGGGAAGGTGCGATTTGTCTTCTCTATAAATATTTGCTGCTTCGAGGAGGATTTTTTCATTCTTATTTGTGTTGTTCCTTCAAGCAATAGTGTTGTTGTAAAGTTCAATTTATTCTTGCGATCAATGGCAAATAATTTGGAACTTTCTTCCAAGGATCCGTTGTCCTTCACTTGCCTCAAGCTCTTCGAGGGTAGCCTGGTTGATGAAACCGAGTTAATCAGGCTTCGAAGTTTATACTGTATCCCAAGAGATTTGGAAATTGTTCCCGCGTTTGGAGATTTGGTTCCCACTACACCCCCTCAGAGGTACATAAGTATGCACCAAGGTTTGTTTGAGTCAGGGCTCCAATTTCCAGTGCCAGATGACGTTTGGAGTTTCTTTCTTTCTGCATGCCTCCCGCTCGCCAAAAACTTGATGGAGATTTTATTAACCTAAATTATTAAGTTAATAAACCCTATTTGTAATACCGCAAGTGCATGGTTGTCTAACTGGTAGACAGTGGCAAATACGGGTCGATCCCACGAGGATTGACGAGACAGTAAAATGCTAAGACTTATTTGAACTAATTTAGAGTTGGGGGTTACAGCAGATGTAAATTACTAAATTAAGAAAATTAAATTGACAACTAAAATTAAACTGATAAGATGATATGAGAGTGAACCAAGACATCGAATCCACCACAGGTTCTTCGAGATTTGTGTAATCCAAATTATTGTTTTCAAGAATCAACACGACTAACCTAAAGATTAATCTAAGTTTGCAATTGATTTCAGCAAATGCATAAACCCCTAGCATTGCATGTCTTTTTACGGCACACACAATCACAGGTTTATTTTAACTAATTCTAAACCCCTAGCATTGCATGTCTTCTTACGGCACACACAATCACAGATTCAGATTAATTGATTAAAGCAGGCTTTGAATATCAATAAAGGGAATTTCTAACTACCGATTAGTCTAGATAATTATTCCGGATATAATCGATGAAAGCAAATTATTGTAATTCAGAAATCAATTGTGTTTAACATTCAAACATAAAGAAAACAATAAATTTAGATATGACAAACTCTAGGAAACCCTGTGGTTTCATCTTCGCCTCGGCGCGGGGTCTAGAAGATCATGGTGGTAGTGGTCTAAGCATCAGTGGAATCCATCTCAACACAAACACGCATCCCGAGAAATAGTTGCAAATGTATTGTGGGGACTCGAACATAAGTTGGGTGCGAATAACCTGAGTTGAAACAGTGACTGTGCGGTGGTACATAGCAGAACTGCAGGGTGCAAATAACTGACTGATTTGAAAATCAGTTGGTTCCCGCCAGAAATCATGCGCTTTCACTGCGTCGTCATCTCCAACGAGCCGCGCCTTGCGTTGCTCTGATCCAAGCGTCTCCGTTCTTATTCGTCTGTGTCGTCCTGCTCCGGAACCTGCAAGCAAGAGAGAAAGATGAAGGAAGGGTGAGAGAAAGAGGGAACGAAAAGAGAAACTAGGGAGGAGCTCGTGTTGCTCCTCTCTGTTGCGTCTCTCTTCTGTGACGGGAACGGGAGAGAGAAAGATGGATGAGGGAGAAAAGGGAACAAGGAGAGAGGAAAAGAGAGAGGTTGCAACGAGATAGAGGGAACGAAGAGATGGTGATGGGGCTCTGTCGCGAGATGGAACAGGGCGGTGATGTGGGTCTGTGACTCGGTCGCGAGGGAAAGGGAGGTGATGAACCGTCGTGGTGGTCGGTGGTGTTGTGTTGGCTGCGAGCTCTGTCTCGTGATGGTGAACACTGATAGGTAGAGAAACAGGGATGGTGGTGACGTGCAAAACAGGGAGGTGCTCCCTGTTTTGTGCGCGAGGACGTGAGAAATATGATGAGGATGTGTTGGATGGTGGTCGGAGTTGTTATGGTGGTTCGTTAGTGGCGAGAGACGAATGTCTCTATGTCTCTGCCGAGGAGGAGAGGAGAGGCGTGGTGGCTGGAAAAAGGAGAGAAAAAGCAAGAAAAAAAAACAGCCAAAGGAGAAATCCCAAATTCTAAATAGGTTTTCTCTATTCTTCTATGTTGGGTTTGGGCTTTAGGTTAACTTTCGGACTTGGGCTTAGGTTAAATTATGTGGACCTAGGTTTGTTTGGGTTAGGTTTAGACATGTGACCCACTACTTTGTACCACCATTAGAATCAATCAATTTATTGTTCCTTAAATTGTCGCCTTAATGCGATTTCATCGTTCACGCTCAAATTCCTACAAAAACATTAAAATGAAATAATTAGAATAAAATATACTATTTGAAACAGTAACATATATAAATTAATGGATATATTATGTAATAATTAAGTGGATATCAATGGTTCCGAGCGGGTTTAAGATTCTGTTTGCGATGTTTCTGAGGCCACATGATGCTGGTCTTCGTTTGACCACGACGGTGATTCATCACATGATCACCGCTCTGTTGGACCTAGGGGTCTCTACATATTGAACTGCTTTGTTTGCCTGCACTTGGAGGCGGATAGCGCCGAGCCTTGGGAGAAGCATTGGTTTTTGGCTTTTGTGGATTTTTCATACTTCAAGCTTGGGAATCGTAGAGTTTCCCGATACTTCCAGTTTGATATCCGTGAGTTTTTTTTTTTTTTTTTTGTTGTTGGCTCATATATTTTTGTATTCCAGATGCGACGTTGGTTTTGATGTCACTCCTCTGTTTCAGGAATGTTTGTTGTTTTGTCTCTTACTGAAGAGGATAGAAAGGGAATTCTTCAAGCTCCCTTTGATGTCCGTTGAGGAGGTCGTAATGCCAGGTAAGGTTGTGCGCAGCGAGTCACTGCGGTGTTCTCACGACGCCCACGCCATTCCGGGTTCACCAGCTGAAGGGGTTGTTATTCGTCGTTCGAGGAACAGAAGTCTGGCTTTGCCTAGCTCGACTAGGCTTGTTGAATTGGGGGCGAACGTACCTCCTGTCGTTGTCCCGAGGAGGAGGCAACCCTCTGACCGTGCGGCTTCTCCCCTTGTGTTGTCGCACTCTGCACAGGCAGCGACCTCGGGTGGTCGTTGCTCACTTCTTGACGCTTCCAATCCCGTTGTTGACTTAGAGGGGGAGGACATTGAATCACATGTTGATGCTTCATGTTACTTTGGTCCCGAGATGGTCATTCATGCCTCTGAGCCGCACAATCTTGTCGTTCTACATCCCGAAGCCCGCGGGCGAGTTCTTGCTTTGGAGAAAGCCTTTGCGGACATGCGGATGTCATACTGAGATGCCCTCTACCGAGTGGACTCCTTGACTGATCAGCTGCAGAGTTCTGGTACTGCCGCAAACTTGGGGGTCGTGAGGGCCGCGATTTTTGCCCATGAAGCAGAGTTTGCGGGCATAAGATGTCAACTAAGGGTGAACTAGAGCACCTAGATGCAGCCGTGGACAGATAGTCGTCCGACCTGGAGGCCCAAAAAACCAAAAAAAATGGGCGGAGACAGAATGGGCCTTCGAGCGACGACAGCTGAAAAATGCAGTTGACAAGGGGCTCCGCGACATTCGTGAGGCGGAGCACTTGTATTCGGACAAGCGTTCGCATTATGCTGCTTTGGTAGGTGCGGTGGATTTTGACATGTCGGGAAGGAGGTCGTTAATCTCGTCAGTGGACATTCGAGGCGGGTTTGAGCTTCTGGAGTTGATCAGCGACCTTGATTTTGTCTGCTATAGGAGGGTTGCTTTCGGACCAATTTCTCAAGGGGAGGGTTCAGACTCCACAAGACTAGCTGCAGAGGAGGTTGTCTCCCCTTAACATAGTTGTAACGTTCTTCCCAGGAAATTTTTTTTTTTTTACCTTTTTAATGAAAGTATTGTTTTGTCCTTTAATGTCAAGTTTTCTTTAGAAGCTTTGTAGATCATAAAATTTGTACTACTAGGTAGAGCACCTATTTTTGTCAGTCAAAGTGTATTGGTTGTCTTTGGTTGTAATCGTCTGTCGATGAGTCGTTGTTGCCTATGCGTGCCGACTGTGTTGAGGTACCCTAAAGATTGTTATCTTTCGGGGAGCGTTGATCATTTGAAGAGTCGTATTCATCAGTAGACAAGCACTGACTAGACTCTTGCTTCCTCGACCGATATGGTCCGCGAGCGGCGGGATAGGTGCTTGGTGCTAGAAGCCATCGTCATCAGTTGCGGACTAGCTAAGCCTACCTAGCAAGTTCGAAGATCATTGCCTGTTGGAGGGCAATGATCCCTCGGTGAGTCGTTGTCATCAGTGGACAAGCACTAACTAGACTCCCACTTCGTCGGCCGTCATGGTTCGTGCACAACGGACTAGGCGTTGGGCACCAAAATCCATCGTCATCAGTCGCGAACTGACTAAGCTTGCCTGGTAAATTCAAAGATCATTGTCTGTTGGAAAGCAATGATCCATTGGCGAGACGACATCATCAGTGGACAAGCGCTGACTACACTCCCACTTCCTTGGCCGTCGAGGTCCATGCACAGCAGACTAGGCGTTGGGCACCAGAAGCCATCATCATCAGTCGTGAACTGACTAAGCTTGCTTGGTAAGTTTGGCGATCATTGTCTGTTCGAGCACAATGATCCCTTGGCGAGTCGTCATCATCAGCGGACAAATGATGACTAGACTCCCAGTTCCTCGCCCGTCGTGGTCCGCGCGGAGCGAACTAGGTGATGGGCACCAGAAGCCATCGTCATCACTCGCGAACTGACTAAGCCTACCTGGCAAGTTCGACGATCATTGTTTGTTGGAGGGCAATGATCCCTTGGCAAGTCGTCGTCATCCGCGGACAAGCACTGACTCGAATCCCACTTCCCCGGCCGTCGTGGTCCGCATGCAGTGGACTAGGTGTTGGGCAACAGAAGCCATCGTCATCAGTCACAAACTAACTAAGCTTGCTTGGTAAGTTTGGCGATCATTGTCTGTTGGAAAGCAATGATCCCTTGGTGAGTTGTCATCGTCAGCGGACAAGCACTGACTAGACTCCCACTTCTTCAGCCATCGTGGCTCACTCACAGCGGACTAGGCATTGGGCACTAGAAGCCGTCATCATCAGTCGCGAATTGACTAAGCTTTCCAGGTAAGTTTGGCGATCATTGTTTATTGGAGAGCAATGATCCCTTGGCGAGTCGTCGTCATCAGCGGACAAGCGCTGTAGAGTCCCACTTCGATGGCCACCGTGGTCTTGCAAGCATCAGACTAGGCGTTGAGTACCAGAAACCATCATCATTAGTTGCAAACTGACTAAGCTTGCCCGTTAAGTTTGGCGATCAATGTCTGTTGGAGAGCAATGGTCCTAGGCGAGTCATCATCATCAGTGGACAAGCGCTTACTAGACTCCCACTTCTTCGGCCGTCGTGGTCCGCGTGAGGCGGACTAGGCGTTGGGCACCTGAAGACATCGTCATCAGTCGCGAATTGACTAAGCTTGCCTGGTAAGTTCGACGATCATTGTCTGTTGGAGAGCAATGATCCCTTGGCGAGTCATCGCCATCAGCGAACAAGCACTGACTAGACACTCACTTTCACAGCCAGTGGTCCCACTCGCAGCGGACTAGGTGTTGGGCACCAAGAGCCATCGTCATCAGTCGCGAACTAACTAAGCTTGCCCAGTAAGTTAAGGGATCATTGTCTATTGGAGAGCAATGATCCCTTGGCGAGTCATTGTCATCAGCGGAAAATCACTGACTAGACTCCCACTTCCTCGGTCGTCATGGTATGCGCGCAGTGGACTAGGCGTTGGGCACCAAAAGCCATCGTCATTAGTCATGAACTGACTAAGCTTGCCTGGTAAGTTCAGCGATCATTGTCTGTTGGAGTGAAATGTTCCCTTGGCGAGTCATCGTCATCAGAGAACAAGTACTGACTAGACTCCCACTTCCATGGCCGTCATGGTCCACGCACAGTGGACTAGGCGTTGGGCACCAGAAGCCATCGTCATTAGTCGCGAATTGACTAAAGTTGCATGGTAAGTTCGGCGATTATTGTTTGTTGGAGAGTAATGATCCTTTGGCGAGTCGTTGTCATCAAAGGACAAAAACTGACTAGACTCCCACTTCCTCAGCCGTCATGGTCCCACGCGCTACAGACTAGCCATTGGGCACCAGAAACCATCATCATCAGTTGCGAACTGACTAAGCTTGCCCGGTAAGTTCAGCGATCATTTTCTGTTGGAGAGCAGTGATCCATTGGCGAGTCGTCGCCCTCAGAGAACAAATGCTTATTAGACTCCCACTTCCTCGGCCGTCCTAGTCCACTGCTCAGAGAACAAATGCTTATTAGACTCCCACTTCCTCGGCCGTCCTAGTCCACGCGCAGTGGACTAGGTGATGGGCAGCAGAAGCCATCGTCATCAGTCACGAACTGACAAAGCTTGCCTGGTAAGCTCAACGACATTGTCTGTTGGAGAGCAATGATTCATTGGCGAGTCATTCTCATCAGTGAACAAGCGTTGACTAGACTCCCACTTTCTTGGTCATCTTGGTCCAGCACGCAGTGGACTAGGCGTTGGGCACCAGAAGCCATCGTCACCACTCACGAACTAACTAACCTTGTTCGGTAAGTTCGGAGATCATTGTCTGTTGGACAACAATGATCCCTTGGTGAGTCATCATCATCAGCGGTCAAGTGTTAACTAGACTCCCACTTCCTCGGTCGTCGTGGTCTGCCCGCAACGGACTAGGCATTGGGTATCAGAAGCCATCATCATCACTCACGAATTGACTAAGCTTTCCTGATAAGTTCGACGATCATTGTCTGTTGGATAGCAATGATCCCTTGGAGAGTCATCGTCATCAGCGGACAAGCGCTGACTAGACTCCCACTTCCTCGACCGTCGTGGTCCACGCACAACGGACTAGGCGTTAGGCAGATATTAGAGTCTAGACATAGCCGAGTTTGTCGAGGTTCGTAACGAAAAATAGTGGAAGTTTTAATAAAAGCAAATATTATATTGATAATATTTTTTGAGATGTTCTACATTCCATGGTCATTTAAGCTCGTCGCCATCTACGTCTTCTAGCCAGTACGTTCCCAGCCTGTTGACCTTGTCAACTCTATATGGTCTTTCCCAGTTTGGATTTAGCTTTCTCGCGCCAACTTCTTTGGTGTTTTGTTGGGTCTTTCTTAGTACCCAATCACCCACCTTGAATTCGCGTGGCCTGACCTTTTTGTTGTAGTATTGTGCCATTCGTTGTTGGTAGGCGGCTATCTTGGAGGAGGCTAGATCCCGCTTCTTATTCGAGGAGGTCTAGCCCAACACGCAAGGCTTCGTCGTTGCCGTCTGGTCTGAAGTCTTCCACTCGAAAGGTTGGCACCTCAAGTCCTACCGGGACCATAGCTTCTGACCCATTTGCCAGGGCAAAAGGTGTCTCTCCGGTAGGAATTCTCTTGGTTGTCCTATACGCCCAAAATATTCCTGGTAGCTCTGAAACCCATTTTCCCTTGGCCGCATCAAGCTTCCTTTTGATCGCCTCGAGGATTGTTCGGTTGGTAACTTCTGCTTGGGGGTGCTCTGGCGAGGAGAAGTGGTGATCAATATTCAAACTTTTGCACAACATTTTAACCTTGATACCTTCAAACTGAGTTCCGTTGTCGCTGACCAATACTCCGGGAATGCCAAATCAGTAGACGATGGTGGACCATATGAATTTTTCGATCTGGGCTTGCCCTATTTTGGATAGGGGCTCGATTTCGACCAACTTGGTGAAGTAGTCAACGGCCACAAGAAGGAACTTTTTACCGGCTGATGCTAGGAATGGTCCGACGATGTCCATTCCTCATCGTTCGAATGGCCACGGACTAGTCATCTGAGTCGGCGGCTTGGCAGACATGTGTGTATGGCGCAAACCTCTGACATTTATCGCACTTGTAGACAATATCTTTGGCGTCTCGCTGCATGGTCAGCCAATAATATCCTAGACTTAAAGCTTTGTGGGAGAGGTTTCTTCCGCCCGGATGATTCCCGCATATACTGCTGTGGATCCTTCCCAAAATCTGACTCGCCTCTGAAAGTGACAGACATCGGAGTAGGGGCCCTGTCACAGATCTCCTGTATAATTTGTCGTTTAGGATAGTGTACCTTACTGCTATGTTTTTTTAATCTTTTGGATTTGACCTTCTCGGTTGGCGGGGCTCCGCTTGCAATGTATTCAAGTATCGAAGTCATCCAATTTGATTGCGCGCATACAACGCAGATATCTCTAGGCTCTTCTTCGTCGAGGCTCAATTGCTCTTGGTATTCGATGAGGCCGCTTCAGACTTCGTCGGAGGCTGAGGCTTCTTTGGCTAGCGCATCAGCTGTTTTGTTGTTGTCTCAGGGTCACTGTATGAGTTCACACTTTTTGAACTTGCCCATTATGCCAAGTATCTTATCGCGGTAGGCTATCATGCGGGGGTCTTTGTTGTTGAAATCCCTTTTGACCTGGTTGACTACTAGTTTTGGGTTACTATATGTCGTTAGGCAATCTATACCAATCCCTAATGCTAGCTTTAGGCTGGACAGGAGAGCTTCGTACTCGACCTCATTGTTTGAACCGGAGAAGCCGAACCTGATCGCTTTTTCAAAGGTGAAGTCGTTGGGAGAGCAGGCCGTGATCCCGGCTCCGCTTGCCTTCCCAATCGAGGACCCGTCACAGCGTAAGATCCGCGCTTGGGCATTCGAGTCCGAGGGTTGGTGGTCTGTCTTCAGCTCTTCTTCAGTAGTAAAATCAACAATGAAATATGACAGCGCCTGAGTTTTGATGTCAAACTGTTCACGGACCATTGTCAAACTGTTTATGTCAACTGTTCACGGACCATTTTACCATCCTGCCGGATAGCTCGAGTTTGTGTAATACTGAGCGGAACAGATGCTTGGTCAAGATCGTTATAGAATGGGCTTGAAAATATGGCCTTCATTTCCTAGAAGATACGACCAGTATCATAACCATCTTCTTTAGGTCCGGATAGTGTGCCTCCGCTTACACGAAGGTTTTACTGGTGTAATATACTGGTCTTTGGGTCATTTGATCGTCTCGTACGAGGGCTAAGCTGACAGTGTGCTAGGAAACAAACAAGTATAAGTAAAGTGTTTCCCCTGTCGCAGGTTTTGAGAGTAGCTCCGGACTCCCCATGTATGCTTTCAGGCTCTGAAAGGCTTGTTCGCACTATTCATTCCAGTCAAGCTCTGAACGTCTCTGATGACGGCCGAGGCTTTCATGTCGATAAGGGCCTGAATCTTTTTTGGGTCAGCTTCGATCCCCCTTTTGTTCACTATATAGCCTAGGAATTTTCCAAACTCAACTCTGAAAGTGCATTTATGTGGGTTGAGATTCATCTGGTATTTCCTGAGTTGGTTGAATGCTTCGGAGAGGTCGTGTATGTGGTCGGGGCTACGGAAGCTCTTGACCAACATATCGTCTATGTAGACCTCCATGTTTATGCCTATCTGTTCTTTGAACATTCGGTTGGCCAGTCGTTGGTATGTAGCGCTTGCGTTCTTTAAGCCGAATGGCATTACTCAATAGCAGTATATCCCTTTATCCGTTACGAAAGAGGTTTTCTATCCGTTACCAAAGAGGTTTTCTCTTGATATCGGGGGTGCATTAATATTTGATTGTAGCCTGAATAGGTGTCCACGAAGCTGAGTAAGTGGTGCCCGGATGTGGCATCCACGATCTAATCGATGCGGGGGAGTGAGAAGTTTTTCTTCAGGCAGGCTTTGTTCAGGTCCTTGTAGTCCACACATACTCACCATTTCTCGTTTTCTTTTTTACAAGGACAGTGTTCACTAGCCAGTTGAGGTATCGTGCTTCCTTAATCATGTTCGCGTTTAGTAAATGTTGTACCTCCTTGTTTATGATCGCATTCCTCTCGAGCGCCACGGGCCTCTTCTTCTGCCTAACAGTTTTCCTTGTGGGATCCACCTCTAGGCGATGGGTGATTATTGACGAGTCGATCCATACCATGTCTCGCATGGTCCAAGCGAATATGTATTGGTTACATTGTAGTAGCTCCGTGATTTGCTTCACCAATTCTTTACTCAAGCAGGAATTGATTTGGACATCCTTACTATTGAGAGGGTCGTCGAGGTAGACCGTGATGGTTTCTTCCTCCGGTTGACTGGCATTGGGCATGCCCCGAGGGCTTATTGGAGCCTTGTCATCTGGGATCGGTCATTCTCCTTTTACGTCTCGGATGGAGCAGAGAGTTACCTTAGTCACGGGGCTAGCCGCCGACTGAGAATCACCAGGTGGCTGTGCTGTCATGTATTGGCATTCCATGGCAATTGTCTGATCGCCCTTTAGAGTGTTGACCGTTTTGTTTGTTGGATACTTGATGCACTGGTGCAGGGTGGAGACCGTCGTTCCCATTTGATGTATCCAGGGCCTCCCCAGGACTTCTTATATGTTGAAGGTGCATCAATCACTACGAACTCTTGAAATAGGGTTTTTTTAGTGTGCTTTTCCGCCGCTGTTATCATCAGCTATATCTTTCCCATGGGGAGTCGTTTTTCGCCACTGAACTGGATCATTGAACGGTTATCAGGGGTTAACACCCCCTCCTTTAATTGCATGCTAAGGAATGTGCGAAGAAACATGGCGTTCAGTGAGCTCCCGGTATCAACTAAGGACCTCCTTACTTCCCAGCTTGCTAGGGAGAATGTCACCACCTGGGCGTCAATGTGCGGGAGTTGTATGCCCTGGAGGTCTTTCTTCGTAAATACTAGTGGCATGGAGTTGTCACGCTTCTGAGCATATGGCACCAGCTGTTTGCTGCGTATTTCTTGGGTTTTCATGCCTCGGAGATCCATTTCCTGGATCTGTTTGACAGTTCAGACTCAGAGTGGGCTCCATGAAGTACGCATATCTCGTGGGTCGATTTCTTCCTGGGCCCAATTTTTCTCTCGGTGGCTTGTTCCTTTTCTAGGGCGATGTAGCTCTGTGCTTCCCTCACCAGGTACGCCATACTGGCTGGTGGGTCCAAAGCCAGAAAGTTGTAGAACTTTCTTTTCCCCAGACCATCAATAAAGGTTGAGACGACCATTGTGTCGTCGCATACGTTGACGGTGATTAGCTCACTGTTGAAATGGGTTAGGTATGCCTTCAGTGTTTCGTTAGGCTCTTGTTTCATCGAGCTGAGCGTCTTTATCGTTGACAGAGCTTGACGTATAAACTGTGATCTTAGACCTGATTTGGGGTCCGTCGGTGCTGCCGCTGTTCAAGAAACGTCAATTTGACGCATGCACGCTATTTGCTCCATCGGTAGTGGTGAAGCAGCGCCAGGCTAAACGCTCAACATTTCCCCTTGGTCTCCATCATTGTGTGATGTAATAGTCACCATCTCTCTGTATTTTCGAAGGGAGATGATGTTAGTGAAAGGTTAGGAACTTTGTCGTCCCCACGGACGGCGCCAAACAGATGCAGTCGTTTTCCGCTCCCTATTTTTTACCTAGTCCTACTAACTTGCACAAGTTACGCACGTGAGCCACGGACCACCGGTGTAGTGGCCAATGGCACTCCGGTGCTAAAGTGAGACAGGGATCTGAGGAAGGTGTAATACTGTAAACATGTAGATTGTAGTGTGCCTTAGCTTACCAACCTCATGTCTTATTTATAGTGCAGGAGTCCTAGTTCTACCAGGCCATCGAAGGCATAGTTTATGAAAGAGATATTCGTGGATATCCTTTTCTAATTAGGAGTCGTGCAGCAAAGGGGAAGTTCCATGTTAGCCCTGTGCTCCTAGATACGCGAGAGATAGTTCCCTATTTGAGGGTAATCCGTAAGAGGAAGTTTTCTTGTGTGATACGTACACTAGTATTTGTTTCCTAGTCGAAAGCGGAGAGCTGCTGTAATTGCATGTCTGAAGCCGATCCTCGAGATACTTGCCTTACGGGTATTGAGAATAGTTGTGAGACGTGTGGGCTTTGCAAGCTATAATAGTTTGGGTCTGTTTGGTGGGCTGCATTGGGCGGGCTTAGAACCGCTAGGGCCAGATCAGAATTGGGCTGACGCTGGGGCCCGTAGTTCCTCGAAATCATCATGACACGTGTATGGCTCAGGGATGTGACTGTTTTGTTGTTTCATCAGGAATGAAAAGAGAAATAGCAGAATTTGTGTCAAAATGTTTGATTTGCCAGCAAGTTAAGCCCGAACACCAACGTCCTGGAGGTTTATTACAACTTCTACCTATTCATAAATGGAAGTGGGAATATGTTATAATGGATTTCGTATCTGGTTTACCTCGCACTCAAACAGGACATGATTCTATTTGGGTGATAGTTGACATACTTACCAAGACAGTTCGTCATAGTAAATTGGCACTTGTCTATGTCGAAGAGATTGTTAGATTGCATGTTGCACTTGTTTCGATTGTTTCAGATAGAGATCCAAGATTTACATCTAAGTTCTGGTATAGCTTACAAGAAGCTATGGGAACTTCTCTGAGATTCAGTACTGCATTTCATCCTTAGATAGATGGGCAATCAGAACATATTATTTTAGACCCTTTAAGATATGTTACGAGCATGTGTATTGAAATTTCAAGGCAGTTGAGATGCTAACCTACCACCAATAGAATTTGCTTATAATAATAGCTATTAAGCTAGTATCGATATGGCTCTCTATAACGCTTTATATGGTAGAAGGTGCATAACTCCTGTGTGTTGGACTGAAGTTGGGGAAAGGAAATATTTAGGCCTAGAAATTGTTCAAGCAACCACTGATAAGATCAGGTGATTCAAGAAATGCTGAAGATAGTGCAGATCGGACAAAAGAGTTATGCTAATAATAGAAGAAGGGATTAAATGTTTGAAAAATGTGATTTAGTTTTCTTACGAGTATCTCCATGGAAGGGAGTTATGAGATTCGGAAATAAAGGGAAGTTAAGTCCTCGGTACATTGGGCCATTTGAGCGTGTGGGTCTTACAACTTATTGATTGGCACTACCCTCGAGCTTGGCACAACTTTATGATGTTTTCCATATTTCTATGCTCTGAAAGTATATACCAGACCCATCGCATGTTTTAACAGAACAACCAATAGAGTTGAAAATAGATCTTTCATATGCCAAAGAACCGGTACATATTTTAGATCAAAGAGAACAAGTACTACGTAATAAGACCATCCACCGGTTAAGGTATTGTGGCGTAGTCATTCAATTAAAGAAACAATGTGGAAAAGTGAAGATAGTATGAGGAAGCAGTGTCCTCATTTATTTCAGTCAGGTAAGTATATTTTAGGGATGAAATTCTAATTTGGATGGAAGAGTTGTGAGAGTTGAATCTTGAAAACATGCATTTCATACATTATTATGTATCTCAAACTCAATTTAAAGCACAAGTATGAGTAGTACGAGTAAATCATTTTGGCAAAAACCTGAATGAATGTGAGCATGTCAGGTTCTAAGATTGCGTGCAAATTTACCTATTAATTAAGGGTTTAGTTTTTACACAAAATATGTTGAGAACGCACTTATAAGAGAAAATTTTGTCAAGTAGCTCACTTATACAATATTGGAAAAGTTTGAGGTGCTTTGTGAAACTTCTAATAAATTGAATGACTAAAAGATAAATTTTGGATATATTTTCTACCACATGCTATTTAAGCAATAGATGACATTATTTTATTTATCTTCATCCTCTTGGTTGTACAAACAAGGAGCTCCCAAAAGAAGGATTTGCAGCAGGTTCCCTTGAAAAAAATTGGTTGATTTTGGAAGGGCTTCTCAACTAGGTAATTGTTTGTGCTTGAATTTTGAGCTTTAAGTTTTGCTTAAGGTATGAGTTAGGTTTAATGTTGTTTAAGATCAAGGAAATCAGGGTTTCATGTTGTTTAATATCATAATGGGTTAGGTTGATGGTAGGTTGATGAGTTAGGTTTCATGTTGTTTATGCAAATTCAGACTAATTTACGCATTGTGTACTAAAATGGGTGTAATCTGCTGTAAAGAACTCTGAAATGCAAACGGTTTGTTAGGTTGGAAACTAGAGACACAAGGCATTCTATGAATATAAATTCAAAGTTTAATTCCATGTATTCAGGTTTCACTGTCAGTTTCAATTAGATGCTGATGATACTTGTAATTGCCTAGTCGGTGTTCATATTTTCCATAGAACTTAATGATCTTGAATTGTTTTTCCAACTTGCGATTCCTGATTAGATGGCATAAAAAGAATAGTTTGAAAATGACTCTTAGTTTAATTTAACGAATTTGGAAAAATAATAAGGTTAATGCAACACGATCACGGCTAATCTTGAGCATTGGAGTTTAGTTCATGAGCATATGTTTGGTGTGTGGAGATAAACCCTTAGCTAATTTCTCATCATTTATTTCTCAAGTTTTTATTAGTCTTACAGTAATCTTCTTAGTTATTTTCTTAGTTTAAAATTAGAAAAAAAACCCAATCCCAACATTTTCTTATTTTAGCTTGTTAGTTGTCTTTTAGTTACCCTTAGTGTTAGTTAGTGAACCTTCTAATCCCTGGTCTATAACGATCCCACAATCCCTACTTATTCTTTACTATGACTACAAAGTAGAGCCTCCTCCACCATTCATAGCTGGGAGAACCGCCATGGAATAAAACGAATCACCCTACAATGGATTATCCAAATCAGCTTTCCCTTGAATCACACAACTTGTGATCAACGAATAGTTCGATTTGACCAAAATAACCTTCCAGTCCCCAAATCGCCTGTCTCTGACTTCCTTATGAGGGCATAGGTGTTTTGTCGTTCCGTGATTAACAAATACATATTCACAATATGTGACTACCTTTGAGGAGTACGAGATGCAAACATATGAGGTCAGCACACTTCATTTATTTCCTGTATTTTTGCTCTTTTTTTTTGCTTTCTAGATAGGCCATGTCGCAGGAGTTATTACCTCTTAATCCCCTCAAACTATACATGCCTCCTGGCTCCTACAACAGGGTGCGTAGTATATGTTTTAACCGAAATTCTTCATGGCCTGGGAAAACCAGCGAGGTTGCTGCCTGGGTGGGGCAAAAAGACAATTTTGCCCCCCCTTTTTAACCACCTTTTTTTTGGAGAAGGTGTTTAAAGAGGGGGGCAAAATTGTATTTCCGCCCCCCAGGCAGCAAACCAAGCTGGGGGACCCAGGCCCTGTAGAATTACTCATGTTTTAATGTTTTTCGACAACATCCATCTTACTACAGCTAGGCATGGTAGCGAGCGGGTTCAGTTTGGGTTTTCCAAATCCATAACTGAACCAAATAGTTCTCGGGTCTATCCACAGTTTGAGTACTTGGCCCAACAGGCCCACTTAAACTCTTGGCAAACCCACCAGCATGTAACTTTTATGATTTTTTTTGTCCCTTTATAGAAGTAGAATTTTCTTTTGTTTTCTTTCTACTCAACGTGGGACAAACAATTAGAAAACCTTGTGGTTTTAATAATGGAATCTCATTTCCTTGTTTCTTAGATGATCTCACAGTATTATGCACAACTGTGTATGATATTTGGTTCGGTTTTATACTCGAACTATTAGGGTCGAGTCACTGCGGGTACTTATCAATTAGGGCCAAATCGCCTTGCCTAGGTATGAAAATTAATTTTCACATAAATATTGACATATTGTGTATTTTTATAACCAAATGGAAAGCCACCGCAGTTAAGATGCTTTATGGTGGTTGGTTTATCATTTAAAAATAATGAAGATGCGTTTTTGTTTATGCTTAAGCAGCCGTAATGCATGAACTCACTCACCTGTACAATTCCATACACCTATTTAGTGGTATAATTGCTCTACATGAATTTTTAACGGATTGTTATTTTGAAATACTTGATGCATATAAAAAAATGAACGAAGCATGAGAAAGCTTCATTGTTTGTTATTGTCTTCATGTTGCGCTTCAACACTATTTGGCCCCCATGCTCTCAGTGCTTACATTCAAGAGTTCCAGAAATTGGAAGGAGCCATCCTGAATGGCAGGCAGCCTTGTCCAGGTAGGCCCACAGCCTCCAAATTAATTATTGATTACCTGAAGCTATTGATGAAGAGTATGCACGCAGCAATCCTCACGACTAAACAATACGTAGCGAAGAAGTCTTCCACCTCTAGAACCTTTCTCCTATTTTTCTCAAACCCGGTGAAAAAGTAAGAAGTCGAGAAATTATGTTTGGAGTGGGGACCTTAACAGTATATATAGAGACCTAATTCTATTATTAGCCTATCACCAATAATATAATTATAGTGGGACTTAAATTGGTATCTACACATAAATAATCTCCATTAGGGGTGGGCATCCCATCCCGTGATCCCGTTCCCGTCCCGATTCCGTCCCGTCCCGTCCCAATTTTTTCGGGTCTTAATGGGATTGAATAATTTCATCCCGATCCCGTCCCGTCCCGATCTAGAATGGGATGGGATGGGATGAAGATTTTCAATCCCGCCAATCCCGTCCCGTCATTAATATTAATTATTAATATTTTTATTTAATTATTTATTTTAGAATTGTGGATGCCCATACAAATATACTGATGTATATAACATTTTTACTTTTTTAGCATCTCAATTCTTGTTCTTGTTTGTAATTATCATCTTTTTCAACCTCTCATTGAGGTTGGATTAATTGAGGTTTGTAATTATCATCCTTTTAAGTATGTTCCAGCAGACTATATTTTAAGTATATTTCAGTTTGATTATGTATATTTTAAGTATGTTCCAGTTTGATTATGTATTTTTTGAGTATGTTTCAGCAGAATTGAGTTGATTTTAATATGTTCTATGTATTTTAGAACTTCAGACTTCTAGACTTCTAGTTGATAATATGTTCAAAATGTATTCTCCAGATTAGCACGTTGATCCCGTCCCGTCCCGTCCCGAACCCGTTTGGGATGGGACGAGGTCGGGATGAGGTTTTTCCCATCCCGTCCCGTCCCGATCCCGTATGAACGGGATGGGATAGGGATGAGTATATCTCGTCCCATCCCGTCCCGTGCCCACCCCTAATCTCCATAGTCCATACTCAATTAAGTAGCACATGTCAAGATATACAACATGTAATTTGAAAAATGTTTATGACCCTAGTCTTGTTTCTTAATGATCACAACTAATCCGGTATAATCAAACACCACTCATTCAACAATCTACAATGTATAGTTATATGAACTATGTAAATCCACCTTAAGGGAATTTTCTAACAATACATCATGGAGGCGATTGTGTGTATATTATATTGTACTTTGAGTGTAGATGCTCCCTCTAGAAATTGGTGTTTAGTTTTTATTCGTTTAATGTGTGGAAAAATGAATTGGGCGTAAAATGCATATGTATGTGATGCCAATTTTGCCAATTTTTCTTGAATAAGGTATGCATAGGGCTGGGCAAGTACGGGTAACCGACCCAAAAGCTAAAAACCGAAAATCGCCCGAAAAATTCGGGCCCGTGTTTATGAGACCCGAAACCGGACCGAGTTGACCGGGTAACCGAGGTCCCGGTTAACCGATTTACGGGCCGGTCTCGGTCCTAAGAGCAAAAAAATACTTCTACAGTAAAAAAAATACTTCATTCATCATACGTACAAAAATTATATCAAAAAATTACTAAAAAAACCATACAACAAATTACAAAAAAAATCTCTGATCTGAGATCTGGAAGAAGAAGGCGGATATGAAGATCAGATCCTTCGTCTGTAAGGTGGATCAAGATATGATCTGATCTGATCAAAGATCTGATCATATCTTCTTCTTCGATCTGATCTGATCAAGATCATATCTTCTTCTTCGATCTTGATCATATCTTATCTTCTTCTTCAATCTTGATCATATCTTCTTCTTCAATCTTGATCTTGATCATATCTTCTTCTTCGATCTGATCTGATCAAGATCTAATCAAGATCTGATCTTCTTCGATCTTATCATATCTTCGATCAATCTGATATGTTCTTTAGACATTTCTTCTGTAAACTAAAGAAGAGAATGCGATCAGGGAAAGAACCATTGGATGCGATCAGAGAGAGAACCATTGGATCAGGGAGACATTTCTTCTGTAAACTCTCACAACATATCAGATTGAAAGCTTTGGCTCGGACGGTTGGCTGTGATGGCGAGGAAGACGATGGGGACGACAGCGATGTCGTTGGGGTCTGTGAGGATGGGTGAGTGGGTAAACGGTCTGTGAATGGTTGACGAAGGATAAGGAGATGATGATGATGGTCTGTGATTGGGTTTGTTGTTGCGATGAGGAAGGTGACGATGAGTTCGAGAGAAGGATTTGATGGAGATGGGTCTGTGTTGTGAGCGATATGGTGAGGAAGGATCTGTGCGAGGAGAAGGGGTGACGGCTTGCAGCTATTTAATTTAAACTGGGCCAGGCCGGTTACCCGACGGGCTTCAGAAATGGAAACCGAGGCTCGGACCAGAAACTTCGGGCCGGGCCGGACTTTTACAATCGAAACTTTTATAATTAATTAAAACCGATCCGATCGGTCCTGTTGTCGGTTCGGTCCGAATTTTCGGTCCTAAATGCCCACCCCTAAGTATGCATAATGCAAAGATATTGCCATATGGGTCTCCTGTACCATCTCTGATTCAGAACAGCTCGGCACTCTCGAGTTGTTGACCATCTTTAGAAGCCATTTTATTAGGCTGGATTGCATCACAAAACTCCCCATCTTCAAAGCCAAAGGATTTGGCACATGCAATGCACGTCCTTTAAGGTGGCACTCTGTATATGGTCATCTCTACTCTTTAATTTATGGCCAATGCGGCCTACCCTTGATTTTATTTTATTTTAAACATGAAAGAGATAAGAAAATTACAATAATTATGGAAACTAAATAGAAATGGCAACGGGGCAAGTTATGGTTTAGCGTATTGTTAGTCGAGGCAATTTGACCTTTCTGTTTGCCTCTGTATGAATCAGAATTACCTCATATAGTATTGTACTTCAAGATTTTTTAAATATAAATTATTTTTTTGTGTTATCCCTTAACTCTCCCACCTTAAATATTGCCGGCAGGGTTCAAACCATGAACTTATGATACCGTCTGCCACAAGACATTAATTGTGCTAATACCTCATTGGCAAGTAGATGTTATAAATAAACTTTAGTCAATTTTTCTAAAAACAAGTGACATGAAATATTTTTATCAGTGTTCTAAAAATCGGCTTATCAAACATGACTGAGGTTATTCATGCAATTTGAAGAAAAATAAAAGAGTAGGTTTGGATATCTGTCCACAAATTCAACTTTGCATAAAGTACCCATCATGACCAACTTCATTCATTTGAGTTTTAATAAATTTTGTTCATGATTATTAATTTTTCATGTTTTTAAATTTTGCATATGTATCTTGGCATTAAATTGGATGTAATTGATAAGGTATTATGCTTAACTTTTGTAAGTTATTAAAGTTACAATACAAAACCTAAGACCGCCTAGGCGCTAGACATCTGCTCACCGTCTGCCTATCGCCTAGCACTTTTTAGAGCACTGATTTTTATAGGTGCACTTTTAATGAAGCATAAAAAAGAAATATACACTAAAATGGAATAAGAATAAGAAGATGTTGTAATGATTAAGGTATCAAATTTCATAATACTAATCTTCGAATGATTACCACAAATCAATGTATCTTTCGGAGCATAACAAACTGATCTTGGTGATTGGCTATCACTACTAGGTGCAACTTTTTCCACTATTAGTGAACAAAAAATACAGGACAAATAACAACTTTTCCTATGCAAAAGATGTATCTACATTTTAAATGTAGATACTTGGAACTGAAAGAAAGTGAACATGAAACGCAGCACATGTTAGGATGCTTGTAAAAGAAGAAAAGCTAATAAATGCCACATAATTAAATCTTGACTTTGGAAAAGCTCATTTTGTAAATTCAATACTAAGTTACTTAATGATGACTTTAGGTTTCCAAGATTTAAACTGCTATTTTGTTAAAAGGAATAATAAAGAATAAAAAAAAATGCTTGTTACCAAGAAATCCAGAAATCCAATAGTAGGTACCTTTACAATGTTTTTAATGGGAGGGAGAAACCTTTTAAGGAAGCATGTATTTCATGAAGAGTTGTTACTCAAATCGATAAAAGACAGTGTTAAACTGTGATTATTATGAGATTGTGAACCATCGTAATGATGATCTAATACATTTTAAGTGATTGGGACAAAAGATCACCTGCTAATTTGTTGGACGTGGTTAAGCTGTCACTAATTAATTGGCAATGCTGCATAGAGGAACTTGATCACACTTAAATTGATCTTAGAGAGAGTAATCCTGACCTGGTAGGTAAACTACCAAGCACAGTTTGGTAGATATCTTAACTTGGTTGATTGTTGCTCCCACACATCAGTGAGGTGAGATGTTTTCACCACACAACACTCCTTCCATTCATGGTGATAAAGTTTTATTTGCAGCACATATACCGTTAATTATGCTATTATCTCAATGCATATTTTCACATTCGCTGAGACTTTATGAGTTTATGAAAAAAAAACAACCAAAGTTACCACATTTCAAGCTGAGCCCATGAACAATTAGAGTGAACTTTAGCTAGTATCAATGCAATGCCTTGAGAAGTCAAGTTTTAGATGTAATTATAGATTAATATTGTTGTTCAATATCAAACAAGAAGAAGTAAATTCAACTTTGATGCATCCAGTGTTCTAAAAATCGGCCTAGGCAGCGCCTAGTGTCACAACTATCTTCTTGCCTAGCCAAGTAAGGTAAGCAAGTGTAAATAATTTAGAGTATTCTACATTGTTCTAGAGAGTTCTCTAGAACCTTCCATAAAGTTCCATAAGATTCTAGTCCTTAGATATTTCTAAGGAAGTGTGTAGAAGTTCATTGTAGACAGTTAGATCAAATTGATCATCACCGTCCATTGAGGAGATGGAGTTGTATAAATAGGCTTAGACATCATTTGTTGTAGTCACCTCAGAGAATTCAAGCAATACAAGTTCTAGTTCTCTTAAGCTCTCTTGTGTGTTCTTAGCTTGCTTAGCTTTCAAAAGTCTAAGTAAGTCTTTCGTGGGCAAGGCTGACTAGTTTTTTTTGAAAAGTCGGGGCAAAGTTTGCTAACGTCGCACGGAAAGTACTTGTGAAAAGAAAGCCCGTGACAGTTGGTATCAGAGCAAGGTTTGGCAAGGTTGGTGAAATCATTCTACACAAGAGAATGTCGTCAGAGGTCAAAGACCCATCAATTGGCAACAACGACAAAGGTGGGAAAGTCCGCAAGGACAAGTCGAACGACATGATCGATGCGATGGATGAAAGGTTGGCTAAGTTGTGTGCCACCATGTCCGACTTGAGGGAGAAAGTCGAAGACATGGACCAACGCATCAAGGGGCAAACGTCCAATGGGGAGGACCAAGAGCTCCGGAAAGAAATGCAAGGAGCCTTAAACGCAGTAGTGGACATGGTGTCCAAAAAGATCGAGTCTCTTGAAGCCCAAATTGTTGTCAAAGATGCGAAGATGCATGCTTACAAAGAAAGAGTTGAAAAGCTAGAAACTCAACTCAATGTGTGTATGGCTGCGGTAGCCAATGGTAGGACTACACCAAGGACAATCACCCACAGAGTCGAAGCTCCCAAACCTAAGGCCTATGGTGGGGCAAGGAGTGCAAGGGAGATCGACAACTTCTTGTGGAACATGGAGCGCTACTTTGATGCGGTTGGCATAATAGATGAAACATCAAAGGTACGTAGTGTCTCCTTATATTTAATGATGTTGCTACAGTTTGGTGGCGCAGAAGGTCTGATGATGTCAAGAAGGGATTGTGCACCATCGACATTTGGGAAGAATTCACGAAGGAACTCAAGAGACAATTCTACCCGGAGGATGCCGAAAATAAAACTAGGGCCAAGCTTCGCCACCTTCAACACAAGGGAGGCCACATAAGGGAGTATGTGAAGGAGTTCTCGGAGTTGCTCTTGAAGATTCCTGACATGAGAGAAAATGATGTTTTGTTTAGCTTCCTTGATGACCTAACAGGTTGGGCCAAGTTGGAGTTGAAGAGGCCAGGTGTGCAAGACCTTGCAACAGCTATGGCTGCGGCTGAGTCCTTAATTGAGTTCAAGATAAATGACTCATCCAAAGGGCAAGGGAAAAAGCCGAGTAATGATGGCAAAGGTGGGAGAGACAAAGAGAAGTCCTCCAAGGAGCACAAGAACTCCAAAGACAAGGGGAAGGAGAAAAAACAAATGGATCACCCAAGAAGATATCTTGCTTCTTATGTAGTGGACCCCATCGGGCATTCGAGTGTCCCAACCGGGGGAAACTTGTCGCGCTTGTCACGGAGGAATAAGCAAAAGAAGAAAGGAGGATCGCCTCAATGAATCTCCTAAGTGACATTCAAGCTAAGGTCGATGAACAACCACTTTGAAGGATGTACGTGGAGATCGAGATCGGAAACAAGACTTTGAAAGCCATGGTGGATACCGGAGCCGACACAGTCTACATGGCCAAAGACCTTGCTGAAGAAATTGGCCTATCATATACTAAGGAGAAAAGATATATCAAGGGAGTCAATGCTAAAAGTCTCCCAATTGAAGGAATAGCTCGTGGCACCGATATTCGGCCTGGACAATGGCGAGGTAAAGTCGACATAACTATTGCTCCAATTGATGATCACAAGTTTTATTTGGGTATAGATTTCTTGGACATGGTGAAGGCTTTCCCAGTCCCATATGCCAACACCATGTGCATCATGGAGAATGGACAACCTTGTGTTGTGCCCGTAGTACGAGAGATAAGTAAAGAGAGAATGGTGTCCTCTCTCCAACTTTCTAAAGGAGTAAAGAGGAATGAGCCTACTTATTTGGCTACCCTCAAGGAAGACAAAGGTCCCATGGATGGAGGGGTGAATGCACCTAAGGTCGTCCAAGATGTTCTCAAGGAGCACAAGGATGTTATGCTTGCCGAGTTGCCTAAGAAGCTTCCACCAAGGAGAGGGGTGGATCATGCTATTGAGTTAGAAGTTGGAGCAAAGCCACCAGCATTTGCTCCTTATCGTATGGCACCTCCTGAGCTCGAGGAGCTAAGAAGACAATTGAAGGATTTACTAGATGTTGGTTATATCTGACCCTCCAAAGCTCCATATGGTGCGCCGATCTTATTTCAAAAGAAACATGATGGATCCCTACGGCTTTGTATTGACTATCGAGCACTCAACAAGGTCACTATCAAGAACAAGTACCTGATTCCACTTATTGCGGATCTCTTTGATCAACTTGGTGATGTAAGGTACTTTACCAAGCTTGACTTGCGCTCGGGATATTATCAACTCCGCATAGCCGAAGGAGATGAACCAAAATGGCATGTGTTACAAGGTACGGGTCTTACGAGTTCTTAGTCATGCCATTTGGTTTAACTAATGCGCCGGCCACATTTTACACTCTAATGAATAAGGTACTAGCTCCTTACCTTGATCGGTTCGTAGTTGTGTACCTTGATGACATTGTGATCTATAGTAAGACATTGGAAGAACATGTGGATCACTTGAGGCAAGTGTTCCAAACTTTGAAAGAGAACGAGCTCTATGTCAAAAAGGAAAAGTGCTCATTTGCCCAAGAGGAGGTGACATTCTTGGGTCATATCATTGGCAAGGGCAAGCTTCGTATGGACAAGTCTAAGGTACAAGCCATCCAATAATGGGAACCACCGACCAAAGTCACCGAGTTAAGATCTTTCCTTGGCTTAGTGAACTATTATAGAAGGCTCATCAAAGGCTACTCTTCCATAGCCGCTCCATTGACGGACTTGCTCAAGAAGGGACGAAGTTGGGATTGGAGTTCAAAATGCCAACAAGCTTTCGAAGGATTGAAGAAGGCAATTGTGGAGAAAACGGTGTTGGCACTTCCCAACCATTTTATGTCTTTTTAGGTACATACGGATGCTTCCGATTATGCTATTGGTGGAGTATTGATGCAAGAAGGACATCCTATTGCCTTTGAAAGTAGGAAGCTCGATGATACTGAGAGGCGGTACACAGTGCAAGAGAAGGAAATGACTGCGGTTGTGCATTGCTTGCGAACACGACGTCATTACTTGCGAACATGGCGTCATTACTTGCTTGGGAGCAAATTTGTGGTTAAGACCGACAATGTTGCCACTAGCTACTTCCAGACACAGAAGAAGCTCACACCAAAACAAGCTAGATGGCAAGATTTCTTGGCAGAGTTCGATTACACTTTGGAGTACAAGCCTGGCAAGGCTAATCTTGTTGCGGATGCTTTGAGTAGAAAAGGAGAACTTGCTGACATATGTCAACCTCAAAGCAATTTGAAGGGACGCATAAAGGAAGGATTGACACATGATTTCATGGCTCAAACCATCATATCTCTTGTCAAAGATGGGAAGACAAGACGGTTTTGGGTGGAGGACGGCTTGATATACTCTAAGGGAAGGAGAATCTATGTTCCACCTCATGAAAACCTAAGGAAGAAAGTCTTGAAAGAATGCCATGATAGCAAGTGGGCGGGACATCCAGGTATACATCGGATTCTTGCTCTTGTGGAAGATTCCTATTATTGGCCACATATGAGGGATGATATCGAAGCATATGTAAAGACTTGTCTTGTATGCCAACAAGACAAGGTGGAGCAACAGTCACCTGCTGGCTTACTTGAACCTCTCCCCATCCCAGAGAGACCTTGGGAGAGTGTTTCCTTGGATTTTATAGTTGGGTTGCCCGCATCGGAAGGTTGCAATTGGATACTTGTGGTCGTGGACAGATTTTCGAAGTATGCCACCTTCATTCCAACACCCAAGGAGTGCACAGTCGAGCAAGCCGCACATTTGTTCCTCAAACATGTGGTGAAGTATTGGGGTGTACCCAAATCTATTATCAGTGATCGGGATACTCGGTTCACGGGGAAATTTTGGACTGAGTTATTCAAGTTGTTGGGTACCGACCTTAACTTCTCTACTAGCTTTCATCCTCAAACGGATGGTCAGACGGAAAGGATGAATGCCTTGCTGGAGTTATATCTTAGGCACTATGTGAGTGTCAACCAACGAGATTGGGCTAAGTTGTTGGATGTTTCCCAATTCTCTTTCAACTTGCAAAAGAGTGAAGCGACGAGTCGTAACCCATTTGAGATTGTCATGGGACAACAACTTATGACCCCGAGTTCTATTGCCACTGGCGACACTGGAGTGAGTCCATCAGCCTATAAGTTTGCCAAATGATGGAATGATCAAGCTAATGAGGCTCGAGCTTACCTGGAAAAGGCATCCAAAAGGATGAAGAAGTGGGCTGAAAAGAAGAGACGGCCTCGAGAGTTCCAGGTTAGAGACCTTGTGCTTGTCAAGATGCATGCTCATGCCAGACTTTCAGGACTGCATCGTGGCCTTATCAGGAGATATGAGGGTCCTTTCCCCATAGTCAAGAAAGTGGGAAAGCAAGCATACAAGGTCGAGTTACCACCGAGGATCAAGTTCCATCCAGTCTTCCATGTGAGTTTATTGAAACCGTATAAGGAAGATCAGGATGATCCAAGCAGAGGAGTTTCACAAAAAGTGCCAATGGGCATGAGGATCCAACATGACAAGGAAGTAGAGACTATCTTTTCAGATCATGTGGTGCACCATTTCAACCAACCTCCCACACATGAGCTACTCGTCAAGTGGAAGGGATTGCCAGAAAGTGAAGCTAGCTGAGAGCCAATCCAACATTTGTGGCAATTCAAGAAGCAAATCCAAGCATACGAGGATTTGAAGGCAACGAGGACGTCGCCAGATTAGGTGGGGGAGAATGTCACAACTATCTTCTTACCTAGCCAAGTGAGGTTAGCAAGTGTAAATAATGTAGAGTATTCCACATTGTTCTAGAGAGTTCTCTAGAACCTTCCATAAAGTTCCATAGGATTCTAGTCCTTAGATATTTCTAAGGAAGTGTGTAGAAGTTCATTGTAGACCGTTAGATCAAACTGATCACCATCGTCCATTGAGGAGGTGGAGTTGTATAAATAGGCTTAGACCTCATTTGTTGTAGTCACCTCAGAGAATTCAAGCAACACAAGTTCTAGTTCTCTTAAGCTCTCTTGCGTGTTCCTAGCTTGCTTAGCTTTCCAAAGTCTAAGTAAGTCTTTCGTGGGCAAGGTGACTAGCTTTCTTTGATAAGTCGGGGCAAAGTTTGCTAGTGCCGCACGAGAAGTACTTGTGAAAAGAAAGCCCGTGACACTAGGCGCTAGAAAATAGAAAAACTCCCAGATTAATGGCTGGGCGGGTTCTGGGCGGTTTAGGCGGGGTCTTGGCGAGGGTTTTTTTTTTTTTTTTTTTTGTTAATAAGGCTGATTGTGTTTTTATTTTATTTTATTTTTCTTTCCTTTTTTTTAGAAATAAAAAATTTAATTATTTTTTATTCAGTATATGTCTAAATGTACCAAAGGATGATTACTTAATGGAATTCTCAAAGGATCTGCCGGTACCAATTTTAGTAATGTAGATTTTATCAAACATGATTGAGGTTATTCATGCAATTTGAAGAAAAATAAAAGAGTAGGTTTGGATATTTGTCCACAAATTCACCTTTGTATAAAGTACCCATCATGACCAACTTCAGTCATTTGAGTTTTAATAAATTTTGTTCATGATTGTTAATTTTTCATGTTTTTAAATTTTGCATATGTATATTGGCATTAAATTGGATGTAACTGATAAGGTATTATGCTTAACTTTTGTAAATTATTAAAGTTATAATACAAAACCTAAGACCGCCTAGGCGCTAGGCACCTGCTCGACCCCCGCCTACCGCCTAGCGCTTTTTAGAACATTGGATGCATCCACATTTGTCCTTGTTGATCTCGAACTTGCAAAACAAATAGCGGTGATCCAGGGACCACCATTGTGATGGCCAAAGGCACTCTGATGCTCAAGTCATGTGATGATGCAAGGAAGAATGTAGACTAAATGAAATTAGCAAAATTGTATCCATACTTTTCTCCTTCCGTTTGTCCACCTTTTATAGAGAGTGTTTCCTCCTCAAATATCCCTGCTATCGAGGGCGTGATGGAAGGAGGAGATCTCGCCCCAACTCTTACATGTGCTTGACTGAGTCTCTTCGGCACTTGACTCTCTTTAGGACCCAATGCTTGATTGCGTTATGAGTTGATTTGCGCAAACAAATCTCGGACCTGCAACAGCTCAGAGATATGTGTTTGGGCCTTATTGATCGGGGCCAAGCTCATAGATCCGTGCCACGTGAGCTGACGTGATTTGGGCTTGGACGCCTGACATACGGGCTGAACAATGTTTTAAGAATGGGTTCGCTTGGGGCCATGTTGAAGCCTTCACGTGTCTGGGTTGACCCGCGCCACGTGTACGGCTGCGATCGGGTGACTGTTCAATGTCTCATCAGTTACTCCCCCCAATTAATGTCATTTTGTGCAGTTCCATTAATTCATTTAATCGTCCCTTCGTTTCTCGTGCGACATTTAATACCAACGTGATTGTTGGGTGGTCACCTTCCACGAACATTGCGCATGTATAAGTTAGTTCTTATTGGATCACACATTACCATTTGCTTCGCAAATTTTTGTTCTAAAATGTGTTTCTGTATAGAATGCGCTTTTATTTTGGCTTCAACAAGGTATCAAGATAAGCATCCATTGGCGAAGCCTCTGTTTTTGACATTTGTATTGATGAGTTTCAATAGGATTTGCGTTTTGAGGGAGCCAATCAGTTTGAGTGTGCTTCAACTGCTCCTCGTGGGCTTCCAAATCTACTTTTACATTGTGGAGAACAAGTCGAGGGCACCCATTTGATCCTGCTGCTCCCTTAGCTGCACTGATAGGGGCATAATTATGCTATTTTTAGTACCATATTTCTATATATATTTTTAGCTATTACTTGTTAATTATGGTACTAATTGCTATTTTCATGTTTGTGTAGGTTTCGAATTACAATATTTTAAAATAGAAGCAACTTGGCAATTTAGGAATACTAATTGCACAAGGAATTCACACAAGCAAGGAAACCACACCAACAAGGAAACCACAGAAAGAGGAAAACAAGAATAAAAGGAGGAAGATACCTGGCTTTGACCGATCCCATCCACTGCATCCATACACAGCATCCACGCTTACAAACCCTAGCCGCCGTCACCCACCATCCATCTCCATCGTCCTGAACGCAAGCCATCCACCTCGCCTCCATCAAACCCAATCAAACCCCATTCTCGCAGATCCCTCATCGTCGCGATAGCCCTTCATCATCCTCTCTTCATTCAAGCAGAACCTCCTCGCACGAAAACCCTCACCTCAGTTCTCTCTCTCACTGTCCCTTATCGCCATCACCATAAGAACCACCTCGCCAAACCCTAGCCACTGTCTCAGTCCCTCGTCCTTCCCTCTTCGTCCCTTCTTCCCGTTCTCCGCCAGCAGCCCAACATCGTCATCCCCTCACTCCTTCGCTGTCCATCGTCGTCCCCTCACTCACATCCCCTTCTCACTGGATCAGGAGTTGAAGAAACAGATCGAAGAGGAAGGAGCAGCTCGCGAAGTGAGCAAGGAGGGTGAAGGAAAAGTTTGCGCTATTCGCACCCCAGTTCCACTCAGTACCACCACGGATCAGTGTTTTGTTTTCATCTCTAAACATCTCTTTCTCTTAATTTTAGTTTGATTATTGATTATGGATTACTGTTTGAACATAATTAATATGTCTAGCTAAACTCCTCTTAGTTAGGGGTGGATTCGAAGCCCCGAACATGTGTTTTATAAATTAATTGAATTTAGTCTTCCTTGCTATTAGTGATTGTGTTTTGCTTAACTGCTTTATAGAAAACTTTTCTTTGTATGTTTGTTAAGGTGGCCAACTTAGTAAGCATGCTAGGATTTGGGGCTAGGGTATAGGAGAGTTTCACCTAATTGTTATGATTCTGTACTCACAAGTAGTAAATACCAAGGAACGTTGGTAAGGTTAAGTCAAAACCTAGGCAAGAACAAGATGCTGATCATACTTGTGATTGCCTAGTCAGTGTTCATATTTTCCACAAACTTAATGATCTTAGATTGCTATTTAACTTGCGATTCCTGTTTAGATAGCATGATAAGAATAGTTTGAAAGTGACGCTTAGTTTAATTCAACGAACTTGGGAAAATAATAAGATTAATGCAGTGCGGTCACGGTTAGTCTTGAGCATTGTCTCTCACGAGTTAGCAAGTGATTATTGAAGATTAATTTATAAGCATATGTTTGGTGTGTGGAGATAAACCCTTAGCTAATTTCTCATCTTTGCCATCTCTTTAGTTTATTATCTTTACATTAATTTTCGTAGTTATTTTCATAGTTTAATTTAGAAAATCCAATCCCCTTTTATTTAATTAATTAGGTTGTTAGTTGTCTTTTAATTATTATTAGTGTAATTAACAAGCCCTTTAATCCCCGATCTAGAACGATCCCTACTTATTCTATACTACAAATCACAAAGCAGGGTATTAAGTTGTGTGCTACAAAAATAGCGCATCATGCACCTCTGACATTTCCTATAGAAGCAGATTGGCGGAGCAAAGCTCCAATATGTGTTCTGGTAGATCTTCGCCCATACCTTCCTTTCTACCAAGCTCAGATGCTTGTAATGTGTAAACCTTCGAATTGATCAGTTGGTCAAGCTTTGTAACAACCCTTTGATTAATCAATAAAATTTGCATTTTCAGTTGAATTCATTTTTTCTGAGTGAATCTGAGTCATATCGGTTTGTGCGAACAAGATTTAAATTGTTGAAAAATATGTCTATCTGAGTAGGCAGGGCCCCATAGTGTAAGATAGTTTAACTCTGAGTAGGAACTAGGCTGACTCAATCTTGAAGGGGATGCGTGTAGCTCTGATCTTGCTTGTGCAGTTCCCTTAACGAAATAACTTGATTCGTCAATGGTAGTGAAATCACTGAAAAATGATTTTCGTATGAATAGGCTATGTCGCGCAAGTCAACTACTTCCTTAATAGGTGTTGGAATGTCGAAGTAGTCTGACTTAATTCCGTGTTGAACTTAAATACCAGAGAAGTCACCTTGATCCGATAGGACTAGACTACAGTCCCCTTTTTTAGCTGGACCTTGATAGTTGCGGTGTTGCCCTGTTCTATGAGGACTGGGACAACTAGGCGCGGTGGTGAGTCGTTCGTGGATTGGGTTCGATCCGCTTGTGGTGAACTGTCCGTGGACTAGGTTCAATCCGCGTGTGTGTTGCTTGGTTCCTGAGGTAGACTAAGTCACTTATGCGGCAAGCTGTCGGAATTAATAGGACTAGGCTTGGCCGTTGTGCGCCATTATGGTCCCCGTAATCAGACCAAGTCATATTCGAGCGGAGAGTCGTCCATGTATTGGGCTCGTCCTTTTGCAGTAAACTTTCTGTGGACTAGATTTTGTTCGCATGTGGTTTGCCTCGGTTCCTGAGGCGGACTAGGTCACTTATTCGGCAAGTTGTCGACATCCTGAATAGGACTAGACTCGATCATTGTGCGCCATTATGGTTCCCGTAATTGAACAAAGTCATGTTGAAGCGATGAGTCGTCCATGGACTGGGCTCGTCTGCTTGGCGGTGAACTGTCTATGGATTGGGTTTGGTCTGCATGTGGATTGCCTTGGTTCCTGAGGTGAACTAGGTCACTTATGCGGCAAGCTGTTGACATCCTGAATAGGACTAGGCTCGGCCGTTGTGCGCCATTATGGTCCCCGTAATCGGACCAAGTCATGTTGGAGCGGCGAGTCATCCAGGGATTGGGCTCGTCCACTTGCAATGAGCTACCCGTATACTAGGTTCGGTCCGCATGTGGGTTGCCTTGGTTCCTGAGACGGACTAGGTCCCTTATGCATCAAGTTGTTGACATCCTGAATAGGACTAGGCTAGGGCACTGTGCGCCATTATGGTCCCCGTACTCAGACTAAGTCATGTTGGAGGGGTAAGTCGTCCGTGGACTAGGCTAGCCTGCTTACGGTGAACTGTCTGTGGACTGGGTTCGATCCGTGTATGCCATCGTGGTCCTTTGGTCGGACTAGGCATGCTCCTGTGCATGGAGTCATATGAAATGAGATTTTTTAAAGAGAGTACCTTTATTGATAGTACTTTATTAAGTGTTGTACATTCCACGATCTTTTCGAACTTTCTCCATTCAGGTTTTCTAGCCAATAGGTTCCATGCTGATTGATTGTTGTCACCTTGTAAGGACCTTCCAAGTTTGGGCTTAGTTTGCTTCCTCCTGGGTCTCTGGTGTTCGGCTAGGTTTTTTTTAGTACCCAATCGCCTACTTTGAATTCTCAAGGTTTGACCTTCTTATTGTAGTACTGGGCCGTCTTTTGCTAATAAGTCGCCATTTTGACGAAAGCTCAATTTCTTTGTTCTTTGAGCAGGTCTAGTCCAACTCTCAGAGCTTCATCATTGTTCTCTAGCCTAAACTCCTCCATTCTTAACATATGCATCCCTAGTTCTAATAGAACCATTGCCTCGAACCCATAGGCCAGGGCGAATGATGTCTCTTCAGTCGGAGTCCTTTTTGTGGTATAGTACGCCCAAAGGATGCCTGAAAGCTCAGAGACCTAGAGCCCTTTGGTTGCCTCATGTTTTTTCTTGATTGCTTCCAGGATAGTTCGGTTGGTGACTTTTGCTTGTCCATTAGCCTGTGGGTTCCCTAGCCCTGAGTAGTGGTAACTAATGCTCATGTTGGCGCAAAACTTCTTAACTTTCTTGCCTTCAAACTAAGTCATGTTATTACTCACCAAGGTTTTCGGTATTCTGAACCTGTAGATGATAGATTTTCAGAGGAAGTTCTCAATTTCATTATCTCCTATCTTGGAGAGAGGGTTCTACCTCCACCCATTGGTAAAGTAGTCGATAACCAAGAGAATGAACTTCTTCTCCACGAAGACAGGGAAGGGGCCCCACAATATCCATCCTCCATTGTGCAAAGGGCTATTGGCTTATTAATGGGATCATTTTCTGTGTGAGCATATGTGTGTGCAGGGCGCACCTCTGACACTTATCACACTTACGGACCAGGTATCTAGCCTCTTGTTTCATTTTCGACCGATAATACCCTAGTATGAGGGCCTTGTGAGTTAACGTCCTTCCTCCAAGATGGTTCCCGCGGATTCCTTCATGGATTTCTCGGAGGACAAAGTTTGCCTCGTTGGGGGTCAGACACTTGACCAAAGGGCCATTTGCTGATCTTTTGTACAGCTTGTTGAGGAGTGTGTACTATACCGCTATATTTTTTAGCTTGCGAGCCACCAGTTTTTCTGTTGGGAGGACTCCATCTTTTATGTAGTTAATTAGGGGACTCATCCAGCTAGTCTCCTCACTTGTGGAGAAGGTTTCGTAGAGCCCTTCTTCCTCAAGGGCCGACTTCTTCTGGAACTCTATGACTGTGTTGGAGTCGTCTATCGCGGACGAGGCCATTATAGCCAGACTGTTGACTTCCTGGTTGTTTGTCCTAGAACAATGACATAATAGAATTTCTTGAACCTCCTTTTCACGTCGATTGTTTTCCCACAAGAGGCCATCATTCGAGGGTGTTTAATATTGAACTCGTCGTTCAACTGATTGACCACCAGTTGGGAGTCGTTGAACACCATGATTTCTTCTACTCCGATTCCTCTGGCTAGTTTTAGCCCGGCTATGAGGGCCTCATACTCCGCCTCATTGTTAGAAGTGTGGAAGCCAAATTTTATAGCCCTCTTGAGATGACCCCTTCTGAGGTATGAATAATGATCCCGGCTCCGCTTCCTTCTCACTAGATGACCTGTCACATTGCAGGATCCATCCTAATGAAAGGGGGTTCGGGGTTTTCATTTCCTTCCTAGTTTTTAAACTCTGGTTATCTTGTCCTAGTGAATCGGTGATGAATAATGCTAGTTACCACGCTTTGATAATCGTTCTTGAAGCGTAATGGATGTCAAATTGTCCTAGTTCTACTAACCATTTGACCAATCATTGTGATAGCTCTGGTTTGTGTGACACCGATCGGAGTGGGTACTCGGTCAGAACTATTATCGAGTGAGCTTGGAAGTAGGGCCTCAGTTTTTTGGAAGAAGTTACTAGTGCTTAGGCCGACTTCTCTAGGTTAGGGTAGTTAGCCTCCGCCCCATCAAACTTTTTGTTGATCTAGTAGACGAGCCTTTGTTTCCTTTCTTCCTCTCGGGTCAGAGCCGAACTGACTGTGTGCTCCGAGACTAAGATGTACAGGTTGAGTGCCTCACCTGGAATGGGTTTCGAGAGTAGCTTCGTGCTTCTCATGTATGCTTTCAGGTCTTGGAAGGCTTGTTCGCATTGTTTTCCCTACCAAAATTCCTTGTTCCTCTTTAGGATTTTGAACAATGAGAGACATTTGTCTAGGATTTGGAGATGAACTTGTTTAAGGTTTCCTCCTAGTCAGGTTCTAAACCTCTTTTATGTTCGTGGGAGGTCTCATGTCGAGAAGAGCCTAAATTTGCTCTGGGTTAGTCTCTATCCCTCTTTGATTGACTATATAGCCCAGAAATTTTCCTTATTGCACTGCAAAACATTTTGTGGGTTAAGCTTCATTTGATATTTATGGAGTTGGGAAAAGGATCCCTAAAGGTCTGCAAGGTGATCGAGACTAAGGTCCGCAAGGTGATCGGGACTATGGAGGCTTTTTACCAGCATGTCATCGATGTAGACTTCCATTGTCTTTTCGATCTGCTCTTTGGACATCCAGTTCACTAGCCGTTGGTAAGTTTTCCCCATTTTTTTTAATTCGAATGGCATTATCCGGTAGCAATATGTGCCCATGTTCGTTATGAACGTGGTTTTCTTCAGGTCCAGTGGGTGCACACTGATCTAATTGTAGCTAGAGTATGCATCCAAGAAGCTGAATAAGTTGTGTCCGGATGTTGCGTCTATGATATGGTCTATCTGGGGTAGTGGAAAGCTATCTTTTGGCATAATTTGTTAAGGTCCATGTAGTCCATGCAGACCCTCCACTTCCCCTTTTTCTTTTTTACCAGGATTGTGTTTGCCAGCCAATCTTGGTAGTGAGACTCCCTTATCATGTCAGCGTTCAGTAGCCTTTGCACTTCTTCTTTAATGGCCTAGTTGCCCTCAGGCGCTACTGGCCTCCTTTTTTGCTTGACGGGCTTCAAGTCCGGATTAACTACCATTTTGTGTGTGATTATTGAGGGGTCAATTGCCACCATGTCTTTCATTGTCCAGCCAAACACATCCTAGTTTCCTTTAAGAGTGCGGCTAGTTGATCTGCCAGCGGTCTATCAAGGTTAAAGCCTATCTGGACTGTTTTTGTGTTAGTTGGGTTGTCCAAGTATATGGTGTTGACCTCTTCTTCCGACTGCCCAGCATTTGGCATCCTTTTTGAGCTGGATGGGGATTTGACGTTCAATGGCGGAAGTGGGTCCTCTATATCTGGATCCGGGGATTCCTTATCCAGCTCCTTTTGATCGAGTTGTTGTGTTTCGTCTTTCGATTACCTAGTCACGGCGTAGTGACATTCTAGAGAGATGGTCTGGTCCCCTCTAATAATCCCTACTTTGCCATCAAAAGGGTATTTGAGGCACTGGTGCTGGGTGGAGACTATCGCTTCCATGTGATGTAACCAAGGTCGACCCATGATTACATTGTATTTGGAGCGGGTGTCCACAACCGAGAACTCCGTCACCAAGATCCTCTGTAGGCCTGGTTGCCATGCGACTACCGGCGGTTTAATCATTCCAACTGAGTAGCAATTTTCTCTGTTAAAACTGAACATGGCTTGGTTGGCAGGTGTCAACTCTTCTTCTATTAGTTTCATTTTGTGGAATGCACCTAGAAACAAGACATTGACGGAACGCCTATGTCCACCAGCGACCTTACTTCCAGTTTGCTATTCCTATCGAGATGACTAGGGCATCGTTGTGGGGGAAGCAGACTCCCCTCATGTCATGTTCCGTGAATGTTAGACTCGAGGTTTTTCTTTCCTCTCGTATGTGTTGGACAAGATGATCCATGTAGTGTGATCTGACTCATAGTTCCCATACTAATCTCTTTAATGAATGGTTCAAACGCTTCCTCTCCTCGTATGAAGGACACATACGACATTAGGAGTCACATCTTCGTTTCCTGCAATACTTCTTTGCATTGGAGCTGCATGTCCTCGAAGCTGATGAACTCCTTCAATTGTTCTCTCTGGATCCAATATTGTATCACATCCCTAAGGCTCTTGCAGTCTCTGGTATCGTAGCCTATCTCTTTGTGATAAAAACAATGTTTGTCTTTATCACGTTTTGAAGGATCCCTTTTGAGTTTCGACGGTGACTTGATGTCTTCCCACTTTTTCATGGCGGATAAGATATTGAACGGACTGGAGTTGAGCCGGGCGTAATAGGGTTATCTAGAGCCGCTGGCCTTGTATCTATTTGCTTGGCCGAACCCAACCTGGTTCTCACTCCGTTTCCGCTTGGAACTATCTTGCCTTTTGTACTTGTCCTTGGCTCTAGAGGAGTGTTTTGCCTCGCTTTCTTCCCCCTTCTTGGCTGCCAACATTTCCTCCAGGGTTATGTATTTTTGGGCGCTTTTCAACAGACCCATCATATCCACTGGGATTCCAAGGTAAGTTATAAAACTGACCTCCTCGAAGGCTAGAAGTAAAGGCAGTAACAGACGTGTTGTCGCTGCAACCATTAATCAGAGACAGTTCGACATTGAAACGAATGACGTATTCTCTGAGAATCTCGCCGCGCTTCTACTTTAGGCTGAGCAGGTAGTGAGGCCCATTCTTGATCTGTTGGCTCTCTACGAATCTAGTAATAAATGCCTTTGCTAAGACCTTAAATGAATCAATGGATAGCGATAAAAGGCTGTGGAACCATGTCAGTGCAGCCTTCTATAGGCTGGTGGTGAAAGTTCAACACGGGATGGCTTCTAAATTATCCTTCAGCACCATCACATGGTACTAATGGCGCAGCTGGTCCGACGCATCTGACGTTTCGTTGTAGAACTCGAGCTTTGGGGGGCGAACTTCTTCGGTAGGGAGTTCACGATCTCTTCCGAGAATGGAGGGGCAGTGAAATCATGCTGAACATATGGATTGGTCCCCAGTCGGAGCGGGTTCTTAACCTTGGCCTTGTCTGTATTTGGGGCATGGTCCACATGATCCATGTGGAACTGAATCTGATCTATGCGAGGTTAGCCGCAACTCCTCAGTGGTTGGGCCATGCGACTATTATGTTTCCTCGATTGGATTGATTTGGCCTTGTGGCTAGGCTTCCCCGGTCGGAGCGTTGTTTGGCTAACATTGTTGTTCTGGGCTCGAGATTTGGTGTTGGTTGACCATGTCTCGATGCTCTGCTGGTTAAAAAGAGCTTATATGTTTGATTGCAAGGAAAACTTGTCGTTCATCCTCACGGACAGCGCTAAACTGATGCGTATAAATCCGTCCTTCATGATCTCAAACTTGCAAAACGAACAACGGTAAAGCCAGGGACCACCATTGTGGTAGCCGCAGGCATTCTAAGGCTTAAGTCCGGCGACAGTGCAATGAAGAATGTATACTAGATGAAATTAATAATGTGAATGCATACCTTTCTCCTTCCCTTTGTCTATCTTTTATAGTGAATGTTTCCTCCTCAACTATCCCTGCTATTGAGGGCGTGATGGAGGGGGGAGATCTCGCCCAAAATCTTACTTGTGCATGATTGAGTCTATGCGATATTTGACTATGTTTAGGACCCAATACTTGATTGGGTTAAGAGCTGATTTATGCAAACAAATCTTGGGTCTGCGACAACTCAAAAATCTGTGTTCAGGACTTACTGTCCTACGATAGCCACGTGTACTGCTGTGATCGGGTGACTGTTAGATGTCTCATCAACCTTATTGACAACATTTAAAAGTGACCAACCAAACCCAAGTTAGATAAGTTTAAAATATATATATATATATATATATATATATATATATATATATTCTTTGAATATCCTTAATTTTGTCATAATAATGGAGAGATACATATTAAAAGGAAATGGGCGAGCCCTTCTACGCGTCGAGGGAACGCGCGAAGAAATGGGTGAGGGGAGTGTGACCCTTCATTTCTCTCGAGATGCGTGCTCACAACCCCTCCGTCGCCCATTTCCTCGCGTTCCCTCGACATTTACAGAAAGCGTATTAAAAGTAAAACAGATCCCAAATCTTAAACTACTGATTGACCCAAAGTACCTTGCTTCGGTCTCACCACACCAGTTACCAAAAACATAAAACTCCCTTAATCAATTAATGCTTAATTACAAAAAATGAGCGAAAATTCTAGGGGTCGAGGGAAAGGGAGCGAGGGATGGGTGTAACCACCCATCCTCCTCGCGATGAGTGTCCGCGCGCATCTCCAACGCGATGCGCTCATCTCGAGGAGGATGGGCTCGCTCCTTTCCCTCGCTCCCTCCCTTTTGAGTCATGACACTCACCTTTCTGCCTCCACATGGCAGGCAGATATCCATCTCTCTTTCTTGGCTGTGGTGTTCATACTCTCATCTCATGGGCCTACAATGGGCCTGCCTGCAACATTCCTCCATCTCCGCCGTCCCTCTCTCTCTCTCTTACGGCTTTGTTCCACCGACACGTGCCCTCCAAAGTCAGACCGACACGCCCCACCACTATCCCAATCTTCACCATCCATTTAGTAATATTTAAATCTCGATGAAGGATTCAGTAGGACCCGCAACACTGACTAGTGAACGTGTGAGTCAGTCCGATTTCTGAAAACTCCCGAAACTACCCCTCGTCTTCCTCTTTATTTCCGAGTGAGTGTGTGTAAACTTTGGCTCTTCGTCTTCACCTCTTCTTGTTTTTCTTCCCCAGCATTTCATGTCGATCTCTCTTACTAGAAACACTAAATCTCGGTCTCTCTGACCTCTCTCTAATATAATATAATATAATGAAATCCTCTCAGATCTATGGCTCATCATCATCATCGTGATGTTGTTGAATTTACACTACTACTACTACGACTCGGATCGATTTCCCTCCCACCTCCTCCCTCAAAACAAAACCCTAATCGATTCATATTGCAAGAACACATCTTATCTTAGATTATTAGATTGTCATCATCAAAATCTCTCTCTCTCTCAAGTGTGAATGATGATGAAGAGTACGGGGCGATTGTTCACGATCGGGCTGGTAACGGCGTGGTACTCATCGAACATCGGTGTTCTTCTCCTGAACAAATACTTACTAAGCAATTATGGGTTCAAGTACCCGATCTTCCTCACCATGTGCCACATGACAGCCTGTGCTCTGCTCAGCTACATCGCGATTGCATGGATGAAGATGGTCCCGATGCAGACCATCAGATCCCGCCTTCAGTTCTTCAAGATTGCCGCACTCAGTCTCGTATTCTGTGCATCCGTTGTTAGTGGCAATGTTTCGCTCCGATTCTTGCCCGTTTCCTTCAATCAGGCAATTGGGGCTACTACCCCATTCTTCACTGCTGTCTTTGCCTATATTATGACTGTCAAGAGGGAAGCTTGGCTCACTTATCTCACTCTCCTTCCTGTTGTTACTGGTGTCGTCATCGCTAGTGGGGTGGGGTGACTCTACTTCCTCCTCTACTTTACTTTCTTCTTCATTTTTCTTTCTTTTCCCTCCTCTATTGCAGCAATTACCTTCTTTAGGTAATAAACATAGCTTGGCATTTTTGTTAGAAAATTCGGGACGAATTTTGTTATGTTAGTTGGTAATTAGGTTTATGTGAATTTTGGGGAATCATTTCAAATTTGAAAATGCTAGGAAATCATGTTTTTGCAACTAGGTTTTGTAAGAAATTTCCCAAATGTTTATGTGCATCTCGAGGTTGTAAAAAACCTCTTCTAGCGATGCGACATCACCCTGATTATAAAATTGCAAAACCTGGTTCCTGACCTCACTCTTTCAAATTAGCTCACCTACATGATTGATGAAGCTACCGCAAATAGATGGGTATATACTATAGCCAAATGATTAACTGAATCATTTTATGTGGGTCTGGGTGTGGATGTATACTGATGTCAGACTTTTGCATTGACACTTGTCTGTTGCCACATAATTTGTGCGATTCTCATTTCAGATATTTACATGGTTGCTTTGCGACTGTTTTGATGTAAAAAAAAAATAATAATAAAAAAAATAAAAAAAGTTCTTCCTTGTAGCTTGTAACTGGTTACAAATTATAAAAGGGGTATTCATTTCTTGTTTCTGTTGTATATACCTGCAGGGTGAACCAAGTTTCCATCTTTTTGGATTTATAATGTGTGTCGGTGCTACCGCCGCACGGGCGCTCAAGTCTGTTCTTCAAGGGATTCTGCTTTCTTCTGAAGGGTAAACTGTGCCTTTGAATACCTTGTTAAATATGCTTAAAGTTGATTGAAAAGTTAAACTGAAATGCTAACTTTTTAACAGGGAAAAGTTGAACTCTATGAACCTTCTATTATACATGGCACCTATAGCAGTAGTATTCCTTCTTCCAGCAACTCTTTTGATGGAAAACAATGTAGTTGGGATAACACTGGCACTTGCAAGAGAGGATTTCAGGATTATCTGGTACCTGCTCTTCAATTCGGCATTGGCCTACTTTGTGAATTTGACAAATTTCCTTGTCACTAAACACACCAGTGCTTTGACTCTTCAGGTACGAGTAGTGTGATCTGTAGAAACCACATATATGAGTTATCTCTTGACTTTTTAGAAAAGAAAAAAAAATAGGCTAGACCTCATAGGCGAATTGAAGACCCTAGAGGTTGCAAATAGGTTCTTTGTGAAAGGAAATTCTCAGAAAAAATTCAGTCACATTTCTTTATAAGTGATCCTGTGGACATCAAACATTGAGAGAGAGAAGCAAGTAGAGAAGCAAGAAGTGGAAATTATGAGACAACTGGGCATGATTTTAGGTTTATTATTGTTTTAACTTTTAACTGCATTTTTAATAGATGTAAGCTTCTTAAGCTCAAGACTTTACTAGAATTTGACAGAATCACAGAAGGGCATGACGTATGTTTTCTACAATAGTACAAACATAAATTAATTAGAAAAATTAGAAAACGTTAGGAAACAAACCAGATACTGCACTGGAGGCTAAATCTAATAAACCATCAGACAATATCTGCTGTTTCCAGCTTCCCCACATGACATCTTAGAGACCATGAAAAGGAGATCCTTTACTAACAAGAGACTGCGGCTAGCACTTGACGTGCAGTGAATTATTTCGACTTGGAAATGTTTTCTACAATAGTACAAACAGAAATGAATTAGAAAAATTAGAAAACGTTAGGAAACAAACCAGATACTGCACTGGAGGCTAAATCTAATAAACCATCAGACAAGATCTGCTGTTTCCAGCTTCCCCACATGACATCTTAGAGACCATGATAAGGAGATCCTTTACTAACAAGAGACTGCGGCTAGCACTTGACGTGCAGTGAATTATTTCGACTTGGATGTAATTCCAAGTTCATGCACATCCTATGTTGATGAGTGCTCTTAATTTTTAATGAGCTGTAGACATGATGGATAAATCCACATATGTTGTATTGGTCCCATCTATGGGCAATTCATTGGTGGATCCCTTTGTCTTGAAATTTCGATCGATCCATGTGTTTCATTATTTTCTAGATACTCTGGTTTCACTCTTATCTGGCTCCATAAATGCATGAAAAGCTTATAGGTTTCAATCCTGTAATATTTATGGGGTAGAGTATGCAACTGGATGTGCCCCTTTTGAATTCATAGACGAAATAGATGAGACATAATAAACTTAGATGCAGAAACAAGGGTTAGGGGTTTCATCTCATATATTTCAGTAAGGGTTTTGCCAATCAGTAAAATGATTTTGACCTTTAAAGCCATATATCTCTATAGGTGTATTGGAGCTTCTCTTGATTGTTGTTTCAACTCAAGGGGACTTTTCTTTTTTAGGTTTCTATTTAGAAGTTATAACCGTAAATAGGAGGTAGTTGTTGATTAGAGGTCTCAGTGTATGGCTCATTAATTAATTCTTCTATGATTTTCAACTTAGTCGAAGCTGGAAAAATCACAATTTCCCTGCATTAAATCTCCATTAACTTATTTAAGGTCATAGTAGCTAAACTTCCAATCGGACTATGTGTGCAATTGATCTGAAGGAACCTCTACTAGGCAGGATGTCACCACTTAGATGGGTTCCAAAAGAGATCATGCCATCGTAGATAGTCAAAAAACAGCCACAATAAAATGGGTACATAGCGACAAGTTTTCTTGTGATTGGATACTCGAATATTGTGCATTATGGAGTTCTAGTATCCAAATATATGGAGAATTTGTTTTCTTTGCCTCCTAGGGATCTTTGGCATGTTAAATAGCTGTTGTTTGAATCAAAAGAGTAGAACACTAGACTTCTACACTCCAAACTGGATGGGTATTTCATTTGTGGCCTGGTACTCCGAAGACCTGGTTTAGACCGTTATTCTGCCTCCATTTACTCCACGCTATATGAAGTGTCTAAATCTATGTGGAATTCTATGCATTTGCATGGTTGTGGTCTTTGGTGTGAATTGAGTTAGCAGAGGCAAGATGTTTTATGTGGACTAAGGATGAGGTTCTGAAAATGGACTAATGAAAGTTTTGGAATATGAGCCTAATCCTGACTCTAGAACTTTAGCCTTTGGTCTTTGGTAATAGGAATAACTATGGAGGTATTATCAACCACATCCTAGCACCATCTGTTGATGTATAGCTTGCTTTGAGTGTCTTATGATAGAATAGATACGGCTAATAAACAATAGATCTCTAAGTCAAACATTTCCAAATATGCCAAAAAGCACTGCCATTTAGAACTCAAATCAGCATTTCCATCGTGGATTTGGCTGGATTTCCTTTTTAGTGAAAATATAATTATCTATTCAACTATGGATTTCCATTTTTGTTGAAATTGATTTTAGCATTTCAGTTAATATTATACTGTTATAAATATATATGTCCATGGTACGGGAAGGTTTGGCACACTCTAAAGAATAAAACTTTGTCATTTGAGGGAGCATAACACTATTCAAAAGCAAAGAATGTGATATCTCGAAATCTGTCGAAATGTCACGAAATATTTCCTATTTTGAAGTTACCGAAATCTCTTTCAAAATCCAAAATATGTCGAAATCACTCTGGGAAAAGAAATAAATAAATATTTTAATCTCCGTATATTTTAAAATGCTATAATGTTATTTTAGTATCATGTGAGTGATTCTTATATAATATGTAGTTTGTATAACACTTTTTAATGTAGTATTTTAGATTTTAAAACGTATAACTTGATTGTTAAATTTGAAATCACAACTGAAATTTTTACGTTTTTTCTACACAAAACAAAATATTTCTTAAAACGAGGGATCGAAATTAACTCGAAAAACGAAATCACAGTCCTTGCTCAAGAGAAGGTCAGGTTTTGTTGAGTATCTAATGGAAATATGAAGGTCATACTCATTGACGTATACGTAATCAAATTACAGCCCACTCGTACTACCACAAGTAGTAGCAGGCAGCGAACCAACAACATTGGACGCCCTCAGAAAAGAAAATGCTAGTCAACTGATCCTACAACTTGGTATCAAGAGAATGGAAGCAATGGTTGATAACAAGCAGGTTGAGTGTCTCATAAAGCAGAAATGGTAGATACCATGCTTTTGACCTGCTCTAGATAGGGAGAACTTCCGGTCGGCTCTACTAGTCCTAGGGGGCTGGTCAAACCTTATGGTCAAGGGTGGCGAGGAAGGAATGGATACGAAAAAAACAAATGTTGGCCATCAGAGATAACAACCGATTGAAGGATGAGTGCTCTTGGAGTAGTCGGTCTAGCTCTCAACGACTGTGTATTCTTTGTGGCAAGAGAGGAACTCGAGGAAGTAGGTGGAGTTGAAGGGATGAGAAGACATGCAACGACTTGCTTTTCCCTTTGAATGAGTGATAGGGAAGGGCACCCCCTTTTTATTCTGATTGATTTGCCTTTTGAGCCCCAATCAAAAGCAAGATTCTCAAAAAACGCACTAAACACACTAGCCAAAGAGAAGGAAAAGCCATCATCACCCACTTCCATAGTAGCCAATGACTTAGAATACTCCAACATATAGCATAGTAGTTTACTCTGCCAATGTCCAAAGGGAGTACCTAGTCGGCTAGTCCTCTTGTAAAGGCCACAGTGTTGTAATGTCAACAATGAATGGAGGAAAATTTCAAGAAACTCGAAGAGATGAAGGAAATGGTACCATACCTTTGGCATGAATTAACACAATAGAAATAGATCTTGATTTTCATTTGCCAAGACATCAATTATGCATATCTCATCTACAACTATGCAATTGTGCCTTATTTAGGTGGTGAAGGGGCTATGTTCCAAGCAAGATAGACCTCTATATTTCTCTATCTTGATGACACAGTCTGTAACCCGTGCCCATTCATGTCAATGCCATCGATGATTTTGATTAGATGGCCACCAGATAGCAGGTGTGACCAAATATATCTCGCATGGATAGTCCCAATTCTACCATTCGGCCAAATTCATGATTAAAAATGCCCTTAGGATGTGTTTGACATTGATGATCATTAGGCATTGTCACCAGTGATAAAAATGAATAATGGTATTAGAAACTCACTTTACACTACCCAAATATTATGGTGCTTTAGTATATGAGAAGCATTTAGGACAATTCATGAGAATTTCTAGATGTCATTTACTTGTTTTGGCTTGTTCATGCCTTAAATCTTTGTTATTCCAAAAGTATAGGTAGAGGTTCTTGCAATCTATGAAGTGTTGTAGATGTATAACAATGGCATACTATCCATGTTTTGCTGTCCAATGTGGTCAAACTCGGTAATTTGAATTTATTGGATTAGTGGACAGAAAAGTTATTATCAGACTCTAAAACCTGGAACTTGTGATAGAATGTCTTATAAATTGCATTTGCAATTTACTAATTTGTCAACTTTTTCAGGTGCTGGGGAACGCCAAAGGAGCTGTGGCTGTGGTGGTTTCGATTTTGATCTTCAGAAATCCAGTCTCTGTGACCGGAATGTTTGGTTACACTCTCACAGTCATTGGTGTAATCCTTTACAGTGAAGCCAAAAAACGGAGCAACAACAACAAATGAGAGATCTGCCCATCCCAGATATATATATATATATATATATATATATATTTTTCTTCTGTTTTGTTCTTTTTAGTGGAGGAGAGGACGGGGCACCATCTCAGAGCCACAGTGGTACATGTGCTTGCAGGCAACCTCAGAAATTCTTTTTTATGGAAACCAGGAATGTGGGTTTCCACCTGTATTAACAGCAACAAACAACCTAGAGAATAGAGAAATTTCAATAAAAGACTGGTTGATCACTTTAGTTCTTATTTCAGTCTCACTCTCACACAATTCCATTATTCATTGAGAAAAATTAGATCTCTGCAACATCAATTTGTTTTAGTATACAATTATCTGTTAATTGATTATTCGTTTTTCACTTGGATAGTGTGCTTGTTATGTTATCAGTACCAGTTGATAATACTGTAAAAACTGAAGTTTCAATTTTGCAATCCTTGATTCAGAACTTTTAATGGAACGTTATGGTACTGAGTGTTTTAATTTGATACCTTTGTCAGGTTGGCCTGTTTCAATTTTTGTACCCCGGGGTTTGCTTTTGCTGCTAAAAAGAAGCAATCCTGTTAAGACTGTTTGGTTGGTTGTTCTAACTTATGAAAGCAATGAGCAGAAAGGACATGCACAAGTTATTAGTTTTGTGTAACTTCCCATTCCAATTAGACGTTACACTTCAGAATGAAAATTCTGAACAAAAAGGGAGATCTGGGAGAATGTAACAGTTGGTTAGTCGTAAAGAAATAGCAAAACACAGAAAGTGCTTTCTGAAATGGATAGAACAAAAAATCAAAAACAAAAAGGCAGATAGATGAAAATGAAGGAAGATGGTTGCTAGGTAGCATTAAAATGGCAGTGGAGCTAACCGTCAATGCTAGGACAGTGATTACAATGATAAAGGGAGGAGCAGTTCCTCGCAAACAATAAAAAAACAACAAAACATCCTAGATTCATAATTCAGCTTCACCAGAGAATTCAAGAATACTCTAATGGGATTAAAGCTCAGGCTCAGGTACTAACTATATGCACCTTTGCTCAACATGAAAAAATATCCATACCTGGCATACAACAGATGAGCATTAGAAAGTGAAATGCATTAGAGGTAATACAAAGTCAATAACTAAGTCTAGACTTTGACGAAAAAACAAAATAAGCTACTGGCCTGAAAGATGGATACCACTTGAAAATTGCCATTTCCTATCAAATAGAAACCCACATACACATGGGTCTTAAACCATCAATTACAATTCAAGATAGAACCTATAAAACAAGATAGTGCTAACAAAGAAAAGCCTAGTATGCCTAAAAGCAAGAAGCGCTCAAGAATTCATTTCTTCTGCCTCATCTTCAATCTTAGGAGCCAAGTAGAACCTGATGTATCCCATCTCTGCAATCTTGTATTCAACCACAACAGGTAATTCAGTTGATAAACTGATGGTCACAACACTAGACAACGGAGTTGCCTTGGTGAAGGAGTTCATGTACCTAAGTGCAAATGTCAAAGACACGGGTTCTTGCATCTCTATGATAGTAGATTCCTCTGGCTGCACAATCACAAAACAGACATTAAAAATTCAAGAAAATCATTGCGGTTCCTTACTCAGAAAAACAAGTGACACATCACAGGGACAGTGCAAACTGCAAAGACACACATTCGACTCTTTTAACTTTCAGCAAGCCTTGCAAATGTTAGGACATTAAGACTGGTCATTTTATTTGTCAGTCAGTGTAGTTAATAGTTGATAATCAGAGATTCAGTTCAATTTCCATATAAGCTAACAACCTCGGCTATGTGTTCAATATTCCTTTGAACTGCTAGGTGGGATTCTTCAACCAAATTAATCACAACTATATTGGCAAAGTTCATAGGTCACTAACTATCTTCATCAAAGCACTGAAACTATAAACCTTCTTGGAGCTCATTTGCACAGTAATCTACTTTTGAGAATTGATCCAGTTCAGCTCAATGCCAAAAAATTAAGCACATAAACTTGTCTTAATATTAGGTTTTACGCCAAGTGAGTATATCAACAATCCACCACTTCCCCAAAGAAAATCAAATTTCACAAGATGTATTATATGAATCAAACAGGCTCACTTTGAAGATCGAATACGTAACCACAACTATGTATCATAACATTTCATCTGGATATAAACTACTAAAGCAAACAAAACCATAGATCAGATTAAAAAAAAAAAAAAAAAAAAACCTTTCGGGCTTACAGCTAAATAAATAAATAAGTTTAAGCAAATTAGACATGAAAGGCTGAACAGTAGCACAAACCTTATCAACACATTCATTCTGTCTGCAAACAATATTTGCAGTTCCAATGTCACCCTTTGCTGAGAACTTGACACCCTCCTTTGTCACAGAGATGACAACTGCACATGATAACCAACAGAAACTAGTAAATAAACTAAAAACACACAGATGGAATAAAATAGAATGGTATTAAAGCTGAAAACACAATAATACCAGTATCACCAATGCTGCTGAGATCCTTGCAAATTCTGGCAAACTCGGCGGCCGGCATCCTGACAATGGCATGGTAGTCTGATTCTGGAATTCCAAGATGCTCACTATCGATGTTCATGAGCTTCATCTCAAAATCAGCAATCTTGTCTTGGTCTTGGTCAGATAAACAAAACCATAATCAGCAAATAAAAAAATAAAAAATCCCTAAGTTTGATTTCTTCACCCCAATCAGTCTTCAACAAGGCAATGCAAACAAAACCCAGACAGACTTGAGTGTGATAAAAAAAAAAAAGATGATGATGAACTAGGGTAGGGTTAGGGTTAGAGGGAAGGAAGTTACTGGGGCTTTCGAACATGAAGGTGACAGTGTCGCCGCCATCGTCAGCCTTGATGGTGATGATGTCATCATTTCCAGCGCACTTGAGCATCTTGGCCATGTTGGTGAGATTGATCCCCATGGAGAGGTTTCGATCGCATCGATAGTGTTCAAAGCCTTCGGATCTGAGAAGGAGAGCCACGAGAGCGACGTGGCTGGAATCCATGGCTTGGAGAGCGAAGCCAGTGGCGGAGCAGTCGAAGTTGGCATCGTTCACCAAGTCCTTGATCGCCTCCAGAACTTTCTTCAGGAGACTCCCTTGTACAAGCCGAAGTTCCAACATCTCAGATGAGATGAGAGGGAGCTTTTGTTCTTTTAGGGTTTAGGGTGGTTTCAACTTCAACTCAGAAGCGTAGAGGAAGACGAGAACAATGGGCTTGGTTGCAGGGGGAGGGGGACATTTTTTATTTTTAATAGGGGAGTCGATTGGCGGGAATTTGTTTATTTCCCGCTCTCGTCTTTGTTAATTTCCGCCAAATAGTTTCCCGCCCAAATTTTGGTTAACAATCTTGGGTGCTTGCAATGAAACTAAAACTAAAACCAAATTAGAGCATCTCCAATTTAATTTCACATTCATCTTCATCATAAATTTAGGAGCAAACAACCATTATCAAATCTTTAATTTCTAAATTAAAAACAAAATGAATAGTGGGATGAAAAAAGTGTAAGATATATTTAAATAATGATGAAAAAAGTTAAAATATGGGATATGATTTGAGTGATGAAGAAATATGGAGCCCCTAAATTTAGCTTTTGGTTAAAATGGGGGATGATTGATCCATCATTTTAACTTTTACCATTGGAGATGCTCTTACATAACACGACCATTAGAGCTGTCACCTTATGTTTCCGCACCCCAACAAATCACTTTTCATTTATACCCATTTCTCTTAAAAACTTCAATATTTGCACAAAAACCAAAGTATTTTGTCAGAGAAGAGCAAAAACAAAGTTGTACTCAAATCGTTCTTGTTATCCTCTCTAACTATCCTTTGCAATTTCTTCATGTATTATCAAAGTTGAAGCATAAACACTAATCACAACAGAAAACGAACAAAGAATCAAGTAATCTAAGCATCTCTAGCTTGTGCGATTGTTTTGAAGTAGAAATTTTTTGGGTTTATGATTTTTTTTTTTTGGAGTAATTTGTATAGTTTTCAAGTGTAGATTATTTTATTAGGATTTATAGAGTGGAAGCAATTGTTTTGAGTTGAAAGAAAAGGAAATATGTTGATTTCTAAGACTGATTTCTTTTTAATGTAGTAAAATTTGTGTTTGCGAATTGAATTTCAATATCTTGGGTGATAAAAAATGATCTGACTGGTGTGAAATTAGGTTTTTAATATGTTAATATAGTGCTCTTAAGTAAACAGATGTAGTTTACAATTTGTCAACTTTTTCAAATGTTGGGGAACATCAAAGGAGTTGTTGCGACGGTGGCTTCAATTTTGATATTCAGAAATCCAGTTTTTGTGACCGGAATCTTTGATTACACTCTCACAGTCATTGGTGTAACCCTTTACAGTGAAGCCACAAAATGGAGCAACAACAACTGTTGGAATATTAAGCCCACTCAAATATCCATAGGCCTAAATGCTCATGTTCTTATCCACGGTGATACCGTGTGAATTTACAATTGTAGTTGTACGATTGATACCCACTAATGTATGATGTCCACGACCCCGCTCTCGCTTTCGCTTGATATATGTTTGGATTCGCCCTCTCTGCAAGTTCGAACTTTTAAAGAATTGAAAAAGTTGGAGGTTCGATTCTCGACCAACACAATGCTGAGGTATTTTCCAGCCATGTGTTGATGGGGAGGGGGAGGGGGGTGTATTGAGACTAGAAATCCACTCCACCCATTATGTAAACCCCAACCAAGATATATGTTAGATATGCCCTAGAAATATATTGCAAGCATGTTTGTCTTCCATTTTGTTCTTTTCACCGCATGAGAGGGCATGAGCCACAACAGTACACGCGCTTGTCGCCTGCGTCCTCATAAATTTTTTTTTATGGAAACCAGGAATAGGGGGTTTCCACCTGTATTAACAGCAACAAACAACTTAGAGAATAGAGAAATTTCAATAAAAGACTTGTTGATAATTTTAGTTCTTATTTCGGTCTCACACAATTGTCCATTATTCATTGAGAAATATTAGATCTCTGCAACATCTTTAATTACAATTATCTGTTGATTTGATTAATGAAAGGTGGTTAGAGAGCTTGTCAATGTTACTCAATTCTTTTGATCATTCTCTAACAATACATAGTTTTTCACTTGGATAGCATGCTTGTTATGTTCTCAGTAACACAATTTCTGATCTAAATTCCATGTTCTACTGGTGACTTTGTTCAGTTGATAGTAAACGTAATGCTGAAAAAACTGAAGATTCAAATTTGCAACCCTTGATTCTTTTGATGGAACGAGGTCGTTATGATACCTGAGGTGTAAACTTTGATACTGTGTTAGGTTGCCTGTTTCAATGGTTGGACGCAGAGTTTTCTTTTGTTGCTAAATAGAAGTAATCCCGTTAATACTGTTTGGTTGGTTGTTCTAACTGATGAAAACACTGAGCACGACGGACATGCATAGGTTATTAGTTTTGTCTAACCTCCCATTCCAATTAGGCGGATTCCATCTAGACGTTACACTTTGGAATAAAAACAAAACCACACGATCACAAAGGAACTGCTTTCTCTCCCCGTCTTTAACCACAATCGCTGCCACAAATCACCACCCTGTCCCGTCTTCTATCTTTCTTTCTCAGCACTACCCTCTCTCCATTGTGCCACATTTATTTTTCCTTCCCTCTCTTATCTCCTTATTCTACAAGAAACCACCAGACACCAAACATGTGAAATCCGATATATTGCAGGTGTACCCCATGCTCAGAGTTTGGTTTGTGCAAAGATGACAAGGTTTTCTACGTGATAGCAATCCCCCAATGTTTGATGATGATTTCTCAATCTGGTTGGCCACTTCGAGTTAACAGTGATAGCAAGTCTACACTACAGCATGCATGTCCCATGTTTGGTGGCGGTTGTGATGATTTCTCACAAGAAAAAATATCTGGGAGAGTGCTTTCAGAGATGGATAGAACGAAAAATCATAAAAAAGGGGGAAGATGGACGAAAATGAAGGAAGAATGGCTGCTAGGTAGCATTACGCTGGCAGTGGAGTTAACTGCCTCACCTATGGGTTCAAAATTCCTTTGAACTGCTAGGTGGCATTCTTCAATCAAATTAATCACAATATATTGTAGAAGTTCATAGATCACTGACCTGATTTTTACTACCAACCTCCCTCAAAGCACTAAAACTGTAGTAAACCTTCCTCTGTCTATTAGAACTTCAAAGAGGGTTCATTTAAAAGGGGCTAAGATGAGTATTTGTTTCCATAGTAAACCACTTTTGAATATTGATGCAGTGCAGCTCAATACCACCAAATTAGCAACAGAAAGCTCTCCTAACCCCAAAGGAAATCAAATTTCACAAGATGTATAAGATAAAGCAAGCTCACTTTGAAGATCAGGTTCCAAAAACCCCAACGTATTATGACATTTCACCTGATATAATTTACAACTAAAGCAAACCAAAAACCTTTCACTTACAGCCAAATAAGTAAATAAGTGTTAAGCAAATTAGATATGTACTTATTTACTTATTTGACTATATGAAGCCAATGGCATGACAGCTCAACGGTTAGAGCTTGGCAGATGGTACTACTAGGTCATGGGTTCAAACCCAGCTTGCGGCATCTTTATGAGTTATGAGATCCTATAAAAACCTTGTTTGCCTTTAAAAAAAAAACAACAAAAAAATTAGCAGAAAACAATTTACACATCACAGGGGCAGTGCAAAGAGACATATTTGAGTCTTTAACTTTCACATAGCCATATTAGGATATCAAGATTGGTCATTTAGTTTGTTAGTCAGCATGGTCAACACTTGAATCAGAGATCATCAGCTCAATCACCCGGTAAGCCAACCATCTCAGCTATATATGTTTTCAAATTTCTGTCTACAAATATCTGAATGCAAGAAATGTAAATCCACATCGAAGTCCTTGGATAACCTAAAAATCCCTACAGCTCCGTAACCAGTTCCATTCCACACAAAAACGAAACGGGAGGACAGATTGGGAATCATCGATTCCTACATCCCAGCATCCATCAAACAAAACGACAGGCTAATCAAGAAAAGAAAAACAGAAAAATCCCCTTTCTAGAGGCTTTTGACAAACTACAATCCATGTAAGTAGTTTAGCCAACAAAACAAGCAGCTCAGAAAGAAAGTTTGACAAGAGAGCACAGCGAGCTTTAAAACTTTTTTCTCTCTACTGCCTGTCGGCTTCGTTTTGCCACCTGTAGTTCTGTTCTTCCTGACCTGCTTCTCCAGAATGCGAGAAATTGCCTTGTGGTGGTAGCTGTGATAGGTGAGGAGGCGGTGGAGGTGGTGGTGGAAGTGACATTGGTTCTGGAGCCAACACGCCTTTGCCACCCTTACCGTCTGATGCACTACCACCCTGAGGAGGTTCTAGAACCTTACCAGCCATAGGAGGCATAAGGGGAGGTTGTAGAGGCAACATTCCTGGAACCTGCCCATAATCACCTTGGAAAAAGGCGGGTCTCCCTTGAGAATCTGACTGGTTCACATATCCTTCAAGCACTCCTTGACCAGGGGGTATGTGTTCAAAAGGCATACCTGCAGAACCCATATTCCATGGCCGGGGATAACCCATGGCCCCTGATGGAGGGGGTGGATAACCCAATAATGAATTCTGTTCCAGTCCAACTCCTGATGCCATATCAGGTCGTGCCATCTCATAAGGTGGATTATAAAATGGGTGAGCTCCCTCAGCAGGAAAAGGAGAATAGTTGAATGGAGGAGCCAATCCTTGGTTTGTGTTAACTGGCACCACAAAACCAGGAGGTGGTTGTGAATGCATAGAGTAGTCAGGAAATGGAGATTCAGCACGCATTCCCTGCATCTTCTCTGGAAACTGGTTCGAATCTTGACGATGAAGTAGACCACCCTGCGAGTCTGAGCTGTGCTGCTGATGGAAATGATTGTAGGGTCCTGGCCTGTCAAGGACTGGCGTTGTGTTGTTTTCTTGCATCTCTGGTGGATAGTTCAGTGGTCGAGAATAGAAAGGTGGTGGCTTTGGTTGTACCATAGGTGATTTGACAAGTTGTTGTTCCCTGGGTTGGTTGCGTCGAGATTTATCCTCGAGATCGTGGTATTGAGAATTTGAATTGGGCGAGATACCAATCCTTGGAGGAGCCCGTGCAGTAGAAACATCTACCGTGGAAGATTGTTTGGTAAGGGCATCAGTTGATGACGGTCTTGTCAAAGTCAAAGCATCCGATTGATTGCCATCTTCTTTCTCCATATTGGGCTGAAGAAGATCTACATGCTTCTGCTGAATATGAGATACAAACTCAGACTTCTTTAGGAAGGACTTGAGACAATGAGGGGCAGCACATATGAACAACCCTTCCATCATTTTGATAGTCTGAATCTTTTGAATGCGCTCATCACATCTGCATCATACAAGGCAGTCAACTAACAATTTCATAACACACAAACTTTGAAAAACTATGCGACTAAATATAAGAAATTACAAATATAAGTATGAAAGCAACCGCCAATACTAAAATATTAATCTTTACACATGCCAATAGGAAAAATGCAGATGCTTCAGAGAAAAGAAGTCCCTTTGAAAAATCAGTTTTTCAAAAGCACATTTAATATACAGCTTACCTTGTCAAGTTATTTGTTTCAGATCTATAAGAGAACCTCAAGGTTATTTTCTTCTCAATAGCTCCTAGTCACATTTTTTTTCTCGGATATGGATAGTTAGTTCATCATCATCATCATCAAAGCCCATTCTCGGATATGGATAGTTAGTTACCAATACAAAAAAAAACATACTTTTCTATCACTAAAGCTAAGCAAAGTAACTCAAGCCCTTGGTTTCATGCAAGTACAGACAGCTTGTAGTAAACATGAAAAGTTCACAGTTATTACTTAAATTGATTTTTGAAAGACTTACAGATAGCAGCTGGAATCACTCCTAGCACAATCCAGACAGAAGGCATGTTCACAAGGGCTCTGCAAGTAAATGAAAATTGGAAATATGAAAATGATAACAAACCTTACTGGCATAATGCTAATGATAATAACACTTAAAGAACAACTAAAATTAAGGTTTGAAGTAGCATACACTATATCAGTTAATATGGTATGTAAACTAGCAAATCGAAGAACCAACAAGGAAAGTATGCAAGAACTGAGATGAAGAGAAAATAATAACAAATCAAAGTAGCAAACATCCATATGAACTTACCATCATTGCATGAAAAATGTTTTCTTTTTATTATTAATTTTAAACTGGTAGATTTAATCATTAGAAACTGAAAACAGAGACACAAATGTGATATTACAGATTCCAAATTGAAACATGCAAACATGCATTGACCAACAATTGCTGGAAAATAAAAACTAAAAGGCAGCTTAGGTATTATGCACGCCAACCCAGTGCCAAGAAAAATGTTGACGCTGTTGTGATGATTTTTCTTTAATTTTTTTTTCAAAATTCCCTATACTAATAAGTAAAAAAAATGGCATGTGGATTAAGATAATTTCAATAAATAAACAAGCAATGAAGATAATTGACAAAACTATGGAATAAACTGAATTAAATTGAAATAAACAAAGTAATATTCGAAATTAATGAACAAGAATCCAAATAACAATGATAAAAGCTTAGGAAAATAACTAAGAAATCAATTATTCTTTCAGTTATCAAAATAACATTGAACAACCCTTGCCTTATTTATAATATACCTAACTAATTTGGCACGTTAATTAACCTAATCTTAATTGCTAATAATGCCCTAACTTTTATTTTGGGCTCTTACTTAATAGGCCCAATTTTCTTAAATATTTATATTGTTAAATTAATCCATAATACTGCTTAAATCAACCTCCCCGGGTTGAATAAGCTCGTCCTCGAGTTTGAAGTTGAAGAAGTCTGATGAACACAAGCGAAGTGCTGCTAAGTAGTCGACCACTAACCTTGCCAAGATACATACTTGCGAAAAATAGAGGAACCAAATTGAGCAAGGTGAATCAAAGAATCGAAAGTTGCGAGAATTGGCTGAGAAGACTCTTGTGCATAAGCTTATGCCACAAAATATTCCCAAAATGGATCGATATAACCATTGTCACTCTCTGTGTTTGCTATTGTAGGAACTTTCTCCGTTTGCTCAAGAAATGGAAAAAAATCTCAAAAATCAAAAGACCCACATTTCAGAAATCGAGTACGTGTGACGGTACCCTTAATTACCTTAAAAATTGGAGGGACTCCAACAAACAATATGGCGCATCCGTTTCTTTGCGCCTATGTTCAAGTTCATCTTCCTCCCATATTTTGTTATTTCGAAGCACTCTAATCGCATCGTCAATCATCTGACTACTTGTCTGCCCGTTCTTTCCTTTCTCTTAAATCTTTGCTAACTACTTCGTGTCTGTCTCAACTCTCGGCCTGTATCACAGTGGAGGTGGTAGTGAGTTTTATGAGGTGGGTTATAGAAGAAACATGTTCGGGTTGGGGGGTAATGGAGGACATAGATATAGGAGAGGAAAACTGGTAATGGAAATTGGACACCACGGGGTATTGGACTATATTAAAATTGGTATGGGAACGTGGAATAGTACGGGTATTGATAGGTATAATAGGGGTATCTATATTGAGAATAATATGGAGCACTCATTTTTTTCCACTTTATGGTTGCTTTCATAATAACTGGGGTGTAAATAAACTGATGCGACTAGAGACTTAAGTAAATAACCAAGGCAAGGACTTGGGGAAAAAATGACAGGGACTTATTTTAGGGGGAAATTTGTTTATTTCAAATTACTCTTTTGTTTAATTTAGTTGATCCCTTGCCTTATTTATAATATTCCTAACATATTTAAAAAATTAATTAACCCAATCCTAATTGGCTAATAATGCCCTAACTACTATTTTTGGCTCTTACTTAATAGACCTAATTATTCTTAATATTAATATTGCTAAATTAACCCATAATACTGCTTATATCAACATATACATAAATAGGGGGGAGATTTTGTAGGCCAGCAATTGAGGATATTTTGTGCCAATTTGCCATGGAATAATAACTCTTCAATAGAACGCATCATAAAATAAGACAGGACCTTCCAACCCAAGTCCACAACCTCACTTCAGACTTTCAGACTTTCAGACTTTCATTCATAGCAGAAACTTTCAATTGCATTCACTCCTACCCAAGGCATCAACTTGGAGTAGGCATCCCATCCCGCAATCCCAAACCCATCCTGGTCCCATCTTGGGTTTGGGATTGATGAAACCCTTCCCGATCTAGAGTGGGATGGGATCAGGATAGAGATTTTCAATCCCACCCATCTTGTCCCATCCCATCCCATCCCGTCCCAAACTTAACATAAATTATTTATGTATAAGAAATTGTTAATTTCCTTGAGACAATATCTTATACTGCTTGGTAAAGAGCTTGTAGATTGCCCTTGTTAATCAACAACCTTCATTATATAGTTGACAATTTGAAGGCCCAAACCCAAAACCCGAATAAGCTTGCACCATGCAAGTTGTGAGGACGCTTCAACGGATGCAGGATACAATTGCTTTCGACCCCTACTTGATATAAAACTTTGGTTGGAACTTGATATATTTGAGATTTAGTCAGTAGCTCGAAGTAGAAACATGGGGCAAACGTAAATTAGAATCAAATCAAATGTTGATCATACAGTATCTTTAACTCTGTTAACTCTGCTCAAGTGTTTTCTATATGCATCTACTACAACTTAAAAGATACCCAAATTATGCTTATTGTGTTTATATTGGAAACTATCTTATTTTTCATTGTAGTAATAATAAAGATGTTTTAAAGAGTGGCAAACAGATAAATGCCTAGAGTCTTATGAGCTCTAAAAGCAAGCTAAGAGGTTGAGTAGTAAAACAGTAGGGGAAGCTAAAAAGAGAACATATTAAATGATTTGTATAATAGGCTAGGTACAAAGGAAGGGGAGAAGGATATCTTCAAGATAGTTAAAGCGAGAGAACAAAAAACTAGGGATTTGAGCCATGTTAAGTGTATTAAGCATGAGGATAAAAGAGTTTTAATGCAAAATAAAACTATTTTAGATAGATGGAGGGATTACTTTTAGAACCTACTCAATGAAACACATATAGGGGAGTTAAACTTGGAGGAATATGCTTCACAGAAAGGGAGGCATCGCGTGTTCTATCGCAGAGTTAGTGCCAAAGAAGTAAGAGAAGCTTTGAAAAGAATGAAGATACGGAAGGCAGTTGGACCGGATATATCAATTGAAGCGTGAAAATGTTTGAGAAGTTGGGATTCAATGGCTAACTAGGCTCTTTAATAGGATTTTGAAAACAAGAAAAATGTCAGATTCGTGGAGGCACAACACTATGGTACCAATTTATAAGCACTAGAGGATATATAGAACTGCTCGAACTATAGAGGGATAAAGCTTGTGAGTCATACAATGAAACTTTGAGATAGGGTCATAAAGCGAAGATTTAGGAGTTCAACCACTGTTTGGGATAATCAATTTGGATCATGCCGGGTAGGTCTACTATGAAGGTCATCTTCTTACTTGGGCAAATTATAGAAAAAAAATTGAAAGAAACGTAAGCGTTTGCATATGGTTTTTATTGATTTGAAGAAAGCCTACGATAGAGTCCCTAAGGAGTTAATTTGGTGGGTGCTTGGAAGGAAGAAAGTGTATCAATGTTATGTCGATATCATTAAGAATATTTATGAAGGGGCCGTAACAAGTATTCGCTCAGTAAGCGGGATGTCCAATGAATTCCCAGTATCACTAGGACTACATCAAGGGTCGGCCTTAAGTCCATACCTCTTTGCTTTGGTCATTGATAAGTTGACGAGACATCTTCAAGAAGATATACTTTGGTGCATGTTGTTTGCAGATGATGTTGTCTTATTGATAAGACTAGTGAAGGTTTAGGTCAAAAATTAGTAAGGTGGCGGGAGGCATTAGAGGGTAAGGGTTTTAGAATTAGTCGATCGAATAAAGAATATCTAATGTGAAACTTTGATTGTGAATCAAGAGGGAGGAGTAGTTCAATTGAGATCGAAGGGGAAGAGGCTCCAAAGTGAAGGGCTTTTCGATATCTAGGATCTATAATTCAAAAGAATGGGGTTATTGGAGAAGATGTAGACCATAGGATTAAAGTTGGTTGGACGAAATGGATAATGACGTAAGGAGTATTAAGCGATAAAAGGATGCCTGCAAGGTTTAAAGGGAAATGTTATAAGACAAATGTTTGACCAGCCATGCTCTATGGTTCAGAATGTTGGGCTACTATGAGATAACATACGCATAGGATGGTGGTAGCAGAAATGTGTATGTTAAGATAGATGTGTGGTATAACCCGTAAGAATAAAATTAGGAATTAAAGAATTAGGAGATATAGCGTCCATAGAGGACAAAATTGGAGAAAGGCGTTTAACATAGTCTAGTCACGTGCGGAGGAGACCAAACATGGTAGCAATTAGAAAATGTCTAGATTGACAAGTTAGTGGAGGGTGTAGACGGAGATGACGACTACTGAAAACTTGAATGAAAGCAATGAAAGAAGACATCCTTGAGCTTGGATTAGGCGAGGAGATGTAGAAAACTTGAATAGACACCATCAACACCCTACTTTTTAAAGGACACCACCACTACTGAAGGACGCCACCAATAAAAGGGAAAAAAACCCTAACTCCTCTTTTCTTCCTTTCTCCCTGTCTTCTCATCTCTCCCTCTCTTCTCCATCAAGAACCATCACCACCCCGCCACCATCGATCGCACCACCACACTGACGGCCTCCTCCTCCACCTCCTCTCTCCCTCTCTTCTCCCGTCACCCTCTTTTTTCCATCAAGAACCATCAACACCCCGCCACCATCGACCACTCTACTATCCCAACACCATTAACTGCACCACCACACCGCCGACCTCCTCAATCTCCTCTCTTCTCCTCTTTCCTCTTATGTGTTTTTCTTCTCCTCTCTTATTGTCTTCTTCTCTTATTTTCTTCACAACAAAATGTCATGAATTAACAAACATAAATTGGAATTTTAGAAATACAAAAAAAAATATTACAATACAAAAACACACATTAAACATTAATGCAAATATTAATATTTTAAATATTACAAAACAAAATACAAAAAATACATTATTTGTCTTGAAGATGCTCAACAAAGTCCTCCAGGGGATGACGTTCGCGGCCCTCTTCGTCGAAGGAGTAGTAGTCCACTAACAAATTCCCACCATCACCATCATCATCGTCCTCTTTAAAGGATGATTATGATTCATTGTCCTTTTCCTCATATGATTGTTCTTCCTCATCATCTGAAGACGATGACGACTGGGGGTCCTCATACCAAACAATCTTCCATATCGCCCATTTCATCCCATTCTTCGTCTGAGTTTTCTTTTTTGAACATTTCCCTTTTTTTTTTCATCTACTCTTTTTTCTTTTGAATTGGTGATGAATACTAATGACTACTCCCCTTTTATAATGCTCAACTTAAATGACATTTGTCTTCCCTTCAAATTCTATTTGCCTTAACTTAAATGATTATGCAACCATGGTGGTTTTCCATGTATGCATTAGCACTTCCTAAAGGCTGTTTGAATCTCATAGACAAAGGAAAAAGTGAAAATAATAGGAGAATAATGACCAATCCTTCCCTGAGATACCCAAACGCAGCGGCACGTGTGAGCCCAATAATCATAATTGCAACAAATGTGGTCTTACAAATAGCAAAAATTCTGCGATTTGTTTGAACAGTCAAGTTTTTGCCCAAACACAACGGAACGTGAGGTTTTTGGGTAAAAAAAAGACTGTCCATTTTTTTTGATTTTTTGTATTTGAATTTTTTTTTCAATTTTTTCAATTCCTATGCGTTTGCTACACTATTGACAATTGTTTTATTGTTAAACCTCACTTTTGACCTTCTCAAGTTAGGATGTTCAAAAGTGGAGTTTAGCAATAAATCAAATATGTCAATAGTGTAGTAAAACTATAGGAATTGAAAAAAATGAAAAAATATTCAAATACAAAAAATCAAAAAAAGGGGACAAATCTGTTTTCTATCCAAACGCAGTGGCTCCTGCAAGTATGTATCTTACCCTCGCATGTTCCACTGTGTCATAGTCTTTGTAGGCATTATGGACAGGGTCACATGAGCCACTGCGATGTTCATTGTATTCGCATTTTAATCTGCGACGGTGAGTGTGTAGCTCGCAAGTGCTGTTGCGTTTGGGTACAATTTCTTACTATTCAGTTATATTTCAGGGCACTTACAAGGATTATTTTCAAATCCTCAAGAGGTCTTAGACAGGGAGACTCTCTCTCCCCTTTTTATTCATTTTGGCAATTGAAGTCTTGAGCAGGAATTAAAAGACATAATTTTATTTTTTGAATTTGAAGGAAAATAATAAAGTATTTTGCGAAGCGAATCTGCAAATGGAAGTTTTTTGTTATGTTTTTATATACTATGATGCAAATATTATAAGCAATAAAAATGCAATAGAAAATACTCACAAAAGGCTTAACATTTAGTCTAAAGATAAGGCTAATAGAAAGCTAATTCGCAAGTCTAATCAGGCAGGAACCACAAGCTAATTGCATTATATAACCAGCATCCCGAAATTCCTATATATACAAACTAAACATATGGGCATCTTAGATCAGACACCAACATTTACAATTGGCTATCAACAAGATCAACATTTACAGCCGAAAATAGTGTTTTCTGTATTTTTTTTATAAACTGAGGCGGTAACTGTGTTTTTGCTGCACCATCGATACATTCCTATATCATTCTTTTTGCAAACTGAGACGATAATTGTGTTCTTGCTGCACCATCGATATGAGAAATCTTAGTGCTTTTTGCATTCTTTTTACAAACTCAGGCCGTAATTGCGTTCTTGCCGCCATCGACATTTTTTGGCCCCCGCAAAGATTCTGGCGAATGTGGGTTCCCCACTCGCAAGAACCGCTGTGAGGTGAAGGAGAAAAAAAAATAGAGAAGATGGGAGGAGATGATGGTGGCGAGGTAGTGGTGGTGAAGGGGAGAATGGGGAAGAGAGGTGGTGGTGGTGGTGAAGGGGAGAAGAAGTGGCGAGGTGGTGGTGGTGAAGGGGAGAAATGGTGGTGGGAGTGGTGGCAATGACGAGGTGGTGGGGTGAAGGGGAGGAGGAGAGGTGGCGGTTGCGAGGTGGTGGGGAGGAGGAGGTGGCGGTTGTAATTGATGGAATAAGAAAGGGAGAGAGCAGAAGAGGGGTTAGGGTTAGGGTTTTTTTGTTTATATAGTTATGGTGTCCTTCAGTAGATCCAAAAAAGGGTGAGTGGTAGTGTCCATCAATAGAAGTGGCGGTGTTATTTCGCAGGGGCCTTTTTTTAATTGTTAAAGTCATCGTGTCGTGTTAGACCGCGTGTCCCGGTCCGTGCATCCTAGTTTCTAATTTACTTGTAATTAAGTTACTAATTGACAAACTCATGCATGACTCTCACTACACCAAAACTGAAATGGGTTTGGCTCACATGATGGGTGATATTTTTTTCTTATATTAATTTAAATTCACAACCTCATCATGTACTAACAATTATAGTATAGTAATCAATATTATGATTTTTTATTTCTTTAACAACGGATCAAAATTTGATCAATAAAATAAGTAAACATGATTGACTAAAGCATAAAGATTTTTTAAAACTATTAACATGCAGATGAAGATCACATCAGCAAATTAAACTTGGCTTCAAACATCAGGAATTGGTTATCATGGGATAAACATGGGTGTATACTATGATTCTTCTAGAGTGGTTGTTTGAAATCCTACCCAGAAATATATTTAAAACATATCAACAATCACCCTATGCTCATCCCGTCTCATCTCGAACCCGTTTGGGATGGAACGAGGTCGGGATGAGGTCTATCCCTTCCCGATCCCACGCCGAAGATAAAGCAACAACGGGATGGGATCGAGATGAGATCCATCCCGTCCCATGCCACCCTAGCATCAAAAGTGAACAGATTACAAGAGATTTCAGAGTCCATGAGAAACAACCACAGAGGAACTCCATGGAATCACCAACTAAGCACCAAAAATTGGAAATAATAATGATACTATGATAAATAATGGATAAATAAGTGGAGTTTCAAGGAAGGTAACTTAACTCACGAATTTGTTGGGTTTTGGACCATTCAGATTATTGATAGAAGTTTTCAATTGCAATGTTTAACATAGAAAAGAAGTTTAGATTATTGACACAATAATGCTTGTTGAGGAGTATGAAATAACTCAATGGCTTCAAATAAAGATTGGTGAGACAATAATGCTTGTGGGGAGTTTAATAATTATTCAGACATGGAATTCAAATGATAAATAATTTAATATTATGGGATTTGTAAATGAAGTCCCAACTATGTAGGATGTTTTATCTGCTGATCAACCCACCATTTATCTTATTTTAAAATGTAAGCCACCAAAAATCACGTTTTTGCCCTTTTTGAGACTTGATAAGTCACAAGAAGGTAGATCGGTTCATCTCTCTCACTTTTCATCTCCGCCACTCAACCAATTACAAAGCAAGCTCAACCTCTGCAAAAATAGCAAGTCTCTCTCATCCCCTTCATCTATTCTCAATTCAATCGAATCTCCATTGTTGTTTTCTCCAACATTTTTAGTGGCCGAATCTGGTGGTGGAGGTGGAGTCGACAGGGTGGAAGGTGGTGGCAGTGATCTGATCTTGAGGTGGAGGATGAGTAGAGGATGGCCGATAATTGTGGTGGTTTGATCTTATAGTGGTGCCAGGCAGTCGTCGATCGGGTATATAGACGGACCTAGCATCCTAAGGGTAGTTGGGGTGGGGTTCTTTCTCAAAGGTGGATGGTGGTGGCTGAACGGAGGAAGCAAGTGTAGTGTGGTGGTGGTGGCCAATTGTGCCATTACGGGAGGAACCATGGGCAAAAATGGAATAAGTAAGGTTATGGAAGGTCAAAGTAATATGAGGTTTTTTCTAAAAAAGAAGCATTACAACAAAATTTATGAGTACCATACTAAAATAGGTTAAAAGATAAACTTTATTTGGGGTTGGGTTTTTATCCACAAAACTTTTATAAATGGTTCCTTTAGCCAAATTCCCTGTTAATGTTAATTACGCAGAATTATGAAGACTAATGATAAATGAGGAGTCAACCCATCCTAACTCGATCATAAATGACCCATTTTTAATGGAGAGTTTGAGATCTCTACTTGCTAAACATGGATTTAAGGAGGTTTGGATCTTAGGTCAATCGGGACCCGCTCACACACTGGCTGGAATCTACACTTACCAGTCCACAGTAAACTACATACTAGAGATAGTCCATGGTAAACTACATACTACTAAAAACTTCATTGCCTGATAAATGCAAATTTGGGGTGGGGGGGAGGGGGGTGGTGGTGGAGGGTAATGTGCAAGGAGGAGGACGAATCCTCAAGCCACCTGATTCTAAACTGCAAAATCTCTAAGGCTAGATGGATGTTCAATTCCTCAATGAATTTAAGATAGCAAAAATGGTACAGGGTGACATTCAACACTGGGTTTTGAAATTGAATTGAAGTAATCTCATAAGGTAGGGATATGGTTATGGAGTAGAGTCCCTCATATACTCGCTTAGATAATTTGGAAAGAGAAATTGAAGAAATTTCAAGGACATGGCGAAACTGGTAGAATATCCTCGAAACAAAATCGATTATGTGGCATTGGACAATCAAATGCAAAGGACACGGGGAACTATCGTATGGATGATTTTGTGTTTCATTGGGAAATTGTTCGTGTAATTGGGTAATTGTGTATTTTTTTTCCTTCCCCCATTTATGATAGCTCTGACCGAGAGAGAAATAGCATCAATGCAATCATTGCTTTGCCTGAATAAAAATTGGATTGCGTATTTAGAAAGTATGTAGTTGTATGCAATGGTGTCACTTCAAACTTCTAAATATCCACTCAAGTTCTACTTCTCTTTTTCCTTTTTTTTTTTTTTTTTTTGGCAAATAGAACACTTGTATTAAAAGGGTGAATACAAGAGAGCTAGCTGCTCACAGAAAACAAAGGACAGAAAAGAGGATGATCCTTCAGAACAGAAATAAACCCTTATAAACTGGGTTACATAACTTGTCAGTATCAAGAGAGTCCAACTTGTACAACAATTCAGGAACGAGCAGGTAAGGGGCAACATCCCAAGCAATAGTGAATTTCACAATATCAACCGCATGGCTGGTTGTAACTAAGAATACTTTCTTGTTCCTGTTAACACCTCTTCCAAGGGTTTTATGGTCTTAAGATGTCCTTGACTACAAATCTTCTTATTTATTTTCCTTAAAGTGTGATTCAAAAATAGCTGTTTTCCACTTTTTCTGTAGTGGACTTTTGATACAACCCCCCACAGCAAAGCGTGTTGTAGTAAATTACTAAATCTAGAGATTGCAGGATGAATAAGCTCTTTCGTAGTATGGCACAGGATTGATACAACTATGTACCAATTCCAAGCCACATAACATTATGGATCTCACAACATCATCCATTTTAAAATGGGTCAGATCGAGGATCCTTTGGGATCTAATGACCACATATCACTTGTATAATTGTGTGTATCCACTTCATATACCTTTGAAACAGCACCACATGGCATTATTGGAGACACGTCTTGAGGAAATTGGACGAAGATCTGTGCTTTAAAACAGGTTATCAATTACTCGGTTGGTCAACAATAATGTTAGATGGGTGCACCAATGATCGACGTACCCATTAAGCAGCAAGGTCATGCTCATAATATATCTTGATTTTCCTACTGTTATACATGCAATATCAAGAAATTTTTATCAATTTACTCATTATATGAGGTGGGTTATGCAAGTTTAAATAAAGGGGAATTTATTTGTAACAGGTGTGATTTTATGAGTATAAATAACCCCATCCATTAGCATATTAGAGGAGGACCATGATCTAGACCACATCCATCGCGAGTTCACTGAGAAGATTTGGAGCATGATCTGCACACACTCTAAATGGGTTTCCCAACCAGGTAAAGAACTTAGCCAAAAAACCAATGGACTAATAGAACTCTTCCGAAGCAGGGTGGCAGTGATATGGGTAGTTTTGGAGGAAAGAAACGGTCGAATCTTTAGAGGAAGGAATTCAACAGAGGAGATTTCCATTTGCACAGCGACCAAAGTCATGGTCATCCAAAGGGCCAAAGCATGGATGTTAGTCTACTCTAGCTCTACCTCGACTCTTCTGATTGGGCGCATTTGTCACTTAACAATTAATCCTTTTCCAAGTGTTTAAGTTCTTAGGGGGTGTTTGTTTAGGCCTTTGAATATCCAAAAAATGGATGTTAGTGTCTAATATCCTATTGTTACTCTTAACTTACCACATATTTTCCACATATTCCGCTTTTCCCTTGACTTTTACATACAAGACCGAAACTTTTTTGTAAAGTTTTACTTTCTGAGGGACCAAAACTTAAAAAAAAAAAACAAAGCAAGAACCTTGATCTCAACAATGAGATACCAAATCTTTTTATTCAATGCAGGCCCAAGTGAAGCCCAGTATACCGAGTTGGAAGGGTCCCAATCTCAAACGAAAAGGTCTGGGTTGTGTGATTATTGATTAACTACACTGCCTCACCATGACAAATGATGACGACTATTTGCAAATTTAATTTCTAAGCACAAAGCCACTACAAACAAATTTAAAATGTGTTTTGAGATTTTTTTTGTTCTTCCTAGTGTATATGTTTCATGAATTGGAAAAGGGTTTGAGCTTAGAAGGATATAAATGAAAATTCTTATTTTCATACTTGGAGGTTCATTAAGATAATTGGACAAAACATATAAAAATGACATAGAGGTACTCTAAACAAACACGAGTAAAAGCCAATCATGAAAGGCTCAGATAGTCATCAAAATTCACCACAAAACATTGTTTGTGTGTGCACATCTATGACTATACAAATAGCGGAATCATTACTTACCAACCGACCATAAATGGCAACAGGGAAATCACAGCGAACACAGAAATGGGTCCTTTCACCATAATGACGGCGACACCTGCGCCCAACAATCTTAATGAGGGAAGCCGCAGGTGTTGCACCAATGCTTTTAGCAACAGGAAGATCAGCAAGGACGAGGTGATCAGGGCATGCCACTGTCACCGTTTCTGCTGGCAAGGATTTCGCCCCTCCAACACTTTCTGGGTTACTCAAGCGTATTTGAAGCATGTTGTCTCACTATTGACTATTGACTTCTAATAACCGTCAATCTTCAACCTATTTTACAAGAGTCGCTGAGTAAGGAAAAACATATATAACAAATCTGTAATACAATTAATGCATGCATTTACCACACGAATCAGGATATAATGCAACAACTAAACCACGAATCAGATGAAAAAATCACGCCATGACAAAGACAATTTGTGAGTGATCTTGAGATATACAGATAGAGTATTGTCAAAGCACCGATATATAAAAAAGACAATTTGTGAGTGATCTACGATATACACAGAGAATTGTCAAAGCACCCATAGGTGAAAGATTTTTTACAATAAAATAACCCAAAGAAGAATATATCCTATTAACGAACCCGAACAATTGCTTCCCATTCCCTAATTATCCAATAATTTCATAGAAAATTCTCTGACCTTCTTTTCTCTCTTATTTGCATGATTTTTTTTCTTTATAACACGCACATCTTCAGAAATCAATAATAATTTGCAAGCAACCCGTCAATCGCACATTCAGAAACCCAAACCCTAGAAAGTCAATAATGTAGAAGTGGTAATTGAATTGAATTGAATTAAATTGAAGCGGAAACTCTCTCTCTCTCTAACCCTAGAACATGCATGATTACGTACAAAACATTACAGCGAAAAAACTCTATTACATACGTTTGAATTAGAAGGAACATTGGAAATTGGAATTCAGAAAACCACACCACTTCTTAAGTTGCAAAATTGGATCAAAATCAGGGTTTCAATCGCTTATTGCGATAAATTGATGGTAATGTACAACACAATAAAAGGAGATTAGTAGAGTTACCTCTTCCGCCTCTATGGAACTGGAATTGCGATTCCCAAAAGAGGAAGGGATGGAAGAAAGAAGATGACCAAGAAGAGAAGAGAAGAGAAAAGTAGAAGATTATGCATAGTATTTTATAATGGGAAGAGCACGTGACTTTTAAGCGTTGCCTTGGTATTCCTTGTTTCAGGGGCATCCACAATTTCCCATGTCCCCCCACCTTGTACTCCTAAGAAATTTTGAACACCACCACGAATGGGTTGGGTTGTTGTGGTTGTGAAACAACTACCTATAACAAATGCAAGAGACATGATCTAGCTCATCTCTACATAATGAGCTTCAACTTTGATTCTTTGTAATCTACTTATACCACTTCGTTTGTTTCAATTATTAATGATGATACATCAAAATAGACTGATTATCACGATCATACACATGGCAGAGAACGACCATCGCAAGGATACAGCGGTCCCATCTATTGGGCCAGCTTGTAAAACCCAAAAAGAATAAAGTCAACCACAGAGGCCCAGACAAAGCCCATTATAAGAAGATATAATCAAAGCCTGAATCCAGGCTTGAACGAATCAAAGCCCAAATCCAGGTCCGACCCGAGTTCTCTCATAAAGAAGATGAAAGTTGCACCAAAAAGAGTCATGGAGGGAGTTACGCTTTCACAGACGCGCCCCCATCAAGAAAGAGACTGTTACGAGAAACATTTTCTTCCATTGCACCTCACATACTTAAAAGGGAACATTTGACACATGTATGCAACTTTTAACTGAATTTGTCCAGATTTACCTCCTTCTTCAAATAGAGTTACTGACTTAATCATCGGAGTGCATTCGGCCACAAAAAATGTGGTCATCAGCAGTCTAACATTTGTTTTGCAGGTCAAACTCATAGGACGACGATTTTTAGACCCATCAGTTTGGTGTAATCCGTGGGGAACGACGAGTTTCCTTTCTAAAAATTATATCCATGGTGGCGAAGCTCACCAAAATCTGATAGACGGTCAACTAGCTGTTAGAACAAATGACCACCTTACAGATCCCCAACACAGTGACGATAACAACAACTCTCTTATTGGCAATGATGTATCATAAGCAACTAACGAACAAGAAGCAACCCAAATCATCGAGTCGTTGGCACCCAAAAATCAAGACCCACAACATGCAATAGCCCAGACATCCGATAACGCTGCCACAGATCCTCGGATAGACCTGCTTATAGTCCAAATGAACTACATGACAAAGATACTAGAGAAAATCACCCAGGAGCATGTCCAGCCAGCTAATCCTTTTTAGGCACCACCCCAACAAAACTCCGCCAACCAAACTCAAGGGAGTGACAAAGTCCCAGTAGAACCCCAACAGGGAAACTTCGAGAACAATGAACCCCTCCAAGGTAAGACTTCACAGTGTGACGGAGCGCTTGTGAGATCTCGTTCAGATCGGAGTCACTGATTTTAACGTATTGTACTAATTAGCCAAACTGCCATTCTCTGACGCCCTCATGAAGACTCTCATGCTGAAAAAGTTTACTCTGCCAAAGTTTGAAGTATATGATGATACCACCGATCCAACAGATCACCTAAGACACTTCCTCCACATGATGGCATTGAAAGAGACCACAGAGTCGATCATGTGCTGAACATTTCCGACTAGCCTTACCTCCACGGCAATGAATTGGTTCAACAACCTACCACTGAGGTCAATAGACTCCTTCCAAGCGTTAGCCACCGCCTTCATCACAAGATTCATCGAAAGTCAACGGATGAGGAAATGACCACACTACCTCCTGCATGTCAAACAAAAGCCCTATGAGACAATACGGGAACATTTCACTCGTTTCACCAATGAATTGACAATGATCGATAGATGCAGCGAAAACATAGCCGTCGCAACTTTCACCGCTGGGTTGAAGAGATACCCACTATTTTACGCTCTCAACTTAAAACCTCATAAAAGCATGGCAGTCTTGTTGAAAACATCCCAAAAACACATTTCTCTTGAAGAGATGAAAGTTGTCAGAAGGAAAAATGAACAGGAAAGGGAAAATCATTCAAGAAAACGAGAAAGGAAGGAAGAGAGAAAGAGAGACAATGAACCACGAGAAGATAGCGGTCAATCAAATAAACATTGGAACGACAAAAGGACCGAGTCCAACCAGCGGGAATCCGAGAAGTCACAATTGGCACGACCCAATCACGAACGGATAACCAGCGTAATGAAAAAGGAATACAAACCATACACGGCCCTAAAGACAAGCCGGGCCAACATCCTGAAGTACATGGCGAATTGGAAGAACGTCACCTGGCCACCTAGAATGAGAGGAGACCCATACGGAAGAGACAAAAGCAAGTATTATTTCTTCCATAAGGATCAAGGGCATGATACCGAAGACTGCTACAAGTTGAAAGAAGAAATTGAGCATTGGATTCAAAAGGGAGGACTCGACGAATTCATTGGAATGCCAAACAAGCAGCTCAACGGGAAAGAAAAGGAAGATACCGCCCCCACACGATCAAAAGAAAAATCTAGGGAAATGATATACGCTCTACACTACATCTACCCCAGCAAATAAGCACCTTCCACTCGAGCAGGCCTACATCGAAGCGGGAAAATTAACGCCCTGAAAGCCGCTTGCACTGATCGACTCGGGACTCTACCAACGGATGCAAACTCAATCCGAATCACCAACGAAAGAATTAACGACGACGAACTCCAACAAGCCTCAGCAAGTGATGCCAAGCAAAGAACAATAACTGGTCAAGCGAAAGAGATCATGAATTAAACGATAAAAAAACAGCAAAGGCATGAACCCCCAACACTAGGATAGACATCATCCAAGCAATGATCAGGAGGAAAAAACAAATCGCTTCCCAATGTAGCGTAACTGCTCCAGAAAAATGACCGTTAGGAATGGTCGAGACATCGAAAAAGGGAAAATCAATAAAATTACAAATTCGAAATCATCATCCCACGAAGGATAAAAGCTTCGAAATGAAGTCATGCAAAACAGTAAGCATATAAAGCCAAAAGGAATCAGGATGTGAGTCAGATACATATAATAAACTTCTGGTATGATCAACCAACGAAGTAAAGGTTGGACGAACGAGTCAACTAAGTAAAAATGACTTTCGGTCGACTAAAACGTCGAACCAACGAAGTAAAGGTTGGACGAACGAGTCAACTAAGTAAAAATGACTTCAGGTCGACTAGAGCATTGAACCAACAAAGTAAAAGTTGCATGAAGGAGTCAACTAAGTAAAAGCAACTTCGGGTCGACTAGACTGTCGAACCAACGAAGTAAAAGTTGGACGAACGAGTCAACTAAGTAAAAACGACTTCGGGTCGACTAAAACATCGACTTCGGGTCGACTAGAGCGTCGAACCAACGAAGTAAAAGTTGGACGAATGAGTCAACTAAGTAAAAGCGACTTTGAGTCAACTAGAGCGTCAAACCAATGAAGTAAAGGTTGGACGAACAAGTCAATTAAGTAAAAGCGATTCCGGCTCGACTAGAGCGTCGAATCAACGAAGTAAAAGTTGGACGAATGAGTCAACTAAATAAAAGTAACTTCGGGGTCGACTACAACGTCGAACCAACAAAGTGAAACTTGAATGAAACGACTTCAGGTCAACCAGATCATCGAGCCAACGAAATAAGAGTTGAGCAAATAAATCAACTCGAAAGAGGCAAATTTCGTTTTGATCAGAAAATCAAACTTGCGAAAGAAAAAAATAGCTCAAGAGAGCCTCGGATTAGCTAACATGCCAGATCGACAAAGTAAAAGACAAGCAAACAAAACAACTTTCTCACAAAAGCTTCGAGACAACCAACACGAGGTTGAGACGGACGTACCGAGGTGTAGGAGAATTCAAATCAGCAAAAGTTAGACAGGACAAAACTATAGCTGTAAAAATCAAAGCTGGAGTACAAATCATTTCGACAATAATGATCGACCTATAAAAGGTATAGGTAGCACGAACGAAGTCAACAAGATGAACCACGGCTACGAAGAAAAGTGAAGGAGAAAATTCTTGTTCTTTAATAAAAACTATTATATTACATTCAAGGAAGAAAGTAAAGGAGCATAAGGTCAAGCAGAGGGATCCATAGCATCCTCAACAACACCATCTGACAGACGAGGGGCAGTCGGATCATTGGCAGGAGCCCTCACTTCAAGATAAAAAGGCAGTAACTCTTCAACCATTGGATTACTAGGAGGGTCTTCAGCGTCGTCTTCATCCTTGAAGGTCTGATAGACCATGTGACGGTATTGAGACAAGTTAAGACCAAGACCCTCAATATAAACTAGAAGCTCACTCTGTCCATTAACAATTTGCTGCCAATTTGTCACCTCCATAATGCAAAGCCCGTCCTTAACAAAAGCAAACACGTTCCTAGCCGCTATAAGTTGGCCCTCAGCAGTAATAAGCATCGTGGAGGTATCAGCCTCAACCCCGTCAAGTGAAAACGTTAATTGCTCCACCCTTTTCTCGGTAATGTCGTGGTTGGTAAAGTGCTCTATTACGGCACGCGAAGCCTCATCATGTAAACGTGCATAAACACCGTCTAATTTGGCTCTTAAAGATTCGAGCTCAGTCATAGACCGATCTCGTACACCATCCGCTTCGACCAACGAGGCTTGAGCAACCCCGACCGCTTTGATCCGCTCCGAGCATCGCGCTTTTTAATGCGTCAGATTGATAAAGAACATGGGAAAACACCAATAGCAGCACAACGAGCTTCCTCTCCAGAAAAATCACAAGATTACGACTAGCTTGATAACCCAAGCCCATCACCCCTGCATAGGCAAGATGACCCATCCCGTCTATTATAAGCCTAATGCCATCATCAAGATCAAGGCTCGGATCCAGCACAGACATCGAAGGCCTCTCCACCGATCGTCTGTGCCATTCATTAATCAACTTACGCGCACCATCATGCACGTCAATCCGAGAAAACCAGCAAAACTTCTCGTCCAATTTAACCTGAAGTTCATCAGGGGTAGGTTCCGTCCAACTAATCCGCGAATGAAGAACACGGGGATCCAGAAGCACGGAGGAACCACCACCCACAGCCGGGAAGGAAGAAGGAACGACAGGAGAACCATCCTCACCATCTCGTTGCGCAGTAACCATAACAGAATCGAAAGGAGTAGCAGTCCCAACGAAAATAAAGGAGCCTAAGTGGGTTGAAGAAGGCGGGACCCCCGCCCCATCACCAGTAAGAGGAGAGAAAGAACGAGAAGACTGCATTTTGGGAACTCGATCACGACTACTAAGCTCCTTAGACTGGACAACAATAAGTTGGAACATCTTGTCATCAAATGGCCCTAGGATCCTCATTAGAACACTTGGCAGCGTCAAGACCACCATAAGTAGAGATAAACCTCTTTTCACCATCGTCTAGCAGACGAATGGTCTCTTTTTCGCTCAACTCCAATGCCAACTTCATCTCTTCAGCCTCTTGCAGAGAGCAGCGATCCTCCCTCGCATGCTCCCTATCAATAGAACTCGAGTAAAGAAGAGCACGACGAATAGAATCAATGAGCCTCTTCTTCTTTGGGACACGATCATAACTCAGGAACAACCGCTTCGACGAACTAACATGCCTCAAAACTTTTCTCTTCCTAGAAGTTGGACCAGTAGCGCCAACACTAACTGAAGCATCGAGATCCATAACATCCGAGCTCACTTTCCTATCAACAATAACGTTGCCACCATCGACAAGGATAGCGACAACAATCTTCGCAGCTTGCCTCTCAGTTAGTAGAGCCCGTTTAGCTTCATTCATACTATACAAACCGTTGCGCTCCACCATGTCATTAGTAAGATAGGTGTCTAAAGGAACTACAGGAAGCTGCAAAAGACGCTCACTGATAATCTGTTCTTCAGTAGTTAATTGCAGATTCCTCTGCTAGTTGGGAATCCATAAATACCTTACTATCTGCTGACCCTGCAAATTGAAGTAGCCAGAATGGACAGAAACGTAAAACCAATCTCGCAACCAACCCCTGATGTCATCGTTAAGGTTGCCAAAACACGTGGGAGCATGAATAAAACAAGTACTCTTGGACGCCAACAGAACGACCACCGAGTGCAAGATTCTAGTAGTCAAAAAAATACCAGAAAAGATGGCCCTTGCATATGTGAAAACCATAACCCTCCAATTGTTTAAGCCCATCTGAGCAGGAGGAATACCCAAAAGATCTAAATAAGACCAGAATAACTATGGAACTGGAAATCGAAAACTGGAGTGAAACATACACGAGTAAAGTGTAATACATCCCTTTATCGGACGACAATGACTGTCACTTTCACGAGGTAGAATGATCTCATGGTCGGAAGGCAAATAGTAGTTGGAACGGATGCTATCCAAAGTCGCCTGAGAAGCCTTCTTAGGGGAAAAGTGAGCTTCGCAGGTAGCAAACTGCTCACCGTCTAGTAAGTGACCAGTAGACATCCTGAATAGGCAAGAAAGGATGGAAGAAGGCGATAGAAAGAAGAAACAACCCTAATATCAAAGATGGCATAAAGAAGAAACCAAAATTGTCACAGTCTATTTGATACAATCGAGCAACGAAGAGACTGCTCATGGGGCAACGCACGGGATATAATGGCGCGCAAAATTCCAAAAAATGTGCATAAAAATGAACGCATAAAGAAGTGATCGAGACAATCGACCGACCGAAAGTTGCTAACAACATTAAGTTCAATGCAAATATACAATTAGGATACTAACCACCACGAAGTTAGTGGATGCATAAACGCACCCACTAACTAAGGGGGAGTAGCTGATGATACATCAAAATACACCGATCATCACGACCATACACGTGGCAGAGAACGACCATTGCGATGATATAACATCCCATCTACTGAGCCAGCTCGTAAAACCTAAGAAGAATAAAGCCAACCACAAATGCCCAGACAAGGCCTACTATAAGAAGATATAATCAAAGGCTGAATCTCGGCTCGAACAAATCAAAGCCCAAATCCAGGCCTGATCCGAGTTCTCTCATAAAGAAGAGGAACGTTGCACCAAAAAGAGCCGTAAAGGGAGTTACACCTGCACTAACACATCTCCATCAAGAAAAAGACTGTTACGGGAAACATCTCCTTCCGTTGCACTTCACATGCTTAAGTCACACAGAGAATTTACCGCAACCATTATAAAAGGTAAAGGGAACATCCGACACAGGTACGCAACTTTTAACTGAGTTTTGTCTAGATTTACTTCCTTCTTCAGACAGAGTTACTGACTTAAGCATCGGAGTGCCTTCGGCCACCAAAAAGGTGGTCCTCGGCAGTCTAACATTTGTTTTGTAGGTCAAACTCATAGGAAGACGATTTTTTGACCCATCAATTAGTATTTTAGTGAGGAAGTTGTTATAGATTTCAAAATATTTGTATAAAAAAATATATGTATATAAAGGAGAAGGGAAAATGGGTTGGTTATTTGAGAAAAATTGCATCCTTTTAATGAATTAGATTCGTTTATTCATTCGAATATGAATAAAGATGCATCTATTCATTTGAAAAGACATAACTATTCATCTTCTTTATAGACCCACAAGGGATTTGTCCCAAAACCATGTGAAAATCATCATTGATTACATATCTTCTTCTTTTTCAATTCTTCTACAAATTATAAGGAAGTTTTAGTTATTGGTAAACTAAGATTTCAACCTTTGTTGTATCCTGGAAGTGATTTGTCGAAGACCTAATAGCAAACTCATTCTTGAGTAGGGGAAAAATATCACTTTAAGGAAAACGTATCATACGTGCCTCAAAGTCAAACTCTCTACCTATTCTCAGCCTGACTTTCCAACAATCTTAAAATAATATTTGTGATGGAGACTATGTCGGAGACTATGGTTTGTCCGCAATGAATGATGCCTCTTATTGGAAACTCTGCAAGTTTGATGCAACGAATTTTATCCGCTGGAAGGATAAAATTCGTTGGATGCTTACTGCCCTAAAGATCGCCCACGTTCTGTATCCTAATCTACAACACATTCCAAAACCGAGCAATAAAGATACGGAGAAGACTATTGCCAATCGAAAGAAGCAAGAAGATGACGAATCAGTATGTCGAGGACACATTCTGAATACATTATCGGATTGGTTGTATAATCTCTTCGCTGCTCTACAAACTCCAAAAGAAATCTGGAAAGCTATTGAAGAAAAGTACACATTGGAGAAGAAAGGTGCTAATAAATTTATTATGTTTAAATTCTATGAATTTACTATGAGTGATGGAAAATCCATTATGGACCAAGTTCAAGATTTGTTAATCTTGGTGAAAAAGCTCCGTGAAGTCAAGATAATTATTCCTGAGTCACTGCAAGTGAGGGCTATTGTGTCAAAATTACGCAATGGCTGGAACAATTATAGGAAAAAACTTCTACATATGGCAGAAGACTTATAGCCTTCAGGATAGTTAGAAATTATCCTATATGCACTTAATAAAAATAAACACCCCCTAAGTACTAAGTACCTCCTTCGTGCTTATCAAATTGCTGTGAATTCATAACCTATTATGAACTTCTAAATCTGATTAGAAGTGAAAATAAACACTCAGTCAAAGTGGACCACTTCTTATTCAAAACCAAAGTTCTTATCATAATAAAAACAAATGCCACCATAGAGGTAAATAAGTGTATCTCTTGTTAGATGCACTTTCTGAGAGAAGATTAGGAAAGAACTTGGGATGGAACATGGAGACGGGAAATGAGAACGTGAGAGATCATCTGATAAAATCTTCCTGAACTGAAATCTTCTACACCAAAACCCCTGAAAAATATTATTCCCAAGGAATCAATTTAATAAAACCCTAGAGGACGTGATAGTTAGAGTTTGGTTCTAATCTCAACCCTCCGCTTTAATCAAACCGTTGACATAAATTGTACCAATCAACATAGTGGTTGGAACTTAATCTCAACCATTGGTGTTTTTTGTCATAGATATGCCATAAAGGTGTTATAATCTCGACCGTCCAAACAGATATGATAGAGATGTTTTAATCTTGACCATTTTTTTGTAATCAAATAATTTGGACCATTGGTATACAAAATGAGAATGGGTGATAGATACATGTGCCTTATAGTGCCACAAAATTTCCTTATGCTTTTAGTAACATAGAAGAGATATTGTGGATCACCATTGCAAGGGTTGGTGTTGTAATTGTAGACCACATTGAGTGACATTATAATCTTCAAAATACAAAATTTCCCCTCGATCTCCTATGAAATGGGGGCTCCCCAGGGACGGATTTACATAGGAGCAAGTGGGGGTAGTTGAAACTTAAATTTTCATGCCATTATATAGTTTTTTTTTGTTTGCCTCCTTATTTTTATATTTTGTCTTCAGATATTAAAGCTTAATTGGCTACTACCCCTCCTTTTTTATTATTATGTCCCCTAGATCTTGAAGTTTTTTGTCCTTGCCCCTCTGAAGTAAGAGCTAGACAACATTTTTTCCTTAACCTACCCTCATCTCCTCCAATCATTAAAGTGTTATCTCTTATGTACTTTACAAATCTAATTTTAACATTTTGAATCTTCCCTCAGTTGTTGATCTTTTACTTCCACAGTTCTTTCTATTTTTTATTTTTTCTAGCAATGTTCGTTTCTAAATGGTTTGATGTTCCTATCTAAAAGGTAAGACATCAAACATTGAAGCAATTAAACCAAAAGCAGCAGAATGCAACCTTTTTAAGGCTAAGTTTTAGATTTTAGATTTTGTTTTTTTTTATTACATGTTTAGTCTATGAAATGAAAATTTTCCCCTGTTTGTAGTTGTTGTCTTTCCTATGTTGATATTTGTTCATTAATTTAAATAATATTGACAATTTGACAACATCTTAGAATTTTCAGGGACACTACCTTTAAGCAAACATGTCTCATACTTTACTAATAAGAACTTTCATAACATAACATGATGCAGTAAACACCAAACAATTTTTAACACTTTTGTAAAAAAAAATTAAGTTTCCATCTCATTATATTTATATATTGAAAGAGAGCAACGTGTGTGCATCCACGCAAAAGTGGTGAGCAGTGTTCTAAAAATCGGCCTAGGCGGCCGCCTACGCGCTAGAAGATGGAAAACCGCCCAGATTAATGGCTAGGCAGGCAGTCTGGGCGGTTCTGGGCAATCTGGGCGGGTCTGGGCGGCCTAGGCGGGGTCAAGGCGATTTTATTTTTTATTTTTTAATAAGGCTGATTGTGTTCTTATTTTATTTTTCTTTCCTCTTTTTTAGAAATAAACTATTTAATTATTTTTTATTCAGTATATGTCTAAATGTAGCAAAGGATGATTACTTAATGAAATTCTCAAAGGATCTGCCGGTACCAATTTTACTAATGTAGATTTTATCAAACATGACTGAGGTTATTCATGTAATTTGAAGAAAATAAAAGAGTAGTTTTGGATATTTGTCCACAAATTCAATTTTATATAAAGTACCCATCATGACCAACTTCAGCCATTTGAGTTTTAATAAATTTTGTTCATGATTGTTAATTTTTCATGTTTTTAAATTTTGCATATGTATATTGGCATTAAATTGGATGTAATTGATAAGGTATTATGCTTAACTTTTGTAAATTATTAAAGTTATGACAAAACCTAAGACCGCCTAGGCCCCTGAGCGCTAGGCACCTGCTCGTCGCCCGCCCAGCGCCTAGCAATTTTTAGAACACTGGTGGTGAGCCTAAAAATACTGCATAAACTTCACAAATTGTCAAAAGAATAAGTAAGAAATTTAAAATCTTTATTAAGAAAAAGAGTGATATACCTTATTATATAATGTAAAATATTTTCTTAACTAAATATTTGCCCCTGCTTGACTTAAATCCAAGCTTCTATCATCAGGGCTCTCATATTGTTATTGTTCTGCATGATATAGACGAAGATTGATTTCTTGTGTTTCAGCGCTCAAATAGATTGGCTGATTGCTTGAAAATTCATTTGAGGTCGCTTTCCACTTCCTTTTCTATCTTCCTGAAAATGTTCAACCTGCTTCTTTGCCTCGTTTTTCGTCTATCTCTAATTCTTGAACAAAAGCATGAGAGAGGAAGAAAAGTACAGAAATGTTAGAGAGATAATTGAGTTTGGAAATAAACTAAAATATGCGAGCATCTCAAACTCTGCGTATAGCAAGGTAGATTTCACAAAAGTGCATCTCAAACTCTCCTCGTAGCAATCCAAACTAAAGTCTGACTTTGTGATGTTGTGTGAACAAATAAGTTTGTTTTCAGACAAACCCAAAAAGAGTATTGTGCCCGGAGGTTTTGTTTCAACTATGGTGTTGCTGGTGTCAGGAAACTGTAAGAATACAATTTACAGAAGAAAATTATGAGAAAGAAAGATACAACACATGCAAAATGCATGTTCTTTTCCAGACGGGAATTCTCAATCCCTTCAAAATCTATGAGATGGTGGGGAACTTGGAATGTGGTTAATGCTATGGAAATCCATAATCAGAGCCCGGACCTAAGAATTCAGACACCATCTGTTAGGGCAGATCTTTTTCAATGATTTATTAGGAAACAATTGGCAAGTTTCTCTAGGAGAGCTCTAAACAAAGATCCAAAATAGTTGCAAATAGAGAATCAAATCCTTCTCTATTTCTAATTTCACAAAAGACGAGGCCTAATTTTACTACTACTACGTCTGGACTTAGTAAAATAAAAAATGATTATTCTCTCTTCTGAGTAAGGCATCAATGATGAACCAACAAGCAAGAAGGAAGCGGGCATGATGAAATCACATCTTCTTGACAGTCTCATCTTCAAGATCCTGGTCAGACTACCACCAGAGGTTATTCACACCAAGTTTAGGTACCTATCTAAGTCATGGTATAGTATAATGTGTTGTTATTAGTGTTGGCTTGAATAGTCTCACGCTTCAGGAGGTGGAGTTGTCATAAGAGAATCTAAGCGAGTAGGCAACTCCCTAATAGCAACGTTGCCTTTTGAATAAAACCCCACACTCTCGGAGGCCAATGCAAGGTCTGTGTTCTTCTTCTTCAATTAACAACATTCACTGTCGAACATATGGAGAGACGTGAAAGAGGTTAAAATTTGAAGAAGATCTCGAGGTTATCTAACAAAGGGTCATCAAAGATTGTTGGAACGATCATGAGGTTATCTAACTAACAGTTTTCTCCTGCCTTTCTGTTTTCTCATCTCTCAGACCACAAACCATCGCTCACGGCAAGCCCTTCATCCCATCATCGTCACCCCTCCTGCAACACCTCCACTCACCACCGCAATCTGTCTCCCTCCCTCTCTGCACTTCAACCTTTATGAGGTAAGCCCATCCATTCACTCTCACTCTTCAAACATCGAACCTGAAAACTGAATAAGAGAGTGAAGCGAACACCGAACAACCTCGCCTCTGTTTATCATCACGTCTCTCTCACAGTTTCATTTTTGGTAGGGTCATGGCGCCATCTCACATAGCACCTTCGCTATACACACTCTGTTAGATGAGTGTCAAATTTGACACTTCACTAAAACTAATGTGCATATTTCATATTTTTTTTTTAGCTTGCTGGGGTGGATGAGTGTGCAAACTCACCCCCCAAATGACGCTTATTGTGGATGCTTTTAAGAGATTTGGTGGTAAGTTGGGTTATTGCTTTAGATAGCGTAGGTTTTTTTTTTTTTTTGTGCATATGAATTGATTTCATATGAATGTTTGAGTTTATTTGGATTTTGGCGATATATGATTCGTTTTGTACTCTGACTTATTCTCTAGCTTTCAATTAATTATGTCCTAAGCTTGCTTATCAAACCTTAACTCTTTAGTGATTCTTGTCATCTCTAAGGTTAACAAAGGAGGGTGCATGCATCTCACTGACTGAATAGAATTCATATTATGTTACCTCATTTCGGAAACTTACAAGAAAACTTCATCTCATAAATAAGGTGACAAAACTCTATGTTACCCTGCCTCCATGTCCATCAAGTTGTTGACGGCTAAACATTGTGGTTGTGCCCTCTTGTAAGACTCAACTTTTGATGTGTACTGATCAATTGTTGGGCGTCGTGCACCTGTGCGCACCCCTAAGTTCACTATACATAGCAACGATATTGTCTCCAACTTAAATATCACCATATCGGGCTTTCAATCTGGGCCTAAGTGGTGTTGGATTTTCCCCAAAAGGCCTTGTTGTTATTAGGGAGTGGACAACTCCTTATATTCTTTATTGACAACTCTAATTTGTGGGACTATTCAAGCCAACTTCATCCCAACAATCTCCACCTTGGCGCGAATTGTCACATCTTACAATCCATCCAATCTTCAACTATTTCAAGGAACACCAATCTTCAACCGGATCAGCTCCACCTAGATTGTAAGAAAACCCCTTGGCGATATGTACAACATCCCGATGATCCGCATCTCAAGGAAACAATCGCCAAGTCCCAACCGAGTCATCGGCTCTGATACCACTTGTTGGGTGTCGTGCACTTGTGCGCGCTCATTGGTCCACTATACATAGCAACGATATTGTATCCAACTTAAATACCACCATATCGAGCTTCCATCTAGGCCTAGGTGGTGTGGGGTTTTCCCCAAAAGGCCTTGTCGCTATTAGGGAGTGGACAACTTATATTCTTTATTGAAAACTCCACCTTAGCTGATGTGGGACTATTCAAGCCAACTTCATCCCAACAATCCCAATTTGGCACGAATTGTCACATCTTACAATCCATTCAATCTTCAACTATCTCGAGGAACACCAGACTGGTCTTCAGCCATCTCGAGGAGCATAGATCTTTAATTGGATCAGCTCCACTTAGATTGTAAGGAAACCCCTTGACAATATCTACAACATCCCGATGATCCACATCTCAAGGAAACAATCGCCAAGTCCTAGCCGAGTCGTCGGCTCTGATACCACTTGTTGGGCATCGCGCACCTGCGCGCACCCCTTGGTCCATTATATATAGTAACGATATTGTCTCTAACTTAAACATTACCATATCGAGCCTTCCATCTGAGCCTAGTTGGTGTAAGGTTTTCCCAAAAGGCCTCGTTGCTATTACAAAGTGGACAACTCCTTATATTCTTTATTGACAACTCCACCTTAGTTGATGTGGGATTATTCAAGCCAACTCCATCACAACATCATAACCATATTGATGTGATCACACTCATGTCACGATAATGTGTGGAAGCACATTCTATTACCTTGTAAAAACATCAATAAGCTAATTCTTGATCCCTATGATTAGAAATTTTTTTTAATATTTAATTACATGTAGTTTCGAGATCACAGTGGGTCGCCCACTATAAGCTAATACATTTAGTCCCTATGGCCCGCCTAAAACTTTGAAACTTTTTAAATATGAACCTGGATGCCCTTTGAGCACAAACCTTTTGATGCTTTTGAAAGCACTCGACTTTTTAAAAAGTTAGAATTTGGTTCAAGTGCAACGCTTTTTCAAATGGCATCCAAAGCTGCACGCTTTTTCAAATGGCGTTCAACTCTATTACATGGGTTTGTGTAGATGATAAATTTAGTTCCTCTTCATATATTTGTTCCCTATGGCCCACTTTTGATCCCTCCTCTATTAACTTATTGTGGGTGAAAACTCAAGATTTTGAGATCCCATCATATTTAGTCCGACTACAATTAGCTTATACTGGATGACGCTCTATAGGATTTTGAACCTGGATGCCTTTTGAAAAAGCACCCAGCTATTTTAAAAGTTAGAATTTGGCTCAAAATGGGACGCTTTTTCAAATGGCGTTCAACTCTATTACCTAGGTTTGTGCAAGTGATAAATTTAGTCCCTCTTCAATATATTTGTTCCTTATGGCCAACCTTTGATCCCTCCTCTATTAGCTTATTGTGGGTAAAAACCCAGAGTTTTGAGATCCCATCATATTTAACCCTAACTACGTTTAGCTTATAGTAGATGCTCTAATTAAGAAATCTTCATATCGACAGTTTTGACATGGAATGTTTTTTAACACAATCGAGTCTTGGTCAATAGGAGGTTTTTGCATTAGGATGCTGATTCACGTACATTGATTGGATGTAAGCATGGAAAAGATCCGCAATACAACGTCCCACCAGATTCTTCCTCTTTTTCTAGAGTGAGACATGTGAAGAACACACACCTAAAGGTCACGAGCTCCCAAACCTGACACCCAACAAAAATGAATTAGCAAGTTTCTGTATGAGAATCTGATCTAAGATTCAAAAAGAGTCGCAAATCTTAACAATCCGAAAAATTTCGTTTGTTTATAATTTCAGGAAAAAAAAATAGTTTACCACTACTACTCTCTCAACCAACGTACTAAAAAAATAAAATTTTCTATCGTCTATTCTTTTCTGGTTAGCAAACAAGTTTTCTTGACAAGTTTTTATCACCCATGGCCTAAATTTCACCACCTGCTCCCATCTACATCTTCCTTCCACCGCCACCTTATATCCAACGATTGTGATTTCGTCTTTCTAGTTAATTTCGCTCTACTGATTTTAATAAATATTTCGGTGTGAAAGAGAAACGTAAACATTTTGAGGATACATGATATATATATATATATATATATATGTAATGAATTTCGAGGGTATATGAAATATGTGGTAAAAAACGCAAGTAAATATTAAACACATTAAATGAAGCCTAAATTCCAAGAAATAACACAAACTTGAAATCAATATATAATTAGAAAATTAGGGGGCGGTTTCAAAAATCAATAAATAATTAGAACAAATTATAATTACAAGAAAAAAACTCAAAATTTACAAAAAATTCCCCAAATTATTTTTAAAAAAAATTCGAAAAAATGTAAGTTTTGATAGATGGTTTTTGTATTTTTATGAAAAAAAATGAAATTTACTAAAAAAAATCTCGAAATTTACAAAAAAAAAAAAAAAAAACCCTCGAATCTTTTGCTCTTTTTCTTTTGTAATTAAAAAAAAAAAACTACAATTTCGCCAAAATCTCATTCCTTGCTTATATTATGATTTGAAGAAGGATGTTGATATTCATGGCCAGTATCAGCACGTTCGAATGCAAGACATTAAGCCATGTTATGGTTTCCAATTGATGAATAGTTCAGGATCATTAAAGTGGAGACTTCATCTCATGAATAATGTAACTAAGCAGGTTGTAAGGATCCCACCATGTCTCTCTAATTGTGAGCATGATGAGTGTAGTTGTCGTTGTGCATGGAAGCGTGGCAAATATTGAAATGCGAAATTTTCAAACCAAAACAACTAATAGTGGAGCTAACAGATTTATGTGGTTCGGCAAACTCGCCTACACCTACGACAAATTACAACTCTTATTGCATCAGATTCAGATTACAAATATATTATAAACTACCTCAAAACAAATTGGTTTCTCAAAAAAATCCAAAAAAAAATACACAAATGTAGACCAATCAAAACCTCACACAAAACAAATGAAAACCCGACAAACAAACAATTGGAAATCCGACAAACAAAGGAACAAATTGATTCAGATTTCCCAACTAACAATTTTTTGAACTAATTTCAAAAATAAACTCGGGTTTTCCACATATTAGGTCGGGACTCTCACATTTCTTGAGGTTAAATTAGATTTAGGGATACCAGGTTAGGGTTTACAAATAGATTACAAATCCTCTCTCAAATTGGTTTTTTTAGATAGAAATCAAATGAAACCTTAAACCACACAAATGAAAATTCGACCAACAAACGAAACAAATTTTGAATTTCCAAAACAGATGGGTTTCACGCTGACTTCAACAAAACCTCACATTTCAAATAGCGATTTGAAGTTATTCAACTAAGGGACCTAATCTTTATTTATAGACGAACTGAGGAGGTTGGAAGGCACCTCCTCTCTTCATTGTTTCATCCTTAAAGAAGTCAGTCAAAGTCAACAATAGTGGTTATCTCTACTTGTTCAATCAGCTTTCTTCTTTACTTCATTTTTAAGAAAGTCAAGTCAAAGTCAACAATAGTGGCTACCTCGCCACTTTTTCAAACTGTTTTATTCTTTGTTTAGTCATTTAGCAAGCCAAAGTTTGCCCCAAAAGCTTCCACAAACTTCAAGCCAAGTCAAGTGTGGAGGTGATGGAAGCTTTTGTCATAGTCCACCACATTCTCTCATTGTTTTCAACAATTCTCCACCTCGGTGAAAATTTCACAAATCTAAGCCGATTATCACAAACATAAGCAAACAACCGATTGCAAACAAACATAATCAAACAAATACTGATCATCCAAAATGAAGACATCACCCCTTCAAACGCGCTCATAGGCACCATATGGATCATTAAAATTGAGGGCATAACCCCTCCAAAAGTGCTCACAAGCGCCATACACCCAAAGTGCCATACCAACACACCAACAACTACATCTTGGCCAGAATGGAGTTTCAAACTAGATTTTACAGAACATAGTGTGCACAAACATCCATATTCCAAATTTTCATATTTTCGTATCAAACCTTTGATGTATCCAAATGAACATCCTTGGAGTTATGTAACTCTACCTGAAGCAACATTCACTGGGTCATCAACAACACAGGTCGTTTCACCAAATTAAAATTTTTGATCATTTGTAACCGTACTCCTCTACAAAAAATACTAATTACTCTTCCAAACAGCTTTCAAAACTTACAAGCGCACCAGAAACAACCTTCAAAGTTTCACTATTTCACACAACTTCAAACGAACCCGAGGAAACAACTTTCGGCTCTGATACCAATTTATTCCGAGTGGAAGCGTGGCAAATACTGAAATGTGTACCAAACCAAAATAACTAATAGCGGAGCGAACAAATTTATGTTATTTGGCAACCTCACCTATATCCACGACAAATATCAACCCTTCTATCAGATTTAGATTGCAAATATATTACAAAATTTCTCTAATAAATTAGTTTCTAAAAAAACCCAAATACAAAATCCCAAACAAATACACAAATAGAAACCAATCAAAACCAAGGACAAAACAAATGAAAAGCCAACGAACACAAATTGGAAATCCGACAAACAAAGGAAAAAACTAATTCAGATTTTACTAATTTCGAAAACAAACTCGGGTTTTACACATAGTAACTTGGTCTCTCACATATCTTGAGGCTAAATCAGATTGAGGGATACCAAATAAAGGATTACAAACAAAATACAAATTCCCTCTCATATTGGTTTAAAGAAGAAAAAAAAAACCCAAATGAAACCCTAATCCAAACAAATGAAACTTTGAGCAACAAACAAAAGAAATTTTGAATTTCCCAAATTGATGGTTTCACTCTGACTTCAACAAAACCTCATATTTCAAATACTGACGTGAAGTTATTCAACCAAGGGGACCTAGTCCCTATTAAATAGACAAACTGTGAAGGTTGGAAGCCATGTCCTCTCTTCCTTGCTTCATCTTTAAGAAAGTCAATAATAGTGTTATCTCACCACTTACTTGTTCAAACTGCTTTTATCTTTGCTTAATACTTTAGCCAGCCAAAGCTTGCATGGAAGCTTCCACAAACTTCAAGCCAAGTCACTTGAGGAAGTGATGGAAGCTTCTGCTGTATTCCACTACCTTCTCTCATATTTTTCAATAGTTGTGTCCTTGCTTTTGATCCAAATACTAATAGGTACAAGGTTGTGCATTTGTTGAATGATGAATTTGGCTATGAGATATTCAATATAGGCTATGCATCTGATGAGAGTTCGAGTTCTGATAATGTATTGAGGCATATTGCAGGGCCTTTTGAGAATGATCCTTTAGAGATGCCTTTTGATCCGTATAGTTTCGTTTGGGGTGATCCAATATTAATCAAAAAGAGCTTTTTGCATTGGGATGTTGACTCATGCAAATTCATAATTTCCATGGATGTTAGTGATGAGAAGGCCAAGAAAACATTACTCCCATTCACTACACCAAATTGGCATTTTTTAAGAATCTCCAAAACAGTATCACTTTTGAAATGTAACAATCCACCTAACAATTTTACACATTTTCACAAAACAAAATGATACAATAATTATATCACCATGAAGAGTATGGTTATAAAAACGATACTATTTATGGTGATCTAACTTATTGTATCATTTTTTTCGTGTTACTGTTTTTTATTTTTTTGACTAAATTTAGTTTTTAACTTGAAATTGTTTGGTGAATTGTAACATCTCAAAAGTGATACTGTTTTTAGAGTTGTTGCAAAAGTGTCAATTTGGTGTAGTGATTGTTACAAAAGTGTCAAATTGGTTGTTTGAGATGAATCAGGAGTTGGCTGTTATGTTCTATGTTTCTAAGTCTCAATTTGACATGTGGATATTGAAGGATTTTCATGGTGGAATTTGGGAACAGCAGCAAAGGATAGCTATTGAGTCTATAAGTTGTGATTGACTCTGTACAAACTTGTGCATTTGCTTAGTTTGTACAATGGAGAAAATTCTCTATTCACGCATAAGGATTCTGTACCTGGGTCATACTCGTATTCCGGGTCGCATTCTGGTTTATATGTTTATGAGATCAAACACGAAAGAATCAGGAAGTTAGATGTTAGGTTCACACAACACCGTTTGAGCAAGCAACAAGGGGACAACAGGTTTGAGGTTCTGAGCTCTCTTGTAGATGAGGAGAATCATGAAAGTGGTGCTCAAGTCTCATGTCAAATGAATTTCACGAGTATGATCAAGCCGAAGATAGTTGGGGGAAAAACTAATGTTTCTGTTCAAGACAATAGGGAAAAGAATGTGGGTAGTGGAAATGAAGTGACGAGGATGAAGAAGAAGAAAGTGATGAGAACAAGGAAGAAGAAAGTGATGAGGATAAGGAAGTAGAAAGCAATGAAGAAGAAGGAAGCAATTGGAACAAACAAAGAATTGACGAGGATGAGGGAGGAGGTGATGGAATGTGGGATTATGGATAAAAAAAAAAAAACTTCCATACAAGGTAAGATGCCACAATTCTTACGAATTTTGGTTATTATCAGAAAACCATCTATACGCTAGCATTTGTGTTGTTTCAGAACATAGTCAATTTTTTTATTTCATTTCTTTTCAACATTGACTAGTAAATGTTGTCTAGAAATTTGGTGGTAAATTGGGTTACTTGTTTAGAAAGAGTTTATTTTGCATTTACATTTCGTTTTAATGTTCCAGTTTAATTGAAGAATTATTTCTTTTGCTTGCTTATCATCCCCTAATCTTTTAAGGAAGAAGGAAGCACGAGCTAGTCTCGCTGAATGAATGGAATTCTTATTTGTTAGCATGCCTGCATGCAACTACAGGAAAATGATTATGCTACTAATGAGAAAAGGCAAACAGTATATATATGTAACGTATGGCTGATAGCATAAACATTCTGGGATGCAAGAAGAGCTATATGGACAGTTATCAACCATATATGACAACAAATAAAAGCAGAAAACGAACAGAAAATTTAACAAGGCTCTCTCAGATCATTTCCCTCCCTCCACCCCCCCCCCCCCCCTCTAATTTGGTGGGTTCTAGGTGTCAACTGGCCCAGTTCTTGATGTACGGCCTCTGGTCTCCATCAGTATGTGCTAGGCATGCTGAAAATGCCCATTACATTTACCAAAGAATTGTTGCTAGAAAATCCTGGACTTATGCTCCAAGGATATGATTATTAGTTCGTCCTGGAAACAAAAATAATAAGTTTCTTGAAAGAAAAATCCTGGACTTATGCCTCCAAGGATGATTATTAGTTCATCCTGGAAACAAAAATAATAAGTTTCTTCACAGAATCCTAAATCTTCTATTTGTGCTTCAAGAATAAAAAAACGTACTTCAGTTTACCTACAATTCCTCTCTCCCAAGGCAAGCCCTCCTTGTCTCTTTTTGAATTTGGACTTCACATGTTAACATACATCATTCTATCCTTTCTGTTTCCTCTGTTCCACTCCTTTGGTAACAAAGCAAATAAAGCCATGGCATCAACAATGGAGCAAGAGAGAAACAACAGCTTCTTCACCCACTCTAATAAGCCATAGTTGTTGATGATCAACCATCTGGCTCCTAAAAAATGGACCTACAAGTCTCAACTTGTCAAATTTTCAATGAACTAAGATGGACAATATGGACATGATCCTGGTGATGATGATGATAATTCAAATATGTAAAGAAATCTCAAGGAAGATATGGAGTGTCATCGATCAAATACTTGAGGCCTACCTATGATGGTTTTCTGTTGATGGACAATCCTAGACGGTTTCCAGAAAGGCTTGATTGCATCAATAATGCAACCAAGCAGTCTGCATTGCTCCCTGAATGTCCCTCAGGTTGTCAACACGAACATTGTGGTTGCGCTCTTGCTTTTGATTCGATTACTAATAGGTACAAGGTGGTGCACATGTGTTCCAGGCAGTTTGGTTTTGAGATATTCAACTTGGCTGATGGTTCTGAATTGGGTTCTGATAATGAATGGAGACGAGTGCCGATGGGGCAGTTTTAGGAGAATCTTTCTTTGGAGAAACATTTTGACTTGAAAACTTGTACTTGGGAGGATCCATATTGATCAAGAAGAAGATTTTGCATTGCAATGTTAACTCACTTGAGTTCATAATTTCCATGGACGTTTCGGATGAGAAAGCCCGAAAAATGTCTCTCTTACAGGTACTTGCACAAGATTATAACGATTATTCTTCTTTCAAACCTAAAATCAGGCTGTTGGAGTTGAATGGGGACTTGGGAGTCATGTTCTATGAAGCCTGTGTGATTCTCCATACTGGATAACCTATAGCATTGTTTACGTCGATAGAGATCTTGAAATGCCACATAATATTTACGAGGATTTTAAAATCTATCAAAATTTATATAATAGTTAATGAAGAAAATAAATGGTCTATAATTCTTCGTCTTATTAGTTGGGCTAAATATCGGAATGAACTTGAATTTTGTGGGGATGATCTCAAGGTTGAGGAGATCGTGCACACAGAATATGCAAGCGATATGGAACTTTTTTCTTATAAATAACACCACCATAAGGAAGGCATACAATTTGAATTGCAGTGACAATATAGTCAATCCTCTTGAGAACATTGCTAAAGCATATAATGTAGTTGAAATTGAAATTTTGAGGCACAAATTATTACCGTGTGGTGCTGTTTGTCTACGCCATTGAGATGTTTGTAATACTGAGTCTCCTATGCTCCTCCGGTGCTTCACTCCCATTATAAACCAGTTTCTTCAACACATGAGCACAATAAAATCAGTCAGTAAAACCAAACAACTTTCACAATTATTCTACTAAAATGATCGATTACCTTTGGATCTTCATTCTCAAGCTGCTGAAACTCGACATACTCCGGAATGTCTTGGTTAGAATTTGAGAGGGGGTCAGAGTATTGTGAAGAGTAGTCACTGCGCTCCGGCTTAGTGTGACTCTTCGGTGCAATCCCATAAAAAAAACTCCCTTGTTTCCTCCTTTATCTTGGTATCTTCATCTAATGAGAGATGAACATCACTCCTGTTTGGCCTACTTGCAGACATTTTTACAACTATCTTTCTCTTCTTCTTTTGTGGTGGATTAGATTTTAATTTGATGGAGAGTTATCTATAGAGGATGAATGACTTCCTTCCTACATGTTCTTCTCTACTTGAGGGAGTTTGTTTTTGCTGTGAATAGCCTCATAAGTCTTACGAAGTGAATCAGAAGTTGAAGTTCCGATTAGATTAAGCATTATGGGGTGTTGATCATACTTAATGAAAATTAATTCCAATAATAAATTTGTAATTATTGCTACCAACCTTTCCTATATCATCCATCCCCTCTTTATCATTCAAGTAACACAGCCAACATTGCCACCACCATCCCCTCCTCATGTTTCTCCTATTCTTCTTTTTCTTTCTATTTCTATTTCTATTTCTATTTCTCTTCTTCTTCCTATTCCTCTTCCTCTCTATTGAAGATTGTATGAGGAATGGAGATGAATATAGGGTGGTTTCTGGTAGTGATGGAAAGGGATCTCAATGGTATTTTGAAGACAGAAAACATGTGGAGAATGGTAGTTGTAGTGGCGGGCAAAAAATGTAAAAAAAAAAAACTTCTAGTCAACACTTAAAACAAACACCATTTAATTTTACAAAAAATTCTAGTCAGCAACTCATTCAAAAGCAAAAAAAAAAAAAAAATTCAGAAGCTCGTTGAGAACTTGTAACTCCAATTAGAACTTAGCTTCTAGCCATCTATGTGTTGAGACATTTTTCTGATCGGTTTTTGCCAGCCAACAATGATTGTTAGAAAAAAATATCTAGGTGAACCTTATCTTGAAGCAAACAATGCGATTTCTCGAAATTTCACGAAATATTTTTTTTTTCAAGTTACCTAAATTTCTTTTGAAGTCCAAAATATTTATTTCTTTCATTAGGCCAATCTCATTTTTTGTAAATTTTAATCTATTATAACCTTAATTTATTATATAAGTTATTATTGCATGCACTATATAGTTTGTAAGACATTATGATTCTTGCGGCACTATTCATATAGCATGTAAGAGTTTAGAACAATAAATTCTATTAAAAAAATACAAAAATATACCAAAATTTTACATTTTTCTATACACAACAAAATATTGAGCCCTTCTAGGGAGCGCGAGGTTGGCCCACCACCATCCATCATCCTCGAGATGCGCTCATGGGCAGCATCTCGAGGATGATGGTAGGCTGGCCTCGCCCCCTAGAATCAGGGTAAAATATTTCTTGAAATCATCCTACCAAAATTACCTCGAAAAATGAAATCACAATCCTTATTCAGAAGAACCAACATGTATGCGGTGAATGGACCTGATAAAGGCTGGTAGGTGTAGAGTTGTGGCACTCTTGAGTCTGGTATCTCTGGTGCAGGTAGTGATCCAATGTTGACATCACTATATATTGACTAGTAGATGAAGTATATTGTATAACATTACAAGTATACATTTCTGTCCAAATATGTTATGTGGCACATATCACAATATTATTATTCATCAGAAATCAATTTACTTGCAGTGAATACTCTCTCTAAGTGTCTACAGCACCTCTCGCCACTCGCAATGTATTGCAAAACTAGCAGATCTCCATGAAATGCAACAAATCTACAGATTTCCATGAAATACAACAAATCTACAGTCAATCTAATAGCCATGTTTAGATAGACAGATTTACCAACTTCTAAGACCAGGTTTGGTCCAGAAAATGGGCCAGTCTACATTATCAAGTAGAAAGTAGAAACCATTTCCTATGACTCGGTCGCTTATTGAGTCAAACTGATTATGATATAGAAGATTTTCAGTGCTCCTCAGATTTCTCCAAGGAATTCAAAGTAACTCAATCTCAGTTCAGGAAATAAGAACATAATACAGAAACTCTATTGCAATATCTTTGAGTTCGTAACGAGGAAAAAACATACACGAATAAAATCCATTAGAAAATGAAACGGAGTTGCCCTGGTTCTTTTATAACTCACATCTAATGTTTGATTAACTACCTTAAAGCACTCGAAATCTATACAGAGTTGACATACTCTACCAAAACCTAACATAAAAAAAGATGCCAAGAATTGTTCAAGAGAGTAAACTTTAAAGGAGAAACCAAGCTGAAAATCAGCAGCAATATACCACAGCTTTTTCCTGCTCCTAGTTGATGTGTAGTGTTTTCAACTTCCAGTAGATTGCAGAAGAAACAACAATTTGAGTTGCTGGCACCACTCAGAAGATTAGTGCTACATTCGTGTTTCTTCTTGAAACATCCTCGCCTGTGACAAATATAATCATTAACAACACAATGGGTAGTGTAAAGAGAATTAGTGGGGGAAATATAAAAATGATGAAACTGCCTATTCAGAAGGCAACACTGAGGTGGCGTTTGTTTTTTTAAGTGCTTAGAAGCTAACTTCTAAATGAATTGAATTGATTGTTTTGCTATTCCGAGCTTCTGAATGATGAAACTAGGAGTTGATTGTTTTAAGTGCTACGAGCTTCTGAATGATGAAACTAGGAGTTGATTGTTTTAAGTACTAGGAGTTGATTGTTTTAAGTGCTAGGAGCTTCTGAATTGATTGTTTTAAGTGCTAGGAGTTGATTGTTTTAAGGCAACACTGAGTTGATTGTTTTAAGTGCTAGGAGCTTCTGAATGATGAAACTAGGAGCTTTTAAGTGCTATTTCGAGCTTCTGAATATAAAAATGATGAAACTGCCTATTCCGAGCTTCTGAATGAATTGATTGTTTTGCTTCTGAATGGGCTGCTGATTAGAAGTTGTAAAATTAAAAGGTATTTGTTTTTAGGTGCTGAATGGGAGCTGATTGACAATTTTACCCCACTCAGGAGACATACAAGAATGGAGAATGGTGGGTTGGAAACCCGACATATACGGTGTTGATCATTATATTTGTCAAAGCTTTCAAAACTACATGCTACATAATGAAAACTTTAAAATATACATGAGAGAGAGAGTTGGAAAGATGAAGAAAAATTTGAAAAATACAGAGAAATAAATACAAAGATGAATGAGAGAAACAAGATAAGTTTCTTACTGTTAAAGTCCTTACGAAGGTAGGTAGAACTTGTAGGTAGAACTTGGTGAAGAGAATGAAGGTGTGCCGTCAAAATTTAGCCCTACTTATTTTTAAGAAGATTGGGGCAACAATTGTCATTATAAAATTATTTTAAGGTTACAATTGGACTAATTTTTTAGTCAGCACTCAGTGCTAAGTGATCAGCACCTCCCTGGTACTTACTCCAATCAGAAGTTGAACTTCTTATCATAATTAAAAATAAAAGGTGGTCCACTTCTTATTAAGACTTTCGACTCTATTCAGATGCAAAAACAAACACCCTCTCAGAAAAATATATAAATAAAAAATATTTATAAAATGAGGCTGGATAAACTCACATAATTAATTGTAGCCACCGCCAACGTTAACCTCCACTGGCTCATCTCGCTTCAGACTTCCATCTAACCCTCCAGAAGATCTCATGGCTTTTGCGATCTCCTCTTTCAGCTTTTTATGCTTCTCAATCAATGCTGGGGAACTCACAGCTTCTCCCAGCATCTGCTTGATCTGCTCCTTCAGAGCTTCAACTTTCTTTCTCGATTCTGGATCAGGTGAATTCCCCACCTTGGTTATTTCCAATTTCAGCAACTCTATTTTGTTCTGAATATCTTTAGAGATTATAGCATCTTCCATTTCCTTCTGGATTTCTTGGTTCAGTTCCTCAATTTCGCTTTTGAACGCAGGAGCTATGGGTTGCTCACTAAACTCTTTAGCCTTTGATTCCACAAGATCAACATCCAAGTTTATGGACTTGAATACATTAGCCAATTCCATTTCTATCTCCTTCTTCAGCCTTAGGTATTTCTCCTTCAGTGGATGATCTGTATCTTCATCTAGGAACACCCCAGCTTTGGCACTCTCAGCCTTAAGGGCATCAATCTTCTCCCTCATGTCCGGCCGATCCGTGACTTTTTTAATCCTCATGTTTATTTCTGCTTTCAAAGTATTTACTTTAGTTTTCTCCACTGTCAATTTCTTTGCTTGAGATAATTCTTCCAGTGTATCAAGCTTATATTTCAGGCTTCTATAGTTGGGAGCTTGTGTCAGACCTTGATTGAACTCCTGGGTCAGTTCATCAATCTTGTCCTTCACTCCAGATGAGACAAGTTGATCAGGAGTGCTCCTTGCTTTGGCGATTTCTTCCCGCAACATCTGAAACTTTTCCTTTAGGGCCAAGGTTTGAACAGCCTTAAAAAATTCTCGATTAACTTCCTTTTTCAGTTTCGCTATCACCACATCCAACTTTGGTATTTTGGAAGACGTTTTAATGGATTTCTGAATTGCCTTTTTCAGCTTTTTGATCTCATCCACCAATCTGGGTCGAGCTTTTACGCTCTTCTGCTTCAGAAGAACAGGTTTGCTTCTCTTTACCTTAACAGGTATATCTCTCTTTTTCATTTTGAGTTTCTTCACTGGGTCCATCGAGGTTACTACTTGGAACCCACCTAGGTGACGGAACTTGAGCCACCGAACATGTAGTAACATTTCTGTGTCCATCTTCTTGAGTTCCTGCACAAGCAGAATATGAGATTGATATCAGGCCTTAAACATACTATACTAGTCAATTGCATTGTACCGCTATGACACTTACATCCATTGCTTCAGTGACTGCTTTTTTTATCTGTTGTGAGGTCCAAGCGGGATCAGCATGCGCACCACCAAGAGGTTCCTGTAAAAAAGACAATTAATTTTTGGAAGAAACACCGAAAAGTAGTATATCTCAAACTGAATATGGCATAGTGTAATGACGTAAACCATTATAGAATAAAGATTCATGGTACATCTGATGCAATTTGGGTGCTGCTGGTGGCTTGCACATGTTGCAACCAAGTCATTAAACTGATTACCCAAAGAACAACCATGCTGGTACGGTTAGGAACACTAATAAACCATATCAGTCACATCCAATTATAACAGGGTTTAAACTTTAAATTTAAACTTAAGTCTAATATGTATTTGGTAATAACAATTTTTGGAAGGTTAACCCTGAGGAAAATAAGTAGAATGAGCTACAGTCTACAGATATGTATTCATCACAGTGTGATCAGGGGACAAAGGCGCAAGGCGGGGCGCGCACCTAACGTACTTTAGGCGCATGCCAATTAGAACACTTGAAAATAATATAATGATACATTGGCTCAAAAAGTTTATATCAAGCATGCAAATAGAGAAAGCAACAATTATTCAAGATAAAAAAAAATAAAAAATAAAAAAAAAAAACTAGCATTATCAACCATAAAATTTGCACCCAAAATCTTAAATGTCAATAGATACGTTAAAAATCAGTCCATACTCTATAGATAACAATTCTATAATCTATGGAGTTCAAAGTCAGTCTATAGCTATGTTATCCTAGGCGCTAGGACTAGGCGTATGAATAGTAAAAACCTATGTAACAATGACATTTTATTTCTACTAAAATAAAGCTTGTCTACACGGACTGTGTCGGATACTCATGTCGACACAATACTACCATCGAACACTCCATGCTTAGACCATAAGCTTTTTCACATATCTTTGAAAATTTTCAATTATATACTAAAGCACATGAATTGCAAAATTTACTTACAAGTGAATGAATATGAGTTCAAAACTTATTACTAAAAATTAAATAATACAAAAATGTACAAGCATGTCCTCTAGCATATCTATATTGTATTTTTCTAATCAATGTGTTCAACACTTCGTAGTCGTGTCGGATAACAATACCCATATCCGCATGTTACATAGTTAAAAACAGTGAAAATTCACAATTTTAGAATAAGCTAAATAGTATCCCCAAACAGTGCCTATGCGCCTTTTGAACACAGGTGCATCTGTATTGTAACGGGGCACACCTCTGCACCTTGCTGGATGAAAAGACAACAGTAATCTATTCCTAGATACCATTGCAGCCCAAGAATGTTAAGAATTTTCAAATAACATGATATAACCAACTTCGATAGGCAAAGTTCTTTATGATATTAAATAAAATTTCAGAGCAGTATTAATCCAACCTTGGAAGATTATTAAAGACTGAAACTATAGGAAAGTACGAGTCAACATGGAAGAGATTAAAAGGAAAAGAATAGTACAGGGATGATGCCATCAGCAATTTTCAGCTTACACAACTCTGTAGCAGTTATCTTCAACTTTTCAGCTGCCTGCAAATACAAAGTGATGTCAAATGTCTGGAAAAGGAAAATCATTTTATTTGGAAAGAAACAATTGACTAATGAATACCTTTGGAGAAGCTTTGGCAGACTTCCACAAGATTGCGGCACATGCTTCAGGGCTGTGACATGAAAGGAAATGAGAAAAAAAAACCCCACTAAAACTTGTAAAGATATGCATGAATCCTGCAATCGAAGGCGTAAAAAGTATACTAATGCTAGCAATCACAAAACTATCTGAATGTAATACACAGAAATGACATCAGAAAGTCAAATATTTGCATTCTCGATAATCATGAAGTATGGGTGAGCACGGGACGGGATGTACCTCATCCCTATCCCATTCCATTCGTTCGGGATCAAGACGGGATAGACCTCATCCCGACCTCGTCCCATCCCAAACGGATTCAGGACTGGACAGAATGAGCATGTACGAAATAGTTCTCCAATGAAGAATAACAAAGAATTTCATCTCAAATTGCTCAAACACCAATAATGTCAAATTTATATTCATATAACTTTCATTGTAACATTGCTAAATGTCATATAAAATTTATGATCCAATTATGTTAAGCATCATTTGTGTCATACACTAACCAATAGTTGTACATATAACTCATAGTGCAAAATTAAACAAATCATCATTTGCCTTTATTTTTTCTACAAGAATAATTGTCCTATAACCAATCTAAAATGTGAAAAGCATAGATTTTCATGAATTCTATTTGACCTAAAATATCCAAATTGAAGTTTATATCTAAACGAAGAGTATCAAATGAAGCAAATAAATTTTCTAGATGTTTTGATTTAATTTCAATACATCCTAAATTTTCCTTTAGAAAGTAGCTTGATTAAAATTAATAATAATAAATATTACATAAACAAGTTCGGGATGGGCGGGATTGAAAATCTCTATCTCGATCCCATCCCACTCTAGATCGAGATGAGTTTGATCAATTCCAAAAGGACAAAAAAAAATCGAGACGAGACGAGATCAGGATCGTGGGACGGGATCGGGATCGCTGGACAGAATCGGGATCGCTGGACGGGATTAGGATCGTGAGACGGAATTGAGATCGCAGGATAGGATGCCCATTGCCCACCCCTATCATGAAGTACTATTCTAGAACTGCAATACGTAAAAATTGCAATGATTATCAATAGTTCATGTCACAAAAGTACCCCAAACCCTACATAATACTAGATAAAGATAAATAATAAAAATAAAAAGCCAACCAAAAACCAATCCCAACATCTTTCATTTGTTTAACGACCCAATTGTAGTTACACAGACAAGAAAAAAAAAAACACATCCCACTATCAAGCGGGATGCTAATGTTGCACAATCTAAAAAGCAACTGATAAAACAATGGCTAAGCTTAGAACTTCATAATCACCTGGCAACATAGAAGACTGCATTCTCAAGCATGAGTAATTTGTTAGCACATCCAATAGCCAGAGCGCCACCAGATCCACCCTCGCCAATAACAATAGAAATAACAGGAACTTTTAGACCAAACATACTCCTCAAGTTGTGGGCTATAGCTTCACCCTGCATGTAGGTAAAACAAACAATTTAGTTGAACTGGATCTATATTGAACCTAACTTAGAATAAGAAATCAAGGTCCATACTTGGCCTAGTTCCTCTGATTTGAGATCTGCAAAAGCCCCTGGTGTGTCGATGAAAGTGACTATAGGAAACCCATGATGATCCGCATAATACATAAAACGTAGAGCCTTCCGATATCTGTTTTAACAACAAAGTTTCTCTATTTAAGTCTTTGATTAATAATACATAAGTCTTTGTTTACGTCTTTGATTGATAATAACTGACAAACTTCAGATGTCAGGATGTCCATTGTACCAACAGAGATATATTTATATAGTATGCAACATACTACTAATGGATGATATACTACTCCTACAAACAAAGTCTTATGCCTATGTTTTTAGCATAGCTAGTCACCCAAAAAATACTTACCCATGTGGAGTAGGCATTCCAAAGTTGCGTTTAATGTTCTCCTTTGTATTTCTGCCTTTCTGATGACCCATGAACATGTATCTTTGACCATCTATGCTTCCAATACCACAAACAATAGCAGGATCATCATAACCTTCACGATCTCCATGAAGCTCTACAAACTGACAAAAGGAATCCAAGAGAAACAAATTTAACTAAATTACTAAAATATACCAATATAACACAAAACATAAAGAATTGGTCTAGAAGAGTAGGGGTGACAGTATTACATATGCCCATGAAAATTACCAGACCTTGTCTGTAATGTTGAATATATGATCAAGAAAAGTGGGCCTGTTGGGATGTCGTGCAATTTGCACTCGTTGTATAGGAACCAAATGTGTATATAGGTCTTTTAGAGCCTGAAAGCAGTACAGCAACAGTTCCAAAAATTAGCCAGAAGAAAATAGAATCTTAAGAAGAATCCTAAATGAACAAGTAACTGGATGGTAATACCCCACCACTTGGTACATCAAAGTCGTGATAGGACGAACAAGAAAAATGAGCCCAGTATAAGAAAGCATTATTGAATTCAACAAAAGTTAGTTTTCTAGAGCTAATACAAGTGAGATAGGAACTATTTGTGAGACATACAGCAACCAATTTTAATAACACTGAACCATTAATAACTCGTGGCAGACCTAGGTCTTTTCATTACAGACTTCATTATATAACTAAATTTAGTCAATATTTTGTAATGAAGCTGAGGCTCACGCCTTAGGTATTTCTCTAGACGAAGCTTTCTCGAAACGCCCACACGCCCTATTAGAAGAGCCACAACTCATTGGGCATAGACAAATCTAGTAAGACGGATAGTATAAATAGAAACATCCTCAAAATTCCTTTGTTGCTGGAATCCATCCCAAAACTAAAATGAAAGTAACATGTATTCCAAATCAAAACATCAAGAAAAACTTTCTTCTCCATATTACATAAATAAAAGGTTATATAAAATTTCCCCAAATTTTCTGAGTTTACAAGTAATCCTTTTAACATCCACACTTCTTCATAAAAAGAACAATGCTCTTGAGACTTAAGTTTCACCTTTAGAGGCATATACCCCACACTTTAGGCGCACATCTAAAAAAACATCAATTCACAATACTCACTTTCATCTTAATGCAATTTGCAACACAAAGACAATGTGGGTGGCGTGTTAGAAAGGTGACTAACTCAAGATGAATGGCCTGGGAAGTTGTCTACGTAGAGATTCTTAAGTATGGATTTGTATAGTTCAAAACCAAGCTCAATAAGCAACTTTTTTACATATTGCCACACCGCCAGATATTGATGGTACTAGATTGGAGTAGTACAAGTATTCCAAGAATGGCTTAGCCCTAAAGTAGGTTACCATCACACTCAGAATCCATGAGATTCAGAGGATTTGCCACACATCATTGGGAAATTTGTTCTTAAGTGTGGTTTACCCTCTTCCTGTTACTGGGAATTAGGAAATCCTGCAGTTAATTGTTTCCATAAAGGTTGTGACTTTTTGACACCACCATGTCTCATCTTAGACACCACCATGTCTCATCTTAGACACCACCACTATATAACTTTTTTTCTCTTTATTCCTCCTCTCTTCTCCTCTCTTCTCGCGAATAGCAACCAACAGCAACAACCCACCACCCTGCCGTCGGCTGCACCATCCCGCCCCTTCACCTCCGCCTTCTTTCTCTCCTCCCCTCTTCTTCTCCTCTCTCTCTTTTACTCCTCTCTGCTCAACAACCACCCTGCCCCGCCCGCCACACCACCCTCTCCTCTTTTTTTCTTTCGCGCGAGTTTCTGTGAGTGGGGAACCAGTCCTCGTAGAGAGCTGTGCGGGGACAGGTTCCCCCCACTCACAGAAACTTGCGCGAGGGCCAATTTTTTTGCCCTCACGCAGCCTGTGCGAGGACAAAAGAAAAAAAAAGAATGAAGGCGGGGATGGGCAATGCGGCCGACGACGGGGCAGGGTGGCTGTTGTTGCTCCATCTCTGTTGTTCCCTATGCAATTAAAACGGATAACGGACCCATAACGGTCCAAGAGCGTCATAGGTTATAACGGGATATATCGAGATATAACGGTATATACCGAAATAGTTTTTTAAATATATATTTTAATACCCCCACAAAATATTGATGTTATTATAGACAAAAAAGTAAATCATGTTCATAACATTAAATTCAAAAACAAAAAACCTTAATAAAAAAATCTTCCCTTGGTATGAGAGTGAGATCGCAAGAAAGAGTGTGATCGACTCTTCGTCTTCTTACCTTCTTATCTCATTCTCTGTCAAATGGCAATGTCTAGTTCTCTGGCGATTGACGACAGCGAGCTCTGGTCTTTCTATGAGTCTAGGGTTCTGGTTCGATCGAGAATGACTTGGGTGATTTTTTTTTTAATGTATTAGAACAAAACGCTAAAACTACGTTATTGAAAGAAAAAAAAACATTATCTCAATAACGGCCACATAACGCCGTTATATCGGAGTTGTGATGCCATAACGTGATAGTGTCATAACGTAACGGCTCACCCACGTTAAGAGTTATATCGAAGTTATATCGGCGTTATAACGTTGTTTTAACTACACAGGTTGTTCCTGAGAAGAGAGGACAAGAAGAAGACGAGAGAAAAAAGAAGGCGGGGCAGTGTCGCGAGTGATGGGCAGCTGCTGTTGTTATTGAGAAGAGACATTGGGAAAGAAGAGAGGAAGTTGTGAGTTTTTGGTTTATATTTGTGGTGTCAAATAGCAGGAAGTGGTATAGACAGAAAGGTGGGGTGGGATGGTGGTGTCAAAGAGGAAAATTGGTGGTGTTAAAAAGTCATTACTTTCCAAATATTAGGGGTTTAGTCACCGTTAAAACCCCTAGGCCCTAGACCACAAAATGGTGGTTAGATGAGGCCAATATTGGTGGTACTAGAATGGGGTGTTACATGCTCCAAAAAACTTGAAATTTTATCATCAAAACAAGCTTGAAACTTCATCATCCAAAATCTCTCTTAAACAAATTTATTTTTTACATCTTACTTGATGAACTAAAATATAAAAAAAAAACTCCGTTTTGAAGGTTAAATAAGAAATCAAGACCTTTAAAATTCAAAAGAATGTAATGACAAAAAGGCTCAAAGGGGGTCTGGTTTCAAAAATTATGTGGTCAACTAGAAAGTCTTATTTTGGTGCAAGTTCCTCTTGTATCAATTGGGAAAGTTTGGTTTGTGTTTGATTAAAAAAGGGGTTAAGGCTTATTTTGGTTCAAAACTTCTTCGTGTTGTGGTCAAAGCCCTGGGTAATATCTTCATTTCTGATCAACTAACATCCTTCTAAACAACCCAAAGAAAAGGCTGAAAATACGGCACAAAATCTACCTTTGCTTATGCTTCCCAATTGACATTTTTACGTGCAAACTTGTAGTAGTAAATCAATGAGGAATCTGGCTCTTAGAATTTTGGAGATGTAAATTATGGAATCCATGGAAGAACCATGCAATTTGCTTACCAGATCAAATTCCTAGGGAGGAACAAGGGAATTTTTTTTGAAAATCATATATGATAATTATCACAGGTTAGTATCATGTAATTTCCTAATCCATGAAATTAATTCCTTTTCCACCAAAAAACTACTGTGAATCCAAGCAAACAGCCTCAGTTAACTTAATTATAAAGGGAGAAAAACACAAGCATATTCAACTGGAACTTCATGCAAGGTTCAATAAACACGGCATAAAACTTCAGTTGTTCTAATTACAAGACTAGGGATTCAAAACACATGATTACTTGATGATACTTGTTTTCCAATGAGGTGATCTGGTCAGTGAAGTCCAAACCTGTTTCAGCCGCCATCTTGCGAACCTGCATGTATGCACATATCACAGTCACTAAACATCAATCAAATTTGAAATTCAACAGTATGAACACAGAAAACCTTTAAAAGAAAATATCACATCATTGATCTTCTTCTCCAAGCTCATGAGTGGCTTCTCGAAATCCAAAGTGACTGGCTTCGGCTTCTCCTTCTCCGGCAAAGGCTTGAAAACAGAAAGATGAGTAAGAACTCCGCCTTTCACATTCAGATCCGGATCAGCTGGCCATGGGCGCTCAATCTTCTTCAATTTCCTCATCTTTGAAATTATCGCTAATTGAGGAGTCTTATTATTCGCAGGAGGAGTAGCTACTAACCTTCCCTTTCCTAAAACCTTCAACAAAACTCCATTGAATCCACTGCTCGAACTCCGGAGAAGATCCGAAGCCGAACTTGGAGTAGTAAATTTAACTGGAGAGTGAGGCAAAGCAGCAGCCATTCTCTCACTCCAAACAAAAAACTTCTCCTCTGATAAATCTTTATTTTTGAGCGAATAAACAATTAGATCTATAATTCACTTAAAAACCAACAGATTCAAAATAGCTCAAGCAATTATCGAAATGTTCGTCGAATTGAGACAAAAGAAGGCGAAAGAACACACCTAATGTGGCGACGGAAACAATGGAGAGAGCAAGGAGGGGAGACAAGAAGGCAAAATGTGACAATGGAACCCTAGACGGGAGAGGAGAGGAGAGGAATATCTATAGAGACGAGAGTGAGAACATCGAACAGATCGTCGAAGCCCTTATTTTGGGGTGTTTCATTTGTATGAGAGTGAGAGAAATCAAGAAAACAATAAAGTTTTTCTTTCGATACTTCTTATGCTGTCGGTGTGTGTGAAGGGTACCTGTTCTTCCTTTTCCCTCCTCTCTTGCACTGTTGCCTGTTTTTTATTTAATGAGAGGCATAATTTTTCAGTTTGGCCGTTGGGGGGGTTTGTCATTTGTAAGCTCCCTACATGTGACAGCTCACCCTTGGCACGTGCAAAGGTGTCAATGAGTTCCAGAGAATCAATCTCCCTCCAGAAGACTCACCGGCAGATGAGCTGAAACAGCCCGGTCATTAAATGTCTCTCTCTTTGGGTCTGTATTTGCTTCAGTTGTGAGATTGCATTGCGAGTGGTTGCATGGAATAGTATGTTATGGAAATCTATTAGGGAATACCTAAATCTAAATTAATTGAGGTGTACTTAAATACATCATTAAATTTTATGATCTATAATGAGAATGAAAGTATCATAACCACATGCTTTGCGAATCAAGGAACGTATGTTAATGTTCATGAGAATCCATTAATCACCAAATCTAATGATGGATTTGTGAGTTAACTTCAATTAGCTTAGATTTACGTGGTTCCCTCATTGATTCTCATAGCATAGGATTGCATTCAATCAAACACACCATAATTAGATGTCAACGGTTGGGTTTAGTGTTTTTATACATGAGTGTTGATGATACACCAAAACGGTCCCTCCTCTTCACCGTACACGTGTCATGATGATCTCGAATAATGATAGACTCTAGCGTCAGCCCAACGCTGATCCAGCCCAAGCGGTTCTAAGCCCGCCCAATGCGGTTCGCCAGACGGACCTGAATTCTTACAACTTGCTAAGCCCACGTATGTTACAGCTATCCTGAATACCCGTAAACTCTGCTAAGGTAAGTATCTCGAGGATCAGCTTCGGACGGGCAATTACAACAATTTTTCGCTTCCCACTAGGAAGCAAATTTCAGAATATATGTCACATAAGAAGACTTATTTACGGACTACTTTCGAAACGGGAACTATCTTCCGCATATCTAGGAACATAAGGCTAACAAGGAAACTCCCCTTCACAACACGACTCCTAATTAGAGATGATCTCCACGAAGATCTTCTCCCCTAATCCACGCCGTCGATGGCTTGGTCGAACCAAGACTCCAACACTATAAATAAGACATGAGGTTGGTAAGCTAAGGTACGCTATAAATCTCATGTTTACATTATTACACCTTCCTCAGAACTCTGTCTGACTTTAGCATCGGAGTGTCATCGGCCACCACAACAGTGGTTTGTGGCTCACGTGCGTTCCTTGTGTAGGTCAATAGGTTTGCAAGTCAAGATCAAAGCAGGGAGCGAAAATTGACTGCATCAGTTTGACATCATTTGTGAGGATGATAAAGTTCCTAACATTTCACTAGCATCGTCTCTCTTTGGGAGACAAAGAGATGGTGACCACCAAATCACGCAACAATGGAGAACAAAGGGACGCGTCAAATGCTCAGCCTGACACCAAATCACCGCTCTCGACGGTGCAAGCAACGCACAGGCATCAAGCTCACACTCCCGGAACAGCAGCAACACTGACGGATCTCAAAACAGATCCAAAATTAGTTTTTTTTACAGCAAATTCTATTGACGATGAAGACGCTCAAGTCGATGAAACAAAAGTCTGACAAGACATTGAAGGCGTACCTAACGTGCTTCAGTAGTGATCTAACTGTCGTCAACATGTGTAACGCACGACGGTCGTCTCGACCTTCTTAGACAGTCTGGGGAAGGTAAGTTTTATAATTTCCTAACTCTAGACCCACCAGCAAATATGGAGTACCTGGCGAGGGAAGTATAGAGCTACATCGCCCTAGAGGAAGAATAGACAATCAGAAATAATGCAGAGCCTAGGGAGAAATCTCCAGACAGAAGGGAAAAAGGAGAATCGGCGGATGCAATATGCGTGCTTCATGGGGCCCACTTCGAGTCCAAACTATCGAATAGGTCTGGGAAAAGGGCTCTCAGAGATATGAGAATCCAAGCAATACGCGGCAAACAACTAACACTGCACACTCGAAGGCATGACCACCCCGTGCCATTAGCCTTTACAGGCGAAGACCTCCAGGGCATCCAACTCCCATATAATGATGCCCTGGTAATAATGATCTCTCTAACAAGCTGGGAAGTAAGGAGATCTTGGTAGACACGGGAAGCTCATTGAACGTCATGTTTCTCTGCACGTTCTGTAGTATGCAACAAAAGGAAAAAACATTAACCCCCGATAATCGTCCGATGATTGATTTCAGTGGCGAAAAACGCTCTCCGGTGGGAAAAATACAACTGACAGTAGTAGCAGGAAAGAGGCCGACTAAAAAACTTTTGTTTCAAGAGTTCATAGTAATCGACGCACCTTCAGCATATAATGCAGTCCTAGGGAGACCCTAGATACACCAAATGAAAGCGGCAGTCTCAACTCTACTCTACACCAGTGCATCAAGTATCCAATAAATCAAGCGGTCGGTACGTTAAGAGACAACCAAGCGATCACCAGAGAACGTCAGTGCATGACGACACCGCTACCAAGCGATTCTCAGTTAACAGTTGGCCCCATGGCCAAGATGCCTCTCAATCTCGCACGAGAATCAGGGGAGAACAACATATCCCAAACGACGAAGCTCCTGTAAGCCCCCGAGGCAGGCCCAATGTTGACCAACCGGAGGAAGAAACCATCACGGTCTACCTCGACAGCCCTCTTAACAGCAAGGCTATCCAAATAGGTTCGTGCTTTGGCAAAGATTTGGCGGAACAATTCACGAAGCTGCTACAACAGAACCAAGACATCTTTGCCTGGACCATGCGAGAAATGGTGGGAATCGACCCATCAATAATACTCATCGCTTAGAATTGGACCCCATGAAAAATACCAAACGGCAGAAGAAGAGATTCGTGGTGCCCGAGAGAAACGCGATCATAAATGAGGAGGTGCAGCGGTTACTCAACTCGGACATGATTAAGGAAACATGATACCCAAACTGGCTGACAAACACCGTTTTGGTAAAAAAGAAAAATGGGAAATGGAGTGTGTGTAGAATACACGGACTTAAACAAAGTTTGCCCGAATGACAACTTCCCACTCCCTCGCATTGATCAGATCGTGGACGCCACATCCGGGTACTACCTACTAAGCTTCATTGACGCCTACTCAATCTACAATCAAATATTAATGCACCCCCGAATCTAGAAAATACCTATTTCTTAACTGAGAGAAGGATATATTGTTACAGGGTGATGCCATTCGGATTAAACAATGCATGTGCTACATACCAATGACTGGTAAACCGAATGTTTAAATAGCAGATTGGTAGGAACATGGAGATCCACATCGACGCTATGTTGGTTAAGAGCCTCCGCAGCCCCGACCACATAGGAGACCTCACTGAAGCATTTAACCAGCTCAAGAAATACCAGATGAAACTCAACCCGCAGAAGTGTACGTTCGGAGTTGAGTCTGGAAAATTCTTAGGCTATATAGTGAACAAGAGAGGAAACGAGGCTGACCCAAAATAGATTCAGGCCCTTCTCGACATGAAAGCCCCCGCCAACATCAGAGACGTTCCAAGCATGACTGAGAGGGTAGCAACACTCAACAAGTTTATATCTAAATGATCCGACAAGTGCCTTACTTTCTTTAAAACGCTAAGATGAAGCAAATGATTCTCATGGAACGAAGAGTGCGAACAAGTCTTTCAGAGCCTGAAAGCATACATGGGGAGTCCAGAGCTACTCTCAAAACCGGTGACGAGGAAACACTCTACTTATACTTGTTTGTTTCTAAGCATGCTGTCAGCTCAACCCTTGTACGAGATGACCGGGGGACCCAAAGACCAGTGTATTACACCAACAAAACCTTCATGGAAGCGAAGGCACACTACCCGGACTTGGAAAAGTTAGCTCTAGCACTGGTTGTATCCTTTAGGAAACCGATGCCTTATTTTCAGGCCACTCTATAACAGTTCTAACTAAGCACCCGCTTCATTTGGTATTGCATAAACCTGAGTTATCCGGCAGGATGGTGAAATTGTCAGTAAAACTCGGACAGTTTGACATAAGCTATGCTCCAAGAACCACCATCAAAGCCTAGGCACTGGCGAACTTCATCGCTGAGTTCACTGGTGGAGAAGAACTAAAGATAGATCTCCAAACCTCGGATTCAAGTATCCAAGAATAGACCTTGCGCTGTAACAGATCATCGACGGGAAAAACAAATGGAGCCAGAAATCACACTCCACTCTCCAAGTGGCTTCACCCTAAAAAGCCATCAGATTCGGCTTTTCCCGCCTCAAACAACGAGGCTGAATACGAGGCCCTCCTGTCCGGCCTGAAGCTAGCCTTGGGGATCGGGATAGATCACCTAACGGCATACAGCGACTCAAGATTGGTAGTCAACCAGGTTAAAGGAGATTTCAACAGCAAGGACCCCTGCATGACACCCTACCTCGAAAATGTACTTTGCACAAGTTGTGGGTTCAAGAGGTGCGAGCTCGTACAATGCCCTTGAGACGACAATAAAAGAGTTGACACGCTAGCCAGAGAAGCCTCAGCCTCTGCTGAAGTCTCAAACGGTCTCATTGAATACCAAGAACGATCAAACCTCGACAAAGAGGAACCTAGAGATGTTTCCGCTGCAGACGCATCACCAAATATAATGACTCTGATTCTTGAATACATCGCAATCGGAGCCCAACCGACCGAGAAGGTCGAAGCTAGAAAACTTAAAAACAAAGCAACGAGTTACACTTTCCTAAACGACAAGTTATACAGGAGATCAATGACAGGACCCCTGCTCCGATGTTTGTCACCTCTAGAGGCAAGTCAGGTCCTGGGAAGGATCCACGACGGTATATGCGGAAATCATCCGCAGGAGAACCCTTGCCCACAAAGCTTTAACTCTAAAATACTATTAGCCAACAATGCAATGAGACACCAAAGATACTGTCCGCAAATGCGACAAATGTCAAGGGTTCGCGCCATACACTTACATGCATGCCCAACCATTGACACTGATGACGAGTCCATGGCAATTCATGCAGTGGTTGATGGACATCGTCGGACCGCTCCCAATTTCAGCAGGTAAAAGGTTCATTCTTGTGGCTGTCGACTACTTCACCAAATGGATCAAAGTCGAGCCCCTATCCAAGATAGGGCAAGTCCAGATAGAAAAATTCATATGAGTAGCCATCGTCTACAGATTTGGCATCCCTGGAGTATTTGTCAGTGACAACAAAACTCAGTTCGAGGGTATTAAGGTTAAAAAACTATGCAAAAGTTTGAGCATCAATTACCATTTCTCCTCACCAAGGCACCCACAAGCCAACGGGCCAAGCGGATGTTACCAACCGAACGATTCTGGTGGCGATCAAAAGGAAGCTTGATGTGGCCAAAGTGAAATGAGTTCCAGAGCTACCGGGGATACTCTAAGCATATTGGACAACTAAAAGAATCCCTACCAGAGAAACACCCTTCGCTCTGGCTTACAGGTTAGAAGCCATGGTTTCGGTAGAACTCGAAGTGCCAACCTTCTAAATGGAAGAGTTCAGACCAGACGGTAACGACGAAGCCTTGAGCATTGGACTAGACCTCCTCAAAGAAAATCGGGATCTAGCCTCCACCAAGATAAATGCCTACCAGCAACGCATAACGCAATACTACAACAAGAAAGTCAAGCCACGCGAATTCAAGGTGGGAGACTGGGTACTCAGGATGACCCTACAAAACACCAAAGAAAATGACGCGGAAAAGCTGAACCCAAATTGGGAAGGACCCTACAAAGTAACCAAGGTCAACAGGCTGGGGACTTACTGGTTAAAAGACGTAAACGACGATGGACTTAAACAACCATGGAATGTAGAACATCTCAAAAAATATTATCAATAAAAATATTTTTGTTTTTGCTAAACTTCCACTGTTGTCTGTTATGACCAACTCGGCCTCTGATCATCCCCGCTATGACAAGACTCGAATATTACACCCAACGCCTAGTCTGCTGGACACAGGTGACGATGGTCGAGGAAGTGGGAGTCTAGTCAGCTCTCACATTCCTGATGACGATGACTCGCCAAGGGATAATTGTTGTCTAACAGCTAATGATCGCTAAACTTACCAGGTAAGCTTAGTCAGTTCGCGATTGATGACGATGGCTTCTGGTCTTCGTCGCCTAGTCCACTACGCGTGGGCGACGACGGTAGAGGAAGTGGGAGTCTAGACAACGACTGCCCAAAGGATCATCGCTCTCTAACAAACAATGATCGTCGAACTTATCAGGTAAGCTTAGTCAGTTCACGACTAATGACGATGTCTTCTAGTGTCCAACGCCTAGTCCGCTGCACGTGGGCGACGACGGCCGAGGAAGTGGGAGTCTAGTTAGCGCTCACATGCTTAATGATGATGACTCGCCAATGGATCATCACTTTCTAAGAAACAATAATCGTTGATCTTACCAGGTAAGCTTAGTCAATTTGTGACTGATGACGATGGCTTCTGGTGCCCAATGCCTAGTCCACTGCACGCGGGCAATGACGACCGAGGAAGTGGAAGTCTTGTCAGCGCTCACATGCCTGATGATGATGACTCGCCAAGGGATCATCGCTCTCTAACAGACAATGATTGTCGAACTTACCAGGTAAGCTCAGTTAGTTCGCGACTGATGACGCCGACTTTTTGTGCCCAACGCCTAGTCCGCTGCGCGCAGGTGACGATGGCCGAAGAAGTGGGAGTCTAGTCAGCGCTCACTCTCCTGATGATGATGACTTGCCAAGGGATCATTGCTCTCTAACAGATAATGATCGTCGAACTTACCAAGTAAGCCTAGTCAGTTCGCGACTGATGACGATGGCTTCTGGTGCCCAACGCCTAGTCCGCTCCACGTGGGTGAAAATGGTCGAGGAAGTGTGAGTCTAGTTAGCGCTCACACGCCTGATGACGATAACTTTCCAAGGGATCATTGCTCTCTAACAGACAATAATCGTCGAACTTACCAGGTAAGCTTAATCAGTTTGTGAGGGATGACGACGACTCTTGGTGCCAAACGCCTAGTTCAATGCATGTGGGCGACGACGACCGAGGAAGTGAGAGTCTAGCTAGCACTCACACGCCTGATGATGATGACTCACCAAGGGATCATCGCTTTCTAACAAACAATGATAACCGAATTATCGAGTAAGCTTAATCAGTTTGCAACTGATGACGACAGCTTCTGGTACTCAATGCCTAGTTCGTTGCGTACGGACGACGATGATCGACGAAGTCAATGTCTCGTCGGCACTCTTATGCACAACGACGACGACCCACCAAACGATCAACACTCTCCAAAAGATAACAATTTTTGGAGCATCTCAGTGCACATTCTACAATATGTGGACTACAATGGCTCACCCATAAATGATAGCAGCCAAAAGCAGTCAGTTTCGATACAACTCAACTGACAAAGAGCGTTTTGCTAGCAGTTGGGCTCGGTAGTACTAATTCCATGGTCTGCGAAACTTCTAAAGAAAAGACGACAATACAAGACAAGATAAAGCAATGCTTTCATTAAAAGTTGGTTTGTCCTGGGAGGGTCGTTACAACTATTTTGAAGAAAGAAGAAGGAAAACAGCTTCCTCAGCAGCTTGTCCTGCGGAGCCAGAACCTTCCTCTCGAGCGATGGTTTCGAAAACAACCCTCCTATAATGGGTGAACTCAAGGTCGATGTTGGGATGCTCTTTTCTGATGAGCTCCAAAAGCTCTAATCTGCACCGAATAACCTCTGACAATATTAACGGCCTCCGTCCCAAAATGTCGAAATCCACCATGCCTACCAAGACAGCATAAAGCGAACGCTCCTCCGACAACAAGCGTTCTGTCTCGCGAACATAGCGAAGCCCCTTAGCGACTCCAGACTCAAGTTGTCGACGTGTGACAACCCATTCTATCTCCGCCCCCTTCCTCTCAACAACTTGGGTTTGCAGATCAGACATCCACTTGTCCACAACAACATCTAAGCACTCCAACTCAGCCTGAGTCCGTCCCAGTTTAGCACGGGTTGAGGCCAAATCAGATTCGACTGACCTCACTTGAGACCTTATATCCACAATTCCCGCTTCGGAGGCAAACACTGAGGCTCGCACGGCTCCCAAGTTTGCGATAGTATTGGAATTGTGCAGCCGACAAGTCAAGGAATCTATCAGGTAGAGAGCATCTGAATATGAAACCTATAGGTCTGCGAAAGCTTTCTCCAAAACAAGGACTCGCTCACGAGCTTTGTGATGCAACATAACAAAACCATGTGATTTAGGAGCGCATAAACATGTGGTCCAATGTGCTCCCCCTCAAAGTCAATAGGGGGGATAACAACATCAAGAAAGATACGACAATTTTCTAAAATTGCCACCTGAGAAGAACACAACAGCCTAAAAGTAGAAATCGCACGATCAAAGGACTGCTCGCCTCCAGTTTTGCTAACCTAGTCGGATTAGGCATGATCAAGCTTCTATTTCTCGAACGACGACCAACAACATCTTCAGCCGGCGAACCCGACGCAACAAGAACGTCATGAGAACACTGTAGCAACCCGCTCCGCACAACATTACCTGACATTATGACCTCCTCAATGGGAGTTTGATAAACTCCCTTTCTATCCGTCCTTCCTCCTTAGTGAGAGTCAGAACAACAAACTTCCTTGGAAAAAAAATGACATCAAATTAGCGTCACATCTGGGTACGGAAGAATAAGCCAGCAGCAAAGAAACTTACGAAGGTCAAACTGGAAGTATATGGGGACTCGACGACCCCCAAGCTTGAAGTACGAAGAATTCACCGAAGCCAGAAATCAATACTTTTCCCTAGGCTCAATGTTATACACTACCGGACGCAAACAAGTAGGCTAGAATTCAACCGAGCGGCGGTCATATGATGGACTACTACTAGGGTCAAACAAAGGCCAACATCGTGCACCCTAAGAAGAATCGCAATCATAATCTTGAACCCGCTCGAAACTATTTGAGTGGGAGGCATGCGAAGAATAAGGAAGAAACGCCAGACGTCGTCAGGTACTGGGAATCGGAGCTCCGATTCAAACATGCCCTGGTGCAACCTTATATATCCTTGAGGGGGTAAAGTTGAAACCCTTTCCTCGAATGCGTGAATGATTTCCAAATCCCCTGGAATACGGTACAAACTTCGAAGCCTGATTAACTCAGTTTCGTCAACCAGGCTATCCTCAAAAAGCTTGAGGCAAGTAAAGGACAACAAATTCTTGGAGATAAGTTCAACATTATTTGCCATCGATAGAAAGAACAAATCGAACTTTACAGCAACACGATCGTTTGAAGAAACAACACAGATAAGAACAAGAGAAATCTTCCTCGAAACAACAAATATTTATAGAGAAGACAAGTCGTACTTTTTCTCCTTGAGCAGTCGTGTATCCATTAATGTTATGCACCACTCGAAACAACGCTTCAGGTTCAATCATCACGGCGGTTGATATTCACATAATTATTACATAATATATCCCTTAATTTATACATGTTAGTGTTTCGATTATTATATTTTATAGTAATTATTTCGTTTTCATGTCTTTGTAGAAATTTGAGCGTAAACGATGAAATCATATTAAGGCGACAAGATAAGGAACGACAATTAGTCGATTTCAACGGTGGTATAAAGCAGTCACAAACCTAAACCCAAAACCTAATTCATAACCTAAACCCGAAACCTAATTCATAACCTAATCCATAACCTAAACCCAAACCTAATTCCAAGCCCAATCCTTCTCCAAATTATACATTGATGAATCATTCCCTCATTTCATCCCTATTCATCTTGATAATTGTCTATAAATAGAAGATAATAGGGTGAGAAAAAGGAGGAGGAAGAGAAGGGAAAAGAAGAGAATTAGAAAAATATCAAAACCTCTTCCTCTCAAAGGAGATTTCCTCAAAGGAGATCCTCTCTCAAAGGTGATTTTCACAAGGTGACCATCACCACCTATCCACCATCACCACTCACTCAGCAATCACCACCTCGCCACCACCATCACCCGAGCACCACCACCACCTCCAGACAGCACAACCGCCACCATCACCACCGTGAAACAGGGGCGTGACAACCCTGTTTCACATCAAATCTTCACCATCACCATCCCTGTCCCTCTCCCTGTCCATCATCCATCAACCAACATCATCCATCACCTCCGCCACCACCTCCGCACGAGCACCAGGACAACAGACCGAGAACCACCAGCACAACCACCGCGAAACAGAGCCTCACCGCGGCTCTGTTCCGCCTCGCGATAGAGCCAGACCCTGCGTCCTCCTCTCCTCTCTGTCCTCTCTTCGTCCAGGCCTCCTTACCATCTCTCCGCCACCGGACAACCACCACAGAAAGCCTCACCGCGGCGCACCACCATCGCTGAAACAGGAAGCGAAAACAGGGGAGTCCTTTCCTGCTCTCTCTCTGTTTGGGAGTTTCTTATTGCATCTCTGTCTTCTTGCAGGTACCGGAGCTAGGTTGGAGGACGAGGACGGTCGCGATGAGCGAAAAACAGCACCGCGAGCGGCGCTGTCGCGCTGGAGAAGAAGGCGGAGCAGCGCAGAGTACTGTAGCATCACTGTAGCAGAGGGGGAATTGGTCAAATTCAGTTATTTGGCTATTCACACCACCGGTTCTGCTCTGTACCACCACAGAGCGTTTCGGAACCAGTTGTCTCGGGATTCGTGTTTGGACCACCTGCTGATCTGCTGAGTACCACCACATCGCGTTTGTGACAAACTAAATGGGTTGTATAAGTTATTTTGATTTATTTTACTGAATTGTGTGCTTAATTGTTAATTACAATTTATTTCTGAATTTTTGATAAATTGTTTTCACCTTGCATGTTCGAGAAATTAAACTTGATATGTTTGGTAGTTAGAATTACCCTTTATCAATATTCAAAGCATGTGTTAAAAATATTAAGCTTAAGCTTTGATTAAGTGTGCCCTAAAAAGACACTTAATACTTGGTAAAAGCGTATTTGCTTGAAATAATTTGTTAATGTTTGATAGAAACATGATATAAGTTGAATTGAATTTTAACGATCACATATTCGGTGTAAGCAAGGGATTCTCATCCCTAAAGCTTCTCGTTTTTAAATTCAGTAATTTAGATTAAATAATTTTGCTAACTCATTGGTGAGTCCAAGCTCACAAAATCCATCTCATCTATATTTTATTTTTCTTATTTTTAATTTATTTTTAGTTTAGTTTTTAAAACACTGTAACCCTATTTTCTCTAAATTAGTTTAATTAAATTCTAAATTTCAATTGCATCCACCTTCTTCGTGGGATCGACCCGTACTTGCCGTTGTCTACCAGTTAGGCACCGTGCACTTGCGGTTATTACAAGTGGGTTAAATTACCTATTAATTTAGGTTAGTTAAATCCCCATCAGCGGTATAGTTGCTTTTTAGAGAGTCAGTGGACCAACTAAACACCCAACTTACTCAGGGGGAGTAGCTGATGACACACCAAGACGGTCATTCATCTGCACCGTACACGTGTCATGATGATCTCGATGAATGATAGGACCTAGCGTCAGCCCAACACTGATCTAGCCCAAGCAGTTCTAAGCCAGCCCAATGCGTCCCGCCAGACAGACCCGAATTCTTGTAGTCTGCTAAGCCCATGTGTCTCACAACTATCCTCAATATCTGTATGCGCTATTAAGGCAAGTATCTCAAGGATCAGCTTCGAATGAGCAATTACAACAACTTTTCGTTTCCCACTAAGAAGCAAATTCTAGAGTATATGTCACACATGGAGACTTTTATCTATGGATTACTCTCAAAACGAGAACAACCTCCCGCGTATCTAGGAACACAAGGCTAACAGGGAAACACCCCTTTATAGCACGTCTCCTAATTAGATAATGATTTCTACGAAGATTTTCTTCCCTAATCCACACCATCAATGGCCTGGTCGAACCAGGAATCCCGTACTATAAATAAGACATGAAGTTGGTAAGATAAGGTATGTTATAAATTTCCTGTTTACAACATTATACCTTCCTCAGATCCCTGTCTGACTTTAGCATCGGAGTGCCATCGGTCATCACAACGGTGGTCTGTGGCTCACATGCGTTCCTTGTGCAAGTTTGCAGGTCAAGGTCAAAACAGGGAGCGAAAATCGACTGCTTCAAGTGTCAAATGGTTATCCGAGTTGGATAAGGGTTGTCTAATGCCTTTTTTGCACTCGAGTAATATATGAATGCCGCCACAACACACTATTTGCATGGGTACCATGGCTACATTTCTATGGTGTCAAGAACAATGACTTGGGTCAACTCTACATTCCTATGGTGTTAAGAACAATGAGTTATGGCAAATCTTTTAGCAAGGCCGAGCAACCTGATGGAGCTAAAAATAGCTTATGATGAAGAAAACTAATAACACAAATGAGGACAAAGAGGAAAAGATGATGAAAATAGATTTGGAAAAAAGAAAATTATGGTTGAGTTGCGCCAAATGTTCTTATCTCAGATGATTTTACTCAAAAATTTTGGTGCTCATATTAGCGAATTGGATGGGCTTACTTGCTTTGATTATTTTAATTTACCTTTTCTTAAGTCATGGAAGAATTAGTGTATTTGCAGAGTAGTTGAGAAAATAAAATAAAGAGTTATTTACCTTTTAGCCCCACTAGTTTAGGCGAAACTCTAGATGGGTGGCATTGGTTCTTGAAATTCCGTCTAACACTTATTTTTGTGTATTGACTATTAAATCTATGGGTTTGACTATCGGAAAACATTATAGTTTTTTAAATGTCTGAAATATACTCACGTGATGGGTATCAAACAACAATTGTTAGAATATTGTGGATGTCAAACTTTAAAATTTGTTAATACTGAAATTTTTTTTTACCTCCAACTCCCCCATCTCCAGATCCACCACCTAGTCAACCTCCTCTGCCACCACCGCCTACATCGCCACTACCTCCAAGTCTTGCACCATTACCAACTCCACTATCAGCTTCGGAACCACCACCTACACACCCCCAACACTACCTCAAAATCCTCATCCTCCACCTTTTCCCAGTCCATGCACCATCAGCACCTCCTTCTATGTCGCCAACGCATCCCTTGTAAAGTACAACAAATTAAGAGGAATTACAACAAATTGATTAGGATCGGGCCAAGTCATCTTGGTGAATTTATTTACAGTGATCCAGCGCCGATTCTAAAGTCGACAAAGGCCACCACCACCACCAGCACCCTTTTTTTTTTCTTCTGCAAAACGATTATGTATTGTTGTTGAGGTCTATTGCATCCTTACTTTCCTCCATGGTGATATCAGTGAATTTTTACGCTTTAATGGGAAAGAAAGAAGAATCTAAGGAGGTGAAATCGCATGGCCGTGTGATGTGGTTTTTCCTCCATTAATGCTGAAAGAACTGAACACGGCAGAGTAGTGAGAGTACACTGACCACCACTATCCTCCTTTTCAAACTCCTCATTTTTGTCGATGAAGGACACCACTACCCTTTTCTTTTCAGTTAATCAACCTTCACCACCCAAAACTATTAATACAAAAGGTAAATATCCAAACTCCCTCTATTTTTTTTATCTGCACAGACACTACACCCATCACACCGCCACCACCACCGCCTCCACTATTCTTCTCCATGCGACAAATACCTCATAATTTGTAAAACTCCTACTGTATGCAATTGAACCAACAACATATCCCATCTACCCCAATCCCAACCAAAGACGATGACAAACTTAAACTCATCCCCTCTTCTTCCGCCACTCTAACTCATCACAACACCATTACCCATCGATAATGGGAGAGAAATAGAAATGGAGATTTGAGGGTGGGGGCTTTTAAATGAGGATAAAGAACCTTAATTTTGTCCACAATCTTCTTGAATTGAAATGAAATGACAATTTGAGAGGAGGAGAGGGGGAACATCATCTCCCTTGTTGCCGCCTTCTTTCTTTTCCACTGCTCTCAAGTACAACAGTGGAAAAGAACTAGGGATTTGATTATTGTTGGTGTAGAAATTGAAATATTACCATGGTAGTTTTTGGAGAGAAAGAGATTAGGTGATGGTGGTGAGTTGTTATGTGGAGATTAAAACGATAGATTTAGTTTTCACTTACAAGTTGATGGTAATGGGTTGGGAACGATCGGCGATTGGGCGAAGAGAAGTGCAGAAATAATTCATCCATACCCATCCCCAGCTCCATACCTTTGCAGAAATAATGTAGCCCGCCTCCATACCCTTCCCCAATTCCACCTCCATATCCACCACCGCCCCGACACCAAACCCTTTACCACTACCAAATCCAGAAACCACAACTTATTCCTCCTCCAAAATCCCCTTCATCACCAGTGAATCTTCCCCCACTTCCTAGCCCACCACCAACACCCCACCAAAGTAGGGTTGAACAAATAATCGAACAATCCGATTAAACCGACCGAACCAATCAAAACCAAACCGATCGGTTTGATTTAAGTTCGGTTCAGTTTCGGTTTTAAAAAATTCAAAACCGAAGTGGCCGGTTCGGTTTTCGGTTTCTATGTGATTTTAATCGAAAAAACTGAATCGACCGAATATATATAAAAAATAATATATTTATATATAAAAATAATATAATATGTTTAAAATAGTCGGTCGGTTCGGTTTTATTTCTGTTTTGGTTCGGTTTTAGTCGGTTCGGTTTGATTACAGTTTGCATAAATTAGAATCAAATCGGTTTTAGTTCGGTTTGAAAATTTTTAAACCGACCAAAGTCGGTTCGGTTCATGGTTTAGGTGAAAAATCGAACCGTCAGTTCGGTTTTCAACCCTACACCAAAGTCAGCTCCAGCCCTCCTCCAAAGCCACCACTGTCTCCACCTCCAAAGCCATCACTACTGTATTGGAACGTCTCTCTTCTTCATATCCGCCCTTGCTCAAGGTGTTTCTTGCACTAGTGTTGCATATGAGAACACTACAAACCGAAAAGATAATCAACTTAATAGCCATGTTTAGAAGCCAAATTTTACTGTTTGGTACCCACATTATTGTAGCAATTACTGTTTGGTACTCATCACGTGAGGGTATTTCAGACATTTCAAAAATTGTAATGTTTTCCGTTAATCAAACCCATTGACTTAACAATCAATACACAAAATGAGTGTTAGACAGAATTTCAAGAACAAATGGCATCCATCTAAAGTTTCACCTAAACTAGCGAGTGCTAAAAGGCAAATAACCCTAAAATAAAACAAAAGAAATCAAATTAGAAGATCTTGACGTTAGGTTTACCAAGTTAGGGTAGGAAATGTATTGGTGAGTGAGTTGGTCACTTAAATTCTCAAAAAATTATGAACTTGATCTTATACATCCAGTTCCACTTAGCTAAGACATCATTCATGTCTTTATAATCTTCATATAATCTTCATGTGGCATTATTATCAACAAAGAAAATAACCTTTGGACCCAGGAGTGTGGCTGACCCAGTGGGCCTCAGCTTCATTAAGCTTTGTTGGCAGGCCTTAGTCCATGACCAATATCATGTGCCCTAATTTCATCCTAGTTGAGTCCAACAATTGAACACTAATACTAAACTAATCTAAACTAGTTGGTTTGATTGGGATTTGTCACTTTCATTTTTTTTTCACTTTCCTAAACTATTTAACTAGTGGTATGTCAACTATAACATCCAAAATGCGCCGTTAATATCATAGGTAATTTAGGTGGTGTTTGTTTTTTCAAGTGGTTAGAAGATAACTTCTAACTGGATCTGAACAAGCTTTTGAATGAACTGTTTGTTTTGCTTTTGAATAAGTTGCTGATTAGAAGATGCAAAATTAAATGGTATTTGTTTTTAGGTGTTGATTTGAATTTTTTTTACATTTTTGCCCACCACCACAACTCTCACCGCCCACCATAAACCACCGACATTAACCCCCTCTTCTCTACTTGCTTTCTCTCATCTAAATATCATTGAGAGCACTTTCCACCACTACTAGAAATCATCCTATATCCCTTTCCATTCCTCATACGAGAGAGGAAGAGGAAGAGAAAGAGGAAAAGGAGGAGGAGGAAGATGAGGGGAAGCCAGGGGGTGGAGGCGACATTGCATGATAAAAAGGAAGTGAAGAAAAAAGGGAATGGTTGATAGATGATAGGTGTAGTAGCAATCATTATGAATTTATTGTGAGGTTATTATTATTGGAATGAATTTTCATTAAACACTCAATGCTAAGTAATCAACATCCCCGTGGTGCTTATTCCAATCAGAACTTAAAATTCTGATCAGAACAAAAAAACATTTTTTTTTAAAGTGTCTCACTTCTTATTAAGACCTCTGAGTTATAACAAAAAACAAACACCTTCTTTGTGTGAAACTCACTCCACAACACTACAATTGTCATCGACCCCAATCTCAATCAATGTCAAGTACTACCTCAATGAATAATTGACATTGTTAACTTTTTGTAAGCTTAATAGTGTATCTAAGTAGTAATGATATCAATGTATGATATCTATCAATGTTAAGTACTCCCTGTTAGGCTTATAAATTGCACATTTTACACCCCTAATTCTATATTTGTTATGTCATATTAATTAATAAATTACTCTCATTACGTGTATTTTGTGTATTACGCAGGAGTTCAAGTATTAATCATCAAATATGCACAAAATGACACAATAAGGCTAAGTTCAACAACTAAAAAGCTCATTGAAAGTTCACACATGCATTGTCAAGGATCAAGGATTTTCAAGCCCAAATGCCCATGAAATCAAGCCAAAAAATGTATCATCATCTACACATCTCGAGGAAATCAAATTGAACATCCACATGGAAACTTCAATATAGCAAAAGGAATCTCTACACATCCCACCTCCTACTCCACTATCCATTCTCCAATACAATTCTTTATTTTATGCCAACATTTTTTCCTTATTTTACTACACTATCCATTCTCCAATACAATTCCTTATTTTATGCCAACATTTTTTCCTTATTTTACTCCACCTCCCATTCTTCTTCATCTATAAATACCCCATGCTTGGAGTATACTTGAGAGGAATTTGGAAGGAAAGAAAATTAAGAGTAGTTGTAGTAGTATTTGTAACATTTAGAGTAATAAGTGGAGGGAAGGTGTAGTATCTGTTTAAAAAAATAAAATTGTTTGAGAGGGTGTACTCAGTAAGTTCGATGAGGGCACATAGCCACCCACCCTTTATAAGACAAAACCCCTCCCTCCCCTTTTCTTTCTTCTTTCCTTTTTATTTTCCTTCGCAGAAAGCAATTCCATGCCGCTGCTGCTCCTCCGCCTGCGTGCTTGTCGTCGGATCAAGCGATTCCTTCTCAAAAATCTTGCCCATTGTCGTTCATTTCTCCCCCTCTTTGTTTCTCTTTTGGTTTTTCGCAAAAAAAAAAAAAAAAAAAAAAATCAGTTTTCATATTTGGGTTTGACGTGGTGGGTTGTTTGATCGGATTTTGTAGCTCCGATCAGCCGTTGAGGGGCCTTGGTGGCGTCATTTGTAGCCCGTAGACCCGACATGTAAGGATGATTTCGGGGTTGGCCGAATTTTTCAAAAAATCAGGGTCTATGTCCGTTTTGAGGGTTCTTCGACGTGAATCCGGGCTTTGGGTGCGTGGGTGAGCTGCCAATCCGTGTTTTCAGGTGTGCTTGGACCTATTTCCAGCCTGTTGTGTTGTTCGGAGGCGATCAGACCGGAGTAGGGAGGGTTTCGGCGAGTTTTCGAATAACTTTGGGTTTCAGCGTGGTGTTTGCCGAATTTTTATTGCATGTAAGTTTTTCTTTCAGTCACGCGCCGCTTGTAATTTATTTATTTTTCTAATTTTCGGCTAGTTTGCCCACCTTTGAGTCCGCCTTGCAGTTTTAAAATTTTATGTGGTCTCGCATTCGTTGTTTTGCGAGTTAGGAGCTTCGACTGCTAGGAATTTCTGAAAACCCATTCCGCTCAGGTGAGTGTAACTATAATGTTTATTTTGAGAAATAATTATTTGAAATCCTGAATTTAATTTTTACATTATACCATCGATTGTATATAATTGAATCCAAATCCGAAATTCGGGGTTTTCAGATATTTCGATGATTGTGTTGGTTATTTGCGAATGAATTACGTATTGGATTTTCTGAAAGCATGATATACTTGAATGAAATCGAATAGTGGATGAATTTGGGTGTGATTAGGCTTTGGTGTATGGTATTGGTGAAATGTCATTGGGCTTGTATGCTTCATTTTCGAGTTTGCATAGTATGTCATGTTTTATCGTAGATTGTCGAGTCTTGAACATGTATGATAGTTCGACTCGAATAAATTTATTGTGGTGAATTGGGTCATGTTGGGACCCTGGCGTAGTCGTGGATTTATAAAAATTGTCGAATTGATTTGGTTGCACGTCTGTTACATTTGATTATGTACAGACTCATCATTTGTGCATGTGGATGTTAGTGTAAGTGTCTTTACCATGCTATAATGCCTGTTGTACCGCTGCTTAGGAGCTTGCTTGCATCGTGAGTTGGATGGTGCTTAAGATGACTCGCACCAGACATTGAGGACGCTATTGCATGTGGCATGCTTGCTGAGGTGCGGTGAGCTCCCGTACGCACTTGCCACTAGAAAGTGCACTAGGACGGGTCCCGGAGGACGTGCTTTGGAGATTACTCGCTTTCCCTCCCAGCGTGCTTGAGTTTGATTGTGTTAGGTTGGCCGTGTTAGGCCAGTCGTTCGGGATGTTTGAGTTTGTATCCTGGAAGATGACACCCCATTATGATACAAACAAGCCCGAAGTGGTACTGGTGCACGTTGTGGGATGTGTCTGGGTAGGGTATGCGGATACCGACGATATGAGACACTTATACAGGATTTTTTGTTTCGACTTGATTGCTATACCTAGGAGACTATGAAGAATTATGATATTGTCTTTATTTTCATCGCTTGATATTTACCATGTTTGAACCACGTGTAATGATTGGCATATATCGTAAACTTGTAGTTATTGTTGAATCTGAAATGCTTGTGTTGTTGTTTGAACTTAGAAATATTATCCTTAGAGACACAGTGTGATTTAGACTTTAGAACTTGTTACTTATCCATTGTTGTGTGGCAGTAATTTTCCTTGTATATTATTCTATTATTTGTATTTAGTTCGCTCGTACCAGCTAGCTTTGTGCTTTGTTGACCCCGCCAGGGGTGTGCTTCTATTGGAGTGCAGACAATGTTGGTGCTCCTGCTGATCGTGGCGCTTAGCCCTAGTTTTCCTCTGTAGGCGCATTTTGTGCTATTTTTTTCGTGTCCACCCTGTACGGGTATGTTTTGCTTCTTGTGTATTATCAGGTGTATTATCTTGCTATACTAAATGCTTGTATACTGGTTTTGTCGCAATGACTCTGGCGGGGCGAATCATGTATTCTTATTTTGTTCAAATTTTTATCGTAGTTTTTATTTTCGTTTCATTCTCGTATCAAGAATGTGTTATATTATGATGTTGGGGCCGGTTACGATCCGCCTGTATTACGGGTTAGTTCACGCATTGGCACGCTGCGATTCCCGTGGGGGGTCGGGGTGTGACAGAGCTTGGTATCAGAGCCATTATTTACCGGTTCACATAGAACATCATCGTATGCCACTTTCTTGAGTGAATTGGGTAGAGGAGTTAGGATTTTTATTTTGTTGTTTGATGTATTGTATGTGTGTTTTCTTTTACGTATAGGGTGTTTGGTGATGGCGCGTGGTAAGAGATCCCAGGGTGAGGGATCAGGCACTGCTGGAGAGGATGCCTCTCAGGCTTTCATGGAAATGATGACCAAATGGGCACAGAATATGAGGCAGGGCAATCAGTTAGAGGATCCGTTTACTCGGCGCAACAAGAATTTTGTCAGCTTGGGTGGTGAAAGATTTGATGGTATTGGAGATTCTCTAGCTGTGGATCGGTGGATCCGTAAGGTAGAGCTCATATTTGAGAGGATGGTGCTGACACCTATACAGCGTACTGAGTTAGCAACATACTAGTTTGACGGAGAGGCTATGTATTGGTGGGATTCAGTGAGGAAGAGCCGTGATGTGTCAGAGATGCAGTGGGATACATTTTGCCAGGTGTTTGAACAACATTTTATTCTTGATTCTGCCAGAGCTGAGATAGTGGATAGGTTTCTACATTTACAGCAGGGATCTAGATCTGTTTCAGAATACCTGGCCGAGTTTACACAGTTGAGCCGTTATGCCACTTGTTTCATAGATACTCCAGAGAATAAGAACATGAAGTTTTTGAGTGGTCTGAACCCGTTCCTAAGGAAACAATTGATGGTGATGATCGGTCGTCCTTTTGAGATATTAGTGGACGGCACTTTGAGTCAGGAGCGAGTTGACGCTGAGTGTAGGCAAGAGACTTTGGTTCGACGAGCTAGAGGCTCAGAGCGCAGTCAGAGGTTTGGCCGAGGAAGCTAGACAGTTGAGCAGGCACAACAGCTAGAGCGTGCCGCTGTTCAGCAAAGAGACTCTGGTAGAGGGGGACCAGTTAGGACTGGCAGAGACCGCAGAGGTGACAGACATTCCCGAGGAGATCATCAACAACAGCAACAATAGAGACAACCTATGAGAGGTGGTCAGACAGGAACTAGGAGCGGTTGCTTCACTTGTGGTCAGGAGGGACATGTAGCCCGTGATTGTCCAAGAGGTCAGACAAATCGATGGGAGCATGTAGTTTGTTATACTTGTGGACAATTGGAACACTTTTCCAGACTTTGTTCTCAGAATAGGGACGAACCAGCACAGTAGAGGGCGCCTCAGGGACAGTTAGCACCTGCTCCTGGAGTTGGTCAGAGAGTCCCTCTCCCAGCACCGCCTGTTCGCCTAGCAGCTATTCCCGGTCAAGGAAATGTTGAGGGTATGTTATTATTTTTTGGTTGTAGTTGTGTGTGCTAGATGTAGTAAGATTTGTGTTATGTGCATTATGCGTAGGAAAAATTGCATGTTCGTGTGTTGTTATGTGATTCAGGATACATGTGTTGTGTGCCACGTTTTGTGCATTCGTCGTCTTCCCTTTGTGGGCTCTTTTCTATACAAGAGCATCTAGGTCTTTTATTTCTAGACAGTTGGTTGTTAGAGACCGCCTAGAGGTAGTGCCTTTGCCGAAACCCTTGTGCGTTGTGTCTCCCTTGGGCAGTTCGGTTTGGTTGTGGGAATATTGTCCCCGTTTCGAGTTTTCCTTGTTGGGGTACAACTTCATGTTTGACTTTATTGTCTTGGGTTTTGAGGACTATCATTTGATTCTAGGGATGGATTGGTTGTCCAGTCATCCGGTGATCATTGATTGCTTGCATAAGTCGGTGATGTTAGCGCCACCTGATGCTTCGCCTCGTGTGTTGGCTTGTGAGCCCGATTCGGTTTCTATGATGTCGAGTTTTCTTAGCTATCTTGAGATTTCTAGTCCTGACACCAGCTCTGTAGAGGTTGTGTGTGAGTTCCCTGATGTCTTTTAGGAGATTCCTGGTATCCCTCCTCGTCGTGAGGTAGAGTTTCGGATAGACCTGGTTCCTGGTACTGCACCTATATCTAAATCAGCGTACAAGCTTGCACCTAAGCAATTGGAAGAGATGAAAGTACAGCTTGATGAGTTGCTTCCTAAGGGGTTTATTCGGCCAAGCAATTCACCTTGGGGAGCTCCAACAATATTTGTGTCCAAGAAGGATGGATCATTGAGGATGTGCATAGATTATCGAGATCTGAATAAAGTGACCATCAAGAATAAGTATCCATTGCCTCGAATTGATGATCTATTGGATCAGTTGAGGGGAGCCGTAGTGTTTTCACAGTTAGATTTGCAGTCCGGGTATCATTAGATGAGAGTTGAGGAACATCCCGTTCCAATTACTGATTTTTGGACCCGTTATGGCTTGTATGAATTTCCAGTCATGCCATTTGGATTGACAAATGCACCAACTTTCTTCATGGATTTGATGAATAGATTGTTCGGTCCATACTTGGACAAATTTGTGGTAATCTTCATTGACGATATCTTATTGTACTCAAGGAGTTTAGAGGAGCATAGAGAGCACCTTCGCATTGTTTTGCAGACACTTAGAGAAAATTATTTGTATGCAAAGTTCAGTAAGTGTCACTTCTGGGAGCCTTAAGTTTGATTTCTCGAGCATGTCATTTCTAGTGGAGGTATTGCAGTGGATCCCGAGAAAGTCGAAGCAGTAAAGTCTTGGAGACGACCGAGTAGTGTGACAGAGATTCGTAGTTTTCTGGGTTTGGCTGGTTATTACCGACGGTTTATCGAGAAATTTTCCCTGATTGCAGCACCACTCACTCAGTTAACTAGGAAGAATGTTCCTTTTGTATGGTCAAAAAAGTGTGAAAGAGCTTTTGAAACTTTGAAGCTTTGGTTGACTTCTGCACTAGTGTTGACTATTCCGACACCTGGTAGCCGACTGGTGGTATTTACTAATGCTTACAATACAGGATTGGGTGGAGTGTTGATGCAAGGCAAGAAGGTCGTAGCCTATGCGTCTCAACAGTTGAAACCCCACGAGCGGAGATATCCGACACATGATTTAGAGTTGGCAGCCGTAATCTTTGCTTTGAAGATCTGGAGACATTATCTGTATGGTGAGAGGTTCGAGCTGTTCACAGATCACAAGAGTTTGAAGTACCTATTCACTCTGAGGGAGTTGAATATGAGGCAACAACGATGGGTTGATTTTCTTAGCAGCTATGACTTCGAGATACCATATCAGCCTGGTAGGGCCAATGTGGTTGCAGATGCCTTGAGTAGGCGACATGCAGTGATGGCAACCATGATGATTCAGGAGTACCGAACACTTGAGACATTGGTTTCATTTGCAGTTCAGCCTACTTTCAGTACAGAAGGCAGCATGATAGCAGGTTTAGCAGTTTATCCACCGTTGATCAGTAGAATGGCGGAGAGACAGACCTCCGATCCAGTGATTACGAGGCAGATAGCAGATTTTGTAGTGGACACATTGGATGAGTGCCCTACTGATTGGTCGGTGAGTTCAGATGGAGGGTTGCGATTTCGTGGGCGGCTTTGTGTTCCGTGTAATGAGTTGCGAAGATATATCTTACAGGAAGCTCATAGATCTCGTTTCAGCATTCACCCCGGTGGAACAAAGATGTATTGAGATTTGAGACGTTCTTTCTGGTGGCGTGGCATGAAGAAAGACATTGGAGAGTTTGTGGCACGGTGTGCGACTTGTCAGCAGGTGAAAGCCGAGCATCAGAGATCGTCTAGGTTATTGCATCCATTGGAGATCCCGTCGTGGAAGTGGGAGTATATCACTATGGATTTCATCGATGGACTTCCACGGTCAAGGAAAGGTAATGAGTCGATATGGGTCATTGTTAATCGGTTGACGAAGTGTGCACATTTCATTCCTGTTAGTATGAATCGGACGACAGACAATCTAGCGGTGTTGTTCATTCGGGAGATAGTCCGCTTTCATGGGTCACCTGTTTCAATTGTATCCGACAGAGATCCGCTTTTCACAGCCCACTTCTGGCAGAGCTTTCAGCAAGCTATAGGTACTAGATTGGACATGAGTATAGCCTATCATCCACAGATAGATGGCCAATATGAGCGAGTGAATCAGGTAGTGGAAGACATGCTTAGAGCATGCATTTTAGACTTTGGGGGCAGTTGGGAAGATCACCTACCGTTATGCGAGTTTGCGTACAACAACAGCTACCACGTAAGTATTGGCATGACACCATTTGAGGCACTCTACGGACGACCGTGTAGGTCCCCTGTTTGTTGGGCAGAGATTGGAGAGTCAGTTGTGATGGGGTCGGATGTGATCAGAGAAACTACTGAGAAGATTGAGCTGATTAGAGCGCGTTTGTTGACAGCCCAGAGTAGACAGAAGAGTTACACTGATAGGAGGCGCAAGGAGTTGGAGTTTGATGTTGGCGACAGGGTTTTTCTGAAAGTTTTCCCGATGCGCGGAGTTGTTAGGTTTCGAAGTCGAGGGAAGCTTGCACCAAGGTATGTAGGGCCATATGAGATTACTGAGAGGATTGGACCAGTGGCCTACAGATTGGCTTTGCCACAGAGTATGTCAGGTCTCCATGACGTGTTTCACGTATCCATGTTGCGAAAGTGTTTGGTAGACCCGTCACAGATTATAGAGCCCGCTGAGTTGGAGATTTCTGATGAGTTGACATATCCAGTGAGGCCAATAGCCATTGTTGATGATGATGTGAAACAACTTTGACGGAGGACAGTGAAGTTAGTGAAGGTTCAGTGGAGCCACCGAGAGGGTGACACGATTTGGGAGTCGGAGGACCAGATGAGATAGAAATACCCTGAGCTTTTCGCTTAGGTTTTCTTGTCGTGGATTTGTTCGATCTCGAGGACGAGATCTCTTTTAAGGTGTGTATGATGTAATATCTGTTTTAAAAAAAAATATTTGCTTGAGAGGGTGTACTCAGTAAGTTCGATGGGGGCACATAGCCACCCACTCTTTATAAGACAAAACCCCTCCCCTTCCCTTTTCTTTCTTCTTTCCTTTTTCTTTTCCTTCGCAGAGAGCAATTCCCTGCCACTGATGCTCCTCCGCCTGTGTGGTTGCCGTCGGATCAAGCGATTCCTTCGCAAAAATCTCGCCCATTGTCCTTCATTTCTTCCCCTCTTCGTTTCTCTTTTGGTTTTTCGCAAAAAAAAAAAAAAAAAAAATCAGTTTTCATATTTGGGTTTGACGTGGTGGGTTGTTTGATCGGATTTCGTAGCACTGATCAGCCGTTAAGGGGCCTTGGTGGCGTCATTTGGAGCCCGTAGACCCGACATGCAAGGATGATTTCGGGGTTGGCCGAATTTTTCAAAAAATCAGGGTGCATGTCCGTTTTGAGGGTTCTTCGGCGTGAATCCAGGCTTTGGGTGCATGGGTGAGCTGTCAATTCGTATTTTTAGGTGTACTTGAACCTATTTCCGGCCTGTTGTGCTGTTCGGAGGCGATCAGACCGGAGTAGGGAGGATTTTGACAAACTTTGGGTTTCGGCGGGGTGTTTGCCGAATTTTTATTGCCTGTAATTTTTTTTTCAATCACGCGCCGCTTGTAATTTATTTATTTTTCTAATTTTCGGCTAGTTTGCTCACCTTTGAGTCCGCCTTGCAGTTTTAAAAATTTATGTGGTCTCGCATTCGTTGTTTTGCGAGTTAGGAGCTTCGACCGATAGGAATTGGGTTCTGAAAACCCATTCCGCTTAGGTGAGTGTAACTATAATGTTTATTTTGAGAAATAATTATTTGAAATCCTGAATTTAATTTTTACATTATACCGTTGATTGTGTATAATTAAATCCAAATCCGAAATCCGGGGTTTTCAGATATTTCGATGATTGTGTTGGTTCTTTGTGAATTAATTACGTATTGGATTTTCTTAAAGCATGATATACTTGAATGAAATCGAATAGTGGATGAATTTGGGTGTGATTAGGCTTTGGTGTATGGTATTGGTGAAATGGGATTGGGCTTGTATGCTTCATTTTCAAGTTTGCCTAGTATGTCATGTTTTATCGTAGATTATCGAGTCTTGAACATGTATGATAGTTCGACTTGAATAAATTTATTGTGATGAATTGGGTCATGTTGGGACCCTGGCGTAGTCATGGATTTATAAAAATTGCCGAATTGATTTGGTTACACGTCTGTTACATTTGATTATGTACAGACTCGTCATTTGTGCATGTGGATGTTAGTGTAAGTGTCTTTACCCCGCTATAATGTCTGTTGTGTCGATGCTTAGGAGCTTGCTCGCATCGTGAGTTGGATGGTGTTTGAGATGACTCGCACCTGACATTGAGGACGCTATTGCATGTGGCAAGCTTGTTGAGGTGCGGTGAGCTCCCGCACGCACTTGCCACTAGAAAGTGCACTAGGACGGGTCCCGGAGGACGTGCTTTGGAGATTACTCGCTTTCCCTCCCAGCGCGCTTAAGTTTGATTGTGTTAGGTTGGCCGTGTTAGGCTAGTCGTTCAGGATGTTTGAGTTTGTATCCTGGCAGATCGCACCCCATTAGGATACAAACAAGCCCGAAGTGGTACTGGTGCACGTTGTGGGATGTGTCTGGGTGAGACACATTCGTAGGATATGCGGATACCTACGATATGACATTTATACAGGATTTTTTGTTTCGACTTGATTGTTATACCTAGGAGACTATGAAGAATTATGAGATTGTCTTTATTTTCATCGCTTGATATTTACCATGTTTGAATCACGTGTAGTAACCGACATATATCGTAAACTTGTAGTTATTGTTGAATCTGAAATGCTTGTGTTGTTGCTTGAACTTAGAAATATTATCCTTAGATACACGGTGTGATTTAGACTTTAGAACTTGTTACTTATCCATTGTTGTATGGCATGAACTTTTCTTGTATATTATTCTATTATTTGTATTTAGTTCGCTCGCACCAGCTAGCTTTGTGCTTTGCTGACCCTGCAAGGGGTGTGCTTCTATTGGAGTGCAGACAGTGTTGGCACTCCTGCTGATCGTGGCGCTTAGGCCCAATTTTCTGCTGTAGGCGCGTTTTGTGCTGTTTGGTCGTGTCCATCCTGTACGGGTATGTTTTGCTTCCTCTGTATTATCAGGTGTATTATCTTGCTATACTAGATGCTTGTATACTGGTTTTGTCGCTATGACTCTGACAGGGCGAATCATATATTCTTATTTTGTTCAAATTTTTATCGTAGTTTTTATTTCCATTTCATTCTCGTATCAAGAATGTGTTATATTATGATGTTGTGGCCGGTTACGATTCGCATGTATTACGGGTTAGTTCAAGCATCGGCACACTGCGATTCCCGTGGCGGGTCGGGGCGTGACAGAAGGCCTAGAGATTTCCATGCTTGGCTAACATCCTACCTTAGGGTGTGGATGAGCCCAAGGGATGATAGCTCAAAGATGGCTATCTTTTAGATTTGTCTTTCCATTTTCATGTAATTGAGAAACAAGTTTAGTTAGATTGATTTTGTTGCTTGGTTGTATCATGAACATATGAGGCAAGTAACATGTTTTGTGTTTCATGTTATGAATTCAATTCATGTTTTCTTCTTCTACTTCTTAAGCTCAAGATTAGATAGGTTATTATACTTGTCGTTCTTTGACAAACTCCATATAATGTTTTCATATTATTAGTCTAAGTTTCATTGTGATTTGTTAGATATATGATTTTTCATTTAAGTATGATTCCTTGTATGCTTTTAAATCCACATTTGATTCTTATGTTAGTAATATAATTTAGGCTTGAAATCAATTGTTCATATTGCCATATCTTCCATCCTAAAGTGAGATGAGAATCCACCTTAGGATGTGTTAATGAATTTGGGAAAGATTAATCGAAGAGTGGCCTAATGGTAACATCTAATCATGATGGTAAACTCAAAGCCCTAACTCTCACATTTAGGTTTTATTTTGTATTTTTAGTTCAAACACTTCACCCATCAATTCTTTTCTAACTAAATTAAGTTTCTAAAGAGATTTGAAAGATTAGTTTTCCGATATTTTATAGCTCTCTTCGTAGGATTCGACCCGTATTTGCCGTTATCTAACTCAATAGATAACCGTGCGCTTGTGGTATGGTTTGAGATCAATTAAGTTTTTGGCGCCGTTGCCGGGGAGAGCAATGGAAAATTAGTTTAAAAGTCAATTTTGAATGTTTATACTAGTTTAGTTTAGGTTCATTTTCATAGTTTAGGTACATTTGCATTATTAGTTAACATTTTGTACTCTAGAAGTTTGAACATCTTCAAGTTTTTATTTATTTTTAATTTATCTGGTAAATATAAATGATCTGTGCTTTCACGGACATCTTTCCATTTGTTCATTGGATAAAAAATTAGTAAGAACCGAATTTTTGAAGTTGGACTGCCTGTGTGGGAATTTGACTACTGTAAATGACTGTTGTTTGGACACCTGTTTCTACTGATTTAAGATTCTATTTTGAGCGTTTCCAAGTTCTATCATGTTCTAAATCATGTCTAGATTCTAGATCATCTTTTGGATTTCAATTTGGATAACTGGTTGAAGCAGAATTTGAATTTTCGTAGCACCTATGCAATCTGGACAGTACTGTTTTTTGCGTTCACTTCGAATTTAAGTAACCTTCTAGCTGCCAAATTAATTTTACGAATTTTTCTTTGAAAATTTTAGTTTGTTAACAATCCATGAAAATTTGAAAATCTGAAATTCATCAAGAATTGAACTCTGCACGATTTTTCAAAATCGATTTGTCAGTTCTATAAATTTCCAGCAATACATTGTTTTGCCAAACTTGAATGATTTTCAAAACTTTGGTTCTATACTTTGTATTTGAAGCCATTAATCATTCTCCTATGGTATAATTTTCAGGTTTTGCGCATAAAGGATACTTGGAGAATAGCTTTGGTGAACTTAGTGAACAATGGAGGACACTTGGATCATAATTAGAATTTTTTTTTGAGTGATTGTGAGGATTTGAATTTGTATTATTAAGTTGTAATAACTAAAACATGGCCTAAGATACAATCGGAAGCAAAGTGAGGTACCTCTCTCAACCCACTTCAAATCTCTTGCAAGAAGTGTTTCTGAAATGTTTTTGAGTGTTTAAACTTTTTGCAAGAAATCGAATTGTGCTAAACTACCCAAGAGCGGACTTGGCTAATTGCAACTGAGTAGGATTTGATCACCTACCTCATCACTCCAATACGTTCAAACTTGGCCAAATTAGAACCGTGTTCATAGGACCTTAGAAAAGGAATAGACTGTGATTGAACTCTTTCGAAGTAAGGCTGCTCTAGTGCCAATTGGTATGCGCCGGTAAAGACCAGTGTGACTGCACCACCATTTCTTACCTTTTCGCCTAGAGAGTGGTGCTTCGATGAAGTTTCTCACAAGTCTAATCTTATTTTTGTTAGGAACACATGGGTTCTTGAATGTATTTAAGTTGTAGCTTAAAATCGTAAGAAATCCTTGGATCTTAAAGACGCTCTTCAAAGGCTTAGCCAGTTCTAGCATACCAAAAAGGGTAAAACCTAGCTGGAACACATCTCTGCCCAGTGTGGTGATCTAGGGAATTTTTACGTAATAAACTACCTCTTACTTGCTTACAATATATATGGGAAAATCTAACTAGTGTGAGAATTGATTTTGAGATGCTCCACGAGGCTGCCATTATGTTGTACTGAAACAAATAAAATGTTCCCAGATCCAACCGGATCCCACAGTGCAATCTGAACCAGAGTTAGACCTAGTAACTGCACACGCATCACTCCACTCACACGAGATCCCAACAACAGTGACTCGCTTTAGAGAAACAGGACAGTCAAGTGATACAGGAGCAATATGCTATTCAACCCAACAGAATGGGGAAATCAAGGCAAGTGGGAGTACAACTCCCCGATAAGGTTTACTCTTTAGTAGCCTCTATGACATCAGCGGAGCTCAACAATTCGCTGAAAGCACCAACGATCCACAAGAGCCATACGAATTCACTTCAGGGCCAAGATCAATTTCCCTCCGTCAACAGTTAGTCTATTTCAGTTTTTTATTTCCCTTTCCATAGTCAATATAAAGTTTTAGTTCTTAAAAACTTATGTGATTTGCAAACATTCAAGAAATAAAGAAAGAATTGTGCAAACACATTCTATTGATTACTGGAAAAATGTAACAACGGACGCCTAGAGGCGGATACAAAAGACTACGTACTACAAGCATCTGGATTCGATGCGACATGGAGTAAGGATTCGCTTAAACAATCCGACATCAAAAGGAGCAAATGTACCCAAAGTAGGCAATGCGAACTCTCCGATGCATGCTATTTGCAAACAACAACACAGCTCCTGTGGACGCAACCTTCAAATATGGTTTGAGGTGGTACAAAATCGGCAACCGGGGGCCCTGCGATAAGCCACAACTAAATACGGCCAACTCACACACTCGATCTGGCGGACCGGGTGAACTTGCAACAAGTATCAGGTTGACACAAGTAGAGTGCACCTTCCCGCTGTAGAGATGAGAGGGGCATCCAAAAGTCAATGACCCAATCCAGTAGACCATGTCCAACTCCTCTCCGTCTCGAGATCCCAAATTTCTACCCAAAACAAGACAACAGGGTTAATCGAGAAGTAGTGGAGGCAACCACTCCAAAGTTGGGTGTTGGTGTTATCTCTGAGATTAAACACTCTAGAGCAGCAGCAAGGCACCAGGGCATAAACGACAGACTCTTCCCTTGGAAGAGAGTGCGTACTTCTCCACAATATGAGAAGAAATTACGAGATCTCTGGTAATCAACTATGTGCCCACCCAGAACAGGTGACCACGCATAACAACGATTATCATCGTGCCCGATCAGTGCAAATGTCAGAACATTTGAAGACTCCAATGATGGAGATCTCCCTTCAGCCTTTGAAAAATCAAAAGCATTCTTTTCAAGAAAGAACATTACAGGAGATACGCTCTGCAGAAGATAGTGCCTACAACGATTGAGAAACACCATTATATAAATATAATGGTCCACCAAACGGGCGCTTCAGCATTAACTGTCAGCATTGAATACTGTATGGGAAACGAGGGGACGACGGTTCCCAAGGAGACTTCACAGACCACGTTCATCCAATTAATGGTGTTGCGCGCAACCCCATCAATTGAGTGGAGTGACCGATACTCAACCGTCTCGTAGTCTACGCTGTACACGTGCTACCATGAGATATAGGTCATACACGTGCTACCATGCGATCTTCGCCGTACGTGTAGCGTAATTCGTGCAAGAAACCCTAGCTCTCCTCCTGCGGGCCCATGGGTTCTACTTACTATTCAAACAATATTCTACTACATGCCTGACACGAGCACTAGAAATCCTAGTCAATTCTGACACACGGATCATACCTGCAGATCACCAACTGATTTCAGGTAATTTTGTTCGCATAATGCACTACTCCCTCAGACATAGGTTCGCACGACCTCAAGCAGGCGAAACCTTTCTCCAACCAGGTAAGCTTAGTTAGCCGAGGTTGACGACGACGACTTCTGGCTCATCTTGAAATCTAGTCTGCCTAGCGCAGATTCCGATGGTTTAGTAAGTGGGAGTCGAACCAGCGCTCTCACGCCTGGTGATGAAGACTTGCCAGAGATCCTTGCCCCCTTTGCGGTCAATGGTCATCGAACCCGATCAGGTAAGCCTAGCTGGTGACGACTGGAACCGAAAGCTTCTGATCAAAGCCCAGATTTGTAGCCCCTACCACGCGGGTGTAGATGGTTTGGAAGGCGAGAGCCTAGTTAGTCCCAAACTGATTCCGACGGCTAGCCGCGGGAGCACTGCTTTTCAGCCTGGCCGCCGAATTACCAACCCTGAACTTGTAGCCTCCACTGCGCGGGTGTAGATGGTTTAGAAGGTGGGAGCCTAGTCAGTCTCGAACTAATTTCGATGGATTGCCATGGGACCACTGTTTTTCAGCCTGGCCGCCAAATTACCAACCCTAAACTTGTAGCCCCCACTACGCGGGTGTAGATGATTTAGAAGATGGGAGCCTAGTCAGTCCCAAACTGATTCCGACAACTTGCTCTGGGACCACTGCTCTTCAGCATGGCCGTCGAAAAACCCCAAATTTGTAGTTTGATGCGCACGGGAGTAAATGATTTGTAAGGTGAAAGCCTAGTCAGTTTCGAACTAATTTCGACGGCTTGCCACGGGGTCATTGCTTTTCAACCTGGTCACCGAACCCCTTCATCTCAAACTTGTAGCCCCCAATGCGCGGGTATAGATGGTTTGAAAGTTGGGAGACTCGTCAGTCCCTGACTGATGTCGACGGTTCACCACGGGACCACTGCTCTTTAGCATGGTCACCGAATCCTTACTCTCCAAACCTGTAGTCCACTCTATTCGGACATAGATGGTTCGGAAGGTGGGAGCCCAAAGCAGCTCGCCATGCGACCACCGCTATCTTTCGAAGGAGCGGGCGCAAAGTTAAATCACAGCTTAGTCAGTGTCTTCACGCTCAAACGAGATGGCATTCTATTACCAGCAAATGCCACTTACGCCGACACACAAATTGTTCAGCCAACGCGTGGATAGGTTCTACATATATAGAATGCCAACCTGAGCTTACAACGTCTGACTCGGTACAAATGCTCTAACGCGTACGCTCGACTATCACAATTCGCTTTTGATGGTGGTTGCAGCTGACGAATCATACAAGCGAGAAAGCCCCCAGCAGCTTACCTTAAGGACGAGATAGAGCCTGGGTAACACAACCCACGACTAAACTGTCCGCGACATGCCCACTGATGGACATGACTATGCAATTGTGACTCTAAGTCACTGGCAACACAAACGGTGAAGCTCTCGACTGCAGACAGACCAGTCGACTTCCTATTGATCCAACCAGCCCATGCTAAAATAAAACAACAAGGCAAAACGGAAAACACACAATAGTGACAACGAGCACAAAACGGATACAAAACGTACTTAAGATAAAATTGTTTTCATTAACAGTCAAAGAAAAATGGGTACAGTTATACAAGGTTTACTCCTTATCGGGAAAGGGTACAAAAAACAGAAGAGCTATGCTTAACGGATGATGGAGTAGGAGTCGCGTCCATACGCGCCACGGCCTGAGTATCAGGGTCCGAACCGCCCTCTTTGTCTGATGACGCAAAGGCAACGAACAAGTCTACATACGACATCTTCTTATAGCGGCCAATATCCCGTTTCGAATGCTCCTCCTTCATCAGCGTTAGCAACTCCAGTCTGTCGTGTACGACCCAATGAAACTCGCATTTGCCCTATTCCTGCAAAAGCTCTTCCTTGCGCGACTTCGCGTCAGCAAGTTCACACTCCAACAACTCCAACTTACAAGTCAGCACATCAATCTGAGACTATTCTGTATCTAAACTGCTCTTTACAGCACTGAGCTCATGCTTCTCTAATTTGAGTTGGTCCTCGGCCTTCCTCGCCTCATAAGCATTGAACTCCACATCGGACTCTAATTGTTGTTTCTGAGCAGCCCAGTCAACCTCCTACGAGGCATTCTCTTCAGTGAGAGACCGCAGTTTAGAACGCACCTTAGTTGTAGCTTCCTGTGCAACCTCCATGTCTCGGCAGGTTCGATCCAATTCCTGCTTGAATCTATCCCTAGCTGACACTACCACCGCTAAATTACACTCAAGGTCTTTCAGACGAACTCTCTGAGTCTTAGCAACTACGGCTGACTGCTGCAGCCTCCCCTCCTCAGCCCACTTCTTCAGCCGCTCAATTTTATAAAGCTCGTTAGAATACAACACTTGCATGTGCGAGAAAGCACAATCCATGGTGTACACCCTCTTGCGAGCTGCCTCGACTTCCGTCCCAACAACGGCCACCTGGGTCAAATGAGACATCCCCAGCATAAGGTACTTTAAACCCTTATCCATACGTCATTCTAGCGTATCATACTCGGGTTTTGGAGCGCAATCCATCAGCCAGCTATGACGCCAACTTATATGTTCCTTGAAGCATACTCCACGTCAACTTCCTGGTGTTAGACCTGAGTGCTCATCCTTACTAAGTCTGATGCAAATAGGCTTATCCGCGCAGCCGGATGGAGCTTTCCCAGATTAGGAATTACACCGGCACCACCCTTCACAGTCGCCACTGTTCCCAGGCTCTTCTCCGCAACCTTTTCTTTGTCACGAACAACCGACCCTTTAGTATGAGACGACTTAAGAATTTGAAGGAAGGGTGTTATCCAACGGACCCTCCAACACCTTGAGATGTGGCGTGGAACAAGACGGTGACTAATGCAGACTATGAGAAACTTGTCCTGTGTTACCACGGCCGCTATCAGACAGTTCACCAACGAGGCAATCGAATTCAAGAACCACAGACGGATCCTTACAGGAATCTTCTATCGGAATGGTCCTATGTGAATCGGCACTGGCAGAAGCCGCCATTGCAACCCGCATCAACTGCTTACTAAGAGCTTTCGCCTGTTCAATACTAAGATTCGACATGTCTTCAACCCCTGCTAATCGCAGGTGGTCTTTCTCTCGGCCGAATACATCGGCCTCCGCTCTGATGGGCCGATCTGACTCACGCAATTCACTTACTGGAGAGGATCATTTTAAAGAAAACCCAGCTCTGACATGGGACCTATTCGAACTCACGAATGAGGGAAGCGTCTCAGACGAATCCTCCGTATCAGACAAAACAAGAGCTTTGGCCCAACGGCCTTCCTCTTCCTAGAAGGGGCCTCATCTTCATACTTAACTCGCGATGTCCGGTAAAGAGTGGGGTCTACATGCCAGTTATCCCATAGCCTATTGCGAATGAAGTTGGGATCACATATAACGTCCACCACATTCTGCGTTGACAAGCCGTGGAATGTCTCAATAGTGTTTTGCTCCTCTGGGGTAAAAGGTGTAGTAGGAAACCGTCCTGCGAAGGAACACAAGCAATGATTAGCATGCAATCGAGCGCAACAGAATTAGAAGAAAAAATTGTACTTATGAAGTGGTTGAACTCCCGTTCGAGTGGACGACCCTTGAACTGGAAGTAATTTGAATCCGCAGGGGCCAAGAAGCAATACTTCTGCCAGAACTTGAAGTCATTAGGCAGATTCGCAAAGCAAGTCGGCGACGTCATTTTACGGACAACATTACTCTTTAACCGAGGAGAAGTCAGTAATTGGATCACTCGTGGAGTTACGCGGACGCCAACTTCCTTCGCCCTTATCAGAATGAGAAGAATGATCCTATATCCATTAGGCCCTAGTTGGGCCGGAGGAATTCCAAGGAAGTCCAAAAAGTCCCAAATAACATCCAGAACGGGAAAACGTATTCTGATTTGGAGCATCCCACGGTGCAAGCAGATGAACCTGTCGGTGGAGACATTGGCGTCTGGTCGCCCTTCAGAACATGCAATGGCAGGTTTTTGGGGACCCCAAACTTCATACAGATTTTAGCAGGCCATATTCAAAAAGCAACCTGTCTTCGACAAACTCAAGACCCCTAGCTAAGGTTGCATCATCAAGAAGGTTTTGTTGAGCCATGAAGAAGATGAACAATTTTTTCAATCAAAAGATGAACATAACAATATCTTTAAAAGCAAAGAAAAAATAAGAGTTAGTCTTCGCACAACGGATGATCTAAATAGGTATTAGGTTCCCCCCTCTTACCACTAAACCAATGTGCGTGCAATAAATGCAGCGCACGGCTCAAGCAACTATTCAAACTCAATCATCATGAGTGGTGTATATTTTTAAGAGATGACTTAGCGAACTAATGTGATGACCCACTAACTTGGGGGAATAGCTGATGATACACCAAAAGGATCGCAGCCCATAGCCATACACGTGTCATGATGATCTCGAGGAATTACGAGCCCGAGCGTCAGCCCAACACTGATCCGACCGATCCGAACTCTTACAGCTTGCAAAGTCCGTCCAGTGCAGTTCGCCAAACGGATCCGAACTCTTACAGCTTGCTAAGCCCATGTGTCTCACAACTATCCTCAATACCCGTAAGCCCTGCTAAGGCAAGAATCTCGAGGATCAGCTTCAGACAGACAATTAAGCAGCTTTTCGCTTCCAACTAGGAATCAAATACCAGAGTACATATCACATAGGAAAACTTTCTCTTACGGATTACCCTGAAATTGGAAACTATCTCCCGCGTATTTAGGAGCATAGAGCTAACAAGAAAATTCCCTTCTACAACACAATTCCTAATTAGAAAAGGATCTCCACGAAGATCTCCTTTTTAAACTATGTCATCGATGGCCTGGTCGAACCAGGACTCTTGCACTATAAATAAGACATGAAGTTGGTGAGCTAAGGTACACTACAGATTCTCTGTTTACAACATTACACCTTCCTCATATCCTTGTATGACTTTAGCATTGGATTGCCATCGGCCACCACAGCGGTGGTCCATAGCTCATGTGCATTCCTTGTGCAGGTCAGCGGGACTAGGTCAAAGTAGGGAACAGAAAAACGACTGCATCAACTATGTTAAAAGACATTGTGCAAAAGTTGTTTATAGTAGAAAGGTAAAGTTAAAGAACTAATCCCATGTATACCATGTCTTGTTTGCTAACAAAAAGTAAGTAGATTATACCTTTGTCTAAAAACATATCATGCGTAAACGTTGATTTTGTCATTACAAGGCAATATAAGTGTACACCTTGCTTGTAAGCTTGCTATTGAAACTGATCGATGATTAAGGAACTTTTAAAACAAATGGAACACTCTACAGACCATCAATCTGACAACAATCAAAGCAATCATTCCACCGGAGAAAATGCGCTACCGATAGCGCACACCGAAGACCTAAGACGAACGTTAGGGCAACCATGCCCAACAATAGAGAGCCACAACACAAGGTGGCTCAAACATCCCCGACGTCTAGAGGTGCCACCACGGATCCTCGTGTAGACCTACTCATGATTCAGATGGATCGTATGATCAAAATGGTGGAAAAGTTCACCCAGGAGTATGTTCAATCCACCAACCCTGTCCAAGCACCACCCCAACAAAACCCGGCCAATGAAGTTCCTATAGAACCTCAACAGGTAAATCTCGAAAACAGTGAACTACTTCAATATGGGACCTTAGAGCGGCGAGACCTTGTTGCAATCCCATTCAGGATCGGAGTCACAGATCCTAATATACTACATGAACTAGCCAGACCGCCAGTTTTTGACGCACTCATGGTGACTCCCATGCCAAAGAAGTTCACCCCACCAAAGTATGAAGAGTATGATGGTACCATTGGCCCGATAGACCATTTGTGACACTTTTAACACATGATATCGTTGAAGGAAAACACATAATCCATCTTATGTAGAACATTTTCAAAATGTCTCACTTCCACAACAATGAACCGGTTCAACAACTTACCACCATGGTTGATAGAATCATTCCAGGTGTTGGCTACCACATTCATTACGAGGTTCATTGCCTATCAACGGATGAGGAAGGGGTCACACTACTTGCTCCACATCAAATAGAACCCAAGGAAACAATAAGGGAGTATGTTACTTGTTTCACTAATGAGTTAACCATGATCGACGGATGTAGCAACGACGACCATCCCTACTTTCACCGAACCTGGAACCCCGAAGAACATGGCAATTCTATTGAAAACCGATAAAAACACATCACTCTTGAGGACATGTTAGCTGCCAAGAAGAAGAACAAATTTGAAAGGGAAACCCATTCAAAAAAGCGAGAAAGGAGGGAAGAAAAAAAGTGAGACAACAGACCCCGAGAGGAAAACGTTCATTCAAAGAAGCACCAAACTAATGGAAGGTCCGAATTCCACCAGCAAGAATCCGGAAAGCTACAATTGACAAGGCCCAGACACGAGCGAGTGACAAGCGTGGCAAAAAAGGCATACAAACCATATACGACCTTGAAGACCTCGTGGCAAAATGGCAAGATGTCAACTGACCACTCAAGATGAGAGAAGACCCAAAGGGGCGAGATAAGAGCAAATACTGCTCTTACCACAAAGAACACGGGCTCGACACTGAAGACTGCTACATCTAGAAAGAAGAAATCGAACATTGGGTTCAAAGAGGACGACTCGACGGACTACCTGATAAACAATCCAAAGGGAAGGAGAAGGCGGACACCACCATGGGATCAAAGGAACAACCCAGAGAGCTGATATACGCCTTACACTGTGTAGCCAGAGAAAGCTACCAGGCAAGCCCACCAAAGAGACAACCAATAACGTGTCCTATTCGAGTTGATCTATATAAAATCAGGAGCACAAATGTTATCAAACGATACCAAATAAATCAATACGACAACTCACAAACAAGGAACACATAGAAAATTGGCAATTCAAATGGGGGCCAAGAAACTAACAAAATTCGAAGAAGCTTACAAGCTTGAACATTATCCACGACAAGGCCAACAATGCCTCCTACATTACTAACAATGAAGACAACGCAAACAAATTCTATGAATCGACAACAGGTACTAATGTGAGCATGATTGGACAGTTTGGGATTACATTCTATTATGTTCAACTTGTCAACGACACACACCCAATGATTTGATCAAGAAGCATTCTGAGCTTATTAACTAGCACACGACAATAACATACGAACAACAAAATTATAGAGAATCATGGAAGAAAAAGTTACAGCTAAAGCGTTAAGACCACTCAAGGCAAAACAAATCGAGCAACTATCAGAAATATACAATGTAGACTCCACAGCGTAACGTAACTTTATGAGAAATGAGTGACTACTACTACTATAGATTGTTGAACATCCGATACGAGGTTATCAATAAAATTCCGAGTTCAAAACTTTCCATTTTACACCCAAAAATGCAGCATCAAAGCCAGACGATGAGAAACAACTGGCATACCAAGCCACAAACAAAAGGTTAGGATGTATAAGTCAGACAAAAAACTTATGGTCTGATCGACCACGAAATAAAAGTTGGGATGAACAAGTCAACTTATTCAAATAAACTTCAAGTCGACTAATATGTAAGACCAACGAAGTAAAAGTTGGAACAAACAAGTCAACTTATTCAAATAAACTTCGAGTCGACTAATATGTCAGACCAACGAAGTAAAAGTTGGGACAAACGAGTCAACTTATTCAAATAAACTTCGAGTCGACAAATACGTCAGACCAACGAAGCAAAAATGGGAATGAACAAGTCAACTTATTCAAATAAACTTCAAGTCGACTAATATGCTAGACCAACGAAGTAAAAGTTAGGACTAATACGTCAGACCAATGAAGTAAAAGTTTGGACGAACAAGTCAACTTACTCAAATAAACTTCAAGTCTACTAATATGTCAGACCAACGAAGTAAAAGTTGGGACGAACAAGTCAACTTATTCAAATAAACTTCGAGTCGACTAACACGTCGGATCAACGAAGCAAGAATGAACAAGTCAACATACCCAAAACATCTCGGGTCAATTAACGCATCAGATCATCGAGGCAACGACGAACGAATTCAACTCTATATATCGGATCAAGAAATCCAGACACAGAAGTCAAAATGTAGCTGTAAAGGCCCTCTGGCCGATCAAAATATCAGACCAAGAAGCGAAAGTTGGAGATGCACAATACGACTTACTTCGACAACCACAACGAACCTAAAAGTAAAAAGGTATGAGTTAATTCACTTACAAAACCATCCAAAACTAGCCAATATTTTGGAACACTTTGGCGTGCGAATACTTGAGGATCTAAATAAGGAAAATCCCTTGAAGAACATGGTAGACAAGCAAGTGCAAAAACAGAAATACAGATAAGCCTAGATCGCCAATACTTACCACTACTACAAACAACTTGATGAGGAGAACACACACATCACACACAATGAGTCACAACGAATCACGACTTCAAAAAGAAAAAGTACTTCAAAGGGAAAATAATATAAACGACAATACAACATTATCAAAAGAAAAAGTATTTTCATTCATAAAATCACTCTGTTACATCCGGAGAAGAAGATTGTACATCTGGGGAAGGAGAGTATACAGTAGAAGCAGCAAGAGCGTATGATGGAAGAGAGGCTGCAACGCTAGTGGCAATAGGAGACAAGGTTTCTCCTGTGCAATCCTTAACTTGTCTTTAGTGGCAGCAAACCCTTCTTAGTTGAAATCAGTTGCTCTTCAGCAGTGGCTAGCATGGCTGAGATATCTGACTTAACTTCGTCATGTGCAACCATTAATTGTTCCAACCGCTCTTCAACAATCCTACGGTTGACAAATTGCTCAACTACATAACGCATAGCCTCATCATGGCCAACTTTTTGGACAGATAACTCCTTTTTCAACTCATCCAATCGCACACAGACCCCGTCCAAATTAGATGTCAAAGTCTTGAGCTCCGCATCAGACTTATCGTGAGCAACTTCCATTTCCCTTAAAGAAGCCAAAACAACCACAACTGCCCTTTCCCGCTCCGTGCACTGTGCTCTCAGCACATCAAACTTGCGAAGGGCGTGAAAAAACACCAACAATAGCGCCACCAACTTCCTCTCAAGGGCAGCCACCTGGCCACAACCAGCCCTATACTCCGACCCCATCACCCCAACATAAGTGGGGTGATTCATCTCGTCATTTATTTGCTATAGACCATAATCGAGATGGGTGATAGGATCCAACACTGGCATCGAATGTCGTTCTACCTCTCGCCTGTGCAATTCATTGATCAACCTACGCGCACCATCCTATACGTTAAGTTGAGTAAACCAACAAAACTTTCCATTAGATTTTATACGGATGTCTTTTGGGTTGGGCTCCTTCCAACTAATCCGTGGATGGAGGACGCGGGGATCCGAAAGCACAGAGGAGCCACCCCCAACAACCGGAATAGCGGCGAAACAACAGTAATAACTAAAAACCCACTTTTGCCTTCTCACTGTGAAATGGTCGTGACAGGAGCAAAACAAGTAGTAGTAGCGATAGGAGCAGAGGAATTCGAATGAACGAGGGAAGAAACTAAGAACCTCGATGCATCATTGACAGGAATGGAAGGAGATCGAGGAGGAAGAACATCAAAATTCTGACCATGATCATCAACCCCTTTAGATTGATCCACCGCCAGTTGGAGCATCTTGTCATCGATAGTCTGAGGGTCATCGTTAGACCATTCAACAATGTCGGGAACACCATAGGCAGAAATAAGCCTTTTTCATTATCGTCCAATGGACGAGTAGTTTCCTTCTCACTCCTTTCCATCACCAAGTTCATTTCCTCCATCTCCTTGAGGGATAAGCGATCCTCTTTCACAACCTCCTTACTAGAAGAACTCGGACGAGGTACAGACCGAGCATCATCATCATCATCATCAAAGCCCATTCCCGATATTTTCGGGGTCGGCTACATGGATTTTGGTTCTCCAAGCAATGCTGTCTTCCCACATATCCTCGCCTAATCGAAGCTCAATGATGTCTTCATTCACCGCCTTCATCCAAGTTTCCAACGGTCATCCCCTCCTTCTACACCCTCCATTAACTAGCCAATCTAGACATTTTCTAATTGGCGTCGTGCTTGGTCTTATCCGCACGTGACCAAATCAAGTTAAACGCCTTTCTCTAGTTTTGTCCTCTATGGGCGCTACACCTATGTGTCTCTTAATTCTTTCATTCCTAATTTTATCCTTACGGGTTTTACCACACACCCACCTTAACATACGCATTTCCGCTACTGTCATCCTATGCGTATGTTGTCCTGTAGTAGCCCAACATTCTGAACCGTATAGCATGGTTGGTCGAACAATTGTCTTATAGCATTTCCCTTTTAGCCTTGCAGACATCCTTCTATCGCATAATACACCTGACATCATTCTCCATTTCAGCCAACCAACTTTAATCCTATGGTCTATATCTTCTCCAATAGCCCCATTCTTTTGAATTATAAATCCTAGATATCGAAAAGTCTCACACTCTGGTTCCTCCACACCTTCTTGCATTACTCCTCCCTCGTGATTCACAACAAAAGTTGCATACTAGATACTTAGTTTTCGAACGACTAATTATAAAACCCATACTCTCTAAAGCCTTCCGCCACCTATCTAATTTCTGACCTAAACCTTCACTAGTCTCATCAATTAAAACAATATCATCTACAAATAACATGCACCAAGGTACATCTTCTTGCAGATGTCTCGTCAACTCGTCCATGACCAAAGCAAAGAGATATGATGTAGTCCTACTGACACTAGAATTCACTATACATTCCACCCACTGAGCGAACACTTGTTACAACCCCTTCATACATATCCTTAATGATATTGACATAACATGAAGACACTATCTTCTTTTCAAGCACCCACCAAATTAACTCCTTAGGGACCCTATCGTAAGCTTTCTCCATATCAATAAAAACCATATGCAAACTCTAATGTTCCTTTCGATATTTTTCTATAATTTGCCTACGCAGGAAGATGGCCTCCGTAGTAGACCTACCCGGCATAAATCCAAATTGATTCTCCGAAACCGTGGTTAAACTCCTATGTCTTCGTTCTATAACCCTCTCCCAAAGTTTCATCGTATGACTCATAAGCTTTATCCCTCTATAGTTCAAGCAATTCTTAATATCCCCTTTGTTCTTATAAATTGGTACCACAATGCTATGCCTCCATGAATCTGATATTTTTCTAGTTTCCAAAATCCTATTAAAAAACATAGTTAGCCATTGAATCCCAACTTCTCTGAGACATTTCCACGCTTCAATTGGTATATCATCCGGTCCAACTGCCTTCCCTGTCTTCATTCTTTTTAAAACTTCTCTCACCTCCGTGGCACTAACTCTGCGATGGAACACGCGATGTCTCCCTTCATGTGAAGCATACCCTTCCTAGTTTAACTCCCCTACATGTGTTCCAATGAGTAGGTTATAAAAGTAATCCTTCCATCTATCTAAAATAGCTTTATTCTGCATTAAAACTCTTCCATCCTCATGCTTAATACAATTAACATGACTCAAGTCCCTAGTTTTTCGGTCTCTAGCTTTAGCTATCTTGAAAATATCCTTCTCCCCTTTTTTTGTACCTAGCCTATTATACAGATCATCATATGTTCTCATTTTAGCTTCCCCTGCTGTTTTACTACTCAATTTCTTAGCTTGCTTATAAAGCTCATAAGACTTTAGGCATCTATATCTTTGCCACTCCTTAAAACATCTTTTCTTTTCCGCAATGGTTTGTTGCACATTAGTGTTCCACGACCATGTCTCCTTATCATATATACCTCATTTTTTAGCCTCTCCTAACTCTTTCTCCGCACATCTTCTTATTCGGTTAGCCAAATGTTCAAAAAGATCCGCGCTACTAGTCCTATCCTTTGGTTCTAGATTCTCTCAACCCTCTAAAACTAACTGGCCCCCCAAAATCTTTTTTCTAAATTTTTGGCACACATCTCCCTGTAAGGTCCACCACTTAATTCTCGGTCTAACATGTTCTTTAGCAATACGACCCCTACTCTTAAGACAAAAATCGAGGACTAACAACCTATGTTGGTTTGTCAGAAACTCCCCTGGTATAACCTTACAATTTTTACACCTACCTAAATCGTGTCTCTTAACAAGAAAATAATCAATTTGACTTCTATTGCGCCTACTTGCAAAGGTCACCTGATCTTCCCTCTTCTTATAAAAAGTATTCACGATCCCAAAATCCTTAGCTAAAGCAAAATCTAAAATAGAAATCCCCATAGTGATTCAATCTCCAAAGCCTTGACCTCCATGTACCCTCTTCTTGGAAGTCGGGCCAACAACACTGATGCAAATAAAAGCATCGAGATCCATAATGTGTACGCCCGAACTCACTTCCCAATCAATGCCAGCATCACTAACACCAGCAGGAGCAGCGCGAGCATTGATCTCCTCAGCATGGGATTCACTGAGCAAAGCCCTCTCTGCCTCGTTCATATTGTCCAAGCCACTACGCTTCAAGATTCATAAAAGAGAAACGCCTCCACAGAAAACACAAGAAGCTTCAAGATTTGGTCACTAATCCTTTGATCAATTGTAGTTAATTGCAGATCATTCTGTTTGTTAGAGACTCGGAACAATTGCACAATCGGATGACCTCGCAGTTTGAAGTAGCCAAGACTGACATAAGCATAAAACCAGAACCTCGACCAATCTCTGATATCATCATTGAGCTTCCCAAAACAGACAAGAGAACGGAGGAAGCAAATGTCCTTGGTCACAGGCAGACCAACCACTGAGTGCAGAATCCTGATAGTCAAAGGAATGCCAGAGAGAATGGCCCTCTCATAAGTAGAAACCATAACCCTCCAACCATTAGGACCCATTTGAGCAGGAGGAATGCCCTAAAAATTCAGATGTTCCCAAAACAGCTTTGAAACTGGGAATCGAAGGCTAGAAAAGAACATGCTTGGATGGAGTGCCATATACCTAGACCTTGGACGACAACAGAGAAATAGGACAATATTGTTCTAAAGGTTGAAAAACTTTTTATAGGGGCCTTGATTTTTTTATGGCATTGGTCATCTGCAAGGGTGGATCTTAAATGCGATTAGTTTTAATAGCGCTTGTAGATTATGAGGGACTTAATACCACCATTTATGATATTTGGACATGAACAAGATACCCAACCATTAATTACTACCAACTAGACACCATCTTGTTATATCATTTGCGGCAGGCTGACAAGAAAAAAATGGTAAATTTGATGTTGATCCCTTGTACTAATAAGGTAAATATCGTTAATCTCCTTTATAAATTTAGTTTGAATTTGTCCCTCGTCGTTAGTTGACCATCTAGTAAACTGTTATCTTATGCATTTGACTCTCATAATGTGAAAAAAAAAAGAGACATGAACTAACCTAATTTGCTCTAATTTGGAGGGGATATAAGGGATAACCCAACGTGGACAACCCTCTCTCAAACAAAAGTAATCTAGGTCCTTTTTTCACGTCACGTGTAAGTCACATGCATAAGATAACGGTTGACCAGATGGTCAACTGACAATAAAAGACCGAACTCAAATTAAATTTAAAAGGGACTAAAGTCATTTAACCTATTAGTACAAGGGACCAACATGAAATTTACCCAAAAAAAAATATATAGCGATGTTAGCACATGTGAGCAATGGTCAAACACCGTGGTTAATGGTGATGGTTACAACATTTGAAGACATTATCTTGAAGGATGAATTAGGCTCAGCTAAGTAAGTTCCCAAAATGCAATAAAATAGCCTTAAACGCTCATGCAAATAAAGAAAAAAAATAGCACGTTGTGCAAATCTCCGATTGGTGGTGCGGGTGCATCAGAACCATGAAACTGATAAATCTCCGCAGGCTTGCCTACACACTTAGTTGGGTAGCAATTAAAAGTCATTATGATTATTTTTCCAAGTAATGCACCCCTATAGTACCACAATATTTGTACACTAACATACTCATTTTTTCACAAATTGCGTAATTCTTAACCATGTTCTAAAATGCACATATTTTTTTTTCATTTAAATTTCTATGCAGTAATAAATACCTAGACATGTTTTGGTGGTTTATACAACGGATAAAACATGGTTCAATCCATCATTTGTCAGAGTCAATGTGGTCGTTAGCTTCTTGTTTATCCCTTCATTTCCTTTTCTTAACTCCTTGAGTTGTTATGATAGTTAAGATCTGATTAATACCACTTTTAGAGTTTATGCAAAAATACATTTAGACCAAAGGTTAATATGGCGTGAAGAAGCAAAGAAGAGTGTAAAAGCCCGATCAATAAAAACATAAACATGGGTACCAAATACAACCCATTTGTTAAAGAAAGAAAAATCTACCTATGTTACAGAATAGGAAAGTCAGTATAGAATATGTTAGGAAAGTCAGAATAGAATAAAAAGTCTTAGGTTTCCTATCTCCACAAGGTTATGTCAAAGTTAACTCTATATAAGCTTGTATTCAGTCAATGAATAAAAACAGTAATATTTCAATACAATTCTTTACATGGTATCAGAGTAAGGTTCTATGGTGACCTAAAAGAACTATGGGGATTCAAGCTCTTCCCGGCCTCCGACGACTACGCACTTTGACCATAGACACAAGAAGCGGGGAAGGGAAATCACAAGTCATCACCTTGCTTACTCTCTCAAACAGATTCGACATCGCAGCTTCCGCACACAAACACTACAACAATGATCACCATCATCATCGTTGAGCATCATCAAAACATCATCAACATCAATCTCAGAGCATCAGATTCAACATCAATCTCAGAACAATCGACCTTGTCGATCGTCAACAATCAAGCAATCGATCTCTGACCACGAACGTCAGATCTGCCAACAATCGATCATCCTTCATCAACCAATCAATCTCGTCATCAACAACAGAGTCGATCTCGTTATTAGACCAACAACAAATTTGATTGATCTCGTCATCAACAAAGTCGATCATTGATCACTTCATCAACCAATTGATCTCGTCATCAACAGAGTTGATCGCTGATCAATCATCATCAACAAATCGATCACAAACGTCGATCGATAGACCAATCGATCTCGTCATCAATCAAACTCTGCTAATCAATCATCATCAACATATCATTGGAATCACTGATCTCATTATCGACCACCAACTTCCCACAAACGATTACGAACGTCACCCCCTTCACACCACCGCCTGTTGAAGCACTGCCGCAAACTCGGACAAAGACAACGTCTGGGGCTTCTTCTACTTCACTTCTACAAACTGTTGTAAAGCTCTGGGCTATTTTCACCTCGAACTTTACTCAGTACCACCAATTTTTTTCTCAACTCAACAAATAATAGCAGCAACGTCTCTCTCTAGCGCACACAACAGCAGCACCCAAACAGATGCAGACTATGCAATCTTTATCTCGTCCTTTCTCTCTCCCTGTCATAAGTTTGATCGCACCGCAGGGAAGAAACGAAGAAGAAATGGAGGGAAAAGAAAGAAATTTGAATATCTTTCACTTCGCTATTTAGACCCACCATCTTTGGTCACTACCAAAATCTCTGTTGACTTGAATTGAGCAATACCAAGACTCGAATTGAGTCACGATTACAAGAATCATCCAGAATCCGTGTTGACTCGAATTGAGTAGTACCAAGAATCGAATTGAGTCATGATTTCTTCATACAGAAATCATCCAAAATTTTTTAGAATTCGACAATCACGATGCCTCAATTCGAACCATTAGCAGCTTCACTCGACAGTTATGATTTCTTCACCAAATTGGACTTCAAAAGTTTCCTCGAAGCTGCACATTTCGTCTGCGTCTACATGTCCAGCTTGCGGGGGAGTGTTAAAGAAAGAAAGTCTACCTATGTTACAGAATAGGAAAATGTTATAAAATAGAAAAGCCAGTATAGAAAATGTTAGGAAAGTCAAAATAGAATAAAAAGTCTTAGATTTTCTATCTCCACAAGACTAAGTCAGAGTTAGCTTTATAGCCTTGTATTCAGTCAATGAATAAAAACAATAATATTTCAATACAATTCTTTGCACCATCTCTTGTGAACACACTTTGAAAGTCTTTTCATCTTCAAACCCATAATGGAAAGTTTCAGCTCCAATACTTTCCCCACTCTTCTTTTACTTGTTCCATCTTCGTTATAAGATCATCTTCTTTGTTTCTTGGACAAGAGATTTATTGGGTGAGAGAGGTTAGCCAGCTAGAAGAGATGGGAAGAGGGAAAAGAGAGATAAAGAGGATAGAAAACTCAACAGCAGGTGACTTTTTCAAAGAGGAGAAGTGGTATTTTGAAGAAAGCAAGGGAGTTTACTGTTTTTTGTGAGGCTCATGTTTCTCTTGTTATTTTCTCTGGCACTGGCAAGATGTCTGAAAATTGTAGCCCTTCCACCACGCATGTTTGCTTGCTACCTCCTTATCAATCTTTCTTTCATTTTCTTGTTAGTTTAGTTTTCTGGTGATGATATAGAATGGGTTGTTATTTTCTTTGGGTGAAAAAAGGTTGATAAAGATCTTGGACAGCCTCAGGGAAGAGGTTGTGGGATGCAAAGCATGAGGTACATATTTATGTTTTAATTTTTATTTATTTATTTATTTTGAGGTGAATGAGCTATATATGGATTTTGCCACAAAATACACTTAAATATATTGAACAGTTCTTCTTATTCAGATTCTAGTTTCCCCTTTTGCATGTGTGTTGTTTTTCTTGATGTAGTCTAAGTGTTTTTTAGCAGATCCATCTCTTTCTGTCCGATATTGTTTCCTTCTCCCTTACACTTGATTAGGTTTTTTTTTTTTTTTTTTTTTTTTCCTTTCTGGTCTGTGTGCTGGGTTTGATGACTAAAATCATGGGTCTTTTTAATTGTATAACACATCAAACAAACAAGATCTAGCTAATACAAGGATTCAAGGAATTGCTCTCTTTGTCTAGTTTGAATCTGTGTTGTCTTGGTTAGGTTTCATTCTACTGATACATGTACATCAGTGTCGTAGTCAATTTCTTTGAGCAGATCCATCTTATAAACAAGTTCTCTCAATCTCATGTCTTTATTACAAATTATGCGTTTTAATTGTATCTTTTATTTCCCATTAAAGTAAGATATGTATATTGCAGGCCTAAAGAATACACACATCATATTAACAAGATCTACCGTAAAGACTAGAGTTATTTCCAAACTTGTCTAGAGAGCCAGGCCAGGCTCAATACCCTCCATCATCCTAGAGATGCTCATAATGCCCCAATCGAACGCAATCACACGCACCTAAAGCCCCCCTGGCGCTGTCTTGCGGCACTAGGGGCCTGACTCTCTAGATTTTTTGGTTATTTCCTATCCCCAATTCTAGGCAGCCGACTTTATAGCCACTTTTTGGTTAGGTTTTGGGCTTTTTACACTTCTACTTTATATAAATAATGTTTGTGATTGTTTCTTAAAAAGAGGGGGTAAAAGTGTAAAAAACCCCAAGCCAGGCAAAAAAATTGCTTTAAAGCCCGGTTGCCTAGACAAACTCATTTCCTATAGTTATTAAGTTAGGTTTCCTTTTTCTTTTTCTTTTTTTTCTTTCCCTTCTTTATTTTTTTTTTTTGTTCTTCTTTTGGGTAAAAAATTCTAAGGATGTATGAACAAAACTAACACAATCCAATCCACAGTTTCTAAACACTGACGTGGATAGAGTCAAGAAAGAGAATGATAGCATGCAGATTGAACTCAGGTCAGTTTAGCTTTTGTTTGTCTTGTAAGTGAATTTTGTATGTTGGTATCTCAAGCAATCAAAACTTTTTGTTGAGTTCTCTTCTGTATCCTTCTTAATTTGTATGTTATATCTTCCACAGGCACATGAAGGGGGAGGATCTCACCTCCCTCCATCCTAAAGAGCTCATTCCCATCGAAGAAGACCTCCAAAGTGGCTTATCTAAGGTTAGAGCCAAACAGGTAACATTGATTCATACATAATTGTTTTTCTTTGTTTAATTTCTTTATAGAATCTATGTAAGAGAGTATTATATACAAATTAAGATCTTGCTTCCTCGTGTTCGTACTTGTTTAACAGATGGAATACTTAAAAATGATGAAAAAAAAGGTTAGTACTGATCAAAAAACACAAACCAAACATTGATCACTCTGATTTGATCGATTTATTTTGTAATTACTATTATATTGGTGATTAGACATGGATAGCTTGTTTGGCCTCATTTAACCTATTTTGGTTTCAGGTACTATGAGTAAAACAATATCTGATTGACCATCTTCCTATATTTTGTTCTTTTTGTCGATTACTATTTTACAGGAAAGAATGCTAGAAGAGGAGAATAAGCACCTCAGTTACATCTTGGTATTTTGATCTATTTTTCCATCCATGTAACATCTATCCTATCATAGATTGTCAGAAAATGCTCTAGTTCTTGCCACTTTTTTTTTTTTTTTTGATAAACATTAGGCCTCTAACACAACTAACATGGAAAAGGGCCGATACCAAGAAACTCAAGAAACTACTTTGAGATCCCAATATTTGTCTATGCTAGTAAGAGCCAGCCTGTCCCACCACATGCATAAGTTAGTATCAAATTTTTGTTTAGAGGATTCAGAAGTCTCCTGGAAAGTACCTAGTTAGCCTTTTACGACAGAGACCTTTTTTCTGAGCTCCTTTAGAGCATGCATTTTCACACATGAGCCCCCTAAAATAATTTTTTTGGCTATTTTAGGGGATCCCTTGGGGATGCTTTAGTGATTGCAAATAGTTGAATGAAAACAGCCTTCTTCGTGTTAAAGTGGAAAAGAAAAGAAATTAAGAAAGCAGTGAAGACCATATGTATAAAAAGCCATCAAGTACTTTACTAATGTTGTTTCAGTTTTTTGTACAAGTAGGCTTACATCCTATGAAATGTTTTCTGATTGACTTTTAATGTCTCGAACAGCATAACCAGCAAATAGAAATGGATGGAAATGTTAGGGAGACGGATAATCAGTATCAGCAGAAAAATAGGGACTTTCATACACCATTTGTGTTCCACGTGCAACCAACCCAACCCAACCCAATCTTCAGGGCAACAAGCAGCATTTCTGCTGACACTGATCTCTTAGCCTTCTCTTCATAATATGCTTATTAATGACATGGGTTACCATGCTCATGGACATGGGATTGATCTCACTACTTTCGAAACAATATATTCTTGTTCCTATAATCTTAGCCAGCCTATATACTATCTCAAATTTTGTAGATGCATCAGTGAAACTTGGACAATAGTACGCGTTAATAGCCATTGTTTGTATATTAAGTTTCTGTTTCGATTAGCTAGCTAGGAACAAATTTCGTGTTCGTATTAGGTAATAATCTAGTACTAATGATCCTAGTTTAAACACAAAACAAATTATTTGTCCTGAATTTATGTTGAATATGAGTGGTACGTGCCTTAAACTTGACTAGTCCTGAGTGCATGCACATTTTTTTTTTCTTGGGCACTTTCATTTTCGTAAATATGTTTAAATTATCCGACCCAAACGGTTTTCCTCCTTCCTATTTAATTTTCTTGATAGAGAGAACACATCTTAACATATATCAAGTGGTCGGGCTCTAGGGATTGGGTGGAGTAAATTTCCTCAGCAAATATAAACTTGATGAAATAGGTGTTCTAAGTCAAAATAGATGTTCGAAGTTGAGAATCAGGAGTTGACCATTATGTTTTTGGGTCATTCTTAATTTCATCTCTGCCGTTGAAAGAAAATCGGGAAGAAAATGAGTTATGATTGGTAAGACAAAAACATGTTAAGCTTGGTCGAGTATATGCTCAACAACTACTACCAGCTGCACATTCACTCTCCCACACAGGCATCAATAGAACTTTATTATAAGTTGCACCGTTATTGTTCACGAATGAAAATTTGTGTTAAAAATTTTTTAATCATTAACTTTTGTTTATGGTAACATAATTGTTTCGAATTTGATTTAGCCAATGGCCGTTGAAAATAAGATAAAAGTCATTGTGCACTAATTATAATTAATAGTTTATAGGTCCCTCACTTTGGAAGTCGGGGTTTGTGTTTACTAGCAGGGATTTTGGTAAGAACAGTAGTTTCATTCGTGGAAAACCGGCCTCCAATTGGCTCTTCAAGGGAACCAAACCTCCTAATAACTCAATAAAGTTTTAAGTCTATACTCAATCTGCTTACTTTTATTCCAAAAGTGTTTAATCTATACTCAATTTGCTTTCTTTTATTCCAGGAAAAGCAGTTATAGAGTGTTTAGTCTAAAACATAGGTAGACTCCTAGTGAGTCCATATCGACTCCGACAATCACTGAAGACCAGTTCAAATTAACCAAACAGAACTACTACTAGCTAGTATTGACTGACTAAACTATTGCAACTACTACTACTACCCCTTAAATTTCACCCTTGCATGCCCTCAAGGGTGACATCCGAGAATTGCTCCCTTATAAACTCTCGATATTCCCAAGTAGCATCTGCAGGAGAGGAGCCTTGCCAATGGATAAAATATCTTGTTTCTTATTCCTTAACAACTTGTGGTTTAGGAATGATCTTTTCTTCATCAATGCTAACAGTCTTCAATTTTCTTTTTAAGGAGAGGGACATGGAACATTGGATGGATTCTTGAAGTTGTCGGTAATTCCAACTTATAAGCTAACCTTGAAAGGGTCATACTCATAATACCTTGCTGCCAACTTAAAGTTCTTCCTTAGAGACACTGAGAGTTGCCGATATGGTTACAACATGAGGTAAACCAAATCTCTAACAGAGAATTTTCGTTCCTTGTGTTTGGAACCATAGATAGGCTTCATTTTTGTTTGCGCTTCAATAAGCCTTCTTCATATTTTTTAAGAACTGCATCTCTCGCAATCAGCTCTTGCTCAACTGCTGCAACTTTAGCTATGCCCAAAACATAAGCCACTAAAGTAGGAGGAGCTCGTTCATACACCACCTCAACTGGGGTTCGCCCAATGGCTGAATGCAAACTTGTATTATAGCAAAACTCTGCCCAAGCTAGCCATTTGCTTCATTTGGGTTGAGAACTTGTGAGACATCTTAAATACATCTCTAATGTGTGATTCACGATCTCAACTTGACCATCTGTTTGGGGATGGTAGCTGGAACTAAAATTGAAATTGGTTCCATTTAACTGAAAAAGCTCCTTCCAAAATGTACTTGTGAAGTTAGGATCCCTGTCACATAGAATCCTACGAGGCATCCCATGCAATCAAAATATTTGCTCAAAGAATATTTGAGCTACTTCCACAGTTGTATATGATGTGAAATTGCAGAAAAATGTGCATACTTAGACAGGTGATCTACAACTACAATGATAGTGCATTTACCATTGGAGATCGGCAACCCATCTATGAAATCCATTGAGATATCCTCCCATATTTGACTTGGTATAGGAAGAGGTTATAGAAGACCTTCAGCTGAGGCGAGTTGTTCTACTTTGTCTTGTTGACAAATATCACAACACTTAATGTATTCTTTAACTCTTGAACCTCATGCCTGCCAATAAAATTAAGATCTGATCCGGACGAATGTTTTAACAAAACCTCCATGTGCGCCACCATGGAATTCAGCAATAATGTCTGCAATAAGAAGAGAGTCTTGAGGAAGGTAAATCTTACCTTTAAAAAAATAAGATCTCATTCTGAGTTCTCCAGGGACCTATGGCTTTGCAGCAACTGTTTTAGAGACGGATTAGATTGATATTCCACCTTTATGGCTTCAATCAAGCTGGGAACTGGAGAAGAGGTCACATAGTTATTTCAATAATTAATTTCTTCTTGCCGCCTTGAAAGAACATCTGAACACTACAAAAAAAGCCGTTGCTGATTTGACTAAAACCGTAGTTAAAAGGAATCAGTGACGGCACAACAACCGTCGCAATACCGTAGCTATTTCAATCGTCGCTATTTGAATTAGCAACGGCAAACTATCCATGGCTAATTCGCCACGGCATAAATCCGTCGCTAATTTGAAAAGTGCGGTCGCTAAAGTTATTTAATATTTTGGCTACAACTGTGGCAAAATAAAAACTAGCGATGGTATTTGCCGTCGCTAAGTTACAAATTCAAATGGTTATCAGCGACGGTATTGGCTGTGGCTAGTTAGCGACGGTAGGAAAGCCGTCGCTAAAGTGCAAATTCAACAGACATTAGCGACGGTAAATGCCGTAGCTAGTTAGCGACGGCTTTTCTGCCATGGCTAAAGTGCAATTCCAAATGGACATTAGCGACGGTAATTGCTGTGGCTAGTTAGGGACGGCTTCTAAGCCGTCGAAGCCGTCCCTATTCTGCAAAAAAATTGAAAATTTTGTAACGGTTTTTGCCGTGGCTAAAAAAAATTACAAATGAAAATTATTTTTTTATAATAAAATTATATTAATTTTAAGATTTGGCATATCCTTTTTTTGTCATTCTGAATAAACATTTTAAACCTGAACACAATTATATTAATTATCGTATAATCAATAAATTGTCCATCACAAAAAAATACAATCCCAAATATTCTGTCAACCTCAAATTGAGATATATATAACTCACTTAATCTTAAATAACTACATAAATCATAGTGATCGTCTATGCATACAACAATTCAACAACACTTAAACCCTGTAAAATTCAGATGATCTTGCACACAATATAGATCATCCCACAAAATGTCTTTGACTTCAAAATTTTATATCTTCTACTTCAAAATCAATATCAATTTGACAACACCTAAACCTGTAAAATTTGAAGGAGCAGTGCATGAGAAACGTATTGAATGCTTAAACTATGTAATACAAATCTCATAAAGTTTCACATTCAAATGGAGACTCTAAGTTACAACTAAGATGTGTTTTAACTAAGATGTGTTTTTTACATTAATAATGAACATCTTATTAGATAGAATAAAATATTCTTTTATAGTTTGAGTTGGTGCATTTGTAGGATCGACAAAGGTAAGCGGAACATATTAACAAGGTGAAATAAATAAATTTAAACGTTACAATGCTGAAATAAGTGTTGAAACACTGAAATAAATGTTGAAACGGTGAAATAAATTCAAAAAACATACTGGCATTTTAGCATTCAAGCATTCAAAATCGCAGCATTTCAGCGTTTAAATAAGCATTTCAGCATTAAAATTAGCATTCAGCATTTAAGCATACATTTAAGCATTCAAGCATACATTTCAGCATTCAAGCATACAAATTAGCATTCAAGCAGCATTAAAATTAGCAGCATTCAGCATTCAAATGTCGTAGCTAATATAATTTTTTTTAAAGCTTAGCGACGGCTCATTAGCCATGGCTAATGCTTTAAGTAGCGACGATGTTTATGCATTTAGAGACGGTTGTCCCGTTTAGATGACAAATATCATCCATGTTTAGATGACATATGTCTAGTATGGTTTAGATGACATTTATGATAACAATAATACTAATCCATGTATCTAACAATTAAAGTCTACTACAGTTTTTAAAGCTAACTTAATAAAACTCTATGAAGCTTTTATGGGAATCAATGTTTAAAGTGTCACATAAAAAAAAGAAATTTATTATAATATACAATTAAATAAGAGAAAACTGAGTTGTCTAGGAAATGGAGTTAATGTTCATGTATTCACTACCAACTGCTACTGATGCTAAATTGATCAAGGAAATAGTTGTCATATACTTTCTTTGAGTTGTTATTTGGCAGACCTCAGATAAGACGGTTTTTAGTTGACGTGTCCAATCACCGAGAGTTCTAATGTGAACACTCAGGTAATCGTCTCTGGGTGCTGAAGTGATGGAAAATGGATGCTTGTTCATATTATATTATATCGTGCATCAGTACAACAAGAAACCCAAATTGATACTTTCTTATTACTCAATTAAACTAATCCAAGTTGACTAAACAAGAAATTGATACTTTCTTATTACAATTTGCTTCATTTCGATAAAAAAAAATTGTGGGGTCATGACACGTCAAATCTCAATGACAATGAACAGGAGTGCTTGCAAGATGCCTAGTCCAAGTTAAGATTATGGATGTGCCAAGTATTTCCTATACCATTTAAGAAGTTGTCCGTGTGAAGATTACAAAACGTTTCAATAACACATCAAGTGACAAATAGCATGTTTATTCATCCTCTAATGACTGTTACACCCCAAGTACATATTTTAAGTATAATTTATAACCACAATCATGTAACTTACTTCACAATCAGATTGCGTTTTTGTTTTGGGGAAACATTAGATTCAAGAAAATACTCAATGACCCACCCCCCTCGTGCATCTTTTGCAGTTTGAAGAACTTGGTCAGCGTCCATAGATATAATACTTGTGGCATATGAATGAATGAACTCCTGCCAAAGATTAAAAGGGTCATTTAGTCATGATAGGAGAATGAATAGTTTTGCATGCTAGGAGCCGACTTTTCTTTAAAAAATTAAAATGCTCTTTTGTGGGTTTAAGAAGCAAGATCTATTTGACAGATGAAAAACCAAATAAATAATTGCAGATATCAGGCTACGTACACTTTACTTGGAGGGCAGCAGACTGACAATGCAAAAGGAAAAAAATGAAAGAGTTAACAAATAGCTGTCAGGTAATCAAAATTCATTATTCAATCCCTGCAACTTGAAAATACCCTAAGTCAATAATCAATCAACTGATATAGTCCTAGACAATTACATGGATAGTAAGAGTATAAATAGAGCAAGCCTAATAAATAAATTCTAAACAACTAAATAAAACTTAACGAGTTTTTTAATCTTCAATTACATCTTCAATTACATCTTCAATCACACAGTGCATTGAATCTAGTCATATAAGAAAACAAATAATAAACCACTAAGGTCTATGATATCAGTTCCTATTAATAATGGAGCCATATTGCCTTCTAGCTACTACAATGACGTACACGACATTCGATTTTGTATTAAAACGGAAATGAGCTAAATCTTAACAAGGAAAACTAACTAGAAAGATGAGTTGAATGAAAACTAAGTACATATACATGACTTAAAAAAATGATAACTTGGGTCTTATCTCAATTTTGTTTTGACAAATTGGACCTGGGTATGAATTTAAAAAATTCGCACTGCAAACAATTCGCCACTGGCAGTCCTCTGAATGTTAACCAAAAAGAACATAACCGTTAGCTTTGCTGAATATAGAATCAAATCATCCTTTGTTAATTTCAGCGAATGGCTACTTCCATATGTTGCAAGGTTCAGGGAGGGCAGCACCTGGCTCTGCCTATAAAAGTATGCAGAGTCATGTTGTAGCAGAAATGCTTAAACAACTTTTTAGACATTTAGTATATTTGCATCTGAGTTGTTCATTTAAAGTGTCTTACTTGAGGGAGAGCCTGTGATAACAATAAGCAAATCCTTTGGTTTGGAGCATAACCATCAATATCTTCAACTTTCACCTGCACAAAACATGATTTCAGTGACTCGAGGGAGAGACCAAGAGAAAAAGATGGAACAACAATTCGGAATAAGTGTGTGAATTAGGCTACCGAAATTTTTAAGTGCGGTGAAAATATTTCTTTAAATCAAAATAGTGGGTCCACATTGATTGGTATGTCAATAACACAACAAGAAATTAACAATGAGAAAACAGCAAATATAAGGTCGAGGTGTTCTAGGGGAAAATAAAAATAAAAATTAAACAAAACCTTTTATGACTACTCTCTGTGTTATGGCATTATTTATTGCACCAAATGCTACATAACCAATAATGAAAATAATATATATATATATATATATAATTGAACGACCAACTGTAAATTGAACTAACAATTTTCTTTGCCTTTGTTTCTGCTATATCAACAAGGATGGTGTTGCCGCGTTGCCTACATAAAGTAATAAAGTTATACTTCATGCAAAACAGATGAAAAGAAGTTTCTATAGCATTCATACCAGGGTTGATGGAACAATTGGTGCTTTGCCATCTTTCCAAGCAGCTTCCAAATATGTCCTTAGTGACATGCCAACGAATACCTATCACATTCACCAAAAGCATTAATTAATATTAAGGCCGATTGAAATGCTTGAATGCATAAAGGATCCTCGAATAAGAGACATCACAGAATTGTTTTAAACAAACTGGAGATCAAGGATTGGGATTTCACGAAATTTTCGTTATTTTGAAATTACGAAAAGAAAAAGGGCGAAAGAAAAAAATTTACATTTTTGAAGGTTTTATCGAAAATTTCAAGAGACCAAAATATTTCACCGAAATATTTCACGACATACTTCTTAAAATCAGGAGACCAAAATTAACTTGAAAAACGAAATCACAATCCTTGCTAGAGATCACTTACCAACTTTCCACCAATAAAATCAGCTGCAGCTTTCACACTTCCAAGCCGATGAATATTAGATGCAAACTGGGTAGTAATGACCCTTCCTGTAGCAGCTGATATATTTCTTAAAAGTGCATCTGCTACGTTAGCATCACTAATAGTCCTTCCAGGCGACAGCACATTAGTCGAGTCACTCATCACCTGAACAATAAATTCGGATGGTTAAGAGAATATAAAGGTTTTCTCATTTGGACACAGGAAAGAGTGCATATAGACATTATACCAAATACACGAATAAAGACATAAACCAAAACGGCAAAACCTGTTCATCCCGAACCCACACATGCAGCTGTCCATTATACTATTTCAATGAGGGATGTTGTATTTGGCACCATTACTAGCCTTTAGCTCTCTCTGCACCTGTCCTTTGGTGTTTCGTTTTCAATTCTAGGCCTCATCATATATATACTTTCTAACTCCCCACATATCCTACCCCCTCAGCAAACAATCTATTAGGAGAGACCAATATTTGACTGGTTCCACACTCGCGCTCCCTTGGATGATGGAGGAGGTGCTCCTCATCTCTGATAGCAGCACTCCCAACCCAGACCACTTTACCCTAAGGTACTCACAAATTGAATACTCCCTGTAATAACCAGATTTTTCTGTATGTACATTCTCTATACACCATCTAAAGTAAAAGCAACCTAGAAGCACCTCGAGTTCCACCCTTGGGAAGGCCCCTTGAAGCATTACCACTTCACCAATCACCAGACTCATTAGCCATCCATCTACCCAAACCAACATCAATCTCTGCCACTACTTGAAACTTTACAATTCAATTCATTCATTGTGATTTTCTTCTCAGATCCTTCAGTGGTAAAAGAGCTTCTTCTCTATCCCAATCTTTGTCATAACTACATTCGCAGACCAAACTTTATTCACATGTCGAAGTTATATACGTTATCATGTACATTAGGTACCATTTCATTATCCTAAATTAGTGTCACAGTCCCAGGCTCCGGTCCCAGCTAGTTTTTCCCAGTACAATGTGCTCATGCCATTGTGATAGTGTAACAAATTGACAAAATCATTTCAAAATCTACTCTACTGTATATATAGTAAACGACAGTGGGTTAGGGTGGCAATTTCAACCCGAGCATGAAGACATGAGAAGAAATTAGCGGGTTAGGTTGGTCAAACTGTGACACAAGACCTTGAATTTGACATGACAAGCTAATTAACTGGCCCGTTACCAACCTACTATGTAACTTATTCAGTAATAGGTTAACTGTGTCCTGTAACGACATGACCCGCCAAGACACGAATGTCTTATTTAATTTAACTAACGATATATTAAATAAGCTCCTACAAGACAAACCACAAGATCAGCTGTCTGATTATCATGAATCTAGCCAATGCTTACTTGAAAATTATTGCATGAGCAGAAGGTGAGCAAAGCAATGGAAATAAGTGAAAAAACAGGAGAAAACGAGTAAAAGGCAGACGCGGGTTTGGAAGAGAACAAATAATACATACCCTTGCATCAAATATGATATGAATGTTATGTACATGTCAAAGACAGGTATTGATAATGGCATGTACATATGCGGATGAAAGCTTGATCACCAACCTTTTCACATAATAATAACAGAAGTCTGGAAGGATGAAAGTTTGGACAATTTGTGAGAGAAGTACCATTGAAGGCCACAACCCATAACCAAGAGCTGTCAGTAAGTGCCCCCTTGTGTCTAAGACCTGTTGAAGTTCAAAGGGAAAAGGGGAAGAAAAAAAAAGTGCGTTGATGAGGATCCTAAATAAAAATCAGCAAACAAAATACTGAAAATCCTCTACTTCAATCAAATAGATAAGCATAAGTGATCGTTGGAGAAACATATTGGTGTATACCAAGCCCTACATAATCCTTAATTAATGATCATTTCATGTGTGTCAGAGAGGCTATTGCCCTAAACAAGGTTTCGCCTGGGGGTTTCACTCAGAAAAAGCATCAGAACAATATAACTAACTGGAGTTGATGCTATGGCCTAGTTAATCAGTAAAATGAAAACAGATTTGACCTTATTGATATGTTACAATTGGTTGAATTGTATCTATGGATAAAGATAGGTTCCCAAACAAATTAAAAGAATTAATAATTGCATACTCAGTAAACAAATCATTCTTCCGAAAACCTAAAATATCCAAAACACAGTCTGCGAGATCAAACCTGAAGAACCCAATGGGCACAACTCAAGAACCTTGTAACACCCAATGCAAATACATAATGAGCCGTAAAAGGTTCGACAATCTGAGTAAGTAACAATGAGTTAGAGACAAAAGATGTTATAATAATTTTTCCGGATGCTCCACTGGGTATTGCACCGTCTATACAAAACAGGAAGTTGTGAATAAAACAACAACAATAAAATGAAACAGACACGATATAACTAATCCACACAAACTAGCATTACCTCTTGAAGCTCTCTCTTGACATTTTCCTGGCCTCCAATATCTTGCCAGTTGACGTTGGGAACCTCAACAACCTGATCATGAAAATGCAAGAAGCAGAACACTAAAAGATGGATTCACATACAGATTACAACTGAGCTGTGCAGTTTTTTTACAAGACTACTCACAGTTTCACGCAGAGCAGATGGGTTGCTTGTCCCAAGAGCAGTTTTGAAGTGCTCACTTGTAACTATCATAGAATTTAGTATCTCAGCATCTATTGAGTCATCTTCCAAATCAATCACATCCATCTTTTCTCTGATACATTGCAGTGCAGCTTCATTACACAGAGCAGCAACATCAGCACCAACATATCCAAGAAAAATTATAATCAGCATTTGCAAACTAGAGAAGATTGCACAAAACAAGACATGGAAAAGGGAAAGGTAGTTGTATGTCTTACATCTTCAGAAAGCTTCATGTTCTTAGTATGGATACGGAGAACCGCAAGACGCCCACTTTCATCTGGAACACCATTGTCAATCTCCCTATCAAATCTTCCAAATCTTCTCAGAGCTGGATCAATGCTGTTTGGCCAGTTGGTAGCTACCATGACAATAACATGAGCTTGTGATTTCAGTCCATCCATGACTTAAAGTCAAATTCCCGATGGTGGCTTAACACCAATTGACTTAAAGAGCTGGGGGTGTCTAAGAGGGAGTTCCACTAGCTCCCTGATCTGAGCCATCTGCTTTCTCATGTTCATTTACCTATGCATTAAGCAAATTCTTACTACTTTTCCAAGCATACAAATTAGCATTCAAGCAGCATTCAGCATACATTTGAGGCATTCAAGCATACGATTCAGCATTTAGCATTCAGCATACATTTCAGCATTCAAGCATTTCAGCATTTTAGCATTCAAGCAACATTCAGCATTCAAATTAGCATAAAACTAGCATAAACTAGACAAAGACACCATAGAACTAGGAAAAGCCAGAGGTCGAGCTAACAACCTGCAAAAGCCAGACCTCTTATGTAACCAGTCGCCTTCTTAGCATATGTGAACAAAGTCATGGGTCATTTACGCCATGAAACTTAAAGACCAAAAGGGAGTCCATAAACAATGCAGGAATATCAAGGGTTTAGTTTTAGCTGCTATAATCGAAATGGGTGCTTATTTGACAAAATGTTTTCTCTAAAATAGATTACAAGGTAAACGAGTTCCATTATTTGACAAAATGTGTTGTCTAAGTTTATTTACTGTATATGATTAGTTTCATGTATCAACACCAAATAGGTTGGCTAATTTAAAAAAAAAACAATATAGGAATATTTTCATGTATTTAGGTGCGTATGGTTAAAGTTTAATTACTCACCCCGCTTGGCTGCGTCGCGGATCCCATTAGAGGTTGGATGTTTGTCATTAATGCTCTAATTACCTCAATATCAATGGACAACGTGTCTACCTTCTGATTGGTTGTCTCCAGATTTGCTTTGGTTGTTTCCAGATTTGCTTTCGTTGTCTCCAGATTTGCTTCAGTGGCTGCTAGCTTCTCCTTGGTAGCTGCGAGCTCTTGTGCAGTTGCATCATGAGCTGCAACCAGCTGTTGCTTAGTGCGCTCATGTGATTCCACTAGTTCACGTACTTTGGCATTAGCTTCATCCGCCGTTCTCTGAACGACCGCATCCATTTGCTCATGATTTTGCCAATCTTCATTGCGGAGCATTTTTGGAGTGACGTCAACCCCATACATCTTGGCCCTCCCATGTCCATCCCCCCCATCACATCTGTAAACGCATACTCCCTATTCATTCCCTCTCGGTCATTTGTTGGCTGTGTTAGTTGTTCCATTTGCTCCTGCATCAAAACATATGCGCATACCCATAAACCATAAATGATCAAATACATTTTATGATGGTTAACAACATTTGAACAACACATTAACTAGGTACATTCATATAATTCCATAGAATATAACGTACATATCTCCTTGCTGCTTCAGGTTGCGGAAATAATCCATCAGATAATGTGTAAGTTGCTTTGAACATTTGCATACGATCTGGTTCTTGTCCATTTGGGTTTTTTTTCTCTCTGGAATAATACAAATTACATTAAAAGAATATACATAAGCTACTACATCTTCATGCATTAAGGGGTAATATATGAGCTGCATGGCACATAACATACATTTTATATCGAAATCATTGGGAAAAAAAATGCTACCTCTTCCTCCCATTTACGTGCAAATGACATGGTTCCACATCGATGAATCATCTTCAATCGGGCGCGATTTGCTTTATTTTGTGCACTGACTTTCTGCATGCAAACACAAATTCACAGTTACAATTCCTTTCAATCATATGAACTATCGTACTAGTAAAACTACAACACTTAACATATACACCTTAAAATTTTCGCTCCTCCAATACTCTACAAGCTTCCGCCACTGGGCCTTATCCACCCCATCATCAGTGTGCTCATATTGTTGCTCAAGTGGTCGATCATACCTATGATATTCCCTGAACAAATAGTGCTTCCATTGTTTCCAACAATTGCAAGGTTTAGTTTGGACCCATCTCTGTCAAATTTTAAAATAAAGTTTGTTTTTAGTACAATATAATTACATGACGATATATAAAAACACTAATTATCAAATTTTAAACAAAATTACTCCTCAAGATAGACAAAGACCTTAGTTTTCTCCGTACAGTTTTCGAATGAGAACTTTGCCTGTGACAAAAATGTAGGATTCCAATAATTATCAAGCTACGATAAGTAATATAGATATACTTTTTGGGAAAATGTGCTATGTCGTATATTATTAAACTTGCAAGACTATTACCGATATGATCTTCCAAATAGTTTCCTTCACATTTTGTGAAATCTTCGGCCATTTGCAAGGTAAAAGATGCACCTTACTTCCATCCCGTGCGATAATACCTATTTCAATGGATACTTTTGCCGCAGTCTTGCCGATAGGCTGTCCAAAGGCATTGCATTTCACCACCATCAATTCTGTATGGTTTGGGACATCATATTGATGAGTACCCCTGCGTTTCTTATATCGTCGTACTGCAATTCTAATAGCACCAAAGTTAAATAAGCTATATCACATGAATATTACAAATAACTTCGATTTCCTCAAACTATGTCATATCTGGAAAAAAAAATTATACACTTGCGATAAGTCAGCAAACATTACCTATACGAACAACTGCCTCCCTATGCCTTGTAGATTGGCGTCCATCCGCACTTCTCTCTGGTTGTTGTTCCATTTCATTCATATCATGGTCACCAAGGTCTTGTTGATCATCAGGTAGCGGCTGGCCCTCTCCAGCAATAGAGGGAGTAATAGTCTCAGGGACTACACTATCTGTTTGAGATATTTGAGACACATGCTGTGACCTTTCCTGACTTGATATAGCTTGTGAAGTAGAAGCATGCTGTGAAAAGGTTGCTCTTCGAGAATGCAACTGTCCTCTTTGAGTTAGACGCTTCATCTCTAGATTTTTTTTAACCTTTTATAACATTCAAGATTGCACATATTCATGCATAGAAAAAAATATAAGTTCAAAAAGCAACATCAAATTTATCGCAGCCATAGAGCCAAATAGATTGAACCACATATATTAAACCATTGAATAAAATATGATCAATCCAATCTTTTTCCATGTTGGAATCTAACTTAGCCTGGATAATAGTATCAGGCTGAATTTATTAATTGACATTTATGAAAAACAAAATTTTATTCTTTTAAAAAGATAAATTAAAACAAGTATATATTATACATTATCTTTTACGGCTATTCAAATTCGAAGCTTGCTCTTCTAAGGTTTTACAAACTCATTATGTAGTTTCTTTTTCTTTTCATGGTTGTGTGTAGGGGGGAGCTAGTGTTGTGTAGTACAAATTCTAGAGAGCCTGGTCAGGAACTAGGCTTTTCGGTTCTATTTTATAGGCCACATGAACTAAACTAATCAATCCTTATCAGAAATTTGGGGTGGAGGTAATCTTACAATGGCTATCTACCCATTAGCTAATAATTTATTATTCCACGATTATGGCATGTCTCTCTCAAAGCAGTTGTATATATTCTTTTTCAACTTGTTTTCTTATGTTTCATTCAATTTTTAATATACATAAACTAAAGAAATCATTAGTATGCCATAATCAATCTATACTGAATTATATCTATGTTTGCTTCATATTGCTGAGTTGGGATGTTCGTTATGGAAGGTCTTGCTGATTCCGTAGTTATTTATATTTCAGTTATTTGTATTGGAGCTTATCTGAGGACATGACGTCTAATTCATGTTAACATGTAACATTGATTCTTCATGCAACATACAGACCAATAACCAAAACCCAATTTGAAGTTTTCATCAAAAATTTCAAGAAAGTTCAATTGCATCTCTACTTCCTTATTGAAAAAGTCACTCATATAAACCTATAAAAAACTCAAAAACAAACATAGCACAAACCAAAGAATATATACAACTGCTTCTCAGAAACTCATATTGGAAACAAGTTTCTCATAAACTGCTTCTCAGAAACTCAAATTGGAAACAAGAATATATACAACTGCTTCTCAGAAACTAAAAAACAAACAAGTCACTCATATTGAAAAAGTTTCTCAGAAACTCAGAAACTCAAAAACAAACCTAGCAATAACATCTTCTAAGAATAAGAAGAATAAGAGAATTTGCACAAACCAAAGAATATGATTAGGGAATATTTGAAAAAACAATATAAACCTAACTGAGATATTTCATTTTTACTCACCTAGAACAATTAATAGAGCACAAAAACCCCAAATTTCTCCCACCTTGAAGTTGAAGAAGATGAAGAATGAGATGATATTCCTAATTCGCGCCCAAAGCTTGGGTGAAGATGGATTCCAGGCCCCTCATCAGGTGACGCGGCGCGGGTTCTTCCTCTAAGACCTTCTTCCTCTCAAAATCGAGGGTTCTTCCTCTCAAAATAGGGTTCTTCTTTTCAAAATCGACGGTTCTTCCTCTCACAGCTTCTTCCTCTGCAAATCGCGGGTTATCCCTCGCAGAGCTTCTTCCTCTCAAAGCTTCGTCCTTTCAAAATCGGTCTTCTAAAGCTTCTTCCTCTCAAACTACGGTTCTTCCTCTCATTGCTTCGTCCTCTCACTGCTTCTTCCTCTTCTCAAATACGTGAGTTTCCTAATTTCATATGCGCCCAAAGGTTTTTATTTTGGGTTTTTTAAATCAATTAGGGACGGCAAAAGCTACGGTTAACATATCGTGCCTAAGTAAATTTTTTTGTATATATTATTTTTTTCAAATAAACACTTATGGACGGCAAAAATCGTAGCAAAGTGTTTTTATTTGTAAATCCCAAACAAATTTATACTCTATCAACCTCAAATTGATATTATATATATATATATGATTCAGGTGCTACATAAGCAGAAAACTAACATGAATTTACAATCAATGACAAACTAAAACTTACCAATTTTTTATCAAGGTTTAACAAAAAACAACAAATAGGATTTTCGAATGACAAATTCGGAGTGTCCATGCCTTTTCAATCGTAATAAATTTTTCTCCCACTCCAAATTCAAAGCGTCTTCAAGTTTTAAAGAAATGGAACAATCTTTTTGCCTGAAAAAAATGAAGGATATGGGTAAGATGCAGGAGATGATCAAATACAAAATGATATGAGTAAGATGCATGATATGGGTATCAAAGAGAATATGAGTAAAAAAATGACTGAAAGGTAGTAATAATATCAAATAGGATATGGGTAAGATGGAGGACATGATAAAAAAAAAATTCTAAATCATTCTCATACCTACAAGTGGCTTTTAACATGGGCAATGCTAAGTCCTCGCACATTCATTAGTTGAAAGACTAATTTGGGAGTAGTTTCTGCAACAATCAAAGGAAAAAAATTGATAAAGAGTTGGTAATCCTTGATAATTGTTTAAATGCTCCATGAGATTCTCCTCTGTTGTAGGGCTGAAAACCGAACTGACGGTTCGGTTTTTCACCTAAACCGTGAACCGAACCGACTTAGGTCGGTTTTACAATTTTCAAACCGAAATCGAACCGATCATTAACAAAACCGATCCGAAACCGAACCGATTCTAATTTATTCAAACCGTAACCGAACCGAACCGACTAAAATTGAACCAAAATCGAAATAAAACCGAACCGACCGACTATTTTAAACATATTGTATTATTTATATATAAAAAATATATTATTTATTATATATATTCGGTCGGTTCGGTTTGGTCGGTTAAAATCATATAAAAACCGAACCGACCACTTCGGTTTTGAATTTTTTAAAACCGAAACCGATCCGAACCGAATTTAAACCGAACCGATTGGTTCGGTTTAGATCGGTTCGGTCGGTTTAATCGGTTTGATCGGTTTTTTGTTCAGCCCTACTCTGTTGTCTCCTATGAAATCCCTCCGATGAAGAGCGTCTGCAAGTTTTATAGGACTACATGCAATCTTTCGCCCTGCATAAAAACGAAGGCACTTCAACTAGTAAAAAATAGTAAATAATTGACTGGAAGGCGATAAGAATATCAAAGAGAATATGGGTAAGATGCAGGGACGACTTATACAATATCAAATAAACTGTAGCTAAAAGAATTACTAAGCCTTCTCTTTCAAAAAAATTGTTACAAATAACATTTCCCCTCGATGAGCCTCATTTGCTTAAGTCACGCAGTGAAGTAACAACCATCATTATATAAGGTAAAGAGAACATTCGACAAATATATGCAATTTTAACATTCGACAAATGTTAGCCTTGTTTATGAATTACTAAACCTTATCTATCACCTGAAGAAGAAGACACGCACAGGAGATGGCGGGGTTGGAGTGTGCGGAGGCGATAGAGAGTAGAGAATAAGGGACAGATAGTACCACCACGGCACCACCATCGTCCTCCGTATATCAAAGAGAATGTCTGAGATCTCAGATCTCTGATATCTCTTACAGCTAGGAAAAGGCGGGGAAGGGAGGGGAGAGGGAGGCGGCCGGGATGGGTGTCGAGTGAGAGTTTTATCCCGGCTTTGGGTTTCTTTTCTGCTGCTGGGGTCTTCTCTGTCATGGCAGACTTCTCCTCTATCAAATTAAAATTTATATAGAGAAAATTTAAATTTATATAGAGAGAGAGAGGTAATTGAAGGGGATTGGTTGAGTTGGTTTCACGCGGATCGGTGATGTGGTTTGGTTTAGTGCATTGGATTGAGCTGAAGTTTTTGGGTGTTATTGACAGTTGCGTTTGATTGAGCTAATTATTTAAAATATTAAATTAGGGACGGGTTTTTTTCGTAGCTAATAAAATATTCTTTGTAAGAGTTAGCGACTGTTATTTGCCGTCGCTACTTGTTTTATATATATATATTTAAATCAATTAGCTACGGTATGTTTGTGTCGCTAAATGTTTTATATATATATATATTTTTTTTTTTTTTTTTAATAAAATCCATTAGCTACGGTAGAAACCATTAGCTATATATATGTTTTCTATATATATATTATTTGTCAAACGTAGCTACGGCTCTTTTGCCGTCGCTAATTCTTATATATATATATTTAAAAAACCATTAGCTACGGTAGGCAACCGTGGCTAATGAGTTTTTTTTGTAAAACTTAGCGACGACAAAAATGTCGTCGCTAAATGTTTTTATATAAATTTATTTTTTAAAAACAATTAGCTACGGTAGGAAACCGTGGCTAATGAGTTTTATTTGTAAAACTTAGCGACGACACTTTTGCTGTCGCTAAATGTTTTTTATATAAATTTTTTTTTTAAAAACAATTAGCTACAGTAGGAAACTGTGGCTAATGAGTTTTATTTGTAAAACTTAGCGACGACACTTTTGCTGTCGCTAAATGTTTATATATATATATATATATATATATATATATATATATATATTTAAAAACCCATTAGCGACGGTATGCTATCGTAGCTAATGAGTTTTATTTGTAAAACTTAGCGACGGCTAAAATACCGTCGCTATTACAAGCTTTAGCGACTTTTTTATGCCGCCGCAAATTATATAGCGACGATTTTTTATACGTATGTGGTGAAACAGTATCAAAGACAGTAGCGACGGTTGGATGCCGTCGCTAATCTTTTAATTTGCCATAGCTAATGTTTTAATTAGCGATGGTATTAAAAACCGTCGCTAGTTTCCGTAGCTAGTAATGCGTTTTTTTGTATTGTGAAACTACGTTTTCCTTTCCACTTTTTTATTCCACGATGAAGTCAAACCCCATTACTTTGTAAATCCATCTTTACTGAGTCGTTGTTGTTGTTGTTATTTGAGCCCAAAGGTTGTTCAAACTTTGGTAATCTATTCACACAATGAACTGCCTGCCCAATAGATATGATCTCTACTTTTGAACTGCTCAGCAATAGCCAAAAGTTATTTTTCAGAAGTGAAGAACAATAAGTTCATCCCTCGAAGAAGTTTGCTAAAGAATGCGATTAGTTGTTCTTGTAATAGAACACTCCAACTCCAGAACCTGGTGTATCACATTCCACCATGTATTGTTTTGTAAAATCAGGTAGTGCCAATACTAGGGTTCATGACATAACTTCTTTCAAGTTCCTGAAAGCTTCTTCGGCTTGCTTATTCCAATGGAATGGATCTTTCTTCAGCATATTTGTGAGGGGGTAGCAATCTTTCCATAGTTGTGAACAAATTTTTGATAATAACACGGTTAGTCTCAAGAACCCTCCCAAAGCCTTAAGTGATCGAGATTTTGGCCAACCTATCATAGCTTCAATTTTTTTTATAGACAGCTACACCTGGATATGAGATAACATGGCCAAGGTACTTAACCTTCAGTTGGCAAAACTGACATTTTTCTAGCTTCACATACAATTGGTGAGACTCTAAAACCAAAACAATAAAAAGAATATATAGGGGACGGGAAGGTTGAAGGTGCATTGGTGAGGTTAAACGACATTACCAGAATTCATAGTGGCCATGGTGAGTTCGGAATGTAGTATTTTTTTTATATCATGTGGATGTTTCCCGTATTTTATGATATCCAGAGTGAAGGTCCAACTTTGAGAAGAATTGTGAACCATCGGATGAACATGTTGTGATCTGATTCAAAGCCCGATAGTCAATACACATACGCCAAGATCCATCATTCTTTTCACTAAAATAATCGGAGAAGAATAAGGATTGTTATACTTGACGGATTACACCTGAATAGAGCATTTCATAATACAATTTTTCTATTTAGATTTTCTTAAAATGAGGGTATCGATAAGGTTGTGATGATACACCAAACCATCCTTTAATCCACACCATACGCAGGTCATGATGATCTCGTCAGCAGAGCAAAGCGGGCCTGATTGCCCACCAAATCTGGCAAAGGCCCAGATAACATTAAGCCCAATTCGGCAGAATCCAGAATGTTGGATTCAAGTTGGAGCGCCCTATTAAGCCTACACGTCACATGGAAAAGCCCAATACCCATAAGACCTAATCAGGCAAGTATTTGGGGGATCACCTATGACGGGTAGGCCAACAACACATTGGTTCTGACTAGCAAAACATATACCGGAGTATAAGTCGCGCATGGAAACTTCCTTGCATGGACAACACTCTAAAAGGGAAACATCTTCCGCAGATCCAGAAACACAAGTCGTGTAGGGAAACTCTCCTACATGGACCACTCCCAACTAGGAAATGATCTCCAGCAAGATCTCTTTCCCTAAACTACGCCACCAAAGGCCTAGCCGAACGAGGACTTTCGCATTATAAATAAGACACAGGTTTGACGAAGAAATTTATGCTGCAGAACCCAATTTACAGTTTTCAGCCTTTCTCAAGCCTTGTTTGACTTCAGCATCGGAGTGTCATCGGCCACCACAATGGTAGTCCTTGGCTCAAGTGTGTTCTTTGTGCAGGTCCGTGGGGAACAATGAAGTTCCTTGAAAAAACAATGATATAACCCTACCTCACAGTATAGAGATATGGTGACCATGAGATCTCACAACAATGGAGACATCCTTGAGCCGTCGAATGCTTGTATTGCGAGAGCACCGTCAGTTCCGACAAATTTGGCAACACAGGAGGAACAAAATCAGACCCCAAGCCGATGGCAGTCGTGACGGACCCAAGGGTGGATCTATTGTCAACCCAGATGCAGCAAATTGCACGAGCGCTGGAGATGCTCACCCATCAAAATCCTCCACCTATAGAAAGAGGACGGGAGCAACGAAGAGCCCCATCCTCGAAAAACACAAGGAAACACGTTCAGGAGAGCCGCGCTGCCCCCGCATGCTCTCAGTGGACCAGATGCGAAGACCCAACGTCTAGGGCTGATAGACAGGTCTCCCATAACCCCATCTGACTAGGGGCCACCTATCCTGACGTGTTTTCAACCTCATATCCCGTCGTTCATGGATCATATTATCAATGAGCTTTTGCCGAAGAAATTCACTACGCCATAGTTGGAATTCTATGACGGGACAATAGACCCGTTCGATTACTTGCACCACTTTCAGCATGTAATGGCGCTAAAAGAAGGATCTGAAGCGATAATGTGCCCGTCGTTCCCTACCAACCTGAAAAAGTCAGCGCTGACCTAGTTCCACAACCTCCTTTCGAGGTTCATCGACTCATTCTGGACGTTGGCAAAAACGTTCCTTACACGCTTTGTCGGCATCCAACGAATTAGGAAGGGCCAGCATTATCTGCTCACCCTCAGACTGAAGCCATGTGAGATGTCACCCACTTTAACGATGAGTTGACTCTCATCAATGGCTGCAGTAGCGACACTGTGGTTACAACCTTCTCCTCGGGTCTGAGGAGAGGCAAATTCTATGATTTCCTCACTCTGAACTCTCCAACTCATATGGCAGACTCACTGAAAAGTACCTAGAGATACATCACTCTCGATGAAATGTTTGCCGCCAAGAAGGAAGCGGCGTCTGAAAAAAACCTCGTGATCTAGAGACCAGAAGAAGAGAAAGAAACAGGATGACAACAACAAAAAGCGAAAACACAATGACATCAAGCTCGACTCTGGCCGTGCAAAACCCACTTGAGTTCAATCATAGGTTGGGTTGGTCCAAAGAACGAGAGTCAGCTTCCTTAAGTCCGTTCTAAATCTGCCACTCCCCTCAATTCAAGTCTGTCCGACATCCTCAACTGTATTAAGAATTGGGAAGAGCTAAAGTGGCCCGCCAAACATCAAGGAGGCCCCTCTCGGCGTGATAACAACAAGTATTGCTCCTTTTACAAGGAGGGCGACCACGACACTGAGAACTGCAAAAACCTCATGAGCGAAATAGAGTATTGGATCTAGAAGGGGAAGCTTAAGGAGATCCCGAGCCCGGACAAAAGGCAGGACCAGGCAAAGGGATGATTTCGTTAAGGAGATAGAGAAATAAGCTCTGGGCTTCATATATGTGCTTCATGGAGTCGGCTCTAAAGGCGAGCAATCTAACAAGTCCCGCAAGAGGACACTTATCGAAATGCGGACACAACCCATTTCCGAAGATGTCAGTATGCACGCATTCAGAGCCCCATCCCACCGTTGCTTTTCACGGACCAAAACCTTCAAGGCGTTCATTCTCCTCACAATAACGCCTTGGTCATCTTGGTCCTCGTTTCAAAGTGGAAGTAAAAAAGGGCATTGATGGACACAGGAAGCTTTTTAAACGTCATGTTTCTCAACACTTCCCGCAACATGCAACTCAAGGAGGCGGACTTAACATGTGCCAACCATCCCATGGTTGGGTTCACTGGAGAGAGATGTTTCCCTATTGGGAGGATCAACTTAATGGTAGTTGCAGGAGAGCCACAATTACGAAAGTACCTTGTACAGGAGTTCATGATGGTCGATGATCTGTCTGCCTACAACATCATCTTGGGAAAGCCTTGGCTTCATCATATGGAAACAATAGTTTATACACTACACCAATGCATCAAGCACACAACCAACCAGGGCCAAGGAACTATTCGTGGAGATCAGCAATCAGCGAGAGACTGCCACTACGTAGCGCTGAAGTAGCTAGATTCCTAACAATTATAGTTCGGGCCCATGGGACAGACATACGAAACATCGGTCCAGATTCGGGGGGAGAATCACCTCGCACGGATGGAAACAAAGCTTCGATATCTAAGGCTCAGCTATCTGAGGAGTCAGAATTCAGTACTGGAAACACCATACAGTCCAGCACAAAGCTAAGTAATAACACTTCAACAAATAGGTGCCTCCTCCGAATGTTGACCGCCAGCGAGGAATGGCCCGCCAGCAAAGTTCACTATTCAGTAACTTCGCTAACATTGGTGACACGTGGAGCTCACCCAGAAGAGTTACACAGTCTGAGCCAGGACTACGCGTCTATTTCATTGCCAGATTAGCTTAGTTTCTATTTAAAATCAAACTATCTTATTGCTTTGATTTCTTGTGTTAGTTTTTTTATTAGCCAGAGTCACGCGAGAATCCCAGCAAATACAACAGGAACAAGCCATCCAAGGTTAGCTGTGGGTGTTATTCCTAAGATCAGATTGCACGAGACGCCATTGGAGCACCAGAATATGAAAGACAAACTTGACCCCTTGGGGGGAATATGTAACTCTTCTTCGCAATGTAAAAAGAAATAACAAGGTACAATATAACCAATTGGATGCTCACCCAAACCAGGTGGCACCACATAAAAGCAGGTTTTGTTGAGACTCATTGTTGTAAATGTCAGAACATCTGAAGAATCCAACAACGATCTTCCTTTTGCCTTTGGAGGACCCAAAACATATTTAATGAGGAGATGCATTTCAAGAACATTCTCTAAAGCATACATGGCAATGCTTGAAGTAGTGAACTCCAGCCTATATATATGCGCAATGGTTCACGAAATTAAATCAATCAACAATTATATTAGCATTAAAGGTCGTACGTGAAACAAGGAGGCGACAGTTCCAATTGCAACTGCATGAGTCTACATTCATCGAATTGATGGCACTGAACACAACCCCATTAACTAGGGGGAGTAACCGGCACTGAACCATCTCGCAATCTACGCCGTACATCTGGCACACCGATCATTATAACACGGCTCGCCAACTAATGGGCCCAAACGAGTACCCTGCCGGATCTAGCCTAGTACAGTATGAAGGCCTTAAGCGCTTATGCTACGTGGAACACGCCTACAACGATATTATCAATAAATCCAAGGTATCCGCTTTATTATTTGCCATTCATTGAACCTAGATAAACTTAATCCGATCATTTTTTATGGCGATCCAATTCCATATTCAGATTTATTGGTCCAATCTTTGTATCAGACTATTGGGTGAATTAAGCAAGTCATACTTACATGCCCAAGGCCAAGCGAAGGCCTAACCCGATCAAAGCTCAGTTAGTTCCGACTGATAGCGGTGGCTTCTAATATGCTCTAACCCTAGTCTGCCAAAAGTAGATGACGATGGCTTAGAAAGTGGGAGAGAGCTCTAACGCCTGACCACGATGGCTTGCTAGGGACCATTGTCCAGCTACAGATAATGGTCACCGAAACTAACCAAAGCTTAGTCGGTTTCAACCAATGACAATAGCTTCCAGTCCGCTCTAATGCCTAGTCTGCCAAAAGTGGATGACGAGGCTTAGAGAAAGGGAGCTTAGTTAGCGTTCTAAGGCCTGATCAAGACGTCTTGCTAGGGATCATTGTCCAACCATGGATAATGATCATTGAACCTGACCAAGGCTTATTCAGTGATGACTGATTATGATACCTTCTGGTTCACTCGAAGCCTAGTATGCAAATAACGGATGATGGCGGCTTAGAAAGTGAGAGTCTAGTCAGCGCTTTCGACGCCTGATGATGATGGCTTGCTAGGGATCACCATCCAATTACGGACAATGATCATCGAACACGACCAAAGCTTAGTCAGTGGCTACTGATAACGATAGCTTCTGGTCTGCTCTAATACCTAGTATCCGAGCGCGAATGACGATGGGTCAGAAAGTAGTAGTTTAGTCAGTGCTCATGTAGCCTGATTATGATAGCTTGCCAGTGATCTTTGTCCAATTGCGGGGAATGATCACCGAACCGTATCACTCTAACACCTAGTCTGCCGAGCGTGGATGATGATAAGCTAGAAAGTGGGAGTCTAGTCAGTGCTTATGCAACCTGTTGACAATGGCTTGCCAGGGATCATTGTCCTTTCATAGACAATGATCGCCGAAACCCTATCACTCTAACACTTAGTCCACCGAGCGCGAATGATGTTGGGTTAGAAAGTGGGAGTCTAGTCAGTGCTCATACAGACTGATAATGATGGCTTGCCAGGGATCATCATCTAACTGCAGACAATGATCGTCGAACCCTAGCACTCTAACACCTAGTCCACCGAGCGCGGATGACGATGGGTTAGAAAGTGGGACTCTAGTCAGTGCTCATGTAGCCTGATGATGATGGCTTGCCAGAGATCATCGTCCAACTACAGATAATGATTGTTGAACACAACCATAGTTTAGTTAGTTATAATTGATGACAACAACTTCTGGTCTCCCTTACAGCCTAGACCGCCAGCAGGGCATAAACGGTTTGAAAGCCCAGTCAGAGCCTAAGAAGCTCAACTCGGACAACTCGCAAGGACCATCATTCAATTATTTACAGCAATGCATATGCATGACCACAATTTGACTAGTTCGCTTATAGTAACAACAAAAACTTTTGGTTGGATCCACAACCTGGCTCGCATATGGCAGATTACACGGCGGATCAATTGTACGACTTCCCGACTCAGTACAACCTCTTGTCTAAAAGCTAGTAGCGTGGTAAGACAAAGAAAAAATATAGCTAGCAATGATGTTTCTCCTTCATCAGCTGCAACAGCTCCAGTCGCCCATGCACGACTCTACATGCTTTCAAGATTCAAGTCTCACAACTCTTCCATCCAATTAGAATTTTGTCCCCGAAATTTACTTATCCGACTAAAAGAAATGAGGATACTGCTTCTTCATACTATCTTCACTTTCCCATGTTGCTTCTTCAACATACTTGCTATTATTGATCTAAAATTTGTATTGGTTCTTCAACATACGAAAAATCTCTTTTCAACTCTATCAGTTGTTTCGTTAAGACATGTGATGGATCTGTTATATACTTTCGAAGCATAGAAACATGGAAAACATCATGAAGTTGTGCCAAGTATGGGGGTAGTGCTAATGAATAAGCTGTAAGACCTACACGTTCTATAATCTCAAATGGTCTAATGTACGGAAGACTTAACTTCCCCTTATTTCTGAATCTCATAAAACCCTTCCATAGAGATACTCGTAATAAAGCTAAATCACTTTTCCGCTAGTTAAGGTATTGTGGCGTAGTCATTCAATTGAAAAAGCAATGTGGGAAAGTGAAAATAGTATGAGGAAGCAGTATCCTTATTTCTTTTAGTTAGGTAAGTAAATTTTGGAGACGAAATTATAATTTGGATGGAAAAGTTGTGAGACTTGAATCTTGAAAACATGCGTTTCATACATTGTTACATATCTCAAACTCATTGAGTATAAGTGTGAGCATGAGTGAATTGTTTTGTCAAGAAAACAAAGAATGATGAGCATGTCGGGTTCTTAGTGTGCGTGCGAATTTAGTTGATTGATTAAGGGTTTATTTTATACACAAAATATGTTGAGGGAACGCTTACAACAGAAAATTTTGTCAAGTAGCTCACTTAGACAATATTAGAAAAGTTTTAAGATGCTTAGTGAATGTTTTACAAAAATTGAAGGACTAAAAGATAAATATGGGATATATTAAGCAACACATGACAATATTTCCATTATCTTCACCCTCTTGGTTGTGCAAGCAAAAAGCTCCCAAGGGAAGGATTTCCAACTGATTCCCTTGAAGAAAAAGTTGGCTGATTTTGGAAGGACTTCTCAACTAGGTAATTGTTTGTACTTGAATTTGGAACTCAAATATTTGCTTAAGGTATGGGTTAAGTTTGATGTTGTTTAAGATCCAAGAAATCAGGGTTTGATGTTATTTAAGGTTTGGGAAATCAGGATTTTCATGTTGCTTAAGATCATAGTTGGTTAGGTTCATGGTAGGGAGAGTTGTATAGAAGATTCGATGCTCATATAGATGCATATGCAAATTCAGACTGTTTTGCACACTGTGTACTAAAATGAGTGTGATCTACGGTACAAAACTTCGAATTGCAAACGGTTTGTTGGGTTGGAAACTAGAGACATAGAGATTTCATGGATATAAAATTCGAAGTCTAGTTCTATGTATTTAGTTCTCACCATCAGTTATATTCAAACCTAAATATTGATTCTTGTCCTGATTTTCAGCAATTGTGTGTTTGGTTGTGTTGAACGGATCTGCCTCCACAGGAACCCAATTTAGGCATATGATATATGGTTTTGAAGCTAGTGATGTCTACTTTGAAACACAATTGATATTATTATGAATTGCAAAGTGTAGTATTAGATATAGCATATAGAATGTGAGATGATTAGAACCCATGATTCAAGTTATGTTAGGAAAGGGGATTGTTTATGAGTTTTGGGATTCATAAGGAAGCATGTTTACTCATTGTATTGTATTCATGCATTCATTTATTCCATAAGCATATGTTTTACATATTTTATAAGTGTGTGATTCATGTTGAGCTTTAACCTATGTTATTTCATTTAGGTTTAGAGAAGGCTCCGACTACATCGCAAACACCTAGAGAGTAGAGTGCACATCAAGTAAGGCACCAGTTGGTCTAATGTGAGTATAATAGTTGATGCATTCAAAAATCGTCCTCATGTGAGTTTAACCTGCAAAACAAATGTTAGACTGCCAATGACCACCTTTTTGGTGGCCGAAGGCACTCCGATGCTTAAGTCAACAACTCTTGTTTGAAGAAGGAAGTAAATCTGGACAAAAATCAGTTAAAGTTACATACTTGTGTCGAATGTTCTTTTTACCTTTTATAATGGTCGCGGTTAATTCTCTGCGGTTAACCTCCTAGATGGAGATGCGTTCGTGGAGGCGTAACTCCCTCCATGATTTTTTTTGGTGCAATGTTCTTTTTCTTTATGAGAGAACTCGTGTCGGATCTGGATTTGGGCTTTGATTCGTTCGACCCTTGATTTGAGCTTTGATTATATCTTCTTATAGTGGGCCTTGTTTGGGCCTCTGTAGTTGGCTTTATTCTTCTTGGGTTTTACGAGCTGGCCCAGTAGATGGGGTGTTGTGTCCTTGCGATGGATGTTCTCTGCCATGTGTATGGTCATGATGATCGATCTATTTTGATGTATCATCAGCTATCCCCCCTTAGTTAGTGGGTACATTTATTTATCCACTAACCTCGTTGCGGTTAGTATCCCAATTATATCTTTGCATTGAACTTAATGTTGTTAGTAACTTTTGGTCGGTCGATTGTCTCGATCACTACTTTATCCATTCATTTTCGCGCACTTTCTTTTTAAGAATTTTGCGTGCCATTATATCCCATGCGTTTCCCCACAAGCAGTCTCTTTGTTGCTCAGTTGCATAAAGGAGACCGTGACGGTTTTGTTTCATTTTTACGCCATCTTTGATATTGGGGTTGTTTCTTCTTTCTATCGCCTTCTTCCATCATTTTTTCCTATTCGCGATGTATGCTGGTGACAGCTTGCTACCTGTGAATCTCATTTTTCCCCAAAGAAGGATTCTCAGACGACCTTGGATAGAGTCCGTTCCGACCAGTGTTCTAAAAATCGGTCTAGGCGGCCGCCTAGGCGGCGCCTAGGCGCTAGAAGGTGGAAAACCGCCCAGATTAATGGCTGGGCGGGCTGTCTGGGCGGTTCTGGGCTGTCTGGGCGGGTCTGGGCGGGTCTAGGCGGGGTCTAGGCGGGTCTGGGCGGGCTCTAGGCGGCCTAGGCGGGGTCTAGGCGGTCTGGGCGATTTTTTTTTTAAATTTTTTTAAAATTTTTTTAATATGGCTGATTGTGTTCTTATTTTATTTTATCTCCTACTTTTTAGAAATAAACTATTTAATTATTTTTTATTCAGTATATGTCTAAATGTAGCAAATGATGATTACTTAATGGAATTCTCAAATGATCTGCCGGTACCAATTTTACCAATTTAGATTTTATCAAACATAACTGAGGTTATTCATGCAATTTGAAGAAAAATAAAAGAGTACACATTCAAATTTATATAAAGTACCCATCATGACCAACTTCAGTCATTTGAGTTTTAATAAATTTCGTTCACGATTGGTAATTTTTCATATTTTAAAATTTTAAATATGTATATTGGCATTAAATTGGATGTAATTGATAATGTATTATGCTTAACTTTTGTAAATTATTAAAGTAATAATACAAAGCCTAAGACCGCCTAGGTGCCGCCTAGGCGCCCGCCTAGGCACCTGCTCGCCGCCCGCCCAGCGCCTAGCGATTTTTAGAACACTGGTTCCGACTACTCTTTACCTTTCGACCTTGAGATCATTTTACCTCGTGAGAATGACAATCCTTGTCGTCCGAGGAAGGGGTATATTGCACTTTACCACTTAGGCTCATTTATTCTTGTTGGGACTGCGACTCGTTCCGCTTCTACTATGGTTATTGTGCAACGAGAGGGTAAGGATGGTTATCATGTCGTTCCTTCTTCTTTCCTGGTAGTGGGTGGTGGTTCCTCGGTGCTTCTGGATCCTCGTGTTCTTCATTCGCGGATCAGTTGGTCGGAACCTACCCGTGACGAGATTCAAGTTAAATCGGATGGAAAGTTTTGCTGGTTTTCCTAGCTTGACATGCAGGGTGGTGCGCGTAAGTTGATTAACGAATGACACAGGCGGTCAGTGGAGATGCTTTCGGTGCCTGTGCTGGATCCGAGCCTTCATCTCAATGATGGCGTTAGGCTTATAATAGACGGGATGAAACATCTTGCCTATGCAGGGTAATGGGTTCGAGTTATTAAGCTAGTCGTAATCTTGTGGTTTATCTGGAGAGAACGCGCTGCTTGGAACAGATCAAAACGGTCAGGGTTGCTCAAGCCTCGTTTGTCGAAGCGGAGGGTGCACGGGATCGGTCTGTGAAATAGCTCGAATATTTAAGAGCCGAATTATACGGTGTTTATGCATGCTTACATGATGTGGAAAAAAGTTGTTCGCCAAGAAGGCACTCCATGATGAGGTTGTGTGTGCCATGATAGAGTACTCTACCAACCATGACATTGCCGAGGAAATGGTGGAGTAATTAACGGCTTCACTAGATGAGGTCAAGGCTGATACCTCCGCGATGCTTACCACTGCTGAGGGCTGGCTTATGGTGGCTAGGAATGAACTTGTTTCTGTTAAGAACAGGCTTCACATTATGGAGGTGGCGGATTGGCAACAAATTGTTGATGGACGACTACGCTTCTAGATTATATTGAGGGTCTTGGTCTTAATTTGTCTCAATACCGTCATTTGGTCTGTTAGACATTCGAGGATGAAGACGGTGTTGAAGACCCTCCGGGTGATCCCTTGGCTAAATAGCCATTGCCTTCCCCACTTGAAGAGATAGCTCCTGCCAGTGATCCGGCTGCCCCTCGTCCATTAGATGGTGTTGTTGACGATGTTATGGATCTTTCTGTTTGACCTCTTGCTCCATTACTTTCTTCCTTGAATGTAAAAGAATAGTTTTTATTAAAGAACATAGATTTTCTTCTTTACTTTTCTTCATAGTCGTGGTTCATCTTGTTGATTTCGTTCGTGTTTCCTGTACCTTTTATAGGTTGATCATTATTTTCGAAATGATTTGTACTCCAGCTTTGATTGTTAGAGCTATATTTTTGTCCTGTCTGACTTTTGTTGATTTTGAATTCTCCTATGGTTCGATACTTCTGTCTTAACCTCGTGTTGGTTGTCTCAAAGCTTTCGTGAGAAAGTTGTTTTGTTTGTTTGTCTTCTACTTTGTTGATTTTGCGCGTTAGTTAATCTGAGACTTTCTTGAGTTGTGTTAACTTGTTCCTTCATCTTTTACTTCGCTGGTTTGATATTCTGATCAAAACATAATTTGCCTTTTTTCGAGTTGGTTTATTCACTCTACTCTTACTTCGTTGGCTCGACGATCCGGTTGACTCGAAGTTGTTTCATTCAAGTTTTTCTTCGTTGATTTGATGTTTCATTCAACCAAAGTTACTTTTATTTAGTTGAATCGTTCGCCCAACTTTTACTTCGTTGGTTCGACGCTCTAGTCGACCCGAAGTTGCTTTTACTTAGTTGACTCGTTCGTCCAACCTCTATTTCGTTGGTTCGACGTTCTAGTTGACCCGAAGTTTCTTTTACTTAGTTGACTCGTTCTTCCAACCTTTACTTCGTTGTTTCGATGTTTAGTCGACTCGAAGTTGTTTTTACTTAGTTGACTCGTTCGTCCAATCTTTACTTCGTTGGTTCAACATTCTAGTCGACTCGAAGTTCTTCTTCGTCCAACCTTTACTTCGTTGGTTCGACGTTCTAGTCAACCCAAAGTTGCTTTTACTTAGTTTGACTCGTTCATCCAACCTTTACTTCGTTGGTTCAACGTTCTAATCGACCCAAAGTTGTTTTTATTTAGTTGACTCGTTCGTCCAACCTATACTTCGTTGATTGATCAGACCAGAAGTTTATTATATGTATCCAACTTGCATCCTGATTCCTTTTGGCTTTATATGCTGATTGTTTTGCATGGCTTCATTTCAAAGCTTTTGTCCTTCGTGGGATGATGATTCTGAATTTGTAATTTTATTGATTTTTCCTTTTGGATGTTCCAACCATTCCTAACAACCGTTTTTTCTTAAGCACTTACGCTACGTTGGGGAGCGATGAAGATTTTTCCTCTTGATCATTGCTTGGTTGATGTCTATCTTCGTGTTGGGGGTTCATGCCTTTGTTGTTATTTCTCGTTTAATTCATGACCACCTTCGCTTGATCCTCTATTGCTCGTTGCTTGGCGTCACTTGCTGGGGCTTGATGGAGTTTGTTGTTGTTAATTCTTTCATTGGTAATTCGGATTAAGTTTGCATCCATTGGTAGAGTCCTCGAGTCGATCGGTGCAAGCGTCTTCAGGGCATTAATTTTCACGCTTCGATATAAGTCTGCTCGAGTGGAAGGTGTTTCTTTGCTTGGGTAGATGTAGTGTAAAGCGTATATCAGTTCCCTAGATTGCTTTTTCGATCCTTTGGCAGTTGTATCTGCCTTTTCTTTCCTTTTGAGCTGTTTGTCTAGCATTCCAATGAATTCGTTGAGTCACCATCTTTGAATCCAATGCTCGATTTTATTCTTTCAGCTTGTAGCAGTCCTCGGTATCATGCTTGTGACCCTTGTGGAAGGAACGATACCTATTTTTGTTTCTTCCTTCTAGGTCTCCTCTCATCCTGGGTGGCCAGTTGACGTTTTCCCAATTCGCCATGTACTTCAAGATATTGATTCGGCTTGTTTTTAGGGTCGTGTATGGTTTGTATTCCTTTTTCATTATGTTGGTTATCCGCTCGTGATTGGGCTGTGCCGATTGTAACTTCCTGGATTCTCGCTGGTTGGACTCGATCCTTCCATCGTTCCGATGTTTCTTTGATTGATCGCTATCTTCTTGTGGTCTATGGCCTCACCTTCTTTCTTCCTTTCCTGTTTCCTTCAATGATTATCCCTTTCCTGTTTATTTTTCCTCCTAACAGCTTTCATCTCTTCAAGAGAAATGTGTTTTTGGGCTGTTTTAAGCAAGACCGCCATGCTTTTTGGATGTTCTAAGTGGAGATCGTCAAATAAGAGGCATCTCTTCAACCCGACGGTGAAAGTTGTGGCGGCTGTGTTGTCGCTGCATCCATCGATCATTGTTAGTTCGTTGGTGAAATGAGTGACATATTCTCGTATTGTCCATTCGGGCTTTTGTTTGACATACAGGAGGTAGTGTGGTCATTTCTTTATCCGTTGACTTCCGATGAATCTCGTGATAAAGGCGGTGGCTAACGCTTGGAAGGAGTCTATTGACCTCGGTAGTAGGTTGTTGAACCAATTCATTACTATGGAGGTAAGGCTAGTCGAAAATGTTCTGCACATGATCGACTTTGTGGTTTCTTTCAATGCCATTATGTGGTGCAAGTGTCTCAAGTGATCCGTTGGGTCGGTGGTACCATCATATACTTCGAACTTTGGCGGAGTGAATTTTTTTGGCATGGGAGTCTTCATGAGGGCGTCGAATAATGGCAGCTTGGCTAATTCGTACAATATGTTGGGATCAGTGACTCCGATTTTGAACAGGATCTCAGCAAACGTTCCATTACACTGTGGAGTCTTGCCCCGGAGGAGTTCATTGTTTTCGAAGTTTCCCTATTGGGGTTCTGCTAGGACTTCGTCCCTCCCTTGAGTTCGGTTGGCGGAGCCTGGACAGGATCAGCTAGCTAGATGCGCTCCTGGGTGATTTTCTCTAGCATCATTGTCATGTAATTCATCTGGACCATAAGCAGGTCTACCCGAGGATCCGCGACAGGGTCACCGGATGGATGGGTTGTCTGGGCTACTGCATGTCGTGGGTCTTGACTTTCGGGTGCCATTGGCCTGATGATTTGGGCTGCATCTTGTTCGTGAGCTGTTTGTGATACATTGTCGCCGATAGGAGAGTTGTTATCGTCATCATATTGAGCATTTGTAGGTTGTGCCATTTGTTCTGACAGCTTGTTAATTGTATATCAAATTTTGGTGAATTTTGTCACTATGGATCTTATTTGTAGAAAAGGAAACTTGTTGTTGCCCATGGATGACGCTAAACTAATGCGTCCAAAAATCGTCCTCCTGTGAGTTTAGCCTGCAAAACAAATGTTAGACTGAAAAGGACCACCTTTTTGGTGGTCGAAGGCACTCCGATGCTTAAGTCAGCAACTCTTGTTTGAAACATGAAGTAAATTTGGACAAAACTTAGTTAAAGTTGCATACCTGTGTTGAATTTTCCTTTTACCTTTTATAATGGTCGCGGCTAATTCTCTGCGTGACTTAAGCATCTGAGGCGCAACGGAAAGAGATGTTTCTTGTAACAATCTCCTCCTTGATGGAGATGCGTCCATGGTGGCGTAACTCCATCCACGACTCTTTTTGGTGAAACGTTTTTTTTTTTTATGAGAAAACTCGTTCGGGACTGGATTTGGGCTTTGATTGGTTCGGGCCTTGATTCAGGCTTTGATTATATTTTCTTATAGTGTCTGGGCCTCTGTGGTTGGTTTTATTCTTCTTGGGTTTTACGAGCTGGCCCAGCAAATGGGACGTCATATCCTTGCGATGGATGTTCTCTGCCACGTGTATGGCCATGATGATCAGTCTATTTTGATGTATCATCAATAGTCATATATCTGATAACTAATATATTTTTTTGTTATGAAATAAATTGGTGTGGTTGAAATTCTTGTTTTGTACCCTGGCAAAAGTGGGTTATATTATCGTCTCACATTCTAGACGTTAAAAGTGGAATGGAACTAGTTATATTTATCGTCTCACATTCCAGACGTTAAAAGTGAAAAGGGTGAATATTTATTGTCTCACATTTCAGACATTAAAAGGGGAATGATAATTAGTATGTGTATGTTTTCCTAGTATTGAAATTTGAATTATAAACTGTGTTAATCGTTTTCCTTTATATGACTTTATAATAGTCACAGAGCTTGTGGATAGCTCACCCATTACATGATTTTGATTTTCAGGTCTTTTGCTAGAGGTGGTCTATTGTACAACTAGAGTCTTTTAGAGAGGTCGAGTTTTGTGTCTTATATTTTTATAGTTTGTACCAGTGGTATCTATATTTTGTGGATATGTTGGAAGTTGTGATTTAAAGATTTCTTCCCTTTGTTTGGATCAGAGTTAATGTTGTTTGAGCAAGTATTGCATTTCAGTTATAGTGAGTTCATCTTCAAGATGATTTTTTCAAGTCATAAGTAGATTGATTGGATTTTGATTGTTGCTGTCACATTCTAGCGGTGGATCCCACTCTACCACCTGGAACGAGGCGTGCCAATTGGGCCTATTAAGTGAAAGCCCAAAATATTAGTTAGAGGGCATTATTAGCCGATTAGAGACTAGAGTTAGGTTAATTAGCTTACGAGAGAAGTTAGGAATATTATAAATAAGGCAAGGGATCGTTCATTGTTCTTAGGTTGATGATTTTAAGAATAATTATTTTTCATTAACTTTTATCATAATTTTTATTTTGATTACTATACCATTTTTTTTTGTTTATTCCAATTTATTGTTCCTTAGTTCTATCAAATTTCCTCGAAATTTGGTGCATCCGCACAAAATTTACAGTGCTCCATTCGCCAAATTCATAATAACAAAGGAATTAATACAATTCTACATAGCACTAGAAATCTTAAAGAAATGTTTCTTAATTGAAGTATTTACGTTAGTAAGCAAGATCAAATCCAGCTTTAGCGGATTCCTCTAAATAATGTTGGTGGAGTTTTATTATGAGATTAGTTTCTTAGTGGTAAACCAAAAGGTAGTTTAAGGCACACGAATGATTTTGTCGTGCTGTATATTGGGTAAATGGTTTAGCCACCAAGTGTTTGTATGATTCATTCATGATCGCCTGCCTATTTCTTGGATCAATTAGCCTGGTGGTGTTGAAGCACTTAAAAAGTATAGGTTATGTTTCCTCCACAGTCCTCTCACTGCTAAGCCAAGACAGTTTAGGCTAATAGTCTTATGTCCACCTTAGTTGTGAAACTCCTTAAAATTCAATTTACATGTATGTTTGATTTAAATAATGTTTTTGAGAATTCTTGGTTTACACTTGGACATGAGGATACAGGTCACTATTATTTGTCAGGATCTAAGTATTGTCATTGCTCATTGTGCGTTTATATATGTTCTAGTTTTACTGGAAAGATTTCTTGTTACAGGTGGTGGATATTTATCTTGTTATGGATCCATGGACAAGGGAGTCTCGTGGTTTTGGATTCGTCACCATGTCTAGAGTTAAGGAGGCAAATTGTTGCCTCAAGTATTTGGATCGATTGCCGATCAGTCCTTGAAGGTCGTGTCATTTCCGTGGAAAAGGTAAAGGATACAATAGTTTTATGTGTCACCATAGAGATATTAAGCGTAACTTTATTTTTTGTTATTTCTTTAAAGGCTTGTACTAGCTTTCTGTATTCATCCAATTTGAATTTTGAGAAATGGTTGCTCTGTTTCCTCAAGTGTGTTTTGACAGCAGGGCTGCAGCTCTTCACCAAACTTCAAAAGCCTTACCCCAACCTAACCAGAGGGTTGTATACCCTGCATATCTCTGCTCAAGTTATTTAATATCTTCAATTTCCTTTTATTGTTATTCCTACTAACAATATGACTTGATAAGTGCTTTGCTTGCTCATTTCAAGTAAATTTCAACTATCTCACATCACATGGTAGATTAATATGTTGCAGGCAAGAAGGCGCAGAGGCCGAACTCCAACTCCAGGTAGGTATCTTGGAATAAAATCAATCCACGGTAATAATTTGATCGTCTTCCTTTTTGTATTGTATTGTTAGTTTCAGCTTTCTTTTTATATTGTTAGTTTCAGCCTCATCATAAGATAAATATGATCTTCCTTTGGTCTCCCAGCTACTCCCCATACGACAGAAGCCATTACAGTTCTGATGAGAGTGATTGGGAGAGATGGTACTCTCCCTACAGGAGACGCTGGTATCGATCGTGATCAGGATCAGGCACCCCATACAGAAGATCACCAGACTATCACTACACCAAAAAGCTTGATTAGCTACATGGAGATGGCCACGGCTCAAAACCGTTAGTTTATTCGCCACGGCCCAAAACCGTGGCTAGAGCCTAAAACCGTCACTACACCAAAAGGCTTGATTAACTACACGGAGATGGCCACGGCTCAAAACCGTTAGTTTATTTGCCACGGCTCAAAACCGTGGCTAGAGCCTAAAACCGTGAAAACGCTGAAAAAAAAACTTGGGCGGGCTTTTTGGCGCTCGCTTCTTTCCTCTCTCGTTTTACTTGCCGCTCGAGCTCGATGAAACTCCTTCACCCTCCCCTCAATCTCGTCATCTCCCTCACTGCTTCCTCATCTCGCCATCTCCCTCCCTGCTCTCTCCATATCTCCATCTCCCTCACTGCTCCCTCCATCTCGCCATCTCCCTCACCCGCAAACAACAATAACAAAGTTGATGTTGCACATTATTTTCTTATAGAGCGAACATTTATTATCTCTATATCCTCCGATCTCATCAATTAAAACGCTGTGATTTGGTCTCCAACTTTCTCTTCCTGTCTCAAACCATCGTCTCTAACATCTCGGTAATCACTACTACAAATATTAGCTTAGGTAACGCCACTTAGATAGCGCTTTTTAAAGAGCTATCCAAGTGGGCACTAGGATAGCGCTTATTTGTCTTTAAAAAAAAAAAAATCAAAAAAAAAAAAAAAAAAAACACTACAATAGCGCTTTTAATTTTTTTTTTCAGTTAAGCGCTATCTTAGTTATGTCTTAGATAGCGCTTAAAAAAACGCTATGAGAAAAAACGTTACCAAAGCTACCATAGCGCTTCCAAAGCGCTATGCTACTTACATTTAGGATAGCGCTTCGGAAGCGCTATCCTATATATCACTACTAAAGCGCTTATATAGCGCTATCTTAGTCTAGCAATTAAAAAAAAAAAATTTAAATTATCACTACTATAGCGCTTATATAACGCTATCTTAGTCTAATAATTAAAAAAAAAATCAAATATCAAATTAAATCTCAAAACCCCCCCTAAACCCCTAAACCTAACAAAAAAAGCCCGCCTAAACCCCTAAACCCCTAAACCTAACAAAAAAAGCCCACCTAAACCCCTAAACCACCGAAGCAGCGCCCCTGTTCTCCTAAACCTAACAAAAAAAAAGAAACGGCGCCCCTAAACCACCGAAACAGCCACCGTTCAAGCTGCCTCCAAACCCACCGTTCTCCATCGACTTCTCCAGCCAAGCAGCGGTTTCTCCAGCCACCGTTACCGGTTGCTTCGCACTCGGCTTCAGCTCACACAACGACTGCCAAACATTGCAGCCACCGTTACCTGCTGCACTTTACCTGATAAAGAATCTGCTTCAGGTTGGTTTGGTCTCTCTTTTGTGGTTGCCTCATCATTTTCTGGTAGATGAGGCAAATTAGATACTTCTTGTTTATTTGTTACTCAAACGAAAGGGCAAAAAAGCTAGGAAGCACGGATTCGTGGAAAAACCCTACCGAATACATGAAAACGCGAGTTGGATACGGATACGCGTGCGATTCGCGTCGGATACGTATCCGACACGTGGTCAACGTGTCGGTCAACTTGACCTGGTCAGGATACGGCATGGATACGGTCCGGACACGGTCCGGATTCGTTTGCTAAATTTTTTTTTTTTCAGATCTTGATAAGATCGGACGGTTAAGATCACAAGCCCTAATATTAAAACCTAAATCTCGTTTTTTTTCGTTTTTGATATTGGCTTAGTTTTTCAAACACACAGAGAGGCGAGGAGGCGAGGAGGCAAGGAACCAGAGGAGGCGAGGAGGCGAGGAACCGAGGAAGGAGGCGAGGAACCAGAGGAGGCGCGGAGGCGAGGAACCGAGGAAGGAGGCGAGGAACCAGAGGAGGCGAGGCGGCGAGGAACCGAGGAGTCGGAAGCTCAGGACCAGGTTCATCTCTCTCGCTCGACTCTCACTCAGTCACTGTTGGTGTTCATTCTTCTTGCTTTTTTTTTTTTTTTTTTTTGTGTTTTCTGTGTGATTCACTGATTATTAGCCTATTTTTTGTGTGGGAAGAAGAAGAAAGAACTGTTTATTTTTTCCATCTGTTTTCCCTCTTCATTGGTACACCCTACAGTCTACACCTTCACAACATGATTTCGGTTTTCAAATAAACATATGTAAATCCAGATTTAGTTAATGTACATGGCCATGAACGATCAAAGTCAACTACCAAACGAAAGAGGATATCTAAAGCCAAAAAGCCAAAAAGAAATGTATGTGTTTTTCCTATTATATATTTGTAATTTATATCCAGTAGTAAGTTGTAAGATCCAAAGTAATGTATGTATTTTTCCTATTGAATTATGTCCATTAAACATTAAGTAGTAAGATCTAGTATGTATTTTTCCTATTGAGTCATTTGTGTAAGTAAGTTGTAAGATCCAGAATAAATGAAGCATTTGTAGTAAGTACTCATTATCCTTTGCAATATTGGCTTGTTACTTATGATTTTGTGTATTAATTCACGCTTATACTCTTTATTTTACAGGATCATGACTGCTAGATCCCCGAGCAAGCGCCAGAGCAAGGGTCGTGCTCGAGAGAACGGTCGAGGGGATGGTCAAGATGATTCTAGAGGAGGTGAGATAGGAGGTTCAACTGGAAATAGTGGCTTGTCCCAGGTTCAGTCTCGAGGAATAGTCACTATGGTGAGTGTTAAGAAAAGAAGGGCCAAAGGAGATGTAATAAAGGTGAATTGGAATGAAATGGGCCAACCAATTGGCAAAGAGTCGATGACCTTAGCACACTTTTGTTGGATCTTGCTGTAGACGAACTTTTCCAATCACGATTACCAATTGGTGTAAGGATGATTTGTTGCCATTGAAAGAACAACTTTGGGATGAAGTCAAGGTATATTTGCTATCTCAATCTGCGTTTAAATTTTAGTAATTGGTGTGGTTGTTTGTTTGGATATACATATTGTCTTCCTGTTATGTTCTTAAAATCATATGTTTTTAATCATGCTGTACAACACTTTTCGTTCTAGTTTTGGATCTTTTCTCAAACATAGTTACTACCTTTTTCATTGTCTTTTGGAATATTTTTTTTTGTCATACATGGTCAGTGAGAGCATGCTTCAGCTTTTGACACTTAATCACACAATTATAAAGAATTGTTATTTTATTTTTTATTTTTATCACAATTCCCTATCTATCTTGGATTTATTCATGGATTATTTTAATAACTGGCCCAACGTTCAAAGAGGATTCTTTTAAGTTCAATGGCTTGAAAACTCATTATCAAGCTTCTCTTTAAGGAGTAAGATACTGAAATTTTTAAAACAGTGAAATAGTGAGAAAGATGACCTCCAGATTAAAAAAAGGAATATTGATTGTTAATTGTACTAAGATTCAGGTACTTAACGATTTCTTGTTGCTAAGTGCTAACTTAAGTTATTTTTTTATTGACTATTTAAAAGATAAGTAAACTTGATATTTTGTTTCTTATTCTTGATAGATGCTTCTGGTGTTACTTAATTTACCTAGTTGTTATCTTATTCCACTGTTTGGTTCTTTAAGTGTGTTTAGGGGGTGAGAAAATAAGTGTTGTCATGCAAACTACTGACTATAGATTAACATGACATTATTTACTCTTGTAACAGGAAACATTTGCGGGAGTTGACGAATCACACAAAAAAAAGATTGTTTCTCGTGCCGGTTACCTGCATAGAGTTTTTAGGACAAGGTTAAGGAATCATGGTGTTCCACTACCAGAAGGTTGAACATATTACTTTAAGATTTATATACCGACTTAGTGTGTGTGTGTGTTGTTATACTTATACAATGCCATGATGCAATTTCAGGTTATGCGAGGATACAATTTGAAGTGGCGGTAGAATCTGAGAAACATTCAGCGGTGCCGCAATGTACAGACGAAGTTAGGACTGTAATAAAAAAAGCGCATACAAAAGCGCTATGGTAGTTAATAAAAAAAATTCACCGAAATTAAATAGCGCTTTCTATTGAAGCTAATTAAAAAAAAATCAACAAAATTAAATAGCGCTCATAAAAGCGCTGTTCAAGCTAATTTAAAAAAAAAAATTAGCGCTTACATAGCGCTATTGAAGTTAATTAAAAAAAAAATCAACGCTTAGATAGCGCTAAATATACTTTTTGAGCGCCTTGCATAGCGCCTTTTTGAGCGCTATCTAAGCTACCATAGCGGTAGCTTAGATAGCGCTAAAAAGCGCTATCTATGACTATTTTTAAGCGCTATGCAAGCCTATATTTGTAGTAGTGTAAGCTTTTCTACAAAATACCCATTTCATTTTTTTTATTTTATTTTTCATTTTTATTACTTATCTGCCCATTTAAAAAATTTATTTGTATTGTTTATGTTGTGCATTTCGATTAGGTTCAATCAAGTTTTGATTTTTCCCCAATTTCCATCATGGGGTTTTCTTGAAACAATCAATTTTTGCTCATATGTGTAATTTGATGTGTTTCCTCTTCTATTTGTGTGGATTTTAATGGAAGTTTGATTCAATTAAAGCAATATATTCCATATAGGTGTTTGTCTGAATTTTGTAGGTTTGAAACTTTAATTGGGTTTGAATTTTGATGGGGTTCGCCCTCAAAAATATGCAGAAGGGTAGAATTATCGACGAATCGTGAAAAGCAAAAGGAGAACGAGAAATGCATAAAAAGATGAAAACTTAATTCCCCGTCAGGTTTACATGAAAGGAAATTTATTTGTTCAACAGAAAATTGTGGCTTTTGTTGATTATCTATTGAGTGTAAGCAAGAGAAAATTCAGAAGCTATATAGGAATAGGTAGGTTACGTTTTCAATTAACTTGTAGTTGTCTTATGCTTTCAAATAGTTGGTCAATAAGTCTCTTACATAAAAGCTATTACCAATTGACAACTATCATCATGGGATTGGAGAAACCCTGTTTTATCTAAGAGGGGATGCGAGAAAATTATTCGATCATTTATGTTTCATAATTTGTCGACTTTAGAAGGTCGACACACTTTGTGATGAATAAGATGGGATTGAGAGGAAATAGTTATTTTGTTTGAAAGTGCCACAGCCAATTCAATTAAAATTTTATTCCGTTCCCTTGATATTAACTTTATTGCCGTTCCTGGATATATATTTTCCTTCTTAAATTTTTTTTATTTCCGTTCCCTAATCATGAACCCACTGCCGAATGACAGCTTTTATATTGGTAGTAAGTTTATGCTGAGTGTTTAGTGTATTGCTGAAACTGTCATTTCGCTGTTTCCGTTGCATTCACATGACGAAATGAGGAATTTTCTTTGCAAGTTCTTTTTTTTTTCCTTACTTCAACCAGTTGTCAATTGGCCCTTGTATGGTTCTGACGTCTCCAAATTTTAATGTAAAAGCTTGCCACACTCCCTTTGCAAAGCTGCAAAGAAATAACATCTGTTTGTGAGGCTGATTCCCTTCCTTCGAAGGATGTCTACACTCTACAGTAAGATTTACTTTCATGAGAAATTAACCAATTGAAGAAAACTGCCATTGGAGGTGTGTTGGGAATCCAAATCATCTTGTTAGAATGGTATTCTAAAGTTCACAACCATGGGAGGCATTGGCTATTTTTATTTATGTTTTTCTAGTCAGAAAACTTAATAATGGATTTTTTTTATATTAAATTATTGAAAAAGGTGGACTTCTGAGAGAGATACTCATTTGGCTGGACTTAATCTACACCAACCAATCCTTCAATCAAACATAGCCACAGTGAAATCCCTTCTTAAGCACTTAAGCTCTTAAGCTCAGTGCTAAATATCCATAAACCATAATTCCAACATGATGATTCACGAGGAGAGGGTGCAAGCAACACTCCATTTAACTAGGGAGATTTATAGGGCCCTTATTAGTCATTCCTCCAAATAATGAAAATATATGAAAGGAAGAACTAGCCAAGGTGTTCTTTGATCCATATCTAGAACCCAAATTGATGGACTTGCTCTTTATTGTCCCTTACATTTTATTCACTAGGCATACATTGATAAAAGTGTGAGCTTCTCATGAATTTCTAACTAGATTTACTTATGAATTACTGCTTTCATGTGTTTACAGATGGAACAACCTTCCAAATACTTTGTTATTGTGGTACTAGCGTTTTTATCAAGCCTGCACTCTGCATTCGGCATTAGATTTGTAATTGACAGGGAAGAGTGTTTCTCTCATTCTGTTCAATATGAAGGGGATACAGTTCATGTTTCATTTGTGGTGATCAAAGCTGATGCCCCGTGGCATTATGGTGAAGATGGTGTGGATCTTGTGGTAAGTTCTATTCGTCTCAAAGAAATACTATAGATTATGTTTGAGTTGAACTAGCTTTCTTGAGAAAGGTATGCATCTATTATAGTCGGTCTTTTCTTTGGTAGAACTTGAATGCAGATCTAGATATTCCGAGTTCTTTGAGTATGTTATCGTCAAGCTTGAAGTCCCTGGTGGGTCCAGATTACCTTTTTAGCCTAAGTTGGTTACTCAGTCAGATGAAGAATAGGGTGTTCAGCAAGATATTGGTTGGAAAAGTAATTACAGTGGTTCTGAGGTTGCGGGATTTTGGCAATGGATTCTAGCTGCATTTCAATGTTAGATGGTTGCTTCCTTTACCCTGATCCAAATGCTTCCTCAACCCTTGGCTAAGAGGCCCTGAGTGCTTTGTCCAAATGAGTGGCCTTGTCTATGTTTCTTTTGAGTAGGGGGTTCAAACTCATCTCCTTTGTCAATTGGGGCTTCTTTTTTTTAACCTATTTTAGCTTCTGATAAATTTTGCCCAATGAGGAGGGAACAAGCTCACCGAATTTAGATATGGGCATCATGCCTATTACTTCTCACTAGATGCCACTAATAATCTGCAATATTTTAACGACATCATCAGGTGAAGGGACCTTCTGGTGATCAAATTCATGATGCTCGCGACCAGACAAGTGATAAGTTTGAGTTTGTGGTTCAGAAGAAAGGTCTTCATCAATTTTGCTTCACTAACAAGTCACCTTATCATGAAACTGTCGACTTTGATGTTCATGTCGGCCATTTTACGTACTTTGATCAACATGCAAAAGATGGTGAGACATTTAGTTTGACAAAAAATTTATAATATTTCTTGTGAACTCCTAATTGATGAAAATGGGAGCTTTGCTAATTACTGATGATGTGTGCAGAGCATTTCAACCCATCGTTGGAACAAATCTCAAGGTTAGAGGAAGCTCTTTACAATATTCAGTTTGAACAACATTGGCTAGAGGCTCAAACAGATCGCCAGGCAATAGGTACTTACTAGAGTCCTAATTTATTTCGTTATACTTTTGAATCTATAGTACATCTGCCAACACTTGGTCAGTTACATTTGAGTGAAAAAACATAATCCTTACCTGTCAGATGCTTTAGATTCCTGTAAGTGGCTGCCACAGGGCCACATCTACGTCTAAAAATTCAGAGCAAGGGCCTGGTTGCTTTTAAATGTATTGAATGAAATATTTTGAACAGACGTGTAGAACTTGTCTACTTAACAACATCAGTCAACTTTAGCAATTCGTGTTAAAAAATACACAAGTTTTCTCATGTTTCTTGTGTTATGTTTGAACTTATAAAAACTGCATACCTTGTTGAAATCTTGTCAGGACTGTAGTGAAATGGCTGTTGCGTCTAGGCCTTCTCATGCAAACGCAACATATGACTTTATGATTCCTGCTGGTTATATGACTTTATGATTCCTGCTGGTTATATGATTCCTGCTTTGGTTATATGACTTTATGATTCCAACTTGCCTGATTTTATTGTTCTTTTCAAATGTTAGAAATATAATCATCTTTAAACTCGCAACTTTCAGCATGAATATGAAAGGGAGGTCCCACTTTTTGAGGTGGATGCAACAGTTGTAGAGCCTGTATTTGAGCATCTATATTCCTACATATTTGATATAGAAAATGATGGATATTCTGCAGCAGAGATAGAGATGGATAGGCTTTCGCCTCTTGCTATTTTTGTTGTCAATTTTGACAAGGTATGCCTACTGCTCTTCATCATTAACATTGCACTAATTATTAGATAATAATAAATGAAAGTTGCTTGTGTTATCTCGATACAGAATCACAATCCTGCTACATGCTTATCCTGTTGCACTTTCACAGTGTCACTGTTCTACTACTGTTATTGCCTTGTACTCACCCTTTTACTTTTGCCAGGTCAGAATGGATCCTAGAAACGATGAACTTGACCTTGACAGCTTAATGTATATTAAAATTAGCGAACTCACTGAGGAAGAAATGAAGAAGCAGGAAGGGAACTATATCTATCATTATCGTTATAATGGAGGTGGGGCATCTCAAGTTTGGCTGGGCTCTGGCAGGTATTTATGAGATTTACTCCAGAGAAGTCATGTATTGTTTATAACTTATAAGCACATTAGAAAGTTATTTAGTAAGAAGTTACTACTTGGGTGAGATTCTTGGATTCCTTAACAAAGGAATAATGGTGTTTACTTCATAGTTTGAAGTGCCACCTTTTCACGGGAGTTAAACAAGAATATATCATTTGTCGCCCCAGATATGCTATTTTAGTGACCTAATTTCAAGAGCAAAAAGTTGGATTTGGAGCCTTTTATGGCATTGTTATGGGGGTTTTGGACTATGATGCATCGGGCTTTCAATGGAGTCCACTTTGAAAACTTTCTTGGTGATGGAAAACATAGTTAATGGGGTAGTAACTTTTTGTTATTGAGCTCTAGAGGTCATTTGTGTTGAACCTTCTATAGTAATCAATAAACTTCTCTCAAAACTTAAATTTTGGTCTTCCTCTTATGTGAGACTGTAGGCCCTTGCACGTATGGAAAGATAGAAACGGAAGAAGGAAGTGTCAGTTATAGAACACTGCCCCGATTATGGAATTTAATCTTCCCTAGAGGTTCAGCTGCTGCTAGCGTATCCTCATCTGTCGCATTTCAGTTTTGTGATGTCATTGGCTGATGTTGATGCGAAGCTTCTGATGGAGGACGAAAGTCTTGTTTGGACGAGCAAGGATGGTGTTATTGTTCTTCAGCACGAAAATGAAAAGATACCTCTGAGGTAAGTGTATCATGAAGTCTCTTCATTTTCTTCGTTTGTTTCTAGTGTAAGGTTTCAGTTTATTGTCCTTTTGAACTTGCTCAAGGTTCTATTGGTGGTAGTGGAATGTATTTCCTAGATCAAAACATATTCAATTAGTTCTTAAAATTTTGAAGCTTTCTTATGCATGGTAAAGTCAAGTTAATGCATGAAATAGTACTTCATTATCAGTTTGGATAATTGAGTCGACAGTGGCAATGTTTTATAGGGTTGTTTCTGTCCTTTTGGAGGTGGGTAGGATGGATGATTGATAGGCAGACTTCATTCACATGTCAAATGGAGTGCAAATATTCTTCTAAGCAAGTCTCACGAGTTTGCCATTTCTGTTTTTCAAGTGAAACTGAGATAAGTTCAAAATTGGGACCAACTTTTGTGTGCAGAACTTTCAAAACGCTGAAGAGTAAAATATCAAGACAAGTTTCTGTTTTTCATGAAATATGAATGATATATTAACCATGTATGAAACAGAATGACTCTGCTAGATGAATGTGACCGCTTCTTTTAGACCCTCTCTATGAACTCCAAATGGAGATTATAAGGACATGCTTTTTCTAAGATGATCTCGTCACCAGACCATTTTCCTAGAAGATATGAATTTGTTCTATACTTCTATCGTTTCAGACTAACATCTCTAATTCAGTGTAGTCTCATACCCAACAGTAAAACACTTTTTTTTTCCTTCCTGTACTCGGAGTATGTAGCATACTTGGTATTTGTCGCCATGTTCAATGACAATATTTGATTCCTTAAATTATATCCTCTGTGTGTCTATATCTTGACAGTTATGTTTCAGAAACAGAAAGAAGGTATGCAATTCCATCTCAAGCTCAACGTCACATCTTGGCAGGCCTGGCTTCTGCAGTGGGTGGTTTGAGTGCACCGTATGAGAAAGCCTCGCATGTTCATGAGCGACCAGTGGTGAATTGGCTCTGGGCATCAGGTTGTCATCCATTTGGAGCATTCTCAAATACTTCTAAAATTAGTCAAATGCTTGAAGATGTTGCGTTGGTAAGCCTAGTCTCATTTTCATCTCGTATGTTGTTTTATTAGCAGCATGGAGCAATTTATTGATTTTCATACAACTCCACTTCTTGCTTTTACACATGAAAAAGATCCATTCACACTTGTATCTTATATTACTGCATTCTTTGCAGAGAAGCACAATATATGCACGTGTAGATGCTGCACTGCGTAAAATTCGAGAGACTTCAGAGGTAATCTAATTCATATTATCATTTACTCATTATCTTTATTGAATTTGGAACTCACAGAAAGCCACCGTGTTTCTGCAATCTGTCCAAATTTTTGCAAAGGTGGAATAAAGAATTTGGAACCAAGGACCCAGAGATTGGTTCAATCAAGTGGCAAAGGTGGAATAAAGAACGACATGTCTTTATTGTCTTCTAGAGATGGGAATGGTAAGAAGTCTCAAAACAATGTCCTCTTTCCTTTTTTGTTTGAAAAGCAAGCAGGGTTGTAAGGACCCCTTAACCTTTATATTAAAGAAAAAAAATAAGATGTCTCAAATACAATCTCTCCAAAAAGAAAAGATTCTTAGCAAAAACAATCACACAAAAAAATTAGGACTATTCTAGTCTCCTTGTTGGCAATATATCATATATTATGTCTTGAAAACACTTACTGGTTTACTGATTCAGTGTGACTATACATGTGGCCATATCGTTGCTTTCTTTTGTTTATGAAAACCATAATTTTGCTTTACACTCATCTCACTTGCAATATTTTATAAGTCAGTTGATAAAGTATTCTTTAATTGTTGGATGAATATCCTCACATGTATTTTTGTTTCTTATTAACATCAAGAGTCGAGAGATTTCACAATAAGGCAAAACAGGCCATTTGAGATATTTGGTACAGGTTTTTTTTTTTTTTTTTTATTAATTTTTTTTTCACCCATGAAGCAAATGATCTAATATGAACCAGTGTCTTCCCATGCTTCTTAAAGAAACTTTCACTTAAAAGCCTTGTTGACTTTGATTTTACTAGCAGTATTAGTTTGGCATCACTTGGAAGTAGTTTTTAATAGCGATGAAAGTATATTGTAATTTCTGAATGTTTAACATTAGGTTGTTGATTATTTTCAGAGAAGGTTGTAAAAGTAAATTGGAGGAGGTGAACTCTTTTTGCAAAGAGTCGTCTTGAAGGCAAACCTTTATGTGTTTATGCAGTCTTGTCCTTGTGTTTTTGTGTAAACTTCTGTTGTAAAACTTGATATCTAGATAAATAATAGGTGTGTGGTGTGCCTAGAGCTTCTTGTATTTTGGGTGTCATGAGTAAATGTATAGAACTAAGCCTTTACTTTGTCATTGTTGTTTGATTCTTCAGGTTCATACAATACCATGTCTTATATTTTCTTCATTTCCTCATTTTTGCCTGTTCTAATATTGAGTGTACTAGTTCATGACTTAAGATGTTTACAATCTAGGAATAAAGTATTCATTTGCAAAGATTGTTGTGGTTGCTGCCTTGTAGTAGTCTGAGTTGACTATTTTAAGGATTTGATTTTATATGGATGCTTTGTTATGATATACTCTATAACTTGAAGAAAATATTTATCTTAGTAAGGACTGATTTTGAAAGTGTGGGGCTGTGATTTTGCTGCAGCAGCAAAAAAAATGTAAATTTTTTTTCGATTATATTAATTTGCAACGGTTTCAAACCCTCGCAACAAATCAGATTTCTTTTTTATTTGAATTTTGTTTTGACTGGCCATGGCTTAAAACTGTGGTACTTCATTTTTGCCATGGCGTAAAACCGTGGCCATGCTTGCCACGGCTTAAAACCGTGGCTAAATGCAGAAAATCATCAAGCGTCCTCGAACATAAAACAATTGCTAATATGTGTTGCCACGGTGTATAGCCGTCAATGGTGATTTGGCGACGCCTCAAATGGCTAGGCCTCTAAGCCATGGCAATAGGTTACCCCCATGGTCCCAAACCGTTGCTGATGGGTATTTTTGGTGTAGTGTATAGACAAGATAGATCCTACTCGCCTTACAGCAGGCACTATGAACGTTCTATTTCACCTTATTATAGAAGGTCGTACTCACGTTAAGAGCGGTGTGATACCCATGGGTGCGGGAGAGGCTTGTGATGGCGAAGCCCAATAGGGTCGTGGATCCTAAGAGGGGTTGGGTGAGCTACCAAGGGGGATTATAGTCCCACATCGCCTAGGTGAGTGAAAGGGATGTTCTATATATGTACGAAGTTGAATCTACTTGTCGTGCGGGCCTTGAACCCAAAGCGGACAATATAATACTTTGTCGGGTCGGTCATTGTTACAGAAAGTGATATGGTGATCTGTTATCTTTCATGGGAGTCCATTGTAGGTTGTCTGTATTGAAAATTGCTTTTTGGATCTAGACATTTGTTGATGATGGTCTAAAAGTTTTGAAAGCACAGCTGTATGTGTGTTGAGACTTGTGTTTTTCAGCCAGGGGGGCATGTATTCAAGTTTAATTCTCACTTCAAATGCAATGGTAATTTGTGTAGCTTGTGAAAGGTTGTTTTGGCATTGTTTGTATTCACATTTGCTTTATTCAGACATGTAATTATTTCCAACCAACATTGCCACTGAAATTACTTCAATCAAGAATGTCCCTGAATAGTAAAACCAAAGAATGTGATTCCCTGAAATATGTTGAAATTTCACTAAATATTTTCTATTTTGTAGTTACCGAAATATTTTCTGAAATTAGAAATATTTTTTTTTTGGAATTTTTTTTGAAAAAAAAAATATTTCAATCTCTTTATATTTTAACTTGTATAATGTTATTTTGTTAACAAAAGTTCGTTATGTGGGTGATTCTTATGTAATACGTAGTTTGTATGACACTATGAGTTCATGTGAGATATTTTATGTAGTATTTAAGAGTTTAAAATGCATAACTTATATTGTTAAATTTGAAATTACAATTAAAATTTTTACCTTTTTTTATACGACACGAAATATTTCTTAAAATCAAGGGATTGTAATTAACTTGAAAAATGAAATCATAATCCTTGGGTAAACCATCTATTGATGTTAACATGCATGAGTTGCAAAACATAAGCCTCCTTCTTGAGGACATAAGCAACACATGTACAATGTGAGTTTGTCGTACCTCCATTGCATTTTACTTGTGGCTTCATTGATGAAATAATAGTTGTCTTGGGAGTCCGAGGCAAGGTTTCTGGTTGAAGATAATCAGTCATTCTAAATAATATTGATGCATTCAAAAATCTTCCTCCTGTGAGTTTGACCTGCAAAACCACTGTGAGACTGCCAAAGACCCCCTTTTTGGTGGTCGAAGGTACTCCGATGCTTAAGTCAGTAACTTTGTTGGAAGAAGTAAATCTAGACAAAACACAATTAAAGTTGCATACCTTTGTTAAAAGTTTCCTTTACCTTTTGTAATGGTCGTAGTTAACTCTCTGTGTGACTTAAGCATGTGAGGCGCAACAGAAGGAGATGTTTCTGTAACAGTCTCCTCCTTAATGGAGATGCGTTCGTGGAGGCGTAGGTACCTCCATGGCTCTTTCTTGGTGTAACATTCTTCTTCTTTATGAGATAACGTATAATGGGCTTTGATTTGAATCCCGCTTACGCTTCCTTAGAGGTGGGCCTATTCCGGGCCTCTATAATTGTCCTCAATCCTTTTGGGCTTTATGAGCTGGCCCAATGGATTGAGCGCTCATTTCTCGTGATGGGGCTTTATGCCACGTGTATGGTCGTGATGGAGCTTTATGTCACGAGTACGGTCGTGATGGTCAGTTTATTTTGATGTATCATCAGCTACTCCCCCCTTAGTTAGTAGGTATGGTGATATATCCACTAACTGTGTGACGGTTGGTATGTTGATTATGCTTTTATACTGACCTTGATAACTTTTAGTTGCTTGATCGTCTTGGTTATTTCGTTGTCTATTCGTTTTCACTCATATTTTTAACGCGCCATTATGTCTCGTATGTCACTTCGTGAGCGGTCTCTTCGTTTCCCAGTCGCTTAAAAGGTGTTGTGGCTACTCTTCTTCTTTCTTTATGCCATTTGTAGTGTTATTTCTTTTCTTCTACTGCCTCTTTTTCCTCGTCCGTTCTCCCTTGTTTACGATGCCTGCTGGTGGCATTTTAGTTGGTGATCAGCTTTTCGCTTGTGAAACTCATTTTTCTTCAAACAAAGCCTCTCAGGCTACTTTGGATAGTGTCCGTTCCAACTATTCTTTGCTTGAGGACCTTGAAATCGTTTTTCATCTAAAAAACGATAGACCTTGTTGCCCGAGGAAGAGATGTATCGCATTGTATCCTCGCATGTTCTATGTCAGTCTCTGGTTCCCTATTCCAAAACTGTTCTAGTCATATCTGGGGACTTCTTGGGTATTCCTCCAGCTCAAATGGGGTTGAACGGCTGGAGGGTCATGGTTGCCCCGTATGCTAAGGCCATTCTTTCTGGTATTTCTTTAACACCTCGAATCTTGCATTCCTTGGTGGGGTTCAACATGATGTCCAACTGTACCTGTTTTATGTATTCTCCTGCGTGTTTGGGTAACCTTAATGATGACATTAGGGGCTGGTTGCGGGATTGGTTCTATGAATCTGTTGGTTCTAGCCACTTCAATTTGCGTGGTCTTTCGATAGTAAGGTCTTTCTGAGTTCCTCTCAAACATCGAAATATGAAATTGACTGCTGAGGAGCAGATTATCAGTGAGCGTTTCTTGGGGCTTTCGGTGGTCCTGTTAGGTTCCTATCTTAATGATGATATGGTGAGGCGCAGTGGCCTATACACCATGAATGAGACTGAAAGGGCTTTGTTGACTGTGAAGCGGGCTGCGGATATTGTTGCCTGTGTTGTCATCGATAAAGTGTTCGTTGATCGGAAAGTTGGCTCTGATGTTACAGATCTCGATGCTCCTATTCGTACTGCTAGCAGTTCTTCTAGAAAAAGGAAAGTGGCGAGGACGGTTAGTTCGTTGAAGCGGTTGTTTCTATCTTCCGATCCTTTGCCGAAGAAAAATTGGCTTGTTGATTTTGTGCGTCGCACGACTCTTTATTCGGATTCTATGGACATAGATCCTTCGAGAGAAGACTGTTGCTCTTTGCAAGAGGCCGAAGGGCTGAGGTTGGCTCTGGAGAGGAGTGAGAATGATATTGTTCGTCCCTTGGATGATGGTGAAAAAATGCTTATCTCTGCTTATGGTGGCCTTGACATTGTCAAGTGTTCTGAAGAGGATCCTAGATCTTTGGATCACAAGATTCTCCAGTTGGATGTTTTTCAATCTGAAGAACTTGGCAGTCGAGGTCTGGCATCTGAGTTGCAGTCTCATCGTTCTCATTCCTTTCTTGCTGATGGAGGGATGGAGGTTCCTCTGTTCGCGACCTACTTGAACCCTTTAGCAGTCTTTCGTTTCGTCTCTGCCGAGCGACGAGATAGCAATGAAGGTTTTCATGTTGTTTCCTCGTCTTTTTCGGCCATGGGTGGTGGTGGTTCTTCCGTACTACCTGATCCTTGCATTCTTCATTCGTGGATCAGTTGGAAGGAACTTACTTCTAAAGAGATTCGAGTTAAATCGGATGGGAAGTTCTGTTGGTTTTCTCGTCTTGGTGTGTAGGATGGTGCACGCAAGCTAATAAATGAATGGCATAGGCGGTCGGTAGAGAGGCCCCCAATGTTTGTGCTGAATTCTGACCTTCACCTTGAGGATGGTGTTAGGCTTGTAATGAAGGGGATGACTCATCTCGCTTATGCAAGGGTGACAGGCTTGAGTTGCCAGGTCAATCACATTCTTATGGTTTCTTTGGAGAGGAAGCTTTCTGTGCTTCTCCTGGTGTTCTCCCATGTTTTTTACCAGTATGACGCATTAAAAATGCGATGCTCTAAAAGAACCAAGGCAGCTGAAGTTGCTCAGGCGTCATTGGGTGAGGTGAAAGGTGCATGGGATCGGTCTATGGCCGCACTCGAATTTTTGAAAGCTGACTTTGAAAGCGTCTGCACACGTCTGCTCGATGTGGAGAAGAAGCTTTTTACTGAGAAGGCGTTCCATGATGAGACCACGCGGGCCATTATAGAGCACTTTAAAAATCACGATATTGCTGATAAAAGGGTGGAACAATTGTTGTTTTTACTTGACGAGGTTAAGGCTGATTCCTCTGCAATGCTTTCGACTGCTAAGGGCTAACTTATCGCGGTAAGAAGTGAGCTTGCTTCTATTAAGGATAGACTCTGTGTTATGGAGTTGGTAGACTGGCAACGCGTTGTTGATGGTCGGACTGAGCTTTTGGATTATATTGAGGGTCTTGGTTTCGATTTGATCCAGTATCATCCTTTGGTGCATCAGACTTATGAGGACGTGGAAGATGCCATTGGAGATGCCGCTGAAGATCCTTCGGGTGTCCCACCGACTGAAGGACCGTTTCCTGTTCTTGAAAAAGGAGTCCCTGTTGTTGATCTAGCTCCTGTGGGTGATATTGTCGAGGATGTCATAAATGTTTCCCCTTAATCTTATGTGGTTACCTTTTTAATTGAGCGAATTTTGAATGAATGGAACTAATTCCTTTATCGTCTTTGTTCACTTGTCGTTGTCTTGAAATTTGCATTTGATGTTTCACGGATGTTTGTAGTAACCTTTCGGTGGTTCGATTTTTCTCATGCTTTAGTGTGCATGCCTTGATCTTGTACTTGTTGTTTCTGAATTGTTGTGGAAGGTTGTTTTGCTTGTGTATTTTCTCCATTGAATTATTCGCCTAATATCTTGCTTTGCTAGCTTGTCGGGATACGAAGTTGCTTCGTTCAATTGGCTCGTTCGTTCAAGGTGCAACGTTCTAGTTGATTCAAAGTCGTTTCATTTAGTTGACACTTTTACTTCGTTAACTCGATTCCTCGATCGATTCAAAGTTTTTTTTTCTCTCTGACTCGAGTGTCCAACTTTTGCTTCGTTTTGTGCGACACTCTGGTTGACTCCAAGTCATTTCCTTTTAGTTGACTCGTTCGTCCAACTTTTACTTTACTAACTCGACACCTTGGTTGATTCAAAGTTTTTGCTCAGTTTGACTCGGGTGTCCAACTTTTGCTTCGTTTTGTGCGACACTTTGGTCGACTCGAAGCCATTTCCTTTTAGTTGACTTGTTCGTCCAACTTTTACTTTGCTAACTCGACACCTTGGTCGATTCGAAGTTTTTGTTCAGTTTGACTCGGGTGTCAAACTTTTGCTTCGTTTTGTGCGACATTCTGGTCGACTCGAATCATTTCCTTTTAGTTGACTCGTTCGTCCAACTTTTACTTCGCTAACTCGACACCTTGGTTGATTCAAAGTCTTTGTTCAGTTTGAGTCGAGTGTCCAACTTTTGCTTCGTTTTGTATGACACTCTGGTTGACTCGAAGTCATTTCCTTTTAGTTGACTCATTCGTCCAACTTTTACTTCGTTAACTCGACACCTCGGTCGATTCAAAGTTTTTGTTCAGTTTGACTTGGGTGTCCAACTTTTGCTTCTTTGGATGCTCAGACCAGAAGTTTATCGTGAATATCTTACTTGCATTTTGATTCTTTGTGGGCTTTTGAGCCCATTGTTTTTTGTAGCTTTGCTATGAAGTTGTTGTGTTTTTGTGAGATGTCGGTTCTGAAAATGAAACTTTATTGATTTATTTATCATTACAGCAGCCGTTCTCCTAGAGTCGCTCCGTTACATCGTGAAGTAGTTCCTATTTTATTCATGTGTTGCTTATTGTTTACCCTTGCGTTGGTGTTCGTGCCTCTGTTATTCCTTCTAATTTATGACTTGATTTGCTTGCGTGGTTGTTGCTCCCCATTTGGCCATGCTTATTGTCGCCTGATGTACTTTGTTAGTTCCTTTGCAATTGATTTTTACCAAATTTGTTCTGATGTTGAGGTCTTTTGAGTGTTGGCCTCTCTACTTTTATATAGGTTTGTTCGGGTGGGAGGTGTTTCTTTCCCAAGGCGAATGTTGTGTAGTCCTATTTGGATCCAATGTTCGATCTCTTCTTTTAATTTGAAGCAGTCCTCGGTATCATGCCCGTGATAATTGTGGAAAGAACAATATTTGTTATTGTCTCATCCTTCCGGGTCTTCTTTCATTCTTGTAGGCCAGTTGACATTCTCCCAATTTGATGTGTTTTAAGATGCCGGTTCGGTTTGCTTTTAGGGTTGTGTACGGTTTATACTTCTTCCTCATTACGCTGGTTATTCGCTCATGATTGGGTCGTGTCGAGTATGATTTCCTGGATTCCTGCTGGTTGGACTTTGTGCACCCGTCGCTTCGATGTTTCTTTAAATGACTGATGTCTTCCCGTGATCTGCTATCTCGTCTTCTTTCATCTTTTCTTTCTCCCTTCCTCGAATGGTTATCCCTTTTCTGGTCGTTCTTTTTCCTCGCAGCTTTCATTTCCTCGAGGGAAATATGTTTTTGTGTTATTTTCAGCAGAACCGCCATGCCTTTTGGAGGTTCCAAGTTAAGGGCCTCGAAAAAGGTACCTCTCTTCAATCTTGCTCCGAAAGTCGCAGTGGCTGTGCCGTCTCTGCATCCATCAATCATTGTTAGTTCATTGGTGAAACGAGTAACATATTCTCGTATTGTTTCGTCCGACTTTTGTCGGATTACAGAAGGTAATGGGCTCCTTTCCTCATCCGTTGGCTCCCGATGAATCTTGTAATGAAAGCAGTGGCTAAGGCTTGGAAAGAATCTATTGACCTTAGCGGTAAGTTATTGAACAATTCATTGTTGTGGAAGTAAGGCTGGTTGGGAACGTTCTGCACAGGATCGACTTCGTGGTTTCCTTTAGAGCCATCATATGGTGAAAGTGTCTTAGGTGATCAATCGGGTCGGTGGTGCCATCGTATACTTCAAATTTTGGCGGAGTGAACTAATTTGGCATTTCCTTCGTGAGTTCATTAGATAATGGTGGTTTGGCAAATTCATATAGTATGTGGGGATCTGTGACTCCGATTTTGAATGGTATCTCAGCAACTGTTCCGCCGCAATGCAGAGTTTTGTCTCAGTTGAGTTTGTTGCTCTCGACGTTTCCCTGTTGGGGTTCTGCTAAAGCTTTATCGCTCCCTTAAGTTCGAATAGTGGAATTTTGTTAAGGCGGTGCAGGAGTAGGATCGGCTGGCTGAACGTGCTCTTGGGTGATTTTCTTCAACATCCCCGACATGTATTTCATCTGTGCCATAAGCAAGTCTACCAGAGGGTCCGTGGCAGTGCCAACGACCGTCTAGGCTGTTTGAACTATTGCGTGTAGTGGATCCGCATTTTCGGATGCTAATGGTTTGGTGATCAAGATTGTGTCTTCTCATCCGGTTGTTAGTGGTGCATTGGATGGAGAGTTGTCGTGATCTGGGGTCTGCATTATTTTATTTGATGGTCGGCTGCCCCTTTGTCAAGTTGTGATGAATATTTATCACTGTGTATTATGTAAAGAGGAAACTTGTCGTTCCCCACAGACAGCGCCAACTGATGCGTCCAAAAATCGTCCTCCTGTGAGTTTGACCTGCAAAACCATTGTTAGACTGCCAAAAACCATTTTTTGGTGGCCAAAGGCACTCCGATGCTTAAGTCAATAACTCTATTAGAAGAAGGAAGTAAATCTGGACAAAACTAAGTTAAAGTTGCATACCTTTGTTGAAAATTCCCTTTACCTTTTATAATGACTGTAGTTAACTCTCTGCGTGACTTAAGCATGTGAGGCGCAACGAAAGGAGATGTCTCTGTAACAGTCTCCTCCTTAATGAAGATGCATTCGTGGAGGCGTAGGTCCCTCCACGGCTTTTTTTTTGTCACGTTCTTCTTCTTTATGAGAGAACGTATAACGGGCTTGGATTGGTTGGGCCTAGATTCGGATCCTGCTTATGCTTCCTTAGAAGTGGGCCTATTCCGGGCCTCTATAATTGTCATCAATCCTTTTGGGCTCTATGAGTTGGCCAATGGATCGGGAGTTGTATTCTCGTGATGGGGCTCTATGTCACGTGTATAGTCGTGATGGTCAGTCTATTTTGATGTATCATCAAATATAATTGATTGATTACGATTACCACCTAAAATATTTGAAACTCAATGAAGCTAAAAGATCTGAAGATGGATGTAATGTGTACACAATCAACAATGGCATCTATTAATATAATAAGTGGCAGACCTAAGAACACGTATTTTTCTCCTCCGAGTATGATTATCGTATTTGATGTAATATGGGTTATTTTTGTATCTATTATTAACAATCCATGTTAAGGCATAATTAGGAGTATGAGTCTAATTAGATCAGTTTTAGGGTTTTACTTTGGTTAAATAGGCTTATTCAAAAGTTGTAATTAGTTTAATTTTGTGTTTTGAGAAATAAATAAAGTTTTGAAACTTTGCTTATTAAATTTCGGTTATGTTTTGGTTTGTAAACTTTCGCTGAACCTATCAATTTGGGATCAGAGCGGTAAGATCTGTCATTGTTGATTGTGAGAAATCACCCGTATTTGATGTGTACAAAGGGTATAAGATTATCCGCAAGTTGTTGCATTATGAGATTGAAGCAGACCACGAAATTTTGCAGGTTTTCACGTGAAAGAAAATCTAAAAATTGAAGAAGTTTGCAAGAACGGGGTGGTTGTTAGAAACAAGGATGATAGCTCAAATTTCCCCCAAGTCTCCGAATTGTGAATTGCAATTTCTACAATAAAGGATTGGTCATAATCATTATTAAAAAATTAATAATAAATAAATAAAGTGAAAATCCAAAATCAACCTACCCCCAAAGAAGAAGAGATGATGGTGGAGGATGTATTTAAATTGGAAAAATTCTAATTGTCGAGGGAAATGGCGAGGAAAACAGCGAAGGACCCCACAGGGTTGGGGGGAGCCGTCCATCCCCCTGGATGCGCGCTTAAAACCCAGGGATGCGTGCATTGAAAAGTCAAGCGCGCATCCCGGGGGAGATGGACGACTCTCCCCCCTCCCCCCTGTGGGGTCCCTCGCTGGTTTCCTCGACACTTAGACGAGTTCTTTAAATTGATACAACTTGGCTAACTGGCAAGGAAACCAGCGAGAGAGGCCCCTCGCGATGCGTGCGTCCCATCCCTTGCACGTATCGTGAGGGGTCCTCCCTCCCTCCCTCGCTGGTTTCCTCGACAATTAGAATTGGGGAAATTGATAACGTGTTAACGCAGGCTTGGATAGGAGCAACCCCTCCGTGAAGCCCAAACTTGCAATTCATCTTCTCCATGTCAACATCTTTACCACACCCAACATCAGAACCATCAAAACCCACAATCTTTGGTTGGTCTGATAGCAGCATAATAGTCCCCATCGAATCCACCATCCATTCAAGATCTTTGAAATTATGGAAAGATCCTCTGTGTGAAAACCTTGTACTCCGTCGACAGAGCAATGACCCGTGTTGCCCAAATTGCAACAATATGTTTGGAGAATAAAATCCCCATATTCAATTTCATGGGTGTTATTTCCTTCACAGAATCAGACTATCCCACCACCAAATTCTCACTTAAGTGATTTTGCTACTATTAACAACCACGTGAAAAACTATGTAGTGCCATAAATTTTTGAATATTCTGATTTTGATATTCACACTATTCGCCACCACATCACAACTCATGTACCACTGCAAAATATGTTTTGTGATCAAATTTAGGAGGGTTTTGAAACTCAACTCGAAAAGAATTGTCCACAAAAACATTAACATTTTAAAATGGATATCCTTTGATCTGGAGATTCATCTTTGACTTTATATTTTGTGGCACAATTTACATTTAATTGTTCGTGATAGGAGCAAACTCGAAGGCAAAATTCGAGGTCAAGTCTAAAAGTTGCATTTTCGGAGATTTCATCCTCAAAACTTGAGGACAAGCTTTTTAGCAGGGGAAATAAGGTAATATGTGTTATTTTTATCTTTATTATTGATTAATAATTGGGTCCGGCTAAGAACCAATTAGGAGTACGAGTCCAATTAGATTAGCTTTAGGATTTTATTTTGGTTAAATAGGCTTATTCTGAAGTTGTAATCAGTTTAGTTTGAGTTTTGAGAATTAATTGAAGCTATGAAACTTTATTTACCAAGTTTCGGTTATGTTTTGGTTTGTAAGCTTTTGTTCAACCTATCAGTATTAGAGACTATCAAATTTGTTACCTTTAGCTTAAGAAAACTGATATAAATATTTTCATTTTTATTTTATGTTTGTTTCTTTTTGGATGTCGTTATGAATTAAAGGTTGGAATCATCATCATCAAAGCCCATTCCCGATATTTTTAGGGTCGGCTATATGGATTTTGGTTCTCCAAGCTAGGGCTGAAAATCGAACCGACGGTTCGGTTTTTCACCTAAACCGTGAACCGAACCGACTTAGGTCGGTTTTAAAATTTTCAAACCGAAATCGAACCGACCATTAACAAAACCGATCCGAAACCGAACCGATTCTAATTTATGCAAACCGTAACCGAATCGAACCGATTAAAATCAAACCAAAACCGAAATAAAACCGAACCGACCGACTATTTTAAACATATTGTATTATTTATATATAAAATATATATTATTTATTATATATATTCGGTCGGTTCGGTTTGGTCGGTTAAAATCACATAGAAACCGAAAACCGAACCGACCACTTCGGTTTTGAATTTTTTAAAACCGAAACCGATCCGAACCGAATTTAAACCGAACCGATTGGTTCGGTTTAGATCGGTTCTGTCGGTTTAATCGGTTTGATCGGTTTTTTGTTCAGCCCTACTCCAAGCAATGCGGTCTTCCCACATATCCTCGCCTAATCCAAGCTCAATGATATCTTCATTCACCGCCTTCATCCAAGTTTTCAACGGTTGTCCCCTCCATCTACACCCTCCATTAACTTGCCAATCTAGACATTTTCTAATTGGCGTCGTGCTTGGTCTCCTCCGCATGGCAATCCAAGAACAAATATATGTTACTCAAATTCATTCCATCTACATATTACACAAAATATGTTGATGTATTTTTAGGTGTTTTTGTTACAATACAAACAATTTGTCTTAATTCACACAAAAATTGAGTAGTTATTGTTAGTAAATGTTTGCGAGTTTAATCCCTCCTCCCCGTCATTGATAATAGGGGAGGGTCGGCTAACCCCAATGCTCTACCAAAATTTTTTATTTTTTATTTATGAAGACATGCATCACCTTAATTGGCAACCTTGGAAAAAAAATGGCTTTACTAGTTAGAGCACAATCTAAAACGTCCATTGTTAGCACCTTAATTGGCTTAGTTTTGAAGACAAATTGTAAACATACCCAAGCCCTCATCCATAACAAAACTTCCACCACCATATAAATTGAATATGAAGATTTACAAGGACCTTGGAAAACTCTCTTATTTCTCAGTTTATTTTCTCCGCTAATAATAAATATCTATGTTATTAATCAGCTAGGTAAACATTATTCATAAGAAATTGGATATAAATAATGGCTAAGATTGAGAAAAATGTTGAAGGTTGAGATTCATTTTCTATAATTGCCTTATTTATAAATATAAAACATATAGAAGGGTAAAAAATGGTGACATGTGCATTTTACGTCATAAGGCACATCCTAACAAATGCTTACATTTTTAAAATGTCTTTTTGAAAAAAAAATTTGTCAAATGCATTTCACGTCATAAGGCACATCCAAACAAAATCCTCGAAGTCCATACTTAAGGAGAACTTCCTCCTTTAGTTTGAAAATATGTCTTTAATCAATTACAATTTTGACTGATTTCTGACTCATTTATTACGACCGATTTATATAGTGCCAACAACACGGGGAATCTACTAGTCTATCTGACAAATCAGCTAGGGTTTTGATTATTCATAAGAAATTGAAGATTCATTTTCTATAATGGCATGGTTTGTAAATAAGATGAATGTAGAAGGGAAACGAAAATGAACAAAAAGATTTACAAATTTTTTTTTGGAATGTACATGTGGTGGAGAGAGAAAATTTATGTTTTTCATTTGTTCAAAACAAAAATTATGATAATTATCCACTTAGTTATCGAATTTTTGAAAACTTGGTATCGTTTAATGCAATTTTGAAAATCTTTCCAATAAAACCACTAATCAATACAAACACTCAAAACTTTCAAATATGCATTTCACGTCGTATGTATTATTTTTTTAAAACATGTCTAATGCATTTTACTTTGTAAGTAATTTTTAATATTTATCAAATAATGATACAAACATCTTAAGACACATTCAGGCAAAGACCACAATTTCATATTTTAGAAAATTAAAGTTCAATAAAAACTCACTGCAACGATTTTAAAATGACTTTTTTCAATTATTTAAATTAATCGAAATTGAACAAATGCCATGACCCACTTTCTATAGTGTCAATGACATATAACATATTAGTCTATCTTACAAATCAACTAGGTGTTTCATTATTTATAAGAAATGAGATAAATGATGGCTAGGATTAAAAGTTGGGAAATATGTTGAAGGTTGGGATTCATTTCCTCTAATGGCATGTTTGTAAACATAAAACATGTAGAAAGGCAAAGAAAAAAAAATGTGGAAAATAGTTGGTGGAATGTACATGTGGTGGTGAAAGAAGATTTTGAATTTTTTTCTCAAAATAAAAATTGTCATAACTACTTACTTGATTGTCGAATTTTAATAAACTTTATATCGCTGGAATGCATTTTTTAATATCTTTCTAATGAAATCAATGATCAACACATTCGCTAAAAATTTAAAAATGTATAATTTATTATTAAAACGTATAATGCATTTCACGTCGTTAGTATTTTTCAATATTTTATTCAAAGAAAATGAGATGGATCGATCATACAAGGAAAAAGAAGAAGAAATGAGACAGACATCTTAATGCACATTCAAACAAAAACCTTGAACTTCATGTTTTGACGAATTCAAATTGGGGGAGAACTCACTCTTGCTGTTTGAAATGTTTTTCCCCATTTGATTCAATCTTTGATTGAGTTTAACCCTAGAGTTTATAGTATATATTTTTACCTTAGAATAGGCTAGCACTTCAAAACTGATTGAGGGCGAAGGTGTGGATGGTGGAGGGGGTGTTTGGTACATGATATATAGCAAAAACAAATATATCTGGAATGCCAACGGCACGGGGAATACCATAGTCTATCTTACAAATCAGCTAGCAGTTTTACTAATCATAAGGATTTTGAGATAAAAGATGGTTAGGATTGAGAGTTGAGGAAGATGTTGAGGGTTTAGATTCATTTTCTATAATGGTGCAAAAGAAAAGGAACATAAAACTTAAAATGAGTGGAATGTACATGTGGCAAAGAAAGTTTTTGTATTTTTTTTTCTAAAAAAAAAAATTATCATAACTATCTAGTTAGTTGTCAAATTTTATGTAAACTTGATTTCGTTGAAATGCATTTTTGAAGATCTTTCCAACAAAACCAATAATCAATACAAACACTTCAAATTTTAAACTATGCATTCATACCATATGCATTTAAAAAAAAATCTAATACATTTCACACAGTGAGTATTTTCAAAGGAATGAGATAGGTTTATCAATGCATATTCAACAAACTCGAACTCCACTTTTAATTTGATAAATACTTTTTCTTATCAATTTTGACCCTAATATTACGACGCACTTTATATAGTGCCAACGACACAGGTAATACACTAGTATATGAGTAAAAAAATCGAGGATTAGGGCAGCAACTAAACAGTGTTACCCCTTCCCCAAAGGGTACATCAAAACCACACATACAATGGAGTCTCTTATTTACATTCATCGGATCACTACAACTGATGATACTAACACCATTTTGCCAACTAGCAAAACTTTGGACTTAATAATTTTTGCTAGATTTTGATAGTCTCCTTTGACATATACTCCAGCCTTGGCAATGACTTCTTGACACCGCCAGTTTTGCTAAAGGACATCACTATTTGTTTTTTGGATTTGCTGAAGAACGCCACCAATATAAACCTCGCTTTCACCATTATTCCTCTTATCTTCCTCTTTTCTCCTTTCTTCCCTCTCAGGAACAACAACCAACACCACCCCACACCGCATCGCCTCCAACCGCCTACCCCACCACCACCTTTCCTTTCTTCACCTTCTTCTTTGTTGTTATTCTTCTTCTTTTTCTCCTCTATTTCTTCCCTGTTCTTTTCTATTCTTCTCCACTGGCGGCGGCACCACCCCGCCCCTGCCTTCTTCTCTTCCTCTTTTTTTTTTCTCTTATTCCCTTCTCCTTGATCTGTTTTTTCTTTTCTGCCCTCAAGTAGCATGAATCTGCATATATAATATAATAAGGAGGCGAGAACAGGGTGGTGTCATAGGCGATAGAAAAGAAAAGAAGATGAAGATAAGAGAATAAGAAGAAGAAGAAGAAGAAGAAAAAAGAAAGAAAGACGGAAGAAGATGAGAGGAGAGGTATGACCGGACGGTGCGGTGGTGGTGGGGCGATGAGGTGGACTAGTGTTGTTCCCTGAGAGAGAAGAGATGTCGTGGTGGTTTTTTTGTTTATATTGGTTGGGTCCTTTAGTAGGTGGTGGTGTGCTTTAGAAAGTAGGGGGTGGGGGTATCATTCATCAAAAATTGGTAGTGTCAAAAAATCATTGCTTCAGGCTTACTAGACGAAAACCATACCTTCTTTCAGCCTTTAAGAACACATTTGATCAATAGTTGTTCCATCACTAACATGTCCTGATAAACATGGGATTTTTTTCAGTCAAGAGTGCAACACGGGCTTTCAGCGCAAACCAAATGGAAGGTTTCACCTCTGGTATGGTGATTAGACATTCAAGGGATAAGTTTTTCAAAGAACTTTGAAAAATTAAAGCATCCACCAATGCTCTCTTCTTTCTTTGGAAGATTAGTCAAAACATTCTCCCTACATGTCTACCCTGGCTAGGTTTCACACGCATATCGATGATTGATGCATCTTTTGCCAGAAGCATAAAGAGGATGTCACTCACCTCTTCTTTCTTTGTCCAGTCATCAATCATTTCTGGCTTCTCTTCCTGCTTCTCATTGATTGGCACAATACAAACCTCAATCCCCTATCCATATCCGAATTTTTTAAATTCATATGAACACAGCCAGAGCCCACCCTAAAGATAAGAATGAGATGTTATCTCAATTTGTGGCTATTCTATTTACTATCTAGCACATCTGAAATAAACATATTCTCAACAAAGTAAAAATCTCCACTCAACTATTCCTTGCCTCCTTCTACCAAACCTGGACTTCCTAGCACCGACATTAGTTCACTAATAGTACTTTTCACCCCCAACCAAACTGATACCAACCTAGGGAAACTCTCCATCAATATCATTTCCATTCCCCAAATCCTTGAAACAACTAAAACAAACACTCAAATTGCCTCCCACCCCTCCACGACCCACATTGAGAACTCACAAGCTCCCCGCTTTGATACTAGGAACTACCGCATTGCGACCATCCAAGCCCAACTACAGGCGCTAGGGAACACATAATCAATCTCCAACATAACCAGACTTGACCATTCCCCCTTGTTTTAGACCCGAATATAGTTTTCGTCAATTTTGGTACTTGTTTCTTTACCTTCTATAAATAAGGAGTGTTAGGAGTGTACGTGATTGATTTGCATGGTAATATACTTGCCACCGTAGCATGCCTGATAGTGGGCATGGTCCTTGATAGCATTATGGTCGAATTTTATGCGACTGAAGCTGCACTTCTTCTCATCAAGGCTTAGCAATGGAGGACATGTTTCATTTTTTGAGATTCGCCTAATCTTGTCAAGTTGCTCCATGATGATGATGCTCAACCCACTTTGCGATGGAATGGGTCTGGCATCCAATTATTAACAATCAGATGCTTGTTCCTTTTGTCTTCATCATGGCACTGTAATTATATTAATAGAGACCTCAATATGGAGGCCCATAACTTAGCTGCAGGCGCAGGGCGACCTGATTGTAACCGCAGTTAAGTGTTATATATACCTATGGTTTTAACAAAAAAAAAATACAACTCGTTGCTATTGACATATCAAACAACAAAACATTATTATTAAGAACTTGCTAAATAACACCACTACTTCTCCTGGTGGACACCACCATCACCTTGTTTTTCTTTGATTTATTGAAGGACGCCACCAGTATATAATAAAAAAAATGGTTTTTTTTTTCTCCCAAATCCAGCGAGTCTTTTCCCAATGGCATGAACTGACCCCTCTCCCACCATCTTCTCCTCCCAATCTCATGGGAATCAGGACCACCGGCCACCGTCTTCAGCCTCCATTTCCCTCTCTTACTCGTCTTCATCCTCTCTCTCCCCTCTCTACTGCTTTTTTTGCTCTCTCTCACAAGAAAACACGTCTTCCATGCTCTTTCATTTTCATCAAAGTTGTCTTCCATTATTGGTCTTCCTCCTCCCTCCCAACACCGACTTCTCTCATTATCTTCTACTTCTTGTTATCGTGTCTCTCTGTTCATCTTCCTTAGTTAGGGTTTTGGTGAAGTTTGTATACAGAAATTGATGAGTTCAGTGAAAGTGAGGTTGGTAGGCTTCAAGATGATAATGCTGCAGTTGAGAGTCAACATTGCAATTCATTTATAGGTGTCAATAAAGAAGATGAGCATTTTCAAGACGAAGAACAACTCACCCCACTCGTTACACTCTCAACTTGAAATGAGCTTGCATGGGTATTTTTATTTTTGTTATCATTATCGTGATATCATGTGTAATTTCTTTTTTGGTTCATTTGATGCAACTTTGTTATTTTTAGGGTTAGTTGTTAATATTTGAACCCTAATATTTGCTTATTTGTAGGGTTAGTTTGATCGTTGTTGTTGTTGTTGTTGATTGTTGTTTTTCTGTGCACAGAATTCCATCAAGCAGGGTTTTTATAGGATCCCAGAACCCATAAAGATGCTGCAAGCTGGGTTTGAACCCATGACCTAGTGGTACCATCCGCCAAACTCTAACCGTTGAGCTGTCATGCCATTGGCTTATTAGTGTTCCTAACTTCAGTATGCATTACTTTTTTTTGTAGGTATTCACATCAAAGTCATCCTTAGTATCTTGGTGTCAAGGTATTGGTAGGGAGAATAATTTTATTCTGATTATCACAAAGTTGAAACCTGCTGATAGTAGACACAAAGGAAGGTTCCACTTGGGATGTGAGAGGGGAGGATGAAAATGTTCAAAAGTAAAAAGTGGAGGTTGATCGGTTTAAAAGTTCAAAGAAGTGTTGGTGCCTATCTTGTTGAGAGGGGTGCCACTTGGTAATATCATTGGAAGCTATAAGTGACATGTGGAACCCACAATCATCCATGATCAAAATCTCTTCTTGGCCATTTCTTTGCTAGGAAACTGAATGAAGATGAGATGACTTATTTGCAAAACATGTCCACATCTGGTGTAGCCCCTCGGTACATATTGTTTGGTTTGAAATAGATGTTCCCAAACAACATGTCATATTTGAAAACTGTTTACAATGCCATCCAGTACCAAAAGATAGTCCAACTTAAAAGCATGATAGCTTTGCAGGCCACAATGTACTTGTTGAGCGAGAATGGTTACATTGAGTGGCAAACAGTAGATGAACAAAACACAGTCACAAATACTTTCTGGTGTCATCCCGAGTCAATTCTACTAGCCAAGTGATTCCCAACGGTGATGCTTATGGATTGTACCTACAAAACCAATCACTATAGGATGTCGCTATTTGAGGTTGTAGGTGTGACGTTAACCGACATGACTTTCAATGTTGGTTGTTGCTTTATGTCATCTGAAACTGAACAGTCATACAGCTGGTCTTTAGAAAAGCTACTGAGAATGTTTGAGCTAGACAACTTGCCAGAGATGTCTGTCACAGACAGAGAGCTTGGGTTGATAAAAGCCATTGAGCGAATCTTCCCACAAGCAAGGAGGTTATTGTACCGGTGGCACATAAATACAAATGTGGAAAAGAATTGCCAAAAAGAATTTGAGGATAATGAAGGATGGCAGGAGTTTATTGAATCTTTTTCGAACTTGTATAAATCACTACAAATAAAGAATAAGACAAGGGAATTATAGAGTTCGAGAGAATATGGGCATCACATCCCAAGTGTTTGGAGTATCTGCGAACTGTTTGGTGTACGCATAAGGAGTTCTTTGTAAATTCATGGACCGGCAATTTCATGCATTTTGGTCAATAGACAACCAGTCGCATTGAAGGCACATTCTAGGTTGAAGAAGGTGTTGGAGAATTCCCAAGGGACCTTTTATAATGTATGGACAAAAGTGCATGACATGATCCAAGGGCAACTTGTAGGATTGAAGCATCATTCCAAAAAAGTCTTACGAAGGTGAAGAAATAGCACATTGTTCCACTATTTGGAGAACTTCATGTGTTAGTGTCTCATAAGGCTCTTGACTTGATGTTATCTGAAATTGGTAAGTCCGATGCTGAATTTGTGGGCACCAACCCAATGAAGTGTCGATGTGTGCTGAGAATCACTCACAGGTTGCCTTGTGCTCATGAAATGGCCCAATATTTTACTCCCAATGGTCAACTTCCATTGTCTATGTTACACAAGCAATGGATGCAACTTGGCAAAACACCTATTCGTGCAAGTGCGAAAGTGATTATAGATCCAGTGGTAGACGCCGTCAAGCAAAAGTTCTTAAAATCCACTCCTGATTAGCAATTGGTATTGAAGAGAAACTGCTAGATTTGAACTGCCCTGATTCATATGTCATGGTTGAACCAACTGAACCTGTAAAGGGCAAGGGGAGACCCAAAAAGGGACCCTTCTGGTTATGAGTACGCGAAGACACCATGTGAGATTAGAAGTCAAGCTAGTGTTTCTAAGCAAAAAGATAAGGCCACGAAGTGGAAATAAAAATATATTAAGCAAATTCCTCCGTGGATTCGGGATTATATTGAGGATATTAAGAATGCATGCCCCGATGGCAATTGTGGATTCAGATGCATAGGCAACTTCTTAGATTACGATGAGAACATTGGTTGGAGGTAAGTGAGACATGAACTACTATTGGAGCTTGAAGGTAACCATGACGTTTGTGTTTGAATGTGGAATGACAGAGGGGTGAAGTTTGTGAAAGATGCTCTGATAATTCCCAAAGACACTGTACGCATTCCCGATGACAAATGGTTGATTGAACTGGATATGTTGGAGTTGGCGGCCAACCGTTTTAGTTGTGCCATTGTGTGTTATGGGAATCAGAGCAATACATGTTTTTCATATTTTTCACGGCCGTCAAACTTGAACAATGTATGTATATGTTTCAGGGCACACCTTCCACAAAGTAAACACTTCGTCTTGCTTCACATGACACCAACACCACCATTGCTACCGATAGTACCGATTTGGCCTTCACGCATGTTCCCAGAAGCAGATTCATGAAATACTTCGTTCGAAACCCAACTGCAGATAGGTGACGTGATGGTTAACAAATACAATGCATCAAAAGCAAAGAATAAGTTAGAAGTGGTTGTTATACTTGATGATTGAAACACATTTTGTAACTTTTTATACATTTGTAAATGACATTTTGTATACATACGATGATCAAATTGTAACATAAGTCAACTTTTTTTATAATCTTGACTTGTATCTTTTTTACCATTAAATATTAACAAATTGTATTTTACATTTCATGAAGATTTGTGTTGGTTTTGTATTTTATGGATGGATGAGTAGTTTTTTGGATGTTTTATATCATGGTAATGGGTAAAAGTAACAAAATAGTAACATAAACATGAGCAAAATATTCAGATTGTAAAAATTTAGAATGCAAAATGGACTAAATTCCAAAATCTGAAATTTCTACTATCAAAAAAATTTCAGACACTAAACGCACGAGCCGCTGCAAATCGATTCAACAATACCACATCGACCATTGTGATTATAGGAGACCACATCGCAGCGGCTCTTGCAATTGAGTCCTGAAAATTTTCCAACATGGATTGACATCCAACTTACCGGTTATAGCAATGAACATAAACAGGTTTGCAGCGGTTAATGCACACAAAGCTAACAAACTTGCGGCAACCGCTGTGTTTGGAAATAGTCTATGTCCAAATGTTGGATTTTTTGAATTCAAAGTTTTTTTTTCAATTGCTATGGATTTGATACAGATTGGCATATTTGATTTATTGTTAAACCAAACTTTTGAATACCCAAACTTGAGAAGGTCAAAAGTGGGGTTTAGCAATAAATCAAATATGCCAATATAGTATCAAACCCATAGGAATTGAAAAGAAAACTTCAAATTCAAAAAATCAAAAATTTGGACAAAGTCTAGATCTCTGTCCAAACGTGGCATCTGCCGCGAGGAGTGTCATTACTCTCGCCGTGGTTGCTGCGTTAGGACATAAATCAAACTCTAGATCTCTATCCAAATACAGCTGCTGCAACAAAGAACTCTATTACACTCGCAAAGGCTACTGCGTTAGGATAGAAATCATACTCTGTCCATTTTTTCATTTTTTTTGTATTTTCATTTTTTTTTTCATTTTTTCAATTCTTATGGGTTTGATACACTACTGACATATTTGATTTATTACAAAACTCTATTTTTGAACACCCCAACTTGAAAAGATAAAAAATGGAGCTAGCAATAAATCAAATATGTTAAGAGTATACCAAACCCATAGGAGTTCAAAAAAATGAAAAACAAATTTCAAATACAAAAAAATAAAAATAAAAATAAAAATGGACAGTCTAATTTCTGTCCAAACGCAACGCTTGGTGCGAGCTAGCTTATTACAATCGCAATAATTGCTACGAGGAAATTTATTCCCCTAGAGTTGGTCGTTGCGTTTGGACAGAAATCCAGACTTTGTCTAGATTTTGGATTTTTTTAATATGAACTTTTATTTTCATTTGTTTCAATTCGTATCAGTTTGATACACTATTGTCACATTTGATTTATTGCAAAATTAAATTTTTGAACACCCCAACTTGAGAAGGTAAAAAATGGGGTTTAATAATAAATCAAATATACCAATAGTATATCAAACCCATAGGAATTGAAAAAAATGTTCATATACAAAAAATCCTAAATTTGGATAGAGTTTGATTTTTGTCCAAACACAGCATTCAATGCGAAAGTAGAGGCATGGTTCGCGTTGACCGTTGCGATTACGTTTCTATTCATCCCATCAACCGCTGTATTTGGTGTTATTTTCTGTGACATTAGTTTTCAGGACCCAAACGCAGCAGTCACTGCGATTTTGTGTGTGACATTCGCAACAGCTCTTGTGTTTGCAGAAAAAAAATGGCAGATTTTGTGTTTTAGGTCGCTTTGTGTCAAAATTTTCATGGCTTTTGATAAAATTTGTTACTTTTACTTGGACTACAGTTAACATTAGAACCATTACTGAGATACACATAAATATTTATGTGAATCATAATTGTGAAATCATATATTAATAACATAAATATATAGTCATTACAACAAACAATTGTGTCTGAAAATTATTTCTGAAATCACTAACTACACAATACAAGATAGAAAATTGTATCATAAAATTATACATCAATTTCTCTAATTATACATCAATTTCTCTTACTCTTTTTTCGAGGTTCTTTTTTGGGCATATTCTTTTCATGCCTCTTCTTGGTTCTGCCCTCAACGCCACAACCAACAAGAACTCCACTATATTCATCACCCCTTCCTCTACCACCACCATCACCCCTTCCTATACCAGCACCACCACCACCACCTCTTCCTCTACCACCACCACCACAATCAACCCTTCCTCTACCACCACCAGCAACACCACCCCTTCCCCTACCATCACCTACAGCACCACCACCATCACTAGTTTGGCTAGGCTGTTTTTATTCCTTATTATCTTTTAAGGAGGAGAAAATCCGCGTAGACATTTGTCTTAGCAACTCACCTATTCTATTGAGCACAACCTTATCCACATTCCCTCCTTCATTAGAAACGTCCACCAACTGAAGAGCATCATCAACCAACTTGTTCTGCAAGGAAAACATTAATCTTATTAAAAAAAAAAAAGCAAATAAATTATATATTTCAAATGTGAGCAAATTTGTTAAACTATATATCAATTACCCGATTGTGAGATATGAACAATTGATTTCTTCAGGGTTGTGTCCTCCTAGTCTTTGGTGGTTGGATGAACGGATGGCTAATCTCATGAAACCACTCCAAGTAGTCTTTGTTGCAATACCATACAAGCTTCACTGGCGGTCCTTGGTTTTCAATTGATAGGAGATGATTATGCCAAGTTGCAGCAAATAAAGACAGTATCTTGTGTTTCACCGAGTAGTTGTGGCCAGATCGGCCTCTATTCTTCATTTTGGCTTGAATGGGTGGACTTGGAATAACATGTACCCTTCCCATCTGTCGGTGGGCATATCAAGCAGCCTTGGAACCATATAATGCTGTGAAGTGGAGTTATTCGCTTGGATTCCGCATAAGGGCATCAAATACCCTGACAATACAAACATGAACTTCTTAAATTTACTGAGATGAAACATGAACTTAAATGACTAACTTTTACATCTTCAGGAGACATGTCATCAATATTCTACCTAAGAGTCAAAATTTCTAAACTCACGATCCCGCTAAGTTGGGGGCAAACCCACTTAGCCATGGTGGGGAGGTGATCCTTCCATGAGTCTCGAGTCACACCCAAAGGCTAAAGTGATCGTATATCCGACACTACAAAATAATTAAACATATCAATATAAATAATCAATATCTTAAACACTAAAAAGATAATTTACTGAACAATTAACACGAAATTGTACCTTCAAAAGCGGCAAATATCCATATATTTGTTTGGTACCCGCTCTGCTAGCACAACCAAGTTGACGATACAAGAATGCCAAAGTACCAACTCCCCATGCGTACTTCTCAATATCATCCACATTCGTCAGCAACTTCAAATATCCGGTGCACACCTTGGTTCCAGTCTTATCAGCAAAGATCGTCATGCCCAAAATAAATAACAAGTAACCCCGTGCAACTTGTTGTTTCTTTTAAAGAGAATCACTAGTGCTCACTTTCCCACAACAATTATCCTTAATAAATTTCATCTCCACAAAACTCTGATACTTCTGGACATGCTTTTGTGTTTCACTTTTTTGAATCCCCAAACCATTAACCAAAAGTTGAACACACTCATCTGGCTTCATTTGAGTTATCTTCACCATAACCGGCTTACCAACAATCAGCAAATGAGTGACACGATAGACATCATCGATGGTGACGGTCATTTCTCCAAAAAGGATGTGAAAAGTGTTGGTTTCAAGTTGCCAACGGTCGGAGACCACTCTTATAAACAATTGAAATAACTTCTTTCGGCTCCTTACTCCAATCCATAAAATTCTTGTACTAATGTCGATATCTCAACTCCCCTTGCTCCTACACAATAAGAAAAACTAGTCAGTGTCCAAATAATGTAAAATCATTTTGTTTGTATACTAAAAATAACTTGAAAATATTATAATACCTCCTGACCAGACCAAATGGATTGAGCAACATGGCCATCATAATCCTCTAATATGGATGCATCACTAGGACCACAAGGATAAGAAACTTTGCCAAGTTTCGGATCTTCATCGAAACCAGGTTCTACAGAAATAACTAGATCTTCATCTAAATCACCCTGGGTTGTCGCATCCCCTTGAGCCTCCGCATCCCCCTGGCCCTGCTCACCTTCCTCATCCCTTTGATCATTCTCAGCCACCCCCCCCCCCCCCCGACCCTCCGCATCCCATCGTGTTTGCTCACCCTCCTCGTCCTTCTCATCCCTCTCACCGTTATCTGCTTCCTCAACGTCACGAACCACACTACGTTAAATTTGATATAGCAATAGAAGTGTTGCCGCTTCATCCACAACAATCAAATCACTCCCCATTGCGCCTTTTTTCCTCTTCATCTCCGTTTCTTTCTCCCTTCGTTGTTGGATATTTTTTCCTCTTCCATAATAGATTTTTTTTATGGCTATGGACTTTCTGAAAGACTCCATCATTGGTTTTCTTTCAGTTGGATGATTCCCACCATCACCATCACCCCCACTTACACTACCGCCAATGTCACCACCAACATTACCACCAACCTCCTCCACAACATCTTTGTTTGTCTTTGCCATACTAAACATTTAAAATAAATATGAAACAATTAAAACAAAACAATCGAACACAATGAAAGGAAGAGAGGTTCACCTGAATTCGTTTGGGTTTGGTTGAACAATCGAACAAAACGAATATCGCACACTAAATTGACACCGAGTCGAACCAACTAAGCCCTACAACCGCACACAAACGCACTAATTCAACACCAACAGACCCCAAATCGCACAAAAATCTCCAACCTTTCAATCGCACACCAACGGTAAAGGGAAAAAGCAGAGAGTAGAGCAAGAGAGTGGGGAGAGAATGATGGCGAGAAGAGTTTCTTAGAATTTCAAACATTGGGAGAGGGAGAGACCGTGTGGGAGAGAAAAGGGAAATTTTTTTAAGGGTTTTTATAGGTGGTGTCCTTCAGCAGGTGGTGGTATCCATCAGAAAAGTGGTGGAGTCATTTAGAAAGTAGGGTGTTGGTAGTGTCCATCAAGAGAAGTGGTGGTGTTATTTAGTAAGGGCATGTTATTATTATCATCTATGGCCGATGTGTAACACATATTTGGTGTTTGGATCTGCATTACTAAACTCAATTCATATCCATTCCTTTAAAAAAGAGTAAGGCATCAATGAAGATTGTTGTTCAAGATGTGGATATAGTGCTGTTGAACTTTCAGAGTTTAAATCTGGTAGTAATTGTTCTTCCAATACCTCGGAAGTTATAGTCTTACATTGTGTATGGACCATTTCAAGGGTGCAAATTCTTGATCCAAACAAGCAACAACTGTGTAACAATGAATCCCATTTGAATGGGGAGCCAGATCACTAGATAGACAATCAGAGAACTCAACTTAGAAACCCACCAAATTACCATCCCACAACTTATCTGAGCAGAAATAGCTTTCAATTTCAACGAGGAAAGAAACACAGCAGCTTCATGGAGTCCCATTCATTAAAGCCGAAGCAAGAAATTTCAAGATGACTCAACAGAATGGAACTCATTTACGGCGCCATCTTTCTTTCAACAGAAGAACTCCCTCATCAAAATCCATCTTTAATTATATATAAAGTTGATTTTTTTTTATTGATGTTCATACAAACTTAATTGCATTGGTGTAGGTAATCCGTGCTCTTTATTTTTTTAATTCTAAACCGGGGATCAAGATTAATTAGAGCAGTCTCCCTTTTAGAAAAAAAAAAACAAAAAAAACAAAAAAAAAACACAAAAACAAAAACAAAAACAAAAACAAAAACAAAAAACAAAACAAAACAAAAAACAAAACAAAACAAAACAAAACAAACAAACAAACAAAAAAAAAAAAAAAAACCAAGACAGGCTATAGATCTTTGATACAATCACAGGTGATGTGAAAAGGCACTAAACCACTCAAGAAACTGTAAACTGAAAAGTAATTCGCAAGAAAGGGGAACATAACACACAATTTGAACTGGGTAAGGATAATTCCACTTGCCCAATTCCATGGTGATTTGAGTATTTCATTCGATGGACACTGACCTTTATGAGAAACTACTGCATACACTTATATATATAGGAGCTACGACGCTTGGAACAATTAAGTTTATGGGATGGGGCATGCTTCAATGTTCCAGATTTCCGTTGCATACTGAGCAATTGTGCGGTCACTGCTGAACTTACCACTACCAGCTGTGCTCAATATGGACATCTTCAACCATTTCTTCTTGTCCCTGTAATATGAAGCAAATACATTGCATCAAATCGTGAAATTGAAAGATTCAAAATCGTCATCTTCAGATAACTCCATATTCTAAAAAAAAAAAAAAAAGAGCCACTTTTGGTTAAGTTAGACAAGGCGACCATGATAGACACCTTCAATTGTCATGGGAGATCCCCAAGCATATGGATTACCAATGCTATAGATGAAACTTCAGACTTTTGCTGTCAGTAAAACATTAACAGAAAAAAGTCAGTGCCGAATTGCTTACTTGTAAGCTTCATCAACCTTAGCCTGAGCATCCATATAGCTTGGGAAGTCATAACCAACCAAGAAATAATCTCCCCGTCCATATCCAGAGTCTCCTTCCAATGAATCTAGGAGTGGGTTGTAGTCGTAAGTACCAAATGCACCACTTCTTATAAATTGCTTGGCCTCTTCAAATCGTGGATCTGGCTTGAACTGCAAGGTCAGCATCAAAGCATTCACAATTAGATCAACCAAAGAACTGTAATGTAGAGATGTACTACATTTAGCTGAAGCCTTCCATGGGCATTCCGTGAATTCTGATTTGAGATTTAGAAAGAACAAAAGAAACTTTGGCGTATTTACCTGTCCATTCTCTCTCTCCTTGCGCAGCCTTGGGACATCATCAGCTTCAGCGCCAAAAAGGAAAAAGTTATCCTTCCCGATTTCCTCTCTGATTTCCACATTAGCTCCATCCAGTGTCCCAATAATGAGGCAACCATTGAGTGCAAATTTCATGTTGCTTGTGCCACTTGCCTCCATACCCGCAGTGCTGATATGCTGTGATAGCTCACTTCCTGGAATAAGCATTTCTGCCACAGATACATTGTAATTTGGGACAAATACAACCTGAAATCCGGGTAAGCAACAAAAAGATCAGTTAGTTTGTGTCACTTTGCACATAACATAGATGCGAAAGAATGGAAATGTTCAATAAAAAGAAAAATGTTACATAAGAAAGGGTAATTATTTGTTGAATCAATAGTGAAGAGAAAACTACTGCTGAGAACAAATGTAAAGGTGAGAAAAGGATAAATTGATTAACTTATAGAAAAAGGGGATCTGAGTATCTGCACCTTCAAGTAGTTATTGACTTCAGGATCACTGTTGACAACAGCACCAACATCATACACCAATTTGACTATTCTTTTAGCATTTGTATATGTTGCGAATGCTTTTCCTCCAATCATGATTGTGCGTGGTGTTGACTTTTCCCTGTCAGCTGGGCTCATTTCCTGACAAGATCAGTTTCAAAATAGCATTCTCATTATAGCCATCAATAATACTAGTGACAAATGAAACCGATATTCTGAAATCTTAGGGGAAACTACTCTTGTCATTTGTAAAATAAAGAATACAACGTCCATTCTCATTTTTGCAAAAATAATATCTGAACTTGCTGGCGTTGCTCACAAGTCAAGAGTGTGAAGAAAAATGTAGAATATATAAGAGTGTTTGAGCCAAATCATACAAAATCAGGAACCATAATTTTACTGAACCTATCAAACAACTCACATCATGTTGTCTATTTCATCATGGCCCTTCCTAGAATTGAATGATCTATTTTGATCAATTATCGTGTTTACAAAATGTCAACACCGACAATAAAATTTTCAAATGTTAAAAATTTCCAGTTCTCAAGAATATTGAAATTAGATTACTGCATATTCAGCTCAACTAGACCTTGAAATCATTTCTTACCTTCAGTTTCTTGTATCTATAAATGGCTCCCAGAATATTCAGCAACTGTCTCTTATATTCGTGGATACGCTTGACTTGTATGTCAAAGAGGCTATTGGGGTCAATGCTCAAACCAGTCACTTGTAGTATATAGGCTGCTAGGCGTTTTTTGTTGGCCATCTTTGCTGCTGCCCACTGAGCTTGCAACTCCGCATTGTCAGCAAACTGTTGAAATGGGGATTAGTGACTACTTGATGTACATTCATAGAAAAAATAAATTTGCTAATGCTTTATATAGAGAATATCTAAGTATATACTTCACGAAGCTTAGTGAGGAGGTCAAGGTTAGTAATCCATTCATCAGTTTTGAGCCATTTGGTAATAATGTCACTGAGCTCAGGACTGCAAAACTTGAGCCATCGACGAGGAGTGATGCCGTTAGTCTTATTCTGGAACTTGGTGGGCCATACAGAGACGTAATCTGCAAACAGCTCTGCTTTCAAGATGTCACTGTGTAGTTGGGCTACACCATTTACCTATATCAATGTGAGACAATCGTCTAACTCAGTATTGTCAGAAGCAATACAGGAGCTATAAAGAAAAATGGCTGAGGAAAAAATACATAGCCAGTGAGAAGTTCACGACAACTATTATACTTATTATTATTAATATTGTAGTGCAACATAGCCAGTGAGAACTTCACGACAACTATTATACTTATTATTAATATTGTAGTGCAACCACATTTTTATAGCATTGCCATTCTAATTTAAGCATAAAACTCCTTTGTAGTTTCAATCAACAAGTACTCAACATACTAGTTACGGGGATGGGGAAAATAATCAATTAACATCTTACCGTGTGTGCAGAAACCACACATAGATTCGCCATGCGTACAACTGGCTTCTGAGGATTAGAACTATCCAAGATTCGCAAGCTGGGGATCTTACTCTCAAGATCAGTTCGAGTGGAACTTATCATAGTAATAAACTGCAAGAAAGTTTTTGGATTCTGAATAGCTCTTCAAAGAGCAAATATATCAAAATCTAAGTGAAGAGCAAGCGAAAATACTCGTTTGTCAATTTCTTCTATGATTTCCATATGGCGAGGGAGAAGCTTTCTCATAACAATTTGTGACCACTTTTCAAGTGCTTCAGGAAGAACAGTGTGATTGGTATAAGCAATTGTCCTGTTTCATACAAACAAAAGGTCATATTCATAGACCACAATTTCAAGCAATTATATCGACTGTCGTTAATATGTTAAAGAGCAGTCTGAAATAGAGATAGTGATACCATCTGCTTGGTTAGTCAGAAGTTACAACAAGTAAGGAAGAACAAATTGATGCACCTTGATGTTATATCCCAAGCTTCATCCCACCCAAGTCCTTCGTCATCCATTAGTAGTCGCATCAATTCTGGAATTGCAAGAGTAGGATGTGTGTCATTAAGTTGTACGGCCACCTTGCTGGGAAAGTCGGACCACTTCCTGGAGCCTTTCCTCTCCTTAAATCTATGAATCATGTCCTGAAAATAATCTAAGGTAAGTGACAAATTGTGTGATCTAAATTGCATAAGAAGCTTTGCTATTATGCCTATAATAGCACTCATAACTCCATGTATTTAGCTTATGGACAATTCCATGCAAAGGTCCAACACATACCCCATGCCAACATAAGGTCTCATTTGCCTTGGCCTTAATTATCTAAGCACCAGTATCAACTGACTTGTGACGAGTACAATAGAATTGCAACATTTGTCGTCACAAGTTGTAATTGTTGATGCCTTACCTCAATAAGTTGGTTCACGTAAAATTTTATTATACTTGAGGCAGGAGCTGTTAATGGGGCATGTTTGCACTGTTCTGGGTCACATAGTTAATGGGGCATGTTTGCACTGTTCTGGGTCACATAGTTAGGCCTATGTTTGCAATCTAACGTCTGTGGCCCAACCTAAAAGTTGGTTCATACCTCACCTGAAGCTAGTTCATCCAGTGGAATTTCTGGATTATGTATACATTCACATATTACACTGACTGTAACGACATTATTAATCACAAACTTTCACACTTAATAATTTTTTTTTTTTTTTGAAAGGCAAGTAGGGTTTTTATAGGATCCCAGAACCCACTAAAGATGCCGCAAGCTGAGTTTGAACCCATGACCTAGTGGTACCATCCGCCAATGGCATGACAGCTCAACGGTTAGAGCTTGGCGGATGGTACCACTAGGTCATGGGTTCAAACCCAGCTTGCGGCATCTTTAGTGGGTTCTGGGATCCTATAAAAACCCTGCTTGCCTTTCAAAAAAAAAAAAAGTTTCACACTTAATAATTACCTTCTCTCTACAGTGAATTTGATTATATTCTTTCTAATAAATTCTAGCTTTTGCAGTTCAATTGTTTGGAAATTAGGAATAGAGTGTTATGAGCTGAGAGTATAGTTTGAGCATCCGAAATTCATAGAGTAGGTTATGGAGGATGTACCTGAAGCGAGGCACTGCAAAGGAAAAATTGTTGCTTTAGCCGCAGAAGCTTTCCATCTTCAGTAGCATCACCAGGATACAGGACTGCACATATCTGCAACAGCACAAATTGATGAATATCCATTGGGGAATCAAATGGCATACACACAAATAAATGCAATCAAATGCGGAAACGATGCTACATTCATTTCGCTGAGAAGCAAATAAGTTGTTCAACACTTGAATTAGCCTAAAAAACTCATCATTACTATGTAATCGTCAAAATCAGAAAGAAGTAACTGAATTGCCTTAAGCATTACTACTAGTTCTTATTAGACCATTTTTTAACTTTTACGTGACAAAAAAAAAAAAATTATTTCACACTAATCAGAAGGAGGCAGATGGCTTGTTTTCCACCAGATAACAAACCTGCTGAGCTCTTGAATGAAGCTGAGCAGCAGCTTCATATTGTCCATCATTGAACTGAAATAAGTCAAAATCCTGAGTGCCAGCTTTTGCTTCCCAAAGACGAAGACTTATGGTGTTCTTGGTCTTGTATCCTGGAATAGGCACATCATAAGCCAGTGCTTGAAGAACCTCTCCCCCAACCCATTTTCGACTGTGACAAAAAGTAAAAGTAAAAATAAAAATAAAGAATAGTGTTAAGGTTCTGACACTTGACGAGTTTGACTGACATTAAGAAAAATAGAGCAATAACATGGATCCAAGATAACATACAAATCTAGGAGTATCTTTCTAGTTCATTAGTAAAAAAAAAAATAGTCAATTACGCAACATGAAAGAAATTAACACTCACGATCCTGAGGGATTGACCTCAACTTGACCAAAGAATCTGACTGGGAATACGACATCATGCCTGACAACTTCCCAGGGGCTGAATTTCTGCACCATACAAATTCCTGATTACCAATTGAAGTCACAAAAAGACAAGGAAGAACATTCAATGGTTCCAGAAGCTTCAGCTAAACAAAACCTCTAGCCAGTCTTCAGCAATTTCTTCTTGTCCCTCCTTGGCGACTTTTTGCTTAAAAAGTCCATATCTGTACCGCAAACCATAACCCCATGCAGGCAAGTTTAACGTTGCCATGGAATCAAGAAAACATGATGCTAACCTTCCCAACCCACCATTTCCTAGCGCTGCATCTTTCTCCTATAAGGCATTAACCATTATATTAATTTTGATCTGACACTTCAATTAGTTATGTTGATCTGACACTTCAATAGAAACAAATTATGTTTGTTCATAATTCCAGCACCAGGAAACAGATAAATAAAAGTACAAGTATTTGACAACATTACATGATGCAACACCTGGGCTTCTCCGCATCCAATTTAAACATAGATTTTCCCCAATTCAGCATGATTTCATTTGGAGAAAAGTTTCAATTTACGTGGTACATGGAATCAACATTAACTGCTAATGATAGAACTAAGGAGCAATAATTGAAAATAAACGAACAAAGGATTGCAAGAATCAAAATAAAGCTATGATAAAAGCTAAATGAAACAATAAAGAAATAACTATTATTTTATTTATCAACTAAATTACAATAACAACCCTTGCCTTATTTATAATATTCTTAACATATTTGGTAGATTAATTGACCTAACCCAAATTGGCTAATGATGCCCTAGCTACTGTTTTGAGGTCTTACTTAATAGAATGAATTATTCTTAATATTAATATTGCTAAACTAACTCATAATATTGCTTACATCAACCTTTCGAGGTTGAAGAAGCTTGTCCTTTTAAGCTTCAAGGGTACAAGATGTGCCTTCCACTACTAAGGAGATTAGCTCGCTTTCACCACAACTGGAGGTATCTAGCCTTTTTCATCAATTTCATTCATTGCAACATGAACTTCCATTTTGGACAATTACTTCGGACATGGTTAGATTGACCACAGCCAAAGCACTTAAGAGTGCCTTTAGGAGTGGGTTGCAGTGTGCAAGAAGTAAGTACGTGGTAGGGGCGCCAAAGTATTCTTCTTAGAGCGGTTTTGTAACTATAACTTTGTTTATGCTCGTTTAGCCATGTTTTCAACTGCCAAAAGTGTATCAAACTCTTCCAATGTTAAGACAACCCTAAGTCTTGCATCCAAACAGAAGGTTGTTTGTCGTTCTGATTCATTTTGCTTGGCACGCATACATAAAATGCGAAATTTTGTAGCATAGTCAATAACTGTGCACCCATTCTGGGTAACGCCCATCAACCGCCCAAAGAGATCATGCTTATAATCCATAGGGACAAAAGCAGACCGCATCATCTTGCGCACATCATCCCAAGTGTTTAAACTTGTAGTTGTTCGACGTACACATTCCTCCTGCCACCAAAGGTCAAAGGTTGGCAATATTCTTGAACTTGGTAGCCACTAATTGTACCGCCTTCGAACCTTGTATGTTCTTAAAATCAAGAATAGAGCAATACATAAAAGCATCACCCATGGCAATACCATCATAACAAGGCACATCGAGTTTAAACATGTATCATCCCGACACTCCATGACAGTTATCAACCTAGCCAACTGAGCATTATTAACATAATTACCTCCACCGAAGTTATGATCGCCTTAGTTACGAGGTCGAAAATGAGTACCAACTCTTGCAACCCCTCCACCTCAACCTAAAGGAGGTTGAAACCGTCCTTTGTCTTGCGCAGGCGGTCAAGGTAGATTAGGATCTCTCTGTTGGTCGTCTACCCATTATCTGTCCCTGGTCGTCTACCCATTGTCTTTCCCTGATTGTCTACCCATTGTCTGCCCATGTGGTAGCTCAGTCATATCTGCAATAGAAAATTGGTGGGAGACCGAAAGCGAAGGCACATTATTAAAAGATTCGACCTGAAGAGGGAAAAGGGTTATGTGAAGGAAAACTGAAGTAGGTAGGAAGTTGGTACTGTGGAAGGAAATTAGGGCTCAACTAGCTACCCAAATTTGGGTCATGTGCGGCTTGTCCTAAATGAAGTTGTGAATTATAGGGGTGTTGTATGAGAGATGTGGAAGGCCGGTGGTTGTCATTTGGAACCTTCTAAGATGGTGGGGAGGGTGACGATAAAGGGAAAGGGCTGCAAGGGAGGGCGAGGGGGTTGGAGAAACGTCAGAGAGAGGGGTGGGATGGATTTGGCGGTAGGGGTTGCAGAGGGGACTGTTGGGGGTTGGGGAGCCGATCGGCCTGTGCGACCGAAGAGAGTGGTGTGGCTGGTGGACGACGCCGGAGGTGAGTTATGGAACAACAGAGTCGATCGATCACCAATTGGTGCGTCGTTGTCTAGGAGAGAGAAGCAATCGGAGGATCAACTGGTGGTTGGCCTTTGTTGTGCCGCCGACTAGGAGATAGAGATTAGCGATCAAGGGATCGACTGGTGGTTGGCCTTAGCCGAGCCATCGGCGGTGCTGAGGCAGGGTCCCTGCAGTGCGGCCGGAGATGGTGATGTTGCTTGTGGATGTCCTATGACCTCTTTGATGCCTAGTGTAAATTCTGTTATCATCAATTCCATCATCTTCAATTCCCTTTTCGTTGCCTTCGCGACTGACTTCTCTACTACCGTCTCTACCTTCGTCTCAATTTTTTCTTCCATCCATTGTCAAATGAACTATTTGCAGTCTTTCATCCTTCCATGACTACAATTGCCTTGATTCTCTCTTACTCTGTCATTTTCCAAACTTTTTCTTCTGCGTATTTGTTTGATTTTGTTTGCGTCAAACAAAAGGAGTGTTTCGGCTCTGACACCAATTGATATAACTAAATGCAATAATCAAAATAAACGAACAAACGATTGAAAGACAAAGTAAGAATTGAAATAAAGCTAAATAAAACAATAAAGAAATTACTATTTTTTCATTCATCAACTGAATAACAATGAACAATCTTTGCCTTATTTATAATATTCTCAACTTATTTGGCAAGCTAATTGTCCTATTCCTAATTAGCTAATAATGCCCAAACTACTATTTTGGGCTCTTACTTAACAAATTCAGTGATTCTTAATATCAACATTGCTAAACTAACTCATGATATTGCTTACCTAAGTTAATCATTTCGTAAGAAAATTCATGAAAAAGTATTGAACTAAATCTATGGTTGTAAGATCAAGCACACGAATCCAGTCAAAAGAAAATGCGGTGGGAGCTTCTAAACTTATAAATTAAAGTTCTTTCAAATATTTTAAGGAAAAAAAATATTATATAGCCATATGCTTAAACTGCCTACAATGCAAACAAAAATAAGGAAAGGTCTAAGGTATCAATGTAGAACCCCTCTAATAAAAAATGGGGGCCAAATAGGTACAAAATAGTCAATGTGTGTTACCCTAAGATCACATACATAAATAAATCTAGAATATAATTTTAAAAAAAAAACAGCAAGAAAATGATTTTTGAATATACCTGCTCAGTGATGTTCTCAAGTTGATGTCCCAATTTGATTAAAGCATCAGCATATGCATCTCGAATGTTGAGATTTCCAATAGCATTGGATAGAGCTCGTCCCTGAAGATACTCCATGGACAAGTAGTATGTTTGCTTTGGATCATTTTTGTGAAAATGAGCATAGGTATCATTCCAATTCTGCGATCATTTAACCAAAACAAACTGCTAATTAGCAAAATCAGTGCTTGAGCATATTAATTTCAATATAAAGATCAACAATTAAGAGTGTTTTTTGGATAATTGAGAAGAAAACACAATCATTCTGAGTTTATCATGTTAGATAGAATGTTTGACAACTAGTGAAGTGAATAACATGCTCTTTAGGAAAGAATGTTAAAGTTATGATTGCGACTCCTAAGGAAAGACATCAAATTTGCATATAGCACTGAAGGAAACAGGAATGACATTGCTATATTCACGAAAAGAATCGGAATATCTCTAAGCTCAACATATATAAGAAACTCTTCTTTTGGTACCAAATGTGTGTGAATTAAATGAATTTTATCTAAAAAAAATTAACACATGTAGAGTTATAATATTAATTGATCTAGTATCATAAACCGAAATCTAGTATATAATTATGAAGTAAAATTAAAATGTAAAAAATAGAAATTATAAAGTAAATGGATTAGGAAGCATACTTGCAGGAGGCGATCGCGAACACTGTCGGCGGTGGCGAAGAAAGCCTGTTCTGGTTCGAACTTGAAAGGGGAGAAATGAGGATTGTATTGCGAGTGGTAATTGATGTTGGAAGCTATGTCTGATGGCTTTTCTGCCAATGGATTCGCAACGGCTGGAACTTTGGCATACCCATTGGTTTCTTCGACCTTGGCCATTCTTGAATTTCAAAACCTGATTGATGATCACAAAACCAACCAATCAATATTGGATTAAAAATGCTTAGAAATGTTAAGGTTGAAGAAGGAGAAAGAGAGAGAGAGTTGCAAAATCAAAGTTTTGGAGAGGAGAAATTGAGATGTGCGGTAGTGCGAGTGAGTGTGTGTGGTAGAGGTTTATAAAAGCAATGGACACGGGAAGAGAGGGGAAAGTCACGTGACAGTGGCGGTTCTGGTCCAACCAATTTGGTTGAGTTTCCTGTAAGATAACAAGTAGGTCGATTAATTGGGATCTGGAGTTGCTTTAGTTTTTATGTTGTGGAAGAATGGGAGAGAGAAAAGGAGATATTTAAGAGAGAGATTTGGAGGAGAAGGGAACCTGAGTGAGTGAGTGGTTGTGATGGGATGGAAATTGACAGAATTGGCGTTCTTGTTTTTGGTTTTGGGAGAGATTAAACAAACAAAAATATCTCTCTCTTCTTCTCTTGCAACACAACAGATGGATGCCAGTGGAGAATGAATGGAGAGCAGCAGCTCTGATTGGGCGTGGAGTGGAACCGAGGTTTATGGGAACTTGGGAAGGAACGAGTGAGTATGGGATCTCAATTCCCTCAAAACATGACTCGTGCAATTATTTTAAGAAATGTGGCCACAATTATTTTTCCACTGCGAGCACTACTACAGTGTCTGATGGTATGCTTGGTGCCATCAGACACCGTCTATATGTTACGAGATATGTAATAATGCATATATTGAGACAGATGGACGGTATCTAGTGGCCACCAGGCACCCTAAATTTTTCCACCGCCAATAGCTCTCACTTTCATCCCCTTACCAACAATTTTTTTTTTTTTTTTTTTTTTTTTGTACCCATCATCAATAATGCTTAATTAGGGAAACCCCCCCCCCCCCCTCCCCTCCTTTCAAAGACAATTCCTTTAGGGCGTGTTTGGTTAGCCCATTGACCGTCGTAATGTAATGGTTTGACCATTACAATGTAATGGGTCAAAGGCATTCCTGTGTTTGGTATCACATAAAACCATCGTAATGATCATTCCCATTACAGATTTGGTTGTAATGGCCATTCCTACCTCCCCCCTATGAATGGCCATTACCATTCCCATTGTAATGGTCAAAGTTAAATAATGACCATTTTTATCCTCCTCACCCTCTCCCATTTTAACTAAGTGAGGGTATTTTTGGAAATAAATTTTACATTACCACCTTACCATTTTAAAAGTATACCAAACATACATATTCCCATTACCATTCCCATTACCATTCTCATTCCCATTACCATTACCATTCCTATTACCATTCTCATTCCCATTCTCATTCCCATTCCATCGAGTAACCAAACGAGCCCTTAGTATTTTATGACAAAAATATCAATCATGTGACGAGTTGTTACATTTTTTTGTCAATATGTTCCTAAAGATAAGTCTCTCCCTCCCTCGCTGATTTCCTCGCCCGCTTTCTCGCTGTGTAGAACAGCTCTAAAGATAATAACACCTATCAATTAAATTAAAATGTAAATTAGAGTGTTAAATATCACAATGTGAAATTGAGGGATTAAATTATAAAAATAAAAAAAATAAAAAATTCTTCTTCCCTGGCAACCTCCCACCACTACTACTTCCACCTATCCTCCTCATTTCTCCATCTCAACGCTCCACCCTTCATTAGTTTAATTGTATACATCATGCCCACTGGGATTGTAAATTAGACAATTGTTAAATGTCAATCGAACATCTGAAGCAAAATCAAGCATTTCGACACAATTTTTCTCACAAATCTCACCATTCAATCGACCCCCTCATACCCAATTAATCTCCAACACCTCCAATCCACTCGCCCACAATTTCCATCACAATTCAATCCCCAATTCGCCACCACCACTCTGTTTCCCCCACATATGCCTTGCTTCTAATGCCATATTAGTTTTTGTCCCCATCCCTCAAGTACATTGGGATCAAGATAGCCACGTCTTTCCTGCAAAATTCATCTTAAAATATGCCTGGGATTCACACGAGTTACCTCCTTTTTTATTTGATCAAATGAAGAAATTTAGCATTAATGGACGGAATTGAGCAACATACAACAGGAATATGATCTTAAGGAACGCACAAAGCATCCAAGGACATGGCCAATTTGAGTCAAGCCTAACCCATGGTTTCCCTTTACCACTCTAATGCAATAGACTCACTGGATCTGGATGAAGGTTCAAACAAAGTCATCAAAAATTATCTCATCTGAACCCATGTCGATTCCACCTGTGATCCACTAGAGCAATGTTTCCGGCGACGATTAGTAGAAAAGGCGATAGAAAGCCCAATTCGTAGATATCGTCAAGGGAGGAATAAGAGAGATAATCGAGCGATCGTCTGAATAAAAAGTGGCTGTTCGTGTTGATTGTCTGTGAATAAAGAGTTAGGGGAAGGAGGTTGGTGGTGGCTGTTGGTGAATTCGAATAAAGGGTGTGTGAGGGAGGGAAAGGGGAGGGCGGTAGGGAGATAGATATAAGAAGGAAAGGGGGAAGGGAATAGTTTATGGAAAGAAAACATTTTCTCCAATCAACCCCCAGGTAGTGGGGGGTTGCCGGGGAAGAAGATGATGAAGAAGAAGAAGGGGTCGCCAGGGGATTTGGTTTATATCAACTGTAGCTCAGTTGGTTGGACATCTACTTTCCTTATGAGAGGTCGCGGGTTCGACACTTGTTAGTTAGGATTTTGTGAGTTTTCGCCAAATTATTAGGAGCACATTTGCTTCGCCGTTGATAAGTCTTCGGGTATTGTTGTTAAGATGAATCAGATCGGAGCGAAGCGAAAGCAAGTCTTCATGCAAGATGGAGGCGATGGACCAGAGTGAAAGCAAGTTTCTATGCGAGATGGAGGCAACGAGGACATTAAGTTGCAATAAAAATTGTCGCCTTCGGGCATGGATTAATAAATAAATAAATAAAAATGACCCAAATTTAAAAAAAAAAAAAAAAAAAAAAAAAAGTCACAAACTCCGTCCTCGAGATGTAATTTACATAAATTTATTTTAATTTTTAATGGTAACGATTCATTTTGCTGTGTATTGATAAATTTTGGGGGCATATGTGTGCTCCTCACGTGATGGATATTTTAGGCATAAGATAATATGACCCTAACAGTAAAAAAAAAATCAGAAAAGGTCAGTGCAAGGGGATAAGTCTAATTTTAGATCTTTAAAGGGGGGATTTCCTAATTAGGCATTATGAAAGGGAGTGTGTCTAATTGCCCATTTTTATGAGGAAAGAAAAATGTATATGATAGGGATGTTTACGGTTCGATTATATTACTAATGATTTAATTAACCTATGATAAAATTTTGAACTAATATCAATCCGCTTATAAAATTTTTAAGACAAATTTATTGTATTAATGTTAAACAAACTTAAACATCGGTCTCAGTAGCAATGGGCGATTAAACCTAATACTTACATTAAGAGCATTCCTAAACCTATCAACTTAGCAAAAAGACACATGACCCGACCTATTAACAAAATCTTTATGTTCCTAAAACAAACAAAAAATAAAAAAACTTTTGACATCAACTAAAATGGTGGGTATGATCACCCTTCAATAGCTAAACAACATCCATTGCATCTAGCTCTAGAGAAAAACTTGTGCGAACCCTTGTTGAGACTACAACATGGTCGCCTATGAACTATCCTACTAAATAGTCGAACTAAATTGGGATTTACATCACTACATATCACACAATATGAAACCAATCAACAATGGAAAATGAAGCTTGATACATTTTTATTCCCAAAATTGATGTTGTAAAAGAGTTAGGGTACGTCCATACCCATTAAGCAATTGGTAAGATTTCTGCAGGTTCTCTCTAGCTAACACAATTTTCAATAGTCATTTTTGTTTTCCGTTAAACGCCACTGCTTCAAATTGTCAAATGTGAAAAACTTGGGACTTGGGACTTGAGACCAGACCGAGATATCAAACTAGGTCCATAATGAAAATGCGAATATACCAACTTTTATGCATGAGCTAAAAATAAAAAATAAAAAAAAACTACAGGCAACTTCCAAAATAAGCAAAAAGCAACTAAAATGTCATCCATCCAACTCACTTCGTTCGATTCTACACCCTTTACGTTTTTTTCATGGGCCATGGCTTGGCTTCACGTTATAATCACCTAACTTGTTTTGACAACATGCATTCTATGTGCAATTAGTTATATATAACAAACCATCCATTGCACAATAAATTCCCATGTGAATGCATGTATTATTCTTAGATCATAACAATCAGTATTAGCAGTAACTGTTAGTTAGTTGTTTTATAAATTCACATGATTCATTTTCTAAACTCTGCCAAGATCACTCATCAATACTATTCTTGATACCTAGTGATCCATTCAATTGAAGACCGAGATCGAAAAAATAGGTCATACAACGAAGAAACACGAAAAGTGGTTTATGATCGAAGTATACTATTTTAAAGTTCATTACAAAAATGTATCTTACAAAGCAAATGTTGAACAAGTGTTAAAGCATTCATTTTGCACTAGCTATTGTTGGAAATACAACTGCTGCAAATTTAAATAGAAATGAAGTTATCGAAGTTTTTTTGGATTGAGTCGCGGACTAGGTCGCTCTTTTTAAGACGTTTCGTGGCTCTGCCGAAGATTGTACAAGCAATCTGTAAGCTCTGTCGTCCCTAAGATAAAATAGCCCAGAATATCTTTTCCGTCTCGTTCAGTCACATGCACTTGCTAAAGAACGAAAATCTATTCACTCAGTTTTTTTTGCTCGGAATCACGAAAAACCAATTACGGTAAATAAACAAAGTATTTCGAAAACAAAACTCGAACTCTATTTGATGAAAAAAAGTTCTAAAAAACTCTCTAAAATATTAGAAATTGTTTACAAATAAACTCTCTGAAACGAAAAACTTCATTTTCTAAAAGAACTGTGTTTACTTTATATATATATCTGAGAGAGAGAACAACTATTTATAGGACGATAGAAAGATCTGTTTGAGAGAAACCGTGGCTAAATAAGTGGAAGAAATCATGGAAAACGTGTGAAAATCATGGAGAGAAGACAGGGTCTCCTCTGACTCAGTCTTGTTCTCTAAAGCAAATAAAAAGATATTTATTATTTTATTTTTCCAAATAAAATTTCAACAAAAAGAATATGTTTCATCTCAACCCGACCCGACTCGTCTGATTGGACAGCTGCGACGCGCGTGTGTGGAGTAGAATGGACCAACATTGGTCTATCTCCTCTCTCCTTCACAAAAGTGGGTACCCCTTGGGGTCAAAACCCAAGTCCAAAAACTATCCTTATTAACTCCTCCAAAGTGAGTTACATAGAGGATATGAGACTAAACAATTAAGAGAGGGATTTGAGAGTTAAGAAACCATTTCTCTTTATTTTTGAAATTCACACCAATATTTCAATAATCTCCCACTTGAATTAAAAAAAAAAAAAAAAAAAACATTTTTTCATCGAGCAATATATTACAATATAATATTGTGCATAAACAAGTGTCTTTCAACTTGAACTCTTGCGTAGTGTTCATGATTTAGATTATACTAGAGTAACTCGTAATTTTGAACTCTATCTCTAACAACATTACATGCACAACCTTACCAGGGTGAAATCTAAAAAGCCCGTGCTTTAAGGCCATACACGTATATCCTAGTATAGTGAAGTCTCTAGGATTTTTGCCCACAAATTTCATAGGAAGCTACCATATTTCCACAATCACTTAGGTGAGTCTATCAAGAGTACTCATGTAGCTAGGTACTCCACTCCACATAGAGTATAAATCTCATTAAAAGTTTTAACTCATCCTACTATCGCTTCAGGAACTCATGCTTCAATCTAGAAATGGAATTACAATAAAGTCAGCATGATTCACCTCATATCATTCACGACTTGTTATTACCCATTAAACATATTTATTGGGATCTCCAGTCTATAGGTCGGGTTACCATCATGAATAACTCATCAATCTAAGGGCATAAGTCTCATTCCTTTCGAGGTTTTGAAAACCTTCTTTCTAGCTAATCCTTTCGTCAAAGGATCAGCCAAGTTCTCATCAGTTCGTACATGATCCACTCTAAGAGCTCCAGTAGATAGAAACTCTCTAACCGTATTATGCTTATGATGTATTTATCATCTCTTACCGTTATAATAGCAGTTCTATATCTTTGCAATAGCCGCGGTACTATCGCAATGGATCAAGAAAACTGGTATCAGTCTTTCCCATAGAGGGATTTCTGCTAGCAGGTTTCTTAATCAACGCTTCCTCACTAGCCGTGGCTAGTGCTATCATCTCTGACTCCATCGTGGACTGTTCCAAAATAGTTTGTTTCTTTGATTTCCAAGAAATAGCTCCACCAGATATACTAAAAATATAGCCACTGGTTGCTTTGGAGTCATCTGAGAGGGTGTTCCAATCAGCATTGATGTATCCTTCAAGGACAGCGGGAAACATCTGATAGTATAATCCAAGGTTCTTAGTTCTCTTTAGGTAGCTCATGATCCTTTCAATAGCATGCCAATGTTTTATATTAGGTCTACTGGTAAATCTGCATAGTAGTCCCACAACATAAGCTATGTCGGGCCTAATGCAATCATTAGCATATCATAGGCTACCAATGATGCTCGCATACTCAGGTTGTCTCACACCATTACCGGTGTTCTTGAACAACTTTACACTATGATCATTAGGAGTACATGCAGGTTTATAGTCAGAGTAATTATATTTCTTTGGGATCTTCTCAATATAATGTGATTGATCCAAAGAAATTCCCTTTTCAGACCTAGAAATTTTAATACCAAGGATTACACTCGCCTCTCCAAGGTCTTTCATATCAAAATTCGCACGCAATAAAGATTTTACATTATTCACGACATGAATATTAGAACCAAAGTTAAGCAAATCATCCACACATAGACATATAATAGTGAAAATGTCATTTTTAGATTTATAATAAATACATTTGTCACTTTTGTTCACTTTAAAGTCATGTGAGATAATAAGATTATCAAATTTTTCATGCCATTGCTTTGGTGTTTGTTTCAAATCGTAAAGTGATTTATCTAGTTTGCAAACTTTATTTTCTTGCCCTGGAATTACAAAACCTTTAGGTTGGTCCATGTAAATTTTTTCTTCTAAATCACCATTAAGGAAAACAGTCTTAACATCCATTTGGTGCAATACGAGATCGTGTATTGCAGCAAGAGAAATTAGCACTCGAAAAGATGTAATCCTAGTAACAGGAGAATATGTGTCAAAGAAGTCAACATTTTCTCTATGTTTAAACTCTTTGGCTACAAGACGAGCCTTAAACTTTTCAACATTTCCATCGGGTTTCAATTTCTTCTTAAATACCCACTTACAATCTACTGTCTTGCAACTTGGTGGCAAGTCAACTAAATGTCAGGTTCTATTAGACTCAAGAGAGTCCATTTCATCATCAATAGCCTCTTCCCAAAAATTGGCATCTATAGAAGCCAAAGCTTCTTGGAAGTTAAGGAGATCCTCCTCTACTGTAAAGGCATAGAAGTCAGGGTCATAGTTTTTAGAAGTTCGGATACGTTTACTTCTCCTAGGCTCAGATTATGTTGTTTTATCATTTTCATTCATCCTGATCATTGGCACGTTACTAGAGGATGTACCCCAATTGTTCCTCGAAATAAAAGGAAATTTATGTTCATAGAAATCAGCATCGTTCGATTCTATGACAACATGATCATTTAGGTTATAGAATCTATAGGCTTTGTTGTTAACAACATAGCCTATGAATACACACTCATATGCCCTACTGGCAAGCTTGTTCCTTTTTGTATCAGGAATTCTCACATAAGCTAAACAACCCCAAGTTTTGAAGTATGATAAGTTTGGTTGTCTATTTTTCAAAATCTCATAAGAAGAAGTTTAATTTTTCTATTTAGGGACTCTATTTAGCACATAACAGACCGTCAATATAATCTCTCCCTACCAGTGTGATGCAGCATCGGAGTTAAGTAGAATGACAACTACTGATTCAGTAAGAGTTCTATTTTTCGTTTCAGATTTGCCATTCATCTCAGGAAAGTACGGTGCAGTTTTTTCATGAATAATTCCATAAGAATTATAAAACTCTATGAAATTGCTGCTATCATATTCAATGCCTCTATCACTTCTAAACCTCTTTATCTTTCTATTAAACTGATTTTCAACTTTCGTTATAAATATTTTGAACATGTCAAATGCTTCACTCTTATTTTTCATCAGGTAGACAAAGGTATAATCGGAGCAATCACCAATGAACGTAATAAAGTAACGTTTTCCACTTCTAGTCAAAACACCATCAAGTTCACATATATCTGAATGTATTAAATCTAGAGGTTCAGATTCTCTAACAACGAATTTATGTGGTGTTTTGGTTATTTTAGCTTGGCTACAATAGTTGCATTTTTCAAAGTCATTTAAGGACAATTTTGAAATTAGTCCTAAGTTACTCATGTTTTTAATTATTCACTTATTAACATGGCAGAGTCGAGCATGATAGGTATTAAAATAACACAACATGCAAGCAGAATTAGAAATTTTATTAGCATCAACATTCAATTTAAACATACCATCAGTGGCATACCCCTTCCCCACAAATACATTGTTCTTAGTGATGGTATACAAATCAGCCCCTGTAATTTGAATAAACCCAACTTTGTTCAGAAGGTAACCATAAACTAAATTCTTCCTCATCTCCAGAGTATGCAGGACATTATTCAGGATGACAGTCTTTCCAGAGGAAAACTTCAATTCTAATTCGCCAGTTCTAGCAACGATAGTGGAGTGGGAATCACCCAGTGACACTTTCTTGTCCTCAGCTTCAAAATAGGACTTGAACATTTCTCGATCATAGCAGACATGTCGAGAAACACCAGTGTCAACCCACCATCTTTCGAATTCACCATCAAAGTTGATCTCAGAGACCATGGCTATAAGTTGGTCTTCGGTTAAGTTCGCATGCGGAACAGGACGAGACCCATTCCGACAGTTTCTGGCCATATGCCCTGGCTTGTTACAGATATAACATAGGAATTGTGTTGTTTCATTCCTTGAGGGGTGTTTTTGTCCATTCTGATTTTGCCGAGGATTCTGATTATGTTGGTTGTAGTTCTGGTTGTTCCGGTTCTTATTGTTTGGGTTCTTATTGTTTCGATTTTTATTGTGACTCTGATTTTTCATAGTCTTTCCACCGGGTTTCAAAGCCACAGGGGTGGATTTCTTATGGTTAGAAATAATCAAAATTTCATCTTTTTGATCTTGTTTTCAAGCTTCTTCCTCAATCCGATGTCGAGTGATCGGACTTTTTAGAGAGAACTCTTTGGTTTTATGTCTAAGTGCATTCTTAAAGTCTTTCCAGCTAGGGGGGCAGTTTATCTATCACAATAGCTACTTGATCATCTAATGACATGCCTTTAGATATGATTTCATGAGCAATTTTCTGTAGCTCGTGAGATTGGGTTTCCACATATTTGTCATCAGTCATTTGGTATTTCAGGTAGTGACTGACGACATATTTCTTTGTGTCAGCCTCCTCAATGTCATATTTCTTCCTAAGGGCTTCCCAAATATCCTTAGCAGATTTTTCAGAACAGTAATAATCATACAAATCATCAGATAAACCATTCAGAATAAAGTTCTTACACAAAGTCATTGTCAATCCAACAATCTATTTCTTTAGTTCGGATTTCATCAGGTTCAGCAGGCAATTTAGATTTCTTGGCATTACAGATATAATCAACTTTTTGTGTAGTTAAGAAAAATAACATCTTTTGTCTCCATCTTTTAAAGTGTTAAACCTCAAAACGAAAGGGCATGTTAAGGTCCTTAGCAGCAAGTTCAATAGTAGTAGACATGGCAGATATTAACCGTCTTAAAATCCTTGGAAATACAATGACTGCAAATTTAAATAGGAATGAAGTTACCGAAGTTTTCTTGGGTTGAGTCGCGGACTAGGTCGCTCGCTTTAAGACGTTTCGTGGCTCTGCCTAAGATTGTGCAAGCAGTCTGTAAGCCCTGTCGTCCCCAGGATAAAATAGCCCGGATTATCTTTTCTGTCTCGTTCAGTCACATGCACTTGTTGAATAACAGAAATCTATTCACCCAGTTTCTTTTGCTCGGAATCATGAAAACCAATTACAGTAAATAAGCAAAGTATTTCGAAAACAGAACTCGAACTCTGTCATCAAACAGAGTTCTGGAAAACTCTCTGAAATATTAGAAACTGTTTACAAATAAACTTTCTGAAACGAAACTGGGTCTCCTCTAACTCAATCTTGTTCTCTAAAGAAAATAAAAAGATATTTTTTTTTCCAAATAAAATAGGTTTCATCTCAACTCGACTCGGTTCGGCCGGTGAGACGATGGCGTGCATGTGTGGAGTGGACCAACATTAGTCTATCTCCTCCCTCCTTCACAAAAGTGGGTACCCCTTAGGGTCCAAACCCAAGTCCAAAAACTATCCTTATTAACTCCTCCAAAGTGAGCTATATAGAGCATATGAGACTAAACAATTTGGAGAAAAATTTGAGAGTTAAGAAACCATTTCCCTTTATTTTTGAAATTCACACCAATATTTCAACAACTATCAAATCAATGTGGATGGTAAAATAATCAAACAAAATAAATGAATTAAAGTTGATATTGTTTTACAACTCGGCTTAGGTGGATGCAATTCCTAGTTTACCAATATGTATGTATATATTATGTTTTAAAGCCTCAAATGTCAGAATTTCTGCAAGAGGATAAGAGATCAAATGTTCTTACCAAAAAAAGGATAAGAGATAAAATGAAATACATTACTTTATGGCTATATTTGATTTTATTTCTCATCAAGTTGAAGGAGTAAGGAGTTAATCGGGTTTGATAGTACCTCCGACCAAACCCAACCCAACTTGATGTTCAGGTTCAATGGACCCAACAGTGACATTATGCAGGGCCCAACTTGTTGTGTCCTTGGACTAGAGAAAAATTGGTGGTGGGAATATCTATTGGACTCTGAAAATTCAATATTTGGAATCCGAACTAACTCTGAGTTGGGAACCTTGAATTCATGTTTGATTTCTTGAAATATGGTGAAATTTCAAGAAACTTTTTCACCAGTTACGTGTAGTTTGTATTACACTGAGTCGTGTGAGACTTTTATGTAATATTTAAGAGTTTAAAATGTTTAACTTATATTGTTAAATTTGAAATTATAGCCAAAATTTTACGTTTTTTCTACATTTATGCGTCTAGATCCGGTATATTGTAGATCTGACCCACAAAATAAATGCTAGATTGCCAAAGACCACCTGTTTGGTGACCAAAAGCACTCCAATGCTTAAGTCGGCGACTTTGTTGAAAATGAAGATTAATCTTGAAAGAACTCAGTTAAAATTGCATCCCTTTGTCGAATGTTCCTTTACCTTATATAGTGGTCGTCATTAATTCTCTGCGTGATTTAAACATGTGAGGCTCAACAAGGGGAGACGTTCTCAGTAACACTCTCCTCCTTTATGAAGATGCGTCTTTGGGTGAGTAAAACCTTTCACAAATCTTTTTTTCTGTAACATTCCTACTCTCTTAACGAGAGCTTTGTCGGGCCTAGATTTGGGCCTCTAACTATTCTTTGTTATGATGGGCCCTTTTTGGGCTTTAATGATTCGATCCGCCCTTTTGGGCTTTGTGACTTGGTCCACTCTTGCTATACTTAGCCCTCGTGATGGGCGATCTTTGCCACATGTATGGTCGCGATGATAGTCTTATTTGATGTATCATCAGCTACTCCCCCCTTAGTTAGTAGGTATGCTGACATGGCCACTAACTCGACGACGGTTGGACTTTTTATTTCATTACTGCAGTTCATTTAATGTTGTTTAGCAGGTTTTGATGAGGTTGATATTCTGATCTCTCATCTGTCCGTTCATTTTTGCACGCATTTTGGGATTTTGTGCAACCATCATATCTTGCACGTAGCCCTAGTAGTAATTTCTTCGTTGCCCAGCTCTATAAAAAGGAGTGTGATAATTTTGTTTATCTGTTTATGATATATTTGATATCAGTGCTTATCCTTTCTTTCTTCATCTTCACTCTTTTCGTTGTTCAATTTCTTTTTCCATGTCTTCCAGCAGTATATTAGATGGTGAGGCGCTTAGCATCTGTGAGACATTTTTCTCCCCAAAGAACGCTTCGCAGGTGACGTTGGAGAGTGTTCGTTTCGAATACTCTTTGCCATCCGACCTTGAGATAGTTCTGCCTAGGCAGAACAATAGTCCTTGTCGTCCAAGGTCTGGTTATATTCGCTTTATCCGTGTATGTTTCAATCAGGGTTTTGATTTCCAGTCCCGGAGTTATTTTGGGACTATTTAGATTTTTTGGGCATTCGTCATGCCCAAATGGGTCCCAGCGGCTAGAGGGTGATGGTTTCTACTTATGCGAGAGCCATTCTTACTAGCATTCCTTTGACTGTTAGGGTTTTGCATTTGATGGTTGGACTTGTAGTGACCAAGAATATATGTTTTCTCCGCTCCCCCGCCTGTTTTGGGAAACTTAATGATGATTACAGGGACTGGTCGAGGTTTTGGATTTATGCTTCTGTCAAATCCAACAACTTTAACTTGCAAGGTCGACAGATTATGCGGTCGTTTTGAGTCCCCAACAAATGGAAGGATCTGCAACTGTCTGTTGAAGAACTGGTGATCAGTGACCATTTTTCAAAGCTTTTCGTGGTTGTTGTGGTGTCGTTCCTCGCTGAGGAGGTTGTGGAGCGTAGTTTCTTGTACACTATAAAAGAGACGGAACGGGTTTTGCTCACTAAATCTCGAGCTGCTGAGATTGCTGTTCGTGGTGATTTTGTTGGTGTTAGTGATGCTAGCATTGATGGGAAAGTGAGCTCCATCATAGATGTTATAGATCTCAATTCTCCTGTTAGTGTTGGTGTTGGTAGCTCTGCCACTAGAAAGAGGAAGCTTTTGAGGTTTGTTAATTCGTCGAAGCGATTGGCGATAAGCCCTGGGTGTGTTCCCAAGAAGAAATGGCTTTTTGGTTTCACTCATGGTACTACTCGGACTGCTCCTCGTCTGAGTTTATCGCCTATCTCTCGAGGAGGTTGAAGTGATGAATCAAGCGTTGGAGATGAGCAAGAAGGAGGTGACTCATCTGTTGGACGAGAGTGAGAAGCGACTCATTTCTACTCATGGTATGCCTGACTTTGTCAAGTGGTATGATCCTCGAGTTATTGACAATAAGATGTTTCAGCTTGCTGTGGTGCATTCTAAGGATCCAAACACGACAAAGACCCTAGCTGACTTTGAATTCAATCCACTATGCGAACAAGAGGTCGTTGATCGTGGTCAGAGTTCTTAGGCTCTTCCTCATCATCCTTCTCCCATTTGTGTTGATGATGCTGCGGAGATTCCTATTTCTCTGCTTGCCCGTCTGATTCCTTTTGTTGTTGCCACTGCTTATCCCACTCTTGCCGCTACTGCTTCACAAAGAAAATGCAAGAGTGGTTTTTTCGTTGTTGCAGCTACTCCGACTATTCTTCTGGGTGCTAGGGGTGGGGGTTATGTGCTTCCTGATCCCGGAGCTCTTTATCCACAGATTAGTTGGAAGGAGCCCAACCCACAAGACATCCGTATTAAGTCGGATGGAAAGTTTAGTTGGTTTGCTGAGATTGACGTGCAGGATAGTGCATGCGATTTAATCCACGAGTGGTATAGGCGGTTAGTGGAGAAAGTTGTCTGTTCGGGAGCCCAACAGTCATCTCGACCATGGCCTCAAGCAGATAATGGAAGGAATGAGTCACCTTACTTATGCTGGGGTGATGGGGTTAGTTTATCAGGCTGTTCATGATCAGGTGGTTGTTCTTGAAAGGAAGATGGCCACTCAGTTATTGGTGTTTTCTCATGTTCTTCGTCAATTGGACGTGTTGAAAGCTCGTTGTGTGGAGGAAGAGAAGGCAGTTGGGATTGCTCGGGCTTCTCTAATAGAGGTGGAGATTGCGCGAGATAAATTTGTTGTTGAGCTTGAGTCCGTAATCGGCTTAATGAGGTGGAGAGGGAAATGTTTGTTGAGAAGGTTGGTCATGATGAGGCCATGCATTTTGTTATTGAGCAATCCGTCAGCCGTAAGGTTGCTGAGGAATGGGTGGAGCAGCTGACAATTCGCTCGATGTTAAATCGGATGTTTCCGCAATGTTGACTACCATCGAAAGATAACTTATTTCGGTCAAGAAATTGCTTGTTGCAACCAAGAACGAATTGAAGATTGTAAAAGCAGCGGATTGGAGGAGAGTTGTCGACAGACGAATTGACCTTTTTGACTACATAGAGGGGGATGGTTTTGATTTGACTAAATATCATGGTTTAGTTGACCATGTCTTCAAGGACGATGATAGCGAGGAACGTGTGCCAGATCCGCCAAGTAATCCAGTTAATGAAGAATCATTGTCTCTTCCTCATTTCGATCCTGCTGCTTTGTTTATTCTTGTTGTTGAAGAGAGAGCTTTGTCCCCACCTGCTACTGATGTTGTTGCTCATCTTATTCTTAATGCTTCTGCTAGTGATGATTTGATTACTTCTATTGTTTCTTCCTCATATGTTCTATCTTCTTATCCATATGCAACTGAATAGCGTTATGAATGAAAACTTTCTCTTTGTTGACATTCTTGTGTTTTGCTTTACTTGTATTCATTGCTTGTTGTCTTGCATGTTATTCCTTCGTGATCGTAATTTGTCTTGGATCAATCACAACATGAATGTGCGTTGATCTCATTACTTGTACTTTCCACATGGCAATCGGGCCAGGAAGCTTTTCTGAGTACATCTTGACTTGTATGTCAATTCTTTTTCATATTTACTCTATAGTCCGACGTATTGGTTGACCAGAAGGTTTTATGAGTAAGTTGACTTATACGTCCCAACTTTGGTAGACTTACTTCATGGTTTGACATATTGGCCAACCAAAAGGTTTTAGGAGTAAGTTGACTTGTACGTAGATTTACTTCATGGTTCGACATTTTGGTCAACTAGAAGGTTTTACAAGTTGACTTATACGTCCCAACTTTGGTAGATTTACTTCATGGTCTGACGTGTTGGTCGACCAGAAAGTTTTACGAGTAAGTTGACTTATACGTCCCAACTTTGGTAGATTCACTTCATGGTCAGATATGTTAGTCGACCATAAGGTTTTACGAGTAATTTGACTTATACGTCCCAACTTTTGCCTCGTGGTCTGACATTTTAGTCGACCAGAAGGTTTTACGAATTGGTCATGACTTATACGTTCTGATTTTTACCTCGTGGTCCAACATGTTAGTCGACCAGAAGGTTTTACAAATTGGTCTTGACTTATACGTCCAGACTTGTGCCTCGTGGTCCAACATACCCTCAACATTTTCCTGCCCGGGAATAGCTGCGAGGCGAACATGTGGTGCTGGGAGAGGGACTCTCTGACCAACTCCAGGCACATGTGCTAACTGTCTTTGAGGCGCCTTCAATTGTGTTGGAATATCCCTGCTATGAGGACAAGCTTTGGAAAAGTGCCCCGGTTGACCACAAGTATAACAAACTGCCTGCTCCCATCGATTTGTCTGACCTCTGGGATAATCACGAGCTACATGTCCATCCTGACCACAAGTGAAACAACCTTTCCTGGTTCCTGTCTAACCATCCCTCATAGGTTGTCTCTGCAGCTATTGCTGTCGATGATATCCTCGAGAATCTGCGGTCTCTGCCAGCCCTAACTAGCCCCCCTCTACTAGGGTCTCTTTGCTGAACAACAACACGCTCTGGCTGTTGTGCCTGATCAACTGTTTGGCTTCTTCGGCCAAACCTCTAACTGCGCTCTGTACCTCTAGCCCGTCGAACCAAAGTGTCTTGCCTACACTCAACATCAACTTGCTCCTGACTCAAAGTAACATCCACTAATTTCTCAAAAGGACGATCGATCATCACCATGGACTGTTTATTTAAGAATGGGTTCAGACCACTCAAAAATTTCATGTTCTTTTCCTCTGTAGTATCTATGAAACAAGTGGCATAATGGCTCAACTGTGTAAACTCAGCTAAGTATTATGTAACAGGTCTAGATCCCTGCTGTAAGTGTAGAAACCTGTCCACTATCTCAGCTCTGGCAGAATAAAAAATAAAATGTTGCTAAAACACCTCGCAGAATGTATCCCACTGCATCTCTGACACAACTCAACTCTGCCTCATTGAATCCCACCAATACATAGCTTCTCCGTCAAACTGGTGTGCTGCTAACTGGGTACGTTATATAGATGTCAGCACCATCCTCTCAAATATGAGCTCTACCTTACGGATCCACCGATCCGCAGCTAGAGAGTCTCCAGTACCATCAAATCTTTCACCACCCAAGCTGACGAAATTCTTGTTGCGACGAGTAAATGAATCCTCTGACTGATTTCCCCGTCTCACATTTTGTGCCCACTGTGTCATCATTTCCATGAAAGCTTGAAAGGCATCCCCTCCAGCAGTGCATGATCCCTCACCCTCGGTTCTCTTACAACACGCCATCACCACACTCTCTCTATACAAAAGAAAACACACATACAATACATCAAACAACACAACAAAACTCATAACTCCTCTACCCAATACACTCAAGAAAGTGTCATACGATGATGTTCTATGTGAACCGGTAAACAAAGTTTCTGGTACCAAGCTTTCTCACGCCTCGGCTCGCCACGAGACCCGTAGTGTGTTGGTACATGAACTGAATCCGTAACCGCAGGCGGATCGTAACCGGACACAACATCATAATATAACATATTCTTGAAACGAGAATCAAAACGAAAATAACCAACTACGATAAACTTTGAACAAAATAAAAAGTATTCAATTCGCCCAGCCCTGTGTCATAGCGACAAAACCAATATATATATAAACATCCAGTATTTAACAAAGTATATAAAAATACAATGGAAGTAAAACATACCCGTACACGGTGGATAAAACTAAACAACACAAAACAAGTCTACAACTGGAGACTGGGCCTAAGCTCCACGATCAGCAGGAACAACAACATTGCCTGCACTCCAATAAAAGCACACCCCTTGTGGGGTCAGCAAAACACAAAGCTAGCTGGTGCAAGTAAACTAAATTCAAATAACAATACAATATGCAGGAGGAATCCATGCCACCCAATAATGAATAAGTGAGTAATCCTAGATGCATGATCCATAACATGGAAGCGGTGTCCCTCTACAAGTTTCTAAAGTCTGAATCACACCGTATCTCTAAGGATAATATTTCTAAGTTCAAGCACCAACACAAGGCATTCCACATTGAACAATAACTACAAGTTTATGAGATATGCTGGTCATTACAGGTGATTCAAACATGGTAAATATTAAGTGATGAAAACAAAGACAAAGACAATATCGTAATCCTGCATAGCCTCCTAAGTATGGCAATCAAGTCGAAACCAAATAAATTCATATGTAATTGTCTCATATCGTAGGTATTCGCATACCCTACGGATGTGTCTCGCCCAGACACGTCCCACAACGTGTACCAGTACCATTTAAGGCTTGTTTGTATCCCAATGGGGTGCCATCTGTCAAGATACAAACTCAAACATCCCGAACGACTGGCCTAACACGGCCAACCTAAAACAAATCAAACTCAATCGCGTTGGGAGGGAAAACGAGTAATCTCCGAAGCACGTCCTCCAAGACCTGCCCTATCATACTCTCTAGTGGCAAGCGTGTGCAGGAGCTCACCGCACCTCAGCGAACATGCCACATGTGATTGCATCCTCAATGTATGTTGGTACGAGTTATCTCAAGCACCCACCAAACTCACAATGCGAGCAAGCTCTAAAGCACTGACACAACATGTATTACAACGGGGTAGAGACACTTACACTAATCTAAACATGGACGCACTACGAATTTATACATAATCCAATGTAACTGATGTGTAATAAATATCAACTAGAAAATCCCTGTAAGTCCATGACTACACTATGGTCTCAACATGAACCAATTCACAACAATAAAGGTCCTTGAGTCGAACAATCATACAAGTTCAAGACCCGACAATCTATGGTAAAACAGACGAACTGTTGACATAAGTCATATTAACTAATTATTTCAGTGTCAATACAATTTTGCAAATAAAAATCAGGTCATTAAATCGGGACACTAGTCCGACCATGTCATACCAAGCATACTTGAAAACATTGCATATAAGCCCAATGATATTATACCAAAGCCTGACCACATTTATATTCAACTATTATTCCATTTCATTCTTGTATATCATGCTTTCAGAAAACTCAATACATAAATTCATTCACAAAGGAACCAACACAACAATCGAAATCTCCAAAACCTCATGAGTGTCAAATCCCGAACTTGTGTTCAATCGCACACAATCACCAGCATAATGTAACAATTCAATTCAAGATTTTAAAATAAGTAATTTTCAAAATAAACATTAAAGTTACACTCACCAGAACGGAATGGGTTTTCGGAACCCAAATCCTACCGACCGAAGCTCCCCAACTCGCGGAACAACGAATTTGGGACTAAAGAAACTTTTTAAAACTGCAAAGGCGGACCCAAAAGTGAGCAAACTAGCTGAAAACTGGAAAAAGGAAGAAGTAACAGTCGGCGCATGGCTGGAAAATTACTTACCAACAAACTAAATCTTGCGACCACTCCGACAAAGCCCAAAATCCAGCGAAAACTCACTGAAAAACACCCTACTCCAGTCTGATCATCTCCTAACAGCACAACAAGCCGGAAATAGGTCACAAAACAATCAAAACAGTGAATCGCAGCTTACCCGCGCAATCAAAGCTCAGATTCACGCCGGAGAAACTCCCTAACGGACATGCACAACTAATTTTTTTAGAAATTCCAGCCAACCACGAAACCACCCTTGCATGTGGGGTTTACAAGTTCCAACCGACGCCCCAACTGCTATCAGAGAGGCTGATTGGAGCAACATTGCTCGCTCCGGCAGTGACAACTTCGATCAAACCCGCACCTTGATTTTTCTATTTTTAATGCGGAAAACTCGAGCAAGAAGGAGAGGGGAGAAAGAGGAAGAAATGAAGAGATTTGGGGCGAGATATCGACGAATCCCACGAACTCACACTGGAGAAGAAGGAACATCACAGAGGGAAAATCTCTGGAAGAAAAGAAAAAGAAAAAGAGGAAGAGGAAGAGGAAGAAGAGAAAGGGGGAATCCTTTCTTAATATGTGGGTGGCTATCTGCCCCCACCAAATTTCTGAAGACACCCCACCCTCCAAAATCCTTTTTTTAATGAAATTTAAATCTAACTAAATTTAGACTATTGAAACAAATTTCAAAAACTTCGAAGTTAAGAAAACCAAACAACCGAAAAATAAATCAAACAATCGAAAAAAAACTATGGGTGTTACAGACGCTGTTGCGTCCAAAAAACAAGATGTTCAGGCGAGAGCCCCCATTTCCCTTCCTGACCTGGAGAAGGAGTATCTGAAAATGGTGGGGGTAGTAGATGATGTGACGAAGCTGAGCATTGAGTAGGCGAAGGTTTTGAACAACCTTTTGATGCAGGCGGGAATGACTGCTTCAACTGATTCAGGTCGTACTCATCCTTTCTCTTTGAAGGATTTCAAATATGATCCTTCCTTGGATCAAAATTCACTCAAACTGGCGAAACGTCACCTGACTGTCGTCCATATGGTGAAAGGTCCCCTCCATGTCATCTGTACTGTCATTTGTCCCGCTCTCTACCTCAGCTTCAGGTGACGACCGTTCCGAGAAATAATTTCCTAATTTCCCCCCTAAATTGCTTCTGAATCGACTCGTGAGAAGAAGTCGATCGTTGTGAGCAAGGGAAAAGAGGGGGAGAATGTCCCTGATGCAGTGAAGACGACAAAGGGCGGTGCTAGCATTATTCCAGTCCCAGTGAACCCTCACCCTTATGCACGACTCAACCTATTCGCCCCAAATATGATAAAAATGAGAAACCAAGCCTGGCATCACGAGGTTGACATTTCTTATGCCTCATATTAGTAGACAGAATGATTGACTGACGAATCATTTTTAAAAGCTAGAAGGGGATACACTAGGAGAGCGTATGGATAAGGGGTAGAAACATCTGATGCTGAAGATGTCATATCTGAACCAAGTTGTCATCGCTGGGACGGAAGCAGAGGCTGCTCGTGAGAGAGTATACACAATGGAACGATTTTTTGCACAACTACAGAAGTCGTATTTTGATGCTCTCCGCAAGATCGAATCGTTGACGAAGCAACTTGGAGGCAAGAGGCATGTTGATTTGGGGGCCCTACTGGAGACCTTGCAGACAAAATTTGAGGCTCAAACGGTCTGCTTGGAATTGCTTGAGTCTGATTTGGCCAACGTGATATCTGTGAAGGACGGGTTGAAGGCAGAGCTGGATCAAGCTCAATGTGACTTCAAGCTTGCTCGGGAGGCCATGGCCAATATGCAGTCCGAGATTCAGGCCCTAATTGATGAGAATGGCAACAGGGAATCTGAATGGGATGTCTGATGTCAGCAGCTGGAGGCCAATGTTGCTTTCAACGTCAAGCTTGCAAGGAAGACAGATGAGCAATTCCTCTTGATGCAAAACAAGCTCAACCTGATCAAGGATTAGCTGAGCATTGAGCAATCCGGAGCTGAGGCACTGGCCAGCAAACTGAAGCAGTTGGAACAAGAGCTTGCCGAGTCAATAGTATGAAATGAGAAGCTTTTCAATGCCAAGGCACGTTCTAGTTCAGCAGAGTTGTGAAAGGAAGGTTGGAGCTATTGGAATTGATAGAAGAGGAACATGCTGATTGGGATCTCTCTTACTACAAAGAGGTGGTCTTTGCGAAATTCGGGGAAGTTTCTGATCAATCGCAAGAAGAGGGTGACCCAGATCAGTGTGTCGCGGCAGTGGTGTGCGTGGAGCCATCCTCTGTTTTTTCTCCTGCTAAGCCAAGTTCTGCTGTATCTAAATCTTTTCATGATAAGGAATAGACCATGTATTGTTCAGATTATAAATGGAAGATGATTTTTTAAGTAGCACTTTGTACTTGTATATATATATTTTTGGACTGTTCCTATTGAATCTTTTCTGTGTTGCCTTGCCATGGAGTTGATCTTTAGACAAGATATTTTGCTAAGTCAGAAAACTGTCTAGTTGACTTGCTGATGAGAGTTGTGACTGCTTATCTTGTGATTGCTCTAAAACCTGACAATTCTGGTATGTACTCTTTAGAGATCCAGAAGTTGTCTTGGCTAAACCTTGTAAGTTGGTTTAACTCCGCAGGGGGAATAATCTTGGCGGGCAATAAACCTTTTGAGCTCATAGATTAATCATATTTTTGATTCCTCAAGCCATCATAATCTGCCCTAGGATGACTAGGCTGTAAATCGGACATGAAGTTATCTTCATCAGTCTGACTAAACTTTGTCCAAGTGCGTGCGTCACTATCTGCGGTCGAACAATGATCCTGGCGAGTCGCTTGAGTCAGGCTTCATGAGCTCTGGCTAGACTTCCACATTCTACACCATCTTTGTCTGCTCCTAGCAGACTAGGCCTCAGATCGAACCAAAAGTTATCATCATCAGCCGTAACTAACTAAACTTTGGTCAGGCTTGATGACCATTGTCTATGATTGGACATTGATCCCTGGCAAGTCATCTTGATCAGGCGTTGTGAACGTTGACTAGACTCCCACTTTCTAAGCCATCTTCATTCGCACTCGGTGGACTACGTCTTAGAATGGACCAGAAGTTATTGTCATCAATCGTAACTGACTAAACCTTGGTCGGGTTCGGTGACCATTTTCTATAGTTGGACAATGATTCTAACAAGTAATTTTGATCAGGCGTTGTGAGCTTTGATTGACTCCCACTTTCTAAGCCATTTTCATCAGCACGTGGCAGACTACGTCATAGAGCGGACCAGAAGTTATCATCGTCAGTTGTAGCTGAATAAACCTTGGTCGGGTTCAACGACCATTGTCTATAGTTGGACAATGATCTATGACAAGCCATTTTTATCAAGATTCGTGAGCTCTGACTAGACTCCCATTTTCTAAGCCATTTTCATCCGTGCGTTGCAGACTACGTCTTAGAGCGGGCCAGAAGTTATCGTCACCAGTCATCACAAACTAAACTTTGGTTAAGTTCGACCACCATCGTCTATAGTTGGACAATGATCCCTGACAAACCATCTTGATCAGACTCCATGAGCTCTGACTAGACTCTCACTTTCTAAGCCATCGTCGTCTACTCTTGGTGGACTAAGTTGTCGTCATCTGTCTTTACGAGTTGACTTACCCGTCATCTGTCTTTACGAGTTGGCACAACCTCACACTTTTTATGTAGTGTGTACTTCGTGCCTAGGGCATGACTACCGTCTCATGCCTCTGGCATGTCACCCTTGTTCGTGCCTTCAACATGCCACTCAACTTGTTGGAAAATGCATAACTGAAGTGATAATATAAGCCGGATCTCATAATCCAACTCCACTTGGCTTTTTTCTTGGGATCTTTGGGTTGACATTAAGGAGGGACGTTACCACTAGGCCAAGGGAACAAGTGAAAAACAAAACACTCACCAATGCCTGGGGATGATTAAAACTATTAGATTTTTTTTTTTCTTTTTACGAAGCACTCCCCCTAAGAAAAACAATTGTGTTGCAACGTGGGTCATTGGATTGATACACAATAATGAGTTACTAAATTAAATTAATAAACAAATTGACGATACTACACTCGTATTCCAAATTTCCAATACAATAGATTAAGTGGACTTTAACCCATTTTGTGATCTTAAGTCCCCATTTGGTTCAATCCTAATAGGCGTTTTTATAATTTCTAACTTAGTCAAGGGTGTCATCAACCATTACATGCCGGTGTATTAATTTCATCTTCCATGGAGCTTGAATCATTATCATCAAAACATTGATAGTGCATGGAAACAAAAGAAAAATACATGGGAACACAATCTGTAAAACAAAACTCGCCTAAAATCCCATTTCGTGTTTTTTTTTTAAACATTACTCTCAGAGGGGAGATTACGTCAACCAAAAGCTTTGGAGAAAAAAAACATATAGTTCATTAATGAACACTTCTTTTGAAAATTTGCTCAAACACTAGGTTTACATATACCCTCGAGGTATTGCCTAAATCAAAAGCATTGAAAAAAAAAAAAACGAAAATACTTGGGATCCAGGATGATGCATGTGGCATGCTATATGAGAGTGATATATTCATCGAGATACGTGTAATAGGTTTATGACACATCACCTTGATTTCAAATCCTATTTAGCTAGCAAAATTAACAGAGATACTTGAAAAACTCAAAATTTAGAGAGGGCAAAGACGGTAGAAGTGCATGCCCACGAAACTTCACAGATTTGAGGCTGAAAGAGTTGAACTCAGAAAGCAAAATCCCCAACCGTGGAGTGTTGAATCAAGTTGATTTCGAAGCGCAAGAAACCCCAATCCCAGCTAAAAATGAGCTTTTCTCCATTACACTTCCTCCGTCTCGGATATATCCTCCTCTACTTCAACTACTCTTTTCGCGCTCTCTCGATTCAATTAAATCAATTTCTACGTTGTTTTTCTGGATTTCTCAGTGTTTTATGCAGGTTTTGATGTATAAAGGTCACCACGAAGAAGCCTAAATCAATAGCTGAATCTAATTGACAAACCCAATCCGATGTATAATCACAAACGATTGGGAACTCTAAACCTAATCCAGGTAGATTGAAGAGATTGGAGAGGGATAACTACACAACTGCGAACCCTTAAACACATGCCTTAAAGTAGAGAACCCAAAAGGGAAGAGATATTTGTATGGGAGAGTTCAAGAGAGATAAGACAATGTTTATGAGAGAGTTGCACAGAGAGTTTGTTGAGGGCGTGAGAAGCCATTAGTGGGTACCATGGGCGAGATTTGGGAGGTGATCGTCTGTGTCACTGCATGAGACATTATTTAGAAGATGAAGAGTCTGGTGAGATTAATTTAGAGAAGAGAATACCCTCCGCCTCTTTTGGCAAGGGTTCATGTTTCGCTGGAAAATAAGTGCGCCTTTTGCCATGACTATAAAGAGGATACTCTCCGCCTCTTTTTCATGTTTCCTATTACTAGATGACTTTGGTTTCTCTCTTCCCTTCCTCCGGATTGGAGTTCCCCTTCTCTCCAACCGGCATCGGTTCCTCACCTCTTCAGATTTATGTGGACCTCAGCTAAAACACATCACCACTCCATCGAAGAGATGCTCTCTCAATTTATAGCCACTCTCCTCTCTATCTGGCAACTGAGGAATAATGTCATTTTCAATGGCACCAAATTCAACAGATCTCAGTTTATTTCAACACATCTCAGTTTATTTCTCCCTGGGCGTCTCAATGGTTCAATTGCTCTGATCTGGCTAACCACCTTGCGCTAACGTCCACTCAGCGGATAGTAAGTACTGCTCAGACGGTAAGTCTCCTGCTAGCTGGCCCTAATGACACATCACACCCGGTGTGGGTCACTAGTTATTACCTGTAGTAACTCGCCTCCCTCTTATCCGATCACAATTTTGGTTCGCCAGGTCCCACAACACCAACAACCACTTTCTAGCTCATCTTGACTGTTTTGACATGCTTGACCCTGATACTGTGATAGTTAACTTTGATGCATGCTTCTGTGACCATTCAAAACAGGGCACATTTGGAATAATAGTAATGGACATTCGAGGTCATGTGCTGGCAACGGTAGCAAGTACGATTCGTGGTAAGATGTTGAACAACACGATGGCAAAATTATTCGCAGGTTAAGTCGCCCTTATGTTAATCCGGACTCGGAGGTGGAAGTGTGGTTTTCTTTTCGGGGACTCAGCCAATCTGCAAGCAGCGCCGACTTCAGAGGATAATACCTCATTCTTTGTTTTAGATTGGACTTGGAGCTCTTTTTTTTGTAGTATCAAGCGATGTTGGTTTTGCTCTCAGATTAGCATTATATGTATATTTCTAGAAACCTCAATTATGAGGCCCATGACCACGCCTCCTCTAGGAGGCCTTTGTATGTTCATTGGTTTTTAATGCAATATTGCTTTCGACAATTTTTTTTATTTATTAAATTAGAGAAGAGATGAGAGGGTTGAGTAATTAAGTCATGGCCCTCAGATTAAAGTAATATATGTTTGATCAAATTCATATAGGTAGTTGGATTTATGTATATAAACTATCAAATTGTCTCAGTTTTATTAGATACTAGTATATTACCCGTGCCATTGGCACGATAGAAAGTATGTTGCGATATTAGGGTCAAAACTTGTCAAAGTATTTATCAAATTTAAAAAAAAAAAATTGAAATAGTAGAAGTGGAGTTCAAGTTCTTTGTTTGAATATGCTTTGAGAAACCCTTCTCATTCTTTTGAAAAAAATTGAAAATACTCACGACATGAAATGCATTATATACATGGTGTGAAATGCATAGTTTAAAATTTAAATGTTTGTTGATCATTTGTTTTGTTGGAAAGATCATCAAAAATGTATTTCAACGATACCAAGTTTACCAAAATCTGACTTTTACATGTAGACAATTATGATAATTCTCATTTTGATAAAAAAAAATAAAACATTACTCTTTCTTCACCACATGTACATTCCAGACACTCATTTTAAGTTTTAGGTTGTTTTTCTTTTGTTCTCCTACATGTTTAATATTTACAAGGGTTATTTACCTTTTGGCCTCTAGTAGTTTAGGCATAACCCTCCTTGGGTGCCATTTGTTTTTGAAGTCCCATCAGACACCCATTTTGGGTATTGACTGTTAATCAATGGGTTTGACTACCGAAAAATCATTAAATTTTGAAATGTCTAAAATAACCTCACAAGAGTGGCACGTGAGGGTGATGTTCCAGTTTTTCTTCTTCTTCAATTTGGACGAAGAGAGAGAGAATGACTATGAGAGAGAGCGATGGAGAATGATTGAGCCACATAAAAAGGGAGAGCGATTGAGGGAGAGAGGGAGATCGATGAGGGAAATGAATCCATCTTTGAACAAAACATCTTCTATGGCATATAGATTCTAAAAATGAAAAATGACTTTTAAGGCCCATTTTTTTGTAAAATAGACCATTTACATATCGTAGTTGATGTAATGGTTAAAATGTGTCTACCATGATACTTTTGTGACCAATAATGACTCTTTTATTAACCTAGGTTAACCCATAAAGTTGTAAGCATTTTTATTTTTTCTCAACAATAGAGAACCTACTTTTATACTTGGGTTAATTGCACTCCCCCCTAAAACATATAGTCAATTCAGCTTTGCCCCCAATTAACATTCATATTGCATTTTCCCTCTCAGACTAACAATCAACGTTCATTGACTGTCAAGGCACGTGCTAGATTCAAAAAGGTCATATTTTACTGCCCAAAATACCCTTTAATGATCTGAAGGCTGAGATTCAAAGTTGATGCAATTAAAATCGAAGGCTGAGATTCAAACTTCCACTAAGACGTTGGGATAATCCGCCAACTCCTCCTTCACCACCAATAAATCCCCCCACTGCTTCTACTACTACATCTACATGTTATTTCACTGTAGATTAAATATTCTAGCATCAATAAGTACAAAAGTTTGCCAAGTTTTGATGGCAAACTTGAGTTGCAGCTCATCTTCATCATCTGTTGGGTCCGTTCTGTTGTAGCACTACACCAAAAACCCCCATTAGCAACGGTTCTATACCGTGGGCGTAACCCATTGTCACGGCTAAGAGCCGTGGGCTACAGAGGCGTCGCGAAATTCCTTGTCACGGCTATAAACCGTTGCTAAACATTGTAGCAACGGTTTTATGCTTGAATAGGGGTGGTGATTTTCAGCATTTAGCCACGGTTCTAAACCGTTGCAAGAACAATAGCAACGGTTTTTAGCCGTGGCAACAATAGCCACGGTTTTAAGCCGTGATAAAGTATGGCTAATAGCAACGGTTCTAAACCGTGGCTAACAAGGTAGCAACGGTTTTAAGCCGTGGCTAACCTTGGCCACGGTTTTAAGCCGTGGCTAAACAGTGAGAAATAAACCGTGGCAAACGTGATAGCAACGGTTTTTAGCCGTGTTAATTCATGGCCACGGTTGTAAGCCGTAGCAACTGATGAAGAACGCCCACGGTTCCTAGCCGTGGCAAGCTGCAACCACGGTTGTAAGCCGTTGGCAGTTAAAACAAAATTCAAAAAAAAAAGAAATCTGTTTTGTTGCAACGGTTTCAAACCGTTGCAAATTAATATAATCGAAAAAAAAATTTATATTTTTTTTTTGCTGCTGCAGCAAAATCACAGCCGTGGCACCTGCAAAATCAGTCCTTACTATGGTTTGTGTCATGCCTCCGGCACGAATAAGATTCCACAAACTATATGCTAGATAAATACAAAATCAACCGTAAAAAGGAACTTGTCAAGTTTTGACGCCAAACAAAAACATGTAAACAAATAGCACTAATGTACAATAACAGGATTAACCTGAACAAATGGAACCTTGTTATATCATGTTTCGCTCGCATCTAAAACAAAAGAATTTCTCTATGTTTTTTCCAACAATACAAATCCACCTAGTTATAATGTAAGAAAATACATTGATGCCCTTAGGAACAGGCCCCATTTCTTTCGGTAGTTGCTTGTTCAATATACTGAAAATGATGAGAATGCAGCACCTGGTAGTTGCTTGTATATGGCACCGGTGATGGTTGATACAACGACACACTTTGCACCCCAGAAACAAGCAATGTATGCGCATTCTCCTGTCCAACATACTGCTGCCCGTACTGGCTCAGACCTTCAGAGCCCTGCAGTATAAAAATTAGTCAGTACTCAATGACAGACAAACATGACCTATAAAGATTGCTAATTAACCAAAGCTGATGATGAAAATGATGAAAACACTGACAGCTCTTTGGAAAATTTACCATTATCTGAATCTTGGTAATCAGACAACCTTCCCAGCTTCCAATCAATGAGAACACCATCTCCCCAGTATGAAACAACCACTTGAGCTGAAAAAGAAACAAGGATCACCTGTTCAATTCATTATAAGTGCCAAATCTCACAGAGTGTAAAAATCATCAAAATAGAATATAAAAAGATAAACCAAAAACCCATCTCAATATATCAACTCTATCAAGTTCAAAGACCTACATGAACTGAATAACGAAACCGCATTGAAGCTAAAGCAGATGAACAATCGCAAACAACGGAAAAAAAGGTGCTGAAGATGCAAAAAACAGTAAAATTTCAGTGAAGTAATATGTATGACCAATATGGGAACATGTTGGAGTTGTCAATGTGTACAAACCCACTAAAGATGGAAAAAGCTGATAGATTACAGATTACAGAGATAAGTTAAAGAAGAGAGAGTTAGAAATCAAGCAGAGAATCAGAAACCAGTTGATAATGAGAAGGTTTTTACATACATACCAAAATCAAAGTGGAGGAAGAGTAGTAGTAGTAGTTGCTGTTGTGTGAAGTGGAATGAGAGTGAGACAAGAGGGAACTCGATGAAATAAGTGATAGGCAAACCAAAGCGATTTCTCAAATAAGAGACAATAATTTAACCAAATGAACAGTAAGTCAACAGTAAAATTGTTTTCAACATCATTTTTCTTTTCAATTTTGCTTTCCAAAGCCTATGTTACTAGCATATATAAGTACCCAGAGTTGATGCTGAAGAAAACAAGGATGTAAGATAAAAAGAGGCAACAACATCTCACGTATTCTTAAATGCTAATAAAGTAATAAACCAAAGCTGGGAAATTTATCAAAGCCGCAAGAATCCCCAACGCCGCTAAAGAACCACTTATAATTGATATTATAATCATTAAGGATCAAGTTCTAAACAACACTATCTAATCAAAATGAAATTTTCACATGTATTCTGTTAATTGTCATAGTGGTTTCAGAAATATCGGCAGGTACAAGCATTGGGATGTTCAACATTGATGACCAAAGCATAACCAATATAGTTCCACGAATGGCCAATCCCCAAAAAGTCATCTATAAAAAGTGAAAACACTGAACATGAGCAAAGGAAATTATTTGAGTTCTACTTACCTAGCAAGCTCAGCACCAGAATGTGTCTGAAAGCTATCTATCAACATAGCTGTTGCTGTTCCACTTGGGTAGGTAAGCTTGTAATCCAGAATCATCGCCTGCAAACAATTTGTGTTCACCTCCCTCAATTCTAAATGTCGGTGCCTATAAAGCAGCAAAGTGAGTTGAAAACTTATGTGTTGAGAGACTATAGTCTGCAAGAAGACCATAGAGTTGATGAGGATCTTACCCCACCTAGGCCCACTTAATTCTTTAGGAAGATATTCTGAAACAGATGAGGATCTTTCCTGCAAAAATCATGTCATCACTCCACTCACTCAGTTATGCACATTCCAGTTCCAATATGAAGAGAGAATGTGGTGTTCAAAGACTAAAAACTAAGACGTAAAAATACTTACCATCTTTCACTAACATTATTAAGAGGATGAGAATGTAAGCAAAGGTGAGGACAACTGAGAGTCCAATCCAACCTCTCATTGCCGACATTGTTGGGACCAGACATGACTGCAAAGCACCATTTCAAATTTTTGATGAGGAAAAGTATAACATTTCCATTAGAAACTCATTGTCCATAACAGACACAAACCATACCATCACTGGAAACAAAAAATTTCCTTACCTTCATCCTTAATGCATATACTTTTCCAAGCAATTATATTCCTTCAGGGTTTTTTTTTTTTTTTCCTATTTTAAAATTCCATTGTACAACAATACTCACAATTTATCTTTCACATGCTTTCGAACCAGTGTATGAGAATAGACTGTAAAGCTAAAAGTATAGATAACTCTCCTAGCTTCTCTACAACTAAAAGATGCAGCTATCAATGAGATAGACCAAATTAGCAACTAAAAGTAATTATGTGGGATATTGGACATTTGTTCTTATTAGTTAAAATGAAAAATAAAAGTAAAAAAAATAAATCTGAGTATTAACCAATGTAGACCTGCCGCACCCGCTTGTACCGCACAACAACACTGTCACAGATTCCTTCTTTTCTCGGATTCTAAAAATGAGGAAATAAAGTATTTCAGAAGCAAATAGGAAACAAATAAAGCCATTAGAATGGTTTCATGATTTGCAAAAGGGAGTAAAATGAACAGAACATAAAAGAATTTGAACATCAGGCCTTCTATAATGATGAGTTTTATTGTGACATGCATTCTATGAAGAGGCCTTCTATAATGATGAGTTTTATTGTGACATGCATTCTATAGTTCGTGTAATTTCAGTATTCCAATATGAAATGAGGACAGTGACCATATACCTTTTTGAAAAAATATGCAACATTTCCAGCTTAATTTCACGTTCCTCTTAAGTGTCAGTATCCTTGAGAAGCAATACTCTCTCTCTTTCAGAAACCTCGGTGTGCCCAAAAAAGAAATAAAATAAATTTCTTGGTTTACAAAAGAATGGGATCTTATCACTGATTACTGTGGTCAGCTTGCAGAAGTAGTGAGACAGGAAAAGGTTTGCCTCATTCAGCATTGCTGATGGAACAAACTACAAATCCAGAACATGAATTACAATGCTTACATTTGTATCATTCTCAGAATTGCGAGGTAGTGGAGGCAATTTCGCATGATGATCTGAAGCACAACAACAACACTTCAATTGAACTTGCATGGTACTTTTATCATGAGTTATAATAGCAATGATATCGGGAACTGCAATAAGAGATATTCCACTCACCATCTACAACCTCAGCTTGTTGCAAACTATTCAATAAATTCATGATAATATCCTGTAAGTCAACCAATGTGAAATTAGATGAATCTTCCACTGGGATGGAAGGAAAGACATAATCTTCAGAAGGACAATGAAATTTGTTGTTTTTACTTGTTGTAATGAGGTCTGGTGAAATAAATTCTGAAGATGAGGCATGATAAGCAGCAGTTGGTTCATGCAAGTATTGATAAGTTGAAGTTTGTGTGGAGTTATTGAATTGATGAATGCACTCAAAGATGGGTGTCCCTCCAATACAATTGTCTAATTTTGTTACTTTTCTTAACACAATTGCATACAGGGGGATGCTGAAGTAGCAAGAAAATCATTTCATACATTTTTCACAAGAAAGAAGAGATACAGTGCTGATACTAGTTAGAAGTTCCATGCACAAAGCGTGTTTGTTTCAATAATTACTTCATCCAAACATCCATTTGATACAATTTTAGTTATAAACATCCATATTACAAACAAATGATCACCACCACAGCAACAAAGAATTGACTCTAATTTCAATGACAAAAGCACATAACAAAAATAAGGATGGTGATCACCACCACCTCCATTGTTATTGGCCTTTGATGACCCTATAATTAATACATAGGATCTAGTGTGTCAGAGTACTAATCAGAATTCCCTTAATCTCTTATGAACAAGTACAAAATAGATTATTTTATTGTATTAAAAAGGGTAACCCACAAATCCAAAACCCCATCCGGTGTTTTTGAGTCAAGCTGGAGCTTTTGATGTTCTAACACAAAACTAAAGCAGATTATTAATTAAGGGACTTGGTGTGAAAGATTCTGAAACTTAAGGAACATGTTCAAGAAATGACATAATGGGTATTGTTTGGATTCCAAGAGGAAGAAGATCCCAGTTCAATTTGAGATAAAAACTGACAATTTTGAGGTCCTAAAACACCATTAACACACACATAATTACAACAAAGTTTAGTTTTTAAATGGATTTCTATTTGAGTACAAGATCCAATAAAATTATACCAAAACCCCATTGCCTCATATAGATATTAACACAAAAACACAGAATCTAAGCAAAATAAGGAAAACCCATCAACAAAAACTGAAACTTAAGAGACTCCATTAAAAGAAAAGATCAATTATTGCAAAAAAAAATATTGTTCGAGTACCTGGAGTTGAGGAAGTTAAAGTTGTTGAGCTTCTATGGTTCACTTGAGCTGATTTGAAGAAACAACAATTACCCATACTTGCTTGACCTTTCTTCTTCCCTCCTTTTTGTTGATTCTACTCCCAAGTTGCACAAACAATCATGTTCTTCTTCATTTGATTGATCTAGAATGCTCATGTTTACAAAGAAGAATACTGTGGTAAGTCAAATTGTGAAATATTTAACTTAAACCTCCAAACCCAGAAACAGGGAGACAAACACAAGGGGAAAATAGAAAGAAACTTTAAACATATAATTATTAACATTGATTAATAGGCAGTCTAATAAAGATGTATGTTGCATGCAACAAGTTAAAAGATGATGCCTGCGCATACTGCAACAAGAACAGAGAGAAAGGATGTAACATCATACATATGAATAAAATAAACTTAATTCGAAGAGGATCCAATAAAAAACTTGAAGGTTCAGCAAATGAATCTGATATTTCTAACAAATAAAAAAGCTAACTTTTAACATTGGGCAAACAAAACCAATAAAATTAGATGGAAAAGGAAGTTACCAATCAGCATACGAATCCCGATTCTTGACATGTAAAATCTGTCGAGAAACTGGTGGATTTTGGTCAATAATTGGCTTGTGATCAATAATACAGATGATCTTGGCAGCTGCAACTTTTGCCTTAGCGAAAGCAGCCACGCTCGGTGTTGATTGTCCTAAAGCCCTGTGGAAATAACATGGTTTTAAAATTTGGAACCAATTAATTCAATACAAATAAGAGATGTGTTTGGGTGCTTACAGTCCACCTATCACTAGATGACCTCCATACCAAAGTAGAAGTGCGTAGCAGCAGAAAACAGTGAAGTACGTCGACCCCAACCCAACCCCTTTGGCCAATCCAATCTTGTAACCAAGCTTTTGAGCTACTCTCAATGCAGATGAATAAGTTTGCAAAGCTCTTGATAAAAGTGGAACTATTTTTTGCAAGCAAATGAAACGATACCTTGACCTGAAAACTACGTCTGATTCATCCTAAAAGAGAGATGAGATAAGCAATATGTTTAAATGTCAACAATGAAAATCCAGCAGAAATCAAATGTCTTAAACAACAAATGACAGAAAACCTTGATGATCCGCATTTGTGAAGAATTAACCCTTTACACCTCTTCTTCTTGATACAAAGGCGAAAGGTTTATGTATAAAGGGCCACTAATCTCTTGAAAAGGACAGATAACTGAAACAAGCACATCCCTCTGGCTATAAGGTGCCTGATTCTCATTACAAATTTTATACTTAGTCTATGCCTCAAAACTGGGAGGAATCACGCTCTCTCCAATTTTTTTTTTTTTTTTTGGAAAGCGAGCGGGGTTATTTAGGATCCCCGAACCTTAGAAATGAAAAAAGAGTATGATAAACTTTACCACATACCTTCCTTATCATGGGCTTGTTTGTAGGCACAATTGTTACTTTAAGCTTGTATATGCTCTCAAATTCTGTACTTTCAGTAGCTGCAGTGCCAGTCATTCCGCAAAGCTTGGGAAACTATACCATAATAAAAAGTTAGTGATAATAAAAAGATGTTATGTAGAGAGTAAGAGGTAAAAGGTTTTTGTACCTGAAGAAAGAAATTTTGATAGCTAATTGATGCCAATGTTACAGTTTCATTCTGTATATGTAACCCTTCTTTTGCTTCAACTGCCTGAAGTAAATATAAAAATTAAGTTTGATTAGTTCTCTGGGATCCCGTGCTCAAGAAAGGCCTGTGAAAACAAGAAAAATAAATGTCTACCTCCTTTTAAGCTGAAATGGGTAACTAAAACACAGAGGGATTTTTAATACACATGCAAAGTTTCCCCCGAGAAAAGAACAACGGGTAATAGATCATTTCATCAAGAAAACTATCAAAATTCCACAAAGTGAAATAAAAAGACATTGATCTTCAATTGCCTATCAAAATATTTAATGCGAAGGTTCTCATTCATACATTCATCATACAGGAATTGTAGACGTTAATCCAGAATGCTAGCTTCTGTTGATGGCTAAGACCACGTAACTCAACTGAAGCAAGCTTCCCAAGTAGAAGCCTGAAATTAAAAAAAAAAATGCTGTGAGTACTACAATGCTTATAGTGTCACTGACCAATTCTTGTTGAAATTCAATGTTAAAAAACTTACTTTAATCTGCGTATTAGAAGGAAGGAATTTGTTTTCCAAGTGGGATGGATAGATGTCATAGAACTGGCTTCTATTGCACATATATGCTTATACGGCCCAATGTCTCTCTTCCCAAATTCTCTACAAATACCATATGGATCTCGAAATTCCATTTCTTTACAATTTTCACGCGAAGCTAATCCAGATAATGCAGCATTCGTCTCCAACTCCACCACCCCTTTGTTCTTGTGTGAGTTCATCCTTAAGAAAATGCTTGACAAGCACTTCACTATACCTTCAGATATTCTGTTGGGGCTGCCACTTTCTCCTGGAGACACTTGTTCCTCAGTAACAATTTGAGAGCTCTCTTTGGCTCTCTTCTGGTCTACTACAATGCCTTCAAGCTGGAATTTTAGAAACTCATGTTCAATTACCAAATAAAATAGACTAGCAACTGATACCAAGCACCACAATAGAAGAAGTATCCCCACCAACGGAGCCAACATCCGCCCCATTTTCTTCACAAATCGTTCTTAACACAAAATTCTTTTCTAAAGGAAGACGCAAAATACAATAATAGAATGCGTGAAGATGAAGATTTTCAGAGCTGCAATTGACACACGCAATGAATCAGATCTGAAATTGTTCAAAAAGATTACACTAGCAGCATTGCTGAATTGAAAATCTTTTATGACATAAAGATGCAAAAATGTAAAGTAGCTCTAAAATTACAAAGAGTCTCTCTAAATTTTTAGAAATCCGAAACTTGCACAAATAAAACATAAAACAATGCCAATCAATCCATCGAAACAAACACCGAAATTGCAGAGATTGAAACTAGAAAATGTAACAAAACAAGAATGAAGAAGGTGTTAGTTAAGCAAACCTAAGTTGTGTCTTCATTTCATTTAAGCTAACTAAAAATTAGTACAAAAAAGCAGAGAGAGAACTCAACGATTGATCGTTCAGAGCATAGATTGAACTACATTCACTTAATCGAAGCTAAAAATCACACACATTAGAGAGCTTAAGAAGAAAGATCTAAACAAGCAGATAGCGATCTTTCAAAGAAAACTTACGAAGTCTAGGGTCACAGATTGAAGAACCGATCCCTAGAAGAAGAAGCTCTCTCTGTCTCGCCTTCTACACTCTTCGTATTGCCTTCTCGACCGACTACTGCTCCTCCTCGACTTCTCCCTCTCTCTTTCCTTCTCCTTCTCCTTCTCTCTTTCCCTCTCCTTGAAATTTTAGGGTTTGAAGCAAATTAAGGGTTGAAAATTGCAGAGTTGGGGGGAGATGGAGCGGGAACGCAAAGCGGGAAGCAATTTTTTTTCGCAAAATTTCGCCCGCGAGAAATCGACTTACTTCTCCACACGTCCACGTGCAACACACGTGCACTTTTGCAACGGTTTTAAGCCGTTGGGCACTATAGCCACGGTTTTTAGCCGTGGCAAACACACCAACGACTTAGAACTGTGGCCACCCCTGTGTAGCTAATCAGGCCTTTTGGTGTAGTGTAGGGGGCAAAATTACATTCAAATTTATTTTAAGGGGTTAAATTCATACCAGTAATTTTAAGTGGAAATCTCTTGTTGTAAAGTTATTCAGTTATAAGCTCATCTCCCAGAGATTCCAAGCTTTTCACTGATAACAGACTAGATTCATGAATCTAAAATTGAACGTACGTTTTAAGAAAGGAGTAGCAAAATGAAGAGAATCAGTGAATGTGAAATGTGAATGCGAAACGAAAGCCAAGGTTACCTCACTGGAAATCCAGATAGAAACAAGAGCAAAGAGTTGGAGATTGCATTGTTTCTTGAATTACTATCTTGTAATGTTAACCTATTAATTGAGGTTTTGTGAAAAACAATTTGGGGTGCAACCCAGATCAGAAATGAAACCAATGTGAGTGAAGAAAATACCGACTATATAAAAATGAAAAAAAAAGAAACATGTTGTTGGTGGTGATGGAGTTAGTGAGAAACGGGAAGAAGCATTTGAAAAAGAGAGATAAACCAGTGTATTTGACAAGTGGGGAAACGCCTAATTGCTGCTAAGAGAAAATGCACTAATCAGAATCGAAGAAAAGAATTTGGTGACTGGGATGGCTTGTGAGTGTGATTGAGCGATTGACTAGAAAAGATGAGATGAGAAGAAGTGGTTGGCTTGAAGAAAAAGAAGAAAGATGGGAGCCATTGGACTCTGAGAGAAGGAGGTGAAGTCGGAGAGGTTAGGGTATGATGAAAAGAGGGTGGTGATGTTAATGGCGAAGGAAGAGGAGCTGAGGAGGAAGAAATATGAGAGGGTGATAGGGGTAATTTTGGAACAAAACAAATTTTTAGCCATGGGTGTGTTTTGTTTTGGTGTCTGTAAGGTGGTGAGAGTGATGAGAGTGTATAGTAAAGAGCAAAGAGAGATGAGAGATGATGATGATGATGATGATGATGGAGATAGCATGCATGATGTGATGATAATGACATGCTATCACATCAAGCGTGATAAGCACGTGAAGGGCATTTTCGTCATGCAAAATAGGAAGAATGGTGGCTCGTGAGATGTTTGACAGTCAATGCACGTTGACTGTTAGTCTGAGGGGAAAAGTGCAATATGAATATTAATTGGGAACACGTGTATTTTGTAGGAATTCAAGCATAAAGCTCAAATCATGCACAAAGTGGCACAATAAGGCTAATTCAACAACTAGAAGGCCCAATGGGAGTTCACATGTAAGGGATAAAAAATTTCAATCCCAAGACCCTTGAAGTCAAGCCCACAAAGCATCAACAACGACGAATCTCGAGAAAATCAACATGAAGATTTGGACATCCACATGGCCAAGTTTATCATAAAAAAATCTCTGCAAGACATGTTTCCTTATTCAACTCCAATACCTTTCTTTGTTTCACTCAACCGTGTTTCCATGTTTCTTTGTTTCATTCAACCATGTTTCCTTGTTTCACTAAAACCCTTTTTAAAAATAAAACCCCATACATGGAGTTCATAAGGGATAATTTTTCTTAGAGAGTTTTTCTTATATAGTTTTTTCTTAAATAGTTTTTCTAAGAGAGTTTTTTTTGTTGTAGTTCTTGGCTTTAGATTTTTGTTTGGTAGAGAAGTGCATGTACTATTTTCCAACATTTTAATTTTTGCATTGAAGAAGTAAGTTTTGTCTTTCTTTCTCTTTTTAATTGTTTCTCTTTCTCCTTTAACTTATGGTTTATTATCATTATTCATGGATAGCTAATCTCCCCTCTCAAGGGGAATAGATTGAGCCCCATGAAGATATAATGATAGTTAGATTGTGTTTCATTAAGGAAGTAAAGTAGAACAATAAATTGTAAGAAATACTTCAAAAGAAGGCTTCATTTGTTAAATGTAATGGATAATGATTTTGATTTTAAAGAATAAATTATTTCCATGTCTTTTAGGATTTTTCTGATGAAAAACATAATCGAAATCCAATGTTGTTTTAGAAAATAAAACAATGATTTGGTTAAAGTTTGAAGAAAATAAAAAGACTTTTACTTTTTAAATCCCACAACTCAAGTCATGTAGGTTGAAAAATAATGTGATTTGAATATTTTGGGAGAAATTGAAATTACATTCTACAATCATTATGTTGAATGGGGTGATTTTCATATCCTTGAGATTTCTATATATTCATTTTTGTTATAAGTTATTATTTTGTTTTGGAATCATATCATCTCTCAACAGCTCACCATTCATTATTTTGCTCTTCTCTTTATTCTTTAAATTGAAATTCAAATATTGTCTTCTAATCCAAGTGAAGTAGTCAATAACCCCTACTTTCACTATGCATTATTGAAGTGTATTTTAGGTTGATGTCGAAAATCATGTAACGACATTAATGTCTGTTTTTGACATCAATCAAATGGTGTCATTGCACATCACTTGCTGAAGGAAGACATTTTTGAAGATACAACTTTGGAAACAATAGAGAAGATTTTTATTAATTTTTTTCCTTTTTCTTTAATTTTTTTCTCATCTTTATGCGTTTTTAGGTAATTTTCAGCATATAACGGAAACAACATAGTAGCAGACGGCTTAAACAGTGCCCCTTAACGTTAACATTTTACAGCAAATTCCATGACACTCCCTTGAATTTCTGTAAATTTTTGAGATTTTTTAAAGGTCTGTTGCTTGTTGAAAAAATTCATTCAGAAAAGTGGGTGATAAAGTTGCGGAATTGCCTAAGACATGCTTGAACACCTTACACTTTTAAAAAAAAAAAAATTATTTGTAGTTTCTAGTGAGGAAGAGAGTTTATTCTTTAATAACTTTTTTAATATGCCTTGAATGGTCGAGTGCAACTTGTAATAGTTAGGCATTATTTTAGCATTAGGTTGATTCTTAGTTTTAGGTTAGAATTAATTCACTTTCAAAAAAAAAAAAAACAAAAAAAAATAATTCTGACTTCTTGACCAAGACCATTAAATACCTTTGCATCTGTAATTGTTTGATTGTGTGTGTATTTATTTAAATAGCAATCGAAGTCATAAATAAAAAAGTATATATAAAAAAGTAATATGTTTTTTGAAAATGACTAACTTTTTTTTGTAGTGGACAACCATTGGTGCTGTGGGGGAGAGAGCAATTGCTTGAACCTATGAGGAGTAGCTCTCAAATAACACTTTTCTCTACTCCCACGGTGGAGACCCTGTGTCCGAGGTCACAAGTTAGTAAGTATACATTTCAGACACATTGTTTTAGTGGCTTGGGTGCTGAGTGAAAATCGATTGAACATTACTCGGTGTTTGTTTATGTTTTTGCATCTTAACGAACTGCGTGGTTGCTTACGTTAATAAACTACCATAAACAGAGAGGTCATACCTAGCCCTGTTTTTGAAACTGGTGGGATTTCATCACTCCAGCTGTGTGAAACCAAGGCACATGATAAAATCAACTAAGATTAGAGAAAACTAGAACGGTGTTCTTAGGACAACTAAGACCAAAGTTATTCTGCTGAATTTTGTGTTGACTAAAGCTAAATGTGACGTTGGGTTTAATTATTCAATGAATTCCGAGAGGCCGCTGCCACATGGGTAACTCACCCGGTGTGCTAAGTCACTAGTAAGCTGCGGATCGCAGAAGGACGTGTGTAACAAACATTTTTTGCTAGGAACACACTCCCTAAGTACGTATTTGACACGCATCATTCTCATATCAATCGATTTACAAAGCGGTAGCACATATACAATTTTTAATTAGACCACGTGATCTCCTGTCACTTGTGCAATAATCTGGCTTCTTGCAACCGTAACTCTGACCTCCTGATTTTGGACTTTGTACTGTTGGATACAAGCTTTTAAGATCATCCGTTAGCACCCTATCTAATCAGACAATAATAGATAACAACGTGACGCCCGCTGGTTTCAATCAATCTTGTCCCTCACAGATTAATAAGATAAAATGTCATTAAAATATTGTTTGCTTAGATTTGGCATTTGTGTGGCTCCAAAGTAATTGTTGTTTGTTTATGTCTTCTTAGAAAACCCTATAAATGGTAGTCTCTTCGTAAATGGATAGCGACTGAAGCCATACCATGAACTTTCCACAAGGTCAGTGGAAACCATTTAGTTGATTGATCCTAACTATGAGGATAAGTCACGCCCACAAATTCCTACTCAACTAAGCCAGTTTGGGGGTGGTATCCACCACCCTCGTTACGTCTGGCCAATGACATTAAACTTAGCGCTACTGGAAGACAACCCAGTCCGTTTATGCATTCATTCATTCATAAAAAATAAAAATAAAAAAATTAATAATACCGCCAATGCTTGTTTGGGGGTGATGTATTTTTAATAATACATCAACCCCACCAACTCACTCTTTTTCATTACAGAAATGATACAAATGTTGAACAAATCACCTGAGATAATAAGTTCTAATTTTTATTTCTCACTTTTTATTTCATTTGTTTAACACTGGGGACATAGTTTTAAATGTTTGGGGGTGGGGAGATTTATCAAAATTCATACATCTTTTGAAAATCTTTTTCTAAAAAAATAAAAAATTTCAAAAATAATAAAAGGTGTGATATCCTAGCTATGATGAGATTGGATTACTTGATTCATTACATTCAGGCAAAAAGATGTTAGGAGTTTATTACTAGAGTAAACATTGTATTTGAGCATTCAGGAACAAATAAATTATTGCACAATGACAAAAGATGTAGTCTGGAATACAGAAGTAAGTAACTTTATGAGAATCTAAAGGAATAATAGTGGAGACTTTAACCTTGTGAGCTATTAGACCTTTCATTTTATTCAGAGAGTTTTTACACAACTCCGAGTCATATGATGACTTAAAATTTTATTAGAAATTAACTTGTTGTGAAGTCTCATTATTCTACTTTTTGGTTATTACTGAAGATGACAACTTTTTCGAGTTAAGAGAAACATAGGTCTTGTAGTCCATTTGAGACTTATAACCATTACCAAACCTTAGAAGATAAATTAGACATCTCTTGTCCATTTGAACCTTCTCAAAACCATCTTGCTAAACATTCCATCCAATACCAATGTGAGCCTTTGTCTTGGGTTATTAGATATATAAAATAAAATAAAACTCATTTTCCCATTTATCTTTCTGAAAAATGTTAGGAAGTTTTATGAAAAAAAGGAGATTGCAAAGTGAAAATCCAAAGTCCAAGGTATTTCAAAAAAAAAATTTGTGAAAAGAAAAGAGGTTCTGAAAAAGGAAACAAATAAAAAAATGGTTGTGAAAAAAGGAAAATAAAATGAAGTGATTGATGAGTTCCCTATTAAGCTATTTAAAGACCCTACTTTCTCATAAACATCTCTTTACTTACCATCTACCCCACTCTTCATAATAAAAAATAAAAAAAATAAAAAAATTCAAGCCAGATTCATTTTTATTTTAGAGAAGTCCTAATTAACCCTATGGTAAGGTATGGTAAAAAGTGGAGAGTAGATGAAAAGGCGCTATGTTGGGTAACTCGACATTCTTCCAAGTGATCAACATTCCCCGTACACGTGTCATGATATAGTACTCGAAGAACTACAACCTCAAGCTTTAGCCCAACACTGATCCAGCCCAAGCGGTTCTAAGCCCGCCCAACTGCGGTCCGCCAGGCAGGCGGATCTGAAATTTCACAGCATGCTAGGCCCACACGTCTCACATCTATCCTCAATACTTGTAAGCCCTTTTCAGGCAAAAATCTTGAGGATCAGCTTCAGACGGGCAACTACAGCTGCTATCTGCTTCCAACTAGGAAGAAACACCAGAGTATCTTCCACACAGGGAAACTCTCTTCTACGAATTGCTTTTAGATTGGGAACTATCTCTCGTGTATCTAGGAGCACAGAGCTAACAAAGAACTTTTCTTTTACAACACGATTCCTAATTAGGGAGGGATCTCCACGAAGATCTTCTTCCTAAACTACACCTACGATGGCCTAGTAGAACCTGAATTCCTTGCACTATAAATAAGACATGAGGTTGGTAAGCTAAGGTACTTTACAAATTCCTTGTTACAGTACACCTTCCTCATAGCCTTGTCTGACTTTAGCATCTGAGTGCCATCGAATACCTCACGGTAGTCTGTGGCTCACATGCATTACTTGTGGAGGTCAACGGGATTAGGTCAAACCAGAGAGAGGAAAAAGACTGCATCAGTTTGGCGCAATCCGTGGGGACGACATAGTTCATAATTGTACACTAATCGTCGTATCCTATCAAGACCCAAAGAGATGGTGACCACCAGGTTACGCAACAACGGAGAACCAGGGGACACGTCCAACGCTCAGGCTGTCCCTATACCTCCTCATTCAGTAAAACCTATAGTGCACGGTCATCCAACTCATGGTCCCACGCCAACGGCAGTAACCATGGACCCTGAAATTGACGTGCTGGCATCTCAGATACAGCAGATCGCCAAGGCAGTGAAGACTGTTACACGACAGAATCCACTACCTGCTAATGGAGACCAGGAACATCTCCAAAAGATGATAGGGAGCAAGCCAAGGAGATCCAAACCCCCATTAGTTCTCATTGGACTAAGGGAGGCTGCGCGGCTAACACTTTTCTCATCGCCAGGACAGAGAGGCTCGACCCTAGGAACCACTTCCCCAGAGGGGCGCATGATCCGGACGTACTATATTGCCTCTCCGTCCCACCATTTATGGACCGAATAATGAACGAGGCCCTTCCGAGGAAGTTCACTCCCCCGAAGCTCGACTTCTACGACGGGACCACTGATCCTTTCGATCATCTGCGCCATTGCCAGAACGTAATGACCCTCAAAGAAGGATCCAAGTCCGTCATGTGCAGAACCTTTCCTACCAATCTAAAAGGCTTTGCGCTGACATGGTTACATAGCCTTCCACCAAAGTCAATCGACTCCTTCAAAACACTGGCGAATGAATTCTTGACACGTTTCGTTGGAAGCCAGCATTTTAGAAAAAGCTCACACTACATACTTTTTCTAAGGCAGAGGTCCGGCGAGACGCTCCAAGAGTATGTCACGCACTTCAACAATGATCTGACCCTCATCGACGGGTGCAGCGACAATATAGCCATGACGGCCTTCATTGAGGGCTCAAAAAGGGAAAGCTTTTCGAGGACCTCACCTTGGAGCCACTTCTGGACATGGTGGAGCTCCTCAAGAGTGTCCAGAAACACATCACCCTGGAGGAGTCAAGGACCGCTAAAAGGAAATCGAAGGCGACATGAACACCTCCTATCTTAGGGACAAGAAGGAGGGAAAAAGTCGCGAGGACGAGGAACGGAGCAAAAGGAAGCGCAACGACAACAGGTCAGACCCTATCGTCCCAGGTCGAAGGAATCATCCAACTACGTTGGATCCAGAATCGTGACACCCCTAAGCGCTAGCCTGTCAAATGTACATAGGTCCATGAAAGGCTGGGAAGAGCTAAAGTGGCTCCAAAGACGCGCGAAGACCCTACCAAGCGCGACACTGGCAAATACTGCGCGTACCAGAAAAAGGGCGGCCACAACAACAACGACTGCAAGAGTCTGAGGTGTGAAGTTGAGTACTGGATCCGCAAAGGCAAACTGAAAGAGTTCCCGAAGTTTGAGAAACCAGTGGAACAAACAAATGACAGGAGGGAGTCAGTTAAATAAATAGAGAATGCGACTTCAGGGATAATCTACGTCCTTCATGGAGCCGGACCAAATGAAGACCTATCATACAGGTCTCGCAAGTGGACAATACTGGATATGCGGACATAATTCATGGGTGAGGACAGGCACATCTGCCACTCACGGGTTCGGAACCCCATTCACACTTTGACTTTCACAGACAGGACCTTGATGGAGTCTGAGCGTCGCACAACGACGCCTTGGTCATCTCTGTTTCCATCGCAAAGTGGGAAGTAAAGAGAGCTTTGGTCGACACATGAAGTTCACTTAACGTTTTTTTCTACAACGCATTCCGCAGCATGGACCTCAAGGCGGAAAACCTGACGTCTTCAAAACACTCGCTGATCGGATTCAGCAAGGAGAAGTGCTTCCCCATCGAAAAGATAAGGTTGGCTACGATAGCAGGAGAGTCACAGCTTAGGAAAGTCCTATTTCTGGACTTCATGGTGGTAGACGCACCATCATCCTACAATCTCATCCTAGGAAGACCTTGGCTCCACCAAATGGAAGCAGTGGTCTCCACCGTTCACCAATGTGTTAAGTATATTGAACAACTCCAAAGGAACCATACGTGGAAACCAACCTACATCACGAGGCTGCCACTACGCCACACTAAAACAGATAGAGTGCGCGCTCCTAGATTCAACTACATCATGCTGAGCAGCCTAACCCAGTGCAAGGCCAAAAGACGGTAGAGACATCCCATTCAAGCGGTACAGGAGCAACAAGCTCTTCCGCCCAGTGAGTCGAAAAGGCCATGGCAAACGGGAATACATCCCCCGATATTTAATCGGCACGGAGATCCGCCCCTCTGCAAAGTTTACTTTTTAGTAACCTATGTAACACTTCGACAGTCCGCCAAATGATTCGCGAGAGCAATCCAAATCCACTTCAAGGCCAGGATCAATTTCTCTCCGTTAACAATTACTTTGCTTTAAGTTGTTTGTTTCCCTTTCAATAGTCAATATTGAGTTTTAGTTCTTAAAAGACTTATGTGATTTTCAATCACTTAAGAATTAAAGGAAGAATTACAAGAAATAAACTCTATTGATTATTGGAAAGATGTAACAATGAACACCTTGAGGCAGATACAAAATGCTACATATTGCGAACGCCTTGAGGCAGATACAAAAGGCTATATATTACGAACGCCCTGAGGCGAATACAAAGACTGAGCACTATAAGCGTTTGAATACAGTGCGAACTAAAATAAAATACTCGCTTAGACAATTCTGCTATGGACAGCGTCCGCCAAAGACTTGCAAACCCTCCAATGCGAGCAATATGCAAGTGACAACAAATGTAAGAGAATGGGAGATGCTCGATACCTTCCCAAGATAAAGATGAAGTGGCAGAAGGGATTGAAAGACTGAGCAGTCAGATTGCTCCGTCAAATCACCCCGGAAAATTCTATTATTACAACATTGTAGACCTCACAACGAGCTGCTGATTTCCTCAAGAGACATCCGACCCCCCTTCTAACTTCCTCAAATAGGTTAGAAGCAAGCAGATGAGGATGGCCACAAGCAGCGACGCAACTACGATCTCACAATGCTATCAAGAGAAACCACTTTTCCCATATGCGATGGCAGGTCTGACTGAGAACTACCACACCCAGAGACATCGCACGTCGACTAACACTTTGATCAACCACTGGTTAGCCGCGAGATTTGAGCACATGAAGGAAAAATTGATACGGTGTAACACCAAGGCATCTCCATTGGTAGGAAATCTATACTACTTCTCCGAAATATGAGAAGAGATTACGAGACCTCAGCGGATCAACTACATGCCCACCCATATCGGGTGACCACGCATAACAACAGCTATCTCGATACCTGATCAACACAAATGTCAGAACATTCGAAGACTCTAGAAACAAAGATTCAACTTTAGCCTTTGGAAAATCCAAAGCATCTTCTTCAAGCAAGGACATTACAGAAGATAAGCTCTGCAAAAGATAATGCCTAAAACAATTGGAAAACACCATTATATAGATATGATGGTTCACCAAACGGACACTCAAGCATTAACTGTCGAGCATTGAATACCGTACAGGACGACAATTCCCAAGAAAACTGCACAGACCACATCAATCAATTAATGGCGCTGCACGCAACCCCATCAATTGAGAGGGAGTAACCAATACTCAACCGTCACGCATCCTTCACCGTACACGTGTCACCGCGCAATCTGCGCCGCACATGCAAGAAACCCTAGTCCTTCCTCTGTATTCCCATGGGCTCTGCCTATTGTTCAAACAACACTCTGTCACATGTTTGGCACGAGCACTAGAGATCCTAGTCAACCCTGGCATACGGATTATACCTACAGATTACTAGCTGATTTAAGGTAATTTGTTCCACTCCATGCAACGTGCCGAGGGATTAGGTTCGCACGCCCCTAGCAGACAGAACCTCTATTCAAACCAGCTAAGCTTAGTCAGCCAAGATTGATGACGATGGCTTCTGGTTCATTCCAACACCTAGTTCGCTTAGCGCGGGCATCAACGGTTTAGGAAGTCGAAATCTAATCAGTATTATCATGCCTGGTGACGATGAATCGCCAGGGATCATTGCCCCTTCACAGTCAATGATTGCAAACCTAATTAGATAAGCCTAGCTGGTGACAACTAGCAACGAAAGCTTCTGATCAAAACATGGACTTGTAGCCCCACTGCCAGGGTGTAGATAGTCTAGAAGGTGGGACCCTAGTCAGTCCCGAGCTGATTTCGATGGCTCGCCACAAGACCGTTTCTTTTTAGCGTGGCTGCCAAATCACCAAACCTGGACTTGTAGCCCGCACTACGAGGGTGTAGGATAGTCTAGAAGGTGGGAACCCAGTCAGCCACAACCTGATTTTGACGGTTTTTCACGAGACCACTGTTTTTTAGCGCGGCCGCCGAACACTCCCAAATTTGATCATTGGGGCACTCAGGTGTAGATAATTTGGATGGTGGGAGCCTAGTCAGTCCCGAACTGATTCTGATGGCTTGCCACGGGACTACTGTTTTTCAGCCTTGTCGCTAAACCTCTCTCGAATTTGTAGCCCTACCGCGCGTGGAGGGTGTAGATGGTTCGAAAGGTGGGAACCTAGTCAGTCCTGAACTGATTTCGAAGGCTTGCCACGGGACCACTGCTTTTCAGCCTGGTCGCCAAACTTTTACTCCCCGAATCAGTAGTTCGCTCTGCTCGGACATAAATGATTCGAAAACTGAGAGCCTAGTTAGTCCTGAACTGATTCCGACGGCTCGCCACGAGACAACCGTTTTTCAGCATGGTCGCCAAATGGGAATCTCGTTGAGTCAGCGTCTTCACGCTCAAACGGAGTGACATTCTAATGTTATGCGAATGCCACTTGCGTTGATACATAGATCGTACGACCAATGCCCAAATAAAAGTTACTTAGGATGCCAACCCGAGCTTACAATGTCTGACTCGACACAAACGCTCTGACACACACGCTCGGCCATCACAACTCGCTCACAGTAGCAGCTACAGCCAACCGGTCAGACAAGCAAAGTAACTTTCAAGCAGCTTACCTTTGGGACATGGCACAACTCGAATGACTCAACCCCCAGCTAAACTGTTCATAACATGCCCACTATCGGACATGACTACACTGCGATGACCCCGAGTCTTTCTTAGCACAAAGCGGTCAAGCTCTCTACCACATACAGAGTAGTCAACATCCTATTGATTCAACCAACCTATGCCAAAGCAAGAAAACAAGGCGAAACGAAAAACATGCAATAGAAACAACAAGTACGAAACGGATAAAACTGTTTTCATTAATGATCAAATACAAAAAGAGTACAAGCACACAAAGTTCACTCCTTATCAGGAGAGGGTACAGAAATGGAAGATTTAAACCTAGTGGAAGAAGGAGCTAAAGTTGCATCCACACACGACGCAGCCTGGACATCAGGGTTCAAACTGTCTTCCTCGCTTGATGACGTCGAGGTAACAGACGGGTCCACATACGACATCTTATAATGATTGAAATCCCACTCTAGATGCTCCTCCTTCATCAGTGCCAGCAGCTTCAGCCGTTCATTTACAACCCAACGAAACTCAAATTTGCCTTGTTCCTAGAGAAGTTCTTCCTCCCGCACCTTTGCATCAACAATTTCATGCTCCAGTAGCTCCAACTTGCCAGTTAGCGCGTCGACCTGAGACTGCTCTTCACGACACTAAGTTCATGTTGCCCCAATTTGAGCTGGTCCTAGGCCTTCCTTGCTTCTCGAGCATAGAACTCCACATCGAATTCCAACTGATGTTTCTCAACAGCCCAGTCGGTTTTCTTCGAAGCACCCTCTTCAGCGAAATACAGCAATTCAGAACTCGCCTTAGCCACAGCTTCCTGCGCAGCCTCGACTTCTCAACGGATACAACTAAACTTCTGCCTAAGTCCATCCCTTTCCGACACCGCCTCTGCCAGATCACGCTCAAGGTTCTCCAAACGAGCCCTCTGAGCCTCAGCGGCCACGGTTGACCGATCCAACCGCTTATCTTCGGCCTGCTTCTTAAGCCGCTCAATTTCATGGAGCACATCAGAATAAACGTTTGCATATGCGAGAAGACACACTCCAAGGTGTATACTCTCTCACGAGCCACCTCATCTTTTGTCCCAGCAACGACAGCGTGATTCAAATGAGACATACCCATCATAAGGTACTTCAAGCCCTTATCTATACACCCTTCCAATGAGTCCTCCTCAGGTTTTGGAGCGTGATTCATCAGCCAGCTGTGTTGCTTGCTTATATGCTTCCTCAAAGCATACTCTACGTCCACCTCTTGGTGCCAGACCAGTGAACTCAGCTTCACCAAATTCGGTGCAAATAGGCTTATCCGTGAGCCCGGATGAAGCTTTCCCTGATCAGGAACAACGCCAGCACTGCACTTCACGGTCGCCACCGTCCTCAAGCCCTCTCCGTGGCCTTTCCATTGTCAACAACATCATTCCATTTTTGCAAGACGGCTCAATGGGATCCGGAGGGAGAGAATGCAACGAAGTATCCAAAGGATCCTCCAACACCTCTAACTGAGGCCTAGAGTGAGACAGTGAACAATGCAGACTGCAAGAGACACGGCCGGTGCCACGACCACTATCAAGCGAAGCAACTATGAGGCGATCAGATTCTACAACCTCAGGCAAATCCTCACAAGAGCCTTCTGCCGGAGCGACCTCAAGCAAATCAGCACCATCAGAAGCAGCCATTGCAACCCGCACAAGATGATCATTCAAAGCCTCGACATGCATATCAATAAGGTTCGACCTGTCTACAACTCCTGCCAACCGCAGGTAATCCTTCACCAAGGCGAAAACATCAGTCTCCGCCTCAACAGGTCTAGCAGACTCGCGTTCCCCCTTCACCAAAGCAAGTCATGCCGAAGAAGGACCGGTTCTAACACGAGACCTCTTCTTCACGAAAGAGGCAAGAGTCTCAGACGGCTTCTTCACGAGCCGCCTCAACTTCCATCCCAGCAACGGCCGCGTGGCTCAAATGAGATATACCCATCATAAGGTACTTCAACCCCTTATCTATACACCCTTCCAACGAATCCTCCTCGGGTTTTGGAATGTGATCCATCAGTCAGCTGTGACGCTTGATTATATGCTTTCTCGAAGCATACTCTAAGTCCACCTCTTGGTGCCAGACCGGTGAACTCAGCTTCACAAAATCTGGTGCAAATAGGCTTATCCGTGCTCATGGATGAAGCTTTATCTTATCGGGAACTATGCCGACACCGCTCTTCACAATTGCCACCGTCCTCAAGCTCTCCTCCGTGGCATTTCCCTTATCAACAGCAACAACTCCTTTTTTGCAAGACGGCTCAATGGGATCCGGAGGGAGATAATGCAGTGAAGTATCAAAAGGACCCTCCAACATCTCTAAGTGAGGCCTAGAGCGAGACGGTGAGCAATGCGGACTGCAAGAGACACGACCAGTACCACAACCACTATCAGGCGAAGCAACTATGGGGCGATCAGATTCTACAACCTCGGGCAAATCCTTACAAGAGCCTTCTGCCGGAGCAGCCTCACGCGAATCAGCACCAACGGAAGCAGCCATTGCAACCCGCACAAAATGGTCATTCAAAGCCTCGACCTATGCGTCACTAAGGTTCGACCTGTCTACAACTTCTGCCAATAGCAGGTAATCCTTTTCCAAGCCGAAAACATTAGTCTCCGCCTTTACAGGTCTAGCAGACTCGCACTCCCCCTTCACTGGAGCAGGTCGTGCTGAAGATAGATTGGTTCTAATGCGAGACCTTTTCCTCACGAAGGAGGCAAGAGTCTCAGACGACTCCTCCACATCAGACAAAATAGAAGCTTCGAAACCAATAGCCTTCCTCTTCCTGGAAGGGGCCCCATCTTCCAACTTAATGTGCGACTCTCGATACAAAGTGTTCGCGACGTGCCAGTTGTCCCACATCCCACTACGGATGAAGTTGGAAACCTTTACGACATCAACCCCCTTTCTTTCCGGCAGGACGCAGAACTTCTCCATGGTGTTTTGCTCTTCTAAGGTAAGAAGAGTAGTGGGAAACCTTCCTGCAGAAAAATGCAAGCAATGGTTAATCGGTCCACTATCAAGCACATAAAAGTCACAAGAAAAGAGATGAACCTATGAAGCAGCCTGAACTGTCCCTCGAGCGAACGACCCTTGCATTGAAAATACTTCGAATCCGCAGGGGCCAAGAAGCAGTACTTCTGCCAGAACTTGAAATCATCAGGTTTAACAAAGAAATTTGGTGACTTCATCTTGCAAACAACAATACTCTTTAGCCGATGAAAGGTCAGTAATTGAATCACCCGCGGAGTCACGCTAACGCCGACCTCCTTGGCATTGAGCAGAACCATGAGGATGATCCTATATCCATTAGGCCCCAATTGAGCCTGAGGAATCCCTAAGAAGTCCAAGAACTCCCAGATCACATCCAAAACTGGAAAATGCACTCTAGTTTGAAGCATCCAGCGGTGCAAACATATAAAACTAGCCGGATGTGATATCGACGTCTGGTCACCCGTCAGGTCCTCAGGGACCCCAAACTTTGTATGGATTTTGGCGAGACCAGGTTCGGACAACAACCTATCTTAGAAAAACTCCAGGCCCTCATCCAAAACAACATCATCAAGAAGGTTTTATTGAGCCATGAGGAAGATGAACAATCTTTTCTAATCAGAGCAGTAGCTTCAAAAGCAAGGAAAGTAGAAGAATCAGACTCTACACAGTGGATTACCTAAATAGAGGTTGGCTTCCCACATCTTTACCGCTGAACCAATGCGCGTTCAATTAATGTACCGCATGGTTCAAGCAACAATTCAGACTCAATCATTATGAGCGGCGCATCCCTTCAAGAGATGACTTAGCAAACCGATGTGACGTCCCACTAACTCGGGGCAAGTAGTTGATGATACATAAAAACGATCACACCCCGGAGCCATACACGTGTCATGATAATCTCAAGGAACCACGACCTCAAGTGTCAACCCAACACTGATTCAGCCCAAGCGGTTCTAAGCCCGCCCAACTGTTGTCCCCCAAGCGAACCCGAACTCTCATAGCATACTAGGCCCACACATCTCACAACTATCCTCAATACCTGTAAGCCCTATTCAGGCAAGTATCTCAATGATCAGCTTCGGATTGGCAACTATAGCTGCTCTCTGCTTCCAACTAGGAACAACTAGGAAGCAAACACCAAAGTATCTTCCACACAGGGAAACTCCCTTATACGGATTGATCTTGGATTGAAAACTATCTCCAGCGTATCTAGGAGCACGGAGCTAGCATGGAACTTTCCTCCTACAACACAACTCCTAATTAGGGTGGGATCTCCACGAAGATCTCATTCTTAAACTACGCCTACGATTGCCTGGTAGAACCAGAAGTCCTTGCACTATAAATAACACATGAGGTTGGTAAGCAAAGGTACGCTACAAATTCCCTATTACAACATTACACATTCCTCAGAGCCCTATCTGACTTTAGCATCGGAGTGCCATCGGCCACCCCACGGTGGTCTGTGGCTCACGTGCATTACTTGTACAGGTCAGCAAGTCAGGGGGATTAGGTCAAAGCAGGGGGCGGAAAAAGACTGCATCACCTTCCATGAGACTATTATTATCTTTCATGTCCGTTTATTCTTATGAGCATGTGAGAAGTTTGAATTTTTGCATTTCCTCTTTTCCTCACATGCAAGAGAGAAAATATTTTACCCAAACTCAGAGTGACCATTTCAGAGAGATTAACTGGTGAGTTTTGAAGTCAAAATGGCAAATCCAAACGTGGATTAGGATGTACGTTACTTTGACACGAAAAGTTGCATTTGTTGGTTATTCATACACACACACACACACCTTGTTCCAAAGTTGCTAACTTGTAATGTGCATTTTAGTAACTAGTTATATATGTCTCTTGTCTTTTATGTGGTTGAATAACAAGGATATTCTTTGAGAAAAGTAGGGCACACATCAATTTTGTTTCAAATAAAGAAAAATGTTTGTGGGTGTCATCCTGGATAACCCTCAAGAGGCTAAAACTCCTCCTTTAGAGTAATGCTAGAGGTTCAATACGTTGTTGCATATTGTAAATGCAATCGAGTCATACCAGCAAAAGTGGCATTGATTTCTTTGAGAAGTTTAGGACGAATAAAAATATTTTGTTTTGTGTTATTATCTTTCTTTCGTTGTTCTTTGCTAGAGGACTAGCAAAAGGTTGTTTGGGGGTGGTGTGATAAGCACCCAAAACATCAATTTTTACACCCCAAAATATACAATTACTAAGTCCAATTATCCAATAAAAATATCTCATTACGTGTATTTTGTGCATTTTGTAGGAATTCAAGCACAAATCTCAGCCAATGGCATGACAACTCAACGGTTAGAGCTTGGCGGATGGTACCACTAGGTCATGGGTTCAAATCCAGCTTGCGACATCTTTATGGGTTATGGGATCCTATAAAAACCCTGCTTGCCTTTAAAAAAAAAACACAAATCTCAAATCATACACAAAGTAGCACAATAAAGCTAAATTCAACAACTAGAAGGCCCGATGGGAGTTCACATGCATTCATAAGAACTAAAGAATTTCAATCCCAAGATCCATGAAGTCAAACTCACAAAGCATCAACAACGACGGATCTCAAGAAAATCAACATGAAGATTTGGACGTCCAAATGGCCAACTTTATCATAAAAATATATTTACAAGACATGTTTCCTTATTCAACTCCAACACCTTTCCTTGTTTCACTCAACCATGTTTCCTTGTTTCACTCAAGCCCTTTTTACCTATAAAAATCCCATACATAGAGTTCACTTATAGAGTTTCTTATATAATTTTTTTCTTAAAAAGTTTTTTTTTTGTTGTAGTTCTTGGCTTTAGATTTTTGCTTGGTAGAGAAGTGCATGTACTAATTTTCAACATTTTAATTTTTGCATTGAAGAAGTAAGTTTTGCCTTTTTTTTTTTTTTTTTTTCAATTGTTTCTCTTTCTCCTTTAACTTTTAATTTATTCTCATTATTCATGGAGAAATAATTTCTTATCTCAAGGGGGAAAAGATTGAACCCCATGAAGATATAATGATAGTTAGATTGTGTTTTATTATGGAAGTAAAGTAGAACAATGAATTGTAAGAAGTACTTCGAAATAAGGCTTCATTTGTTAAATGTAATGGATAATGATTTTGATTCGAAAGAATAAATTATTTCCATGTCTTTTAGGATTTTTCCTATGAAAAACATAATTGAAATCCAATGTTGTTCTAGAAATAAAACAATGGATTTGGTTAAAGTTTGAGGAAAATGAAGACTTTTACTTCTTTAATCCCACAACTCAAGTAATGTATGCTGAAAAATCATGTGATTTGAGTATTTTGGGAGAAATTGAACTTACATTCTACAATCATTATGTTGGAATGGGGTGATTCTCATACCATTGAGATTTCTATATATTCATTTTTGTTACAAGTTATTATTTTTTTTGGAATCATATCATCTCTCAACATTTAACCATCCATTATTTTGCTCTTCTCTTTATTCTTTAAATTAAAATTCAAATATTGTCTTTTAATACAAGTTAAGAAGTCGATAACCCTTATTTCCACTATGCATTATTGAAGTGTATTGTAGGTTAAGGAAAAAAGATATTTCTTTGATTGATGTCGAAAATCATGCAACGACATTAATGTCGGTTTTTTTCATCAATCAATTATTGCCCGCTATAGCTCACTGCAATGATCCACTATAGTTTTTTGTTGTTCTTGATAGTAACTTTAGTTGTCACTTATTGAAAAGATTTTGACAGCTTTGATGTATCCCCAATGACAGATAGCTCAATCCCTTCCTTGTATTGTAAATATTAATCTTTGTAAGAAACAAAAAACTTGAGTATTATTCATATAGACTAATTTTCTTGATTTTTTTACAGTTCAAGTTTTGGGGCTATTGACGATCTAACTTGTGTTAAGAGGTAAACACTGTGATCCTTTTATAGTTGAAATCATGCCACATAAAATAATAATAATAATAATAATAATAATAATAATAATAATAATAATAATAATAATAATAATAATAATAATAATAATAATAAAACGAGTTTGTGGTATTTCTTCCTCCATTAGATGTGTTTTGAAAAGGTTAATTTGACGAAAACCATCAACTTATACAGCCTAACCGAAGAAATAGACACCAAACCCACAAACTGTAGATCCCAAGAAATGGGTCAATGGGAAAAACAAGTCACAAGGTGATATGTGTAGAATCATGCAAATTAGCAATGGGGTGTTTTCACTCCAATTAAGTCCCTTCCTTGAAAGCATGACATCCTGAAGCAATATAAGGTTGAGTCCACTAACTCTTAATGAGGACTATAGCTATATGTTTAGTGGGGTACTTAGCTACAAGAATACTCTTGCTAGCCTCACCTATATGAATGTGGAAGTGATCATGGAGAGATCTCTAGAGCGTTCATTACAGTGTGAAGTGGGATAGAAGCACATGGCCGTAAAGTGTTGGCTTTTCTTAAACAAACTCTGGAAAATTTGTGTGTATTATGTTTTCTTTGTATATCCTAGTATTTGAGTTCAAGACAGTCTATCAACTATGTATTCTTATACCTCGTTAGCATATTCACTATGTAAAGGTTCAAGTAGGCACACAACTTTGCTTATGCAGAGTTTTTTATTTCTTGCTCAATGACAATTTTCTGTTTTAAATACAAGTAGAGATTGTTGCTACTTATGTGTATTTACAAGAACAAAATTTTTGTCATTACCACAAGGGCATAGTGGCTTGGTGGTAAGGTTTTGAGATTTCATAATGGCAGCGCCTATTTGGCACCACAACTTACACTCACCCACACCACCCATTTAATTTTTATTTTCCCACACCATGCACTTTCTGTCCCATGCCACTGTTCTCTTCCACACCACCTATAAAGAGAAAAGCCAAAATTTTTCTCCCCTCCCAAATTCAAAACGATGGAGAGTTCCCTCTCCCCTCCCAACTTCCTCTCTTCTCACAACCACCCTTCTTCTTATCTGATCTTCTTCTTCTTCTCTCATTTCTCTTCTTTTCTTCCCTTCCCATCCAAGGGCTCCCCTCGAAGTCGAAGAAGCACTTGATTCTGCTATCGCCCCTCTCCATCTTCTTCTTTACCTTCCCCTTACAACAATCTATTTTTTCGTCCTTACGACAGACCATGCAAGGATGGGTTCCCCACTCACACGGGCCACTGCAAGGGCAAAAAAAATTGACCCTCGCAAAAGTTCCTCCACGATTGCTAGTCAAAATTTTTTGCCCTCGCAGCAGCCCATGCGAGTGGGGAACCCATCATCACATGGTCCGCCGCGAGGGCAAAAAAAATAGAGTGTCGCAAGGGGAAGGAAAATAAGGAGATGCAGAGGGGTGATAACTTGTGCAAAAAGAAGATAGGGGAACTGAGAGAGAGTGGGAGACTAGGAGAGTGGAACGAGGAGAAAAAGAAGGTGAATACTGGTTTTTATGGGTGGTGTGGGAGAGCTTGTAAAAAAAAAAAAAAGGTGGTGTGGGGGACTGCAACTTGTGGTGCCAAATAGGCGCTGCCTTTCATAATAGAGGTTCTAGGTCTCTAGAGCGTTCATTATACTGGGGTCTTGGGCTTGATACTGATAGTGTTTTTTATTTGCTTTAATTTTTTTTTTCTACCAATATATAGGGTTTGACCGAGTAATGACGTTTGCATATAGTCCAGATACACTACTGGTTTTCAATGATCAAGTATTCCTCTGGTTTTTAGAAAGTTTTCTAAGCAAGATATCCAGAGTTTTGTGGTTTCCGTACTGAGTGCAAAGACAATTAAGTTTTTCTTGGGTTGTTTTATCCTGGGGTGACACCGATATAATCATGCGTGCACCTCAGCTACTTATGTATTTCACAATCATACTGCCTCTGACTTATTTTAGCATAGTGCACCAATACATTGCAATAAGATATATGGTGGATTGGTATACAAATGTTCATTGGTTTGACACTGCAACTATGTGACATCTGGGGTCTTCACAACATAATGTTGTCATGGTTTCAATATGTGCATATCTGTCATGTTATTTTCAGATTGTGGATTGGAAAGCAAATGTTCAGAATTTGTTTTCCTTCTCTTGTTTTTTTTCATTTATTTCTCCCTTATTGAAATTCAGATGTTTAAGTCTTTACGAAGGTAACAATCTCTTCAAATCTTGCCAATGGTAGCCTGGTTGGATGGTTAAGGTTGTGGTGGAAACTCCCCCCCCCCCCACATCTTGGGTTTTATACCCATCGGCGGCACGCTTACCTTTGAAAAAAAATCTCTTCAAATCTTGAATAAATTGAGATGATTGGTGAGTTTTGTTGGATAATGTTATTGTTGGGATGGAGTTGGCTTGAATAGTCCCACATGTCAACTAAGGTGGAGTTGTCATCTATGAATATAAGGAACGGTCCATTCCCTAATAGCAACGAGACCTTTTAGAGAAAACCCCACACCACTTAGGCCCAGATGGAAGGCCCGATATGGTGGTGTTTAAGTTGGGGACAATATCGTTGCTATGTATAGTGAACCAAGGTGAGCGCACATGCCTGGCGCGCCAACAAGTGGTATCAGAGCTGATGGTTAGCTGGAACTTGGCAATGGTTCCTCGAGATGTTGTAAATATTGCCAAGGATTTCCTTACAATCTAGGTGGAAGTGTTCCTCATATTCCTAGAGATGGTTGAAGATCGGATGGATTGTAAGATGTGACAATTCGCGCCAAAGGTGGAGATTGTTGGGATAGAGTTGGCTTGAATAGTCCCACATAAACTAAGGTGGAGTTGTCATCTAAGAATATAAGGAGTTGTTCACTCCCAAATAACAACGAGACCTTTTAGAGAAACCCCACACCACCTAAGCCCAGATGGAAGGCCCGATATGGTGGTAATTAAGTTGGGGACAATATCGTTGTTATGCATAGTGGACCAAGGTGCACACACGTGCCTAGCATGCCAATAAGTGGTATCAAAGCCGACGGTTCGGCTGGAGCTTGTTGGCGCTCCAGGCATGTGCGCGTACCTTAGTCTACTGTATATAAGAACGATATTCCCAACTTAAACACCACCATATCGGACCTTCCATCTGGGCTTAGGTGGGGTGGGGTTTTATCCAAAATGTCTCGTTGCTATTAGGGAGTGGACAACTCCTTATATTTTTAGATGACAACTCCACCTTAGTTGATGTGGGACTATTCAAGCCAACTTCATCCCAACAATCTTCACCTTAGCAAGAATTGTCACATTTTACAATCCATTTGATCTTCAACCATCTTGAGGAATACAAGAAACTCTTCCACCACCGGATCGATCTTCAACCATCCCGAGGAACACATCCACCGGTCCGATCTTAACCATCTCGAGTAACATAAGACCACCTCCACCTAGATTGTAAGAAATCACCTTAGCGAGCTCTAAAACATCCCGAGGATCCACATCTCAAGGAAACCATCGCCAAGCCCTAGCCAAACCATCGGCTCTGATACCATTTGTTGGCACGCTAGGCACGTACACGCACATTGGTTCACTATCATGGCAACGATATTGTCCCCTAGTTAAAAACTACCATATTAGGCCTTACATCTGGGCCCAGGTGGTGTGGGGTTTTCTCTAAAATGGCTCGTTGCTATTAGGGAGTGGACCGCTCCTTATATTCATAGATAACAACTCTACCTTAGTTGACGTAGGATTATTCAAGTCAACTCTATCCCAACAGTAGTTTGATTTATATAATAGAACTCACCAAATATATATATTGCAAAGGTAGATGAATTGAGAGCTTGGAAGACATCCTTGAGCTTGGATTAGGTGAGGATATGTGGGAAGACCGCATTACTTGAAAAACCAAAATTCGTGTAACCGGTCCCGAAAGTATCAGGAATGGGCTATGATGATGATGATGAAAGGTGGATGAATTGAGAATTTGTCGAACACCAGCCCTACCACTAAATCTCTCCAAAGTCCAGCCAAAGAATTGAAAATGAGGAGGGTGACTGCATTGTGTATTTATGAAAATCGACAAAGCAAGAAAAATGACAATTTGGGTATTTGCTTAGAAACACGACCACCGATATAATTTGATTTGGAAAATCACAATGCAATGCAGAGTTGTCTACACTCGAATAAAAGCTATAAGAAATTATACTCAAAATCTTACTATAATGAATGTGGTTTGAATTAAACAACCAAGGAAAGACAAATAAAAAAACTTCAAGAACAAGAACCAATTAGGTGGTAACATGCCATGTTCAAAGACTAAATTAAAACAGACTAAGAGTTGTACTTAAAGCAACTAATCACCAACTCTTTATTATTAGATTTCTCTACATAATTTGAGATTTTAAAATTGGAAACAAAGATTAAAAGAATACTTCTTGGCTAAATCAAACCAAATGATTCTAACCAAGCCCTATAATTTACCTATTGATTGTTTTTCACACTGCAAGCCCTCTTCACTGTTGAATGGATGATATATATTTACCTGATGTAATCAATGAGTTATAAAATATGTTAAGATATGTGGATCAACAAATCCGCAAGCAATTATTGAAACTAAAGTTCACTCCAAGCATCCATAGACCCTGGTCACTTGATTATATGATCATAAATTTGACTTCCCTAAAATATACTTTAGACTCGGTAGCAATATATGAGTATAAGCAATTCGATCTTAGAACACGCGATAACCTGCAGCATACAGAGTCCAAAAAATGGTGGAAGTGAGGCTATACAACTCTGATACCTATAGTGTTGATTATAGACAAGTATACGTGCCCAATCTATGCAATTAACAACCTCTAGCCCTGGCCAACCTTCAATATAGACCTTACAAATCTGATTTGTTGTTCTCCACTTTAAGGTCCATCAATTATCATCTATCCTTCACCAAGTCTTAACTCCATTAGCTATTACTTATCTATTCAATTTATTCATCTACAATAATACACTCTTTCACTCTCCAGTACCGAAGACAAAAAAAGGTTTTGAATGAGGATGTCACGCCTCGATTTACAAGAAAACGAAAAATCCTTATATCCACCTAGGATTAGGATTATCTGCTTCCCAAAACTCGGGACGTGAAAATTTAACAACAGAAACATTGAATAAAAATTTACATAGACAAAAAATATTAACCAGGTAACTCTTTGGAGATGATCGCTCCATAAAATAAACCGCCAAAGATGCCGCCCCAAAACTCTATAAACTGAGAAAGGCTAAATGGCTACGTTTCAATAAGAACGTACCCAAGAAGCATAAATTTACTTGGGTCAGCGAGGTAGCTAGTATGAGAAATCTCCATCTCTTATTAATAAAATAAGTTAGACGCTTTAACATGAAAAGTTCACAAATAATAAATAACATAGCACATACTGGTAGTTCCCCTAGAAGGCAAACGTGTCATATTAATAAGTTTACCATACTCAAGTAAACATTTACTTATCCAACACTTACAACATGGTAAGTCATACATGTAGAAATGTCAGTAGACTTATCATCCTACATGAAATGGTTAGAAACAAATTAATAAAATTCCTAATTTATCGGTCCTCATAAATACAATTTATCTTCAATCAAATACAAATCATAGTCATAATATACCATTATTTAAATATCAACAAAATACATTTTACCTTAAGGAAGACGCGTAGTTCTCATAAAATAATCGAATAAGCATTTAGTTTCATCCATTAAGGCAACCATGCACATAGACCAAATTTTCTCTTCTTTTCCACAATCGCACTCTCCTCCTGAACTGAACACACCTCACCAAAGTGTGTCTCCCTTGCCTTCCAAACCACTGAAAGTGTACATGTTCCAAGTAGGCTGCCACATTGAATAACATCTCATCTCACCCAAAGTTTGATCAATGACAAGCCTTTTCTAAATATTACACGTACTACCAAACTCACATGGAACAGCGTACCCAAAATGCAAGCAAATATGCATACCAAAATTCTATACCACGTATACAAGCAAGTCTGTATACAAAAACACATTTTTTCTTTTCTTTTTTTGAAGTTGGAAAAAAACACAAAAATCAACTAAAACTGAAATGCATCTTAACAGGTCAAGTGTATCACAATCAAATACCATATTCAATCTAGTGCATTAACATATATTTTTTGACCCCTTAACATTTCAATCATCACTATTAAACAAGAAGTCAATCTGCATACCAATCAAATTCAAGTCATGCACGCACATACCAAATTACATAACAATACACATATTCGAATTCATCTCATCAAGGGATGAATCCTCGAAAATTAATTTCAACGTACTTTACAACTTCATCCTCTAAAAGTGAAAATGCAGCTAATATACATTCGCAAATATTATCGCAATTTATTATATAGACATCTAATTTCAGTAAAAATGTATTTGTAACCATATTCATAATATTTTCACATAATATATTCACCTCATTCCCACATACAGAATAAATCATTTCAATGGATTAATTCCAAACATGTTTACTCTACATGTATAAACATTTAGCAATAGTCTTATCCTAAACATAGTATCATAATTCCCCAAACTCACTTAAACGTGATTTTATTCACAAATAAATACTTAAAATAAAAAGTAATGCAAGGAGTGAGAAATACTCACTTAGTTATTCTACAAGTCCTTATGTCACGTGAAGTATAAATCATAGGTCGGGATAATATCAATTATGATTGCACTTACGCGAAAGTCAAAGTACACCGCGGAGTAGACTCGATAAAGAATCTTATGATTCTTACACTCAGGACGTTGTCGGTTTTACCCGCCTCGAGAGAAATCCAACCGTTGAATGGACTCAAAATCAATGCTATAATTTTCATATGAATGATTTTAAATTGCAGATTGAATTTGAGATGATGTTAACCATAGGAAGGTTTTGCTCCACTGCAAAACGTCATACTGCGCAGAGCTATTTTGTACTACGAAATTTAACAAAATCTTGTTTTTGGGTTCTCTTTTAACTCAACAAATTGTTACAAAAAAAAAATAGTACAATACTTCCTCTAAACGTGAACTTGTATACTTATTTATGTATTGAAATCTGACCTCAAATTAATAGATTTATCTAAATAAATAAAAGAAAACATTAACTAAGTGTACACAAGGGAATGTAGAACTCACTTCTACTAATGTCTAACCATTTTACAAATACAAATTACTAATCATACCTAATATATATATATATATAATGAAAGAAAGCGAGAAAACTCACTTCACGCTATTTCAATTCCACCCACGAGACTCCCCAAAGTCTGTCATCACCACCTTGCAACGCCATCTCCTCATCACCTTCTCAACTTTCCTATCTGCTTTCTTCACGCTACTGCTTCACCAAATATTTTCTTTTCTCTTTCTCATCTTCCCTCATTCCTTTTTATATACAGAGAGGAGAAGTCCTATTATTCTCCTTCTTTCCTTATATCTTGTTCCTTTTCTTTTTATCCCCCTCTTCTCCATATCTCTTCTTTTATTTCAATCTCTTGGCCACCAACAAACAATGAGGAAGACTCGTTAAAATTAGGTTATTATGAAAAAGGAGAAGACAACTGGATAAGGCATTGGACTCCCATTTCCTAATGGCTCATGGGCCTTACTTACTCCTACCCATTGGCCTAGAAGATCTAAACTAAAACTAAGCCCGACCTGTCAACATAAAACTTAACCCTGCATCACCAAGCTCGGTAATAGCACAAGTCCATTATGAATCCAAACTCAATCTTATTGTTTTCATCCACTCAAGTTATTCAAAACAATGTAATTGAATGAATAAATAATGCTCACTAATTTTATTTAATTAGACTCTACAATAATTAACTACTTTAGGCATTTTACCAATGTCAACTTTATGCATTTCACAAATATCATACTTCCATTACATTATAAACTAATTTTTTTTTGTATATAACTCTTTAACACTGTAAAATAACAAATCAATCATTGTATATAGGGAAGTAACATAATAAAAGTATAAAAAAAAATCATTTTTCTATAGTTGGAAAAAAGTGAATGTAACAATATATACACCTCAAAAGAATCTTGTCCCGTGATTCGATAAAACAAATTATTAAGTAAATAATTCAACATGAAAACTACAACTTACCAAATGAAACAAGACCAGAGTCTCAACATATAATAAACCACTCCTAAATAGATGTTCTACTAATACCCCGAAATAAACCACAGACAACAAGAACCAGTGCCATATGCACATAACTTCATGAGGACAACCACATAAAAGGAATATTTAAAAAAATCAATAAGTATGAAAAGTACGGGGTGCTACAATATATACACCTAAAAAGGAATCACGTCCCAAGATTCGCTAAGAGAAATAATTATGTAACATGTAAGATAACAAACCCATCAAGAAGGAAAACTAAACGAAAAAAATGACCCCCAATATTTACATTTAAAATAAGACACGGTTACCACCGTACACACAAGTCAAATGAATCTTGTTATGAGATTCAACGGATAATAGAAATGATACCAAGGGTTTAAGGTTCACCATCTGACACATAATCTCTATGCATCTACACTCTTACTCACCCATATCCACATTCCGATGATCACCTAGATTTTATGCCAGACTAACCAAATACTCTAATACCAAACTATCACGCTTTCGAGAAATCTCCATCTGTTATAAATTAAGTTAGAACATGAAAATTTCACACACAATAAATAGCACATCACAAACTGGTAGTTCCTCCATGAGGCAAACATGTCATACTAATGAGTTTACCATCTTCAAGTAAACATTTATTTATCCAACACTCACAACATGGTAAGTCGGACCTGCAGAAAGGTTAGTAGACTTACCATCCTACACGAAACGGTTAGAAATAAATGAATAAAATTTTTAATTTATCGGTCATAATAAATACAATTTATTTTCAATCAAATACAGATCATAGTTATAATACACCATTATTTAAATATCAACAAAATACATTTTACCTTAAGGAAGTCATGTAGTTTTCATTCAGTAATCAAATGAGCATTTAGTTTCTTTCCTTAAGGCAACCATAAACATAGACAAAATTTTCGGTTCCTTTCCACAATAACACTCTCCTCCTGTGCCGAACACACATCATCCAAGTGTGTCTCCATTGCCTTCGAAACCACTTGGAGCGTACATGTTCCAAGTGGGGTGCCACATCGAGGAATGTGTCATCTCACCCGAAGTTTGATCCATGACAAGCATTTTCTAAACATTACACTCACTACCAAACTCACATGATACGACATACCTGATATGCAAGCAAGTTTGCAAACCAAAATTATATACCACATATACAAGCGAGTCTGTATACAAAAACACAAATTTTTTTTTCTCTTTTTTTGGAGTTGTGGAAAAGAGCACAAAAATCAACTAAAACTCAAATGCATCTTAGCAGGTCTAGTGCATTAACATATTTTTTCTGACCCTTAACATTTCAAGGATCACTAGTAAACCAGAAGTCAATCTGCATACCAATCAAATTAAAGTCATGTCATGCACATAACAATACACATACTCAAATTCATCTCATCAAGGGATGAATCCTCGAAAATTAATTTCAACGTACTTTACAACTTCATTATCTAAAAGTGAACACGCATCAAAATATACATTTGCAAATATTATCGCAAGACATCTAATTTCTATAAAAATGAATTTGTTGCCATATTCATAATATTTTCACATAATATGTTCACTTCATTCCCATACATAGAATAAATCACTCCAATGGTTTAGTTCCAAGCATGTTGTTCACTCTACATGTATAAACATTTAGCAATAGTCTTATCCTAAACATATTATCATAATTCATCAAACTCACTTAAACGTGATTTTATTCACAAATAAAGACTTAAAATAAAAAGTAATGTAAGTAGTGATTAATAGTCACTTAGTTCTTCTACAAATCTTTATGTCACGTGAAGTACAAATCATCGGTTGGGATAATATCAATTTTGATTGCATTTACGCATAAGTTCAAAATACACCGCGGAATACACTCGATAAAGAATCTTAGGATTCCTACAGTCTGGACATTGACGATTTTACTTGCCTCAAGGGAAATCCAACCGTGGGATGGACTCAAAACCAATGCTATAATTTTCATATGGATGTTTTTAAATTGCAGATTTAAATTGAAAGGATGTTAACCACAGAAGGTTTTGATCCACTGCGAAACGTCAAACTGCCCAGTTGTTTTGTACTACGAAATTGAACAAAATCTTGGTCTTAGGTTCTCTTTTAACTCAACCAATTGTTACGAAAAATATAATACAATACTTCATTTAAACATGAACTTGTGGACTTATTTATGTATTGAAATCTAACCTCAAATTAATAGATTTATCTAAATAAATAAATAAATAAATAAATAATATAAACTAAGTGTACACAAGGGAATGAAAAACCCACTTCTCATAATGTCCAACCATTTTACAAATACAAATTTTTTTTTTTTTTTTTTTACAAATACAAATACCTAATACAAATTTTTTTTTTTTTTTACAAATACAAATACAAAAAATACAAATACAAAAACAAATTTTTTTTTTTTTACAAATACAAATAAAACAATTTTTTTTTTTTACAAATACAAATACCTAATACCAAATACAAATACCTAATACCTAATACAAATACAAATATCTAATACAAATTTTTTTTTTTTTACAAATACAAATTTTTTTTTTTTTTTTACAAATACAAATTACTAATCATACCTAATATATATATATGAAAGAGAGCGAGAAAACTCACCTCACGCTATTTCAATTCCACCCATGAGATTCCCCAAAGCTGGTCATCACCACCTTGCAACGCCATCTCCTCGTCACCTTTTCAACTTTCTTATCTTCTTCCTTCACGCCATTGCTTCACCAAATATTTTCTTTTATCTTTTTCATTTTCCCTCCTTCCTTTTTATATATAGAAAGGAGAAGTCTTCTTATTCTCCTTCTTTCCTTTTATATTTTTCCTTTTTTTTTATCATCCTCTTCTCCATTTCTCCTCATTTATTTCAATCTCTTGGCCGCCAGGCAACAATGAGGAAGACGTTAAAATTTGGTTTTTTATGAAAAAGGAGAATACAATTGGATAAGGCATTGGATTCCCATTCCCTAATGGCTCATGGCCCTTACTTGCTCCTACCTATTGGCCTAGAGTATCTAAACTAAAACCAAGCCCGACCTATCACAACAAAACTTGACCCTGCATCACCAAGCCCAGTAATAGCACAAGTCTATTATGAATCCAAACTCAATCTTATTGTTTGCATCCACTCAAGCAAGGAATGTGATTTCTCAAAAAATGTAGAAATTTCACCGAATATTTCTCTTTTTTTAGTTACTGAAATTTCTTTCGAAATCGAAATATATTTTTTTTCATTAGGTCAATCTCAATGTCGGTACATTTTAACTTGTTATAATTTTAGTTTAGTATTAAAATTTTGTTATATAAGTGATTCTTGTGCAATATGTAGTTTGTATGACATTACGAGTCTCGTGGTACTCTTTATGTAATATGTAAGAGTTTAAAATGATTAATTTATATTGATAACTTCAAAATTACAATCGAAATTTTTACTTTTTTTCTTTACACAACGAAACATTTCACGAAATATTTCTTAAATCAACTTTATGCATTTCACAAATATTGTACTTCCATTACATCATAAACTAATCTCTTTATATATATATATATATATATATATATATATATATATATATATATATATATATATATACTCTTTAATACCGGAAAATAATGAATCAATCATCGTAAATAGGGAAGTAACATAATAAAAGTATAAAAAAAAAAAAATCAATTTTCTATAATTGTAAAAATATGGATATAACAGAGGAGATAGTAGAAGATGAAGGGTGAAAACAAAATGTCTGAAGCTACAATAGATTGGATCCAACTTAACATTGCTTTACTTTGTTGGGCTGAGTACCATCTTCCATTTCTAGATCTCATCTATATTTACGCCACCGTGTTCTCTTTGTATACAACATGGATAGACCACAGGTGAGAAACTAACTCTATTTTCTTATGATCTTTATTTTTCTCCTCCTTTCAAAGCAATCCATATCATAACAGACTTTACATGCTCATTTTCTTTTTCTGTTTTTATAAAAGGGCTTCTATGATGTGGGTAATCTATGGGGATACCATTTTCTCAGGTGGAAAAGATCAGGCTGATTGAGATGCTGGAAACTACTCAATGTTGGTCTGCCAAGATACGGAAATACTCATAGAGGTTCCAATGAAGTGAAGTCCAGCTTAGAAAGATAGATCGGAATGTGTACAAATCATTGAATTCATGAAGAAGTGCCATGAACTCCTCCATGAATTATTATAAATCTCTGATATTTTATTATGCTTGCAGGCCTAAGAGGAGTTCTTTCAATTCATCGCAACTGTTACAAAGAACCTAAGTCTTAGAAACTTGGAGGCCCTTGCAATCCATGAGGTTATAATCTTTTGGTGTTTCGATCAATCGCCACATTAAGATATATCAAGGTGAAATTAGTACCACTAGAGTTGGGAAAATCTACTACTTAATCTACTAGTCTTTTGTTTTAAAGACATTTGGATATTTGCTTAGAAACAACAATCATCCTATACTTTAATTTGAAAAGAGGAAGAACGAAAAGAAAAAGAAAAAGAAAAAATCAGTACATCATATCATTATTATGGCTATAATAATTTTCATGTAGTGGTACAAAGGCGCCCTTGCACAGATTATTGTTCATATCTATAAACCAAAGATCATAAAAATGTTGATAATTCAAGTACTACTAGCTAAAAGGATAAAACTACAGAAGCAAAAAATAGTTAGTACTCAATGAAACTAATCACCAACTCTTCATTCATAATTTCCTGTACATATTTGAAATTTTACAGTTGAAAGTAAAACAATTAAAAGAATGCCACTTAGCTAATCGAACCAGAGGTCGTTCATTCAATAGACCACATTTGGGACTTTCGATTGAAAGATCATACAAACAGATGATTCTAAGTTGTCCTATAATTTACCTACTGGTTGCTTCTTGACTATAGTACACAGTAGGCCTCTTCACTTTTTGAATAGATGATAAATATTCACCTGATCGGTATGAGTCGGAAGCAGTAAATAATCCATGGTAGAAGTGGAGATGATTTAGACCAATAAATCATCCAACAATATAGGAAGATAGGTGACTCAATCTTTAGAACACACGCTCTCCTGTGGCATACAGATTCCAAAAAATGGTGGAAGCAAAGTATAAAACCGCTGTGAGTGTTAAGAAAGCTTGGAATGATCCAAGCCATTGAACGAAATACCCGGTACCAATAGTGCTGATTATTGCTGCCAGTGTACCGATGCAATTTGTGATCCCTGTATGATATGACAGAAAATAAAATAAAAATTAGATAATTGCTGAGATGTATGAGACTTCCTAAAAGATTTAAGCAGGTAAAAGAACTAGTGAAAACGTACCATGGAGAAACCCTGCACATTGAGGGGCAATATCCTGATCACAAGCCAAAGTTAAAGACATCAATGTAAGTTCATGATGATCAAAGACTAGGATAGTTAGGTTGAAAAGATATGCAGATTGGCATACCCAATAATAATCTAAAGAAAGAAGCAATAATGATGTAATCTTTGATTTCTAATCAGTGTTCAACCAATAAAACGATATTACACAATGCAAGATAGAAATAGGTCCAAAGACTTATCATGTTTTAGAATCCAAGTCAGGACTAGGTATATGAAGATGAGGACTTACTTGCATATTGAGAAGAAAACCTGCTTGGCCGAAAGAACTCAAGCTAAGTGCAGCAGTCAAGCACAAAGCTGCCACTGACGGTGTCATAATTTAAGCAGAGCAGTGACACTCCAGGTCCAATAAAGCCTATTGACTGAGATATTAACAGGTACCATGAATCAAATTATGGCTAAAAGACGAAGTTTCTGCTTATTATACTCTTATGACAAAAAAAAAAAAAATCGGATTTTAGAATCAAATCAGACTATCATCCAGACCCTACGATTCCTGGATCTGAGTATAATAATTTTGTCCCACTCAATGTTGGTCTCGCAAAGGTAGAATAACTATACAAAACCTTGAACTTGAAGATACCGAACAGTGTAGCTTTCTTACCTGCATGATCTTACGTGCTAGGGTGACAGAGTAGCCGGCCTTAATCAAGGCATCTGAGATAGCACCTGCAATATAACCCGTAATAGCCATCATTCCCCATGAGAGTGCACTGAACCAGGCAGCTTGTTTCAAGTTCACATTGAATACCTACATTAACATGAAGACTAATCAGTAACTAGCGCAAAAGTTGTATGCAACCATATACTTAGAGACTCTGGAGTTGAACTCACACCACACATAAATAGTGCAAATGATATTGTTATTAATAAAAATATATGATTCAACCACCACCGAATTGATATTGGCAAAAAGTCATCTGATGGTAAGAAACCAAATGGCTTATTGGCTTTGGGAAATTGAAGTACATAGAATGAAGAAAGAACTAGTTTAAAGGAATTGAAACTCACAGTCTTGAAGTACACGGGCATCCAAAAGAGGAGAACAAAGTATCCCTGCAAGCCAGAGCATGTATCAGCTTCTTAGAATCAATCAATGTAAAGAAAGATAAAAAAGACTAAGATGTTGTACTAGTCTCTATATCAATGAGGTTGAGAAATTTACCCAGTTGTTGGTAACGTTAGCAATAACTAGTGCCCAGGTAGGTAATTTAGAGAATAGTTGTCGAAGAGTAGGAAGTTTGACTTTTTTGTTTAATGCAGAATCAGCTTTCCCAGCTTGAATCATATTCAACTCCGCGTTACTGATCAAGGGACTATCTCTTGGATCGTTGGTGATAGCACAAGACTATATCGTCAACCATAGCATCCCAAGTGAGGAGAAGAGGAAAAATGGTCCAGATATTCCAATAGCGGACATTAAAATTGGTGTCAACAGCAAGCCTACAACATTTCCCAAGTGAAAGGCCACCATGGAGATTCCAACTCCACTTGCACGTTCTTGGGATGGAAACCACCTAACTTTCACATAAGAAGATGGAGATTTTCAGATTACTAAATAGTTGAGTGAGTACTAGCAATGCGTTCTCTATAACTGTTTTTACCCAAGTGTAAGCTTTGTTGATGTTCGAGGGTTGATCGATATAATCTATATCGTGTGTACTGGAAATTTATAATAGTTTAAATTTTACCTAGAAAGAAGAGTGTTCATTGAAGGCATGGCAACACCCTCAGCCAGGCCGAAGAGTGCACGGACAGCCAAGAGCATAGCGGTTGAGTGGTCAGCAGCCCATTGTGTGAGAAGCGTAGCCAACGACCACAATGCCACACCCCAAGCCATAACCTTTTTACCACCATATTTATCAGCTAAAGCTCCTCCTACAACTGATGAAAGCAAGTATCCCCACAGGAATGATGACTGCACACAAGAAGTTTCACTTTGCTTAGTATAATCACAAGTCACTGAAATTTCAATTTATATGCACAAGCATCAAAATTGAGTTAGTTAAACATATATTAAAAAAAACAAAAAAAAAAACAGCTCCATTTGGTGTTTGAGTTAGGTGATTTAATGATTTTCATTACTTAAATTATATTTATCGAACTACATCCCAAAAATTAGTGTTAGGTGACTCGATGATTTTAAACAAAAAAGGGTCATTAACTATTATTTCATCTTAGGAGTACTTCTCAACGTGTAACTGGTACTGAACTAATCCATCTGATCTCCTCATTATTGAGCTTTCATAAAATCTATGCAGTTAAAACGGAGTTATACTCCTTTATAACATGTAACGGACCTAAAAATTCTAACGGTCAGATTTAACGGCAGGTTGTAACAGCAGTCCATATACCGTTCATTTAGCGACCATTATACATATAACGGTATAAATTATAACGACGTTATACCGTTTGCTAAATATATGTATAAAAAAATATCTGAATCGATTGAATTTCTTTTTCATATCTAAGAAGGAAGAAAAAGAAACAGAAAGAAGAAGAAGAAGAAATCGAAGGAAGAAGAAGAAGACACCGAAGGAAGAAGAAAGCGATCTCTGTGAAGGAACTCTGGCTTGTGTTCGATCGATTGGTGGGTTCGATCGAAGGAAGAAGAAAGTGATCTCTGAGATCGATCGATCTGACTGTTGGGTTCGATCGATCGATCTGACTGTTGTGTTTTATCGAAGGAAGAAGAAAGCGATCTCTGAGATCGATCGAACTGACTGTTGGGTTCGAACTGAAGAAGACTCAGAGAAGAAGGAACTCCGGCTTGTGCAATCTCAGAGAAGAAGGAACTCAGAAAAGAAGAAGAATCAGACTTCAGATCTGATTTCAGATTTCGGATCTCAGATATGAAGACTTCAGATCTGACTGTTGGGTTCGATGTTGTGGGTTCAATCGACTGTTGGGTTCGATTGATTGGTGGGTTCGATCGACTGGTGGGTTGGGTTCGATATTGTGGGTTTGATCAACTGGTGGGTTCCATCGACTGATGGGTTGGGTTCGATTGACAGTTGGGTTCAATATTGTGGAAGAAGAAAAAGAAGAAGAAGAACAAGATGAGGAGGAGGAGGAGGATTGACCTGTAATTTCTTTTGCAGTTCCAAACGCCTGACCTATAAGTTCCCTTCCTTCAAACTCTAGTTTCATCAATTTCTTCTTCTTCTGTTGTTCAATTTCTTTAATTTCATCAATTTAATCAGTTTCCAATTTCATTAGTTCATTCCAATTTCATCAGTTTTTAGTTTCATCAATTTCTTCTTCTTGTTCAACTGAAATTTATTGAGTGTATTTGATAGTGTAGATGATTTTGGGATCTTTGTAAGCTTCCCTTCTTTAAGTGTTTGTTTGCCTGAAATTGAAAGAAATAAGAGCAATGAGTAATGACACGAATTAATGAGTAATGGCACTTAACATGATGTATTAATACTTAGTGAGGATATAAAAATATATTTCATTATATACCGTTATAATTCGGTATAACCTATAACGCTCCTAGACCGTTATGGATCTGTTATCCGTTTTAACTGCATAGCATAAAATACCACTTGTTTTCCTTGAAATGTAAACTTTGAAGGTGAAATTCGTTATTCAAGTTTTAGTTGTTGAAAGATAGTCGAGTTCAAGTTGATACACATGTCCTGGTGCAGTTTAAGTGAAACATATTTATTTGGCTTTTTCGGTGGGAGGAAGAACATTGAAAGTTTGAAGACACAGAGATATATTCAGACCAGTGCGCACACAAAAATGCAACCCAATAATGGATTCAATCAAATCTGGTCCACCTTTTAAGCTTTAGGCACAAGCCTGGAGAGAGCAGGCTAAAATTGATTTTAGAAAGATTTTTTGCCGTCTAGTCTGTGTGAGGAGCACACAGAGTTAGTGGCCATGCACACTTTTGAAAAGAAAACCTTTTGAAACAATGTTTGAGTTGGGTAAAGAGAAGCAGTTAACAAGCCAAGCTGATTGACATCACAACATATATATAGAGAATTTGAGTGAATCAAGCTCATCGAGAATAATTTAAGTTTTGAATATGTACCGTGTTATGCATGTGGATGAATAGGTCCCACACCACACTCCCACGGGCTTTGTGTTTCATTTGAAACCGAGAAGGATGAGTAGTAATGAGAATTTGGAGAGGAGAAATTCAATTTTCTTTGTTTCACTGAAATACCAAATCAACTAAACCCAACAGGCCAACAACCCGTCTTTCTTGAAAAGTTGTTTAGTGCTGGTTCACTTTGAAATTATAGCCTTAAAGGTTTGCAAAGGGGAAGGGAGTAGGAACGCTTTACCTAACAACTTAATAACATTAATTATTCTAGCTGCTGATAAAAAATGTAATGCAGTAATCACACAGTGTGTTTTTTTGTGTACAAGTAAGCATTTCAAGCTAGTATAGGGTTCAATATTTTTCATCGGATGGCAAGTGCATACAAAGGCTACTCATTTCTCTCTAATCTCTTTCACTACTGATGATTGATGTCTAAGTATAACCACTCATATCCATGTCATCTGCTAGAATTTTAAATAATAGTCAACCCCCTCTTCTAAGTTCTAATCAATAACTCCATTAATTAAAAAACAGCAAAAAAAAAAGTGTAAAAGGAGGGTCTTGAAACCCACCACCATCTGTGAAGAAGAAGATACCTGTACAATACCCAAGAAGGAGCTGGTCCAGCCGTGTTTGGCCGCGAGAGGAACGATTGCAACGGACATGACCACCCGATCCGCATTACACAAACGCCATTAACGTCACCACTTTCATCCTCTCCGGTATTACTTTAATCACCCCCACCCCCAAACCATTCCTCTCTCTACCCTCTCTGCTTTGCACTCTATCACCCCATCTCTTTCGCTCTTCTCTCTTCTTCTCCCTCTCATCACATCCTGTTTTCTCCCATTTGATCGCTTTCCATCCGATTCCAGACTCAAAACTGTGATAAGGTCTTCTGAAAAACACTGATTTCACTCTACAACAAGAAGGTGATGATTGTAAGAGATTAGTTGTTGAAGATTTGATTGAAGAACTCCTCAGAGTTCCTGCCATGGTAGAAGAGAATAGAAGAGGTGTGGTTTTTGTGAATCTACTTGAGAGATTTAGAAGAAATGATTGAATGGGGTTGTTGGTGTTATATTGGATTTGAATGTGTTGGCGAGGGAGGAGGGTGCAACCCTCCATTCAACATTAAGAAAAAGCGTTAATTTAATAAGAAAGAAAGAACGTAAGAAAAACAAGAGTAAATACAAAGTGAAGAGAGAGACAGACGGTCGTGTTTCATACAGGGGTATTCTGGTCAATGAGAAATGATGAAATATGATTGGTGTTGTTGTTGACTGTTGTTGTGTGTGGCTTGCATTGCAAAGTGCAAAGTGCAAACTAAAAAAGCTACAACAAGGATTTATATTTTTGGCAAAAATAAAGGGGCACTGATTAGGCAGGCATGCATTGCATTCAAAATAAAAAATAAAAAATAAAAAAATAAAAAAACTTGTTGCTGACTTTTTACCTCATATCATATCAAATCAATCTCATCTTTCGTTTTGTTTGAAGGCTCGCTCGGATAGAGTCAGTGACTTTAAATTTTACATTCTCTACACCCAATTTAAAAAGAGTAATTCTATATGTCGAGGGTTTGGGCGAGGGAAGTGCGTCGCAAGCGAGCGGGCTGACGTGGTGAAAAAAAAAAAAAAAAAAGATTGCAAGGGAAATGAAAAATTTGGGCGAAAGAAGAAGAGGGAACTGATTCATTCCCTCTCTCGCTCCCTCTGTCTCTCGCTCCCTCTGTCAGCTCGCTCCCTTCAATCCCTCTCTCGCTCCTCTCGCTCCCTCTGTCTTTCGCTCCCTTCATTCCCTCTCTCGCTCCCTCTCCCTCTCCCTCTCCCCATTCTCCCTCCCTGAACGTATAATTTTCTACAAATTCTCCCTCTCCCCCAAACGAAGCTCCTCCTCTCTCCATCATCACTGAAACGAAGGAGAAGAACGAAAATTAGGGAAGAAGAAGGAAAGAAGGAGAAGAGAAGAAGGTCTCCATCGTCCCTTCCCTCTCGCAAAAGGTAAATTTTCCCTCTTATTTTAGGTTTTAGGTTTTAGGTTTTAGGTTTTTAGTTTTTGATTTTCCCTTTACTTGGGTGTTTTAGGTTATTGGTTTCGGACAAGAAGTTGGTTTTCATCGCTCGGACGCAGAGGTAAGCCCTTTCTTCTTCTCTTCGTTTCGTCTTCAGATCTAGGGTTCAATTTTTTTTTTTTAATTTCAGTGTTCTTCAGCCGAAGATCTTCATGTAGGGTTCAATTTTTTTTTTTTTTTTTTTATTTCAGTGTTCTTCAACCGAAGAGCTTCATCTAGGGTTCATTTTAATTGTAATTCATGTGGGGTTTTTTTTATGAGTCGTGGGGTTTTTTTTTTTTATAATTTCAGTGTTCATATCTTTAGAATTTTTTTTTTTGTTTAAGATTTTATATATATAAGCATCTTTTTATCTCTGTGTTTTCATCAAAACTCTTCTTAGATCTATATTCTTAATCGTGTTAAGGCACCACATGCGAGGTAATACTCGGCGAGCCCACGATTATTAATATTAGATTAAAGAAGAATCTTCAAAATCATGACTATATTCATGATATTTATATCAGATCTAGGGTTCATTTTTTTTTTAATTTCAGTGTTCTTCAGCCGAAGAGCTTCATCTAGGGTTCATTTTTTTATTTATTTCAGTGTTCTTCAACCGAAGAGCTTCATCTAGGGTTCATTTTAATTGTAATAATATCAGTGTTCATGTGGTTTTTTTTTTTTTTTTAATGAATTGTGGGGTTTCTTTTTTTTTTATAATTTCAGTGTTCATATCTGTAGTTTTTTCCTACTTGAACTGTAAATTAGTTGAACCTGCCACTAAGGTCCTAGATTTTTTTTGTTTAATTTCAGTGTTCATGTGGTTTTGTTTTTTTGTTTTTTTCATTTCATTTCTGTTTTGATTTCTGCTTATCATCTCCCTGTGATTAACCATTGTTGTTGTTATAATGCAAATAAAATTAAGGCTTAAAAACCTTTAGCCTTTTATTTGTATTGCTTTGTTGGAGCACATGGGCTAAAGCCGTGTACGTCTATGTATGCTTCATGTTTCTTATTGTGTTCTTTGTTTGTTAAATTAGGAATCCTATCCAATAGTTAATTTCTTGTTATCTCTTTCTGTCTCTTCTTTAGTGGAGCTGCTTTACTTGTGGAAGCTGCAGACATGGGTGATGCAGATGCTCAATATGAGCTGGGTTCTCGTCTAAGAGTCGAGGTTTGTCTCTTCTATATTTCCCTTCTTTTTTTAATCAGTAAGATGAATTTATTCAGAAACAAAAACTAGGATACAATATGCCTACCAGATAATAAAAAGCAACAGCAAATACAACAAAAGCACACATTTCAAACACATTTATAAGAATAGAAGCTTTTTCCATATGACTATGTATTTCTCAAAATAAACCCTTAAAACTCTTCAAAGACTCTGCACTAGCCGTAGAGGAACCTCTTGGGACTTTTCCTCATAGCAAAGAGTATTGCATTGAATTGACAAGGGAAAATACAAAGAAGTTGCAGAAGTGAAATCCATGAGATTCTTATATGTATGATGTTCATGTCTGACATTTTTTTTTTTTTGGCAAAGGATATGGTAGATTCATCCTTGTATGAATTCTATGAGATATTCAAGCCGTTGTAACACTGATGTAAATTCATTAGTTGTTTCATAAAAGTTCAAGAATTCATACTTATATTAGTTGTTTCATACTTATATTCATTAGTTGTTTCATACTTATATTAGTTGTTTCATATTAGTTGTTTCATAAAAGTTCAAGAATTCATTAGTTGTTTCACTGAGCATACTTATATTCATTAGTTGTTCCATTATAATCTGTGACTTCAAATGAGATTCTTGTATATTTCAGCTTCCTATTTCAGCTTCCTATTTAGTGTCTATGCAGGGTGTTTGATTCACATGAGAGTTGAGCATTCATGCTTTGCACACTGACTGCTTTCCAGAGAATATCAACACCTCTTCTTTGTCTGGTTTGAAGAACATACGGGGAATTATTGTCAGAGAGTTCATTTGATGCTGTAGTTGGGGATAGCAGGAATGGCATGTTCTGTTTTCTTGCAAGTAATTAGACGTCCACTGAATTCAGCTAATTGTATTAACAATTGGCAGATTTTGCTCTGTTTTTTTTTTTCAGTGCATGTTAGAAAAAATTGCCACTTCTTCAGAAATATTGATATGATTGTGATTCTTATATGTTATGATGACATGCATGCATAGATGGATATATATATATATAAGAGATATCCTAGCAAATAAAAGTGGAATCTGGAACAAGTTTTCTGAATTATGGATCAGTTCTTCAATTGGATTAGAAAGTTTAGAAGTTTTACATAAGGCTGCTGACCTTTATACTTCAGAGATTGCAGATTTGGAAATTTCTAGAAATACTTCAGTTCGTTAAGTGATAAGAACTGACCTTTATCTTGATTCTAGAAATTGCAGATTTGGAACTTGGATGCAATTTGAAGTGATCAAGATCAACACTATACTTCAGAGATTACATACTGTCAGTTGGTGATTCACAATGATAGTCATTGAAATGATATGGGAACATACAAATTAGAAGTAGCAGATATGGAAGGCAGAGAAGTGAAGCAGATGAAAAAAATGAGAATGTATTAGAAAGGTAGAAGTAGGATAACAAGCAATGTACATAGCAGATGAAAAAAATGAGATTGTATTGAAATGATATGAAGAATGTATTGCAATGGTTGTAAGCAAGATTGTATTGTAAGCAAGATTGTATTGCAATGGTTGTAAGCAAGACTATATTGCTATGAATTGAAGACTGTATTGTAAGCAAGATTGTAAGCAATGGTTTACACAAGATAAGTTACAAAGTTTGGATGACATTATTAGCACTTCCATCACCCCTTGGTTTTGGTGACGAGGAAATATATGGCAGACCGATAACTAAGATATAGGACCTAATAGTACCTAACACCTAACAGATATAGCACCTAACAGACATCTAACATCTAACTCACAGAGCACCTAACAGATACACATTCAACTGATAAAACAACTGAGATAAAAACGACCTCAATATCTGACATTGCAAACTGAATTTACATCATCTGAATTTACACATTATCAAACAATGCGACAAATACACATTCAAAGATAAAAACAACTGACATTGCAAACTGAATTTACATCATCTGAATTTACATCAACTGAATTTACACATTGCAAACTGAATTTACATCAACTGAAGATTAAAAAAGCTTGAATATCTGAACATCAACTGAAGATAAAAACTGAATTTACATCAACTGCAAGGCAAGCATCTTCAGAAAAAAAAAAAAATGCTGAAAAGGAAAGAGAGGTTCCCGTGCAGTGCAATGCCCAGCCAGTTCAGCTATGGTTGAAATGCTCTCAAATGTATCTTCATTCACTTCAAGAGCCTTGTCTATGGCGCCCATAAGCCTCTCCTTATTTGATTTGATGTGCCAGAACCAAGCAACCAAGTACCGTCTCTCCTCAGGCCTGTCCTCATCTAGCGCTTTCAATCCAGTAAGCAGCTCCATCAACACCACCCCATAACTAAAGACGTCTGCCTTGGTTGTAATTTTGCCGGTGACTGAATTAATTGGTCAAGTAAATTTGTATTAGTAGAGAACTGGATACATCAAATAAGAATACTGAAAATTCCTACAAAAGCCTCTGTATATACATATTGGTGCCTTCTTAGACCCAATGAAGCATCAGATAACAATCTTTGCAGGGAACAGGCAGCAATCTAAGATGGATAAACTGAATTCAAAGACAGATAATAGGAAGCCTGCAGTATGTGTGTCTAGCATTTAACTGATCCCATCATATTTAAAAAAAATAGTGAAAAAACTAATCAGGACATGACCCTTTATCATGAAGTACCTTTAAGGAAACATGAATTCAAAGCTATACATGCAGGTAATTAAAACGTATTTATCGCGCCTAACATACACCAAACACTTGCTAGCTTCCCATATTGGCAACTACTCCCATCAATCTGCTATTGATGTGCGAATTGAAAAGATAAAAAAATGAAAGAGAGCAATACCACACTAAAGCTTGCTACCTCTTCCATGCAAGCAAAGCAAAACTTCCGTACTAGACCAGGACCATAAACCATTTGAACGCCCTAGCAAAACATTAGTGACGTATTTACGCTTTACTCATTCCAATCTAAAGAGTTTCTCTAATAGATGCTCAACAACATAAAGAGTTTCTCTAATATGTTACTTAAGGGGTAAGCCTGTCCCATACACAGACATCGACGACTAACCTTATCATAACCTATAATTTGTATAGTCCATTCCGGGTGGCTGCAAAGGCGGCTGCAAAAATAAATAATAGGAGTCATACAAAACACTTAACTAACAAACTGTACAAAGAGATACATACAAAATACATAATATGTACCTGTGAGAGGAGCGAGTTGAATTGATCAACGCTGCCAGGTTGTAAATCGCGTGACCCCGTATTATCATCCTTAACGATAACAAACATACAAATCATAAACAAGGTACGATTTATTGAATTGCCTAAAAACAAAAAAGCCCCACACATATCACATGAGATTTGCAGAACCTACTAATTTTTTAGGGTATGTTTGGTAATATAAAAAATATGCAAAAATTGAAAGTGATTCTACAAAATTTGATTATGTGAGGAAGCCAAAAACTTGGAATCATGTTAGTGAAATTGGTTCCATGTAATTAAATAACAACCAAACAATGAAATTTAGCTTCAGCTTTTATTTCCCACAACTAAACCACAGTTTGACATGCGGGAATAATTCGATAAGTCAATTGTTTGAGTATTCTAGAAGAGTGATTCTACACAGTGAGGAAATGGGCGAGGGGAGTGAGGTGGCGGGGGTGGGAGCCGTTCATCCCGTTCGGGATGCATGCGCGAAAAGTCAACACACGCATCTCGAGTGGGATGAACGGCTCCCACCCCCGCCACCTCACTTCATGATTTTGAAGATTCTTCTTTAATCTAATATTAATAATCGTGGGCTCGCCGAGTATTACCTCGCATGTGGTGCCTTAACACGATTAAGAATATAGATCTAAGAAGAGTTTTGATGAAAACACAGAGATAAAAAGATGCTTATATATAAAATCTTAAACAAAAAAAAAATTCTAAAGATATGAACACTGAAATTATAAAAAAAAAAAAAACCCACATGAATTACAATTAAAATGAACCCTAGATGAAGCTCTTCGGTTGAAGAACACTGAAATAAAAAAAAAAAAAAAAAAAAAATGGAACCCTACATGAAGATCTTCGGCTGAAGAACACTGAAATTAAAAAAAAAAAATTGAACCCTAGATCTGAAGACGAAACGAAGAGAAGAAGAAAGGGCTTACCTTTGCGTCCGAGCGATGAAAACCAACTTCTTGTCCGAAACCAATAACCTAAAACACCCAAGTAAAGGGAAAATCAAAAACTAAAAACCTAAAACCTAAAATAAGAGGGAAAATTTACCTTTTGCGAGAGGGAAGGGACGATGGAGACCTTCTTCTCTTCTCCTTCTTTCCTTCTTCTTCCCTAATTTTCGTTCTTCTCCTTCGTTTCAGTGATGATGGAGAGAGGAGGAGCTTCGTTTGGGGGAGAGGGAGAATCTGTAGAAAATTATACGTTCAGGGAGGGAGAATGGGGAGAGGGAGAATGGGGAGAGGGAGAGGGAGAGGGAGCGAGAGAGGGAATGAAGGGAGCGAGAGGAGCGAGAGAGGGATTGAAGGGAGCGAGCTGACAGAGGGAGCGAGAGACAGAGGGAGCGAGAGAGGGAATGAATCAGTTCCCTCTTCTTCTTTCGCCCAAATTTTTCATTTCCCTCGCAATCTTTTTTTTTTTTTTTTTCACCACGTCAGCCCGCTCGCGTGCGACGCACTTCCCTCGCCCAAACCCTCGACATATAGAATTACTCATTTAAAAATGTAAAAAATAAATTGAATCCTCTAAAACAACCAACTCTTGCCAACATGTACATTACTCCCACGAGTCAGGCTACAGAGCGAGGGAGGGAGCGAGGGAAAGGGGCGAGGGATGGGTGGTAACCACCCATCTGCCTCGAGATAAGTGCATCAAATTCGAGATGCACGATGGCACTCATCTCGGGGCGGATGAGTGGCTTCCACCCATCCCTCGCTCCCTCCCTCGTTCCCTCCCTCGACCCCTAGAATTTTCGTTACTCCCACCAAAATTTTCTCCTGCCCAACATAAAACAATGGAAAATTACCTTAAAAGGCCTATTTTTTCATAAAATATATCATTTAGATACCATAATTAAAGTAATGGTTAATTAATATCTATTCTAAAAAAATTATAAACCAATAAAGCATAATTTATTAACTTTGGTTAACAAAAAAAATAATGAGACAATCTTACCCGTCCTAATCTCAAAAAGCATAATGTGAATTTCGAAGTATCATCTACTATGTAGCTAAATAAAATTTTATTATGCAAAAATCGAGAAATATCAATAATATGAATGCTTGTCTTCTTCCCCAAACTAATCATGTCATTCCTTCACAATCCAATATCATCAACTCCAAAGACCTTATTAGTTTGGGCATGAGAGAAAAAAGGGTTTGGTAAAGAAGACAATCATTCACATGATTGATGATGTTCCTCGACTTTGGTAATGAAAGTTTATTCAAATGCGTAATAGATGATACTTCGAGATTCACATTATGACTTTTGAGATTATAAATGGTAAGACTTTCTCCTTACTTTGTTTGTTAACCAAGGTTAAGAAATTAGGCTTTATTGGTCATACATTTGTAAAAATAGCTAGGTACTAATTAGCAATTACTTCAACAATATTTACCTAAGTGATCTATTTTGTTGAAAAGTAGGCATTCAATGACATTTTATGTAAAAACAGATATTTAATATTTAATGACTATATCCAATTTCAATAACAACTTTCCACATTAGGATGCTAATAAATGCCAAGATAAAGTTTTTTTTATTTTTCAATGATATGCAAAGATAATAACCAACATTTAAAATAAAAATTCCGAAAACTTGAGTTGTGAAAATAATAGCATGCCTTCTAAAAACTTGGAATACTCTTACGTTTTGAACATAATGGATAATGTGTTCATAAGTAAAAGTCAAACTATATAATCTAATGAAACTCTTGTAATCAATCACGATTGAACAAGGGATTCGACTTCATATTCAAGCAAGGATTGCGATTTTGTTTTTCGAGTTTGTTTCGGTATCCTGATTTTAAGAAAATTTTCAAGAAATATTTCGATGTGTAAAGAAAAAATCTAAAAATTTCAAAGATACATAAAAATATATAATGAATTTCGATGGTATATGAAAATGTGAAATAAAATATATGCAAGTAAATAAATCTATTAAACATATTAAATAAAATATACCAAGAAATGAAACAAACATGAATCAATATATAATTAGAAAATCAGGGGATGGTTTCAAAAATCAGTATATAAATAGAAGAAATGATAATTAGAAAATCTTTAAAAAAACAATAATTAATTAGAAGAATTGATAATACGAAGAAAAAAAAAACCCCCAAAATTTAAGAAAATAAAACTCCAAAATTTTTCGAAACACCCGCGAAAAAATATGGTTTCATATTTTTATGAAAAATGAAATTTACGAAAAAATTCCAAAATTAATGAAAAAATCTCGAAAATTTTCAAAAAAAACTCTCGAAAAAATGTAACTTTTAATTTCGCTCTTTTTCTTTTCGTAATTTCCAAAAAACGAAATTTTCGCAAAATCACATTCCTTGTTTTCAAGTCAATTCTCACTTCACCAAGTATTTATTAATTCATTTGGTATTATTTATTTATTTATTTATTTATTCATTTGGTATTCTTTACTTGTGAAACTTATTTTTTTCCCCAAAAAAGCTTATCAAGCGATGTTAGATAACCTTTGTTCTGACTATAATTTGCCATCCGACCTCGAGATTATTTTGCCTAGATAGAATGACAGTCTTTGTCGTCCAAGGTTTGGGTACGTTGCACTGTATCCGTGCATGTTTTCTTCTGGCATTTGATTCCCAGTTCCAGAGCTGTTTTGGGAGTATTTGGATTATTTGGGCATTTCTCCTGCCCAAATAGGTCCTAATGATTGGAGGGTCATGGTTTCTTCTTATGCGATGGCTATTCTATCCAGCATTTCTTTGACTATGAGAGTTCTACATTCGGTGGTTGGTCTTATGGTGACCAAGGATATTTGCTTCCTTCGTGTTCCTGCCTGTTTCGAGATGCTTAATGATGACTTCTGAAATTGGTCGAGGTCCTGGTTTTATGCTTCTGTTAACTCTGGCTACTTCCAATTGCGAGGTTGTCTGATTTTGCCGTCGTTCTGAGTTCTTAACAAATGGAAGGATCTACAATTGACTGCAAAGGAACGAAGGGTTAGTGACCAATTCTTGAAGCTTCCCGAGTTCCCTGTGGAGGCATTTTCTCCGAGAATATCTTGGAGCGTAGCAGTTTGTATATTATAAACGAAGCAGTGCGGGCCTTGCTTACTGAATCTCGTACTGAGGAAATCGTTGCTTGCGTTACTTGTACTGGCGTTAGTGGTGCTAGCATTGATTGAGAAGTGAGTTCGGATAGGCGCATTACAGATCTCGATGCTCCTGTCAATGTCGTTGGCCTGACATTCAGGAAGAGGAAGCTTGCGAAGCCCGCTAGTCCATTGAAGCGATTGTTGGTAGATCCTGGTCGGGTTTCAAAGAAGAAACGACTTTCTACTTGTGATGCTGCTCGGACTGCATCTCATTCGAATCCTTCTGGCAATAATGTTATGGAAACTGCATTTCGTCTGAGTCCTTCCTGTAAGGATGTTTTGGAAGAGGATCGTGCATCTCTTGAGGAGGCTGAGGAGATGAGGTTGGTACTAGAGATGAGCAAGAAAGAGACTACTCATCCGTTGGTCGATAATGAAAAAAGGTTTTTTTTTCGCCTATGGTGTTTCGAACGTTACTAAATTGTCTAACAATGATCCTCGGGCTATTGATGACAAGATGTTCCAGTTGGCGGTGGAGCCATCTAAAGAGGTTGTCAGCAGTGGTTAGAGTTTTGAAGTTCTTCCTCCTCAATCTCCTTCCATTAACGTCAGTGATGCGGCCGAATTCTTAGTTTATTCTCCCCCCCCCCCCCCCCATTTGGATTTTCATGCTGTTGTAGCCACTTCTACTCTTGTTTCTGCTATGGATGCTCTGAGCTGGGAGAGCAAAAGTGGTTTTTATGTTGTCACTGTCGTTTCGCATACCCTTCCGGCTGTTGAGGGTGGTTCCTTTTTGCTTTTGGATACTCGTGTTCTTCATCCATGAGTTAGCTGGACTAAGCCTAGCTCAGAAGATACTTGTATCAAGTCAGATGGCAAGTTTTGTTGGTTTACTCAGCTTGATGTGCAAGATGGTGCACACAAACTGATAATGAATGGCACAGGCGGTCGGTGGAAATACCTTCGATGCCCGTATTGGATCCGAGCGATCATCTTGATTACGATCTTAAGCCAATCGACGAGAGAATCATTTCACTTATGCAGGGGTGATGGGCTCAGTTTATCAAGTTGTTCGTGATCGGGTGGTTTCTTTGGAGAGAAAGTTGGCAGTGTAATTGCTGGTATTTTATCACTTTCTTTCCCAATTCGGCTTGTTGAAAATACAATGAGTTGAGTTGGAGAAAACTGTTAGGCCTACTCGGGCCTCGTTGATCGAAACGGAAAGTGCGTGGGATAAGTCTGTAGTTGAACTCAAATATTTGAGGACCAAGTTAGGGTTTGTGTCCGTTTACGTGACATGGAGAAGAAGCCATATGCTGAAAAGGAAACTTATGATGAGGCTTCATGTGTCGTGATTGAGCAATTTTTTAAGCGTGATATTGCTGAGAAATTGGTGGAACAATTGACAGTTGCACTCGACAAGGTCAAGGCAGATACTTCCGTTATGCTTACCACCGCTGAGGGACAACTTGTTTCAGCAAAAAAAAAAACTCGCTACTGCCAAGGACAAACTTCACATTGTGGAGGATGAATATTGGAAGCAAGTTGTTGATGGACGGGTTGAGATTTTTTATTATATTGAGGGGCTCAGTTTGGATTTGTCTATGTATCGTCGCTTGGTTGATCAAGCTTTCGAAGATGATGACGGTGAAGAAGGTGCCTCGGACCAATCGAGTGCTCCAATTGTTGAAAAACCATTGTTTCCTTCTCTTTTCGAAGAGAAAGCTTCGCCCCCTCCCACAGATGATGTCGCCAACGATGTTGTGGTTGCTTCTATTACCTCTCCTACTCCTTCATATTCTTCCTTGGATGTAACAAAATAGTTTATTAATGAAAAAAAACATCCCTTCTTGGTATTCTTATTTGCATGTTTTCGTAATTTATCTTGTTGACTCGTTGCGAGTTGCTTGTACCTTTTTTAGGCTGGTCGTAGTTGTCGAAGTAAGTTGTACCGCATATCTCTAGTTTGATTTTTTTGACCAGCCAGAGGGCCCTCACAACTATATTTTTTATCATGTCGGAGTTTCTTGACTCGAATTCTTTTATTGCTACTTTCGTGCTTTGACGCATTGGTTGTCCCGAAGTTTTATGAGAAAATTGGTTAGTTCGTCCAACTTTTACTTCGTTGGTTTGACATATTAGTCGATTCGTAATTGCTTTTTAACTACGTTGACATGTTTGTCCAACTTTCATTTCGTTGGTTCGACGTACTGGTTGGCTCGAAGCTTTTTTAATTAAGTTGAATCATTTGTCCAACTTTTGCTTTGTTGGTTCGACGTACTAGACGACCTGAAGCTCTTTGAATTTAATTGACTTTTTCATCCAACATTTACCTTGTTGATTTGATGTACTAGTCAACTCGAAATTTCCTTTTAACTAAGTTTACTTGTTTGTCAAATTTTCACTTCGTTGGTTCAACGTACTAGTCGACCTGAAGCTCTTTGGATTAAATTGACTCGGTTGTCCAATTTTTACTTTGTTGGTTTGACGTAATAGTCAACTCGAAGTTGTTTTTTAACTAAGTTGACTTGTTTGTCCAACTTTCACTTCGTTGGTTCGACATACTAATCGACCTAAAGCTCTTTGGATTAAGTTGACTCGTTTGTCTAACTTTTACTTCGTTGGTTTGACGTACTAGTCAACTTGAAGTTGCTTTAACTAAGTTGACTTGTTTGTCCAACTTTCACTTTGTTGGTTCAACGTACTAGTCGACTTGAAGCTCGTTCTATTAAGTTGACTCGTTCGTCAAACTTTTACTTCGTTGATTTGACGTACTAGTAAACTAAAAGTTGTTTTATACTAAGTTGACTCGTTTGTTCAACTTTCACTTCGTCGGTTCGACATGCTAGTCGACCTGAAGATCTTTGAATTAAGTTGACTCGTTCGTCCAACTTTTACTTCGTTGATTTGACGTTGTAGTCAACTCGAAGTTGCTTTTTATCTAAGTCAACTTGTTTGTCCAACTTTCACTTCGTTGGTTCAACGTACAAGTCGACCTGAAGCTCTTTGAATTAAGTAGACTCGTTTGTCCAACTTTTACTTCGTGGTTGATTAGACAAGAAGTTTATTAAATATATCCGACTTGTATTCTGATTTCTTTTGGCTTGATATGTCGATTGCTTTTTATGACCGAGTTTTGATGTCATTATTTTGTTGTCAATGAGTAAGATGGGGATTTCTGAATTTGTAATTTTATTGATATTCCTTTATTTATATTTTTACCAACCCTAACGGTTGTTCTTCTTGAAAAGTTGTGCTAGATTGTAGAGTCATTTGCTTCGTCCTCCTGACCATTGCTTGGTTGATGTTGATCCTTATGTTGTTAGAGATTTATGTATTTGTTTCTTTGTCTCGCATCGCCTATGTTTTCAAGTCTCCAGATTTGCTATTGGTTATGTTTTGTCATTTGTTGGATATGTTATTGTAGCTAATGGACTCGGGGTGCTTTCTGACTCAGTAGCTGGACTGTGCTAAATTGTTCAATCATGCTCATCTCAGTGCCAAACTGTCCAATCATGCTCACATTAGCACCAAATTGTCCAATCATGTTTGCATCAGCACCAACTACCGAGGTTTAATCGGGTCTATTGTAGTCAATTTCATCGTTGGTAATTCGGGTTGGGCTTGCATCTATTAGTAGGGTTCTTGAATTGTGTTAGTTGATTGAAACAAGTTTTTCCATGTTCTTTGACTCCGCATTAGTAAAATGGTTTGTCTGGTTTCGTTTGACTCCTACTTCGATATAGATCAGCTTGAGTGGAAGGTGTTTCCGGTAGCTTCTTTAGTTGGGTTGATCGTTTTGTTCCCCCTGGCCATACAGTGTAGGGCGTATATTACCTTGGGTTGTTCTTTTGATCTCGTAGCGTAATTTTCCTTTTCCTTTCCTTTAAACTTCTTGTTTGGCATTCCGATGAATTTGTTGAGTCTTCCTATCTGAGCCCAATACTCAATTTCTTCTTTTAGTTTGTAGCAGTTTTCAGTATTGTGCCTGTGATCTTTGTGGAAGGAACAATATTTGTTTTTGTCCCTTCCTTCTGTGTCTCCTTTCATTCTGATTGGTCAGTTGACGTCTTCCCAGTTCGCCATATATTTCAGTATATTGGAACCGACTCATTTCCAGGGTTGTGTATGGTTTGTATCTTTTTCATCACACTTGTTACCCATTTTTCTGGACTGTGCTGATTGCAGCTTCCCGGACTCTTGCTTGTTGGATTCTGTCCTTCCGCTATTCCAATGCATATTTGACTGAATGATATCCTCCCGGGGTCTATCGTCTTTTCTTCTTTCCTCCCTCTTTTCTCGTTTCTCTGAGTGGTTTTCCCTTTCTTGGTCATTTTTCTTCCTGGCAGCTTTCATCTCTTTGAGATAAATGTGTTTTTGGGCCGTTTTCAACAGGATCACCATGCTTTTTGGGGGTTTCAGGTTAAGAGCATAAAAAAGGGCATCTTTTCAGCCTGGCGGTGAAAGTAGTGGTGGTCGTGTCATCGCTGCATCCATCGATCATTTCAGCTTGTTAGTGAAACGAGTGACCTATTTCCTTATCGTCTCCTCGGGCTTTTGTTTGATGTGGAGGAGGTAGTGTGGTCATTTCCTCACCCGCTGACTTCCCATGAATCTTGTGATAAAGGCGGTGGCTAATGCCTAGAAGGAGTATATTGACCTCGGTGGTATGTTGTTTAACTAGTTCATTACTGCGGAGGTAAGACTAGTCGGAAATGTTCTGCACATGATTGACTCCGTAGTCTCTTTTAACGCCATCATGTGGTAAAATGTCGTAAATGATCTGTTGGGTCGATGGTGCCATCATACACTTCGAACTTTGGTAGGGTGAACTTCTTCGACATGGGAGTTATCACGAGGGAGTCAGAGAATGGATGTTTGATAGTTCGTACAATACGTTGTGATCCGTGACTCTGATTTTGAACGAGATTTCAGTAGGTGTTTCGTCGCTCTGTGGAGTCTTATCCAGGGGAAGTTTATTGTTTTCGAGATTTCTCTGTTGAGGTTCTGCAGGAACCTCGTCGCTTTCTCAGATTCGGTTGGAGAGTTATGCTGGGGTGGCGCCTAGAAAGGGTCGGTTGATTGAATGCGCTATTGAGTGAGTTTTTCCAGTATCTTTGTCATGTGGTTCATCTGGATCACAAGTAAACCTACCCGAGGGTCAGTAGCGGTGTCGCCGAATGTCTGGGTTGTCTGAGCTATTGCATACTGTGGATTTTGATTATCGGGTGCAATTGGCTCGATGGTCATTGCTGGCTCTTGATCACGGGCTGCTTGCGATATAGTGTTGCCAGTAGGAGGGTTACTGTGATTGTCAATGGGCTTAGGGTCTGTAGAATGTTCCATTTATACTAACAGTCTGTCGATTGTCAATCAAATTTTGGTGAGCTTTGTCACTGTGGATTTTAATTTTGGAAAGGAAATTTGTTGTTCCCCACGGACGGCGCCAAACCGATGTGTCCAAATCTCGTCATCCTTTGAGCTTGACCTGCAAAACAGATGTTAGACTACCAAAGACCACATTTTTGGTGGTCGAAGGCACTCCAATGCTTAAATTAACAACTCTGTTTGAAGAAGGAAGTAAATCTGGACAAAACTTAGTTAAAGTGACATACCTTGGTCGATTATTCCCTTTACCTTATATAATGGTCGCGACTAATTATCTGTGTGACTTAAGCATGTGAGGCGCAATGGAAGGAGACGTTCCTCGTAATAGTCTCCTCCTTTATGAAGATGCATTCGTAGAGGCGTAATTCCTTCCACTACTCTTTTTTTATGCAATGTTTCTCTTATTTATGAGAGAACTCGTGCGAGCCTGAATTTGGGCCTTAATCATGTCTTTCCTTAATGGGCCATGTTTAGGCTTTATGATCAATTTTGCCTTATTGGGTTTTACGATCTGGCTCATAGGGACGCCATATCTTTGAGATGGATGTTTCCTACCACGTGTATGTCTGTAATGGCAGTCTATTTTGATGTATCATCAAACTGACATAAATGTTATAGCTTTGAGATTCTAAATATTTTCTAAAAAGTCTGAATCCTGAAGCAGATATTTGAGACATGGCATAAGAAAAAATATACAATGCCATAACCCTATTTTAGGGGTTAATTTGCAAATTTATTTAATATATGAGTGATTTTAGGGTGTAAATACAAAAAATCCTGGAAGATCTCAATTTTTTTCTAAAATGCCCACTCTGTTTGGACCTTTCTATTTAATTGGTAAGAAATGGTTGCAAAAGTTTCAGGGTTTTTTTTTTTAGTTTGACACTCATTAGTTTATAGTTATAGATTTTGACAATCGTTTTTTAAAACTAATTGAGTCTGATGCTCATTTTCTGACTGAACTGTTAAGTCAATGTTATTGACTGGTCAAAATTAATTTTTGGACTATTTTATCCTTACCTTAGCCAAAGCTAAAAGAACTTAAATTGATTATTATTTAATCCCCACAGTTTCCAAACTCGTCATTATCTTCTATTGATCTTCTTGGTCATGAGTGGCGATCTTCATTTGTTTCTATATCTCTTTCTGGGAGATTTTCTTCTTTCCGGTGGTGTTTCTTATCCACCTCCTTTCCTCCTATCGTTTCCTCTTCTTCATCCACTTATTTTCTACCCCTACCACAATTTATATTTCCTATGCCGATGGTTTAGATAATCATCTCCGAAATTGCACTCATCCAATTGGGTTCCACCTACTATTGGAACCATCAAATTCTATGTAGATAGCTTTGTCTGGAGAAGGAAAAAAAATGAAGGCGTGGGTTTTTAGTAATTGGAAGGATCATGTCGTCAGAGTCTTCTTGATGCATAAACATTAACATACTCAATCAGCATAGCATGGATACACAAATTTCAAAACTGAAGCAAAACCAAATGATTAATATGGAAAAGGGAAGGGATCTTCTTCTTTTTCTTCTTCCTCTTTTGTGGTTGTACTCTTCGGTCTCTTTGTGCCTCTTCATCTATTGATCTCTTTGTATCTCTTCATCTATTGTTCTTTACTGTACATGGAGTGTGTATGGCATGTGACAATCTCTAAGTGAACTGTAAACAATTTTAATGTTCTTTTTAGCTTGGAATACATATTTGTTTATTGAAAATTTTTAGTGTTTTTTGGTTCTCAGTAAATGAGTAGATTTCAACTTTGAAATTGCTACATGCTAAATTGCACTGGTGAGGTGATAAAATAATAATCAATTTTAAGTTTTTTTAAGGGTAAAATGGTCTGAAAGTTAATTTTGACCAATCAATGACGTGGATTTGACGGTTTCATAAAAAAGAGTGTCAAACTCAATTAGTTTTCAAAACGAATGCCAAACTCTAATAGCTAGAAAGTGTCAAACTAAAAAAAAAAAACCAAAGTTTTTATTGTGGAAGTGATCCAAAATAAGTTTTCCATATGGAGCAATCAAACTAATATTATAAACAAATGAATCATCATCATCATCATCATCAAAGCCCATTCCCGAGATTTTCGGGGTCGGCTATATAAACAAATGAATCCAATAAAAAAAAATTGTGAATAATTTCAGGCACTGGTTACCCTTACAGACACATTGAGTTCGCAATCTGCATTCCAGGAACGCTCTCCAAACAAGTGTATCTCTAGTACCATTCGTCAAATTCTTGTCTTCTTCCACTTTTCTAGGAAAGCTAAACATTGCATTGTGATGAAATTTGAGACTGATTCCATTAATCTACAATGTTACCCTTTAGATTTGGGACCACTGTAAAACACTGAACAATGTGAGTCTACTACCACATTGATTTATAAAGATCCAAAGCATGCACCAGGGCAACAAAAACAAAAAAAGAAACCCCTACCTAGTTGCAATGGCAAGCAAAGCTGCATAATATTTGATTGATGCCAAAAATCGACATTAATGTCGTTGCATGATTTTCGACATCAATCAAAGAAATATAAGTTGTTTCTATTTTTTTTTCCTTCAACCTGCAATACAATTCAACAATGTATAGTGAAAGTAGGGGTTATTGACTACTTCACATGGATTAGAAGACAATATTTGATTTTCAACTTAAAGAATAAAGATAATAACAAAATAATGTATGGTGAAAATAAGTATTAAACTAAAAGAACAAAGAAAAACAAAGATAAAACTTACTTCTTCAATGAAATTAAACTGTAGTACATGCACTTTTCTCCCAAGTAAAAATATAAAGCCAAGAACTACAACTAAAAAACTCTGTAAAAAAAACTATCAAAGAAAAATTATCCCTTATGAACTCCATGTTTGAGGTTTTTATAGGTAAAAAGGGTTTGAGTGAAACAATGAAACATGGTTTGAGTTAAATAGTGAAACATGGTTGAATGAAACAAGGAATGGTGTTAGAGTTCAATAAGGAAACATGTCTTGTAGAGATTTTTTTATGATAAAGTTGGTCATGTGGACATCCAAATCTTCATATTGATTTTCTCGAGATTCATAGTTGTTGCTTTGTGGGCTTGACTTCATGGGTCTTGAGATTGAAATTCTTTAATCCTGATGAATGCATTCGAATTTCCATTAAGCCTTATAGTTGATGAATTTAGCCTTATTGTGCCACTATGCATAATTTACGATTTGTACTTGAATTCGTACAAAATGCACAAAATACACATAATGAGATATTTTTATTTGATAATTGGACTTAACAATTGTATATTTAGAGTGTAAAATCGATGTTTTAGGTGCTTATCAATATTTCCTTAACCTCGTAGTTATTTACTAGTATAGTTCAGGAACAATTTAACTTCCATTAAATCCATAAAAAGCATATTCATGTAGGATTCAAATGACCATTATCTCAAGTCCCCCAACAGACTCAATGGGGTTCCAGTAGATCGATATAATGAAACAAAACAAAATAGTAATAAAGCTAAATAAATAACTGCCTCAATTTAAATTTCTAAATCATAACAAATGTGAAACTCCCACTGTTTCAACTTTGACATCATTCTCCACATTATTAGATAACTACTTCCTCTTCAAGTGCCTGCTTCTTGATTAAGCAAGGCATTTGAGAATGAACAAATTGGACACCCAAAATTTAAGAATTTTGAGAACAGCTGAACAAACAAATATTATCAATAAACCTGGTACACTCATTGACTCGCTAATGAAGAGAATTTAATATGGCATCAACAAACCTATTTACATCATTAGCCAAGCTGGAAGCCACCCCAGTATAGGTAGCGGGAGTCAGCTTCAAAAGGTTGATCTTTGCTTCCTCAGGCAATTCCAATTTTTCGATGAATTCTTGTATACTTTCCTTTGTAACTGCCTTTCCTCTGGTCAACTCCTTTAGTTTCTCATAAGGCTCTGGAACACCATACCTACGCATGACCTGAAGGTAAACATAGAAACTCGAGTAAATGTTTGCATAGGTAAAGCTTGAAAAGATATATTAGTAAACAATGCTATGAATCACAAAATAATGACATTAATCGTTGCTGTTGAGTAGAGCAACACAGTCATTAGATTCTCTATATCTTCACCAGACCAGGAAAACGTCTGATCTAGCTGTAGGAATTTATTCGTGTCTATAATAGCATTGAAGTATTTAGCTAATAAATGCATGGTGTGAACTAAATATTCATCCCACTGCCACAAAAAAAGAGACTATTATATAATAATTTTAAATAAATGGCAAAGTAGCCAATAACTAACATATAATGGTACTTAATGAACTCAAATCAGGAGATTGATCGATCACAAATATGGTCCTAAAGTGCTTTCAATGAGTATGAGAAACATAAGGAACAGGACTTTCCAAAACGTATTATGGTAGCAGTTGGCCGCTTAATAGCATTAAAAAGCACTACTCAAGAAAGGGAGGAATAGAAAGAAAGGCAGATACATCAACTGCCCAATATCAACACAAAATCACAAGCGGGCAGTCACCAGTAACTGCAGATCAACTACATCGCCATCAAATATAGTGTTAGTGCTCTTCCTAGTTCAAAGTGCCTCACATGAAGATAGAAGGTAACAGTCTCAAGATTATGTGCTCTCTAGAGGAGAGTCAAATTATATTAAAGTTTGCACAGGTTTATGTCACTAACTAAAATCTCTCTTTATAAGTAAATGGAGTTATGGTCTGAGCATATCTAGTCCACAGGGCTTGGGTTTAAGCTGTATTATGTATACACATATCATGCATATCTCCTTGACAAAATGAAATTTCATAATAGAATCTTGACCTGTAAACTAAGCACTCAATGCATGGATGTTGTCATAAATATGACTCAGAAATGGAGTGTTGCATAGGAAACATGACCACATGGCCCACATCCTAATCATCTTGTATGAAACAATGCCTTAAAATGCATTTCAGCTTCTCACATTTCTCAATAACACAGGTATGCCTTTATTAAGATAAATAAAAATAACCAAGAAATAGCATGTCATATAAAACCAGTAAAAAATAGCATAAAATCAGGATGAAAATACGTACTGTCTGTATTGGCTCAGCAAGCACCTCCCAAGTCTGATCCAAATCTTTACTTAAATGAGCTTCATTTACCTATGATGCGCACGATAAATTTTTTTAGTCCAATTCACAGGCAATTCAAACTTAAGGAGAGTACAGTTTAGCATTGACTCCAGAAAGGGTGCTCAAACAATGTGATTAGGGGTTTCTTAGGTCTAATTACAAGTTACTTCCAACATTTTCAAACACTTGTTTAGATATCGTAATATCACTATAGTTTTATAAGAGCAATTACTCCAGCGATAATCTAGGTAGCTCCCTTTGTCTGGACTACCACTTCATAAGGAAGTATCAAAAGGAAACCTAGAAAGAGTGTGTGTTTAATTTTAAAGGTATACCACGGTCGTGAACTATGAGTTGAGGTGTTGGAGGGTTTTCTTTCATTTTTATCTGTTTCCCATTTTGTTTACTCTTAGAAATACCTTATCACCCTATCCCTTTTTATATTCATCTTTTTTTGTTTATTTTTTATCAAGTTATATTTTAGGAAAGTTAAGTAATAGAAACAAAAGGGCACACCACCCTATAAAAATGTTTGAATATGAAAAGTAAGGAAAAATAGAACAATTTATCAAGACTTCCAAGCTTTCTGAACTATCATTTCATAAATGACAGCTATGCTTTTTGAAACAGAATCAGTGATCACATACCTCCAAAACTAACACCACAAAACTGGAAAAGGTAATGCTCACCTGAAGCTTTCCGATGCCTTGTAAGGCACTTTTGTAGGCAAGAAGAGAATACCCTAATCCCACACCCATATTTCTAAGGACTGTTGAGTCAGTCAGGTCACGCTGTCACAAGAAATTCAGTTGAAGATTATTCGCAAACAAGGATATAAACAATAACAATGGTCACATCAAAATTACATGATACTTATTGATTTGTTTGTTTCTCATGAGAAAAGTGCAGAACATTTTGCAGCTTCTAAGAAAATGTGGTTGCTTGAAGGCACTGTGTTAGATTTATGCATAGTTGACATGTCCTAGAACTTTGGAACCTCTAGGTAGATGTTTGAAAAAACCCACACTTCAATATATGCTTTCTCGCGCTCCCCTGGGAGCTAGAGGATTTGTCCAGTTATAAAAGGAAGAAGCGGGCGGGCACTTTTGAGCAGAGAGTAGGTCTTTTTAAGAGTAATGCATACAATCATATGGTTCTTTTAGAGTGCCAACCTACTTGGGATGGTAAGATATCCTACAATGCAATTCTCCTTTTCTATAATCTCAAACATACTGAGAAAATTATGATCGAGTCATCCAGACATTCTTATTTTGAATTTTAGCACTATGTTTTGGGGCAAGGCTCATTGCACCCATCCATGCTATGCATTTATTTTGCATAATGAATATACTTGTCAGGGTCCACCTAACGCCCTTCCCAGTGAAATGTTTTGTATATATTTATAAACACAAAGTACTGAATTTAACAAGAAGAATAGAATGAATGTCATAAAACAAGGCGGAAATCAAATTTGTACTTACTTGCCAGCGTGAAATAGGTAACTTCATGCTTAGGTGAGAGTGTACTGCATTAGCTATACCCAGATTACCCTCACTATTTTCAAAGTCGATGGGATTGACTTTATGTGGCATTGTGGAAGAACCGATTTCACCAGCTTTGGTTGTCTGCACATGGGGAAGATTAATTTTCATTTATTAGACATTAAAAAGGACTGCAGAAAATTAGAGTCTTGATTTAGTTATTAGTAAGCTTACCTGCTTAAAGTAACCTAATGATATATAGCCCCATATATCTCTGTCAAAATCTATCATGATAGTATTAAACTGGATAATTGCATTGAACAATTCTGCCATATAATCATGAGGCTCTATCTGCATAGAGTTGAATTTAAGAATCAAATGCACATACGACAGTAACGCATAACTGGTAACTGCTCATATGATTGGTGTTAAAAATTAACACAAATATTGGACTTCAGCAAATGGGACTCTCTGAAATGATTCATTAGAAACCATGAACTACACAGGCCTAACACATGAACCTCATACGATTTGGAAGGAAGCAAACTTATTGCTTACAACTAAAAGTAACAGACCTTCAGTTTTCTGCATTATGAGAGACAGCATGGCATGGTAGGCATGTTTAAACAGGGAGATTCTAGTATCAGATAATAGTAACAGTATAAATAAGCATCAAGTAGGGAATAAGGAATTCTTTACTAGATACGGTTAGGTCAAGCATCAATGAGTAACAGTAAAAAAGAAGAAAACTCCAATAAATTAACCTTAGCATATAATTATGCTTAAGAAAACTATTAGAAAATGCTCTGACACTATCCCTAGAAGCGAAATTCACATAAGATAACCAACCCAAGGTGAATGGTAACTATAAAATCTTACGATCAGATAATTATGTACAACAAAATCACATAGAAAACGTACCTGGGTCACATAGGGATTGAAACATAACCCCAGAGAACTCACAAACTCTTCTGCAACCTTAGGCCAATCAACATTAGGATAAGCAACAAGATGAGCATTGTAGTTTCCAACTGCACCAGCAAACTTTCCCAACAGAGCAACATTAGAAACTTTTTTCCTTGCTTCACTCAATCTGGCAGCAAAGTTCGCCATTTCCTTTCCTAATGTGGTTGGTGAAGCTGGCTAGAAGACGATCAGAGTAAAAGTATAAGAAAACCATATCATTATCCTATTGTAACTGAACGTAATCGGAATCTCTATATTATGGTCAATTCAGAAAGGGGAATTAAACTAAAAGGACTAACTTGGGCTTTTCCTAGTAGTTTATGAATTCGTTTGAGCTGAAATTTTCACAAAAAATTATGAAATAACACTAGAAACGTCGTGCTAAATTTTAGCCTATTTTGACATTGTTTCTCGAGATCGTATTTAGGTGCCACCATTAAATATCTTGATAAATGGTCTTTGTGAGTGTTTAAGGACCACTCATAAGCGGGTGGGGCCCCTTCTCTCTCTTCCTAACATTAATAGAGAAAACCTCTTTATCCCACTTAATGCGGATCTCGAGGCACAAGTGTTGAAACGAGCTTAAACTTTTAGGCATTGTTTCTGATGGTGGTTTGTGAGATTTCAAAAATTAACTCAAAAAGAGCTCAAACGAATTAATAAACAATAATTTTCACTTACTAGGTCATTTTAAGTAATGAAACCTAAGGGGTCCTAAATGGTAAGTCAAACTAGAAATTGGGGCCCTTTTAACCCAATTTCTATTTCAAAAATATAAAAACCAATGTCCTAATCTTGAATGGTCTAATCCCAAAGCACGTAAGTTGCTATTGTACCTGACCATGAGTGCGAGAAAGCATAGGAATATTGGCATTGAGCTTTGCCATGGTACATATATCTTTAACCACTTTATCCATAACTGGAAACATGACAATGTCGAGTGATTCCTTCAGCATCAATGCATGAGCCAAATTGTTGATACTCCTCTGAAGTGCAAGCAAAATGGAAAAACTCAAGCACCTACAGTAGGAAACTATGTTCATCAAACATATAGAGGGCAATTCATTGCAATGTCAAAACCAACCAAATTTTTTTTTTACTAACCTTTGCAACCTCAGCATGAGATTCACATTTCTTTTTCAAGAAATATTCAATAGCCTTCACATCGTGATTAGTCCACTTTCTCAATGTTTTTGACGTCCAACGCGTCATCCTCACAAAACCCATCAATTATCCCTTCAAGATAAGATTGAGCTTCTGCACTGAAGCTCGAGACCTCTACGACTTGCGAAATTTGTGATAGTTTTATCAACCACTTGATCTATCATAAACTAAATTCATGTCAAGAACTACACCGTATTGTAACCAATGCCTTGATATAAATTTTAGGTCGCGAAAACCCAAATCAGAAGAATACCTCAACTATAACCCGGGTAGCGTATTAGACCATATTCGCTTGGAACGAGTCCAAATCCTTGACCTTTTCGTGATATCGACCATCCAATGGTGATAAGGCTTTTAACTTGTACCGCTCTTGGCCAGCCATTCTGTCACCCTGACCCTGAAAAATGAAAGTAGACAAAATAAAAATAAAAATTCAATATTTTTCTCATCTTTATTTGAATAATTAACCATTGAATGGGATGCTAAAGAGAAATAGAACAAGTAATCAATCAATCACCTCTGATGAAGATTTGGATGAGTTTGCTCTGCAACTGCAGCTTTTGTTGTTGGAAGACCTTGTCAAGATTGGGAAAGAAACATTTGAACAAGTTGGATTGGCGTGATTGTTGAGGGGTTTCTTGAGATCCTGCAATCTGGTTTCGTGGAGGAGTTAAAGAAGGATGAATGAATGCTGTTCGAAACCCTAAGAGAAGCTCCAAACTCCATTGAGAGAGAGAGAGAGAGCTTGAATGGGTTGTTGCCTTGCAAGATATTCGCGGTACGAGTTTGTGTTGTCTTCAAAATGAAGCCCTAATAAGTGCTTTTCAAAAGGCAGCGCGTTAGCGGTTACAGGCACCGCTGCATTCTTGGTTTATACCACCGCAATTCAAGATTTGATGATTCGAGCTCGATTCGATTCAAGAGACCACAC